>OZ024830.1:9407563-12117406 GCA_964016985.1 Anodontia alba | reverse complement strand
GCTAGGTAATAATGTCAGCAAACAAGATTTTGAAATAGTACTCTCATTTTTACAGTAGAGTGTCTGATACTATGGAGACAACCTGCATGGAATGTCAAACTTTGTTTCCTGAAAAAATAAGTTAATGACATCAACGTGCCGCCTGTTGAATTTGCCACAAAATGCTAAAGATTACTGGTGATTGAGTTGTGCCCTGAGAAAAAGGAGTCTTCGTAGATTGGGGACTGGGTAATGAAGATCCGACTGCGCTTGTACATTCATAAAATCTAATCAAAGTCAATGCTATATGCTTACAGAATACTTACCCAGCGGGAAAACAAGATTGAAACAACGTCGTTTAAATGTTGATCCAACGTATTTGATATTGAATCAATGTTTAACGTGGCTGGATACTCTTGGTAGATTTCCTTCTATTTTGTACAAGAGAGTCAACTTTTGTAATTTCCTGTTCCTGTTGGCTGTTCCCCATACGTCCTTTCTGCAAAGGGGTCTACTCTAAAAGGAAATAATTTTCTTCCAAAATGAGCAAATTATTTCCTTTTATAGTAAATGCGTAAACTCAGGAACGGATACAATCAGATCCACATCAAGTTCTCAACATCAAAGGGAAAGACAAACAAATACAGCCACAAAAAGAACAGATGGCAAGCAGAGTTGGCAACCATTTCTCAAAAAGGTGGCAACTCTATCACCCAAACTTAATAGAATAAATCTTTAACTTACATAGTTGTTAAAAGAAAATAAAAGAAAAACATTAGTAATTGAAACACTAAAGAACCGATAACAAAAACTACCATATAAAAACAGTACCACATAGACCCATTTTCAGAATGTAAGTAAATCAATTTCAACAAAGTTGCCTCCCCTGGAAGTGTATCAGTTCCCCTCAAACGACATTATTACTATTACTAGGTAGACACTGAACAATATTTAGCAAAGGCCAAGATCAAACCTTAAAGAAGGGCCGCCCGATTTCATAGCAAAGGTCCAGATCAGACCTTATGGATGGGGCGCCCGATTTTATAGAAAAGGTCCAGATCAGATCTTATGGATGGGGCGCCCGACTTTACAGCAAAGTTCCAGATCAGACCTTATGGATGGGGCGCCCGATTTCATAGCAAAGTTCCAGATCAGATCTTATGGATGGGGCGCCCGACTTTATAGCAAAGTTCCAGATCAGACCTTATGGATGGGGCGCCCGATTTCATAGCAAAGTTCCAGATCAGAACTTATGGATGGGCTTATGGATGGACCGCCCGATTTTATAACAAAGTTTCAGATCAGACCTTGTGTTTAGGCCGCTCGATTTTATAGCAACGGTCCAAATCAGACCTTATGGATTGGCTGCCCGATTTTATAGCAAAGTACCAGATCAGACCTAATGGATGGGCCGCCCGATTTTATAGCAAACCTCCAGATCAGACCTTATGGATGGGCCGCCCGATTTCATAGCAAAGGTCCAGGACAGACCTTATGGATGGGCCGCCCGATTTTATAGCAAAGGTCCACATCAGACCTTACGGATGGGCCGCCTGATTTTATAGCAAAGGTCCAGATCAGACCTTACGGGTGGGCCGCCTGATTTTATAGCAAAGGTCCCGGTAAGACCTTATGGATGGGCCGCCTGATTTTATAGCAAAGGTCCAGGTCAGACCTTATGGATGGGCCGCCTGATTTTATAGCAAAGGTCCAGATCAGACCTTACGGATGGGCCGCCTGATTTTATAGCAAAGGTCCAGGTCAGACCTTATGGATGGGCCGCCTGATTTTATTACAAAGTTTTAGATCAGACCATGTGTTTAGGCCGCCCGATTTTATAGCAACGGTCCAGATCAGACCTTATGGATGGGCTGCCCGATTTTATAGCAAAGTTTCAGATCAGACCT
Source organism: Anodontia alba (assembly GCA_964016985.1). Classification (NCBI taxonomy): domain Eukaryota; kingdom Metazoa; phylum Mollusca; class Bivalvia; order Lucinida; family Lucinidae; genus Anodontia; species Anodontia alba. Next base: position 12,115,520 of record OZ024830.1, on the reverse strand, counting down.
TATGGATGATCCGCTCGACTTTACAACAAAATTCCAGATCAAACCTTGTGTGCAGGCTGCCCGATTTTATAGCAACGGTCCAGATCAGACCTTATGGATGGGCCGCCCGATTTCATAGCAAAGGTCCAGATAAGACCTCATGGATGGGTCGCCAAATTTTATAGCAAGGTTCCAGATCAGACCTTATGGATGAGCCGCCCGATGTCATTGCAAAGGCCCAGATCAGACCTCATGGATGGGTCGCCTAATTTTATAGCAAAGTTCCGGATCAGACCTTGTGTTTGGGCCGCCCGAGTTTATAGCCACGGTCCACATCTGACCTTATGGATGGGCCGCCCGATTTCATAGTAAAGGTTCAGATCAGACCTCATGGATGGGTCGCCCAATTTTATAGCAAAATTCCAGATCAGACCTTGTGTTTGGGCCGCACGATTTTATAGCAAAGGTCAAGATTAGACCTTACCTATAAATCTGTAAGCGGACGATGATGGTCCTGACCAGACTGCGCGAATCTATGCCATCGTTGCTCATATATGTGATCAGGGTCCTTTAATCATTTTAGGTGCAAACCCAAATCCTTAATGCGCTGTTACAACTGTAGCAGTCATTTTTATCATTTATGTATTTATCACAGAAAACAAGGGGTCATAGAACGTGGCCTCTGGTCAGGGTCTACACTGATTGCAACTCATCCAGCAATTTTTGATAGAAGGGCATGTAGTAAAATGGATTGGTTCAAGCTTAAGGATAAGTATGGTAAGGTGGGTACATACGGTAAGAAAGACGGTAAAACACACTGCATCAAAAGTTAAGCACCGTTTACATTACATTTAATGTAAACTTGTCATGTTTATAAATGAACGTTCAACATCATTCTAAACTCTCATACGTAAATTAAATCGACATTAGGTTTATCTAAAAGTGTCAAATTGCTTAAAATTTCCCTTTCACTATATTTTCAAAATGATTTCAAATATACATTAGGCATACGTCTTTCATATACGTGTATAAAATTCTTGTTTTAATTATATGTGTTATATAGTCCTTTCGTCTCCAAAATTTGGATGAAAACTATAAGCAATTGCAATTCGTCGTCTGTTGAATTTTCCCAGAGAATCATAGAATGCTAAAGGTAACCACCATGAGAAAAGGGGGGCTGCCGTGGATCTGTTAGTGGTTTTCTTGTGTTCTCGCTTAAGGTTGCCATTAAGCCCTTTGTTTTGTTTTGATTATATGTGTTACACTGTGATGGTTCACAGATGAGGTAGAGGACCAATGTGCAGACCGAACCTATATTTGTTATTTGGAGCTGCACCTGAACTAAGGGTGAGGTTTCGCGCGAATTGAACTGGTCCACACCAACCCCCAACAATGCTGTCCGATCCACAGTGGATATTCTGATACTGGTTATCTTTGTTGCAACTCTACCATGTGGTCACTCGCTATACCACTGCCAACTTTGCTTTCTGTTTTCTTCTTGTGATGCTGGCAGTATGTCCCAGCTAGCATTCTACATAAATCTATAGTGGGCCGCTATAACGGCCCGCTATAGATTTATGTAGAAAGCTTACTGGGTAATCACCTTTAACAACCGATTACTTTGCTTTCTGTTTCCCTGTTATTGTGATGCTAGCAGTATGGTCACCTTTAATAAACTGCTTTCTTTGCTTTCTAATTCCTTTCTGTTTGTAATGTTTTAATATTTGGAGCTACATCAAGAGACAATGGTGAGCTTTAGCGCGAGTAAAATCGGTTTAAGCTCCTAATACTTTTTCTACTGACCGTTCTTAGGTGGTTCCTCTGTTTCAGTTCTATGTATGTTCGCCGATGGTTTCATATGTAGCACCATTTGGTTTGTCCTGGTTCGTTCCTCATCTCTCCTTTTTTTTTTTTTTTTTTTTTTTTTTTTTTTTTTTGGTGCCTCGGGAACTCTGTGCTTCATGATTGTGGCATTTCTTGGGTATCTGCATTTCTGTATTTTTTTACAGTTGACTCCCGTTATCTCGACCTCGCTTATCTCGAATAACCGCTTATCTCGAAGAGAAAATCTGGTCGCTGCCTAAACATGAAAAATAAACAACATGTAAAAATATTGTGGAAAAGAGGAGAAATTGCTTCTAAAGATTTCTTCTCTTTTCCACAATATTTTCAATATATCTCTAACTTCACTAATTACACATATATTTGTTAAATGTGATTAATCGAATTAGTTTTTCCACAATTCTGCAAATCTGATATATCGAAGTACGGATATCTCGAGGTATTTGAGAGAGTCCCTTGGAATTCGAGATAACGAGAGTCGACTATATATAGCACATTATACCTATTATCATCATAATTTACATTCATTTAATCAAAAAACGTTTTAAAAACTGATAGCAAACCGCATGTAATTTTAATGGAAACGGTGAACTTTTGACCATGTGTATATGTTTTAGTCGTCATCTTTTGGTTCAGTCCATGTTCGAATAATTCATAATATACGAGTTCGTATGCATTACAGTTTCAATTTCTGAATTGTTTTCATTATATTTTCAATAAAAAAAAGAAGTCTTGAATCAAACTAGTTCTGTGTTTTTTTTTTTTGTTTTTTTTTAGTTTCCTTAGTCTGCTACACATTTGTTTTCAAAATTTTGAGCAGTTGGATAAGTCTACCATATTTACTCTAAGTATTCAGACAGACAGGTGGCCTGCACAAAACTAAATTGCAAACAGAGACCAGACGCCGATGAATGTCTATTCTGTTTGCCATCTAATCAGCAGTTTTTGCCACACCAATAGCAATAGTCGGAATGATCCATGCGAACAACGAAAAGACACACACAGATATAATAAAAAAAACATAGCTGAAGTAACATGTACCCCGGGCCAGATTAGCTAATTTCGGCCAATTAGGCCTCATTAGTGACCCGTATATAAATGTTCAAACATTCCGTAATGGACAAAGTAGTGAAGTTTAGTGAAGTATGGACACATGTAAGATTAGGTCCTGTTTTTTTTTTTTTGTTTTTTTAATATTTCAGTTAGTAGGGGACTGACTGTTTGTCTGCAAAAGTTCTCTCGCTTTAAAAAGTGACAGCAAAATCAATTTCCTTTAGTATTTCATTTATGAAAAAACAAACAAAAAAAAAAAAAAAAAAAAATTAAAACATATTATACATGGTTCAATTATTTGAATTATTTAAAATCTGTTTTTCCTGACTGTTAATTCTTAGCCTGACCTTAATGCCAGATGGTTTAATTATCTCGTCTTTTCACAAATAATACACATGTCTAGTTAAATGGGGCTTAACCTTTTCCACTCTGTGGGCAGACGAAAAATTGATATATTTTTTTTTATTTTTCCCATTAAACAGACTGAATTTTCACGTAATTTGTCTGCTTTTTTTGGAGACAATTTGCATGAAATGTCAAAGCCTGTTGTCTGGGAAAAAAATCATAATGTCGTCTCCTGACAATTTTATTCAGCGTGCTAAGCGGCAAAGTCCAAGATCAGTCTGCATACGGGCCTTTCTCATTACGAAAACACGCCTATTCAAATATACTGAAAATTTTCCCACCCAAAAAATGAAAATTTTCAGATAAAAATTTCTGATATTTTTCATATTTCTGCTCAGAAACATAGATTGTGGGTACTCGTTAGAACCGTACCCACAATCTATGTTTCTGAGCACGAGGCGGTTCTAACGAGTACCCACAATCTATGTTTCTGAGCAGAAATAAGAAAAATAATGTATACCCCTGTAAACCCCAGTTTTACTATATAAAAGTGGAGTTTAAGGGGGTCAAAACTATATAGGCGTGTTTTCGTGATGTTGTTACCCGCCAGAAACTACAGATATTATAGGAATCATTGACAAAATATGGAGGCACTGATCAGACAGCACGGATCTGCAGATTGGTCCGTGTTTTCACAGCTCGTATATTACACCTGTCATTATTAATTGAAATTATTAAAACTAGGTTGAACGTGTGGATGACCTACAATATGAACTGTATCAAGGGGAAAACCTGTCTTATGGCATATAGAGGAACACAGACTGAAAGCAATATGCATGAAATGTCAAACCTTATTTTCTGATAAAATAGAGAAAGTAATTAAAACGGCATCTGCTATAACGTTTACCCAGCATGCTAAGCATGAAATAAGGATGGCTATGCCTTGATCAGGTTGTACAGATAAGCCGACTGGTCAGGGTTTTCTCTGTTTGCATGTGACACAGGACAGGTTTTCTCCTGACAATGTTATCATTAAAAACTCATTAGAAACAGATCAAAAGAACATGTTGCTAATTTCTGCTCTTATCAATAGAAGCTTTCATCAGGTAAGAGAAAAAAAATGATGTGGAATTAACCTTTATCATCCTGGGCAAATTCAGCAGACGACAAAAATATTATATAATTCTTATTTTTCTCAGAAAACAGGGTCTAACATTTCATGCAAATTGTCTCTTCTCTGGAGACAAATTGCATTAAATGTAAAAGCATGTTTTCTGAAAAAAAAAAAAAAAAAAAAAAACATGTCGTCTGCTGAAAATGTTTACACAGCATGCTGAGTGTTAAGACCTGACTCCGAGGTTATAAAACTTTTTTCCTACTCAGCTGAGCATGATTTTTTCCCTGCTAATAAATATGAAAATGCCAACAATAGTTGGCATTTTCATATTTAGTAGCATAGAAAGTTTCATGCTTAGTAACGTTTAGCAAGAAAGAATTTGCAATTGTTAGTTATTTGAAATTTATAAGTTAGACAAATTTCATGCACAAGTGGAAAAATTTGGGGCCAGAACTAGTAAGATATGACATAAAGCCAGTTCGGTCATCCATGCAGACCAGTGTACTCCGGTCTTTGTTGTACTTTTAACTGGAACGGGTACAACTTAGTGGAGAAAACTCTGACAAAAATTGTTTTCCTCTCTCTCTTCTGACCATGGATGTACCCTAAAAGGAAAGAATTTGCTCCCCTTGGAACTTCTACAGGCAAGCATGATTGTCTCCCTTGCAGAAAAGGGAAAAAATGCTTGGAGCCAATTCTTTCCATTCAGAGTAGACCCCTTTTCAGCAGGGACTTCTACAGGAAAGCAAACAGGAGGTCTCAACAGTTGTCTCCCTTGCGTTAATAGTGGAAAATCTACGAAGTATATACAGCCTCTTTAATCCTTGCCTTGCTCACTGTAGTCGAATCGCCCCGTTGACACTTCGATTGGTAATATAGACCCCGTTGTATTGGTAAGAGTTTCAGTATGGCGCTGAACCAGCAATGCGTTGAAACGGACAGGTAAATGTGTATGTTTTATACTATTTAAGGTTAGTTTTAGAATACAACGCTGATTCTCCAGCCTTAATTGCTTAGTTGCATTCCGTTCTCCAGGAGCTGAACTGCCTTTCGTGCGACTAGCTGTCCTTCACAATCAGCGTGCTCATTTTTTACGAAGAATTTTTGAATCGAGACAAACCTCGCAGAAAGTCAATTTTCTAGTCTCTATGAAATATTAGAAACATGTTGAACACAGAAAGTACATTTGTTGGACGTGTACGAAATAAGTAAATGTATTTCTTTGGCTAATCACATGTTCCTTGTCATGATAGTCTACTCGGACTAGAAATATGGAGATCATGGGTTGGTTTCACTGTGTGATTGGCTGAGCCCCGGGTTGGCTGAGCAGAGGCGTGTGGGTTGGACAATAAAAGACACGGGGTTGGTTTTGTTAGAAAAATGTTTTATCAACGGCCAGGCGAGGATGCGAAGGGTAAACATGGTTGAAAAGAAAATCAGCATCAACGCCTTTTATATTGTAAGTGTGAAATTCAAAGCGCCAAATTAAAATCCCTCAGCTATCCAGCTTGTTGATTTCCGTAGTCAGTCTGCTAGAAACGTTCAAAAGTGACCATTTTAGATGCAATTGCACACCAAAAACGAGTTTTTCAGCTCATCAAACAATTTGAAAACGTCAGTATCAAGATTTATGGGGTAATGAAAGGTAATTTGACCACAAACATCGCATTTTCCCCTAGTACTCCATTTTAACTCCCCTCTGTCATTTTTTGAAATTTTTCTTCAAAACTTTTATTGTTGACATTATTCCCATAATAGCATCCAAAAATTTTAATATTATCTTTAATAAATTGTTTAGGTAATCCATCTTAAGGTTCGGTTATAAGGATTTCAGTTTTTTGTTCATTTATTTTTGCTCCAGATACTTAACTATTTTCTAAGTGTTCTTTTTCGAGATGTTAAAAAGACGTGCTTGTTGTAATTATTGCATTGTTGTCGTCTGCATGCTGAACTGTTTTGATTTCTTTATTAGGTTTATGTATATCTTTTATATTAGGGTTATTATTTATTTCATATATTAAAGGTTCTAAAGATAAAATATATAAATCCACTGATAATGGGCAACCTTGCCTTACACCTCTTCTCACGTCTACTTTTCTGTAAATGTTCCATTTATTAAGATTTTAGATTCAATGTTATCATACAGGATATCAAACCATTTAATGATGGTCGGGGGAAAGTTAAATTTTATTAATACTTTTTTAATAAAGTTATGTTCAACACATAATACGTCGAATGCTTTTTCATTGTCCATGGATATTAGGGCAAAAGCCATATTATTTTGTTTAGCATATGTTATAATTAAATGTAGGTTTAGGGCATTATCCTGTATATTTCTATTTTTAAAACCATTAGTAGTTCATTCCAATCCGATTTCCTATCAAAACCAACCCGGGAGCCGCTAGTTACCAAACCGGGACAAAACCAATAAATGTCAAAAACGTGTTTCCTCGTGTATCCTTTCATGCACCGAAAATTAGAAGAAGGGGCTATTTTGTATACAAACAATGAGTATGTTGCGTAATATTCGTCGTAGAAACTAAATGCAAAATCAAAACTTAATAAATATCAGCGGCATTTTTCTAGAAAATCACTCGATTCGAAAGATTTTGTTTCCCGTGAGCACAACTTTGATAATTGATATTTCGCTTTCTGGCAAATCTTGTGATGATAAAACGTGATGGTTAACAAGAATATTTATTCTGACAACGGCGGTAAAATTGGCCCTCTTTTCAAATAAGAAAATTACAGTAAATGCTTACTTTTCAAGACAGGTAAATTCCAAAACTCCTTCCGGTGCCATATTGAAATTCTTACCAACCGGATTTACAACGGGGCCTGTATTACCAATCAGAGTATCAACGGGGCGGTTCGACTACAGTGTTGCTGAATAAATTGAGATGCCCTGCCCACTTTTAATTTTCAGCCAATCAGATTACTTTATCCGGGTTTTTGATAGAGGTTCACATATCTAATGGCAAACAGTGCAGATCCAGATCAGTTGGCTTCTTCAAAGGCCAACCGATCTGGATCTACACTGTTTGCAAAGGCAGGGCATATCCGGTTTCAACAGGACAAGGGTTAAGATATCGTTGTGCTGACACTAAAATGTTGAGCATCTGCACCAAAAATCGACAGTATGGCATATGCCACGAGCTTAGACCCAGATCATCCCGTGCATCCCCGCAATTTGATATGTGACCTTTCTAGTTCCAGTCATGTATATGAGTACTGCTGCAAGCTGAGCTTTATCTATACTGCTCATAAGATTATTTTCTATTTGGAGAGGCTCAAGTTCTGGGCTGAATACAGAATTTTACTTGAGCGACAATCTTAGAAAAAAAATAGAACAACACACACACACACACACACACACACACACACACACACACACACACACACACACACACACACACAAAACAAAAAAAACAAACAAACACAAAACAACATAATTGGTCTTTTTTTTTATTATTTTACAAACTACCATGTGGAATCAAAATATTTCTGGCTTGGCAGGGGGTTCGACTGTCCCCCTTGAACCCCCTCTGAACCCTCCGCTGGAGTTTCGTGTCAGGAACAATATCAGAGAAGGATCCTTACAACGTAGACCCCAATCAACCTGCCATCTGATGATTCAGATTGTCGCTATAAATTCAGATACTTAAAGGCAAACAGTGCAGATCCAGATCAGTTGACTTCTTCAAGCCAACTGATCTGGATCTACACTCCTTGCAAAGGCAGGGCATATCCGGGTTCAGCAGGACAAGGGTTAACACTTAACACACAGGGGAAAATTTTCAGCAGACGACATATTAAATTTTTTTTTCCCCAGAAAACAAGATTTGATATTTCATTGGGGACAATCAGTATGAACTGTCAAATCCTGTTTTTTCTGGAAAAAAATAAGAAACTTATCACCAAATGGAGACAATTTGCATGAAAGTTCAAATCATGTTTCCGAGAAAAATAGTACGAATTTGTCGACTGCTGAATTAGCCCAGTGAGTGATAGAGATAAGTGTTTATACCGCATTTAACCTTTAGCATAAAGAATTTAAATATTACAGAAGACATTTAAAAACAGTTTTTCATATTAACAAAAAACAACAATCTTTGGCATTTCAAAACATACAATTTTGGAAAAACTTCAGAAAAAATCCAAACCGAAGTCACCCTTATTACATATTCGACCAGCGTAAACCCAGACCATCTTATACGTCTGCACAGTCTGATCAGGGTCTATGTTGTTCGACAATGGAATGCTAATGATTCATATATTATGTTAGCGGCCAATGTAGACTTAGATCAGACTGGGCTGACGGACAGGCTGATCTGATTACGCATGTCGCATATATTATAAGGCTGTTTTCTGTGTGACACTGCCTGTTGTTTTTTTTATTCACTTAATTTTTCCTTTGTATTTTTTTCTGATAAAATAAGTCAACATTTCATGTGAATCCTCTGCAGAAGATTCGCATGAAATGTCAAGACTTATTTTCTTAGAAAAAAAAAATCAGAATGTCGTCTGTGCCATTGTGATTGGCGCTTAAAGGGTTAACATTGTTTTCATCTAAAGATAATACTGAGAAAATAAAATCCGGAATCTGTTTGTACGTTCGCACACAATACCTTCATTTACAGACTGATTATACCACATTTGCCCTCAATAATCAGCTGCAATAACTCCTTACCATACTTGTCTTACATTCCATTCAACTATAACGATAGCATTTGTTCCCAAAGATGTTCCCATTAACTGTTGTAAAGAATCCTTAATATGCAGAATGATATGCAAGAAGTCCTCGTTTTATCCTATTTCCTCATAGAACATATGTTTTGAATATATGAGAATCGCCTCAAGAATATTGTATACAGAAAAACATGTTTTGGATATTTGTTCTAAAAATATCCAAAACATGTTTTTGTATACAATATTCTTGCATAATTTCTGATTAACTGTCACATTTCTTGTCGGTTTGTTTGTTTGTGTTGAGGTTTTACGGTCCAGTCAACCCAATGGGGTCATGTCGAGCGCGGTCAGTTTACCTAACCACACGTTTACTGGGCAGGCTTAGTCCTCTAAGCGGTTAACCAGTATTGTGCACATTCTTTCGCCAGAAACTGACAACTGCCCTTCTTGAATCAGCGGAAGGGAGAGAATGACCGTAGAAAATATTTCATGATCAATCTCCACGAAAGAATGTTGCCAACCTCGGCAGGGCTTGAACCCGCGACCTCCTGGTCTCCAGTCGGATGGCGCATCCAACTGAGTGTCGGTTAAATTATCATTAAAATGAATTTTCTCATTGTATCGAGTGTTGGTATAAAGAGTATTCACTGTACCTGTTGATAGGTCCAAATACTGCTGGATTGGTAAATAATATAGACCATGATCAGATGGCGCATTCAGCCGCGGCATCTGATCTGGGTCTGCACTGTTTATTCAGACCTGTCTGTCACATATTCAAAATTGCGACTCAAAGAACACATACTCACAAAATTAACGTTAACCCTCAATGTGTAAAATTGATATTTTTTTTCTTATTTGTTTCCAGAAAGTATGGTTAAGCATTTCATGCAAAACCTTATTTAGGAACTAGATTCGAAATGTAGCCTAACTCCACGCTATGAGTTTTAGTTTTCTATTCTAACAAAGGTAAAATACTCCTCCTTGACTATTTTTGTACACATATCATCTCCCTTACCTGGCAGAAACTCATAACTAATCAGCCAACTCAGGGAGAAAAACATTCCAAAAGACAGGATTTTTTGTAAAATATAAATCATTTTTATGCTGATTCAAAATCAGTTAGACGGGAGCCACATCACGAAAACATGCCTATATAATTTTGACCCCCTTCAACCCCACTTTTATATAGTAAAACTGGGGTTTACAGGGGTATACATTATTTTTCTTATTTCTGCTTAAAAACATAGATTGTGGGTACTCGTTAGAACCGCCTCGCCGAGGCGGTTCTAACGAGTACCCACAATCTATGTTTTGAGCAGAACTATGAAAAATATCAGAATTTTTATTGGAAAATTTCCCTTTTTTGGTTGTAAAGTTTTCAGTATATTTGAATAGGCGTGTTTTCGTAATGAGTTAAGGAAATCTTGTCTGTTTTTTTGCTGATTTTTCCCAGCATGCTCATACTAATCGTTAAGTAGTGGGTGGCTATGTAATTACCTCATAAGTGGGTAAGGCATGGGAAGTGAGTTTTCATTGAATCTAGTTGACAACGCCCTCAGGACCGACTCAAGCAAACCAAACCAAAACTTTCATTGTCAGTAATTCCTTTGTTATAGGAGCTGGATTTTTGTCAAAGTTTTATTAAAATCTAAATCTTCGTTGATACAACAGCTCTTGTTATAACTACTCCACTCCTTATTTCACTGTTAAGGAAACTTGATACATTTTCAAGAGAGAATACGTAGTCAAAATTATTTTTGCTCCCTTCTGAAAAAGGGTCTACCCTAAAAGGTAAGAATTTGCTCGAATACGGGTTAGACCTTTTTCAGATGGGACTTGGTGTCCATGTACGCAAACAGGAAGTCACAAAAGTTGTATCCCATTTCAAAAATGCCGGAAAATATACCAAATGTATCAAGACTCTTAAAGTGTCAGAATATTTTTTAAACTATTTTACTTCCCAGTAAGCATTCTACATAAATCTATAGCGGACCGTTATCGACCCGTCAGGGTAGCTGATGGGCCGATAACGGCCCGCTGTAGATTTATAAAGAATGCTAGCTGGGTTACTATTCTATGAAAATAGGGCATATCAGTTTATGGGAGACAATCATAATCTCATCAAATATTGGAAAAATATATAATCTATTACATATTTGTTGTTAAGAGGTGTTGCTTTCCATATTGTTATTATAAGTGTTCTTGGGTCAAGGTAGCTTTCCACACTATAAACATCATTTTACTAATGGACGGCTGAATCACGAGTGGAAAAAAGCTAAGATTACACATCAGTGCATATAACTTTGGCTATCTGTCATAATGACAGAGATATTACTGATATAACCAGGCAACCGGAAAAAAGGAAGAAAACGTTTATGGTAAATATCACAAACTGTAGACAGTTTGAGCTATGATTTATTCAAAATCAGTTGCCTAACCTTACCAATGTAGGACAGAAAGTCACCACTGTTCTAGTGAGACAATTTAACCTTTAATACTCTCTGGGCTAATTCAGCAGATGACAAATTGATATTTTTTTTTCTTATTTTCCCCACAAAGTTGGCTTTGACATTTCATCACGAAAACACGCCTATATAATTTTGACCCCCTTATACCCCACTTTTATATAGTAAAACTGGGGTTGCAAGGGGTATACATTATTTTTCATATTTCTGCTCAAAACATAGATTGTGGGTACCTGTTAGAACCGCCTCGGCGAGGTGGTTCTAACGAGTACTCACAATCTATGTTTTGAGCAGAAATATGAAAAAAATCAGGGTTTTTTTATTTGAAAATTTTCAGTTTTTGGAGGTGAAATTTTCTATATATTTGAATAGGCGTGTTTTCGTAATGTCATGCAAACTGTCTCCAATGGAAAGTCAAAACATGTTTTCTGGGAAATAAGAAACATATTACAAAAACATCGGCGGAAAATTTTACACAGAGAGCTAAGCATTAAAGGCACCCTTTGCACTATTGGTTATTTTATTTCGCTGCTTAAGTGATTCTGCGTAAATCTATATCGGGCCGTCATCGGCCCGTCAGGGTAGCTGACGGGCCGATGACGGCCCGATGTAGATTTACGTAGAATGTTAGCTGGGGTGTCCTTTTTTATTATTTTAGTTTGTAATTTAAAGTACTCGTTTTATATAAAACGTATTTAGCTTTTGAATTATGTGTCCTGAACTGCATTAAAATTGTTTTAAAAAATTTTGCATGATTATCACACAGCCCATTCTTTTAATATACAGTTTATTAACCCTTGAAATGCTAAGCAAGTTTATAGCAGGAAGACAATATTTCATGTGAATCAGACAATTCGTCATAAGAGATGATTCACATGAAATATAAAGCCTTATTTTCTCTGAAAAATACCCCCAAAAAATCAAAATGTAATCTGCTACAGTTGTGATTAGCGCTTAAAAGGTTAACTCGATGAAATCAAAAGATCATATACAAGAAATATGCACTCTGACTGGACTGACCTATGCCTGTATAGGTCAGTCCAGTCAGAGTGCACAGAGGCTGATCTGATCTGAATGTTTGGATGCACTGACAAATCAAACTATGTACATTTCATATATGTTCACAGACCAGTTTATTTTTGTTGTAGCCTAGATGTTCCCATTTAGAAATTAGAAAAAAAAATATCTGTACATTAATCTCAAGAATAATCACGTATCTGGTCTCTCTCGTATTTCTCCTTTGGGAGTACTGACAATGTGACCAACCATTAATAGAAAACATCATATCAAATAGCCAGACGAAGTTTACTTTTCCACTGATTAAGTTAGGCATTTAAGTTGTTTTGTTAGCATTTTCATTTGTTTATATTTTTTCTTTGTTGAACACTTAAACGCTTAGCACTCAGGGTAATTTTTCAGCAGACGACATTTTGAATATTTTTCTTATATTTTCCCAGTAAACAGGATTTAACATTTTAGGGATGTCAAATCCTGTTTTCTGAAAAAAAAAAAAAAAAAAAAAAGAAAAAAAGAAAAAAAATATCGTCAATGTGTCGTCTGCTGACTTTGCCCAGAAAAAGGTTAAAGGTTAAGAAAAAAGGTAATAATAATAGACATAAAACACAATGAGACAAAAATGATAATATATATATATATATAAAAAATAATGTTGGGACATGACTTTTGCTGTCTGTGGTCAGCAACTTGTGGGTTTGTTTTGCTCTGGTTTCAGAGTGCCACTGAGTCCTCTACTTTGTTTTATTGCAGTTTTGTGATAAGGTAGAGGACCTACATGGACTGAACACATCTTTATAATTTTGAGCAATATCATAATTAAGGGCGAGATTGTGATCATGTAAAATTAGTTTAAACCACCAAGTAGTTATTTCTGCTAATCGTTCCAAGATGGTTCTTCTGTTGCAGTTATTGTTTTGTTTGTGTACAATATTTATTGCAACTGTGCCGAGTTTTGTTTTTTATATATTGGTTATCGCAACTGTGCAATGTTTTGTTGGCATACATAGGTTATTGCAACTGTGTCATGTTTTGTTTGCATTAATTCATTATTGCACCTGTGTCATGTTTTTTTTGTACATCTTGGTTATTGCAACTGTGCCATGTTTTGTTTGTATACATTGGTTATTGTAACTGTGTCATGTTTTGTTTGTATACAATGGACATTGAGTGTCATGTTTTGTTTGCATATACTGGTTATTGCAATAATGCCACGATTTGTTTGCATGCATTGGTTATTGCAACTGTGTCCTGTTTTGTTTGTCTACATTGGTTATTACAACTGTGTCATGTTTGGTTGGCATACATTAGTTGTTGCAACTGCGCCTTGATTTCTTTGTATAGCTTGGTTATTGCAACTGTGTCATGTTTAGTTGTTTGTATACACTGGTTTTTGCAACTGTGTCGTGTTTTGTATGCATAAATTGGTTATTGAAACTGTGACATTATTTCTTTTCATACATTGGTTATTACAACTGTGTGATGTTTCGTTTGCATACATTGGTTATTGCAACTGCGTTTGTATACATTGTATATATATTATGTTTAGTCTGCATACATTGCTCATTGCAGTTATGTCATGTTTAGTTTGCATACATTGGTTATTGCAACAGTGTTTGTATATATTTGTTATCGCAACTGTGTCATGTTTTGTTGGTACGCACTTGTTATCGCAACTGTGGCATATTTTGTTCGTATACATTTGTCATTGCAACTGTGTCATGTTTTGTTTGCATACCTTGATTATTGCAACTGTGTCCTGTTTTGTTCCTATATACTGGTTACTGCAACTGTGTCATGTTTTGTTTGGATACCTTGATTATTGCAACTGTGTCCTGTTTTGTTTCTATACAGTGGTTACTGCAACTGTTTCATGATTTGTTTGCATACATTGGCTATTGCAACTGTGTCCTGTTTTGATTGTATACATTGGTTTTTGTAACTGTGTCATGTTTTGTTTGTATACATGGGTTATTGCAACTGCGCCATGGTTCCTTTGTATATATTGGTTATTGCAACTCTGTCCTGTTTTGATTGTATACATTGGTTATCGCAAGTGTGTCATCTTTTGTTTGAATAAATTTAACATTGTCATGTTTACTTTGCATACACTGGTTATTGCAAGTATGTAATGTTTTATTTGCATACATTGGTTATTGCAACTGTGCTGTATTTTGTTTGTATACATTGGTTATTGCAACAGTGTCATGTTTACTTTGCATACACTGGTTATTGAAAGTGTGTAATGTTTTGTTTGCATACATTGGTTATTGCAGTTGTGCCATGCTTTGTATACAATGGTTATTGGATCTGTGTCATGTTTACTTTGCACACACTGGTTATTGCAAGTGTGTCATGTTTTCTTTGCATAAATTTGTTATTGCAGCTGTGCTGTATTTTGTTTATATATATTGGTTGTTGAGTTATGTCATCATGTCTTTTCTCTGTTTCTTCTTTTTGTGCCTTGGAAAGGCTGTTCTTCATTATTGTGGCATTTCCTTGGTCACTTCATTTATATTTTATTATTACTGAGCAAATTTATCCACTGTTTTGCGTTTGCTCATAACAGTAATAGAACGAAGAATAACTACATTTTCCACTAACCATACGTTTTCATATCCAAGAAGAAACTATTAAACAAGAGGCCCAAGTGGGGCCACTTGCTCACCTACTTATCTATCACTAAATTATCAATGCTGTTCAAAGTGCAGAAACCTAAGGAAACCCTTTTCTCTAAGCATTCCATATGTTGTCTGTTTCTAATATGCGAATTTAAATATTTCTTATTAAAACTAAGTTAAACAATGATGGTGACTACCTGTGGCAATGAATCACATGATGTGTTAAAGATGTGCATAAACAGGGTCAAAAAACAAATGCCAGTTTGCCGCCTTCAGTCAGAAACAAACTTCCCTGACTTAGCAAATTTATCCACTGTTTTGAGTTTGCTCATTACAATAATAGAACGAAGAATAGCTCTATTTTCCACTAACCTTGTATGTGTTTCCATATGCATGAAGAAACTATTAAACAAGAGGACCAAGTGGGGCTGCTTGCTCACCTGAGAACTAACTTGTCAATACTGATCAAAAGTGCAGAAACTTAAAATAAAAACAAACTTTTTTTCTAATTTAAGTTTGAAGTGTTTTGGACATGACTCAAATGATGTTAAAAATGTCTCAAAACTGAGTCAAAATAATGGCAATGACTGTCAGGGTCCATGAATATGTTATTAGGCATGTCAAAATTGGACTGAAACAATTATAATGACTGTCTGGCTATGAAACTCATGGTGTTAAAGATGGGTTGTGTCTGAGACCCAATAGCTCAGTGGTAGAGCGTCCGCTTTGGCAGTAGGAAGTTGTGGGTTAAATTCCCCGCTGCACCATAAAAAATGCTTAAAAGATGGTATTAGGAGCTCCCTTTGCTGATGCTTGCATTGCCATATTTTGTTTGTATACATTGGTCATTGCAACTGTGTCATATTTTGTTTGCATCCATTGGTAATTGCAACTGTGTCATGTTTTGTTTGCATCCATTGGTAATTGCAACATGGTTATGTTTAGCTTGCACATATTGGTTATTGCACTTCTGCCATATTTAGTTTTGATACATTGTTTATTGCAACTGTGTCATATTTAGTTTGCATACACTGGTTATTGCAACTTGTCAAGTTTAGTTTGTATACATTGGTTATTGCAACTGTTTCATGTTTAGTTTGCATACATTGGTTGTTGCAATTATGCCATGATTTGTTTGTATACATAGGTTATTGCAACTGTGTCATGTTTAGTTTGCATACTTTGGTTATTGCAGTTGTGCCATGTTTTGTTTATATACAATGGTTATTGGATCCGTGTCATGTTAAATTTGCATACAATGGTTATTGCAAGTGTGTCATGTTTTCTTTGCATACATTTGTCATTGCAGCTGTGCTGTATTTTGTTTATATACATTGGTTATTGAGTTGTGTCATCATGTCTTTTCTCTGTTTCTTCTTTTGGTGCCTTGGAAAGGCTGTTCTTCATTATTGTGGCATTTCCTTGTCACTTCATTTATATTTTATTATTACTTAGCAAATTTATCCACTGTTTTGTGTTTGCTCATAACAATAATAGAACAGTACGAAGAATAGCTCCATTTTCCACTACCCTTGTATGTGGTTCCATATGCATAAAGAAACTATTAAACAAGAGGCCCAAGTGGGCTGCTTGCACACCTGAGAACTAACTTATCAATGCTGATCAAAAGTGCAAAAACTTAAAATAAAAAGAAACTTTTCTTTTCTAAGCATTCCAGCAAAATGTAAGCAAAATATCAAATTTAAGTTTGAAGTGTTTTGGACATGACTCAAATGATGTTAAAAATGTTTCAAAACTGAGTCAAAATAATGGCAATGACTGTCAGGGTCCATGAATAATGTTATTAGGCATGTCAAAATTGGACTGAAAAAATTTATAATGACTGTCTGGCTATGGTGTTAAAGATGTGTTGGGTCTGAGACCTAATAGCTCATTGGTAGAGCATCTGCTTTGGCAATAGGAGGTCGTGGGTTAAAATCCCCGCTGCACCATACCAAAGGGGTAAAAAATGGTATTAGGAGCTCCCTTTGCTGATGCTTGCATTGCCATATTTTGTTTGTATACATTGGTCATTGCAACTGTGTCATGTTTTGTTTGCATACATTGGTTATTGCAACTGGGTCATGTTAAGTTTGCATTCATTGGTAATTGCAACATGGTTATGTTTAGCTTGCATATATTGGTTATTGCACTTCTGCCATATTTAGTTTTGATACATTGTTTATTGCAACTGTGTCATATTTAGTTTGCATACACTGGTTATTGCAACTTGTCAAGTTTAGTTTGTATACATTGGTTATTGCAACTGTTTCATGTTTAGTTTGCATACATTGGTTGTTGCAATTATGCCATGATTTGTTTGTATACATGGGTTATTGCAACTGTGTCATGTTTTGTTTGCATACATGGGTTATTGCAGTTGTGCCATGTTTTGTTTGTTTTCAATGGTTATTGGATCTGTGTCATGTTTACTTTACATACACTGGTTATTGCAAGTGTGTCCTGTTTTCTTTGCATACATTAGTTATTGCAGCTGTGCTGTATTTTGTTTATATACATTGGTTATTGAGTTGTGTCATCATGTCTTTTCTCTGTTTCTTCTTTTGGTGCCTTGGAAAGGCTGTTCTTCATTATTGTGGCATTTCCTTGGTCACTTCATTTATATTTTATTATTATTGAGCAAATTTATCTACTGTTTTGCGTTTGCTCATAACAGTAATAGAATGAAGAATAACTACATTTTCCACTAACCATACGTTTTCATATCCAAGAAGAAACCTTTAAACAAGAGGTCCAAGTGGGGCCACTTGCTCACCTACTTAGCTATCACTAAATTATCAATGCTGTTCCAAGTGCAGAAACTTAAGGAAACCCTTTTCTCTAAGCATTCCATATGTTGTCTGTTTCTAGTATGCAAATTTAAATATTTCTTATTAAAACTGAGTTAAACAATGATGGTGACTACCTGTGGCAATGAATCACATGATGTGTTAAAGATGTGCATAAACAGGGTCAAAAAACAAATGCCAGTTTGCCGCCTTCAGTCAGAAACAAACTTCCCTGACTTTTCACTGATTGATTTTGTTGGGGTTTAACTACATGTCAACCCTTGTAGGTCATTTTGTGTCATCTCCCAGAGAAAGGGAGAATAAAGATAGAAGAGATACTAGAGGAGAGTTTCACGGACTTTTCCCTGACTAAATTCTATTTTCCCCTGACCAAAACGCTGAAGATTTAACAGACTTTTCCTCAGCTTGCAGTAGATAAATGATTAATTCTACTTTTAGCACATAAAAATATGCTGCCCTAACTGTTCAATTCAAAAAAAAAAAAAAAATGTGAATTCAAAAATAAAATGTTTTAGTTTTTGGGCATGCATTTTCTAAAATGAACATTAATTTGTTATGGCGATCGAAACTTGCAAGAAAAAATTACAAGGTTTTCAATCACTCAAAATGGACAAAATACCCGCCTGCCATAGCAAACTGTTTTGGGTCAAAATTAGAAAATTCCCTGACTTTTCCTTGACTTTCTTGGTATTTAAAATTTCACTGACCATTTTGCAAAGTTCTCTGACTTTTTCCTGACCTTGAAGAAAAATAAAATTTCCCTGACTTTTGCCATACCAGAGACCACCCTGAATTGATAATTGACTATATCCATGACTCAAAGCATCTCAAAAACATACCTATATAATTTTGACCCCCTTAAACCCCACTTTTATATAGTAAAACTGGGGTTTACAGGGGTATACATTATTTTACTTATTTCTGCTCAAAAACATAGATTACCCACAATCTATGTTTTGAGCAGAAATATGAAAAGTATCAGAATTTTTTATCTGAAAACTTTCAGTTTTTTTGTTGTTTTTTTTTGTGGTGAAATTTTCAATATATTTGAATAGGCGTGTTTTCGTAATGGGGTGGTGAATGAAGATACCCTGGAAAAACCAAAATCATGAAGAACAATATTCCTGAGGCACCAAAAGGAGAAGAGATGAGGAACAAACAATGGCAAAACACAATGGTATAGTTGCAATATCTGACATACAAACAAAAAGACTGCAACAGAATAATCAACTTAAAAAAGTCAACAACAACAACTATTGGGTGGCTTAACCCTTGTCATGTTGAATAAATTAAGAAGCCACACCCACTTTTAATTATTAGCCAATCAGATTACTTGATCCAGACTGTTGATACAATGACAAACATTGCAGATCCAGATCAGTTGGCTTCTGAAGCCAACTCATCTGGATCTACACTGTTTGCAAAGGCAGGCCATATCTGAGTTCAGGAGGATCAGGGTTAAAATAATTTGTTGGTGAAGATGGAGCTGGAGGCTCTGATTTTCTTGGTTTCTCGCATGTGTGCTGTCTGTTGTGGTTTTACTTTTCTCTTGATGTGATAGGTAGGTTATGTTCTGTGATTGTGGCCCTTCCAGACCTCTTCAATACTATTTTACTCAATCAAAACCTTGCTCTTAATTCTGATACAGCTCAAAATTAGATATACGGTATTCGACCTTATTATCTCACATACCCCTATCAGCGCACAGTCAAGCAATTTCTTACTCTTCAGATTACAGCCATTTACCTTTGTATACTTCTTTCAAAAAGTGTATGTTGTTGGTACTCAATTGAATTGCCTCGACTTGTCAAGGCAATTTAAATGAGTACCAACAATATATGCTTTTAGAAATTGATCAGAAAAATACCGCATAACCATCTTAAAATAATACTTTCATAAATTTGCTGATTTTTCTTCAATATGTGCCTTATCAGGTGGTTATTTTACTAAATGTCTTGTCAGTAATTTTGTAAAATCTAAGCACACAGTATGGTAATTAGATCAAATACGGTATGTCTCTGCATAGGTTCCCCTACCTGATCAATGAAACATCACAGTAAAACATAAATAATAAAATAACTGCAATAAAACAAAGTAAAGACATCTCAATATATACATCTACATCCATGAGTCCCAGTAGTTTAGGGAATTATCAAAAGTAATTTAACATAGTGATAAATGACTATCTATGTCCATAAGTCACAGGAGACTTCAGGAATGTTAAAACTAAATTTACCTGGTAGTTTATTCTACTGACGGTTCTAAGGCAGTGTTCCTGGTGTTGTTCTTACTCTTTGTAGCTTTGTGGTGTCCGAATTTTTTTATTTTTTTTTCTGTATGTATTGTGATGCTAGCATTGTAGTCACCTTCTTCAACAGCTGCCCATTTTGCTTTCTGTTTTACTAGTTGTGATTAAGAGTGGCATCGGGACCCAGGGTGAAGTTAGTCCACTGTAAAAGTGCGTTAAATTCCCAGTGGTTTATTCTACTGACCATTCTAAGGCGTTGGTCCCTGTATTAGTCTTACTCTTTGTTGATTTGTGGTTTATTCTACAAGGCAATTTGTTTTGTCTTGTCTTGTGTTATTTTGTTCTTGTGTTTTTAGTCCTTTTAGCATTGCGATTACCTTGCTTGGGGAAGAGAGAGCTAATCTTAGTGCTTTGCGTATGTTTGTTCGATTTGCGCTTGTTTGGTTTTGTCTGTTTCATCTTCCTCTTGGTGTCTGGAAAGGGCTGCGGCTCGTGATTGTGGCACTCCCTGGACTTTTTTCTCCTCCCTTTCTTAGATCAAAATAATGAGAAAGACTTTGTCCGAGAGACATTTACTGTTTATAATCTTTATTCATATTACATTAAATATGCAGGTCTTTAAAAATATGTTTTTAAAACTTTAGTAAATTCCAGAAATCATCAAGTACTTTCCCTCACCTCCTACAAAAAGAACAGGTTCTAAGAAACAAGAGAGATTCTGAAATTTTATAAAAATAAAATTTATTGCTGCTGAAGACTACCAGTAAAATTATCAAGCTGAATAAGATACAACAATACAATGATTTATGACATGAGAATAACAATCATAAAGATACTATATCATATATGCAAAAGTGCAGATTCATATCAACCTGTGTAGCTGCCAAGTCTAATCAGACTGCTAATTCTATGCATCACGAAAACACGCCTATATAATTTAGACCCCCATAAACCCCACTTTTATATAGTAAAACTGGGGTTTACAGGGGTATGCATTATTTTTCTTATTTCTGCTCAAAAACATAGATTGTGGGTACTCGTTAGAACCGCCTCACCAAGGCGGTTCTAACAAGTACCAACAATCTATGTTTTGAACAGAAATATGAAAAATATCGTTTTTTTTTATCTGAATATTTTTTAATTTTTAAGGGTGAAATCTTCTATATATTTGAATAGGCGTGTTTTCGTAATGGAATGGATACACTTTTCAGAAGGGAGGCAATACAAATTTTGATTGAGTTACCTCCCCTGAAAAAGTATCAATTCCCCTATGCAGGCTGTGAATAGAAAAGACCCAAAGCAGTCTGTACATCTACCAAGTCTGATGAGGACTGTTGCTGATTGCTTAGAGAACCTTGAATTGCTACTGCTGAATCTATTAACCAACAGCAAAGGTCCTGACCAGACTGCATAGACCTGAGGGCTGATCCAGGTTTTCCCTGTACATATATATGTTTAACATTTATTTTGTTTGGCTGGTGATCTCACATACTAATTGAAATGAACAAATAAAAATCCCTTCTGATCACAACTGCAACATCTCTGTGCTAATGTTGCAAATGACAAACTGATATTTTTTTTTCCAGAAAATAAGCTTTTGACATTTCATGCAAACAGTTTGCATGAAATGTCAAACCTAGTTTCTAGGAAAAATAAGAAAATATTTTAATAGTCATCTAGTCAAATGTTTACCTAGTATACTAGGCTTTAACATATTTAATCTAAATATTCAGGGCCCAGTTGTTCAAAGCTAACGATATCGTTAGTTAACGATTCATTAAAATTTACATGGAGTGATACGCAAATATGCTGAAATATTTTGCTGAAAAAATGTGAGTGCAAAAGCTACTCACATTTTTTCAGCAAAAAATATCAGAAATATGTATATTGAATCTGCTAAAACAGTTAACGAAATGACCCTTAACGAGCTCGTTAAGCTAACGATGCTTTGAACAACTGGGCCCAGATAATTACATCTGTGTGAACAGTGTAGACCTGAACCTCAAGAAGCAGTCTGATCAGGATTCACATTTAATGCCATAAAGCCAACAAGTTTTAGACATAAGGCAGTCTGCACTCGCCCAAATTTTGGAATAATGAGGTAAGAATTTTAGGGGAATGAATACACCTTCAAGGGAAAACACTCCACATGATATTTGCATCCCTCCACACTGGGGATTGCCTGTGCCTCTCTGGGAGTAAATTCCTTCCTATAACACAATGAAGAGTGGAGACCCCTAAATTGTAATTGGCAAACAATGCAGACCAAGAACAGATGCTGCAGAATGCAGCATCAATCAGGGTCCCCCTGTTTGCAAATGGTTCAACCATTTTTCTTTAGCAATATCTGTATCCTATAGCCTGACATACCTGGACTATTCCAATATATAGTATGTGCGAGTTTATTCAGTCTTTAATGGGTTAAAATCCTTGTCCTGCTGAGCCCGGATATACCCTTCCTTTGCAAAGTGTAGATCCAGATCAGTTTGCCTAAGCCAACTGATCTGGATCTGCACTGTTTGCCATTGTGTGAATTTAAAGCAATAATCCGGATCAAGTAATCTGATTGGCTGAAAATAAGAAGGCGTGGCTTACTTATTCAGCAGGACAAGGGTTAATTTAGAGTAGCCCCACATATTTGCAAGTTTAACTGCTAGGGAGGCAACTTCTTCAGAAGTCGTCTCTTTTCAAAATTTCAGCAAAATTATAGCTTTTTCCATCTTTTAAGATAATTATGGTATAAGGCAATCAAAAAAAAAAAAAAAAAAAAAAAAAAAAAAAAACAGAAAAAAACCCAAAAAGAACAAACAAAAAGCAACAGCATGAATTTTACACCTAAATTACTACATCAGTTACACCTAAATTACTGCATCAGACTATGCTGACATATTCTGCCATAAAGAAAATACTTCCATTGAAGGCAAGAAATGAACTGCCAGACTCATAAATTGGTGGCTGTAATTCTTCTCTACAAACAGTTTGTTGCTTTAACAGAGGATACAGTCCATGCTCAAAAGTCTCTCCATAAAAATATTTTTAAAACACCTTCATATGAGGGTCCTGCAAAAAGTTTTGTCACTGGGTTCGGATTACTTCAGCGCTACATTTTATCAAACATATTTTTATTACAAATCTTGGGGTCTGGGAAGGGCTGCGGTTTGTGATTGTGGCACTCCCTGGACTTTTCTCTTACCTTCTTTTCAAAGTATTCCCCTTTACTGAAACACATTTTTGTAACCTTTTTACCCAGTCGTGAAAAGCAGATAAATAGTCTTCTTTTGGTATCTGTTGGAGACATTAATAAATAGCGCTGCCAAGAGAACTTCTAGACGTACACTTATTTCCAGAAAGCATTTTATTAAGCCTTGGAAATAAAAAGAAGTCACAGGGACTCAGGTCAGGTGAATAAGGTGGATGGTTTAAAACTTTCACCTTTTCAGAAGCCAAAACCTCACACTTATGAGAGGAGGTGTTGTCATGTAAAAGGTGGACTCCTGACCATCCTTTGCTTGGTCATTTCTTATTGTAACAAGTAAATTGGTCAGTTTATATGACTGCATCTATTTCAATTTGAAATAACTCGGTCAGTTGGAAAGCAATTTATATGAAATAAATGGGTATCATTAGCTATTCAACACACCATTCAAGTGCAGTGAAGCATTTTATAATAGACTTGGGATAAAACTAAAGAAGCCTATTAGTGGCAGAACTTTTTGCACCATCCTCATATATTTTTGTAAAGTTTAGAACATAAATTGTGGCATTTCTACTCCATCAAGTGTCACAATCACTACAACAGACAGAGGCCAGATGAAAGCAGTTCTAGCAATGGGGGATAACTCTAGTTCTAAAGGAAACTGATACACTCACAATAGAGGGCGGTAACTGTCAAAACTGTTTTGCCTCTCTTCTGAAAAGAGTCTACTCTAAAAGGAAATAAAATTTGCTCCTTTTAGAGAAGACCCCTTTCCGGATTTGGTGTACAGCAAAGCAAACAGGAATCCACAAAAGTTGTCACCCTATAAAAACAAATGGTGGAATATCTACCAGGTGTATCCAGTCCCCTTAAGGGTCCAATCAGGAGAGGACTTGGACATTGGAGTCATCATTCACTTAAGTTCTTCTCAGCTCCAGGTAAAGTAATTATTTTCGTAAGGTGATTATACAGGGTTATTTATTGCACTGATATTGGTGAATATTGTCCTGAGCTGGGATATCAAAGAACACTAGCTTGCGAATGTCCACCCAACAAGGGACAATACCAATATCAGTGCAATAATCCTTTTTAAATAGTTTTACTTGATTAAATGCGTTTTAGACAAAATTCTGTGAAAATTCATTGTCTGAAAGCAATTCTAACAACAGTGTGAAATAGATATTACAATAAGAAAAATACCTTACTGCATTATGGACAGGTTTTTCCAAAAGGGCGACCAAAAGGTAAACCTCAGATGACACCCAACATATGACACCAGCCTGGACATCACTATTTTAAAGGACGGGTTTTTTGTTAAACTCGTCAAAAAAAAAAAAAAAAAAAAAAAAAAAATGGCTGCACAAGCTTTCAGCTTTAGGGGATATGAGTATGTAACCAAGACAGTCAGAGTTGTCTCCCTTGCATGTGACATGCCTGCTGGTCCTTATCTATGCCTCTACTAAATATTATCAAAATATTTCAAACCATTCAGAACTTATGAAGTGCACAAGGAATTTGGCTTAGACATTTGTTTGTGGGGAGATAACTTGGAAAAAAACAACAAAGGAATTGTCCTTCTTGCATAGACACTCTAATCTGACCTGATGTATGTCCTAACCAATCATATATCATAATCGAATTTTTGATTCATGTGCAGGTACAGGGGCAACATCCACATCAGTGGGCCCCCTGCCAGGTAGCTGGCTTGCTCCATGCATGGCAGATCTCACACCAGATCTCCAGGTACGTCTATCATGAGGGTTGATAGCCGAGAGCTTCCACTCTCTGCAATCCCTCTCTGTCAGCTGCTTCTATGTCATTTCGGGCCTCCCAGGCCCATGCTTTCCATCAACCTGTATGTCAAAGGCTGTCTTGACTGCACCATTGAAGTGTTCCACATGTCCATACCACTGGAGTCTTCTCTCCTTCAGAATGAGGTCCAGATCCTCAATGCCAAGCCGCACAAGTAGCTCATTGGACCTGGTGGTGACAATGTCTTGTGGCCTGACATTGCAGATCTGTCTGATCATTGCCCTGTCATTTTGCTGCAGTCGCTGGAGGTTCGGCTTTGTCAACAGCTAAGTCTCGCTGGCATAGAGCATTGCGCTCCGCACACAAGAGCTGTACACACGGCCACGTGTTTTGAAAGAGAGGTGGCATGAAGACAGAACTGGGTAGCAGATCCTTGAACTTCTTCCAGGCAGTTTTCACATGTGTTGTGGCTGAGAGCTCACAGCCAACTGCTGCTGAGAGCATGTCTCCTAGGTAGCAAAAGGAAGCTACCACCTCAAGCTTGTCAGGTCCGACCTGGACTTGCTTCTTTGGTCTGCCATCCAATGGGCGTGCAGTTCCCTGGCACCGTGTACATCTGTAGTCGGGTTCCCTTTTCAAGCGCTTGAGCCCACTGCATTTCTTGTGCACCCAGTGCTTGCAGCCATTGCAGAAGATGCTGTTGCTGCCGACTCAAGTGTGACAGATGACGCATGGAAACTCGCCTGAACTCTGCAGGAGGTCCAGTCCTGTACTGCAGATCATGATCTTTGTCTTTCCTGCATTTACTCTCAGTCCTTTCTTCTCCATTTCTTCTTTCCAAGTCAAGAGTCTCCTGACACATTCCACAAGCGATTCAGCGATGATAACAAGGTCATCGGCATAGAGGTCCTCCCAGGGACCCCAGAGTGGAACTCTCATGATAAGGCTTCAAGCACAATGACGAAGAGCAACAGGCTGAGTACTGATCCTTGGTGAACACCAACCTTCACTTCAAACTCTTCACTGTACCCCTCACGGCTCCGCACATTTGCATACATCCACTGCACCAGTCGCACAATCCACTCCTCCGCACCAAGTTTTCTCAGCGCGCACCAGATGACCTTCCGAGGTACGATCAAACGCCTTTGCCAGGTCTACGAAAACCATGTAGAGTCTCTTATTGGCAGCTAGATACTTCTCTTGCAGCTGCCTGACAACAAAGATTGCGTCTGTAGTGCCTCTGCCTGGGACGAAGCCAAACTGCGAATTGTCGATTGACACCAACTGACTGATGAGGCCGTCCACAATCCTCTCCAGGATTTTCATAATCTGCTCTGTCAGCTTGAGACCGCGGTAGTTGCCTCTTTCCAATGTGTCCCCTTTTCCCTTGTAGACTGCTCCCAGTCAGAGGGTATCTTGCCATCACGAATGATTGCAACTTCGAGGTCACGGATCATGGAGGCTCCCATGTCACCAGCGGCTCGTATCATCTCCACCACTATGCCTGATGGGCCCGGTGCTTTGCCAGCCTTCATCTGTGAGATGGCCTTCTTAACCATATCAATAGTGATTGGGATGGGCAGGCATTCCACTGGTGGTTGATATGACAGGTGGTCTGGGTCCCAGTCATTGAGAAGCCTTTGGTAGTGCTCTAGCCAGGCCTTCTGCTTTGAGTCTTCGCTCATTGACATCTCTCCTGCATCATTCTTCACAGGTTTGTCACCAACATCAGTGTTCTCTCTTCTAAACTGGTTAGTAAGGCGGTAGACTTCTGAAGACTTGGGAGTCAATATTCTCGTAGACCTTCTTGTCTGCTTCTTGACAAGCATGGTGCACTTCATGTCTGGCATTTCATTTGGCTGCAACGTATGATGCCCTAGTGCCTTTACCAGCCTTCCAGGCCTTGAAAGCTGTCCGCTTGGCAGAATGGCCTTTTCCACCTGTTCATTCTACCACCAGGTTTCACGATGCCAACAGTGTGGCAGAGTTGTGCCACACACCTCCTCAGTTGTCTTGAGCAGTCCAGTCTTGATGTTGTTCCAGATATCCTCAGTGGCCCCATCAGCTACATCTACAGATGTGCTCACATGCAAGCTGAAGACCTCCTGGAAATGATTGCTTGTCTGAGGGTCTTTAAGCTTCCAAACTTTGAGGCTAGGGGTGAAGTTGCGCTTGGATTTTGGAGGCACATCAATCCTCATGCCACATACAAGAAGCTGATGTTGCAGAGCTACTCCTTCGCCAGGGATCATTTTTACATCTGTTACAAGTTTGCGCATGGTCCTACGGAAAAGGATGAAGTCTATCTGCATGGCTATGTTTCCCGACTTGTATGTGATGAGATAGCTGTCACGTTTCTTGAAACGTGTTCCCAAGAACAGGTCAAATGCTAGGGCGTACTCTAGGATTCTCTCACCCTCAACATCTGCTTCCGGCCTGCCATACCCCATCCCACCATGCACTTCCCTGTATCCAGTGCCTGCACGACCCACATGGCCGTTCCAATCTCCACATGGGATCAGAAATTCTGATGCTGGGATCCTGGCAGTTATAGCACGCAGCTGATCAAAAAACAGGTCTTTAACCTTGTCACTTAGACCACTCTGTGGGTATACACAGACAGAAAGGTAACCACACGCTGGCCGACTATGAGTTTCACTAAAATGATCCTGCCGAAGACTCTCTGAACCTCAAAAACTTTCTTATCCACTCTTCTGCCACAAACACTCCTACACCAGCAGTGCCTTTGTCATTTCCTGACCAGTAGAGCTTGTACCTGGTGTCCTTGCCCTTGATTGTGCGGCAGTTGCCACCACAGTATCTGGTCTCCTAGATGCAGCAGACATCCACTTTCCTGCGGGATAGTGTTTCCACTACCTCGCAAACTCTTCCTCTCAGGGTGTTCAAATTGAGTATTCCCACCCTGAATTTCCTCAGATGCTTGCTTGATTCGCCACAATGGCCTGACCCTGCCTCACAAACCTGACAGGAGGCCAAGCCGGAGACGTTACCAACAGAACTTTGATGTCTGTTGGCACCGCCTAACTCTGAACCTAAAATTATCAAAATATTATCAAATTATTTCAAACAGTATGGGAGTTATGGCCTGCACAAGATTTCAGTTTCAGGGGTGATAAATACATAACGAAGAAAGTGAAAAATTGTCTCTCTTGCAAACAGCACCTCTTTTGGTCCTTATCTATGTCTCTACCCAATATTATCAAAATATTTCAAACCAATATGGAGTGCATAAGAATTTGGCTTAGAAATTTGTTCAGGGGAGATAACCAGAAAAAATAACAAAACAAGAGTTGTCCTTCTTACAAAAGAGAGTCCTACTTGACCTGATATATGTCCCTACCACATATTATCAAATTATCTCAAACAGTATGGGAGTTATGGCCCAGTATGGGTTATGGCCTTCACAAGGTTTTGGCTTCAGGAGAGATAAGTACAAAATGAAGAAAGTAAGAGTTGTCTCTCTTGCATGTGACATGCTTACTGGTCCTCCTCTTTACCCCTACCACATATGAAAGCAATCCACAGAAGAAGAATAAAAGTAACATATAACTTTGAGCTAGAGCTGGTGTTTGTAAAAAAAACACTAAGCCCCCAATTGACTGACACAACACTGCTTGACTCCAACACTGCTTGCCCATGACGGTAACAACAGTACATATATACAAGATTTCAATGTTATTTTATCAAAAGGGAAATAACTCTAAAATATGAGATAATTCGGATAAGAAAAAAATATGGGTCACTTATTTTTTCATGAGGAATCAATATAAGAAATTTCAAAACATTAGCATACATGGTTCTAAACTTATGCTATACACAATAAAACAATAACATTAAATGGCCAGAAATTGCAAAGGGCCATAACTCCAACAACATTTCATTTAATTGGGGAACTCATATATAAAATTCAAAACCTTAGCATGCAGGCTTCTTAAAGTATGGCATACACAAAAAAACATGACGAATGGACAAACAGATGGATGAATGAAGGCAAAATAATATGCCCCATCAATTTCATTTGAAATTTGGGGCATAATCAGGTCATATACTCATGACTACCACTCTATTCATCAAGGCTCCAGCTTCAATAGTTTTTGAGATATTTTGCTGACAAGGGAAACACACCCAAATTTACAAAGGGCCATTACTCATGAAATATTTTTCAGAATTTATACAAAAGTTAATCAGGTCATCTACTCATCATTACCAATCAATTCACCAAGTTTCATGTCTCTAGCTCTAACAGTTTTTGAGATATTTTACTGACAAGATATAAATGCCCAAAATTACAAAGGGCCATAACTCAAGAAGTATTTTTCAAAATTTATTCAAAGGTTAATCACGTTGTCTACCCATCACTACCAGTCTCTTCATCGTTTCAAGGCTCTACCGCCAACAATTTTTTAGATATTTTGCTGACAAGGTAAAAATGCCCAAAATTACAAAGGGCCATTACTCATAAAGTATTTTTCAGAATTTATTCAAAAGTTAATCAGGAAATCTACTCATCACTATAAATCCATTCACTAAGTTTCAAGGCTTTAGCACTAACAATTTTTGAGATATTTTGCTGACAAAGAAAAAATGCCCCAAATTACAAAGGGCCATAACTCAAGAAGTATTTTTTCAAAATTCATTCAAAAGTTAATCAGGTTGTCTACTCATCACTACTAGTCTATTCATCAAGTTTCCAGGCTCTAGCTTCAATAGTTTTTGAGATATTTTGCTGACAAGATTGCATCCATATTTTTTTCAAAGGGCCGTAACTCAGGAAAGGGGCATAACCTTGTCGAGAAAAAAATATGTTTCAGCTATTTTTTCATGAGGAATCCATATAAGAAATTTCAAAACAGTAGCATGCACGGTTCTAAATATATGCTATGCATCAAAAAGCGTGACAAATGGACAGACGGAAGGAAGGATGGACAGATGGATGGACAGATGAACGCCCCAGAAGCAATATGCCCCTCCAACTTCTTCGAAGTTGGGGGCATAAAAAAGGTTAATCAAAAGTCAAATCTTGGACAGCAAGAGAGATAAGTACATAACAGAGACAGTGAGAGTTATCTCTCTTGCAAGCCACATACCTACTGGTCCGCCTTTTCATCCCTACCAAATATGAAAGCAATCCACTGAAGAATAAAGGTAATATATAACTTTGAAAAAAAGATTAACCAAAAGGTAGTCCTCAGATGTCGGGGGAGATAAGTACATAACAAAGACAGAGAGAGTTGTGTCTCTTGCATCCCTACCAAATATGAAAGCAATACACTGAAGACTAAAGGTAACATATAACTTTGAAAAAAAGGTTAACCAAAAGGTTAACCTGGGACAACGCCATATGCCTACCAGACACCCGCCAGCTGGGACATCACTTTTTTAAAGGATGGATTTAAAAAAAAAAAAAAAAAAAAACATCCAAAAAGGATATCTTTTTTTTTTTGCACTAGTGCTATATCAAGTAAGCATGCCAGTATCATGTCATGTCAGCACGTTTGTTCCTCAGATTTTATTGTATATTTTATTTTAATCATTCAATATTTATAGCTATATAATAGTAAGTTAGTATATTTTCTGTTATTTTTATACCAAACACTTCCCTATGTGAGACAATTCTAATGATTACCCACCATAAATTTTGCACAAAAAATAAGAAATTACTCTCTTATATCCTGAGCTATGCTCCTCTGAATTTTGGTATTCACAGAAGCTAAATAAACATCAGTCTGCCATTAGCTATATCAGCTAAAAACTAGAAATGTGTCAATATGACACAGATGCCACCGCCCAGGGGCCATCCTCACCCGCACACAGGCATTTTGCAAAAATGAAGTTGAAAAAAGGGCCATAACTCTCACAATAATTGGCCGATTTTACCTTAAATTGAACTTGACCTATATTTTATTATCATATACCCGTATATAAAATATGAATCTAATACACCAATCTTTTTTTTAAAAAATATTGAAAGGAAAACATTTTTTGAAGGTGGAAAAGGGCCATAACTCCCATAATAATGGGTGGATTTTACCGTAAATCGAACTTGACCTCTATTTTATGATTACATACCTGTGTATTAAATATGAATACAATACACTCATGTTTTTAAAAGATATCAAACGGGAACTATTTTTCAACATTGAAAAAGGGCCGTAACTCCAAAAATATTAAGTGGATTTTACTGTCAATCCAACTTGACCTATATTTTATAATTATATTGCTTGTGTATAAAATATGAATCCAATATACTTATCTGTTCAAAAGTTATGGAACTGAAACTATTTTTCAAAGTTGAAAAAGGGCCATAACTCCCAAAATAATTGGTGGATTTTACCCTAAATCGAACTTGACCTACATGTTTATTATATATACTGTGCATAAAATTTGAATCCAATACACTAATCTTTTTCAAAAAATATCGAACAGAAACCATTTTTCAACTATTTTTCAACATTGAAAAAGGGCCGTAACTCAAAAAATAATTGGTGGACTTTACCCTAAATTGAACTTGATCTATATTTTATAATCATATACTTGTATATAAAATATGAATCCAATACACTAATCTTTTCAAAAGTTATGGAAAGAAAACCATTTTTCAAAGTTGAAAAAGGGCCATGACTCCCAAAATAATTGGTGGATTTTACCCTAAATGAAACTTGACCTACATTTTATGATTATATACCTGTGTATTAAATATGAATCCAATACACTAATCTTTTCAAAAGATATTGAACAGAAACTATTTTTCAAAGTTGAAAATTTTTTGAAGTTGAAAAAGGGCCATAACTCCCAAAATAATTGGTGGATTTTACCCTTAATTGAATCTGACCTACATTTTATGATTATAAACCTGTGTATAAAATTTCAATCCAATACACCGATCTTTTCAAAAGATATCGCACGGAAACCATTTGTGTTACGTATGGGATGGACGGACGGGACAAACATACGTACAGACCGGACGGACATACGTACGGACAGGGGTAGTACTATATGCTCCCCACTGAAAATGGCAGGGGCATAACAAATGTCTGATGTATAATGGGGATTTTTTTAAATGATGTCTTTGTCTTGAGCAATGAAGAAATTTTAACCTTCAAGAAATACTCCTTGTGATTTTCTAAGTCATGTATGTTCTGTCTGCATCCCCTATATTGATAGGTTGTCCCTCTATACTGACTGGTTGTTCCCCTACACTGATCCACACACCCCCTCCCCCAATGCCCTTCCACCATATTGACTGGCTGCAAAAGTAACAATGTTAACCCATTATACCTAGTGTCCCATAAAAGGGACAGTAGCAAAGAGTGTGATCCTGATCAAAAGCTGTAATCTGTGGCATCTAATCTGGGTCTACACTGTTTGCCAATGTCCTTTTTGTGGGAAGCTAAGCATAATATCTATCCTCAGCAAATAAGCTAAAGGAAGCAACAATATATATTTATATGAGAGGCAATTAAACAGTCTTCCACTCCCCCATCCTAACCTGCTATCCTTTGCAAAATTAATTACTTCCCTTAAAGAATCTGTAATGTTTTTGGTTTTGGAAATAAGATTATATTCTTTGAAATTTTAGACCATATACTACTGTACATAACTGGCAATTATTAGTTTTGTTATGCATTTATTTGTTGTTTTGTTTTTCTCTCAGTTCTCCATCCTACATTTAATGCTCAGTGGGGAAAAGATCTCATCAGATGACGTTTGGAAACATTTTTTTTTTATTCTTCCCAGAAAATAGGCTGAGACATTTCATCCTTAGGATACAATTCGCCTGACATACCAAAGCCTATTTTCTGGGAAAAATGAGAAAAAGATCAATTTCTCATCTGCTGAAGATGCCCTGAAAACAGTAAAGGTTAAATAGCATATTAAATCTGATGCTGTGTTTCTGAAACTGTAGCACTGTTGATCATATAACACTTAGCACTCTGGGTAAACTTTTCAGCGGAAAACATTTTGAAATATTTTTCATATTTTTCCCAGATAACAAGATTTGACATTTCAAGTAAATAGTCTCCACTGTGGACAATTTGCATTAAATGTCAAATCCTATTTTCTGTGAAAAGTAACAAAAAATATCTCCAATTTGTAGTCTTCTGAATTTGCCCTGAAAGCCGTAAAGGTTAAACACATTAATGACATTAACTCTGTGTTTCTGAATGATATTATAGCACTGCTGATCATTTAACATTTAGCACTCTGGGTAAAAATTTCAGCAGACAACTTTTTGAAATATTTTTCTTATTTTTCTCAAGAAACAGGATTTGAAATTTCATGCAAATTGCCTCCAGTGGGGACAATTTGCAGGAAATGTCAAATCCTGCTTTCAGGGAAAATAAGAAAAATCATTAATTTATCGTCTGCTGAATATGCTCAGAAAGCAATAAATATAGAGGGACGGAAATCTATAATGAAAAAAGATCAGTGAACTTCACTACTATTATAAAACCGATACCGACCACAATGTTTGTAAGAGGGAATAGGCTTAAATTGAAACATGAAGGACAGAACAGAACACCAATATGTGGAATTTGCAAAGAAAGAGGTCACTACAGAAATGAATGTGCAAGGGAAGAGATAAATATATATACAGACAGAGATAATTTAAGAGAAAACAGAAGAACAGATTACGTGGTCAACAATAGTAAGGAAGGGAAACGAACAGAGGAAAAGAAATGAAGAAGAACAAAGTAGACTATATATGGATGAAATAAAAAAACAAGAGGAACAAAATAAAAGAAAAAGAAGACAAGATGAAGTCTCACAAGAAGATCTGACACAAAGGCTAAAAGAAATAATAGATGAAAATGAAGATCAGGAAGGATGGAGAATGGTAAAAGACACGGCAAAGAGAAGAAGATTGTTTGTGTTGAGGTTTTACGGCCCAAAGAGAAGAAGAAAAAAGAGAAGAAGGAAAGAGAAAGAAGACAGAAGAAAGAAAGAAGAAAAAAGAAGTGGAACAGCAACAGCTACAGTAACACCAGAAAGCAAATATGAGACTCCGGAAGATGAGAATGCTACAGAAATATCTAATAGTGATTATGATACAGAAATGGATGATACTGGAAACACAGGATCTGGAACTGACATGGAAGAAAATGAAAAAGATACTGACATCGACGAAAAAGAAGAAAAAAGAACTATCACGGGATCATACCCAGACTCCCAGACAAGAGAACCTTCGGAGCAGTTAGAAGACAAAGACATTGAAAGTATGTCATCATGGGCAAACATCATGCAAGACCAAGAGGAACTGCAGTATCCTTGATCACTGATATCCTTTAGAATGATGAATGTTGGAAATTTTCTTATATTTCATTCTTTTATTGGATTGATAAGCTTTGTAAAAACTGAGATGTGCTATTTTTTTGGTCTCTCCGTTTTTTTTTCTGGGGTTCTTTTTGGACTTTTTTTTACTTATAAGAAATGGTTAAGCTAGTTAGTTTTAATATAGCGGGTTTGAAAGCAAAACAAGACAGAGTATCCAGATTTATAACAGAAAATAATTTTGATATTGTAAATATTCAAGAATAACATAATTTTGATCAAGAGCTCATTCACAATTTCGAAAAAAATGTACAGGGTATCTTTTATACAAACACAGATGGTGGATGGAGAGGAACCGAATTATAATACGTAATAATATACAAAACTTTAAGATAGAGCATTTAGAAATTAAACCCTTTATATTTAAAAATAGGATAACACATTTAAGAATACATTTAAATCATCCAATTAATATAATAAACATATATGCACCTGCGAATAATTCAGAGAAACCAAATTTTTATAAAGCTTTCTATAAATATCTAGAACAAATTTCAGAAACTATAATATTAGCAGGAGATTTTAATTATGCAAGTGAAATCACAGATAGATTTCCCATAGTTAACAAATATGATAAAAGAATTAAAAAAA
Source organism: Anodontia alba (assembly GCA_964016985.1). NCBI lineage: Eukaryota > Metazoa > Mollusca > Bivalvia > Lucinida > Lucinidae > Anodontia > Anodontia alba. The sequence goes on along the minus strand of OZ024830.1, from coordinate 12,080,444 downwards.
TCTTTAATTTAAATAAACTAAATATATCTGACACATTTAGGAAGTTTAATAAAAACAAACAAGATTTCACGCATAAAGCATCTAGGATAGATAAAATATATGTATCAAATTTTGCAATAAATAAAATACAAAATTGTAGACACTTAAACTTTATTTCTGACCATAAACCTGTCTATATACAAATGAACTTAGACGAAATAAAGTTTTGGGGGAATTTTTATTGGAAGTTTAATAATATTTTACTTGAAGATGAGTTTTATTGTAAGGAAATATTTAAGAATTATGGAAATAGAAAACAACATCAGATTCCCTTAAATAACTGGGAAACTTGTAAGAAAGAATATCCATATTATACAGTAATATAAGGTCCAAACAAAGAAAAGCAAATCTTAAAATAGGAAAAGAAATGCTAAATAATGGATACATAAATAATGAAGAAATTTCGTCTAGAATAAAAAATAAAAAAGAGGAAATAAAAAAACTTTCAAAATAAAGGAAATATAGTCAGAACAAAAAACGAAGCTTTAAACAGAATATATGAAGAAGGTAAAGAAGTTAATAGAAAAACGGAAATTAAGAAAGGAGCTGCGAAATTTATTTTTCAAATTGTTAATGAAGAAGAAACTCTTTTAGAAAAAGAGGAAATATTGAATGAAGTCCATGATTTTTACCAAAAATTATATACCTCACAAAACATTACAGAGAAAGCAATACAAGTTTATTTAAAAGATTTTAATCCCCCAAAAATTCAACAAGAAACAATAAATGAAACAAATTTTTTCATATCAGAAGAGGAGATAAAAATAGCTATTTCAGATCTAAACAAAAACAAATCCCCAGGAGATGATGGGATTACAGCAGAATTTTATAAAAAATTTCATTTAGAATTAACGCCAATTTTCGCTGAAGTTTATAATAATATCTTTAATAAAGAAAAATTAACTAAATCAATGAAAAGAGGTATTGTTACATTAATCTTTAAGAATAAGGGAAGTCCAAATAACTTAAAATTTTGGCAACCCATTTCACTACTTAATATAGATTACAAAATATTAACAAAAATATTAACAAAGAAAATATATAAATATGTAAATGATCTAGTAAATCCCTTTCAACGTACAGGGTCAAAAGAAAGAAATATTAACAATAATCTATTAAATGTTAAAATGATAATAGAATATATTAAACAAAATAATATTAACACAGCATTTCTAGCAATGGACAACGAAAAAGCTTTCGACAGAATAGAACACAACTTTATAAAAGCAGTACTAAAAAAATATAACTTTTCAAAGAATTTTATTAAATGGTTTAATATAATATATAGTGATATCACTTCTAAGATAATGGTAAATGGTACATTCACTAAAGATATAAAAATTAATCGATCTGTAAGACAAGGATGTCCCTTATCAATGATATTATATATTTTATTTATAGAACCCCTAATTTATAAAATTTCACAAAACACCTTAATTAAAGGAATAAAAATACCAAATTGTGAAAGAGAAATAAAAACTATCCAACATGCAGATGATATAATGTATATGTAATAACTACGGATACCTCCTATACGCAAATTCAAAAAGAATACAAACAAGAGGCCCATGGGCCACGGTTCGCTCACCTGAGTGACTTAGCCACTGCAGACATGCAGATGTTATGCAACATTTTTCCAATCCTATCATCGCAACTAATGAAAATATCATCATTTGAGCAGTTCTTAGTTTTGAAGAAGAATATATGGGCCTGACAGTCAATGGAGCATGATCATTTGAATAAACTATCAATCACATTTCAACAGAAGGATCAATGTGAAATTTGGTGGAAACTGGCTAAGTGGTTTCTGAAGAATCATGATTTTATACATGTAAACAGCACAGTGGCAGGGAAATATTATAAATATAAACCAGATGATGGCCATTTCCAATCAGAACAATTTTAACTACTGTTGATCTACAAGTCACTTCGATACTTTCAATATAAATGTATATGGCCCACACAAATAGGGTAGCAAATTTGACCTTGGAGGCAAAAAGGTCAAATGTCAACATAGAACCATCATTTGAGCAATTTTGGTAGATCTCCTGTCCCCCGTAATTTGTGCAAAGATTAGGACCCAGGGCTTATTTGGTTATGGAGAAGATTTTTAAAGGTTTTTACCATATATGGGCATGGCAGCCATTTTGGTCAATGGACCATACCCATTTTAGCAATCTTTCATTCTCCTGCCCACGGAGGCTCCGCATGAAATTTGAGCAACACTGGCCCGGAGGCTTCAGAGGAAAAGCCATTTGAAATTATCAACATTTTTTCCATACAAATGTATGGGGCCCATACAAATGCATACACAAGCAAACTTGACCTCGCCATAAAAAAATTAAATGTCAATGTATGACAATTATTTTAGCAACTTTGGTAGACCCCCCGTTCCAGATGATATATGCAAAGATTCAGCCACAAGCCATCCTCGGTTTTGGAGAAAAAGATTTTTAAATGTTTTTTCCCATGCAAATGCATAAGGAAGCAAACTTGACCTTGCCGTACAAAGGTCAAATGTCAATGTATGACCATTATTTTAGCAACTTTGGTAGACCCCCTGTCCCCGATGATTTATGCAAACATTCAGCCCCAAAGCATCCTCGGTTCTAGAGAAGAAGATTTATAAAGGTTTTTACCATATATGGGCATGGCGCCCATCTTGGTCAATGAACTGTGACCATTTTAGCAATCTTTTGTTCCCCCTACCTAAGGAGGCTCCATATGAAATTTGAGCAAAATTGGCCCAGAGGCTCCAGAGGAGAAGTTGTTTGAAATTCTGAACATTTTTTCCATACAAATGCATAAGGAAGCAAAATTGACCTTAACGTAAAAAGGTCAAATGTCAATGTACGACCATTATTTTAGCAATTTTGGTAGCCCTCCTGTTCCCAAAGATATATGCAAAGATTCAGCCAAAAGGCATGCTCAGTTTTGGAGAAGAAGATTTTTAAAGGTTTTTCCCATACAAATGCATAGGGAAGCAAACTTGACCTTGCCGTAAAAAGATCAAACGTCAACATACGACAATTCTTTTAGCAATGTTGGTAGACCTCCCATCCCCAATGACTCCTGCAAAGGTTCAGCCCCAAGGCATTCTCGGTTCTGGAGGAGAAGATTTTTAAAGGTTTTTACCATATATAGGCGTGGCGGCCATCTTGGTCAACGAACCGCGACCATTTTAGCAATTTTTCGTTCCCCCACCCTAAGGAGGCTTCATATGAAATTTGAGCAAAATTGGCCCAGAGGCTCCAGAGGAGAAGTTGTTTGAAATTCTGAACATTTTTCCCATACAAATGCATAAGGAAGCAAAATTGACCTTACCGTAAAAAGGTCAAATGTCAATGTACGACCATTATTTTAGCAATTTTGGTAGCTCTTCTGTTCCCAAAGATATATGCAAAGATTCAGCCATAAGGCATGCTCGGTTTTGGAGAAGAAGATTTTTAAAGGTTTTTCCCATACAAATGCATAGGGAAGCAAACTTGACCTTGCTGTAAAAAGGTCAAACGTCAACGTACGACAATTCTTTTAGCAATTTTGGTAGACCTCCCGTCCCCGATGATTCCTACAAAGGTTCAGCCCCAAGGCATTCTCGATTCTGGAGGAGAAGATTTTTAAAGGTTTTTACCATATATGGGCGTGGCGGCCATCTTGGTCAACGGACCGTGACCATTTTAGCAATTTTTCGTTTCCCCACCCTAAGGAGGCTCCATATGAAATTTGAGCAAAATTGGCTCAGTGGTTTTAGAGGAGAAGTCGTTTGAAAATGTTAACGGATGGACGACGGACGAAAAGTGATCACAATAGCTCATCCTGAGCAGAGCTCAGGTGAGCTAAAAATACGGGGAAGTAACAGGCTCAAAAATAAACAAAAATAAGACAGAAATATTAACTTTTGGCGCTTTTGATGGAATTCCTAAAGAATATGTAAAATATAAAAATTCTAGGATGCTTCTTTGGAAAAAATGAAATAAAAACTAACTTTCAAAGTAAAATTTAAAAAATGGAAAAAATGACTGAAAACTGGAAATTTATACGTTTTAATTTAATAGACAAGACTATAAGTATAAAAACATACATGACAAGTTTACTACAATTTCAATTACAGATTTTCCTAATACCTAAAAAATATTTAAAACAGGTTAATAAGATCATCTTTTCATATCTATGGTGTTACAGAAGAGAAAAAATTGCAAGGAAACTTTTAATTAGAAATATAGATAAGGGAGGGTTAGCATTTCCGGATATAGAAACAAGGAACACAACAAATTTTATAAAACATATACAAAACATGCAAGAAAATTTAATACAGCCATGGGTATGTTTGTTTATCTATTGGTTTGGATTACACTTAAAAAAAATGTATATCCAAATTATGCAAATAATAAATGGGTACATAACCTACATATACCCAAAAACTTAAATGGCATAAAAGAAATAATATTAAACTAGAAAAAGTGTCCATAGGACACGGATGCCCCTGCCAAATGCCATTCAGAAAAAGGGTTTATATGTAATTGTAACAGGTATACCATGAAGTTATTATTAAGGCCCGGACACAGTTTACTATATGGAACTAAGTCAAGGGAAGATAATTCAAAAACGAAAAAAAGCAAGAGTTGTCTTCCTTGTTCATGACACATCGTCTCAATGTGATGCATGCACCTGTAAAGTTTCATGAATATATTCCATATGGTTTAGGAGTTATGGCCCGGACACAGTTAAGTATATGGAACTAAGTCAAGGGGAAATAATTCAAAAACCAAAAATGCCAGAGTTGTCTTCCTTGTTCATGACACATCGTCTGAATGTGATGCATGCACCTGTATAGTTTCATGAATATATTCCATACAGTTTAGGAGTTATGGCCCGGACACGGTTTACTATATGGAACTAAGTCAAGGAAGATAATTCAAAAACAAAAAATGCAAGAGTTGTCTTCCTTGTTCATGACACATCCTCTCAATGTGATGCATGCACCCATAAAGTTTCATGAATATATTCCATATGGTAGGAGTTATGGCCCGGACACGGTTTACTATATGGAACTAAGTCAAGGGGAAATAATTCAAAAACCAAAAATGCAAGCGTTTTCTTCCTTGCTCATGACACATCTTCTCAGTGTGATGCATGCACTGGTAAAGTTTCATGAATATATTTCATACGGTTTAGGAGTTATGGCCCGGACACAGTTAACTGTATGGAACTAAGTCAAGCAAAAATAATTCAAAAACCAAAAATGCAAGAGTTGTCTTCCTTTATCATGACACATCGTCTCAGTGTGATGCAGGCACTGGTAAAGTTTCATGAATATATTTCATACGGTTTAGGAGTTATGGCTCGGACACAGTTAACTATATGGAACTAAGTCAAGCGGAAATAATTCAAAAACCAAAAATGCAAGAGTTGTCTTCCTTGTTCATGACACATCGTCTCAATGTGATGTATGCACCTGTGAAGTTTCACGAATATATTCCATACGGTTTGGAAGTTATGGCCCGGACACGAAGTGGGACGTACGGACGGACAGACAGACGGATGGTAGGACAGACGTACGGGACGGACAGGGGTAATACTTAATGCCCATCCACTATTCTTCGAATAGGTGGGGGCATAAATATAGGGAGGATGATAAAATATGGAAACTAAGATCTAATTTATTATATAAATATTTAATTGACAAATATAATATAACGTCAAAAATAGAAAATAATTATAGCTATATTAATTGGAATATTATACAGAAAGCTATCTTATCCTTTTCAAAAAATTCGGATAAAACTATTCTTTACAGATATATACATAGCGTGTTGCCTACAGGAGAATATTTTGTAAGATATGGAATCATGGCTCAGATACCAATATGTGTAATGTGTAAGACTAATAAATACACAGAAACACATATTTTCCAACAATGTAAAAAATATATAATGTTAAGAAATATTTTATTTAAAAAAAATTAAACATTTAGATCCAAAAACGGATATAAATTATACTCTACTAAAATTTGGGAATAATCAAAAAAGCATAGAAAACATAGACTTACAAAAAGCAATATTAATATTTAAATATATATTAGATGTATGGAAAACAACGGAGAGACCAAATATAGATGTATAAGGTGATCTTGGATCTAAGTTGAAAGGTTTTAAATCTAAATTATTTATTCTGGAAGGTAGTGAATTTGATTATATATGACTAAACACAATTAAGTATATAGTTACCTCCCTTAGTGATTTAGAGTAGAAAAACAACCTTAATACTCTCTCTAATATTGAGAATAGACAGGAGAAGTCTATAGACGCGTAGATCTCCAGCGAGTGTGGACTGTCCGTACAGCTGGAGACTATGGGTTTTTGAATACTAAGATATACAGATCTATATCTATACTTAAGGGAGATACTATGTTATTTTAACCTTTTATTCTCGCTTTTCCTTTCACCCAGTTAGAAAAATGGGTAAACATGTCTAAAAACAGATGTTAATTTGTTTTCTTTTGGAAATGTTTTCTGAGTTCAATGCTGGCAGGGAATGCAATGAAGACGGGGAATGAGGATTGCCTCGCTTCCTTGACCTGTTGAGTTCCCTGCTAGTATATCTTAAGAAACTGAGTATATCATAAAAGAGTCTATATAATTTTGAGTAAATTTATACTAAAGAAAGTCGAAGAAATCTGTTAGCAGGGACTGAACGAATAGCAGAATAAAGATCGGGCCAGTTTTAAGTGAAGTATGAGGTACATTTATGTAGTACAACATTACTAGATAGCAAATTGAAAGTAGAGTGGATACATGCGGGAGATGTGACGGGTATGGGGAATGAGGATTGCCTCCCTTCCTAGACCGGTCGAGTCTCTTGCATGTGTCTATGACCTGATCTGTTCGTTAGCATGACTGATATAGTAGTAGGAACTCGTATATTCTATGTAAAGCTGAGGGGATCCCTTGATCTGTGTATTTTGCTCAGAGCCCTTGTTAAATAGAGCGAATGCTGGTCTGACGCCGCTTGTGTGGTGTCTGACCTGCCTTTGCGCTGTTTAAACAGTATAATATTGTGGCTGAAATTTAGATCCCTATTAGCTATTGTGTTGATTGTAAAGTAATTGATAAATATTTTAAATGTAATAAAGGTTTCCTAATAGTATTTTCCTTATAAAGCCCTGACTGAACTCAGGAAATACATGTAAAGCAGGGCTGGAAGATAATAGAAAAAAAAAAAAAAAAGAAGTGTAAACAACTATAGTATTGTATATCGTGCAACACTATGCCACCAAAGGGAGTTGCAAGTCGCCCTTTGGTTGCATGCTGTTGTATTTTTGCATTCTTTTAACGATATATATATGGCTATGAATCATAATAGTATCCCTGCCGGAGGCAATAAAACCACCCAGTATAAACAAGAATTCCGCAGAAGGCGTCATCGCACCTGCTGGCGCAAAAGTCACAGGAGCCACAATCAGAATGTGGTTATTAAATAAGTTTATTTCATTCTTAGCAGTGCTTACTTGGAAAACTGGGTTGAAAAAAATGTAGACAAAGTGCCTAGTGGGGCACATATATTCTAGGCCAGTCCCATTCCCTCTAATGGCTATATCTTCAGCACTGACTTTTCATATCATACAGCCCAATGATAATGGAACGTTGACATAAAATGTGTAAAAGTCACTGGAGCATGAAATATAGGTCAAGGTCATGGGTCAAGGTACCTGCTAATTCAGTACATCAAGGAGAAGCACAATGCAAGGTATGGTAGTTGTAGGCCTTATAGTTGAGGAGTTATCAAACATCAATGTAAAATGTGTCAAATATAGGTCAAGGTCACTGGGTCAAGGTACCTGCCAAGCCAGGGCAATGAAGTGAAGCACTATGCAAGGTTTAGTGGTTGTACGTCTTATATTTGAGGAGATATCGAACATCAATATAAAATGTGTCAGTCACTGGAGTGCACAATATAGGTCAAGGTCACCAGGTCAAGGTACCTGTCGAGTCAGTACATCGAGAAGAAGTGCTATATAAGGTTTGGTGGTTGAAGGCCTTACAGTTGAGGCACATATGGAAGGGTGACGTAAAAGGTGTAAAAGTCAATGGAGCATGAAATATAGGTCAAGGTCACCCAGTCAAGGTACCTGCTGAGTCCGTACATTGAGGAGAAGCACTATGCAAGGTTTGAAGGTTGTAGGCCTTATAGTTGAGGAGATATTGAACGTTGACGTAAAATGTGTAAAAGGCACTGGAGCGCAAAATATAGGTCAAGGTCACCGGGTCAAGATACCTGCCAAGTCAGTACATATAGGAGAAGCACTATGCAAGGTTTGGTGGCTAGAGGTCTTACACTTGAGGAGATCTGGAACATTGATGTAAATTATGTCAAAGTCACTGCAGCCAAAATATAGGTCAAGGTCACCAGGTCAAGGTATCTGGTAAGTCAGTACATTGAGGAGAAGCATTTTGCAAGGTTTGATGGTTGTAGGCTTTATAGTTGAGGAGATATCAAACGTCGACGCAAAATATGTCAAAGTCACTGGAGCGCAAAATATAGGTCAAGGTCACCGGGTCAAGGTACCTGCCAAGTCTGTACATCTAGAAGAAGCACTATGCAAGGTTTGGTAGTTGTACGCCTTATAGTTGAGAAGATCCGGAACGTCAACGTAAATTGTGTCAAAGTCAATGGAGCGCAAAATATAGGTCAAGGTCACTGGGTCAACATATCTGCCAAGTCAGGAGGTCAGGGAGATGTGTCATGCAAGGAATGATGGTTGTTGTAGAATTGTAGTTGATTAGAATACTAACTTTGACGTAAATGTCGAACTTTGACATAACAGAACTGTTAAGAGACAGACGGACGGATGAACGGACAGACGAATGGAAAAGCGGGCACCTATGTAGCAAAGTCAGGAGGTCAGGGAGATGTTTCATGCAAGGTTTGATGGTTGTTTAGTCTTGTAGTTGATTAAAATACTAACTTTGACATAAATGTCGAACTTCGACATAAATGTTGACAGACGGACGGACGAATGGACAGACATACGGAAAAGCGGATGCCTATGTTGCAAAGTCAGGAGGTCAGGGAGATGTTTCATGCAAGGTTTGATGGTTGTTTAGTCTTGTAGTTGATTAGAATACTAACTTTGACATAAATGTCGAACGTCGACAGAAATGTTGACAGACGGACGGACGGACGGAAAATCGGACGCCTATATCGCACCCTGCTACAAGCAGGTGCGATAAAAACCTTATAACACTGCCGGAGGTGAGGACGCCGGAGGCATTACAGGAAGAATAACCTATGACACAAACAATACTTACACGGAAGTAGAACTTGATAGAGAAAATACCATAACTTTAACAGTTAAAAACAATGGAAGAATAAGAACAGAAGAACTTTTTGCTCATCTTGATTACCTAAATTTATTACAACACACGGAATGCATACAAAGACTACAAGAATTGGATCAGAGTTACGAAATTACAATTAAAAAAGAAACCAATCCAGAAGAATTCAAAAAGACCATAAATCAACAACAGATCATAATAGACGGGAAAACACTCACCATCACACCGACAAGAAAAGTGAAAGACATAAGAAGAAACCCAATTACCAAAGTTTTAATTTTTGAAGCCCCATATGAACTCTAAGATAAGCACATCATCACAAAATTGTCACCCTACGGAATTCTACAAACAAACAAAATATTCAAGCACAAATACAGAGGAACGGAAATATATAATGGAGTCAGATCGGTTAATTTTACAACCATTGTAAAACCCATTCCAACAACATTATTCGTACGAGGGAACAGACTTAAGTTAAAACATGAAGGGCAAGACAGAACCCCAATATGTGGAATATGTAAGGAAAGAAGACATTACAGGAATGATTGCCCAAGAAAGGAGACATACACGGATAGAGACAACTCAGATGAAAACAGACAAGAGCAAGAAACAAGGTCAAATGGCAATTTATTTTAATTGTAGTTTATGGACAACACAGGACTATGTTTTGCTAATGTTTTTATCATGTCTATTTATCTGCATATATATTTTGATTACTTAGTTTACAGCAGCTGCTGCTGATGAGTGTATTTTGGTCAGTCTACCGGTACTGTGTGTGTGTTAAAAGAGTTTCATCTGATGTATTAGTTGAGGTTTTGATTTCAGGGAGAAATGAACTGTTAAATGTTTTGTGTATTATTTTTTGTATAAGGGTTGATCAATAAGTTTTGAGACTGTCATCATGTCATGAAAAGTGCTATGCTACAATCATGATTAAATGATATCAGACAGTACTGACTGGAACCATGAAGCAGTGCCACCTAAATGGAACTGCCTTGCCACACAGTTCAGTCTTGGTCGAAATCAACTAACAAGATTGGCTTGAATGTAAAATAAATGTTCTTCATAACAAGTTAACACTTACACAGCAGAGAAGAAAAGACTGTAATGGGAAATGAACAAGTATCCATGAGTTACTAAGTAACATCAGCGATGAGAGTAAGGACATTATTTAGTGAGGACCAGATCTAAGTTTTAGGTTTTGAATACTCAAACTGAGGAAGCATAATTACTTGACTACATTTTTAACTTCCTATGTGCAGCTCAGAAACGAAGATACTCACCAAGAATATGAATACGGACTAATGTGATATCCTCAGATTCTTGTAAGATGTTAGAGAAGTACTGTTTTCAGAAGAACTGGACATGTTGTTTTGTGGTCAAATGTTACATAATGACCATTACGCATGTGTTAATGGGCGGTACAACAGATTATTATGGCAAGAGCATGAATTTGTTAATTTCACATGCACAACATTGTGGCTATGATATTACTGTCAAGATACATGCAACGAGCTCAGTGACATCATCTTCTTAGATTTGAATGTCATGATCATCATTTTACTCTTGGTTTCTTGGAAATCCAAGGATAACAACGGAGGTATTCTGTGGCAGAGGAAAGAAAATTCTAGTGCTTTATTTTCATTTGGTGGAAATATTTCAAAGGAGGAGATTCTAGTGGTTAATTTGTATTTAGGTCTATCAGTGTTCAAGTATATAAAGTTGCAATTTAAGTAAAGCAGAGTAAAGTCATGAAGTGGCAATTTCAGAGAAGTTAAGGGCAATTTCAGAGAAGTTAAGGGCAATTTCAGAGAAGTTAAGGGCAATTTCTTTTTGCTCTTAATGTTGGGATACATTAACTCCTTACCATACTCATCCTAAACTATACAACAAGGCTATTTAGTACTGACTGGTCTTGGTATTGCTGGATGAGTGGCAGGCAGTGTGGACTCAGCAAGCTCTGATCTGGGTCTACACTGTTTGCTTAGGCTGTCAGTCCCAATATTTGGGGTAGATTCAATATATAGGCAGAATATAAAAGCTGTGTTTTATCAAAGGTGCCAATTATAGCAAATAGCATTCTATAGCCTAGGAGAAACTTCCTCATTTATTGTGGTTCACTGAAAATGAAAAGGCCAAAGTTCACCAATCACCTCTGTTTCTCCTAAACTATATGAGTATGTCAGTGTTTTAAATCAAATTTTGTGTAAGCAGTGAGCAATAAGCTTATACCATAAGTGAGTTTTCATTCGTATTCTGCGAGAAGAAAGGATAGTGATTCAAGGCGCTTCAAGATTTATTTCTACAAGATCTAATGATCCCAAAGACACAGACCAGGATGCACAGATCTAAAGATTATGAGTAATCCATTAATACGGAGTCTGCACTCAAACACTTTCAACTGAGAGATGATTCTATGCCGGACCAATATCTCCTGGCTTCTGAGCAGATGTTTCTTCAGACGATGTAAAAACAAAAACTGTGGTCATAAAAAAACTACTACAATACGTAGTATGCAGCTCTTGCTGACATGTTTGGTGAAGTTAGATTGTGTCACGACTGCTCTAGCAAGCAGGAATGATGACATAAGGATTCATTTCCAGCAGTGGCATTGTCATTACTATTGTTGGTATTGGTTTCGACAATGTTAAGTCTTTGAGTTAAGCTCTGTTTCTCAATCACGAAGGCTTCTGGGCTAGTGTAACTTCACACACACACATCTGCCATGATGCACCCTGCCCACTGCCATCAGCCATTACTGACCCTGTCCTACTTTTCATGCTTGGCTGATCAATGTTTAGTCTGTTCATTTAACTTTGTTACTTGAACACTAGCAGCAGTCGCGAAATAGTCACTTGGCATTTTATTTTTTGTGGTTTACTTTGCCATTTGACGGCCCTGTCAACACTACCTAACCACCTTTTTTGGGCAGACTTAGTCCTCAAGCAGTTGTCCAGTTTAATGCATCCTTCTTCCAGAAGCTGGCAACTGTCTTTCTTGTCAGCAAAAGGTGAAATTGGAAGCTATCCGGGCTGAACAGTTGTACAAGTAAATGTCTATGAATTAGTTTATTTTTGCACTTATTGTCATGCTCCACTGAGTTCACTGTATTTTTCTTGAGTATGCATCAGCAATTTACTTGCAGGATTCTCTAATCCATTACATTTAGCTAACTGCATTATCGTCTTTTTTTGTAGCTCAGATCTGTTGCAAGATTTATCATTGTTTTAGGTGGTTTATTTGTAATTGGTATTTTCCTTCATATGGATTAAGAATCCTGCACTGCTCTGAGTCCACAATCATTTCCACACTATCGGTATACTTGTATCAAATGTGTGTCATTTGTCAAGCCTCTTCACATTGTTTAAGCCTTACAAATACAGTATATCTTTAATATACTTTCTGCCAGACTTTCTTCAGTATACGGGGTCTACGCTTTATCCCCCAGACAACTTTTGCTCGGGATAAATATTACCTTAGATGAAAGTAGTTAATTTTATAAATTCTATTTATACATTTAAAAGAATTCATTTCTGCTATATTTTTACCGCTGATCGGCCTATTTATGTAATTATTACAATCACTGTTTTGGTACAGACCTCTGCCACAGCGAAGACTAGCATATCAAAAACTATCTGGATTGGACTGAACCTAATTATACATGCAGTGAAGACAATCTAGCTAGATTATACTAAACTTTATTTATCAAACACAGTACAGATTGAGCCTTATGAAGCATCAGGCTGAACCTAATATAAAGCCAACACAGCAAAGGCAATCTAGGTCTTACTGAACAACACAGGCTGTCTTCAGTATATGGGGCTAACACCACAGGATAGACGAGATAGGTCTTACTGAACAACACAGGCTGTCTTCAGTATATGGGATAACACCTTAGCCCCAGGTTACTTTGTATGGGATCAATTTTAACTTAGATGAAATAGTTTTAAGGTCAGTTAGTGCATCTAAATATTTTTCATGTAATATGTGTATTTTCTGCTTAGCCTTTGAACCTATAGCTAGGCTATTATGTGTTTCAGGATGTCTCCAGCTGTAATTTTGCTCAGCATGCTAAGGGTTAACAACCCATTTGTTGCTATTCAGCACCTCATTGTTTTTGATAGGGGATGTTAATTAGGCTGTAACCTTAAAAATAACTTTTGCTTATTTCGGATCACTAAATACCTTGTTGCTGCAAGGAAAATAGCAGATGACAAAAATATATTTTCCATTTTTATAAATAATCTTGCTAGAGAAAGAGAAAGGAAATGCTCATTTTAAACAGGAAAGGATTAAAATACAAATGAAAATAAAATGCTAAGTTCTGTTTTATGGTCAGAGTAAGAAAGAACTTAAATGTCTGCTTAGTTTAAAATTCAGCAGACTAAAGATTAGCTGTCAGTTACTGTTTCCATAACAGTTTGGTGCTGGCTTTTAATTGAATCAGATTAGATCAGTTTCTGGCTGTCTGCAGTTTTGTCATGGGGACTTCAAGCTTTTTATTTTTTATGTACCGCAGCTCATTTTCTGCACAAATAGGGACAAATGCATCTTTGATGGGTAGCCTAGCTACTAGGCCAATATATAAGTATGTTTGTTGCTTTTTGCTTTATTTATTTTATTTTATTTATTTATTTTTTTTTTTCATTTATATTCTATTTTGTGATTCAGTGTTTAGCTAGTCTATGAGTGAACTTTTCTTCTGTGGTTGTCTTTAAAATTCCAGACCATATCTATAGACTAGCCAGAGCTCAATAAGCCAAAAAAAAAAAAAAATATATATCTATATATATATATTTCTAAGCCTTGGGCAAGGCTATTTGGTGGGCTTTGCTTATCATCAACCTTTGACTGTTTTGCTGCTTGGTTGGTTGTTGGGTTCTTGCCTAGGAAAGATGTATGAGCTCAGCTAACCATAGGCATTCTTTCTACAGCATTTGACTGGAAGGGCCGTTTTTTGCTCAGCTTGTAGCCCCTATGGGTTAGCAGTAAGCATTTTTGGCTAAGGTGCCTAACCACTTTCATTGACGCTTCGCATTGTTGGGTGCAATAAGTAATTTTCTTCTATTCCTAGTTGGGTACTGTTCTGTGCAGCTATCCTCTTTGGGGTCTCTCATTTGACTGAGGTATCAAATTCAGGAGATCTTTGATCCTCTGTCAAATTCGTTTGGCCCTTTATAATAACCCCAAAGTCGGCTACCTGACGTATTTATAGGTAAAAACCTTACTTGGGATAGACACATTCACCCCAATCCATCACAATGCACGGAGTCAATGCTTTCCCCCAGACCGGTTTCAATACATGGGATTGACGCATAATCCCCCAGACTGCTTCTGCGCAAGATCAATGTTTTCCTCCAAACTATCTTCAGTGCATGGGGTTGACGCTTTATCCCCCAGACTATCTTCAGATGGGGTTGACGCTGTTTGCCCCCATTAGACACTGGGTTGACGCTGTTTTCCCCCAGACACGGGGCTGATGCTGTTTTCCCCCAGACACGGGGTTGACGCTGTTTCCCCCAGACACGAGGTTGACGCCGTATCCCTCAAACAGTCTTCAGTACATGGGGTTTGACGCTTTATCCCCCATAACATTTTGTGCATAGGGTCGATGCTTTATCCCCTGACTGCTTTAGCTTCAGGTAGTCCGATAGTGAGGTTAAGTCACTTACGGTTAGCAACCCCCAAAGAGATAGCCAAATGGTTTTATGTAGATGTGATTTTGTATTTAATAATAAAATTACATATACTATCAAATCTTATCTTCTTTGTGTTGTCTATAAAATGGCAATTTATTTTAATTGTAGTTTATGGACAACACAGGACTATGTTTTGCTAATGTTTTTATCATGTCTATTTATCTGCATATATATTTTGATTACTTAGTTTACTGCAGCTGCTGCTGATGAGTGTATTTTGGTCAGTCTACCAGGCAGTGTAGTGGTACTGTGTGTGTGTTAAAAGAGTTTCATCTGATGTATTAGTTGAGGTTTTGATTTCAGGGAGAAATGAACTGTTAAATGTTTTGTGTATCCCACCACCATTCCCAGCATCCACCTTGTATTTTAGAATTTATTTTCATCTTGCAACAGCTTTCTATGCTCATCTGTTCGTTGTTGATACAGTTATTTTGTATGACTTTCATGCTTAGGGGTTGTTAACCTGATAACCTTTGCTTCAAATTTGGTTAGGTGGCTACCTGACGTATTTGTGGGTAAAAACCTTACTTGGGGTAGACACATTCACCCCAATCCATCACAATGCACCGGGTCACTGCTTTCCCCCAGACCGGTTTCAATACATGGGATTGACGCATAATCCCCCAGACTGCTTCTGCGCCAGATCAATGTTTTCCTCTAGACTATCTTCAGTGCATGGGGTTGACGCTTTATCCCCCAGACTATCTTCAGATGGGGTTAACGCTGTTTGCCCCCATTAGACATGGGGTTGATGCTGTTTCCCCCTAGACACGGGGCTGATGCTGTTTCCCCCCAGACACGGGGTTGACGTTGTTTCCCCCAGACACGAGGTTGACGCCGTATCCCTCAAACAGTCTTCAGTACATGGGGTTTGACGCTTTATCCCCCATAACATTTTGTGCATAGGGTCGACGCTTTATCCCCTGACTGCTTTAGCTTCAGGTAGTCCGATAGTGAGGATAAGTCACTTACGGTTAGCAACCCCCAAAGAGATAGCCCAAATATAGTGAAACAAGGAGTACAACAAAGAGAAAGAAAAGAAGAACAAAGAAAGTTATACATGGAAGAAATAAAGAAACAGGATGAGCAAAACAAACGGAAGAGAAGACAAGAAGAAGTATTACAAGACGATCTAACGCAAAGGCTGAATCAGATAATTGATGAGAACGAAGACCAAGAAGAACCATGGAGAACAGCAGAAGACATGGCAAAGAAAAGGAGAAAAATAGGAGAAAAAAGGAGAAGAAAGAAGAAGAAAAAGTGAAACACCAACAAATACAGCTACACCTACACCGGAGAGTGAGTATGAAACCCCAGAAGACGAAAATGGTACAGAAGTTTCCAACAGTACCTATGATACGGAAATGGACGAAACAGAAAACACAGATACCGAAACTGACATAGAGGATAAGGAATTATATATGTATTATGTGTGGAAGCCCTAATTTATAAAATCTCTCAAAACACATTAATAAAAGGAATAAAAATACCAAATTGTGAAAGAGAAATTAAAACAATTCAACATGCAGATGATATAACTTCCATAATAACTACAGACACCTCTTACACACAAATTCAAAAAGAATATAAAAATTATGGGGAAGTATCGGGCTCAAAAATAAACGAAGATAAGACAGAATTTCTAACTTTTGGAGTCTTTGAAGGAATCTCTAAAAAATATATATATAAAATAATATAAAAATTTTAGGATGTGTCTTTGGGGAAAATGAAATAAAAGTTAACTTTCAAAGTAAAATAAAAAAAAAAAATGGAAAAAATGGCTGAAAACTGGAAATTTATAATGTTTAATTTAATAGATAAAACTATAAGTATAAAAACATACATGACAAGTTTATTACAATTCCAACTACAAACTTTTATGATACCTAAAAAATATTTAAACAAGTCAACAAGATTATCTTTTCATATTTATGGTGTTACAGAAGAGAAAAAATTGCAAGGAAACTTTTGATCAGGAATATAGATAAAGGAGGTCTAGCATTTCCAGATATAAAAACGAGAAATATAACAAATTTCATAAAACATATACAAAATATGCAGGACAATCTAAAACAACCATGGGCTTGTTTATTTATTTATTGGTTTGGTATATACTTATAAAAAGTATATACGGATTATGCAAGTAATAAATGGGTACATAACTTGCACATACCAAAAAAGTTACTCTATATAAAGGAAATAATATTAGAAGATAGAGAAGATGATAAAATATGGAAACTGAGATCGAGCTTGTTATATAAATATCTAATTGATAAATATAATATTATATCAAAAATAGAAAATAATTATCGCTATATTAATTGGGACATTGTATGGAAAGCAATCTTATCCTTTTCAAAAAATTCAGATAAAACTATTCTGTATATATATATATATATATATATATATATATATATATATATATATATATATATATATATATATATATATATATATATATATATAGTGTTTTGCCTACTGGCGAATATTTTGTAAGATATAGAATCGTTGCTCAGATACCAACATGTGCAATGTGTATGTGTAAAACAGATAAATACACGGAAACACATATATTCCAACAATGTAAAAACTATATGACGCCAAGTTAGATCTTAACTAAAAAAATCACACAACTGGATCCAAAAACTGATATCAACTATACTTATTAAAATTTGGAAATAATAAGAAAAATATAGAAAATATAGACCTACAAAAAGCGGTATTAATTTTCAAATACGTATTGGAAGTATGGAGAACAACGGAGAGACCAAATATAAATATATAATATATACCTCAGAGCTAGGTTGAAAGGACTTAAATGTAAAACATATGTAAGCATATAATAACAATCATTTGGTTGCCTCCCTAAACAATGTAAGGGAGATAACTACAATGCCTTCTAGTTTGCCTCCCCTAAGTCTGGGAATAGGCAGAAAACATGAGGAGTTTTAGACACGTGGGTCTCTGGCGGGTGTGGACTCCGTGCGGCGGAGATTGGCGTGTTTGAATCCTATGAGACATAGATATCAAACTATGCTTACTGAAATTTAAAATAAATTAAATTTTGTTTTCTTATTTATCCAGTTATAGAAACTAGTGAAGAAAGGCCTTCCTTTAAAAAATTGAAGTATATGATTAGCTCCCTTTGTTTTTCTAAAAATATGTGAGCAGTCTCTGAAATTAATAAAAAAAGATAGATTAAATTCGGTTGAGATAGACCTCATAGGAGATTTGAAAGTTAAAAATCAAGCTGATCGCTGGCGGGGGGGTGCAATGGAGATGGGGAATGAGGATTGCCCTGCTTCCTGGACCCGTTGGGCTCCCTGCTAGTCTCTAAGTTGTGAACATAATTAACTGTATATCATATATCTTGGGAAGGTTATACAAATTTTCTAAGCAATATGAACTGTTTGCTTTATGTAAAGTCGAAGGGATGCTTATAATTGTGATTTCCTTTGCCCTTAGTGAGTGGTGGGGCTGCGGGTCAGGCTCTACTTATGTGGCGTCTGGCGTGCATCCGCGCTACCCAACAGTATTAGGTAATGCTTGTATTTAGGTGAAATTCTGTTTCCCTTCTGACTAACATACCCTATGTGACTGTAAGATAGATAATAGCAGATTAGCTAGTTGTCTCCCTTAGCGATTTGCACTACATCAGAAAAAAAAAACAACAACAAACATACATGCCATAACCTCAGTTGGTCAATCTGTGAGATCTGAGAAAAATTTAAGTGAGATTTCAAAAAATTCTGTGAGATTTTTTCTCGGCGCTGTATTTTGTCATACGAAGTATTCAAAATTTAAAGCTTATTTATTTGAAAGGCATGACTTCTGCAGGACTCTTTAAAGTGTTTAAATAATGAGGGCCAGCAAACTTTATCAGACCATGCAGGGTTGAAATGGACAGAATAGGCCTTTTTCTTGGATGCTGGAGATGCTTTTGCATCAGGAGAAGCAGGGTGCTTGGGCATGATACTGGCAGTACTTCAAATTTAAGAATGATTTATGACTAAAATTATCTGCATTTTATATAAAGATATCAACATCTGCTTGAGCAACCCTAATTCTATTCTTTATGTGACAATTATTGCAAACAAAACAAAAAAATATACAACATAAAAGGGGCCGCCAATTATCACAAATACTTACCCTAAGACCAGACACAATACGCCAACCCCAATTTTCTTCAAGCCAGATCATTGGCGCATGCCATTATCTCGTCCACTAGCGTAACTGATTATCTTTAGTTGACCCAGAAAGCGTGTCCGATTGACCAATCTGTCATTTAACACCTTCTTAATCATTTAATTACTATTGTTTATCATGTTTATTGCGGAATCAACACCGTCCACCATCACAGGTCATGCGGATACCTTTGCACTTATTTTGACACTTGTTATCGGCTTTCGATTCAACGTAATAGAATACACTTCTATTGATCCGGAAACCAATACTACAGTGACTGTCTACAAAAAAGGTGCCTTAAGATTTTTTTTCGATGGGGTTTTTCGATTTCGTGAGTTTTACCGCTCACGGCATGAGCCCGTGAGAAACGTCAGAATTACGTGAGGTTTTTCCTCACGGCGTGAGACTTGGCATGTATGAACAAATGTTCTCTTAATTGCTCTCCCTGGGTCTAAAAATAAGTTTATCAGGAACTTTGGACACGTAGATCTCTGGTGAGTGTGGACTGTCCATACAGCGGAGGTCTGCGTGTCTAAATCCTACGGAAACCAGAACCCAAAAGATACTTAATAGAGTACTGTCTTGTTTAAAAATTTTATTCACTTAGATATAGAAATTGGCGAAGGAAAAATTCTATAATGAGCAAAGGGACCTTAGTCTTGAATTCTTAATTGAGAGTAATACATGATTAGTTCCCTTGAATATCTAAAAACAGACATAAAATTGTGTGACTACATGTAAAGCAGGGCAGGGAAAAAAAAGAAAAAAGAAAAAAGAAGTGTAAACAACTAACCAACGAATAACCATGCTGCCAACCGTTCTGATGAACGCTTTGAAAGAATATACCTTCATCGGTTCTCCACTCTGGAGAATGTCAGACGGGAAGGACCTAGTTCGTGTGGAGCTAACCTTCCACAAGGTACTACCGACCAACAGATACAAGAAGAGGGCCGAAAGCAGGAGGCAGCCTGCACCCTCTGCTGGTGAGTGGCCTCGCCAGCCCGCCACTTCTACAAGACCTCCGACGACGACCAGATTGATGCCTGCTCGACGACAGCCACCTATGGAGAGGGAGATGCCACCACCACCAACGCAGACACTACCAGACACTACAAGACAACACATCACACATGATTGCACACAGAAGACAGCAACCATACAGCCATCGCCGATCATCATTAGACCAGCTACACCGCCTCCTTCTCCAGAATCACCACTGATGAAGAAGCCGAGAACAAAGTCGCCGGCGACGAACACTGCACCCACGCAGTACTTCCATGTTGACATTGAGGAAGAATACCCTCTACATGAGAAGTACGACCTCCAGGATGTCACCTCTACAAAGTTCAAGGCCATCGCTAAAGCTCAATGACTACCAAGAAATCAACGTCGACTTGCCAGTCTATTTCATCTACCATAGAGACAACCAGCACTGGACTCTCATCAAGGGACCTACTTCAAAGTTCTACGACGAAATCTGGTACGAGTACATTGAAGAGATTTACAAGAGAGGCACCAAGCAAAGGAACTCAGCCTACTGGTACAACACCTTGGAACAATCGTGCAGTGACCCCTTAGGGGGAGGTGGAGGACCACCACTTCTTCGTCTGGTGCGGCTAAGTTACCTTGGTACGACTTACTCCTAAGTAGGTCAAACTTGCGGCACGCTGACTTGGGTGAAGACACTCAATAGACTTTTGGGTGAGGACACCCTTTTGATACCCGGGTGAGGACACCTCGGTTCCTGGGTGAGGACACCCCCTCTGCTCCTGGGTGAGGACACCCTCTTGGCTCTTGGGTGAGGACACCCAACTTGCATCCTTTCCGGCATCTGACCGACTAACATGTAGCTAGTGAGTGCACCTTACTCTCGACTAGAGCTGTGTACTTAATGCATTCTGCAGTCGGAATTGACACGCATTAGGTACGAGATTAAAAGCTCAAACTTTTCGGCCGATCGTCAAAATTCTGCAACTTACAGGCTGGACTACTACTCTCGCACGAGGTCTGGACACGCACGAGGTCTGGACGTGCACGCACTCCGTGTCTGGGTGAGGTGACCTAGTTATGAATTATAACTAGACACCATTTCAAGCCAACCCAGTAGGCCAGTAAAACTAATCCAGATTTATCTGGCGCTGCCTCTATGTGACTCAGTTGCCCGGCAGCGTTAAAAATCTGAAAACTGAACTGAACTGCGCGGAATATCCATGATCATCCTGTGCAGCAGAGTGCAGAAAGAATACCATAACGCTAACAGTTGGAAACAAGGGAAGAATACGGACAGAAGAACTTTTCGCACACCTTGATTATCTAAATCTAATATGAAATAGGTGCAACCTAATGAGCAACCAACCAATTTGTGACTTTCCAAAAATAAAGTAATAAATAAATAAAAATGGACTTTTAAGTTTCAACAATTTGCGGGGTGGTGGTGAGGGTGGATGCGGGTGCATCTTATTTACAAGTATTCCTCAACAGGTTTTTTAAATTCAATAATACAGAAGCATGCATTTTTTTAGTGATTTAAGACTGTATTAAAAGGCGGGAAAAAGGCATTTTCATCCAAGTACAATGAATAAGTTCCCACTGAGTGACCTCAGTATAAGTTTAGGGGGTGACTACTTCCAGTTCCAGCATAATTTCTCACAACATTCACCAATACTAAACTGAGCCGAAGCATGACAAAATCTATGGCAACCTGTTTGTGGTTTTGTCCATTTAATTTAGATACCTGCATTTCAAATACAGATATACCTGCTAATAAACACAGATATCTTTATTTCATTGTTATTACAAATATTTCTAATTAAAATGCAGCTATATGTAATTGAATTGAGATATCTCTTACTGAAATGCAGATATCTGTACTTGAGAAATACAGATATCTCTATTTTCAATCATAACATAGAAATCTGCATTTGTATTAGAGACATCTGCATTTAAAAATACAGATATCTTCATTTCAATGAGAGATACATCTTGTGTAGCTGAAATTCAGATATCTGCATTTAAAATACAGACATCGCTAATGCCATTACGAAAACACGCCTATTCAAATATATAGACAATTCTATCTCCAAAAACTTAAAATCTTCAGATAAAAATCTTTGATATTTTTCATATTTCTGCTCAAAACATAGATTGTTGGCACTCGTTAGAACCGCCTCGCGAATACGCACAATCTATGGTTTTAAGCAAAAATAATGTATACCCTGGTATACCCCAGTTTTACTATATGAAACTGGGGTTTAAGTTGGTCAAAATTATATAGGCATGTTTTCCTGATGCAAATGCAGATACCTGTATTTGAAATGCAGATATCTTTATTTCTAAATTAAATACATATATCTGCATTTCAAGTACAGATATCTGCATTTCATTACAGATATCATTATTTATGGTTGAAAAAGATATCCTTATTTACTCTTACGCGTATTTTCACATGCACTGTTCCACTGGTTACAATATGATGGGAAGCACATTTCCCGCCTCTGCAGACCACAAAAAAACTAATTAAAGATGCTCAAGATTTCAAACCATTATGTCTTTACAGTCAAATCCATCGCTCCTTTAAGAGGAGCACAAAAAAAGAGAGAAAGAGAATGTGTAAAATATATTTTAGGAATCTATCATGGGTGTGAGGGGTAGACAGAAAAATTCAGGCTTGCCGAGTGATGCAAGACTATGATCTCGAGGGACGGATATTTCGATCTACCTGTCACGCACGAAAGATTCTTTTTCTTGCATACTTTGTATCATATCTGAAGTCAAATCCCCTTGATTGTTGACATCTTCCATATTTTGATAACATTTCTGTGATACTTAATGACAGCATTAACTTCAGTGATGTTAACCTTAACGATGGTGTACCTCTTGATTCCTATACAACCAGTGCACATCAAAAGCGTGAGAAATCTCAATTTTTATCTTACCCTGGATAACTTTTCATTTTCCGTATGTTTCTATAATCATGCGATTTTTCAGTACATGTATTTAAGAGAACCAGTTTTTGGACAGTTCTATCACATAAATTCAGGCATTCTAGGCAGGTATACATGATACATTCTGGGTTGCAGAATGAAGGTCCACAAGTAATTATTTAGATAACCGAATGTATGGTTCTTTAACCTGCACATGGGTACTTGATTTTCCATGCAGAAGCCAGAGAGGGCCCCAGCAAAGACTGCACAGTTATTATGTCATCCCTGCAAATCACAAAGGAAAGCGTGTTCGGATTCCATTTATTATTGTTTTTTTTTCTCTCGCCAATGGCCGAGATTGAACGTACCTCCAGCACTTGAGGCTATTGGACACACCACTGAGCTACCTGCTGTTGTCCGAGTTTAAGGGAAGCCTGGTAGGCTGCGAGGGACTATTAATTATGTTGAAAATAAAAGTTGAAAATAATCAGGTTCTTAAGAGAACTTTGCATTTAAAATTACAATTATCTGTAGTTTCTATAAATAAAGATTTCTGTATTTGAAATACAGATATCTGTATTAGAAATACAGGCATCTCTATTTGAACGGCAGATATATTTTATTTGAATAATAATCATAGATATCCGTATTTCAATTAGAGATAGTTGTATTTCAAATAAAGATATTTGTATTTCAAAAACAGTTACCCGAATTTCTAAAATGTACTTATATCTTACTTAAATAGAAATATCTGCATTTGAAACGCAGACATCTGTAATTAAAATGCAGATATCTATGATTCAAATTCAGACATGTTCATTAAAGAACCAAAAAGAGATATCTGCATTTCAAATACGTATAAATACTCTGTATTTGAAATACAGATATGTGCATTTAATGTAGGTAGCTGCATTTAAATGCAGATACCTTTATTTAAATGCAGATATCTGCATTTTAAATATAGATATCCGTATTAAATTGGTTTTAACCCAAACGAGCCACCATAAAAAACAATGAAATGACCTATAAAAAACACTTGTCCAAATGAATTTTAAACTAGTCACAAATTATGGCAATAAGGGCAAACCAATCTGTCTTTCTGCGAATACAGACAGTTCTTAAGTGATAGCATTATGCTGCATTGAAATAAAACTCATCTGTAGATGAGGGAAGCAGTTACTGACAGTTCCTGGATTCACATGCAAGGTTACTGTATCTCATTTATAACAGAAGTAATCTATAAGAGAATAAACTAATTCTTTGTAAATAAGAATTTCAACAGTTAAGAATTAGATAAACTCCAGAATTATTATCATAAAATGCTTCTCTTTTCTACAGATTATTTTAGCAAGAGAACGTGAACAAATATTTTTTTTTCTTTTTTTTTATTCCATAAAAGATTATAGGACTAGACTACTGATGGTGCCAAGTATAAGATAATAAGACATGACACATGTATAATTCTTTTGTCATATGAAAGAACCGTTTATAGGTCTTTTCATTGCAGTTAGTGCCTTTTAACACACAGTAATAACTCAGTGATGAAATCTGATACAAATAAAGAAATGAAACTGTTCAATGGTGATTCTTACAAGAATTATCAACAGAACAGTGCTTCCATCCATTGTCATTCTTTGAAACAAAAAAAAAAGAAAAAAAAAAAAGAGAACAATAATGGTCTGTAGTGTTCACCTGAGCTTAACAGATTTACATACTTAATTTCGAAGTTTCACCAAACTAGACTGTTCAAAATTTTTCTATAAATTTTATTTTAAAAAGACACATGATGGTTCTAAACAAACAACCCCCAGGCTTATAAATTGAAAAATCTTGGTGCAAATCCACTAGACAAACTCAAACTCATCCAAGGTTTTATGACCGTCCTCATTACCTGCCCGTCTGATGAACAATTTGATAACTAGAATTTGTGTTTAAAAAAAGACACTATGCCCCCCCAACCATATGCTTGCCTCTAAAGATAATACAAGGTAAAAATGGCCCAATCTACACAGGGTCATAATTCCTTAAACGTTTTTAAAAGTTAATTAGGTCAATTCTAATCACTATGAATCTATTCATCAAGTTATGAGGCGCTAGCTTCAATAGTTTTTGAGATCTTTTGCAGGCAAGGGAAAAAGTTTGAGAGATATTTTGCTGGCAAGGAAAAAATGCCCAAAGTTACAAAGGGCCATTACTCATGAAATATTTTTAGAATTTATTCAAAAGAATCAGGTTATCTACTCATCATTATCAATCAATTTAATAAGTTTCAATGCTCTAGCTCCAACAATTTTTTAAATATTCTGCTGACAAGGTAAAAATGTCCAAAATTACAAAGGACCATAACTCATGAAGTAATTTTTTAAAATTATTTCAAAAGTTAATCAGATCGTCTACTCATCACTACCAGTCTATTCACCAAGTTTCAGAGCTCTGGCTTCAATAGTTTTTGAGATACATGTAGTTTAATGAAGTCTCTATCAGCCAGACTATATTTTTCCCATATTACATCTCTGGGAGTCTGAAAGAACAGGTAACTCATGCAAGTGGTCTGATCTGGTTGAAAATTTGAGCAAGATTTATGTCCAGCTTCATTAATAGCAAGTTTGATATAGATCTGATCATAAAACAAAGTTGCTGTTGCACGCTGCTTGGACAACATTTTCACCACAATATGTGTATGGGACTTTTTTGGTTGCTATAGCATCCAAGGTTTTCATTGGGTTACCATGAAAAGTGAAGCTCCACCAAAGGCATGCTATATATGAGAAATGATTTAGATCGGCCTGCAGACTGCAGATATAACTGATTAAAGGTACTGACGGATGACTGATGGATGAAGAATGGACTACCACCCTATAAGCTCCCCATGAGCCTTCAGTCCAGGTGAGCTAAAAAACAAAAAAAAAAAAAAAAAACAAACAAAAAAAAAAAAAAAAAAAAAAAAAAAAATCTGCAGTTCTACAAAGTTTCATCACTGGACTATCTCGTGTTATATTATTCAGGGCTCAAAATTTTTTCTTGGACTAACTCCTCCTGTAGGGCAAGTGGCCTCAAATTGTTACTTGCCCTTAAGCTGTTCTCATCCTTAGTCTTATATTTGGTACTAAAAACAAACCTGTCTATAAAGTCATGGAATTTAGTTCACGTATTGAAGCGGGGTTTACTGTTGCTGTTTTGCTGCGGAATAGTAAACTCTACCTTCCAGAATTGAAATTTTAACTTGTTAGCAGATTTTGACATCTTTTTCTTGACATTTTGGAGTGACTTTTAGAACTTTGTAATTATGCTAGGTAATCCAAATTTTTCACTATTCACCCTTACTGCGAAAAAACATACCTGTCCTGTTTTTTCACTTGCCCTTAAAGAACATCTACTCATAAATATGAGCTAACAAGTGCAAATTTCAAGACCTAATTATTACATGTAACAATGACACTTTCTGCAATGAAAAGATTTCATATAAACAGTTCTTTCATTTGACAAAAGAATGTCGTAAGTTCTAAAGCAGTCTCACTTCAGTGAATATAGTTTTTACAATGGAAGTTCATCTACAATGTCTTTGAAGTAGGTCCATTATTATGTTGAAACCCTGCATCAGAGTTAAGCCAATGGCTTATTGAGCTCTTTCAGAGTGGCCACCCTCAGTCAGAATCAAAATTCCCCGACATTTCACTGACTTTTCCCTGACCCAATTCTATTTTTCCCTGACCAAAATGCTAAAAATTTAATGGGCTTTTTCTCATCTTGCAGAAAGTAAATGATTCATTCTATTTTAACACATATAAATATACCGCCCTAATTGTTCAGTAAAAAAAAAATAAAATACAGTCGACTCTCGTTATCTCGAACTTCACGGGACCTGATAAAAATGTTCGAGTTATCAGTAAGTCGAGACAACCATATTGTGACGTCATAGGTATGACGACTGTTCGACTCAACGTGCTTGGAAGGCACATGTATATGGCAATTTAAATAATTTACGCGTACTTCAGTTTGCATTGTTACTGTTTGTTTTAGGAGATGCAATGGTTTTCTTGAAATAATACCATCAATAAATGTTCATAATAATTATAAATTTCAAACGTCTCTTGTTGTCTTTTAATACTCCTGCAAATTTGGATTTCCATGAGCTATAAATGAATTACTGGTTTCCGGGTTGTGTTAGCTATACGTTATGAACTGGTTTGGATTAGCTCCCTTCGCATAGACGACTCGATAAAGAGTTGACTGGTTTCCGCTTTCGCATAAAACGCTTACAATGTTAAGCGGCAGCTGTAAGCTAGTTTGGATTATCTCCCCTGGCATAAACGAACCATCTCAGCGCGGCAAACTGTAGATCCTGCAGAGAAAGCTCGTTATGAACCGTATCATCTGGACCTACACTATTTGTGCGTGTATCCGTACCAGTCTACAGGGTCGGAAGGGTTAACATTGGTACCCACGTGTGATTCGTCTATTTGAGGCCGTGCACAACTCCTATTAGAAGACTGTGCGACTGTCCAAGACTCGGATCAGCCTGCATGCCCACGAATTTTCCACGCATGAGCCTTATCTGGGCTTACCAAAGAGCACCGCCTGACCAAAGAGTAACAAGCGAAGATTCAGACTTAGCTAGCCTGATTAATACAGGCTGATCTGAGTCGGAACCTGTCGCGCACTGACTTTTCTTGAAGACGCTATATCATTCAGACGGACAGTACTCAGTAGTGAAGAGCATAAACAATAAATTAAAGAAACTTCGTTGATTAATCTTCTATAACACTATTCTGGGCCGCTTTTTATCTTAGAAATCAATGACACGAGACAGTGATGAGCGCCGCGTGTCAAACCCGACTCGACACGCATGGGATTTCATAATTACGGATTTTAGACATTGTTTGTGTTGTTTGTAATTACCTGGACAAAGGGGAAAATTAAAATATTGATTTATTTATCAATGGCCTATTATGATTTTCATTAACTGAGAGACCGGCGCCGCCGCTGCTTACATTTTTTTCCTTCGTCATGGTCCGAGTTCGAGATACGCGGTAGTAAAAACTGTGAAAAATATATTCAGGGACTGAAAATGATGGACGAGATAGCCGAAGTGTCGACATAAAAGTAGTTCGACATACGCGAAGCTGAAATACAATAAATACATAGGGAAAATAATCGGGACTTAGAAATCAGTTCGACATGTGATAGGATCGAGATAAGAGGGGTCGAGATAACGAGAGTCAACTGTATTGTCAAAATTTTGGGCATTCATTTTCTAGAATGAGCATTAATTTGTAGCAATGCGGAGTGAGTGAAAAAAAAACACAAGACTTTCAGTCACTCAAAATGGATAAAATACCTGCCACAGCCTAACAAGTTTGGGCCAAAATTAGGAATTTCCCTGACTTTCTTAGTATTTAAAATTTCCCAGATCATTTCGCAAAATTCCCTGACTTTTCCCTGACCTTGGAAGAAAAAGTAAGATTTCCCTGACCAGTGGGCACCCTGTATTTGGATTGAACTCATCAGGTCCGGTCCAGTAGTAGCCAAGTTCATTAACATGCACAAAGACAGTTCTGCTCATTATTTGTAATTCTGTTCATTTTATCAATACAGTAACAATTATACTGCTGTTGGATTAACGCATCCTGGTCCGCATGTAAAATGTCTTTTAGATGTTGGTGCAGAGTGCACAAATCCAATTCCCATATCTAGAGAGGCTGGTTTTATCACTGACTAACAGTTGGTACTGGAAAGCAGAAAAAACACCTCTGGAGCTCCACTTTGAAGATGGAAAACCTGCAATTAAAAAAGATATGTTTTTCTTATTAGTCTGTTGTTCATATAGGGTGAGACCTTTCAAAGAAGGGGTGTACTGTTAAAGGAAAAAAAAAATTGCTCCAGTGGGTAAAAGCAATTTCTTTCCTTTAAGAGTAATCCCCCATTGAAAGGGGAGGAAACACTTCAATGGCAGGGTGATGTCTTTTGGATGTATCCATTCACCTATAGGGATAAAACAGCAAAGCTTCAGGTTTTTCACTATTATATGCATAATGTTAAACTATAATACCCCACCATAATTGTGCTACGGGCAGATAACTGTCAAACACTGACAAAATTTGCCCATTAGCAATCCCAAACAGGGCTCCTAAATATCAATACATGAACCAAGTTTGTTAAATCCCCTGACATTTACATGTTATTGTCAGGAAACGAAAATATGGGCAGGTCTCGGGCAGATAACTCTGTCGAAGTTTGATGAAATTTGCCCATTAGCAATCCCAAACCAGAGCTCTACAATATCAATACACATACCAAGTTTTGTGAAAATCCACTGATGTTTACTCAAGAAATCATCTGGACACTAAATATGGATGGACGTAAGGACGTGTGACAGACGGATGTTCTAATAAATGGATAGTTATGTGGATACCATCACTATTTTAGCATACTTATGCGGCTAAAAAATGGCCACCTAACAGTAAAAAAGCCACATAAAAGACTGATTTTAAGTGGCCAACGGAGAAAATCCCACTGAAATACATTGCAATTGTCCATAATTCTTAGCCATCTAACTACCCATTTGTGGGTGTGCAGACAGACACACTGACGGCCAACATGAAACCATAAAACCCCACCATTATCGTGTGGCAGGGTCTAAAAAGTGATGCATGGTTCATTTTATAAAATCATAAAGTGAAAAGGGATTTACATATAAGATATTTCTGCTTACCATTCCTGAACAAAACTGAGCATGTCATCAATGATCTATGTGATGGTCTTTTCTGGCATATCCCCTTTTAGTTCCAGTGTCTTGAAGGTCTTCAGTGGCTCGCTGTAGGCCGAATAGAATTCCTGCAAAATATCACCACACATAAATTAAATGTCACCTTATGTCAGTTGAATCCTTTTAACATAATAAACATGGTGGCTTGAAGCTAAATTTTGCTTAACATATTAAGATACTTAAACTATGTTGTTAATTACATGTACAGTTGACTCTCGTTATCTCAAATTCCAAGGGACTCTTTGAAATACTTTGAGATATCCGTAGCTCGACATATCAGATTTGCAGAAGTGAGGAAAACATAATTCCAACAACCACATTTAGAAAATTTATATGTAACTGGACTTTTTAGTTTAGAGATATATTGAAAATATTGTGGAAATTGTGGACCAATTTCTCCTCTTTTCAACAATATTTTTTAACCTGTTGTAAGATTTTCATGTTTAGCCAGGGACAAGATTTTCACTTCGAGATAAGCGGTTATTCGAGAAGCAAGGTCCAGATAACGATCAACTGTACTGCAATGCTAATGCCGGCAGACCTATACTGACCTTTCACATATGGTACTATTTGCATAAGTTATGTACTATGCACATACTTTGGTATGTGTTGAGCAATATATTCTAGTATGTGCTGTGCACATATTCTGGAATGCTTTGCACATATTTTGTTATAATTTATGTCCTGTGCATAGGGCTGGCTAATCAGCATTGAAAAGATGATTAACATGATAATCAGTCCTGCCATTGTGATTGATAATCGATTAGTAATCACTGAAGATTTTGTCATAATTTTACCTGTCGTCTCAGCATGACTCTTACCACATGTTATACTTTACTGCACTTTACCTTGCCCTGACAGGCCTGAGCAAACAGTGTAGACCCAGATGAAAATGTGATGTCTCATCAGGGTATACACTGTTGGCCACTCATTCAGCTATTATTAGATACAACATTGTAGAGGCGTAACGATTCATTAAAATTGTATTGTATCACGATACTTTTTCTCACGATACGAGTATTGTATCTTGGGGCCTAGTATCGCAATACCTGACGATACGCCCAAAAGTACAACTTCCAAAGAAAATAGCAGTTTTAACATATTTCAAGACCATTTTTATAACAAATTACAAAGATCTAAACTGTTACTGAAATACACTGATCACTTATATGACAAAATGGGTCATCTTACACAGGCATTTTTACACAATAATGAACCTCTGAGATGGTTTTGAACCTGTTTTCCAAGAGTATCAAAACTTTCAACCTCTGACTTATGCATGAAAGTAGTACTTATCGTGATATGTATCGAATCGTTAGGCAAGTATCGCAATACATATCGTATCATGAGCTAACTGTATCGTTACAGCCATACAACATTGGGTAATAAGTTGTACTTGTTCAAATTTTAGTTAAGTATGGTAAGGAGTTGAGGTGTCTGAATACTATGGGTAAATACTGTAATGTAGCAGAAACAGAAATCAAATGATATTTCTTTGTCCCAACTTGCTTTTTCACACTTGTAAATACTGTTAAATGTGGCTTTAAATCTTAGCACTCTGGGTAAAATTACAGCAGACATTTTAAAATATTTTTCTTATTTTCCCAGAAAACAGGTTTAGACAGTTTGCATGTAATTTCAAAACCTGCTTTACGGGAAAAGTAAGAAAAATATTGTTCTTGCATTTGGAAAAGAAACTGCAAAACTTCTGCAACAATGCCTCAGGTTCAGCCAATTAAAGAAAAATTTTCCAACTTGCTAGAGTTAGCAAGTGATGGAAATTGCAGCTTGCTTTTTGATCAAATTAACCAGCATTTAGCAAGTTACATGTAGCAAGTGCTAAAATTGATCCCTGCTGGCATATCAGTCAGTAACCTTGAGTATAGTGGTCTGTCACATAAAGAGTATACCGGAATATTAGTCAGCGACAGAGTAAACCCAGACCTATGGCATGTTCTCATAATTCCGTTTACCTTCTTAGAATAATACGAAAACAAATCTTTCTTAAATTTATGCCACATTAAAATTAATAAGAAATGACTAACATTACAGCTGATTTTGAAGAAAATCAGTTTTCACTTACAATTTTATGTATAAAAATCAAAATTTGTCACAAAATGCTAAATATTTGGAGTATCATTCAGTGAATTAGTCAATGGTGCAGGGTATGGAAGGTCTGGAGTTTATGCTAGAGTATCAACATATTTATAAGTATGGCCTGAAACATTAATGTGGAAAGTCATGTTAAGTGATGATTGTTTAAAAAAAAAAATAAATTTGTGTGTTAGTTAAAAGTACTTGGTTTGTTTGTGTTGAGGTTTTACGGCCCAGTCAACCCAATGGGGTCATGTCGAGCGCTGTCAGTTTACCTAGCCACACGTTTACTGGGCAGGCTTAGTCCTCTAAGCAGTTAACCAGTATTGTGTACATTCTTTTGCCAGAAAAAGTACTTGGATTGAATAAGATCAAGGTCTACTGAGATAATGTTGAATCTGACAGCTGGAATGCCCCCCCAACCACGCTCCCCCCTGCGGGCCCCCGTAGCCTAGTGGATAAGAGAACCGACTCTTAATCCATTAGGTTTCTCACCGCTGCATTTCGAGCCTCCCTTGGGTCATTTGTGGGAAAGCCAAGTTCTGATTATGGATGGTCAGCTGTTGTTTTTTTTCTGCAGGTTCTCCGGTTTTCGCCCACTTTTAATGAACGATCAGCTCGATTTAAGTGAAATATTCTTGAAAGGGTCCGATTCAAGTGAAATATTCTTGAAAGGGTCGTAAAACCCAAATCCCCCCTCAAATTACCGTTAAGAACTGTTTGGAAAGTCTATTATTTTCACTCTAGATATGCGATAATACTCAGATATCGGTGGAGCTTTTTCTACTTTCGTTTCAACCGGATGTCACGTTGCGCGCGCGCGGTATACGTTCTTCTGGAATACCACCGAAAATACTGACAAAACTATAATGTGTTTTATTCTTACCTTAAAATCTCGCCTATGCCTGATTTTTATTTGTTTTTAGCATGGAAACGTGATATCTGTTAGGTTTAACAGTTGCTGTCACTGGGTAATTGTAAACAAACGCTGAAAACGGAAGTGACGTATTTAAAGGTTCATATTCACAATTTCCGGTTACACAAAAAAATCAGCCTTAGTATAGCAATTTTTGAATAGAACAGAATACTACCATAAAGCAACCAACTCTCGTTGTTGCCGCTTCGCGGCAACAACTCGTTGGTTGGTTGCTACTACAACATACAGAATGTATTCAGAGATTACAAGAATTAGATCAAAGTTATGAAATCACAATTAAAGAAGGAACCAATCTAGAAGAATTTCAGAAAACCTTAAACCAACAACAGATTGAAATAGACAGGAAGACCCTCACCATCACACCCACAAGAAAACTGAAAGATATAAAAAAAAGAACCCAATCACCAAAGTCTTAATATTTGAAGCTACATAAACTTGAAGACAGACACATTATCATAAAATTATCACCTTATGGAATCCTACAGACAAATACAATCTTTAACCACAAGTATAGAGGAACTGAAATATACAATGGAATCAGATCTGGAAATTTCACAACTATTGTAAAGCCAATCCCGACAACAATATTTGTAAGAGGAAATAGATTAAAACTCAAGCATGAAGGGCAAGACAGAACCCCAATCTGTGGGATATGTAAAGAGAAAGGACACTACCGGAATGACTGTCCAAGAAAGGAGCTACATACATATACAGATAAAGATACCACAGAAGACAACAGACTGGAGCAGAACACATGGTCAAATATAGTAAAACAAGGAATAGAACAAAGAGAAAGAAAGGAAGAACAAAGAAGATTATGCATGGAAGAAATAAAGAAGCAAGAAGAGCAAAACAAACAAAAGAGAAGACAAGAAGAAATAATACAGGATGATTTAACACAAAGGTTAAATCAGATAATAGAAGACAATGAAAACCAAGAAGAACAATGGGGACCAGTAGAAGATACAGCAAAGAGAAGGAGAAAAAACAGGAGAAAGAAGGAGAAGAAAGAAGAAGACAAGAAGAAAAAAGAAAAGAAACACCATAAATACAGCAACACCATCACCGGAGTGATTACGAGACCCCAGAGGATGAAAACACCTCGGAAGTTTCCAACAGCATCTATGATACTGAAATGGATGACACAGAACATACAAAAACTGAGACTGATATGGAAGAAAAAGAAGAAGAGTAAGTTATTATGGGATCATATCCAGAGTGTGCTCAGACAAGGCAAGACTCTGAACAATTAGATGATAGGGACATTGGGAACATGTCGTCATGGGCTAAAATCATGGATGATCAAGAAGAACTGCCTGAGTATCCTTAATCACTGTATATCCTTTATAATATGAATATCTGTTTAAGAAACTTTTTATATCATTCATCCTTTTTACTGAAATTATGCGGTCTGTAAAATTTAAGATATACTCTTATTATTGGTTTCTCCATTTTTTGTAAGATTAGATTTCCTTTATCTATAAAGAATGGTCAGGTTAGTAAGGTTTAATATAGCAGGGTTGAAAACAAAGCAGAATAGAGTATCTAGATTTATAATAGAAAATAATTATGATATTGTGTGTATCCAAGAATTACATAATTTTGAGCAGGAGCTCATTCATAATTTTGAAAAGGATGTACAAGGTATTTTTATACAAATACAGATTGCAGATGGACTGGAACAGGGATTTTAATACAAAATAATATACAAAATTTTAAGGCAGAACATTTAGAAATTAAACCTTCAATCTTCAAAAATAAGATAGCACATCTATGAATTCATTTAAAACACCCAATTAATATAATTAATATATATGCACCTGAAAACAATTCAGAAAAAAACCCAAACAAAATTTTATAAAGCTTTCTATAACTATTTAGAGCAATTTTCAGAAACAATAATATTGGCAGGAGATTTTAATTATGCAAGTGAAAATATAGACAGATTTCAACACTATGCCACGCAAAGGAATCCCAATTGACCCCTGAAAAGGAGTCGCAGGTGGCCCCCTTGTAATTATTTTATCTATTCGAGAGAATAAACCTTATTCAATGAGAATAACCAAAAATAATGAGCTACTCAGAAGCCGTCACACTCAAATTCAGAAACAACTCAATATACTTACCAGACATCTTTTGGGACTTTCAAAGAAGTGGAATGTGAAAGACACAACACCCTCACCCTAAAATCAGACGAAGGTCAACTTTTACTTACCTGAAAAATCTTCAATTAGTTAACCAGGTACAATGTATACAAATTTTTGAAGCCGGATTGAGAATAGAAATAACCACATACGAAAATACAGACAACACAATTTTTGCAGAAACCTTGTTTAAGCAACCTATTGAGATAAATGGAATCACTCTAAGAAACAGGAAACTAATGGACATAGTCAAGGTACCAGTGACGAAAGTTACTATCTTTGAAGCCCTTTTTGAACAAGACAATCATGACATATTTTACAAATTAAAGCAATATGGAGATCTTCAACAGAAGAAATCCTGATGCATAAATATAGAGATACCAACATATATAATGGAATCAGATCAATTGAGTCCTCCGTGAAATCACCTGAACAGTAAATGACACCAAAATCTGACCAACCAAAACAGATTACCAAAGGTTAATGTTATTGCTTAGACAAACAATATTACCTATGTACTTTTTCATTGATAAACAGGCCCGGATCCAGGGGTGGGCAAAAGGGGCACATGCCCCCCCGAAGTGACCGCTAGTCATACCTTGCCCCCGGTATTTTTCGAATTACACTCTTATCCATAAGCTATCCAGATACCTGTGATTTCCAGAAACAGGGAGTTCATAAATGATAATGAAAGCCATTACTAAATGGCATGCTGTGATTTGTCAATAACTTGTTAATATTGCCCTGCTGATAGGTAGCATATGGTCAGTTACACAGGCTTCTGTCTTATAAATACATGATTTCACACCTTACATCTTTTTATTTAGATAATGTACATAAAAAGATGTAAGGTGTGAAATCATGTATTTATAAGAATTAATAGAACACGTCGAACAGCAAAATAAAACCGTTTCTACTCATACATCTAGATAATGTACATGTATGAGTAGAAACGGATTTATTTTGCTGTTCGAAGTGTTAATTTGTTTAATTTGTTTTAGAGGAGATTTTAATCCTAACCACTCTCTCTGCTAATTCAGCAGTCGACAAACTGGTGACATTTGTCTTATTTTGCCCTCTAAACAGGATTTGAGTGAATGTTCTTTTTTTTTTTTTTTTTTTTTTTTTTTTGACGTTCGGTGGGATGGTTGTGTGTGTGTGTGTGTGTGTGTGTGTGTGTGTGTGGGAGGGGGGGGGGGGGGCATGGGAATTGGCACCCCCACACTTTTTACCCAATCCAATCCATATATATTTGTATGGGTGTGGTGGCTGAAGGGACAGGCAGGTTATCCAGGACTCTGCATATCTAGCACGGATGATTATCAAACTAGCCAGAATTATTTTTGCAGCTTTGAAATTACCTGTATAAAGCTGAAGGTTTTATTTGTTTGTTTTGGAGTTTTACGGCCCAGTCAACATTATTTAGGTTATTTTTGAGCCGGTCAATTTACATAACCGCATTTCCTGGGTAGGCTTATGTATACATAAGTGATTAACCAGTACAGTGCACATTCTTTCGCCAGAAACTGACAAAGGCCCCTCTTGAATCAGCGGGAGGGAGAGAATGACCCCAAAAATGTATGTTGCCCCAGCAGTTTTCGTAAAAATGCCAGAAAAGAAAAAAAAAAAATCAGCCTGCAAGATTAATGAAAATGACTTGAAAATAGCATGGAAATGCACTCTCAGGCAATCCAATTTTAAAAATTTTCTGGGGGAGGGCCCCCATACCCCCCTTATGAGGGGAACCCCTTCTTATACTCTTCCCCTCTCACGGCTTACATGCCTTCGGCAGTCAATGCCCCCCCGTCTTCAGACCTTCTGGGTCCAGCCCTGATAAATACAGGTACAAATGCAGTTTTCATTGACAAATACAGGTATCACGATATTGTTTGTCTAAGGATTTATGCATGGGCATGGTTAAAGCCTTCTGACAGAGGAGTCAATTAATTTAAAAAGAAATAACTAAACCAATACCAACAACCCTCTTTGTGAAAGGGAATAGATTAAGGTTAAAACATCTAAACCAGGATAGAACACTCATCTGTGGAATCTGCAAAACAAAGGGACACTACCGTGGAGACTGCCCACAAAATAAAACAACCATTGTAGACTATCAAGACCTGGATAGCAATCCACCACTATCAGAACCTCAACAAAACATGAGAAATGAATGGAAAACAAAGCAGGAGAGATTAGAAAGAGAAAGAAGATGGAGAGAAGAAGGAGAAAGGAGAAGGAAAAAGAAGAGAGGAGAAAATGCCAAAAACCAGAAGTAGAAAGACAAAGAAGAAGAAAAGAAGAAAGAAAACAAAAGAAAGAAGAAAGACAGAAGAAAACAAAGACAGAGAGACTTACTGTTCAAAGCAAAAGACTAGAAAGGCAAAGTGACTCGCAGGAAGAGACTCAACCAATCGTAAGGAGAAAGAGAGAAAATAACATGAAAGAGATAGAAAAAAGAGAAACAGACGAAGAGGATCAAACAGAAATATCAAATTTAGATATCAGCTATGGAAGTAGTGATTCAACTTTGGAAGATACCACAGATGACGAAGTAGAAATGAATAAAACTGAAATCCTTATAACTGAACCTTTAGATGGATTGCCTAAACAATTTATCAAAGATAATATTAAACTTTTTGGATACTATTATGGGAATAATGCTAACAATAGAAGTTTTGAAGAAAAATTAAAAAAAAATAACTGAGTCAGTGAAAAAATGGAGTACTAGGAAAAATTTGTTCGATAAAGCCTTCATTATAAATACCTATATCTTAAGTCAACTCCAATACAGTATAAAACTTTACCCTATTAATGATTATTATTGTAAAAAAAAATAACTTACTAATATTTAGATTTCTTTTGAACTCAGTATGGGAGAAATTACCTAGAAAAATTATTCATAAAAAATATTTTAAATGGAGGTCTATCTATATCCAACATAAGACTTAGAAGTGAAACAAATATTATTCAACTTTTATGTAAAATAAGGAAAAATTTTAAACAACCCTGAGCAGCCCTTTTTATATATTGGTTTGGATTTAGGTTAAAAGATATTTATCCCTTATTATGTAGTAACAAATATGTTCATTGGACATACCTGAAACCCTTAATCATATAAAAGAAATATTAAAATATAAAGGAGATAAAAAAAAGTATGGGAAATGAATATAAAACATATTTATTCTCACATTTTAGAATCTAACAATAATATCAAAGGTTGAATATGAAAACCCAATTATAAATTGGAACAAAATTTGGAGTCAAATACATATGACAAAAAACTCAACACAAAAAACAATTCTATTCAGGCATATTTATGGTACCTTTAGGAGACTATTTGGTCAAACATAAAATTTTAAAACAGATATCACCTTGTACAATGTGCAAGAAAGACTTTTATACCTTTAAACATATTTTTATTTCATGTCCATGTATGTAAAAGATCTGGAAGAAACAAAAATTATCTCTATTCAAAAGACACAAAATTTACAAATTTTATAATATAATCATCTCTCAGTGTACTTGAATTATGTAAGCAGAGTGTTGCACAGATATTAGAAAAACTATAGAATCAGTATTTTGATATAAAACAATATTTATATTAAACTCTAGGTCTCAGGATGGTTTCTGGCGAGTGTGGACTGTCCGTACAGTCAGGAACTAATAATTCAGGTATCTGTACTTTATAATAATTGATAACTATTGTAAAATGTTTTGTATTGTAAAATGTCTTGTGTATATATATATATGTAATAAAATTCCAAAATAATATTTCCTTAAATAGCCCTGAATGAACTCAGAAAATAAAAATCAAGCAGGGCAGGGAAAAAGAAAAAAAAAAGGTTATGCCACCCAAGGGAATCGTAGTCACCCTTGGATGCAGTGTTCTGGCTTAGTTTTAGTCTGAAGCGATATACATGGCTCAGAATCATAATTATATACCTGCCGGAGGCGAGGACGCCAGAGGCAATAAACCCATAAAAAATAAAAATACCTATGATTCTAATATGGTGCAGAATCATAATATTACACCTGCTGGAGGCGAGGACGCCAGAGGCATTACAAGAATAACCTATGATACCAATAATGTCTACACAGAAGATGACCTTGACATAAAAGAAACCATAAGGCTAACGGTTAGAAATAGAGAACAAATACAGACAGAACTTTTTGCACACCTGGATTATCTTAATCTATTACAACACACAGTATGTACCCAGCATTTACAAGAATCAGAACAGAGCTATGAAATTAAAACCAAAGAAGGAACAAGCCTTGAAGATTTCAAGAAAATTTTAAACCAACAACCAATTATAACAGACAGAAAGACCCTTAACATCACACCTACAAGGAAATTAAAAGACATAAGAAAAGAATCCAATCACTAAAGTTTTAATTTTTGAAGCTCCCTACAAACTTGAAGATAGACATATTATTACCAAATTATCACCATATGGAATTTTACAAACAAATACACTCTTTAATCATAGAGGAACAGAAATTTATAAAGGAATGAGATCTGTAAACTTCATGACTATTGTCAATCCAATACCAACAACAATCTTTGTACGAGGAAACAGAATAAAACCAAAGCATGAAGGACAAGACAGGACCCCTATCTGTGGGATATGTAAAGAGAAGGGACACTATCGGGATGAATGCCCAAGAAGAGACGTATATAGATAGAGATACCTTAGAAGACAACAGGCAAGAACAAAATATTGGTAAAATATAATAAAACAAGGAAATGAACAAAAAAAAAAACAAGAGGGACATAATGGCCCTATATCTCTCACCTGAGTATCATAGCACTCAAGGAGAATATGACTTAATCAGAGGAACATTTCAGCGAAATTATTTTGATATCAGGTCATAGGCCTAGGCGATGTTGTTTAAATGTTTATCTATTTTAGCTCTGGTGGCCATTTTGTTCAGCAGAGCAGAACCATTTCAGCAATTTTGGTAAAGGGGCATAAGAGAAACATTTCTGTGAAATTATTTTGACTTCGGGCCACTGGCCTGGGAGGAGATGTCGTTTAAAGGTTTTGTCAATTTTTAGCTCTGGCAGCCATTTTGTTTAGCGGAGCGGAACCATTTAGGCAATTTTGGTGAAGAGTGTGAAATTATTTTGAAATCAGGCGATTGGCCTGGGAGGAGATGTCGTTTAAAGGTTTTTCGATTTTCAGCTCTGGTGGCCATTTTGTTTAATGGAGCAGAACCATTTAGGCAATTTTGGTATAGGGGCATGAGAGAAACAGTTCTGTGAAATCATTTTGAAATCGGGCCATTGGCCTAGGAGGAGATGTTGTTTAAAGGTTTTTCTATTTTTAGCTCTGGCCGTCATTTTGTTTAGCGGAGCTGAAACAAAGGCAAAATTAGGCAATTTTGGTAAAGGGGCATGAGAGGAACATTTCTGTGAAATTATTTTGAAATCGGGCCATTGGCCTGGGAAGAGATGTCGTTTAAATGTTTTATAAAGATTACAGCACCCCACCCACTTCTACCTCAGTGCCGGAAGTGGGTATTGGACGGTTCACGTGGTCTGATAACAATAGCTTTCCATTTGTTTTTCCATAATTTATCAGTTTAAACATTATTCAAGTGTTAAGCACTTATGTACTCTTTTAGTTTCATAAATATTTCCTTAGTTGATAATCCGATAATTTTATCTTCTTGCCGAGATTACCTTTTTAGTTTACAGGTAACTCTCGTTCACGCGTGAACACGCACCTCAGCCAATGGCATTATTGATATAAGGGTACAGTGAACTTACTATTTTTCCTATAGAGCTCCATAGTGATTCCACCCTATTTGGTGCTTAAGGGTTCATTTCAGGGTATGGCTGGGCTTCTAAATTTTGTTTTAATTCAAAGCCCAGGCTTAGCATAGCAAAATAAACAAGGAAAAATACCACCATCGCCAGCACTTTCAGGGACTTTTTCGAGGCTGAATGTAGCAACCCCTCAATTGGCAGGTATAAAAATTTGAAACTTTGCAATTTCACCACTTCTTCTTTGGGCTCCAGCAATTACACACACAGAAACATTTATTTCTTTGAAACAATCAGAAAATTACAAACAGACATTTTTTTCTTCAAATTAGAATGATGAGTTTTAATTCATCTTTATTATTAACCAATCACAGGCCGCCTTACACAAAATAACTACCCCGGGCTTCCCTACACTTTTTTGCACCAATCAGCAGTCCTGTCACAATTGGTTCACTGTGCCCATAACAACAGTAATTCATATTTTTCTCGTATGAGCGAGAATCTCACTCAGGAGCCAATAAGAAATCTCATTACTTTTAGCTTGACGGGTTTTCTATCCCATGCACTCTGTGCAAGTTCTTTTTCTTCCTGTTTGACTCCATAGCAACTTATGACAAATCAGATTCTCATATTTTAAATTTCTCGGCCGATGATTTGAATCTACGCACAATCCTTGGTGTTTTGAATTTTGGCACCATTCTTCGAAAATCTTGCAAGCCGAGCACATCATATCGATAGTTTTCTTTATTTCAAAAACGCAAAATAATGTGACTTACGAACGAGAAATGTAATTTAGTGACAGTGGTCATAGTCCGTGAACATTTGTGTAAATTCGGATTAACAGGAACAGAATTCTGAATCACGTGAGTGTTTGTTAAAAAACAAAAAAACTGAATGCAATTCTAATACGGCGGAGAGTCCAAACGACAGACTGTCTCAAATTGTTAAGAGAATTTTCGGGATTCCGGACTCTTACATAATGCCAATCCAGGAAGCGCAAAAACTTTTAAAAATCTTAAAAGAAGCTACATCAGTTATGGAAGCAAGAATGATCCGGACACTAGACTGCTCGGCTTTCTGCGTACAAAAATACTGTTACTTTTGCTCCCGCGCTTAGAAGTTTAAAAAAAAAAAAGATTAGACAAGCTTGCGAAATATTATACAAGTTTTAACGATGGCAGAAGGCACGGAGCCCACCCCAGTTACGGTAGCTACAGTGTCGGACATGTCCGAAACAGACAAAGTTATTAAATATTGCCTGGACAATCACATCAACAAAGATGTGATAGACGAGGTCATTCTTAGAGGATACACCAGTATGGTGGCATTTAAACTCATGGATATTTCTGACTTACAGTCACCGAAAATTCCCAAGGGGCAGCGCTGCCTGCTTCTTCATATATCACAGGCGCTTTCAAAGGATGCCTCCCCAGCTACTGAACAGGATACTGTTGCCCCAGTTCAACCATCGGACCCTGAAGCCCAGTCAGCTTTATTCACGGGAAACATCCAGCCAGCCCATGGGTCATTATATGATCAGACTCTGCTGAATACTTGGGTAAGCCACCAACAACAGCTGTCCCAAAACAAGGGAACCAGTCAACATACGGACATGCCAGGAGCTATTGGTGGATTACCCCTCAGTGCAGTACCAGTGACACAACCTGCTTGGAACGATCCACAGATTCATATCGCATCTGCCACAGGTAAGCCTGTTGGCCCCTATTATAATATTTGTGACTTTGTGCCAAGCATCATGGAGGAAGAGGTCATTATTGGGGGAATGGGGAACAGAGTGTTGTGGTTAAGTCCGGCCCCAAAAAGCCCCTTTTTGAAAATATAACCTTGTCTCAGTGGTCGGTGGCCAATATGGCCATTCTTTACAAACGTCTTGGGGAAGGGAAGCTTCAGGGTTCAGCATTATTAGATTACCTGTCTCACACAACAAAAATATATCAGTTTGTCCAACGATTTAGTCTGCCCTCTGTACTTCAGTATGACAGGGAGTGTCGTAAACTTCAGGCTGCTACGGGCTTTCGCTGGGGGACTGATGTACAGCATCTTCATAAGCTTCACCTGATTCCCTGAGATAAAGTAAACACAGGCCCTGCTACAAGGGGGAAAAAACAGCCCATAACTGGGAAGCCAAAAGGAGAGAAGCGAGAGGCAGGGATATGTTGCAATTTTAATTCGAAGAAAGGGTGCACATATCCAGCTTGTCATTTTAGGCGTCAGTGCATACTGCCCGGGTGTAATCTGTCCCATGCCGCAACTACTCATGTGTCTGAAAAAAACTAAGCATTGAGGTCAGGCCTTTGCCTGGCCTGTCCTTGGCAGCTTGGTGTGAGGAACTAGGAAATGACCCTGACCGAGAGTTCATTCTTTAGGGTATAGAAAATGTTTTGACATAATTGATGACAATGCTGAATTTGCCCCTGTCAACTGTGACAACCACCCCTCGGCCAGACCTGGTAGCCCCTGTATGGGGCAGCCACCAGTTAAATAATTAAAGAAATCAAATGTGGCAATTATATCGTCTGTGATGAACTCCCTCAAATAGTAAGTCCTATGGGGGTCATTCCCAAGCCTGATGGGGATGTGCACCTCATTCATGATTGTTCCCGCCC
Source organism: Anodontia alba (assembly GCA_964016985.1). Lineage (NCBI taxonomy): Eukaryota > Metazoa > Mollusca > Bivalvia > Lucinida > Lucinidae > Anodontia > Anodontia alba. The sequence continues at coordinate 12,036,925 of OZ024830.1, read as the reverse complement.
TGTAGGTATGACAGTTAATGACTATTGTAGTGTTGACTGGCACCAAAAATTTGCCCGTGTTGATGATGCGGCAAAACTGATGTTACCGGGTTGGTTTTTTTTTGCAAAGTAGACCTGCGCTCGGCATACAGGTCTGTAAACCTTAGTAAGGCTAGTCAGAAAGTCACACGTTTGAAATAGGTCCTTAATGGAGAGACTATTTATTTAAAGGACTCAAAGTTACCTTTTGGTGCAAAATTAAGCCCAGGAATCTTCCATCGCCTCACCCAAGCTGTCAAAAGAATTATGGCCAGGAAAGGCAATAACCTTCTTGTGGTTTATTTAGATGATTTTTTGGTTATTTCAGACTCTAAAGCAGCATGTGCTGAAGCTCTTTCAGTACTTATACAGCTTCTCTCGGATTTGCTATTCACTGGGGGAAAGTAACTGACCCCACCACAGAATAACTTTCCTTGGTGTTGAATTAGATTCCCGCACAATGAGTCTTAGACTCCCCCATTGATAAGTTGTTAGCTCTAAAACAGGAACTTCAGAGTTTCACATCCAGTAAGCGAGCCACCAGGCGACAGTTACAGTCCATTGCAGGACACTTTTCTTGGGCAGCCGGTGTTGTAAGGGGTGAACGAGTGTTTCTCCGTCGCATTTTCAACCAGATTAGAATGCTCAGGCATAATTCACATAGGACATTATTGTCAGGGGAAGTCGGCAGTGTTAGAACACACTCCAATTGAAACTGTTTTCACTGATGCTTGCGATGAAGCAGCAGGTGGGGTTTTTGGTGGGGACTGGTTTCATTTCAGTTGGTCTCATGATTGGCCAAAAGCAAGAACCTTAAACATAAATGAGAAGGAAGTAATAGCAGTAGCCATAGCAGCTCACCATTGGGCCCCTTACTGGATTAATTAGAAAATCATTGTGCAGTCTGACAATACAGTAACTATGTCAGCCATTAACAAAGGGACAGCATGCAATAGTGAGATCATGAAATGCCTCCGTAGTCTATTCTAGCTTTCAGCCGCCTACAATTTCCACTTAACTGCACAGTTTATACCAGGTATCCGGAATGTGGCAGCAAATAGTGCTTCTAGGCTACATCTGCCCAGATATTTGCATAGGTTGTTACCCTTCATCGACAGAACCCCCTTCAGTTGGCACATGTCTCCTAATACATACCCTTTTCAGATTAACAGATTCCCAGTGCCATCAGGTTAGCCAACCAGTCCAGCCCAAGACACCATCGATGTTGCTTGAGAACCCAGGCCAGCAGTTATCTTCTGGCCTCAATGACGACGTTCCTTTCTATAGGACAAACTCGTTCGCCCCTTCAACATCAACAAGAATTCCGCGGAAGGCGTCATCGCACCTGCCGGGGCAAAAGTCACAGGTGCCACAATCAGAATGTGGTTATTAAATAAGTTTATTTCATTCTTAGCAGTGCTTAGTTGGAAAACTGGGCTAAAAAAAAATGTAGACAAAGTGCCTAGTGGGGCACATATATTCCAGGCCAGTGCCATTCCCTCTAATGGCTATATCTTCAGCACTGACTTTTCGTATTATACAGCCCAATGATAATGGAACATAGACGTAAAATGTGTAAAAGTCACTGGAGCGTGAAATATAGGTCAAGGTCATGGGTCAAGGTACCTGCTAATTCAGTACATCAAGGAGAAGCACTATGCAAGGTATGGTGGTTGTAGGCCTTATAGTTGAAGAGTTATCAAACATCAACGTAAAATGTGTCAAATATAGGTCAAGGTCACTGGGTCAGGGTACCTGCCAAGCCAGTGCAATGAGGTAAAGCACTATGCAAGGTTTAGTGGTAGTAGGTCTTATATTTGAGGAGATACCAAACATCAACATAAAATATGTCAAAGTCACTGGAGTGCAAAATATAGGTCAAGGCCACCAGGCCAAGTCAGTACATCGAGAAGAAGCACTATATAAGATTTGGTGGTTGAAGGCCTTACAGTTGAGGACATATTGAAGGGAGACGTAAAAGGTGTAAAAGTCAATGAAGCACGAAATATAGGTCAAGGTCACCCAGTCAAGGTACCTGCTGAGTCCGTACATTGAGGAGAAGCACTATGCGAGGTTTGATTGTTGTAGGCCTTATAGTTGAGGAGATATTGAACGTCGATATAAAATGTGTAAAAGGCATTGAAGCGCAAAATATAGGTCAAGGTCACCGGGTCAAGATACTTGCCAAGTCAGTACATCTAGGAGAGGCACTATGCAAGGTTTGGTGGCTAGAGGTCTTACACTTAAGGAGATCTGGAACGTTGACGTAAATTATGTCAAAGTCACTGCAGCCAAAATATAGGTCAAGGTCACCAGGTCAAGGTATCTGCCGAGTCAGTACATTGAGAAGAAGCACTTTGCAAGATTTGATGGTTGTAGGCCTTATAGTTGAGGAGATATCAAACGTCGATGCAAAATGTGTCAAAGTCACTGGAGCGCAAAATATAGGTCAAGGTCACTGGGTCAAGGTATCTGCCTAGTCAGTACATCTAGGAGAAGCACTATGCAACATTTGGTAGTTGTATGCCTTATAGTTGAGAAGATCTGGAATGTCAACGTAAATTATGTCAAAGTCAATGGAGCGCAAAATATAGGTCAAGGTCACTGGGTCAATGTACCTGCCAAGTCTGGAGGTCAGGGAGATGTGTCATGCAAGGTGTGATGGTTGTTGTAGAATTGTAGTTGATTAGAATACTAACTTTGATGTAAATGTCGAACTTCGACATAACAGAACTGTTAACAGACAGACAGACGGACGAACGGACAGACAAATGAAAAAGCGGGCACCTATGTCCCAAAGTCAGGAGGTCAGGGAGATGTTTAATACAAAGTTTGATGGTTGTTTAGTCTTGTAGTTGATCAGAATACTAACTTTGACATAAATGTCGAACTTCGCACTAAATGTTGACAGGCGGACAGATGAACGGACAGACGAACGGAAAAGGGGACGCCTATGTCCCAAAGTCAGGAGGTCAGGGAGATGTTTCATGCAAGGTTTGACGGTTGTTTAGTCTTGTAGTTGATTAGAATACTAACTTTGACGTAAATGTCGAACTTCGACATAAAAGTTGACAGACGGACGGACGGACAGAAAATCGGATGCCTATATCGCACCCTGCTACAAGCAGGTGCGATAAAAACATATTCAGTTCATCAGTTAACCTACTTGGACTTTTGTACCAAAATAGGGATAGCCCCGGTGCCAATTTCACAAACTGACCTAGGTCGATATATTGCTTACCTTTCTAGAAAGCTTACATTTAGCTCAGTTCGTCAGTACCTTAATATTGTACGGTTACTCCATTTGGAAAATGTGTTTCATCCATCTTGAAAGGGGTGCGGCGGGTAAAAGGCGATGCATGCACCCAGAAGCTTCCAATCACCTTGGAGTTACTTCGCAGTATTTTCTTAACATTAAATTTGCAGAACTCATTTGACCGTACCTTTTGGGCAGCCTGTCTAGTGGGGTTTTTCTCATTTTTTAGAAAATCTAATTTACTGATCCAGTCCCCTGAATTGTTTGATCCATCCAAACACCTTTGTGTCCATGATGTACAGCTTACTCCGCAAGGGGTGGTATTAGCCATTCGATGGTCAAAAGTAATTCAATATCGTGAATGGACTTTACTTGTGCCCTTGCCAAAGATTAATAATTCCCCCTTTTGTCCTTCCACCTCCCTTCTTGGACTCTGCAATGAATGTTCTGGAAGTCCTACCCCTGCACCACTGTTCAGATACATTAGTCCTGATGGGTTATTATCCGTCCTCACCCAGGCATTGTTTATTCAGAAACTCAAAGCCTGTTTATCCACATTAGGTATCTCTCCTGACAAATATTCCGGTCACAGCTTCAGACTGGGAGGAGCAAGTTTTGCCTTGCAATGTGGGCTAATAAAAGCTCAAGGGGACTGGAATAGTAATGCATGTGAACGTTATCTCCACCATTCATTGGATCGTAGACAGCAGGTTGCAAAAGCACTAGGTCTTGCGACTGAGAAATACCTTAACTCCTAACTGCTAGGGTGCACTTTATGGAACAGGGTTGCAAATTATGCAGACAGACTTGCCATCTTTGGCTCATGTGTTTTTGTTTTGTTTTTTGTTGTTGTTTTTTTTTTTTTTTGAGTATAACAATTTACAAATTTTTGTGACATTTTTTTCAATTATTTTGCTTTTCTTTCTACATTTCCCCTCTCTGCTTCTATCCTACAGGTCATGCCTTTGGGATTTGGAAATATATTTTTGGAAAATTTAATTTTGAAGAAAGTTTTGACAGTCTTATCAACTTTCTTATGTGTAAATATTACCATGTTTGTGCAATTCAAATTTAAAAAAAAAAAGGTTCTCATTTCCCAAAGGCAGTCTTATGTTTTCTCTCTACTGACTAGACCTGAAAGTATAGTCAGTCACATAGGGTTTCATCTGGCAGATGGTGTCATTGCATCTACATGATGAAACCCTTTGTTATACTGGAAAAGAAGATTTAATTCTATATTTAGCTCTGGCGACCATTTTGTTTAGCTGAGTGGAACTATTTAGGCAAGTTTGGTAGAGGGTCACCCAAGGAACATTCCTGTATAATTATTTCAAAATCGATTCAACGGTTCAGGAGGAGATGTCTTTTAAGTAAATTGTTGACAGACGCATGACGGACGACGGACGAAGACCAGTCACAAAAGCTCACCTTGAGTCTTTGGCTCAAGTGAGCAAAAAAGAAGAAGAACAAAGAAAATTATATATGGAAGAAATAAAGAAGCAAGAAGAACAAAACAAGTGAAAAAGAAGACAAGAAGAAATAATACAGGATGACTTAACAGAAAGATTAAACTGGATAATAGAGGAAAATGGAAACAAGGAAGAACAAGCAAATTCCATGGGGAATTTATGTCCCCCGCCTTATTTTTATTTGAGGTGTTAAAAATAGGTAAGTTAACCAGAGGACCATTGGTCCTGTATCACTTACCTAAGTATTGAAGCAGGAAACCAGTGATAAAAAATAATTTCAGGATTCTGAAAAAACCACATGCATATCTTCAGACCATCCTTAAAGCACCTGTAAAGTTTCAAAAGGATCAGCTTAAAACTGTGGTAGGAGTTACAGGGACAAGATACCTACCGTATTAATCCGCCTATAAGACGATTTGATTATAAGACAGGGGCTGTTTTTGGGCCCTTCCCAGGCAGGATTTTGCTTTTACTTAATTATAAGACGGGTTAAAAAAAGTCGCCTGTCGGAGGTATTCCCTGCCACTCAGAAATTCCTAAAGTACATTAAGACATCGGCGATGAATGGTCAGATTTGTAAGTGAATTTATCACAGAGCAGCAATTAAAAAAACTTCCAACACCACTTACAAGTATGCATACCGTATTTAACTGTGTATAACACACACCTTATTTACCCAGAAAACGTTTATAAAAATCCGATGTGTATTATTTATAGGAACACCAAAATCGGGACAGAAATCGCCAAGATAATCGGTCGCGAAAACTCATGACATTCACGATCGCCCGTTAAAAATGCGAAATAGAATGATTGCTATAAGATATTCATGATTTTTTATACCTATCTCGCCCATACCAGGGTTCTGGCAGCTCAAAACAAGCAACTCGATCTGATTTGCAGTAATTTGATATCCTTTTCATGTCCATGCTCTTTGTTTACGCTTTTTTTTTATTTTGCTGATCATGTGATCTCTTCAAAGGGAAACTACTCAAACAGGCATATGCATATGAATCTGTATTGATTACCGGACTTGGACAAGACTCACACCGTAACTTGAATAAATCAGTCTGCACAACTGATTTATTGTAGTTCCAAATAGGAAATAAATTTGGTAGAACATAAATATTGGCACTAACGATCATACATTGAAAAAATAAAAAAGTATTTAAGTTTATGCAATTATTAAAATTATTGATAATAAACAAAACCAACTGGACTTTTGAGGTAGGTAGATCGGTCATTTGCATTTTATCTTTTATTTTCTTACCGTATGTTTATCTTTTTTTTTTCTTTTTTTTTTAAACTTTTCTTCCAACTTACCAAAAAAATTATTTGAAATAAACAATGTTTATGATAAAGAAAAAAAAAACTACCAGCATCCATCTGTGCACTTAATTGGTTAATTGGCAGTCAGAATGACAACTAGTCGACTTTAGTTGTTGTTTGCATTGCCCTGAGGCACTGAGTTGATAATTTCACGTCTCAGTTAAGAAAGTGACACAAAGAAGGTGTTAATTATGAGAACACAAAAGAAATAACTACATTTTTATTATCATAGCATCTACAGTGGGGAAGCAAAGAACTGCCTACACTACATCAAGTTGCCTGAGGCCCATAGTAACAGAGCTGCACAACGAAAGTTCAGTTAGCATTATCGTAAATTCGGCCTGTTTCTACTCTAAACCTTCCGAGTTCGGCCATTTTCAACTCAATCCTAGTGAAATTTGACACATTTAGTATCTGGTAACTTAGTAAATAATGCACGGATAAATTCTTTGTGTTTTACATAGGAACATATTTTTTTTTTTTTATTTCATAACTATTTAGCAAATATTCAGTGCGTGTTATACACGGGTGCGAGTAAATCACAGAAAAATTCGGTACTTCACCTACAAAATTACCTTGCTGCTATTTCTGTCAAGGGACGAAGGTAAACATTATATCCTTCTACCGTTTTGAAGATCGGCATTTTCCGTGACCACGTGGCACCACCGGACTTTGCCGAAAATACCGATATGGCCAAAGACCTTGATTATAAGACGGGTCTGGATTTTTGGGGGCTTTTTTTTTTTGAAAAATCACCGTCTTATAGGCGGATTAATACGGTACTCCTTATACGCTTCTGTAGTATTAGAACTCAAAAAATGTCCAAGTTAAAAATGCGGAAAAAGTGATAAAAAATTATTTCAGGATTCGGAAAAAAACACATGCATATCTTTAGGCCATCCTAAATGCCCACGTAAAGTTTCAAAAGGATCGGCCAAAAACTGTGGGAGGAGTGGAGGGGACAAGGTACCTGCTCCCTATACACTTCTGTAATATTAGAACTCAAAAAATGTCTAAGTTAAAAATGCAGAAAAAGTGATAAAAAATTATTTCAGGATTCTGAAAAATCCACATGCATATCTTCAGGCCATCCTAAAAGCTCATGTAAAGTTTCAAAAGGATCGGCCAAAAACTATGGGGGGAGTTAAGGGGACAAGGTACCTACTCATTATAGACTTCTGTAATATTAGAACTCAAAAAATGTCTAAGTTCAAAATGTAAAAAAAGTAATCAAAAATAATTTCAGGATTCTGAAAAAACCACATGCATATCTTCAGACCATCCTTAAAGCACCTTAAAGTTTCAAAAGGATCGGCTTAAAACTGTGGTAGGAGTTAAGGGGACAAGGTACCTACTCCCTATACGCTTCTGTAGTATTAGAACTCAAAAAATGTCTAAGTTAAAAATGCGGAAAAAGTAATAAAAATTTATTTCAGGATTCAGAAAAAAACACATGCATATCTTCAGGCCATCCTAAATGCCCACCTAAAGTTTCAAAAGGATCGGCCATAAACTGTGGGAGGAGTGGAGGGGACAAGGTACCTGCTCCCTATACACTTCTGTAATATTAGAACTCAAAAAAATGTCTAAGTTAAAAATGCAAAAAAAAGTGATAAAAAATTATTTCAGGATTCTGAAAAAATCACATGCATATCTTCAGGCCATCCTAAAAGCTCATGTAAAGTTTCAAAAGGATCGGCCAAAAACTGTGGGAGGAGTTAAGGGGACAAGGTACCTACTCATTATAGACTTCTGTAATATATGAACTCAAAAAATGTCTAAGTTCAAAATGTAAAAAAAGTGATAAAAAATAATTTCAGGATTCTGAAAAAAACCACATGCATATCTTCAGACCATCCTTAAAGCACCTGTTAAGTTTCAGAAGGATTGGACAAAAACTGTGGTAGGAGTTAAGGGGACAAGGTACCTACTAAAAATTCGGAACCATGCACCACGTGCCACAGAAAGCCAAAAACAGTGTCCCTCCGCTTTTCTTCGAAAAGGCGGGGTACAACAATGGAGACCAGCAGAAGATATAGTGAAGAGAAGAAGAAACAAGAGACCTATAGGCTACAACTCACTCACCTGAGTGAAACCACCACTAGATATATGCAGATGGCATGCAACATTTTTCCAATACTCTTATGATCTTATGACAAGGAATGGCTTGAACAGTTTTTGAGATATTTTGCTTACAAGGTTAAAATGCCGAAATTTTCAAAACACCATAAGTAAAAAAAGTTCAGATATTTTTCAGAAGTCCTTTGGTTCATCTACTTATGCTGTCCTTTAAAGGTTTTTTTTTCTATTTTTAGCTATGCGATCATTTTGTTCAGCAGAGCAGAACCATTTTAGCAATTTTGGAAAAGGGGCATAAGAGGAACATTGATGTGAAATTATTTTGAAATCTTGCCACTGGCCATGGAGATGTCATTTAAAGGTTTTTCTATTTTTAGCTCTAGCGGCCATTTTGTTCAGCCAAGCAGAACGTTTTTAGCAATTTTGGTAAAGGGCCATAAGAGGAACACTTCTGTAAAATTACTTTGAAATCAGGATACTGGCTGTGGAGGAGATGTCTTTTAAAGGTTTATTCTTTTTTTTAGCTTGTGTCGCCATTTTGTTCAGCCAAGTGGAGCCATTTTAGTAATTTTGGTTGAGGGCCATTGGTGGAATACTTCTGTGCAAATATTTTGAAATCTGGCCATTGGCCAAGGATGAGATTTCGTTTGAAGATTTTCTATTTCTTAGCTCTGGCGGCCATCTTGTTCGATGGAGCAGAACCATTGCGGCCATCTTGGATTTTCGATCGACACAATTTTAGCTTGTTTCGATCCAGAAGTCATCTTGTTGCTAAAGAGCAAGTTTCGGCCCTAAGCAATCTAAGGTTTGAGAAGAGATGTCGAAAATTGATTTTCAAGATGGCAGCTGTGGTGGCCATCTTGGATTTTCTATCAGCTCATTTAGCTATTTAGAGGAGATGTCCAAAATATGAATTCTCAACATTTTTCCCATATAAATGTATAGGGCCCATACAAATGCATAGGAAGCAAATTTGACCTTATCGTAAAAAGGTCAAATGTCAACGTAGGACCATTATTTTAGCAATTTTGGTAGATATCCTGTCCCTGTGGATTTGTGCAAAGATAAGGCCCCAGGGCTTCTTTGGTTCTGGAAAAGAAGTTTTTTAAAGATTTTTACCATATATGTGCATGGCAGCCATCTTGGTCAGTGGACCACAACCATTTTAGCAATCTTTCGTTCCCCAAACCTAAGGAGGATCCACATAAAATTTGAGCAACATTGGCCAAGAGACTTCAGAGAGGTCATTTAAATTCTCAACATTTTTCCCATACAAATGTATGGTGTCCATACAAATGCATAGGGAAGCTAACGACCTCACCATAAAACAATCAAACATCAGTGTACGACTATCATTTTAGCATTTTGGTAGACTTCCCTTCCCTGATGATTTGTACAAAGATTCAGCCCTAAGGCATCCTCTGTTCTGGAGAAGAAGATTTTTAAAAGTTTTTACCATATATGGGCATGGCGGCCATTTTGGTCAATGGACCAAGACCATTTTAGCAATCTTTTGTTCCCCCAACCTAAGGAGGCTCCACATAAACTTTGAGCATAATTGGCCCAGAGACTTCAGAGGAGGTCGTTTGAAATTCTCAACATTTTTCCCATACAAATGTATGGTGCCCATACAAACACATAGGGAAGCTAACTTGACTTTGCCATAAAAAGGTCAAATGTCAATGTACAACAATTATTTTAGCACCTTTGGTAGACCTCTCATCCCCGATGATTTGCGCAAAGATTCAGCCCCAAGGCATCCTCTGTTCTGGAGAAGAAGATTTTTAAATGTTTTTACCATATATGAGCATGGCGACCATCTTGGTCAACGGACCGCGACCATGTTAGCAATCTTTCCTTCCCCCACCCTATTGAAGCATGAAAAAAAGACTAAATTAAAAATATGAAAAATTAAAAAATAATTATTTCAAGATTCTGTAAAAAGCACATGCATATCTTCAGACTATGATTAAGATAACCGTGAAGTTTCAGAAGGATTGGTATAAAACTGTAGGAGGAGTTGCACTCACAAGGTTCCCACTACAAACTCGGAACCATGCAAAAAAAGTCTAAGTTAAAAATGTGAAAAAAATTTAACTTAAGGATTCTGTAAAAAGCACTTGCGAATCTTCAGACCATGATTAAAACACCTGTAAAGTTTCAAAAGGATCAGTCCAAAACTGTAGGAGGAGTTGTGCTCACAAGGTACCTACTACAAACTCGGAACCACGCATCATGCACCATGGAAAGCCAAATACCATGTCCCCTCACTTTTCTTCGAAAAAGCGGGGTACAATAAGGTGTGCATCCTTATTACTAGAGGCCCAAGTGGGCCAGAAATCGCTCACCTGGATTAGGCTGATCATGATATGTTACATTGTGCCATGGTGGCCCTCTTGGCTATCAGATCAGATTTCTTTTAGCAATTCAGAATCTGATGTTATTTGAAGAGTTTCAAGACTGCCACCATGGCCGTCATCTTTGATACTGGAACTGAATGATTCAGCAATTCTGAATCTCCATTTCACCCCGATGCCTCCCATCAAGCTTCGGCTCAATCTGATTGGGAGGAGATGTTATTTGAAGAATTTCAAGATGGCAGTCATCTTGTACATTGGAACAGAAGGATTTTAGCAATTCTGAATTTCCATATCACCCCAATGCCTCCCATCATGTTTAAGCTCAATCACACATACCCTTCAGAAGCAGATGTGATTTCAAGATTTTCAAGATGGCTGCCATGGTGGCCATCTTGGATATCAGAATGGAATCGTTTTAGCAATTCTAAATCTTCATGCTTCTCCGATGCTTTCCATCAAGATTCCCCTCCATCCAGCTTACTGTTCGGGAGCAGATAACAATTGAAGACTTACAAGATAGCTGGAGGAGATGTTGTTTGAAGATTTTCAAGAAGGCTGACAATTTTAGTAATTCTGAATCTCTATGTTGCTTCGATGACTCCAATCAAGTTTTGACTCAATCAGACCTATGGTTTGGGAGGAGATGTTGTTTGAAGAATTTCAAGATGGCTGCCATCTTGGATATCTGAATGGAAGGATTTTAGCAATTCTGCACTGTGATGCTTCCCATCAAGTTTTGGCTCAATCCAACTTACGGTTTGGGAGGAGATGTCATTTGAAGAATTTCAAGATGGCGTCCATGGCGGCCATCTTGGATATCAGAATGGTACAACTTTAGCAATTCTGAATCATTATGTTGCTCCAATGCCTCCCATCAAGTTTTGGCTCAATCCCATCTACAGTTTGGGAGGAGATGTTGTTTGAAGTATATCGAGATGGCCACCATGGCCGCCATCTTGGATATGGGAACAGAATATTTTAGCAATTCTGAGTCTCTATTACTCTCCAAAGCCTCCCATCAAGTTTCAGCTCAATCTGACTTATTGTTTGGGATTAGATGTTGTTTGAAGAATTTCAAGATGGCCGCCATGCGGCCACCTTGGATATCTGAACGGAATGATTTTAGCAATTCTGAATCTCTGTCTCAGTGTGATGCTTCCCATCAAGTTTTGGCTCAATCCAACTTTCGGTTTAGGAGGAGAACTCGTTTGAAGAATTTCAAGATGGCCGCCAGCAGCCATCTTGTATATCAGAATGGAACAATCTTAGCAATTCTGAATCTCTATGTTGCTCCGATGCCTCCCATAAAGTTTCGGCTCAATCTGACTTATGGTTTTGGAGGAGATATCGTTTGAAAAATTTCAAGATGGCCTCTGTGGCGGCCATCTTGGATATTGGAATGGAACAATTTCAGCAATTCTGAATCTCTGTGTCACTGTGATGCTTCCCATCAAGTTTTGGCTCAATCCAACTTACGTTTTGGGAGGAGATATTGTTTGAAGAATTTCAAGATGGCCACCATGGATATTAGAACGGAACAATCTTAGCAATTCTGAATCTCTATGTCACTCCGATGACTTCCATAAGGTTTGGGCTCAATCTGACTTATGGTTTTGGAGGAGATATCGTTTGAAGAATTTCAAGATGGCCACCATGGCGGCCATCTTGAATATCGGAATGGAACAATTTTAGCAATTCTGAATCTCAGTCACTGTGATACCTCCCATCAGGTTTTGACTCAATCTGACTTATAGTTTGGGAGGAGGTGTGGTTTGAAGAATTTCAAGAGTGGCAGCCATCTTGGATATTAGAATGGAACGATTTTAGCAATTCTGAATCTCTGTGTCACTGTAATGCCTCCCATCAATTTCAGCTCAGTTGGACTAAGGGTTTAGGAGGAGATGTCGTTTGAAGAATTTCATGATGGCTGCCCTGGCGGCCATTTTGGATATCGGAACGGAACGATTTTAGCAATTTTGAATCTCTGTGTCACTGTAATGCCTCCCATCAATTTCAGCTCAATTGGACTTAGGGTTTGGGAGGAGATTGAAGAATTTCAAGATGGCCTTCCTGGCGCGCCCTGGCGGCCATCTTGGATATCAGAATGGAACAATTTTAGCAATTTTGAATCTCTGTGTCACTATGATGCCTCCCATCAAATTTCAGCTCAATTGGACTTAGGGTTTAGGAGGAGATGTCATTTGAAGAATTTCAAGATGGCCGCCATGGCAGCCATCTTGGATATCGGAATGGAATGATTTTAGCAAATCTGAATCACCATGATGCCACAATGCTTCCTACTAAGTTTCAGCTCAATCTAAGTTATGGTTCTGGAGGAGATGTCGAGAATGTGAAAAGCTAACGACGGATGGATGGTGGACAGATGGACAGACAAGGGACAACAGGCCATTGCAGAAGCTGACCTGCAGCAAAGCTCCAGGTGAGCTAATAAGTAAGAGAGAGAACTCCAAATGGACAGATAGCCAAACAGATGCTCAGGCACCTTTGCCCTGCATTCTGTTCTTCCTCTGATGGCCATCGATCAATGTATCAAGTTTCATTTAATTCCCTACTACACTTTCAGAGATATGATCCGGACAAGCTTTTTATTGCAAAAATTAAGAAGGGAAGTAACTCTGTAAATACTGGTGACAGGGTTATGGTTCTTGCATTCTGCAATTCCCTTCATGGCCCTCTATCAGTATATCAAGTTTCATTTATTTATCTTCAACACGTTTAGATATATGCTCTGGACAAGCTTACTATTGCAAAAATTAGAAGGGAAATAACTCTGTAATGACTTGTGACAGTTACCGTTCGAGCACCTGCACTTCCTCTGATGGCAGTCTATCAATGTATCAAGTTTCATTTGATTCCTTTCTATACTTTCAGGTATATGCTCTGGACAAGCTTTTTATTGCAAACATTAAGAAGGAAAGTAACTCCATAAATACTGTTGACAGGGTTATAGTTCTTGCATTCTGTAATTCTCTTCATAGCCCTCTATCACTGTATCAAGTTCCAACTATTTATCTTCAACCATTTTAGAGATATGCTCAGGACAAGCTTACTACTGCAAAAATTAGAAAGGGAAATAACACTGTAATTACTTGTGACAGAGTTACGATTCTTGCACTATGCACTTCCTCTGATGGCCATCTATCAATGTATCAAGTTTCTTTTAATTCCCTTCAATACTTTCAGAGATATGCTCTGGACAAGCTTTTTACTAAAAAAATTAAAGGGAAGTAAATCCGTAAATACTGGTGACAGGGTATGGTTCTTGCATTCTGCAACTTCCCCTCATGGCCCTCTATAATTGTATCAAGTTTCATTAAATTATCTTCAATACCATTTGAGATATGCTCCAGAAAAAAGTGTGGCAGACGGATGGATATTCTAACAGATGGACATTTGTGTGGCTAGTCATCAGTACTAAAAAAATACATAAGTGGCTAAATCTCTTATGTGGCAAACCACATAAGAGCTATTTTAGCCACTTAAATAATAAATCACATTTTTACTCACAAATGACTACTTAAGTTGCAAAATGTCCAAATTTTTAGCCATCTATGTATCCATATGCTAGTATGAACAGACGCACAGATGGACAGACAGTCAGACAAAGCAGCGACTATATGCTCTCCCTTTGGGAGCTTAAAAACATGATCAATTTGTCATCTGCTGAATCTACCAAGAGAGTGGTAATAGTTAATGATTGAATTTTCCAGTAATACCAAGTTTGTCATCCATAATGCATGTACCATTATTGACCAGTGCAAAATCGCGCCGTTCTCTTAATATAGCTTTGGATTTATACATATAGTAGACTATTCAATTAGATCACTAAGGACATTTTATATTTGCTGGGACGTCAGTTTGTGACGATTCCGGCTAATATAAAAAATCTTAAAACAAACTATATTATAAGCAGATTAATGTCTATTTTATTTTCATTTCAACCAAGAAATTTCATAAAGCTTAATAAAAGCAAACATTAACTCTTTCGGTGCCAAATTTCAGATGACATTTGTCGTCTGTTTTTCTTTTTTAATAAATTATTGCTTGAAAAGAAGTTTATACGTAAAGTTGAAAGACTGAATGTCAGTGTAGATTCAGATGATACAGCTCATATGAGCCATCTCATCTCGATCTAAGCTGTTTCCAAAAGCCTTTTATTATCACCTGTGGCAGTGAAAGTTAAAGAATCACTTTGTTGTTCGATTTTACCTGAAAATTCATTAAACTTCAGTATATCCTAGTCCCATATCTCTAAGTAATCAAGAACAAAATTTACGCCGGTACTTAGACGTTTACTTCTAAATATTTTGTCTTGTTTGTATTTGAATCAGATCCAAATAAAAAGAATGAGAAAATATAGTGAACCCTCGTTACAACAACAGAAATTGTTCCCAAAGATTTTTTTTTTTTTTTTTTTTTTTTTTTTTTTGTGTGTTGAGGTTTTACGGCCCAGTCAACCCAATGGGGTCATGTCGAGCGCGGTCAGTTTACCTAACCACACGTTTACTGGGCAGGCTTAGTCCTCTAAGCGGTTAACCAGTATTGTGCACATTCTTTCGCCAGAAACTGACAACTGCCCTTCTTGAATCAGCGGAAGGGAGAGAATGACCGTAGAAAATATTTCATGATCAATCTCCACGAAAGAATGTTGTCGACCTCGGCGGGGGTTGAACCCGCGACCTCCTGGTCTCCAGTCGGACGGCGCATCCAACTGAGCCACCGAGGCCGGCTGTTCCCAAAGATACTGCCATTATAATGAATTTGAATATCCAAAACATATGGTTCTTTAAAGTATTAAATGCAATATTCTTGCATGATTTGTGACTAATTGTTACCTCTTAAGCGACGGTTTTGTGACAGTGAAATTGTCATTATAATGAATTTTATCATTGTTTTGACTGTCTGTATAAAGAGGGTTGATTGTATGTTAAAATCAAAGGCTCACACAGCTCCTGAGAAGAGGAATAACCAGAAAATTATTCTTATTACCGTATCTCTGTGTGAAAACACATTGTGATTACTCATTAGAAGTGTCTTCATGGAGGAATAAGAAAAATATCAATGCTTTATTGTTGATACTGTATATAGCCTTTTATCAGGAGCTAACTTGAAGTAAGCTTATTTTTGTCAAAACTGCTTTAGCATACTTATTTTAATTTTTTTACACTAAAGGGAAACTGATATACTTTCAAGAGAGGCAAATCTATCGGAATATTTTACCTCCCTTCTGAAAATGAGTCTACTCTTAACACTTTCAAGGGTGAAGGGCTTCCCTTGGGAGCAAATTCTTTCCATTTAGAATGAATCACTTTTCAGGTTTGGTGAATAGAAAAGGAAGCGGAAAGTCACAATAGTTGTCTGCCTTGTAAAAAATGGTGGAAAATATACCAGGTGCATCTGGCCAGTTTAAAAGAGTATAAAAATCACTTTTCACTGACTATTCCTAAGTTTCTATCAATTAAAGTACACCACAACCTCTTTATAACACTATTGTTGGGGGTCCATAGCATAAACCGTGTAAGTTAAACAACCATTTTACATCCAAACAAAAATGTATAGATTATATTGAAAAATGACCGTTTATGGTCATTTTTCAATATAATCTATACATTTCTGGGATCCATCTTTGAACCATGTTATATCCAAAATCATGTTATAATAAACTGTGTTATAAAGAGGTTGTAGTGTACTTCAGCAAAATCAAAAACAAGATGACAACTAATAGTATCACAGTGTTTATGCTACATCGAGGAGAATCAGTAAAGACCAGGGCCCAGTTGTTCAAAGCTTTGTTAGCTTAATGAGCTTGCTAATGACCAGCTTGTTAATTCTTGTAGCTAAGGTATTTTCTAATACATTGATATATTTTTGCTGCAAAAATGTGAGTAGCTTTTGCAATGCAAAAGCTACTCACATTTTTGCAGCAAAAAAATATCAATGTATATGCTATATTTCAAACAGAAATTTTAACACCATGTTGGCAAACAAATTTGTTAGGTTTTGAACAACTGGGCCCAGGAAGATGTACCATATTTACCCTAAATATTTGCAACTTAATTCCTTACAATATTTATCCTAAAAGTTCATTTTTACCTGTTCCTATGGGGGAAGGGGGGCAATTTCTGGATGAATAGCAAACAGTGTACACTCTGATCAGATGCTGCATTCTGTGGCAGCTGATCTAGTTCTACAGGTATGCACAGGACAGTCTGTTCAAATACTTAGAATAAATACATTAATCTGGTTCCACCAAGTTTGCATATGCTCTAAGACTTCTGTCTTTATCATGAAAATCATATGAGTGAATTATCATGATGACATTTCATCTGCTGTAATAAATCAAATCTTAGACAAAATTCACAAATATATTTTTCTGAATATACCATTCATCATTTAAGACATTTCAGTCAAACTATCTAGCATAATATAAAGTAGCTGTCCTAAAAAAATTTACACCAATTTTTCTGACAAAATGACATACTAAAACAGTCTAGACCCAGATCAGAAAAAAAATGTGTCTAAAAGTTTTAGGACAATTACTGTGAAATAAAAGTAAAAAAGGATTGCCTTTGGAAACAAAGAGCACACTACTCGGGTCTTTTGTACAAAAAAAAAAAAAAAAAAAAAAAAAAACTATAAAAATATTACCCATCTGTCATCTTCTAACTGTTGTCTGTGACATGGTAAAAATAAAAAAAATATATATTAATAATAATAATAATAAATAAAAACAACTTACCATAATAACCCTAAATATTGGGACAGGCCTGAGCAAACAATGTAGACCCAGATCAGATGCCACAGAATGTGGCATCTGATCAGGGTCTACACTGGTTGCCACTCATCTAGCACTATTTTAGACAAATTAACAGGTAGTAAAAAGACTATTTCAAATTTTAGGGCAAGTATCAAGGTAAGGATTTAAGGTGTCCCAATACTATGGGTAAATATGGTATGCTTGAGCTATTCCTTAGTAAATGAGCATCTCAAAGCGTAACTGACCGTATGATATATGTGATTGGTGATAGTATGCTAATCAAGATCTTTGCATTCATACAGGATACCCAAGGTCTATGCTGATGGAAAACGTAATGTACGAACCTTGAAGGCAACAGAGATCCCAAATGTGCAGGGTGCTCTGGGTAACACTGATGCAGAAATCATATGATTGTTTTTCCAGAGCTACATCATATGTTCATGCAGTAACATTTGACTATTTTACAATGGGACTATTATGTGACCGTTTTTTTTTTTCTGTTGGAGGGACTCAAATATCACAGTCAGTTGTACAGAAGGACAGAAGAAGATTTTAGTAATGGAACATGTCACAAGACAAAACAGAATAATATGCACATAAGAGTATCTTACAACTAAACTTCATGTATGTTATTATAGAATAGCAGACTAAAATTCCATTATATCTTTCAAGAGTAACCTAACCCAATGGTAAAATAAAACATATGAAATGATAATAACCTACCACTTGACAAAATTTGCCCATTAACAATCCCAAACCACTCATCGTGTGGTGGGGTATAATAAAAACTAATAATCACTAGTGTAATCTGTAAACTTACTGTTAGATGTCAAAAATAATTTGTCTTCAGTATGTAAATTTGTTACATATCATGTATGTACACATTTGAAATAATACAACAAAAATAAATAAATAAATATTAAAAATCAGATAGGTGCAATGAATTACATAATTATGAACAACTGCACATTGAAATTTGTAAAGAGCCTGAAATAACTGTATTTGCTTGTATTTGTATATACTGTCTCACAATATCTGATTCCCTCATCTTATATCATCATATCATAATTAGATTTTTGATTAACGTGCAGGGGCAGCATCCACACCAGTGGGCCTCCTTCCAGACAGCTGGCTTGCTGCATGCATGGCAGATCTCCATGGCAGATCTCACACCAGATCTCAAGGAATGTCTATCATGAGGGTTGATGGACGAGAGCTTCTACTCTCTGCAATCCCTCTCTGTCAGCTGTTTCCATGTCATCTTGGGCCTCCCAGGCCCATGCTTTCCATCAACCTGTATGTCAAAGGCTATCTAGACGGCACCATTGGAGCGTTCTACGTGTCCATACCATAGGAGTCTTCTCTCCTTCAGAATGAGGTCCAGAGCCTCAATGCCAAGCCGCACAAGTAGCTCATTGGACCTGGTGGTGACAATGTCTTGCGGTCTGACATTGCAGATCTGTCTGATCATTGCCCTGTCATTTCGCTGCAGACGCTGGAGGTTTGGCTTTGTCAATGGCCAAGTCTCGCTGGCATGGAACATTGCGCTCTGCACACAAGAGCTGTACACATGGCCACGTGTTTTGAAAGAGAGGTGGCGTGAAGAGAGAACTGGTAGCAGATCCTTGAACTTATTCCAGGCGGTTTTCACATGTGTTGTGGTTGAGAGTTCACAGCCACCTGCTGCTGAGAGCATGTCTCCTAGGTAGCAAAAGAAAGCTATCACCTCAAGCTTGTCAGGTTCGACCTGGACTTCCTTCCCATCCTGATATTTACCCTAAGTATTCGGACACCTTAGCTACCTTAGTAACCTGTCATACTTGTTCTAAAATTTGAAATGTCCATTCTACTACCTGTTGATATGTCTGAAATATTGCTATATGTATCACAAATAGTATATATCCTGCAGTGGCAGCTAATCTAGGTCTACATTGTTTGCAAAGGCCCATCTGCCTGAATACTTAGGGTTATCTCTTCCTCCCGGTGTCATTAGTTGGCTATGTTCTATGACTGAGACATTTTTTACTATATGACATTTCACTTAAACTGTCTCTGATATGGCAAATCTTTATTTCTGAGAACAATAAGAAAAAACATCAGTGCTGATTTAGCCTACATAGAGCTAAACATTACGAAAACATGCCTATTGGAAATTGTACCACCAGAAAATGAAAATTTTCAGATAAAAAATTCGGACATTTTTCAGATTTCTGCTCAAAACATAGATTGTGGGTACTCGTTAGAACTGCCTCAATGAAGGCAGTTCAAACGAGTACCCACAATATATGTTTTTGAGCAGAAATAAGAAAAATAATGTATACCCCTATAAACCCCACTTTTACTATATAAAAGTGGGGTTTAAGGGGGTCAAAATTACATAGGCATGTTTTTATGATGGCACACAATGATCCAATCAGTGGTCCAGATAAATAGTTCCCATTTCTGCATGAAAATATGTTTATCATAACTAGTGAGACAGACAGGACTGAGCAAACAGTGTAGACCCAGATCAGATGCCACATACATAACACAGTATCTGATCAGGATCTATAGTTTAGATGTATCAACTGGTAGTAAAATGGACTTGTACAAATATCAGGACCAGAAAGGTAAGAAGTTAAGAGGCCCGAATATTTAGGATAAACACAATACACGGAAACTTCACATAAGAATAAAATCACCGAGATGATTCTAACTGGAAAACACAGTTTTTTTCAGCAGGACTGAAAAAATGTCAACTTATCTGGCAAACAAGAAATGCTAAAGCCCAGTATCAATTGTCCTGATAGACATTGCTAAAACCGACACTAAAATCATAACACCAGAAAAGGCACATTTTTCAACCAAAATTTATTAACATTTTTCTTATTTCTCCATGAAACCATATGCTGTGGGTAATGAGTACAATACCTTAGTGAGGCACTTCTAATGAGTACCTACAACATGTGTGTTCATGGTGAATTAGGATTATTGGAAATGATGGCGTCATCATTCTACATACGGGTAACTCTCCTGGGTAAAATCAATGGCGGACACATAACACCCTATATAGAGTATGTTAAAAGCCTCCAGTTCTTTATTTTGACTTACATTTTTTCTTCATTACAGGTAATGTTTCGAAGACTTACTAACATACTTTAACACAATCATGTTTTGCTATTTTCTTATATCATAACTTTAAACTTATTAACTAGTGCATCGGTATGCATTTTGGACAATTTTAGCGTGTCAGAATATTTATCCAGGGATTTCCTTCAGTTTTTCAAGATGGATTTTTGTATAATTTTCTTTTTCCACAACTTGGATGAAAATGCATTTAAAAATAATTATCATATAGATTTATATTCCAATAATTTTCTATAATATGTGTTAGTTGATAAACATCAGGGCCCAGTTGTTCAAAGCGTCGTTAGCTTAACGAGCTCGTTAAGGGTCAATTCGTTAACTGTTTTAGCGGATTCAATATACAATATTTTGAAATTTTTTGCTGAAAAAATGTGAGTAGCTTTTGCACTGCAAAAGCTACTCACATTTTTTCAGCAAAAAATTTCAGCATATTTGCGTATCACTCAATTAAAATTTTAACAAATCGTTAACTAACGACGTCGTTAGCTTTGAACAACTGGGCCCAGTTTGAATCGTACGATTATCTGTATTCATCTCAGCAGTAACTATACATCTTCCTAATCTGCTCTTTAAACGTATGCACGCGAAAAACATATTTTCCAATTTGGATAAAGGATATTGTTTGCATTAATTAGAAAATGACACTGACAATGCAAACTACTTTGACCCTACATGTATATTAAAATACATATAATTCTTTTTTTTGTGTTTAGAATATTGCATCCTTCTAACCATTCATAGGTTATTAGTTATTGTATGTTCTTGCTTCAAAAAAATTAAGTTTTTATCCACATCATTTGTCTTTGTAGCCTTATCTCTGTACATTTTCTATGTATGCCCATCTACTCTGTATCCACCATGAGACTACCTGTACAATTTGCAATGGAGTCATAGTCAACTTTTCCAATAATTGCCATTAAGAAAAATATTTACCAGGTACTCCTTCTTATCTGGAGCTATGAAACCAACCATTACAAAAACATGCCTATTCAAATATATTGAAAATTTTACAACCAAAAAAGGGAAATTTTCAGATAAAAATTTCTGATATTTTTCGTATTTGTTCTCAAAACATATATTGTGGGTACTCATTGGTTAGACGGATGCAAAAAAAAACAACAAAAAAACATAGATTGTGGGTACTTGTTAGAACTGCCTCACTGAGGCAGTTCTAACAAGTACCCACAATCTATGTTTTTTTGTTGTTGTTTTTTGCAAAATAAGAAAAATAATGTTTACCCCTGTAAACCCCAGTTTTACTATATAAAAATGGGGTTTAAGGGGTCAAAATTATATAGGCGTGTTTACATGATGATTTTGCTGCACCACATTTCACATAAATCTGTCTCATTTTAAACAGGAAGACTCTTTATTGCATATATTATTATTTGGAATGCGTATTTATAACAATAAAACAGTCATCATAGCTCCAGATAAGAGGGGGTATCATGTAAATATTTTCCTTATTTCTCCACTAAAACATGTTGCAGGTTCTCATTAGAAGTGCTTCTAATGAGTACCCACAACATATGTTTTTGTGGTGAAATAAACAATATGACTACTTTTTAGGTGACAAAAAAGCACCTAAACTGGAATTATGGTTATATATATTATGCAACACATCAGTTACAGGTAGCTGTTGCTTCAACACTTTAAAATAAACTGATTTTTCTTATATGTTTAACTAACATATACCCCTTTTTATGTTTCTTTACATAAGAACAGTCACAATGGTATCTACTCTGGTATAGTCATCATTTTAGCTGGGCGACGCATGTAGAAATCTGGGTCATCTAACATAGTCGATGCTACACTGTTAGCTCGCTGGGCAGTGGATGGGGGCCTGTAAACATCTGGTTCTCTAATATAGGGATCTGGTCTCAATGAGCCTAGCCTGTAGAAAACAAATATATCTAGAAACAACTGTCAACTGAAAGTGCCAATGGCAGCAGATGATATTTCTATTTTCTTTTTTTTTTTTTTTAATTTTCTGAGAAAAAAAGGATTGACATTTCATGTGAATTGTCCACAGAGCAGAGCAGATGATTTGCATAAAATGGTGTCTTATTTTTTCTGAAAAATAATTACCAAATGATAATAAGAATAATAAAATTAATAATAACAAGGCAGTCTGAAGGACAGCTATATCCCCCGCCGCAGAATGACAATGGAGTGACCTTAAAATTCAAGGCTCAAACTGGTGGCAGTCAATTGTGACCTTGACCTTGAGTCTGAGTTGTGGAGTTATGGGTTCTGCACATCATCTCACTAAGGTGAACATTTGACCCAAATTTAATAAATATCTTTCAAAGGGTTCAGGAGATATGGAGTGAAAATTCAAGGCTCAAACTTGTTACCTTTAACTGTGACCTTGACCTTGAGTCGGCATGCTCGATTTATGGGTTCTGCAAATCGCCTCACTAAGGCAAACATTTGACCAAAGTTTCATAAAAATCTTTTAAAGGGTTCAGGAGATATGGAGCGAACAAGAAAGAGACAGATGACCTTAAATTGTGACCTTGACCTTGAGTCTGCATCGTTGAGTTATAGGTTCTACATATCATCTCACTAAGGTAAACATTTGACCCAAATTTAACAAGGCAGTCTGAATGGCAATGGAATGGCCTCAAAATTCAAGGCTCAAACTGGTTACCTTCAATTGTGACCTTGACCTTGAGTCAGCATAGCTGAATTATGGGTTCTGCACATAATCTCACTGAGGCAAACATTTGACCAAAGTTTAAAGTAAATCCTTCCAGGGGTAAAGGAGATATGGAGCCGACACCAAATTCAAGTCTCAAACTCGTGACCTTCAATTGTGACCTTGTTCTTAAGTCCTCAGGGCTGAGTTATGGGTTCTGCACATTGTCCCACTGAGGCGGACATTTGACAAAACTTTAGAGAAAATCCTCCCAGGGGTAAAGAAGATACAGAGCGGAGACAAAATTCAAGGCTTAAACCTGTGACTTTGAACTGTGACCTTGTGAGTCTGCATGGTTGAGCTATGGGTTCTGCACATAATTTCACTGGGGCAAACATTTGACCAAAATTAAAAGAAAATCCTTCAGGGGTAAAGGAGATATCAAGTGGACACGAAATTCAGGGTTCAAACTCGGGATCCTGAACTTTGACTTTGTTCTTGAGTTCCAATGGCTGAGTTATTGGTTCTGCACATCATCCCACAAGTGAAATTTGACCAAAGCTTAGAGAAAATCCTCCCAGGGGTAAAGGAGATACAGAGCGGACACAAAATTCAAGGCTCAAGCCCATGACCTTGAACTGTGACCTTGACCTTGAGTCTGCATGGTTGAGTTAGTGATTCTGCACATCGTCTCACTAAGGTGAACATTTGACCAATGTTTAAAGAAAATCCTTCCACTGGTGTAGGAAATACAGAGCGGACACAAAATTCAAGGCTCAAACCTGTGACCTTGAACTGTGACCTTGACCTTGTGTCGGTATGGATGAGTTATAAGTTCTGCACACTGAGGCAAACATATGACCAAAGTTTAAAGAAAATCCTTCCAGGGGTATAGGAGATATGGAGCGGACACAAAATTCAAGGCTCAAACCCATGACCTTGACCTGTGACCTTGACCTTGAGTTGGCATGGTTGACTTATGGATTCTGAACATTGTCTCACTATGGCGATCATTTGACCAAAGTTTAGTGAAAATCTTTCAAAGGGTTCAGGAAATATGGAGTGGACAAGAAAGTGTTACCGAAGGACAGACTGATGGATAGATGGACGGAGAGATGGACAGACGAAGATCATTTCTACAATCCCCCATCAGCTTCGTGGCGGGGAATTAATAACATGTCTGCTTCAATTTTGCTTGGCAGCTTAAAGGTTGATACCCCAGCAAATTTTGATATATATTTATTATCTTACTTTTTGTTGTCTGAAATTACTATTTCCAAATGAAACAAGCTAATTCCATAAGGAATTTATGTCCCCCGCCTTATTTTTATTTGAGGTGTTAAAAATGGTAAAGTTAACCAGAGGACCATTGATCCTGTATCAATTACCTAAGTATTGAAGCAGGAAACCAGTGATAAAAAATAATTTCAAGATTCTGAAAAAAAAAACATGCATTTCTTCAGACCATCCTTAAAGCACCTGTAAAGCTTCAAAAGGATCGGCTTAAAACTGTGGTAGGAGTTACAGGGTCAAGGTACCTACTCCCTATACGCTTCTGTAGTATTAGAACTCAAAAAATGTCTAAGTTAAAAATGCGGAAAAAGTGATAAAAAACTATTTCAGGATTCTGAAAAAAAAACACATGCATATCTTCAGGCCATCCTAAAAGCCCTTGTAAAGTTGCAAAAGGATCAGACAAAAACTGTGGGAGGAGTTAAGGGGACAAGGTACCTGCACCCTATACACTTCTGTAATATTAGAACTCAAAAAATGTCTAAGTTAAAAATGCAGAAAAAGTGATAAAAAATTATTTCAGGACTCTGAAAAAAACCACCTGCATATTTTCAGGCCATCCTAAAAGCCCACGTTAAGTTTCAAAAGGATCTGTCAAAAACTGTGGGAGGAGTTAAGGGGACAAGGTACCTACTCCCTATAGACTTCTGTAATATTAGAACTCAAAAAATGTCTAAGTTCAAAACATGTAAAAAGTGATAAAAAATAATTTCAGGAATCTGAAAAAACCACATGCATATCTTCAGACCATCCTTAAAGCACCTGTAAAGTTTCAAAAGGATCGGCCAAAAACTGTCGGAGGAGTTAAGGGGACAAGGTACCTGCTCCTTATACACTTCTGTAGTATTAAAACTAAAAAAATGTCTAAGTTAAAAATGCAAAAAAAAAAGTGATAAAAAAATTATTTCAGGATTTTGAAAAAGCCACATGCATATCTTCAGGCCATCCTAAAAGTCCATGTAAAGTTTCAAAAGGATCGGCCAAAAACTGTGGGAGGAGTTAAGGGGACAAGGTACCTACTCCCTATAGACTTCTGTAATATTAGAACTCAAAAAATGTCTAAATTCAAAATGTGTAAAAAGTAAAAAAAATAATTTCAGGATTCTGAAAAAACCAAATGCATATCTTCAGACCATCTTTAAAACACCTGTAAAGTTTCAAAAGGATGGGACAAAAAGTGGGAGGAGTTTAGGGGACAAGGTACCTGCTCCCTATACACTTCTGTAGTATTAGAACTCAAAAAATGTCTAAGTTAAAAATGCGGAAAAAGTGATAAAAAATTACTTCAGGATTCTGAAAAAACCACATGCATATCTTCAGGCCATCCTAAAAGCCCATGTAAAGTTTCAAAAGGATCGGCCAAAAACTGTGGGAGGAGTTAAGGGGACAAGGTACCTACTCCCTATAGACTTCTGTAATATTAGAACTCAAAAAATGTCTAAGTTCAAAATGTGTAAAAAGTGACAAAAAATAATTTCAGGATTCTGAAAAAACCACATGCACATCTTCAGACCATCCTTAAAACACCTGTAAAGTTTCAAAAGGATCGGACAAAAACTGTGGGAGGAGTTAAGGGGACAAAGTACCTACTAAAAATTCGGAACCACGCACCACACACCACGGAAAGTCTTCGAAAAGGCGGGGGACAATAAAGCTGCCCCTAGTTTGCTATAAAATGCTTCTGAGGACTCTGCAATAAAGTATTATAGGAGATAATATTGTCAAAGTATATAGTTTTCTAATAAGGCTATGTAGCCAAGTTATGTCAAGGGAGGTAATAATGTTATCAATTAAATAGTGATTATAATCTAATTATTTTCAAAGTTTTTAGGTATGTTTGTATTTTTATGTATCTTTATGATAAGCATGTATATTTCAAAAAAAAAAAAAAAAAAAAAAAAAAAAAAAATCTGAACAGTACAGTACAGTGACAACAGTCATCAAACTATCAGACATCACACTTCCATGTGGTGATGCGGGCAACAATGCAATTTACAGACCAAGATGGAAGCCAAGATGCCTAAGGGGTGAAACACCAACAAATCAGCAATGGACTGGCTAGCGTCCAGCAAGTCGGTGGAAGGGGA
Source organism: Anodontia alba (assembly GCA_964016985.1). Lineage (NCBI taxonomy): Eukaryota > Metazoa > Mollusca > Bivalvia > Lucinida > Lucinidae > Anodontia > Anodontia alba. The sequence goes on along the minus strand of OZ024830.1, from coordinate 12,010,492 downwards.
CTAGGCCAACGACCAACAATGAGCCTGAAAGATCCATGGCTGGATGGCCTTAACAAATGCGGTTATAGTTCCAGGAAGAGTAACTGTGATTACTTCTATTCTGAATTCTGACACTTACATGCCTGACTCTAGCATCCAGTCCATTGGCAATGTTTTCTGTGCATGAATTATGTGCAGAAGCCGCTTCAAGCCAGGGTCTGGGCAAAACTAATCCAGATTTTCCGGCGTTGCACCTATGTGCCTCAGGTGCCAGGCAATGTTAAAAATCTACTGTCTGTCTGTCTCTTTGGGAAAATCAGTTTGAAACAAAACATGAAACCCTGTGATTTTTTTCAACATAATCATATAAGCTCAAGTAGTCGTATCAGATAATTGCTCTGAAAGTGCTGTCAGCAGCTGTATGATACAAACCAAAGGAATCTGCGAAACAACCATACATATACCCATAACATATGCTTTTGTGCAGAAATAATAAAAATATAAAAATATTTACACAATACCCCTTTTTGTCTGCAGCCATGTATATCCAATAACTCTATAGTGAAAGCTTTTACAGATTATTTGAGAGTGCAAGCTAGGAAATTCTTTTAATGTTAAGCACTCTGGGTAAAATTTTCAGCAGATGACATATTGAAATATTTTTCTTTTTTTATTTTTCCCATGAAATGTCAAATCCTGTTTTCTAGGAAAAAAAGAAAAATAACTTCAATTGGCTGTCTGCTGAATTAGCCCGGAGAGAGATAAAACTTAAAGCTACCAAAAACATAAGACCACTTTCCATTATCGTAAATCAGGCATGTCAAATGAGTACCTACAACATGTTTTAGAGGAGAAATAAGAAAACTTACTACTAGATATCTTCCTGACCATGTCTTCCATAAGTCTAGATAAGAGCGAGTATCAGGTAAATAGTTTTCTTATTACTCGACGAAAACATGGGTACTCATTAGAAGCGCCTCGCTGAGGCACTTCTAATGAGTACCCACAACATATGTTTTTGTCAAGAAATAAGAAAAATATAGAGACTTTTTGGTGGAAAAAACACCTTATCAAGAGCTATGTCTTCTTTACTAAAGGATAAACTTTTATGTAATACCCACCTTGACCCTGTGACCTTGGAAGAAGCACTAGCTGGTGTTTTCAGTGGTACAAAGTCCAGAATCATCTGTGGTGTTCTGTGGGACTGTGGTTTGTAGGTGATGGTAACCTCTTGACAAACACTGGCAATATCACCACCAAGTGTGTCTTGATATATCAATAACATACTCTTCATCTCTTCTAGACGAAACAATGTCTGTGAAAATAACAAGAAACAATTGGTGAAAATAACAAAAAACAATGTCTGTGAAAATTTCAAGACCCAATGTCTGTGAAAATAACACCAATGTCTGTGAAAAAAACAACAACAAACAATGTCTGTGAAAATGAAAACAATGTCTGTGAAAACAACAAGAACCAATGTCTGTGAAAACAAGAACTAATGTCTGTGAAAATAACAAGAACCAATATCTGTGAAAACAAGAACTAATGTCTGTGAAAATAACAAGAACCAATGTCTGTGAAAATAACAATAACAAACGTCTGCGAAAACAACAATAACCACTGTGAAAATAACAAGAAGCAATGCCTGTGAAAACGACAGAAAACATAGTCTGTAAAAATAAAAGAAACAATGTCTGTGAAAATAACAAGAAACTAGAGGTCCTTAGGGCCAAAATCGCTCACCTAGACCACCTTGCCCAACTGCCATCTTGAAGTTCCTATCAGAACAATTTTTAACTATTTTTTATCTACAAGTCACCCTGATACTTCCTATCAAGCATTAAGCCAATTAGCCTTTGGGTTCAGAAGAAGGTCAAAAATAGATTTTTAAGACGGTTCCTGTGGCAGCCATCTTGGATTTCCAATCTGAACAACTGAAGCTAATTTTGATCTACAAATCATCACAATCCCTTCTACAAAGTTTGCAGTCAATTGGACTCAGTTCCGGAGTTGAAGTTCGAAACAGATTTTCAAGATGGCGGTCATATGGCAGCCAACATCGTTTCTGATAAAAACAATTTCAGCTATTTTTGATCTACAAGCTGCCTTGATACTTTCTACCATGTTTCAAGTCAACTGGCATTTCCATTCAAGAGAAGTTCAAAATAGATTTTCAAATGATGGCCATCTTAGATTTTGGATCAGAACAATTTTAGTAAATTTTTATCTACAAGTTGCCACGGTACTTCCTACCAAGTTTCGAGTCAGCTGGCCTTTTGGTTAATAAGATGCACAAACCAGATTTTCAAGATGGTGGCCATGGCAGCCATTTTGGATTCTGCATCAGAATGATTTTATTTTTTTTTTATCTACAAGTTGCCCTGATATTTCCTACAAAGTTTCGAGTCAATTGGCCTTTTGGGTTCGGTAGAAGTAGTTCAAAATAGATTTTAAAGATGGCAGAGGTGGCAGCCATCTTGGACTTCTGATTGGAACAATTTTAGCAATTTTTGATTAACAAGCTGTCCCAATACTTCCTACCCAAGTTTCGAACCAATTGGCATTTCGCTTCAGGAGAAGAAGTTGAAAATAGATGGCTGCTACCTTGGATTTCCGATTGGAACATTTATAGCTATTTTTGATCTACAGGTCGCCTTGGTATTTTCTAGCAAGTTTCTAGTCAATTGGCCTTTCAGTTCAGGATAAGAAGTTCGAAATAGATTTTCAAGATGGCCACCATGGTAGCCATTTTAGATTTCCAATCAGAATGATTTCAGCTACAAGTATATGCCCTGATACTTCCTACCAATTTTCAAGTCAACTAACTGGCCTTTTGGTTCTAGAAAAGAAGTTCAAAATAGAATTTTGAGATGGAGGCCATGGCAGCAGCTTGGATTTTGGATCTGAACTATTTTAGCTCTTTTTGATCTCCAGTACAAGTGGCCCAATATTTCCTAGCAACTTGAGTCAGTTGACCTTTTGGTTCAAGAGAAGAAGTCCAAAATAGATTTTCAAGATGGCGGCATTTCAAAAGAAAATGCAGTGGGCTCAAGCCCTTGAAAAAATACCCTGACTACAGATGTACATGGTGCAAGGGAACTGGCAGACCACAGAAGGAAGTCCAGGTCGGATCTGACAAACTTGAGGTGGTAGCTTTCTTTTGCTACCTAGGAGACATGCTCTCAGCAGCAGGTGGCTGTGAACTCTCAACCACAACACGTGTGAAAACCGCCTGGAAGAAGTTCAAGGATTTGCTACCAGTTCTCTCTTCACGCCATCTCTCTTTCAAAACACGTAGCCGTGTGTACAGTTCTTGTGTGCGGAGCGCAATGCTCCATGCCAGCGAGACTTGGCCACTGACAAAGCCGAACCTCCAGCGTCTGCAGCGGAATAACAGTGCAATGATCAGACAGATCTGCAAGGTCAGGCCGCAAGACATTGTCACCACCAGGTCCAATGAGCTACTTGTGCGGCTTGGCATTGAGGCTCTGGACCTCATTCTGTAGGAGAGAAGACTCCGATGGTATGGACATGTGGAACGCTCCAATGGTAGAGTAAAGACAGCCTTTGACATACAGGTTGAAGGAAAGCGCGGGCCTGGGAGGCCCAAAATGACATGGAAGCAGCTGACAGAGAGGGATTGCAGAGAGTGGAAGCTCTCGGGTATAAACCCTCATGATAGACGTACCTGGAGATCTGGTGTCAGATCTGCCATGCATGCAGTAAGCCAGTTATCTGGAAGGGGACCCACTGATGTGGATGTTGCCCCTGTACCTGCACGTTAATCAAAAATCCGATTATGATGATATATGATGGAGGCCATCTTGGATTTCAGACCTGAATGATTTTAGCTATTTTTTATCTACAAGTCACCCTGTTGCTTCCTACCAAGTTTCAAGTCAATTGGCCTTTCGGTTCAAAAGAAGCAAAAAATAGATTTTCAAGATGGCGGCCATCTTGGATTTCTGATTGGAATGATTTGAGCTATTATTGATCTACAAGTCACCCCAATGCTTGCTACCAAGTTTCAAGTCAATTGGCCTACTGGTTCAGGAGAAGTGAAAAATAGATTTTCAAGATGGCCACCATGGTGGCCATCCTGGATTCCCAACTGGAACAATTTTAGCTATTTTAGATCTGCAAGTCACCCTGATGCTTCCTAATATGTTTCAAGTCAATAAGCATTTCAGTGCAGGAGAACAAGCGAAAAATAGATGGTGGCCATCTTGGATTATCGATTGGAACAATTTTAGCTATTTAAGATCTAAAAACTCACCCCAATGCTTCCGACCAAGTTTCAAGTCAATTGGCCTTTCGATTCAGGAGAAGAAGTGAAAAATAGATATTCAAGATGGCCCAGTGGTGGCCATCTTGGATTTCCGATTGGAATGATTTAAGCTATTTTTGATCTACAAGGCACCCCGATGCTCCTACTAAGTTTCAAGTCAACTGGCCTTTAGGTTCAGGAGAAGAAGCAAAAAATAGATTTTCAAAATGGTCACCAATGCGGCCATCTTGAATTTCAGATTGGAACTATTTTAGCTATTTTTGACCTACAAGTCACCCCGATGCTTCCTATCAAATTTCGAGTCAGTTGGCCTTTCAGTTCAGGAGTAGAAGTGAAAAATAGATTTTCAAGATGGCCATCTTGGATTGTTTTAGCGAATAGTTCAGGAGGAGCTGTTGAAAATGTGAAAAGCTAACGGCCCGCCAGATGGACAGATAGACTGCTGGACAGACAGACAGACCGACAGACAACAGGTGATTGCATAAGCTGACCTGGGGCTTCTCTCCAGGTGAGCTAAAAATGCCTTTGAAAATAACAAGAAGCAATGTCTGTGAAAATAAAAGGAACCAATGTCTGTGAAAATAACAACAAACAATGTCTGTGAAAATAACAATAACCAATGTCTGTGAAAATAACAATAACCAATGTCTGTGAGAATATCAATAACCAATGTCTGTGAAAATAACAAGAAGCAATGTCTGTGAAAATAACAAGAACCATGTCTGTGAAAATAACAAGAACCAGTGTCTGTGAAAATAACAATAACCAATGTCTGTGAGAATATCAATAACCAATGTCTGTGAAAAAAAATAAGAAACAAGTCTATGAAAATAACAAAAACCAACGTCTGTGAAAATAATAAGAAGCAGTGCCTATGAAAATAACAAGAAACAATGTCTGTGAAAATAACAAGAAGTAATGTCTGTGAAATAACAGGCAACAATGTCTGTGAAATCAATTAGAAGTAATGTCTGTGAAAATAACAAGAAGCAATGTCTGTGAGAATAACAAGAAGTAATGTCTGTGAAAATAATAGGCAACAATGTCTGTGAAAACAACAAGAAACAATGTTTGTGAAAATAACAAGAAACAGTGTCTGTGTGAAAACAACAAGAAACAATGTCTATGAAAATAACAAGAAGTAATGTCTGTGACAATAACAAGAAACATTGTCTGTGAAAACAACAAGAAGTAGTGTCTGTGAAAACAACAAAAAAGAATATTTGTGAAAAATGACAAGAAACATTGTCTGTGTGAAAACAACAAAAAAACAATGTCTGTGAAAATAACAAGAACCAATGTCTATATAAATAGCAAGAACCAGTGTCTGTGAAAATAACAAGAAGTATTTTCTGTGAAAACAACAAAAAACATACTCTGTGGAGATAACAAGAAACAATGTCGGTGAAAATAATGAGAAACAATGTCTGTATAAATAACAAGAACCAGTTTTTGTGAAAATAACAAGAAGTATTATCCTCTAAAACAAAAAGAAGTAATGTCTGTGGAAATGACTAGAAACAATGTCTGTGAAAATAACTAGAAGTATTGTCTGTGAAAGCATCAATAAGTAATGTCTATGAAAATGACAAGAAACAATGTCTGTAAAAACAACAAGAAACAATGTGAAATGACAAGAAACAATGTCTAAAAATAACAACAAAGTATTGTCTGTGAAAACATCAAGAAGTAATTTCTGCAAAAATGACAAGAAACAATGTCTGAAAATAACAAGACGTACTGTCTGTGAAAACAACAAGAAGTAATGTCTGTGAAAATGACAAGAAACAATGTTTGTGAAAATAACAAGAAGTATTGTCTGTGAAAACATCAAGAAGTAATGTCTGTGAAAATGACAAGAAACAATGGGTGTGAAAACAATAAGAAAAAATGTCTCTGAAAATAATAAGAGCCAATGTCTGTGAAAATAACAAGAAACAATGTCTGTGAAAATAAAAAGAAACAATGTGAAATAACAAGAAACAATGTCTCTGAAAATAACAAGAAGTAATGTCTGTGAAAATAACACTAACCAATGTCAGTGAAAATAACAAGAAACAATGTCTCTGAAAATAACAAGAACCAATGTCAAAAAATAACAAGAACCAATGTCTGAAAACAACTAGAAACAAGGTGAAAATAACAAGAAACAATAATCAGGAGTCAGTCTAAGAACTCCAGATAAAATGATTATCCTAAGCCCCAGGTAAGGCACTTTTGCCAACCAAGTCATATTGATATTTTTCTTATTACTCCAGTAAACACAGAGATATTATTTATATGTATATCCCTCTTATCTAGAGCTCCCTCTTATCTGTAGCTACCATATTTACCCCACCTATGTGGAGGGGGACATATTGATTTTGGAGTGAATCCTGTTGGCTTAGGCATCTGTACAATATCTTTTTAACTAGTGGTTGCATTTTTACCAAATTTTCATGAACATCTAATAGGAACAGTGCAAAGAACAAGAACTGATAAGATTTTGGTGACCTTGACTTAATTTTCAAGGACACGGCAATAGAAAACCTGAAAATTTATTGTGTGTGGGGACCATACTTGTCAAGAAAATTGTAAAAGTCTATTTTACTGCCTGTTGCTATGTCTAAAGCATTGCTGAATGAATGGCAAACACTGTAGACCCTGATCAGATGCTGCATTCTGCAGCATCTGATCTGGGTCAACACTGATTGCTCAGGCCTGTCTGTCCCAATACTTAGGGTTATTACAGTACGTAATATCTTGACAAATAATTTTCTTGCTTACCATAAAAACAAGAGCCCCTTCAAACATAAATCAACTTTAATTACTTTTGCATTTTGTGAGAAAAGTGTGATTTATGTCTAGGTTGTTTTGTTTAGGGATTTATCAACACCAACACTAAATTGCAACAGTCTGTAACTGCAGGTATAGATAGCACCTTCCAACAAATTATTTCTGCTTCTCAAGCATCAAAATACGCAGAAATGTTACAGCTGTTTTATTCTTGCACCATGGAAAATTCAGACACAGACGAATATCAGGATAGCACCAAAGCAAATACTAATCAAAGCTCAGACAAAAGATGAATGACTGAGCTGTAATTCAATGTGAAATGAATAACAATGTCAAAACTTGTACAAGAACCAAAATTAGTTTAATCTCAATTTTAATATGCTTCTTGTTGAACTTGCAATTTAAGTACTCTCAAAAAGTACACTGTAAACTGATCCAAGTGGTAAGCACATTTATGCAAAATATAACTTAAAGTCATCTTTAATAAATGTTTATTTTGTTTTTGAAGAATGTTAAAACTTGAAGCCTGAAATAGTGGTGTAGGGGGAGGTGAATGAGGGGACATAAAATTTACTTCAAAACAGATGGATGAATGGACAGATGGAGGGATGGACATATGGACAGACATGACAATAGTATACCCTGAAAACACAGTTTGTGGGAGGGTTTAAATACTTTCTGATTTTTTTTGCCAGAAAATGGATACAGACTGTCTGCTAATTTGGACTAGAAAATGATAAAAATTAACCTACCTGATCCTCTATGGCAACAAAAGGCTGTCCTGTGTCTGGGTCAAACTGTAGAGCAGCCTTGAACTTGTTCTCTATATAGTTTGTCAGGGATGCCGCAGCCATTGTTATACGAGATTCACATACATACATCAACTTCTGGTAGAAACCCATCACCATCTTACTCAATATCCTGTGTTCAACAGGATTCTATGAAAGATTCAAAAACATTAATGTTCAGCATGCTGGGAAAAAATTTCAGCAGACAACATTTTGAAATACTTTCTTTTTAGTTTTCCCAGAAGTAGGATTTGATATTCATGCAATATTTTCTTGGAAAAATATGCCAAATTTAAACATTAAGGTAACAATATTAAGTATGCATGTCTCCCTATATATCAGTTCAAATAGAGTTGAAAGGTTAACCCTCATCAATTTTAAACTGAAGTAAACTCCCTCACACTATATACTGGAACAGTCAATGTCAATTTTAGGTATGTCAGGCTATGTGATTTAGATATTTCCAGAGAAAAATGGCTAAACTATTTTCAAACAATGGGGACCCTGATTGGCTGCCTCATTCTGCAGTGTTCGAACTGGGTCTGCATTGTTTGCCTGTTACCCTTTTGGTGGTCTCCAGACTAAAACAGGTTGAAGTGCCTGGCCTAACTGTAGCAGAGGAAATTCTAAATTCTTATTATCTTTATATTTCAGAGAAAATAAGGCATGACATTTCATATGAATCATCTGCTAGGTAGAAATGTCAAGCCTTATTTTCTCAGAAAAATAAGAAATATTTTAAAATGTATGCTGCAGCTGTGAATGGCAATGTATGGTTAAATGCCATAATACACCCTGAATACACATGGGCAGGGCCATGTGAAGACATGTCTTCGGGCAAATACATACTCTGCAGTCTGATCAGGGCTTCCCTGTCTGCTAACAGATTCACTGAACACTACAGAATCTATAAATGGAGAGTAAAGGCCCAGATGATACTTTGCACATGTGCAGGATAATCTGAATCTGCACATTTTGTGCATGTTTGAAGGCACTTTTTCACTTGACATGGCAAACATTTTCACAACTAACCTTTTTCCGTTGACTCTGTTTGCTACCTTGTCTACTAGCAATCAGTGACTGTGACTGTAGATCTGTTAATACAATGTCTTGAAGAACCTCCATCACACGTATTAAATATTCTATCTGTCCTGACATGCTGTGTAACACACGCCAAGTGTCAGCTATATGAGTCTGGTCCTTAAATTATAAATCAGATTTTATTACAGTAACAGGCGTAGCAAATACATGTACTAAGAATGTTTAACCTAGCATTCAATATAAGGGATGTTGATCAGAGTCTACAATGTTAGCATTAAATACAGGAATTTATATAAAATATGGCAATAATAATAAAAATAAAAGCCCGTTGTAGGCAAGCATCCCCCAACGTTATGGCTTTGTTAGTAAAAGGTTGTGAGTTTCAAATCCGTATAATAAGAGGATAACCCCAAAACCACATGCACATCTTCAGACCATGTAGAACAAATATGCATATATTCAAAATTATCGGTAGAAAACTGTAGGAGGAATTGCGCCCACAAGGTATCTATTCCAATACTAATTGGACCTGGAAACAACAGGCCCATGGGCCACAATTCGCTCACCTGAGCAAATCAGCAATTGCATATCTACAGCTGCCATGCAAAATTCTTCCAGTATTATCACAGCAACTAAACAGAAATTTGACTGTGCTGTAACAAGGTCAAAGGCCATCCTAGGATTATCATTTGAACAAACTGTAGAACTTGCATCCCCAATGCTGTATACTAAGATTCAGCCTCATAGCTTTCTTGGTTCTGGAGAAGAAGATTTTTAAGATATGGTATCATGGTGGTCATCTTGTTCAAAAGTGCAGAATCATTTGAAGAAAAATGACCATACCACTGACAGAAGGCCATTGTGAAATCCAATGAAAATTGGTCAGAGAAAAAGACATCTAAAGATTACATGATTTTATACATGTATATAGCCCAGAAGCAAATGCAGATAAGCCCCAGGATACAACATTTTGATTCAAATCAAAAATGTTTACTATTTGAATCATACATTGTAAGTTTCAGCCGTTACTCTTTAATACATTTTGAGAAATTGATTTTTCAAAAATCAGTATTAAGACACAAATTTGACCTTTCCAAAAAAAGTCGTCATCCCAGGATCATCACCTGATCAAATTTGGTAGATCTAGTCCCTGATGCTATATCCAAAGATTCAGCCTCAAAGCTTTCTTGGTTCTGGAGAGAAAAAGATATTTCAAGCATTTTTAACCATATATGGGCAAGATCGCCATCTTGTTTAATGGTGGAATCTTTGAACAAATTGTTAATATCTCTTCAACAGAAGGTGCCATGTGAAATCTGGTGAAAATTGGCCAAGCAGTTTCAAAGAAGATGCTTAAAGATTACAGGATTTTATACCTGTATATAGACTAGAGGCAAGGGCAGATAATTCATAAGGAACAAAACTTTGATTGAACTAAAAAGTTTTACTACATTGTAAATTTCAGCCATTAGTCTTTAATACATTTTAAGAAAATGATTTTTCAACAATTTCCTCATACAAAAGTATGGGAACACAAATTTGACCTTGCAATAAAAAGGTCAAAGGTCAACCTAGGGTCATCATTTGAACAAACTTGGTAGACCTCGAATCCCCAAAGCTATACCATGATTCAGCCTCAAAGCTTTCTTAGTTCTTGAGAAAAAGTTTTTCACGTGTTTTTACCATATATTGTTACAAGCCAGGTGTAACGAGAAAGAAATGAAAGTGAAACCAGCAACAAGTTTTAAATTATTAAGAATATTTATTCCACAAAAAAAAAATAAGACAAGATTCAAAACAAAAGAATGTAAGTAGACAGTACCTTTCAAGTTTATGTCACAAAGTCCCTCTGAAATAATCCATGAGAATTTATAAAACAAATCCTTTGAATATCAGTTTCTGATCCCACAATTTTATGTTCCTGAATTCAGAATTTAAGTCCAGAATGAATAAAATAGTAAAGTAATCCAGTATAGAATAATTTCCAGTGAAAGTATACAAAGATGCCCAGATGAAAATCTGTTCTCCTTATATAATATCAAAGAAGGTTCTAGAAAAAGAATTTACTACAAGCATCTCTTATTTTCCAGTTCCAATCAAGAAACTTCTAAATCTTCCATGACATGCCAAAAATAACTCAGTCCAAAATCAAGGACGTAAACATCATGTTATTGTAAACATGTTGTTCTAGAAAGTTATTTTTGGAAACATAGTAAATAAAGCTATTTATGGAAACATAGTAAACATGTTGTTTAAAACAATTGAACACCCTGTTATATAACACTTCCCCTCTTCAGGGAAAAGAAAGATTTATGTAATAAAGCTTTCTTTTGCCATAAAATTATCATAAAATAAAATACTGATAAAGGCAATTATTATCTTATATACAGCAAGTTACAGGAAACCACAGATCAAGACATCATGCTCTGGACTGCCTGATGTCAAGATTGTATTCCTGTAACAACAGACTCCATCTGAGCTACCTCTGATTCTTGTTTTTCATCTTATGGATGAAAGTCAGCGGATTGTGATCGCTGAAAACAACAATAGGTGAGGCCGAAGAAGTCAGATAAACTTCAAAATGTTGAAGAGCAAGAATGAGAGACAAACATTCTTTCTCTACTGTAGAATAATTCTTTTGATGCTTGTTAAACTTTTTGGAAAAGTAACAAACTGGATGATCCACACCATTGTCATCCTCTTGCAGCAATACACCACCCGCACCAACATCACTTGCATCTACGGCTAGCTTAAATTCTTTATTAAAATTCGGTGCCAAGAGAACCGGCTCACTTCTCAGTATGGCTTTCAGTTTATCAAAGGCATTCTGACAATCACTAGTCCACTTAAACCTCATTCTTTTACTAAGTAAATTAGTCAGTGGCTCAACAATGACAGAAAAATTATTACAGAATTTTCTGTAATAACCGGCGATACCAAGAAACCTCATCAGTTGTCTTTTGCATGTGGGCACCGGAAAATTTGAAATAGCTTCAACTTTAGCCTCTATCGGTTTAACCTGACCATGACCCACAACATGTCCTAGAAATGTTAAAGTTGCATGACAGAATTCACTTTTAGCAAGGTTTATTGTCAATTTTGCTTCACTTAGTTTATCAAAGAATGCTTTGATAGTTCCAAGATGGTGATTCCATTCATCACTGTATATGATGGCATCATCGATGTAAGCATCGCAATGCTCGATTCCAGCTATTATGGTGTTGATTAAGCGTTGAAATGTTGCTGGAGAGTTTTTCATTTCGAAAGGCATTACTTTATAGTGATATAATACATCAGGAGTAACAAATGCTGAGACCTCTTTGGCTCTTTCTGTGAGAGGAATTTGCCAAAATCCTTTCAGAAGATCAAATTTAGTTATATATTTTGAATTTCCAACTTTGTCAATACAGTCATCCATTCTTGGTATGGGAAAAGTGTCTGTTTTACTCAAATTATTGACCTTCCTGTAATCGGTGCACATCCGATATGTTCCATCAGGTTTTGGCACAAGAATGCAAGGTGAACTCCATTCACTTTGACTTGGTTCAATAAAATCATTGTCCAGCAAATACTGAATTTCCTCCTTTTGTTTTGTTGGGTTCATTCTATATAGATGTTGTTTGACAGGTTGTGAGTCCTCAACATTCACATCATGATAAATTTTGTCAGTCCTTGTAGGAATGTCCGGAAATAAGTGTTCATATTGATAAATTAACTGTTTCAGTTCCTTTCTTTGGACTGGATCTAGGTGTGAAAGTTTCTGGTCGAGATCCTTTAGAATATCAGAATTCTGAAGTTTTGATGAAGCAGGATCAGATTTGGTCAAGTTTATGTCTTCAGAGTTCACTTCACTTTGTTCTTGAGGGACCGAACTAACAACACTAATTGGTGTAACAGAAGAGCTATCCCTATCTGTGTATTGTTTAAGCATGTTAACATGACATAATTGTTTTTGTTTGCGTCTCCCAGGAGTGTTAACAATGTAATTTACATCACTTATCTGTTTATCTACAGTGTAAGGGCCGTAATACCTGGCTTGCAATGGTTTGCCAGGAATAGGCAAAAGAGCAAGTACCCTGTCTCCAGGCATGAATTTTCTTTCTTTTGCATTTTCATCATACCAACGTTTCATTTTCCTTTGTGCTGACTTAAGATTGGTCCGAGCAGCCTCACAAGCTCTAGACAGTCTGTCTTTAAAATCTGATACATAATGAAGTAAGTTCAGAGAACTGTCATCATTTGAGAGAAATTTCTCTTTCAAACGTTTCAAAGGTCCACGCACAGTGTGGCCAAATACCAGCTCAAATGGGCTGAAACCAAGAGATTCCTGAACAGATTCTCTAACAGCGAACAACAACAAATGGATGCCCTCATCCCAATCTTTTTCAGTATCAAAGCAGTATGACCTGATCATATTTTTCAGTGTCTGATGAAATCTTTCAAGGGCACCTTGACTTTCAGGATGGTAAGGTGATGATTTAAATTGAGTAATTCCCAACTCATGCATGACCTGTTGAAAAATTCCTGACATGAAATTTGAGCCCTGATCTGGCTGAACAGACTTTGGGAGGCCTACAAATGTAAAAAAACTTTACCAAAGCCTTAACAATGTTCTTTGTTTTGATATTCCTAAGTGGAATGGCTTCTGGGGAACGTGTAGAAGCACACATTATAGTGAGAAGATACTCATGACCTGACTTTGTTTTGGGCAAGGGACCAACACAGTCAATAATTATTCTGATAAAAGGTTCATCAAAAGCAGGTATGGGCTGTAAATGAGCTTTCGGTATTGTCTGGTTGGGTGTTCCTACCATCTGACAAGTATGGCAAGATTTACAAAACTGAGAAACGTCAGATTTTAACCCTGGCCAGTAAAAATGGTTAAGAATTTTGTGATAGGTCTTATTTATACCTAAATGACCTGACATGGGAGAGTCATGGGCCAAGTTCAAAATGTCTGGGCGATAGACCCTTGGAACCACTATTTGGTGGTTAACAGTCCACTCGTCTTCTGCTGAGACATCAGGAGGACGCCATTTTCTCATTAGAATTCCATTTTTGACATAGAAACAGACTGGGACTTGATCTATTTCTTTCTCATCTAAAGCCCTTTCAAGTAAAGGCAAAATTTCAGGATCATTATGCTGTTCCTTACAAAGTTGTGACCTTGACACCAAGTCATGACCTTGACCTTGGTTATTTAATATTGAAGAGTAATGACTGGACTCTGACTTGTCACTTAAGTCTGTCTGCTTGCCAGACAGGCTGGGTGAAAGAGAATTTGTAATCTCATGTTTAAAAGACTGACCCAAAAAGGTATCAGTTAAATCAATGTCCCCATCATTCTGTTTTGCTTTCTTTGCCATGGCCCTTGTAACGGCACCAGATGGGTAAAGATCAGGGATTTCCTGCTCAATGGGATCAGATGGCTGATCAATACAAGGTATGTTAGTCAAAAGTGGGTTTACCACAACCTTATCTCCTGCTAAGTCATTGCCTAACAGTAAGTGAACACCTTTAAAAGGTAAATAAGGTCGAACACCAACAGCCACTAAACCAGTTACCAAGTCTGAGGATAAATAAATGTTATGAAGAGGAACATTAACAAATCCACACTCTACACCCTGAATAAGGACACTTGTCCCAGAAGAAGTCTTCTCAGAAAAAGGCAGAGTATCTGCTAAAATAAGGGATTGAGAAGCTCCAGTATCTCGTAAGATTTTAATTGGGGTAGACTGGGCATAGTCACTATTTAGTGACACAAAACCATCTGATAAGAATGGTTCATAAATCTCCATAACAGAATCAGTCTCAGGCCTTTCGGTCTGGATAGGATCTTCCTCCTTAACACATGACTGTGGTTTTGACCGTAAAGAGGTAAGGCCTGTAGGTTTAAGCCCCTCTTGTTTTTCTTTCTTTCTTTTCAAATGTAAACATTCAGATATAATATGACCTGTCCTTTTGCAATAATTGCAAATTGGTTGAGATAAGGGATTTTGATCTTTATTTTCACCAGAAGGTTTGGGTTTGGGAGTAAATGTTTGGCTATAATTGCCAGATGGATTACTAGGACTATGTTTGGATCCTGAATGCAGGAAAAATGGTCTTCTAGAGGGATTTGACTTATTAATAAAGGAAACTTTATGTGTTAAAGCATAATCGTCTGCAAGTCGAGCTGCAGCTTCCAAAGTTTCAACCTGTTTCTCATCTAAAAAGGACTTAATGTCTGAATTTATGCACCTTTTGAACTCCTCTACAAGCATGAGCTGCCTAAGTTTTTCATGATTAGAGCCAATTTTCTTTGAAGAGCACCACCTATCAAATAGCTGTTCTTTAGTTCTAGCAAATTCTACATGGGTCTGCTCATTTTCTTTCTTACAGTTCCTAAATTTTTGCCTGTAAGCCTCAGGGACCAACTCGTAAGCCTTAAGAATTAATTCCTTTAGAGTATCATAACTGGAGCTCTGCTCGACAGTCAGCTGAGTATAAATTTCTCGAGCCTTCCCAATTATAACACTTTGCAAAAGCAAGGTCCAATGCTCCTTTGGCCATTTTAAATTTTCTGCTACTTTTTCAAAATGAAGAAAATATTTGTCAACCTCTTTTTCTTGAAAAGGGGGAACTAATCTGAAGTGTTTGGTAATGTCAAAATGAACGCCAGGCTCTAAAGGTTTCCGTTTTACCGTCATATTTTGCATTTCTAATTCTTTCATTCTTAATTCTGTATCAAATTTTAATTTTTCCCTTTCTATCTGCATTTGTCTTTCTTTTTCTTTCTCCCTCTCTTCCATTTCCATTCTTTCTTTCTGCACTCTCTCTTCCATTTCCATTCTTTCTTTCTGCATTTGTCTTTCTTGTTCTAATCTTAATTTTTCTAACTCAATTTGCTTCTGAATTTCAAGCTCTCGCATATGCAAACCTGTCTGAGTTACGAGAACAAGAGACAAAGCAGAAGAATCAAGAATTTCCTTATCAACCAAAAATTGAACCAAAATATTTTTTATTTCCTGTTTTAACATGGACTTGTTGACGGTAGTCAATACATAGTGAGCAGCAATATCCAACAAATCAGACTTTTTGGCCAAATCTAACAGCTCCTGCGAAGGCGCAGTGATAAAAGCTTGAAGGTCAAATGACATGATTGCTTTTTGCTGGTTTTATCAAGTAAATTTATCAATCAGAGTTTATTTATTGATATTTTTCAAAAGTCAATACTTGCTTTTTTTATTATTATTATTTACTTATATTTTTTGAAAGTCAATACTTGTTTTTTATCAAATAATGATTTTTATAATTACTGAAATTTTTTAAAAGTCAGTACTTGTTTTATAGCAAACAAATATTTCTTTTTTTTTTTTCTTTAAAAATCAATATTTTGTTTTCTTTAAAAAGCTCAAACTTGTTTTAGCTCAAGAAAATGTTCGATCCCGGACGAGCCCCCAATTTCTGTTATGAGCCAGGCGTAACGAGAAAGAAATGAAAGTGAAACCAGCAACAAGTTTTAAATTATTAACAATATTTATTCCACAAAAAAAAAAAAATAAGACAAGATTCAAAACAAAAGAATGTAAGTAGACAGTACCTTTCAAGTTTATGTCACAAAGTCCCTCTGAAATAATCCATGAGAATTTATAAAACAAATCCTTTGAATATCAGTTTCTGATCCCACAATTTTATGTTCCTGAATTCAGAATTTAAGTCCAGAATGAATAAAATAGTAAAGTAATCCAGTATAGAATAATTTCCAGTGAAAGTATACAAAGATGCCCAGATGAAAATCTGTTCTCCTTATATAATATCAAAGAAGGGGTAGGTGTAATCCTTGGAAAAAAACCAGTTGGATTATTGGAAATTGGAAAATCCAACTAGTTCCAAGTTGGAAAAATGGGGGTGTATTCTTTGGAGTTTTACCTGTTGGAAAATTTTTTGTAGATAGATTTAATTAATTTAAGCATGTAGGAATATGCGTCACTTTCATCTTTTTTCAACTTTGGAAAGTATTATTTTTCAAAACTATTCTGTCTTCTGATAAAAGAATGCAAATATGTTGTTTTTTTTTTTTATTATTTTCGATTTTTTTTTTTTTTTTGTTTTTTTTTTGTTTTGTTTTGAAAACGATCAGTCAAAAAAGGTGAAAGCTTATTGCAAACAGAAAAAAAAAAAAAAAAAAAAAAACAAGTAGAGAAAATAAGGAGTGAATGGAGTTTTACTGTCATCTGCTGAAAATTTTACCCAGAGTGCTAAGCGTTCATCAAGGACACTCAAATAACATGATAGAATTAATTCAATGAAATAGTATCTGGACAAAAGTGACCATTTTGGACCATTTTACCGTTTGGACAATACATTTTGCTGATACCGTTTAGTTCATAAAATTTAAGACAGAAATGCATGAACAAATAAGTAAGTCCAGATCAGATTACTCTGATCAAACTGCTCTGATTAAGGTCTACACTATTTGCCATATTTTCTCAGCCTTTTGACATTTTATTATGTGGTAAAATTTACTTGTTCAAACTCAAGAACAATTACATCACCTGCCCAATGCATCCCAATTTTTAGGATCTTTACGGTAACTAAGTTCACCAAAGTGACATATTTAATTATTCAAAGAGTCAATTTAGACATGTAACCATTGCAAGAGGATAACATTTAATACTTATGTTTTTCATGGCTCTAGGAGTGACATTTATCAGATAATAATTTGTGATATTTATTCCTGTTTTTGCTCTTCATTGTGGCAATTTTAAGGAGTACCTGTTACAAAGTTGTGAA
The DNA here is from genome assembly GCA_964016985.1 of Anodontia alba. NCBI lineage: Eukaryota > Metazoa > Mollusca > Bivalvia > Lucinida > Lucinidae > Anodontia > Anodontia alba. The sequence continues at coordinate 11,992,843 of OZ024830.1, read as the reverse complement.
AATACCTTATCTATAGCCCTTTACCTATTTTACGTGACTTATGTCTTGAACTGAGTCTACGCATGTTTTGTTATAGTTGTAAGACATTTGCGTCAGACATTTCGTTTTGCTGAATCAGAACTTCTCAAAGGGAATGGAATTTCTTTGGCTGTATGGCTCGAGTTTCGAGTTGTATGGAAAAATATAACTTTGACGCTCATAGGTTAATTCCGGTTCACCTCTTAGCCACAAAAGGCGAAAGCCTAGGTTTCGACGCAAACTCTGTTTTAATATTAATGCTATCCCGCTCTGCGATTCTTCAGTCGGGATTTGCTTTGAGAATATAGAACATCAATCTATTCTCATTTCAGGTAAGATTTCTTTTGGACTCTTTGCGAAAATCTTTGAAGTAAATTTTGGGAAAATTCAAAGTAATTGCAAGATAAACTTAGCAAAGGTTAATATTGTATTGGCAAGATTATGCACAGATTTATTGTAGTAATTGGGAATGTTTATATACATAAATTAAGGTTTTTAAAAGAAAGTTTCACGAATATCAAATAAATTAATTATTAAATATTGAATATAATAATATATAGATTTATAAGTTTTGGAACTGATTTCTGCTTAAATTATGGTACAAGGAAAAATGGAAAATTATTGAAATTAATTTTGGGTTAAAACGTATTTGAATTTATTTATTTCTCAAATGAATTTGTTATCTTATGTTAGTCGGGATTTGCTTTGAGAATATAGAACATCAATCTATTCTCATTTCAGACAACTAATTTCGAAATTAAATAAGGAAAAGCCTTAGTACAGTCTTGTTGTCTTCCCGTCTCCATGGCAGAGTAAATTACACTGCTGGTCACTCTGTGTTTCGTTGTCAAATGTGTTCACCAACAACGGACTGCCCCGGTAACCTCTCGCAGCGCAGTCTTGACTGCATAACCAACAAAGTCAGCATTATGGCACAGTACCCACAATCAATTTTTGAGCAGAAAATAAGAAAAATACCCCTGCATGCTCCATGTGTCCCGATAACAAGACCTGTCGCCAGACAGGATAGCTCACCTGAACTTGCGCTTGTCAATCAAATAAAAAAATAATAAGGTCCTAAAAACTTTGGCGTAAATTTTTAACCTGAAAATTACAAGTCTAAGACCTTGACATGACCTAGGGTGGTGGGCATGGCACTGCGCAAAAGTTTGAATCAATATGTATAATCATACCAAAGATGAATCAAATCGGTGATAAGATTAGATAAATGAGATCTTAAAAGCTTTAGCAAAAACTTTAACATTAATGGATGCCAAGGGTAGTACAATAGCTATCCGTGAACGTTGTTCAGGCGAGCTAAAAATTAGCATTTGCTGAAATTTATATATTTTGTCTGGACTTGACATATTTCTCCTGAGATGAATGAAATAAAACAAAAACAATATATTCTACAATAACATTTATTTATTTAGGTATTGGTAACTCTAAAACTCCAACATACCATATTACCGCACACTCCCTCATAAGTGTACAGTCAAACATTTCATAGTTTCAGATTACAGCCAAGTAATTTTATCTGCTTTAAATAAAAGCATATGTTGTTGGTGCTCATTTGAATTGTCTTGATTCAAATCAGTACCAACAACATATGCTTTTATAAAGAATATCGGAAACAAATGTCACATAAGCATCATTAAATTATCCTATTATGAAGTCCACTGCTGATCTTTGTCTAAACTGTCTTACAATATTTTTTTTTTCTGGTCATTTTGAAAAACCTAACTGCACAGTGCAGTAATCGGCCTGAATATTGTTATCATTAAGAAGACAAAAAAAGTCAATTGAAAAAATTCTTTTCTTTTTACCATGTGATATGACAAAACACTGATATTTTGCTGCATTAGTTCTTGAAAAACCTCTGTCCAAATAACACAGACTAATCAGGTTGTGGGATGCGCAGGCTGATCCAAGTCTTCACTGAGGATACATGTTATTTTGCAGAAATTAACGTGATTTGTTTCTTTAGTATCTGCCAAAAACTGTAAAATTTTTCCGTTGTATATTGCATTTTTATGACACAACATGTTTTCCAGTACTTTCAAACATTAACCCTTGTCCTGCTGAGCCCGGATATACCCTGTATTTGCAAACAGTGTAGATCCAGATCAGTTGGTTTCTGAAGCCAACTGATCTGGATCTGCACTGTTTGCCATTAAGTATGTGGATTTGTATCAAAAACCAGGATCAAGTAATCTGATTGGCTGACAATTAGAAATGGGTGTGGTATCTTAATTTATTCAGCAGGACAAGGGTTAATAATCAATCATTCTTTACTGCAAGTAGAAAGGCATTGAACTGCTGGGAAAGAAAGAAGAATAAAGATTTTTTTATTAATTTTTCACAGAAAATGGGATTTGACATTTGACATTTCAAATCCTATTTTATGGGGAAAATAAGAAAAATCTTAATTTGTTGTCTGCTGAAACTGCCCATAGCGTGGTATGGTAGACGATAATTCTCAGATGTCTGTCCGAAGAAAAAAAAAGTGCTCCAAAATTATGCTTTTCCTGAACAATGGATTTATTTATTAAACCCTTTTCAGTGATTATCTTTTAGTTTGACAAAGCTACTAAATTAGTTATACTGGAAATTTATAGAAATTTATGCATACAAGAACCAGATAAAAAGGGCATTTGTGATAAACTGGCATACAAAGGCATAAGTGTCTGTACTTCTCCATAAAATAGGTTGTGGGTATTCATTAGAACTTCCTTGGAGAGGTTATTCTAATGAAAACAACCAGCTATATTTTATTGAATAAAAAGAAAAAAAAACATCAAATTATCACCAAATTACCCACCTTATCTGTTTCTCTGTCTTGATCATAAACTTTGCTGATATCAATAATTTCCCCTTATCACGCCCCTACCTATAAGGGTGGCCAAAGTCACCAAGGATTTCTTATCTTATCTGTTTATGGTCATTATGGTGTTATGCAATCCAAATTGTGTCTTTAACCTAACAGCGGACAATTACCCATCCATTTCTTTTTTCTTTTTTTTTTTTATTTATAAAACTGTGATCTGTAAATTGTCTTAAAATATTTTTCATTCATTTATTCCTGTTTTATTGAATTATACCAGTTACTGAAGTGACAGGAAATTAAAGCTGTATTTTTGTAAAAGTTCATGTGAGGGCCAAAATTTTTGCATACATTACCTATAAAAATCCCAGTATTTTGCACACCAGAAAAATTCCTTGAAATCATCCTTAAATTTGAACATGATGGGCTTAGCTTAGAACAAGAGGTCCAATCTGATGTATACGGAGTGACAAACAGTGTAGACACAGATGAAGCTGCTCCTCTGTGATCTTGGTCTGGACTGTTTACCCAGACATGTTGGTCCAAAAATTCAGGAAAATTACATCATGTATTAGAGTACATTTCAGTTTAAATTTCAAAAAGATAAACTTGCGTAGGAATGCTTGAGCCACTTTGAACACAACAATTTTTTCTGTGCAAACATTTAAAATGCTAATTTTCATCGATTTTTATTCCTTTGGTTTTTATGTCCTATTAGGTCTCAGCATTGTCAGTGATCTCGCAGCTGGATGTGCCATGTGGAAAATACAAGAATATTTATTTGGGCACCTTATATTAGGCTTGTGATTACCCTTAACTTATCACATAGTAGCCTAAATTCCCAACATTAAGCATGAAATATCTCACGTTGTAGATGATCTGCATGCATGAAAATGTGATAAATCAGTTATACCATGGCTCTGCGCATGTACCTGCAATAATGCACTCGCTCACGCTCGTGCATTATCGCATCATACATGCTCACGAACCATGGTATTGTCTCTATGTAAAAACTAAAGTTCATTTTCAATAACCGAAAATTATACCATAGCTGGACCATGGGATAATTTTCAGTTTTGAAAGTTATCCCATGGTTTATTTTAAGATCTCACAGGTGTACTTTAGAATGGCTGTCCGCCCATCAGTGCACAACCTTTATCACTCTCTGGGCTAATTCCGCAGATGATAACAAATTGATGATATTTTTCTCAAAAAACAGCTTATTGTTTTCTGGGAAAAATAAGTATTTCTAAATGTTGTCTGTTGAAATTTGTTCCCAGAGTGCTAAGCATAAATTTTCAGCAGACATTTTGAAATAGTTTCTTATTTTCCAAGGAAACAGGATTTGACATTTCATGCAAATTGTCTCCAAATGTCAAATTGTTTTCTGAAAAAAAAAATAAACATATCAATGTGTTGTCTGCTGAAATTGCCCAGAGAGTGCTAAACATGAATTTTCAGAAGATAACATTTTGAAATAGTTTTCTTATTTTCCCCAGAAATCTGGATTTGACATTTCATGAAAACTGTCTCCTCTAGAGACAATTTGCATGAAATGTCAAATCCTGTTGCCTGGAAAAAATAAGAAAAGTATCATCAAATATATTGTCTGCTGAAATTGCCCAGAGAGTGGTAAAGGTTACACATATTTATGAAACTTTTTAATCTTCAAATTCTATACTTTATCAAAATGGTTTCAAATGGATAAATGAATAAAAACTTTTTTGTTTTTATACTTCTAGCCATTTATCATCTGCTAAAAACTGATTTCTCCATATGTGGCCCCTACTTGTTTGAGAGCCATAGGTCACCACAGATGTATGATCAACTAACTGCATATTTCTCTACTAGGGTCATTAGGATGTTAGCAATGGAATATGTGTCTTTAATAATAATAATAATAATAATAAAAAACACTAACAAACTAAATAATGTTTACGTTGTCTATGTCACAGGTCACAATTGTTTAACTGTATATTTTTTTACTTCTTTCAAAATCCTTGTTTCTTCCAGTGACTCACTTGGTGCCATTTTTTTTTTTTTAGTTTGTTTGTTGTTTTGTTATTGTTTTTTTTTTATCCGTGACAGCTGCAAAACTGAAAAAAAAAATGTTTTTAAACTATTGATTTGGAATACTAATTAGGCTTTGCTTGCAGATTTCTTTTTTTTTAACAAATGGAAGGTAGAGCTTTTCAGCTGTGCAATTTCATTGGTCAGATGTTTTTGGGTAATGTGATATGCAAGATGAATGACAGGTATTATCAGATGATTGACAGTTCTTATCAGGTGACTGACTGGTCATATCAGATACTGTTACAAATTTGAATTTGAGTGTTTTACATAATAAAATTTATCCACTATAAATCTTAAGAAGTGACTTAATGTCAGATTGGAATGCAAAAATATCCTTGTCTATCAAAAAATGGGGTTCTTTAATTAAAGGGCAAATACAAAGGAATTTACAATATGCCTGGTTTTCAGGGTGTTGATAGAATGCTTTAAGAGAATTATTTTGTTGGAAACCCCATCAAAAAATTCCAATCCAATCAAAAGTTATGGTGATGTATTTACGATACCTACCTTTTTTCCTGTTAGAGTAACCTCCCTTGGATTGTGTATTGATTAAGGCCCACAATGCAATATTCTGTGATGTCATAGTGGAACTTAAATTTTAAATTGAAATTTTTAACAGGAATATTCTGCATTTCCTTATATGCTACATACTTTTTCTCCTTAACCATTATTGATATTGGTCTCTGTCCACAAATAAGCCCATGAATAGAGAATTTAACTAAAAATTTAATCAGTTGTTTAAATTTAAAGCTAAATTTTAAAATGTTTAAAACTTGACTAATATTAAATTTTTCGTAAGTTTTTTTTAATAATAGTGAATTTGGGTGTATATCATATAAATGAATACCAAAAAAGTCAATTTTGGCTAATTATTAAGCATTGTAACTGGATTTTAAATTATTTAAATGAAATTTTTAAATTTGAAATGTAACGCTTTAAACGGAAAATAAGAGTTAAATTCCTATGTATATTAGTTTAAAGGAGTTGAATAAATTAAACAATGTGAAAACTGAATTGATGCACATTAAAAAGCAAAAAATATTGGCAATTTATAAAAGTTTAAAATTTTACTGTTCCCTTATGATGTCATAAAAGGGCTCATGAATATTAATGAGGCAGTCTGAATTCAGTCCTCCTGGATGTTAAATATCAAATTTCAAATCACAATATTTCAGAAACCGTTTAAGATAATCTGATGCGGTTGTCGGCAGTCACCTCCTTACTGAAGTGCCCTAAAATATTTAGTAGAATTAAAACCTTCGTATTTGCCCTTTAATGCTCAGCATTCTGGGTAAAATTAGACAACAGTTTGAAATATTTCTCACGTTTTTCCCAGGAAACAGGATTTTGACATTTCATGCAAATTGTCCCCAGTGGAGACAGTCTGCATGAAATATCAAGTCCTGTTTTCAGGGAAAAGCAAGAAAACATATCACAAATTTCCCATCTGCTGAATTTGCCCAGAGACTGGTACAGGTAGAGATATACCGGTAATAATTTTTAAAACAAAGGAATGATGATAGAAGGAATAAATGAGTTGTAGCCACTTTCCATGTTATTTTATGGACTAGGATGAAACTTCTGTTGTGTCATTTCTGTGTTAGTTTTATGTGTTGACCAGTAAACCACAAATATGCACAAAATTAATATGTACATGATGAACAAAAATACTAAATAACACGCATAGACCATTTCTGTAACAGTGAATAGATTGCTTTGAATATTGATTGTGAAAAGAGCCAGAATATTCAAATAAAAATCTTATTATTGTAAAAAAGTAAAAAAAAAAAAAAAATGTATTTTCTGAAAAAACCTCTTGCCTCACTGAAACATCACGCACCAGACACATGACATGATATTCCACCCAGTTGCATTATACTGACACCGGGCTAACCAGTTCTGATTCCTAGCTCTACTTCGGAGTACTTCCTTAATACTGAACGCCAAGCGAAATAGCAGCTAGTACCATTTTTAAAGTCTTTGGTATGACTCGGTCGGCCATCGAACCCGCAGCCTCCCGACCATAATGCGGGCTCGCTACCAACTGGGCCACTGTGCCAGTCAGAATAAACAGTAAAGTATTTTAGGACATCTAGTCTGATAATGGGCTTCTGGGCCTTGTAGCTATGAAAAAGTGAACTTTTCATGCCCTGACCAAATTAAGCATGTGCTTTCTGATCTGAGCTTGCACAAGTTGCCATTTTCTTAACGAAAAACAGTTCCGAATATCCTGCCCAGCATTCTAGGTTTTTTAATTAAAATAACTATGGCCAGTAAGTCCATCCAGGGTCATTACTTAGTAAAGTGATTGTTCTTTTTGATATTTATCTGAATTTCTTCTGCATGATTAGCAATTTTACCTGCCAAAACTTCCGCATTTTTCCTAACACTTACCATGCTCTGGGCAAATTCAGCAGAGGACAAACTATGTTGATATTTTTTCCCTAAAAAATAGGATCTGACACGTCATGCAAATTGTCATCTCGGGAGACAATTTGCATGAGGTATCAGATCCTATTTTCTGGGTAAAGTAAGAAATTAATTTCAAAATGTCATCTGCTGAAGTTTTTACCCAGCATGCAAAATGTTAAAATTGGGACAAAATGTTAAAATTGGGACACCATAACTCTTAACCATACTTGTTTTTAAATTTGAACAAGTCAATTTGGCTGCCTGTTGATTGATGTGTCTAAAAACTGCGAGCAGGTTGCCAGACATTGTAGGTTCTGATCAGACAGTTTTTGTCATTTGTTGCAGGGTGAGGGGTGGGGAGGGGCAAAATATTTAATTTTTGCTTGTTACATGTATTTTTGTTCACTGTTTTATATTTTCAGTAATAATAATAATAATAATTATAATAATAATAAAAGAATAATATTTGTAATCCAGACCATGACATCAGTTTTTTGTAGGGTTCATTCATTAAAACTTCAAAGATGGTTCATTAATTAGATGAATATCTATTTTTGAATGGCCGCTGGTACAACAAAACCCAGTTCTGTTTGATATTGAAGCCCTTGCAGGTATTTTATTAATTGTTATGTAAACAAACCCAATTAAGTTGTTTGTCCACTGGAGCATCAGTGTCACCTGAGGTAAACAACTTAACAAGCAATCACATATTGTTAATGGATTGATATTATATAAGCTTGCATTTTTTTCCTTTAATCTTTTTGGGATGTATATGTTTCTTATATCTGTTGTTGTTTTATATTTCTTTTTTTATGGGAAGAGAAAGGAGGATTACAATATATGTTAGCTCTAATAGCATAGTTATAGAAATGATAAAAAAAGACACTTTATCAGAAAACAGAGTAATTTTGAAAAATAATTTTAAAATTCAAGTCATTCCTTTTCATCTCTATTTTTTTTTCTGTTTGCAAAAACATTTTGCCTTATCGATTTATCAATTTCAAAAAAAAACAACAACAAAAAAACAAAAAAAAAACGAAGAAGACTTTGCAGTCATGTTTGCATTCTTTTGAATGTTTTGAAAATAATATTTTCTGAAGTTGAAAAAATGATGAAAATGATACATATTCCTGTCTGCTTAAATTAATTTAATCTGTCTACAAAACATTTTCCAACAGGTAAAAAATCCAAGGAATACACCCCCATTTTTCCAACTTAGAATTAGTTGGATTTTCCAATATCCAATAATCCAACTGATTTTTTCCAAGGATTACTCTGACCCTCAAAGAAGGTTCTAGAAAAAGAATTTACTACAAGCATCTCTTATTTTCCAGTTCCAATCAAGAAACTTCTAAATCTTCCATGACATGCCAAAAATAACTCAGTCCAAAATCAAGGACGTAAACATCATGTTATTGTAAACATGTTGTTCTAGAAAGTTATTTTTGGAAACATAGTAAATAAAGCTATTTATGGAAACATAGTAAACATGTTGTTTAAAACAACTGAACAACCTGTTATATAACAATATGGGCATGGTGACCATCTTACTTAATGGACCGTGATCATTTGTACAAATTTTCAATCCCCGCTTTAACACAAGGTGTCACAAAAATTGAAAAAGAAGATGTTTTATTTTTTTTGATTTGGATTTTATGGCCCTTTCAAGAATATTTCACTTATATTGAGCTGATCGTTCATCAAAGGTGGGCGAAAACTGGAGAACCCGGAGGAAAAAACACCTGACCATCCGTAAGCAGAACTTGGCTTTCCCACATGTGACCCGAGCGAGGCTAGAACCACAGCGGTGAGAAACCTAATGGATTAAGAGTCAACTTTCCTATCCACTAGGCTACAGAGGCCCTTCAATAATCATTATGACCATATCTTACAGATGCTATAATAAGACTGACCATAATGTACACCGAACATATATTTAATCAAGGATATCACATATCATTTAACTGCTTGTTATGACAAGGTCTCTTTCAAGCATATGTAGATAAAAGCTTAACACCTCTTACCTGTGCAATAAGGTCTCTGAGGAGCATATGTCGATAGAAGTTCAACCAATCACATCTACGTTGACAATGGTACATTTCCTTCTCAAGATATTCAATAGTTGCTCTAACATTGGAAACACTGAGAGGGTCCCCTCCCTTTGGAGGACCAGTATTCTGGTAATGAAATGCTGCCTGGAAAAAAGAGACATACCCTATTTACTTTAAATATTCCGACATTCAGCTTTCTCATCATACATCAACCTCTGTATAACACAGTTTGTTATAACATGGTTTTGGATATAACACAATTCAAAGATGGATCCAAAAAATGTATAGATTATATTGAAAAATGACCATAAATGATCATTTTTCAATATAATCTATACATTTTTGTTTGTATATAACATGGTTGTTTAACTAACACTGTTTATGCTATGGACTCCAACAATAGTGTTATAAGGAGGTTGTGGTGTACTCATCCTAAAATTTGAACGTCCATTTGCCCAACTGTCCATGTGCCCAAAATACATTCTAAAAGAAATAATGCTTGAGAGCAATGAAAACACTCGCAAAACTAAAAACAGCTGAAATGTCATGTTCTCTGTGACAGACTAGCTAGTTTCAACCAAGTAGGCCTCATCAGTGACCCTCAAAAATTTGCTAAAATCATGGAATGGGCTCGATGATCACAAAGGATAAGAAAGAAACTGGAGGATCAGTGGCAAACAGTGTAGCATTTACTTTATGTCTACACTTTCTGCTAAGGTCTGTCTGTTTGATTATTTGGTAAATATGGTATGTGAGCCTCGTCAAATGGATCACATTTAGTGAAAATATGTCTCCAAACACGTGCAAAATGTGCAGATTCAGATCATCCTGCATATACGCAATGTATCATCTGCGCCTTTGCTCTCCATTCATAGATTCTGTAGTATCCAATGATTCTGTTAGAAGACAGTAAAGGCCCTGACCAGCCTGCACAGATGCACAGGCTGATCTGGGCCTTCAATGTCCATATATATATATATATATATATATATATATATATATATATATATATATATATATATATATATATATATATATGCCTGAAGACAGGTTTTTGCATGCAAAGGGCCAAATGGGCATGTTTGCTTTGTAAGAAAATTTTCCGGTTTACTTTGTTCAGTATTATTGTGAAAAGTCAATAATTAAAAATCAGTGGTGAAAAGTAGGGCTGACTATCATGCTAAATTATCACTATCATGGGTCTAATATCACGATACATCATGATACTACCACCTATTACCATCTTCTAATCACACAGTATTTTAATGAATTGCCTTGAGTATATAAAAACTAGACTACCTGTAAAAATACATAACATTAATGCCACCCTGCGCCCCCACTCCCCAACCCCCCACACCCCTTCTGTTAGTTGAAAACACTATCACAATAGCACTATCATGGATGTCACTATCATATATCAATGTATCGTTACACCCCTAGTGAAAAGCAACAAATATTTTATTATAAATATTTAGGGTGAACAAGGAAAGCAAATATACAGCTGACTCTTGTATCTCAAACACTGATAATTCAAACTATTGCTTTATGCTTAAGTCAAACTGAACTTAGAATGATGCTGGTGTAGTTTTGCTTTATGTTCTTTACATTTCAACATCTCTTATCTCCAACTACTGTTATCCCATTGTGAAAATTCTGGTCCCTCTGAGATAATAATAATCCATTGTTTTTCAGTCTGGGATTACCTAACCTAACTTCTACCATATGCACACAACAAACAGCCAGATCAGATTGAGCAGCTGTGCACCTTGGTAGTGAGCTTCATATGGACAGCAAAGGCCCAGACAGAGAGGATGTGCAGGTTCATCTGAATCTTTACTGGGGATGTGTGTCCACATTCTTACATGGTATAGCTCTGCTAATCTACTCACCCTTTCTTTAATCTCTCACCCCTTTTTTTAAACTACTTACCCTTTCTTTAGATAAGAAGACAGATTGATAATAAGATGCTGGATTATCTGGGAAAAATATCTCAGACCTGGAGAAAGATAATAATATGTTACAATTTCTCATTCCTACAAACACCCTTACACATAAAACAGTACAACACAAGTGAGAAAACTTGATTCAATGTCTTATATTACCAGTGTAAGAATACATATATATACTTAAGGCCAGATAACAGGCAAATTCAGAAGATAATTTTTTGTTGCTATTGCACCAAAATATGTTAAGAAGGCTATAACAAACATGCAATAGAGAGAACAAAGCAAAGTACTGATGTGTAATCCACAGACCACACTCAGATGAAGTATGTATCCGATTCTGGTTAACCAAACCTTCACAGGCATTAAACCCCAGTTATGTAATAAAGGTCAAAGGTCAACATATTTGTCATCACAGTTGTGTTATACACTTTGCTACATATATGATATGATTGTATATGGCATAAAATTGAAAGTGGCATCTTTACCCCAAAAAACTGATACCAAAAACGCCATTATTTACAACAAGCCTATAACATTAGAGACCTTTTAAAGTACCATACTAGTGTGGTTTCTAACAAAACAGACAATTAGGGTTGCAGACCATGATGATGAGTTCAGATTTAACAATATGTCAATCCATGAGGGTCATTTAACAATATGTCAACCCATGAGGGTCATTTAACAATATGTCAACCCATGAGGGTCATTTAACAATATGTCAACCCATGAGGGCCATTTGTACGAAAATGGTATATTAACTTGGTTTGATATTAAAACGGCAATAATGATGTCATAGGATTGAAGACCATGTTTTGATACGATGACTTAACTATTTGAGGGGAATGGATACAATTTCACAGGAGGCAACTCTGTCAAAAATGTTTTGTACCCTATCAGGAAAGGGGTCTTTTTTAACCCTTGTCATGCTGAATAAATTAAGATGCCACGCCAATTTCTAAGTTTCAGTCAGATTACTTTATTTAAGTCGTTCATACAAATTCAAATACTTAATGACAAACAGTGCAGATCAAGATCAGTTGGCTTCTTCAGAAGCCAACTGATCTGGATCTACATTGTTTGCAAAGGCAGGGTATATCCAGGGTCAGCAGGACTAGGGTTAAAAAGAAAGAATTTGTTGCCTTTGTATGATTGCACTACTTCATGTTTTCAAACATGTGTAGCTTATTAATTGGAAGTATAATATACACATGCCAGGGCCCAGTTGTTCAAAGCTAACAACGTCGTTAGTTAACGATTCGTTAAAATTTACATTGAGTGATACGCAAATATGCTGAAATTTTTTGCTGAAAAAATGTGAGTAGCTTTTGCAGTGCAAAAGCTACTCACATTTTTTCAGCAAAAAATATCAGAATATTGTATATTGAATCCGCTAAAACTGTTAACAAAATGACCCTTAACAAGCTCATTAAGCTAACAACGCTTTGAACAACTGGGCCCAGAAATGTAAATCTTTTATGCAGCAGTATCCTGGAGACCGCTGCATGATAACACTGCATTGTATGCCAGAGTAAAATCGTCTTTAACCCTGGTCCTGCTGAACCTAGATATGCCCTGCCTTTGCAAACAGTGTAGATTCAGATCAGTTGGAAACCAACTGATCTGGATCTGCATTGTTTGTCATTAAGTATGTAAATTTGCTTCAACAACCTGGATCAAGTAATCCAATTGACAGAAAATCAGAAGTGGGCATGGCATCTTTATTCATTCAGCATCGCAAGGGTACATATTCAATTTAAAATCAGTAAACCATCTGCTTCTAACAAGTTAATACATGTATTAACAAAAATAATTTGTGCTGAAAAACAATATCCAACATTTAAATAGTATGTTATTAAGACGGCTGTCGATGCTGTTATGAGTCTTACTTTTGGGTATGTGATATATGAAACAACAATAATACAGATCAGATTGCTCATCTGTGCAATCTGACCAGTGTCTTTGCTATTTTTTTCAACATCACCATTGCTGGAGTTATTGGTTGCTGATATGAAAGTGTTGATCTTTCTTCTCCATGATCATTTAGAAGGGTATTTGATCTCTTCCACTGGAAACAATCTAAAGCATAAATGTTCGTAAACAATTATTTACTTACCTACTGCCTCCACTCCCAAGGAAATGTAATTTGAAGTATTTAGTTAGTGTCACATAGCGCCAATCATCCATTATTACATACACCTGTAATTAAACAGAACACAGAAATTAGTGTATTAACCCTAAATACTTAAACAGTCAGCTTTTAGCAAACAGTGTAGACCAATATCCTAAAGGTGGCGTTTTATGAAGTATAAGTAAGTGTCCTAAAATTTCGAACACCGAAGTGACCGACAAAAAATGACATATGCAAACAGTGCAGACCCAGATCAGACTGCTCCTGAAGAAGCAGTCTGATCAGGGTCTACACTGTTTGCCATTCCACCAGTTATTTTAAGAAACAGATGCATAAAAAGCAAAATTCAGCCCAAAATACTATGGAATGAAGTGTTTGAAACTTTAAGCCATTTACAATACACTATTTGTCATTCAGTCAGCAATTTTAAACATATTGACCAATATCAAACACAAACACATTGGGCCAGTTGAATGTATATGGTCTGAATTTTATCTCTTGCATAGTTTTATCCTCTTAGTTTTGCTTTTTATATTATTTAACAACATACAAAGTCAGATTATATTTGCTGGAAATGTATATATACACATATAGATACATTTCCAGCAAATATCATTTTTTTACTATTTGCAATTTAAAAGCCTATTGTTTGTAGAATGACAAATAATCAATACTGAACACATGTACCTAACTAATAAAACCTTAATAAAAATATTTATATATACCTACAAAAAATACCACTGCCTACTAGCAACTTTCTGACACAAAAATACAACTTCCTGTATCATGCTAGTAGAGTTTTCTGATTCAGTATCACTATTGTAGCTTAATGATCACAATAGCTCAATAGCACTTTGTGCTCAGGTGAATCATAGAAACTACCCAGACACCCTGCTATTGGAAATAGACCAGTTCAATGATTTGCGGTAGGAGAGTTCACTCAATGTAAATGGGTTAAGGTATCATATATTTAGGGTAAATATAGTAGCAGAAAACTAGACCTTTGCATATATGGGTTCCTTTCTGGCACAGATAGTAGAAAATTCTGTTAAGAATCCTTTTTTCTTGCTTAAAATATCATCCACTGTCCAGTGATCTGGTGATGGTGAACCAAAATAGACACCCATTACAGGCAAACCACTCTTTGTGATCATATCTACCATGTGGTTATGAACTGAAATATACACATATCACAAGTAAATCATTTACACAGGGCTCCATACAAAGTGTTTTTTTTTTAGTATGGAAGTTTTTCTCAAAGAAACATTTATTATGGGTACTCATTTGAAGCACCTCATCAAGGCACATCTAATGAGTACCCACAATATATATTCTTATGAAGAAATTAGAAAAATATGCATCAGCATACCCCTCTTATCTGGAGCTCTGAGTGCATATCACATTTACCAACTACTTGCATCCTAATATAATATCCACCGAGTAGTTATGAACTGAAATACCCAATTATCATATAAAAAAACACTCTTGCTTATTATTACCTAATGATAGGTTATGAACTATATAAACATATAAACTGTTTTGTTCATTTATTCATATGAACCTATTTTAGTCTGGAGACATCCAAAAGGGTAACTGGCAAACAGCACAGATCAAGATCATTCATTCATGCATCCTGTTTCCATGATCATGTTTCCACTGTTAACAAATAGTTTAGCCATTTTTCTCTAGGAAGCTCTAAAATAAATAGTCTGACATACCTAAAATTGAAATTGGATGCTTCCAGTATATAGTTTGGGGAGTTTATTCAGCCTAAAATGATGTTAAAGTTTGAATTCAAACAGTACAGTAAATGTCCTAAAATTCTGAACAACAAATGGTCTGACAAAATGGCATATGCAAACAGTGCAGACCCAGATAAGACTGCTAATGTCTTGAAGGAGCAGTCTAATCAAGGTCAACACTGTTTGCTATTCCACTAAAGATTTTAAGAAAGAACTACATAATAAGCATAATTTAGGATAAAAAAGTATAAAATAAAGTGTTTGAAATTTTAGGACATTTATGATACTCTGTAGTCCTGGTATCTGACATCATCATTCATTTGATGTAACTTGTGACCACCATAAGATATGCCTTTATCCTTCCATACCAGATAATGGGGTAACTATGGTCCAAACACATGCCCAACTATGTATCTGACAATGATTACCTATGACAGCACAGAGCTGAATGGCTTCTCCTTCACAACCCTGTGGTCCCTGTATGTAGTAATGCTCATGTAACTCTATCTCATTAAGATATGGCTGCATCCTTCCATACCAGATACTGGGCCCACTAAGCGCCAGACAGATCCCCACTCTGTAGGCTCCCTTCTTCTGAATAAAGTTCTTCTGCTGGAAGTTGTGTATAATTTTAGACATTTCTGTGTATGCTCCTGTATCAAGCATCATCAAAGCTGTTAGGGGACCTGAAACAGGAAAAAAAGATTCTTTTTACTTTAACAGATACATCTCATAGGGAAACAAGCACATTCCCCCACCTTTTAAAAATCCTCCAAAAACAACCTAAATCAAAAACCAAAACAAAAGGGGAAAAAAAATCTGATGAAAATACATTTTTAGATGATGTCCAAAACACCTGCAAAGTTTCTAAGAGATCAGTCAAAAACTGTCGGAGAAGCTGTGCACATAAGAGCCCCTCCAACATATATTATAGTGCAAACCCACCCCCCGCAAAAAAAAAAAACAACAAAAAAAAACAACAACAACAAAACAACTAAGTTTAGAATATTTCTGCGAAGTTTCAAAAAGATCACATAGCTTGCCTGTTTGTGCCTTGTCTACCTATGTTTTCACATTAACAAGTCGAAAGGTGTATTTAGTATTTTTATGATTCTATTCCACATTAAGTTTTGTGAGTCTGAATATAATTCACACATCCCTCTATAAATTTTAATACAAATCTATGTGTCACATGGAACACTGACCTAGATATATTTTGAGGTTGATCATCCAATCACATGGAACTAATGTTCTTGGTATGAAATTTCTCCATCAAATAGTCTTCCAGTTATTAGGCAAAATCACTGAACAATGAAATATAGGTCACACTGATTCACACTAACCTAGATATATTTTTATGTCAATCAACGGGTCATAAGGAAGTTAAAATCTAGGTATGACATTTCTCAATCAAATAGTCTTCAAGATATAAGGTAAAATCACTGGACTGTGAAATGTAGGTCACAATGAACTACAAATATTTTTAGGTTACTCTTAGTGTCACATGGAACTAATATTCATGGTATGATATTTCTCCATCAAATAGTCTTCGAAATATAAGGAAAAATCACTGGTCCATGAAATATAGGTCACATGCAAATATTTTGAGGCCAGCCTTCATGTCACATGGAACTAATATCCAAGGTATGACATTTCTCTTATCAAATAGTCATTGAGTTATAAGGCATATTCACTGGACCATGAAATATGGGTCAAACTGACCTACATATATATATTGAGGTCACTCTTCGTGTCACATGGAACTAATATTTAAGGTATGACATTTCTCTATCGAATAGTCTTCGAGTTATAAGGCATAATCACTGGTCCATGAAATAAAGGTCACATTGACCTACATATACTTTGAGGTCACTCTTCGTGTCACATGGAACTAATATCCAAGGCATGACATTTCTCTATCAAATAGTCTTCAAGATATAAGGCATAAGCACTGAACCATGAAATATAGGTCATATTGACCTACATATACTTTGAGGTCACTCTTAGTGTCACATGAAACTAATATCCAAGGTATGACATTTCTCTGTCAAATAGTCTTTGAGGTATGAGGCATAATCACTGGACCATGAAATATAGGACCTAATTATATTTTGAGGTCACTTTTTGTGTCACATGGAACCAATATCCAAGATATGACGTTTCTCCATCAAATAGTCATCGAGATATAAAGTGTAATCACTGGACATGAAATATGGGTCACACTGACCTACATATATATTGAAGTCACTCTTAGTGTCACATGGAACTAATATCCAAGGCATGACATTTCCCCATCAAATAGTCGAGATATAAGGCTTAATCACTGGACCATGAAATATGGGTCACACTGACCTACATATATATTGAAGTCACTCTATGTGTCATATGGAACTAATATCTAGGGTATGAAATTTCTCTTATCAAATAGTCTTCAAGTTATAAGGCATAATCACTGGTCCATGAAATAAAGGTC
The DNA here is from genome assembly GCA_964016985.1 of Anodontia alba. Classification (NCBI taxonomy): domain Eukaryota; kingdom Metazoa; phylum Mollusca; class Bivalvia; order Lucinida; family Lucinidae; genus Anodontia; species Anodontia alba. The sequence continues at coordinate 11,975,176 of OZ024830.1, read as the reverse complement.
ACATGGACCTACATATATTTTGAGGTCACTCTTCGTGTCACATGGAACTAATATCCAAGGTATGACATTTCTCCATCAAATAGTCTTAGAGATATAAGGCAAAAATCACTGGACCATGAAATAAAGTCACTGGACTGTGAAATGTAGGTCACCATGACCGTCACCCAATGACACTTAAAGCAATGTCACGAGGTTGACTGATGTATTACTTAGGTTGTGTTTACAATGCTAGCATAACAGAAATGCACTAAATACTTTACAGGAGGTGTCCTGGATTTTGAACCCTAGCATCTTCCCAGGGCATGAACCCAGGGGCTGACACCTACGGACACTTAGATGACCTATCCAGGCACCCCAGTTCTGAATATGAATGCTTGTTGACAACTGACTACTAAGATATAAGCATATGAAAAACTTAAACACAGCAATAAAGCATTTTACAAAGGTGTCCTAGATTTTGATCCCTAGCCCCATCCTGGGGCATGAACCCAGGGGTCTATTCTCATGGAATCGCAGAAGACCCTCCCAAGCACCAATGTTCCAAATATGAATGCTTTGAGTGACTGCAGAGAGTTAAGCATTTGAAAAACTCTACCGCAGCATGACGGGGAACGGGAACATGAACGGGAACAAGGATGACCGGGGTGAGTACAATACTTTGTACAGGCAAGCTAAAAACTGTAGGAGGAATTGCATCACACCTACTATCAGAGCGGGACAGAACCATGGAAGCATGAGTGTGCGAAAACTACTTCGTGAAAAGGTAATAACTCTGACATGGAAATGTTTGCATTTCTTCTCACTGGTGGCTACTCCAGAAGTAAATTCTTTTCTTTAAGAGAAAACCCCACATCTGTAGCAACATGCAATATTTTGCCCAATTTAACAGCCACACCCTCCATGCCTGCACCCCCTCAACCCCTCACTACAGACACACCCTACTTCTCCCTACAATGATCCACAATTTCTTTCATTCCTTCATTTCAAAGTCAATGCTCTCTGAGTGACTTTTCAACATTATCCATAGCTCCAGATAACAGTTTTCTTATTTTTTTCCCCAAAACTATTAATAAATAAAAATTGCTGCAGAAAGCAGGCAGATTACCATGAGCATCTAATCCTGGTATCTGGTAGACATAGTTCTCAGGATCCTCTAGGGGAACTGTATCAGGCTTGTTGAACATTTTCTCTTCCAGGGTCGAAGATTTCTCAAAAAATAAATCCATCCTGTTGATAGACACACACGATTACAGTAAATGTCCTAAAAATTCAAACACTTAATTTCATACATTTCTGCATAACCTTTGCAAAATGCAGTGGTTTCTTAAATACTTAGTGGAATGGCAAACAGTGTAGACCCTAATCAGATCGCTCCTTCAAGAGCTGTCTGATCTGGGTCTGCACCGTTTGCATATGCCATTTTGTCAGAAATCTTTATGTAGGAAACTTTGAGATATTTACCATATTATACTAGAATATTAGTCCTTACCCAAAGAAATGATTTGGAGAAAGCCACTTTTCTTTTATTTTAAAATAACCCTTTGTCAACATTTTGGCCAGTAGCCTTTCTCAAGGTAAGACATGAAATTTTCATGCTGACATCTGCATTTTGACTATTATAAAACTCTTAAGACTTTGTTTTAAAAGAAATTATTTCCAAGGTCCTCGACAGATTTGATTCATGTCTGCTGTCTAAAAATGAATACTATCTTTGAGCTGAGTCAAGTGAAAAAGTGCCTTTTAAGCATGCACTAAATGTGCAGATTTACATCATCCTGCACATGTGTAGAGTCCCATCTGGGCATTTGCTTTTGATGCATACATTCTATAGTGTCTAATGATTCTGTCTGCAGACAATAAAGGTATTGACGAGCTCGTTAAGGATCATTTCTTTAACTGTTTTAGCGGATTCAATATACAATATTCTGATATGTTTTGCTGAAAAAATGTGAGTAGCTTTTGCACTGCAAAAGCTACTCACATTTTTTCAGCAAAAAATTTCAGCATATTTGCATATCACTCAATATAAATTTAACGAATCGTTAACTATCGACGTCGTTAGCTTTGAACAACTGGGCCCTGGCATGTGTATATTACACTTCCAATTAATAAGCTACACATGTTGAAAACATGAGGCAGTGAAATTATCCAAAGGCAGCAAATTCTTTCTTTTTAACCCTTGTCCTGCTGACCCTGGATATACCCTGCCTTTGCAAACAGTGTAGATCAAGATCAGTTGGCTTCTGAAGAAACCAACTGATCTGGATCTGCACTGTTTACCATTAAGTTTGTGAATTTATAGCATCTTCTTTGAAACTGCTTGGCCAATTTTCACCAGATTTCACATGGTACCTTCTGTTGAGCAGATATTAACAATTTGTTCAAAGATTCCACCATTAAACAAGATGGCGATCTTGCCCATATATGGTTAAAAATGCTTGAAATATCTTTTTCTCTCCAGAACCAAGAAAGCTTTGAGGCTGAATCATTGGCTGAAAATTAAAAGTGGGCATGGCATCTTAATTTTTTCAGCAGGACAAGGGTTAATCTAAATATTCAGACAGCTATCCCTGAGCTAAAGGAGCTGTTTGATCAAGATCAGCACTGTTTGCCTTTCATACAACACTTTTTGAACATCCATCATCTGACAAATATAGCTGCTCAAATTCTACTGTCTTTTGGACATCACTTGGAAAGGCGGTTTTTGCTTGGCATTTATTTCATAAGAAAATATTTTGTTCTGATTGACCATATCTTATCAGAAACCATTTGTCTTTTCTGTTTCTGTGTTTTGTTCTCAAATATTTTACCTGAAATTAAATTTATGGCCAAAAATTGGTCTGACCTATGCCATTCTAAAGTCAAGTGATTTTTTTGTAATTTTTGTCTATGACAAAATTTTTTACTTTTCTTTGATGAATTTGAAATATTAATGGTTCACAACAATGTTGCGAAACCTTCAGGATAACTGGACAAGATGGACTTGTTGAAAATCTGCCCCCAAGTTGCCTACCCAACAGATTTCTGCATTTGCATTCAATTTTACTATGGGAAAAAGTGAAAATATTTGATTTTTTAAAAAACCACTGACTAGAATAAAACTTTTTGTGCATAAGTAGTTACAACAAATGTTTTTGCATTTAATCATAATAAAAGTTCACAAATTTACTTCTGTGTAAAGTGCCAAGCAAAAAACGACTTTCTAAAATATGTCAAAAGCACAGGAGGATAAATACTAGTATGGCTAGTCAGTCTGAGGTCCAAATATTTACAGAAATTGTGGTTATGAAATACCCCTCCAGACCCAAACTCTTTGCAGACAGAACACATATTTGTAATTTGGAGCTGGATCAGAATTAAGGGGAAGGTTTCAACTGAGTAAAACTAGTTAAAGCCTCCCAACAATTTTCTACTGACCATTCCAAGGCAGTTCCTCTGTTGCAGGTCTTCTTTGTATGTACGTTGGTTATTGTAACTGTGTCTTTGTATTTTATCGTCGTTTTTTGGTCATCTCTATTCCTTTGGTGCAATGGGAAGGCCCTAATGATAACTGGCCTTTCCCGGGTAGATAGAGTTTATTTGGTTGTTTTGATCAATTACGAAGAAATAATTCACTAGTGTTCTAAGGGTTGCACGTAAAAAACGAGTGAGCGAAGCGAATTTGTTTTTTACAAGCAAACCTTAGAACACGAGTGAATTATTTTTCTGTATTCAATCAAAACAACCAAATAAACTGTTTATTACATTTTCATTCATGTTTTACCTTTGAATTTTCACATTCAGCCGTTATGTTTTCCTACTAAAATAGTTCCAGTCAGTGCATGAATTTCCGGAGGCATGGTTTTGTTTGAAAATCAGTCACCGTCTTGTTTTCACTTTCATGCAAAAATCATCCTGTGCTTGAAATACAGACACAACAATGTCAGGAAAGTAGAGATGGATTATCAAGAAAATCATGCTTTATATTTGTGTTGCAGGTCCTTCCTCAAAAATGCCAACTGGACGTGAAAATTGCAGTCTGATTTCCATGATTTTATCAAATTTTCCGCGAAATGTCAGCTGTTGTTATTGTTGTTACCAACAAAGTCAGCAACATCACCTAGCAATTATGACGTCAAAACATTTGAAATGAAATAATTCACTTGGTAAATTACCAAGTGAATTATCGATTATAATTCACTGAGAAATCTCAGTAAATCACTGCTGAAAATGTAATAACTTCATTTATTTATTTTTGACTTTACTTTTCTTTCTTTATCCAAGTCTTTGCTCTCCAATCATACATTCTGTATATCCAATGATTCTGTTAGCTGACAATGAAGGGCCTGATCAGAACTGCAAGGACAATCAGGCTGACCTTGGCTTTTAGTTGTAAGCATATGCCTGAAGACGCATTTTTGCATGGCATGGCCCATTTGTGTGTGTGTGTGTGTGTAACAAAATGTCAACTCACTGCATTGTACAATGTCGTTGTTTAACTCATTGTAGATTGAATAGACTCTCCCATCCAATATATTGGAAGAGTCCAATTTCAAATGTAGGTATATCCGGCTATGAGATTTACATATTCCTAAAGAAAAATGGCTAACCTATTTGTATACAGTGGAGACCCAGATCAGACGCCACCTTCTGCGGCATCTGATCTGGGTCTGCACTGTTTGCCAATTACCCTTTTACGGGTTTCTCGACTACAATGGGTTAATTATAAGTCTTGATAATGGAGGGAAGAAAACTTACTGCATTGCACACTGCCAGAGTTAAGTTAATGGAAATGGATTGGGAGGGAAGATAACTTACTGCATTGCACACTGCCTGAGTTTAGTTATAAGCCTAGGAAATGGACTGTGAGGGAAGATACTGCATTGCACATTGCTATAGTTTAGTTATAAGCCTAGGAAATGGATTGAGAGGGAAGACAACTTATTGCATTGCACACTGCCAGAGTTTAGTTTTAAGCCTAGGAAATGGACTGTGAGGGAAGATAACTTACTGCATTGCACACTGCTATAGTTTAGTTATAAGCCTAGGAAATGGACTGTGAGGAAAGACAACTTACTGCATTGCACACTGCCGGAGTTTAGTCATAAGTCTAGGAAATGGAGTGTGAGGGAAGACAACTTACTGCATTGCACACTGCCGGAGTTTAGTCATAAGTCTAGGAAATGGAGTGTGAGGGAAGACAACTTACTGCATTGCACACTGCAGGAGTTTAGTCATAAGTCTAGGAAATGGAGTGTGAGGGAAGACAACTTACTGCATTGCACACTGCCGGAGTTTAGTCATAAGTCTAGGAAATGGAGTGTGAGGGAAGACAACTTACTGCATTGCACACTGCCGGAGTTTAGTTATAAGCCTAGGAAATGGACTGAGAGGGAAGATGACTTACTGCATTGCATACTGCCGGAGTTTAGATATAAGCCTAGGAAATGGATTAGGAGGGAAGATGACTTACTGCATTGCACACTGCCGGAGTTTAGTTATAAGCCTAGGAAATGGATTGGGAGGAAAGACATCTCCACCAGCTAGCTCTATAAGGTAATCACTCCACATGTTGTCTATATGACAGTCTATCATGTACTGAAAAAGACATTTAACACTTCGCACTGTTGGTAAAATTTTTAGCAGACAACAAACTGAAATATTTTCCTTATTTTTCCCAGAAAACAGGTTTTGACACTTAATAAAAATTGTCTCCATTGGAGACAATTTGTATGAAATGCCTAATACTGTATACTGGGAAAAAAAAAAACAGAGTTTCCATGGAAAAAGTTGTTTTATTATATACAAAGTAATGAAATATAGAGAATTATTAATGAAATAAAATGCATATTTCGAAAAAGTTATATTTTCACTAGTGAAAATATAAAACTTATTTTCACTCCTCTGAGCAGTGAAAAATATAAGATCTGGAACTACTTTTTTCTTATTTGCATTAATGGTCAATATGCACGAGTGAAAATTTGCATGTTTTCATTACACGAGATGAAAATTTTTATGGTATTCACTGAAAAAGAATAAATTTTCTTTTTATTTTATCATGGCGGTGACGCACAGTGCTTAACATGTAAAACACTGGAGAAAACAAAAAACAAAAAGTTTCGGCAAATCAAAATAATTCTGATACCAACATGTTCCTTACATTCTAACTAATGTTATGCGGTTCTTATATGTCACCGCCAGGGGACAAAACTGCGTGTCAGACTTCCCCTTGCAAATGCAAGACCTGCATCTCTTCTATCGAAAGTGATGTATATAATAAAAAGAAAATTCAAATATTTGGAGTGAATATGACTTTTATTTCATCTCATGAAGTGAAAAAATGTATATTTCATTTGTGCCTTCGGCACTCATGAAATATACATTTTTTAACTTACGAGATGAAATAAAAGTCATATTCACTCCAAACATTTGAATATCCTCTATATACCGTAATTTTTTTTTTTTTTTTTTTTTTTTGTTTTTAATATTTAAAAGGCAAGGCGTGAAGAACAAAATATCCTAGAACTATCATGAAATGCTCCTCCTGAACAACTCCTCTGTCCCCTTTTTGTGTGGCATGAATTATTTGTTATACTATCAGCTTATATAATCAAATCAATAAATGTTGTTAATTCTTAATGATCAACTTGGTCACTAAACAATCATCAAGTACAATTATCTAAAGAGTGGACAAACGTATTTGCTCTAACATAGGAATGTAACAATGTCACGGCAAATAGTCTACTGATTACCCTCAATATTTGGACAGAACTGCCTGAGCAAACAGTATAGAGCGCCAACTCATAAGTCCATTTGCCATTCTTCCAGCACTTTTGTGGTACAACAGCTGACAGTGGACTCAGCTTGTTCAAAAGTTAGGATAAATACATTAATATGTCAAGGGTTAAGATGATCTTATATGTATTGTAAATACATTAAATACTTTACTAACTGTGTAAAGTTAATTTCCACTGATTATAACACAAAATAATAATCATTTTTTTTTATGTCAGAATTATTGCAGAAATGGTATGTGAGCCACACCATACAATTTATAAAAAGTGAAACAATAATACCCTGCCACTATCATCTGGCAGGCAGATAACTCTGTCAAACATTGATGAAATTTGCCCATATGAAATCCCAAAACCAGGGCCCAGTTGTTCAAAGCTAACGACATCGTTAGTTAACGATTCGTTAAAATTTAATTGAGTGATACGCAAATATGCTGAAATTTTTTGCTGAAAAAATGTGAGTAGCTTTTGCAAAAGCTACTCACATTTTTTCAGCAAAAAATATCAAAATATTGTGTATTGAATCCGCTAAAACAGTTAACGAAATGACCCTTAACGAGCTCGTTAAGCTAACGACGCTTTGAACAACTGGGCCCAGATTTCCACAATATCAATGCACATACCAATTTTGGTGAAAATCCATTGACATTTTCTTAAATTATCATCTGGAAATGAAAATATGGACAGACAGAAGACAAATGCAAAACCATAATACCCCTCTATTATCATGTGGAGGGGTATCAAAAAGGAAGATAAACACATATTATACAGACAGATGACTCGGACTCCAACTCTGATATACAAATAGACTGGAATAACATTCATTCAAAAGCTTTCACAACAGTTAAGAACATACAATACATATTCCTAGACACTATACTATTGGCAAACAGCAATCTATTAACTCAAAAGCAAACAGAGCAGACCCAGATCAGATGCCACAGAATTTGGCATCTGATCAGGGTCTGCACTGTTTGCAAACAGTTTAGCAATTTTTCTCCACAACATATCGAAAATTGAAATTAGATCTTCCAACATATTGGGTGCACTGAGTTTATTTTGTCTGAAATGGGTTATTATTATTGGAAAATCACTGTTTTATGTCTTTGTTTTCCTTTGCTAAATATATAGATCAAGTGTAGATGCACAGAATGGAAGTTTTACCTTCATTAGAACGGATTCTTTCACCATAGCCTGTGGAGACATATCTCTATCCATACAGTGCTTCACATTCAAAACTGAAATATACATGTATGTAGAATAGATTTAAAAGTACTTAAAATAATGTACTTGGATGGAACACATGTGCTGAGTGCAGCTACATTTTAAGAATTTTTTTCACAAAAAGTGTTGTTTTTTTTTTGGCTTTGATGTTATTTTTCCTTTTTTTTCTTTCCACAAAAGTATATGCTGTTATGCCTTAATATACACAATTGCAGAACACAAATTTGGAATGCACAGTGTCAACTTGTGTCTTCACTAGATATACATATCCTTTTGGTTCAATTGTTTACAATCTAGCTACATCATACAAATGCCAAAATTTCCTTAAGGTAATTGCCCATGTGACTATCACTGACCAATGTAATCAAACCATGTATTAGATGAAATCAAGGTAACAGTTATTTACAGCCAAGCTATTCTTGTCAATGTGACATCAGAGTGATGTTACTAGACAGTTACCTGTACAAATCTGTTCTCAGACATTTGGGACATTGGCAAACAGTGCAGACCCAGATCAGACACCACAGGTGTCTGAACAGGGTCTGCTCTGTTTGCTTAAATTACAGGAAGTTAAGGGTTAAATGAAACATCTGAAGAAGTCCCTTTTCAGGACCATTTTCCTAGCCTACACTCAGAGACAATCAACCCAATAGTGCTGTCAGTGCTTTGATTTTTTTTTTGTGTGCCAGTTATATTTTGATAACTCATATTTAGATGAACTTTTAATACAGCTGTATAAAGCAGAAAGTATACTAGAATTATAAAAAAACTGGTTTAAAGCAAAGATATTCCAGTGTTAACTGCCACAATCAAATGGCTATCACCTAAGAGTTTGGACAGACAGGCCTAAACAATTAGTGTAGACCCAGATCATATATAGCAGAATGTTGTGTCTGATCATGGTCTAAACTGTTTGTCACTCATCCAAGAGTTTTAGATACATCAACAGGTCATAGACTTGTTAAATTTTCAGGACAAGTATGATAAGGAAACAAGTATGATAAGAAGACAAAAATAAGGACACAAGTATCATTAGGAGATAAGTATGATAAGGAGACAAAAATGATAAGGTGACAAGTTTGATAAGGAGATGACAAGAAATCCATGGAAAGCGATGTCGCACCTGCGGGGATTAAGTCATACAAGTTCCTATTTGTATTGAAAAAAATCTATTTTGCAGTAATGAGTATTCAAGAAATTGATGGGTTAGTTTGTACGAAAAATGGACAAAGTAGAAAATTGACAAAAAACGTCATGTGACAATCCCAAGCTAGGTATTGTTAACAACAATATGTATGCAAAATATGATCCTAATCCATCAATTCTTTCACAAGATATTGAGCGGAAACCAATTTTGGGCATAAATCAAGGGCACCTAACTCTGCCGAAATGAATCTGAGATTTATGTGCAAACAATATGCACATCTTCAGACCATGACCTAATCATCTGTGAAGTTTCAAAACTATTGGCCTAAAACTGCAGGAGGAGTTGTGTTCATGAAACACCCACTGACTTTAAGGGTTTTAGGTAAAAACTGACTAAGTTAACAAAGCAGAAAAAGTTGAAATAAAAAAAAAAAAAAAAAATCTGAGATTTATGTGCAAACAATATGCAAATCTTCAGACCCTGACCTAAACATCTGTGAAGTTTCAAAACTATTGGCCTAAAACTGCAGGAGGAGTTGTGCTCACGAGACACCCACTGACTATAAGGGTTTTAGGTAAAAACTGACTAAGTTAACAAAGCAGAAAAAGTTGAAAAAAAAAATCTGAGAATTATGAGCAAACAATATGCACATCTACACACCATGGCCAAAACATCTGTGAAGTTTCAAAATGATTGGCCAAAAACTGTAGGAGGAGTTGCGCTCACAAGACACCCACTGACTATAAGGGTTTTAGGTAAAAACTGACTAAGTTAACAAAGCAGAAAAAGTTGAAAAAAAAAAAATCTGAGAATTATGAGCAAATATTATGCACATCTACACACCATGGCCAAATATCTGTGAAGTTTCAAAATGATTGGTCAAAAACTGTAGGAGGAGTTGCGCTCACGAGACACCCACTGACCATAAGGGTTTTAGGTAAAAACTGACTAAGTTAACAAAGCGGAAAAAGTTGAAAAAAAAATCTGAGAATTATGAGCAAACAATATGCATATCTACACACCATGGCCAAAACATCTGTGAAGTTTCAAAATGATTGGCCTAAAACTGTAGGAGGAGTTGCACTCACAAGACACCCACTGTCAATTGTTAATGAACAGACGAATGGACGGGTCATGGCACGCCTATATCGCACCTGCATAGTAACGCAGGTGCAACAAAAATGATCAGGAGACAATTATGATAAGGATATAAGTATAATTGACTGTGTTGGGGTTTAACGACACGTCAACCCTTGTGGGTCATATATAGACAGAAGAGATAGCAGAAGAGATGAAAGAGAGGGACAGGGAAGAAAGAGGAACAGGAATGAAAGTGAATGAAAGGAATGAAAATGAAGAAACAGAAGAAATAAAAACATCACCTCCCTACCCTTACCCACTACAAGGATAGCAGGCCTTGCCCAACTGAAAGCCAATATCAGCTGGACGCCCCGGTGACATAAGATACATGACACCTTCGCACCACCCGACCACCCAAGATATAAGTATAATAAGGAGACAATTACGATAAGGATATAAGTATAATAAGGAGACAATTATGAAAAGGATATAAGTATGATAAGGATATAAGTATAATAAGGAGACAGGTATGATATAAGTATGATAAGGAGAAGTATAATAAGGAGAAGTATGATAAGGATATAAGTATGATAAGGAGACAAATATGATGAAAAGATAAGTATGATAAGGAGACAAGTATGATAAAGAGATAAGTATGATAGGGAGACAAAAATGATGAGGCAAGTATGATAAGGAGATAAGTGTGATAAGGGGACAAGTATGATAAGGAGAAAAGAATTAAAAGGAGACAAGCATGATAAGGAGATATGATGTCTGAATATTTTGGGTAGATACAGTATTATTTAACTGAGAAGGCTACACATCCTTTGGATATAATTCATATAACATAACATAACATAATTTTATTTCAGTAATCTTGGCCTCTGGCCCATAATATAATATGTGTACACAACAGAAGGCATTTGAGTGACATGTAATCACAATATTGTGATACAATATCAACTGTATAACCTAAATAATAAAATCATAATTTATGCATTATTCAAAATAGAGGTCCTTAATGTAAATTCTTGTTTTAAGACATGTGTTACTTTCAATATACTTTCCCTATCTTTCAGGCTCATGATAGTATAGAACATGTTCAAAGCTAATCAAATATTGTTTGAAACTTGCATTTCTTATTTTCTTATTACACTTGAAGAAAAAAGCAATATTCATCCTCGACAACATGTACATTATTTTATACATACTGGACAAAATCTAAATTGAGAATCTATAGAGACATGCCTTCCCTTCTCAATCATCAATTGTGGCCTGAACATCTAATATAAGGGCCATGTGTTTAAAGGTATATGCAGAGAGTGAAGGCCAAGATTTTGATTGTGTTGGGGTTTAACGACATGTCAACCCTTGTGGGTCATTTTGTATCATCTCCCAGAGAAATGGAAAAAAAAGAAGATAGCTGAGGAGATGAAAAAGACTGGGAAGAAAGAGGAACAGGAATGAAAGTGAAGAAACAAAAACATTCCCCCTCTACCCTTACCTGCTACAAGGATAGTAGGCCTTGTCCAACTGTGAGCCAATATCAGGTGAGTCCCAGATCAGCCTGCACATTCATGCATTCTGTTAAGGGCCATCACAGTCCACTAACAGAATTATCTGATAGTACAGAATGTATGAATGGAGAGCAAAGGCCCAGATGATACTTTGCATCATCATCATCATCATCATCATCATCATCATCATCATCATCAGATTTTTGATTAACATGCAGCTACATGGGTAACATCCACATCAGTGGGCCCCCTTCCAGGTAGCTGGTTTGCTGCATGCATGGCAGATCTCACATCAGATCTCTAGGTGTACCTATTATGAGGGTCGACAGCGAGAGCTTCCACTCTGTGCAATCCCTCACTGTTATCTGCTTCCATGTCATCCCGGGCCTCCCAGGCCCACACTTTCCATCAACCTGTAGGTCAAAGGCTGTCTTGACTGCACCATTGGAGCGTTCCACATGTCCATACCAGCAGAGCCTTCTCTCCTTCAGAACGAGATCCAGGTCCTCAATGCCAAGCTGCACAAGTAGCTCATTGGACCTGGTGGTGACAATGTCTTGTGGCTTGACATTGCAGATCTGTCTGATCATTGCCCTGTCATTTCACTGAAGATGTTTGAGGTTTGGCCTTGTCAATGGCCAAGTCTAACTGGCATGGAGCATTGCGCTCCACACACAAGAGCTGTACACGTGGCCACGTGTCTTGAAAGAGAGATGGTGGGAAGGGAGAACTGATAGCAGCTCCTTGAACTTCTTCCAGGCAGTTTTCACATGTGTTGTGGCTGAAAGTTCACAGCCACCGGCTGCTGACAGCATGTCTCCTAGGTAGCAAAAGGAAGCTACCACTTTCAGCCTGTCAGGTCCATCTTGGATCCTCTGTGGTCTGCCATCCAAGGGGCATTTGCAGGCAGGATTATATATTTCTACACATTCTGCACATGTTCAAAGGCACTTTTTTGCTTGATGTGGCCCACAAAATACTACAAAAGGTAAGAGAAAAGTCCAGGGAGTGCCACAATCACAAACCGCAGTCCTTCCCAGACATCAAGAGGAAAAGAAAACCGACAAATCCAAACAAGCACAAATCAAACAAACATACGAAAAGCACTAAGATTAGCTCTCTCTTCCCCAAGCAAGGTAATCGCAATACTAAAAGGACTGAAAAACACAAAAACAAAATGACATACAGTAAGACATACAACAAATCGCCTCGTAGAATAAACCACAAAGCAACAAAGAGTAAGATTAACACAGGGACCACCGCCTTAGAACAGTCAGTAGAGTAAACCACTGGGGGTTTAAAGCACTTTTACAGTTAGCTAACTTCACCCTGGGTCCGGATGCTACTCTTAATACAGACATATATAAAAATTCAGTTTGTATAAAGGCTCCCAACTCAGTCAATGCATCAAAGCAAAAACATAAAAATCAAATTAATCACTATAATAAACAAAGACGAGTACTCATGGTTAATTCTACTATATGCCAGAGTAAATGAAAACCAATAGTTGAACCATGGCGGCCAAGCCAAAGACATATCGTCAAGCCCCAACCCACTGGTTAAAGTTTTACGAAGAGGCCGTCATTGAGTCTGAGGCCCGAACCACCGTCGTGCAATTAAAGAGTGAAGCATAGCCATCAACAATGATTGGGTTGACAACTAGACATGCAGTCTGCCACATATTAGCCAGGATATAGCCAATTCTTTTATAATGGTTAATAAGTTTTCTGAATTGCTCCGAAAAGTTTGATTTACCTACAATTTTTCTAAATCTGTACACTAAGTCACCGTAAATTTCTGGTTCCGATATACCTTGTTGCAGAAGTGTTTTCAGATGACGCTATGTTTTTCTAACAAGGCACTGTGTCTGCGATAAAATTTCGAAAACGCCATACGAAGTTTAAAATACCGATAGCCCTGCCTACGAAGTTTGGCAGTAAGGGCTTTATTACCATAGTTAAAGTCATTAAGATTTGAAGAAGCTCTGGCGAATCTAATAAGTTGAGATATATATACCCCATATGAGGTATGCCGGGGGACATGGCCATCCAGAAAAGGGAAATTGACTATATCAAAATCAAAATCGTCCCGTTTATCATAAATTTTGGTGGATAACATTTGATATACATAGATTCAAATCCAAAAAAGGTGCCTCGGTATCCGAAGAATTTGCTCTATTTAATTGGAATTCTGTAGGGTATATGCGGTCCACCATTTGGTCAAAGTAAATATTGTCAATATTTAATAAATCATCAAGGTTATCTTGAAGTTGAAATGAAAGTCTCAATAATGTCAGCCTGATTTTCACGTGAGAGACTTCATGAAATCTCTCTCTAACAAAAAAGAAACAAATCTGCAACAAGAGGAGCACAATTAGTTCCCATCGGAATACCAATAGTTTGCCTATAAAGTTTAGTTCCAAATCTAATAAAAATATTATCCAAAAGATAAACAAAGGCATCACAGACTTTTTGACACGACCATAAATTGTAATTATTGAATACATCAGAAGTGAAAAAAGCACATTCTTCATTGCAAGACAAATATTGGGTGTTCTCCCCAAATAAATGTTTGGTTAAATAAATCAATAAGTTTATCTTTTATAAGATGATTAGCTAATCTAGTATACAGTGTACAAAAATCATATATAGACAATTTAGAAAAAAAAAAAAAAGGTAAGAGAAAAGTCCAGGGAGTGCCACAATCACAAACCGCAGCCCTTCCCAGACTCCAAGAGGAAGAGGAAACCGACAAATCCAAACAAGCACAAATCAAACAAACACTAAGATTAGCTCTCTCTTCCCCAAGCGAGGTAATCGCAATACTAAAAGGACTAAAAAACACAAGAACAAAATGACGCATAGAAAGACATACAACAAATCGCCTCGTAGAATAAACCACAAAGCAACAAAGAGTAAGACTAACACCAGGACCACCGCCTTTGAACAGTCAGTAGAGTAAACCACCGGGGGTGGGGGGTGGGGTTGGTTTTTAAAGCACTTTTACTAACTAACTTCACTCTGGGTCCCAATGCTACTCTTAATACAGAAACACATAAAAATTCGATTCGCATAAAGGCTCCCAATTCAGTCAATGCATCAAAGCGAAAACACAAAAATCAAATTAATCACTATAATAAACAAAGACGAGTACTCATGTTTAATTCTACTGTATGCCAGAGTAAATGAAAACCAATAGTTGAACCAAGGCGGGCCAAGCCAAGGACATATCGTCAAGCCCCAACCCACTGGTTAAAGTTTTACGAAGAGGCCGTCATTGGGTCTGAGGCCCAAACCGCCATCATGCAATTAAAGAGTGAAGCATAGCCATCAACAATGATTGGGTTGACAACTAGACATGCAGTCTGCCACATATTAGCCAGGATATAGCCAATTCTTTTATAATGGTTAATAAGTTTTCTGAATTGCTCCAAAAAGTTAGATTTATCTACAATTTTTCTAAATCTGTACATTAAGTCACCATAAAATTCTGGTTCCGATATACCTTGTTGCAGTAGTGTTTTCAGACTGACGCTATATTTTTCTAACAAGGCACTGTGTCTGCGATAAAATTTCGAAAACGCCTTACGAAGTTTAAAATAGAAGCTTGAAAGTTTTTAGATTTAAATTTATTGAGAACATCATTAGAATTTTTAGTTGACCAAAAATAGTTGATTCCATCCCTTTCGTAAACAGTATCATAGTATCTAATCCAACGTTTTTTAACAGCAGTATGGCATGAAGTTAGCAGTTTGGACAAAACAGTAGTTGTACATGAACTAGAATTAGCAAAGAAACATGTTGATATAATAAAGTCGCCACACAACAACATTATTAGCAGCTTTATCAGCTGGAGCCAAAACATACTTCCTATGAAATTCTTGGATACCTTGTTTCAAATATTGAAAAGATAATTTAGGCTTAGGAGGGAGAAGATCAAGGTTATGAGAGTAAAATAACATACGTTCATCAATGATCTTAAAAATCTTTAATTTCCAATTATTTAAAGCATTAGACTCAACATGCTCTCGTTTACACCAACGCGTACAATAATCATTTAAAGCACTGGCAATTGTTTCCCGACATTTATTGAAATCAATGTGGGCTGGGAATCTATATTTAGGTCCTTCTGAAGTAACTGAACGGATTCGTGACTCAGTTATAATCTTCAAGTTACCAGTGACAATATGACCCGCTGGTTGATGACAAAATTTAGAATCTTTACAATCTCAAGAATCAGGGGAACTAGTTTCAATATCAAGATCAGAAACTAATTTATTGAAATTAAGTATAGTATTACAGATGGGTTTGTTATATTTTTAACAAATAATAGGAGATTCCGTGTTTTCAAAATATGAAGATATAGCTGATATAACATTATTATCTCAAAATATGATAGGTAAATCTATGAATTCAATATCTTTATTAATGAATGGAATTTTGATGGCGTGTCTAATATGGTTAATTTCAGAATCAATGTAAGGATGAAGAGCATGTTGAGTATAACATCTAGTAAGGAGAGCTGCTTCATACAAATCATGTTTTCTATCACAAAATTTATTTGCCTCATCATCTAACTTATGTAATGAAGAAATAGACAGTGAAGCTAGTTTAGAAAGCATTTGATGATGTCCAGAATTTAAGAGAATATTTAAATCAAAAAGAGATAAGACAGTTTTATGTTTTCGTTTAAAATTGCCATTTTTTGCCCTTACCATGGGATCGTTTATTACGTTTTTTAATCTCTAAAAAGGAAAAAAACCTATTGAAAAGTAAAGAATGTCTTAATTCTGAAAAGTCATGAAGGATTATAAAGTGTTTGCATTCCACATAAATATGTGAAAATATGATTAAAACTGGATTTACACAGTATCACATAGATATTGATTCAAACTCAACCTTACTTTTGACTGGTAAAGAGAAAATTAAAACTATACTTCAATTAATCCACCCAGCAAAGACCTTTGAACTATTTTTTGTGCAGTTTTCTAAAATAAACTATTTGATTTGCATTTACAACATAAACATGACCAAGGGGGAATCATTTGGAATAAATTACATTTTTGTGGATTTTATGTATGTGTAAATGCCAGTGAATTACTAAAAAACTTTACAAAAGCTCTTTGAGATTCAGTCAATTAGCAAATGATCTATCCACATTTACACATTAAAAAAATCAACAAAAATGAAATTCATTCTTATATTATGTCTTAAAATCATAACATATAAGAAGGGTCATTACCCCTACTAGGACCAAAACATAATGGATGGACAGACGGATGGATGAAAACATTCCTAATCTTATTAAGCAAGATAAGAAGCAGAAACCATAATGCCTTTCCAAGAAAAAGAAAGGGAAATTAGGTGCATTTGTTGTTATGAAATGCATAAGTTAAAACCCTGCCATTTTGTCAAAAGGTATTTTTTCAGCATCAAACTGCCACATGCACATCTTCACTCTGTCTGTAATATATGTGCAAAGTTTTGAAAAGATCCAAAAAAGCTGTAAAATGAGTTGATTTCACAAAGTATGCACTATTAACCATCACTGACTTGGTACAGTTATCGTAAAAAGGTTAAGTAAAAATCCTGCCATGTTGTCAAAAAAGAATTTTCAGCATCAAACTTGCACAAGCACATCTTCAATATGTCTGTAAGATATATGCAATGCTTTGGAAAGATCCAACAAAAAGAGTAAGATGAGTTGATTTCACAAAGTATACACTATTAACCATCATTGACTATGTGCAGTTGTCATAAAATGAATAAGGTAAAAATGCTGTCATTTTGTGAAGAAATATTTTTTCAGCATCAAAGTTTCACATGCACATCTTTAATAAAAGCTCTAGGAGGAGTTAATTTCACAAAGTACGCAGTATTAACTATCATTGACTAGGTGCAGTTGTTGTAAAATGGCAATTGTTAAAAACCCTGCCATTTTGTCAAAAGGAAATTTTCAGCATCAAACACCCATATGCACAGCTTCACTATGTCTATAATATACATGTAGTGTGGCATTCTTGACGTCAAATTATCTGGCGTTTTTGACATCAAATTATTTGGCGTTCTGACGTCACTTAGTAACGTCATAATCAATTCCTAGTAACATTCAGCCATTTTGTGCACTGAAGAAGGATTAAATTCCGAAACTAGTAAAATTTCTTGAATTGTGCTGATTTTTTCTCCCAAGATATAATATATATATATGCAAAGTTTAAAAAGATCCAACAAAAGCTGTATGAGGAGTTTATTTCACAAAGTATGCATTATCAGTCCTAATACAAATAGCTTATCTAAAGAAATAAGAGGCATAACTCTTGTAATACTGACCCTTCTTACAACAGAATCACAGACATGCTGAAAACAGTATACCCTGCTGAAACTTTGTTTTGTAAGGGGAATAATTACAGCTCAATAAATGTCTTTAATACAAAATCTTTGGTAAAATTTCATTGCTCTATTAATGAAAAATTATCAATAAGCAGTGCTTATTCGATACCCACGCATTAAGCATAAAACCTTTTTCTAACAAAATTTAAGTTTCAAAGGGCCGGCCTGACCTTGAAAATAAAGTCCAGGTAACCAAAATCTAAAAAAAAAATCTAATCATTTCTTTGCCCCATTCTTATGATGTATCTGTGCTAGTTCGGTCTATTTCCAGCCATTGGTTAAATAGATATTGTGCACACAAACTTTTTACTTCATTAACAAGGCTCCTTTTTGAGTATTTATAATGTGTGACCTTGATCATCCTGATGATGTATCTGTGCTAGTTTGGTCAAATTCCATTCATAGGTTAAAGAGATAATGTGCACAAAAACATTTTACTGCATTAACAAGGCTCGCTTTTTTTGAGTATTTATAGTGTAGTGACCTTGAAAATAAGATCAAGGTCATCAAAATCTAAGCCTTCTTTGCCCAATCCTTAGGATGTATCTGTGCTAGTTCGGTCAAATTCAAGCCATTGTTTAAAGAGATATTGTGCACACAAACTTTTTACTTCATTAACAAGGCTGCTTTAGGCTCCTTTTTTGAGTATTTATAATGTAGTGACCTTGAAAATAAGGTCAAGGTCACCAAAATCTAATTACTTCTTTCCCCCAAACTGATGATGTTTCTGTGCTAGTTTGGTTAAATTCCATCCATTGGTTGAAGAGATAATGTGCACACAAACTTTTTACTGCATTAACAAGGCTCATTTTTTTGAGTATTTATAGTGTAGTGACCTTGAAAATAAGTTCAAGGTCACCAAATTCTAAACACTTCTTTGCCCTATCCTTATGATGTATTTGTGCTAGTTTGGTCAAATTCCAGCTATCGGTTAAAGAGATATTGTGCACACAAACTTTTTTACTTCATTAACATTTAGGCTCCTTTTTGAGTATTTATAATGTATTGACCTTGAAAATAAGGACCCACCCCCCCCCCCCCCCCCCCACCCCTCCCATCCTGATGATGTATCTGTGCTAGTTTGGTCAAATTCCAGCCAGTGGTTAAAGAGATAGTGTGCACACAAACTTTTTGTGCCTTTTTTTCTGCATTTAGAAAAAATTTTACAAAGGGCAATAACTCCAAGAGAATTGGCCCCTTGCCCTTACTTTCTCTTATGTAGGTACATCTTATTGATATCAATGTGTCTGCAGAAATTGATGAATATCCATCGCTGCATTTTTTTCAAGACATAGGAAAAAACTTGCGTCACGGTACAGATGGACAGACAACATGAAAACAGTATACACCCCCCCACCCCCCACAAACAAAGTTTGCGGGGGTATAATAACCTTTTACAGTACATCAGCCCTGATACCATAATGTTCCTCAACCCATATGATCAACAAATATTGAAGATATATTTATAAACCTACCAGATGTTTCATGTTTCTTGATATGCTCATTCTCATAACCATGTTTCATTACTTGATCCTGTAGCATCTCATCTTCGCCAAGCTAAAATATTTAATAAAACCAGAGTTTCCTAGAAAACAGTTGCTTTGCTGTAATTTTGTTTCTACTTAAAAGGAGACGCAAGTGAAAGGAAGAGGATGATTTAATACTAGACATAGGTATATTGTGAATTGATTTGCCCTTCCCCTTCCCAAAAAATCTGATTAGTGGTCTCAGAAGAGATGCGATAACAAATTTGTAACTGTGTTAAGTAAAGGAGCATTCAAAGGACTGGAATAATTTTCAGGGAGACACATCTAGGGGTTGAGACAAATGCATATGCAAAGTTTCGACTAAATATCCACTGGTTACGGAGGAGTTGCAATAATGAGAAAAATATAAGCTGGCTGATGGCCATATTTGTCAATAGACCCTGAGTCAAATTTAGGCATGCACACAAGACAACCAGGAGAACATCCCAGACAACTTTTGAAAAATAAGCTGACCAGTGGTCTCTGAGGAGATGCAATAGCGAGAAATTGTTTACGGACATACACACATACAAACATTGAGATGTACAGACCCCAGACAGTCCCCCTGTGGAAACACTTCCTATGGTAGAGCTAACAACAGTATTTGACTAATTATCATAAAGGACCACAGACAATAATAAGGTTTTCCAAACAGATCACCCCACCCTCCTCCCCCACCCCCACTATATGTTTATTTCAGGTAGATGAAATTGAAATTGATATAGGAATTTCATCAAAAGCACATGCATATTCTCATATGATGCATGAGATTGTGCACACAAAAGGTATCCACTATCAATACACTTACATAAAATCTGAGGTAAATACACTTCCATAAAATCCGAGGTAAATACACCTTCATAAAATCTGAGGTAAGAAAATTACTAAGTTAACAAAGTGGAAAAAGTGACAAAAATACATTTAAAAATTATATTTAAACCACATACAAATGGGCAGACTCCAGAGAAACATATGCAAAGTTTCAAAAAGACCAGGGCCCGGTTGTTCAAAGCATCGTTAGCTTAACGAGCTCGTTAAGGGTCATTTCGTTAAGTGTTTTAGCGGATTCAATATACAATATTCTGATATTTTTTGCTGAAAAATGTGAGTAGCTTTTGCACTGCAAAAGCTACTCACATTTTTTCAGCAAAAAAATTCAGCATATTTGCATATCATTCGATGTAAATTTTAACGAATCGTTAACTAACAACGTCGTTAGCTTTGAACAACTGGGCCCAGTATTACATTATATGAGGAGTTGTGATCACCAGGTACCCTCTGTCTATACATCTGAGGTCAGAAAATGACAAAGTTCACAAAGCAGAAAAAAAGTGACAAAAATTAACGCTAAGATAATATCACAAGGCACAGACACATTTTCAGACTATGGAGAAAACCTATGCAAAGTTTCAAAAAAAGATTGGCATAAAATTGTATAAGGAATTGTGCTCATGACGTACCCACTGTCTATATATTGAGGGTGAAAAATAAGTAAGTTCACAATGAATAAAAAGTGACAAAAGAATGATCTTAAAATTATATCCAAACCCTATACACACCCCTATATCATGAAGAAAACACATGTAAAATTTCAAAATGATCGGTACAAAACCGTAAGAGGAGTTGCGCTTACAAAAGGTACCACTGTAGATAGCCACTGTCTATATACTGAGTGTGAAAAATGACTGAGTTCACAATGTAGAAAATAGTGGCAAAAAATTAATCTAATGAAAATTGTCAATAAGCAGCGCTTATTCGATACCCCCAGCATAAAGCATAAAACCTTTTTCTAACAAAATTTAAGTTTCAAAGTGCAGGCGTGACCTTGAAAATAAAGTCAAGGTCACCAAAATCTAATAAAACCAGCAACTGGTTAAAGAGATAGTGTGCACACAAACTTTTTACTGCATTAACAAGGCTCACTTTCTGAGTATTTATAATGTAGTGACCTTGAAAATAAGGTCAAGGTCATCAAAATCTAATCACTTCTTTCCCCCATCCTGATGATGTATCTGTGCTAGTTTGGTCAAATTCCATTCATTGGTTAAAGAGATGTATAACAATTACATACTTACATACCAGATGCACATCCTCATACCATGAAGAAACCACATGCAAAGTTTCAAAACATTCCATACAAAAGTGTAAGAGGAGCTGCGCTCACATTGTAAGATAGTGGAAACAATTTGCATGAAATGTCTAAACCTGTTTTCTGGAAAAAGCAAAATATTTCAATATGTCATCTGCTGAAAAGTTTACCCTGAGTGTTAAGTTTTACCTAGATGGAAGTTGGTTGTATACTGTGAATAATTACCTGGATGGAAGTTGGTTGTATACTGTGAATGATTACCTGGATGGAAGTTGGTTGTATACTGTGAATTATTACCTGGATGGAAGTTGGTTGTATACTGTGAATTATTACTGGGATGGTAATTGGTTGTATACTGCAAATTATTACCTGGAAGGAAGTTGGTTGCTGTCTCTTGTAGCGTGTTGCAGGTCTGGGATTTTCATCTGGGAATGTCTGTTGGATTGTGTTGATGAAAGTCTAGAAAACGAAATAACTCTTGTGTGCAATTTAGTCAGTATCTTCAGTATTCATCAAACATATTTTATTTGGTTCACCATAATATAAGATCCCTATATGGTGAACAGCAAAGAGAAGGAGAAAAGGAAGGGCCTGAAGGCAAAGCTATATATCAGGCCTATTAGAGACACCAGACTACCTGCTGAGAATCATAATCTCAAACATGACTGGCAACCTTCTAAAATATTATTAATATTGCACCTGGCCAGTCTCAACCCTAAGAATACCTGCAGACACACAACCTTAATCAAAGCTGGGATTTTCTGAAATATGTTTAAAATTTCACAGCTGGGCAGACTTAAGAACTCTGGGGTTAAGTGACTTGCTTAAGGTCACACTAGAATCAACCAGAGGTTTGTCCTGTCATTCTGTGTGTAAAGAATGAGGTCTAACAGTTAAAAAGTCCCAACTATGGGATTGAACCACCTATCCCCAAGCTGGCTGTCAGATGCCTTATCCACCAGGCATGCACTGAGAAAAAACATCCTGAAACTCTGAATGCCCTGAATCAATATTCTATGTTTAAAATTTCTAAGAAAAAACTCTTGGCTTAAATATTACAACTTAACAAATATTCAGTAAATTCTTGGCATCCCACATTTCTATTCCTTATCTTAAAAAAAACAACAAAAAAAAACAAAACAAAAAAAACAAAGACATATGCATATCCTATACTCTGTACAGTAAAATCCTAGAAATGGAGGCTGTCTTCTATTTGGGTATCAATCCTAGCAGGACCTATTTATATGGAAGATGTACTTTGTAGTCAGAACAAAATTCATTTCTCACAGTAGAAATGTGAATGATTTTGGTCCTGTTTTGGAAAATTTACAAATATGAAGAAGGTTACTGGGTATTTGACACATACCAATGACACAAGGAAGCCAAATCTGACCTTCTAACCCTTGGTCAGATACTGATATGGTATTGCATGAACACAGCACATGGGGAAGACATAATGAATTTGACTGAAATCAGTGCCAGAAGAAAATACCATAACAGATGTATGGACAGACAGATCAACATAATCAAGGGATATAACTGCTATACTTACATTTAACTGAGGACACCTAAGTAAACTGTCTTCTGCTAACTCCATCATGAAGGGGATGCAGTACAGGTTAATGTTCTTAAGTCCTCGTAAAGTCTGAAAACAACAAACAAAACACACAGGTATTTACTTTTCCACAATTAAGATTCCTCCATCAAAACTAACAAATAACTACTAATATAGGCAGATATTACTGACACATGAAGCACATATATGTTAAAACACAACAGCTGATATAATAATGTGATGAACATATCAAGACTTAAGAGACATAGTTTTGAGCTTGAGTTGGAAGTTTTTATGTCCCAGTCAACACACTGTTAAGGTCAAGCTGGTCAGTTAACCTACTCACACTTTTTCGTAGGCAGACTTATTCTTCTAAGTAGTTAAATAGTACTTGTGCACATACCAGTAACTGACAACTGCTCTTACTGAATCAGCAGGTGAGAATGTCCATAGAAATAATTTTATAATCAATCTTCATAAAAGTTATGTGGCTGAGATGGGATTCAAACTTGCGACCCCTGCAGTTAGACACACTACTGACTGTGCTATGGAGCTATGGAGCTCGGCCTTGAGGGACATGGTGAGAACTGACTGTGCTATGGAGCTCGGCCTTGAGGTACATGGTGAGAACCAACTGTGCTATGGAGCTTGCTTTGAGGGACATGGTGAGAACCGACTGTGCTAAGGAGCTCAACCTTGAGGGACATGGTGAGAACTGACTGTGCTATGGAGCTCGGCCTTGAGGGACATGGTGAGAACAGACTGTGCTATGGAGCTCAAGGGGCATGATGAGAACCGACTGTGCTATGGAGCTCGGCCTAAAGGGACATGGTGAGAACCATCTGTGCTATGGAACTTGGCCTTGAGGGACATGGTGAGAACCGATTGTGCTATGGAGCTTGGACTTGAGGGACATGATGAGAACCAAGAAGAAGACAAGGTTTTCGACTCAGAAAACTTTGCAAAAGACAAAACTTGGAATGCTATATAACATATTGCTTAATCATACACTACTGACAGGTTTGTGCTCCACAGAAACTGTTATCAAGACAAATATAACATTTTCCCTGCAAGATTATTTGTTACAATTTGGTTTTACTTCATTAAACAACAACTACCTTTTTGTTTGCTTTATTAAAACACAGACAATAGTTTCATTGTAGATACTTATCCAGTAATATGAAATTGTACATGTCTTTAAATAGAGTGATGATTTTTTTTTTTTTTTTTTATGTTTGTGTGGATTTAATTGATGTGTAAATGCCAGGAATCAATGACAAATTGATGCTACATTTTTCATTTTTCCTCTACTTCTATCATCAGCATCTCCATTATGATTAAGTGTAGATTCCTGTTCCTTAAAATATATGAATTAAACATGGTCATAGGCCATTATATTACCCAAAATATCAAAAAGAAACATTTTCTGTGCAACAAAATATATAATCTTTATAAATCTTTCTTATGGCTTTGAAGTTAAATGTCAGTTAAATTCCACTGAGGATCTATGACAAAAACAATTGATTTCAATAAGAAGGATTTAAGTATTTGTATTTGGTATACCTTGCACTTTACCTTCAAAGAATTTAGGTCTCCAGACAAGAAGACTTATAAATAAAGGTTTCCCTCATTTCTTGTCCAAGACAATTCTAATGATACATCAGACATTGTATTTCATACAGAAGTTAAAAAAAACTAGAGCTGGTGTTTGTAAAACACTATGCCCCCAACTGCCTGACTCTAACACTGCTCGACTCCAACACTGCTTGCCCATGATGGTAACAACAGTACAAAAAGATGAGATTTCAATGTTATTCTATCAAAGGGAAATAACTCTAAAATAGGAGATAATTGGGAGAAGAAAAAAAAATGGGTCACCTATTTTTTTCATGAGGAATCAAAATATGAAATTTCAAAACATTAGCATACGTGTCTAAACTTATGCTATACAGAATAAAGCAACGACATTAAATGACCAGAAATTGTGAAGGGCCATAACTCCAACATTTCATTTAATTGGTTCAAAATTTAATCAGGTGATCTCCTCCTCAATCCCAATCAGTATACCAAATATCATGGCTCTGGCCTAAATACTTTTTGAGATATCTTGCTGACAAGGTCAAAATGCCTAGAACTACAAAGGGCAATAACTACATCGATTTTTCATGGAATTCCCTAAAAAACAAATCAGGTAATCTCCACATCATCCCCAATCAGCATATAATATTTCAAGACCCTAGCTTAAGTACTTTTCGAGACATCTTGCTGACAAGATTAAAATGCGCAGAACCGCAAAGGGCCGTAACTTTATCAATATTTTCACGGAATTCTCTCAAAATATAATCTGGTAATTTACACATCATTCCCACTCACTATATCGAATTTCAAGAACCCAGCTAAAATACTTTCCAATATATCTTGCTCACAAGATTTAATTCTGATTTTTCTTGAAAGAAGCATAACTCTAAACAAACATGCTGGACAAGGAAAACAATATGGGTCAGCTATTTTTTCATTGGGAACCCAAATATAAAATTTCAAAACCCTAGCATGCAGATATGGCATGCACAAAGCTTGATGAACAGACAAACAGACAGACGGACAAACGAATGCTCCAGCTTCAATAGCTTTTAGATATTTTGCTGACAAGGGAAACATGCCCAAATTTACAAAGGACCATAACTTATGAAATAGTTTTCAGAATTTACACAAAAGTTAATCAGGTCATCTACTCATTACCAATTAATTCACCAAGTTTCAAGTCTCTAGCTCTAACAGTTTTTGAGATATTTTGCTGACAAGATAAAAATGTCAAAAATTACAAAGGGCCATAACTCAAGAAGTATTTTTCAAAATTTTATTCAAAAGTTAATCAGGTTGTCTACTCATCACTACCAGTCTATTCATCAAGTTTCAAGGTTCTAGCTCCAATGGTTTTTGAGATATTTTGCTGACAAGGTAAAAATGCCCAAAATTACAAAGGGTCATAACTCATGAAGTATTTTTTTAGAATTTCTTCAAAAGTTAATCAGATCATCTGCTCATCACTTTAAATCCAGTTCCATGGCTCTAGCTCTAATAGCTTTTGAGATATTTTGCTGACAAGGTAAAAATGCCCAAAATTACAAAGGGCCATAACTCAAGAAGTATTTTTCAAAACTTCTTCAAAAGTTAATCAGGTTGTCTACTCATCACTACCAGCTATTCATCAAGCTTCAAGGCTCTAGCTCCAACGGTTTTTGAGATATTTTGCTGGCAAGGTAAAATTGCCCAAAATTACAAAGGGCCATAACTCATGAAGTATTTTTCAGAATTTCTTCAAAAGTTAATCAGGTCATCTACTCATCACTACAAATCCATTTACTAAGTTTCAAGGCTCTAGCTTTAACAGTTTTTAAGATATTTTGCTGACAAGGTAAAAATGCCCAAAATTACAAAGGGGCATAACTCAAGAAGTATATTTCAAAATTTCTTCAAAAGTTAATCAGGTTGTCCACTCATCACTACCACTCTATTTATCAAGCTTCAAGGCTCTAGCTTCAATAGTTTTTGAGATATTTAGCTGACAAGGTAAAAATGCCCAAAATTACAAAGGGCCATAACTCATGAAGTATTTTT
The DNA here is from genome assembly GCA_964016985.1 of Anodontia alba. Taxonomy (NCBI): domain Eukaryota; kingdom Metazoa; phylum Mollusca; class Bivalvia; order Lucinida; family Lucinidae; genus Anodontia; species Anodontia alba. Next base: position 11,948,258 of record OZ024830.1, on the reverse strand, counting down.
CAGAATTTCTTCAAAAGTTAATCAGGTCATCTACTCATCACTACAAATCCATTTACTAAGTTTCAAGGCTCTACCTCAAACAGTTTTTGAGATATTTTGCTGACAAAGTATAAATGCCCAAAATTACAAAGGGCCATAACTCAAGAAGAATTTTTCAAAATTTCTTCAAAAGTTAATCAGGTTGTCTACTCATTATTACCAGTCTATTTATCAAGTTTCAAGGCTCTAGCTTTAATAGTTTTTGAGATATTTTGCTGACAAGATTGCATCCATATTTTTTCAAAGGGCCATAACTCAGAAAAGGGGCATAATCCTGTCAAGAAAAAAAATACGTGTCAGCTATTTTTTCATGAGGAATCCATATAAGAAATTTCAATACAGTAGCATTCACGGTTCTAAAGTTATGCTATGCATAAAAAAGCGTGACGAACGGACAGAAGGATGGACGAACAACCTAGAAGCAATATGCCCCTCCAACTTTTTTTGAAGTTGGGGGCATAAAAATCAAGACACACAGGAACCTCTTAATAGCATACTTCATAATAGCTTGGTTTTTGAAAACAGAAATGTATGGATTTTATAGAAAAATGACCATTTATGGTCATTTTTCTATACAATCTATGCATTTCTGTGTGGATACATATCCAAACAGAAATGTATGGATTATATAGGAAAATGACCATTTATGGTCATTTTTCTATATAATCTAGCATTTCTGTGTTGATACAGCATAGTTGTTCCGCTAATATGATTTTTACTTTTGATCCCAGCAAAAGTGTAATAAAGACATTTTAGTGCATAAACAGTTTACAGGTGCCTTGAAAGGTTACTATACCATCTGAAGATGAGAGGCTGAGGCGAACTCCATGTCTTCACAATATATCATATCTGACACCTTGGCTGATATAGATTTTCCAATGGTCACATGATCCTGGCTTCTCTCAAGTCTGAAATGAACCATGTCTTCAGCCATATTTCCAACTATATGCACACAGGCAGTCTATCAATGAAGGCTCAAATCTATTCTATGTCATTTTGGCCAAATCAAGTGAAAAAATGCCTTCAAACATGAGCAAAATGTGCAGATTCAGATCATAATGCACATGGGCAAAATATCATTAAGACCTTTCACTTAATACAATCTGTGGTATCTTCTGATTCTGTTAGCAAACAGTAAAGGCCCTGATCAGACTGTGCAGATGTGCAAGCTGATCTGGGCCTTTGCTGACCGAAATTGCCTGAACACGTTTTGGCATGGCACAGCCCATTTGAGCCTGACCTTACCCCTCTCTAGTCAGTTTCATTGTGGTTTTACTAGAAATTTTCTTTGGCTCTGATTCCCAGTTTGTAGCTGAGCCCTCATCTTTGTTTCATCACAGTGTTGAAAAATTAATCTATAAGTTGTTTTTTTCTGTGTTTATCCAATAACAAGTTACAGAACCTCTACATATACCAAACAATTATGTGTAGCTAAAACTGTATCATGATTCAGAGTAAGATTTAGCACTAATCAAACCAGGCCCTGAGGCTATAAAACTTTTTTCATGCTCAACTCAGCTGAGCATGGAATTTTCTCTGCTAATAAATATGCAAATGCCAATAAAAGTTGACATTTTCATATTTATTAGCAGAGAAAATTTCATGCTCAGCTATGTTTAGCAAGAAAGAATTTGCAATCATTAGTAATTTGAGATTTATTACCTGGAAAACTTTTCATGCTCAGCTGAGTTCAGCATGAAAAGAGTTTTATAACCTCAGGGCCAGGTTTAAGTTCCCACCTCTACAACTGTGCTCTTGTCCATTCCAAGGTAGTATTTCTGTTACAGTTTCTTCTCATTTGTTATGGTATATGTCCCAAAATTTCAAACACTTTATTCCATACCTTTTGGTCCTAATTTTGCTTTTTATGCAGCTGTTTTTTAAAATACTTAGTGGAATGGCAAAAAGTGTACACCTTGATCAGACTGCTCCCTCAGGAGCAGTCTGATCTGGTTCTGCACTGTTTGCATGTCAGTTTGTCAGAAACCTTGTTGTTTCAAACTTCAGGGCATTTAATGTAGTTCTGCTGTTTTGTTTTTTTTGTTTTTGTTTTTTTGTTGTTGTTTTTCGTTTTTTTTGTTTTTTTTTCATTCAACCCTTAGCTTGTGCCTTGGGAGGGCTGTGTTCTAAGACTATAGGTGTTTCTGGGATCTCCTTATTTGTTTTTACAGATTTTATCAAATGAACTGCACATATCCTGACCAGACTGCACCAATGTAAAACTGGACAGGACACCACAGGTGACAGCCTTAAGAAAGGCTATCTAGCAAACTAGTTCAAATAATCCAGTGCTGGTGTTAAGCTTCTTTTAAGGAATTGTCATGCCCTATTTTCCAATAACACTAAGAAAAAAGTCATTTGTCATCAGCTAACTCTTCAAACTGAAGATTAATATTTGCTTTACTTACAGTTTGTTCAGGAAGACATCTTCAACATTATCTCTGTACTTAGCAAGAAGTGGTCGGATAATGGGATAATCTTTTGTCTGAAATACAGCCGAATTATTAATCCATTTACCTCAAGAGTGCTCTCCTTCCACAAATCTTTGGACCAGTCTATTTCCAACAGCAGAGTGTCTGGTTAATTTTTATTATTACTATGTTTTATAGAAACTCCTGTAATTAATGCAAACAGTGTAGACCAAGATCAGATGCTGCATTCTGCAACATCTGACCTGGGTCAGCACTGTTTGGCAAATACCCTTTTGGAGGTTTCCCGACTAAAATAGGTTATGGTAAATCGCTTGGGGAAGAGAGAGCTAATCTTAGTGCTTTTTGTACGTTTGTTCGATTTGTGCTTGTTTGGATTTGTTGGTTTCCTCTTCCTTTGTTTGTTTGTGTTGAGTTTTTATGGCCCAGTCAACCCAATGGGGTTATGTCGAGCGCGGTCAGTTTACTTAACCACACGTTTACTGGACAGGCTTAGTCCTCTAAGCAGTTAACCAGTATTGTGCACATTCTTTTGCCAGAAACCGACAACTGCCCTTCTTGAATCAACGGAAGGGAGAGAATGACCGTAGAAAATATTTCATGATCAATCTCCACGAAAGAATGTTGCTGACCTCAGAGGGGGTTGAACCCGCGACCTCCTAGTCTCCAGTCGGATGGCGCATCCAACTGAGCCACCGCAGCCGGCGTTTCCTCTTCCTCTTGGTGTCTGGGAAGGGCTGCGGTTTGTGATTGTGTCACTCCCTGGACTTTTCTCTTACCTTTTTTTTAAGAATAATGTCTATATATATATATATATATATATATATATATATATATATATATATATATATATATATATATATATATATATATATATATATATATATCAATATCTGAACTGTAATGAGAAAAAATGTACTTTCTAACATGTTTACCCAACAAAGACTCAAATCAGCCTGTGCATTTGTGCAGTCTGATCAGTCTTAGTTGTTCACCTGAACAACTGAATTTTGCATCCTTGGCTAACCAAATGTGCTCAGTCAAGATTCTGATCTGACTGCATGAATCTACAGGTTGGTCTGAATTTTTGCTGGGCTCACAAAGGTGCATTTTATGACATTGCCACTCATTTAATACCAGTATGAACAAAGAAGGTCTACTGTGTTTTTCAGATCTCAATTCTCATTGACAACAGCAAATACATTTTGTACAGCTTGTGACTGGAATTCTCCTCCAAGTTTGATATGCTTCAGATTGGAGCTTTCTAAACTTTCCTAATATTAGCCCTTAAAGTGTGGTGAATAAAAAAAGTCTCATTTTTCGAGGGTAGGCCTACTTGGGCACACGTCACAATCTCCAGAAACAAGACACATCACTTAATTTCTCCATTTTACCCAACAATGGAGGAAATATATTTTCAAACATGTGCCCAGCAAAGATTCAGATCTGCCTGCTCATTTGTGCAGTCTGATCAGAATTTTCACTAGACACATTTTGGATAGCCAAGGATTTTGGAGATTTATTCACTGACTTCTACCTGCATTCAAGGTCAATTCATAAAATAAATCTCCAAAATCCCAGTCAAGTTTCTCTATTTTTCCTATTAGGCCATTTTTGGGCTTTTCTTCAGTCTCTCTCTGTAAAAATGAGAGATGAATCAAAAACTGTTATCCATCTTGCTTGTATGTTGTGCTAATCGCTTGGGAGTTTTTTTTGCTCTTTTTTTAAGTGTCTCAACCAGGTGACCAATATCATGTGAAGGTAATGTGAATATAGCAGTTCTGCAAATATGGTGGCTTGTTTATCCAGCTACCACACATGAAAGTCTGAGTAAAATTGTACAAATATTAAGGATGCTCAGGTAAAAGGTACCCCCTCAAATTTAAATAGCAAATTAGCATAGTAAGGGTTTAAGCTTATCAAGTTTAAGCAGAAACATTAATGAAATTACATCATAAAGGTCACAATATGTTTTAATGCTTAAAGCACCAAGCAAGATTTGTAGAAGACATTCTGTTTTCTATTTTTCATAGAAAATAAGTCTTGACTGCTTAAGATGGCGCTAGGGGGCGTATATGCAGCCTCGCAAACTACAGTGTTGCACATGAAGAGACTCAATCAAACCGAGTCTCCGATTTTTTTTGATTTTGTGTGTTCTTTGTTTCCAAAGGTAATCCTTCTTGACTTATTTGACATTTGATGTGAATCCACCTGAAATGTCCAGACTTATGTTCTATGAAAAATAAAAAAACAATTTTTACAAAAGGTCATCTGCTGCAGTTGTGATTGGCACTTTAAGGGTTAAATCTCACTCACATTAGAAACAGCTTGAATAGTGTTTCTCAGCGCTTTGTTGTTCTCCATTAGAATGTGTAGCCTTCCACCTGTACCATGTAACAGTCGGTATAGTTCTAGGATCATCTCTTCATCATAGGCTTCCCTGAAATAATACAGCCAGATATTACAATAAATCCTTCCTCCCGTACAATGTAACAATTGTATAGTTCTAGGATCATCTTTTCATCACAAACTTCCCTGAAATAATACAGCCAGATATTACAATAAATCCTCCCTCCCATACCATGTAACAATCGGTATAGTTCTAGGATTATCTCTTCATCACAGGCTTCCCTGAAATAATACAGTCAGATATTACAGTAAATCCTCCCTCCCATATCATGTAATTGTCTGTTTAGTTCTAGGATTATCTCTTCATCATAGGCTTCCCTGAAATAATACAGCCAGATATTACAATAAAGCAAGCAGTATTGTGAGAGGTTTGTGTTAAGAAAGTATCATGAGGTACCATATTTACTCTAAGTATTCAGACAGACAGGCCTCAGCAAATAGCATAACCCAGATCAGATGCTGCTGAATTCACTGCTTGCCACAATCTAACAGTTTTTAGACACTTCAACAGACATAGAAAATTGGATATACATTGGAAGCAAATTTGAGCTTGCCATAAAAATGTCAGAGGTCAACCTAACATCATCTCTTAAACAAACTTGGTAGATTTTGTGTACCTGGTGCTATACATCAAGATTCAGCTTCAAGGCTTAATTGGTTCTGGAGAAAAAGATTTTTGTATGTTGTTACATGGTGGCAATCTTAATTAATGGACCGAGATGATTTGCAAAAAAAAAAAAAAAATTTCAATTCCACTTAGAAGGCTCCACATAAAGTTTAAAATAAATTGCCTCAGAGGTTTTAGAGAAGTTGTAAAAAGCAGGGCTCGGGAAATTTTGAAATCTGAATCGGTCCAGCCGATGACGATGACGTCATCAATGAGCCCATTTCCAAAAACAAATATGTATATATCACCTGTCACGAAAACTAATGACAACTGGCAGTCCTATAACTCCTTTTAAATAATACACCTCAACCGCGTTATATGACGGAAGTCCGGGTATAACGAGCATGATCAAAGCTGGCGTCATCAATAACTACAGTCAGGTATGTAAAAAGAAAGAAAAAAAAAACGGTTTTGTTGTTATTTCCACCTCCGCAGGGTTTTCCTAAACTATTTACAAACAACTGATTCCCGTCTTGTATAAGCGCGAAGACGGCGGGAAACAGGAGAGACGGAACGAAACGACTTTCAAGGACCTAATTAGGTCTAATAAAAAGTCTGCGCCACGGGTGGTTTTGCTGTTTTCAATGTTTCAAGATTTGACCAGACTGCTTAAATTTTAAGCACTGACCAATCTTGTCTAGCGCAAGTGGTGCATTACTTATTTTTACCGTGAAATCTGCCTTGAATTATACTCACGTGTTACGGCAATCAACAACAACAACTACAACAAAAAAAAGAATCAATCAATTATACCCAGATCAGACGCCGTTGTATGCGACATCTGATTAGGACGTACACGGTTTGGAAATTAATTTATCAAATCTGGGACCGAGAAACCGTGTGCTGATCAAAACAAAAAAGAAGAGGAAGAAAACGGGTGTGTTCAAGCAGTGCATTCTTTTATCACTCTCAGTAAAGCGACCTTTGATCTTTTGGACACGCCGACTGCACCTGGATGTTTTGCAGTCTCAGTGTATTCACACGTGTCACACAAACGGATTAATTATCAGACTACCGTTACTGATGATTCGTGTTAATCGCTTGTTTACCGCACAAAGGTCAGTGAAGTGTTGATTTTTTGACAATGTTTGGATAATGACGTAATTAATTTGTGCTGCCGTTATTCAGCTGTCTCTCCAATATACATGTCAAATGACCGTTTAGGGCCTTTTAACTACCATAACATCGCATTTAAAAGGTGCGCGGACGTTGTCAGTTTGGGAAGACCTGACCGTCTGTGATTTTTTAGACATCATTGATTCGTGAAAATTGGTTGGTTGGGGAAAAATGGGGTTCAAGGTAAAACCTGTTGGACCGATTTATTAGCGTTTCGGGGTGTTTGAAATCAGTCCAGAATTCTTAATTTCGGTCCAGACCGGCTATTTTTCCGGTTTTCCCGAGCCCTGGTTCAAAGGTATAGACAGACAGACAGCTGACAGACTGCAAGAGATCACAACAGCTCATCCCGAGGCTCATGTGAGCTAAAGATGCCAAAAGAAACCATTTTGACCACAAGTTCTACAGTTTTTTATGAGCCAAAGACAATAACAAGAGGACCATGTTGGTCCTTGTTGCTCACCTGAGCAAATAGTTTTGTATATTTCCTATGGAAGTTTCATTTAAGTTCATTGCTTTAAGAGTTTTGTATAAATTTTATGTTCAAGGGTGACATGATGATCCTATAAAAAGGAGAAGCAATGCCGTATATGGCAAGCAGTGCCTAATTTTTTAAATCTGATCATCAAAATTTCTATATACATGACTGTAGATATACAGGGAAAATAAGCCCCACCCCCTAGTGGCCATGGTTTTTGACAAACCATGACAGCTTTAACAATCTTGGTAGAGGATCACCAAAGAAGCATTTCTGCCAGGGGTCCAGTGGTTTCTGACAAGAAGATTTTTAAAGTAATCTATATAGATAAATAGGGAAAATAAGCCCTGCCCCATACATACATGTTTTTTGACATGACGGCTTGACCAATCTTGGTCGAAGGTCACCAAAGAAACATTCCTGCCCAGTTTGAAATCGGTCCTATTGTTTCTGACAAGAAAATTTTCTATACAGATATATAGGGAAAATAAGCTCCGCTCCCTAATAAACCATGTTTTTTTGACCAATCATGATGGCTTGAACAATCTTGGTAAAGGGTCACCAAAGGAACATTTCTGCCAAGTTATATTGAAATCCGGTGGTATTTAACAAGCAGAGTTTTAGTTTTCTATAGAGATATATAGGGAAAAGCCCCGCTCCCAAGTGGCCATGTTTTTTTTATGAATCATGAGGGCTCAAACAAACTTGGTAGAGGATCACCAACAGAACATTTCTTCCAACTTACTTTGAATTGGTCCAGTGGTTTCTGACAAGAAGATTTTTAAAGTTTTGTCTTTTGGCTGCCATGGCAACTAGATCCTGCATGGATTCCAAATCTTTGAACAATTTTCAGTCAGTGTTACTAAAGGATCAATCCTGTGAAATTTGGTTAAAATTGGCTCAGTGGTTTAAGAGGAGATATTGTTTAAAGAAACTGTGGATGGACAGACAAACTGACAGTGATGACAGATGGTGAGTGATCACAATAGTTCACTATGAGCCTTTGGCTAAAAACATGAAACAACTAGAGCAAGTCGATTGGGCACCATTGCATATCCCCGAGCCAGCGCCAACGCATATCTCCGTGCACATCAAAGATTCTAAATGCGTTTCTCCAGTCTTCATCCATAGGGGTATTACCTGTGACAGTTTCAAGGCTCTAGCTCAAAATGCCTAAGAGGAGTTGTGTGACAATAAAAATAAAAGGACCCAAAATCCTACTTTTTAACCTCTAGTGACCCCCAGACATGCCCCTGGGGCAAAATATTTGCACCACTGTACTCTACTCTTCATTACCTTCGATTTGACATGCATGATGACTATGTTTGTACAAAACGGATTTTGGACCCTTTGGGGCCACACACCCCTGGCCCTGCCCCTCACCCCCCTAGGGGTTACATCAAAATTCACTGCCCCCAGCCCCTGGGCAAAATTTTTGCACCACTGTATTTTACTCTTCACTACCTTCGATTTGATATGCAACATGACTATGCTTGTACAAAATGGATTTTTGACCCTTTCAGGCCACACACCCCTGGCCCTGACCCCCCCTCCCCCGGGGTTACATCAAAATTCATAATGTGTTCCTCCAGTCCTCATCCATAGGGCTATCGCCTGTGACACTTTTGAGATTCTAGCTTAAATGGTCAAGGAGCAATGGTGTGACATTACAGACGGAGGTATGGACGGATGGACCGACAGACAAACGGACAAGTCTTGCAAGAGGTATGTTATGAGGTTATCCCTTTGATCTTTCTTTGATCTTTTTTAACCTTATAACACCATTTTTAACCTCACAACATCAATTTTTACCAATTTTTAACCCCACAATGATGGAATAAACAGACATCAATACAAATTCTAACCTCGGAATGTACCTGGCGTATGTGCGGATGGATGGGCGGACGGACGGAACGAACAGATGGATGGGGGCTTTCATAATATCCCCCCTTTTTCTTTGAAAAGCCTGGGGATAATAATACCCCACTGTTATCATGTTGTGGGCAGATAACTCTGTCAAAAATTGACGAAGTTAGCCAATGAGCAATCTCAAATCAGACCTCCACAATATCAATGCACATATCAAATCTGGTGATAATCCATGAGATATACTCATTATTGTCCTGAAACTAAAATATAGATGTGTTGCAGGCACATAACTCTGTCAAAAATTAATGAAATTTGTCAAGGAGCAATCCCAAATCAGATCACAATATCAATGCACATACCAAGTTTGGTGAAAATCCATTGACATTTACTCAAGTTATCATCCGGAAATGAAAATATGGATGTGTCACGGGCAGATAACTGTCAACAATTTATAAAATTTGCCTATCTGCAAAATCAAATCAGCCCTCCAGAATATCAATGCACATACCAAGTTTTGTGTAAATCCCTTGATATTTACTAAAGTTGTCATCCCTAAATGAAAATATGGATATGTTGCAGGCAGATAACTGATGAAATTTGCCCATTAACATTCCACCTGATCTTCATAATATCAGTTCACACACCAGGTTTGGTGAAAATACATTGACAATGACTCAAGTTATCATCCGGAAATGAAAATACAGATGGACAGATGAACACACAGACAACCAACATGATAATGGTGGGGTATAAAAAGGACAAGGAGGGACAAGGGTTCTTTTAATGCAGCTTAAGGGTAAAACTAGTTTTTCAGTTATTTCATGGCTGTTTAGAGTATCATCAAAAACTACTGACCCGAGGTGCTATGGCCAACCTGATGCACTACCGGTATTGCTCGAGTTCAAAGGCTCCAAACAGCCAAGAAATAACTGTTTTATTACCCAATCCATCTAGTACACAGCATATTAGACCATAGAACATAATTTAGGAGAAATATCAATTTAGGAGAAATGACTGTATAATATAACATATCTGAAGCTTTTTTAGTAATTTCTGTTGGAAATATAATTTATAATTCTTCCTATAGCAAAAAAATATTTGCTTTAGAACACTATCATGCTGTTTGACGAGTATAGATGACATAACATGATATCATACTTGCAGTTCCTGTCAGCAAAGTCATACTATAGCAAAAAATACTTTATAATTTTGCTTGTGTTGAAGTTTTACAGCCCAGTCAACTCAATGGGGACATGTCGAATGTGGTCATTTTACCTAACCACACTTTTACTGGGCAGGCTTGGTCCTCTAAGCAGTTAACCTGTATTGTGCACATTCTGTCGCCATAAACTTACAAATGCCCTCCTTGAATCAGCGGAAGGGAGAGAATGGCCATAGAAAAAAGTTCATGATCAATCTCCATGAAAGAATGTTGCCGATCTGGTGGGGATCAACCCAACAATCTCCTGATCATCAGTCAGATGCGCATCCAACTGAGCCACAGGAGCTGGTAAAAAAAAAATAGTTCATAACTGTATAAAGTAGACTGGGTAATAAAAAACTTTATAGTGTAAAATTTCATTTTTGTAAGATGAAAGTATATATTGAGCTATACTAGCGGAAATAAAAATCGAACGTTTTCTTTTGGAGCAAAATAATAGAAATACTTAAATGATTTCATTCAAACTTTTTAAGGTATGTGTGCTTTGAACAATTTTGACCAATTTTTAATGAAAACTTTAATCGTATATGTTAGCATGTCCAAAGTAATTTCATTTGCCTTGAGGAGAAGTAACTGACAGGATTTGCTTGCCCCCTTAAAAATGAGCCAGGTGGGAGCAAATAGGCACCCTCTTATTTCAATCCCTGATAGGAAAACAGCTTTTTTTCTCTCTTGAATTAGTTCTAATTCTCTTGGTTTTAACCCATTTATGCCTAGTGTCCCATAAAAGGGACATTGGCAAACAGTGTGGACCCAGACCAGATGCCTCAGAATGCATCATCTGATCTGGCTCTACACTGCAATGAGTTAAGAAATTCCTACATAACAAGGTAATGATAAAAAATAGCCAGACACCCTGCTATGGGAAACCAATTGGTCCAAAGGGTTGTGGTAGAAGAGTCCACTCAAAGTAAATAGGTTAAATAATAATAACAAAAAATAAACAGCTCACCTGTCCATTAAAATGAGAATAAGGACACAATATACAATCTCAAACAGATCAGCTTCCTTCCAGAAACTTGCTATCATTCTCTGATAGTTAGCCCTGTTGAGAAAACAAGCAATGGATCATAAGCAGGAATGCTATAAACAAACAAACAAATTTTAGAGTATGACAGCCATTATTACAACCATAGCTACAGATAATATTTTCTTATTTCTTGATGAAAACCTAGGTGAGCTTAACAAAAAAACAGCTTGAAATAAGGCACTTTTTTTCCGACTGAAATATTTTTCTTATTTCTCCATGCAAACATATGTTGTGGGTACTCATTAGAAGTGCCTCATTGAGACACTTCTGAGTACCCACAATATATGTTTTCATTAAGAAATAAAACAGGAGGTCCATGGGCCATAATTTGCTCACCTGAGCAAAACAGCCATTGCATATCTTCAATACAACTTTCTTCCGGTATTGCCACATTTGCAAATTTGACCTTGCCATAGAAAGATCAAAGGTCAACCTAGGATCATCATCTGACCTTAAGTCTCAGATGCTATATACCAAGATTCAGCCTTGAAGCTTTTTTGCTTCTGGAGAAGAAGATTTTTAGCTGTTTTTTACCCTTAAGTATCAATGCTGTATACCAAAATTCAGCCTTGAAGCTTTCTTAGTTCTGGAGAAGAAAAATTTTAAGTGTTTTTTACCATATATGGGCATAGGGGACATCTTATTTGATGATGCAGAACTGTTTGAACAAGTTGATAATACTCCTTCAACAAAAGCCCAATGTGAAATCAGGCGAAAATTGGTCAAGCTGTTTCAGAAAAGAAGACGTTTAAATAATACAAGATTTTATACATATATATATATAGCCCAGGAGCAAGGGCAGACAACCCCCAGAGACAAAAGTTTTGTTGTAATTAAAATGTTTGCTACTTTGATGATACATTGTAAGTTTCAGCCATTGGTCTTAAATACATTTTGAGAAACGGAATTTTCAATATTTTCCCCATACAAATGCATAGGTCGCAAATTTGACCTTGCTGTAAAAAGGTTAAATATCATCCTAGGGTCATCATTTGTACAAACTCAGATTACCTTCAGTCCCCAATGCTCTGTAACAAGATTCAGCCTTGAAGCTTTCTTGGTTCTGTAGAAGAAGATTTTTAAGTGTTTTTTTACCATATATGGGCATGGAGGCCATCTTGTTTAATGATGCAGAACCATTTGAACAAATTGATAATACCCCTTGAAAAGAAGGCCCACTGTGAAATCTGGTGAAAATTGTCATGCTGTTTCAGAGAAGAAGATGCTTAAAGATTACGAGATTTAATAATTGTATATAGCCCAAGGGCAAGGGTAGATAACTCTGGGGGACAAAATTTTGATTGTAACTGAAAGGATTTGCTACTTTGATCATACGTTGTAATTTTCAGCTATTGGTCGTTAATACACTATGAGAAACTGAATTTTCAATATTTTCCCCATACAAATGCATAGGGATGCAAATTTGACCTTGTCGTAAAAAGGTCAAATGTCAACCTAGGGTCATCATTTGAACAAACTTGGTAGACCTTGAGTCCCTGATGCTATATACCAATATTCACTCCTGAAGCTTTCTTGGTTCTGGAAAAGAAGATTTTTTTAAGTGTTTTTACCATATATGGGCATGACCCATCTTCAGACCATTAGTATAAATTTTTCATCCCCAATTAACAGAAGGCTCCAGGACAAATTTGAAAAAAATTGGCCCAGGGGTTTCAGAGGGAGAAGTTGTTCAAAGGTGTGGACGAATGATGGATGCGGAGTGAACACAATAGCTCATCCTGAGCCTTCGGCTCAGGTGAGCTAAAAATAAATATCAAAACTTTTCAGTTGAAAAAAGCGCCTAATCTGGAGCTATGGTGACTTCATGTTATTCACTGACAGTAAGAACTCCAGAGGAACTTAGTGATTATATTTTATTATATACCCAGCAGTTATGTGCAGAGTATTTTCTGTGAATTATTTTCTATAAGGCATAAAAAAGAAATAGCTGTGTTTCCTCTAACATGTGAAAAAAAAAAAAAAAAAAATGGGTCGGTAGGTAGGAGAAACTTTTTTTTTTCTATTTTTTCTCCAGAAAAGAACAGGGTGAGGCCTGTAATTTTATGAAAATGCAGGTATTTTGTTAAGGGTCAGTGCTTTACTTTTTTATTTGAAACAGGGTTGGTTGGGTTAGTGGAAATACAGCTATTTTTTTTTTTCGCCTTATTCAAGATATCAGTCTCTAGTCAATTATTTCACTATGTCAGAACTGTTTTTATAGAATAATCTGAGTGTTTGTTTTCTGCATGAAGAGACTTCGCATCCTTGACTGCCAAAAATATTCCCGATAAAGATTCTGATCAGACTGAGTGCACATGTTCTCATTACAAAAACACGCCTATATAATTTTGACCCCCTTAAACCCCACTTTTACATAGTAAAACTGGGGTTTACAGGAGTATGCATTATTTTTCTTATTTCTGCTCAAAAGCATAGATTGTGGGTACTCGTTAGAACCGCCTCGCCGAGGTGGTTACAATCTATGTTTTGAGCAGAAATTTGAAAAATATCAGATTTTTTTTTATCTGAAAATTTTAAGTTTTTGGAGGTAAAATTTTCTGTGTATTTGAATAGGCATGTTTTCGTAATGTAAGGTACATTTTCTGATGTTTTCTGCTCATCTGGTTGATAAAGTACTTACTAGGAGTTATTGCCACTGGCTTGGTGGTTTCTCTACCACTACACTTAATCCTGGTCCTGCTGAACCCACATATGCCATGCCTTTGCAAACAATGTAGATCCAGATTAATTGGCTTCTGAAAAAGCAAACTGACTTGGATCTGCACTGTTTCTCATTAAGTATGTTAATTTGTATCAATAACCTGGATCAATTAATCCAATTAGCTGAAAGTTAGTCGCAGGCGTGGCATTTTAATTTATTCAGCATGGCAAGGGTTAACACAATCAATACAACAGCAGTGAAAACAATCATCACATTGTTCCAAGTGAGTCCTATTAAGTGATATAACAGGATCAGGCTTCTTTATAAACAAATTTGAGGAGTTAGTCACTGCTAAAAAGTTCAGTTACTTTCTTAATCCATTTATGCCGAACTTAACTCTTTTGACCTGTCCATTACTTACAGAAGGGGTGTCTTGTTAGTTTTCTTTATTACTATATTTGATAGAAATTCCTTTATTTAATGCAAATAGTTTAGACCTTGATAAAATGCTGCATTCTGCAACATCTGATCTGGGTCTATACTGTTTGCCAATGTAACGCAAGGCATAAATGGATTAAACTAAGTAAATTCTCCGAAAATGAGCTTGCTTTGTCTGTCTGTCACACACACACACACACACACACACACACACACACACACACACACACACACACACACACACACACACACACACACACACACACACACACACACACACACACACAAAAGAATTTCATTTACTTGATAGGAGTAGTGATCTGCCAAGCATATGGCCCAGTACTTGTTTCATCCCCAAGTCTGAAGCCATCTATCTTCACTCTCCGTGGTTTGATGTGTTCAAGCCTGTTATGCACATGTTTCTGTACTTTGTTCACATTCTTTTCCTGACTAGTAGAGAATCTTCTGTTTCTGCTCATGGCAGTGGCTGCACGGCTCTGTCTTGTCACTGGCCGAGAGGTACCTGGCTGTGGAGTTATGCCAGGAGTATCTGGTAGACCTGTAGAATATAGGACAGATAACTATTAGCAGGGTAAAAGGAAGGCTGCTCCTCCCCAGATAATATAGGCCGAACCATGTGAAAATGTGTTTTTGGATATATGCATCCACACAGTCATATCAGGGCCTTCACTATCTGTGGACAGTGAAGGCCCTGATCTGCCTGTGCTGTCCATTAACATGGTATACTACAGAATGTATAAATGGAGAGCAAAGGCCTGGATGATATTTTGCATTTGTGCAGGGTTATCTGAATCTGCATATTTTGGGCATAATGGAAGGCACATTTTTCGCTTGATATGACCCACACTATAATTCAGGATTTTTTTTTCTTATTTCATCACTCAAATGTATATTGTGGGTAGTAAGTACTGTCAGTCAGACAGGCCTGCGTAGACATTGTTGGCCCAGATAAGATGTCACAGAAGGTGGGTCAGGGTCTACACTGTGCTATTCATCCAGCAGTTTTTAGACACACCAACAGGTTACCAAACTGACTTGTTCAAATACTAGGACAAGTATGGTAAAAGGTTAACGGTATCCAATACAAATAGTAAATATAGTAATATAGTACAATTGTATTATACAGAATGCAAAAAAATGACATTTTTTTTTTATTGTTATTCTGTCATTCAAAATATTTATGGCAATTAATTTAATGAAAGTGGTATCTGAAGCTTGAATCAATATATAAAGGTCACTGTAAATTTTTTGTTTAGCGAAAGTCACCTGTATTTTATATACTGGATCCAGTGCTATCTTTTGTTAGATGTTATGCTCCTTCTCCCAACTTATATATACATATATATATATATATATATATATATATATATATATATATATATATATAGAGAGAGAGAGAGAGAGAGAGAGAGAGAGAGAGAGAGGATCTTACATGAGAGGTCATTTAATATGAAATTTATGAAACGAGTTTGGGTAATTTCGGGGTATTTTGCGAGCTTTGGCGAGCAAAATACCGAAATTACCCAAGGAGTTTCATAAATTTCATATTAAATGACCACAAATGTAAGATTCTGTTTATCACATGGCTCTTCCGATGACAAAAAATGCACAAAATATATTAAGATAACGGCTTCCCATAGCTAAGCGGAACAAATCACTACCAAGGATTCAAAAGTACTACGCAACAAAAATAGTTAACATATTATTTGATAAGTACCAAAAATAACTAGAAACAAGATAAATATGCCATTTATCACTTCATTAAACTGTAAGAATTGATGATAATTTTTATTTGAGCTAATATATATTTCATTTGAATAAATAAATTTAAAAATAAATATTCCCTTCAACGTCATTCAGCGAGTCAATACGTCACTGAGAATCAGTAGGGAAATCCCCCGTAGTTAGCTGTTGTATTTAAAGGTCATTGACCTAGATCAATACAGTTAATACAGTGGTTGATACACCCAAGTAAATGACAGATTTCAAGAACATAAAACATTTTAACTGTAGTTTGGATTTTAATTTGACACAATTATTCACTGTCAGAGTCATGTTATCCTCCAATGCTTTTTTGGAGGAGGTGATTTATTTTTCACTGACTGTTTGACGACATCGATGTTGAACGTGCCTCTAAATATGTTGCCGAAAAACATCCAATTTTAACCACCATGAATATTTCTGGTAGCTGTGTTATTCACATTGTGATTGTGTTGTCTTCCCCTTCCATCAGTCTGACATTTATAGTTCATCTCAAAATAATATTTCAAAATTGAAGGCAGGATCTGTTTCAAAACTGAAAGTTGTATCGGCGAACGCGGACACCATCTTGTGTTGCTATCAATAAGCGGAGTAATATGAATACTAATGAGAGTAATTAGGCTAACCAATGGGAAGCCTTGCAGGTGTTATAACACGTGTGGTTATATGATTTTTATGACATGGGTTATTTCATTGAATAACTTGACAGTCATTTGATAAATATATATATATATATTATAAATACAGGTCAGTCCCGTTAGTACTCAAGTCGTTAGTGCGTGAATACGGATATAACGCGAGGACGTCATGCCTCCCAAATTTTTTTCGAAGGGTCCCAGTTTCCCCATCCACTAGGTCAAAATAACAAAATGTGTTTTTTGTTTTTCAGAGCTTGCATCTGCAGAAAAAGAAATTATTTACTGCTGTTGTACATGTCATAATAGCAAATAAAAAAAAAATGATTTTGAAAGAATAAAGCTAATCAATGTATTGTCTCTGTTGTATTTTTGTTTGTGTACGTGCGTAATGACCGTAATTGACCTTTTGATGTTTATTTTAAGAAGACAAACTTGTGCCAATTAAAATTTCATTTAACTTTTAAACGATAAAAACTTATCCATCAAGAAATGGCTTATCCCGCATCTAAAGAATGGGAATATAGCCACAGTTATCCATACTTAATTTGTAAATACTTGAAAGACACCGAATTTTCCAGTTTGATATGGCCGCCTTGCCAACCTAATTAGATATTCATCCAATCAGCGACGCGGATCACTGGACGTCGATTACTGCGCACGCGGTCAGGTAGTAGAGCATGTAACTGTGAAATTTGTCCGGCACTCATTGTTGTCATGAAAAAGTTCATTCTGCTATCAGTTTAACACTGATTAAAATGGAAAACCAAAGAAGAAAACGAAAAGCCTTCAGGGTTAAAGAAAAACTTGAGGCCATTGAACATGGCACTTTGTTGGAATCAAATGCTTTGGTTTAGTCAATTTTTTTTCTTTGAGCTTTCGTTCTATTCTATACAAGCAGAACGATTAAAAAAACTTAACGATTTCTGCTGTTTTATAATCAGATTTCTTTTACTGGACTAAAATAATTCGCTATGCTCGCGGGGACCGGTATTGATACCGGACTTTTTATGTGACTTACACCGCACTTCAACACCGTCTGTATTACAACACCGGCAAATATGGCGGATCGAGCCACAAAATGGAAACGTAAATAAAGTATTTAGCGTATATATTGCAGAAAAAGTACATCAGAGGGTGTGAAAAAGACAAAACATACAATGTTAGTACTCATTCGTTTATTTATATAAATAACACATGAAATATCATTGTTTTCATTCATAAATCCCTCCAAACGTAGATACGTGTGTCCCATACAAATGTCAACATTAATAAAGTCTGATCAGTCGGCTCCGAACTTACTACGCGCCTCGCCTATATCGCGGTCTGGATTTGTGCATCCCGACCAGCGCGTAATAACGGGACTAACCTGTATATCCTATCCGACGGGTCATTCAGAGAAATTAAGCATAATACTGTTCCATGAAACTTGTTTTTAACAAGCGTAGTGGTGCAGTGGTTATGCCTCCTGACTCTGAAGGGCTAGGCACTGCCGTCGTAGCCAGCGTGGGTTCGAATCTCACTCAGCCCAGTGGTACTTCATATTTCTCCCTATACATGTTTTTCTGAAGTACTTGCATCAGTAACGATCCTGGGCCAGAATTCTTTGTTGAAGTTTGTTTAAATCTTTAATTATATATATATACATTTATATATATATAAAGGAAAAAGAAATGCATAGGTTTTAATTTTTTCATGATTTTGTTAATTACCAACAACAAACTAATTAAAATTAGGCCATAGATGTAACAATTTCGCACGTGATTCACTGATAAGCACTTTTCACCCTCTGCATGTGCAGTTCTCGAGCCCTGGACTTCCCACAGTGAATAATCATATCGGACAGATCCTTTATGTTGTTTAGTTTAATTCCATTAAAATTTGTTAGGATACATAACGTCATGAAATGTCACAGCTACCTGAAAGAGACAGAGGATGTGCAGTTGAGTTGTTAATGCAAAGTTTCTCAGTTATAGGTCGCTAGGCATATTGGTGGTGCCAAGTCAACCGTCAGCTGACTTCACCAAAGTTTATGTGCTACAGGGTGGTTAGTGGATGTCCCTGTAAGAGATTGTGTGATATATTTGGCATATCTGCGTGACCAGTTCAGAAAGGTGGTGGAAACAGCAGCAAGCACGCCAGGATGTCACAACAACAAGATTCATCCCAATTCTGTGCGAAGCCATTTGAAGGAAGAAGGCTTGTATGCCAGATGACCTTACTTTGGATAATATCTAATGCAGAGAAGACATCAGAATAGGATGAACTAGTTACGATGACACAGCCTTTGTCAATTTCCTGTGCACCTATGGAGACATGTCCTGTTTAGTGACAAGTAAAAGTTCACCCTTTACCGGTTGACGTACGTAAATGCGTTTATTGTCATAAAGGTGACCCATCCTTGGACGCTTGTGTCATGGAAACAGAAAGATTTGGTGGTAGCTTGGTAGTGGGGGTGGGGGGCATTGCCCATGGACTCAAAATACCTCTGATTGTGGCCAACGGAAACTTAAACCACATTACTTACAAAGAATTCTCTGTCAGTGCCAGGTTTGGTTAGTGCACAATTTGACATTCCAACAAGAGGGCCAAGATGGCCCTGTATTGCTCACCTGATTACCAGACAAGTCTGAGTCAATTGGCCTTTCCATTTACGAGAAAAAGTTCAATATTGATTTTCAAGATGGTGGCCATTTTGGATTTCCAATCAGAACGATTTTAGCTACTTTTGATCTACAAGTCACCTTGACAGTTCCAATGAAATTTGAGTCAATTGCCCTTTTGGTTCAGGAGAAAAAGTTCAAAATAGATTTTCAACATGGCTGCCAGGGCGACCATCTAGGATTTCTGATCAGAATGACTTTAAGCTATTTTTGATCTACAAGTCACCCCAATACAGTGTAGCTCCAATATATCGCGGTCCTCGGGGACCAGAGTCCGCTATCGCGATAAAAAGGGAGCGCGATATAAGTCCCGATATGTACCATGCATGTATAACGGCGTGCATAACACTCGCTCGATTTGTCGCCGTGGTAGTTTGCTGAGACATCACGGATAATGGCATTCAATCATGTTGTCACCATATTTCCTAATTAAAATTGGATTAAAATTGCTCAGTGGAATAATTTACAATGGTGCGCTATGTCTAACAAGTAATTCCAATCAAAACCAGCTGATAAACTACGTTTGAAAACAAGAACTCATCGGATTGACAATTTAGGACGCCATTTTGGATACTCTGGTTCCTCTAAAATGGCAAAGGAAAGTTAATTGTGCTAAGATAACTCAAGTTGTTTCCCTTTGCTTATATTGTGGGCGCAAAAAAAAACGAAAAAAAAAAAAAACTGTTGTTTATCAAAGTTAATTTCTTTTTATTTAAGTTTATTTGTTTGTTTTTGTTTTGTATTTTTTGACGCAGTTGTTTTCTTCTGAAATATTTATATCTACAGAAGTGTAAAATAAGCAGACTAAGATCTGTGTATGTAGGACAGAAACATCGTAAGACTACTGTCTTGTAAAACTTGCTGGTGTTGAAAAGGAGGTGGACCGTTTTCACCTATTGAGCAAAATTAGTTTGTGGGCATCACTGACTGATTGAGCATTGAGTAGATCTATGTACTAAATGATGATAATGATTACGACAATAACGGCGATATAATTTATTGTTTGCCACTTATAATCAACTTGTGCGCTGATTGACACTAAGTTGATTGTTTGTCATATAATACCTGACGCCACTTAACGTCCGGATAGGCGCGAAAAATCAATTACAGAGGCAGAACGTGTTTTTTTGTTTGTTTTTTTTCTGAATTTAAATAAAACAATGAATATTTTATGTTTTTAAATTTTTTTTTTTTTTTTTGCTTATGGAAAATTTGGGAGCCATAGCCTATTCTCGATATACTGGATTTAGCGAAATAATGGACCGCGATGTATTGGAGCTACACTGTACTTCCTATCAAATTCCGAGTCAATGGGCCTTTCTATTCAGGAGAAGTGAAAGGCCAATTTTCAAGATGGCAACTGTGGTGGCCATCTTGTATTTCAAATCGGAACAGTTTTAGTTATTTTTGATCTACAAGTCACCTGGACGATTCTTACCAAGTTTCAAGTCAATAGGTTTAGGAGAAGAAGCAAAAAATTTCTGATCAGAACGATTTTAGCTATTTTTGATCTACCAGTCACCCCTATGCTTCCTAACAAGTTTTGAGTCAATTGGCCTTTCGGTTCAGGAGAATAAGCGAAAAACAGATTTTCAAGATGGCCACCATAGCTGCCATCTTGGATTTCCAATCAAAACAATTTTAGCTATTTTTGATCTACAAGTCACTCCAAAGCTTCCTACCCAGGTTTGTGTCAATTGGCCTTTAGATTTTCAAGATTGCCCCATGGCGGCCATCTTGAATTTACAATGGGACAATTTTACTTTTTCTTTTTGATCTTCCCACCAAGTTTTGAGTCAACTGGCCTTTTGGTTCAGGAGAAGAAGTGAAAGGCCAATTTTCAAGATGGCGGCCATGGCAGCCATCTTCAATTTCCGATAGGAACTATTTTAGCTATTTTTGACCTACAAGTAATCCTGATACTTTCTACCAAATTTCATTAGCCTTTCAGTTCAGGAGAAGAAGCGAAAGATAGATTTTCAAGATGGCTGCCATTGCAGCCATCTCAGATTTCTGATTGGAATGATTTTAACTATTTTTGATCTACAAATCACCCAGATGCCTCTTACCAAGTTTGGAGTCAATTGGCCTTTCGGTTCAGGAGAAGAAGCGAAAAATAGATTTTCAAGATGGCCACCATAGCGGCCGTCTTGGATTTCCAATCCCAACAATTTTAGCTATTTTTGACGTACAAGTCACTCCAAAGCTTCCTACCAGGTTTGAGTCAATTGGCCTTTCAGTTCAGAACAAGAAGTGAAAAATAGATTTTCAAGATTGCCCCATGGTGGCCATCTTGGATTTTGGATGGACAATTTTACTTTTTTTTTTTTTTTGATCTAAGAGTCACCCTGATGCTTTCCACCAAGTTTCGAGTCAATTGGCCTTCCGGTTCAGGAGAAGAGGTGAAAAATATATTTTCAAGATGGCAGCCATGGCAGCTATTAGCTATTTTTGACCTACAAGGCACCCTGATACTTTCTACCAAATTTCAAGTCCATTTGTCTTTCGGTTCAGGAGAAGAAGCGAACGATAGATTTTCAAGATGGCTGCCATTGCTGCCATCTTGGATAACCGATCGGAACAATTTTAGCTATTTTTGATCTACAAGTCATCCAGATGCTTCCTACCAAGTTTGGAGTCAACTGACTTTTTGGTTCAGGAGAAGAAGGGAAAATTAGATTTTCAAGATGGCCGCCATCTTGAAATTGTTGACGCCGCACGATGGACGAGGCACAATGGACATTGACTGACCACAATGGCTCACCTTGAGCACTTTGTGCTCAAGTGAGCTAACAAGATAATGCCCCAGGCCGAATGTTGCTCAAGTTTGCTGCCAGTTCTCAGCCCAGAACTACCCGATTCCGCTCAGTTGGCCACATTACAGCCCTGAACTTTCCCTGGGACAAATTTGACAGGCAGGTCCGGTCATGTCGTCACATCCCCAATAACATCCAGGAACTGACAGCTGCCTTACAGCAGGAGTGGAGCCACTGGCCTTTGAGAAAGATGAACAATCTCGTCAACTCCATGGCTAACAGGATACATGAAGCAACGCACGCAAATGGCGGCATAAATGATTTCGACTTTGAACGTAATTTTGATTTCGACACATTATACCCTGGAACAATTAAAAAGACACTGTGCACTGGTTTCGCATTATGTGATACTGAAATTTTGAGAATTTATTTAAAAATGAACTTGAAATAAAATTAAGTCAACAGTTTCAACTAAAACACTATTCTTCATGAATTATACTTCAATGAACTTAGTTATGTATTTCTTTTTCCTTTAAGTATATAAATGATAGTCAATGTCCTGTAAATCAGCTAGTTGAGTATCTCAAAATATTACCTCCTTCCACAGATTCTTCCCTTTGCTCAAAATCCTCTAGCTGAGGTTGAAATATTGACACATACGCTTCAGCATGAGATCTCTCTAAGAACACACCTTCATGAAGGGACGCCATTGGATACTCACAAAAACTAGATAACCTGCAATAAAATGAGAATCTCTATGAAAATATGGCACTGTACCATAGCTAAATATTTTGCATGCTGGATAAAACTTTAGCTGACAACATTTTGAAATACTTTTCTTATTTTTCACCAACAAATATGATCTGACATTTTATGCAAATTGTCTCCTTAGCAGACAAATCCTTTTTCCTGAAAAAAAAAAAAAATAAAAATAAACAAAATATCATCAGTTTGTTGAAAATCTGCTGAATTTGCCCATGTGGTCATAAAGTCGCGGGTTCAACCCCCACCGAGGTCGGCAACATTCTTTCATGGAGATTTGATCATGAAATATTTTCTACGGTCATTCTCTCCCTTCTGCTGATTCAAGAAGGGCAGTTGTCAGTTTCTGACAAAAGAATGTGTACAATACTGGTTAATCATTTAGAGGACTAAGCCTGCCCAGTAAACGTGTGGTTAGGTAAACTGACCATGCTCAATATGACCCCATTGGGTTGACTGGGCTGTAAAACCTCAACACAAACATAAAGGTTAAGGAGAATGAATACACCTTCAAGGGATGGAAATAACTCATAGTATTGAATACATGAAGTATCAAGATAAATATTTTTATTTTTCTCCATGAAACTTTATGTTACTGGTACAGTACTCAGTGGTAGCATTACTGGTAGTAGCAACTCGCCAAGTGCTTTTAATGAATACCCACAGTTATGTTTTTTGCAAATAAATAAGAAAAATATCAATACTTTTGGGCTGAAAAAGCACCTTATCTGTGCAAATTCTTTATTTTAAGAGCAGTCAGATTCAAGTACTCAAGTACTAGGTTACTAACAGGGCTGCGGAAAACCGGAAAAAATAGCCGGTCTGGACCGAAATTAAGAATTCTGGACCGATTTCAAACACCCCAAAACGCTAATAAATCGGTCCAACAGGTTTGTGCCTTAAACCCCATTTCCCCCAACCAACCAATTTTCAGGAATCAATGATGTCTAAAAAAATCACAAACGGTCAAGTCTTCCCAAACTGACAACGTCCGCACACCTTTTAAATGCGATATTATGGTAGTTAAAAGGCTCTAAATGGTCATTTGACATGTATATTGGAGAGACAGATGAATAACTGCAACCTACCGCAGCACAAATTAATTACGTCATTATCCAAACATTGTCAAAAAATCACACTTCACTGACCTTTGAGTGGTAAACAAGCGATAAACACGAATCATCAGTAACGGTAGTCTGATAATTAATCCGTTTGTGTGACACGTGTGAATACACTGAGACTGCAAAACATCCAGGTGCAGTCGGCGTGTCCAAAAGATCAAAGGTCGCTTTACTGAGGGTGATAAAAGAATGCACCGCTTGAACGCACCGTTTTCTTCCTCTTCTTTTTTGTTTTGATCAACACGGTTTGTCGGTCCCAGATTTGATAAATTAATTCCCAAACCATGTACGTCCTGATCAGATGTCGCATACAACGGCATCTGATCTGGATATTATTGATTGCTTCTTTTTTTTTTTTTTGTTGATTGCCGAGTAACACGCGAGTATAATTCAAGGTAGATTTCATAATAAAAATAAGTAATGCACCACTTGCGCTAGACAAGATTGGTCAGTGCTTAAAATTTAAGCAGTCTGGTCAAATCTTGAAACATTGAAAACTGCAAAACCGCCCGTGGCGCAGGCCTTTTTTTTATTACACCTAATTAGGTCCATGAAAGTCGTTTCATTCCGTCTCTCCTGTTTCCCGCCATCTTCACGCTATCACAAGATGGGAATCAGTTGTTTAGGAAAACCCTGCGGAGGTGGAAATAACAACAAAACCATCTTTTTTTTTCTTTCTTTCTTTGACTGTATTTATTGATGATGCCAGCTTTGATCATGCTCGTTATACCCGGACTTCTGTTATATAACAGAGTTGAGGTGAATTATTTAAAAGGAGTTATAGGACTGCCAATTGTCATTAGTTTTCGTGACAGGTGATATATATATATATACAGTTGACTCTCGTTATCTCGACCCCTCTTATCTCGATCCTATCACTTATGTCGAACTGATTTCTAAGTCCCGATTATTTTCCCTATGTATTTATTGTATTTCAGCTTCGCGTATGTCGAACTACTTTTATGTCGACACTTCGGCTATCTCGTCCATCATTTTCAGTCCCTGAATATATTTTTCACAGTTTTTACTACCGCGTATCTCGAACTCGGACCATGACAAAGGAAAAAAATGTAAGATGCGGCGCCCCCGGTCTCGCAGTTAATGAAAATCATAATAGGCCATTGATAAATAAATCAATAGTTTAATTTTCCCCTTTGTCCAGGTAATTACAAACAACACAAACAATGTCTAAAATCCGTAATTATGAAATCACGTGCGTGTCTAGTCGGGTTTGACACGCGACACTCAACACCGTCTCGTGTCATTGATTTGTAAGATAAAAAGCGGCTCAGAAAAGTGTTATGGAAGATTAATCAACGAAGTTTCTTTAATTTATTGTTTAGATATGCTCTTCACTATTGGGTACTGTCCGTCTGAATGATATAGCGTCTTCATGAAAAGTCAGTGCGCGACAGGTTCCGACTCAGATCAGCCTGTATTGATCAGGCTAACTAAGTCTGAATCTTCGCTTGTTACTCTTTGGTCAGGCGGTGCTCTTTGGTAAGCCCAGATAAGGCTCATGCGTACAATGGAAAATTCGTGGGCGTGCAGGCTGATCCGAGTCTTTGACAGTCGCACAGTCTTCTAATAGGAGTTGTCGTGCACGGCCTCAAATAGACGAATCACACGTGGGTACCGATGTTAACCCTTCCGACCCTGCAGACTGGTACGGATACCCCGCACAAATAGTGCAGGTCCAGATGAGACGGTTCATAACGAGCTTTCTCTGCAGGATCTACAGTTTGCCGCGCTGAGATGGTTCGTTTATGCTAGGGGAGGATCCAAACTAGATTACAGCTGCCGCTTAACATTGTAAGCGTTTTATGCGAAAGCGGAAACCAGTCAACTCTTTATCGAGTCATCTATGCGAAGGGAGCTAATCCAAACCAGTTCATAATGTATAGCTAACACAACCCGGAAACCAGTAATTTATTTATAGCTCATATGGAAATCCAAATTTGCAGGAGTATTAAAAGACAACAAGAGACGTTTGAAATTTATTATTATTAACATTTATTGATGATATTATTCCAAGAGAACCATTGCATCTCCTTAAACAAACAGTAACAATGCAAACTGAAGTACGCGTAAATTATTTAAATTGCCATATACATGTGCCTTTCAAGCACGTTTTGGCGAACAGAGAGGCGAACAGTCGTTATTCCTATGACGTCACAATTTGGTTGTGTCGAACTACTGATAACTCGAACATTTTTATCAGGTCCCGTGAAGTTCGAGATAACGAGAGTCGACTGTATATATATATTTTTTGGGAAATGGGCTCACTGATGACGTCATCGGCTGGACCGATTCAGATTTCAAAATTTCCAGAGCCCTGGTTACTAAATACATGTACCTGACTGG
This sequence comes from Anodontia alba, assembly GCA_964016985.1. Lineage (NCBI taxonomy): Eukaryota > Metazoa > Mollusca > Bivalvia > Lucinida > Lucinidae > Anodontia > Anodontia alba. The sequence continues at coordinate 11,921,816 of OZ024830.1, read as the reverse complement.
AAAGTTGTTTCCCTTTAAAAACTAGAAATGTGTTTGTAAAACATTATGCTTGTCCATACAAAATACCAAAGTTAGAAAGGGGCATAACTGACAAATTTAATCCATTTTGTTTCAGAAGTTAATCAGGTGATCTACTCAGCCCCAATTATATCATCAAGTTTTGAGACCCTAGCTCAAAGTTTTATCAAGCTACCTTGTGTACAAGAAAAGCATGATTTACTGATGAATGAATGACCCAGAAGCAATATGCCCTTCCAACTTCTTCAAAGTTGGGGGCATAAATATAGAGATGCTTGTAAAACATTATGACCCTAACATGTTTTCTTATTTGGCATTTTACCTCATGAGTAAACATAACTGGAAAACACTCTGAGCTTTGACCTTAAAACCTGGTAATAGATTTGTTTTTTCTAATTTTAGTTAATCAGATCATTTGCTGATAATCCCCTCAATATCGTCACCAAGTTTCAAATGCTTAGCTCAGGCATTTTACTGACAAGATTTCATTATCATTCTTATTGAGGGGCATACCTCTCTTATTGAGGGGCATACCTCTAGAAAAAAAAAAAAAAATGGATTTTTTTTTTTTTTTCAGAAGTTAATCAGTTAATCTTCTCATAATCCCCAATATGCTCAACAAGTTTCAAGGCCCCATGTCATATACTGTATTCATCCTAATTACTGCATCTTCCCCAATAAGTGCACAGTCAAGCAATGCCACTGTCTTCACATTACAGCCAGTGCACTTTTGTCTACTTCTTTCTGAAGGCATATGTTGTAGGTACTCATTTGAATTGCATGGACTTGTTGATGCAATTCAAATGAGTATCCACAACATATGCTTTTATATATAAGAAAATCATAAAAAAAATGCATAATCATCATCAAATAAGTCCTTTGCTGATCCTTATTTAAAAGTGTAACCTTAGTAGATACCTATTTAACAATAAGTTTTCCCAGTAATTTTGAAAAACCTAAATGCACAGTGCGGTACTTAGGTCAAATACGGTAGTTTTTGTAATATCAAGCTGACAAGATTTCATTATCAGCTATTATCAGGTACATTTACAAGGGATAATTTGGATTTTTTTCCTAAGTAAATCAGGTAATCTATACAAAATTTCCAATATGCTCAACAAGTTTCAAGGCCCTAGGTCAAATAATTTTTGTAATGTCTTGCTGACAAGATTTCATTATCAGTTGCCCTAACTCAAATAATTACAGTCGACTCTCGTTATCTCAACCCCTCTTATCTCGATCCTATCACTTATGTCGAACTGATTTCTAAGTCCCGATTATTTTCCCTATGTATTTATTGCATTTCAGCTTCGCGTATGTCGAACTACTTTTATGTCGACACTTCAGCTATCTCGTCCATCATTTTCAGTCCCTGAATATATTTTTCACAGATTTTACAACCGCGTATCTCAAACTCGGACCATGACGAAGGAAACAAAATGTAAGATGCAGCGCCGCCGGTCTCTCAGTTAATGAAAATCATAATAGGCCATTGATAAATAAATCAATATTTTAATTTTCCCCTTTGTCCAGGTAATTACAAACAACACAAACAATGTCTAAAATCCGTAATTATGAAATCACGTGCGTGTCGAGTCGGGTTTGACACGCGACGCTCAACACCGTCTCGTGTCATTGATTTGTAAGATAAAAAGCGGCTCAGGATAGTGTTATGGAAGATTAATCAACGAAGTTTCTTTAATTTATTGTTTAGATATGCTCTTTACTATTGAGTACTGTCCGTCTGAATGATATAGCGTCTTCAAGAAAAGTCAGTGCGCGACAGGTTCCGACTCAGATCAGCCTGTATTGATCAGGCTAACTAAGTCTGAATCTTCGCGTGTTACTCTTTGGTCAAGCGGTGCTCTTTGGTAAGCCCAGATAAGGCTCATGCGTATAATGGAAAATTCATGGGCGTGCAGGCCGATCCGAGTCGTTGACAGTCGCACAGTCTTCTAATAGGAGTTGTCGTGCACGGCCTCAAATAGACGAATCACACGTGGGTACCGATGTTAACCCTTCCGACCCTGTAGACTGGTACGGATACCCGCACAAATAGTGTAGGTCCAGATGAGACGGTTCATAACGAGCTTTCTCTGCAGGATCTTCAGTCTGCCACGCTGAGATGGTTCATTTATGCTAGGGGAGATGATCCAAACTAGCTTACAGCTGCCGCTTAACATTGTAAGCGTTTTATGTAAAAGCGGAAACCAGTCCACTCTTTATCAAGTCGTCCATGCGAAGGGAGCTAATCCAAACCAGTTCATAACGTACAGCTTACATAACCCAGAAACCAGTAATTTATTTATAGCTCATATGGAAATCCAAATTTGCAGGAGTATTAAAAGACAACAAGAGACGTTTGAAATTTATTATTATTAACATTTATTGATGATATTATTCCAAGAGAACCATTGCATCTCCTAAAACAAACAGTAACAATGCAAAATGAAGTACGCGTAAATTATTTAAATTGCCATATACATATGCCTTCCAAGCACGTTTTGGCGAACAGAGAGGCGATCAGTCGTCATACCTATGACGTCACAATTTGGTTGTCTCAAACTACTGATAACTCGAACATTTTTATCAGGTCCCCTGAAGTTCGAGATAACGAGAGTCGACTGTATTGAGATGTCTCATTGACAAGGTTTCATTATTTTACTACAAAAGGTATAACTCCAGTATTTTTTTTTTCAAAGTGTAATCAGATAATCTGCACATAGTTTCCATAAGCTCACTACATTTCAAGCTCCTAGCTCAAATAGTTTCTGAGATCTCTTGCTGACAAGATATCAGTATCAGTTAGTACAAGGAACATATTAACTCCAAGAAAAAAGAATTTTTCTTCAAAACTTGATCAGGTGCTCTACTAATTATCAGGTGCTCTACTAATTATCCCCAATTGCTCACCAAGTTTCAAGGCCCTAGCTCTAGCAATTTTTTAGATATCTTGCTGACAGGATTTCATTTTCAGTTTATTACAAGGGGCATAAATCCAGAAAAAGACAGATTTTTTTTTAATCAAGTAATCTACTCACCATCCCCAATCAGCTTCCCATGTTTCAAGGTTCTAGCTTAAACACTTTTCAAATTATCTTGCTGATAAGATTCCATTATGTTCCATAGGCTTACAATGCATAAGTTGGGAAAAGGGGCATAACTTTGGAACTACAAGTCTGATGGAAAAAAGAAAAAAATACAGATCCACTTATTTTCCATCCTGATTCCACATTTAAAATTTCAGGGTAAAAAGTGCGGAATGAATGGACAAACAGATAAAAGCAATGTGCCCCTCCAACTTCTTTGAAGTTGGGGTGCCCATCCAACTTCTTGGAAGTTTTGCTTATAAAAAAGGTGGAAAAATCTTTACATGTATCCATTTCCTTTAAAATACATTTTTTGTTTTAGAAATACAAACATACATGCAAGGACCATATTAACTCTGACAGTAAGACCATTCTAAAATGATCTTAGACCAAAGCTCAGATTTCTGTTTACATGCAAGGTAATCTAAGCCTACTGTGGAAAAATCAACATTCGACAAAAGGGTAACAGGAAACATGTCAGCCTGCACAGCTATACAATTTATGCCCATCAAAGGAAATCCTTAAATTTTGTACATCAACTTTCAACTGCTAAAAATATTCCCTATAATCTCTGAAAACTGATGATCAAACTGTGCAGCCCAGTCAGGGTCTGTATAATTTTTATCCATATTGTATGGGCCTCACAGAATATACATGGTGAACAGTATAGATACTGATCAGTTTCTACAAACACCATTCACATGTGTAAAAACACAGACACCATTCACCTGTCTAATTACAGACAACAATCACATATGTTTGTTTGTTTGTTTGTGTTAAGATTTTACTGCCCAGTCAACCCAATGGGGTCATGTCGAGCGCGGTCAGTTTACCTAATCACACGTTTACTGGGCAGGCTTAGTCCTCTAAGCGGTTAACCAGTATTGTGCACATTCTTTTGCCAGAAACTGACAAATGCCCTTCTTGAATCAGCAGAAGGGAGAGAATGACCATAGAAAATATTTCATGATCAATCTCCACAAAAGAATGTTGCCGACGTTGGCGGGGGTTGAACCCGCGACCTCCTGGTCTCCAGTCGAACGGCGCATCCAAATGAGCCACCGAGGCCGGCACATTCACATATGTAATATAATAACACTGTTCATCAGTAAAATTACATAAATCATTCACATGTGTAATACACACACACGATTCACCTGTCCAATTACAGACACCATTCACATGTGTAATAACACAGACACTATTCACCTGTCTAACTACAAACACCATTCACATGTGTAATAACACAGACACCATCCTTGTGTGTAATAACACAACACTCTTCAACTGTCAAATTACAGACACCATTCAACTGTGTAATAACACGAAGACACTATTCATCTGTCTAATAACAGACACCATTCTCATATGTAATAACACAGACACTATGCACCTGTCTAATTACATTGTTCGCATGTTTTATAACACAGACACTTTCCACACGTGCAATAACAGACACCATTTTCATATGTTATAATGCTGACACCATTAAACCTGTCTAATTACAGACACAATTCACATCTGTAAATACACAGTCAGCAACCACATGTGTAATAACACAGACACTATTCACCTGTCTAATTACTGACATTATTCACATGTGTAATAACACAGACACTATCCACATGTGTAATAATAGACACCATTTTCATGTGTAATAATGTAGACTCCATTCAACCTGTCTAATTACAGACGCAATTCATATGTGATATTACACAGACACCATTCACATGTTTAATTTTCTCAATTCTCCACAAGACTTTACATTTATTACAGCAATAACTGCTATCTGCTATCCACCTGTGTAACGTGAAATCATCACTCATTGACTTTTCAGACCCCTGCTGCAAGAACTGACATTTACAAGGGCTCATTCTTCCCTAAAACAATCAGAGATTAGAATGCCCTTCCAGATACAATCATTACCTCTGCTGAAGATGCAGAGGATAGAGTGGCTAGGTTTACCTCTCTGGTGAGAGCTAGGGACTAACTTCCCATATCACAGGTCTTGGTGAATGAATGTCATTAGACGTATCACCAGTAAAACTTCTGATTCTGATTCTGACCCTTACTGAAGCTTGTATAAAACAAACTAAAAGGAACCTGTGTGATTTGCATAGCAAATAATGAACAGTTTCTATTCCAGCACCTGTGCAACTGAAACCTCAATCATGCTTGGATGAGGTATTGGTGATATTTTTCTTATTTTTCCCAGAAAACAGGATTTGACATTTCATGCAAATTGTATGAAATGTCAAATCTAGTTTTGGGGGAAAAATAAGCAAACATTTCATTATGTCTTCTGCTGAAAATTTTATCCAGAGTGCTAAGCCTTAAACCAAGAATACAAAAGAAGCTTAGATCCTTTTCCTGTTTCATATAAACTTACTTTCCTGTTTGCTTCACAAATGTCTTGCCAAATCGCCTATTAAAAATATCAAAATTATGTGCCACCCATTATATTTCATTTTTGTGGATTTTATCAATGATTAAATGATGCTGAGTCACTCACAAAACTATTTTAAGCAAGTAGAGGAGCTGTAAGTTAAGTTTATGAGTGCTTTGCTGAATTTTGCAAACTGATCTGAAGTCGGGAGTGCTACATAAATATTAAACATCAAAACACACAAAAATAGTTTGGAATTTCTCGGAATAAGTGGTAACTGTTAGCAAGTCTTATTGTAAATCAAGAAATTACCATGCCTTGGTATTTTAGTGAGCTCCTGATGTCGGACATATTCTCAACTATTTATTTTCATGATACCCTGTCAATTAACCAGACTGTTTATGACTGCTGAATGTTTTCAGCATTTCTATAAGGCCAGAATTTTTTTTATTTTCTGGTTCTTGGAAGTGCCGACCCATTTTTTTGAAATCCACAATAAAAATAAAATAGTGTCTCAATCATTTGATTTATATTTTTTCCGCCAACTGAATTTTCTGAAAGCAAAATAAAATAAAACAAGCCGATTTTCTGTGGCGATAAATTCACCATATCATCGTAAAATTAACTCTTATAACAGGTTCCATCAATAATACTAAGTCATCATATTTCAGTGGTTTGCAAATATACATTTTCTAGCTCCACATGTTTTCAACCAATAAATTTATTTGTTACAAACAGCACTGAAAATCCTACTTTTGCTTTGGGGGAAAAAAAAAAATATTTTTAAGTGGTTTTGATCACTGAAAAGTGATAGAAAATGCAACAAATGACCAGTTGGAATAGCTGAACAACAGAAATTCTGAAGAATCAGCTTTCTCTTGCTACTCATCGGATGCATTTTATGATTGGAATATAATTTGTTCATAAATTATTTTAAACTTGGGGTCTTCCAAACTCCAAAAGAGACATCTTTCTGAATCATTCATGACTTTGTGTAGATATCATGACAAGCGATGAAATCAAAATAAGAAGCATACACAACTAGAAACCACTCAGCTCCCTACCCTAGCCTGCCAAAGATGGATCGGCATGATGTACTATTTATACTTCAGTCATTCATATCCACTGTCCCCCACCCACCAAATCACCTATCTATCTATCTCTATATACTGCCACATGCCCTTATGGACAATTTAATTTTGAAACTCGTAAATCAGAAAATAAAAAAAATCTCGGCCTAAAAATTAAAAGGAAAAATGGATCTAAAGGTATTTTCTGGGCTTTTGCTTATACGCATAATTATTTTGAAAATAATTTGTTTCACTATATCAAAAATTAATAATCAATTAATTACCCAGATTAATTTGAGCATATATCTAAAATGGTGTTGGAGTTATTATGATCACAAGTTTCTATTACCAAATAGTCAGGGGAGATAACTAAACAACTGTGGCACTTAACAGTTGTGATTCATGTACACGACATGGCTTTACAACCTCCTGGACAATCTTACTAGGTATTAGCACTATATCTGAATGGGTGTTGGAGTAATCACGATCACAAGGTTTCTATTACCAAATACTGTCTGGGGAGATAACTAAAAAATGTGGCACCTGGAGTTGTTGTTCTTGTATGCAATATGGGTTCTCAACCTCATGCTCAATCCTACCAAGTATCATCAACATATCTGAAAGGGTGTTGGAGTTATGGAGCTCACTACAAGAATTGGCCTAAAAACTGATATTAAAAATTCAAACTCAAAAAGTGAAGAAGCGAGAGTCATCGTTTTTGCATGCAACATGCCACCTGGATTTGATCGACAACTCAACCTAATATTTTCCAAATATTCCAAAGCATATGGGAGTTACGGACTGCACAAGCAGTACTCCAAACAATCCCATTAAGGGGAGATATCTACAAAATGCAGAAAGTGAAAGTGTCATTCTTGCACATGATACGTCTACTGAACCTGAACTACATCCCCACCATATGATATTATCAAAATATCTCAAATGGTATACAGGTTATGGCATGCACAAGAATGTGTCTATGGACCAATGAATGTATGTCAATATAATCTCTATATTAACTTACTTTGTTAAATGTAGTGCAACATATTGGAGTGCTGATACCTTTATACAGTCAGAAGTTATAAACTAATACAGTCTCAATTTGTTAAGTTTCTTCTAAGAATTGGTGAGCTCTGAAACTAGTCTGATATTAATTGTTCATTTGACTACATATTGGCTGATTTCTTGCTGCAGTATTTTTACTAGTCAGATTTGTGAGTTTAGTCACAGAATTTATTTATATCGAAACTAGTTAGGTATTAATAATTTGTTGACTTTATATTGACCAGTATCTTAATACAGTGTTTTCCTGGTTAGAAAATTTAAAGTTTATTCTAAAAATTGATGCATATTGAAACAAAATCATATCCAGTGAATATTCATCATAAACACCTTTACAAAGCAATTCTAACGAATACCCACAATATATGATATTTTATCATGCTTGTGAAGAATCAAAGAAGCATATCCTTCATTTATCATCAAATACTCTCCTTATCTGGTCCATGGAACAGCAACTCATTGGACTCAAAGACTGGTGAAAAAAAAAAACAAAAAAAAAAACAACAAGAGTTGTCAGAAGACAACACAGCTCACCGGAAAGAGCTGATCAGATAAGAAAACAATCTTTAAATATTAAAAATTAAATACAGAACTTAAATATACCTGTAAATGACAGAGTATGATCTAACTTTAATGTTGGAAGAATGTCAAACTGAGGGATGGGGTATATGCCACTGGAACAACTTCCCTTAGGTTTGTGTGGAGAAAATATGAAAGCTATATCTTACATGCTGAATCCCTTAGGTTGGTGTGGAGGAACTATGAAAGCTATATCTTACATATTTCAGCAGTCATGTACACTTTTCAAAACTTAAACACAGCTGTAAATGACAAAGTATGACCTGACCTTGACCTAGGCAGAAGGTCAAACTGAGGAAGGGGTGTGTATTATTCAAAGGTCTTACCCTAAGGTAGGTGTGGGCCAAATATTAAAGTGGTATCTTGAATACTTCAGCAGTTATGAACACTTTTCAAAACTTAAATGCAGAACGCAAACATGGGTTTAATTGACAAAGTATGACCTGACCTTGATCTAGGCAGAAGGTGAAACTGAGGAAAGGGTGTGTGCTATTGAAAGGTCTTACCCTAACGTTGGTGTGGGCCAAATATTAAAGCTCTATCTTGAATACTTCTGCAGTTACAAACACTTTTCAAAACTTAAACGCAGAACTCGAACATAGGTTCAAATGACAAAGTATGACCTGACCTTGACCTAGGCAGAAGGTCAAACTGAGGCAGGGGTGCGTGCTATTGAAAGGCCTAACCCTAAGGCTGGTGTGGGCCAAATATTAAAGGTCTATCTTGAATACTTCAGCAATTATGTAGACTTTTCAAAACTTAAGCGCAAAACTTAAACATGGTTGTAAGTGACAAAATAAGAATTGACCCTGACCTACATTAAGGGTCTAACTTGGGGATGATGGTGTATGCTATTGAAAGGTCTTACCATAAGGTAAGAGTAGGCTGAATATGAAAGCAGTACCTTAAACAGATAAAAAAAACTATGCACACCTTACGCCAACGACTGGATGACAACATAAGCTCTCCAGGGACATAGTCCCGGCGAGCTAAAAATGAATACATATGTCATTCTTTTTTATTCTGACATGGACAATTTTGTTGTTTATACTTTTTTTCCTCCTCCTACCAATGATTTCATCAGAAATTTCCCGAGAACCACAATTCTTTCCTTTTAGAGCAGACCCTTTTTCAGAAGAGAGGCAAAACAATTTTGATAGCCTTACCTTGCCTGAATGAACCAGACTGCTGGGGCCAAATAAAAAATTATGTGTGTTTAAGGTACCATGTTAGAAAAAATAGGTAGGGTAGGTAGGGATTTTTTTTTTTTTTTACAATATTTATGAAGAATAATACCAAAATTACCAAATATATTTGGACTTTGCAGATAATTCACATATTTTTTTTTATTAAGTCTGTTTGACTATCCTTAGATGTGTCTAAAAGTACTGATAGAATAGCAAACAGTGTAGACCCTGATCAAGCAGTTTGATCTGGGTCTACACAGTTTGCTCAGCCCTCCTTGTCCGAGTATTAAGCATAAATATTTTATCCCAGTAGATCTAACACCTATTTTTTTTTCTTGGAGAAAACATGAAAAACAATTGCTTGCATTCATCAGGAAAATTAGGTAGGATAGGGTTACCCTAAACACACATATATTTTTATTCCTCCTGGTACATTCAATATATTTACAGCTTGAATCCAAATAAATGAGAATGTACTGCTGTAAGATTTGCACATGTAAATTTAATTATACTAAGAGAAAAATCAACAACATACCCATCTTCCCTCATTTCCATAAGAACTTCTATGAAGTTAAAACCATACTGCTTTTCTCCTTTCACGTATGAGGGGTAGTTAGGATCAAGCAAAAACACACACTGAAACATAGCAGACGGTAAACATTCTAAAAACGTAAACAGACAAAAATGAATACTTGAATGTATTATCTGTTCACACCAGTGAAGCAAAGGGAAGTGACATTTTTATAGGGAAGCAATTGAATTACCCCCTCTACAAGGTTGGAAACGTCCCTCAATGAATTCTACATGGTTTTCTTGTCTGAAACAAAGCTTTTGCTTTTCAAATCTTTATTTTTATTGTCTAAATAGATCTTGTTGGAATCAGCAAAGGCCTGGATTTGCAATCTAATCCAGAATTTTACCTGTAACAAGTAAATTCTACAAAAGCCACAGTAAAACAACTGGGCCCAGTTGTTCAAAGCTAACGATGTCGTTAGTTAACGTTTCGTTAAAATTTACATCGAGTGATACGCAAATATGCTGAAATTTTTTGCTGAAAAAATGTGAGTAGCTTTTGCAGTGTGCAAAAGCTACTCACATTTTTTCAGCAAAAAATATCAGAATATTGTATATTGAATCCGCTAAAATAGTTAACGAAATGACCCTTAACGAGCTCGTTAAGCTAACGACGCTTTGAACAACCGGGCCCAGAATTTTACCTGTAACAAGTAAATTCTACAAAAGCCACAGTAAAACAAAGATCCTACATTGTAGATCTGGTCCGTCTATGTTTATGAAGGCATTAAAGTGAATGGAGATGCAAAGGAATTCATTTTGTTGATATTTGAATCTTTTCAAGATTGGGTGACATTTTCAAGGAAAGAGTCTGCTGCACCCATTCACTCCTTTCCAAGTCAGAATTATTTTCCTTGTATGTGAATTCATTTCTCTTAAAAGCAATTTTTGTGTGATGTGGCTCAAATAATGTTTTTGTCATTTTTTTTTTTTGTAAGGTATTGTATGGAATCAGACAATTTATTTGAACTGCACCTATTTAAAAAAGGTATTTAAGGTATATGCAAGACACTAAAGGCAGAGTTTGGCCTGCACATCAACACTGTCTCATATGGGCCTACACTGTCAACCTGTCACTGGGTACTGTAAAATGTATCCAGAGAGCAAATTTCATACTTCTAGAAAAGCAATTTCTTTCAACCAAGATTCATTGAAGTTTAATATTATTTTATATGAAAAATGTATGTAGTGGGTACTCATTACAAGCACCTCACTGAGGTGCTTCTAATGAGTACCCACAACATATGTTTTGTAAAGAAATATAATGCTGTGAAGTAGTTGCCCCTTACAACTAGAATGAAGGAAAACACAAGTAATCTACAGATGTAACTAGACCTGTGTGCCAAACACCCAGGCACCATTGTTAGCAAAGGCTAGATTAATAAATTTCATAATATGCTTAAAATGGGAATTTGTGTGAAACATGTTTATCACATAAAGAACTGGAATTCAGCAGAATAACAGGTCTGACTTTCTAAACAATCATGTGCAGCATATCAAAAGCAGTGGCTACATCACAGCACTGATTTTCCATAAAGTGTCAGTGTATATATCCCCTGCTTGAGATAACATTAAAAGCAAGGTAAAAGTAGGCATTCTACTGGTATGCAGTGCTGGTTTGCATACCCCAATCTCATGATACTCGCGGACATTTACAGGCCAGGTCCTGTCACTATTTATAGATGGAGAAATTCCTACTATATCATGCTTATGATATTTCATGATGACAAGAAGCGGTTCCTAATACTGCATAGTGCATCACCTCACTACAGCATTAAGTTGGTCTAACGACACTTTCATACTTCCTGCAGTCTCGTGTTCAATGCAAAGTTCTAGACACTGTCCTTTTACCCCACTGCCATTGCAACCCTCATGTCTAAGAAGTGCAAGTACAAGCTCTTTGGTCTAAAACATTTGATTTGTCAGTCTGCAATCTATTTTCAATGTTTTAAGTTTCAAATCAATCCTATAATGACATCAGAAGTTATTAATCAAAATGTCTCTCAGTGGGACTATTTCTAATTCAGAAAGGGGCCATAATCCATGCAAAATGCATTGCAGAGTAGTGGTACTTATTATACAAATTCTTTGTAAGGTAATAGGCTAGTATTTCAAATTTCAAATCAATCCCCCAAAGACAACGAAAGTTGTAAACCAAAATGCATCTAAACAGGGCAGTATCAAAGTTAGAAAGGGGCCACAATCCATGCAAAAGTGTAAGAGTGATGATACTGGTTCTATAAATTCTCATTTAAGTAACAGCCTGGGCTAGTATTTTGAGTTTGAAGTTAATCGACAATAATGTCAAAACCGATGAATCAAAATGCATCAAAATGCATCTGAGTAGGACAATATCTAAGCCAGAAAGGGGCCATAATCCATGCAAAAGTCAAAACACAGTGATGGTACTTGTTCTACAAGTTCTCTGCAAGATAATCAGCTAGTACTTCAAATTCCAAATCAATCTGTCATAAATAACAAGACTTACGAATCAAAATGTATCTACATGTATCTAAATGGGACAATTCCTAAGTCAGAAGGGACAATAATCCATGCAAAATGCATAATAGAGTAATGGCACTTGTTCTACAAAATCTCCTCAAGGTAACTGGCTAGTATTTTAAGTTTCAAATCAATCCTTCAATGAAATCAGAAGTTATTAATCAAAATGTATCTAAATGGGACACTTTTTGTCAGAAAAGGGCCATAATCAATGCAAAATACATAACAGAGTGACAGTTCTTGTTCTACAAATACTCTGTGAGGTAACAGGCTAGTATTTCAAGTTTCAAATCAATCTCCTTAAGATAACAAGAGTTATGAATCAAAATGTATCTAAACGGGACCCTTTTTAAGTCAGAAAAGGGCCATAATCCATGCAAAATGCATAACAGAGTGACGGTACTTGTTCTACAAATTCATTGTCAGGTAACAGGCTAGTATTTCAAGTTTCAAATCAATCCCCCAAAGATAACAAGAATTATGAATCAAAATGCATCTGAATGAGACAATTTCTAAGTCAGAAAGGGGCCATAATCCATGCAAAATGCCTGCAAGAATTATCTAAGTTATCCCCTCATTGTGTCTTGCTACAATGTGTATGTGTTCCAAACTGTAAAGCAATCCACTAAAGATAACCAAAGTTATAAGCAATATTCAAATGCGACGGGACGGGACGTGATAACCGAAGTGAATCCAGTATAGCCCCACCAAACAAGTTTCGTGGGGGCATAACAATGTATAAAAAACTGTGAAATTACCTCAGCAGAAATATACTTGTTCCCTATTACAGCATCACTCAACTTCTGAAGAAAATTAGCCTGAAATATAAACAAACCATATGTATGCATATACCATACATCTCAACTTCTGAAGAAAATTAGCCTGAACTATAAACAAACCACATGTATGCATATACCACACATACCGTATTTACCCTAAATATTAGGACACCTGGCCCCAGTTGTTCAAAACATTGTTAGCTTAACGAGCTCATGAGTGGTCAAAATGTTAACTGTTCTTGTAAGTACAATATCTAATTCACAGTCATTTTTGCTGAAAAATTTGAGTGCAAAAGCTACTCACATTTTTTCAGCAAAAATATTAGTGTATATGCCATATTTAATGATCAACATTTTAATGATACATTAACTAACGACCTTTAGTTTCGAACTGAGCTCTGAATTCTTAATTTATTACATCTAAAATTTGAGCAACTCGATCTGACAACCTGTTGATGTCTAAAAATAGCTGGATGAGTGACAAACAGTGTAGACCCTGATCAGATGCCATATTCTGAGCATCTGATCTGGATCTACACTGTTTGCTCAGGCTGGTCTGTCCAAATACTAAAGGGTTAATTTTAGATTTCTCATCTAATATTTGAACCTTGTATAAGCTTTTATTTTTTTTTCACAAAATCAGAATCAAACTTTAGTAACTTTATTTAGTTACTTTATTGTTAAAATCTGTAAAACAGATTAAGTTTTGTATGTGACTATCAATGGGAGCAAATTCTTTCCTTTAAGAGTAGCCCCTTCTCAGATGGGGCACTGTGGAGCAAGAAAGCAAAAATTGTCTCCTATGTAGACAATGGCAGAAAACCTACCAAATGTATCCAGTTTGCTTACATAAAATCCACTGATGAACAGATCTTGATCAGACTGGATGCATAGACTGATCTGTAGATTTCTTTACTCTCATGTGGTATTATCATAATTACTGTATTGACAGGCACATTACCCGCACTTTTTTCACCCCAAAACTGTGCCCAATTTACTCTGCATGTAATCGTTTGGTACTGAGACAGAGACTTTTTTTCGCGTAAGTTTTGGGTCACGAAATATCATTACAGTCGGTGATGAGCGTCCTAAAATCTGCTAGTAACAATACCACATCTTCCGTGTTTTCTCAACAAGTCATATTCACAAATTAGATGAAGTATTCTTATAAAACAAAACTTGTTTCAAGGAATAAATACCTTTCATGGCCTAGAATAGTTTCCAGAATAATATTTGTTTACGTAATTTCTCGTGAAACAATACTGGAAGAAGCTGACGCATGATACAATAAGTGAAACGAATATCATTAGATCGAGTGAAAATATTACGCGTAAAAAAGAAATATATATGAAGGTCTATTTACTTCCCTATTACTATAATAATAATAATAATAATAAATATAAGAATATATAACAAAAAAAAAAAAAAAAATATAGAATTTAGAAATCGGAAATAAAAAAAAAACACAGATAATTTTTATTTTCTTTTTCTTTTCATCTTATTTAATATTTTTCATTATTCTTTGTAGACCAAAAATATTAATTTTGTTGTCCTTTGAAAAACACCAGTAGACAGTAGATAATTAGACTGGTATTGTTTGCAATCACGGGGCCACTGTAGTTGTAAAGAGAATTCACTCATGTCATGGTCGGCTCCCCTTTTGAAGTGGGGTAGAGGTGTTAATGATGAGAAGTTGAGAAGTGTCAAACATCTCAACTGATTTAAATGAAAAGACTTTTCAGGACCAACCATATACCTAGAAAGACAACCTAATGACTGCTGTCCAATATTTATTGATCTATTTTATTATTTCATTTTCTTTACTTTATTTTCTATCGCTAATTCCCGGGTCTTTTTTTTTCTTTTTTTTTCTAATACGATTGTCCCTACCTTAATGTAACATAGGCGCATGCCTATTCAAGGGAAGCAAATCCAATTCAACTTTGATTTCCAAATGACAACATCCGGCATTGATTTGGTGGAAAAACGTGCTTATTTTGCATTGAGATAACTGTTTTTTCTGCCAGTTTGGCTCCAAAATTCAGGTGCGTACTACACAAACCAGCGTACAATCTGCTTGTATGTTCGATACATTAAATATTTGGACACCTAAATTCCTTACTTTAAATTAGAATAAGTCCAGCTGGTTACCTGATGATATGTCTAAAGTGATGTGACAAAATGGCAAAGAGTGTAGACCCTGATTGGGGTCTACACTGTTTGCTCCGTTCTGTCTGTCACAAAAGTGAAGATAAATACAGTATCAGAAACTTTTGTCGTAGCATAAAACATCTGAAACAGTCAACACTACAATATCTATTTCTATTACATGTTATTGAAATTTGCTTTTTATCTGACCTCATCAATTTGACTGAAATCCAGAATGCATGCAGTTTGCCTAACCGCACTTTTTCTTGGACAAGCTTAGTCCTCTAAGCGGTTAACCAGTATTTGAGCACATTCTTTTGCCAGAAACTGACAATTGCCCTTCTTGAATCAGCGGAAGGGAGAGAATGACCTTAGAAAATATTTCATGATCAATCGCCACAAAAGAATGTTGCCAGACCTGGCATGGATCGAACCTACAACTGCCTGATCTCCAGTCAGGCATGCATCCGACTGAGCCACTGAGGTCTGTTTATTAATGATACTCTAACATTAACACTAGAACAGATTTTTGTGATATTGTTTCATGTCATTCAATCCTCATCTAGTACCTTGGTAGGATTATGTTCCCTGTTTGCAGTCTTTCCTGGGAATCCCAAGTTTTATTTTTAAATATCATAAAAGGACAAAACTGTCAAAAGTTCTTAACTGAGACCCTGGAAATAAGTCACTTATACATAGGTCTAGATAAGAGTGAGTATCACGTAAATAGTTTTCTTATTATTCGACGAAAACATATGTTGTGGGTACTCATTAGAAGTGCCTCACCGAGGCGCTTCTAATGAGTACCCACAACATATGTTTTCATTGAGAAATAAGAAAAATATAGATACTTTTTGGTGGAAAAAAGCGCCTTATCAAGAGCTATGATTATAGTTAACCTGTGCAGGGTGGTAATGTTTTACCGAGAAATAATTTATTATGTGATTTATATCTACCAATACTCTGACAATACAATCCTTTAAATTAATGCTTCTTTCATAGATTTCTGTGATGAATTGTTAGCAGATTACATATATCTGGAACTATAAGTTTAGAAGAAGTGTTATGGTTAAAGAAGAGCACATATGTGTCTCACCTTGTCATCCAAGGTGCTTATAATGAGTACCTACAAAAATATCAGTATTTTTTGCTTAAAAAATGTGCATTATCTGGAACTGTAAGTTTATGGTTAAAGATTAACACAGATCTGTCTGACCTTTTCATCCTGTATCTTGTCGGGCTCCCAGTAATGTTTCACCCAGACATCTGGACTGTCTGCACTCACTGTTGGAACACTGACACCTGGAACACATACAAAAAGTATCTTTAGGAAATATGTGGACAACTAAGTCCCAATAAGCCTTCGCTGTTTTCTTACTGTATCAGTACTGAAGATTATAGTGACATGCATCAATAGAACTGGTCAGACAGGGTAGAAGTGCAGGCTCATGTAAGCCTTCCATGTTGACGTCCCTAAGACACTATTTCTCATGATGGAGCTCAAATCTCAAGCTGATTGTGGAAAAACAATGTTTGCCATTCCACTAAATATTTGAAAAGACAAGTATATAAAAAATGAAATGTAGGCCAAAAAATGGAATAAAGTGTTTAAAACTTTAGGACATTTACACTTTAACAGAAACTTACCAAGCAGAAAGTGATGGTCACTCTGGAACATATCATCCACATCTGACATCACACTGTTCACAAATATTGAAATACCCTGTAATATATAGGATGGTTGATGATTCAAAACAAAAAAGAAAGACCTTAGAGCATGAATAAACAGAAAAAACCAAGACTAAGGTGCACATTTGTGCAGTCTGATCTGGGCTTCCACCAGTCTCTTAATGTTTAGCAAAATAAAATTTAACATTTCATGCAAATTGTCTCCTTAAGAAACAATCTGCATGAAATGTAAAATCTTATTTTCTGGGGAAAATAAGAAAAATATCAATTTGCCATCTATTGAATTTGTCCATAGGGCGCTTAGAATTAAGAAATTGAATACTACAGAATAAGTTCATAAACCATAGCTCTAGATAAAAGTAGTACCAACATTGTCTTATTTCTCCACAAAAATGAATAAAGTGGGTATTCATTAGAAGCACCTTGCCAGGGCACTTCTAATAACCACGAACAACATACTGTTTCACTGATAAATAAGCAAAATATAAATCATAGCAAACAGTATTAAAAGCCTTCATCAAATTACATTAATTGATATGAACCCTTTTGTTGTTTGCCTATCATAAATACAATTTTCTTATAATGCATATACAAATCTTATGCCCAGCTGTATGGTACAAGTTAATTTTTAAGCTCGGCAAGTTAAAGTTCAATTTGTTTGCCCTGAAATTTGTATTATTTAGACTATCTGGGCCATGAAAGTTAAAAAGCCATTCCTCAAAAGGGCTATTAAGTGGTCACTTGCCCTTACCCTGCCACACCCCTATGGTTGTAAGGCTAGCAAATACCTTTTATCCCTGAACAAATAGCAAAAACATCTGCTTTGGAAGTTTTGTTACAGAAAAGGTCTTCTAAACTGTTCTGAGGTAATTGCAGTATCTACAAAACATGTTTGGGTTCAAAAATAAGAAAAAACATCTTTTGAATATTCTCTTTGTCTGCAACTGTACCTGTGTAATCTGAGACTTGCTGTTTGTGCATGTGTAATACTCCTGTACATGACACAACCCATATTTACCTGGGAAACATCAGGGCCCGTGACAAGATACTCCAGTCTCAACTGAACTGAGTGACAACCTGGGTAGAATGATCCGTCAAATACACAGGGTCCAATCAATGACACCATCACCTGGTTCTGAAATCATGAAAATACAATCAGTACTTTGGTTGTTTTCTTTTAAAAACTTAATACCTGGAACAAAAAAAAACTTTTTGAATTATGCGTAATCAATTCATGATTTTTTTTTGATTTTTTTTTTTTAAATGCATTCACATAGCTCCAGATAAGATGTGTAGACATAAAAATATTTTCTTGAAATATAGGTTTCTCGATGACAACATGTGTAGTGGGTACTCACTCATTAGAAACACCCATAATACATGTTTTTGTGGTGAAATAAGAAAAATATTAATACTATTTGGATGAAAAAAGTACCTACTCTAGAGCTATGCATTCATGATCAATTATTGTTTTTTGTTTTACTCATTACGGTAAGTATCCTAAAATTTCGAATACTTTATTCAATACCTTTATGGCCCAAATTCTGCTTTTTATGCAGTAATATTTCTTAAAATACTCAATGGAATGACAAACGATGTTGACCCCTTGAAGGAGCTGTCTCACCTGGGTCTGCACTGTTTGCATATATCATTTTTTCAGAAATTTTGGTGTAAGAAATTTTTTGACATTTACCATATGTTTCGGTCTGTAGAGCTGAAAAGGTTAGTTTATTGAAAACAACCAACTTACTGAATATTCATCTGTTGTATGTAACTGATGAAGAGGAGGTGAAACATCATTCACTAACCACCGGTACCTCTCTAAACTTATTGGGTTTATAACCCGTAAAATACTCCGTAATCCCCAGATATTCTCATAACTCTTGATGGTGAACAAATTCTGAAGATATGTCTCCTCTAGACTGTTACCTGAAATACGATGTATAAGACACGTTGTGAAATATTGGTCTTTGCCCTTAAACTCATTCAAAATTGTAGCAGACGACATTCCAAAACATGTTTTGTTATGTCCCTGAAAAAAAAAAAAACATATGCACAAAAGAAACATAAGTAACATTTTGCACCTGTCTTTTTAAAGGTGATGTGGGGGTGGGGTGGGGTGGGTAGGGTAGGTGCAATAATGAAACAGTATTAGTAATGGGGAAGTTGTGAATTCTAAGATGGCCCTCTGGTGGCCATATTGATGGACTGGAATCATTTTCAGGGAGACATATCCAGGGGTTGAGAAGAATCCATATGCAAAGTTTTGACAAACTGGTTACAGAGAAGATGCGATAACAGAATAAATCCAAGGGATTTAAAGATTGTTACAGCGTTAAGTAAAGGGGAAGTCGCAATTTCCAAGATGGGTGTCTGGCGGCCATATTAGTCAACAGACTGGAATCGTTTTTGCGGAGACACATCCAGGGGTTGAGAAGAATCATTATGCAAAGTTTCAATGAAATTCCTCCACTGGTTACTAAGGAGCTGCAATAACAGGAAAAATCCAAGATGGCTAATGGTTTGTTTATTTTATTCAGGCTTTACATTGCTTTCAACAAACTTTCAGTCATATCCAAACCGTGTCTGGATGTGGCAGGGAGCTCAATGCTCACTTTTAGAATGCTGCCTCACTGAAATATCAGGCCCCAGACACTTGACATGATATTCCACCCAGTCACACTATACTGACACTGAGCTGACCAGTTCCGATTCCTAGCTCTGATTTCTCAATGCTGAGCGCCAAGTGAAAGAGCAGCTAGTACCATTTTTAAAGTCTTTGGTATGACTCGGCTGGGGATAGAATCCGCAACCTCCCGGTCACAAAGCGGGCACGCTACACACGGAGCCACTGTGCCGGTAGACGCTAATGGTGTCCAGACCTGTCAATGGACTGGAACCTTATTCCGGCATGCACAACTAGGTCACTAGGGGAACATTCTAGACAAGTTTCAAAAAAATTTGATGAGTGGTCTCAGAGGAGATGCAATAACAAGATTGTTGACTGTGTTAAGTAAAGAGGTCATAATTACAAAGAAGGCTGTTTGGCAGCCATATTGGTTGACAGACCGGAATCATTTAAGTGGAGATATACCTATGGGTTGAGTGGAATCAGCAAGCAAAGTTTCAAAGAAATTCTTCCACTGATTATGGAGGAGATGCGATAAAGGGAAAAATACAGGAAGGCCGACGGCGGCCACTTTTGTTGTCCAACTGGAACCAAATTTGGGCATGCTCAACTAGGTCACTTGGGGAACATCAAAGACAAGTTTTGAAAAAATCTGACGAATGGTCTCCGAGGAGATGCGATAATGAGAAATTATTTACAGACGTACAGATGACATGCAGACATACAGATGCCAGACATGCGGACATATGGATGCCAGACAGTCCCAGCTACTATTAAAGGAAAGAACTGCTTCCTCGGAGAAATTCATTCCTTTAAGAGGAGCCCCCAGTTTTTAAAGGATTCAGCTAGTAGTGAATTAAACTCCTGATATCTGGCTTTGAAAAATGGCAACAACCCCTTAAGGTCACTACTGGTACCAGTAACGATAGGAAGTGTCTTTAATAATTGAATATTTAGTACTTTTTGTTAAATTACAGTAAATTTTCACCATTTGGGTGGACAAAATTGTTGATTATTTGATACATTAAAGTTTGCTTTACATCCTTTAGGCTTTCCTGCTTTTTGCATATTCTAATGCCATTCTGTTGCAATAACTGAAGGTATTTCATAGGTGTTAATTGTTGGGTTAGAATGGTTTTCTCAGTACTACTAGGGCCTAGAATAACTTTGAAGAAAAATGCTTAAATGCATACATCTTTGAAGCACCAAAACTCTGATACAAGGTGGCCACTTCAATTTTTTATTGTTTTATAACTTTTAAAATCAAATGGGAAAGAAAAATGCAGAATTTAAAGAAAATCTATTGTTGGGATAAAAAGTTGCACCAGGTGTCAGTAGTGACCTTAGTTAGGAACAATAAACGAAACTTACGAAGAGACTGAAGTATTCTTTCCTTTGATTCTTTCTCCAAATGAAACCTGACAAGGAAATATTTATATAAATGACATTTGGCAAGAAAAAATGATATCTCTGAAATACACACACCCAGATTAACCTGCACAGCATGTGAAATCACACTCCAATCTCAGTCCCAAAATCTAAATATATTTCTTAATATTTAACCTTTAAAGAGCTATAAATCAGAACTACAGCACTCAACGCTTCGATTTTTCTTTCTATTGTTCAGGGAAAATACAGCTATCAGACATTTCACATGAATTGTCAAGTGTTATTTTCTCTGAAAACTAAAAACTATGATGGGAGAAAAGGTATTTCAATTGTATGTTGCCACTCCCATCTATGCTACACATCCTATGTCTCTTTACAAGGCCAGACAAGAGACAAACTCAGCTAGGTCTTCTTTCCCTGCTGGTACATGACAGGGTTTTCTTTCCCTGCTAGTACATGACAGGGTCTTCTTTCCCTGCTGGTACATGACAGGGTCTTCTTTCCCTGCTGGTACATGACAGGGTCTTCTTTCCCTGCTGGTACATGACAGGGTCTTCTTTCCCTGCTGGTACATGACAGGGTCTTCTTTCCCTGCTGGTATATGACAGGGTTTTCTTTCCCTGCTGGTACATGACAGGGTCTTCTTTCCCTGCTGGTACATGACAGGGTCTTCTTTCCCTGCTGGTACATGACAGGGTCTTCTTTCCCTGCTAGTACATGAAAGGGTCTTCTTTCCCTGCTGGTACATGAAAGGGTCTTCTTTCCCTGCTGGTATAAAAAGGGGTATTTTTTTCATGATGATGCTTAACATGGTCTTCTTTTCCTGCTTATGCTTTACAAATTTCCTCCTATTTTAACTCTTAAAGCGCCAAGCAAAATTTGTAGCAGATGATATTCTATTTTTTGGGGTAGAAAACAAGTCTTGACATTTCATGTGAATCATCTGCTGATTCATATGAAATGTCAAGACTTTTTTCTATGAAAAAAATAACTGTAAAAATATTTAAGTGTTGTCTGATGCAGATGTCATTTGCACTTTAAGGACTAACATTTTGTCATGGCAACCTAACAAAATGGCCACGGGGTATCAAACACATAAACTGGGTAGACAATCATCAAATGATCATAACAGCCAAATATGGTTCACATCACTCCACTGACTATGGAGAAAATGCAATTTAACCATTTTCCAATGTTAAGTCTATGGGACCTTTCAGTTAACACAGCAACCTAATTTTAGCTATTTTACCTAATTTTAGCTATTTTTAAATCCCCATAACCAAGCAACATTCCTACCTTATTAGGGACAAATCGTATCAGTGGCTTTGGCGGAGTTGTTGTTTAAAGTGTTAACAAACTGACAGATGGATGGATGGACATTAGATAACGAATGGTTAGTTATGTGGCAACTACCTCAAATTCTGTATGGCTAATTTTTAGACACGTAACAGCTGTTTAGCCAGATAAAAAACCTCAATTTAATGGGTCTAGGGAATAAGTCCTGTTGAAATACATTGATTTTGTCCATAATTCGTAGCCACTAAACTTCCCATCTGTTCACCTAGACAGATGGAATGACAAAGGACAAAAAAATCACTATAGCTCATCCTGAGCATAACTCAGGTGAGCTAAAAACTCAGAGAAAAACTGAAAAAGTTGCATCCCAGGCTAGCCCAGAAAAATGTCCTTCTTTTGCATGACTATGCACCCTCTCATACTGCCTTATCTACAGTAGAACTTATCAATTCCTTCAAGTGGCAATAGTTGTCTCACCCTTCCCAGAAAATAGCATTTGACATTTCATGCAAATTGTCCCCTCAGGAAACAATTTGTATGAATTGTCAAAGCCTAAGATAAGAAAAATATTGTCAATCTGTCCAGTTAGTTGAATTAGCAGAGTGTGGTAAAGCTTAAAAATATTGGTGCTTTTTTCTTGTTTCTCTTGAAAAAACGCATTAATCTGCTGATTACATTTGTTGTTTGTTTGCTTGTGTTGATGTTTTACAGCCCAGTCAACCCAATGGGGTCATGTCAAGTGCAGTCAGTTTATCTAACCACACATTAACTCGGCAGGCTTAGTCCTCTAAGCGGTTAAACAATTTTGTGCACATTCTTTTGCCAGAAACTGACAAGTGCCCTTCTGGAATCAGTGGAAGGGAGACAATGACTAGATCACTCTCCACCAAAGAATGTTGCAGATATGTTGTTGCAGCTCGTATGAATTTTCTATGAGACAATTCTAATGAAAAGCCACACAATGATTTGGGATGAAAAAGTACATGTGCCACATAATGTACCATAAACATTTGAAATTCTCCACTCCTTGTCATATTTGTCCTCAAATTTGAACAGGTCCATTTTACTACTTGTTGATCACTCTAAAACCTGCTGTCTGAGTGGTAAACAGTGAAGACTCCAAACAAAGGCTGCATTCTGTGGCATGTGATCTGAGTTGATATGTTTACTCAGACATATCTCTCTGAATAATTAGGATAAATGCGGTATAAGGTATAAGGGTGCTTTAACTCTTATTCTGCTGAATAAATTAACAAGCCACACCCACTTCTAATTTTCAGCCAATCTGATTATTTGATCCAGGTTTTTGATACAATCAGCTTACTGAATGGTAAACAGTGCAGATCCAGATCAAGCTGGCTTCTGAAGAAGCCATCTGATCTGGATCTACACTGTTTCAAAAGACAGGGCATATCCGTGGTCAGCAAAAGGGTGAATGCATCACATAAACACAAAACCCCACTGTCCTGTGCTATCTGCCAGTTGAGTCAACCACCACAGATTCTTTAATGCCTAGCACACTGGGTAAAAATCAGAGCTGACGACACTTTGAAATATTTTCCCAAAAAATAGGATTTGATTTTCCTGCAATTGTCTCCTCAGAAGACACTTTGCATGAAATGTCAAATCCAATTTTCTCAAAACAATAAGTAAATATTCTTCTGTCATCTGCTGAATTGTATGCTAAGTGTCAGGTGAACAGCAAGGCCCTATAAAGACAGATGGGCAGGCTGATCTGTGACTTTGTTGTTCCCCTGTGAGCTTTTTTTTTGTCTCTCAGATCTGGTTCATAGCTTGAAACTATCTTATCTTGAAACTATCTTATCAGGAAGGCTGGTGTACAGTACCTTTCCATATTCATTCTGAGCCTTGCATAGAATCCTGGATATGGATTGTATGGTAGTTCTGGTCTGTTCAGTAACAGATGTAGTAACTTCTGGAATATCACTTGTACTTCGGTTTCCTCCAGATATTTCTCAAACCTAGTCAGGGCTGGGCTGTAGTAACCCAGAGGTGGTTTATATGAAGCTCTAGGGACAACCCCTGAAAACTAGAAACAGATATATTCTTGTACATGGATTACATTTTTATTTCAAAAGTATACTTAAAATTATAAGCATTGTTTTGTGTGCTCATTTTACATAATTAAAGCCTTATTTGGTATTTTGGTAGGACTGTGTTCTGTGATTGTGGCCTCTCCTAGGTATCTCAATATTTCATAATTTAGAAGTTCTATGAACACAGCTAAGAACTATTTTTACCTAAACAGACACTGGTACTTATCTCTCTAGAAAAATATATGACATAGGTACAATGTATGTATCTTCAGTGAAACTATTTCCGTAAGTACCAACATTTTATTTCATGTGCTCAGCATGCTGGGTAATAAAATTCAGCAGAAAAAATTTGTGAATATTTTTTTTATTTTTCCCAGAATACAGGTTTTGTCATTTCCTGCAAATTGTCTCCTTTCTGCCAGAGCCTATGTTTCGGAAAAAAAATAAGTAGAATTTATCAACTTGTCATGTGCTGTATTAGCTTAGAGATGGGTAAAGTTTAATGAGAAATAAGAAATCACAACAGTCCCACTGAAACAACAAGCTATATTGACTGTAGATGAAAATGTCTATTGGTTTCTTTTCTTTTACCAGTGATACCAGTACCTGTATTTCATTTTTGAAAAAAAAAAAACAAAAACCTACAACTTTCACATCTATCCTCTATATAATGTTCAAAACAGACTTGCTGATATGAAGTTGGGTATTAATTAGCCCTTGTCCTGCTGAACCTGGATATATCCAGCCTTTGCAAACAGTGTAGATCCAGATCAGCTGGCTCTCAAGAAGCCAACTGATCTGGATCTGCACTGTTTACCATTAAGTATTTGATTTGTATCAACAACCTAGATCAAGTAATCTGACTGGCTGAAAATCAGAAGTGGGCATGGCATCTTAATTTATTCAGCAGGACAAGGGTTAATTAATACCGTATTCAACCTAATTACCGCACTGTGCGCTTAGAATTTTTCAAACTTACTGGGAACACTCATTCGTGGTAAAATATGTACCTACTAAGGGTACACTATAAAAAAAGATCAGAAAAGGACTTATTTGATGATGATTATGCAATTTTTCTGATTATAAATGCATATGTTGTGGGTACTCATTTGAATTGCATCGACAAGTCGATGCAATTCAAATGAGTACCCACAACATATGCCTTTATAAAGAAGTAGACAAAAAGTACACTGCCTGTAATCTCAACACTAAGAAATCGCTTGACTGTGCGCTTATAGGAGTATGAGTGGTAATTAGGTCGAATACATTATTTTGTTGTTTTGTTTCTAAGCTATTATAAACAATATTTTACAGCTCTAGATAAGGCACTTTTTCATACTAAGCACTAGTATAGGCATATTTACAGAAAGTACAATGGTAAATGTATTCCAACGAGGATACAGACTAACATTTATACCTCTGTTCCAAATACTCCCGACTCTCCTCCCTCTGACAAGGCAGGCAGTCCAGAACCTGCTGTCCCCGTTCTTCCATATTTCTGAGTCCCTGAGGTTCCTGGAGGCTGGGATCTCTGGATATAAACAAGGAAAATGATAAAGCACGCTGTCAGGGGGAAAAAACAACATTTTTCCACAATTCTGTAAAACATCCTGACCTGGGCCCATTTGTTCAAAGTGTCGTATATTCTGATATTTTTTGCTGAGAAAATGTGAGTAGCTTAAAAGCTACTTACATTTTTTCAGCAAAAAACTTCAGCATATTTACGTATCACTCGATGTAAATTTTAACAAATCATTAACTAACGACATTGTTAGCTTTGAACAACTGGGCCCAGGATGCTTACAGATCATTTCAGTATAAAGTACCTTAATCATAGATGAGCAGTCTAATCAGTATTCACTCAACAGTCAAGGATCCAAGGATTCTTCAAGAAGACAGCCAAGACTCTGCTCATACTGCATGGATGCACAGGTTGATCTAAGTCTACTGAGCATATGAGGTACAATTTCTCATGCTGCAGCTCATATAAACAGCAACCAAGGTCCTCAAGGTCACAGTCATGGGCGCTGATACTGTAGATAAAAACTTTAGCCTAGTATCTATCATCCTACCAAATATGAACTCAATCCATGTACACATAAAAAAGTAATGAGCTACTAAAAACTTTAAAGCAAAAACTTTAACATTTGTTGACACCGACGCCGTGGGTAGTAAAATAGCTTACCGGAACTTTTTGTTCCTGTGCGCTAAAAATGTATACCCCTGTAAACCCCAGTTTAACTATATAAATGTGGTATTTAAGAGGTCAAAATTATATAGGTATGTTTTCGCGATGTATATCCTGCCAGCGCACCAAAAAACCTACAATAAGACCTATGTGACCAGCAAAGATTCAGATCAGCCTCTTTGGATAGTCTGTAGGCCGTAGAAGGCACATGCAATCAGCCAAGACTCTGATCAGACTGCATGGATGCGCAGGCTGATCTGAGTCTTTGCTGGTTGCACAAGTCTTATTGCAGGTTTTGTCGTGTCTGACTCATATAATCTAAAGGACACTTACGAAAGTAAACAACTCCAAACAGCATGAATACACATTTTCTGTTGGCATATTACCTTAAATGTTCTGGAACTGTGACTAAAGCAATAGTGCAGACACACATCAAACTGCATGACACTGTATATAGACAGTGCCAGATTTTTTGAGACAGGTGTACATGCACATTTTGTTCAATGCAGGATGATTTATGTCCCTTTCAACATTATTTAAGTCATGTAGAGCTAATGGAAATGTGATGATGAAAGGCTCTACAGTCATCAGGTGAATTCTGTATTCAAAGGGGATTCAAACAAGGGACCTTGTGACCTGAAGTCAAGAGCGCTAACCATTCAGTTACCCAGAGGTTTCCTCAGTGCAGGAGTGCAGGAGTTCTAGGTCAATCAATACAATAAATGTTCTCAATGAAGAAAAACCAACTATTTTCCGTACAAAACAGAGAAATTTACCTAGCTCAGTCTGTGTATCTTCATGTTCTATGGCCTGATTCAATTTACTATGTACATAACATATTACAGTATATAGATAAGCCTGAGCAAACAGTGTAGACCATCCATTAGAGCCTACATTGTTTGCCACTCATCCAGCAATTTTTAGACACAACATCGGAAAGTAAATTGTACTTATTCAATTTTTAGAGCAAGTATAGCAGAGTTAAGATGTCCGAATACTAAGGTGTTTTATGAGTCATACCAAGAGAAAATGAGCATCCAGTTAATGATCAGAATTGTTCATAAATGCACATTACAAAAACACACCTATTCAAATATACTGAGAATTTTACCACCAAAAAACTGTTACAGCCTAGCACTCCTACCTTCGATATTCTGCATTGGCAGATTACGCATAGCTTCTAAGTATATATTCAATCTCTGACAACTGTGTCAGGGAGTCGACTCTTTGGCACAGTGGTTAGAGCATTGGATTTTTAACCTGGAGGACTGGGTTCGATTCCCACGATAGGCGGGAAATTTTTCAGCTATGCTTCATTCCTTTGTTACGACTATCATGTTGTAAGATGGGGGCTCGTCCGGGATAGGACTTTATATTTTCAGATTAAAAATTCTGGTAGTTTTCATATTTCTGCTCAAAATGTAGATTGTGGTGGTTGTTAGAACTGCCTCAGTGAGGTGGTTCTAACAAGTACCCACAATCTATGTTTTTGAGCAGAAATAAGAATATTAATTTATACCCCTGTAAATCCCAGTTTTAGTATATAAAAATGGGGTTTAAGGCGGTCAAAACCATATAGGCATGTTTTCCTGATCAGCCTGATCATTATCTTCAATATACACCTGAAAAAACCTCAGATCCCTAACTGTGCCGAGACAGCCGAACCAAGACTGACTAGACAGGCTGATCACTGTTGGTTGGGCACAATTGTTCAATATGCATTTGCTTACTTGGTGACTCATATATTCTAGATCCAAGAGACACCCATTCTCTGTATTTTTTTTTATACTAATATGCATGACAATTATCTCCCAAGTATAAAGGATTATTACATTAAATTATATGCCATCATTCAACATGAAAACATTCAATAAAGTGTCTCCCTCAACATCTCAGTTCATTTAAACATCAGTAATTTTTCTTGTTATTCTAAGGGAAGAAAAGTATAAAGGCAAAATGGCATTTGTCTGTTGTTGTTGTTGTTTAACTTCTTTTGTGTCTTCTACACAGTTTTAATACATCAATTTGAAAGATATCTTTGGAAAATAAAATTGAAGTTACCCAGGACAGGCTATAAGCATGAAGCACAGCCTTCCTCAAGTACAGAGAGAAGAAGAGATGAGGAAAAACCAAAACAAAACTAGACTTTGTTTTTCTACAAAAACATAGATGTCTCCCCACTTTTTGGTGTCATATTGTATTGTACATTCAGCAAACATTTATTTTAAGTAATGAGATTCCAAGAGAAATAACTTAAAAAGTATAAAAGCAAGAGTTATGGTTCTTAACTTTGCATGTTGTCTAACGTTGACTGATATTCATATAAAAGTTTCGCGAAGATAGCTTGAACAGTTTTCAAGTTATAGAGTGGACACGTTTTTTATGATGGACAAAGTTCCAAGGGAAATAATTCAAAAAGTATAAATGCAAGAGTTGTAGTTCCTGCACTCTGCACATCGTCTAATGTTGATAAATATTTACATGAAGTTTCTTGAACATATCTTGAACAGGTTTCAAGTTACAGAGCAGACACGATTTTGTGATGGTCAAAGTTCCAAAGGAAATAATTCAAAAAGTATAAATGCAAGAGTTATGGTAATGTTGATTGATATTTATATGAAGTTTCTTGAAGATAGCTTCAACAGTTTTCATGTTATAGAGTGGACACGATTTTGTAACAGAGTCCAAGGGAATCACTCAAAAAGTATAAAAGCAAGAGTTATGGTTCTTGCGCTCTGCACATTGTCTAATGTTGATTGATATTTATATGAAGTTTCGTGAAGATAGCTGGAATTGTTTTCAAGTTATAGAGTGGACACAATTTTGTAACAGAGTCCAAAGGAAATAACTCAGAAAGTATGAAGCAAGAGTTATGATTCTTGCACTCTGCACATTGTCTAATGTTGATTGATATTTATATGAAGTTTCGTGAGGATAGCTTGAATAGTTTTCAAGTTATAGAGTGGACACAATTTTGTGACAGAGTCCAAGGGAAATAACTCAAAAAGTATAGAAGCAAGAGTTATGGTTCTTGCGCTCTGCACCTCGTCTAATTTTGATTGATATTTATATGAAGTTTCGTAAAAATAGCTTGAACGGTTTTCAAGTTATAGAGTGGA
This sequence comes from Anodontia alba, assembly GCA_964016985.1. Lineage (NCBI taxonomy): Eukaryota > Metazoa > Mollusca > Bivalvia > Lucinida > Lucinidae > Anodontia > Anodontia alba. The sequence continues at coordinate 11,892,056 of OZ024830.1, read as the reverse complement.
CACGATTTTTGACGGACAAAGTTCAAAGGGAAATAACTCAAAAAGTATAAATACAAGAGTTATGGTTTTGCGCTCAGTTTATTGTCTAATGTCTAATATTGATTGATATTTATATGAAATTTCATGAAGATAGCTTGAATGGTTTTCAAGTTATAGAGCAAACACGATTTTGTGACAGACAAAGTTCCAAGGGAAATAACTCAAGAAGTATAAATGCAAGAGTTATGGTAATGCAAGAGTTATGGTAATTGCTCCCTGCATGTCCTCTAATGTTGACTGATATTTATATGAAGTTTAGTGTAGACAGCTTGAACGGGTTTCAAGTTATAGAGCAGACACGATTTTGTGATGGACAAAGTTCCAAGGGAAATAACTCAAAAAGTATACATGCAAGAGTTATGGTTCTTGCACTCTGCAGGTTGTCTAATGTTGATTGATATTTATATGAAGTTTCATGAAGTCAGCCTCGAACGATTTTCAAGTTATAAAGCGGCCATGATTTTGTGATGGACAAAGTTCCAAGGGAAATAACTCAAAAAGTATAAATGCAAGGGTTATGGTTCTAGCGCGATGCACATTGTCTAATCTTGATTGACATTTATATGAAGTTTTGTGAAGATAGCTTGAACAGTTTTCAAGTTATAGAGCGGACACAATTTTATGACTGACAAAGTTCCAAGGAAAATAACTCAAAAAGTATAAATGAAAGAGTTCTGATTCTTGTGCGCTGCACGTCGTCTAATGTTGATTGATATTTATATAAAGTTTCATGAAGATAGCTTGAACGGTTTTCAAGTTATAGAGCAGATATGTGTGACAGACAGACAGATGCCCGAGGAAAAACAATGTGTCTCCCAACCCTAAAGGGGGAGACATAATTGCACATCTGCGCTATCCAACATACAAAGAAAGAAGAACAGCAACAGAGAAATAGCTTTGGAATGGTCAGCAGAAAAAAAAAAATATTGAGGAGTCTTGGAGACCTGTGAACCCTTGTGCTGCTGAATAAATTAAGATGACATGACAACTTCAAATTTTCAGCCACTCAGATTGCTTGATCTGGATTTTTGATATAAATTCTCATACTTAATGGCAAACAATGCAGATCTAGATCCGTCTGCTTTTTCAGCACTGACCAAGGTTGATGTCTTCAGAAGTCAACTGATCTGGACCTCCTCTGTTTGCAAAGACAAGGTATATCCAGGTTCAGCAGGACAAGGGTTAATGTTTCTAAAATTTTAAACCAACTCTTACTGGAGTTTTTGGATTGCCACCCCTTGTTCCACCAGCACGTGTGCCCCCTGCTCTTGACATCCTGCTAATGGGTCAGGTTAATTAAACACCCTACATGTAATCATTCTAAGAGTTCATCAGTCAACAAAGGTACACCAAATTCTGAAAAAGAACAAAATTTTAGGTACAATAAGTAATATCATGGGAAAAACTGTTGTATGCATAGATACTTGGGGTCAGGTGAGTGTTCTGGCCCTAACTGATTTCTTGCATAGATTTTTCAAAAGAGTTTTTGCATTTTACTATCATTTGAACAATTCTGATGGTCATGGAATGTTATGAAGGTTTTTAAAAAGACCTCTTTCATCAATAAGGCTCAAATAAGTATAACTTAAATGAGATGGTACAATCAGTGCCTTGTCCATGCTGTTCAAGCTTCAACATGGATTAATTGACATTGGCCATTATACCATCCTGCATCCTGGTGATCAACACACAAAAGGGAATAAATCTGTTTCATTCTGTTTTGTTTACTTTCTCCCTGTTTTGTAACAAGCACTGACAAAGACTGCTGGTCTTTTTGATCATGTTTCAGAGTTTTCCCTATACATTGTATATCTTACTTGTTTCAATTGTTACAAAACAAAAAAGGGATTTATAAAAAAAAAAGTGAAAGACTTGGAATACTATCTATTTCATTTTATTTTGTTGTTTCATAACAAGGACTGACAAAGCCTTGTTTCCTAATAAGCACTGACCAAGGTTGATGTCTGTTTATAAAAACAAGAGGCCCATGGGCCATAGCTTGCTCACCTGAGTGAAACAGCCACTGCAGATATGCAGATGTTATGCCATCCTGTCACTGCGACTAGCGAAAGGCTCATCATTTCAGCAGTTCTTATTTTTGAAGAAGAAGAATATGTTTTTAATTATTATTTTTCTACCATAAATATTGGCATGACAGTCAATGGAGCATGACCATATGAACAAAACACTCAATCCTCTTTCAACAGCAGGATCGAAGTGAAATTTGGTGGAAATTGGCCAAGTGGTTTTTGAAGAGGTTGTTAAACAATATCATTATTTTAAACATGTGTGAGAGTGCTATAATGTTACAAAGGCTTTTAATCATTTTCCTTAGTAATGATGATGACTGAAGACTGATGATTTATGACCAATGATTGATGAATGATGATGACTGATGATGATTCATGATGATGATTCATAATAATTTCTGAAAAGGTTCTAAAATATATGGACAAGATAACAATCAATGGCCAGCACAGATCTGGGAGGTCCCCGCATATTTACTGCACAACTCTAACTAAAACAAATGCAACATGCAACTAAATTGCGTCCGCTATTTTGACAAACATTAGTCTTTGCCGCCATATGGATGTCATAGCCATATCTTGTTGCATCGCTTCAGTTTTGGCTGAAATATTATCACCAAATGTCAATAAATTCTTCTACTACATGTTGCATTTGTTTTAGTTAGAGTAGTACTGTAAATATGTGGGGACCCCCCAGATCTGTGTTGGCCATTGTTATCTTGTCCATATATTACCATTTGAAAGAAATATGATGTTTTTTAGAACCTTTTCAGAAGTCACAGAATATGATTATATTTTATCAGCAGTATTTCTGTTGTACTAAAATACAAAAATACCTAGAGAAAAAATGTATACAAGATAATTTTTGGGGCCTGCACTGCCCAACTGACCCCAAATATCTGTGAACAGATGGGTATTATACAGCTGCCTCAAGTGGGTCAGTTCAGTTTTTGTTTTTGTAGAAGGAAGTGCTTGGGCAATAATCAGGAGCATTTATAATACTTATCATTTAATTTTATATTATTACTATTATTATTATTGTATGCAATTCGATAGCATATCAATATTTATATTTTATAACATTCTGGGGCTCCTGGTTATTGAATATACTGAGAACTTGTCTTCTGCCTGGTTCTTTTCTATTTTTCTAGAAATTTCTGACAAAAAAATAAATGTTAGAGGGGACAATTTTATAACTTTCTCTATATGTGACAACTGTGTGGATAATTTACTCCATTATGGGAAACACATTCACCACTGGACTCACATAATTTAACTGTGTGTATACTGCACATTATTTCCATCTTTGGATACAGAATACAAAAGTTGGAGATACTTTCCGTTCACCTCAGGATACATGTAATGAAAGCTACCTGGATACTTTAGCACTGGATACACATACAGAATAAAGACTTGACTGGGATATTATACCTTCACCAATGCACTTACTTTCATGGAATTTATTTGACTAAACTGATTCATCACAAGAAATCATAAATATTGGTTGTGGTGGTTACAGAGACATGCACAATAACAAGTATACTGACCATACTACCTCTCGGAAGTAAATACAACTAGAGCTGGTGTTTGTAAAACACTATGCCCCCAACTGCCTCACTCTGCTTGACTCCAACACTGCTTGCCCATGACGGTAACAACAGTACAAATATATGAGATTTTAACGTTATTTTATCAAAGGGAAATAACTCTAAAATAGGAGATAAGTGGGATAAGAAAAAAATACAGGTCACCTATTTTTTCATGAGGAACCAAAATATGAAATTTCAAAACATTAGCATACATGGTTGTAAACTTATGCTATACACAATAAAGCAACATTAAATGGCCAGAAATTGTGAAGGGCCATAACTCCAACATTTCATTTAATTGGTTCAAAATTTAATCAGGGGATCTCCTCCTAATTCCCAATCAGTATACCAATATCATGGCTCTGGCTTAAATACTTTTTCAGATATCTTGCTGACAAGGTCAAAATGCCTATAACTACAAAGGGCAATAACTACATCGATTTTTCATGGAATTCCCTAAAAAAACAAATCAGGTAATCTCCATATCATCCCCAATCAGCATATAATATTTCAAGACCCTAGCTTAAGTACTTTTCGAGAAATCTTGCTGACAAGGTCAAAATGTGCAGAACCGCAAAGGGCCGTAACTTTATCAATATTTTCACGGAATTATCTCAAAATATAATCAGGTAATTTACACATCATTCCCACTCACTAAATCGAATTTCAAGAACCCAGCTTAAATACTTTTCAAGATACCTTGCTCACAAGATTTAATTCTGATTTTTTCAAAGGGGCATAACTCTAAACAAACATGCTGGACAAGGTAAAAAATACGGGTCAGCTATTTTTTCATTGGGAACCCAAATATAAAATTTCAAAACCCTAGCATGGTTCTTAAGATATGGCATGCACAAAAAAGCTTGACGAACGGACAAACAGACTAACGAAGGCAAAGTAATATGCCCCGTCAATTTCATTCTAAACTGGGGGCATAATCGGGTCATCTACTCATCGCTTCCAATCTATTCATCAAGTTTCAAGGCTTCAGCTTCAATAGTTTTTAGATATTTTGCTGACAAGGGAAACATGCCCAAATTTACAAAGGGCTATTACTTACGAAATATTTTTCAGAATTTACAAAAAAGTTAATCAGGTCATCTACTCATCATTACCAATCAATTCAACAAGTTTCAAGTCTCTAGCTCTAACAGTTTTTGGGATATTTTGCAGACAAGATGAAAATGTCAAAAATTACAAAGGGCCATAACTCAATAAGTATTTTTCAAAATGTATTCAAAAGTTAATCAGGTTGTCTACTCATCACTACTAGTCTATTCATCAAGTTTCAAGGCTCTAGCTCCAACGGTTTTTGAGATATTTTGCTGACAAAGTAAAAATGCCCAAAATTACAAAAGGACATAACTCATGAAGTATTTTTCAGAATTTCTTCAAAAGTTTATCAGGTCATCTACTCATCACTATAAATCCATTTATTAAGTTTCAAGGCTCTAGCTCTAACAGTTTTGAGATATTTTGCTGACAAGGTAAAAATGCCCAAAATTACAAAGGGCATAACACAAGAAGTATTTTTCAAAATTTCTTCAAATGTTAATCAGGTTGTCTACCCATCACTACCAGTCTATTCTTGAAGTTTCAAGGTTCTAGCTCCGCTTTTTGAGATATTTTGCTGACAAGGTAAAATTGCCCAAAATTACAAAGGGCCATAACTCATGAAGTATTTTTCAGAATTTCTTCAAAAAAAGTTAATCAGGTCATCTACTCATCACTATGAAATCCATTTATTAAGTTTCAAAGCTCTAGCTCTAATAGCTTTTGAGATATTTTGCTGACAAGGTAAAAATGTCAAAAATTACAAAGGGGAATAACTCAAGAAGTATATTTCAAAATTTCTTCAAAAGTTAATTAGGTTGTCTACTCATCACTACCAGTCTATTCATCAAGCTTCAAGGCTCTAGCTTCAATAGTTTTTGAGATTTTTTGCTGACAAGGTAAAACTGCCCAAAATTACAAAGGGCCATAACTCATGAAATATTTTTCAGAATTTCTTCAAAAGTTAATCAGGTCATCTACTCATCACTACAAATTTATTTACTAAGTTTCAAGGCTCTAGCTCTAACAGTTTTTGAGATATTTTGCTGACAAGGTAAAAAATGCCCAAAATTACAAAGGGCCATAACTCAAGAAATATTTTTCAAAATTTATTCAAAAGTTAATCAGGTCATCTACTTATCACTACCAGTCTATTCATCAAGTTTCAAGCCTCTAGCTCCAACGTTTTTTGAGATATTTTGCTGACAAGGTAAAAATGCCCAAAAATTCAAAGGGCCATAACTCATGAAGTATTTTTCAGAATTTCTTCAAAACTTAATCAGGTCATCTACTCATCACTACAAATCCATTTACTAAGTTTCAAGGCTCTAGCTCAAGCAGTTTTTGAGATATTTTGCTGACAAGGTAAAAATGCCAAAAATTACAAAGGGCCATAACTCAAGTATTTTTCAAAATTTCTTCAGAAGTTAATCAGGTTGTCTACTCATCACTACCAGTCTATTCATCAAGTTTCAAGGCTCTAGCTTCAATAGTTTTTGAAATAATTTGCTGACAAGACTGCATCCGTATTTTTTCAAAGGGCCATAACTCAGAAAAGTGGCATAATCCTGTCAAGAAAAAAAATACGTGTCAGCTATTTTTTCATGAGGAATCCATATAAGAAATTTCAAAACAGTAGCATTCACGGTTCTAAAGTTATGCTATGCATCAAAAAGCGTGACGAACGGACGGACGGACGAACAACCCAGAAGCAATATACCCCTCCAACTTCTTTAAAGTTGGGGGCATAATAAACAGTATTTTTCTGTGACAGGATTACTTCAGTGTAAATGCCAGGCCCCTTCAGAGGACACAGGCGTCTGCTTTCCTACCTTGATTTTCAGAAACTGCGTTCTCAAATTGAACTTGATGAGTAATAAGAGTTTAAGATTCACCACAAGGACTATTGTACAATGTATTTAGGAACCTTCAAATAGGATCTAACATAGAAGTTGCAATACAAACTACTTGAAATTTATCAGGGACTTCAGGAGAATGTCAGTGTTAAAAACTGACAGGAAAGCCCTAGCTAGTTTGAAAGTGCTGACTATGCTATAAACCAACTAAATGCTGGATTTGTACTACATGTACTTATATATTTATATATATAGTATTTACCCTAAGTATTCGGACACCTCAACACCTTACCATATATGTTCTAAAATTTGAACCAGTACAATTCACTACCCGATGTTGTGTCTAAAAATTGCTGGATGAGTGGCAAACAGTGTAGACCCAGATGCGGCGTCTCATCTGGGTCTACACTGTTTGCTCAGGCCTGTCTGTCCAAATACATATGGTAAATACGGTACATCGTATCTCTTCATAACACTATTGTTGGGGTCCATAGCATAAACCGTGTTAGTTAAACAACCGTGTTATATCCAAACAAAAATATACAGATTATATTGAAAAATGACCATTTATGGTCATTTTTCAATATAATTTATACATATTTTGGAAGAAATGACCATTTATGATCAGCTTTCAATATAATCTATACATTTTTGGGATCCATCTTTGAACTGTGTTATAACGAACTAAAGAATGCATGTGTATATATACAATAGTACGAGGGCAAGTCAATAAAAAACCAGCCTTACTTATTTCTGGGTGAGATTGATCTCTTCTTTTTCGATGTAACTGCCCTCTAGAATGATGCACTTAGACCAACAGTGTTCCAGTGCCATCAGCCCAGAACTGAAGAAGGCAGGTCCTTGTCTCTGACCCACTCCTCAACTGCCCCCACGACTTCTTCTTTGGACTGGAAATGACGTCCACGGATATCCTTTTTCAAGTTTGGGAATAGGAAATAGTCACTAGGAGCTAAGTCCGGAGAATAGGCGGGGTGCAATATTAGCTTGTACCCATTCCACTCAACAGCATCCATTGCAATTTTGCAAGTGTGGACTCTCGCATTGTCCTGTTAGAGCAGAATCCCTTTGGAGAGTTTACCTCGGCGTTTTTCACAGATCACAATTCTTAGTTAGTCAAGCAAATTTGCATAATACGCACCTGTTATTGTGCTTTTCTTTGCTAGAAAGTCCAACATAATAATGCCTTGTGCATCCCAAAATACAGTTGCTGTAAGTTTACCAGCAGAGGGTTGCGTTTTGAACTTCTTTTGCCTCGGAGACCCTGACCCTACCCAGGTCTCATCTACAGTCACCAGACCTGAAAGGAAATCCTTTGAACTTAACTGTTTAAACAATGCGCTGTATACTGATGCTCTAGTTGCCATTTGCTCATTGCTAAGGGATTTTGGGACCCAACGGGCTGTTAGCTTGTGCATATCCCAAGTGATCATGTAAAGTTGTTGAAACGCTACCATGTGAAATGTGTAATGCATTCGCTATTTCTTCCACCTTAATTCGCCTATAAGAGTACACCAGATCCCGTATTTTGTTACACATTTCTTCATCGGTGGCATCTGATGGGCATCCAGACCTTCTTTCGTCTTCTAAAGACGTTCTACTGCGTTTGAATTCCCCAACCCAGAATTTAACTTGTGCATACGATGATGCAGAAGACCCATAAACATTGGTCAACTCGCAATGTATTTCCTGACCTGTTTTCCCTTTCAAATACAAGTACCGAATTACAGCACGGTACTCAACTTTTGACGAAAAGCTTACTTTTGCATCGCTAGCCATGTCTGACATTCAATATCTTATGAGTGAATGACACAATAAGGGTGCAATTTTGCCCTCAGGCCTAAAACATGTATTGAAACAAGGCATGAAAATCTTGGGTGTCTCGGTCAATTGGAAATGGGATAGACTGGTTACTTATTGACTTGCCCTCGTAATTTTTGCCCATTAATGCTTAGCATTTCCACAAACACACATATCAGCAGATGGTGTAAATCCTGATCAGATGCAGCAAATAGTTGGGGTCTACACTGCTTGGGCAATACTGGAACACTTCAGTAATTAAGGCAGTACATGTAATTACAATTCCACTGTTCAACCCTTCAAATACAATAGCTCCTTCCAACATTCATGAAGGAATTGTACATTGTGGTTATTAAGGCATTAATGGGTTTAGTGTATTAGTTATTTAAGTGTGGTCTGAGCTAATGCTCTCAATTGTGCCAGTCTTGGGAGAGACTATATGGATGGTGGCAGGCAGAGCAGACCCTGTCTGAACACTGCATTCTTCCGGGTCTGTGCTGTATGATACTCATTTTTTTTTGTTGTTTGTTGTTTGTTCGTGCAAAGTTCACATGCCATGTGGAGAGGAATGTATCATTTAATTTGCATTATTTATTAGATTATGTTAATAAATTACTGTTTAGTAGGACAATCAGGATAACCTACACTGACCTCCGGTCCAGCACGGGTCCTGATGGTCAGAACAAGCCCCATCAGAATCAATGGCTGGTACCTGGGGATAACCCAGGTCTATCTGTTTATTCAGTGACTGAGAGGAGATCCTACTCCGAACTTGGGAGCAGCCCAGGTCCATTTTCTGGCACAATTATCAGCCAGTCATCATGAATCTTGGGTAGCATCATGGGAGTCAGACCAGATCCATCTGACGATCCATCTGAGGGTAGAGTCTACCCTGACTATCACAGCAATCCGGTCCACTTCTCTGGCAATTAACAACCAGAGTCTACAGGTGGCATCATCGGAGTCAGCCCAGATCCATCTGATGATCCATCTGAGGGTAGAGTCTACCCTGACTATCACAGCAATCCTGTCCACTTCTCTGGCAATTAACAACCAGATTCTACAGGTGGCATCATGGGTGTCAGCCCATATCTATCTGATGATCCATCTGAGGGTAGAGTCTACCCTGACTATCACAGCAATCCGGTCCACTTCTCTGGCAATTAACAATCAGAGTCTACAGGTGGCATCATGGGTGTCAGCCCAGATCTATCTGATGATCCATCTGAGGGTAGAGTCTACCCTGACTATCACAGCAATCTGGTCCACTTCTCTGGCAATTAAAAACCAGATTTTACAGGTGACATCATGGGTGTCAGCCCAGATCTATCTAATGATCCATCTGAGGGTAGAGTCTACCCTGACTATCATAGCAATCTGATCCACTTCTCTGGCAATTAACAACCAGATTCTACAGGTGGCATCATTGGTGTCAACCCAGATCTATCTGTTCTTCAGTGATCTGTCCATAACTCTTTTCATTGTTAGCTATAGCATGTATAGAGCATTTCACTTAATTCACTATTCCAGTGATTTTTTTAGGCGTGCGTCCTGCGTCCTGTACGCATAATTTCGCCAGAGGACGCAAAAAATCAGCCTCGGTGAGTCCCATGGACTCATAAAATTCTCGAATGTACGCACGTTTTGCTTCTTGAAATCTACTTTCATTTTCGGAAAAAGCGAATGCGCAAGCGGTGTTTCAGTACCGTGTTTGGTAAAAGCCAATACTGAAAGGCGTCGTATCTCTACCGATTTTATCTATACAGTCAAAAATCAATACCAAGTTGTCTAGTACCGGAGGAAACCGTAGCGGACACTAAAGTATTGGTTTTTAGTCTGTTGAGAACTTTTATCGTAACACCGACATTGACATTGCAATATTGTCAACAGGAAATAGTGATCGTTTTTTTGTTTCTTTTCTTTTTTTTTTTTTTTTTTTTTGAAAGAAGAAAAAGATGCACCCTAAAAAGATAATAAAACTAGACCCTTTACAGCAAACGCTGTTCGGTCTGCTACGTCAGCAAATCAGACTGATCAACACGGACAACAAAGTCTGTGACTGCCCCGATGATGGTGATCTCGATAACGGAAACCCAGTTCCAAACTGAACCCACAAAGCAACAGACAAAAAAAAAGTCTCTGCTTTGTATTACGGTCTAGTCAAAACAGACAAAATGTCTGTCCTTAATTATGTATCACAGGTATTTGATCATCTGTCACAAAAATTGAAGTTTTATGAAAACATTTTCATAAACCTGTAGGTGAAAACATTTTCTTAACACTTCTGTTTTAATAGACAGTGGTACTATAGTTTCATCAGGATTTTCTCAGGAAGTTTTCTGGAAAGAATTAAAGCAACTCAGTCACCACTATTTACTTTTATTGCACATCCAATTAAATTACTAAGAAAGTAATTATAAAACACTGTTACACAAGTTTAAATGAAAAGTCTAGGACGTAACAAAATATTTCACCACGAGTCCCAGGCTGGATGCATAGTTTGAGTTTGGGATGCATGAATTCTGGACCTAGCAAGTCCCAGGACCCATAAAGGCAAAATTGTAAAAAAAAATCACTGCTATTCTGGAAAACAGAGTAAGAACAGTTATTCACCATACCGGTAAATATGGTAACAACAGCAAATCACCATACTGGTACTCGTAAATATGGTAAGAACCACCATTCACCATACTGGCAGGTATGGTAAGACAGCAATTCACCATTCTGGAAAATATGGTAAGAACAGCAATTCACTATGCTGGTAAATATGGTAAGAACAGCAATTCATCATATGGGTAAATATGGTAAGAACAGATTCATCATATGGTGAATTCGTTAAGAACTGCAATTCACCATAGTGGTAAATATGGTAAGAACAGCAATTCACCATACAAGTAAATATGGTAAGAACAGAAATTCGCCATATGGGTAAATATGGTAACAGCAATTAACCATACTTGTTAAAGACATATTTCATTGGGTAACATCCTAATGACCTATTAGTGAAATATGCAGAAAACAGATCATACATCTGTGGTGACCTATGGCTCTCAAACAGGTAGGGGCCAGATATGGGGAAATCAGTTTTGAGAAGAAGATAAATGGTTAGAAGTATAAAAATAAGCTTTTATTCATTTATCTATTTGAAACCATTTTGATAATGTAATTTGAAGATTAAAAAGTTTCATAAACAAGAGTAACTTCATTTATCTAAAATCATTTACATAGGTGTTTTGGTTTTTTTTTTTTTTGTTTGTTTGTTGTTGTTTTTTATTTATTTATTTATTTTCTTTTTTTTAATCAGGAATCAAACATTTAATCCACTATTACATACAATCCATCATAACAATTTTAATGTTTTGAAGTGTTCATCTTTTACCTAATACATAAATAAAAGTAAACAAAGAAATAGAAAAAAAAAAATCAGTATTTATTTATTTTTTTGTTTTTTTGACAACTCTGAAAACTACTTTATAATTCAATAAGAATACATAAAAGTAAAAAAGAAAACAAAAAAACAACAACAAAAAACTAATGCATAAATGAATTTAGATATTTCTCATAAAATAATCAATAAAATTTATAATTAAATCAAAATATTCATGTAGTTAAGGTAAAACAAAGAACACTTTATAAGTTTATACATGTACTCATTTTCCCCCTTTCTGGCCCATCTAAACAGACATTAGACAGTGATAATCCCCTCATAATCTCTTAGATAAGACCAGCCTTTGATGTGAGCCACCTCTATCAGGGCTGTATATATGATGCAATCATGATGGACCTCCCCAGCCAAGAGGCAGAGAATATGTGTCTTTAAGACATCATGGTAAGAACATCATTCACTATACTGGTAAATATAGTAAGAACTGCTGTATACTTTCGTTCCAACATCGTGTATCTGTTTTTAACAGTTATTACTTGTGATCATTTTAATTAACCAAGTACAGCACTTATCTTATAAATTTTTCAGGTTTGAACATCTTATAACTTTACCATACTTTTCTCTAATCTGGACCTAGTGCTTGGACATGTCAGACCAAGAAGCTTGAACCAGGTCCTAACAATAGAAATGTCTCATATAGGTATACACTGTTGCCACAGTTTGATCCATCACAATACTAGGGATATATGTGTTTGTTTGTGTTGAGGTTTTACGGCCCTGTCAACCCAATGGGGTCATGTCGAGCGTGGCCAGTTTACCTAACCACATGTTTACTGGGCAGGCTTAGTCCCCTATGCGGTTAACCAGTATTGTGCACACTCTTTCGCCAGAAAAGGGATATATGTGAGTGGTCGTAATGTGTGCTTTATTCTTTGGCAGTCTGGACTACTCAAATATGCAAGTTATATTGTTATATATATGTATAACAAGCTTTATTTACACGTGTAGCGTGAAACCGGGTCTTCTACGATGTCAAGCACCACGGCCACCCATCCAGGTACTAACCGCAATCTCCGTTGCTTAACTTTGTAAAAAAGCCAATCACTCTACCAGTGTCGCCATAAAAGCCGGCTTCCACAGCAATGTGTAGAAGTGACATATATACTATTCTGTTACATTTCTCCCTCTCTCCTCTTGACTTCGTCCCAAAGTCACACACGCCTCACAAGGCAAACTCGAGGGCAGAGCCTATGCAACACACTAAGGACACTGTCTTCAATCTCACCGCTGCCACCAATGTAGCGTGAAACCGGGTCTTCTACGAAGTCAAGCACCGCGGTCCCCCATCCAGGTACAAACCGCGATCTCCGTTGCTTAACTTCGTAAAAAAGCCAATCACTCTACCAGTGTCGCCATAAAAGCCGGCTTCCACAGCGAGGCTGTAGAAGTGATATATATACTATTCCCTTACACATGCATGGGGCAGGTCACTCCACATTCATAAACAATCCCTGCAACTCTTCTCCCCGCACGATAACAATACTCATTACGCAGGATTCATATGCCTTTCAGTTGTGCACAGCAGGGGAGGGTATCTTTTATTTAGCAATATCTATTAAATTATATCTGAATTGCTGTTGGCACTGTGAATCAGGATAACCTGTGCTGACCTATGGCCCAGCATGGATTCTGGCCGGTTACAGCCAGCCTTATTAGAATCAATGGATGGTACTCAGGGATAACCCAGGTCTATCCATTATTCACAGAACCATCTGAGGGTAGATCCTACCCTGAACGGAGTCATTCCAGGTCCTTTTATCTGGCACAACTATCAACCATTCAGAATCTACTGGTGGCATCGTGGGGATCAGCCCATAACTATCCGTTATTCTCCTATCCGTCTGAGGGTAGATCCTACCCTGACCTCGGAAGCATTCCAGGTCCTTTTATCTGACACAACTATCAGCCAGTCAGAATCTATGGGTGGCATTGTGGGGATCAGCCCATATCTATCCGTTATTCTCCGATCCGTCGGAGGGTAGATCCTACCCTGACCTCAGGAGCATTCCAGGTCCTTTTCTCTGGCACAACTCAGCCAGTCGCTTTCTCTGGCACAACTATCAGCCAGTCAGAATTTACAGGTGGCATCATGGAGATTAGCCCATATCTATCCGTTATTCACCGATCTGTCTGAGGGTAGCTCCTACCCTGACCTCAGGAGCATCCCGGGTCCATTTCTCTGGCACACTAATCTGCCGGGCAGAGTCTATGTCTGGAATCATGGGAGTTGGCGCAGATCTATCTGTTATTCAGTGGTCTGTACATGCCTCTATCATTATCAATGGAAGCATGTGCAGAACCTGTGGTTGAGGGGAAAAAATTTAGATATGGCAGTCCTGCCTGAATGAATTATTTTCACAAGGATAAGTTGGACAGCCCCAGGTAATAATAAAAAACAAAAGATGACACTAAGGAAGTTTTGTTTGTTTGTGTTGAGGTTTTATGACACAGTCAACCCAATGGGGTTATGTCGAGCGTGGTCAGTTTACCTAGCCACACGTTTACTGGACAGGCTTAGTCCTCTAAGCGGTTAACCAGTATTGTGCACATTCTTTTGCCAGAAACACTAAGGAAGTTAACCCGTATCTCATGGCTCACAGTTTTTAGGGGACTCATTTGATTCCATCAAATTTGTTTGGCCTTCTTAAATCCCCCAAAAAACTATTCACTTGGTCTGCATTGTTTACCAAGCTTACGTCTGTTATTATGAGAATCTCCAGTCTGCTTGGTTGTAGATCAACCTAAATCATTTGTCTTTCTGAGGATCAGTTGATCCAATCTATTGCTGCACACACAAGAAGTTTCAATCCACTTCTGGCTGATCAATTCCTCTACTTGGTCCAATTCCAAAGCTAAGCTCATCGGGCTCAGTCTTCATTTCTAAAATGCAAGGGTGGAGTCAGACACCCTAGACTATAAGACTTCCAAAGGTCTGTATGTTTTGTTTTAGGGGAAAGTAAGAAGATAAATCAGGTAAACAGTTAAACATTCAGTGTTTACGATCATTGGGTGAGTGCCCCCAAAGAAAGAGCCAAATATATATTGTGTTTATGTTTGTTATGTATTTAATAAATGAAGTGAATAATTCCATCTTTTCTGGTGTGTATAAAATCAGTCTACAGCACTGGTCAGCAAAGCACCTCAAACTTCAGTGCTTAGCTAGCCATCTTAAGTTTGGAAAATATTAAGAAGTTTCAGTTTTTAGAAATATAGGACTTTATATTGTGCAGTAATAAAAATGAAGTTACATGTACTGTGGTCACCTTTATCGAGTAAGAAACCCCTAACCCCGAAACCCTCACGAAAAATTACGGAGCAGTCTCACATGACAATGTGGTTATTAAAGTTGGTAAAATTGCTACCAATCAAAGAGAAATATAAGTATCTAAACATACCGAAAATTTTGTTTAGATCAAAATTTTGTTAGGAAGAAAATTAACTCAGTAACCTGGAGATCTGCCATGCATGTAGCAAGCCAGCTACCTGGAAGGGCGCCCACTGATGTGGATGTTGCCCCTGTATCTGCACATTAATAAAAAATACGATGATGATGATGATGAAGAAAATTAACTCAGTAACTTTCATAAGAGGTTCAGGGTTTGGGGTAGGGGGTTTCATACCCAATCAGTCACCTTGTTAATTGTTGACATTCAAAAGTAATAGTTACAAATCAAAGAAGAAAAAACTAGAAATGTGTCAGTATGACACAGATGCCCCCGCCCAAGGCCATGTTCACCCACACACAGGTATTTTCAAAAAATGAAGTTGAAAAATGGCCATAACTCTCATAATAATTGGCAGATTTTACCCTAAATCAAACTTGACCATATTTTATGATTATATACCTGGGTATAAAATATAAATCCAATACACAAATCAATCTTTTTTAAAAAAATATCGAAAGGAAAACATCTTTTGAAGGTGAAAAAGGGCCATAAATCCCATAATAATGGGTTGATTTTACCCTAATGGGAACGACCTCTATTTTACGATTATATACCTGTATGTTAAATATGAATTCAATACACTAATGTTTTCAAAAGATATCAAACTGAAACTATTTTTCAATGTTGAAAAAGGGCTGTAACTCCAAATATAATCGGTGGACTTTACCCTAAATCAAACATGACCTATATTTTATAATTATATGCTTGTGTATAAAATATAAATCCAATTCACTGATCTTTTCAAAAGTTATGAAACGGAAACCATTTTTTCAAAGTTGAAAAAGAGCCATAACTAAAAAAAAAATTGGTGGATTTTACCCTAAATCCAACGACATACATTTCATGATTATATACCTGTGTATAAAATTTGAATCCAATACACTAATCTTTTCAAAAGATATCAAATGGAAACCATTTTTCAACATTGATAAAGGGCCGCAACTCCAAAAATAATTGGAGGATTTTACCCTGAATTAAACTGGACCTGTATTTTATAATTATATGTTTGTGTATAAAATATGAATCCAATTCACTAATCTCTTCAAATGTTATGGAACGGAAACCATATTTCAAAGTTGAACAAGGGCCATAACTCCCAAAATAATAGATGGATATTACTCTAAATCGAACTTGACCTACATTTTATGACTATATACCTGTCTACTAAATTTCAATCCAATACACCAATCCTTTCAAAAGATATCGCACAGAAACCATTTTTCAAAGTTGAAAATTTTTCAAAGTTGAATATTTTATAATTATATGTTTGTGTATTAAATATAAATCCAATACACTAATCTTTTCAAAAGTTATGGAACGGAAACCATTTTTTAAAGTTGAAAAAGGGCCATAACTCCCAAAATAATAGATGGATTTTACTCTAAATCGAACGACCTACACTTTAAGATTATACGAGGGATGTTCGAAATGAATTACTTATTTCTATCTTGAGACTTCAAATTTCAAGTTAGCCCAAAAGTACTCATTTCATGCCCTCGAAGTACTCCCCGTGGCTAGAAATGCAAAGTTTCAGCCGATGTATCCACTTCTTGAAGGCATCACGGTACGCTGATTTGGGCACAGTAATAAGGTACTGATGAATGGCAGATCCAAGTGCCTGTCGGGATTGGTATTTCCGCCCAGCAAGAAATGCTTTCAATTTCGGAAACAAAAAGAAATCACATGGGGCAAGGTCTGGGGAATACGGGGGGTGAGGCAAAACAGTTAATTTTTCTTTCTTCAAAAACGCCGTAACTATTGCGGAGGTATGAGCTGGGGCATTGTCATGTAGAAAACGGACATGTTTAAAACCAGTAGCAGGGCGTCGTTTCTGATAACACTTTTTCAGTTTCTTCAGTACTACGTCTTTGTAGTACTTTCCGGTGATGCTTTTGCCCTTTTTCACTGGCACTTTTATTGCGACTCCTTCACCAGAGAAGAAGATTGCATACAAAACCTTCTTTGTACTCAAAGAACGTTTGGCAATTATTGGGCGTTTGCTGTGTTTAGTGGCCCAGATCTTATTGCTAACCTTTCTGATGGGCTCAAAATAATGGACCCAGGTTTCATCACCTGTGAAGACATTGGCAAACTGCTTTTTGTCATATTTTGGAAACATTTGAAGCAGCCTTTTGGCCACTTTAACCCGTTGCCTCTTTTGCTCGTCAGTCAACAGATGTGGCACCCATCTAGCAGAAATCTTTCTGACTTTCAAATGCTTCTTCAAAATAAGGTGAACCGTTGATAGTGATATGCCTACCTTTCGTGCAATATCACGAACTGTAAATCTGGCATCTCCTTCAATGATTTCCTTTATTTTGGAAACGATTTCTTTACGAGATGCAGATTTTGGCCTACCTGATTTCGGTGCATTTTTGATGGACTCTACACCAGACTCAAATTTCTTTTTCCTCCGCCGAACTGGTTCATAAGACACACAAGAAGGTCCAAAAGCAGTAGAAATTTCAGTCATCAGCTTCTTCAAAGAACAACCAAGTTTTGAGCGAGCTTTGATGTAAGCCCGTATTTCATCTTTTTTGTCAACGCTTCTACCAACCATTTTTACTGCAGTGGTCAATGACTGCGTGTATTCAAATGGCAAATTTTATGTCTTACACTTAGTCTAACATGTACATTTATACACCATTGTGTAGATCTTGAATAACCCTATACAGGTATGTATTGGTTTTTATCGTGCCCCACGTGGATATCGAGCTAGAGGACAATAAGCAATTCATTTCGAACATCCCTCGTATACGTGTCTACAAAATTTCAATCCAATACACCAATCCTTTCAAAAGATATTGCACGGAAACCATTTTTCAACGCTGAAAATTTTTCAAAGTTGAAAAGGACCATAACTCCAAAAATAATTGGTGGATTTTACCCTAAATCGAACTTGACCTACATTTTATGTTTATATACCTGTGTTTAAACACCAATCTTTTCAAAAGATATCATACGGAAACCAAAAGTGTTACGTACGGGACGGAAGGATGGGACGGATGGAGGAATGGACGTACGTACGGACAGCACTGATACTATATGCCCCCCCCCCACCCTCCCATTGAAAATGGCGGGGCATAACAAAACAAAACAAGGTATGTGTCATTGAATGCATAATGTCATAAGGAACAATAATATATATGGTTTAGGGGAGAGAATCTGAATAATTTCTGAAATATTTGGCTTATGATGAAATTATGATGAAATGAAGAGGGGCGGGGCAGGGTGGGGCATGCCCCCTCGGGACGAAGGTATGTGCCATTGAATGCATCTCATCATAATAAACAATAATGTATATGGGTTAGGGCAGGGCTCCGGAAAACCGGAAAATAGCCGGTCTGGACCAAAAATAAGAATTCTGGACCGGTTTCAAACACCCCAAAACGCTAATAATTCGGTCCAACAGGTTTGTGCCTTGAACCCCATTTTTTCTCCAACCAACCAATTTTCAGGAATCAATGATGTCTAAAAAAATCACAAATGGTCAAGTCTGCCAAAACTGACAACATCCGAGCACCTTTTAAATGCGATATTATGGTAGTTAAAAGGCTCTAAACGGTCATTTGACATGTATATTGGAGAGACAGAAGAATAACGGCAACCTACCGCAACACAAATTAATTACGTCATTATCCAAACATTGTCAAAAAATTAACACTTCACTGTCCTTTGTGCGGTAAACAAGCAATTAACAAGAATCATCAGTAACGGTAGTCTGATAATTAATCCGTTTGTGTGACACGTGTGAATACACAGACTGCAAAACATGAGGTGCAGTCGGCATGTCCAAAAGATCAAAGGTCGCTTTAACTGAGAGTGATAAAAGAATGCACCGCTTAAACGCACCCGTTTTCTTCCTCTTCTTTTTTGTTTTGATCAACGTGGTTTGTCTTTCCCAGATTTGATAAATTAATTCCCAAACCGTGTACATCCTGATCAGATGTTGCATACAATGGCGTCTGATCTGCGTCTTACTGTTTGCTTCTTTTTTTTTGTTGACAGCGTTACATGCGAGTATAATTCAAGGTAGATTTCACGGTAAAAATAAGTAATGCACCACTTGCGCTAGACAATATTGGTCAGTAAATTTAAGCATTCTGGTCAGATCCTGGAACATTGAAAACTGCAAAACCGCCCGTGGAGCAGGCCTTTTTTTATTAGACCTAATTAGGTCCATGAAAGTCATTTCATTCCGTTCCTCCTGTTTCCTGTGGTCTTCCCGCTTACACAAGACGGGAATCAGTTGTTTATAAATAGTTATCTAGGAAAACCCTGCGGAGGTGGAAATAACAACAAGAATCATGATCAATCTCCACGAAATATTTTCTACGGTCATTCTCTCCCTTCCGCTGATCCAAGAAGGGCAGTTGTCAGTTTCTGGCGAAAGAATGTGCACAATACTGGTTAACCGCTTAGAGGGCTAAGCCTGCCCAGTAAACGTGTGGTTAGGTAAACTGACTGCGCTCGACATGACCCCAATGGGTTGACTGGGCCGTAAAACCTCAACACAAACAAACAAGTCCATGTGAAACACTAGCAATGAAAGAAGCCCGTGTGAAGCACCAGGGAAAGAAGGCCGTGTTGAGCTTGTCTCTTTACTGTCTTTCTGTCCTTTTAAAGAGACATAGGATGTGTACATAGTTGGCATGACAAGTTTCTCACTTAAAAAAAAAAATGGCCAAAAAATTCATGCTCAACTGATAATTTAACCAGATGTTTTATGGCTACTATCCTCAACTCCCGGTACACTAAGGAGTCTGTTCACAAAAGGTGGCTTTATCAGATTTACCTCAAGGAATACTCCTTCCCTGCTAGTGCTTCACAAATTTCCTACTTTAAAACAAAATGGCCACTGGTCATAAACCACATAAACTGGGAAGACAATCATCAAATGATCATGACTGCCAAATATGGTTCATATCACTTCATATGTTACGGAGAAAATGCAATTTAACCATTTTTCCCATTATAAGTCTAAGTAACTTTCAGTTGTCATAGTAACCAAACAAAAAGGCAGGTGACCATAATTTTAGCTATTTTTTTAATCCCCCTATCCAAACAACATTCCAACCTAATTGGGGACAAATCATTTCAGCGGCTTTGGAGGAGTTGTCATTTTAAAGTGTTAATGAACGGATGGATGAGGGAAAAAAGTGAGCATTATAGCTCATCCTGAGCATATCAGGTACGTGAACTAAAAAGTGAAAGACTAAGAATAGTATCTGTTTCATTCTTTTTCAGTTTGTTTTGCCTTGTTTAATAACCAGAACTGCTAATTGGTCTGTTTCATTCTGTTTCGGTCGATTTCAGAGTTTTCCATAAACATGTATATTTAATTTGTTTTATTTGTTGCAGTTACAAAAACAAAAAAAAGCACTGGAAGCATAACACCCCGCCAGTTTGGTGAAAATCCATCAACATTTACTCAAGTTCTTGTCCTGAAATGAAAATTTAGGCATGTCTCGGGCAGATAACTCAATCAAAAATTGACAAAATTTGCCTATTAGCAATACCAAACTAGAGCTCCACAATATCAATGCACATACCAAGTTTGGTGAAAATCCATTGATAATTACTCAAGTTATCATCCAGAAACTAAAATACGGGCATGTCTCAGGCAGAAAACTCCTTTAAAAATTGGCGAAATTTGCCCATTAGCAATCCAAAACCAGATCTCCACAATATCAATGTACACACCCGGTTTGGCGAAAATCCATTGATATTTACTCCAGTTAACGTCTGGAAATGAAAATACAGACAGATGGAAAGAAGGACATACGACAGACAGACACACAGACGACCAACGTGAAATCATAATACCCTACCACTAATAGTTCGTCTGTCATTACTGACAATGACCAATCTTAATAACATGCGAGAAATGCTACTGTTTGTGTGTTCTAAGATGGCTGATTAGACCAATTCTAGCTCTAAACTGTCTGTTGCAGATGAAACAACAGAGGTCAGAGTAAGACAGCTCTTTTGGTGATGCCTTAGCTCTGGCTTTACGCTGTGCATGTTTCTGCTCAGCTTCACTGATTCTTTTTGCCTCATATTCACTAGTACCTCTTCTGATGAGACCTCGCCACTTTGCTCAGTCCTGTGCAATTTGTTCCCACAACTCTGTTGGTATAGGGTTCTCACTAGGATTTTAAAAGTAGGAGTCCGGGACTCCCTTTTTATAAAAAGTAGGTGTCCCAGCCAAAAATTAGGAGTCCCACTCCCCCATTACGAAAACACGCCTATTCAAATATATTGAAAATTTCACCACCAAAAAAACTGAAAGTTTTCAGATAAAAATGCTGATAGTTTTCATATTTTTGCTCAAAACATAAATTGTGGGTATTCGTTAGAACCGCCTTGCTGAGGCAGTTCTAACAATTACCTACAATCTATGTTTTAGCAGAAATAAAAAAAAAATAATGTATACCCCTGTAAACCCCAGTTTTACTATATAAAAGTGGGGTTTAAGGGGGTCAAAATTTTATAAGTATGTTTTCATGATGCAAAAATAGGAGTCCCATTTTTTTTTTTTTTTTTTTTTTCATGACTCTCCTTTATAGGGAGGAAGTCCCCGGTAACTTCATTCTATAAATACCTGATGGAAAATCAGTTTCCTTATTTTCACATTGTGTGTGTGTATGTGTGTGTGTGTGTGTGTGTGTGTGTGTGTGTGTGTTCCAACTGATTTTGGTCTCTGCTTTATGTATTATTCCGAGCAACGCGTGTAACCAACTGTTGTTCATTATCACACATCTTGATGTTGTTAATTAATTCAATGGATCTGGCCCAGAAATTAGGATAAGGTCATGTCTCTCTCATGGGAAAATGAGACATCTTTGCAGATCAGGGAGACATGACAATCCTAACCTATGTTACTTGCGTCGTAAAGTTCGTTGCACTTTTAACATTAATAAAGCAATGCAATCAATGTTTTTAGCTTTTTATTTCAGAGGTAACGATACTTGAACTCTTCCATCATGTGCTGCAAGTAAAGCAGATATTATTATTTTATGATTTATGTAGCAAAAGAGTCGATGACATGTCTCAAGAAATGTGAAGTAATCCTCCCAATAACACCACTCATTGCTTTTCGAATAAATTCTATATCCCATCCCAACCAAAAAACGTTCGGTTCGTTGCTGTCTGTACTCAGTGATCTTGAGTGTTATGGATATTAAGTGAAACATATTTTAATCAAAACCAATTAAAGCTCTGTTATATGCTGCCGCAAACTTATATATGTAATATATCCGTACCTTCTGATCATTGAGACCTCTGTTGAGCTTCCCGCAAAACGTCATTTCAAAGTTTACTTTTGCACCGTGCTGCGATCAATATACGCTACGAAAAATGTCCAGGGCTTCTTTACTATCTACTGCTTTGATTTGCCGAAAAGGTATTGATAATTTAGTTCTGGTTTTTAATATGCGTCCGTTTCATATGCATTTCTGACAAGAAAATGCTCTACAGAGCAACATAATATTAGTTCGTTTTATTCTCCCAAAACGGTTTCGCGCCACGCTGTCAAATGACGTTACCGTTACGAGCACGCGCTACCCTTACGCGGTCCTACTGATCACCGCAGGACACCGCAAGACACCTTTATTTACTATAAAATACCCACCAAATAAAATAAAAATGCCTTTCAATGCATAAAAATAATAAAATAAACAAGTATTACTTCTATTCCAGTCTCTTATATTGGCCAAAGATATCTTATGTCTTTGGAGTACACATATTTATTATCGGAGGTCGCTCTACCTGTATCGGACACCGCAGGACACCTATATTTACTATAAAATACCCGCCAGATGAAATAAAAATGCCGTACAATGCATAAAAATAATAAAATAAACAAATGTTATTTGCATTCCAGTCTCTTATATTGGCCAAAGATACGTTATGTCTTTGAAGTACACATCGAAGGTCGCTCTCTACATGTAATGGACACCGCAGGACATATTTAGCATAGCTACCTATTAGTAATTATTTATTATCGGAGGTCGCTCTACCTGTATCGGACACCGCAGGACACCTATATTTACTATAAAATACCCACCAGATGAAATAAAAATGCCGTACAACGCATAAAAATAATAAAATAAACAAATATTATTTGCATTCCAGTCTCTTATATTGGCCAAAGATATCTTATGTCTTTGGAGTACATATAGTTATTATCGGAGGTCGCTCTACCTGTATCGGACACCGCAGGACACCTGTATTTACTATAAAATACCCACCAGATGAAATAAAAATGCCGTACAATGCATAAAAATAATAAAATAAACAAATATTATTTGCATTCCAGTCTCTTATATTGGCCAAAGATATCTTATGTCTTTGGAGTACACATATTTATTATCGGAGGTCGCTCTATCTGTATCGGACACCGCAGGACACCTATATTTACTATAAAATACCCGCCAGATGAAATAAAAAATGCCGTACAATGCATAAAAATAATAAAATAAACAAATATTATTTGCATTCCAGTCTCTTATATTGGCCAAAGATACGTTATGTCTTTGAAGTACACATCGAAGGTCGCTCTCTACATGTAATGGACACCGCAGGACATATTTAGCATAGCTACCTATTAGTAATTATTTATTATCGGAGGTCGCTCTACCTGTATCGGACACCGCAGGACACCTATATTTACTATAAAATACCCACCAGATGAAATAAAAATGCCGTACAATGCATAAAAATAATAAAATAAACAAATATTATTTGCATTCCAGTCTCTTATATTGGCCAAAGATATCTTATGTCTTTGGAGTACACATAGTTATTATCGGAGGTCGCTCTACCTGTATCGGACACCGCAGGACACCTGTATTTACTATAAAATACCCACCAGATGAAATAAAAATGCCGTACAATGCATAAAAATAATAAAATAAACAAATATTATTTGCATTCCAGTCTCTTATATTGGCCAAAGATATCTTATGTCTTTGGAGTACACATAATTATTATCGGAGGTCGCTCTACCTGTATCGGACACCGCAGGACACCTTTATTTACTATAAAATACCCACCAGATGAAATAAAAATGCCGTACAATGCATAAAAATAATAAAATAAACAAATATTATTTGCATTCCAGTCTCTTATATTGACCAAAGATACGTTATGTCTTTGAAGTACACATCGAAGGTCGCTCTCTACATGTAATGGACACCGCAGGACATATTTAGCATAGCTACCTATTAGTAATATCCATAACGCGTAAAAAGGTATAATATGAAAACACAAAAGTGGCTCATTATGGAACTTATTTATTCTGGATTTAATTTTAAGTTCCTTATTACAAGTTTCAACATGCTCATTTGTTAACCTTGCTGAATTATGGTAAAAAGTCCGACCGCTCTTGTGTTCGTCCGTGCGTCCATCCATCTATCCATCCGTCCTTTTTTCTAATTCGATATCAAAGGTTACAAGTATAATTATCTTAAAACTCTTTAATGTCTGTCAATTGTCTGTAATTACTTACTATGAGAACACCCGCAAGCTTGTTTGCTGATTACTTAATGATATACAGCCTAATCCGTTTAACACCAACAAACAAACTGACGCATGCTGTTGATAGGTGTCACCACAAAGTTGATGATTATATTGTTTATTCTGCGAAGATGGCCGTTTTATTTGTTTTTCTATCATATTAAAAGTATATAACTATTAATCTAGATTGAACACGAAATCCTGCAAATTAAATTTTGCACCAAAGAGCAGCAATAATTTAACCACACCCACTCATCAAATATTCATGCAATCAAAGTTCAGGTTTTAATTATACTGGTCACTTAGGATGAACTATAATCAGCTCCGATTGGCACCTGAGCAACAATGCTGGACTGAAAGAAATATGAAAGCTGAATTCGCAGAATTCTATGCATTATTCTGCTGAAAACGGCCCTTATTAGGGCCATATTTATATTCAGAAAGAAAATCCTTATAATGTCCATCCAATCTCCCCTCTTCACCCACGTCCCCCCTCACCGCCCCCCGCCCCCACCCCCCTCTTTTAATGTCATAACGGACCCAAAGTAAATAAGATCCAACACGACTCAAAATGAATGAATGAATGAATGAATGACGGAAGGAAGGAAAGAAGGAAGGAGAGGGGAATAAACGGTTGAATAAATAAAAGTAATCTAATTAGACTATGATAATGTAAGCAATTAAAGGTAATCAAAGGAGCTCGGTAGTCTTTTAATCCCTAGAGAATCAACCGATTAATGGCAATCAACGAAGTTCGGTAGTCTTTTAATCCCATGTACACAGAGAATCAAACGAGGCGGTAGCTGTCTGATGGTTTGTTAGCTGTCGGTCAAGTTAAAACGTAAGCTCCAATTAAACAATAGTGTTGTTTGGTTAGTTAATTATCTTGAGTCCATTCGTTTTAGATATATAAACTGATTTTTTTCTCTTGTCTGTCACCATTAATTCAGTTGCTTTAGACAAACCTTTGCCAGTTGGAATAATGCCTGCTAGAAAAAGAATAATCACTGTATCCAAAAGAACTGCGTTTTGGCCATGTGGTTCATGTCGCCGAAATTGCACTTCTGGGATACAATGTGATGCTTGTACACAATGGTACCATGCTCAGTGTGAAGGTTTGACTGAGGAGGAACTGGGTTCTTTCAGTGGTTCTACCGCGAAGTACACGTGCGAGAGCTGTTTCTCAATTGAAACTGGTTCTGCGCATTATGAATACCTCTCGGGATTGACACGAATGAGACAGGTAATTATATACAACTAATGCATATGTGTTCCACACATCTCTGTCCGCCTATATTCTGCTTAGACTGGATGAATGCTGGATCCACGGGGAAGACATTCTCAAATGCAACCCTTTCTTTAAATTTGTTTTAGCGCATCGTTGCTACATTTCGTTGAATTGTAATAACAATGCGCGCGTTCATATTTTGCGACTTAAAAAGAAAGAACGGCATTTGGTTTAGTGTCTCGGCAAGTAGGTATGACATGACGGGACTTAGGTCCGACAGTCAGGTACTGATGGTGTCCCCATTGCACGGATCCTAACAGTCTATCAGGTATTACTAGGGCAGAGATGATACCCTTAAAGCGAGAGAAATGTAAGAAAAATCTAATTTGAATAAACCAAATCGATATAAGCAGTATTGTATACTTAGGGAAAATCTAGGGAAATAGGCATTTAAGACGAAAAAAGATCTTATAAAACATAACTTTTTTTTCATTTCCAATTAAGTACACTCTAAAAAAAAAACCAAATTGCACAAAATCATGTATCTTTTTTTTTTCTTTTTTTTTTAACTATTTATCGTCGTACCTTTTGTACTTTGCGGGGAATTCGGGGTGTCGGTTTCGACGGGATTCACGGGAATTTAACTGTTCGGGCGTGTAGCTCCTTTTACTTGACATGCAAGAACAATTTAGGGTTAATTAATTTGACCTTAATTGATTGAGGGATGGGATAGCTAAAAATAATAATAATAATAATAATAAAATAAATAAAAGATGTGCGGGCGGGGTAGCGGGGGCGTGTGTGTGTGTGTGTGTGGGGGGGGGGGGGGGGGCTATGGCAGCGTATGAGCATTCGTGAGTCTCCGCTTTGTTGGAATTTAACTGTCCAGGCGTGTAACTCCTTTTACTTGACATGCAAGAACAATTTAGGGTTAATTAATTTGACCTTAATTGATTGAGGATTGTTTTCCATAGGACGTTTAAATTACTGTGTTTTATCGCATTCGCACAGTTGACATGAACTTATTTTGTAATCGGGAGCGCCTAAAGGGTAATTGACAAACAGTGCAGGCTCAGACCAGACGTCGCAAAACGCGGCGTCTGATCAGGGTCTCCACTGTTTGCAAATTGTTCAGCCATTTTTCTCTTGGAATATCTAATTCTCATAGCCGGACGTATCGAAAATTGAACTTGGAATTCCAACAATCATTTTCATAGCGGGTCATTTAGAGTTGAAGGAATCATATTCCAAAACTCATTTGCCCACAGTCATGAAGAAGTTCAACATAACAACTATTCTAACCTATTTTGTTCCATAGGATGTTTAAATTACTGTGTTTTTGCGCATTCGCGCAGTTGTCGTGAACTTATTTTGTTTACATTGATATGACTGGGAGAATAATTATTTTTGCATTTAAATTACTATGTTTTGCGCATTCGCGCTGTTGAGGTCAAGACGTCTGTTTATTTTGTTTACATTGATATGACTGGGAGAATAATTATCTTTGCATTTAAATTATTCGCGCTGTTGAGGTCAAGACGTCTGTTTTCGCTGTATTGTATTAAGGCGTTTGGCAGGGATGGGTCAACTTCGTGACGGAAACCATGGTGGTTTTCCCACTCATTGGCCCATTCCTGTCTTATTTTCGCTTTTATTATTAGATATGGCTCCAGTACATGTTTTTGATGTAATTTTCGGCAATTTCTCGACTTTCTGTATCTGAGGTTTCTTGTATGTTTGCAGTGGTCTGCTGCCTTTGGTACCGACAACTTGCAAATCGCCGCCAGACGTGAAGCCAAGAGAATGCCTCCATTTGACCTATACGGACAGTCGCCTATTTCCGGAGAATTCGTCGAGCAAGACATGAACGCCCAATACATCTTGAACAAATGTCGCTTACAGAATCTTGGCATTCCATCAATGACAACTGGGGATGGTAACTGTCTATTCAATGCAGTGTCGATTGCCCTCACGGGCAACGAGGACCGTGCTGCCGAACTCCGTTTAAGAACGTCAGTAGAAATGGCACTGAACGCCGACACCTACCAACGCCGCGAGGACTATGACCAATTGATGACTCATTCACCGTCTTACAGTGCGTCAATGAAAGACTGTTGCACGGAGGGTGCGTACTCATCCATATGGACAATGATGGCTCTATCATCTGTAGTAGGACTGTCCATTAAAAGTGTTTATCCTCCCATGAATGGAACCCAGTGTAAAGCACACAATGCTCTTAGCAAATTCTTCGTGACAGACGATACCAAAAATAGAGAGACATTGACAGTCATGTGGAGCCGCATGGGCCCTTGGCGTCCTCCAACATGGACTGGAAACCATTTTGTTCCCATTTTGAAACAAGAACAACGAACACAAACAAAAGCCGTGGAAGAACAAAAACACCAAGAACAACGACCACAAGCTCCCGTAGAAAAGAAACAACAACCAACAACTGCATCCACCATTGAAATGAAACGTAACGAAGTCCTGACGCCTGTTCCAAAGAAACATGATCAGTTTCAACTGAATGAAATAAGTACGCCGATCAGTTCGTTTATGATTAAGGACATTTTGGGAAATGATATCAAAGTGACACCAATCGCGAAACCGGCTCATAAACCAAATGATTCACCTGCAACTGAGCTCAACATTGATTTTATGGACATATCAAGTGTGCACTTCAGAGATGACAATGAAAGCAAAGTCACACCAATCGCAAAATCGGCTCACGAATCAAATGAACAGCCTGAAATGGAGATAAACAATGATTACATGGATACATCAAGTATTCACTTTAGTGATGAAACAGAGCAAATGAATCTTGATAATTCTCCAATAAACACCAAGAATGTGAAAGACACAGGGGACAATGACATGGTAACGGACATTACTGAACTCAAAGACTCTTCTGAATTCGAAACTTCCCGAAATATTCCTGTTCCAGAAAACATCAACCCACTACCTAATGGACGTTGGCACAAAGCTGAAGACATATACACCCTTATAAAAGAGAAGAAATATGTTCATACCGAAGTGCCACCGGGAAATAAAAGTAACTGCTACATGTTGGTCGACAATAAACGTAACGTTGAACGAGTTAAGCAAAACAAGAAAAGTGAGTTTTACGATGATTGTGGAGTATGGATGACACAAAGGGGGAGGACGGTAAAGTCATATTATTAACTAGCCGAAGGAAACCTTGTCTATTGTGAGTTGAAAAAAGAGCAGTACTGTGTGAGAAAAAGAAATAACGGCAAGACGTCATGGGTGCCATTAGACCCACAACCAGAACCCGAAAACATCGTTGTTTTTACCAAGTATTATGCCACCCTGAAGGCAGACCCAAACTTCCAAAAACGTGACATTTGTTTACAGAGCAGCGGACGATAGTTTGTCAAACGTTGCTTTATATGAGTACCTAGGCAACCAACCGAAAGAGACCAAGTTTGTCAGAACAAATCCAAAAACTGTGGACAATATCAAGCTTAATCTAAAACAAAAGAAGCCAAAGGAGATATATACTGACCTTAGAAGAGATGATTCTTTAAATTGTGCTAGGGACTTCCGCGTAATTAACAATTTGAAGTATGAGGAAAAGAAAAAGGAAAGAGTTGCGAGAGCTAATAGACTGAATGTAGCAGATGAAATTTTAGACGTGTTGGGGGTGGTAAATGACCACCCATTCGTGCAAACCATTATTCATAACAAAGACCAGGTCCCCAACATTATTTTATACACAAATGAACAGATTCTGGATTTAAAACACTTTGTGAAATATGCCAAAAACCAACAAATAGGAATAGACAGAACATTTAATTTAGGCACATATTATGTGACAACATTAGTGTATAAAAATCAGAGAATTATCAGAAAGCCTTCAAAAAATAATACAGAAGAGCATCCGATATTCATGGGGCCTGTTATGTTGCATAAGGACGCAACTTTCAAAACGTACAAATCATTTTTAGAACATATAGCCACTGAAATAGACAATGAGGTAGGGGCTGTTGAGCTACGATTGTCAAAAGATATTGAATTCGGAACCGATGATGAAAAAGCTCTGACTAAGGCCATTGATTATGTCTTTCCGTCAGCGACACGATTGCTATGTACCAAACATTTGAAAGACAATGTGAAACATTATTTACAGAACAATGTTGGAATGGAGAAAGGCTTAAGGGAAAATGTTATGAGCCGGATCTTTGGTGAAGATGGCATAACTGATGCCAACTCCACCATTGATTTCGAATCAAGATCTGAGGACCTCAAACAGTCTATGCATGATAACTATCCGAGATTTGAATCATACTTTGACAAATATTTAAAAGAGAGACTGAAACAGTAAGTTTTCGAACCATGCAAAGAGGACTCAGTGAGAAAAAACTGGACGAATAACAATGCGGAATCCATAAACAATATTCTCAAAGTGGCTGTAGACTGGAAACCTCAGGGAGCTAGGGAACTCATTGAAAAGATTTACTCCGTCACAGAGCTCCATTTTCTTGATTATAGAAGCGCGCTGCACGATGATGGTAATTACAGACTTACCAAGGCTAATTCACAATATCGTGTAGCGGATGCTCTGTGGCGGTGTAAATCAGAAGCCCAGAAAAAGGAGTTGTTCCTTATCCTCCTGAAAGACTCCAAGACACGAAAAAAGAAGTACACTGTCCACAAATGGGAAGTTCTCTGTTGTGGCAAAAGCACAGACAAAGGCCACAAAGGCAGGTCAATCCAAACGGCCAAGAAATGAAAGGGCTATAAGCAAACAATGATTATGGAGTTGAAGCTGTGTTATAGTGCATGGTTCAACCATCGCTTTTCCTCGTCGGGAGCACAGCATTTCTTTATTAATCATCCATAATGAAGCTAACCATTGTGGAACAATTACATTTATGTAGTGATTGTTTTCAGGGGGGTGGGGGGGGGTGGGGGGGGGGAGTAACTTACTATATATGGCATAATACGGATGTGCGTGCTGAATGGTCCCCCCTTTTCAGCGCTGCCAGGTATATGATTGGCCCCCTTTTTTCAACAAAGAGTATATGAATGACCCGATTTTTCTGGATTCCTGTGTGAAAGGCCCCATTTTTCAGACATCCTTGTATATGAACATATTTTTCGCTCAGAGATTTTCGAGGCTGCTTGTTCTCTTCGTATTCGTATTCAATGAACTGACTTTGATATTTGTCTATAAACCAGCAATAAATGGGTACAAAATATCAAAGGGCAGTATATGAATAGGTCAACATTTTAGATGAGCAAGTATATGAATGGGTCCGTTTTTCCCTAAGTTACCCCACGCCACCCCGCCCCCGCCCCCGCCCCCGCCCCCCGAGTCTGCATCCCTGCCCTTTTCAGGATGCATCCCTGCCCTTTTCAGGACTTCTGTGTCTGGAATCCTGTCTTGCCACTTACTCTTTAAACGTTTTCTAAGACAGCTTGTATGGCAGTGCTTCAGTCTTTTGCCGTTGGTAAACTGTCCACGTTTCGCATGCATAAAATATAGTGTTGGCAGCACCACAACTTTGTAGACTTTCAGCTTTGTGCCAAGCCTGATTCCACTTCGATCCCAAACACTACCACACAGTCGGCCAAATGCTGCACTAGCTTTGGCAATCCTGGCATTGACTTCATCATCAATGTGCACATCTCTTGACTATGTGCTTCCAAGGTAGGTGAACTTGTCTACCACTTGCAATCTTTGACCGTTCACTGTAATCATGGGCTCCTTGTACGGCTTGCCAGGTGCTGGTTGATAAACCACCTGTCTTTTTGATGCTGATTGAGCAAGTGTGAGATTACATTGTACATTGGTAATACACACCTATTGAAGCTCTCTTATTTTGACCGAATTTTCAATTCTGAAACTTACAGACCTTGACCTTTATGCATATGGTTCGATCAGACGAGGTAGTTTGCGCATGAATTATGCGTGCATTGCGTTTCAAGCCAAGGTCAAGGGTAAACTAATCCAGATTTTTCTGGCGCTGCCTCTATGTGACTTAGTTGCCTGGTAGCGTTAAAAATCTGGATAGATAGGATGATGCTGATTGTGAGGTTCACAGGGAGCCCTGAAGCCCTGGTCAGCACCCATCTAGGAGAAGGCAACTCCAAACAAAGACCTACATATCTGGATTTGCCTGTCCCAGCTATGTAAAGTCTGCTTCGGTAGCTGGGGCGAAGAAATCATTTCTCTGATTCAACGGTCCAAACGGCGATGCAGCAGATTTTTATTAAGGACCAGGACCCCTAACCAAGGTATAGGTCCAACTGCAACATAAAACATAAAATAGCATAAACACAAAACACAAAACACTTTGAAGAAAGCTTCAAAGAAGACTAGAATAAAACGACAATCGGAGTCGACTGAAACTAACCGCAAAGATCCCAGTCTTCGAAAACAGAACTGAACATCCAGAGCAAGCCCAGACCAGACTGCTCCGAGAGGAGTAGTCCAATCAGGACCCACTCTGTATGCATTACCCCCTGTAAAAGGCCACTTGAGCAAATTTTTGACTGACTGCAATTCTTCTTTTGATTCAGCAAAAATGACTGTATCGTCAGCATAAAGTAAAATGTACAACTTAAATTATTAAGTTAAATAGAACTTCAACTTCATCATTACTGAGCAAAATTTTGGCCATCTCGGACACATCATTCATTATATGCATGCGAGATAAATTCTGTTAAGTCATTTAGAAACATAGAAAACAATATTGGAGACAAATTCTCTCCCTGCCGAACTCCAACATTACTAAAAGAAAGTTTTCGACTTAATGTGTCCCGTCCATATAAATGATTAAGCATTAGCATATAAATTGTGAATAATTTTAAACATTTTACCATCAACATGATGCATTAATAATTTCTGCCATAAGAAGCTCCTGTTCACAGAATCAAAGGCTTTCTTATAACCAATGAAAGCACAAAAGAGCCGTTTTCCCCTAAATAAATATAAATCAATTAAACATTTCAAGTTGAATCTATAGTACCGTAATTTTTACAAAATCCCGCTTGTTGTTTACAAAGTAAATTCATACTTTCTAAATAATTATTCAATCCGCTGTTCAAGACAGACATAAATAATATTCCAGAACAACTTAGTATTGTAATTCCTCGATAATTGTCAGGATTAACTTTATCTCCCTTATTTTTATAAATTGGTGAGATCATGCCCTGTGACCATTCATCAGGGATAATACCAGTACATGTATTGAAAACTGGGTTAAAAAATTTGGTGTAAACTTTAAACATCTTTGATTTTGAGAACTTCAGAAATTCATTAAGAATAAAGTCTGAGGAGCAAGCCCTATTAAGCTTCAAATGATTTAAACATTTTGAAACCTCTTCAGAAATAGCCAAATTTAACTCAAGATTATGTTCGGACACTTTTGAAGGATCAAATTGAAAGGCTGAGTCAGCATTTGCAGTATTCAACAAATTTAATTTCTTAAAATGCTCCACAAAAGTTTCAAGAGATACCTTTTGCATTACCATTGCACCAACAGAGGCAATATCCCCTAGAATGAAGACATAAAGAAAAGCAAAAATTTATACCGCAAAACTCCTAAAATTTGGGACACCCAGAACAATTGCAGTCCAAAAATGTACATGGAATGATAAACAGTGAAGACCCTGAACAGACTGCTTCTCTAGGAGCACTATAATCTAGGTCTGTACTGTTTGCATATGCCTGTCTGTCCGAAAACATAGGATCATTACGGTAATATAAGATGACTTCTTCACATTTTTACTGTATATATGAAGAAATCGCAGCAAAAAAATAAAAAAATAAAAAGAAGGGTCCACGACAGTTATTCAAACAATTGACAATGACTATTTCAAAGCTGACTATACCTTCAAGATTATTTGAAGGCAAAATACATGAACTAGGAAATTAAAGGCAGCATATAAGAACCTTTACTGAATGCCAATAGTTATTAAATGAATAGTTTTCATACTTATATTACAGAAGATTCAAATTATTTATACTACAGTATTTGTAGTGCTGACCTTCAGTGAGAAGATGTGAAAAATGACATGTTTATATCACAATATCTACAATGAAATAAGGCAAAAATATAAATATAAAATAGAAACAAAGTAGAGAAATAGATTGAGTGATCATTTTCTTGTTTCGATTCATCCTTAATGGCTGCATCACCGTGTTAGCCATTTGATACATCTATTATGGAATGTCTCAGCTGTCTGCCTAGGTCAGGTATAAAAGCCAAGTCTGATCCAATCTGCTGATCATTTTTTCTGCTGATCATAAATTTTGTTTTTGTCATTATATCAAAGCTATGGAATCGAGACAATTCATCGACAAGACAACTCATCGACACGGTTTTTGGAGACAATTCACCGACACAATTGAAGACAACTCATCGACACTTTTTGAAGACAATTCACTGACACATTTGTTTGAAGGTAATTGACAATCATAGGTAATTAAGGGTAATTATGGATAAGTGGTACATAGTATTTGAATGATCATACCTGTGAATGACTAGCCTACCTGTTCTGCCTGTCATTGAACAGTCTCAGAATCGATTATTGGGCTAAGAATGCGGAAAGATTTTTAATTTTAGTCATGACTGATGTTCTGCATCATTTACGTTGCAGCTGCTGAGGATGCGCGCTCAGCGCCACCACTGTGTCGTAAGACCGGAATAGGAAGTTGACTTGATGACTTGATCATGTTGATGTCGCACACTTTGACTGTCGGGGAGCTGTCTCAAAGTCCCACTGAGGCTAACATGTAGCTTTTAGGATGTTGATTGCTATGGAACTGCAATATTGATAATACTACTTGTACAAGCTCATCAACATCGAGGTAGTCATGTCAGCCAAGTATCTAATCAACTGATGCGTGTGTACAAGCTCATCAACTCTGCTACATGACACTGATGTGTTAATGATTAACAGTCAAATTCCTATTATTATCACAATTTGAACAACAAAAATTTAGGAAATAAATGAAAACATAACTCATATAAACGAATATCCAGCTTCACTTTCCATCTTCTTTATTTTAATTAAGAAAGTTTTGAATAATATTTTACCAAGTTCCCTATACGTATATTTTCCTTTAAATCATGCCTTTAAAAAGAAAATGCGTAAGTTTATTTACGCCAGTCATCCTATGCGGTTAAAATGGTCTCTTAATTGTCGTCAATAAGCCAAAAAATATTGAATTAATGTCCTAAATTTGTTATTTTGATCATAAATGTGATAATAAATGAATTTATTTTCAAAATTTTGTCTTCATTTTATCAGCTTGGGTGTAATTTTAACATAATAATGTGTCGGTGAATTGTCTTCAAAAAGTGTCGATGAGTTGTCTTCAATTGTGTCGCTGAATTGTCTCCAAAAACCATGTCGATGAGTTGTCTTGTCGATGAATTGTCTTGTTCCCAAAGCTATGATTCAAATGTCCAGTATATGAGTTTTATATGACCATATTATATAATTGTAATTTACAACAATGATATTATTAAAATCATTGTTCTAGTTTTTGACTGAGAGTGTTTTTTTCTTGTTTCAGAGGTATAAAAGCCAAGCTCAGAAGAAAAATCGAGACAGATTTCTTGATTTTTTGTCTATATTTTGTTCTTTTATAGAACAGTTAACTATAAATGCTGAAATGTTAGTTCATGTGCACTGTGATTCAACAAGCATATGCCATATGTTTCAATAAAATCAGTTTGTTTTTTTTGTTTGTTTACCAAATTAGACGCATCTGTAAACAATGATATTACTTACAATAACGTCCAGAAATGAGACGAAATGGGTAAATTTTCTGACCGCGGAAGATAGTGTTTTAAGAATTACTAATAGATATTAATATCTGTATTAATGTTATTTCTCCTTTTTCGTCTTCTTCCCTGTCCTTTTTTTTTTTTTTTTTTTTTTGTACAATAGTAGTTGGGTCATTTTGTATCTTTCATATTCGGGGCTGTCCGGCATTTCTATTTTTAGAACAGTATGCGTGCAAAGCAAAGCTGGACAGAAAAAAGGCTAAAATAGTTTATATGATATAATTTTCATATGCAAGAAACTAATTATGTTCTAGTAACCATTTATTCTCTGAGACAGAGCTGATCTCTGTATATATTAGCTTCACTACTGAGAAAACTATGATTTTTTTATATTTACTGGACTTGGCTTTTATACCCCTAGAAGACAGAAAACTGCTTAAAAATCAAATCCAAAAGCATTGAAAAAAAAAATATCTTTTATTGAATATTAATTAAGCAATTTATGATAATAGCGTGTCGCGAACGAAGTGAGCTCTACGGTAGAGAATATGATCAATGAAAAGTAACATACAACGATAAATAGTTTCAGAAGAAAATCGCTCTGACCAATTTTCTTCCCGTTTTCTCCCCGGAAGTCGTCAAAAGTTGTCACCGGAAGTTGACAGGACTGGAGCGGACTTGATACTAATAAACGTCACGAAGTGAGAAGAAACGAGTGTCAATAAGTGTCACGGACATATATTGCTGATTATTTTTATTATTTATTTATTATTAATTCTTGATTTATATATATTTTTATATACTGATAGTCATTCTTTAATGATGCTGTGAAGGACTTTTGAATAGACTACAAACAGGGTCTGTGCTGTGCTTGCATTTAGGCTAAGCCTAGTTTCATATTATTAAACTGATATACTGGAGATTTGAATCATAGTTTAGATATAATGACAAAAATTTATGATCGGCAGAAGAATGACCGTCTGACTACATTTAAGATTATTCGGGAGACAGTTCCAAAGTAGTCGCGAAAACACATGACTTTCGCTAAAGTTTTTGAGCTTTCATTCAGCTACAGCATTAAATTTGCACCACAGAAATAAACAAACACCTTTTAAGGTAAAATAGTGCGACAGTCCCTTACATCTGAAACGAAACGTATATTATCTGATGTTATTTACTTCTGTCTTTGGTTGCTCTCTTTTTTGTTTATCTGCTGGTTCTCGAAGACAACAGGAAATAGAGCCGAGAACCATTTGCATTCAATTTTTTTTTTGTAAACACGTGAAACACTACTTTACTATGGCATCTGCACAAGAAAAAGAAGTAGTGATTAAAAAAGTCCCTAAAACGTCCTCTGAGAAGAGGTTAATAGTAATCCTTGAAAAAGCTTCCCTAGAAAGCGTAAAGGTATGACTTTACAAATGAGTTTTTCGTGAATGTCATGTGTTTTCGCGATTTACATGTGTACTAAGGCAAACAGAACACTTGGGGCGGATTTGATTTTTTTATTTTTTTGTTCTAACAATTATTCTGAATCAGTCAAATCTGATTATGTCTTCAGAGGACAGTTCGATGGTGGAGGAAAGACAGGGTATCCAGTTCTATAGGGACTAGGAATTGCGAGGGTATAAAATCAAAATGCAGCCATATTAAAATTATAGGAAAAACGCAGCCACTATACAGGTAATTATTACTAATAGGCAATGCAGCCAATGGTTGGTTGGTTGGTATAAATTCCGCCGAATTCGACGCACCTCTTGTAGAGTCGATTAGGGTCTTCTTGAGTAGTTAATACTTGATTATATGTACAGTCCGTGGTTAAAATGATGAATATCCACCACCCTATTTTACACCCTTAAGAATAAGAACACTTAGTAGCTAAGGTGAACCATGGCTTCCATTTATATACAAAATCGATGTCCCATAAAATGTGAGTCAAGTCTTTTTACTTCTCTTTCTATGTGGCACCAGAGAAAGTCTCTTATATCTCTCTATAAGCAGCGCGAAGCACAGTCGACGTATATGGAAGATAACTTTACGAACAGTCTTTATATCAAGAACAGCAGTACAGTCAATGATCAACTGCAGCAATGTTTTACTATCAGTATATAGGTAAAGTGTGAAAAGGTGACCATGTTAATACTAGACCTTTTGTATTTTTTGTACAGTGTTAGGTAAGCATGATGTGTATGATGTTATTAGTTTTAATTGGTTTGGACGTTTTTTGTTCTTTTTTTGTTGTTATTGTTTATTATTATTATTTTTTATTTACCTTTACCACTCTCTTAGTTAATTCAGCAGACAACAAATTGGAGCCATTTATTCTTATTATGTCAAGATGAAGACAATTTGCATGAAATATCAAATTCCTTTTTCTGAAATAAATGAATAAATAGTAATAATGTTAAAAGAAAAATATTTTAATTTGTATGTTGTCTGCTGAAATTTTTGCCTAGACTCTTAAGCGTTAAGCGTTAATTAAATTTGGGGTGAAAGTAAAAAAAAAAAAAAAAAAGGAAGAGGAAGATTTTGTTTCAATTTCATACTTAATATTATGTTTTCTATTATGGAATGCGTCTTTCATATCTGTTGAACTAGAGTTTTATCAGACGA
The DNA here is from genome assembly GCA_964016985.1 of Anodontia alba. Taxonomy (NCBI): domain Eukaryota; kingdom Metazoa; phylum Mollusca; class Bivalvia; order Lucinida; family Lucinidae; genus Anodontia; species Anodontia alba. The sequence goes on along the minus strand of OZ024830.1, from coordinate 11,853,659 downwards.
AAGTGTTTGATATACCATAATAGCCCTAAGTATTGGGACAGAGAGGCATGAGCAAACAGTGTAGACCCAGTTCAGACACCACAGAACGCTTGTTTCCCACTTGTCCAGCAATATTTCAAACACATCAACAGGTAGTGGAACAGACTTTTACAACTTATAGGACCAGTATGGTAAGGAGTTAAGGTGTTCCAATATTTAGAGTAAATACGGTATTTCTGCCCAGTATAGATTTGAGTGCTCATTACCGGTAGATTCGCTGAAATGAGACCATTCTAACAAGTAACCACAATCTATGGGTTTGAGCAAAGTTAAGGAGAAGGGTTTTGATTGCATGGGTTTGTTAACTTGATGTATGACATTCTTTCACTGTCCACTTTAATTAACCCAAATTATTTGTTTGAGTGATGAGCATCACATTAAGAAGACAAAGAAGAACTTTCTCAGCGTATAGTGAATGTATTTTCTCACACAACATCTACATGTCACACAGAATCACTGCTCTGTCTACAGCTCATCATGAAAGAATGAATGAATGAACAGACTGGCAGAAATTTCAATATTTATGATTGATTGATCGATCGATTGATTGTTTGATTTATCGTTTATTTTTTTATTCAATCATTTATTTATTTCTACATAGTCTGTACATATTTTCCATGATGGTATGCTTGCAAGGGTCCAAAATGATGGCGAGCTTTCTGATACATTCCCTGTGACAAATGGAGTTAAGCAAGGCTGTGTTCTTGCTTCAACACTGTTCAGCATGATGTTTTCTGCCATGCTTACAGAAGTTTCTTAGGATGGTGACAATGGTATACCTGTGAGGTACATAGTCTGTACATATTTTCCATGATGGTATGCTTGCAAGGGTCCAAAATGATGGCGAGCTTTCTGATACATTCCCTGTGACAAATGGAGTTAAGCAAGGCTGTGTTCTTGCTTCAACACTGTTCAGCATGATGTTTTCTGCCATGCTTACAGATGCTTCTTAGGATGGTGACAATGGTATACCTGTGAGGTATTACTTTGATGGGAAACTTTTCAACCTAAGAAGGTTGCAAGTTAAATCCAAGGTGCAGACAGAGGTGCTAGATGAGTTCCTCTTTGCTGATGACATGGCAAAGGGTGCTCCAACAGAAGAGAAAATGCAAAAAGGTGTGGAACAAGTATCTGATTCATGTGACAGCTATGATCTCACAATCAGCATCAAAAAGACTGAGGTAGTATCTCAGCCAGCACCTGGAAAGCCTTACAAGGAGCCTACCATCACAGTGAAAGGTCAATGACTGCAAGTGGTAGACAAGTTCACCTACCTTGGAAGCACATTGTCTAGAGTTGTGCACATTGATGATGGAGTCAATGCTAGGATTGCCAAAGCTAGTGCAGCATTTGGCCGGCTATGTGGAAGTGTTTGGGACCAAAGTGGAATCAGACTTGACACAAAGCTGAAAGTATACAGATGGGTGGTGCTGCCGACACTATTATATGCATGCGAAACTTGGACAGTTTACCAACAGCATGCCAAAAGACTGAACCACTTCCATACAAGCTGTCTCAGATCAAGTGGCAAGACAGGATTCCAGACAAAGAAGTCCTGAAATGGGCAGGGATGCAGAGTGTACATACTCTTCTGAAATTGGCACAGTTAAGATGGACAGGCCATGATACCAGAATTGCCTGATGAACGTTTGCCAAAGAAAATCCTCTATGGAGAACTACAAGTTGGAAAACGCTCTCATGGTAGTCAGAAGAAGCGATACAAGGACACCCTTAAAGCATCCCTTAAAGATTTCAACATACCAACAGAGTCGTGGGAACAGATTGCACAGGATCGAACAAAGTGGCGAGGCCTCATAAGAAGGGGAGCTGGTGAATACGAAGCAAAAAGAATCAGCGAAGCCGAACAGAAACGTGCACAGCGGAAAGCCAGAGCTAAGGCATCACCAACAGAGCTTTCTTCCTCAGACCTCTCTTGTTCTATCTGCAACAGGCAGTTTAGAGCTAAGATTGGTCTCATCAGCCATCTCAAAACACACAAATAGTAACTCATCACACATTTGATTAGGATTGGTCATTGTCAGTAATGACAGACGAGCTACTATTTACAAGTACAGGCATATCAATTGTATCGAACTTACGTCTCTGTTGTCAAAAGTGTTGTCAAAAGTGGCACGCTTCGGGATCTGTTCATCTTTATATATTGGAAAACAAAGATATTAAAGACGTTAATCTTGGTGACACGTGTCGTGTATACTTGACAGTTATTTATTAATTTTATACAAGGTTTATATAAACATAATTAAAACAACATTGAAATATGTCCATACAATAATTGAATTAATTAACTTTGTTGCATCTTCTGAGCCGGTGTATGAAAATAACAAGTTTTACCTGCCCCCAAGTGATGACTTAGATCAGTCTGTCCAGGGTCTTTGCAGCGCAGTCAGTGAGTAACTAAGGACCCAATCGTCTTCGTTTAGACAGCGAAGATTCTGATCAGACTTTGATAATACGAATAGATTCTCAAAGACGAGTAAAAAATTTTTCTACAATATTTAACCGTTACCCTTAACAAACAAACTGATGACATTTTTCTCTATTTTTTTTTTTTCTAGAAAATATGTTTGACATTTCATGCAGACTAATCAGAAACTATTTTAAAATGTCATCTACTGAAATGATTCCTGTATGTATGTTCTACTTAAAATCAATGAAGAATCTGCAAGAAATGTAGTAGTAGTAACAGAGCTCTCAGAAATGCAGGATTACGCATACTGGGATGCAAACTTTTTCCCGGGGATGCATAAATTTCACCATGCGAGAGTCCCCCGTACGCATGTTTTTTTTGTTTTTTTGTTGGCACGCTTTAAAAATCCAGGGGCCGAGAGACAAATAAATACCTACAGATCAAAAGTGCTTTGATTCTACCGCGCCACGCTTACTGATCCGCAGAAGCATGATCCGATGTCATACTGTGTTGACTAATCCGGTAACTCGGACCATGTGTAGTGAAGCGAAGTGTGAACGGTGATAGACAGGATTACTGATGTGCAAACAATATGATTAAAGTAATTACGCAAGAATCGGATAATCGTTTTCAAATCATGCTGTTTTGACAATTACAAACTCACATTTAATCGGTAGCATAATTTAAGATGAAAAAACAGGTAAGTGATGTAAACAACATCGTAACTGGATGTCAAGTTACCAACTTCGGACTTCAGCTGATTAGGGATGACAGAGAAAATAATTTTAATTGCTTTTGTTTGCGATTTGAGCAACATAAACATGGAGGTTAAAGTCTTCGTTTTTCTTTATTCTTTCTTATGTCTGTGTTTGCATTCGTACATGAAAATGCCAAAATACCCATACCAACTGTATAAAGAATATTCTAGTACCCGTGTTATGTTTTATTAACTGATTTTTTTTTTTTTTTTTTTCCTATGAAAATTACAATGCAAATGTGTTATAAACTATGTGCTTTTGGAGCATGTGACAGTAAATGTCCTAATAATTTGTATGGTGTTAACAGTTTCTGGAATAAAACATGAGAGCAGACAGTACAGTCAATGATCCGACTGCATCAGACTGATATAGGATACATCAGATTGTGGTCTGTACTTGACATTTTAGAACATTTACTGTAGTAATTCAGCATTAATTTGCATCTACACATGTATTGTTTTTGAAAGAAATAAAGATGATTGAGTTATATTGTCTCAATTTAATTAAATTTAGTCCATCAAAGAATTATTAAATATACTACCACTCTGAGTGAAATGCATGAATCTGTGGGACTCACACTTTTCGGGATGGGACTCCCACTTTTTCCAGTGGGACTCCTACTTTTTGCAAGATGGGAGTCCTGAACTCCTGTTTTTGAAATCCTAGTGAGAGCTCTGAGTAATAATAATAATAGTAATTATTATTATTATTACTTTACTGCAACCAATAGTTGTAGTAGTTTGGTCAAGGTCTTTGTGGTTTTCAAACTGGATTAGGCAAAGTTCTTCGGATGTTTAGCAGGTTTCTTGTTGAGGTTTTACGGCTCAGTCAACCCAGTGGGGTCATGTCGAGGGTGGTCAGTTTACCTAACCACACGTTTACTGGGCAGGCTTAGTCCCCTAAGCGGTTAACCAGTATTGTGCACATTCGCCAGAAACTGACAACTGCCCTTCTTGAATCAGTGAAAGGGAGAGAATGACCGTAGAAAATATTTCATGATCAATCTCCACGAAAGAAAGTTGCCGACCTCAGCGGGGGTTGAACCCACGACCTGGTCTCCAGTCGGATGGTGCATCCAACTGAGCCACGTTTGCATAGCAGGTGAAATACGATTATGTGAAATGATATGGGAGGAGATTGGAGCCTTAGCTAACCATTGTGCACACAACGAAGACAGATCAGACTGGAGATGCCCTGGGTAATCTCAGATTTCGATGCTCATGCGTGTGTGTATATTATATCCTTATGACACCCTGTCTATTCAACCTGGTGTAATATTCAGTCAGTACCGCGGGTATAATCAATTTATCGCTTATCACGGTGATAATCGATTACATGTCTGTAATTACGGTAGTTAATCTAATTAAATGCACCTGACGGAATTAAATAATATAGAACATTAGATTATTTTATGTTAACAGCTTACTCGTTTTTAAAATATAAAGACTAGAATTCGCAGTCGATGGTGCTCCATCTCAGATCCCCACGCACTTTGCTAATGTTGCTAATAGCAGACGGACGGAATTGCTCTCCCACACTCTTACCATGACAGGAGGTCTTGTAGAAAGTTTGGTTAAATTCCGCTCACTGGCTTAGGAGAAGATAGCGTGATGGACAGATGGATGGACAAATGCATGGGAAAATAATGTTGCTCTTGCACAACCTTACCATGAGGGGAAGTGACGTAATAAGTTCGATTAAATTCCACCCAGTAGTTTTTGAGGAGATAGTGTGACAGACAAGGATGCAAGGACTGATGGACGCACAGAAAAATAATGTTTCTCTCGTTCACCCTTACCATGATATCCCATCTTCAGACAGTGCATAGATTCATTTATTCATTCATTCATTCATTCAGAACAAGTTGTAGACAGGACAGAGATTCTGCGTGACATGCAGATCTATGTTGTGCGAGAAAATACATTTTAAGTTAAGGTTTACTTCTTCAACTTCTCAATGTGATGTTCACCATTCAGACAGTAATTCAGGTTCTCATTTAAATAAACTGGACATGTAAAAATTTCTGTTTCAGTCTGTTCATTCGTGTGTCCATCCATTCATTCATTCATCCATCAAGTTCATTCAGAATGAGCTGTAGACAGCGCAGAGATTCTGTGTGGCATGCCGATGTGTGAGAAAATGCATTCACCATAGGCTAAGAAAGTTCTACTTCTTCGTCGTCTTAATGTGATGCTCATCACTCAAACAAATGGACATACATGTAGTAACAATGTCGTACATTAAGTTAACAAACCCATGCAATTAATACCCTTCTCTTTAATTTTGCTCAAACCCATAGATTGTGGTTACTCATTAGAACCGTCTCATTCAGGTGAATATAACGAGCACTCAAATCTATGTTGGGCAGAAATACCATATTTACTCTAAATATTGGGACTTATTAACTCCTTACCATACTTGACCTTTAAGTTGTAAAAGTCTGTTCCACTACCAGTTGATGTGTTTGAACTATTGTTGGACGAGTGAGAAACATGCGTTCTGTGACGCCTGACTTGGGTCTACACTGTTTGCTCATGCCTTTCTGTCCCAAAACTTAGGGTTATTACAATAAGAACGATACAGAACGTAAAACATTTCCATCTGAAAAAACCATTTCTACAGATATGAAAGGCGCATGCCATAATAGAAAACAGTATTAAATATGAAATGGAAACATCTTTTTTTTTTGTTCTTTTTTTCCTTTTTTTTTTCAATTTCTCCCCCAATTAACACTTAATAGTCTGGGCAAAAACATCCACAAACGACATATTGAAATAATTTATTATTGTTACAGAAAATGGGATTTGATATTTCATGCAAAGTGTCTCCATCTGGAAATAATAAGAAAAAGTAGCACACATTTGTTGTCTGTTGAATTAACCCAGAGAGTGGTGAAAGTTAATAAAAAATAAATATCCAAACTAATTAGAACAAATAACATCATACCAGTCATGCTTACTTATCATTGTACAAAAGGTACCAAAGGTCTGGTATTAACACCTTTTCACACTTTACCTATATTGGTAGTCTGGCCCCAGACCCTTTCTTTATTTTTCTTTTCTTTATTTTTCTTCTTTTTTTTTTGAGGGGACACAACACTTGTATAGCTTGTAGAATTTTTGTTTACTTCAGTCCCTTGGCTAGAAAGAAGTTTTTGTTCCGCCATAGGTAACTTGAAGTTGGATTAAAGAGGATCATGATAAAAAAAATAATGTAGAGAAAGAGAGAAATAGATATAAAACAAAAACGAATGGAGCCAGTCTACTATATTGGCTGCATTGCCTATTGCCTGTATAGTGGCTGCGTTTTTCCTGTTTTATTAATACGGCTGCATTTTTCGGCTGCGTTTTATACCCTCCCCTAGAAATTACCCTGTGAAACCACTGCGACTGGGAGAGAACTGCCAACCAGTCACACAAACCGCATCATGTCCCCAGCTGGACTCCAACCTACATGGCAGAAGTGTGTAGGTAGTCGTTAGACAAACCTTGCTAATGACTCATCTGGACCCAAGCATGCAATTTCAAAATCAAATGTGACAGAGTAGCTGCTCCAGAGCGCATCAGAATACTCCTTCCTATGAGGTAGCACATTGGAGCAGTCAGGTTACCCTCTTCCGCAAAACATTGTGGAAAGAAGAACAATGTTCGAACGCTAAGATTGTAAAAGATGTTTTTTTGACATGGAAGTTTTCATGCGACACATTCATCTTTTGCAAAGAGATGTGTTTTGCAAAGAGGTAATTTACAAGTTGCTTTTATTGAAATAATAGTTCACGGTTTTTGAATATGGTTAGGAAAGACCAGAGGCTTTTTTTCTTCTTTTTGTGATAGGCAGTTGTTTAGTGTGTACATGGGTTAAACACGACAAGGCACCATATGTGGTAGGTGTGACCAAACTGATGTGTCATGGTACCCAAAAGTGATCAGCTAATAACAGACAGACGGAAATACAGACGTGATTGACAGACAGACGTAATAACAAAACCACCTAGAGTGTCCAGTACAATCAGGGCACTCCCATAGGCCATAGGAAGGTTCGACCACTAGAGTTTGACTGCTGCTACACAAAGAAATAAGCCAGTTTAAATTAAATAAATATATTTCTTTTTTTACAATAAATTTCAAAATCGATGACTCAATCTTATGGGATGAGATATTTGTGAAGAAAGAAAAAAATTACAGTTGATCCAAAATTTAAATCAGAAAGTTGTCAGCTGGATGAAAAATAAGAATGAAATCCAAAAATGATTCCAAACTGGTCCTTTTGCAAAATCCTTAATAAAAACTTAGATGCTGATGCGAGTTATAAAAACCCGATGAAATTACTATACCAGCACGTAAGTACTTAGTGAGTAATGAGATTGTTGATTGATTGATTGATTGTGTTGGGGTTTAACGACACGTCAACCCTTGTGGGTCATTTTGTGTCGTCTCCCAGAGAAAGGGAGAAAAGAGATAGAAGAGATACTAGAGGAGATGAAAGAGACGATTAGGGAAGAAATAGGAACAGGAATGAAAGTGAAGAAACAGAAGAAATAAAAACATTCCCCCTCTACCCTTACCTGCTACAAGGATAGCAGGCCTTGCCCAACTGTAAGCCAATTTCAGTTGGACGCCCCGGTGACGTAAGATACACGACACCATTGCCACTCCCGACCACCCCCGGAGTAATGAGAAAAATAGTAAGAAAAATGTACCAGCGTAATAAACGCTCAGTAAATAAACCAAGGTGCCTTACCTCAGGTAAACCTTAAGTTTGCTGATGCAATATTGGACAAAATGTCAAATTTGAGGCAGGTTCTAAATGAATATATATTAGTTTATTATGGTTCCAATCTGGATCTGATTCCACTTGAAAAATACTTGAAATATAAAAAGCTATATAATGCAGAGTTTCACTGGCACAGTGGCTCAGTGTTAGAGTGTCCACTTTGTGTCCGGGAGGTTGCGGGTTCGATCCCCGGCCAGGTCATACCAAAGACTTTAAAAATGGTACTAGCTGATCTTTCGTTTGGCACTCAGCATTAAGAAAGTAAAGCTAGAACTGGTCAACTCAGTGTCAGTATAATGTGACTGGGTGGAATATCATGTCAAAGTGTCTGGGGCGTGATAATTTCAGTGAGGCAGCACTCTAAAAGTGAGCATTGAGCTCCCTGCCACATCCAGACACTGGCGCAATATGACCATGATGACTGAATGATTGTTGAAAGCAACGTTAAGCCCAAATCAAACAAACAGTAATGCAGAGCTTCGAGCCTGACGGTCAAACATACTTCATTTAGAACCATTCCACAATTTATCTATCTCAAAGTACCTACTAAATATCCTTTCAGGATAAATTATTTTAATGATAAAAGTGCTGATGCAGCCCAATTAGGAAGATAAGAAAAGTTACTAAGAAACAATAAGGTTAAGTAACAGGTAACTTGACTCGTAAGCAAAATCTTTTGACAGTTCAGAACTTCAGAGAAACATGTCCACTTTCATGAACACAGAATTGCGACAGACATTTCTGGAAGTAAATGTTATCAATTTAATAAATGAAAGACTATATCTGTCTACTTTCCAAGAGGTCAAAATAGTATTGATATCAGAATTCGTGACAGCCATGAAACTACAAAGGGCTAGCACAGATAGCCACGAAAAGGGATATCAAAACCATAAGAACATTATACCAATAAAGTGAGCACCTATCAATATGGACCTATTACATTTTGAAGACTGGATGTAGGAGCGGGTGACACGACCAGGGGCAAAACGTCTTGTGGGCAAAACGTCTTCTACCAATTAACGATGTGGAAGTAAAAGAATCACACATAAAAGAACCACACAGAGTGCAGTAGCTGGAAATGGCTGGAAATATCTGCATCTGATTCATCTTCTGAAGAGCTGCTATGGGCTACAATAACTATTGAAATCATTGTCAGTCATCTTTATTTTCTGTCCTTAGACTTGATTTATCTCGGGTGTACGCCATTTGTTCAGTTTCACTTGAATTAGCTTGCTGCTCTGGCACACTTTGTGCATTCAAATAAAAATCAAATCAAGTCAGCCCTTGGTTTCCTGAGAGGAAATATTGTCAGTGTCCTTAGGATGTAAAAGAGGCAGCATATAAAGGACTTGTTCACCAGGTTTTGGAATAATTAAGGCAGCTGTGTTTGGGATCCCCAAGGCCTGGATCTTCAAGAAGAAATAGAAAAAGTTCAGAATACTTCAAAATGTCAAAAGACCAATTTAATCAACTTTAAATCAGTGTAGTTCTTTTTTTATCAGTATATCAGATTGGCTACATGCCCCATCGTTTGGTTACATGTACTTTATCAGTTTTTCAGTTGAAGAGCGCCTGGTAAAGGAGGTAACAATGTGAAAAATGTCTATTCAGCTCATTCCTGTTCATCACTTCGTTGCGCAGAGCCTTCTATTATCACCTTTGTGTTGTCTCAATATCACTCTACATGTATGTTGAAATGGAAACTAAAACACTCATCTGCTGATTCAAGAAGGGCTGTTACTGGGGAAAGTAGGTGCACAAGTACTGATTAACCACTTTACAGACTAGGCCTGCCCAGAAACGTGTCAATAGGTTAATTGACAGGCTTTCCATGACCTTAACGGTGTTGATTGGACTCAATTCGCTCTTTTGAAAAAAAAAGGTAAGAGAAAAGTCCAGAGAGTGCCACAATCACAAACCGCAGCCCTACCCAGACACCAAGAGGAAGAGGAAACAGACAAAACCAAACAAGCGCAAATCGAAAAAACGTACGAAAAGCACTAAGATTAGCTCTCTCTTCCCCAAGCGAGGTAATCGCAATGCTGAAAGGACTGAAAAACACAAGAACAAAATAACACAAGGTAAGACATAAAATGAAAAACACAAGAACAAAATAACACAAGGTAAGATATAAAATAAATCGCTTCATAGAATAAACCACAAAGCAACAAAGAGTAAGACTAATACCGGGACCGCCGCTTTAGAACAGTCAGTAGAGTAAACCACTGTGGGGTGGGGGGGGGGGGGGGGGGGGGTAGGGGGGTGTTCAAAGCACTTTTACAGCTAGCCAACTTCACCCTGTGTTCTCACTATCTGATCCTCTTCTAGTTATTATGTCCTTTTTCTCCCTATTACTGGAAAACGACACAAAATGACCCACTAAGGTTGATATGTCATTTAACTCAAAATCAAAAGACTCTGATCAGATGCAGCATCTGATCTGGGTCTTCCATGTTTGCTCAGCCATACTCTGTTCATCCTAAATATTTGGAAACATCTTAAATTCAAACAAATCCATTTATTGTTTGTTGATGTATCTTTAACCCTTGTCATGCTGAATAAATTAAGATGCCATGCCCACTTCTAATTTCCAGCCAATCAGATTACTTGATCCAGGTTTTTGATAGAAATTCACATATTTAATGGCAAACAGTGCAGATCCAGATCAGTTGGCTTCTTCAGATGCCAACTGATTTGGATCTGCACTGTTTGCTAAGACAGGGCATGTCATGTTCAGCAAGAGAAGGGTTAAAACTGCTGGATAAGTGACATACAGTGTAGCCTCAGCTCAAATGTTGTGTTCTGCAGCATCTAATCTTGGTGTACACTGCTCAGGTCTATCTGAACTAATACATTTACTAAATGATTGTTTTTTATATTTCGTTTTCAGATAGGGAAACAGTTTGAGCTCTTAAACTGTGATAGACACAAAAATGTTGCTAAAAAATTCAAACGAGACATTGCAACATGTCGACCTGACATCACACATCAGGTAAAGTATGTTATGTTTACATCATATTGTAACTGTCAGTGACAATGTAAGGCACTTTTTCCATCGGAAAAGTACTGAGCCCGGTTGTTCAAAGCGTCGTTAGCTTAACGAGCTTGTTAAGGATCATTTCGTTAACTGTTTTAGCGGATTCAATATACAATATTCTGATATTTTTTGCTGAAAAAATGTGAGTAGCTTTTGCAATGCAAAAGCTACTCACATTTTTTCGCAAAAACTTTCAGCATATTTGCGTATCACTCGATGTAAATTTTAACGAATCGTTAACTAACGACATCGTTAGCTTTGAACAACTGGGCCCTGATATTTTTTTTTGTTTTTCCACTAAGGTGTAAGTGCTCATTAGAAGCACCTCAGGGAGGCGGTTCTAATGAGCACCCACAACATGCTTCACACAGAGAAATAAGAAAACTAAAAAGCTATATTGCGAGCCTTTTTATTATCATAATTCCTGAAACATTTGGGTTATGTTATAAGTGTCGACAGCTGCATTCATTTTATTTGTCATTCAAACAGAACTCCAAATCAGATTGTTCTCTTATTGATATTTCTCAGGACATTGACATTTCTCTACTACATATATCATAGCTCCAGATAATGTTGTTTGTTGTTATTGTTTTTTTTTTTCAGATAAAAAGCTTTTTTTTTGTTTTTTGTTTGTTTTTTTTTTGCGAATTTTAATGGAGAAATAAGAAAAAATATTCTGATATGGAAGTTGTTTGTCCACTAATATGTGAACATTGCAGAATAAACAGCAGTGACCAGTCTGACCTGAATCTGCAAGTATGTACTTGTAGGCTCCTTTCCAGCTTCACTGTTTTGACATTTGCATATGGTATGTTTTAAGCTTTGTCAGTTCCTAGTTTTCTTAATACAATTATCACTCTAAATATGTGGTTTCAAGAACAGCGGCCATGTTGGTCAGTCTGACGCAGGTCAGACTGGTGATCAGGAGGTCATGGGTGGATCCACACCAAGTTTGGCAACATTCTTTCGTGGAGATTGATCATGAAATATTTTCTACAGTCATTCTCCCCCTTCTGCAGCTTCAAGGAGGGCAGTTGTCAGTTTCTGGCAAAAGAATGTGCACGAATACTGGCTAACCTCGTAGAGGACTAGGCCTGCCTAGGAAAAGTTAGGCAAACTGACCAGCTCAACATGACCCTCGTCCAGCTGAGATTGGCTTACAGTTGGGCAAGGCCTGCTATCCTTGCAGCAGGTAAGGGTAGAGGGGGAATGTTATAATTTCTGTTTCTTCCCTTTCATTCTTTTTCCTCCCTCCCCTGTCCATCTCTTTCATCTCCTCTACTATCTCTTCTATCTCTCTTCTCACTTTCTCGCGGAGACCACACAAAATGGCCCACAAGGTTTGAGATGTCGTTAAACCCCAACACAATTGGTCAATCAATGAAGATGACCCTAATGGGTTGACTGAGCCATAAAACCTCAACTGTATCAAGAACCAGTTTTAGATAAGAGAGGTTATCGTGTATCTATTTTTATTATTTCTCCATGAAAACATATGATGTTGGTACTTATTAGAAGCACCTTGTTGAGTAGCTTCTAATGAGTATCCACAACGTATGTTTTTGTGGAGAACTAAGAAAAATCTCGATCTTTTTTGCCTTATCTGGAGCTATGGAAACCCTTACCAAACTTACCCTAAAGTTCGAACAAGTCCATTTGAATACAACAATCTGCTGTCTAAAAAATACTGGTTGACTGGCAAACAGTGAAGATCCTGATTGAACAGTAGTTTGGTCTGGATCTACAAATCCTACAAATGGGGACAGACAGGCCTGAGCAAACAGTGTAGACCAACATTAGATGCCACAGAATGTAGCATCTGGTCAGGGTCTTCACTGTTTGCCACTCATTCAGCACTATTTTAGACACATCAGCAGGTAGTAAAGTAGAATTTTTTCTAATTTTAGGACAAGTATGTTAAGGAGAAGGTGTCCCAGTATTTTCGGTAAATACGGTAAATAGCATAGTGATATCTGTTTCAGTGTCTGTTGATGTTAATGGATAGTCCTTTGAACAGAGCTGGGCTCTTGCAGGTTTATATACACACAGAGAAAAATGTCCTCATAGAGGTGAACCCACAGACCAGAATTCCAAGAACATTTGACAGATTCTGTGGCCTCATGGGTAGGACATTCTATTGCTGTTTTTCTGGCTCTATCTTATTATGTATGGATGCCAAATTAACTGAACCTATGTTCGGTTGATGACAGTTGTTTATCAGGAACAAGATATATTTTGAAAGAGAGCATGTAATTTCTTTGCTTCTATCCCATAAGTTTCTGTTTCTTCTTACTCATTGTTAGGAAACAACAATGTACAAACGCTACAGTATTACTATCAGAATAAATTTTTTAACTAATATCTTTTTGTACATGTTCTTAGTGCTGCTTATAAGAGGATTAGCCAGTCTAAGATTTCTCCTCAAAATGTTTGCTTTCCGTGAGAATTGCCTGAAGAAAAAACAAACAAGTCCTTTGCTCATGATATAGTGTTGTATCTGCGGAGATATGATGCACGAATACATTTACATAGCTACTGATAGGCTTTACACCATCTGAGCAAGAGTGAAGAGGCACTATGGAAATGTCATAGATATCTGCAGGCTGTCCAGTTTCCCTAAAATTCCTAAAAAATCCTATTTTTTTTTCAGTTTTGCTAAAATTCTTAAAAAATCCAAAGAGAATTCCCAAAAAAAAGCCACTAATCTAATTTTTCACTCCAATTCCTATTTTTTGTCGCACCTGCATGCCGTGATCCGTCCGTTCGTCAACAATTGACAGTGGGTGTCTGGTGAGCGCATCTCCTCCTACAGTTTTTGGCCAATCATTTTGAAACTTCACAGATGTTTTGGCCATGGTGTGTAGATGTGCATATTATTTGCTCATAATTCTCAGATTTTTTTTTTTTAACTTTTTCTGCTTTGTTAACTTAGTCAGTTTTTACCTAAAACCCTTATAGTCAGTGGGTGTCTCATGAGCACAACTCCTCCTACAGTTTTTGGCCAATCATTTTGAAACTTCACAGGTGTTTTGGCCATGGTGTGTAGATGTGCATATTGTTTGCTCATAATTCTCAGATTTTTTTTTTTTTCAACTTTTTTCGCTTTGTTAACTTAGTTTTTACCTAAAACCCTTATAGTCAGTGGGTGTCTCGTGAGCGCAACTCCTCCTGCAGTTTTTGGCCAATCATTTTGAAACTTCACAGATGTTTTGGCCATGGTGTGTAGATGTGCATATCATTTGCTCATAATTCTCAGATTTTTTTTTCAACTTTTTCCGCTTTGTTAACTTAGTCAGTTTTTACCTAAAACCCTTATAGTCAGTGGGTGTCTCGTGAGCGCAACTCCTCCTGCAGTTTTCGGCCAATAGTTTTGAAACTTCACAGATGATTAGGTCATGGTCTGAAGATGTGCATATTGTTTGCACATAAATCTCAGATTTTTTTTTTCAACTTTTTCCGCTTTGTTAACTTAGTCAGTTTTTTACTAAAAACCCTTATAGTCAGTGGGTGTTTCGTGAGCGCAATTCCTCCTGCAGTTTTAGGCCAATAGTTTTGAAACTTCACAGATGATTAGGTCATGGTCTGAAGATGTGCATATTGTTTGCACATAAATCTCAGATTCATTTCGGCAGAGTTAGGGGCCCTTGATTTATGCCCAAAATTGGTTTCCGCTCAATGTCATGTGAAAGAATTGATGGATTAGGATCATATTTTGCATACATATTGTTGTTAACAATACCTAGCTTGGGATTGTCACATGACATTTTTCGTCAATTTTCAGCTGAGTTACTGGCCTTGATTAATGGGCAAAAATGATATCCGCTCAATATCAATATTTTGTGAAATAATGGACAGGTTTAGATCAAATTTTGCAAGCCAGTATTCCAAATTTTCTACTTTGTCCATTTTTCTTACAAACTAACCCATCAGTTTCTTGAATACTGCAAAATAGATTTTTTTCAATACAAATAGGAACTTGTATGACTTAATCCCCACACGTGCGACATCGATTTCTGCGGATTTCTTGCTTATGTTTCTTGCAATTTTGAAAATGTTTTCATATTAAATATGTAGTTTACAGTTCTTATTGAGAGTAGGCAGTGAAAGGCAGTTGACAAGTGGATCCATGTGTCCTGATACAAGTGGTGTTTATGCATGCGATAGATGTGGCCATAAGGACCTGCAATGTAGTATACGTACATGTAATACTATATGAATGCAACTAAATTTAACAAATATATATATGAGCATATGAATACAAAAAATGTCTTGCCCAAAGACATGTCTTGTCCATACTTTGAATAACAACAACTTTTTGAGGGGTCAGAATAAAATCTACAGCGATTTCATCAGTAAAAAATTTCAATTCACAATGAAATACAGACAGAAATGTAGCTCAAATATGTCCATTAACTCGGTTGTGAAAACACAGATATTTTAATGTCAAAATCCAGTCACATCATTTGGACTCCTTTTATAATGACTACAATTTTTCATGTATCCCAATAAATATTAAAGATATTGCGAAACTTCAATTCAGTGGAACAATAAAATTGATCAACAGTAAGACAAGCAATGACAAGGTGACATGTTTCCAGCTAGAACTCAGATCAACATTACTGTAATGTTTGCTTAGTCTAATCAGTTTTTTGGATTGTAGTTAAGAACCCCCCTTCCTTCCGCTGATTCAAGAAGGGCAGTTGTCAGTTTCTGGCGAAAGAATGTGCACAATACTGGTTAACCGCTTAGAGGACTAAGCCTGCCCAGTAAACGTGTGGTTAGGTAAACTGACTGCGCTCGACATGACCCCATTGGGTTGACTGGGCCGTAAAACTTTAACACAAACGGTTAAGAACCCAAAGAAATACAGACAGAAATGTTGCTCAAATATGTCCATTAACTCGGTTGTGAAAACACTGATATTTTAATGTCAAAATCCAGTCACATCATTTGGACTCCTTTCATAATGACTACAATTTTTCATGTGACCCAATAAATATTAAAGATATTACGAAACTTCAGTTCAGTGGAACAATAAAATTGATCAACAGTAAGACAAGCAATGACTAGGTGACATGTTTCCAGCCAGGACTCAGATCAACATTACTGTAATGTTTGCTTAGTCTAATCAGTTTTTTGGATTGTAGGTAAGAACCCCCCTTCCTTCCGCTGATTCAAGAAGGGCAGTTGTCAGTTTCTGGCGAAAGAATGTGCACAATACTGGTTAACCGCTTAGAGGACTAAGCCTGCCCAGTAAACGTGTGGTTAGGTAAACTGACTGCGCTCGACATGACCCCATTGGGTTGACTGGGCCGTAAAACTTTAACACAAACGGTTAAGAACCCAAAGAAATACAGACAGAAATGTTGCTCAAATATGTCCATTAACTCGGTTGTGAAAACACTGATATTTTAATGTCAAAATCCAGTCACATCATTTGGACTCCTTTCATAATGACTACAATTTTTCATGTGACCCAATAAATATTAAAGATATTACGAAACTTCAGTTCAGTGGAACAATAAAATTGATCAACAGTAAGACAAGCAATGACTAGGTGACATATTTCCAGCCAGGACTCAGATCAGCATTACTGTAATGTTTGCTTAGTCTAATCAGTTTTTTGGATTGTAGTTAAGAACCCAAAGATCATTCACAGGGTCGCATTGAACACTGATTAAACTGGGTAGATGTAGAAACTGTTCTGAATCTCCCCTGTGAGCATAAGTTATTTAGCAGGTTGTGTCATTATGCAGCTCAGTATTTGGTCAGTGCAGGCTGAAAAGCAGTTGTCAACAGGAGGTTTGATTAAGGCATTTTCGAGCTGTCTTAGGAGGCATTTTTGTTTTAAATAGAGGATAAATTATATGGATAATACAGTTGTAAGAAGATGTTCCCACCATACATGCCAATATGTGGAGAGGATTGAAGTTCTGTTACTTAGCCATTCTATTCTCTTTAGTTTTAGATAAGGGATACTTAAAAAGGGATATTGCCTAGCCTGTAAACAAGCCCCTTTACCATCATTTACAAGTTTTAATTTTTCTTAGTCAAGAGTTAAGTGTTTGAAGTCCTCGTGTTTTTCAAGTTTGGTATTTTGTTCGGCATACACAAAATTTGCCTTGTCTGCAGACACCCAAAATTTCTAAAACCATGAATTATGCAATTAGTAGGAACAGGTTTTAGCATTATAAGGCAGTATTTAATCTTATAAATAACTTACTGAAATGACTTGTGCAAGTTCCTTAAATAAGATTTTGTCCTTTACAAAATATGTCTTGTCCGTAGACATGTTAAAATATTCAAAAACGCTTGCAGAATTCAAAGATACAATATCATTGCAAGTATAGAAGTGGTGAAACACCGGTATATGGTGAAGAATGATATTCTTATTTTAACCATATCGCTTTGTCAAAGCCAAATGAACCATTATTCCATAACAAAATCACTAAAGCTCTGTCCATAAAAATCAGACTGATAAGTTGTTTGTGGTTTTTATACGCCCGTTTGAAAAACGGGACGTATTATGTTACCGGGTATGGCGTCCGTCCGTAAACTTTTTCGTTTCCGGCTAACTCCTACAGTTTACATCCGATCAAGTTGAAACTTGGTATATAGTTAGACCATGATGTGGTCCAGCGCATATTGTTTCGAGGTTACAGTCCACCAAATGTTTGCAGAGTTATGCCCCTTTGTAAATTTCTGTAAACTTTTCATTTCTGGTTAACTCCTCTTACATTTTACATCCGATCAAGCTGAAACTTCATATATAGTCAGACCATGATGTGGAGCAGCGCATATTGTTTCGAGGTTACAGTCCACCAAATATTAGCAGAGTTACACCACTTTGAAAATTTCAGTAGATTTTTCGATTCCGGCTAACTTCTCCTACAGTTTACATCCAATCAAGGTATATAGTTAGACCATGATGTGGCACAGCGCATATTGTTTCGAGGTTACATTCCACCAAATGTTTGCAGAGTTATGCCCCTTAGAAAATTTCTGTAAACTTTTCATATCCGGTTAACTCCTCCTACATTTTACATCCGATCAAACTGAAACTTCATATATAATTAGACCATGATGTGGAGCAGCGCATATTGTTTCGAGGTTACAGTCCACCAAATATTAGCAGAGTTATGCCCCTTTGAAAATTTCAGTAGACTTTTTGTTTCCTGCTAACTCCTACAGTTTACATCTGATCAAGCTGAAACTTGATTTCTAGTTAGACCATGATGTGGAGCAGCGCATATTATTTCAAGATTACAGTCCACCAAATATTAGCAGAGTTAAACCCCTTTGAAAATTTCTATTAATTGTTTTGTTTTCGGCTAAATCCTCCTACAGTTTACATCCGATCAAGCTGAAACTTCATAAATAGTTACACAATGATGTGGAGCAGCACATATTATTTCGATATTACAGTGCACCAAATATTTGCAGATTTATGCCCCTTTGAAAGTTTTTGTAAACTTTTCGCAGCATGTTGTTTAGAGGTAATAGTGTGCAAATTTTATTATATAATAGGTATATTTTTTGCAAATAACTAAAGTTTTGGTCATATGGGCAAGATATTGATTTTTTTTTTTTTTTTAACATCTTCGTTTATTAGACTTGCAAGGAAAGATTGTCATTATTAAATCTTTATAAATACATGTACATAATTCTTTTTGAATTTTTTTTTTTTTAATACTCTTCTGATTTGGCTCCCTTGACGAACAAAAATAAAATCAGTATTAAACAAGTTAAAGGTTTACAAAAAAATTTCTTGCAGCATTTTTTTTTTTTTGTTTTTGTTTGGTTGTTTATTTTTGTTTTGTTATTGTTTGGTCCGATATTGAAGTATAGGAAAAACAAATCAGCTCATATGAGCTTATAATATAGCCATGCTTCTGTGGTGTGTCCTCCGTCAAAAAGCACTTCTCCCTAGAAGCAGCAAACTTCTCCCTATTTTCCCAGGAGGGAGAAGTCACTTCTCTCTTAATTTCTGGGCCAGCTTGGACCCTTAAAATATCAGCAGAGATATGCCCCAATGGAATTTTTTTTATTTTTTTTTTTTTTTTTTTTTTTTTTTGTAATTCCACTTACAGTTTATATCCAGAGCATTGAATTATGCAGGAGCCAGTTTATGTGCTACATCTTATTACTTGCCACGGGCGTATAATGCCCCGCTTGGCGGAGCTCTTGTTTTATGCTGTTACTATTTCTATTTTTTTTCCACCTAGGGTTTATTTACACCATTTATCAGTTTGTCTTGTCTGTAGATATTTTGGACAAATTGTGAATCAGTTTCAAAAAAACTTCATACATATACTGCCAGAAAACAAATAATGGTGCTTAAGATCTAGTTGAATTTTTTAGATCCCACCATTTGTCACAAGGTACATTTTTTAACAATGCATTTTCCTCAAAATAGACTAATCACAATAGACAGGATTTCCTTCCTTTAAACTACAAGGAATTCTGTCATATTTGCGCTTACAAAACTTACAAAAATACTCGTTTTCTGGTACCAAAAGTTTGACTGTGATATGCCCTTTAACAAATAAAGACATTTTAACATGTTTGAGGTGCTTAAAATCATAAAAGGTTGCTAATTTGAAAGACAAATTAGTATTTTATTCTCTAAAATGCATTTTTGAACCTAAAAGCTCAATGTCATAATTTATGGCAGACCACAAATCTGCTTGGTTTCTGATGCAACATGGTATCTAGAATATAAGAATACATACATAAAATGGGAAATAAGAGCTTTTTGACCTCTGAGGAAACAGAAAATTGCATCTGATCTTTGCTGAGCATATGCAAAGGTAAGACCATTTGAATGTCTTCACATGCCCTATTTTAAGTACAAAATTCCTAATTTTAGCCCTAAATTGGCCCTAAAGATTCTTATTTTTGTCCCTAAAATTAGCCCTAATTTTCTTTCAAAAAGTCCTGGACAGCCTTTATCTGTTTTTTTTTTTTTTTTTGTTTTTTTTTTGTTTAGAAATCAATGAACTATTCTAGGACCCAAACTGCTATATTGATTCTGACATGAGCTATGGTTCCTTAAAAATCAGTTTCCTTGTGAAAATTATTTTTCATATAATTTTCACAAGCAAATTGAATGATGATGATGATAATGATGGTGATGATGAATTTGTATTTAACACATAAAGAGCCAATCATCTGGCTCTTTATTTTGAAATATTTTTTTATTATTATTTTTAAGAGAGAATAAGGCTTAACAATGTCAAGCCTTATTTTCTCTGAAAATAAAAAAAAAAAAAAGAATGTTGTCTTCTATAGTTTTGCTTAGTGCTTCTAGGATTAACATGATTTTCAGCAGTATGCCATGGTGGAAGTTATGAATGATTTAAATGAAACTGCAGTCAAGCAATAATTTCATGAGTTGAATTCCACTACAGGTGGGATTCAAACCCAGGATAATGTAAAGGGGATGTGAGGAACGATAAAGAACCAGTAACCATGCTTAGGTCTATTATCTAATTTACCATTTTTCTGGACATGCATTTCTGGTTCTCAGTTAAGAAATAAAACAGTTCTAGCCGTTAATTGTTGAGTAATAAATCCCAAGTTGGAGATCAGTTGTTGTGTAGATCAAATCACAAGCTTTTAGCACAAGTGATTTATCTACCTACAGCTGACTGACAAACTATGATTTATAACTCGACAATTCAGGCTCTAAAACTGTTCTATTTCAATTCTAACACACTAAAATTGACAAAAATGCCATTCTTTCAGATTCTCCCAACCTTCCCCATTGTTTGATGAAACCCTACCAACTTCTTTGGCTGTAACACATGCATTTACATCTATTTGTAACATATCTGATGTGAAAAATGATGTTACACAGTCTAATGTCCAGGAAATGGCAAATGACGTCAGAAAATTCGTAAAAACGTCACCAAATGGTGGCTTTCTGCATCACGCTCTTCTGCCCAGTGATTTGTTACAGAATAAAACACAGTTCCTTTCTGTTGCCTATATAGGCGGGCTGTGTTAGAATAAAGAAATATATTACATGCATAACCAAGAAATACCATGATTTCTACCAGACATAAAACTAGTATTTTCCTTGTTTTCTAAGAAGAAATATTTCCTCTTAGCTGGGGAAATAAATCTCTTTAGCTGGAACTACTTTTTTTTTTGTAACATATGAACGGTCTAGATTTTGACCCGTGGGATGATCTCAAATCCTTACTTACTGGCTGAAAATGTTTAAATCCATATGCTTTTTTTGTTGAATCAGGTCACAAGCATAGAAATTAATCCTATCTGAGCACAGAAACACATAAATATCCATTTAAATGGGAATATTTTATCACTTTTCAATCTCTCGATTCATTTAGTTTCTTCAAAATGGCACTCAAGTGTTCACTGCTTCGAACTGTCAATGTCAGTGTATTACTACGCCGACCCAAAATAGAAATGACAGCATAAACAAACTGGCAGACTAGACTTGCCACAAAAGCCTCTTAAATGGTGTACTCTATTGCGGCAAAATGCATGTAATATACAGTTTATTCATTTCTATTTTAAATATGGGATATATAAACCTCGGTAGGTAAAAAAAAATCCGATAAAGAAACTCGTGCTTTGCACTCGTTTCTTTATCGGATTTTTTTTACCTCCCTCGGTTTATAAATCCCATATTTAAAATAGGAGAATGAATAAACTCTATAAACTACTTATGAATAAAAGAAAAAAAAAAATTGAATATACATTTTTTCTTCATACTTTCCTGGCAGCAGTCAGAAAAATTGCCGAACTATTTAAACATTGTAGTCTCACTGGGTGCCATTTTATTAACCCTTGTCCTGCTGAATAAATTAATTTAGTCACACCCATTTCTGACTGTCAACTAATCCAATTACTTAATATAATGTATTCATTCAATTCTTAAACTACATAACAAACAGTGTAGATCCAGATCAGATGGCTTCTAAGGAAGCCATCTGATCTGGATCTACACTGTTTGCAATGGTAGGTGTTGTCATGATCAGCAGGATAAAGGTTAATATCACATCAGGCGAATGCTAATGTCAGATGCAGACAGTGACATTTTTCAGTTACTTGAAAATAGTTGATTAGTATAATTTTTCAAAAACAAAAACAGAAAACAATTTTTTTTAAATGTAGATGCAGCATCTAGTTTGTGTAAATTATATCTCCAAATCAGACTATAGGCTATCCCTGACCAGTATTATAACTTGGTTCTTCTCCGTTTTTGTACCTGACAAGCAGCATGTTCTGGAGTTTTGTGTTTATGTATGGGAAAATGTTCTATTTTACAGTACAACTTTTACACAAGTTAAGCATCCATGCGGCAGATGGTCCCCAAAAATTGTTAAAGGTAAGAGAAATCTAACTTACTTCAGAAGAGTTGTTAAGGAGGAGTATTTGATGAATTTCTGGGATTAGTTTTCATATTTCTCCATAAAAACATGCAGTAAATGTCTTAAAATTCCATACACCAAAGTTTCTTACGAAATGCTATAGGCGAACGGTGCAAAGGCATTTCTGATTAGTACTGATAACAAATAATTTCATAGAGAACTAGAGATTATCCCAGAATTATCATCAAATACACCTCAACCACTCCTCTGTTATTTTTATGACTGCGGCTGCACTAAATAGGGTCTAGAGAAACTGATATTACGAGTAAGACTTCACTAAATAAGGTCTAGAGAAACTGATATTATGACTAAGACTGCACTAAACAAAGTCTAGAGAAACTGATACTGTGAATGAGACTGCACTAAAGAAGGTCTAGAGAAAATGATATGACTGAGACTGCACTAAATAAGGTCCAGTGAAGCTGATATTATGATGAGACTGAACTAAATAAGGTCTAGAGAAACTGATATTATGATGAGACTGAACTAAATAAGGTCTAGAGAAACTGATATTATGACTGAGATTGCACGAAATAAGGTCCAGAGAAACTGATATTATGATGAGACTGAACTAAATAAGGTCCAGAAAAATTGATTTTATGACTGAGACTCCACTAAATAAGGTCTGCAGAAAATGATTTTATGACAGAGACTGTACTAAATAAGGTCTAGAGAAACTGATATTATGACTGAGACTGCACTAAATAAAGTCTAGAGAAATTGATATTATGACTGAGACTGTACTAAATAAGGTCTAGAGAAACTGATTTTATGACTGACTGCACTAAATAAGGTAGAGAGAAACTGATATTATGACTGAGACTGCACTAAATGAAGTCTAGAAAAAATAATATTATTACTGAGACTGCACTAAATAAGGGCTAGAGAAACTGCTATTATGACTGATACTGTACTAAATAAGGTCTAGAGAAACTAATATTATGACTGAGAGTGTACTAAATAAGGTCTAGAGAAACTGATATATGACAGACTGTACAAAAAAAGGTCTAGAGAAATTGATATTATGACTGAGACTGCACTAAATGTTGAAAGCGACGTTAAGCCCAATCAAACAAAACTGCACTAAATGAAGTCTAGAAAAAATGATATTAATACTGAGACTGCACTTAATAAATAAGGTCTAGAGAAACTAATGACTGAGACTGTACTTAACTGTATTATGATTGAGATTGTACTAAATAAGGTCTAGAGAAGCTGATATTATGACTGAGATTGTACTAAATAAGGTCTAGAGAAACTGATATTATGACTGAGACTGTACTAAATAGTTTCTAGAGTAACTGATATAATGACTGAGACTGCACAAAATAAAGTCTAGAGAAGCTGATATTATGACTGAGACTGCACAAAATAAAGTCTAGAGAAACTAATATTATGACTGAGACTGCACTAAATAGTTTCTAGAGTAACTGATATAATGACTGAGACTGCACAAAATGAAGTCTAGAGAAGCTGATATTATGACTGAGACTGCACTAAATAAGGACTAGAGAAACTAATATTATGACTGAGACTGTACTAAATAAGGTATAGAGAAATTGATATTATGACTGAGACTGTACTAAATAAGGTCTAGAGAAACTGATATTATGACTAAGACTGCACTAAATAAGGTCTAGAGAAATTGATATTATGACTGAGACTGTACTAAATAAGGTCTAGAGAAATTTATATTATGACTAAGACTGCACTAAATAAGGTCTAGAGAAATTGATATTATGACTGAGACTGTACTAAATAAGGTCTAGAGAAATTGATATTATGACTGAGACTGTACTAAATAAGGTCTAGAGAAATTGATATTATGACTGAGACTGCACTAAATAAGGTCTAGAGAAATTTATATTATGACTAAGACTGCACTAAATAAGGTCTAGAGAAAATGAATTTATGACTGAGACTGTACTAAATAAGGTCTAGAGAAATGATATTATGACTTAGACTGCACTAAATAAGATCCAGAGAAATTGATATTTCCTCATTAATTTGTTAACCCTAATAATGCCAGTCACAACTGCAGCAGAGAAAATAAGGCATGTCTTTTTGTGAATTGTCTGTCTAGCAGACAGTTCACATGTTATGTAGAGCCTTATTTTCTCTGTTCAGAGTGTTGTCTGCAACAACTTTGCCTGACACTTTAAGGGTCTAGAAGCCAGGAATAGGTTATCCAACTTTTCAAATATTATACATGCACAAGTAAATATAAGAAAATCCTGAGTTTTTCCGATCTCTCAGAAGTTTAGAATGTCTTTAACCTTTACCAGTCTCTGGACAAATTCAGCTGATGACAAGTTGATAATATTTTCACATTTTTTTCCAGCAGAATAGGCATTTACGTTTCATGCAAATTGTATCCTAAGATGTGTCAAAGCCTATTTTCTGGAAAAAATAGAAAAATATTTCAAAATGTCGTCTGCTAAAATTTTTACCCAGGGTTAGGATTCTCAAGGATACAGAATCCTACATCTGGGGACGCATAGATCAGGGTCCTGACTCATAAAGATTCCCAAAGCTGATTTCACCGGACATGTTTTTTTCTTTCAGGGGACTACTACTAATTATGATCACATTATTTGACTAGAGTCTTAAGTCCACCACGTTATTCGTTCCATTAGTAGCATCTTGAAAGAACAGTAATAATCTGCCACATGTTTTTCACATATGCAGCAGTACTGTTATTTCCTTGCTAAGCAAAGGGTAGTTAAACAGGTTTTGGCAGTTCACACTTCATCAATCATTAACTTGTCTAGCAATTAAAGTATGTGGCTGACACTGTTATGCGCCCCTCCCCTCATTGTGTATTACCTCTGCCGATCGACTGATTCATCGAAAATGATCTGTCATCGTGGCTGACACTGTTATGCGCCCCTCCCCTCATTGTGTATTACCTCTGCCGATCGACTGATTCATCGAAAATGATCTGTCATCCCTTGAGGTAGGCAGTTTTGATTTGTTTTTGTTTTTTTTGTTGTTTTTTTTTGTTTGTTTTTGTTGCTTACTGATCTTTATGTTGTTGTTTTTTTTCATTTCAAAATTTTCGGAAGCCGAAATTTTCGTCAGAGATGCACACTTATCTTTTTTTTCTGTTGAGAGATGACAAGTGGCCACAAGCAAAATAGTATTTTATCCTTTTGCGAGATATCAGCTACGCATCAAACCGGTTCTTCCTATTGGCCACTAAAAAATAGTTTCTTAGTGCCACCTAATCTATCGGATAAACCCTGTGTAGAGGCTAATGGGACTGCTCGGTTGCAGCCAAGGCGATGGTACACAATTCTGGACTGTTCATGTTTCTAATATATGTTAAATTTTTCCTTACTCACTGGTGAAGAAAGTGCATAGTCATAGTGTTAGTGCATGCTCGTAATGGTAATGCCATATGAAAACGTGACAGTTTCGGAAGAAAAGGAACTATTACCATGTTGGATTTTACAGCATTACACACATTAAAAACTGAACTAAATCAGTTATTAAGATTCTTTCCGCAAATCAAAGCAGTAATAGAAATTTCAGCAAGTAAACAAGTTCCTGTTATTTTTTCATAGCGTGTATTGATAGCAGCACAGTGCAAATGTAAACTCCACAGAGGTGTCCACGATCAGAATATGCTGATATATTTCATGTATAAGTTTGCAATAGGATAAAACTGAGCTTTATTTTGTTTTGATTGAAATATGTTTCACTTAGAATCCATAACGCTCAAGATCACTCAATACAGACTGCAACAAACTTTCTGGTGTGGGGTGGGATACTGACTTTAATTGAAAAGTAATGAAGGATGTGCCATTGGGAGGATTAGTTCATATTTCTTGACAAATGTTCTTGAGTCTTTCGCTAAAGAAACCATAAAATATAAGTATCTGCTTTACTTGCAGCAAATGATGGAAGAGTTCAAGTATTGTTACCACTGAAATGAAAAGCTAAAAACATTAATTGACTTCATTACTTTAATAAATTGAAAGTATGGACGGTCTTCACCGTGCAAGTAAAATAGGTTAGGATTGGCATGTCTCCCTGATCTACAAAGGTCCTATTTTCCCATGAGGGAGACATGATGTCTTCCTAATTTTCTGGACCAGCTCCATTGAATTAATTTACAATATCAGGATGTGTAATAATGACTACCAATAGATTACATGCATTTCTCAGAATAAGACATAAAGCAGAAACATACAGAATCAGTCAGGAAAAATTACTAAAAAAAAGAAAACAAGGAAAATGATTCTCTGTCAGACATATATAGAAATGAAGTTACCCGGGACATGCTCAAGTACTGTTAAACAACAGTCATGAAAAAAAGATGGGACTCCTATTTTGGGGGAAGTAGGACTCCTACTTTTTGTCTGGGACTCCTACTGTTCAAATCCTAGTAAGAACCTTGAAGGTGCAAAGCATTAAAGATTACAAAATTATATCTAGCCATGTCCAACTATGACAATGCTTTCCTTGCTGCTTAGAACTGTAGTTAGGTATGCTGTAAAACATTGCATTTTGAAATTTTGTATCCAGTCATTGCACTAACACTCTACCTGTCTCTTGAAAAGCTTTCAAGCAAGAATTTATGATGACAGTGAATGGTAGGATTTGATCTTCCACAAGCCTCACTACTGTCATGTGCTAATTCTGTGTTTGTCATGTTAAATTTTAAATTGGTCTTATTTCTTCAGAAAGTAGGAATTCACAGTGAAACCTAGACTCTGATTTTCATTCTTTTATGTTGTTGGTGTTTCTTAATTCTCCACAAAAACATACAAAAGACACTTCTAACGAGTTTGAGAACACATGTGTTTGTGGAGAAATAAGAAAATACAGTCACCTCTCGTTATCTGGAAGACACAAAGGGACACTCTGAAATACTTCGAGATACCCATACCTCGACATATCAGATTTGCAAAATTGAGCAAAAAATAAATCTAACAAGGAGATTTACCAAATTAATATGTAATTTGACTCCAGAAGTTAGAGATATATTGAAAATATTGTGGAAAAGAGGAGAAATTGCTCTTTAGGAGCAATTTCTTCTCTTTTCCACAATATTTATACTCCCGGAATATGAAGTATGTCGAGGGGTATATAGTTTTCGTCTTTCAGTTCGTCCGTACAAATGTTAACATTTTGCGTCAAGTTTTTTTCCTTTTGCATATATTTTTGAAAGCTTACAATTTAGGATGTTGATGTGTGGTTAGTGTTACTACTAGATAATTATAGAATAGCTGACATCATTCTGCTGATGCTGCTGACCCTAGGTCAAGGTCACGGACTTAGAAAATAGTGTGATGTTTACGTCAAAGTTTTACATGAAGTTTTTGTCTTTTGCTTATAACTTTGCAGCCACTGATACAAAACGTTTCATACTTAGTATGGGGGTACCTGGGAGGGTTCTCTTCCATTCTACATCTGTGGACCCCTGGTTCATGAAAATCTAGGACACCCCCAATAAAGTAGTATATTGCAGTTTGTTTATACAAACAACCTCTTATTAAAGAAGGATGGGCATCAGACATGTTTATCACATCAACATTCGGTGTAATAAGGTGAAGGTCATTGTGACTTTATTTTCATGCTTCAGTGATTTTGACTTAAATTTTGAAGCCTATTTCATGGATTAATGCCTCAATAAAGTAGTATGTTGCAGTTTGTTTATACAAACAACTTCTTAAAGAAGGATGGGCATAAGACATGTTTATCACATCAACATTCAGTGTTATAAAGTCAAGGTTATTGTGATCATATTTTCATACTCCAGCGATTTTGCCTTATATCTTGAAGACTATTTCATGGATTAATGTGATACTTGGAATATTGGTTCTGTGTGACACCACGATTTGCAGCATAACAAATGTAGGACACCTTGACCTATATTTCATGGTCCAGTAATTTTGCCGCATATCTTGACTGTTAATTGATGTATGAACATCATTATTTGGGATTATGAATTAGTATGATCCAACAGTTGACCTAAAAGTAAATGTAGGTCACTGTGACCTATATTTCATGGTCCAGTTATTTTATGTTACATCTTGAAGACAATTTGATGTATTACTATCTTATTTTGGGATTATGTGACCTATATTTCATAGCCCTGTGATTTTGTCATATATATCGCACTGTTTGATACCTAAATGTCATATTTACATATAATGACACAGTGTGACCCAAACTTTCACCTCAAAGTAAATATAAATCAGTATGATCTGAATTTCATGGTCTACTGATTTTGTTTAATATCTTTTAGATTATTTAATGGATTAACATCATAGTTGGTATAATGCATCAATGTGACCATCAGATTAATTTCTCAAGTATGTGTAGGTCAGTGACCTATATTTTATGGCCCAGCAAATTTGCTTCATGTCTTGAAGACTATTTACTGCAGGAAAGTTTTACTTGGGATCATAGATCAGTGTCACTCAGAGACTGACATTGTAAACTATATCTTGCCTTATATCATTGTCATTAACTTTAAAATATTTTATATTTAAGAAATGGCACCGGCCGGGGGTATTTGTGACCCTCTGGGCACTTGCTCTAGTTTATTACCTGTTGATAGATTTCCATGCTAAACAGGGATCAGATTTTCACTTCAAGATTAGTGGATATTCGAGATAAGTGAAGTCGAGATAACGAGAGTCAACTGTATAATCACTTTTTGGATGACAAAAAAGTGTCTTAATTGGAGCTGTGAAAATATATCTTGAGGATACTCAATGGATTTGCAGCAGATCTTTTAACCCTTGCCCTGCTGAATAAATTAAGATGCCACATCCATTTCTAATTTTCAGCCAATCAGATTACTTGATCCAGATTGTTGATATAAATTCACATACTGAATGGCAACCAGTGCAGATCAAGATAAATTGGCTTCTGAAGAATCCAACTGATCTGGATCTACACTGTTTGCAAAGGCACGACATATCTGGGTTCTGCAAAGGCAGGGTATATCAGGGTTAACTGGAACTGTGAAAATATATCTTGAGGATACTCAGTGGATTTGCAGCAGAATTTTTTTAACCCTTATCCTGCTAAATAAATTAAGATGCCATGCCCACTTCTTATTTCAGCCAGTCAGATTACTTGATCTAGGTTCTTGATATAAATTCACATACTGAATGGCAAATACTGCAGATCATGATCAGTTGGCTTCTTCAGAAACCAGGTGATCTGGATCTACACTGTTTGCAAAGGCTTCAGTCCGGGTTCAGCGGGACTAAGGTTAAAATTTTATTTGGAGCTGTGTCAGACATGACTAATTTTATTTTAGGTTATCAAAAACCCAGTGACAGATCACCTTCCAACTGGCTGTAAGAAGATAGGGATGTCCTTTCATGCTGAAGAATGTGTAGATCCTAGGACATTAGTGCCCCCTGATGATCCGGCAGTTCTTGTGGTTGGAGCCATGGCTCATGGTAGTGTAAGTACGTGTGCAGGGCACCACACTTATTGTTTTGCCAGTGAAAATATGGAGGTATTTCATATACTGGTTGATATGACATTCATACAGACCTTACTACCTTGTGTCATTTGGGATATTAAAACCAAATGTTTGATATGTGTGCTAGTAGTTAAGTAGGTTTCTTGTTTGCTCACCGTTCTAGCAGTTACCAATTCACTTTCTGCTTGGGGTAGTTTTCTCATCGTGTGGTTTTCCATTTCTCTGAGACCTATATTATGTTATCCATTTTAGAGGGGTATCAAGATAAATATATTTTTCTTGTTTCATCACAAAAACATGATGTGGGTACTCATTAGAAGTATAGCCGTTCTCAGTGGCTCAGTTGGACCTAACTGGTGATCAGGAAGTCGCGGGTTCATCCCCGTGGACTAGGTCGATCCCCGCCAGGTCAGCAACATTCTTTCTTGGAGATTGATAATGAAATATTTTCTACGGTCATTCTGTCCCTTCCTCTGACCAAAGAAGGGCAGTTGTCAGTTTCAGGCCAAAGAATGTGCACACTACTGGGTAACCACTTTAAGGACTAAGCCTGCCCAGTTAAAGTGTAGTTAGGTAAACTGACCATTCTCAACATGACCCCATTGGGTTGACTGGGCCGTAAAACCTCAACACAAACAAATCATTAGAAGTGCTTTGGTAAGGCACTTCTGAGTAGTCAAGATGTGTTTTAGCAGAGAAACAAGAAAGATATCAATAGTATTCAGTTGAAAAAAATTACCTACGGTTATCACCTTACCTTTATCATGAAAATGGAGATAATGAGACAACAAACATTTCAAAGGAGTTGTAACAGGAAGAGGATTTGGTGATAATCTGGGTTAGGTTTTTTATGCCCCCAACTTCAAAGAAGTTGGAGGGGCATATTGTGTCTGGGTTGTTCATCCATCTGTCCGTCCGTCCTTCCGTCCGTCCGTTCATCACGCTTTTTGATGCATAGCATAACTTTAGAACAGTGAATGCTACCGTTTTGAAATTTCTTATATGGATTCCCCATGAAAAAATAGCTGACACTTGTTTTTTTTTCTTGACAGGATTATGCCCCTTTTCAGAGTTATGGCTCTTTGAAAAAATATGGATGCAATCTTGTCAGCAAAATATCTCAAAAACTATTGAAGCTAGAGCCTTGAAACTTGGTGAATAGACTGGTAGTGATGAGTAGACAACCTGATAAATTTTGAAGAAATTTTGAAAAATACTTCTTGAGTTATGGCCCTTTGTAATTTTGGGCATTTTTACCTTGTCAGCAAAATATCTCAAAAACTGTTAGAGCTAGAGCCTTGAAACTTAGTAAATGGATTTGTAGTGATGAGTAGATGACCTGATTAACTTTTGAAGAAATTCTGAAAAATACTTCATGAGTTATGGCCCTTTGTAATTTTGGGCATTTTTTACCTTGTCAGCAGAATATCTCAAAAACCGTTGGAGCTAGAGCCCTGAAACTTGATGAATAGACTGGTAGTGATGAGTAGACAACCTGATTAACTTTTGAAGAAATTTTGAAAAATACTTCTTGAGTTATGGCCCTTTGTAATTTTGGGCATTTTTACCTTGTCAGCAAAATATATCAAAAAACTGTTGGAGCTAGAGCCTTGAAACTTGATGAATAGACTGGTAGTGATGAGTAGACAACCTGATTAACTTTTGAAGAAATTCTGAAAAATACTACATGAGTTATGGCCCTTTGTAATTTTGGGCATTTTTAACTTGTCAGCAAAATATATCAAAAACTGTTGGAGCTAGAGCCTTGAAACTTGATGAATAGACTGGTAGTGATGAGTAGACAACCTGATAAACTTTTGAAGAAATTTTGAAATATACTTTTTGAGTTATGCCCCTTTATAATTTTAGGCATTTTTACCTTGTCAGCAAAATATCTCAAAAACTTTTAGAGCTAGAGCCTTGAAACTTAGTAAATGGATCTGTAGTGATGAGTAGATGACCTGATTAACTTTTGAAGAAATTCTGAAAAATACTTCATGAGTTATGGCCCTTTGTAATTTTGGGCATTTTTATCTTGTCAGCAAAATATCTCAAAAACTGTTGGAGCTAGAGCCTTGAAACTTGATGAATAGAGTCGTAGTGATGAGAAGACAACCTGATTAACTTTTGAAGAAATTTTGAAAAATACTTCCTGAGTTACGGCCCTTTGTGATTTTGGGCTTTTTTACCTTGTCAGCAAAATATCTCAAAAACTGTTAGAGCTAGAGCCATGAAATTTGGTGAATGGATTTGTAATGATGAGTAGACAACCTGATTAACTTTTAAATAAATTTTGAAAAATACTTACTGAGTTATGGCTCTTTGTTATTTTGGGCATTTTTTTTATCTTGTCAGCAAAATATCTCAAAAACTGTTAGAGCTAGAGACTTGAAACTTAATGAATTGATTAGTAATGATGAGAAGATGACCTGTTTAATTTTTTTGTAAATTCTGAAAAATATTTCGTAAGTAATGGCCCTTTGTAAATTTGGGCATGTTTCCCTTGTCAGCAAAATATCTAAAAAACTATTGCAGCTGGAGCCTTGAAACTTAATGAATAGCTTGGAAGCGATGAGTTTGCCCCCAGTTTTGAATGAAATTGATGGGGCATATTATTTTGCCTTCATTTGTCCATCCGTTTGTTTGTCCATTCGTCAAGCTTTTTTGTGCATGCCATATCTTAAGAACCCTGCATGCTAGGGTTTTGAAATTTTATATTTGCGTTCCCAATGAAAAAATAGCTGACTCGTATTTTTTTTTCTTGTCTAGCATGTTTTTTAGAGTTATGCCCCTTTGAAAAAAATCAGAATTAAATCTTGTGAGCAAGATATCTTGAAAAGTGTTTAAGTTGGGTTCTTGAAATTCGATATAGTGAGTGGGAATGATGTGTAAATTACCTGATTATATTTTGAGAGAATTCCGTGAAAATATTGATAAAGTTACGGCCCTTTGCAGTACTGCACATGTTGACCTTGTCGGCAAGATGTCTCAAAAAGTACTTAAGCTAGGGTCTTGAAATATTATATGCTGATTGGGGATGATGTGGAGATAACCTGATTTGTTTTTTAGCGAATTCCATGAAAAATTGATGTAGTTATGGCCCTTTGTAGTTCTAGGCATTTTGACCTTGTCGTCAAGATATCTCAAAAAGTATTTAAGCCAGAGCAGTGATATTTGGTATAATGATTGGGATTGAGGAGGAGACCACTTGATTACATTTTGAACCAATTAAATGAAATGTTGGAGTTATGGCCCTTCAAAATTTCTGGCCATTTTATGTCGTTGCTTTATTGTGTATAGCATAAATTTAGAAACATGTATGCTAATGTTTTGAAATTTCATAATTTGATTCCTCATGAAAAAATAGGTGACCCATATTTTTTTCTTATCCCAATTATCTCCTATTTTAGAGTTATTTCCCTTTGATAAAATAACATTGAAATCTCGTATATTTGTACTGTTGTTACTGTCATGGGCAAGCAGTGTTGGAGTCAAGCAGTGTTAGAGTCAGGCAGTTGGGGGCATAGTGTTTTACAAACACCAGCTCTAGTGTTTGTTTTTTTTTGATTTCTCTATAAAAATTTTATTGTAGTTAGTCATTAGAGGCATCCTGCCAAAGCACTTCTA
The DNA here is from genome assembly GCA_964016985.1 of Anodontia alba. Taxonomy (NCBI): domain Eukaryota; kingdom Metazoa; phylum Mollusca; class Bivalvia; order Lucinida; family Lucinidae; genus Anodontia; species Anodontia alba. The sequence goes on along the minus strand of OZ024830.1, from coordinate 11,820,142 downwards.
ATTCAAAACCACATAAGAACAAGAAAAAATTATCCCAGAATTATTATCAATTACTCCTCCATAACAAGTACTCTGATCCTTCAATAGTTCAGGGCCAAGCTGTTCAAAGCATCATTAGCTTAATGAGCTCATTAGTGGTCAAAATGTTAACTGTTCTAGCAAGTACAATATATAATTCACAGGTATTTTTGCCGAAAAATTGTGAGTAGCTTGAGCTACTCACATTTTTTCAGCAAAAATATTAGAGTATATGTCATATTTAATGATCAAAGTTTTAACGATATGTTAACTAATGATATTGTTAGTTTTGAACAACTGGGACCAGATTTTTACAGCTACTATAGTGGATGTGTGATACGGTATTTTAGTCAAACTAATCAGACACAAATGCCTGAATAAACACTGTAGACTAGAGTAGACTACAGTATGATCAAGACCAAAATTTTTTTACCATTCAGTCACATTACCATATAGTCATGAATTCAAATTTTACTCAACCCTTGTCATGCTGAATAAATTAAGATGCCACACCTACTTCTAACATTCAACCAATCAGACTACTTGTTTCAGGTATTCAATGCAAATTTACATACTAAATGACAAACAATGCAGATCTACATCAGTTAGCTTCTTCAGAAATTTTTTTTTTTTTTTTTTTTTGTACGTTTATCTGCAAATTTATCCTAAGCATGTGGAGCCAGTTACTGCAGATTTTCTTAGGTTTTCTTAAAACTTCACAGAAATATTGAGTAGTAATGCATGACATTATTTTTTTTATTTTTTTTTTATTTTTATTTTATTTTATTTTTTTTTTTTCAAATAAATTTTTAGCAGGATTGTCTGCCCTAGGAATTTTGTTCATATTACTGTGTAAAAGCTGTGTTGCATGGGAATTAATCACCTTTTGTGTTGTTTCTAGTTTTATATCTCACTGTTGGTGACCAAATAATATAGAGAAGGGTATTAAATTGTGCAGCTTCCAAAGTACCTGATATTACCTTTAGATGAGTGGTACGAGGGCAAGTCAATAAGTAACCAGCCTATCCCATTTACAATTGACGGAGACACCCAAGATTTTCATGCCTTGTTTCAATACATGTTTTAGGCCTGAGGGCAAAATTGCACCCTTATCGTGTCATTTACTCATAAGATATTGAATGTCAAACATGGCTAGCAATGCAAAAGTAAGCTTTTCGTCAAATGTTGAGTACTGTGCTGTAATTCGGTACTTGTATTTGAAAGGGAAAACAGGTCAGGAAATACATTGCAAGTTGACCAATGTTTATGGGTCTTCTGCACCATCATATGCACAAGTTAAATTCTGGGTTGGGGAATTCAAACACAGAAGAACGTCTTTAGAAGACGAAACCAGGTCTGGACGCCCATCAGATGCCACCGATGAAGAAATGTGTAACAAAGTACGGGATCTGATGTACTCTGATATGCGAATTTAGGGGGAAGAATAGCAAATGAATTACACATTTCACAGCGTTTCAACAACTTTACATGATTGCTTGTGTATGCACAAGCGCTAACAGCCCGTTGGGTCCCAAAATCCCTTAGCGACGAGCAAATGGCAACCAGAGCATCAGTATACAGCGTATTGTTGAAGCGGTTTAGGCCAAAGGAAGATAATTTCCTTTCACGTCTGGTGACTGTAGATGAGACCTGGGTCCATTATTATGAGCCAGAGAATAAAGCTCAAATTCGCCAGAGTGTAGGGCCGTGGTCTGCGAGGCCACAGAAGTTCAAAACGCAACCCTCTGCTGGCAAGGTGATGGCAACTGTATTTTGGGGTGCACAAGGCATTATTATATTGGACTTTCTAGCAAAGAAAAGTACAATAACAGCTGGGTATTATGCAAATTTGCTCGACCAACTGAGAACTGTGATCCGTGAAAAACGCTGAGGTAAACTCTGGTAAGGGATTCTGCTCCAACAGAACAATGGGAGAGTCCACACTTGCAAAATTGCAATGGATGCTGTTGAGCAGAATGGGTACGAGCTAATACCACACCCCGCCTATTCTCCGGACTTAGCTCCTACTGACTATTTCCTATTCCCAAACTTGAAAAAGGATATCCGTGGATGTCATTTCCGGTCCAGCAAAGACGTCGTGGTGGCAGTTGAGGAGTGGGTCAGAGACAAGGACCCTGGCTTCCTAAGTTCTGGGCTGGTAGCACTAGAACACAGTTGGTCCAAGTGCATCATTCTAGAGGGCAATTACATCGAAAAAGAAGAGATCACTCTCACCCAGAAATAAGTTAGGCTGGTTTTTCATTGACTCGCCCTTGTAACTTGGAGGATTTGCAAAAGAAGATAATTTTCTCCAGTTCTCTATAAAAGTAAATGTTGTGGGTACTCATTAGAAGCACCTTGTCAAGCATTGTTGGTACTCATTAGAAGCACGTTGTCAGTGTAATGAATACCTACACGAGTACCCACAATATGTTCTTATGGCAAAATAAAAAAAAAAAAAAAAAAAAAAGCTATCCCAGAAATATCACCCAAGTATCCTGCAAGGATCATTTCTTACCAGAAATTTCTGGTTGTTAAAATATTTACAGAATGTTTTGTGATCTTATTCAGATCAGTTTATTCAAATCTTTATTGTACTATTTTACATTTGCTTTTATACAGTTGATTATTTTTCAGCTTTTTTTTTAAATCCACAGAAATGGAAAAATATAGACTATTTTTAACAAACTAAAAAAAAAGGGCAAAATAACTTGCTATATGATAGTGGAGAAGGTCTGCTTGCTGTAGAATCCCCATTCCTCAAGTAAAAATCCGGCTTAAACTGTGTTTGGATGCACAGGCTCATCTGAGCATTCTTGGGTGGTAAAGGCCTGCTTTAGTTGGGGCAGGTGAGCGAAGGGGGGATGTTAGTTTTTCTTCACATTTCCCTCATCTCATCCTTCTTTAGTTATACCCCCAGCATACGAAGTATGCCGAATTCGTATGCCGAAGGAGTATATAGTTTTTATTGGTTCCGTCTGTCCGTTTGTCTGTCCGTCTTTTTGTCCTCTGCCCGTCCATGATTCCGTCCTTTAACACTTGCTATAACCAAGTTTTACTTCTAAGTTTTTTGATTACTTATATCTCTACAGCTACTGAACAAAAACTTTTCATATTTGGTATGGGGGTACGTGGGAGGTTTCTCTTTCATTCTTCATTTATGAACTCTTGGGTCATGCCCTGGGGCAGGACTAGAGGTCAGAATCTAGGATGCCTCAATTAAGTAGTATATTGCAGTTTGTTCATACAAACAACTTCTTAATAAAGAAGGATGGGCATCAGAAATGTTTATCACTTCAGCATTCAGTGTATTAAGGTCAAGGTCATTGTCACCTTATTTTCATGCTTCAGCAATTTTGCCTTATATTGACGACTGTTCCATGGATTAATGTGATACTTGGAATATTGGTTCTTTGTGACACCATGATTGACATCATAACAAATGTAGGTAACCTTGACCTATATTTCATGGTCAAGTGATTTTGTCTTATTATCTTGAATGATATTTGATGCTGAACTTCATTATTTTGGATTATGAATCAGTATGATCTGACAGTTGACCTGAAAGTAAATGTAGGTCAATGTGACCTATATTTCATGGTCCAGTGATTTTATGTTACATCTTGAAGACAAGTTGACGTATGAGAATCATAGTTCAGGATTATGTGACCTATATTTCATAGCCCTGTGATTTCATCTTATATTTCCCACTTTTTGATGCCTAAATGTCATATTTACATATAATGACACAGTGTGACCCAAACTTTGACCTGAAAGTAAATATAAATCAGCAATATTTCATGGTCTAGTGTTTTTGCTTAATATCGTCTAGATTATTTAATAGATTAACATCATAGTTGGTATAATGGATCAATGTGACCATCAGATTGACCTCTCAAGTATAGGTAGGTCAGTGACCTATATTTAATGGTCCAGCGATTTTGCTTCATGTCTTGAAGACTATTTACTCCAGAAAAGTTGTACTTGGGATGATAGATCACTGTCACTCAGAGACTGACCTTGTAAATTATATGTAGGTCAGTGACCTATATTTCATGGTCCTTTGATTTTGCCTTATATCATTGTCATTAACTTAAAAATACTTTATAATTAAGAAATGGCTCTGCCCAGGGATATTTGTGACCCTCTGGGCACTTGCTCTAGTTATTTCTTAAATTACCGTGACAAAATCAACTTGGGTTCTCAATTATTCATATTGTCTTGTAGATCTAATGAGATTCCAAAACTTATTAATTTGTATAAAAATGGCAAAAAAAAAAAAAAAAAGGTGCCGATATTTATCTCTGTGATACATTCTTTTGTGGAGATTGATCATGAAATATTTTCTACGGTCATTCTCTCCCTTCCGCTGATTCAAGAAGGGCAGTTGTCAGTTTCTGGCAAAAGAATGTGCACAATACTGGTTAACCGCTTAGAGGACTAAGCCTGCCCAGTAAACATGTGGTTAGGTAAACTGACCGCACTCGACATGACCCCATTGGGTTGACTGGGCCGTAAAACCTCAACACAAACAAATTATCTCTGTGATAATAAATTTATCATGAGCACCTGGTTACAAATGGGATCACTAAACAAAAAATGCTGGCACTGCTACAGGGTATGTTGACTGTTAGGTAGAAGTTTTTATTTTAACTTCATAATACATTAACCTATAGATAATGTGCTATTCTCTTCTGTTTTCACACCTTCCACAGAAAAAACGACCTTTCAGTCGTTAATTAAAGTCTTAAACCAGAAGGTCCCTTAGGCAGTTACCTGTGTGACGTAACTCTTCGCGCTCAATTGACCACGTGTCAGTTTCTTTTCTGTGGACAAAGAAATTCAACAAGGATTATTTACCTGTGATAGAAATTTGGATTATTTCTTTCCTCACGGATAAATTTATGTATCCTTGTGTTTCTTTTGTTTATTTATCACTCCTTTCACTTTCTGTGTTATTATTTAAAATTTTCAATTTTCGATTTCATGTATTTTTGACTGGTCTTTTTCCACATGCGTTTTCGCGACTCTCGCTATTCGGCACAACGCTCGTGCGCGATCGGTTCGATAGTCGTGTTTATATATGCAAAATTTTTGTTCTTTTCGTTCCAGGTTATTCAGCAATTACGATATGTTTTTCCTGGACTTTTGTTTGCAGAGATCTTCAGTTGGCTAAAGGTTCTCATGGTGGAGAAGCTGATTGTAAAGAACTTGTCAACCCTTGATGGGTTATAAGACAATTCTTTACTGATGGGAGCCCCACCCCATATGGCTATACTGCCGGGGTAAGACCCATCAAGGTGGCATCTTTGGGTACTTAGTATCCGATAAAGTCTAAGTCCACCAGTCACCAGTCATCCAGTCACCAGTCACCAGTCAACCAGGCACCAGTCAATCAGCTTCACCAGTCACCAGTCAATCAGGTGCCAGTCAACCAGGCACCAGTCACCAGTCATCCAGGTGCCAGTCAACCAGACACCAGTCACCAGTCACCCAGTCACCCAGTCACCAGTCACCAGTCACCCAGTCACCAGTCACCAGTCACCGATCAACCAGGCACCAGTCAACTAGTCTCCAGTCAATAATTTAATTATTTTCTGGAAAGACTTAGTTTTTGACATATTTCACCGGACAAAATAGTCACGTATACTAACTTCCGGTCATTATGTCTAATTATTAAAAAAAAAAAAAAAAAAAAATTTTCACTGGGCAAAGTATCAGTAATATTTCAGATACTTATACCCGGTCATATTATTATATTATTTCTGATTTTTCACCAGGCAAACTTTTACAGAAAGTGTCTGGTCAATTTTTGCCTAATAATTAATTATCTTCGGGAAAAAGTTTCGAATACTTGTGCCCGCTCAGTTTTCATATATAATCTCCCTTTTTCATCGGACTAGAGTTACGAATACTACTATCCGATCAATTTGTCAAATTACTTGTAACTTTACCGGGCAACAGTTACGAATACTAGTGTCCGGTCATTGTGTCGGGTAACTAGTGTCAAAATAATGATCACTAATTCCCGAACAATCTTTTATCATTCATTGAGCTCCATTCACGTTTAAGTCAATGGATATAGGTTATTAAGTGAAATACATAATAACTTTTTATACAAAAAATTCTGTACAGTCTTTCCCAAATCAGACTAGAATCTTTAATATTCCATTGACTTATTATAGGTGTGTAATTCCATTAATATTTTAAATTAACTTATGTTTTATCTCTTTTATCCGCTAGAAAGAGTTAAACTTCTGACTATAACAAAATTCTTACCGGGCAGCAGTTCGTAGATTAGTGCCAGGTCATTCAAATGATGTTTTATCTCTTTAATTCGCTAGAAAGCGGTTAAATTCCGGCTCTAACGAAAATTTCATCGGGAGGCACTTCGTAGAGTAGTGCCAGGTCATTCCACAAAATTCCACCGGGCAGTAGTTTCGTAGACTTTGTGTCGGATTACTAGTGTCCGAGTAGTAGTCACTAGTACTCGCTCAACATATATTTATTTAATAACCACTATAGACATGTATAGTCTTGGATTATAGGTTATTGAATGACAGCGATGGGTTCTAATACCTAGTAGCCATTTATATTGTTGAATTCTGTCCAGTCACTTTTGAACTTGACTTAAATTCTATATATATATTTATTATTGAAAATGAATTAAGAATTATCGGTTACGATCAAATTCGCAATTCATTCACTAAGTGTAGAAGATACTTCCAGCTATAATTATATCTCTTTTATTCGCTACAAAGAGATTAACTTCTTACATATTCACCTTATTCGGCTCTAGGGCAAAGGTGAACTATAAAACTATCGTTATTTATAAGAAGAAAAATATACACGAAATCTAAAAAATTTTCTTCTTTCCTCCCCTGTTTTTCTTCTACATGCTCCGATATGTAATCAGCATGTAATCTAAGGAGTAAATTGACAAGAAAGTAGCAATCGATCTTTTCTACTTTCTATTAATTTTTCATTCTTAAGGTATCGGAAATTTACACCAACCAGATAAATAAATTAACAGTTTATTTATTTATTCGCTACCTCTCTAGATTACTACGATTTTAAATTCTAGTTGAGGTACATATTTTCCTTTTGCCTTTTCTACATGGAAAATAGTTGATCCGATAAGCTATTATTCTATTTTATACTATCTTTTGATTGATTATATAAGAGTCTAGGTCAGTCGTGCTCTGTCTAAACTCTGCTATAAAATAATAAATAAGAAAAAAATCTTATATTTAGGCATAGATATAATTCGATACGTTCGTTACTTTGCCTGTTTTATTTTTTCTTCTGGATCATTTAAGACTACGATAGCAATATTCCAGATATTTTTGCCTCAGTAAGAATCTATTACGCCGAAGATTCTTCATATTGGAATAATAATTTTATTATGATTATAATTTCTAGACCCAATTAATCCTCGTATATTATAAGTCTACTTTATCTTATTGAGGAATAGTTTTGCTTCGACTAGCTCTATACCTCTAATATTTTATTTATAACTAGAGTCCATGTCAATCAAAATTTTCTTGCACTTTGGTATTGACAATGGATACATATTTAGTAAAGGCATTAATTATTCAGTACGTGACAGATTATTATTGCCTAAATTAGATATTATATACAATACTTTCCTTTTGATATTTTGTTTTATTGACTTTGTAACTATTCAGAAACTGCCAAAGTCAATCATTTCCTTCCTCTAAACTTACCGAAGCTCTAGATTATGTTGATATATATTTTTGATATATGCTTAGAGGTTAATTAACGAGAGTTTACCTCATAATAGCAGATATTATTATATTTATATTAATCAATCTATAGTCTAGGCTTAGACAAAAGGGAAAACATCCTTAATTACGAGCCGGTAAAGAATTAAGACACTCTTAATTATCTCTTTACCCCTCCTTTATGTTTACATTCGTTAAAGGGATCATAGTAATTCTCGCTAAGAGTTCAAGTTCAGTTTGCGAATAATGCAAAGATTAATATTTTGATTTCCAGTCCTTATCAAAAATGGTCTATATATATAGATAAATATCTTTTCCGAAACTGGATATTTATTTATTTTTCCACACAATAAGTCATTTCAAGATGTCGATGATTTTGAAATGCACTGCTTAAATTTATAATATAAAATATGTTTATATTAACTTCACAACTTAGTAAGTGCTGCACCTACGTTCCTGGTCAGATCTTACTTTTGTGATACGTTTTTGAACATACTGAAAATTTTCTCCGATTATACATTCGGTAAATAAACTTTCGAGTAGTATTTATGCTTTTAAACATTCAGATTATTTGATAATTGTTGGAGATAATATATTATTCCGATATTTATATATCTATCTTCATTATTTATCTTTCTCATCTTACTTTTAAATTAGATTGACCTTCTCGCTACGTTCCAGGTTTAAATCTAGCTAACATTGTGGAACAGTCACTTTTTTTATTTCCTAAACAATATTTTAACATTTTTCTCAGTATTCAGAGCATAACGACTTCATGAATACTTGGAAATAATTCAATTCTACGCTTGTTAAACTAAGCCTAAAACAAGCCCTAGTTTTTTAGAATGGATATTATCCTTCGATTCAGTTCATGGAGATACATCCTTTTAGATCCCATTATCTCTATTTCAATCATACAAAATTCTAATGACTAGTACTCCTTTTCTATGTACGAATACAGAATATCGAGTCACTGTTGCTGCATATTGGTTAAAGATTAAACAAATTTTATCTTAAACCTATATGACGTTAAATTAATTATTATCTCTTTCATATACATGTTTTTACCCTTCCGTCAGGGATCGCGGTAATATTATCACTCTCTATGGTTTACACATAGATCTCGAGAGTATATATATGTATTTTCTTCCTGAACTCATTTGCGAGTACGTAATTTGATATTTCAGGAATTACCAATTATGCAGACATAGATTTTATTCTATTAATATTCAATTCTAAAAATTTGATTGAATGTTTATCTATAAAATTTCCGGGCAGTAATTTTATAGAGAGTTATATGTTTAATAATTCCTTGCTTAATAAATAGTTATGCTTAACCTATTATTTATAGCGGGAATTTTGTTCAGTAGTATAATTTTTATTTAGTATTAATATATTTCTTACTATTCTTAAATATGCGTATAGAATAGTAATACTATCTCTTAACTTATAAATTAAGTGTTTTTTGAGATTATTAATCAGTATTATTGTATAATCTTTCTTCAGAGATTATCACACTATTACTTTTTCTCTGAGTCCTTCTCTTTTTATGAACATTTTGATTCGTATCAAAGTGGATTTTTTAACATTTCTTGATTTCCATGATTATTTACTCAGGAGTACTTATCATGGCAATCTTCTGGTATAGAAAGATTCTATCCAGCTTATTTATTATTGCTTAATCTTATCAATACGGTAAGATTTAGCCAAACTATGACCGTCATACAGTTTGCTGCGATCAACCTTATTCTTATCTCTCTTATTCTCTGTCAAACTCTTAAGTTATGATGTTGACAGTTTCTTCTTTATTATTTTGTCAGGACATCAAACGCTTTTATATGTCTATGACAAAACTAATTATCAATGGTTAGGTTGTTTTTTCTTCCCAGCAGTTATATGCAAACTCTGTATTATTTTATTGCTCGACTAAAAATTCGTTATACAATTAGTCTAGCAATAGTTTTAACCATTATGTTTGTCTATACCTTTTTTCTTCTGATGGATAACTTAGTTATAGTTAAGTTAACTCCATCTACTTTTATTATCTCCCCTTCTTTAATTTGATCAAAGGGAAATAATTACACATTATGGTTATTTTAAGTCTGTATCTGTTCATCGGAAACTGTCCTGTCGCTCCAATTAACAGAATCTAATTAGTTTATAATTCTAATAGCTTAGACTATTACAATTACATAGCTTCACATATCTAGAATTTTATCCAAAATATCTACATATGTCAGTTATCTATAGGAAACTCCACTGAGTAGACTTTTCCTTATTTATTCAAGATCCTACATAGACTACTTACAGTGTATGGTCTTGGCTTTTTGTTTTACAAATTTTGTTTTGAAAATATTCCTATATTCCTAGCTTACTTTGCGATGGAATATTTATGTTATGTCTCAATGACTCCCTTTTCTTTTTGAAGCCAATTGTTGTTTCCCCCCCCCCCCCCCCCCCCCCCCAAAAAAAAAAGAGGGGGGGGGGGCCAATGTTAGGTCTCTGAGACTTAAGAACTGGCTTCCTCTAGAGTCTACTAATATATATAAGGTTGTTAGATCATAACACCTTAAAGATATGCTATTTTGTGAATCTAGATCATTCTTTCTATTAAATATAGAATTAGAATGTATCTGATTCCTTTGAGTTTCCTGAGTCTTGACCAGAAGTGGTGAGATATTATTGGTGTTAGAATTAGGAGAGCACCTCCCTCCTATTCTGCAAATTCTAGCACATTATCTATAGGTTAATGTATTATGAAGTTAAAATGAAGTTTTTTAAAAGTAAAACATATTTTAACGAGTAATACTTAACCTATAGATAATCAATTATCTCCCTCCGTCCACCCTCGCTTATCTCTCCTTATTGTGTCTATTGTTTTACACATAAAAGAAACTGACACGTGGTCAATTGAGCGGGAAGAGTTACGTCACACAGGTAACTGCCTAAGGGACCTTCTGGTTTAAGACTTTAATTAACGACTGAAAGGTCGTTTTTTCTGTGGAAGGTGTGAAAACAGAAGAGAATAGCACATTATCTATAGGTTAAGTATTACTCGTTAAAATATGTTTTACTTTTAAAAAACTTCATTTTTCCAGGGAAAATGAAATTTTATACTACTATCAATTGTAGTCAGATAATTGGCAATTGCCCCAAATATCCCAAAAGTGGGTATTTTATAAAGCTATAATAAATATTTTTTTATCACCCCCTCCCCATTTTTGTTTAAGTTTTTCAGGCATTAGCAATTTGCATTTTAAGTTTCTTCAGACGGGGCCATCTGTGTCCTTTGGACACATTTCTAGTCCTGAAAATATTACCCCTCACTCCTATAAAAATAAAATATAAAATACAGCTTCTGTAAGACAAATAAATACAAAATGTGTACTTTTTCTACTGTATAGAATATGTATCTTCTTATAAGTACTGAATATAATGGTATGGAGAAATGGGAGCTGGGATAACCTGCTAAAATATAGGCAGATTGCCTATGTAACCATCAGAGGTCCTTTGCATTCATTTTTACTGTGGGAAAAAGTGAAATTATTTGATTATTTAACTACAATAAAACGTTTGTGCTTAGGTAGTTACGACAAATGGTTTTGTATTAAATCATGAGAAAAGTTTGCAAATTTACTTCTTCTGTGTTAAGAGCCAAGCAAAAAAGGACTTTCTAAAAGACAACGTAAGCGCAGTAATTGTTAATTTGCCAAAAACTTGCTGAATGAGTGGCAGACAGTGTAGACACTGATCAGATGCCACATTCTGTGGCATCTGATCTAGATCTACACAGTTTGCCTAGGCCTTCATGTCAGAATACTTGGGTAAATACAGTAGGATCCCTGTATGTGTGTTTATGGTTCTTTTGTTTCTTGTTACAGATAGATACAGATTATACAGAAGAAACCTACTCTATCAGTAATTACCCATTGTCTGCTGCATTGACTTGTGCCAAATTGTGTAATGCTTTTGAAGAAAAATGGGGAATAGTGTGACAAATTTTTTATGACAGTGTATTTTCAGAAAGCTGCTAGTGTTTTGGATTCTCAGAGAGAAGCAATATGTTTGTCATTCTCAGAGAGTGGCAGGGGAGGATTGTTAGTTTAATTGAAGTGTCTGGGTGGCTAAGTGCTTAGTGCTCCCGGCTTCCGATCATGGGGTTCCAGGATCGAATCCCGCTAGAGGCAGAATTCAGCTCATGACTGTATGGAGCTTCAATGCGCAGAGCCTTTCATTATCACCCTTCCATCATCTCAGTATTACTTAAATAATGTTGAAAGGGACATAAAACACAAAATTGTCATCATCATCAGTTTAATTATTCAAATGGATATGTTAATAGTGGTCATCACTATCATAAAAAAATTGTCCATTTACATTTTAAACTCAAGAGTTTACTCTCTTTTTAAATGATGTCTGTATGCATGCTTCCAGATAGAAGGTATATTTTGAAGATGATGTTTTTTCCACCAACAATATACTGTGGTTTAAAATCACATTGGCAATGCCGGCCTTTAAGGCTCAGTCGGATGCTCATCCAGTTGGTGATCAGGAGGTTGTGCGTTCGATCCCCTCCAGGTCAACCAGCATTCTTCCGGGGTCATTCTCTCATTTCTGATGGATCATGAAATATTTTCTACAGTCAGATGCTCCCTTTTGCTGATTCAAAAGGGGAAGTTGTCAGATTCTGGCAAAAGAATGTGCACAAGTACTTGTGAATGGCTTAGAGGACTAAGTCTGCCAGGAAATGCGTGGTTAGGTAAACTGACAAGCTTGACATGACCTTCATAGTGTCGACTGGGCCGTTAAACTCCAAACCAACCAACCACATTGGCAACATACACTTTGATGCAAATCTTGAGCTTTAGCCATATATATTCTGTTATTTGGCAGATTTGACTACTTGGTAAAGAAAGACAAAGGAGATTGATTTCTTGTGGAACTAAATTTTCCAGAAATAAGGATTGGAAAATTCAGAATTCCATATTTCAAAGAACTATCTTTACCAGGGTTGTAGGATGGAGTAATGACTTTTGCCTCCCTTTACAAAGTTGCTTATATCCTATTCCTGTATTAATAAAAATATTAATCAAGTTATGTGTTACTTAATTTATTACACAGGAACCTCTTTATAACATAATTCATAACAGGACAGTTTTGGATATAAGACAGTTTAAAAATGGACCCAAAAATATTGCACCAAACAAAAATGCCATTTATGGTCATTTTTCTACATAATCTGTACATTTTCAGTTAGAGATAACATGATTGTCTAGCTTATCTGGTTTTTGCTTTGGATTCCAGCGATAGTGTCATAAAGAGGTTGTGGTGTACTATCTTTTTTTTTTTTTTTTTTTTCCAGAATTTTTATGATACCCAGTATGACTATTTATTTAAAATGGAGCCAAAATGTATATACCCTATTTATCTTAAATATATAGACAGTTAGACACTGTTTTACTCCTGATCATACATCTGAAATTTGAACATTGATTGATTGTGTTGGGGTTTAACGACACGTCAACCCTTGTGTGTCATTTTATGTCGTCTCCCAGATAAAAGGAAACGAGAAAGAAGAGATAGTAGAAGAGTTGAAAGAGAGGGACAGGGAAGAAAGAGGAATGGGAATGAAAGTGAAGAAGCAGAAGAATTAAAACCATTCCCCCTCCACCCTTACCTGCTACAAGGTCGGCCTCTGTGGCTTAGTTGGATGTGCGCCTGACAAGACCAGGAGGTCACAGGTTCGACCCCCGCCAAGATTGGCAACATTCTTCGTGGAGATTGATCATGAAATATTTTCTACGGTCATTCTCTCCCTTCCGCTGATTCAAGAAGGGCATTTGTCAGTTTCTGGCTAAAGAATGTGCACAATACTGGTTAACCGCTTAGAGGACTAAGCCTGCCCCGTAAACGTGTGGTTAGGTAAACTGACCGCGCTCAACATGACCCCATTTGGTTGATAGTCCATAAATCCTTAACACAAACAAACAAACAAACAAACCTGCTACAAGGATAGCAGGCCTTGCCCAACTGTAAGCCAATATCAGTCGGCTCCCTGTAAGAAGAACTCCGACGGAAAAGAAACAGTATTGCTCTGAGCAGTTTTTACCAGCTTACTTAGAGATCTTGGATCAACCTTACATAGCGATCTCAATGAACTTGCAAGGACATCCCGAAGAACATTCAACGGACTCATTGATATGCCAATGATTTCTCAGCGATCTCCGTCGCAGTCTTTCATTGGGCGCTCAAGAGTCCCTTGAAAATCTCTCCACCATCCTTACCTCCAGGATAAATAAAATTGGCGTTCATTAAAAGATCACTGAGAGATCTTTGTCAGATTGCATAGTAGTACTTGGGTGCTCAATGAGAGTTCGTTGAAAGAATGCCTCATTTAGCGACTGTTGTGAAATCGGTTTGGGCCGAGTCAAAACAGAAGATCATTGTGAGGTAATGGTGATGGCGCAGTGAAAATTGAAAAGATCGTTGAGAGATCTGCTATCTTTTTCCTGGTCGTTGAATCTTTAATGATCGTCACCTCTGTGTAAAGGGGTTTAATAGGCTTCTTTATGCACTGCTCTGCATCATTGTCTAACTTTTCTTACAAACTCCAATCTCACCAGAGGCACTGGGCAAAATTGCTTTTAATTTGTATCGCGTAAGTTTTTAAAGGTTCTGTGTTAAATTAATGTTAAGTGAGTTGTAATCCCAAGATAATATTGGCCGCGTGAATCATTATATGTATTCGGATATGTGCACTAAGGGCAGACTATGATTAACCTGTGTTCCATCAGAATACAGCCTTCCAAGTCTGCCAAAAGATCTGTGTCAACATCTATCCATCCATACAATGCACAGTGAGAAATTTGGTCAGATTGTATGGAGGCGTAGGCTGATTGCGTTTTTGGTGTGCACACATGTGCAGACATATTTTTGCTTGTCGCAAATGACGAAAATGGACTAGATTTGGCCTAAAAGCTCCACCTTTGTTTAAAAAAAAAAAAAACAATATCAATATAGGTTATGGAATTTTATTATCTGTCTGAAGAGATTGAAAAAGGAGATCACAATATTAGAAATGTTTTAGAAGAAAACCATGACCCCACGCCCACCCCACCCCACACACACACTCACAAACATGACTATGACCCAAAAACTATGTGACCTTAAAACTGAGACTATAACCACAACTAAGTCTCAGTTGTATTGCCATCATATACTGTACCAAGTTTGGCCAGAATTTCTCAATCTGCTCAAGAGATATGTTGATTAGGTTTGGTTGATGGCTATGACTGTTAGGTCCTAAGTTCCAAAAATCTGTCAACTTTGGACCAAACTAGCTTGTGTGCACCATATCTCCTGAACACATTTATGAATTTTGATCAAACTTCGAACGATAAATTATTACAGCCTATCACAGTTCTGATTACATGTTGTTGTTTTTTTTTATCTCACCCTTTATTTTCAAGGACACAGTCTCCCAAAGGCAGTCATATTCGGGCCAAAAACAGTTTGTATACACTTAATCCCCTGAATGAATTTATGAATTTGGTCAAACTTGGTATACTACATCATTTCAATGTACCAAAGATATAATTGAATTCTGGTGACCTAGATCTCATTTTCAAGGTTACAGTCTCCCACAGATCCCTATCGCCTGAACAAGTTTATGCATTTGTGGTCACAAACTTGGTACAATATATCATTGTGACATATCAAAGACTTGATTAGGTTTTGGTGCCTAGGACCTCTTTTGCAAAGTCATAGTACCTATCTCCAAACGCCGACACAAATGGGATCTGCACCAAAAACAAGTGTGTGTGTGTGGGGGGGGGGGGGTTGTATAATTAGTACAAGAGGCCCACGGGCCATGGCTCACTCACCTGAGTGACATAGCCACTGCAGATATGCAGATGTTATGCAACATTTTTAGCTCGCCTGTACGAAGTACAAGGAGAGCTATTGTAGTCACCCCGGTCGTCCACGTTTGCGTTTGCGTTTGCGTTCCCGTTCCCGTTCCCGTCACACTGTGTTAAAGTTTTTCAAATGCTTATATCTCAACAGTCACTCCTCACAGAGGCATCAAATTTGGAACTTAGGTACCTTGGAGGGTCTTCTGAGATTCCAAGAGAATAAACCCCTGGGTTCATGCCCCTGGGTGGGGCTAGGGGTCAGAATCTAGGACACCTTTGTAATACTGTGTTAAAGTTTTTCAAATTCTTGTATCTTGACTTTCACTCCTCATAGAGCATTCATATTTAGAATTTGGGTACCTGGACGAGTCTTCTGAGATTCCAAAAGAACATACCCCTGGGTTCATACCTCAGGGTGGGCCTTGGGGTGGGGCTAGGGGTCAAAATCTAGGACACATTTGTAAAATCTTATATGCCTACAGGTTATAGACACAACTGGTTATACATCAGCTAACTATGTGACATCAGTTTAACTGTAAGAGAGTGAAGGTCATGGTGACCTACATTTTACGGTCAAGGTCACCTAGATTTCACGGTCCAGTGATTTTGCCTTATATCTTGAATACTATTTGTTGGATAAATGTCACACCTGGGATATTACTTCCATGTGACCCAATGAATGACCACTTACTATATCTAGGTCATTGTGACCTATATTTCATGGTTCAGTGATTTTGCCTTATATCTTGAATACTATTTGTTGGATAAATGTCACACCTGCGTTATTAGTTCCATGTGACCCAATGAATGACTACTTACTATATCTAGGTCATTGTGACCTATATTTCATGGTTCAGTGATTTTGCCTTATATCTTGAATACTATTTGTTGGATAAATGTCACACCTGGGATATTAGTTCCATGTGACCCAATGAATGACCACTTACTATATCTAGGTCATTGTGACCTATATTTCATGGTTCAGTGATTTTGCCTTATATCTTGAATACTATTTGTTGGATAAATGTCACACCTGGGATATTAGTTCCATGTGACCCAATGAATGACCACTTACTATATCTAGGTCATTGTGACCTATATTTCATGGTTCAGTGATTTTGCCTTATAGCTTGAATACTATTTGTTGGATAAATGTCACACCTGGGATATTAGTTCCTTGTGACCCGATTATTGACGTCAAAATATATCTCTGTTGGTGTGACCTATATTTCATGGTTCAGTGATTTTGCCTTATATCTTGAATACTATTTGTTGGATAAATGTCACACCTGGGATATTACTTCCATGTGACCCAATGAATGACCACTTACTATATCTAGGTCATTGTGACCTATATTTCATGGTTCAGTGATTTTGCCTTATATCTTGAATACTATTTGTTGGATAAATGTCACACCTGGGATATTAGTTCCATGTGACCCAATGAATGACCACTTACTATATCTAGGTCATTGTGACCTATATTTCATGGTTCAGTGATTTTGCCTTATATCTTGAATACTATTTGTTGGATAAATGTCACACCTGGGATATTAGTTCCATGTGACCCAATGAATGACCACTTACTATATCTAGGTCATTGTGACCTTTATTTCATGGTTCAGTGATTTTGCCTTATAGCTTGAATACTATTTGTTGGATAAATGTCACACCTGGGATATTAGTTCCTTGTGACCCGATTATTGACGTCAAAATATATCTCTGTTGGTGTGACCTATATTTCATGGTTCAGTGATTTTGCCTTATATCTTGAATACTTTTTGTTGGTTAAATGTCACACCTGGGATATTAGTTCCTTGTGACCCGATTATTGACGTCAAAATATATCTCTGTTGGTGTGACCTATATTTTATGGTTCAGTGATTTTGCCTTATATCTTGAATACTATTTGTTGGATAAATGTCACACCTGGGATATTAGTTCCTTGTGACCTGATTATTGATGTCAAAATATATCTCTGTTGGTGTGACCTATATTTCATGGTTCAGTGATTTTGCCTTATATCTTGAATACTATTTGTTGGATAAATGTCACACCAGGGATATTACTTCCATGTGACCCAATGAATGACCACTTACTATATCTAGGTCATTGTGACCTATATTTCATGGTTCAGTGATTTTGCCTTATATCTTGAATACTATTAGTTGGATAAATGTCACACCTGGGATATTAGTTCCTTGTGACCCGATTATTGACGTCAAAATATATCTCTGTTGGTGTGACCTATATTTCATGGTTCAGTGATTTTGCCTTATATCTTGAATATTTGTTGGATAAATGTCACACCTGGGATATTAGTTCCATGTGACCCAATGAATGACCACTTACTATATCTAGGTCATTGTGACCTATATTTCATGCTTCAGTGATTTTGCCTTTTATTTTTATTACTATTTCA
Organism: Anodontia alba; assembly: GCA_964016985.1. Taxonomy (NCBI): domain Eukaryota; kingdom Metazoa; phylum Mollusca; class Bivalvia; order Lucinida; family Lucinidae; genus Anodontia; species Anodontia alba. Next base: position 11,802,044 of record OZ024830.1, on the reverse strand, counting down.
TGGAGAATTGTCATACCTGGATTATTATATCTAAGTGACAAAATGATTTACATACAAATACATCTAGGTCAGTGTGACCTATATTATATGGCTTAATGATAAAAATGTTACAATATAAAATGTACCCAGCAGGCGAGCTCGCTGTCCTCCGACAGCTCTTGTTTTAAATCCTATCATCGCAACTAATGAAAAGATCACCATTTGAGCAGTTCTTAGTTCTAAAGAAGACTATGGGCCTGACAGTCAATGGAGCATGATCATTTGAATAAAGTATCAATCACATTTCAACAGTAGGATCAATGTGAAATTTGGTGGAAATTGGCTAAGTGGCTTCTGAAGAATCATGATTTTATACAAGGAAACAGTACAGTGGCAGGGAAATATAATAAATATAAACAAGATGACGGCCATCTTAGATTTCCAATCAGAATAATTTTAACTACTGTTGATCTACAAGTCACTTAGATACTTTCAATATAAATGTATATGGCCCATGCACATGCATGGGGAAACAAATTTGACCTTGGAGGTAAAAAGATCAAATGTCAACACTGAACCATTATTTTAGGAATTTTGGTAGATCTCCTGTCCTTCATAATTTGTGCAAAGATTAGGGCCCAGGGCTTATCTGGTTATGAAGAAGATTTTTAAAGGTTTTTACCATATATAGGCATGGCAGCCATTTTGATCAATGGACCATGCCCATTTTCGCAATCTTTCATGCTCCTGCCCAAGGAGGCTCCGCATGAAATTTGAGCAACACTGGCCCAGAGGATTTGAAAGTATCAACATTTTTTCCATACAAATATATGGGACCCATACAAATGCATACAGAAGCAAACTTGACCTCGCCATAAAAAAGTCAAGTGTCAATGTATGACAATTATTTTAGTAACTTCTGTAGATCGCCCGTTCCCGATGATATATGCAAAGATTCCGCCGTAAGGCATCCTCGGTTTTGGAGGATAAGATTTTTAAATGTTTTTCCCCATACAAATGCATAGGGAAGCAAACTTGACCCTGCCGTAAAAAGGTCAAAAGGCTCCGCATGAAATTTGAGCAAACTGGCCCAGGGGATTTGAAAGTATCAAAATTTTTTCCATACAAATATATTGGACCCATACAAATGCATGCAGAAGCAAACTTGACCTCGCCATAAAAAGGTCAAATGTCAATGTATGACAATTATTTTAGTAACTTTGGTAGACCCCCTGTCCCCAATGATTTATACATAGATTCAGCCCCAAGGTATCCTCGGTTCTGGAGAAGAAAATTTTTAGGTTTTTACCATATATGAACATGGTGGCCATCTTGGTCAACAAACCGCGACCATTTTAGCAATTTTTTTTCCACCAAAATAAGGAGGCTCCATACGAAATTTGAGCAAAATTGGCCCTGAGGTTCCAGAGGAGAAGTCGTTTGAAATTCTGAACATTTTTCCTATACAAATACATAAGAACGCAAAATTGACCTTATTGTAAAAAGGTCAAATGTCAATGTACGACCATTATTTTAGCCACAGGTAGACCTTTCTTTTCCGATGATATATGCAAAGATTCAGCCACAAGGCATCCTCTGTTTTGGAGAAGATTTTTAAAGGTTTTTCCCATACAAATGCATATGGAAGCAAACTTGACCTTGCCGCAAAAAGGTCAAATGTCAATGTACGACCTTTATTTTAGCTATTTTGGTAGACCTCCCGTTCCCAATGATTTATGCAAAGATTCAGCCCCAAGGCATTCTCGGTTCTGGAGAAGATTTTAAAGGTTTTTACGATATATGGGCATGGTGGCCATCTTGGTCAATGGACCGGACCATTTTAGCAATTTTTTGTTCCCCTAACCTAAAGAGGCGCCATACGAAATTTGAGCAAAATTGGCTCAGGGGTTATAGAGGAGGTCGTTTGAAAATGTTAACGGATGGACGCACGCACGGATGGATGGACGGACGGACGAAATGTGATCACAATAGCTCATCCTGAGCACAGCTCAGGTGAGCTAAAAATACGTAAGCATAATGATTCTGACAAATGACATGGAACCAACACAAGGTCTTCTTTGTTTAGCATGCAGGTATTCTTTATTTCGGATCACCGTCTGCACATGGTTCACACAACGTACCCGTCACCTGTTTCGTTAGATGCAGTTCTAATTCATAGGTGGCACATGTTGCGTGGAATGAACGCTGACATTCTGGACACCGTAGATAAATTCTAAAAAAAAAAAAATAATAATAATAAAATAAAATAAAAAAATGAAGCAGTGTGAATCGAAAGATTTCCAAAGATTTATCAAACGCTATGCCCACTGCCATTATCGCTGCACCAAAATGGCAAAGGATGTTTTGTAAGCACTGTCCTAAAAATGAATATTTTGGACAGTACTCGTAGTAAGAGCTATATCATATCATAATTTTGTAACAAAAAACACATTGTAAACAAAAGTATCTTTGTAAACGATATATGCTCACCAAAATATGCTAGCGGGTTAAATATTATTACGGTAGTAAAATATGGCATATTTGAATACAGAGCGTGCATAACACGTACATGGAGGATTCATAAGATTGTTTGCCCCTGCCATTTGACAGTCCCGTCAGTAGGTATGATAAATGGCTGACGTTCGATATCTTTAAAAATGAGACTTGTTTTGATTCATTTTTATACACATGTTTACACATGTTTATATTTAATGGAAAACGTCATATCATAAAATCATTTATTACATTTTCAGCAGTGATTATGTCCGATTTGAAATCGTTATATGATAAACATAATCTTACACTCGTAGTCATTTCATGTGAAATTTATGGAATTCGCAAAAGGCTCGTTTCATAAATTTCATATGAAATGACCACTGGTGTAAGATCCTCTGTGTATATAATAAAATATAGGTCAGGTTCGATTAAGGTTTTAAAGAACAACTATTATGGGAATTATGGCCATTTTTCAACAACACTGTTCCGTCCGTATGTACGAAAATGGTTTCCGTTCGATATCTTTTGAAAAGATTACTGTATTAAATTCATATTTTATACACAGTCATATAATCATAAAATATAGGTTAAGCTCGATTTAGGGTAAAATCTGCTAATTATTGTAAGAATTATGGGCCTTTTTCAAATTCATGATTTTGCAAAATGCTTTTCTGATGAGGAGGGTAACTGTCTCGTATTGACAAATTTCTAGTTTTAAATTTATTCCTCCATAAAAAGGGTGGGACCAATACTGACCCCGGGGTCATAGTTTGAACAAATCTGCAAATGTGAAAGCCATGGAACTCACAGTTCTAAAGAAGAGTTTAAAGGATTTTCATATATATTTTTATATAAATGTAAAAGCACCGGTTCGGTTCAATATAATTTGAACAAAAAAAATGATAGATAACCACTATACTATGCTACATACCAAATTTGAAAGCCATGTACCTAATGGTCTAACAGAGAAAAAAGATTTTTAAAGAATTTCTAATGTATCTATACACGAGATATAACAACTGTTAAAGTTTCCGGACAAAGTAAGATCGATAGTTTCGTGGCTTTTTTTTCACCACCTAACTCCAGATTCGTTTGCTCGTACGGATGGTCAGACTGTCGGAACGGACGAATGGAATTGTGGTTCTACACTCTCTCTTATCAAGTAACAGTATCTGGCGAGCTTTCATGTCAAAAGTCTAAATTTGAATGAAGTTACGGTCCGGACAAATACAAAATAGGAAAACCAAACAAAGAACAATAACTAAATAAAAAATAGATCGCACTTCAGTTAAGTAGATGTCGCACCTGCCCCCATCTCCTCCCACCCTACCCCACAAAAGTAATGTTTATTTCAGGTAGCAGAAATAAATATAGGAATGTCATCAAAAGCACATGCATATTCTCATATGTTTAATAAAACCTGCAAACAAGTAGTACCCACTGCCACTGTTCATTATGTGGAAAAAGTGTCAAAAATTAATCCAACAATTATATCCCAACCACATGCACATCCTCATACCATGAAAAAAAAAACATGCAAAGTTTCTAAACGATTGGTACAAAACTGTAAGAGGAGTTGCGCTCATAAGAGGTACCCACTGTCTATATGTTGAGGGTGGAAAATGACTAAGTTCACAATGTGGAAAAAGTGACAAATATAATACAAGAATTATGTCAAAACCACATGCACATACTCATACCATGAAACAAACACATGCAAAGTTTCAAAACGATTGGTACAAAACTGTAAGAGGAGTTGTGCTCACAAGACATCCAGGTCGAAATGTTAACGGATGGACGGACGAACGGAAACTTGCACGCCTATGTGTTCCTGCTAAAGCAGGTGCGACAAAAATGAAAACTGCTGGAGTTGTGGTTCTTGTGCTCTACACTCGTGAGGTTGCATGTCAAAAGCTTAAATTTGAATGAAGTAATCCTGCCAAATATACGATAGGAAACAATAAATAAATGGAAATAACTCAAACAAGAGAGCCAAGACGGCCCTAAAACGTGTCAAGTCGGAATGTTTACGTCTTTTCATCAAGACAAAAAATATATATAGCCCCGACTTGAACTCACGATCTTCTCTTACAAGAAGTCCAACACTCTATCCACTGCGCCATAGATTTAACCAGATGAAATAATTGACTTCTAAAAGTCAAATGTAAGCCAAAAACAGGAGTAAGAAAGAATGTTATTTTTTTTTCCTGCTGTTTAGTTGATTTGAAATTAAATTTGTAAAATATAACAAATATGAGCTTACAGGTACACTTTACCAAATGCGGACGCCGACGCCAATGACGGATGCCAGGGGAGGGGGTGGGACGGAATTAACTCTTACTTTCATAAGGCGAACTAAATATAAGATGTTGGACTCCAACATTGTCCAGTTAAAACACATCGCAAATGTCATTCAGAAACGTTAATTAGATTTAATACAGAACAAATGCTTGCCAAAATGAGACCAATCCATGTACAATGCTTGATCGAGTTTAGAATTCTTTAATGGATGACATTTATCATACTAACTAGACGCAAAGAGATTCATTGAAAGGCATTTCATATGCGTCTTTGCAGTTTTAAATTCGTGATACGTATTTGAACATCATGTCTTAACCCGTCATACAAAAAGAAATGGCAGAGTCTTTTTTTTCTTCTTCTTTTTGTTTTATTGAGGTATCAAGCAGTAGCAAAATATCGGGATGTGGGCTGTGTTCTGTAAATTAATGGAATTGTTCAAGGTGTTAGAGTATTAAGAAACCTTAGTTTGAAGTTTATATTCTTGTGGATATTGGGTATGATATGAAAAATGCCATCTGATAATCTCTATTTATAGCTGATTAATAATACTGTTTTACGTGACAACAGTGCGTTACTGACATCGCCGTATATACTAAGTAATACTTAGCACACATCCAAGTTTTGAGTGATAACAGGAGACAGATATATTAACTTTATTTTAAACCACACCTGATTATCTAAGGCAAAGGATATCATACAAAAACAGAAGTGAAGGCAATGATCTGGAATCGATACAATTACTTTACACCTTCCATCAAAGATACCAAAGGGAAAGAAGCACAAACATAAACTAGATTTTTTTAGAGAAAAAAAAAGTGCCCCGCCTCCCATCCCCCCCCCCCCCCTCCACACACACACACACACACACACACACACATACACACATACAAATCCCGCCAGAGTTGGCATTCTTGTACGCAACACGTCATCTCGTCCTGTTCTATATTTGTACCCAGCATCATCAAAATATTCCGAAGGGTATTCATGTTACAGAGCAGAGACAAGAATTCAATTTAAACACAAGCAGGGAAGATAACTCCAAACGTAAACAAAGCCAAAGTTGTCATTCTTGTATGTGACATGTTGTCCGGTCCTGTTCTTCATTACTACCAAGTATCGTAAATTATTCCAAAGAGTTTTCGACTTATCAGCCAGCGGGTCATATTGCCACTGGTAACTTGAAGATTATAACTGATTCACGAATCCGTTCAGTTATTTCAAAATGACCTAAATATAGATTCCCAGCCCACATTGATTTCAATAAATGTCGGGAAACAATTGCCAGTGCATTAAATGATTGTACGCGGTGGTTTAAACGAGAACATATTGAGTCTAATGCTTTAAATAATTGGAAATTAAAGATTTTTAAGATCACTGATGAACGTGTGTTATTTTACTCTAATAACCTTGATCTTCTCCCTCCTAAGCCCAAATTATCTTTTCGATATTTGAAACAAGGTATCCAAGAATTTCATAGGAAGTATGTTTTGGCTCCAGCTGATAAAGCTGCTAATAATGTTGTTGTGTGACGACAATTATATCAATACTCTAATACAAGAACTTGGTAGTACAAAAACATATGAACGGATTTCTACTGACGAGAGATCTATTGTTAATACCCATTCTATCGATATTACTGCTAAGTTTGCAGTGAGTATTAAAGAAAAGCAAGACAGACTTCCTACGTTATAGTAGTTACCGAAACTTCATAAACGACCTTATAGAGCACATTTCATTGCTAATTCTAGTTCATGTACGACTACTAATTTGTCCAAACTGCAAACTTCATGCCTTACAGCTGTTAAAAAACATTGGATTAGATACTATGATACTGTTTACGAAAGGGACGGAATTAACTATTTTTGGTCAATTAAGAACTCTAATGATGTTCTCAATAAATTTAAATCTAAAAACTTTCAGGCTTCTAAATTGTCTACATATGATTGTTCTACTCTGTATAGTACGTTACCTTATCATCTTATAAAAGATAAACTTATCGATTTAATTAACCGAACGTTTATTTGGGAGAATACCCAATATTTGGCCTGCAACGAAGATTGATTGTGTTGGGGTTTAACGACACGTCAACCCTTGAGGGTCATTTTGTGTCGTCTCCCAGAGAAAGGGAGAAAAGAGATAGAAGAGAGAGTAGAGGAGATGAAAGAGAGGGACAGGGAAGAAAGAGGAACAGGAAAGAAAGTGAAGAAACAGATTAAATAAAAACATTCCACCTTTACCCTTACCCACTACAAGGATAGCAGGCCTTGCCCAACTGTAAGCCAATATCAGTTGGACGCCCCAGTGATGTAAGATACACCGCACCACCCGACCACCCCGAGAATGTGCTTTTTTCACCTCTTATGTATATAATAATCACAATTTATGGTCGTGTCAAAAAGTCTGTGATGCCCTTGTTTATCTTTTGGATAATATTTTTATTAGATTTGGAAGTAAACTTTATAGGCAAACTATTGGTATTCCGATTGAAGATTTCTACATGACCACGTCATGGTGTCCCTCAACTGGGAGTTAATACAGAAATAAAGAAAGAAAGAAAGGGAACTAATTGTGCTCCTCTTGTTGCAGATTTGTTTCCTTTTTTTTTTTTTTTTTTTTTTTTGTCATGCGAGAAATTTCATGAAGCCTCTCTCACTTGAAAATCAGGCTGACATTATTGTGGCTTTCAATTCAACTTCAAGATACCTTGATGATTTATTAAATATTGACAATATTTACTTTGACTAAAGAGTGGACCGGAAATACCCTACGGAACTCCAATTAAATAGAGCAAATTCTTCCGTTACCGAGGCACCTTTTTTGGAATTGACTCTATGTATTTCTAATGGTTGGGTTTCCACCAAAATTTATGATAAACGGGACGATTTTGATTTTGATATAGCCAATTTCCCTTTTCTGGATGGCGTACCTCATATGGGGTATACGTATCTCAACTTATTAGATTCGCTAGAGCTTCTTCAAATCTTAATGACTTCAACTACCGTAATAAAGCCCTTACTGCCAAACTTCTTAGGCAAGGCTATCGTTATTTTAAACTTCGTAAGCGTTTTCGAAATTTTATCGCAGACACAGTGCCTTGTTAGAAACAAAAAGCGTCAATCTGAAAACACTTCTGCAACAAGGTATATCGGAACCAGAATTTTACGGTGACTTAGTGTACAGATTTAGAAAAATTGTAGATAAATCTAACTTTTCGGAGCAATTCAGGAAACTTATTATCCGTTATAAAAGAATTGGCTATAGCCTGGATATTATGCGGCAGACTGCATGCCTAGTTGTCAACCCAATCATTGTTGATGGCTATGCTTCACTCTTTAATTGCACGACGGCGGTTCGGGCCTCAGACTCAATGACGGCCTCTTCGTAAAACTTTAACCAGTGGGTTGGGGCTTGACGATATGTCTTTGGCTTGGCCCGCCGTGGTTCAACTATTGGTTTTCATTTACTCTGGCATACAGTAGAATTAGCCATGAGTACTCGTCTTTGTTTATTATAGTGATTAATTTGATTTTTGTGTTTCGCTTTGATGCATTGACTGAGTTGTGAGCCTTTATGCGAACCGAATTTTTATGTGTTTCTGTATTAAGAGTAGCATCGGGACCCAGGGTGAAGTTAGCTGGTTGTGAAAGTGCTTTAGACCCCCCGGTGGTTTGCTCTACTGGCCGTTCTGGGGCGGTGGTCCCGGTGTTAGTCTTACTCTTTGTTGCTTTGTGGTTTATTCTACGAGGCAATTTGTTGTATGTCTTTCCGTGTGTCATTTTGTTCTTGTGTTTTTCGGTCCTTTTAGTGTTGCGATTGCCTCGCTTGGGGAGTGGGGGGGGGAGGGCTGATCTTGGTGCTTTTCTTACGTTTGTTCGATTTGTGCTTTCCTCTTCTTCTTGGGGGGGGGGGGGGTGAGGGCGTGGGGGAAGGGGCTGCGGTTTGTGATTTTGGCACTCCCTGGACTTTTCTCTTGCCATTTTTACATAATAGAAACGAAATCAATGCATAATATAATAAAGGGAGATATCAGCAAAAGTAAGACAGGCAAGTTGTCATTCTTGTAAGGAACAAGTCGTCTTGTCCTATTCTATATTTCTACCAGGTACCATCAAAATATTCTGAAGGGTATTCCAGTTACAGAGCAGATAATATACCTACTTCAAACAAAACAAAGAGAGATACCTCTAAAAGTAAGGAAGCCAGAGTTTTTATTCTTGTACACGACACGCCGTCTTGTCCTGTTCTACATTTCTACCAAGTAAAAAATATTCCAAAGGGTCTTTGACTTACAGAGCGGACACGAAATCAATGGATAATCACTGTCAGACATAACAAAGGGAAATAACGCCAATAGTAAGAAAGGCAGATGAGTCATTCTTGTACGCGACTAGTCCTCTGGTCCTGTTCTACATTTCTACTAAATATCATTAAAATAGGGCCTTTTACTTGCAGAGCGGACACGAACTCAAAGGATAAAATCTGTCAGATATAACAGGGAGATGATGCCAAAAGTAAGAAAGGCAGAGTTGTCATTCTTTTACGCAACACGTCGTCTGGTCCTGTTCTACAAAATATTCCAAAGGGTCTTTGACTTACAGAGCGGACACGAAATCAATGGATAATCACTGTCAGACATAACAAAGGGAAATAACGCCAATAGTAAGAAAGGCAGATGAGTCATTCTTGTACGCAACTAGTCCTCTGGTCCTGTTCTACATTTCTACTAAATATCATTAAAATAGGGCCTTTTACTTGCAGAGCGGACACGAACTCAAAGGATAAAATCTGTCAGATATAACAGGGAGATGATGCCAAAAGTAAGAAAGGCAGAGTTGTCATTCTTTTACGCAACACGTCGTCTGGTCCTGTTCTACATTTCTGTTTAGTATCATAAAATATTCCAAAGGGTCTTTGACTTACAGAGCGGGCACAAAATCAATGGGTAATCACCGTCAGAAATAACAAAGGCAGATAACTCAAAAGTAAGAAAGGCAGAGTTGTCATTCTTGTACGCGACACGTCGACTGGTCCTGTTCTACATTTCTACCAAGTGTCATAAAAATATTCCAAAGGGTCTTTGACTTACAGAGCGGACACGAAATAAATGGATTATCACTGTCAAATATAACAAAGGTAGATAACGCCAAAAGTGAGAAAGGCAGAGTTGCCATTCTTGTATGCGACAAGTCATCTGGTCTTGTTCTATATTTCTATAAAGTATCATAAAAATATTCTAATGGGTCTTTGACTTCCAGAGCGGACACGAAATTAATGGATAATTACTGTCAGACATAACAAAGGGAGATAATTATAAAAGTAAGAAAGGCAGAGTTGCCATTCTTGTACGCGACAAGTCATCTGATCCTGTTCTACATTTCTACCAAGTATCATAAAAATATTCTAAAGGGTCTTTGACTGACAGAGCGGACGCGAAATCAATGGATTATCAGTGTCAAATATAACAAAGAGAGATAACGCCAAAAGTAAGAAAAGCAGAGTTGTCACTCTTGTACGCGACACGTTGTCTGGCCTGTATTACATATCTACCAAGTACCATCGAAAAATTCCAAAGTGTATTCGAGTTACAGAGCGGACAGGAAATCTTTTTCAAATAAAACAAAGTGTAATAACTCTAAAAGTTTGTTTGTTTGTGTTGAGGTTTTACGGCCCAGTCAACCCAATGGGGTCATGTCGAGCGCGGTCAGTTTACCTAACCACACGTTTACTGGGCAGGCTTAGTCCTCTAAGCGGTTAACCAGTATTGTGCACATTCTTTCGCCAGAAACTGACAACTGCCCTTCTTGAATCAACGGAATGGAGAAAATGACTAGAAAACATTTCATGATCAATCTCCACGAAAGAATGTTACCGACCTCGGCGGGGGTTGAATCCGCGACCTCCTGGTCTCCAGTCGGACGGCGCATCCAACTGAGCCACCAAGGCCGGCTACTCTAAAAGTAAGAAAGCAAGAGTTGTCAATTTTTTATGCGACACGTCAACTCGTCCTGATCTACATTTCTACCAAGTAAAAAAGGTATTCAAGTTACAGAGCGGACAAGAAGTTTTACGCCGACGCCGACACTGACGCCAACAGTATGTTCCCCCCCCCCCACCCCGCCTTTAGTAGGGGCGGGGGGACATAACAACAGCACAGTAATTAAAACATTACAAGTAGACAGTCAAAAGGACGTTTTCTGTTCAACAAAAAGAAAGGCCAAACGGCTATCAAAAATATGTCCCCTTTAGTAGGGGCGGGGGGACATAACAACAGCACAGTAATTAAAACATTACAAGTAGACAGTCAAAAGGACGTTTTCTGTTCAACAAAAAGAAAGGCCAAACGGCTATCAGAAATATACGTTTATGCAAAGACAAACAAATTAAAGAATGTAAAGTGCCCTTGCAAGGCAGTATTTGCAACAAAATCGAAGGGGTCTCCCTTTAACAAAACACCTTATTCAGAGCAATGCAATACTAGCCTGTCTTTAGTAAGTGCTTCTGTTTTAGCTCCCCTGTGCCAAGAGCTTAGAGGGTGGGGGGGGGGGGGGGTGGGGGGGGGAGAGGACTTATAGGATGGTAGGCCTTCATCGTCCGCCAGTCCGTTCGTCGCTGTCCGTCAACATTTTAAAAGGACCTCCTCTGAAACCAATGTGCCAGTTTCAATAAAATTTCACTTATAGCCCTGAGGCAGAGGGCGAAGAAAATTTGTTCAAATGGTCCAGTTTACATTACTAAGATGGCCTCATGCCCAAATATGGTAAAAGCGTTAAAAATCTTCTCCAAAACCGCCAGGCCAATTGCCTTGAAACTTGGTATTTAGCATCGGGTAACTGAGTACTACCAAGTTTTATCAAATGATGACCCTCAGCTGACCTTGACTTATTTAACAGCAAAGGTCAAATTTAGTCCCTTAGACTTTTAAATGGAAAATGGTAAACAATGCATTTTTCGAAAACTAGTGTGGTCTACAAGAGAGCAGTTTCGCACCAAGGTACCGGATGGCCACCAGAGCTAAAAACAGAACAAATCTTTAATTGACAACTGTTATACCCGTTTTAGATTAAACTCTAACACATCAGTTTGAAAAGTGTTGCTAAACTTATTATTCATACCATATTACTTGTTGTGGCAATATTAATATTGCACTATTGCCACATGCACGTCTATATGGATTTGGTAATATTATTACCACAATTCTATCGGAATTTTTATCAAATAGGCATTATTCTTGAACTCATCTGGAAAATATGTTTCGACCATAACTATTTATTGCTATATAGTAAAATAGTTATTGCACTGATATCGGTGAATATTGTCCTTCGTTAGAACATCCAAGGACACACGCAACCACATGTCCTACTTGTCCTTCGACAATTAGGGACAACATTCACCAATATCAGAGAAATAACCCTATATCATCAAGCTTTAGCAAAGTCATATTATTTTCTTCTTCTCGCTTCACTTCTTTTCCAATAAACTTGAAAACAAGTGACCCTGTCCAAACCACTTTTTCGTGCATGACGAAACCTCAATACTAATTGTAACGAACCTGTAATCACCGTCCACGAAGATTTCTGTTTTCGCACTTCTTTCTTGGATATCCAAAGATTTCAAAGACAGGTCTGGCGCTGGTACTGAGCATATATAACACGTCCACTTTTTTCTAAGCTCTGTGTACATCTGTTTCCAAAAAATAAAAAAAAAATAAAAAAATAAGTATCGTACTTCTTATTAAACCAATAATAGCTCTAAAAATGTGCTGTCAGTTGAGTCTGTTATGCCAGAAGAGGTAAGCAGGCACAAGTAAATATGGAAAAGCAATTGCAAACCGAACGAGGCGGGTTTTGCCTTTGTAAAAGCTACTCACATTTTTTTTCCAGCAAAAATTAGTGTACATATATTTGCCATTCTTAGCGATTAAAGTTTTAACGATACGCGAACGACATTGTTGGTTCTGTATAACTGGATCCGGGAAATTAACTGGTCTACACTAATTGTTTAAAGAACAGGGTCCAGTTGTTCAAAGCATCGTTACAAGGTCGTTAGTGGCTAACTAACTGATAAATAATCTTGCAAATACAATATCTAACTAGAGCTGTTTTTCATAATAAAAAAAAAAAAACAAGAAAAAAAAAAACAAAAAAACATGTCTTCCCCCTGCTGCCGCTCATATTTAGAAAGTTTACCCAGACTAAATGTATATAGAGCGGACACAATTTTGTGACATACGGACGGACGAACAGATGGACATACTAGAGACGGTTCTTGACGTCTGCATGCTGTCTGATGATGCTTTATGTTTCTATGAAGTTTCATGAAAATACCCCTACAATTTTCAAGTTCTATAGTGGACAAAAAATTACCATTGTCAAATTTCAAAGAATAACTCAAACAAGAGCTCCGCCAAGAGGGACATTATACGCCCGTGGTAAGTAATAAGATGTAGCACATAAACTGGCTCCTGCATAATTCAGTGCTCCGGATATAAACTGTAAGTGGAATTACAAAAAAAAAAAAAATAAAAATAAAAAAAATAAATAAATAAAAATAAAAAAAATCATTGGGGCATATCTCTGCTGATATTTTGTGAACTGTAACCTAAGGGTCCAAGCTGGCCCAGAAATTAAGGGAGAAGTGACTTCTCCCTCCTGGGAAAATAGGGAGAAGTTTGTTGCTTTTAGGGAGAAGTGCTTTTTGACGGAGGACACACCACAGAAGCACGGCTATATTATAAGCTCATATGAGCTGATTTGTTTTTCCTACACTTCAATATCGGACCAAACAAATACAAAACAAAAATAAACAACCAAAAATGACAACTTTCCTTGCAAGTCTAATAAAAGAAGATGTTAAAAAAAAAAAAAAAAAAAAAAAAAAAAAATCAGTATCTTGTCCATATGACCAAAACTTTAGTTATTTGCAAAAAATATACCTATTATATAATAAAATTTGCACACTGTTACCTCTAAACAACATGCTGCGAAAAGTTTACAAAAACTTTCAAAGTGGCATACATCTGCAAATATTTGGTGCACTGTAACCTTGAAATAATATTTGCTGCTCCACATCATTGTGTAACTATTTATGAAGTTTCAGCTTGATCGGATGTAAACTATAGGAGGATTTAGCCAAAAACAAAAAAAAATAATAGAAATTTTCAAAGGGGTTTAATGCTGCTAATATTTGGTGGACTGTTACCTTGAAATAATATGCGCTGCTCCACATCATGGTCTAACTACAAATCAAGTTTCAGCTTGATAGGATGAAAACTGTAGGAGGATTTAGCCGGAAACGAAACGTTTACTGAAATTTTCAAAGGGGCATAACTCTACTAATATTTGGTGGATAACCTCGAAACAATATGCGCTGCTCCACACCATGGTCTAACTGCACATGAAGATTCAGCTTGATTGGATGTAAACTGTAGGAGGATTTAGCCAGAAACGAAAAATTAATAGAAATTTTCAGAGGGGTATAACTCTGCTAATATTTGGTGGACTGTAACCTCGAAACAATATGCGCTGCTCCATATCATGATCTAACTATACATCGTTTCAGCTTGATCGGATGTAAACTGTAGGAGGAGTTAGCCGGAAACGATAATTCTACTGAAATTTTCAAAGGGACATAACTCTGCTAATATTTAGTGGACTATAACCTCGAAATAAAATGCGCTGCTCCACATCATGGTCTAACTATATATGAAGTTTCAGCTTGATCGGATGTAAAATGTAGAAAGAGTTAACCGGAAATGAAAACTTTACAGAAATTTTCTAAGGGGTATAACTCTGCAAACATATGGTGACTGTAACCTCGAAGTAATATGCGCTGCTACACATTATGGTATAACTATATACCAAGTTTCAGCTTGATCGGATGTAAACTGTAGGAGGTGTTAGCCGGAAACGAAAAGTCTACTGAAATTTTCAAAGGAGCGTAACTCTGCTAATATTTGGTGGACTGTAACCTCGAAATAATATGCGCTGCTCCACACCATGGTCTAACTATATATGAAGTTTCAGCTTGATCGGCTGTAAAATGTAGGAGGAGTTAACCGGAAATGAAAAGTTTACAGAAATTTTCTAAGAGGAATAACTGCAAACATTTGGTGGACTGTAACCTCGAAACAATATGCGCTGCGCCACATCATGGTCTAATTATATACCAAGTTTCAGCTTGATCGGATATAAACTGTAGGAGGAGTTAGCCGGAAACGAAAAAGTTTACGGACGGACGCCATATCCCGTAATATAGTACGTCTCGTTTTTCAAACGGGCGTAGAACAAGAGGCCCACGGGCCACGGTTCGCTCACCTGAGTGACATAGCCACTGCAGACATGTAGATGTTATGCAACATTTTTCCAATCCTATCATCGCAACTAATGAAAATATCATCATTTGAGCTGTTCTTAGTTTACAAGAAGAACATATGGGCCTGACAGTCAATGGAGCATGATCATTTGAATAAACTATCAATCACATTTCAACAGAAGGATCAATGTGAAATTTGGTGGAAATTGGCTAAGTGGTTTCTGAAGAATCATGATTTTATACATGTAAACAGCACAGTGGCAGGGAACTATTATAATATAAACCAGATGATGGCCATCTTAGATTTCCAATAAGAACAATTTTAACTACTGCTGATCTACAAGTCACTTCGATACTCTCAATATAAATGTATATGGCCCATACAAATGGGGAAGCAAATTTGACCTTGGAGGTAAAAAGGTCAAATGTCAACATAGAACCATCATTTTAGCAATTTTGGTAGATCTCCTGTCCTGTCCCATAATTTATGCAAAGATTAGGACCCAGGGCTTATTTGGTTATAGAGAAGATTTTTAAAGGTTTTTACAATATATGGGCATGGCAGCCATTTTGGTCAATGGACCATACCCATTTTAGCAATCTTTTATTCTCCTACCCAAGGAGGCTCCGCATGAAATTTGAGCAACACTGGCCCGGAGGCTTCAGAGGAAAAGTCATTCGAAATTATCAACATTTTTTCCATACAAATGTATGGGGCCCATACAAATGCATACAGAAGCAAACTTGACCTCGCCGTAAAAAGGTTAAATGTCAATGTATGACAATTATTTTAGCAACTTTGGTAGACCGCCCGTTCCAGATGGTATATGCAAAGATTCAGCCACAAGCCATCCTCGCTTTTGGAGAATAAGCTTTTTAAATGTTTTTCCCATACAAATGCATAAGGAAGCAAACTTGACCTTGTCATAAAAAGGTCAAATATCAATGTATGACCATTATTTTAGCAATTTTGGTAGACCCCCCTGTCCCCGATGATTTATGCAAAGATTCAGCCCCAAAGCATCCTCGGTTCTACAGAAGAATATTTTTAAAGGTTATTACCATATATGGGCATGGCGGCCAGTTTGGTCAACAAACCGTGACCCTTTTAGCAATCTTTTGTTCTCCCTACCTAAGGAGGCTCCACATGAAATTTGAGCAAAATTGGCCTAGAGGCTCCAGAGGAGAAGTTGTTTGAAATGCTGAACATTTTTCCCATACAAATGCATAAGGAAGCAAAATTGACCTTACCGTAAAAAGGTCAAATGTCAATGTACGACCATTATTTTAGCAATTTTGGTAGCCCTCCCGTTCCTGATGATATATGCAACGATTCAGCCATAAGGCATGCTCGGTTTTGGAAAAGAAGATTTTTAAAGGTTTCTCCCATACAAATGCATAGGGAAGCAAACTTGACCTTGCCGTAAAAAGGTCAAACGTCAACATACGATAATTCTTTTAGCAATTTTGGTAGACCTTCCGTACCCTATGATTCCTGCAAAGGTTCAGCCCCAAGGCATTCTCGGTTCTGGAGAAGAAGATTTTTAAAGGTTTTTACCATATATGGGCGTGGCGGCCATCTTGGTCAACGGACCGCGACCATTTTAGCAATTTTTCGTTCCCCCTAAGGAGACTCCATATGAAATTTGAGCAAAATTGGTTCAGCGGCTTTAGAGGAGGTCGTTTGAAAATGTTAACGGACGGACACACGGACGGACGGACGACAGACGAAAAGTGATCACAATAGCTCATCCTGAGCAGAGCTCAGGTGAGATAAAAATGTATAGACAAGACTTATGGTTCTTGTGGTCTGGATGTCGTCTAATGATGCTTTATATTTTTATGTAGTTTCATAAAAACATCTTGAACAGTTTTCAAGTTATAGAGCGGA
Source organism: Anodontia alba (assembly GCA_964016985.1). Taxonomy (NCBI): domain Eukaryota; kingdom Metazoa; phylum Mollusca; class Bivalvia; order Lucinida; family Lucinidae; genus Anodontia; species Anodontia alba. The sequence continues at coordinate 11,785,066 of OZ024830.1, read as the reverse complement.
CATGAAAATACCATTGTCAAATTTCGAAGGCGAATGTCTCTAAAATTGTGAAGACAAGAGTTACGGTTCTTAAACTACGAACGTATGATTATACTTCTATAACGCATGAACATATCTTGAACGGATTTCAAGTTAAAAATTACTAAATTACTATTGTCAAATTTCGAAGGTGAATAACGCCAAAAATGTATAGACAACAGTGACGGTTCTTGTAACCTGAACATCATCTGATGATGCTCTTAATATTTCTATGAAGTTTCCTGGAAATATCGTGAGCATTTTTCAAGTTATAGAGTAGACACGAAATTACCATTGTCAAATTTCAAAGGAGAATAACTCCAAAATGGAAGAGTGACGGTTTTTGAGGTTTGCTTATCGTCTGATGATGCTTAATACAGCTATGAAAGTTCATAAAAATATCTTAAATGGTTTCAAGTTATAGAGCGGACACGAATTTACCAATGTCAAATTTCAAAGGGGAATAACTCCAAACATTTATTGACGAATTAGTATACACGTCGTCTGATGAAGCTTTATATTTCTATCAAGTTTCATGAAAATATCTTGAACGGTTTCAAGTTATATTTTGTGACAGACAGACAGACGGACGGACAGACAACCAAGACAAAAATAATACGTCTTCTGTCTCCTGGGGAGGAAACATAATAGTAGTATTTTACCGAAAAAAAAAGTAAGAGTAGCGTTTGCATTTTAGAGTCACTCATTTTGTCAGCAAAAATATTAGTGAATATGCAATACTTATTGATCAAAGTTTCAATGATACGTGAGTTTTCAATGACTTGACCCAGGAACTTAAGGACATAATTCTAGGTTCATGGCCATTTTTGTTCCAGCATACATTTAGATGCGATAAACTTTGAGAAAACTCCGGTCAATTACATGATATCAAGCTGAATTATAATAGAAACATCAAGACATGGCAATATACTTTAAACAGAGTACATATGAAGCACAAAGCTAGGGATTGGTGAAAATCGGATACATGGGAAATATTGGATACCACTGATACAACGTCAGTTCCATGTTGCAATGTTGGATCGACTGATACAGCACCGCCCTAGCACCGTGTGCCCGCAGAAATAGGTAGATAGCTTTTGGGGAGGGGTGGGGGATGTCATTCTAAATAGAAAATAAATATGTCCTCGACGATCGACCTACCATTTCTGTCAGTGCTTTGGTTAATATACGCTTCAAATGCCTCAATTAAACTAAACCTCTGTCATAAGCACTGTCTGTGTATTTTACCCACAGCTTGAAATTAACCTCAGTTAACGCACTACTGTCCCAAAAAGCCGCCATTTTGCCTTAGATAGGATTCGTCGGCTTCGGTAGCTCAGTCGGATGCAAATGAAGGTCGCGGGTTCGATCCCTTCCGGGTCTGGCAACTTGATTTCTTGGAGATTAATCACGAATTATTTTCCATAGTCATTCTCTTCCTTCCACTGATTCAAGTAGGGTACAAAAAGAATGTGCGAAAAGTTAACCGCTAAGCAGCTTATGTATAAGCCTGCCAAGGAAAAGTGCCGTTAGGTAAACTAACCGTTATGACATGACCTAAAAAGTGTTGACTGGGCCGATAAACTCTAAACCCCAAACCAATTAATGACGTCAGTATGTTGTTCGCTCAAGATAATAAGGACAGAATATTATCTTGTGCGAACAGTTTTGTTGTTAGAACAAGAAATAGTATGTTGATCGCACATATAATTTTAAAATAAAACTATCTTGTGCCTTCCGGGGTTCCGTAAATATTATACCAACTTTATTATATTATACCAATATGACATGGGGTCATTATGAAAATATAGTCAGTGTTGTGTGCAGTTATTTACCGTCGGAGGTAGTACCGTATTCGACCTAATTACCGCACTGTGCGATTAGGTTTTTCAAAAAACTAGGAAAAGCTTTGGTAAAATGTGTACCTACCTATACTAACGTTACACTTTAAAAAAATCAACGAACGGCTTTATGTGTTTTTTATCTTTGTGATTTTCTTTATAAAGGCATATGTTGTGGGTACCCATTTGAATTGCATCAACTTGTCGATGCAATTCAAATGAGTACCCACAACTTATGCCTTTATAAAGAAGTAGACATAAAGTACACTGGCTGTAATCTGAAGACAATGGAATTGCTTGACTGTGCGCTTATAGGAGTATGTGCGGTAATTAGGTCGAATACGGTAGCTTGTGAACAGTTGAATAAACTCTTCATAAAATATAATACAAACAGCGCAAACACTGCACGAATAGCCGCCACTACTGGTCATGAAGATGTCTTTTACTTTTTACATACCGTATTCGATCTAATTACCGCACATGCCCCTATAAGCACACACTCATGAAATTCCGTAGTCTTCAGATTACAGCCAGTGTACTTTTTATTTACTTTTTTATAAAGGCATATGTTGTGGGTTCTCATTTGAATTGCATCGACTTGTCGATGCAATTCAAATGAGTATCCACAACATATGCCTTTATAAAGAAAATCAGAAAAAAAATCGCATAATCATCATCAAATAAGTCCTTTTCTGATCTTTTTATAGTGTATCCTTAATAGGTATAGGTACATATTTTATCACATCTGAGTGTTCCCAGTAATTTTGAAAAACCTAAGCGCACAGTGCGGTAATTAGGTCGAATACGGTAATTCTAGAACAGATAATCCGAGATATTCTAGCCAGAATCCTAAACCCTTGATACAATCTGTCATATTTCTGTACTCCAACTAGTTTTATTTTTGTTGTGGGGAACGAACAACAGTTTTACCGTTTTCTGATGGCAGACCAAAAGGTATTTCAGTTAAGAGCAAACCTAACAACTGTACCCTTCCGCTCTGAGTTTAATTTCTGTTAAACTCAAATTCGAAGGAACAGATATTGAAATTAAAATGTTATTTTATTTTTTTTTTTATTTTTTTTTTTTTTATTTATTTATTTATTTATTTATTTTTTTTTTTGTAAATGTGTATTTGAAATTGAAAGCAAGCAAATAAAAAAAAGTGTATACATATATATTTTTCTTTATTCAACATGTAGTATTTGAGTAAAACAAATGAACAATTAACCCATATTTGACAAAAGGATCGTCTACCTAATACTTTTGGACCGGTCCATTATCATTTATAGATTGTGTATCATTTATGCATTGTGTTTCTGACAAGTTTTACAAAAATAACTGGTCATTTTGCAAATAGTATAGATCTGATCAGACGCCGCGTTCTGTGGCGTCTGTTCAGGGTCTACACAGTTTGGCAATGTCCCAAAAATGGGATGCTAGGCATAAATGGGTTAAGCGAAAAGGCTGAGCCTTTAGGCCTTAAAAATTGTCTTTTATTGTCGAAAATCGGTGCTTATTGAGAGTTGTCAGAGTTTTCATTAAGAGCCGACCGGTGTACACCAGCCGGAGGCCGAATAAATCGCCTCAAAACTGTCTAGACTGAAACAAAAAGATCCTTAAATACAATTGTTATTGAATCCACAGATTTGCGTGACTTGACGGAAACAGCCGATTGTGTCCAAATATACATTATCTTCCGCTTGGTGGCATTTTTTTTTTTTTTTTTTTTTTCGAATTTTCGAATACAATCTTCGAAGAATATGACAGGTGCAGACAACGCCAAATATATAATCTTTCGTGACTCGCTACCTCAATGGACAGAGATTATCAGAAATTTGTGTTTGTGTTGAGGTTTTACGGCCCAGTCAACCCAGTGGGGTCATGTCAAGCGCGGTCAGTTTACCTAACCACATGTTTACTGGGCAGGCTTAGTCCTCTAAGCGGTTACGCAGTATTGTGCACATTCTTTGGCCATGCAGAAACTGACAACTGCCCTTCTTGAATCAGCGGAAGGGAGAGAATGACCGTAGAAAATATTTCATGATCGGTCTCCTAGAAAGAATGTTGCCGACCTCGGCAGGGGTTGAACCCGCGACCTCTTTGTCTCCAGTCGGACGGTGCATCCAACTCAGCCACCGAGGCCGGCAAATTATCAAAAATACGTATTTCCGGCCTTTTCCGACAAGTATTTCGATTTGAAAATGACATAACTCATCTATTTTAGATTATGGATAACAGCACTCGGAATACTGAATATGTTTGCAGCGTCTGCTGTCTGAGGAAAACGATCGGGTGTCCCCATAATAAGGTAATTCTAACGATTTTTATGTAGTTATTGTATCTTGGCACGAAACAAGAGGCCCACGGGCCACGGGTCGCTCACCTGAGTGACATAGCCACTGCAGATATGCAGATGTTATGCAACATTTTTCCAATCCTGTCATCGCAGCAACTAATGAAAAGATCATCATTTAAGCAGTTCTTAATTTTGAAGAAGAATATAATATGACATGACACTCAATCGAGCGTGATCATTTGAACAAACTCTCAATCACATTTCAACTGTAGGATCAATGTGAAATTTGGTGGCAAATGGCTAAGTGGTTTCTGAAGAATCACGATTTTATACATGTAAACAGCTCAGTAACAGGGGAATATAATAAACATAAACAAGATGGCAGCCATCTTGGATTTCCAATCAGAATGATTTTAGCTACTGTTGATCTACAAGTCACCTCAATACTTCCAATGAACTTTGAGTCAGTTGCCCTTTCTATTCAGAAGAAAAAGTTCAAAACAGATTTTCAAGATGGCCACAATTTGGGATTTCCTATCGCAACGATTTGAGCTATTTTTTTATCTACAAGTCACCCCGATGCTTCCTACCAAGTTTAAAGTTAATAGGCCTTTCAGTTCAGAAGAAGAAGGAAAAATAGATTTTCAAGATGGCCGCCAACTTGGATTTCCGACTGGAACGATTTTAAGTATTTTTGTATCTACAAGTCATTCCGATGCTTCCTACCAATTTTCAAATCAACTGGCCCTTTGGGCCAGGAAAATAAGCGAAAAAAAGGATTTCAAGATGGCCGCCATCTTGGATTTCCGATCCAAACAATTTAAGCTATTTTAGATCTACAAGTCACCCAAATGCTTCCTACCAAGTTTCGAGTCAAATGGCCTTTCAGTTCAGAAGAAGCGGAAAATAGATTTTCAAGATGGCTGTCATGGCGGCCGTCTTGGATTTCTGATAGGGATAATTTTATCGATTTTTTGATCTACCGGTCACCCTGATGCTTCCTACCTAGTTTAAAGTCAATAAGCCTTTCGGTTCAGGAGAAGAAGTGAAAAATAGATTTTCAAGATGGCCGCCATGGCGGCTTTCTTGGATTTTCAATCGGAACAATTTAAGCCAATTTCAATCTATGTCACTCTGATGCTTCCTACCAAGTTTCAAGTCAACTACAAGTCACCCTCGTGCTTCCTACCAAGTTTGGAGTCAGTTGGCCTTTCGGCTCAGGAGATGAAGTGAAAAATAGATTTTAAAGATGGCGGCCATGGCGGCCATCTGTGATTTCCGATCGGAACAATTTTAGCTATTTTTGATCTACAAGTCACTCCAATGCTTCCTACCAAGTTCCAAGTCAATAGGCATTTGGGTTTAGAAGAAGAGGCAAAAAATAGATTTTTAAGATGGCCGCCATGGAGAAGAAGCGAAAAATAGATTTGAATTTCAAGATGGCGGCCATAGCGGCCATTTTGGATTACCGATCGGATCGATTTTAGCTATTTTTGATCTACAAGTCACCCTGATGCTTCCTACTAAGTTTCGAGTCAATTGACTTCTGGGTTTAAAAGGAGAAGCGAAAAATAGGTTTTCAAGATGGCCGCCATGGCGGCCATCTTGGATTTACAATCGGCACAATTTTAGCTAATTTTGATCTACAAGTCACCCCGATGCTTTTTACCAAGTTTCGAGCCAACTGGCCTTTCGGTTCAGGAGAAGAAGCGAAAAATAGATTTTAAGATAGCTGCCATGACGGATTTCCAATCGGAACGATTTTAGCTATTTTTGATTTACAAGTCACCCCGATGCTTCGTACTAAGTTTGGAGACAATTGGCTTTTGGGTTTAGGAGAAGAAGCGAAAAATAGATTTTCAAGATGGCTGCCATGGCAGCCATCTTTGATTTCCGATCGGCATGATTTTAGCTATTATTGATCTACAGGTCACCCCGATGCTTCCTAGCAAGTTTGGAGTCAATTAGCCTTTCGGTTCAGGAGATCGAAGGAGCGAAAAATAGATTTTCAAGATGGCGGCCATCTTGGATTTCCGATCGGAACGATTTTAGCTATTTTTGATCTACAAGTCACCCCGATGCTTCCTATCAAGTATCGAGCCAATTGGCCAAGGGGTGTAGGAGGAGTAGGCTTTTAAAGCAATTGCTGACGCCGCACGACGCACGACGGATGACGGACATTGACTGACCACAATAGCTCACTATGAGCACTTCGTGCTCAGGTGAACTAACAAATACGATTCTATTGACCTGATTGTATTTACCTGAAACCGAAAGTAGATTTATGCCAAGCATCAGTCGAGGCATGGCATTTCCACTTCTTTAGAACCGTGCTCGAGAAGCTCGATCGTCAACACGTGTCTATCTAAAACTACATCTCTTTGACTTATTTTCAGGTATTTTTCTAATCAAATTTTGCTTTTAACTCAACTGTTTTGTTCTCAAATGTTATACAAAGAAATAAATGGTTAAACTAAAATGGTCGATATGCGAGAAAAAAACAAAACAAAAAAACAATGATACGTAGTGGTTGATGACGCTCACACACACTGACAATGATCTACTTTCAATGTGTATAAATTGAAGTCCTGAGATCGATTCTAATTGTTTAGCGCACAGCAGTTGAATTGAAAACCAATAATGCTTAAAAAATATCTGAAAATGAGTCAAGTCCAGAGAAGACCTCTAGAATGTCCGGACCCTCGGTGACGAAATATACACGACACCTTCGCCACACCCAACCACCCCCGAACCTCTTTTGGGGAAGACCCCCAGACCCCTTGCCTTATACTTTAACATATCTGCCACCTTAACAAATTTTAATGAAAACCGAGTGCGCCACCGCCCATCGGGGCTTGGAGAAAAAGATCAGGCTGCATGATGTTTCCGCGCCGTGCTAAAACCGACGTTCGGTTGAAGGTCTTAGAAACTTAGAAACCGCTTAGAAGGTCTAAGCCTGACCAGAAAAAGTGGTACGAGTCGGATCGCTCCTTAAGCCAGCGGTTTCTTTGGACAGTAGGGCTTGAGATGAAATGACCTAAATAGTGTTGACGGGGACCTAACACCTAAACAAAAACAAACAAATGAAAACCATATTATCTATTATTATGGTTTATTATTATTGTCCAAGATGGATTTTTCCTCCCTCTAGTATTTGAAGCCTCATTAAATTTCTACAACATCTGTTTATTTTTCATAAACCACAAGACAGATATATGTCATATATCCTCGTACGTCACAAAAATCTTTATATAGCCTACAAGGTCACATATCACATATCAATGTGTATAAGTATTGGCTTTTCAGAAAAAGCTACCGCGACCATTTAGCTTATTTCGATCTTTATTAGAAAAGGACCCGCGCCAGCGCGGTTATTGTATCAAATTTTGATTCATGGAACAGATTTCAATCTGAAAAAAAGAAGAAAAAAGTTCGAAGGTTTTTTTTTTTGTTTTTTTTTTAAATTCTACCTGTGTTCAACATCACGATCTTTTAGTGATATCGAGACAATGTCTTTATATGTCAGGGAGCTCAATATTCACATTTAGAGTGCTGTCTCACTAAAATATCCCGCGCCAGACACATGACGCAACATACCACCCAGTCATACCAGGCCGACCAGTTCCGTTTTCTCAATGCTGAGTTCCTAGCGAAAGAACAACTACAGTAATATCATGTTTAAATTCTTTGGTATGCCTGGCCGAGGATCGAGCACACAACCTTCCGGATGCAAGGTGGACTTTCTAGCAACTTAGCCACCGCGGCGATAGATTTGTAGGTAATCTGCCTGCTGATTTTGGACGGTTTAACCATATGAGCCTGCGCATGACAAACCCAACAAAATGACATGGCGCCAAGGGAAGAGTCATATACATAGATATTCACCGTTTGATCAGTCTGGCTGCGCACTCGATGGGTTGCTAAAGGTCCAAGGTTTCTACGTGCGGACAGTGAAGACGAATCAGAGTGGGCAGATACACAGGTCACTGCGCGTGGTTCACACGTCATTTTGTTGATTTTGCCATGCGTCGGCTCATATACGCAGAGTTGCCGCTAGAACCCATTACAGTCGAACCTCAATAGCTCGAATCTGATGGTGATCAGACTGGGTTCGGCTGACCCTGCAGTGTTTGTGAGGGTTCGAAAAATGTGTGCTTGTACAACAATTCACCTATATACTGATCACAGAGGACAGAAATAACTGACCAAAATTAAAATATTTATTGGGTAGATTTTTCAATGCAGTTTCAAATAAATAAATTTTTCCGAAGAAAAAAAAAAGATTCTTAATTACGTATGCCATTGCGTTCTCGTACTTTGTTCTTTCATTCGGTTCACACCTTTGTCGTTTTCAGAAGTATAGCTGCAATGTATAAATTGGCCATTACGCTATACGGGGAATATTGAGCGTTCAGTCATATAAATACGCACCCGTCTATGCTTAGATGAGGCAATGTGCACGTTATCTATTTATAGGTGGTACTTTGGGAGAATTTGAATAAAGTATTGTCTATTTCCCCACAAAAAAAAAAAAAAAAAAAAAAAAAAAAAAACTGGAAAAATGAATAGAATTCAGTAAAGTAAATATAAAATTTATCATTAAGAACAATATCATTATTGATTTATACCAACCAACCGTAGCAGGTTTTTACCGTTTTCTAGTTTTTGAGCCTAATTCGTTCTTTTAGTAGTACAGATAAGATTCAGATGTACAGCTCCGTTCAAAGAGTATTATGCTATTTTGCATGTTTACTAATCTGCTGAATCAATCAGTACCAGGTAGTATTGATTGGCCCATATATTCAACTGAAATAAGTAAAATAATGTTTGTAATGTTGGAAACCCTGCAGGCTCGCAACTATGAATCGACATTGGATCGGCGTCGATACAACGTTTTTTTTATTTTTTTTTTTATTTTATTTTTTTTTTTTTTTTGTTTGTTTTTTTACGTTGACTCAATGCTGATTCAATGTTGGTTCAACGTTCTATGCCCATTGAGAAAAGTATCCTTGTTATGGTCATACATACAGTCCTGAATTTGATCACTCATGAGCACTTGGTGATGTATGTTTGTTCTCTTTATATGTGAAATATGTATTGTCTAATTCACCGCTGAAGTAATGAGGAAATGTTATCATTGTCACGGCTTTAAAAGTAGTATGTAACGCTTAACGCAATAACTGGGCACACCTGCTGTCGCGTTGTGAGTTTTCATTCCTGTTGCCACCACCGCCATTGGAGAAATGTGCAAATGGTATTGCTGGTAAACATGAACTTACTGCATATTCGGTTAAATTCATACTTTCAGAATGTCTAACCAAATGTCTACGTATTTTTTTTTTATTTTTTTATTTATTTATATTATTTTTTTAGATAATTTATTTGTAAGAGGTATTTATACATAAGTTCCTGTTCCTGACTCTCAGACTCCTGTCTTTCATTTCGTTTCGGCAAGAGGGAGTCAAGGAGACATGGACAGATGTTGTTGTATACTGACTGATGTCAATGACTGGTCTTATTCTGATGAATGGGACCAGGATTTACATCAGTCTTGAAAAAACCTTAAAGTTCTAAGCAATATTAGTACAAAGCTATGTCTTTTTTTTTTTTTTTTTTTTTTTTTTTAAGAATAGCTCTGTCCATTACTAGGTGAACGCATGCCGTCATTGCAGTGTCTACTTAAACATTAAGACGATATTGTCCATACGGAATTGCGGTGGTGTCATTTCTCTGACTAAACTGAACTTATTAGGTGCAGGGCGTTGGGTAGGCGCTGGGTCGACGTTGATTCGGCGCCATGACCTTGTTTTGGGGCCGAGTCAATGTCGATTCAGCGTTGTGTGTCTGCTGGGAATGTTTGCTAAGAATGTTAATTATTTTCGTAACTGTGAGGACGCGGATTCAGCGGGCTTGTCCGTGCAGTGTAGTCGGTACCTTCGTAAGCCATCTGTTCGTCTAATTTGAGTATAGTAACTGTGTGGTCTGTAGATAATGGGTTAGAATTAAGTCCGTATTGCAGCTTTAGTAAACTATGAGTTACCTCGCTTACACCGCAAACAGAAGCTATGCTTTATATATATTCAGGCTATTCCCACCCCCACATAAGTTCCATATCTGTTTCAAACTTTATTCTTGCCAAGAAAGTGTCAAATATTTGTGCAATGCTATTCTAGTTTACATGTAAATGTATATGCCACCATGTCTCAATGAAGTATACTTGTTCATATCCTCATATGTCTGTATAGACCTGAGTGTTAATAATAAAGTTCTGTTCTGTTCTGTTCAGTAAAATTATCATCAGGCACCAATGATCACCAATGGTTTGAATGTAATAAACATTGCCAGTATTTTCTGTAGTTGCGAACAACTCAAGTCCCTTCAGGGCTTCGATTTATATTTGGTTGAACGACACATCAATCCTTGAATGTCAGTTTGTGTCGTCTTCCTGGGAAAGGTATAAAAAGATAAAATTGAGATATATCTAAAGAAGCTTTATTTAATATCGCATAGAAGCTATAACTAGAAGTATCTCTGCAGTACATTTTTATTGCGACAAAGTTATCATTTTAACCCTTAAAGCGCCAAGAAAATCTGCATCTGAAAATGTCGTCTGCTTATGTCGTCTGCTGCATCTTCTTGCAAACTTTTCAAACTTACATTTTGCATATAGGCAAACAGTGTGGACCCAGATCAGACTGCTCCTTTTAGGAGCAGTCTGATCTGGGTCCACACTGTTTGCAACAATGACTTTTAAAGTAACCGGCAGAAGACAAAGCAGATGACAATTGTTGTAATTGGCGCTTTAAGGGTTAACATTCATAAATCATATCTTCCTAGTAATATTCTTGACAATGCAAGCGTCAGCCAAGGTGGTTTTTACTACCAGTTTTATTACGCCTTTGATATATCGCTGTCGGGAATCGAACCGATTTTAAGCATTCAGCAGTGTGTGTGGTGTGTGTGGGTGGAGCGGGGGCGCGTATCTCGTTAATATCATATCTGACAAGGTTTTGACTTCGTCTGCGTGTTCAAAAATCAGTGAGAGGCGGCCAAGTATTTCTTTTCTTTTCTTTTTTTTTTTTTTTTTTTTTTTTTTTTTTTTTTCTAAGCAGCGCTCTTGCAAGGAGCCAGCTTTTGAGACTTTTACTCGTTTTTCTTTGAAACAGGACTGATGAAATCTCCTTTCGAAATGCAGTCCCTTTACGTTCAAGTGATTACTGTTAAACTCTTATTACTGACTGTTTTCATCTGCAAATAGGCTATTTTTTTTTACTAAAATGCCACATATAGGATTTTATCTTATTTTATTTTATTTAAAGAGATGTCTCTTTTTCAATCTTGAGTACATTTATTTATTTATTTATTTATTTTTTTTATTTTATTTTATTTTCCTGTAATGAATTAATTTCTTTCGTCTAACCTGACTTTGATATTTTTCATTAATCATCGCAGAACAATAAGCAACTTGTTTTACTTTGAATTCTTAATGGCCACCGTTTGGAATACTCGTCTCGTTGGTTACGCAAAAGTAGCTATCCATGTGGTGTACTACAAAGATCAAAATCACCGACACGCCCCCTCCCACCTCCCCCATCCCCCTTTTTCTAAGTGCGAGTAGGCCGCTTTTTTGCGGGTGCACCAGAATGATGGTTCATTCAAATGCGCTTTGCATAACTTGTTTAGAAGTCCTGATCAGACCATTTTTAAGGACATGTAAACATTAGTCATTACAAGACATTACGAACGATATCATTTTTGCATGCAACATCAGTCATACATTTAATACAATCATAAAAACGCCTTGTATTACAGGCCAAATGAACCACTATGGGTTAGAAGCATGCGTTTACTTCATTGCTGTTCATTACGAAAACACGCCTATTCAAATATCAAGAAAATTTCACCACCAAAACCTGGAAGTTTTCAGATAAAAATTCTGATATTTTTCATTATTCTTCTCAAAACATAGGTTGTGGGTACTCGTTAGAACTGCCTCGCCGAGGCGGTTCTAACGAGTACCCACAACCTATGTTTTTAAGCAGAAATAAGAACGATAATGTATACCCCTGTAAACCCCAGTTTTACTATATAAAAGTGAGGTTTAAGGGGGTCAAAATTATATAGGTATGTTTTCGTTATGTAATGTTTTACTATTCATGGAACACAAAAGTTCTTTTCTTTCAAGACTTTTTATGCATCCAACTTCGGAGATACTGAAGGCAATATTGCTTTGGACTTGTCCTTCCCTCCGTCTTTGTTTTCGTATCTTCGGATTGATAAATGCTAGGGGTTTTTAATTTCATATGTGGATTTCTATGAAAAAATAGCTGCTTTTTAGCTTTATTTTCTTCTCCGCCAATCTTGGACTTTAAGAGTTATACCCTGTTTTGGCAAACTTGAACAATTTTTCGTGTATCATATCTGAAGAACCATTTACCGGCCTTGGTGGTTCTGTCAGATGCACGTCTAACTGAAAATCAAGAGGTCGCGGGTTCGATCACTGTTGAGTTGGCAACATTCTTTCGTTGAGATTGATAAGGATTTCTTTTCTCCGGTCATTCTCTCGTTTCCGCTGATTCAAGAAGCGCAGTTGTCGGTTTCTGGCGAAAAAGTGTGCACTGTGCTGGTTAACCGCTTACCCACGAAAAGTGTGGTTAGGTAAACTCACTGGCTCAATATAACCTGAATAGTGTTGACTGGGCCGTTAAACTCCAAACCAAATAAAACAAGAGGTCCATGGGCCACTACGCTCACCAGAGCTCAAGAGGGCATAAGAGGCCCCATCCCATGGTGGCCATGTTTATTATTATTATTATTTTTAACCAGATCATAATGGCTTAGCTGAGGTCAACCCAAGGATCACTGATGCGAAATTATTTTGAAATCAGCCATTGGTTTTTGATGTCGCCGCATAGCTCATGGTCAACTTTGAACAAAGTTGGTAGGGCAAGAGTCCCCAATGCTGCATACCAAGGTCTCTTAGTTCCTGAGATAAAGCATTTAAATCCTTTTTGCCATATAAGGGCATAACAACCATCCAGATCCCTCAGACAAACTTTGATTTCTCAACCCCATAGATGCCTTATATATAATTTGGTTGGTTTTAGAGAAGTTATAAATATTAAATCTGAGAGGCCAACGATCATTTAGCTGATTGCATATATCAACTCTTGATGTCATAGGCTGCAATAAAATCAGAAAAAAAAACACTGTTTTTCCGTACAAAATCCTAAGTGACCGACTGACATTGACGAAAATATAGGTCAAGGTCAAACAAGATTCATCATTTGACAAAAACATGGTATGGCTAGAGTCCCCAATAATGCATAGCAAGTTTCAAGATCATTGCCCGTTCAGTTCCTGAGGAGAAGATCAAAGGGTTTTACTATAAATGCACATGGCGGCCACCTTGGTCATGTGCCCCAGATCCCATGAACAAACTTTCTATCTCCCATCCCATAGAGGCCCCACATGTAATTTGATTTGAACCAGCCCAGCAGTTTTAGAGGAGAAGAAGTTAATAATATTGGATTGGAGGCAACCAGGATAAAGGTCAGCAAATGACCTTGACTTTTAGTATTTATAAAAGTTCATTTAGCTGATTGCATATATCAACTTTGATGTCATAGGCTACAAAAGAAAAGAAAAAAATCCACTGTTTGGCTTTTTTTTCTACACAAAAGCCTAAGTGATCGAATTTGCCGTAAAATAGGTCATGGTCAACTAAGGTTCATCATCTGAACAAACTTGGTAGGGTCCGAGTCCCTAATGCTGCATACCAAGTTTCAAGGTCATCGCCCATTCAGCTCCTGAGAAGAAGATTTTCAAAGTATTACCATATATGTGTATGGCGACCAGTTTGGTCATGTGACTCCAAGCCAATGAACAAATTCTAGTTCTCCCACCCCATGGAGACGCCACATGTATTTTGGTTTCAATCAGCCTATCAGTTTTAGACAAGAAGAAGATAAAAATACTGAATCTGAGGCATCCAGGACAAAGGTCACTAAATGACTTTGACCATTGTTACCTTTTGACCATTGTTAACTTTCATTCAGCTGATTGCAAATATCAATTCTGATCTCATAGGCTACAATAAAATCAGAAAACTCCACTTGACTTTTTACCACACAGAAATGCCTATGTGGCCTAATTTGACCTTGAAGTAAAATAGGTCAAGGTCAACCAAAGGTTATTATTTGAACAAAGTTAATAGCGCCCTAGTCCCCAATGCTGTATACCAAGTTTCAAGGCCTTCCGCCATTTGGTTCCTGAGAAGTAGATTTTCAAAGATTTTTACCATATACATGGGCATGGCGGCCATCTTGGTCATGTGACCCAGACATTACGAATAAACCTTTGTCCCACACACACACACCCCATGGAGGCTTCACATGTAATTTGGTTGCAATTGGCCTAGAAGTTTAGAGGAGATGTCGTTTGAACGGACGCGGACGACGCAGACGTGGACGACGGACCACTGTCTATCCTATATGCTCCCCAAGAGCCGAAGCCAGAGCCTTCGGCTCTGGTGACCTAAAATAAGAATCATTCGGACCAGCCCATTGACATTTGAGATACGGTAAAGAATTAAGGTGTAAAACATCTTTTAACTCTTTGGTCGTGCCTCAATACTGGCCAAATTACGTCTGTTTGCACTAAGCAAATTAATGTTAAACTTAAAGGGAATACAGCAAGTATATATCAAATGAATTTTAAACTGTCCTACTCTGCACCTACCTTAACTGTCTATCCATCTGTCTGTCTGTCTGTCTGTCTGTCAAACTGTGATTTCACAAATCATTGTTACATATCACTGCATTTTTTCATTACTTTTTTTTCTGATAAATTGATCCAACTCACATAAATTACAGCATCTGAGAGTGTTAGCAGTTGGTGGAAAATAAGTAATATGAATATAAATATAAGACAAGAATGATATTAAGAAACCAATATATTTTAATAAACTGTCTTCCTTTCATAAATAATCAAAGCACTAAAAACACTGGTGGGTCGATTTTCTCTATACGTAGATTGGGAAAGCGGTCTAGAACGAGGACTTGAATGTTTCGTTTGACCCTAAATTCCTGTATCTTAATCAAATGATATAAATCCTGACCATGCACCGGGTTCGGCTGCGTCTGATCTAGGTTAACACTATTTGCCAATGCCCATTTTTGGGACCCTTGGCATATATGGTATTACCAGTAAAATATTTAAATAAACTGTCCGGTACTGGAGGGTGCTTTATTTCTATCGCGCTCAATTTGTCAGTGCACAAAACGATTAATTTGTACGTAGTTTAACTTTATGGTCAGTGATGATACGTCGACAAAAGCAATGAACGGTCTTCAGTATTCTTAATTTTGGGTCTATTTTGACAAACACACGACCGAAAAATGTTGTTGGAAATTATGATAGTTTCTGAATGTTCGTAGAGCCAGCAGGTCAAATCGTGCATCGGTGACATAAACAGTCTAGTATCCACAAACTGCATACGAATCGCATGCATATTGTCTGTACAGAGCCGCAAAGTTTCAATGCTGGCTCGCCGTTTTATATTGCCAATGATCCTCGTGATGGATTTAAGGGCCTTGTACAGCAAACAGAATAATCACGCAGTTAATTAATACAGACTGATATATTCAGCATTATGCACATTGTTTGGAACACGGCATTCCAGTTTCTGACATTGCATCTCAAGGGCCATGCAATAATCCATACCTCAAAGGCACACATTCTGTCTACAGGCTAACTTGATATTATCACACGTTGAAGAGTGTCAACTGATCGCAGTTACCTTTTCACCTTGGATGAACCTATTTTCATTCAAGAATTCGAGCCCAATCTCAGTACCCGAGCCCTTGTTTTAGAATTGACCACATTTATTAATAGCCTGTGAATAAAAAATGATTATTTCAATTGTTTTTACCATGAAAATTGCAGCTGATTCCTCGAAACTATACAGAAATTTGAGAACATTTTTCTGTTGCAAAATGTATATCGTTTTTAGGACGGTCCCCAAAAGCCATTCGAATAGGGTAGTGAACTGACTATAACTCGGAGCCTTATCTTGATGAGAAGGTGGAAAGCTGCTGTTGTGCCCCATTCTACGGGGAAATAACAAAAAGTTAACTGTCGACCTGACAAGTTTTCGAGCTTTCCTGAGATTTTACTCCTGTCCTATTTATCTGCATGTTTTACACAAATGTGATCATAAATCCTGGACATATGCTTGTGAACTCGAAAAACATGTGAGACGCTATGGGCGCCGTTTTACTATTTAATCCATATTTATAAATATCCATAATTCGATTTATGAATATCCACAATTCGAATTAGTGATATCCATAAATTAGCCGAATAATGGCTATCCATAATTCGAATTATAGATATCCATAAATCGAATTAATGATATCGATATCCATAGTTCGATTTATGAATAGCATTAATTCAGATCGATTCATGGATATCCATAATTCGAATTATGGATATCACTAATTCGAGTTATAGATATCAATAAATCAAACTATAGATATCCATTATTCCGCGGATTTATTGATATCACTTATTCGAATTATGGATATCATTACTTCGAATAAGTGATATCCATAAACCGAGCTGAATTAATGTTATCCATAATTCGAATTAATGATATCCATAATTCACCGCAAAAGCCTTTGGTTTAATGATTTATATCCCTAAGTCACGTAATTGAGTGTAAGATGGCGTAATCGCAAAAAATATTCAGGCGCGAGAGAAGAAAATGTGATTATTTGCTATTTATAAACAAGGAAAACAACAAGATAAAACATGTATGTTAAATGGTGATAAGTAAATCGTATGGCATCTTCCATCTGTTTGCACGACCGCCATTTGCAGTTAAATATCGGAACTAGCCGTAAAAAATCGGGAAATTCCGGCCAAGACATCCGGTACCTCTGGAAACACCTCTACGAGGACTACTCACTTGAGGACACTAAAAGTCTGACCTTAGCTAATAATGAACCAAACAGGAAACCTGTGCACACTTTCTGGAGAAAATTGCACATGATTATTATAAAGTATTAACATATCTCTCCCAAACTCTACCAAAACCTACCAGAGGGTACAGCTAAACCTATCCTACCTTACCACCACATCCATCCCGGACTGTATTCAATTATCAAAGCGGAAGCCTGACGGGAATAGCCGAGTAGGAAATCTAATATGCAAAAAGAGCAGTCGTTATTTATTTTCTTTTTATTTGCAAGGACGAATTATTGATATCCATAATTCGAATTAGTTATATCCATAAATGGACCGAATTAATGATATCCATAATTCGAATTAATGATATCCATAATTCGAATTATAGATATCCAATAATCTAAACGATTTACGGATATCTCTAGCTTAAATTATGGATATCCCTATTTCGATTTATGGATATCCATAAATGGAGTGATTTAATGATATCCATAATTCGAATTAGTGATATCCATAATTTGAATGTGATATCCGTAAATCATATAGATTATTGGATATCTTTAATTCAAATTATGGTTATCACTAATTCAAATTATAGATATCATTAATTCGAATAATGGATATCATTAATTCGAATTATGGATATCCATAAATAATTATTGAGATCCATAAACAATTATGGATATCAATAATTCGAATTATGGATATCTTGAATTCAATTTATGGATAGCCATTAATAATTATGGATATCTATAAATAGGAATAAATAGTAAAACGGCGCCCCATAAAACGCAATATGGAAGTTCCGCAACGGAAGGTCAGCTTTTTTTTCATTGAATACTTCATTTTCGCCTTCCTCTGATTAAAGATCGGCTCGAAATAAGTGAAATGATCTTGAACGGGCTGTAAAAACCAAAACCTAAACATCCTGAATGACTTTGAAAACCGGTCAGATCCAGTCAGTATCCCAGTTTTATGAGGACCTCATCGAAATTTCGGGAGTTATGTTGATGAATAGATCATATAATGCTGCTTTCGGCATTCAAGAGGAGTACCTAGGATCAACGGTCAGTTTCATCAAAGCATTGACGACGTATTTTCGTCTTAAAAAAATCGTACGAAGTTCGTACGACAAAAATAGTGTGTCATCAAACTCTTGAGATTTGCGAAGTTCGCACATTTTATCTTAAATTTAAGACATATAGACATATATTCTCTCTAATTATGTTTAATAACCAAAGTTGCTGCTTTTCAAGTAATGTTGGAGACTGAAGGGGATGCCAATCAGCCGAGATTGAAAAAAAATAAATAAATAACCTATAGAGTGTTCAGATACGGGTATATTCATCTCTTCAATATAACTTTATGATTTACCGAAATGAATCTAGTTTAGCTCCATAACAGTTTTGTCGGGAGTATCCCCGGTACTTGCATACCTTTGCCAACCCCAGCTAGCCCTTGCCTACTTTTGAAAAACAAATATAAAGAAAGACTCAACTACAGCACTAAATGCATCAATTTTAAGGACAATTTGTTCTTCTTCAGATCTCGGACCCATCAATCATGGGTCCGAGTTCAGATATATACATACTGTCATAAAATTCTAACAGGTGCTCCAGTCTTTATCATTTGCGGGAGGGATCCGGAAGGATACTGTACCGGGTTAGTGCTTTTTATAATACACTATTTTCTACAAAGACAGTGTACAGTAAAATCGCAATGGCTCGAACCGTGAATAATTCGAAACTCATTTTTGGGTCCCTAGGAAATTCTTCCAATAGCTCAAGAAAATTAATATTAAGGGATATTTTAGGGATTTTTTTTTATTTTATCACAACCATGTATGTTATGTGTACTCATTAGAATCGCCCCATCCAGGCGATTCTAATTAGTACACTCGACATACCATTATTGCATAGAAGATCGGATATACTTCTCTAAAGTATGACCAATTGCTGCCTGACCTGCCACCATGATTAAAGGCAATGGTCAGGAATCGATAATTCTCAGTGGCTCAAACTGCCCATGTCTTGAACACAGTCTCCATGGTCGCAAAGATGTTCGGGCCATTGAGGTTCGACTGTATTTTAGAAAGTTCTGAAATGAATGCATCTTTAGTAAGGCTTTTTCACGACACGGACGCTGCCTCATTTGTCTGTCGATTTGTACAATATTTTTGGTTGCACGTGCATGTAATTCTTTTAACCCATAGGCCGAAACATATACCGTTGCAAACAGTGTAGATTCAGATGAGACCAGTCATTACCATTCTGTTTTTAGTTTTAGACTAAAATCCCTATTTGCATCAACTGACATGACCAAATTTAAGGACGGACACGTCCACTTCAGAAACTCAAGGGGAAAGGGTTAAGTTAGAATGATTAGAAGTAACTTAAAGTTTGTTTTTGTTTTAGACTAAAACAAAACAAAACAAAAAAAAAAAAAAAAAAAAACTAACAGAAGTTTAGTTTTTCATGGGAAAATAACGTTGAACATTAGTTATTTTACCCTCATGCATTCGCAATGAGTATGGCTAAAATGTCCCATAGGTAAAGATGCTGATCCTTTTTTTAGTGCATCCAAATACCTTAAGACAGCTTGTTATGATCTTAAGGGAGATGAACATCTGTTTATTAATTTACAACATATTGAGAGGCTAAAACACACTGAGCTCAAAGATTATTCTACGTTGTGTCCACATCAACAAAACGGCTGAACGATCCAAAGAACTTGTGTAAAACATTGTGTAAGAATTCAATTACACAAAATACCCGAAAACAATATTAGTGGCTGCATGTGTGTAGGTTAGAGCACTGCAAGGTTCGAGTCACAAAAAACCGTTGCAAGATTTCAAGAAACTTGAACAAATATGAAGAATCATTAGGTAATGTGCAGAGTAAAACAAACGTTCTGGCGTAATTATGCCCTTTTGGTAAGGTGTGTCCGCTTCATATCTGCTTAACCAATTTAAGAATTTTTATACGCCTGTCAAAAGACGGGTAGTTTTATGTCCTGATATTTTCCGTCCGTCTGTTTGCCAGTCTGTACGTCCGTCTGTCTATCTATTGACATTTCGTTTCCGCTTCATATCTCTTTTAACAGATTAAAGGGTGTTTTGCAAATTTATGTTCAAATGTTCACCACACCAAGATGATCTAAACCCAGTCCGATGAAGGACAAGGTCACAAATTCAAGGTCTAAATTCAAATGTTAATGTCTCCTGTCTGTTCTATAACTTTAAAACCTTTGAATTATTTCTTGTACAATTATGATCTGAACCCTGTCCGATGAAGGACGAGGTCACAAATTCAAGGTCTAAGTTCAAATGTTAATGTTTCCTGTGTGTTCTATAACTTTAAAACCTTTGAAATATTTCTTGTACAATTATGAAGCATTATTAAACGAAAGGCAGAGAAGAAATAGTTATGACGTAATTATGCCCCTTTGTATATTTTAAAAATCAGAAGGATTACCCTTGACCTTTGCCCCAAGTTATGAAAAGAGTGAAGTTACAATTGTTTGCCAAGAAGCACTGCAGCTCCTGCTACTTTTCTTGGATGTTTGTGTTTTTACTTACTAACAAGCACAAAACACTTTACTTGTCACACGCCTGGTAAACTATCACAGGTACCTCCGCGGAGGTTTGTTTGTGTTGAGGTTTTACGGCCCAGTCAACCCAATGGGGTCATGTCGAGCGCGGTCAGTTTACCTTACCACACGTTTACTGGGCAGGCTTAGTCCTCTAAGCGGTTAACCAGTATTGTGCACATTCTTTCGCCAGAAACTGACAACTGCCCTTCTTGAATCAGCGGAAGGGAGAGAATGACCGTAGAAAATATTTCATGATCAATCTCCACGAAAGAATGTTGCCGACCTCGGTGGGGGTTGAACCCGCGACCTCCTGGTCTCCAGTCGGACGGCGCATCCAACTGAGCCACCGAGGCCGGCACCTCCGCGGAGGTACTGATTAAATGGTTGTGACAGATATCCGGAGCTACCTGTGATGGTCAAAAACTAGACATAAAAAGGTAGGTTTTCGTCTTTTTTGATAAAATACACAATAACCAGAGAGTTTACTGAAAATCAAAGAGTGCTATTCGACCCTTATAGGCATAAAGTTTTGTCACACGTCATATTCCCTACAACTTTCAATATTTACCAAAGATACGACCTTTGAAGTGGCTTCGAAGTCAGTCTGAAGTACTCGAAACAGAAAAAGATCGATCGTTTTTTGGTTCTAAATGCGGGTATCTTGCATACGAATATGTTTATATCGGTACACTGATATAAAGTAAACCTGTTTGCCTGAATACAGATATCGATAAACTCCAAGTAAGGCTGGATTCTTCAAAAAAAAAAAAAAAAAAAAAAAAAAAAAAAAAAACAGCTGGAGGTGCCTGTGACGTCGTGGGGGTGCCTGTGATGTAAAGAAATATAGTGAAAATCTGAAGAGTTGTTGTAGATGCAAATATTGATACAATTTTTCTCTAGATTACTGCCTGGAAAGAATCATTCATTCGGCATCGCAATAAGCTATCATAATGTGTATGTCATGAATTTCAGTGTTAAAGTTATAGAACATAATCTCAAAGAATTATTGGTGCTTTTGAGTTAGATTGTCATAGAATGCTCACTAAGACTTTTTTGACTGGTGATGACTGCATTCGGGAGGTGCTTCCTGTTCGTCATTCTAAGTCGTAGAAATATTGTCTTTGCTCAATATATTACACACCATGCCAGGTATACCAAAAGTATAAACAAGAGGCCCACGGGCCACAACTCGCTCACCTGAGTGAAACCGCCACTGCAGATATGCAGATGGCATGCAACATTTTTCCAATACTCTTATGACAAGGCAATGGCTTAAACAGTTTTTGAAATATCTTGCTTACAAGGTTAAAATGCTGAAATTTTCAAAACGTTACAAGTAAAATAAGTCACCCCCAATGCATCCTACCAACTTTTGAGTCAACTGGCATTTCGGTGCAGTAGAAGAAGCAAAAAATAGATTTTCAAGATGGCTGCCATCTTGGATTTCCGATCGGAATGATTATAGCTATTTTCTGATCTACAAGTCACCCTGATGCTTCCTACTAAGTTTCAAGTCAATTGACTTTTAGGTTTAAGAGAAGAAGCGAAAAATAGATTTTCAAGATGGCTGTCATGGAGGCCATCTTGGATTTCCAATTGGCACGATTTGAGCTATTTTTTATGTACAAGTCATCCCGATGCTTCCTAGCAAGTTTGGAGTCAATTGGCCTTTCGGTTCAGGAGAAGAAGCGAAAAATAGCTCTTCAAGATGGCTGCCATGGTGGCCATCTTGGATTTCTAATCAGCACAATTTTAGCTATTTTTGATTTATAAGTCACCCCAATGCTTCCTAACCAGTTTGGAGTCAACTGGCTTTTGGGTTTCGGAGAAGAAGCGAAAAATAGATTTTCAAAATGGCTGCCATGGTGGCCATCTTGGAATTTGGACCGACACGATTTTAGCTATATTTGATCTACAAGTCACCCTGATGCTTCCTAGCAAGTTTGGAGTCAATTGGCCTTTCGGTTCAGGAGAAGAAGCGAAAAAGATTTTCAAGATGGCGGCCATGGCGGCCATCTTGGATTTCCGATCAGAACGATTTTAGCTATTTTTTTATCTACATTTCACCTTGATGCTTCCTACCAAGTATCGAGTCAATTGGCCCTGGGGTGTAGGAAGAGTAGGCCTTTAAAGCAATTGATCACGCCGCATGACCCATGATGGACGACGGACATTGACTGACCACAATAGCTCACCATGCGCACTTCATGCTCAGGTGAACTAAAAATCTGAGCAAATTTGGCTCGGTGGCTTCAGAGAAGTCGTCAAATTCTCAACAATTTTCCCATATAAATGTTATGGGGCTCATACAAATGCATAGGGAAGCAAACTTGACCTTGCCGTAAAAAGGTCAAATGTCAACGTACGATAATCTTTTCAGCAATTTTGGTAGATCTCCTGTCCCTGATGATTTGTGCACAGATTTAACCCCAAGGCATCCTCAGTTCTGAAGAAGAAGATTTTTAAAGGGTCTTACCATATATGGGCATGGTGGCCATCTTGGTCGACCTACCGCGACCATTTTAGCAATCTTTCGTTCCCCTGACTTAAGAAGGCACAATATGAAATTTGAGCAAATTTGGCTCAGTGGCTTCAGAGAAGAAGAAATTTAAAATTCTCAACAATTTTCCTATTCAAATGTATGGGGCTCATACAAATGCATAGGGAAGCAAACTTGATCCTGCTGTAAAAAGGTCAAATGTCAACGTACGACAATTCTTTTGGCAACTTTGGTAGACCTCTCCTTCCCGATGATTTGTGCAAAGATTCAGCCCCAAGGCATTCTCGGTTCTGGAGAAGAAGATTTTTAAAGGTTTTTACCATATATGGGCATGGCGGCCATCTTGGTCAACGGACCATGACAATTTTAGCAATCTTTTGTTTCCCCACCCTAAGGTGGCTCCATATGAAATTTGAACAAAATTAGCTCAGAGGCTTCAGAGGAGAAGTCGTTTGAAACTCTTAACAATTTTCCCATTCAAATGTATAGAGCTCATACAAATGCATAGGGAAGGGAACTTGACCTTGCCGTAAAAAGGTCAAACGTCAACGTACGATAATTCTTTTAGCAACTTTGGTTGACCTCTTGTCCCCAATGATTCATGCAAAGATTCAGCCCCAAGGCATCCCCGGTTATGGAGAAGAAGATTTTTAAAGGTTTTTACCATATATGGGCATGGCGGCCATCTTGGTCAACGGACCACGACAATTTTAGCAATCTTTTGTTTCCCCACCCTAAGGTGGCTCCATATGAAATTTGAACAAAATTAGCTCAGAGGCTTCAGAGGAGAAGTCGTTGAAACTCTTAACAATTTTCCCATTCAAATGTATAGAGCTCATATAAATGCATAGGGAAGCGAACTTGACCTTGCCGTAAAAAGGTCAAATGTCAACGTACGACAATTCTTTTAGCAACTTTGGTTGACCTCCCGTCCCCGCTGATTCATGCAAAGATTCAGCCCCAAGGCATCCTCGGTTATGGAGAAGAAGATTTTTAAAGGTTTTTACCATATATGGGCATGGCGGCCATCTTAGTCGACGGACCGCGACCATTTTAGCAACCTTTCGTTCCCCCACCCTAAGGAGGCTCCATATGAAATTTGAGCAAAATTGGCTCAGCGGCTTCAGAGAAGAAGTCGTTTGAAAATGTTAACGGACGGACGGACGGACGGACGCACGGACGGACGGACGGACGGACGGACGACGGACGAAAAGTGATCACAATAGCTCATCCTGAGCAGAGCTCAGGTGAGCTAAAAATGCCGATGCCTGTCACCGTAAATTATGACGCAGTTTGAGCATTACCGGAACACCTAAATAACCTAAGTTGTTGACCCTTTTGTTAACTCGTATGCGTATCGCTCGCACATGTCGTATGACGCTCGCTGTATGTATTGTTGTAGTTTTTTTTATTTGTTTGTTTGTTTGTTTGTTGTTTTTTTTTCTTTACGTCCACTGTAAACAACTAAAATCATGGCGGGACTGTCAGTTACTCTAACCAGGCGGGACTGTCAGTTAACCTAACAACACTGCCCTTCTTGAATCTTAATCTCGACATTATATCTTTAAATATGGTGAAGTGATCGGAATCTTACTGTAAATCACGTGAAATTCAGTCTCCAAATAGCCACTACGAAAATATTTTGTCGAAGCGTTTGCAAAATCAATAAAGACATAAAGAAACATAACAACAAAACTACAACAACACATACAGCGTAGATTATTTTAGGTGTTCCGGTAATGCTCAAATTGCATCATAACAGGCATCGGCATTTTTTATACTTTTGGTACACCATATGTGTAGCTGGCATGATGTGTGATATATTGAGCAAAGACAATTTTCTACGAGTTGGAATGACGAACAGGCAGCACCTCCCGATTACAGTCATCACCATTCAAGAAAAAAAGTCTTACTTCAGTGAGCATTCTATGACAATCTGACTCAAAAGCGCCACTACTTCTTTGAGATTATGTTTTATAACTTTAACGTGGAAATTCATGACATACACATTATGATAGCTTATTGCGACGCCGAATGAATCACTCTTCCCAGGCAGTAATCTAGAGAAGAATTATATCAATATTTGCAGCTGCAATAGCTCTTCAGATTTTCACTATATTTCTTTACACCACACGCACCTCCACGACGTCACAGGCAACTCCAGCTGTTTTTGAAGAATCCAGCCTTATTTCGCGGTATATAGACGTTACATAGCCTGTCTGTGCAAAAATGCGTTTCTGGAGACCTATTTGTTCTAGCAACGAAGCCTATCTGTAGTAAACAGACCATGACAGGGAGGGAGCACGAATTTGGCCACTAAAAGCAACATATTTACAAATTAAGTCACAAATACTCGAATGCTACGGAACTTTTATAACTCTTACCTAATTAAGTGTGATATCTTAGAGAAATCTATTTGATCACAAGACAGTATCGTTGAAATCTAAATGGCATTTGCGAAATCGAGTCACTGATTTCATGTGTTTGAATCAATGAAAAAAGTCAATATTCTTATTTTATACCACTCAGTCTTCAGCTGGGAACAAAAACCACCTTTTCTGAATCAGCCATTAAACTCTCCCCGCTTGTGAAACGCATATGTTAGTAGGAAATATGAATTTTATAATAAGTGGCATATCTTGAGCCTATTTGCTTTGACAAATATGTGCATTTTGTGGCACGGGATAATGATTTGCGCACGTGGCTAAGGATACCTATAGGTTGCAGAGAAACAGCTGATCGGTTACTTAAAAGTCTGATCATATTAAAGCCATAAATAATCAAGAATGCAGACTGATTTCCGATTATTTTCGCAGTGGATTTCTTTGCATGTAGGCCTACGCGGGGATAAGATCAAGTGTAGTCCAAAATATTGAGACATTTCTGGTTTTTTTTTTTTTTTTGCACAGTAATTTACAATTGTTTTAAATGCAAAAAAAAAGACGACCCAAATTTAATATCATATAGGGCGTGTTTTTTTTTTGTGTTTTTTTTTTTTTTTTGTTTTTTTTTTGTTTGTTTGTTTTTTGGTTTTTTTTTTTTTTTTTTTTTTTTTTTTTTTTGCTTATTTAACATGACAAAAATTTAAATCTGGAAGCTTATATTAATTAAAAGGTGGCCTCTACGGAAACGGGATAGAAGGGCGTAATTGTTCTCCCCGTAACCACTTGCCCAAGAAAGCTATGAGTGAGTTAACCAGACCCGTCAGAGCCTGGTATACCTGTATACGTGACTGTTGCATTTTTATGCCCCCGCACTCGAAAAATGGTGGAAAGGGCATATAGTATTACCATGTCCTTCTGTCCCCTCGTCTCCATCCGCGTCCGAGATGGCATTAGCAATTTGCGCTTAAGTTTTTTCAGGCGTTAGCAAATTGCGTTTAAGTTTTTCAGGGGGGCATTCGCGTCCTTTGGTCTCATTTCTAGTTATCTAGCTATTTTGGGTACGCCTCTTTACCTACAGCATCGTAAGAAACACGTGTTGAACATACCCGCGCAATATGAAATAGTAAAAACACACGTGACTCACAATAAACAAAACATGCATTATGTACCTGGCCGGTCGTCGTATCAGTTTTCCTAATTGTATCGCGCATAAACAAAACTAAAGCATGGATCTGCAAACACTTTTTGCCTCACCAACATACATTTCACAGATGCTTGTTCCCGGCTAGCAATACTGCCGCCAGTGACATGCAGATCAGAAGCAGCGCCTTGACGCTTTTGCCATGTCCAGGACAGTACTTACTCAATGGCTAATTGAATAATAACCCTGGCTGGAGAAATCCACACCTTGCTTTTATTATCCTTCCCCTAATATTGGAAAAAAATCATATATATATCTCTGTTCCTCGTAACTGCAGTTTCATCCTTTTCGGTCGCGTCAATATTTTGCAAACTGAAATGGATTTGTTAGTTATCCCTATCAATTTCAAGCTCCGGATTATGCGAGTTAGCACGTGCAAAGTAACAATTAGGCCGTATTTCGTATATAAATTGACTATAAAATGGTTGATCGCGTATGAAGCCCTACCCCATTTTGTTTAAATCAAAAATATTGTTAGGAAGAAAATTAACTGTTATTGTGGCGCAGGGGTATGAAACTCCCTACCGCAACAGAAAACAAGTACCGTCACAGGTATGAACCGCAATGGCAAAATATATTACTTTTTGTTTAAATAAATCAGAAAACAGAATTTGACATTTCATGCAAATTGGAGAAAATTTGCATGAAATGTCAAATCTTGTGTCTGGGAAAAATAAGAAAATAATTCAAAATGTCGTCTGCAGAAAACTTATGTTTAGCACTCTCTGGGCAATCAAACCGCAGACAACCTATCGCGATGATACTTTTCTTATTTTTCCAAAAAAAACAGAATTTGGCATATCATGCAAATTGTCCCTATTGGAGACAATTTGCATGAAATATCAAATCCTGTTTCCTGGGAAAAATAAGATAATATTTCAAAATGTCGTCTGCTGAAAATTGATGTTTAGCACTTTGGGTAAAAAAATCACCATACAATATTTTGAAATATTTTTTATCCCCCGCTTTAAAAAAAAAAAAGATGGGAATATTGTTACGCCTTCTTCCGTCTGTCCGTCCGACCGACCGTAGGTTCGTTCGTTCGTTAGTCCATCACGCTATCTCTTCCTAAACCACTGGGCGGAGTTCTACCAAACTTGCTGCATCGCTTCCCCTCATGGTAATTGTGTGCCAGAGCAACATTATTTTTCCGTGCGTCCGTCGTCCGTCTATTTGTCTGCCATGCCATCTTCTCCTTAACCACTAGGCGGAATTCAACTAAACTTACTACATCACGTCCCTTCGTGGTAAGGGTTTGCAAGAGCAACATCATTTTTCCGTGCGTCCGTCCTTGCATCCATCGTCCGTTCATCAGTCCGTCACGCTTTCTCCTCCTAAACCACTGAGCGGAATTCGACCAATCTTGCTAATCACTCTCCTTCATGGTAAGGATGTGCGAGAAAAACATTATTTTTCTGTGCGTCCATCAGTCAGTGCGTCCGTCGTCCGCCCATCTGTCCGTCACACCATCTCCTCCTACATCACTGGGTGGAATTCAACCAAACGCTACATCTCTTCCCCTCATGGCAAGAGTGTGCGAGAGCAACATTTTTGCGTGCGTCCGTCGTCCGTTTGTCTGTCCGTCATGTTATCTTCTCCTAAACCACCAGGTGGAATTCAACCAAACTTGCTACATCACTTCCCCTCATGGTAAAGGTGTGCGAGAGCAACATTATCTTTTCTGTCCGTTCGGCATTCGTGCATCCGTCATCCGTCCATCTGTGATCAACAGCCCGGAAGCCCGAAAATATTTTTCACAGTCCGTTATTTTTTCAAGCAAAGGGACAGTATTTCTTTATTTTACGGTATTTTTACGAATTTCAACTATCCTCAACTGCCCCAGGTACGTTCCCTTATGCATTTCAAATAAATATTCGTTCCGCCTTTGACATCGACAGACTACTAGACCAACATCTAAAGCAAGTCTATTTTTGAATATACTGTTTATCTTTTTGCCAATCACCAATTTTTCATAATGTAACCCATAAACTTATGTTCCAAACGTGTTGCCCTTACTTCGTCATAACAAGTGGACGAATGTAGGACAGAGTCGAACTTCGGCACCCGACCGAAAAACCTGTGTCACTATGTAAAACTAGTCAAAACGTCTAGTAGCGACGAGCAAAATCCAGTTTTAGACCAATTTTTCTCAGAGCAATGAAAATATTTTAGGTCGAATGGTCATCCTGAATACGTGGAAAATGAATGTGTGTACATTTTGGATGAAATACACGAGATAGGATGGTGCACCTAGCCTTCCATTTCGTGGTAGGAAAAGTTACAAAGGAACAAAGATAAGATACCTCAAGAATATGAATTGCGGCTCTATGTCATTAAAAATTATGAAAATTTAAACATGGCGATTCCTGTCCGTGATATTATTTGGGGTGGTTGGGTGAGGCAAAGGTGTCGTGTACCTTGTATCATCGGCGCGTCCAACTGATATTAGCTGATAGTTGGGCAAGATCTGCTGTCCTTGCGTAATGGTAGAGGGGCAAAAGTTTTTATTTCCTCTGTTTCTTCACTTTCATTCTTTTACCTCTTTCTCCTCTGTCCTGCTCTTTCACCTCATCTACTATCTCTTCTATTTCTTGTCTCCCAATGTCTGGGAGACTACATAAAATCACCAACAAGGGTTGACGTGTCGTTTAACCCCAACACAATCAATCAATATTGTTAATATATTCAAACATGCTAACATCAGAAACTTTTAATTTTCATGTTGTGCCCATTATAAGGCATGTAGGTTGTCTTCAACTTTCTACGTTTTCGACAGTTTCGGGTGTTACAGTTCTATAGTTGTATGTTTGATTCTCAGTAGTGGACTTGCCTATTAAAACTGATGCTGTAACATCACGGACCAAATACAGTATATTGGTTCCCTAGGTAACATCAATGCGCTCATCGTGATTTATTGAACACTGTGATAAGGCGTACAGTAAATTTTCGCATTCAAAAATTCATCAAACCTCCGCCGCTTTCGTGACACGATCAGTGTGTGTGTGTGTGTGTGTCTCTCTCTCTCTCTCTCTCTCTCTCTCTCTCTCTCTCTCATTCCCCCCACGCCCCCACCCCCACCCACCCCTTTAAAAAATAAAATTAAAAACTAATAAATAAATAATGTAAGAATGACATATTACTCAACAAGTGACTGCTGGCTCGGGCCATGATAAAACGGAACAAAAGTCCACAACAATTCATAAATACGTTGACGATTATCAGACATCCTTCGAGTCCATGTATGTATACAAATAGGCTTTCTAGCCAGATTAGCGTTTAGGCTCCATTGTCAGAAACAAACAGATCACTATCCATTTCTTTTTCAAATTTCACGCATTTAAGTTGAAATGTAAATACTCATGAGACCCATAAATTGTAACCATTTATTTGTTCTTCAGATAATTTCGATATACCACTGAAAAAAGGATGGAAAACGTTTTAAAATTGCTGAAAATGGTGTTTTTGTCACTTCTGGCCTTCAGCTGACATGCTCGTTCCACTTTCTGTGGCATGTTCAAAGTATTTCTCCGCAATTTGTGAGACAATCACAGTTTAATTTAAGCTAATAAGTATTGTTCGAGTTCCGTAGCATTGAGATTTTATTGATCTAAATGACCATAATTATTATTTGCCTGACCTTTTCAACGCCCTACTTGCCGTATTTATTGTTTACTACAGATAGGCTACGTTGCCAGAACAAATAGGTCTCTAGAAACGCTTTTTTGCACAGATAGGCTACGTAACGTCTATATACCGTGTATTTGGAGTTTATCGACATCTGTATTCAGGCATGCAGGTTTACTTTACATCAGTGTACCGAGATAAACATATTCGTAAGCAAGATACCCGCATTTAAAACCAAAAACGATCGATCTTTTACTGTTTCGAGTACTTCGGACTGACTTCGAGGCCACTTCAAAGGTCGTATCTTTGGTAAATATTGAAAGTTGTAGGGGATATGACGTATGACAAAACTTTATGCCTATAAGGGTCGAATAGCACTCTTTGATTTTCAGTAAACTCTCTGGTTATTGTGTATTTTATCAAAAAAAAAAAAAAACAAAAAAACGAACACCCCAGTCAGCATTCTACGTAAATCTATATCGGTCCGTCATCGGCCCGTCAGGGTAGCTGACGGGCCGATGACGGCCCGATATAGATTTACGTAGAATGCTAGCTGGGACCTACCTTTTTATGTCTAGTTTTTGACCATCACAGGTAGCTCCGGATATCTGTCACAACCATTTAATCAGTACCTCCGCGGAGGTACATGTGATAGTTTACCAGGCGTGTGTCAGAGACAGCATGTATCATTTTGCTTTGACTCTCAGTGAAGCTATACAGGACTATTGTGATCTTCTTGTTTGCTAATATGATGCAAAACGTCCTATTTCCTCGCAAAGCGGAGCTCTTGTTTGCCTTTTGTTGACATCTTGAAGCGTGTAATCTACTTTACACGGCTATAATAAGCCCTTCGCGTGATCTAGCACGTGATATATTGTGGCCCTGTATCAGTGCGACATTTTTTATGAAACGCAAATTTCACGAGAGTAGCCATTACGGGGCCTAAGTTATCAAATCACCTGTTACGGGGCCTGCGCGATGTAGTGAAGGCGCATATGTTGGATTTTTAAAGAACTTGCCGATGAAAGGTCCACTCTCGAGGCCCTCCCGTGGGCGGGGGGGGGGGGGGGGGGGGGAGAGGGCGGGGAGGTGGGGGAGTGTTTGTGTTTGCTACCGGCGAATTAAAGATGCAGAAGGCTCATTGAAACTTCAGAAGGATATAAAGTGGAACCTCAATAGCTCGAACACCGATGGCTCATTTATCATGGATAATTCGAACTCGTGTTTCAGTCCGTATGAAATTCTTCCGATATTTCAAGTAAATAAATATTTAGGGAAATATTTTCGATCTTCTACATAGTTATGGTATGTTTTGTGCAATCATTAGAACTGCATCATCGAGGCGATTCTAATAAGTACACACAACATAACATTAATGGGAGGAGATCGAAAATATTTCCCTAAATTAAAGTCATTTGCTCTCTGGTCTGGAGCTTTGATTAACCCTCAGTGGCTCGAACTACCATTATCTTGAACAAAATTACATAGTCCCTAGGATGTTTGAGCCACTGAGATTCGACTGTAGATACATTAGGATGTTGGGCAGGAAAAATCGGGTATTAGATGTTAGGCAAGAAATGGGGTATGAAATATAAGCAGCATGTGTACTTAAGCAAACAGAACACTAGGTGTCCTGAGGCGAAATCTTTATGAGTGACCTCAGGATGTAAAAGAGGCAGTCTTTCGCCCAATCTTGAAATATGATTGTTGGGTCTGGGACTCCCAGGGCATGGTCCTTCAGAAGAAATTGCCAAAGTTCAGAATAGAGCTGCTAGATTTGTAAGTAACAGTCACTGCTTTGAAACAGTTGAAAAAGTGGGAGTTTCTACTGACTAGGGAGCAGAGATAGTAGGCTTATACTATTGTACATAGGTCTAAAGGGTGCCGCCAGCATTCCAAAAGATGATCTCATTTCCCAATCAGGCGCTGCAGAAACCATCACTCATTGGCATTGTGCCAACTATGTCATCCCAACAGGCGCACCACGTTGAAATAACGTCGATTCAACGTTGACTCAACGTCAAGACGCTGAATCAACGTTGACTCGAATTTGTTTCAACGTTCTGTACCCGCTGGGTATTTTTAATACTGGATTAAAAATAATTAGATTGATATCATGGTTGGCCCAACGTGGGGTCGACATTGGACAGCCAATGGATAACCATTAGACAACGACACAACTCAATGCCAACGTTGGGCCAACGTTGTAATGCTATCTGGATATCCTATTAATATTGTACAGAATCGCATAGGGGTTAGTGCCATATTCGCTCAGGAGTCGTTCTCCCTACTGTCTTGTTTTGATTATTGTTCTAATTTCATCACAGACTGTGTTGTCAAAAAAAAAAAATCAATAAAATGACACAAACATTAAGTCTACACTGTAGCGTACCTCACATATTGCGTTATATGACTGCAGAAGACAACATGATTGCATTTTTTTGCAAGATCGATTGCCAGCCAACTTGATCGCTTCCAATAATTCGTCTTCGCTAGCAGTGACTTCGCATTGCATTGCATCATTATTTCAACAAACAAACACTTTAATTTCTTTTGAATTCCGTGCACTTATAAAGAACCAATCGTTTCCGTTTTCGTCTACCTCGTTTTGGAAAATGATCGCTGTTTGTCAGTAACATCAAATTTCAACATAGGCGCCTTTACCACATCGCGCAGGTCCCGTAACTGGTGATTTGATCACTTAGGCCCTGTAATGGCTACCCACCGTGAATTATCCTCGTACGAACTGTTTGCGATCCTTTGATGACATCGACGTACGAAGTCAGATAAGAACGTACGAACATTTTACGATTAATCGTACGAACTTTACTGATGAAACTGGCCCCAGGTCCCGTTTTCCGAATCATCCAAGAATTTGTGATCATCCTCATTATCAGCGAGTTTCATTCGACGAGAGGAAAACTGAAGTATATATGTCTGTGCGGGTGCGTGTGTGCATGCGTGTGTGCGTGTGTTTGTGAAAGATAAACATGGATTCTTGATGTGTGTGTGTGTGTGTGTGTGTGTGTGTGTGTGTGTGTGTGTGTGTGTGTGTGTGTGTGTGTGTGTGTGTGTGAGAGAGAGACAGAGATAAACATGGAATTCTTTACATATTTATGAACACAACGGGAAGCAATTTGTAAATCTGCAACAGAAAAACACTGTGTTCAAACTGTCAAGAGACTGCTTTACGTTTGCGTTCAGGTCTTGATAAAGAGAAAAATATAAATAATTGCCATAGAAGATGAACGCTTACTTTCTCGTCTTGAAGTCTTTTAATGTCCGTTTCTGTTGAGATATTCTTCAAATACCCTTCCATGTTTATGTGCCACTATCTCAAATTAAGATCTATCGAAAAATCAGTATTTTAAGTTACGTCAGAAACTGACACATCAAAGTATCTTCATCGTTGATGCCTACGTGATCGGTGCAATGAAAC
Source organism: Anodontia alba (assembly GCA_964016985.1). Taxonomy (NCBI): domain Eukaryota; kingdom Metazoa; phylum Mollusca; class Bivalvia; order Lucinida; family Lucinidae; genus Anodontia; species Anodontia alba. The sequence goes on along the minus strand of OZ024830.1, from coordinate 11,751,203 downwards.
AAAGTAGGCGGAGCGGTATATTACGAAAGACCGGTAGTGTCATTTCAACTACATTAATTCAAGGTTTCAACTTCACGAATTCACGATTTCAGCTTCACGAATTCACGAATTCAACTTCACGAATTCACGATTTCAACTTCACGAATTCACGAATTCAACTTCATGAATTCAACTTCACGAATTCAACTTCACGAATTCACGAATTCAACTTCACGAATTCACGAATTCAACTTCACGAATTCACGAATTCAACTTCACGAATTCCACTTCACGAATTCAACTTCACGAATTCACGAATTCAACTTCACGAATTCACGAATTCAACTTCACGAATTCAATTTCACGAATTCAACAGTTGAATTCGTGAAGTTGAATTCGTGAATTCATGAAGTTGAATTCGTGAATTCGTGAAGTTGAATTCGTGAAGTGGAATTCGTGAAGTGGAATTCGTGAATTCATGAAGTTGAATTCGTGAATTCGTGAAGTTGAATTCGTGAAGTGGAATTCGTGAAGTTGAATTTGTGAATTCATGAAGTTGAATTCGTGAATTCGTGAAGTTGAATTCGTGAAGTGGAATTCGTGAAGTTGAATTTGTGAATTCATGAAGTTGAATTCGTGAATTCGTGAAGTTGAATTCGTGAAGTGGAATTCGTGAAGTTGAATTCGTGAATTCGTGAAGTTGAATTCGTGAATTCGTGAAGTTGAATTCGTGAATTCGTGAAGTTGAATTCGTGAAGTTGAATTCGTGAAGTTGAAATCATGAATTCGTAAAGTTGAAATCGTGAATTCGTGAAGCTGAAATCGTGAATTCGTGAAGTTGAAACCTTGAATTAATGTAGTTGAAATGTCACTACCGGTCTTTCGTAGTATTTCGTGTTGTTCTTCTCAAGGCGGGGTCAGCTGACATAAATTATGTCCCGGACATGCAATGTTTTGGATATTGATTATTATCATAGTGTTATTTGTATTTTGCCACCTCATTGCCTGAAAATTCAACAAAACGACATGACGCTATCATGTTAACCCTTTTATGCCGAGTAGATTCTTCTACCTTAACTCTTTGGACCGGTCCATTTCCAGTAAAAGGGGTATAAGTTTTTATTACCATGGTTTACGAAAATTCCCGTACTTATTGCAAACAGTGTAGACCCTGATCAGACGGCGCGATCTGCGCCGTCCGATCTTGGTCTACACTGTTTGCCAATGTCCCTTTTATGGGACGCTGGTCTTAAATGGGTTAATATCATTTACGGTTAATCTGAAAGCTTTAATACCAGCAATGGTTCTAAGCAGACGGCACATACGCTTACTAATCAGTGTATGTCCTGCTCGCATACAACTGCTTTAGATTATCGGACCCAGCTCAGCCTGTGCACCAGCGTAGTCCGATCTGGGCCCCAAGGTTGTAAACCTTTTTTTTTATTTTATTTTATTATTTTTTTTTTTTTCATAAAAAAAAAAAAACTCAGCTGAATTGTTGACAGTTTAACATTTATGGCCAGTATAAATAACTTGCCTATAACTGAGGATAGCCCGATACTAGTTTTTGTTTGTGTTGTTTTACGGCCCAGTGGGGTCATGCGGAGCGCGGTCAGTTACCTATTAACCACACATTTACTGAACAGGCTTCTAATATTTGTTTGTCAAACCTTGTTTTGGGAAAATATTTAGCCCTAATAAAGCGCCAAAGAAAATAAGAAGCAGATAATTTTTTCAGACAAAATAAGTTTTGAAATTACTTTTTCAGAGAAATAAGTTTTTAAATTTCACGTGAATCACCTGGTTTGAAATGCCAAAACTGTTTTCTGAGAAAAAAATAGTTTAATCCGAAAAGTGCAGTGAGGCATCGGTTGTCCTCTGGACAGGAAAGACTAGGAATATCCTAAGATTGGGGTTCTCATGACGCTGCCGTTTAGTTATAACATTGAAAATAGACAGTATATCTCCAACTAAGCGGCCGCGTTGAGAACCTCATGCAGTAATAGGATATTCGTTTGCCTTTCCTGTCCTGAGGACAACCGTCGCTTCATAAGGTTCGTAACCAGACGTTTCCGTTGGCAGATATAATGCTGTATTTTTGCGTTCGATGAAAGCCTTATTTAAAGGATCGATGCTGTCAGATGCTTGCATTTACTTTTATGTCTACAGTCAACAGAATTTGTGTCTTTTACTGCATCACATGAAATGCAATTTGTGCCTCATCACAGTTTAAGGTGTATTTTTATATTTCTATAAGAATTCGCGTCTTCTTGTCTCCAAATCGGTCAGCAGAGCGTCTGACTTCATTATGACTACATTCTCTTGTGGAGATACATGTACCATTTCCATCAACTTGACAAATCCATGTCAGTAATGTACACAAACCCCACTTTATAAACAGAAAAATGGGCTTTACATGGGGTAAACATTATTTTCCTTATTTTGCCCAAAAACAAAGATTGTTGGTTTGTTTGTTTGTGTTGAGGTTTTACGGCCCAGTCAACCCAATGGGGTCATGTCGAGCGCGGTCAGTTTACCTAACCACACGTTTACTGGGCAAGCTTAGTCCTCTAAGCGGTTAACCAGTATTGTGCACATTCTTTCGCCAGAAACTGACAACTGCCCTTCTTGAATCAGCGGAAGGGAGAGAATGACCGTAGAAAATATTTCATGATCAATCTCCACGAAAGAATGTTGCCGACCTCGGCGGGGGTTGAACCCGTTAGAGTCACCACAATCTATATTTGAACTAAAAAAAACACACACACACAATAATATATATATATATATATATATATATATATATATATATATATATATATATATTATATATAGTATATATATATATATATATATATATAGTATATATAATCATCTGAAAATTGCTTATTCAGGACATATGGCAGACGCCGTTTTAGCACATGGGTGCGTTATCGTATTATTGTCAGATTGTCAGTGACTGGTAGAAGTTAAGGGTAACTCAAACAAGGGCATCGCAAGCGGGGCAATATACGCCCGTGCACCATTTTATCACATGGATGATTAGTTAACGTCAATACCTTATAACTTTGTTTAATGGTGAGACAAAAGCAAAAAAAAAAAAAAAAAAAAATCCATTTCAGTTTGTGTGTGTGTGTGTGTGTGTGTGTGTGTGTGTGTGTGTGTGTGTGTGTGTGTGTGTGTGTGTGTGTGTCAAACTGGGGTCAACATTTGAACAAATTCGGTAGTACTTAGTCACCTGATGCCTACTACCAAGTTTCAAGATAATTAGCCCAGTATTTCTGGAAGAGATGTTTCAAGATTTTTTTACCATACTCGTATTTGGGCATGGCGGGCATTTAGGTCATGTGACCTGGACCATTCCAACAAATATTCTTTCCGCCATCGTCAGGAGACTGCGTATGAAATGTAAATGAAATTGGTCCTGTCGTATGAGAGAAATGTGTTTTGAAATGTCAATTAACCGCCTATCCAAATGACTTTGGGCCAAGGTCGCCGAATGACCTTGACCTTTGGCATTTACAGACATTCATATTGTACCTGCTCTCATGTCATAGACCACAATATTTTTCGAAATATGAGTTGTTTTACCTTTTTTCCCATTCAAAAGCTTAAGAAACTAAATTTTACCCTGCTGTAAAATAATTCAAGGTCATCAATTGAACAAACTTGGTAGTACACAGTACCTTGATACTAGGTACAAAGTTTCAGGACAATTTTGCCTAGTTGTTCTGGAGAAGAAGCTTTTTTAAAGTTTTTACTATATATGGGCATGGTGGCCATCTTGGTCATGTGACCTGGAGCAACTGAACAAACTTTCATTCTTTTATTGTCAGGAGGTTGCATATGAAATCAAATCGAAATTGGCCCGGCTGTCTTAGAGAAAATATCCTTTGAAATGGTGGTGGACCTGCATTCCAAGTGACCTTGGGCAAAGGTTGCCGAATGACCTTGAATTGACCTTAAGCATTCATACTCAGCCATTTTGTACCTACTCTCATGTGAAGGACCGCAATACTTTTCGAAAAATGCATTATTTTACCATTTCCCCATTCAAAAGCCTAAGGAACCAAATTTGACCTTGTCGTAAACATTGTTTGTCATTAAGTATGTGTCGTATAGTAGGTCAAGTCAACATTTGAACAAAATTGGTAGAACTTAGTCATCCAATGCTACATACAAAGTTTCAAGGCATTCAGCCAGGTTGTTCTGGAGGAGAAGATTTTTTCAAAATTTTCACCGTATTAGGGCATGGCGGTCATTGGGTCATGTGACCTGAACCATTCGCTCAAAGTTTCATTCCCCTAATGACAAGAGGTTGCATATGAAATTTAATTGAAATTAGCCCAACTGTTTTAGAGAAAAATCTCTTTTGAAATGTTGATGAACCTTCAATCCAAGTTACCTTGGTCCAAGATCGTCGAGTGAGATTGACCTTTGGCATTCATAGGCATTCGTTTTATACATAGTCGTATGTTAGAGACCGCAATAGTTTTCGAAACTTGCATTGTTCTACCTTTTCCGCATTCAAAATCCTAAAAAACAAATTTTGGCATTGCCATAAAATAGGTTAAGGCAAACCTGGGTCATCGTTTGAACAAACTTGGTAGTACTCAGTAACCCGATGCTACATACCAAGTTTCAAGGAAATCCACCCAGTGGTTCTGGAGAAAAAAATATGTAAGGTTTTTACCATATTTGGGCACGACGGCCATCTTGTTCATGTGACCTGGACCATTCCAACAAAATTTCGTTCCGCCATTTTCAGGAGGAAGCATATGAAATTTATCTGAAATTGGCCCTATCGAATGAGAGAAAATGTGTTTTCATGTCAATTAAACTGCAATCCAAGCCACCTTGGACCAAGGTCGCCGAATGACCGAAATAGTTTTCGAAAAATGCATTGCTGTACCTTTTCCGATTCAAAAGCCTAAGGAACTAAATTTGACCTTGTCATAAAATAGTTCAAATCAACCTAGGGTCATCATTTAAACAAACTTGGTAATACTCAGTCACCTAATGCCACATACTAAGTTTCAAGACAACTAGCCCAGTGGTTCTGAGGAAGACTTTTTTTTTTTTTTTTTTTTTTTTTTTTTTGGGGGGGGGGGGGGGGGAGGGGGGGAGGGGTGGGGGGTTACCATATTTGGGCATGGCAGTCATCTTTGTCACATGACCTGGACCATTCGATCAAGGTTTCGTTCCCCCATTGTCATAAAGCTCCACATGGAATTTATTTGAAATTGGCCAAGTTGTTTTAGAGAAAATTTCCTTTGAAATGTCGGTGGACCTGCAATTCAAGCAACCTTCAGCCAAGGTCGTCGTATGACCTTGATCTTTAGCAATCATAGGCATTCGTTTTATAGACTATAAGGTCACCATTTTTGCAAATTTGGCAGTATTTAGGCTATCAATGCTACATGACAATTTTTAAAGCAATTGGCCCAATGGTACTGCAGAAGAAGATGTTTTTAAGGTTTTTATCGTATTTGGGCATAGAGGCCATCTTGGACATGTGACCCGGATCATTCGAGCAAATTTTCGTTCCCCTGCTGTCAGGAGGCTGCACATCAAAGTTAATTGAAACTGACCCTGTGATTTCAGAGAAGAAGACATTTGAAATTGGTTGACATACGACGAACGGACGGACGACGGAGGCCTACCATCCTTTAAGCTGCCCCGGAGCCTTTAGCTCAGGGAGCTAAAACTTCAAGCTTTTTTTGTAACGAGTTCCCATTGAGACATAGAATTTGACACCAAATATGTCTGAACCCTAATGATTCCCATCATGTCATATTAAGGTACTTGTAGGTGTACTGACAATGTTTATGCGTTTATCATTAGAAACATGATAGTAATCAATTAGAAAGTCCAGCCAAGATGAAAAGACCTAATATCACACCAAGCGAAATAGTCTCTCCATGCATGTGCGCTCTGCAAAGACGAAAATCAGCTTGTGTAAACACTCAGAATGTAGCCTTCCCGGTATGCACGAAGACGCTCTTGGTCATATAGCGTTGATGCACAGGCCATTCTGTGTATCCTTTACGAGCACATGCTCTTAGACACATATTGGTTTTAGCCGGATCAATTAATGAGCTGTACTTGCTTTCTCCTCGGTCATTTTTTCAAAGATATCTGGGTTTAGAAAGTCTTCCATCTTCTCAAAACAGGTGAAGCGTATTTTTTATAAACTTAGTTGAAATGTCAGGATAATAAGTCGAAATTTCGAGTTATTATGTCGAAATTTCAAGATATTGAGTCGAAATTTCGAGTTATTAACTCGAAAATTCGAGTTATTAAGTCGAAATTTCGAGATCTTATGTCGAAATTTCGAGATCATAAGTCGTAATTTCAAGATATTAAGTCGAAATTTCGAGTTATTATGTCGATATTTCAAGATATTAAGTCAAAATTTCGAGTTATTAAGTCGAACTTTCGAGATATTAAGTAGAAATTTCGAGTTATTAAGTCAAAATTTCAATATAATAAGACGAAATTTCGAGATCTTAAGTCGAAATTTCGAGATAATAAGTCGAAATTTTGAGTTATAAGTCGAAATTTCAAGATAATAAGTCGAAATTTCAAGATATTAAGTCGAAATATCGAGATAATAAGTCGAAATTTCGAGTTATTAAATCGAAATTTCGAGATATGTCGAAATTTCGAGATAATTAGTCAAAATTTCAATATATTAAGTCGAAATTTCGAGATAATAATGAGTCGAAATTTCAAGATATTAAGTCAAAATTTCGAGTTATTAAGTCGTAATTTCAAGATATTAAGTCGAAATATCGAGTAATTAAGTCGAAATTTCAAGTTATTAAGTCGAAATTTCGACTTATTATCTCGAAATTTCGAGATACCTATCAACAGAAATAAAAGTACATGTGGCTCTAATGCTCCTTCGTAGAATCATCAGGGTGGCTTGTAGATCCATAGATCCAAAAATAGCTAAAATCATTTCAATCTGAAATCCAAGATGGCCGCCATGGCTGCTATCTTGAAAATCTTTTTTTTTTTTTTTTTTTTTTTTTTTTGCTTCTTCTCCTGAACCAAAGGGCCAGTTGACTTGAAACTTGGTATATGAAGCATGGGGTAAAGCAAAAATTGCTAAAATTGTTGCGATCGAAATCCAAGATGGCCGGCCGCTATGGTCACCATCTTGAAAATCTATTTTTCAGATCAGAAGATAGGTGTTTACGGAATAGAATTTTCATAAAATATAGATTCTTGGAACCCCATTATACCCACTAACAAGGCGTTGGTACTTCATCAGATTTTCTTGTCGGTAAATTCTTAAAATCCAACTGGGCCGACAAGAGAATATGATGTATATACTAAATAGTTTCCGATGGCCAATTTATCTTTTTTTATTTATAAAATAATGATAAAATGTCCGAGGAAAAGACTTGCATGAAAATGAACCTAAGATAGTATTATAGTTAGGGGCTAGGGCCAAGAATGTCAATGTCCCGGGTCAGTGTATAGAAGAGTCAGATTTTCTTGTCGGTAATACTGTAGGTGTTCCCTTGGACAAAAGAATATGATACAAGTACTGAATAGTTTCTGATGGTCTATTATATCTCATTGATTCATAAATTCTGAAAAAAAATGTAATAGGAAACAACTTACATGAACATTTTTTGAAGAAAATATTATATAGGTACGTTTAGGACCTAGTACGTCAGTGTATATGAGCATCAGACTTTCTTAATTGTAGGTAATTCTTATAGTGTAGGTGTTTCTACCTACAAGAGCACGCTATTTGATAGAGCTGATGAAAAGCCTTTGTCTAAAACACATTTTGTCTAAACCACTTTTTGGGAAATAAAATCAAAGAATAGTTTATAAGAAGTTGTTTACCATTTCTCATAAGATGTAATTTACTGGTCATTTCACTAGAACACAATTCGGAGTGCCTTGTGTATTTGGGAAAATTTAATGAAATAAAGATAAAACAATATAATATGAGCCGTGACACTAGATAATGGTAATTTTCGTCCTCCATAAACACATTCTTCAAAAGCGCATGTACAGCCATCTAATATGGCTCGATACCTGATTCTTGGTCTAAAACTTTTTCTGGATCTATACTACATGTGCTGATTTCCGAATCTTTGTCTGAAATTTGTACCGCAGTCTGAACTTGCGTCTGTTACTGAAACTGCACTGGTGTCTGAAAACGCGACTGTGTCTGAAATGCGTCTGTCTGAAAAAAAAAAAAAAAAATGTACCTCTGTCTGAAAATAGCCCTCTCTGAAAATTCATCTAGGTCTGAAAACGAATCTCTGTCTGAAAGCGTGTCTTTGTAGCCAGGTGTACACTTTTGGTCTTGAACGTCAGTTACAGCAGAAACATTTCGGCTCTCCTGCTAATTTATCTGTAGTTTCGGACAATAATGGTCTTTGCATACTGGTATTTCAGAAAAAAATGGAGTCTAAATCATGCAATGACAAAATGAAAGACAGCTAAATCACGTAAGTTAAAATTTCATGTAATTTGGTCTGCCTAAATACAGTAAAGTAGCGTAAAATGGCGTAAAGAGGCGCAAAGTGGCGTAAAGTGGCGCAGAGGAGCGTAAAGTAGCGTAAAATGGTGATATTTTCCAAAATAACAGTATATATATATATATATATATATATATATATATATATATATATATATATATATATATATATATATATATATATATATATATATATATATATTTATATATATTTACTGGGTTGGGAGGGGTGGATAGGTAGACCAAGAGGTGCGTTTAGGTCGTTGATATCATCGTTGATATTAACCAACTTGGTCTAAGATTTAGGTTTTCAATGGATCAGTATACATAAGCGTGTAGAAAGTTTGATGTTAGAAAAGAATATGGTTTAGATTTTTTTTTAAAAAATCGTCATTATTCTATATAATGAATGCAGCCGAAATCAATCTCCTTCCATCATATTGATCAGTGCCCTGGCCATGTACTCTGAATGTTAAAGATTATTCAAGAAAAGCTCTACATTAGTATCCTGCAAATTCCCATCTGACAGAAAAACTATGGTATTATTATATATGCCCTTGTAACATGTAGCTTTAATTTAGACCCACAATTATTAAACACAATATTAAAGTTGTTTCAGTGAGTTCAGCAGAGAACTGTTCAAATAAATGAAATTTGTATTGTGAAAGAAAGAAAGAAAGAAAGAAAGAAAGAAAGAAAAACAAACCTAATTGAATTAAACAAAAATTCAATCAACGCGTCTTTAATGATTAAACCCTTGCCACAAACAAAGGAGTGTGTAATACTGGTGAAAAGGTGTGAAAAACGCACGCCACCCCAGATATCAATTGTCAAGCAGTTTTGAAATTCCCGCAGGATAATTAAACTACATTAACCACGTGTGAAAGCTGTTTGCGAGATGTTAAAATAACGGACTACTGTTAATGACGTATTTGACAGTCATTAATTGATAATCAGAGATAATAAAAAGCATTCGTTAATCCTTAAAGAAGTTAAAAACTTCAAAGGGAATACCTACACTTGAAAACCTAATCATTTTTAATGTGTGTGTGTGTGTGTGTGTGTGTGTGTGTGTGTGTGTGTGTGTGTGTGTGTGTGTGTGTGTGTGTGTGTGTGTATGTTTTCTTTATCAAACAAACAAATACCTATCTTTAATACGAAAATAGCGATTCGTTAATGCATTTTAACCAAATGGAGCGCTATATAACTGCATTGAATAATTTTTTTTTGTCACAAGTAACCGAGAAAATGTATAAAGTTTCAAAGCATAAAACGTTCAATATTATATTGTATAATTTTCGAATTGTGGGTCTGTAATTATAGTGATTATATAGAATGTAGTGTTTTCATAGAGTTTAGAGAGTTTAGAGTTTATTTATTCACAAAGTCCATAAGGCTATAAAGCTCATCAGGATACAACATATACATATATTGATGGCATAAGGACAGTGTTACATGATTTTACTAAATTCATATCATACTATTTAGAATAACATGACATATCAATAATAAGATAATAGAAATAATAATAGATGACATCTCAACTGCGCACTCGTGGAGAAGGTGTGCAAAACTGATGCTAAGCAAATAAGCAATGTAAAATTCAAACAAACAGGGCATCATCATAAATTATTCACCTTTCAAGTGTTCTTCACAATAACAATCAACTGTAAAGTACACATCATAAGTGTATCAAACTAGAGCCCTGTTCCTTTACTCCAAAGTATAAAGCACATCTCAAAATGGCCAATATCTGTTTGGCCAGAAATGCCATATACATTCTCTATGTCAAAAAAACAGCATTTTGACGATTGAAAATGCATATGTATATGTAAATGATGTATATCGTACCTTACTTAGAAACATACAAATGTCACACATGTCTCTATGTCCAAATCAGCATTTTGACGACACACATGTAATAGGTATATACATGTTTAAACCAGAACCTTATTTCGGTTTCTGCATTATGGCAGCACTAAATGATCTCTTTAAAAGAGCATATACACATTCATTTTCAACAAATAATTTACCAAGTGTATGGTTAGTGTGCATCAATAATCTTTCTAACACCAATACAGGCGCGTGTCTTGCCTCCCAAACAAGTCCACACGCCGGCATCAGTCCAGTAATACAGATAATAGCTACATCCCAGGACGCCGTCTTGCATATCTTTCATATCTGCGGTGCTTTTTTCCCAATAGACAGCAAAGTCCAGATCAAGCTGCGCGGATGCGCAGGCTCATAGGGATAATCGCTGTTCTAATGGGATGTGGTGACAGCTCTCACGCTGCGGTGCTTTTTTTTTCCAACAGGCAGCAAAGTCCAGATCAAGCTGCGCGGATGCGCAGGCTCATACGGATATTCACTGTTCTAATGGGACGTGGTGACAGCTCTCACGCTGCGGTGCTTTTTTTTTTTCCAACAGGCAGCAAAGTCCAGATCAGGCTACGCCAATGCGCAGGTTCAAATGGATATTTGCTGTTCTCATGTGGCGTACGTACGGTTGTCATGTTTCGGCGCCTTTTTTTTTTTTTTTTTCAATAGACCGCGAATTCCAGATCAGGCTGCGCAGATGCGCAGGCTCATTGGGGCTTTCACTGTTCTCATAACAATACAATAATTTTATTCCAATTAAGGCCACCAGCCCATAACATATATACATGTATATAAATACAGAAGTACAGTGATATAGTCCATAATAATATTGACAAGTGCACACACGATACAATATATATGTAATTAGATAAATAAGTAAGTGTATAGGTTTGTTAAGATTCGTAATACAGATTTCTTAATTCAAATGCGCTGACTAGGAATTTGGATATATCGAAGATGCTAGATGTATCTGATAGAATAGAATAAAATTTATGCAGTGATACATTAAAGACACGTTTTGGATTGCATAACACGCTAATGACCATAAGGAGATTAAGATAACAAATTCTTGGTGACTTTGGCCACCCTTACAGGTAGGGGCCTGATAAGGGGAAATTAGATTTGATATCAGCAAAGTTTATGATGAAGACAGAGAAACATATAAGGTGGGTAATTTGGTGATAATTTGATGATTTTTTTTTCTGTTTATTCAATAAAATAGAGCTGGTTGATATTCATTGGAATTGCCTCTCCCGGGCAGTTCTAATGAATACCCACAACATGTTTTATGGAGAAATACAGATATTTATGCCTATATGCTAATTTTATCATCAAATGCCCTCTTTATCTTTTTTTTTTTTTTTTTTTTTTTTTTGATCAAATACGGAAAATTAGTAAGATAGATAGTATTTATTTATTTATTTAAGAAAAGAGAAGCTTTATAGCATAAAATGCACATTCTAAACTGTCAAAGAACTTTCTGACATGGAAAAATAAGAGACATATCAATACTTTGAAAGAAAAACATCTTATAGGCTCTTGAAGAAAACTTTCTAATAATTCCATTATGTTTTACTTTCATGAATAAATATTATTTAGTATTCCTTTGTTCTTCTTTCCTAGTGAACTCTCATAATTAGTCTCAAGACAAAATATTTGCAGGTTCAATTTGATTGAAGCTAAAATATTTAGTTTTTAGGCAGCTATGGAATAACTGCGCAGTGTGCTTATTTACTTAAGAAAATAAATAAATAAATAAATAAATAAAACTTTCTATTTTATATTTCTATTTCAGTTTATTTGTATTTTTCACAGTGCAAGAAAAAAACAACACTTTTATTTTGGAAAAAAAAAACTATCAAAAATTAAAAAATAAATAAATAAATAAAGTGATACAATACAAATCAACAAATTAAATGCAAAATTTGCAAATGAATTTATTTAGTTCTAATGTAACATATTAAATACTGCTCAATTACATGAATTATAGGGCCCCATCTAAGGAGATTTAACATCCTTATAAATTTATAATGGCTTCATAATCACTTAGATAAGATAAGCCTTTGACGTGCGCTCTGTTATCAGGACTGTATATTGGGGGTGATCATGAAGGGGGAGGGGGTGGGGCCGGGCGGGGAGGGGGCGGTCGGCGACGGGAGTGTTGGGGGTGGGGTGGGGGGGGGGGTCTAGCCAAAGAAGGAAAAAAATGTGTCTTTAAGTTTCCATTCTTGTTTAAAATATTTATCCCTCAGATCAGTATGTAGGGGACACACCATAAAAAAAGTAAAATTTTATCCTCTACTGAATATACATTTCTTTCAAGACAGAATAGACAAAATCTATATTCTCTTTCTCTTTCTCATGTTGCGTAGGGACAGCTCTCACGTTTCGGCACATTTTTTTTCAACAGATAGTGAAATCCAGATCAGGCTGCGCGAATGCGCAGGTTCAGATGGGTATTCGTTGTTATCATGCGGCGAAGGTAGAGCTGCCACGTTTCGGTGCACTTTTGTTTCAACAAACAGTGAATTCCGGATCAGGCTGCGCGGATGTGCCGGCTCAGTGTTGTATTCACTGTTCTCATGTTGCGTAGGGACAGCTCTCACGTTTCGGTGCTCTTTTATTTTTAAACAACAGCGAAATCCAGATCAGGCTGCGCGAATGCGCAGACTCATATGGGTATTCACTGCTCGAGATTCGCTGTTATCATGTGGCTTACCAGTTTAGCAGTTTATTCAATAAGTCTCAGGTTTACAATATTTGTAAACAACAAGAGAATAATATAGTACATACTAAACATGTGCAACATTTACAATATTGTGGTACAGAGACATATATAAAAATTCTAACATTAGAGCAATATTTGGGAGATGGACACCAATATAACTGATCATTATTATTATTTTTTTTAATATGTATCTGGCCAAGAGTATTAGAATACATACGGTATATATAGCACAACAAATTCCGCAGCAGTACCGTCCGTACCGTGATTGCACGGCACGAACAATACTACCGCAAATCCCGTTGTGCTACATATATGCAATCAGCCGTACAAAACAAAATATACTAGCGAAAGTAACATCCATAATTATAAATTTTTGACCATTATAATATTTTATCAACAGTCCTTTCTTACGACTTTGATCTTTACTAGTTTCATTCATTGTTTATTTAAGCTTAATATATATGCAACCGGGTTGTGAGACCTAGGTGACTGGGTCGGTCCCTACCCACCATAGACCCCACAATCCAGTTGTAATCATGTGTTTTACAACATTAAGAAATATTTGGATAACTTCAAAAAGAAATTAAAATATTCAGAGCATTTTTGGTTCCCTATACTTGGTAACTGTATACAGAAGCACCATATGCGACTGGGCCGAGGAGGTCTAGGTGATTGGGCAATCCCTACCTACCAATGGCCTCTCGGCTCAGTTGCCTACCTACTCTCAGTGGAAGCAACGATATTTATCTCATTGTTTTCACTATAATATTTATAAATCTGCATAAGTTTTTCAAGCTATTTTCATCTTTTATATTAATCAACTGTTGAAATTTAATAGTGTTTGGGCGCTTATAATAGTAAGTTTTTACAATTTTCGATCTTTCTTTTTTAAAATTGTTACAAACTAGTAAATAATGATACTCGTCACCTATATCAGACTTTTTTTACAATAAGAACACAGTCTTTCATTTAGAGGAATACTTTGCCAGCGGCCGACTTCTACAGGTAATCTGTGATTTCTCGTTCGGTAGGACATTAAACATTTACATAGTGTAGATGAAAGAACGTTAATATAGTTGCTTTGTTCAAATGTAGTTTTAAAAATCTTATAAATGTTACTACTAGAGCTCATATTTAATTGAGAAGACCATTTCTGTATAAAAACATCTTTGAGGTTTTGGTGTATCGCCTTGACAAGCCATTTCGAATTGCAATAACTTTGACTATACCATATTCCAGCAAACCCTTGATAACAAAAAAAAAATATCTTTTATGGACTCAATCCATTGTGACTTAATTCGTTTTTGCATATGCATTTCATATACTAACTTATAAATTAAAGACGACAGTTTATTGTTTTCGTAATTGTCGATTAGTTTGCACCAAAACGAAACGATCCTCTTTTGTATTTCAGCATAAAGCGGAGTGATTCCCAATTCACCATAGATCATGTATGATGGTGTTGCATTTTTAAGATGAAATATTTGTTTGAAAAACTTAAGCTGGACCTTTTCTATGATATCAACATTTCCTACCCCCCATAATTCACAGCCATAAAGTAAGATGGGCTTAATCATTTTATCAAATAGATCAATCTGAATATCAAATGGCAAAGAAAGATAGGTAGAGCTGCCATGTTTCGGCGCACTTTTTTCAACAAACAGCGAATTCCGGGTCAGACTGCGCGGATGTGTAGGCTCATTATGGATATTCACTAGATCATGTGGTGTAGGGACATTGTTTGTTAGTGTGTGTGACGTTATGACGAAATGGTCATCATAAAATTCAGTTATTTCTATGATGAGACATGTTTTTTTTTTTTTTTTTTTTTTTGGCAAGCAAAACAAGCGTGAATAGTTCGTTCTGGATTCCTGTTCCTAATGAGGACACCAACTGGAACAAGAATAGAGGATAACGTTCTAGCGTGTTCTGCACGGCTATCAAATGTGCTAGTGTTTAAGGTATTTTAGATCGTTGTGCATATACATACTGCTATGTCATGTTGATCAAGACAATCACGTCTTCGGAATAAAATTATAAATCATATTTTTTTTTTCTCTTTAATCCTTTGGTTATTTGATGGTTGTAGCGTGTTCCAGTTTTCTTAAATAATCAATAACTTATTGATTATTTTAAAGTTACAGATGACTCTACACTAACGTTTCCGTCGCACAATGCAAACAGTGTCTGGCCAGTGTCTAAATGCACTTTTTATATGATACATTACTATCAAAAATCAAATAAAACTAGAAAGTTCTACACAACAGAAGTAAATGAATCAGCATACAATGTTCATATTAAGGCAATAGGATTAGAATAGAACTCAGTCTCGTTTCCATTTGTTCATCAGAGCAAGGATGCTGACGATGACCGTGTCACTGTTGTTGTTTTTGTTGTCGTTGTTGATGATGATGATGATGATGATGATAAATACGGCCTAATTATCAGTAAATATATTCAATACCTGCATGAAACATTATTACAAGGCCGACTGAGCACCTCCCCGTCCCCCCATAAGCCTTCCCAAACTTTGCCTGAATGGGTAATACAAATAAAATATTAAGTCTTTATTAGATATACAATAACATACACAACTGGGTTATTTTATGCTGCTTAACGCTAGTTTGTAAAATTTTACACTCCTTTGCCCCCGCCCCCCCCCCCCCTCCCACACGCACACCATACCACTCGGGGAAGTCATATAGGTCATATAGCAAGTTTGGTTAAATTCCACCCAGTGTTTAAGGAAAAGATAGTGTGACGGATGGACGGACAGACAGACAGAAAAATAATGTTGCTATCGCACACGTACCCTTACCACGCGGGGAAGTCATGTAGCAAGTTTGGTTTAATTCCGCCTAGTGGTTTAGGAGGAGATAGCGTGAGGGCAGATGGACGAACTAACGGACGGAAGGATAGACGGTAAAAATATGTACATTGCTCTTGCACACCCTTACCACGCGGGGAAGCCATGTAGCAAGTTTGGTTTAATTCCGTCCAGTGGTTTAGGATGCGCAGAGGAGGTAGGTTTAATTCCGCCCAGTGGTTTAGGAGGAGGTAGCGTGAGGGCAGATGGACGAACTAACGGACGGACAGACGGAAAAAATATGTACATTGCTCTTGCACACCCTTACCACGCGGGGAAGCCATGTAGCAAGTTTGGTTTAATTCCGTCCAGTGGTTTAGGATGCGCAGAGGAGGTAGGTTTACATTGCTCTTGCACACCCTTACCACGTGGGGAAGTCATGACGCAAGTTTGGTTAAATTTTGTCCAGCGGTTTAGGAAGCCGGAGACTGCGTGACGGATAGACGCAATGCACCCCTCCCACTATAAAGCCTTCCCAACCTTGCTTGCATGGGTAATGTTCGAAATGAATTGCTTATTTCTGTCTGGAGACTTCAAATTTCAAGTTAGCCCAAAAGTACTCATTCCATGCCCTCGAAGTACTCCCCGTGGCTAGAAATGCAAAGTTTCAGCCGATGTATCCACTTCTTGAAGGCGTCACGGTACGCTGATTTGGGCACAGTAATAAGGTACTGATGAATGGAAGATCCAAGTGCCTGTCGGGACTGGTATTTCCGCCCAGCAAGGAATGCTTTCAATTTTGGAAACAAAAAGAAATCACATGGGGCAAGGTCTGGGGAATACGGGGTGTGAGGCAAAACAGTTACTTTTTCTTTCTTCAAAACCGCCGTAACTATTGCGGAGGTATGAGCTGGGGCATTGTCATGTAGAAGACGGACATGTTTAAAACCAATGGCAGGGCGTCGTTTCTGATAATACTTTTTTCAGTTTCTTCAGTACTACGTCTTTGTAGTACTTTCCGGTGATGCTTTTGCCCGTTTTCACTGGCACTTTTATTGCGACTCCTTCACCAGAGAAGAAGATTGCATACAAAACCTTCTTTGTACTCAAAGAACGTTTGGCAATTATTGGGCGTTTGCTGTGTTTAGTGGCCCAGATCTTATTGCTAACCCTTTTGACGGGCTCAAAATAATGGACCCAGATTTCATCACCTGTGACGACATTGGCAAACTGCTTTTTGTCATATTTTGGAAACATTTGAAGCAGCTTTTTGGCCACTTTAACCCGTTGCCTCTTTTGCTCGTCAGTCAACAGATGTGGTACCCATCTAGCAGAAATCTTTCTGACTTTCAAATGCTTCTTCAAAATAAGGTGAACCGTTGATAGTGATATGCCTACCTTTCATGCAATATCACGAACTGTAAATCTGGCATCTCCTTCAATGATTTCCTTTATTTTGGAAACGATTTCTTTACGAGATGCAGATTTTGGCCTACCTGATTTCGGTACATTTTTGATGGACTCTACACCAGACTCAAATTTCTTTTTCCACCGCCGAACTGTGTCATAAGACACACAAGAAGGCCCAAAAGCAGTAGAAATTTCAGTCATCAGCTTCTTCAAAGAACAACCAAGTTTTGAGCGAGCTTTGATGTAAGCCCGTATTTCATCTTTTTTGTCGACGCTTCTACCAACTATTTTTACTGCAGTGGTCAATGACTGCGTATATTCAAATGGCAAATTTTATGTCTTACACTTAGTCTAACATGTACATTTATACACCATTGTGTAGATATTGAATGGCCCTATACAGGTATGTATTGGTTTTTATCGTGCCCCACGTGGATATCGAGCTAGAGGACAATAAGCAATTCATTTCGAACATCCCTCGTATATCTTCATTAGATATGCTATGAAATACACAATTATGTCAATTTATGCTATTTTACGTCAGACAGAAAAATAATGTTGCTATCGCACACGTACCCTTACAGAAAAATAATGTTGCTGTCGCACACGTACCCTTTATGCCACTTTAGGCACACCCTTAAATTACCGGCAAGAAAATGTGAACTTGTTCTCTTGTCGGTAAATCGGGAGCTTAGTCTTCAGTAGAAGTCTGGTTGCATTTTGAATATGCATGTCTAAATTTAAATGCACCAAATTCGTCTCAAAGAAAGATAAATTTCCTGAAATATACTTAGAAACATTAAAATATAATATAAAAAACTTCTTTAAGCTGGAAGACAACAAAACTCAAAATTGGGGTTAGAGAAAAAAAAAAACTGTACATCAGCGGAAAATTCAGTCTTTCTAAAGAACGTTTCTGCTTTCCGTTTGTGCCTCATAATAAATCTGTCGTTTTTATAACGTCACGAAATCGACATGGTTTTCGCGTTTTTGACGTCATTACTTATCTGCATAAAAGTACATGTTTTCCGCAATAACTTTACCCGGAATTGACATTTTGAAATTATTTTTACACCAAAATGTTTGTAAGAACATGCCCTACGAATTGATATAAGTTGCGTTTTGCATATATGTTCAGAAAATAAATTATCGCCAGAAATGTAAATTCTGGAAAAATTATGAATTACTACCTTATTTACATTTAAAGGTAAATTGCGCGAAATCTAGCTCGAAGACAATATTATTTTTTTGAACTATTTTTAAGCCAATTCAATTCTGAAGATATTTATAAATAAAAATGGTAGGTCGCCGAACTAATTTTTTCATAAAAAAGATTTTATAACCCCACCCACTGACGTGCTAACATCCATTTTACGTCGGTTTCACGGTTGACGTTAACGTAATATAGTAGCTCTCATTATTCCGTTAATGAGACGCTACGTATACGACACAACGTTGTACAAAATTGTGTACAGTTGCAAAATTACAATTGCTAAAAAAAAAGAAAAAAAAAAGTAGACCTAGGCCTTCGCACAAGCTAATCAGGACATTCGTTGTCCGCTTATAGAAGCAATGGCTATTGTATATTAATGTATTAGTATATAACATGAGTCACAGCAAACACTCCAAGAGCCTTAACAAACCAAATACCTTTCCACCAGTCAAGAAACTTACAGTTATCCAAGGGCTTGTTTTGTGATAGTATGTCATAACGCTTACCTTTTTTTCAATTCACCTGGACACCGCCACAAAATACACAAAAATAACAACTGAGCCCGTCCACGACAAACAAACAATTTGGTCTGTGTGCCTAGTGAAGACTCTGATCAAACTGAGCATCCTGATAGTCTGATCTCTCTTTGCTGTGCGCAATGGGTACCTAAGGGCCCAACTTGATTTCATGCGGACAATGAAGATGTTGATCAGTCTGGGCGGATGCCATGGTTAATCTGAGTCTTAGGCTGGGTGCCCGTGAAATTATTGGTTCTGTCAAGCGGTGGCTCAATTCATTTCATGATATACATCAAACTTTTTTATCGAACGAACATAATTTTTGAAAAAATCTAAATCTTGAAATGTGGCTAGAATCCATATAATCATTTGATCAATAAGTGTATTTTTTTCACTCAGTAACTAGACAACCTGCCAATAAGACTAACTTATCGCGCCTGAAATGACCCAAATTATGCTGTAGGACCTTAAAACCTAATTACGAACAAACAATATATAAGTAATCATACTTTATCTCTTTGTTTTCAATACTCTGAAGGCATCGGACTAAAATTTATTATATTGAATGCAGGTCCATATAGTACTGTGTTGAAATACCTTTTCATTTAGTATCATACACTGACAGTTATCGAATAAACTTTTTGTTTTGATACAACCATTAAGCTCTAATATTCAAGTGAATTATAATGTGTCACTGCCCTGTGACCCAGCACCGACGTATCCCAGATATGTGACTATGTTTCCTGGCTACGTTAAAAATCTGCATGATCGAACGAGTGACCGGGCACTATTTTATGAATTGAATATGAGGTATTCTGTCCAACAACGCATTGTTTCAAATCTGCTGATTGATTAAGTGACTGACTCAGCACTGCCTCTATATGTGACTCAGTTGCCTGGCAGCGTTAAAACATCTGCTTGATTGATTGACCCAGCACTATTTTATGACATTCCATGTTATAATGCATTTTGTAGTAGTATGAATATGAATATGAAGTATTCTATTCAACCGACACCTTGGGTCATATGCAGACGAGGCATTTCTAACAGAGCTAATTTTGATAGAAAGAAAGTCACAGGAGCCTTAATTTTGTTTCAAACTGATTTTCCCAGACTGTTGTTTTGATAATTATATGGTCTGTAAAATTAAAGCACATTAAAATGAAAATATTTTTACCTCTATTGACCTAACTTTGCTACGTAGCCTGGTTAGAAATCTACTTACTTACACAATGTTTTCATAATACTTTATTGCAAAGTCCTCGAAAGCATTTTATAGCAAACTAAGGGCAGCTTAATTTCATTTGGAAATATTATTTTTAGACGACAAAAAGGTAGTTATTTCAAAATTTGCTCCATTACGAACCTTTAAGGTCTCTTCCGAAAGGCTGGAGAATCCCGTGATCGAACTCACGATCCCTAATATACAAGGCGATTAGCTTACCAACTACACTACTAAGATTTCTAGGCCCTCTTTCTTTGACCAAGTTTTTTTTTTTTTTTTTTGTCAATGAGACAGATTTCTGCCACTAAAGGACAACGCATGTGGGTCAGTGGTACATGTAGGCAAACACATTCCATTTTGAAATGCATTATTTATGTCATATTATCATCGACTCTGAATGAAATCCCATACATTTTACGGTAAATACTGGCAACTGGTTACAAGTTCAGTTACCGTAAATTTCGCGGTGCCTGTAGATTATTCACAGGGTTAATCACGCATTGCAGGGCAGAGTAGGGCATGTCAGGTAACGTAGAACACGGTAGGGGTGTGAGCTACCTCACCGTATTTGAAGCTTACCAATCCTTAGCCCATCCTCGATGTATTTCGGCCTCGGTGGCTCACTTGGATGCGCGTCCGACTGGCGATTAGGCGGTTGCGGTTCGCACCCCGCCGGGTTGGCAACACTCTTTCGTGGAGATTGATCATGAAATATTTGCTACTGTCATTCTCTCTACTCGGCAGTTGCCATTTTCTGGCGAAGAATATGCACCCTAATAGTTAACTGTTCAGAGGACTATGCCTGCCCAGTAAAAGTGCGGTTTAGTAAACTGACCGCGCTTGTCATTACAACATTGGGTTGACTGGCCCGTAAAACCTCAACACAAGCAAACAAAATGTGTAGTACAAATAATATAAGTTTGTCAGTTATGCATTTAAATATTCGTAGTATACGTAAAAAAAATGAATTTATCGAGGAAACATTAAGTGATTTCAATATACTCTGTTTTACTGAAACGCATCTGGATAACAATGTACCTAATGAAGATCTATTTATAGAAGGATTTCAAAATGTACCATTTAGAAAAGACGTATCGCCCCATTCGTCTGGATTACTTACTTACATTGGAGCAGGTCTAACAGCAATTCAAAGGTTCGACTTGGAAGCAAATTTAGATGAATCTCTCTGGATAGAAATAAAACAGAAGGGAGACTCTATTTTACTTTGTAACATATATAGACCACCAGGCACTCCTGTTTCCTTTTGGCATCGTCTGAATGTATCAATTGAGAAAGCTCTTGATACCTCTAAACGTATAATTATTGTCGGAGATTTAAATGAAGATCAACTGAATGTTCAGAATTATCATGTTAAAGATATATTAACTATTAATAACCTTGTTAATACTATCGAGGTACCAGCTAGGGTTACAACGACATCAGCTACTCTCCTCGACCTGATAATAGTCCCAGATTCCGAAAAAATACTTGACTCGGGTGTTATCGAAATTAACCCCGCAGTTAGTGACCACTCTGCAACATACATTTTAGTAGATTTTAGCTATAAACACGAACAATCTTTTAATCGGAAAGTATTTATTTATAAACATGGGGACTATGACCGTTTAAATTATTTAATTTCCAACACTGACTGGAATTTCATTAACGAAGGAAATGTAGATTTAGCCTGTGAGCAGTTCACATCAAAATTTATGGAGTTAATCCATGAATGTGTTCCGAATAAATTTGTGCTTATCCGCCCAAATGATAAACCTTGGTATGATTCTACCATACGTTCATATACAAGAAGACGCGACCGATTAAAACGGAAAGCAGTTAAAACAACCCGAACAGAAGATTGGCGCAAGTATAAAAACATGCGTAATAAAGTTAACAATTTGAAAAAGTACGCAAAAGAAAGATTTTTTAATAATATTGAAAACACTCTTATTGAAACTTCTGATCTCAATACAAAAGCTTATTGGCAACTTTTAAGACATTTTATTAAAACTAATGAGAATTCAGAAGTTATACCCCTATTAAAGTCTATCAAAGAAAATGGTGAAGTAACGCTCGCTCTTTCCGACGTTGAAAAAGCTAACTTACTTAACGACTATTTTGCATCCATTTCCACGCTGAATGAAGTGAACGCTACTTTGCCTACTTTTAGTCTAAAAACACAGAATAGTTTAAATAATATACAAATACAGGAATCAGAAATCATAGATGTTATAAAAACGTTAATTACAAATAAAGCCTGTGGAGAAGATCAAATCTCCCACTTTATATTAAAGAAAACAAGTTATACCGTAGCAATACCATTAAAAATGTTATTCAATAGGTCTTTAAGCGAATGTCATTTCCCCTCATAATGGAAATCGGGTATGGTAATGCCCCTCCTTAAGAAATCTCCTTCCGAGTCACCTTCCAACTATAGGCCTATTTCATTACTTAGCTGTGTTGGAAAGTTGCAAGAACGTATCATATTTAAGCATATTTTTTATTTCTTTTTAACTAATAACCTTATACACAGACACCAGTCAGGCCTTTTGCCTGGTCATTCTACAGTTTATCAACTTATCGATCTGTATAATCAAATTGTCCAGAGCATTGATGCGAAACAGTATACCTGTATGGTCTTTTGTGACGTTTCAAAAGCATTTGATCGTGTTTGGCATAAGGGTCTATTATTTAAATTACAGCAGAATGGAATAACTGGAAAATTATTGAATTGGATATCAAGTTATGTATCAGAAAGAAAGCAAAGGGTTTTCGTTGGCTCATCAATGTCGTCCCCGAGGGTTATAAAAGCCGGAGTACCCCAGGGAACCGTTCTTGGCCCCCTATTTTTCTTAGTTTATATTAATGACATAGTTGAAAATTTATTGAGTATTGTACGACTGTTTGCTGACGATACGTCGTTAGCTTGTTCTTCTGCAAGCATACGTGATATAGAGGGCATTTTAAATCATGACTTGCTTGTATTGTCCACTTGGAGGAAGCAATGGTTGGTTGATTTTAATCCCAGTAAAACAGAAGCGATTATATTTTCTTGTAATGACGCATATTATTTTCCGAATCTTATGTTCGAAGACGTTTTGGTTAATTTTGTTGAAAGTCATAAGCATCTAGGGCTTACTCTTTCTAGTAACGCCAAGTGGCATGCGCATATAGAAAACATTATTACATCTGTATCAAAATTATTAGGAATTATGAGAGCCGTTAAATACAAATTGAGTAGGAAAGCTTTAAATAATATCTATATTTCTTACATTCGACCTATCCTGGAGTATGCAGCTGTGGGTTGGGACGGCTGTACAGCATATGAAAAAAACTCGACTTGAGCGAATACAGTATGAAGCAGCCAGAATTGTTACAGGACTAACGAGATCTGTTTCTATCGATAAACTCATAAAAGAAATAGGATGGTTGTCATTATCAGATAGGCGTTTGTTTCAAAAGGCTGTGCTTATGTATAAAATCATAAATGGCTTGGCGCCAGAATACATTTCTAATATCATGCCGCCGTTTGTGTCAGAGAGAACAGAAAGAACAGAAATTTATTCTAGATCATTTTTTCCCTCTTCCGTTGACTACTGGAATAAGTTACCTTTGTCAGTAAGAAGCGCCGACTCTCTCAGTGCTTTTAAACAATTACTTAAGAGATCTATTTTTAGGAGTCCTGAAATCCCCAACTATTTTGTTTCAGGCCAACGCATAAGTTCTGTCTATCATTGTAGAATAAGAAATAATTGTAGCAATCTAAATGACGACTTATTCAATAATCATCTTAAACCAACGGCTGCATGTGACTGTGGTTTTGAGAGTGAGGATGCTGAACACTACTTTTTCTTCTGTAATAGATTCATCCAGCAACGGACTAGTCTATTCCAGGCCATCCGTAAATTTCAGCCTGTCGGTATACGTCTTCTCCTATACGGTTCTCCTGATCTCTCTGATGACGACAACGTTGAACTTTTTTCTTACGTCCAACATTTTATAAAAGAAACAAATCGATTTTGAAACGGAAAACCAAATTTAAATACTGTAAACATGTAAGTAGCCTGTTATATCTATTAAAGTTTTATCGAAGCTTGGTTTGGTGACCCCCGCTCACTACTCATCCTTCTTAGTTTCATTTTTATCCTTGAAACTAGATTCCTATAGAACTAATTTCTTATCATTGTACACCTTTCTTCTTTTCTTTTCTCTAGTTATTTTCTTCTTTCTATAGCTCTACTTGCGACCGCTCAATGTTTTGTTGATTATAAATTAATTTTGTATGCATGTAAACACGCGAACTCGGACTCTCCAGACGCTGTTGTTTGATCTTATATAATTTTATCTTCTTTCTTCTTTCTGTACTAGCATCTGGACAATCGGAATTCTAGTGTCTACATAATAAGAGTTACTAAATGCCATAAACTTTGTATGTTATATTTTGTTTTGGGGAGGACCTTTTCTAATGTTGTGAGAACTTGTGGTCCAACCCACTTGCTATATGATTATTTGGCAATAAAATATGATTAAACAAAACAAAAACAAAATGTGGTAATTCGTACAAAAAATCTACCGGCGCCCGTAAACGTTGAGGTTAATGCGCCGGCAGCCAGTATCTGTTGCTAGTAGTTAAAATGAGCGTTTTTTTTTTTTTTTTTTTTTTTTTTTTTTTATACAGTGTACAATGAATATAGACTCTTACCCACAAATGGGATAGAAAAATATTTGAAATATACGGCCAAAGTTGAGAACTGGAATGCTGATGCTGTTCGTACCAAGAGCTATCTTTATACTGACGGCATATGCTACATGTTTCTTGAAAATCGTCTTTTTCTTCAAAGTTCGAGACGTGACCAATGGATTCAACTCTTCACATAAATACTTAAAAATAAATCGACTACACAATTCATAATACTGCTCCCCTATTATGTCTCAGAAACTCTTTTCCACATGCTGAACACCTTTGGTCGAACTGTCGACCGAAGTATTCTATGTCTATGACTCTTCCCCCTTTTATAGATGGCGCCTCTGTGGTATTTTTTTGTTTGATTCCCTAAGTTATTCAGCCGGTTTATTCTTTTCATTGACGTAAACCGACCTTTCACTCTTACTGGGACTGTAGGTGACGTTTTGTCCGCCATCTTGACGCTTTGTGACGTCATGACATTTTACGTCAAAGGTCCATGACATTCTAACGTACAGGATAAAGTCGCAAGGCGGCAAAGGAAAGCAAGTTGAGTTGAAAGACTATAGTTATTGCTCAGTCGCGCAGTGGTCAACAGGTTGGACTATTATTCCGTTTGACAGGGTTCGATCCGCTGTTCAGCTACACGGCAAATTTTCTTTAGCGAAGTTCGCATGCCTTGCAATCCTTTTTAATCATTTTTGTTGAGGCTGTGGCTGTAGATATTTAATATGAACTATATTAGCGACTAAAGGTTCGCTGTCATAATATCTCAGGATAATGCTAAAGACAACTGCACGGCATGTCACATATGACAGAAAACTTGCTCTTGTGAATATAGCCTAGTCAGTAAATTACTACTGCAGTGGGCTAGGCTGCAAATATTGCTAGTCAATAAACTCGTAGCCGCATGAGCCGAACATTTGGATATAATATAACGGAGAACATACATGTACACTGATTGGCGATTTTTAATGGACCTCTTGGGCATTTTAATATTTTTACACAGGCCGCAAGGGTTGATCGACGTTTTTTTTTTTTTTTTTTTTTTTGTTTGATTTCTTTCTTTGGTTGCCTCGACTTTGACGGGCCTGCTGGGACTAGAAATCAAGATTTTTTTTTTTCAGCTTAACATGTACCTGTCCGGATTCTAAAACACACATTTGGATGAATGAAGTCAGCGTCTTTGATATATTCGCCTTTCAAACTTTCTTTTATATTCCATAACACAATAATGAGAGCTACCATATATAACATTAACGTCAACCGTGAAACCGACGTAAAACTGACGTTAGCACGTCAAGGGGTAGGATTATAAAATCTCATTTTCTAAAAAAAATAGTTCGGCGAGCTATTATTTATTATTTATAAATCTCTACCGAATTGAATTGACTTGAAAATAATTCAAAAAAATAATATTGTCTTCGAGCTAGATTTCGCGCAATTTAGCTTTAAATGTGAAATAGGTAGGAATTAATACTTTTTCCAGAATTTACATTTCTGGCGATAATTTATTTTCTGAACATATATGCAAAATTCAACTTATATCAATTCGCAGGGCATATGCATGTACTTACAAACATTTTGGTGTAAAAATAAATTCAAAATGTCAGTTCCGGGTAAAGTTATTGCAAAAAACATGTACTTTTATACAGATAAATAATGACGTCAAAAACGCGAAAACCATGTCAATTTCGTGACGTTATAAAAACAACAGATTTATTATGAGGTACAAACGGAAAGCAGAAACGTTCTTAAGAAAGATTGAATTTTCCACTGATGTACATTTTTTGTCTCTAATCCCAATTTTGAGTTTTGTTGTCTTCCACCTTAATTGTCGGCCCATGCCCCTAGATAGCATGACAACGTTGGCCTAGCGTTGAAATATGGTTGGACAGTTGGCTAACCGTTGGCACTTGGCATCATATGTACATCTTTGCGCCAACATTGGGCCAACGTCACACAAATTTGACAAATTTCAGAGAAAAATAAGTCTTATGCACTAACATTGGGCCACCGTTGGCCCAACGTATGTGTTTAGATGCATATTTACCCCATGCTTTTTTTTTATGTGATAACGTTAGATCTACGTTGGCCCAACGTTGATATGTGATGCACACTTTTTAAAAGATACACAAGCCGCGGATTCAGTTAATAATGAAAATACATCATGATTAAATTTTCGAATGGATAAATAAATGAAAATGTTACAATATTTGTCGTTTTTACTTTAATTTTCAAAAGGAAGAAAAATAGAGCCATCTTGTCTTGTTGGGAATCCTACATTCTGAATACAAAAAATACAGTTTTTATATTGATAATTTTTTTTCTTGCAATGTAAAAATAATGCAAGTTGAGGTTTTCCTCTTTTATCACACTTATTGCTATAAGATTTCTCTCCATAAAATTATTAGTGATGTTTTCCTGGTGATTCATGCAAAACTTGCTTTACCCAGCTAGAGTTGTAGCTGCCGTGACGTCACTGTCAAATTATCCTCCGAGCACTATACTTTGAACACAAGAATATAACAAAAAAAAAAAAAAAAAAAAAAAAAAAAAAATTGTCACCATAAAATAGCTCTTGTCGGTAAAGACAAAATGGGTTTCTAAGGCAAGAAAAGCATTTAAAACATACTTTTAAACAATAATATACCCGAAGGAATCTTAAGAAAGCTTCTTGTCACCTTAAATATCTCTTGTCGTTACAATGTGGATAATCTTCTGAAGATGTAGTGTTTCCCTTTTCCTTCTTCTTTCTTTCTTTCTTTCTTCCGATATTGTGTTCGGTCAATCCTGAGCATGTTAAAAGGGTTGGAGCACATAAGTTTCAAAAAAAAAAAGTATTGTGACACAGCCACCAGCAGATTAAAACTATTTACATGAAGTCGTTAGGGGAAGGAATCTATATCTATCCCCTGCCCAACCCTAAAATATTATATTTTGGCCTTAAACCCATCAACTGTCTCAGCAGAGACAGCTTCGGTTGTAAGGCCATTCCAAGTTGCAATTGTCCTGGAAAAAAAAGTGTTCTTCAGACCATCCGTGTATGCATTCGGACGGTGATACTGAAAGGGTGGGACCTAGTTCTCCTGCTCTCCCCACCGGCTACAGACAGGTACCTACTCTTATCTATAATAGTCAAGTTGTTGTGGATCTTATAGAATGAGAGTCAGAGAAGCCTGCTGTCGCCTTTCCTGCAGAGTTGGCCATTGGAGCTCGTCTAACATTTTTCAACGTGGCTTTGATTGCGCCAGCGTCTACAAGTCCAACGAGCAGCAGTCCTCTGAACTTTTTCTATTCTGTCAATTTCTATTTGTTGATGGGGCATCCAAACAGGTGCTGCATATTCAAGTTTAGGCGGACCAGAGTTTTGTATGCAGCAGCCTTGGTTTCCCATATTCGCGGTTCCGCACTTCCGGTTGCCTCGTTTTGACTTTGTCCCTAGACACCCTAGTTACGATGAAAACAAATGACCGCCGTGCATTACCTGTAATGAATCATATAGGAGGTTTTAGGGATTCCCATTATGACGTCAAACTTGCGCATGCGCCCTTACCTGGCCGTCAACTCATCGGCCAGCACTGTGTTTCGCAATGTAAAACTGTAGATTTTAATCATGTAAAAGATCAGCTTCTGGTTGTAATTAATCGTATTTTTTTAAGTGTTCTAGTAGACAATTAACTTAAACTGTGCCTTCGCTCAGTTTCTTAATATTTCAACAGGAAATCACAGAATTTGTATTTATTTAAGTCTGAATTCTAACACGGCGCATGGCAAATGAAGGAAGAAAAATTCCTTCGGTAAATAACTATAATTTATTTATTTTTCACAGTTTTTTTTTTTTTATTATTATTTAAAATGCTTTTAAGCACAATGTATCAATATTAACAAAACATTCGTTCAGACAGAAATGTAAAAATCCCTACCAGAAATTACATTGTCAGTTTACATGTTGCGCCGGACCTTGAGAAATTGCCAAATGGGAACGAACTAAAATGACTAACTTACTTTGACTGTATTCCGTCAAAATTCATTAACAATAATGAAATGACACATACATTCTGGCGAATGAACGTCTTCGGCAGTAATTAATTCCAATTGCTTAAGAGATACCAGGGATTGTTTCCTTTGTCAACACATTCCAAATACATGACCTCAAGGCATCAACAAAAGGCAGACGTATACATGCAATGTGTGAGTACGTACTAAACTCAAGTATCCCGCTTGAGTATATAATTTAATATCATAATTGTAAACAATTCATTCACTTACTAAATTCATTCAACCTGTTATCTAAAATATTTTATTTATGAAAAAGTCATTGCTTTACAGATGTCTTTTACTAAATTTAGCGCCATTTTAGAGGCAAAATAGTGTTTTATTCATGCATATTAGATACAGTCAGCTGCCTATCTAATAGCATCAATGTGCGGGCTTGTTTTTTTTTTTTTTTTTTTTTTTTTTTTAATTTTGTATGCACGGATCTATTTTTCTACGAAATTTTAAAATTTTACACACAGGGGGTTTCTATGACAAAAAAACGTATTAAAAACATATTTTGACACAATAATATACTCGACGAAATTAAAAGAAAGCTTCTTGTCACCATAAAACTTCTCTTGTCACTTCGTTGGCTGTTGTTACCTCTTACCGGCTCGTCGGCAAATAGGGAACCCTCCTTTCGCACTTTACCATAACCTATAACTTCAGCTCTTCTTTGGGAGTCATATAAAGTCATTCAGTTGAAAACAAATCGAAGGAGGAAATACACAATATAATAAAGATGAGTTCAAATCCATTTGACAATGACTACGACGAGAATTACACGAACAGTAGAAGGAGAAATTATCCAAGAGAAAATGCTCTCACGGAAGAAGAGAAAATCCAAAGACTAATGCAGGAAATTGATGACTCAGAATCTCGACAGTTAGAAAGCACAAGGCGGGCATTGGCCAGTATTGACGATTCTGAACGTGTTGGAGTGGCGACAGCTGAGGTAATTCCAGGTTTTTGGGCAGTTTTATCCCATAAAGTATTTTTACAATTTTCGTTTTAAGTTAGTAGAATAAAAAGTATCTCTCACTAAGTGAATAAAACCACTATTTTTTTTTTTTTACTTTTTTTTTTAAAACCTGCATTTATTTTAAATTAGCTGGTGACTCATTCTTTCATGACTGAGATTTATTTGGGTATGACATTTGGAAGCTGAATTTCCCCTGAGCCCACTCCCGGAATTAAACAAAAAAAAAAAAAAAAAAAAATATGGGAGCAGTAACATGACTTTAGAAAACAAAAATATGCAATTCTATTAATGATTAGGCCTAGAAAAATAAATGTTCTGTGTCCGATTTCATCACCAATTTTGCCATAGGATTTGTAGGTTGGCTACTTTTTTTTTCGTCTCCTAATTTTTCACTTAGTCATCGATTCGTAATTTTTTTTTTTTTTTTTTATGGAATCTTAAAATATTTCTACTTCTAGTACCGAACATTTGACAGTTTTTGAATACAGACGGTAAAAGGACGCTGTGTAAGTTAAATAGCTTTTATTTTATTTTAGGTCGAGATGTGACTGCATGCTTCGAAATAAACTGCACAAATTTGCTAGGTTTGGCTTGTAAGGGTGCAGCCATATTGGAAATAAATAAACCAACAATGAAGACCGCAAATTGGTATCATCATCATAATCAGATTTTTGATTAACATGCAGGTACAGGGGTAACATCCACACCAGTGGGCCCCCTTCCAGATAGCTGGCTTGCTGCACGCATGGCAGATCTCACACCAGATCTCCAGGTATGTCTGTCATGAGGGTTGATGGCCAAGAGCTTCCACTCTCTGCAATCCCTCTCTGTCAGCTGTTCCCATGTCATCTTGGGCCTCCCAAGCCCACACTTTCCATCAACCTGTATGTCAAAGGCTGTCTTGACTGCACCATTGGAGCATTCCACATGTCCATACCATTGGTTGGACAAATTTATGTAACAAACGTTTTCGTCATGTGCAAAAAAAAAATTACAGTTCAGTTGGCATATTTTTTTGACAGTTGGTCGGGAAATCAGAAACAGAACATTTGTTTTAGGCCTTATGTGGTTACTAGAAATACATCAAGTAATTACAGAAATACACAGAAAGATTCCAGAACAGACACTAATGGGTACATGGAAATACCGGAACACACTGGAACACATGGGTAACCGGAACACACTTTAACTTTTTTATTATTACTTAGCTTTTATGGCTTAATTGCTGTTTGTTTGTATGTAGGATGTTGTTAATAATAAATTTGATCTTAGTATACAACTTGACCATTAATACCACAGGTACTTGGGGTCAGTACTGAGTAGGGCAGTGCAGGCCCCAAAAATTATCTTGTATGTATTTTTTCTCTAGTTTTTTTTGTATTTTAGTACAACAGAAACACTGCTGATAAAATATGATCTTATTCTGTGACTTCTGAAAAGGTTCTAAAAAACATCACATTTCACTCAAATGGTAATATATGGACAAGATAACAGTCAGTGGCCAGCACAGATCTGGGGGGTCCCCGAATATTTACTGCGCTACTCTAACTAAAACAAATGCAGCATGCAACTAACTTGCATCCACTTTTTTGGCAAACATTAGTCTTTGCCGCCATATGGGTGTCATAGCCATATCTTGTTGCATCTCTTCAGTTTTGGCTGAAATATTATCACCAAATGTCAATAAATTCTTCTACTACATCTACGAGCCTTAGATCAGAAATGGGTCATGTTCTGGACAGCAGCTTCCGTTACTTAAATCATAAATACAGCGCGAATGAGTCGAGAACCAGAATTAGACTGGTTTGAAATTTCCTCACGAACTGCTGAAACCCTATGACAACGATTTCAAACCCGTCCAGTTCTGGTTCTCGGCTCATTCGTGCTGTGTCTGCGATTTAAGTAATGGAAGCCGGTATCCAGAACTTGACCCATTTCTGATCCACGGTTTGTAGATGTAGTGGAAGAATTTATTGACATTTGGTGATAATATTTCAGCCAAAACTGAAGCGATGCAACAAGATATGGCTATGACACCCATATGGCAGCAAAGACTAATGTTTACCGAAATAGAGGACACAAGTTAGTTGCATGTTGCATTTGTTTTAGTTAGAGTAGGGCTGTAAATATGTGGGGACCACCCAGATCTGTGCTGGCCATTGATTGTTATCTTGTCCATATATTACCATTTGAGAGAAATGTGATGTTTTTTGGAACCTTTTTAGAAGTCACAGAATATGATTATATTTTATCAGCAGTGTTTCTGTTGTACTAAAATACAAAAATAATTAGAGAAAAAATATATACAAGATAATTTATGGGGCCTGCACTGCCCTACTGACCCCAAGTATCTGTGATTAATACCACTCTCCAATAAAATTTAGATGACAAAATTTTATACTAAGATCAAGTTATACTTTTCCAACAAAAAGATTTGACATTCTGGGTGCAAATCATCTCCATTGAAGATGATAAACATGAAATGTCAAAGCCGTTAACCTGGGAAAATATTTCAAAATGTTATCTGCTGAAGTTTTTACCCAGAGTGCTAAGGGTTAATATCAGTGTAGTGACTCATAAATAAAATTCTCTAAAACTGATCAGGCTGTGCAAATGCATGGCTTGGAAAGTCACTACACTGATATTTATGAACAGTTAAGTCATAAAAGCGAACATTAATAATACAAAAATAATTAATATATGAAAGTGTGTTCCAGTAATTACCAGTGTGTTTCAGTGTGTTCCAGTATTTCTATGAACTACACTTTAATATTACTGAAAGGAAGTGACTAGCCACCTAGAACAGGATGCCTAGTCTCAGAGGAGGCTATCCCTCTGGAACCGGATGCCCAGCCAGGTCACTACAGATAGGCTAGCCGTCTGTAATAACATGAATATATTCATTCTGTTTAAAAGAAGTATCAGGTCACTTTGGAGCCAGACCTGTTACCGATTACATACAAATGTATTCGATTACAATTACAATTACTTTGTAATTTCATGATTACAGATTACAATTACAATTACATCTTTCATGAACGTAATCAATTACAATTACAGTTACATTGCAATGTAATTGATTACAATTACAATTACTTTCTTGTTGTTCCGTGTTTAAAAAAATTCTAGTCTAAATTAATAATCTGTTTTATTGTTCTTTCAAAGCTTCATGCATGGCATGCTATATCTTCTGACAAGATGTTATTCATATTCTTTATACCATATATTCATTTTTTTATGATATTCCATTTACTATACATTTTCTATGACATATGATTATTTTTTACTCTTCCTCTTGGTACCATGAGCTGGTTCATAGACTTATAGTGCCTGGCTTTTGTTGTACTCCGTGGGGTGCAATATAATTCTGTCAGGCTGTTCATCTTAAGCATTGATATATAAAAATGAAAACAACAATGGAATTAAATCAAGTTTTCATCTGTTATAAATAAGTTTAATTTGCATAAGCAGCATTATTAAGCTTCATGGAACAAAGACAATCCCTTCTCTATCTAAAAATGTAGTGTGGTGGTTGATTGGGGGTGGGGGTGTGTGCAAAAAAATCAATCTTGGCCCGGGGCTGTACAGGTTAAATTTTGCAGTGAATAAGTTTTGTTAGGACATTGCTTTACCTGTCAGTAGACCAGATAAGAGGAGTAAATTGCTGATAATTGAAGGATAATTTTCCTTATCTTTCAATGAAAACATATGTTGTGGGTACTCATTTGAACCATTGAGATGGTTCAAATGAGTACCACAGCATATGTTTATGCGATGGTTCAAATGAGTACCCACAACATATGTTTTCATTGAGAGATAAGAAAAATTATCCCTGAATTATCACTAATTTACACCTCTTATTTGGTCCTCTGCCTGAATGAAAGAACCAGCTCAAAACCTGTCAATGTCCTCAGGCAGTATGTCAAACCTTAACACAGGTACTTTACAGAAGGGTATAATTGGGCTAGTTTTAGTAAATGCCATAAATAATTCAAGTATTTGGATACTTGATAAATAGGTCTATGCAAACAATGAAGAGAAAGTACATCAGAGTCTACATCCTTTCAAATTCAAATGTCATTGTTTAGATGCAGAAATACCATGACAAGACCACACTCCAACTATAAATTATGACAGGTCAACTTTAGCCACTTAACAATTGTCCAAGTGTATATAACTTTTACAGTAGGCCATCTGATATGAGAGACATTGTTGACAGCATGCACACAATAAACATGAAATTATATAAGTCAGTAAGTTACTGTAAAAACACTAAAATTTTCATTTTCCATATTACATGTGTGGAGACAGTGAAGGCTCTGTGGGACTGCACAAATTCAAAGCTGCACCTGAAATGCCTCTTTTGGCACATGCCTTTACCATTATCACATGGATTAGTCAATTCTGATCTGAATCTGCAATGTTTGCCTTGATCTGTCTGTCTGAAAGTATAATACACCGTTAAACAACCATGTTATATCCAAACAAAAACATAGAGATATATAGATAAAAGACTATAAATGTTTGCCAATTTAATTACTTTGATTACTTGCTAATCTATATCAGCTAATCCATGTGTGAAACTT
Source organism: Anodontia alba (assembly GCA_964016985.1). Lineage (NCBI taxonomy): Eukaryota > Metazoa > Mollusca > Bivalvia > Lucinida > Lucinidae > Anodontia > Anodontia alba. Next base: position 11,716,644 of record OZ024830.1, on the reverse strand, counting down.
CAATTTCCTTTGATCTCGAAGATGTATTTTTTAAATTTTCTTTTATCTCAAAGATGTATTGATTGTTTTAAACAAACCAATACAGAGTCATTAAGTCATTAAATGTATACAAATCAAAATAATTATCTCCAATATTCTTGTTTCTTGTCAAGTTGTCATACCAGAAATGATTTTTTTTTTTCAATTCTATTCCTTCTGACTTATTTTATTTGAATATCCATATTGTAATCGTATTGTAATTGTCAAAGTAATCACGATTACAGGCTGTTTTGCAATGTATTCGATTACAATTACTTGTAATCATAAAAATCATCAATTACAGATTACATTTTGATTACTCAAAACTTGTAATCGATTACATGTAATCACGATTACTGATTACAATTACAACAGGTCTGTTTGGAGCTGGCCCAATATATCAATTACTCTTTAACACTTTCTATGGTAACAGTCTAAATTAACACTTTCTACGGTAACAGTCAAACTAGTATTGTATGTGTAACATTCCTAAGCAACAACATTCCTTAACAGAACAGACCAACGATATCACATCGGCATTCCCATTTACTGTAACTCCAAATTTCAAGAAAGTTTGTATGTTATACTATACATTGGGGTACAACAATAAGAAAAAAAGAGCAGATTTACCCCCAGTTCAAAAATGCAGTGGGAACCCTGCACATGACATAATTAGCCCTCTTAATACTACTTCAGTGATGATATATGTCTTGAAAAAAAGTCATTCTGGGGCCAGTTGTTCAAAACTAATGCTGTTGTTAGTTAACGATTCATTAAAATTTACATTGAGTGATACGCAAATACGCTGAACTTTTTTGCTGAAAAAATGTGAGTAGCTTTTGCAGTGCAAAAGCTACTCACATTTTTTCAGCAAAAAATATCAGAATATTGTATATTGAATCCGCTAAAACAGTTAATGAAATGACCCTTAACGAGCTCATTAAGCTAACAATGCTTTGAACAACTGGGCCCTGATTGAAATGCGTTGACCAACAATAAAATGTCTCACCGATCTGTACTTAGTCTTTTATTCTGGTTTCACCTATTTATTGTGAATATATATTTTTGTGTTAAATATGGATTGTTCTCTACTCTAGTGAAATTACTCATTTAATTACCCAATTAATGTGGGGTATTGTCCTTTGCCTCTTTCAGGAATTGTTGCACCAAAGAGAACAGCTGAACAATATTGAAGGGAAAACTACAAAAATAAATCAAGATCTGAAAACATCACAGAAACACATCACAAGTATAAACAGTATTTTTGGTGGTATAAAAAATTGGTGGTATGGCGACAAGGATAAAGACAAAGATTCCAAATCTGGAGAGCCTAAAACCAGTACAAGTAAATTACAGGATACAGTTGAGAAAAGTAATGCCACAAGGCCTCATCCTGGAGAACGTTTAAGAACTGATGATGGCCGGGGATTTTATGAAGAAGAGGAAGACTTGGATAGTAAATTCATGAGAGGTGCCAAAGGACAGAATCAGTATTTTAAACCAGTCACAAAGAGCAGGAAAGAAGAGGTTCTCAATGAAAATTTAGGTATGTCATTAAACAGAATTAGATGATTTGTTATTTTGGAAAAAATATTTATTTTTCTAGTTTTTATATGCCTTTTTGAAAAAAGGGACATATTATGTTAGGCGTCTGGCATCTGTCTGTCTGTCTGTAAACTTTTTTGTTTCTGGCTATCTCCTCCTACAGTTTACATTTGATCAAGATGAAACTTGATTTATAGTAAGACCATGATGTGGAGCTGCTCATAATGTTTTGAGATTACATTCCACCAAATTTTAGCAGAGTTATGCCCCTTTGAAAATTTCTGTGATTTTTTTGTTTCTGGCAAACTCCTCCTACTGTTTACATCCGATCAAGCTGAACCTTAATTTATGGTTAGACCATGATGTGGAGCAACACATATTGTTTTGTGGTTACAGTCCACCAAATAATGGCTGAGTTATGCCCCTTTGAAAATTTCTGTAAACTTTTGGTTTCCAGCTAACTCCTCCTACAGTTTTCATCCGATCAAGCTGAACTTGATTTGTAGTAAGAACATGATGTGGAGCAGCGCACATTATTTCGAGGTAAAAGTCTGCCAAATATAAGCAGAGTTAGGCCCCTTTGAAAATTTCTATGAATTTTTTGTTTCGGGCAAACGCCTACAGTTAAGATCAGATCAAGCTGAACCGTAATTTATAGTTGGGCCATGATGTGGAGCAACACATATTGTTTTTAGGTTACAGTCCACCAAATATTAGCAGAGATATGCCCCTTTGAAAATTTCAGTAAATTTTCCGTTTCCAGCTAACTCCCTACAATTTACATCCGATCAAGCTGAAACTTGATTTTATAGTTAGACCATGATGTGGAGCAGTACATATTATTTTAACTGCACAATACATTAACCTATAGATAATGTGCTCTATTCTATTCTGTTCATATCTTCCACAGAAAAAAACGACAGTAAGTTGTCCCATACAGTCTTAATCCAGAAGGTCCCTTAGGCAGTCACCTGTGTAACGTCATTCCTCTTCTCTCTTTTGATCACGTGTCAGTTTCTTTTCTGTGGACGAGAAAGTAAACATGAATTTTTTTTACGCGTGAAAGAAATCTATATTTTCTTCCTTTTTCTCCAGTTGAAATAATTTCCTTTGTTCTTTCTCATGTTCCTTTATCATGCCTTTCACTTTTCATACTATCTTTGGTTGAAAATCGTTTTTTGATTTCTTGAAATTATCCTTCGCTCGTTCCTTGTAATGAGTTTTTGCGACTTTCATGACTATTCATCGTGGTGAATGTGGTCATATAAAATTGCATTGGGATAATCATAATAGATGCATTAAATGTTTTTGTTGTTCCAGGAAATCAACATGCTCTGTGTGTAGCTCCTGGTCAGATTCAACCGGAAATCTTGCCGAGAAAAGAAGAAAATGCTTCTAGAAAGTGGGTCATGGCTAAGAAGAAGAAGAGATCGCAAAGAGCCATGTCTGATTCATCAAATTGATGGGAACACTACCCCACATGGCCCTGCTGCCCGGGGGAAGACCCATCAAGGTGGCAACTCCAAGGGTACTTGTACCCAGAGGAGTGTAAGTCCACCTGTCACCGGTCAACCGACCACGGGTCAACCAGCCAACGGCCATTTGCCGAAGGGACAAGAAGACATCACAGACCAGTCACCACAGGGTAAAGTCAGTATTCACCGGTCACTTGTCAACCGGTAAGCGGACACCGGTCATCAGACTTTATATCAACCTATAATTAGTGAGACTCATGCCATTGGCATGGATTTCACTAATAACTCAGCTAGCTCAAACAGAGTTTTATTACGCCTGGAACCAGACTTTAGTAATTTGTCCGATCCCAGTGTTATCGTGGAACCACCGGACAACAATTGGAGATCAGACGACAGACAAGTTTCTCAGACTTCCCTCTCTGGAAGGATTTCCAGGAGGGATTAGTCTAGAAATAAACATAAATCCAAGAAGAGGAGGAGATGTAGATCGTCTTCGACATCCTTCTCTTCGAGGTCTGCATCTTCAGACTCTCGCAAAAGAAGCAGAAAGTCAGAAAGATCCAAACAGTCTCACAAGAAGAGGAGAAGAAGATATAGATCTTCTTCTTCTCCATCTGATAATCAGTCCCATGATTATGGCAGATACAAAAGAAGTAGACATAGTCTGCAGCCTGCACAGAATCCTAGCATACTACAGCCTGTGGAAATAACTAATGTCCAGACAATACCACAACCTGAATAAACTTTGCAGCGCTCTACAAAGGACTCAGGTTCAGAAGCTGAAATTGAAACCTGGTCCTTTGATAGGGCAATCAATGAAGTTTTCAGGTTATACCCAAGGCCAACCGAGGAGCATGCTCTGGCAAAGCCTTTATCTGGCATTGAACATCTAATGCAGTTGCATGCGACTCAATTACTAGTATTGCCACAATCCAAACTAGTTGAAAACACTGCCAGATTTCTCCAAAGCAAAATTGACATGGAGAAATGTGGCAGAGATTGGATATGCTCACAAAATTGAGTGTCTTCCCTGACACAGACTAAATTTTATAAGAGCCAGAGTCAGTATTTCTCGACAGATAGCATTCCTCCATTAGAATCGGAAGCTTCGCTGCTGGATTCAGCAAAGGGAAAATGCTCCATTCCAATGAAAAACATTGAAATATGGGAAAAAAGAGCTCGCAAACTTATAGTGATAAACTCGCATGCAGACCTATTCTCTTCTGCTTCTTTCAAGACCACTGGAAGCCATAGCTAAATCTATAAAGCATACTACGGCTATGTCTAAGATTTTAGCTAAGGAGATGTCCCAAACTAGACTAGATGTGGTGCTGGCCACGTCTAAGATTTTATTGGACAGTTCCAACCATGAGCTGCGAAACGCTCCAATAAATTCTAAAACCTTATTTGGTAACAACATTAAGGAAGTTGCCAAGGGCAGTTTTGAGGCCCAGCAACAAAGGTTCTTGGCAACTTCCTCCGTTGCTACTTTCATGCAACAGCAAAATCTCCTCTGGTCTTTAAGAGACAGAAACAGCCGACTAAACCCTCTAGGCCTCAACAAACGCAGTTGTATAGGCGTAAGAGTCAGACACAGTCATACTCATCAAGTAGAAAGGAAGAGAAGTGGGAATCAGAAACAGTTCCCCTCCTCTAAGCAAGCCTCATCTTCCACATTCTCCCAACCTATGCATACAGGTATGAAAGATCCTCTAATGGTGCCTAAAAAATCATATTGTCGTCAGGATTCGTCATATCCCAGGCATTTACGCATTTCTTCCAACAATTCTGATTCCTTTTGTCCTGAACAAGATACGCCAGTCTCAGTGCAGAATAGTTCTTATAGCCCCTCTTTGGCCGCAACAAACGTGGTTCTCAGAGGTTCTACAACTACTTGTCTCAGCTCCAGTTGGTCTTCCACTCTTTCAAAAACTATCAACATGAGCAAAAGGAAAGTTTCAACATCAGAACCGCCCAGTTCTCAACTTTCACGCCTTGGAGTTATCAAGCAGTCAGTTAGAGATAGAAAATTTTCGCAAAACATTGCAGATTGTGTCTCCAAATCAAGACGAACATCAACTCAGAAAGTCCATGATGCGAAATGGATCGTATATACCCATTGGTGTCATAGAAGGAAAGTTAATCCGGTCTCAACCTCTCTTACTGTCATAGCCGATTTCCTCATTTACCTTTTCTCTGAGAAAAAGTATCAGATTAGTACTATTAAGGGCTATAAGTCTGTGATATCTAATACTCTTAAATTTAAGACTGGTAATAGAATTGGATCTAACCCTGTTTTGTCAGAATTAATAAGGTCTTTTGAATTACAACTTCCTGTACAAAGATCTCTTATGCCTAAATGGGATTTATCTTGGGACTTAGTCTGTCTACAGAAAGCCCCATATGAACCTTTACATAAGGCTTCTAAACTTCATGTTACGTTAAAGACAGCCTTTCTTCTAGCTCTTGCCACTGCCAAAAGATGTAGCAAGATTCATGCCCTGGCAATGGATTCAAAGCATTTAAGATTCAATCAATCTGGCACTGGTCAATGAGTATGCACCTTCAGACACCGGGAACTGGTCACCAGGCAGTTGACTCTTTCACCAGACACCAGTCACTGGTCATCAAACACTTATTACTGGGCACCAGTCACTGATCACCAGTTTGGTACCAGGCACCAGTTGTTAGGCACTAGGTACCAGATGGTCAATTATACACAGTCTTTGAACTTGGAACAATCAGCTACTAATGAACCTCCGAGTTCCATGGATAATCAGAGACTTATACTGCCTTTGGAGCCAGATTTCAATACTATGTCTGACCTAAGTATTGTTATCGAACCTTCTATAATTACTTGGTAATCTAATAGATCCGCTTCTCTTAATAGATCTAGTAGAAGAGATCTACATAAATCTAAACATAGAAGAAGAGGAGATACAGTTATTCATCTTCCTCCTGTTCTTCTTCTCCTTCTTCTTCTTCATTGTCTTCACTTAAAAGAAGTAGGAAGTCAAAGAAATCAAAACATTTGCATTAAAAGAGGAAACACTGATCTCCTTCTTCCTCTAGTGATTCTATTAAAGACTATGGTCGGTATCAAAGATTCAGACATCCCTCTCCTCAGGCTGTTAACATTCATACAACTGAACAGTCTGATAGGGGTAGAATGGAATCTTAGAATTTACAATTTGATAATTCTGTGCATCAAGATTCAAAGGATTCAGGATTGAATTTTGAGCAGAATTCCTGATCCTTCGATAAACCTATCAGTAAAGTCTTCAGATTACTAACAGAGGAAATGTGTTTTAGGCCTTCGGAAGATCACACTCCTTCCAAACTCCTATCGGGAATAGAACTAGTTATGGAGCCTAGTTCAACTCCATTACCAGTTCTCACTTAATCTTAGTTCATAGAAAATACTACCAAGTATATCCAAATTAAACTAGACACAGACAAACTTGATCAGGATTGGACATGTCCTTAACAAGTTTGTCAAATCGTTGGCTCCTCTTAAATATTATAAAAGTAAATCACAATATTTTCTGGCTCAAAATATTTACCTTCTAGATGCTGATGCTTCGTAAATAGACATTTCTAGCAGGGCCAAATATTCTTTTCCAATTAATAACATGGAAGTATGGGGGGAAAAAAGCCTGTAGTTAAGTGGCCATTAATTCCCAAGATGATCTATTTTCTTCCTCAACTTATCAGTGTCTACGCAGCAAGGGTCTATGGCGGTCAATGCTTTGTCCAAACTCTTGGAAGTGGTAGCCAAGTCAAACATGATACAGATATGTCAGCTATCTTGACCATTGAATTATTTCAGGTTGAGTGATGCAGCTATAGCCTAGCTCCTCTAAAATTCTTCTGGATCATTCTCGTCATGCGCTGAGAAATGATTCAGTTAATTCTCAACTACTCTTTGACAAGAAGATTAAGGAAGTGTGGAAATCTAATCTCGAAACAACATAGATTCCTGGCCTCTTTTGCCAATAATCTGACTGTACAACCTTAGCATTCAATCTAAATGGCTACAGGTCTTTTTTTGAAAATCTAGACAGCCCACAAAATTTTCTAGACCTAAACAGAATCAATCAGATATGTCTAAGAGTCAGTCACAGTCCTCTATGTCTGATACGAAAAAGGACTTTTCCAAGAGGAGTAATAACATGACATCCTCTAAACCTGAATGGTATTCCACAAGTTCTCAAAACCAACACTTCCACTACCTATCTTACCATGTCTGAATATTCCAGTGGGAGGAAGATTGGTCCACTTTGTGGAACAATTGGGAGAAATGAGGTTCTAAGTCATTTCGGCGGCCTGGGTCATTCGGTCAGTTTTAGTATTGGTATTTTTTTCTTATTTTTACTTAAAAACGTATTTTCTTGGTACTCACTAGAAGTGCCACATACAGATAATTCTAATGACTACCCATAATGTGTTTTTGTGGAGAAATAAGAAAAGTGCTTCCTTGAATACATGTACTTCTTTTACCTTGAGATATGGCTCATAAATACTCTTACTCTGATGTCCAGAAGAATGACAGAAATGTATCAAAGGGAGGCTACTCTCCCAAGTAACATGTTTCCCTCCCAAGTTACCCATACACAATTACGCCATTAAAGTTCTGCATGCTGGGTAAAAATTTCAGCAGATGTCAATTTAAAATAGTTTTTCTTATTTTTGTCAGAAAATAGGTTTTGGCATTTCAAGCAAATTGTCTCCTTAGAGGGTGCAAACTTGGAGACCATTTGTCAACCCTCTTTATACCGACACTCGATACAACGACAAAATTGGTTATAATGACAATTGGAATGCAACGAAACCTTCACTGAAAAGGTGACAGTTAATTAGAAATTATGCAAGAATATTGCATTAAAACTTCAAGTAACATGTTTTAGATATTTGCTAGAATTGCCTCACTGAGGCGATTCTAACAAATATCCAAAAACATAAGTTCTGTGAGGAAATAAGAATAAAACAAGGTCTTTCTTACATATCATTCTGTCCATGTAGGATTCTTTACAACAGCAAATTCATTTTAATGGCAACATCTTTGGCAACAAATGCTGTTGTTTTTACAAGGGTTCACTGTACGAGGGATGTTCGAAATGAATTGCTTATTTCTATCTGGAGACTTCAAATTTCAAGTTAGCCCAAAAATACTCATTTCATGCCCTCGAAGTACTCCCCATGGCTAGAAATGCAAAGTTTCAGCCGATGTATCCACTTCTTGAAGGCGTCACGGTACGCTGATTTGGGCACAGTAATAAGGTACTGATGAATGGCAGATCCAAGTGCCTGTCGGGACTGGTATTTCCGCCCAGCAAGGAATGCTTTCAATTTCGGAAACAAAAAGAAGTCACATGGGGCAAGGTCTGGGGAATACGGGGGTTGAGGCAAAACAGTTACTTTTTCTTTCTTCAAAAACGCCGTAACTATTGCGGAGGTATGAGCTAGGGCATTGTCATGTAGAAGACGGACATGTTTAAAACCAGTGGCAGGGCGTCGTTCTGATAATACTTTTTCAGTTTCTTCAGTACTACGTCTTTGTAGTACTTTCCGGTGATGCTTTTGCCCTTTTTCACTGGCACTTTTATTGCGACTCCTTCACCAGAGAAGAAGATTGCATACAAAACCTTCTTTGTACTCAAAGAACGTTTGGCAATTATTGGGCGTTTGCTGTGTTTAGTGGCCCAGCTCTTATTGCTAACCTTTCTGACGGGCTCAAAATAATGGACCCAGGTTTCATCACCTGTGACGACATTGGCAAACTGCTTTTTGTCATATTTTGGAAACATTTGAAGAAGCTTTTTGGCCACTTTAACCCGTTGCCTCTTTTGCTGGTCAGTCAACAGATGTGGCACCCATCTAGCAGAAATCTTTCTGACTTTCAAATGCTTCTTCAAAATAAGGTGAACTGTTGATAGTGATATGCCTACCTTTCGTGCAATATCACGAACTGTAAATCCGGCATCTCCTTCAATGATTTCCTTTATTTTGGAAACGATTTCTTTACGAGATGCAGATTTTGGCCTACCTGATTTCGGTGCATTTTTGATGGACTCTACACCAGACTCAAATTTCTTTTTCCACCGCCGAACTGTGTCATAAGACACACAAGAAGGTACAAAAGCAGTAGAAATTTCAGTCATCAGCTTCTTCAAAGAACAACCAAGTTTTGAGCGAGCTTTGATGTAAGCCCGTATTTCATCTTTTTTGTCGACGCTTCTACCAACCATTTTTACTGCAGTGGTCAATGACTGCGTGTATTCAAATGGCAAATTTTATGTCTTGCACTTAGTCTAACATGTACATTTATACACCATTGTGTAGATATTGAATAGCCCTATACAGGTATGTATTGGTTTTTATCGTGCCCCACGTGGATATCGAGCTAGAGGACAATAAGCAATTCATTTCGAACATCCCTCGTATAAATCTAGCAAAGAATGTGGCTTATATAACTAAATGTGAGCCTGAAAGTATAAAGTAACAAAATGTGCACACAGTAGTACCTTTATATTTCTTGTTTGCATTTAAAAGCTACCCAAAAATATGTAGTTGTTGGTGCACCCATTAAATGCATGAAATGTCAAAGCCATTTTCTGGAGATAACAAAAAAAAAAAAAAAAAAAAAGATATCAACAGTTTGTCACCTGCTAAGAAAGTCCAGGGAGTGGTAAAGGTTAATCTCTTTACTGCTTGTTTTGTCTGCTAATGGCCAATTAAGTCGATAAAAAAACAAGTGAAAATTTTCTGATGTGGTGCAGCATTTTATGTAAATTGTTTCCTTAGAGGATGTGCCCTATTTTCTTGGAAAAATGCATCTGTTCTGCTCATGTTGCTTAGATTATCAAATGTTGATAGGTTAACGTTTGGTGCTCTGGACTAACAAAATAATCAGAGGACATCTGGGCCCAGTTGTTCATGATGTTGTTAGTTAACGTATTGTTAAAACTTTGATCATTAGATATCGCATATATGCTAATATTTTTGCTGAAAAAATGTGAGTAGCTTTTGCATTTGCAAAAGCTACTCACATTTTTTCAGCAAAATTACCTGTGAATTAGATATTGTATTTACTAGAACAGTTAACATTTTCACCATTTACGTTAAGCGAACAGTGCTTGAATAACTGGGCCCTGGGCACTATTTTGCATATTGTCTACTTCACAGTCAAGAAAATATTTTAAAATGGCACATGCTGAAACCTGATAAAGGAAGTATTCAAAAGTTTATTTTATTTTTTTTTTTTTCATTAAAATATGTCTTTTGGGCACTCATTGAAAATGCCTTGCAGAGGCACACAGAGGCAATTCCAATGAGTGCCCCACAAACTTTGTTTTGGTGCAATAACATAAATTATCTTAACCCTAAATTGTCCTAACCCTGCTTTACCCTGCTGAATAAATTAAGATGCAACACCCACTTTTAATATTCAGCCAATCAGATTACTATTACTTGATCCAGGTTGTTGATACAAATTCAAATACTGAATGGCAAAAAGTGCAGATCCAGATCAGTTGGCTTCTGAAGAAGCCATTGAACTGCTGTGGATCTACACTGTTTGCACAGCCAGAGCATATCCGGGTTCGGCAGGACAAGGACAGAATAAATTACATGTATAATAGCCCTCAGGGTAATATTTTCAGCCAACAACATATTGAAATATATTTCTTAATTTTCATAGAAAACAGGTTTTGAAATTTCATTTTCATGCAAATTGTCTCAAATGTAAACAGTTTGCTTGAAATGTCTGATCCTATTTTCTGAGAAAAATAAGAAAAATATCATCAGTTTGTCATCTGCTGAATTTGTCCATAGCATAGTAAGTGTTAAGATGCCATGCCTTCTTCTAATTTTCAGCCAATCAGATTACTTGATCCAGGTTGTTGATACAAATTCATATATTTAATGACAAGCGGTACAGGTCCAGACCAGCTGGCTTCTCAGAAGCCAACTTATCTGGATCTACACTGTTTGCAAGGACAGAGCATATCTGGGTTTAGCTGGACCAGGGTTAAATTTTCAACATAATTTATTTGTTTTAAATAAATTTTCAAACATAATCTGGAGTTTTTAATACATGTACTGTATTTTCTTTTTGTTACAGATATGATGTCCCAAGGTATGGAGAGGCTTAAAGGTTTAGCTCAGGGACTTGGAGATGAGATTGAGTCACAGAATGATCAGCTAGACAGAATAACTGCTGGAGTTGGCCGTGCAGATATTAAAATAAAAGACCAAAACAGACAGATGAGAAAGATATTGAAATAAATCGCCAAGTCTAGAAACTAATCAGAAGCTTGAAAAGAATATTTTGGAAGTTATAGGGCTTCATTAGGCTAAGTGATTCAACTAAACATTTTTCTTATTTCATCGAGACCCAGAAAGTTATGCTTTTACCACTCTCTAGGCATTTTCAGCAGACGACAAATTGATGAAATTTTTCTTATTTTTCCCGGAAAACAGGATTTGACATTTCATGCAAATTGTCTCCTTAGGAGACAATTTGCATGAATTTTCAAATCCTGTTTTTTGAGAAAAATAAGAAAAAATATTTCAAAATGTCGTCTGCTGAAAATTTTACCCAGAGTGCTAAGCGTTAATTACCCAATAGTTTTTATAGCTTGAGATAAAGTGATTATTTGGTATCTTGCCTCACCAATGTCTGACTGCATTTCATCTCTATTTTCAGCACTTACCATGCTATCCGCTAAATCAGCAGATGACAAATTGGTGATTTTCTTATTTTTCCCTGATTCCCTAAAAACAGGATTTGACATTTCATGCAAATTGTCTCCAGTGGAGACAATTTGCATGAAATATCAAATACTGTTTCCTATGAAAAATAAGAAAACTATTTCAAAATGTCTTCTGCAGAAAATTTTACTCCGAGTAATAAACCAATAATAAACCAATACATTCCAAAACTTTAGATAAAGTGATCATTTTGGCATTTTGCCTCAACAAGGTCTAAGTGCTTTTTTTTATTTGAGCCTTGCCAAGTCAATCTGATATTCTTTTTTAACGCTTAGCACTCTGGGTAAAATTTTCAGCAGATGAAATGTTGAAATAGTTTTTTTTTTCCAGAAGATAGGCGTTGACATTTCTGTAGAGACAATTTCATGAAATATCAAAGTCTGTTTTGGGGAAAAATAAGAAAAATATATTTAATTTGTCACCTGCTGATTATGCCCAAAAAGAGGTAAAGGTTAAGCCTTGGTAAGTCAAGATGTCATTTTCATGGGAATACTGATGCTAGATTTTAGCACAGAAGTTGTTAAAGAGGAGTAAATTTTAATGATAATTCTAGAATAATTTTCTCCAGTTCTCCATAAAAACATAGATAGAATCACCTAGCTGAGGCCTTTCTACTGAAAACCCATGTCAATTGAGAAATACAACAACTTATCCAAGAATATTATCACCAGATGCTTCTCCTCATATGTTTTATTTATTTTTTTGGTGTGTGTGACAGAATATTTCAATTTCTCATTAGAATCAGTGCTGAAAGTTGGCACCTGATTTATTGTGGGTACTTCTCATAATTTTGGAGTAAAACTTTTGACTCTTAGCCCCAGGTAAGGCCTGTTTTCAATTGAAAAGAGCTGATGTTTTTCTTGTTTGTCCATGAAACCATATGTTGAGGGTACTTATTAGAAGCGCCTTGCCAAGGTGTTTGTAAAGAGTACCCACAACATATGTTTTTGTGGAGAAATAAGAAAAAATGTGGATACCTCTTATCTGGAGCTATTGAATAACCTGTTTTTGTATGGTCTTTGGAGACTTGCAGTTTTCTAGGCATCACTCATGATTTGAAAAATGTCCACAAAGTCTGAATATTTTCTTCAAATCTTTCATATTAACCCTTACCATGTTGCATAATTTAAGATGCCACTTCCATTTATAATATTCAACCAATCAGATTACTTAATCCAGGTTGCTGATACAAATTCACATACATGTACAGTTAAACCTGTCTTAAGTAAGTGTCCATGGGATAATGCAAGGTATTCTCTTTTGGTGAAGAATTGTATTCTTATTTTAACCATATCACTTTGACAAAGCCAAATGAACCATTATTCAAACAAAATCACTTAAGCTCTCTTCATAGAAAGTCAGACTGAAAAGTTGTTTGTGTTTTTATGCTGTTCTCATAATTTTGGAGTAAAACTTCTGACTCTTTTTTTTTCCACCTGAAAATCTAATCTTAATCAATACAGGGTATGTATGCTTTAATAGGTTTATTTACACCATTTATCAGTTTGTCTTGTCTGTAGATATTTTGGCCAAATTTAAATTTCATAATTTATGGCAGACCACAAATCTACTTGATTTCTAACATGGTATCTAGCCTATACGAATACATACATAAAATGGGAAAATAAGAGCTTTTTGACCTCTGAGGAAAAAAAATTGCATCTGATCCTTGCTGAGTGTATGCAAAGGTAAGACCATTTGAATGTCTTCATATGCCCTATTTTAGTTACAAAATTCCTAATTTTAGCCCTAAATTAGCCCTAAAAATTCTTATTTTTGTCCCTAAAATTAGCCCTAATTTTCTTTCAAAAAATGCTCGACAGCCTGTGAAAATTATCAATGCATATACCATGTTTGGTAAAATCCTTTGGTATTTAGTACTAAAGTTATCATCCGGAAAAGAAAATATAGAAGTGTCGCGGGAAGATAACTCAGTCATAAATTGACAAAATCTGCCCATCAACAATCCCAAACCAGATCTTCACAATATCAATGCACATACATGTTCCAAATTCAGTGAAACTCCATTGGTATTTTATCATCCGCAAATGAAAATAGGGATGTTTTATGGGCAGATAACTGTCAGAAACTGATGAAATTTGCCAATAAGTAATCCCAAACCAGATCTCCACAATGTCAATGCACACACCAAGTGTAGTGAAAATCCATTGATATTTACTCAAGTTATCATCCGCAAATGAAAACACGGATGGACAGACAGATAACAGATGGACTGATGACAGATAGACAGACAGACACATGGACAACCAGTGTGATACCATAATACCCCACCACTATTGTGTGATGGGATATAAAAATTGCTTCATTCAAGAATCAAACAAATTGGGTGCTCAGATTTTTTAAGATGGCCACCTAATGATGATATTTCAATTATTTCGGATAAAATTCGTAGACTGCGTTTGACAGGTGCATGTTTAATAGAGGGAACTTTGCATTAAAATTTGTTTGCGGGGATACAGACTTGGCTGCTTAAGCAAGGGTCATGCTTAATAGAGGACTTAATGACAAATAGTGCAGATCTGGATCCGTTGGCTTCTTCAGAAGCCACTGATCTGGATCTATACTGTTTGAAAAAGGCAGGGCATATCTGGGTTCATCAGGACCAGGGTTAATATTTAGCATGCTGTGTAAAAAATTCAGCAGATGATATGAAATACTTTTCTTATTGTAAGCCTCTGCTTAATCAACCAATTAGCAGATCATTTTGTTATCTCAGTATGTACTGTTGAAAGACACATGAAACACTAAATCATCATCATGATCATCATCATTTTATTCTTCCCTAGAAAATAGAAATTGACAGTTCATGCAAATTGTCTCCTGAGAGGACACTTAGCATGAAAAAAAAATAAGAAAACTGTTGTGAGTTTGTCATTGTTTTGAAGAGATTGTCAATTGTTATAATCAATCATCAGTCACTTTTGCCTGTTATGATTGGAAAGATTTTTTTTAGCTTATTGGCAAATTCTTAGGAGCATAATTTTTCTCACTTTTTGGACAGGTTTTTAAAAAAAATCTGTCCTTTAAAATAGTGATGTTCGGGCTCGCAGTCATCGGGTGGGCGGGCGTCGTCCCAGGTTTACCTTTTGGTTAACCTTTTTTCAAAGTTATTTGTTACCTTTATTCTTCACTGGATTGCTCTCAGATTTGGTAGGGATGAAGAGTAGGACCAGTAGGCATGTCACTTTCTTCATTATGTACTTATCTCCCCTGACATACGAGGTTTACCTTTTCGTTAACCTTTTTGAAAAACCTGTCCATAATGCCATCAGGCATTTTTCTTGTTATTATAACAGGCAAAAATATAAGTGAAGATACCCAGGAAATGCCACAATCCCGAAGCACAACCTTTCCAAGGCACCAAAAGAAGGAGAGATGAGGAATAAATAAGGACAAAACAAACACCGCATTTGAAATCACCGAATTCTGATGCACCTCCGAATTACAAATGTATATTCGGTCCATATATAAAAAAAAAAAAAAAGAAAATACTAAGCAGTCTATTTAGCTCATTTAAGATTTGTGGTGAATCGATGTGAAAGAATTGATAAAAATAGCCTGAAATATGCATAGCTCCAGATAAGGCACTTATTTAGCCACAAAGTATTGGTATTTATCTTATTTTACCATGAAAACTTGTATAGGGTTCTCATTGGAAGCACTGCGCTGAAGATCTAATGAGTACCCACAACATATGTTTTCACGGAAAAATAAGAAAAGTATCATCTTACTTTTCTCTTATGAATAAATATTTGGGGGACGGCTTAAATAAGAATGAATATATTGTCTATAAGTCGATCAGTCGGTTTTACAAAACCAGTGGTCCACTATGAAATTTTGGCTGATTCCCAACACTAGTTTTTTATCTGTTGAATTTGCCTAGAGCATGCTAAGTGTAAAGTCCAATATAAAATGATAATATGCAAGTGCACTTTAAATTACAAAGTAAAGTGTGATTGCTTATGAAAACTGAATATATTGCACCCCTTAATATGTGAGTGGTGTCTGCATAAATATGCAGGTCGGCCTAGATCTTTTCTTCTGAGAAAAAATGGACTCAGGACCTCCTTATTAACCGATGAATACAGTATTTGTTAAAAGCCTAAAATTATCAGTTCAGGCTGTAGGTACTATTTTTATTAGCTCCCCTGAAGAGAGCTATTGCACTATCCTCAGCGTCGACGTTGGTGTTGGGGGCAGTGTTGGTGTCGGCATCCACAAATGTTAAAGTTTTTGTTAAAGTTTTGAAGATCTCATTATTTCCTAACCTTATCACCAATTTGATTCATCTTTGGTATGATGATACATATTGGTCCAAAATTTTGCGCAGTACTATCCCCACCACCCTAGGTCATGTCAGGGTCAAGGTCTTAGACTTAGAATTTTCATGTTGAAATTTTACGTCAAAATTTTTAGGATCTCATTACTTCAAAACTAAATGATGGATTTAGTTCCTATTTGGTATCAGGATAGATACTGGTGTAAAGTTTTTATCAGCACCATCAGCACTCATGACCGTGACCTTGAGGTTGAGGTCACAGACTTGGAATTTAAATATTAAAGTTTTCATTAAAGTTTTTAGGGCCTCATTATTTCCTAACTTTACCACCGATTTGATTCATCTTTGGTATGATGATACATATTGGTCCAAAATTTTGCACAGTACCATACCCACCACCCTAGATCATGTCAAGGTCAAGGTCACAGAATTAGAATTTTCATGTTGAAATTTTACGTCAAAGTTTTTAGGATCTCATTACTTCTAAACTACATGATGGATTTAGTTCCTATTTGGTATAATAATAGATACTGGTCAAAAGTTTTTATCAAGACCTTCAGCACTCATGACTATCCTTGAGGTGGAGATCACAGACTTAGAATTTCAATGTTAAAGTTTTTAAGACCTCATTAATTCCTAACCTTAGCACCGATTTGATTCATCTTTGGTATGATGATACATATTGGTCCAAACTTTTGCGCAGTACTGTCCTCACCCTCCCCCACCCACCCCCCTACCCACCCCTCTTTATGTTGTCATTTCTAAATTTTCATGTTAAAATTTTATGTCAAAGTTTTTAGGACCGCATTACTTCTAAACCAAACAATGGATTTAATTTATATTTAGTATCATGATATATACTGGTCCAAAGTTTTTATCAGCACCATCAGCACTCATGACCTTGACCTTGGGGTTGGGGTCACAGACTTAGAATTTTAAAAATGTTAAAGTTTTTGTTGAAGTTTTTAACACCTCATTCTCTCCTAACCTTATCACCAATTTGATTCACCTTTGGTTTGATGAAAACTTTGCACAGTGCAATCCCCCTCCCCAAAAGGTCATGTCAAAATCAAGGCCACAGAATTTTCCAGAAACAAAACGTGCAATATCAGGATGGCTATCCTGTCTGGCGACAGGTATTGTTGTTATAATTACAAAACAGTTCTAATCAACTCTTAGCACATGTTTTGGGAGAAATAGGAAAGAAAATGCATTCAAGAATTACATGGGTGTCAACTATAGGTAAATATTATATTTACATTTAAAAAAAAAAAAAAAAGAAAGAACACTCTCTATGTATTCATCAGTCTGATCATTTAATTCAGTCAGTCACATTTGGGCAATGCCACGAGAGAAGTGGGTATTTTGGTAGTGAACAGCAATCTCATATTACCTTTGCAAACATGTAAGCTGTCCACTAAAGGTTAAAAATTAGCAAAATCTTGATTGAACTGTGCATATATGGCCTGCGACATGGGAAAATGTGTCCTCTGGCATATCAGAATAGTGAAGGCCCAGATCAGCTTGCATATCCATGCAGTCTGATCAGGACCTTCACTGTCCTCTAACAGAATCATTGGACAGCATGGAATGTATCAGTGGAGAGCAAATTACTTGATGAGATTTTGTGCTTGGGATGAATCTGAACCTGTTCATTCTGCGTATGCTTGAAGACACATTTTCGCTATGCGTGGCCCACATGGCATCTAATCTTGGCATGTGCCTCAAAGATCACTTATAATCTCGTAATATTGCTATTAACCCTAGTCCTGCTGAACCCGGATATGTCGTGCCTTTGCAAACAATGTAGATCCAAATCAGTTGGCTTCTGAATAGCCTGCACTGTTTGCCATTCAATAAGTGAATTTATATCAACAATCTGGATCAAGTAATATGATTGGCCGAAAGTCAGAAATGGGCGTAGCATTTTAATCTATTCAGCAGGACAAGGGTTTTTAAGGGGAATGGCTACACTTCCAAGTTACTGACAGGAAATGTTTACCACCTTACCTCTCGTAAAACATGGCAGAAAATTGTCTAATTGTATACAGTTCCCCCTTAATGTTAAATTGTTGCCTTGTTATATATAGAGCCACTTCAAACAGACATTGTCAGCATATACCCAGATTAGCCTGCACTTCAATACAATCTGATCAGCATATATGCAGTTCTTTGATACTATCTCCAAACATGCATTTATCAGTGACACACGTATCATATTATAACCAGACACTTAACTCCTTACAATACTTACCCTATCATTAAGACTTACCGTATTCAACCTAATTATGACACATACCCCTATAAGCACACAGTCAAGCAATTCACTAGTCATCAGATTACAGCCAGTGTACTTTTTGGCTACTTTATAAAGGGATATGTTGTGGGTACCCATTTGAATTGCATCAACTTGTCGATGCAATTCAGATGAGTACCCGCAGCATATGCTTTTATAAAGGAAATCAGAAACACACACATCCACACACACACACACACAAATCGCATAAACACCATTAAATTATTCATTTACTGATCTTGTTTTTAAGGAGTACTTTTAGTAGGTGAATACATATTTTACTACAAGTTTTCCCAGTAATTTTGAAAAACCTAAGTGCACAATGTGGTAATTAGGTTGAATATGGTAACTTCTTGCCATTATTTTTCACCCTTTCATCCAGGCACTTAATACATTACCATACTTACCCTGTCATTTGAACAATTCCATTTGACTACTGAGTGATTTAGCTTATAAGTGCAGGCTGAATGACAAACCTGATCTAACTTCTCAGACATGTCTATTTGGATAGTTAGGGTAATTATTGTTAAAATCTGACCAGACTGTACTGTTGATGTCTGTTTGGAGAGGCTTATTGATTGGTTTGGTGGATAACTGTAATTGTAACTATTCGGACAATACTCCTTCTGTACTTGTCTGATATTTTGAACACATCTATTTGAACCCCGTGATTGAGTCCGAAAGGTGCTGTCTGAATGCAGATTGCATAAACTCAATCAAATTCCTCCTCTAGGAATTTGATCTAGAGGGAAGAATTTTATTTGGTTCTACAGTGTTTGCTCAGGCTTTTCTGTCCAGTTATTTAGGTTAAGTGGAGCATGTACGTAACTGTATTGTTGACAAGAAATGTTCATTTTGTTTTTATTAGCGTCTGTGCAATATGTCAGTCAGTTAAATGTAGTCATTAAACAAACCAGTTTTGACTTCTGTTTTAATATTACCATAATAACCCTAAGTATTGGGACAACCAGGCCCAAGCAAACTGTGTAGACCCAGATCAGATGCCACAAAATGCGGCATCTGATCAGGATCTTTACTGTTTGCCACTCATCCAGCAAGGTTTTAAACACATCAACAGGTTGTGGAAGCAACCTTTTTAAATTTTAGGACAAGTATGGTAAATAATATCACCAATTTGTCGTCTGCTGAATTAGTCCAGAGAGTGGTAATGGTTAATTAGATATCAATATGATAATTCTATAATATTGAAAGGAGAAAGAAAGTCTCTTCCTGCTTCAGGAAATTGGCCTCTTCCTTCAAACCAGGAGATACAATATTTAAGTCAACTTATCTGAGCATAACAGATAATAGATCTATTATCTATCTTTACACCCAGATCAGGACTGGCCTCGGTAGCTCAGTTGGATGCGCATCCGCCTGGTGAGCAGGAATTTGCGGTTTCCACCCCTGCTGGGTCAGCAACATCCTTTTGTGGAGATTGATCATGAAATATTTTCTACGGTCATTTTCTCCTTTCCGCTGATTCAAGAGTTATGGTTCTTACACACTGCACTTCCATTGAATGTCCCGATTTTTGTAATTTAAAATAATTCCCTTCAGCTCTTTTGGAGTTATACCCCAGACAAGAAAATTTAATAAAGGGAAATAATTAAAAAAAGTAAGCAAGGTAGAGTTAAGGTTCTTGTATACTGCACTTCTTCTCAACAGCCTTTATCAACAACAAAACCCCTTTGATACTTTTGGAGTTAAGCTCCAGACAAAAGTGTGACAGACACACAAATATACTGAAAGTGTAAAAGAGGGATAATACTGTAATGAGGAAAGAAAGAGTTATGGTTCTTGGCACTGCACTTCCACTGAATGTCCTCTACCTTTGTATGCAGTTTGAATTAATTCTCTTCAGCTTCAGTACTTCTGTAGTTATGCAACCCCCTCCACCCCCCACTGCCCCCCCCCCCCCCCCCCCCACCCACAACCCCAACAAGAAAATTTAATGAAGGGAAATTATTAAAAAAGTAAGCAAGGTAGAGATAAGGTTCTTGTATACTGCACTTCCTTTCAATGTCCTTTATAATTTTATGAGGTTTTAACTAAATTCCTTGAAATGTTATGCTGCAGACAAAAATGTGACATATTGACACACGGATGGACGGAGACCATTACCATATTCCCATTCATCTTTTGTGGAGGGATAACTATAACGCTCAGGGAAGCAAGAAAAGGCTTTGAATATAATAGACAATTACCTCGTTTATCTATAGGATTTAGGACCACACTTCTAGTCATTTTTCTTACTTTTAAATATTCATTTTTCTCTATTTTAAACATTTCAAATTTTGTGTCCTGCTTTTTTCAGCAGGGTCTTCAGAATATTTTATACAGGTAGACAGTAGATTGTGCCCGGTGAATGAGAGTTCCATGATATTGTTCTTCCCTTTTTGTTCACTTTTCTTCCTGTTTATAGAACTGTAAACTTGTAACTTACATGCAGTGCACAGTCCCATGGTCTTTTTAGAATCTATATTTGATAAGCTGGAGCAAGTGCTAATTAGCAGTCTTATTTTGTCTCCCAATACGTCACTATTATTATGTCCCCCCACTACCAAAGGGGGCGGGGAGGGACATATTGTTTTTGGGATGGATCCCGTTGGCGCCGGCATCAGCATCGGCGTCGGTGTAAAACTTCTTGTCCGCCTTGTAACTTGAATACCCTTTGGAATATTTTGACGATACTTGGTAGAACAGGACCAGACGACGTGTTGCCTACAAGAATGACAACTCTGCCTTTCTTACTTTTGGAGTTATCACCCTTTGTTTTATTTGAAAAAGATTTCGTGTCTGCTCTGTAACTCAACTACCCTTTGGAATATTTCGATGGTACTTGGCAGAAATGTAGAACAGGACCAAACAACATATCAGGTACAAGAATGACAACTCTGCCTTTCTTACTTTTGGCGTTATCTCCCTTTGTTATATTTGACAGTCGTAATCCATTGATTTCGTGTCCGCTCTGTTAAGTCAAAAACCCTTTGGAATATTTTTATGATACTTGGTAGAAATGTAGAACAGGACAAGATGATGTGTCTTATACAAGAATAACAACTCTACCTTTCTTACTTTTGGCGTTATCTACCTTTGTTATATCTGACAGTGATTATCCATTGATTTCGTGTCCGCTCTGTAAGTCAAAGACCCTTTGGAATATTTTTATGTTACTCGGTAGAAATGTAGAACAGAACAAGACGACTTGTCTCGTACAAGAATGACAAATCTGCCTTTCTTACTTTTGGCATTATCTCCCTTTGTTATGTCTGACAGTGATTATCCATTGATTTTGTGTCTGCTCTGGCATTATCTCCCTTTGTTATGTCTGACGGTGATTATCCATTGATTTTGTGTCTGTTCTGTCAGTCAAAGACCCCTTGGAATATTTTTATGTTACTTAGTAGAAATGTAGAACAGGACCAGACGACGTGTCCTGTACAAGAATGACAACTCTGGCTTTCTAACTTTTGGAGTTGTCTCCCTTTGTTTTGTTTGAAATAGATTTCTGATCTGCTCTGTATACCCTTCTGCTCTGGAATACCCTTCAGAATATTTTGATGGTACCTTGTAGAATTGTAGAATAGGACAAGATGACATGTTCCTTACAAGAATGACAAGTCTGCCTTCCTTATTTTTGCTGTTATCTCCCTTTGTTATATTTGACACTGATTATGCATTAATTTAGTGTCCGCTATGTAAGTCAAATACTCTTTGGAATATTTGATGATACAAATAGTAATGAAGAACAGGACCAGACGACATGTCACATAAAAGAATGACAACTTTGGCTTTTTTTTACTTTTTGAGTTAATTCCCCTTCTTGTGTTTGAATTTGATTTCTTGTCTCTGCTCTGTAACATGAATACCCTAGGGAATATTTTGATGATGCTTGGTACATATGTAGAACAGGACGAGATGATGTGTTTGTGTACAAGAATGACAACTCTGGTGGGATTGGGGGGTAGGGGGAGGGGTGGGGGTGGACATATGTTTTTTTCTAAAAAACCTTTTCTAGTAGTAAAGTTTATAAATTCTGATCCTCTATGATCATTGAGCCCATTTAATTGATATGAGAGTTGCTGGAGAGGCCTAATTAGCCAAGACTAGCTAGTCTGGCCCAAAGGACCTTGACACTTAACCCTTGTCATGTTGACACTTTTTTTTGTGTTGTGTTTTTACGGCCCAGTCAACTCAATGAGATCATGACTCAAGCTCAGTCAGTTTACCTAACCACACTTACACTGGGCAGGCTTAGTCCTCTAAGGGGTTAATCAGTATTGTGCACATTCTTTCGCGAGAAACTGACAACTGCCCTTCTTGAATCAGCAGAAGGGAGAGAATGACCATAAAGAATTTTTCATGATCAATGTCAACCCAGCTGGAGTTGAACTAGCAACCTCAAGATCACCAGCCTCCCGAGGTAAGCTCATATTAAGCTGGACAGTTTATCTATTCACACTTTTCCTGGACAGGTTTAGTCCTCTAAAGGGGTTAACAAGTGCTTGTACAAATACTTTTGCCAGTAACAGACAACTGCCTTTCTTGAATCAGCAGTAGGGGTAGAATGACCGAAGAAATGATTTCACGATCAGTCGCCACAAAAGTTATGTGGCTGAGCTGGGATTCCAACTTGTGACCCCTGGATCTGCAGTCAAGACATGCAACCGTTCTATGAAGCCTGGTTGCTGGAGATGGAATTACCGTATTCAATCTAATTACCACACTGTGTGCTTAGGTTTTTCAAAAATGCTTGGAAAATATGGACCTACCTATACTAAAGGTACACTTTAAAAAAAAAAAAAAAAAAAAAAACTGCAAAGGGCTTATGAAATAATGCTTATGTGATGTTTTTGTATGTTTTTTTTTTTTTTATTTTCTTTATAAAGCATATGTTGTGGGTACTCATTTGAATTGTATCGACAAATCAATGCAATTCAAATGGGTACCCACAACATATGCCTTTATAAAGAAGTAGACAAAAATTACACTGGCTGTAATCTTAAGACTACAGAATTACTTGACTGTGCGCTTATAGGAGCATATATGGTAATTAGATCGAATACGGTATGCTCAGGACTGTACAGTGCTTCATTGCACAGAGCCTTTCATTATTACCATTGAATGTTGAAAGTGAAATAAAACACCAAGTCATCATCGTCTGCAAAGCAGATGAGTCACATGAAATGTTATATCTCATTTTCTCAGAAAAAAATATTTCAAAATGTCTGCTGCAGTTGAGTCTTCATCAACTGTATCCTTAGACCACATCGTCTGATACTTCTCTTATTATAGGCATGTTTGTTAGGGAAGAATTGAGATGAGTAATTTCCTCCAGTTTTCCAGAAAAAAAACAACAAAAAATGTGGGTATTCATTAGAAGGGAGGCACCTCTAATGAGTACCTACAACATATGATTTACTGGAGAAATAGTATAAATGATCCCAGAACTATCACTAAATACAAGTCCTCTGATGTTATGGTAAGAAGGAATTGAAGAAAAAGATTGACCATGTCAGCTTTTATTTATGAAATACAATATATATGTATACAAAGATATCAACAATGGAAGAGTCTTAAAATGACATAAAAATATATTTGCATGCTTCTGTAACAACGGAGCCCTCTAACATAAAACTGACCATATGACATATGCAACACAGGCCCAGATCAGGGTGCTCAGCTACATAGTCTAATCAGTCTATGCTCTTTACCCCTAAAGCGCCAAGAAAAACTGCATCTGAAAATGTCATCTGTTTATGTCGTCTGCTGAATATTCTTGCAAACTTCTCAAAGCTATTTTTTGCATACCGGCAAAGGAGCAGTCTGATCGGTCCACACTGTTTGCAGAAATGACTTAAAATCACAAGCAGAAGACAAAGCAGACGACAATTGTTGTGATTGGCGCTTTAAGGGTTAAAGGATCTTTAACCCCTGTCATGCTGAATAAATTAAGATGCTACACTCACTCCTAATTTTCAGCCAATCAGTTTACTTGATCCAGGTTGTTGATACAAATTCAAATACTAAATGGCAAACTGTGCAGATCCAGATCAGTTGGCTTTCAAAGAACTGACTGATTGATTGAGTTGGGGTTTAACGACATCAACCCTTGTGGGTCATTTTGTGTCGTCTCCCAGAGAAAGGGAGAAGAGAGACAGAAGAGACAGTTGAGGAGATGAAAGAGAGTGACAGGGGAGAAAGTAGTTGTGGTCATGGTACCCAAGCCATAATCCAAACTCATAAATTCGTAAGCGAATGACGAATCAGAATGTTCAGGCCAACAGACATGGACCCCAGAATATAGAGTGTAATCAGGCGTCCGCAGAAAGTAAGCATTACTTGGTAAGCAAGCTTTGCCCACCACACCCATAGGCCTGAAAGGAAACGAAAGTGAAGGAAAAGAAGAAAGAAAAACATTCCCCCTCTACCCTTCACTGCTGCAAGGACAGCAGGCCTTGCCCAAATGTAAGCCAATATCTGATGGATGCCTCTGTGACGTAAGATACACGACACCTTTGCCTCACCCAACCACCCCCTGGCTTCTTAAGAAGTCAACTGATCTGGATCCACCTTGTTTGCAAAGGCAGGGTACCGGTATATCAGGGTTGAGCAGGACAAGGGTTAAAATCTATAATATGTCTGTCATAGTTTGTTTAATCTTCCTCTTGATTCATTAGGTTATGTTCTGTGAAAGAGGCTCATCCTGGACATCTTCTTTACTGTTTTCCAAAATTCTGTTAGTACACATTAACCTCTTTATAACATGGTTCATTATAACACGGTTTTGGATACAACACGGTTCAAAGATGGATCAAAAAATGTATAGATTATATAGAAAAATGACCATAAATGGTCATTTTTCTATATAATCTATACATTTTTGTTTGGATATAACACGGTTGTATAACTAACGGTTTATGCTTTCAACCCCAGCAACAGTGTTATAAGGAGGTTGTGGTGTAAATAGCTCAGAATATGATGACAGATGCACAGTCTGATCTGTGCCTTTGATGGACACACGCCATATGGTACATTATCTCACTTTGCTGCTCGACAAAACATGTTGTGACATCAGCATCATCTAATATCTGTTTCCATGGAGAAATAGCAAACATACCCAAATATCCTGCTTACCTGGACAAGCCTTTATAATTATGGTAAATGTCCTAAAATTCCATATACCAAAGTTTCTGACAAAAGAGCACATTTTGCAAACAGCGCAGACCCAGACCAGGAGCAGTCTGATCAAGGTCTACATTATTTATCATTACACTTAATATTTTAAGAAATAACTATACAAAAAGCAAAATTTAGGCCAAACAAGAATAAGATGTAGCACACATACAGACTCCTTTATCATATACTGACTCCTTTGTAATTCATTGCTCAGGATGTAAACTGGAAGTGGAGTTAATTGTAAACAAAAAATATTACCAAAATTTTCAAAGGGTCATAATTCTGCTAATATTTGGTAAACTGTAACCTCGAAACAATATGTGCTGTTCCACATCATGGTGTAACTATTTACAAAGTTTCAGCTTGATTGGATGTAAACTAGAGGAGTAAGCCAGAAACGAAAAGTTGCAAAAAATTTCGAAGGGGCATAAATCTGCTAATATCTGGTGAACTGTAACCTCAAAACACTATCTGCTGCTCCACATCATGGTCAAGAAATCACAATAAATCAGGTTTCAGCTTGATCAGATGTAAACTGTAAGAGTTAACTGGAAACGAAAAGTTTACAGAAATTTTCAAAGGGGCATAACTTTGCTAATATTTGGTGGACTGTAACCCTGAAACAATATGCACTGCTCCACATCATGGTCTAACTATAACTCAAGTTTCAGCTTGATTGGATGTAAACTGTAGGAAGAGTTAGCTGGAAATGAAACGGTTTACCGACAGATGGACGAATGGATGCCAGACCCCATAACATAATACGCATATAAAAAAGTAATGAATAAAGTGTTAGAAATGTTAGGACATTTACCATATGGGCAATGCCACCAGGCATATGCAGACAGTGAAGGCCCAGATCAACTTGGCATCTGCTGTCCGCTAACAGAATCTTTGGATACTATAGACTGTATCAATGGAAAGCAAAGGCCCGGATGAGACCTTGCACATGCGCAGAATGACTTGAATCCGCACATTTTGAGCATACTTAAAGGCATTTTTTTCGCTTGTTGCAGCCCATATGTGATATGAATGGGATTTCTCCAGGGGGGTTTAATAATAACATCTCTCTCAAATAGATCTATATACAAGAAGACTAGAAGTAAGAAATAAGCAGGAGAACCACAAAACAGGCAACAATACAACATAAAACTAAAGCATGCATTCCTCAAGAGAATGGTGAAAACTGGACAAACCTGTACATTAGGAGAGTACAGTCTGAATCACTGCTCTTTGCTCTACAAAATAAAACAACACTGTACAAAAATAAATCAGTCATTTATCTAGACAGAATGCTTTTATGTCACCAAAAAAGTTGCTAGTTTCCTTGTTTCTCCACAAAAACGTATGTTGTGGTATCTTGGTACTCGTCAGAAGTGCCTCTGAGGTACTTCTAATGATTACCCATAACCTATGTTTTCATGGGGAAATAAGCAAAATATTTATGAGGACCTTGACCTGATTGAACTGGTGCATGGACTGCCATAGGTCTATATAAACAGAATAGATCTACAATGTATTCAACAGATGGTTTTTGCACCAAAATGTATCTTTTGGGTATTAACCTCATTGACTACTCACCTTCATGAGTATTGACAATCTACCTTTTCTTGTAAAAATAACAAAAAACATCTTAAACTTAAAAGCACAAAGCAATGGATGGACAGACCCATTTTAATAGTTCCCTTCAACTATCGTTGGGGGACAATAAAAAAACTAGACGTGCACGAAGTACACAAATGCCCCTGCCCTTTGAACCTCTAGCACCACCCCAGGGCACAACCTAGGGGTAACATTAGCACAGGGTTGAATGTTTAGGTCTGGGTCAGTAGCATACCAAATTTCAACTTCCTAGCATGCAAAAGATACCAAAGTTATGACGTCCAAGAGAAATGCGGATGTAAATGCCAATGTAAATTTGATTGTAAAATCAGACCTGTTATACATTTTGACCCCTATCCCCACCCCAGGGCAATATCTAGGGGCTTCTCTAGCACAGTGTTTAACCCATTGTAGTCGGGAGACCCGTAAAAGGGTAACTGGCAAACAGTTCAGACCCAGATCAGACGCCTGATCAGATCAGATGCTGTGGAATGTGGCATCTGATCAGGGTCTCCACTGTTTGCAAATAGTTTAGCCATTTTTCTCTAGGAATATGTAAGTCTCATAGCTGGATGTACCTAAAATTGAAATTGGACTCTTCCAATATATAGTATGGGAGAGTCTATTCAGTATACAATGGGTTAATGTTTAGGTCTGGATAAGTAGCATACCTAACTTCAACTTCCTAGCATAAAAGATACCACAGTTATGACCTCCAAGAGAAAGGCGGATGTAAATGGCAATGTAAAATCTAACAGGTTATACAATTTGATCCCTATCCATCTCCAGCCCAGGGCATAACCTAGGGTCAGCTCTAGCACAGAGTTGAAGGTTTAGGTCTGGATAAGTAGCATACTAAATTTCAACTTCCTAGCATAAAAGGTACCCAAGTTATGACCTCCAAAGGAAATGCAAACGTAAATGTCAATGTAAATTAGAATGTACCAACTTAAACATTTATTGGATTTTGGTTACAAACATGACATAGGCATCTGCGGACGAAATATCCTGGGTTAATGCTATATGCCCCACTGCTGTCTTCGGCAGGTGGAGGCATAAAAAAAATAATTCGTAATTATTTGTATATAACCTGAATGAATGCCGGCCTCGGTGGCTCAGTTGGATGCGCCGTCCGACTGGAGACCAGGAGGTCGCGGGTTCAACCCCCGCCGAGGTCGGCAACATTCTTTCGTGGAGACTGATCATGAAATATTTTCTACGGTCATTCTCTCCCTTCCGCTGATTCAAGAAGGGCAGTTGTCAGTTTCTGGCAAAAGAATGTGCACAATACCGGTTAACCGCTTAGAGGACTAAGCCTGCCCAGTAAACGTGTGGTTAGGTAAACTGACCGCGCTCGACATGACCCCATTGGGTTGACTGGACCGTAAAACCTCAACACAAACAAACAAAATATAACCTGAATGGTATTTCAAGTTTTTTCAATGAAACAAGGTACAAAAATCACTCATTTTTAAAGAATTGTGACGTACATATCCAAATGACTCACTATGTAATGAGCATTTTAAAAAATTTTAACACTACATATTATATAGTTCATCCTCTTTCAGCATTTTTATGTCCCACCAGTCACTTTGTGATGAAAAGGCAATAACATGTCAGACAAGTGAGTAACACACAGCCACCACACATAGACATCATACACAAATTCTTATCCCTTAAGGCACTGAGAAAAGAATGTATCACAAAACATTCTAATTTTAATTTCAAAGTAAATGAGACTTGGCATATCATGTGAACCATGTACAAGGTAGACAATGAAATGTCAAGCCTTATTTTGTCTGAAAAATCTAAAAGTCCTCAGCTACAGTTTAAGATTACTTGCATAATCAGCATACGGTATAAATAGTTTCTATGGTAAATATTCTATAAAAGTGTAAAATTTTATAATCCCAAGGCACATGATACAGCAAAACAAATGCAAACAAGTTAACATGATATTACATAGCTCTTGATAAGGCACATTTTTTCAACCAAAAAGTATCTATATTTTTCTTATTTCTCAATAAAAACATATGTTGTGGGTACTCATCAGAAGTGCCTCGCAGTGGCGCTTCTAATGAGTACCAACAACATATGTTTTCATTGAGAAATAAGAAAATTATTTAGCTGATACCCACTCTTATCTAGACCTATGATATTATTATTAAACGCTTCTATTGTGAGATTTTTAGGCTTTAGTTACAGCACCAGTTATTACGCTTTGCATGTTGGGTAAAAAATTTCAGCAGACAACATTTTGAAATACTTTTATTTTTCCCAGAAAATAGGGTTTCACATTTGGTCAGATCCTATTTTCTAAGAAACATTTGAAACATATCATCAGTTTGTCATCCGCTGAATTTGCCCATAGCATGGTATGCGTTAACTTTTAGAGACATTTTAAAATGACAACAAACAATAAAAAAATCTTATTTTCCCTGTACTTCACTAAGAATAGAAAGAACATGGTTTTGTGCCTGAAAATGGACATTTTATTCAAAATGTTCAACATGAGACAAAAAGGATAATGTATGAAGCATCAGGTTAACCCATTTTAGTTGGAGGAAACCCCACAAAAGGGTAATTGGCAAACAGTGCTGACCCAAATCAAGATGCCACAAAGTCTGATCAGGGTTTACACTGTTTGCATCAATTACAGGAATTTCCATAAAACATAGGAATAATAAAAAACGGACACCCTGCTATTGGAAACAAACTGGTCCAAAGAGTTGTGCTGGAAGTGTCCACTCATGTAAATGGGTTAAACAAGCTAAAGCTTGACATTTCATTCCAGACGTTTCTTATAGGATTTTCAAGCATTACCATATCTACCCAAAGTATTTGAAAAGATAGGCTAGAAAGGTGCCTGAGCATGGTCTATACTATTTAACATACATCCAACAATTTTTTGACATGTCAACTGGTAGTAAATCGACTTGTTCAAATTTTAGGTCAGAACCTGGACACAGACCTCACTGACAGACAGAACCTGGACACAGACCTCACTGACAGATGGAATCTGGACACAGACCCCACTAACAGATAGAACCTGGACACAGACCTCACTGACAGATGGAACCTGGACACAGACCGCACTGATAGATGGAATCTGGACACAGAGCTCACTGACAGATGGCATCTGGACACAGACCTCACTGACAGATGGAACCTGGACACAGACCTCAATGACAGATGGAACCTGGACACAGATCTCACTGACAGATGGAATCTGGACACAGGCCTCACTAAATGACAGATGGAACCCAGACAGAGACTACATTGACAGATGGAACCTGGACACAAAGCTCACTGACTGATGGTGCCTGGACACAGACCTCATTGGCAGATAGAACCTGGACACAGACATCATTGACAGATGGAACCTGGACTCAGAGCTCACTGAGAGATGCAGCCTGCACACAGATATCATTCACTGATCGAACCTGGACACAGACCTCATTGATATATGGCATCTAGATGCAGAGCTCACTGACAGATGGAACCTGGACACAGAGCTCATTGACAGATGGAACCTGGACATAGATGTCACTTACATATGAAATCTGGACACACTCACTGACAGATGGAACCTGGACCCAGACCTCATTGACAGATGGAACCTGGACACATACCTCACTGATAAATGGAACCTGGACACAGACCTCACTGACAGATGGAACCTGAAAACAAATCACACTGACAGATGAAATCTGGACACAGACCTCATTGACAGGTGGAAACTGGACACAGAGCTTACTGTTAAATGGAATCTTGACAGAGATCTCATGGACAGATGAAACCTTGATACAGACCACAATGACAGATGGAACCTGGACAGAGACCACACTGATAGATGGAACCTTGACACAAACCTCATTGACAGATGGAACCTTGACAATGAGTTCACAGACAGATGGAACCTGGACACAGACCTCAGTGACAGATGGAACCTGGAGACAAACCTAATCAACTGATGGCATCTGGACACAGACCTCATTGGCAGATGGAACCTGGACACAGAGCTCACTGAGTGAGTGGAATCTGGACACAGATATCCCTGACAGATGAAATATGGGCACAGACCTCACTGACAGATCAAATCTGGGCACAGACCTCAATGACAGATGGAACCTGGACACAGACCTCAATGACAGATGGAACCTGCACATAGACCTCACTGACAGCTGGAACCTGGACATACCCTCACTGACAGATGGAACCTGGACACAGACCTCATTGACAGATAGAACCTGGACACAGACCTCACTGAAAGATGGAGCCTGGACATAGACCTCACTGACAGCTGGAGCAGGACACCGACCTCACAGACAGATGGAACCTAAACACCGAGCTCACTGACAGATGGAACCTGGACACAGACCTTACTGACAGATGGAACCTGGACACAGACCTCACTGACAGATGGAACCTGGACATAGACCTCACTGACAGATGGAACCTGGACATAGACCTCACTGACAGCTAGAACCTAGACACAGACCTCACTGACAGATGGAACCTGGACACAGACCTCACTGACAGATGGAACATGGACATAGACCTCACTGACAGCTGGAACCTGGACATAGACCTCACTGACAGATGGAACCTGGACATAGACCTCACTGACAGATGGAACCCGGACACAGACCTTACTGGAAGATGGAGCCTGGACATAGACCTCACTGACAGCTCGAACCTGGACACACACCTCACTGACAGATGGAACCTAGACACAGACCTCAGGGACAGATGGAACCTGGACACAGACCTTACTGACAGATGGAACCTGGACACAGGCCTCACTGAAAGCTGGAACCCAGACACAGAGCTCATTCATAGGATGAATCTGGTCACAGTGTTCACAGTCAGATAGAACCTTGACAAAGACTCCCTGACAATAGCAAATGGCCACAGACCACCAACAGATGGGAACAAGTGACAGGCACCATTACAGATAGAGACACTGACCTCAATGACAGCAAGAACTGAGACAGACCTCAATGACAGAAAGAACCTGGACATAGATGGCCATGTTAACTAAAGCTAATACTCCAATTTTCATTCTTTGTTTCCAAGGTAAGCCTTTGCAGATTTTATTTCACTGAGAGAGTATCACATTCAAATGCAGAGTGTAGCAGACAGCTAATTCTATAATTTTTTTTTTCTTTTCTTTTCTTTTTCTTAAGATCATTTCCCATCTAATAAAAAATCTAACAGCTAGAGGATCAACATATTTGTAAATGCATACACAGAAACCAAAGACTAATCAGTATATATGTGCATTATCAACAATGTTCACTGACAACACATTTAGACTTAGATATAGCCTTTTAAAGACTTTAACCAATTCCGAAGTTGATGTGGTGACTGCTATATCTCTACCAGTACTTTCGTACATGGGAAATAATAATTATTATTGTAACATGGAAAAATTTACTTATTAACATAGAAGCATTTCCTCAAAGTATATATTAAATCTCTAAGTATGCAGCAGTATAAACTTAACAGTTCCTGATATTTTGATAAAACTGAAGGCACACACTGGTTTGTTTGTGCCGAGGTTTTACTGCCCAGTCAACCCTATGGGGTCATGTTGAGCACAGTCAGTTTACCTAACCACACTTTTACTGGGTAGAATTAGTCCTCTATGCAGTTAACCAGTATTGTGCACATTCTTTTGCCAGAAACTGACAACTACCCTTCTTGAATCAGCAGAAGGAAAAGAATGACCATAAATGTATTACATGATCGATCTCCACAAAAGAATGTTACTGACCTGGCGGGAATCAAACCCACAAGCTCCTGATCTTCAGTCAGACGTGCATCCAACTCAGCCACTGAGGCCAGCACACACACATTGGTAAAGAAAACAACAGTAATAATCAATGCTTAGCATCCAGGAAAAAAAAATTCAGCAGATGAAATATTGAAAAATATTTCACATTTTTTTTTCCCAGGAAACACATTTTGACCTTTTATGCAAACTGACTCCAATGGAGACAATTTGCATGAAATGAAAATTCCTGTTTTCTGAGAAAAATTAAAAAATAATATTAATTTGTCATCTGCTAAATTAGTCCAAAGACTGGTAAAGGTTAATTGTGAATTTTCTATGCTTTACGACAAACAGGATTTCAAATTTCCAAATGTTAATTTTCCATTTCTGAGCAGCAATACTCCTTCTGCACTAGCATAGTATTTAGGTTTCACATTTAATCCATTATGCTAGAGCCTGCTCTGAGTATAGGGACTTTATTGAACAAGAAAAACTGCTCACTACAAGATTGTTGACTCAGAGATACCAAGGAACGAATCTGGTGTCAAAACTTAAGAAGTTCTACGGGAGGCATAATGACCATGTCGATCCTTACAATGTGGCTGTTTCCAGACTTCATCTGATGTTTTTGCTACAGCCAAGCCATAAACAGACTTTTTAAACCCTGAACATTAATTCCTGTATTTTCCTAAATCTCTAGGCTATGAGGCATGGTGGGCAAAGCATGCTTACCAAGTTATGCTTACTTTACATGGACATCTGATTACAGCTCATTTATTTTGGGTCCATGTCTGTCTGTCTAAAGTTATCTTATTTTGCCTTTGTGTCAATTGACTTTATGAATTTCCAGAATATGATTTTGGTATGTTGATCTAAGACTCATTCTTGTAATAATATCATTCTACTTGTCAGGTGCATCCAGTCCCCTTTATTCTTTGCATGCTGTGTAATTTCGCATGCTTTTTGGTCATCTGCTGATTTTTTTAAAAAAATAACTTTTTCAAAAAATTCTTTCGCAAATACCATCAGAGTGTCAAACAGTTTGTATCCAGATCAGGCCCTACATTTTGTTGGGACTGATCTGGGTCCAAACTGTTTGCAAAGGTTATCAGCAGACAACAAAAGTTGCATCTAGTGGGGAAAGAGTTAATTGCTGCTTACAAAATATTCTTTTTCTCATCAATGTTTGAATGTATCTACGTGCAATAAGGCACTAATGGACAAACTATAACTACACACTGTAACATGTAAAGTAAAATGGGCCTATACACATACACAAAGTTAACAGTGTGGGCCAGGATTAGCCTGCACATCTGCAGTCTGGTCTGGAACTTTGTTGTTAGTCAGTTACTTTCACAGCAGAACAATGGTGGTATTACTGACATTAGTAATTACTGGCATTGCTATATCAATACAAAAGGAATTCCCTTGTGAAATAGTGGCTACAACGCCTGATCTATTAATTATGAATACAAAAAAAGTCACTAAGTTGAGAAACAAGAGGCCCATGGGCCATGGGTCGCTCACCTGAGTGACATAGCCACTGCAGATATGCAGATGTTATGCAACATTTTTCCAATCCTGTCATCGCAACTAATGAAAAGATCATCCTTTAAGCAGTTTGAAGAAGAATATTATATATGGCATGACAGTCAATGGAGTGTGATCATTTGAACAAACTCTCAATCACAATTTCAACAGTAGGATCAATGTGAAATTTGGAGGAAATTGGCTAAGTGGTTTCTGAAGAATCATGATTTTATACATGTAAACAGCACAGTGGCAGGGAAATATATGGCAGCCATCTTGGATTTCCAATCAGAATGATTTTAGCTACTGTTGATCTACAAGTCACTTCGATACTTCCAATGAACTTTTAGTCAATTGCCCGTTCGGTTCAGGAGAGAAAGTTCAAAACAAGATTTTCAAGATGGCCAGCATAGCTGCAATTTGGGATTTCCTATTGCAACGATTTGAGCTATTTTTTATCTACAAGTCACCCCGATGCTTCCTACCAAGTTTCGAGTCAATTGGCCTTTCAGTTCAGAAGAAGAAGGGAAAAATAGATTTTCAAGATGGCCAACATCTTGGATTTCCGATCAGAACGATTTTAGCTATTTTTATATCTACAAGTCATACCAATCCTTCCTACCAATTTTCAAATCAACTGGCCCTTTGGTTCAGGAAAATAAGCGAAAAAATGTGTTTCAAGATGGCTGCCATGACGGCCATCTTGGATTTCCGATCCAAACAATTTAAGCTATTTTAGATCTACAAGTCACCCAAATGCTTCCTACCAAGTTTCGAGTCAAATGGCCTTTCAGTTCAGGAGAAGAAGCGGAAAATAGATTTTCAAGATGGCTGTCATGGCGGCCATCTTGGATTTCTGATAGGGACGATTTTATCGATTTTTTGATCTACCGGTCACCCTGATGCTTCCTACCTAGTTTAAAGTCAATAAGCCTTTCGGTTCAAGAGAAGAAGTGAAAAATAGATTTTCAAGATGGCCGCCATGGCGGCTTTCTTGGATTTTCAATCGGAACAATTTTAGCCAATTTCAATCTATGTCACTCTGATGCTTCCTACCAAGTTTCAAGTCAATTAGCTTTTGGGTTTAGGAGAAGAAGCGAAAAAAAGATTTTCAAGATGGCCACCATGGCAGCCATCTTGGATTTCCGATCAGCATGATTTTAGCTACTTTTTATCTACAAATCACCCTGATGCTTCCTACCAAGTTTTGAGTCAATTGGCCTTTTGGCTCAGGAGAAGAAGCTAAAAATAGATTTTCAAGATGGCGGCCATCTTGGATTCCCGATTCGAACGATTTTAGCTACTTTTGATCTACAAGTCACTCCGATGCTTCCTACCAAGTTTCGAGTCAATTGGCATTTGGGATTAGGAGAAGAAGCGAAAAATAGAATTTCAAGATGGCCACCATGGCGGCCATCGGATTTACGATCGGCACGATTTTAGCTATTTTTGATCTACAAGTCACACAGATGCTTCTTAGCAAGTTTGGAGTCCATTGGCCTTTTGGTTCAGGAGAAGAAGCA
This sequence comes from Anodontia alba, assembly GCA_964016985.1. Classification (NCBI taxonomy): domain Eukaryota; kingdom Metazoa; phylum Mollusca; class Bivalvia; order Lucinida; family Lucinidae; genus Anodontia; species Anodontia alba. Next base: position 11,680,622 of record OZ024830.1, on the reverse strand, counting down.
AAAAAATAGATTTTCAAAATGGCGGCCACCTTGGATTTCTGATCAGAACGATTTTAGCTTTTTTTGATCTATAAGTCAACCCAATGCTTCCTACCATGTTTGGAGTCAATTGGCTTTTGGGTTCAGGAGAAGAAGCGAAAAATAGATTTTCGAGATGGCTGCCATGGCGGCCATCTTGGAATTACGATTGGCACAATTTTAGCTATTTTTGATCTACAAGTCACCCTGATGCTTCCTAGCAAGTTTGGAGTCAATTGGCCTTTCACTTCAGGAGAAGAAGCAAAAAATAGATTTTCAAGATGGCTGCCATGGCCACCATCTTGGATTTCCGATCGGCACAATTTTAGCTACTTTTGATCTACAAGTCACCCGGATGCTTCCTACCAAGTTTGGAGTCAACTGGCCTTTGGGTTCAGGAGAAGAAGCGAAAAATAGATTTTCAAGATGGTGGCCATCTTGGATTTCCGATCGGAACGATTTTAGCTATTTTTGATCTACAAGTCACCCTGATGCTTCCTACCATATATCGAGTCAATTGGCCCAGGAGTGTAGGAGGAGTAGGCTTTTAAAGCAATTGTTGACGCCGCACGTTGGATGACTGACATTGACTGACCACAATAGCTCACCATGAGCACTTCGTGCTCAGGTGAGCTAAAAAGCACAAATTTAGAACAACTGACTGACCATTTAATGTCCGACATACACAGAAAATTTACATCTCTTATAGATATTCCTATGGTGCACTTTCTAAAGGCCTCTCAAGCCTTTAAATTCTAATATATACTCTATGCTAATTTCAAATTACTGCACATCTCTGTAATATTCAAGTCATTTTGTACCAATAGCCATACTACACCCACTGAATTTCCATTTATTCACTCTGGTACAAGTTTCATTTTACATATCTGTCTACTGGAACTCCATCTAAACTGAATTATACTAGTTATTATTACCTCAAAACTTATCCATTATGTCCAGAAAATAAGCCTATTTTGCAGTAATTACTGCTCTAAAATGCAATTTCAACAAAAGATGCTATTTAGAAATGGAAGAAACACAACTTAAGATACGATAAGAAAATTTATTTTAAGATGGCAAGACCATAATTTCACCTTTCTGATTGGATAAATCATTATTCTTATATTTGGCTGCATCATATCATAAAAAATATTTTAAAATTTAGAAAACACCCTATGAACGAACCAATAAAGTTGTATGATCACATCTGCATCATTATACATGCAATACAGGGTTTGACTGTTGGTGCTCCATGGAAGCATACTATGTTGCACATTGCAGTGAGAGATGATATATTGTACAAATGAAAGGCCACACAAAGCAGGATAAGGGTTTATTTAAAATGAATCAGTGTTCAGATGATTTGGTTTGGAGATGGAAAAATAATTTACTATCATTATTTTTGTCTTTATTCTTGGGGTGCTTAAGGTGGGGTAGGGGTGGGTGGGGTATGTGTGGGGGGGGGAGGGGGTGGGGGGACGGGAGGGAGGTAATAACTGTCTCCAAGTGTTAAATTCCTCACAGTTTTGCTAAATTTAACTGTTAAAGCAAAATGTTTCTTCTCAATATATTGCCTTACTAGTAGGTAGTCTAGTTCTGAGAATTATTTTACTATAACAGCCACAATCATCATGTGGAGGAAAAGTTTTGTCATTAATACCCTCCATTGCTCTATAAGGTGATTTTATCAGCAACCAAGACCCTCATTCAACTGATTGAATGTGTAGACAGGTTGATCCAGGCCTTTTTCAGTTCACAGATGCACTAAGACCCAATTTTGCAAGACAATGATTCAAGAAACATGAACACTAAAAGCATTTATAATGCCTTCAACTATTTTTTGTGATATCTGTACAAACATAATAGGAGCTGGGGCAAAGCATTTCCTACAAGATTTCGTGTGTACCTAGCCAAGATACAGATCAGCCTGCACATCTTCCTTGTTTGTCTCAAGAGATTCTGGATCCTTCGCTACCCACAGAGTGCCCTGTGGAGACTTAAACTGCATAAAGTGCAAGCTGATCTGAGTCTTCACTGGGCCTATATGCAATCTTGTAGGAAATGCTGTGTCCCGGCTTATACTCTTAACTCAATACTTTCATAAAAATAACAACATGAAACCACAGTTACCAAAATATTTGGACAAACAGGCATGAACAAACAATGTAGACCCAGCTCAAACTGATAAAAAGCAGCCTGATCTGGGTCTGCACTGTCTGCACTTTTTATATACATCATCCAGTTGTTCAAAGCTAACGATGTTAGTTAACGATTCGTTAAAATTTACATTGAGTGATATGCAAATATGCTGAAATTTTTTGCTGAAAAAAATGTGAGTAGCTTTTGCAGTGCAAAAGCTACTCACATTTTTTCAGCAAAAAATATCAGAATATTGTGTATTGAATCTGCTAAAACAGTTAACAAAATGACCCTTAATGAGCTCGTTAAGCTAACGATGGTTTGAACAACTGAGCCTAGGTAATTAAATAGAATTTTAAGATATATATGGAATAGATCAATCTAAATAACCTGTCAGTTTGACATTTACATTAAACATTCATAGATATGTCCACTGTACATTTTAGGCCTGACAGTCAGAAAATCCTGCATTCCATATGATACAGCCATGCGCTCACCTCTGCAGGCAATACTAATTAAGCAGAATGGATACATTTTCAAGGGGTGGTGGGGGGGAGGTTGGGGTGGTGCCAACTCTTTCAAAATTGTTCTTGCTCCCTTCTGAAAAAGTCCACTCTAACAGGAGAGCAAATTCTTTCCTTTTAGAATAGACCACTTTTCAGAATGGACTTGGTGAACAGAAAAGCAAATAGGAAGTCACAAAAGTTGTCTACACTGTAAATAAGAGCTGTTGCAGGATAGTGTAGCTCACCTAAATCACACTTTGCCTCTAAAACTTTAACCAAAGACTTTAACATAGCTTTTTTTCTAAGTTTGTGATCTAGTGGGTTGAGATGGTACAGCATAGAACTTCAGACCAGTATCTAATACCAGGACAATTATGAACTACTTCCATCCCGAGTTTCAGGAAATATAGCTTTTTAAAACTTTTTAACCCATCTCATGCTGAACACGACATGTCCTTACCAAATAGTGTAGATCCAGATTAGTTGGCCAACTGATCTGGATCTGCACTATTTGTCATTAAATATGTGAATTTCTATCAAAAACCCAGATCAAGTAATCTGATTGGCTTGAAATTGGAAGTGGACGTGGCATCTTAATTTATTCAGCATGACAAGGGTTAACCAATACTGACCCAAACTTTGCCATGGTGACCGCTATAGCTCTACCTGCAGTTTTGTATAGGTGAGCTAAAAATGGCAAAAATCTATCAAACATATTAATTTCTCTGAAGCAGTAAATGTTAACAGATTTTATATTACAATGTAAATGTCAAAGAGACACTTAAATTTAGGTATAAACCTATAAGGAATTGCAGTGTCCAAATATTTTACGTCATCATGGTACTTCAACGAAACAACAGTAAACAAGATATAAATGCATTTTATCAAGGCTCAGGTAACAATCTGTTATTCTGGAAAGAACAATACTGACATGTGAAGCAGAATGCAATCAAATTACCCTAAATATTTGAACACTTAACTCCTAACCATACTGGAGCCGCGACATGAGAAAGGGTGTCTTTGGGGTAAATGCAAATACCGTATTCGACCTAATTACCGCACATACTCCTATAAGCACACTGTCAAGCTATATCATTGTCTTCAGATTACAGGCAGTGTACTTTTTGTCTACTTCTTTATAAATGCATATGTTGTGGGTACCCATTTGAATTGCATCAACTTGTTGATGCAATTCAAATGGGTACCCACAACATATGCATTTATAAAGAAAATCAGAAAAATTGCGTAATCATCATAAAATAAGTCCTTTTCTGATCTTTTTTATAGTGTACCCTTAGTAGGTACATATTTTACCACAAATGAGTGTTCCCAGTAAGTTTGAAAAACCAAGTGCACAGTGCGGTAATTAGGTGGAATACAGTAGTTAAAATCTCGATCAGCAAGGGGAGATATGTAGTCTAACTTCATTATGCTCTACAGTAACTAATGATTCTATAAGCGGACAGTGAAGGTGCTGGTCAGACTGCATGGACGTGCAGGGTGATCTGGGTCTTTGCTGTCCGCATATACTGACCACACGTTTTTGCATGGTACAGTCCACTTTTCTTAGAATCTGAACAAGTCCATTTTACAGTCCCGAGTTATAAAACTTTTTTCATGCTCAACTCAGCTGAGCATGAAATTTTCTCTGATAATAAAAATTAGCAGATATTTAGATAAAATTTCTCTGATAATAAAATTTTCTCTGATAATAAATATGAAAATGCCAACAAAAGTTGGCATTTTCATATTTATTAGCAGAGAAATTTTCATGCTCAGCTATGTATAAGAAGAAAGAATTTGCTATTGTTAGTAATTTGAGATTTATTAGCATGACAAAGTTCATGCTCAGCTGAATTGAGCATGAAAAAGTTTTATAACCTTGGGGCCTGTTTATATGTCTAAAAATTGCTGGATGAGTGCTAAACAGTGTAGACCCTCATCAGAGGCCATATTCTGCAGGGCTACACTGTTTACTCAGGCTTATTTGTCTTAATATTTCTATTAAATACAGCCTGCACATCAGTATATTTACCTTCAAAATAACAGCTAGCTAGAATCCTGAACATACCGGTATTTTGAAATAATATAAAACCAACAATAACAATATACAATCAACAGTAACTTATTAACCTCTCTATATCTGAATATAAGTAGAAGACATTTTAAAACATATTTTACAGTTGAATCACCACCAACAGTCATCTCTCTACAACTAGTGCCCTCCTGTAACAGTTACTTTTTTTTTTAAAGTGTCTATTTTACTATATGATCCAGGGCATGACATTACGAAAACATGTCCATTCAATATAATGGCATTTTTTATGGCTGCAAAAACGAGAAATTTCAGATGAAAAAAAATGTGATCTTTTTGTTATTTTTGCTCGAAACGGAGATTGTGGGTACTAACGGGTACCCACAAATTATGTTTTATAGCAGAAATAAGAAAAATAATGTATACCCCTGCAAACCCCATTTTTTCTATATAAAAAGTGGGGTTTGAGGGGTCAAAATTACATGGACATGTTTTCGTGATGACAAAACCTACAATAAGACCGATGTGACCAGCAAAGTCTCAGATCAGCCTGTGCATCTGCCCAGTATGGTAAGGGTCTTGTTTATCCCTCTTTGGATAGCCAAAAGGCAGTAGAAGGCATATGGGGTCAGCAAAGACTCTGCTCAGACTGTGCAGATGTGCAGGCTGATCTGAGTCTTTGCTGCTACTCATATAATGACTCTCTGTACAACAACCCCTCCTTTCTACACCCAGTTTCATAACTTCCCAAGGCTGGCTGTTGTTGACAGGTTGAATTATACTAGACAAATGGACAGCTAAGGCTTACCCATTTTAGACTGAATAGACTCCTCTACACTATATACTGGCAGACTCCGATTTCAATTTTAGGTATGTGAGGCTATGTAATTTAGATATTCCTAGAGAAAAATGGCTTAACTATTTGTAAACAATGCAGACCCCAATCAGAAGCCATGTTCTGCTATGTGTGATCTGGGTCTGCACTGTTTGCCAATTATTCATTTGGGGATCTCCAGACTAAAATGGGTTAATGGCAGAGACATTTTACATAATTTAAAGAAAAACAACAATTATTTTACAACAGTTAAGGTGAACAGACACACCTTGTAGATTTTGCCATAATTTTGCAAAAGGAGATAACATTTTGTAGATATAGCTTCCCTGGTATTTAAATACTTTCAAAACTGGGTGCAACTCTGAAAGGAAAGAATTTGCTCTCAGAGATGCAAATTCTTTCCCTTAAGAGTAGTCCTCAATGAGAAGGGAGATAAATATGCTATGTCAAAGTTATTTCCCTGTAAGGTGTATCCAATCCCCTTAAATATATCTGTACATTTTGCACATTTCGCAGGATTATACCTATTGGCTATCTGGTCATGGACTGTGCAGATTTTCTTATATTCTTGCCACTGGCTGCAAGTTTAATAAAATAAAAGACAACTTCACTTTGAACTGAGGCATCATGGGCCGCTCTTGCTATCTGTAACATGGGATCTGCATCAGCCTCCTTGACAGCAGGGTGTAGTAAGGTGGGTCCAAATATGGTTGCTAAGTTGTTGATGGACATCTTGTTCATATGGCTATTCTTCGCTACTCTGTAATGTAAAGTAAAAGAAGGTTCTTATGTCAAGTGTTACATGGCCCTGAATCAAATGTAGAACCATATACACTCTTGGTACTCATTAGAATCAAACTGGCAAGGCAATAAATGCCCAGTGTTTAGTACTTACCTGACCTTGTGTAGTTTATGATCTTATATCTATTGTTTTTTCTGAAAAAGTGTTCTGTCAAGAAAGCCACAATACAGTACTTAAAGACTGTCTGACTGAATGTAGTGTCATGAAGATGATGCTACAGTACTTAGTTTGATAATATAGAGTTTCACATATGTTTCAACATTATTTAACCTTTACCACTCTCTGGGCATTTTCAGCAGACGACAAAATGATGTTATTTTTCTTATTTTTCCCAGAAAACAGGATTTGACATTTCATGCAAATTGTCTCCTTAGGAGACAATTTGCATGAAATGTCAAATCCTGTTTTCTGGGAAAAATAAGAAAAATATTTCAAAATGTCGTCTGCTGAAAATTTTACCCAGAGTGCTAAGCGTTAAGTCATATCCAGACTATGAAGGGGTGATAATCAGAGGGTTTGTGCAATGAGCCGCCAACAGCCATTAACTGATCTGTACCTCTAGCTGAATTCAAACCTGGGATCTTGTGATTCTAAGTCAAGAGTGCCAACTGCTCCACCACCTATATGTTCCTGCACAATACTTAGTGTTTACTTGTCTAAGTGCTGTCATGAAGGCAATGATAAAGTTTTATGCTTACATAACAAAATTTTATCATGATAGTTATAATTCTAAGTGCATACCGAAGTGTTCTGTCATGAAGGCTATGATGTAGTACTTTGTACTTACATGACCAAGTGTTATACCATAGTTAAGACACAGTACTAAGAGATCACCCAAGTGTTTGTTGAAATGGCTATATCGAGGGTTGAGCGCAAGACTGGCGTAAGTCAGATGGTTGTTTTTCCCCAAACCTAATCTCCTCACCATGAAGGTGTTATGAAGATTACAATATTTCTTTCTGTAAACAATGAAAATTTAGGTGCCATTGCTCGTATGAGCAATGGCACCTAAATTTGCATTGTTTACAAAGGGGTCCAAGTTGCCCCTAAACAAGGGTTTCAAAAATATGTTTGAGTTACCATAGTCTTGCGCTCAACCCTCGATATGTAGTACTTTGTACTTACATGACCAAAGGTTGTCATAAAGTTTATGATACAGTATTTATGCTTATCTAAGTATTCTCTCTGAGGGTAATATAGCACTTAGTATGTACCCACTAACAGTGTTCAGCTTTGGTGCAAAATTTAGTGCTTACCTAAGTATTCAGTTAAGAAGGTTATAATACATTATGTAGTGCTTACCCAAGGGTTTTGTTTTGAGGGCTATGGTATGGCATTTATTTCCTACTTGACTAACATGAAGGCTATGGTTCAGTAGTCAGTGCTTACTGATAATGTTCTATCAAGAAGGCTATGATATAGCCTTTAGTGCTTACCTGACTAAGTGGTCTGTCATGAAAGTTATGGTATAGTAGTTAGTGCTTTCATAAATGTTTTATCATGAAGGCTATGGTATAGTATTTAGAGCTTATTTGACTAAGAATTCCATCATGAAGGCTAAGGTATAGGAGTTAGTGCTTACCTGATTAAATGTTCTATCACAAAGGCTATGGTACAGTATTCTATCATGAAGATTATGGTACAGTAGTTAGTGCTTACCTGACTAAGTATTGTCATGAAGGTTATGGTACAGTAGTTAGTGCTTACCTAAGTGTTCTGCCATGAAGGTTATGATACAGTAGTTAGTGCTTACCTGACTAAGTGTTCTGTCATGAAGGTTATGGTACAGTATTTAGTGCTTACCTGACTAAATGTTCTGTCCTGAAGGTTATGGTACAGTAGTTAGTGCTTACCTAAGTTTGCCATGAAGTTTATGGTACAATAGTTAGTGTGTACTTGACTAAGTGTTCTATTATGGTACAGAAGATAGTGCTTACCTAAGTGTTCTATCATGAAGGCTATTATGTTGTAGTTAGTGCTTACCAGACTAAGTGTTCTATCATTGAACAGTAGATAGTGCTGACCTGACTAAGAGTTCTATCATGGTAAAGTAGCTAGTACTTACCTGACTAAGTGTTCTATCAAGGTACAGCAGATGGTGCTTATCTGACTAAATGTTCTAGGTACAGTAGATCATGTTTACCTAAGAGTTCTATCATGAAGGCTATGGTACAATTGATGGTGCTTACCTGGCAAAGTTCTATCATGGTAAAGTACAAAGTGCTTACCTGACTAAGTGTTCTATTGTGGTATAGTAAACAGTGTTTACCTGTTTAAGTGTTCTATCTGAAGGCTATGGAACAATAGTTAGTGCTTACCTGACTAAGTGTTCTATCATGTCACTGTAGTAAAAACTTACTAACTGTTATAAAAGAACTGGCTATAGCCTGGTTATTATGTGGCAGACTGCATGCCTAGTTGTCAACCCAATCATTGTTGATGGCTATGCTTCACTCTTTAATTGCACGACGGCGGATTGGACCTCAGACTCAATGACGGCCTCTTCATGGCTTTGGCTTGGCACGCCGTGGTTCAACTATTGGTTTTCATTTACTCTGGCATACAGTAGAATTAGCCATGAGTACTCGTCTTTGTTTATTATAGTGATTAATTTGATTTTTTGTTTTTGCTTTGATGCATTGACTGAGTTGGGAGCCTTTATGCAAACCAAATTTTTATGTATTTCTGTATTAAGAGTAGCATTGGGACCCAGAGTGAAATTGGCTAGCTATAAAGTGCTTTAAACCCCCCAGTGGCTTACTTTACTGACCGTTCTAAGGCGGTGGTCCCGGTGTTAGTCTTACTCTTTGTTGCTTTGTGGTTTATTCTACGAGGCAATTTGCTTTATGTATTAACTTGTGTCCTTGTGTTTTTCAGTCCTTTAAGCATTGCGATTACCTCCCTTGGGGAAGAGAGAGCTAATCTTAGTGCTTTTCATATGTTTGTATGATTTGTGCTTGTTTGGATTTGTTGGTTTCCTCTTCCTCTTGGTGTCTGGGAAGGGCTGCGGTTTGTGATTGTGGCACTCCCTGGACTTTTCTCTTACCTTTTTTTGCTTGACTGAGTGTTTTATCATGGTGCAGTAGTCCGTTTTTACCTAAGTGTTCTAGGATCATGGTAGAGTAGATATTGTTTACCTTAGTGTTCTGTCATGGTACAGTAGATAGTGCTTAACTGACTAAGTATTCTATCATGGTACAGTAATCAGTGCTTACCTGACTGAGTGTCCTATCATGGTGAAGAAGTCTGTTTTTACCTGACAAAGTGTTCTGTCAAGGTACAGCAGATATTGCTTACCTGACTTAGTGTCCTATCATGGTACAGCAGATATTGCTTACCTGACTAAGTGTCCTATCATGGTACAGCAGATATTGCTTACCTGACTTAGTGTCCTATCATGGTACAGCAGATATTGCTTACCTGACTTAGTGTCCTATCATGCTACATCAGATATTGCTTCCCTGACTAAGTGTCCTATCATGGTACAGTAGATAGTGCTTACCTCACTAAGTGTTCTATCATGAAGGTTATGGTATAGTAGTTAGCATCTGGAAGGGAATGTAACAACTCTAGCATACATTTCTCTTTAGCTTCTTCATCATTCAATTCTGTAAGTAAAGAGAAACCAGAATTAACCCTTTCACCCCTGAGTTTCTGCATGGGCTCGTCTATTTCTAAATTTGGATACATCCATTGTTGCAAATACGTGTTTCAGTCAAAAATCAATAATAGAATGGCAAACAATGTAGATTCAGATAAGATGGCTCATTATGAGCTGTCCCATCTGGGTCTACACTGTTTGCAAAAGTATCCATGATGGTCTTCAAGGATGAAAAGGAATATGAGTGTGACAAAACAGCCACAATTCAGATTGGAAAACATGGTTAATATTTTCTCCAGTTTAAGTGTCCTTTTCTCAGCTAAAACTATTGATATTTTTCTTAATTCTTCATGAAAACCTATATTGAGGGTATTCATTTGAAGTACATCATTAAGGCGCTTGTAATGAGTACCAATAACATATTTTGTCATGAAGAAAGAAGAACAAAATCTGAATAACCCTCTTATCTGGAACTATGTCTATGCTTTTAAATATTTTTGGGAATATATTCTCATGATAACATTCAGAAGCAACTACATTGCAATGCCAATACAAGAGGCCCAGGGGCCACGGGTCGCTCACCTGAGTGACATAGCCACTGAAGATATGCAGATGTTATGCAACATTTTTCCAATCCTGTCTTGCAACTAATGAAAAGATCATCATTTAAACAATTCTTAATTTTGAAGAAGAATATATATGACATAACAGTCAATGGAGCATGATCATTTGAACAAACTCTCAATCACATTTCAACAGTAGGATCAATGTGAAATTTAGTGGAAAATGGCTAAGTGGTTTCTGAAGAATCACGATTTTATATACGTAAACAGCTCAGTGGCAGGGAAATATAATAAACATAAACAAAATGGCAGCCATCTTGGATTTCCAATCAGAATGATTTTAGCTCCTGTTGATCTACAAGTCACCTCAATACTTCCAATGAACTTTGAGTCAATTGCCCTTTCGGTTCAGGAGAAAAAGTTCAAAACAGATTTTCAAGATGCTTGGCGGTGATTTTGTTCAATAGAAACCCTTTCAACCAACAAGCGTTTCAGCCAAATATTCAAGCATAGCAGCGAGTACTGCTTATTTCAAGATCGCTGTGCATTCTTCGGAAAATAGAAGGGTGAAACAATACTCCTAAATTACAGTGCATCATGGTTAAGTGGTCAAGATTCAGTTAACGATTCTTTTTCTCCAAATTTCAATACGGTTCGGTTCACTCAAGTGTTAATAAACAGAAGCTGTCAGTTAGCTGCCAATTAGATTGGTAATTACTACACGCAAAAAATTTTTGCTCCATTCAGTTCAATTTAGGATAGTTGTACTGCTGCATGAATACATTAGGCAAGTTTTTAACAACTGTTATCAACAAACACAATGTATTTTTTTATTTGGCCTTACGCCATCAAATCTTGGTGTCAAGTACATCTAGTATCAGTAGGCCTCCATGGCCTAGTGGCTAAGAGCGCTGACTCTTAATCACAAGGTCTCTCATCGCTGTGGATTTGAGCCTCGCTCAAGACTTATGTTGGAAAGACAAGACCTGCTTACGGATGGTCACAAGCAACTCTAGTCACAAAAATTTATGGATTTTTTTTTTTTTTTCCAGTCAAATATTCACCTACTAGTCAGGACTTACAAATTCTTTTGGTAATCTAGTCTGACATGGCAAAATTGTTATCATTTTTGTTTTTGAAAAAGCAGAGCAAGTACAGAATAGGCGTTGTGTTACATATAACTGTTTCCACAACTCAAAGAGGCATAACTAGTCTATCGCAAGGTATTTCTGATGGCATTTGAAAAATAAAAAAATGTTGGGAGTTTTTAGACTTTTATTATTTTTTTTTATTTCTACTTGAGGATTTTGGGCATTTTATTTTTATTTTTATTTCTTCCTCCTACCCTATGTCCACCCAGAATTTTCCAAAGAACTAGAAAATAAAAAAAACTGGCCTTATATAATATGAAAATGCATTTTAGCACCAAAATACGCCAATGAAAATGACATTTTTAACATTAATAATTTGTCAAAACTGGCAACTGATTACTACTATAAGACTTTGTAAATGATGATGTAAATGCAAATCAAGTCTATAGGTGAGGAAAAAGAAGCAGAGAAATGGAGAGCCTCTTTCCGCATTTCTCTATAGTATTTACCCTAAATATTCAGACATATTTAAAACTCCTAACTATACCTTCATAGTATGCCAACTACCTGAAATGTTCTAAAAAAAGTGGGGTTCACTGATAAAGAGTGTATACCCTGATTAGAAGCCATGTTCTGTGAAATCTGATCTGAGTACAAACTCTTTGCTCAGAATTGTCTGTCTGAAATGTTAGGGTAAATACATCATGTTCTATTGTAATTTTACGGTGTTTGAAAGTTTATATTATATGGAGGATCTTACACTCCTGGTCATTTCATATGAAATCTATGAAACGAGCCTTCAGCCAGTTTCATAAATTTCATATGAAATGACCATGAGTGTAAGATTCTGTTTATCATATGACCATTTTAAATTGGATTTTATTGCCTTTAAAGTTGACAATTGTCCAACAGAAAATGCATCGTTGACAAATTTATAATATATGATATGATAAATTTACAAGAAACACACTGTTAGCAAAAGCATTTAATTCACTTGAAAAAATAAAAATATCACAAGTACTATGGCATATTCTGGAAAAAATGGTTGACTTTCCCATTACGAACCCCAAAACCAGATCTTGGCCAGATCGTCTGTGTTGCCAAATGTCATATACTCCAAGCTGACAGGCTTCGTGCTATATAAAACATTGCTTCAACAAGCAAACAAAAGTTATTGCAGTAAAATTGAAGTAAATCAACAAGTAAATACATTTTTCAATACCACCTTCACCTACCTACAGCTTGTATGAATTCTTTGTAAGATTTGTCTGTAAAGAGAGGTTCAGGGAGCTCCCTGAAGTACAATTTGAGAACCCCAGTCAATGCATGAATGTCTGCATCTTCAACCTGATTCATTGCAGCAACAATGTCTGAAAAAATAATAACAGACAGTTATACATTATAATTTCCTGAGATGAAGAACAAGTCCTTTGTGCTTGATTCTGTATCCTTTTCACTGTACTGTTAATTGGGCAATATCAAGCAAACCCAGTCAGCATTCTACGTAAATCTATATCGAGCCATCATCGGCCCGTCAGGGTAGCTGACGGGCCGATGACGGCTCAATGTAGATTTACATAGAATGCTAGCTGGGAAAGAAGTGCCTCTGAACATGCACAAAATGCACAGAATGAGATTCAGATCATACTGCACATGTGCAAAGTATCATTCAGGCCTCTGCTCTCCATTCATACATTCTGTACTAGCCATTGATTCTGTCAGTGGACAGTGATCTGATCTGGGCCTTCGCTGTCAGCATATGACCTGCAGGCAAATTTTCACTTGGTGGGCCTCAATCACTGATTGTCTGAATTCTGAATAAAATATTGTTTACACTAAGAACCCTTTCACCCATAAAGATCAAAAATGGATTCAAATCTTCTACCTCTAAAGACCAAGACAATTATTTAAAAAAAAAAAGTGTTTTCAGAACAAGGTCTGTTGCCAGACAGAAAATCTTGGCTAAAATTGTGATTGTCCATCTGACAACAGAAAATCTGAAGTGTGTGACTTGGCTTGGCATTGGTTTGGGGACATTTCTATATGGCCCAAATTTCGTGGTGACTTGGTCTATAAATTCGAACAATTGTTGTTGATACTGATTTTTCGGAGCAGTTCAAAACCATTGTGAATCATTACAGAGGGGTGGGATGCAGCCTGGATATTATGTGATGGACTTTGCATGGTTGTTGGCCCAGTTGTGGTTTTTGGCTTTGCTTCTCCGTATGGTTGTGTGGCAGTGGGTATAGCCTTAGAACATGTTATAGCTCTTTCCTAAATCTGTTTCAGAAGGTTGGCACCTTACTGCCGTCTTTGGTTGGACCCATCATGATTTGGCTTCTTTTGCTCTGGCTTCAGATTGCCATTGAGCTGTCTACTTCATTTTATTGCAGTTTTGTGATTGTTTGTGTTTTGCTGTGATATTTCACTGATGAGGTGGAGGACCATACATAGACCAAATGCATGTTTGTAATTTTCAGCTGTATCAGAGTCACCCTAGTCCTGCTAAACCCGCATATACCCTACCCTTGCAAACAGTGTAGATCCAAATCAGTTGGCTTCTGAAGAAGCCAACTGATCTGGATCTGCACTGTTTGCCATTAAGTATGTGAATTTATATCAACAATCTGGATGAAGTAATCTGATTGGTGGAAAATTAGAAGTGGGCATGGTATCTTAATTCAGCATGACAAAGGTTAAGGACAGTCTCTCAGTCAGGTAGATCTGGTTTGGGTCCCCTCTGTTTGTTGTTTCTGCTGACTGTTATGGGTGGTTCTTTCTTTGTGCATCAGTGCTGCAGTTACATTGTTGTGGCTTGTCTCACATTGATATGTCTTGTCACTATTCTTTGTCTTACAATGATATGTCTTGTCATTGTTCTTTGGCTTACATTGTGTCATTGTTCTTGGTCTTAATTGCTGTGTCTTGTCACTGTTCTTTGTCTTACATTGCTGTGTCTAGTCACTGATCTTTGTCTTACATTGCTGTATCTTGTCACTGTTCTTTGCCTTAAATTGCATGTCTTGTCACTGTTCTTTGTCTTATATCGCTGTGTCTTGTCACTGTTCCTTGTCTTACATTGCTGTGTCTTGTCACAGTTCTTTGCCTTACATTGCTGTGTCTTGTCACTGTTCTTTGTCTGACATTGCTGTGTCTTGTCACTGTTCCTTGTCTAACATTGCTATGTCTTGTCATTGTTCCTTGTCTTACATTGTTATGTCTTGTCACTGTTCTTTGCCTTACATTGCTGTGTCTTGTCACTGTCCTTGTCTTACATTGCTATGTCTTGTCACTGTTCTTTGCCTTACATTGCTGTGTCTTGTCACTGTTCTTTGTCTTTTCTTTTTTTGGTGCCTTGGGAAGGCTGTACTGCATGATTGTGACCTTCCCTTGGCAACTTCATTTATATTATTAGCTCCAGGGTCACTGCATAGGGAGGGCTTCTTACTCTGAATAAATTTTAAGACTACAGGCTAATGCAAAATAAACTATAAAAAGTTTCAACAGACTCACTTTTATCAAAGAGTTTCTTGAAATGTTGAACATCAGATGTTACTCCAGACACTCTGTATATCCCAACCTCGTTCAGAGCTGTAATAATGATAATAATAATAATAATGACTTTATTTATAGAAGAGGCCCAGTTGGACTCATATCCAGTCTTCCCTGAGGTCTTTTTTCAAAATATACGAACAAAACACATACAGCAGCAGTACTTAATACAATATAATATATATAGTATAAGCCGATTATTTGACCCTTCACTTCGACCTTTTGATCATAATATTTACTAGTAAATGTTTATTGTTTAAACCAGTGGGCCTCAATCACTGATTGTCTGAATTCTGAATAAAATATTGTTTACACTAAGAACCCTTTCACCCATAAAGATCAAAAATGGATTCAAATCTTCTACCTCTAAAGACCAAGACAATTATTTAAAAAAAAAAAAGTGTTTTCAAAACAAGGTCTGTTGCCAGACAGAAAATCTTGGCTAAAATTGTGATTGTCCATCTGACAACAGAAAATCTGAAGTGTGTGACTTGGCTTGGCATTGGTTTGGGGACATTTCTATATGGCCCAAATTTCGTGGTGAAATTTGTAATAACAAAGTTTGTAAATTTGTGATAATTCAGGAGCAGTCTGATCTGGATCTGCACAGTTTGCATTCGTCAGGTACTTTAGTGTTTGAAATTTTAGGACATTTACCGCAGACAGACGATATACTGATAAATTCCTAATGGGTGGGATACAGAAGTATTCTGATAATTCAACCCTTGCCACTCTCTGGGCTAATTCAGCAGATGACAAATTGATGATATTTTTCTAATTTTCCCATGGAAAACAGGGTTTGGACATTTCATGCAAGTTCTCTTCAATGGAGACAATTTGCATGAAATGCCAAATCCTGTTTTCTGGGAAAAATAAGGAAAATATTTCAAAATGTCATCTGCTGAAATTTTTACCAAGCATATTAAGCATTTAACAGTTATACTGACCAATTATGAATAAATGCTGAATTGTTTATATACAATCTAGAGTAGCTAGAACTGAAGCTATCACTGAAGAGTGTTAACACAAACCACGCTATGAGCAAATTCAGCAGACGACAAACTGTTGATATTTTTCTTATTATTCCTAGAAAATAGGATCCAACACTTTATATAAACTTGTTTCCTAAGGAGACAATTTGCATGAATTGTCAAATCCTATTTACTACGAAAACTCAGAAAAATATTTCAAAATGTCATCAGCTGAATTTTTTACCCAGCATGCAAAGTGTTGATACCCACATAGTAATGCTGTTTATTCCATAAATCCAATTAAAATAATAGGACTACCTGACTGACCAAGGGCAGATAAGTCTATCAAAAAATTAACTTGATGAAAACTTTTAATGTCATGCACTACTGCCTGTGAAGCTGATTATTTTTATGAAGTTTTATAAAAATCTAACAAAAACTAAACTGTAAGTCGCTCCTCAATCTCATACAGACAGACCAACCTATATAATGACTCCTATACACACTCTCACCTTCAGACATTATTTGCTGTGGTGGGAATGAGAATAATTATAACTGTACTCCTTAATTTAATTCTGATTTACAAATACAGACATGTTGTTATGATGACTATACTGACTAGTAAATTAAAATTCAGACAATCATACATTGATAATATCTTATGTAAAGGACACACATCCCATAAAGTGCATATGTAAGTACATTAGCCTTTGATAACATATTTATTACCTGCAGAAAATATACATATTCCAATAATAACATCATTGTTTGTTTGATTTGGGCTTAACGTCGCTTTCAACCTTTTTCAGTCATATCGCGACGGTGTCTGGATGTAGCAGGGAGCTCAATGCTCACTTTTAGAGTGCTGCCTCACTGAAATATCACGCCCCAGACACTTTGACATGATATTCCACCCAGTCACATTATACTGACACTGAGCTGACCAGTTCTAGCTCTACTTTCTTAATGCTGAGCGCCAAGCGAAAGAGCAGCTAGTACCATTTTTAAAGTCTTTGGTATGACCCGGCCGGGGATCGAACCCGCAACCTCCCGGTCACAAAGCGGACGCTCTACCACTGAGCCACTGTGCCGGTGATAATAACATCATAAATATAGGTATGTACATATTATAATTTATAGTTCCAGATATGAAATAATCTGTGATAATCTAAAGATAGATTTTGTTATTTTTGCACAGCAACATATGTTGTGGGTACTCAGAAGAATTCTCTCTGCAGGAAAAATTTAAAGAAAAAGTACTAACAACATGATTTCATCCAACAATAACAGAGCTAATCATCTGAATATCCATATTTATATTCACAATCTTCCAAAAAGACGGAAATACAAAGTCTTACAAAGTACAGTCTTCTTAGAAATAATTACGCCAAAGGTTTTCTTCAGTATAAATGAAAACTGAGATGAAATTCACATGATTGCAGCATTAATCATTAAGAAACTGGAAATAAACAATGCAAGAAGACCTTTGACCAAAATATTTTGAAAATGTGTGAAAGGCTACTGTATATGGTATACTGCAAACTTGTCTGATATACTGACTTCCTACCTCGTTTCTCAACTTGCTGAACACAAAGGGTAACAATGGTAGGCACAGTCCTGCTTTCTCGTCTAAAAGAGAAATAAACACTGGATTAAAGAAAGGCATCTAATGCAGAAAGATCAGAAATCTGTTCAAAACAATATCATCTCCACATACTCTCACTCAAAGAACACATAAAACAGACAAAAAACTGGAAGAAAATGGGCAGCTAAGTCACCATGAAATTCTGGTTCTGACAGACTTCTTGCAGAAATGTTTTCAAACAGCAAATTCCCTAACTAGAATGAATAAATGTCTTGGCCTTTACCCATCTCAAGCAGCCATGTTAGTTTCTGATCTGATCCGCACAGTTTGTCATTCAAATTTGTATCAAGTAATCTGATTGGCTGACAATTAGAAGTGGGAGTGGCATCTTAATTAATTCAGCAAGGGTTAACATACTGTATATCTGTAAACACTCAAAGCAATTTTGGCATTATGTATTTCATAGCTATAAGGAGAGTACCTAACAAATAGTTCTTTTATTTCTCAATGAAAACATATGATGCGCAAAGCATGAAAAGGGCCCTTATACAATTTGCTAACAATGTAGGCCTAGATCAGCCTGCAGTTGCTCAGCCTGTACATTTGTGCAGGCTAATCAAGATCTTCATGTCTGCTTACAGAATGGATACTGTAGTATGTGTTGACAAAACAGAGACTGTCCAGATCAGACCACTTAGATCGAGGGTTGAGCGCAAGAGTATGGTAACTCAAACATATTTTTGAAACCCTTGTTTAGGGGCAACTTGGACCCCTTTGTAAACAATGCAAATTTAGGTGCCATTGCTCATACGAGCAATGGCACCTAAATTTTCATTGTTTACAGAAAGAAATGTTGTAATCTTCATAACGCCTTCATGGTGAGGAGATTAGGTTTGGGGAAAAACAACCATCTGACTTACGCCAGTCTTGCGCTCAACCCTCGATATGTGCATGCTCATCTTGACCTTTGCTGTTTGCTTAAAGCATAAGAGCCTTTTTCCCAACATTGGGCAACATATGTGGTGGGTACTCATTCAAAGTGCCTTGTTGCCTAGGTTTTCAGGAAAAGTAAGAAAACACCAGGGCCCAATTATTCAAAGCATAATTAGCTTAAAGAGCTCATTAGTGGTCAAAACGTGAACTGTTCTAGTAAGAACAATATCTTATTCACAGGTACTTTTGCAGAAAAAATGTGAGCAGCTTGCAAAAGCTACTCACATTTTTTTCAGCAAAAATATTAGCGTATTGTGCATATTTAATGATCAAAATTTTAACACAACATTAACTAACAACATCGTTAGTTTTGAACAACTGGGCCCAGTATTTTATGTTGGAAAAAATGTGCCTTATCTGTAGTTGTGGGTTTGATCAGGCTGATATATTCTGATGCATTGCACAGCAGCTAAAGAACTCTATAACCAAGCACTGATGGCCCCAGTGAGACATAGTCCAATCAATATTCTTACTGTTCACAATATTGTTATTTTCTGCTAGTGAAAGTGAAGATGCTGATTAGACTGTAAAGCATGACAGATCTTTGCTGTCAATATAGACTGAGTGCTGGCATGAGAAATGAGGTTTCGTGATAATACATACAGCAAAGGTAAGCTCCTTTACAGAATCCATAGCTCCAGACAAGGCATTTTTTTTTCAATCAAAAAGTACTGGGCCCAGTTGTTCTAAACTAACGATGTCATTAGTTAATGTATCGTTAAAGCTTTGATCATTACATATGGCATATATGCTAATATTTTTGCTGAAAAAATGTAGCAAAAGCTACTCACTTTTTTTCAGCAAAAATATCTGTGAATTCGATATTGTACTTACTAGAGCAGTTAACATTTTGACCACTAACGAGCCTGTTAAGCTAACAAGGCTTTGAACAACTGGGCCCTGATATTTACTTATTTCTCCACAAATAATTGAGCCAGTGCATGACAAACCTACAAAATGGCATGTGCACCCAGCGAAGACTCAGATCAGCCTGGGCATTTGCCAAGTCTGATCAGAGTCTTTGCTGTGCCCTCAATGGGTAACTAAGGACCAAAACATTCTTCAAGTGGTCAGCGAAGACTCAGATCAGCCTGGGCATTTGCCAAGTCTGATCAGAGTCTTTGCTGTGCCCTCAATAGGTAACTAAGGACCAAAACATTCTTCATGTGGACAGTGAAGACTCTGATCAGACTGGGCTGATGCCCAGGCTGATCTGAGTCTTCGATGGGTGCACATGCCATTTTGTAGGTTTTGTCATGCGCTGGCTAAATTATGATGTGGGTACTCATTAGAAGCACCTCATGCATTTCATGGAAAGAAGAAAAATATTATTCCAGATATTCCTGTTATCTGGAGCTATGAGATTTTTTGATAGCTAAGACTGTACTGATTATTACAGATTCTAGATAAAAGCAATATACATATTCAATGAACAAAGTTTTTCTTATCTTTCAATTACAAATCTAAATTTGTTATTCATATGCTAAGGCAGTTCAATTTGCATAAACAGATCCTCCTAATCAGACCATTCAGGCTGATCTTTGAATGTGTTTGGCTTTTATGACGTGTCAACCCTTGTAGGTCATTTTGTGTTGATTACTAGAGAAAGGGAGAAGAGAGATAAAGAGATAGAAGAGGAGATGAAAGAGAAGGACAGGGGAGAAAGAGGAAAATGAATGAAAGAGAAGAGACAGAATAAAAACATTCCTCCTCTATCCTTCCCTGCTCTAAGGATAGCAGGCCTTGCCCAAATGTAAGCCAATATCAGTTGGGCACCCCAGTGATGCAAGATACACGACCCCTTTGCCTCACCCAACCACCCGCTGAGGCTTATCTTGGTCTGAGCATAATAGAAATGCATTTATCATATGACATCACTGTTATTCAGTGGATAACATCATGTTATAAACAAGAGGCCCACGGGCCACGATTCGCTCACCTGAGTGACATAGCCACTGCAGACATGCAGATGTTATGCAACATTTTTCCAATCCTATCATCGCAACTAATGAAAATATCATCATTTGAACAGTTCTTAGTTTTGAAGAAGAATATATGGGCCTGACAGTCAATGGAGCATGATCATTTGAATAAACTATCAATCACATTTCAACAGAAGGATCAATGTGAAATTTGGTGGAAATTGGCTAAGTGGTTTCTGAAGAATCGTGATTTTATACATGTAAACAGCACAGTGGCAGGGAAATATTATAAATATAAACCAGATGATGGCCATCTTAGATTTCCAATCAGAACAATTTTAACTACTGTTGATCTACAAGTCACTTCGATACTTTCAATATAAATGTATATGGCCCACACAAATAGGGAAGCAAATTTGACCTTGGAGGCAAAAAGGTCAAATGTCAACATAGAACCATCATTTGAGCAATTTTAGTAGATCTCCTGTCCCCCATAATTTGTGCAAAGATTAGTACCCAGGGCTTATTTGGTTATGGAGAAGAAGATTTTTAAAGGTTTTTACCATATATGGGCATGGCAGCCATTTTGATCAATGGACCATACCCATTTTAGCAATCTTTCATTCTCCTGCCCATGGAGGCTCCGCATGAAATTTGAGCAACACTGGCCCGGAGGCTTCAGAGGAAAAGCCATTTGAAATTATCAACATTTTTTCCATACAAATGTATGGGGCCCATACAAATGCATACAGAAGCAAACTTGACTTCGCCGTAAAAGGGTTAAATGTCAATGTATGACAATTATTTTAGCAACTTTGGTAGACCGCCCGTTCCAGATGATATATGCAAAGATATAGCCACAAGCCATCCTCGGTTTTGGAGAATAAGATTTTTAAATGTTTTTTCCCATGCAAATGCATAAGGAAGCAACTTGGCCTTGCCGTAAAAAGATCAAATGTCAATGTATGACCATTATTTTAGCAACTTTGGTAGACCCCCTGTCCCCGATGATTTATGCAAACATTCAGCCCCAAAGCATCCTCGGTTCTAGAGAAGAAGATTTATAAAGGTTTTTACCATATATGGGCATGGCGCCCATCTTGGTCAACGAACCGTGACTATTTTAGCAATCTTTTGTTCCCCCTTACTAAGGAGGCTCCATATGAAATTTGAGCAAAATTGGCCCAGAGGCTCCAGAGGAGAAGTTGATTGAAATTCTGAACATTTTTCCCATAGAAATGCATAAGGAAGCAAAATTGACCTTAACGTAAAAAGGTCAAATGTCAATGTAAGACCATTATTTTAGCAATTTCGGTAGCCCTCCTGTTCCCAAAGATAAGCAAAGATTCAGCCATAAGGCATGCTCGGTTTTGGAGAAGAAGATTTTTAAAGGTTTTTCCCATACAAATGCACAGGGAAGCAAACTTGACCTTGCCGTAAAAAGGTCAAACGTCAACGTACAACAATTCTTTTAGCAATGTTGGTAGACCTCCCGTCCACGATGATTCCTGCAAAGGTTCAGCCCCAAGGCATTCTCGGTTCTGAAGGAGAAGATTTTTAAAGGTTTTTACCATATATGGGCGTGGCTGCCATCTTGGTCAACGGACCGCGACCATTTTAGCAATTTTTCGTTCCCCCACTCTAAGGAGGCTCCATATGAAATTTGAGCAAAATTGGCCCAGAGGCTCCAGAGGAGAAGTTGTTTGAAATTCTGAACATTTTTCCCATACAAATGCATAAGGAAGCAAAATTGACCTCACCGTAAAAAGGTCAAATGTCAATGTACAACCATTATTTTAGCAATTTTGGTAGCTCTCCTGTTCCCAAAGATATATGCAAAGATTCAGCCATAAGGCATGCTCGGTTTTGGAGAAGAAGATTTTTAAAGGTTTTTCCCATACAAATGCATAGGGAAGCAAACTTGACCTTGCCGTAAAAAGGTCAAACGTCAACGTACGACAATTCTTTTAGCAATTTTGGTAGACCTCCAGTCCCCGATGATTCCTGCAAAGGTTCAGCCCCATGGCATTCTCGGTTCTGGAGGAGAAGATTTTTAAAGGTTTTTACCATAAATGGGCGTGGCGGCCATCTTGGTCAACGGACCGCAACCATTTTAGCAATTTTTCGTTCCCCCACCCTAAGGAGGCTCCATATGAAATTTGAGCAAAATTGGCTCAGCGGTTTCAGAGGAGAAGTCGTTTGAAAATGTTAACGGACGGACGACGGACGAAAAGTGATCACAATAGCTCATCCTGTGCAGAGCTCAGGTGAGCTAAAAATGTTTAACCACGTTATAAAACACTTTGGCGGGAACAAGTAACGTCATGATGTCAACCATGCATTTTCTGTTGAACAACTGCCAACTTTAAAGGTGATAAAATCCAATTTAAAAGGGTTATATGATAAACAGAATCTTACACTCGTGGTCATTTAATATGAAATTTATGAAACATGCTGAAGACTCCGTTTCATAAATTTCATATTAAATAACCACTCATGTAAGATCCGCTATTACATGCATTTAGTCCTTAGTGCTTGACATGACTTGAAACAGAACTTACTTTGTCACATATTCTATCCTTACTCCAAATATTCCATTCATCATCTTAGACTGTGTCCTTTTCATTGTTTTAGAAGCCGGTGTGTGGCGTATTGAAATTGTGATAGATATGTTATGCATAGTGATCGTCTTTTCATTGAACTTTGAGTTCAACCAGGTTAAACTTAACTGGAACAGAAACAAATAACATATTTTACCTAAAGAAGGATTGTTTTATTTTGTAAGATTCATAATATAATGAAAGCAGAAACAGTCCATCAAGCAATTTTCAAAGCATCTTACATATCTGTAGAAAAGGCACATTTTTTTTTTCAACCAAAAAATATTGATATTTTTCTTATTTCGCCATGAAAACATGTTGCGGTGCTCTTCAGAAGCACCTCACCAAGACACTTCTAATGGGTACCAACAACGTATGTTTTCATGGAGATATAAGAAAAAATATCTATCTGATACCCCTGCTTATCTGGAACAATGCACCAGCTCCTCTCATGGTTTTCATCATACAATGACTTGAAAACTTAACATTCAGCTTTATAGTGATACACTGTTTTTCGACAAAAACTTGGCAAATGGTAAAATTCTTAACCCTTGTCCTGCTGAACCCGGATATACCCTGCCTTTGCAAACAGTGTAGATCCAGATCAGTTGGCTTCTGAAGAAGCCAACTGATCTGGATCTGCACTGTTTGCCATTAAGTATGTGACTTTATAGCAACAATCTGGATCAAGTAATTTGACTGGCTGAAAATTAGAAGTGGGTGTGGCGTCTTAATTTATTCATCAGGACAAGGGTTAATGGGCCTGAATAAACTTGGTAGTCTTTTTGTCTTTTTTGGGAGACAACTTTTGTGACTTTCTGCTTGCTTTCCTGTATATCAAGTCCCATTTGGAATGGGATTCACTCTAAAAGAAAAAGAATTTTCTCCCAAGGCTAGCAGATTCTTTCCTTTAGAACAGACCCCTTTACTGAAAAAAACCCAAAAAAACTTTAAACATTTGTCCAAAGTACACAGATGCCTGCCCTATGGCCTTTGCCCATATGACTGTTGCCTTTGGCCCCATCCCACAGCCCCACCCCTAGCATGATCCAGTTTCCAAACTCTGGTCTCTGTATAAACTATTTCATCTGTGATCATTATACCCAATTTCTAACTTTTTAGGGCAAGTAATGGTACCAGACTTATGATTCTATTGCCATTTTGCATGTGTTTAATATGATCTGTTATACATTCTGATCCCTGACCCTGCCCAGGGTCAACTCTACCATGAAGTCTAAGGTCTTGGTCTGGATAGATATCATACCAAATTTCAACTTTGTAGCATAAAAGGTATCAAAGTTATGCGCAACTTGGCCGTAAATGTGAATGTAAATATGCAGGTTAACTTGCATGTAAACTTGAATGTAAATTGTAACATTTTAGACTCTGGTTACCAATGTGACATGCGCATGTAGGGTTGTAACATCACAGCGAAACGCTATATGCCCCACTCCTGACTTTGGCAGTGGGGCATAAAAAAAACTAGAGGCCCAAGTGAGCCAGAAATCACTCACCTGGATTAGGCTGATCATATGTTACACTGTGCCATGGTGGCCATCTTGGCTATCAGATCAGATTGCCTTTTGCAATTCTGAATCTGCATGTTGCCTTGATGACTCCTCCCATTTAGTTTCTGAACAGCTCAATCCAACTTAGATGATGTTACTGCAGAGCCGAGGGTGTTATAGCAATTCTAAATCTCTATGTCACTCAAATGCCTCCCACCAAGTTTTAGCTCACTCCGACTTACTATTCAGCAGCAGAATGTGGCTGGAAGATTTTCAAGATGGCTGCTGTGGCTTCCATCTTGGATATTGAAACAGAATGATTTTAGCAATTCTGAATCTCTATGTCGCTCCGATGCCTCCCATAAAGTTTCTGCTCATTCTAACTTATGGTTTGGGAGAAGATGTCATTTGAAGAATTTCAAGATGGCTATGACGGACATCTTGGGTATCAGAATGGAACAATGTTAGCCATTCTGAATCTCCATGTGTCCCCAATTCCTCCCACCAAGGTTTGCTTAATCTGACTTACCATTCAAGAGCAGATGTCATTTGAATATTTTCAAGATGGCCACCATGGCAGATATCAGAAGGGAGTGATTTTAGCAGTTCTGAATCTCTATGTCACTCTGATGCCTCCCACCAAGTTTCAGCACAAAATGACTTACGATCTGGGAGGAGATGTGGTTTGAAGAATTTCAAGATTGCGGGCATGGTGGCCACCTTGGATATTGGAACAGAAAGATTTTAGCAATTTTGAATCTTCATGTTGCCCAAATGACCCTCCGAAAGTTTGGGCTCAATCAGACTTAGTGTTTGGGAGCAGATGTGGTTTGAAAATTTTATTACTGAGCCAGTGCACATCAATTCTTCCAAATGACCCAGCAAAGACTCAGATCAGTCTGTGCATCCTGTGAGTCTTCACTGTCAGTATGAAGTCCTTGGTTATCCATGATAATATGATGTTTTATATCCTTTGAATAGTATTTCAGTCAAATCAAGACTATGGAAGGCTGATGTGCAATGAAGCTGCACACAGTGCCGAATTCTGCCTCCAGCAGGATTTGAACCCAGGACTTACGATCAGGGCCCAGTTGTTCAAAACTAACGATGTCGTTAGCTAATGTATCGTTAGGACTCTGGTCATTAAATATGGCATCTACGCTAATATTTTTGCTGAAAAAATGTTAGTAGCTTTTGCATTTGCAAATGCTACTCAGATTTTTCAGCAAAAATAGTTGTGAATTAGTATTGTACTTACTAGAACAGTTAACATTTTGACCACTAACAAGCTCGTTAAGCTAATGATGCTTTAAATAACTGGGCCCACAAGTCTGGGGTGCTAACAAGTTAGCCACCCAGATGCTTCATTGTCTATCCATACAGTGCACAGCAAAGACTCTGATCAGACTGCTCACCTGCCATTTTGTAGTAAATGCTGTGCCCTGCTCATGTGTAAGAAGATAGGGTTTCCAAAGACTTACAGTAAATGGACTGCGCCATGTGAAAACCTGGACACAGTCTGATCAGGGCCTTTGCTGTCTGCTAACAGAATTATTTGACACTAAAGAAAGTATCAATGGAGAGCAAATGGCCAGATGAATCTGAATCTGTGCATTTTGCGCATGTTAACCCATTGTAGACTGAATGAGATCACCCACACTATATATTGGAAGAGTCCAATTTTATATTTAGGTAGGTCAGAAAATGAGATTTAGATATTCTTGGATAAAAATGGCTAAACTATTTGCAAACAGTGAAGACCCTGATCAGATGCCGCATTCTGTGGCGTCTGATCTGGGTCTGCACTATTTGCTAATTACCCTTTTAGGGGTCTCCTGACTACAATGGGTTAAAAGACACCTATTTGCTTGAGGTGGCCCAATGGTAAAACTTACTTCTAATGCACATTTCCCGATAACAACATCATTTTCTTCACCAGGTTCTCTCCTGTAACACAGTATTCTTAGGGTCTGAGAACCATCAAGATCCAGCTCGAAGTCCTCATCCCAGGAGGGGTCGGACATGTTAAAACATGTCCTAGTCTGAGCTTTCTTGTAGAAATGGCCATAAGAATCCATCTCCAGGCAACAGTAGGTGTCTAAAATTGAAAGAAGCAATAAGTGAGGAATATTAACCCTAGTCATGTTGAATAAATTGCCACACCCACTTCTAATTTTCAGACAATCAGATTACTTGATCTAGGTTGTTGATACAAATTCACATTCTAATTGACAAACAGTGCAGATCTGGATCTACACTGTTTGCAAAGGCAGGGCATATCCGGTTTCAGCAGGACTAGCGTTAACCTCTTAGCAGAAATTTTGAAAGTGGGTTACAGGCTATATCATATTTACCCTAAGTATTCAGACAGACAAGCCGAAGCAAACTTTGTAGACCCCAATAAGATGCCACTGAATGGAACATCTGATTGGGGTGTACACTGTTTGCCATTCATTGAGCAGATTTTCAGACACATCAAGAAGTAGCAAAATGGACAGTTGTGAAGTTTCGGACAATGATAAGGAGTTGAGAATAAATACAGTACATGGGAAGTGGAGACCCAGAACAACCTTTGCATCTGTACAGAACTTTGTTATTCATCAATATTCCCTAAAGTAGTCAAAACTTCTGTCAGCAAACAGTGAATCCTCTTATCAGACAGACCTCTGACTAAGCTCATCAACTTTACTGATGTGATTAAAATTATAAAATAGAGGCACAACAATCTGCTGATCCAAGCTTCCTAGAGATTGATAAGAAGGACAGTCTGAAGATTCAGCATGGACAGTTTGAAAAAAATGTTACAGTCCCTGTCACTCAGAATCATCACACTTAAACTGAATGTACTGACTAATAATTTAAGATTTATAGATGTGAGCAATTTCTCTTTCCTTTTCTTTTTACGTTACATGTATTAAAAAATGTCTAACATGATCTGGGAACATTATCACTCACTGTATGATTACTACTAAATGTCAAAGACAAATAAAAAAAAAAAAAAAAAAAAATCTTTAAAGCACTGTTAACACATTTACAAAGAGAGGCATTGGGTTGACTGGGGTGTAAAACCTCAACACAAACAAACATAGAGAGGACTCTTCTATCATAAGTCTTTGGACTGGTCTATTACCAATAGCAGAATGTCTGGTTAGGTTTTAATACTACCATGTTTTATAGAAATTCCCATTTTTAATGCAAACAGCGTAGACCCTGATCAGATGCCATATTTCTTAGAAAAAAGGGCTTGACATATCATTCAAACTATAATTTGAATGGACTGTCAGTCTCTATCAGGGTTTTCTTAAAAGGAAAAACCATTTTGATATGTGATCTGTTGATAATTGGTTGGTTAATTTGGAATTTAATGACCCAGTCAACACTATTAAGGTAATGTCGAGGCAGTCAGTTTACCTAACCACACTTTTCCTGGGCAGGTTTAGTCCTCTATCCAGTACTTGTGCACATTGTTTCACCAGAAACTGAATCACCCTAAAGGTAGAGAATGACTGTAAAAGATATTGCATGATCAATCTAAATTCAGAATACTAGAGGTTAAATAATATCACATACCACAAGGAAAGTCTAGGCCCTGAAGTTTATGTATTGTCACATTCAGATTCCCGCTGAGAATTTCCTCATCTGAAACAGATGCAAAGAGAAAAATAATATGTACGATAATATTGAACAATTATCTGGGTCTAAATAGAGAATATTTGACTTTTTCAGTGTTAGATTGAATTTAGTTTCACCGAATGAACACCAAATGTAGTATTTTCGTGAGTGGCAATAGCCACAAGTGAAAATACAAGTTTTGGTGTTCATGAGTGAAATAAAATTTGACCTTGCACTGAAAAAATCAAATTTTCTTGTTTCTTTTATACTTTTATTCACAATAATTAAACTTCTACCTTCTGTGCGACACTTACGTCGGGAAATTAACTTTCTTCCTAGCCATTTCATGTTAGTTTGGCCTTAAGCAATATATTACAAGAAATTGATACAAAGAAAATGCTGCAGTAGATGATAGACCGCCTGATATCGCAGGCAGAAAAAGAGTTATGTAAACGCAATAAGTGGCGTCAGTGGTTCTAACATGCATCGTTAACATCTTCACATAATTTCAGACAAAAATACTAAGTCGGAAACCTTTTGACAGTATTTTTGACCCAGAATTCATGGAGAAATCCATTTCAAGAAAAAAAAAGTAGTCCCAAACAGTGAAAATATGAAAGTCATAATTTCATTGTTTGAAACAGTGAAATTATCGGTTTCAATTTTAACAAGAAATCTCTATAATTCACTGAAAAGCATAAAAGAAAATACACTTCAACCTCTTTATAACACGGTTCATTATAACACGGTTTTGGATATAAGTTCAAAGATGGATCCCAAAAATGTATAGATTATATTGAAAAATGACCATAAATGGTCATTTTTCTATATAATCTATACATTTTTGTTTGGATATAACACGGTTATTTAACTAACAGGGTTTATGCTATGGACCCCAACAATAGTGTTATAAAGAGGTTGTGGTGTAAAAATAAATAACTGGAAAATTTTTTCAATCACCTTTAGAAGGCTGACGACAAGAATGCAGATGATTAACAAGAATGCAGATTAACAAGAATGCAGTTGATAAATAAATCATATTTTCATTTTTTACAGAAAATAGAGTTTGAAATTTCATTTGAATCATTACCTAAAGACTCATATGAAATGCACAACCATTTCTTTCTAGAGAAATATGAAAAAAAAAAAACGTTACAAATGTTTTTAAAAAAATATTTGGAATTTCAGTCTGTTAGTAATAAAAAATAACATCTGGACAATGTTCACAGTTTCCTCCCTAAATGACTTTTAACAGGTAAGCTATAGTTAGTAATTTATGTAGAAAAACTAAATAAAATTCCTAATTTGAACTGTTACTTAAAGGTAATGAAGCTCTAGTCACATTAAGTTTGTATTCTAGAATAAAATACACAAATACAGCCTACCTTTTCTTAATAAAACTGTTCCTATTCCATTTACATGTGTGTGCTGGAAAGAGAAATATATGTCTTAATAAAACCATAGTTAAACAAGACTGTTACTCAGTTTACCATGAACTCCTATGGACAAAATCAAAACATTACTGTACAAAATTCAGTATGCAGGATGATCATCCCAAGTGCATGCCCAAAGGTATGCTCTCTGTACAGACATTCTATAGTATCCAATGATTCTGTTAGTGCACAGTGAATGCCCTGATCAGACTGCAGAGATATGCAGGTCGATCTGTGCCTTCACTGTCTGTATATGGTCAAAGACATGTTTTCGCATGGCAAGGCCTAATTGGTGAAGAGCAGGTATTGAAACTTATAAGGTTTAATAATATTACAATGAAAACAGAATTATAATGAAGCTCCATCATGTAGTGAACAAAATACTACTACTTCCTGACCAAGAAAAATCTTACTAGGAGAAAAAACTATGTCAAATTTCTTATTTATATTTACATCAATAATGATTTTGACATAAACTATCAGGCATCAAATATGATGAAGGTGAGCACAGAAATATATAAGAGCCCTTTGGATTTTTATTTAGTATATTCTAATTTGGCATAACACATAATACCATAGCCCATATTTCTGCTATGACCAAACAGATAGGATGCACAGATTGATCAAAGTATTTCCAAGTCATTAATAGATCTCTTTTTACTTAACGATTAACTTGCTAAATTTAATATCAGCAGGCAACACTGTAAAACACTTTTTTCTCTAAAATGATGCTTGAAATCTTATCAAACCATTTGTGCCTAATGTCCAAATAAGTAGACTTTAGCAAAAGTGCAGATCCAGATCAGATACTGCAGGTATTGCATCTTGATTTAGGTCTGCATTGTCTACCATTATACTACATGGAAAAAACACAGTATTGTAAAACACCCTTTAACCCATTTGCATTGAGCAGACTCTTCTACCACAACTCTTTGGACTGGTCCACATCCAATCGAAGGATGTCTGATTAGCCATTATTATTACTATCTTTTATAGTAATTCCTGAATTCAATGCAAACAGTTTTGATCCTGATCAGATCAGACACCACATTCTGCCACCTCTGATCTGGGTCTGTACTGTTTGCCAATTACCCTTTTGGGGGTCTCCAGACCAAAATGAGTTAGATACTCAATGGATTAGTCTGACTTCTTACATGGAAGAATCCTCCAGGCAGAAATATTTATCTAAAGTGGACAGAATCTGAATAAAATAATTTCTTAATTTCTGGGGGAAAAAAAAACAAAACAAAACAAATAAATAAAAGAGTACAGTTTCAGTCTCTACTGACAAAAATGACTTTACAGCATATGTGACAAGCCGGTGCATCTACTCTGTCTGATCAAAGGCTATACTGGCAAAATAATCCTTCTGTAGATCTAAGATTCTATTAACAAACAGTGCAAACCCTGATCAGATGGATTTCTGTATGGAGGGGCTCATATGCTGTCTATTCATTTCCCCTATAAAACTGTGAAGTTTAAGGGAAACTAATACACTTTCAAGGAAGACAACTCTGTCTAAGTTGTTTTGTCTCCCTTCTGAATGGGGTCTATCCTAAAAGGAAAGAATTTGCTCTCCTTGGGAGCAAATTCTTTCCTGTTAGAACAGATACCTTCTTCAGAAGTCAGAAAGGGATAGGTGTACAGGAGAGCAAACAGCAAGTCATAAAAGTTGTCTCCCTTGTCAAAAATGGCAGAAAATGTATAAAGTGTACCTCTATTTGCCTTAATTACTGAGATACCTACCAGTTTTGTGCCATTTATCAGAGCTTCCATGTCATGAAGACTAAGCTGAGCAGCAGGTATACCTGGACAATAGAAAACAAAACAATGGTTTCATAAACCTTAACTCTCTGAGGGTTAGAGAGAGGCCTGGAGTCAAGTGGTTAATTTGACTCAGTGCCGATGATTGTGGGTTTGAGCCCAGCTAAGACCACTGACTGTAAAACCTCTCTCTGTTTACCCAGCTGTAAATAGATACCATTCAGGAGAGATAAAAAAAACAGCAAAAGGAGAGGACTGGGTCCCATCTTTCATATACTGTAGTCCAAGACACAGTGGTTTGTTTGTTTGTGTTGAGCTTTTATAGCCCAGTCAACCCAATGGGGTCATGTCAAGCGCAGTCAGTTTACCTAGCCACACTTTTACTGGACAGGCTGTATACTCTAATTGATTGATTGTGTTGGGGTTTAACGACACGTCAACCCTTGTGGGTCATTTTGTGTCGTCTCCCAGAGAAAGGGAGAAAAGAGACAGAAGAGATAGCAGAAGAGATGAAAGAGAGGGACAGGGAAGAAAGAGGAAGAGGAATGAAAGTGAAGATACAGAAGAAATAAAAACATCACCCTACCCTTACCCGCTACAAGGATAGGGCCTTTATCCTCTAAGCACTTAACCAGTACTTGTGCACATTCTTTTGCCAGAAGCTGACAACTGCCCTTCTTGAATCAGCAGAAGGAAAATCATCTTGAAAATACAGGAAAAATATTTTCTGCTATTTTTTACAGTAGAATAATACTGACAACTCATTAGAAAATATACCATTTGACATCAATGCAGGAAAAAGGCTCACACTTCAAAGCCTATATTCTGGGAAAAATAAGAAAAAAATATTGTCAATTTGTCATCTGCTTAATTACCCAGAGACTGGTAAAAGTTATACTATATGTGAACAGGGAATGCACAGATCAACTGTAGAACTATTCAGTATCCAACAATTCAGTAAAAGAAAAAGGCCCTCATCAGATTGTGCACATATGTGCAGGCTCAGCTGGGCCTTCATATCTGCATACAGTCGAGTTTCAATGGCTCGAACATCTTTAGGACCATGGAAATTCGTTCTAGACATGGGTAGTTCGAGCCACTGAGGGTTAATCATGGTGCCAGGTCAGAAAGCAAATAGCGATAATTTAGGGAAATCTTTTCGATTTCCTACACAGTGATTATATGTTGAGTGTAATCATTAAAATTGCCTTGATGAGGCAATTCTAATGAGTACATACAACATACAATTTCACAATAAAATAAGAAAATTTCCTTAAATATCTGTTTTCTTTAGCTATCAGAAGAATTTCGTAGGGACTAAAAAACGAGTTCAAATTAGTCATGGTAAACGAGTCATCGGTGTTTGAGCATCAAGGTTCGACTGTATATCAGTAGACCCCTTAGCTTCTCTGTAGCAATTCCTGTATTTAATGCAAACAGAATAGACCCTGATCAGATGCTGCATCCTTCAGCATCTGATCTGGGTCTGCTGTTTGCAAATTACCCTTTTGGGGGTTTCCCGACTAAAATGGGTTAATGTTTTCAAAAGTACTGACCTTGACATTTTCTCAATTGGGTATCTACAACTTCCCTCCATTCTTGTCTCTCATAGTCAGTAGGAAACAACAGAACATGTGGTCTTTGACCTTCAGCATCAAGGTTGAGTGGCAACCGCGGTAAAGCTTCCACCAGTGTAGCTTCCTGGAATATAACGGCAGAAGTTCTTTTTATAACCGAGCGAATTTTGTAACCTGCCCATGCTTTTTGTAACCAAGCTAATTTTGTAACCAGCTCACAGTGCTTTTTTCTAACCCAGCAAGCAAATTTGTTCTCTGCCAAGCTGAGCAGTGGCCTCCCATGAAGAGTCACCTATCCAGGTACTAACCTAGCAATCCTTTGCTTACCTTCATAGAAAAGCCAGACCACTACACCCCATCACCATAAAAGCTGGCCCATACAGCAAGGAGTATTAGTGATCTATATATTTTTCTCCCAGTCACATTTGTTTTTCTTTGTTATTTCTATTGGTATGCCCATATCTTAAGAGAAGTTGAGGTAAGCACAATGCTTTGGTCTTCTCAGCACACCAAAGCCCAGTTGTTCAAAGCATTGTTAGGTTAACGAGCTCGTTAGTGGCCAAACTGTTAACTGTTCTAGTAAGTACAATATCTAATTCACAGGTATTTTTGCTGAAAAACTGTGAGTAGCTTTTGCAAATGCAAAAGCTACTCACATGTTTCAGCAAAAATATTAGCGTATAATCCATATTTAATGACCAAAGTTATGACAATACGTTAACTAACGACATCTTTAGTTTTGAACAACTAGGCCCAGATTATCTGAAGTATTTTAACCACTGCTGGCAAATAAAACTTCACAGGCTGATATATGATAAAAATAGCAAAGACATATTTTGTCTTCGCTGTTTGCTTTAACTTTCAGTTATGCCCCTTTTCTAAAATCATAAATACTAACTTGTCATAAAGTCTGGAAACAAGAAATTTGCAGAGCGGCTATGTCACGGCTGCTGGTGGTGTTCAAGAAACAGAGCTAAATGCAGTGACTAAACATTGTTCAGCTAGGAGTGAAAAGTAGGTCAAGGTCAGTAATGGTCAATGGCAGTGGGCACAATGCAGCATGGCTGATGTGTTTATGAAGTTTTATTAGCCTAGACGTCTTGGTTTTTGAGAAGCTAAATGCACAGACTTAACCCTTGTCCTGCCTTTGAAAACAGTGAAGATCCAGATCAGTTGGCTTCTGAAGAAGCCAACTGATCTGGATCTGCACTGTTTGCCATTAAGTATGTGAATTTATATCAACAATCTGGCTCAAGTAATCTGATTGGCTGAAAATTAGAATTGAGCATGGCCTTTTCATTTACTCAGCAGGACAAGGGTTAACACCGTTGATGCCAACAATGACAACAACGACACTGCCAGTGAAGGAAAGTGATCCCTATGTTGCTCCTGATTGCTAAAGCAGTCATAAAAAACACTATCAGAGATAGAAGTTAACCTTTATCCTGCTGAATAATTTAATTAGCCACATCCATTTCTGACTATCAGCCAATCAAATTACATCATATAATGTTTTCATTCAAATTCACAAACTGAATGACAAAGAGTGTAGATCCTGATCAGATGGCTTCTTCAGAAGCCATCTGATCTAGATCTACACTGTTTGCAAAGGTAGGAGCTGTCGTGAACAGCAGGATAAGGGTTAACATTGGGCATACTGTTTGGGCTCAAGCTCTAAACCATCTGATTAAATTTTAGGTCTATTCCATACTTATTTGTCTCTCTGAAAGCTGACATTAACACCTGGGCTATTGCAATAGCTCTTCTTGACCATTCTGCAGGCCAGCTAATAAACAAGTAGATGATACATCAGTGACAGTTTTTTTCAAAAGATTGGATATTAATATTAAATTTAGCATGCTAAATGTAAAATACATACCTCTTCTCGAATCTTCTTTTTCAAGTTATCTATCTTTTTCTGCGTTCTTTTTGATCCAATTGAAAATGATTTCTGAAGCAAAAAAGAAAGGGAAAAGTATATCAGTGTTTTAATACTATATAATTGTTTTTAACTATTTCTTAATGATCTATGCGTCCCAGTGCATCACTTTATAAAAGAAGGTGTTATTATTATTATTTTTTTCTTAATCTTCATCATTTAGCAAAGCAAAAGGTAATTTGTTCAGATAATCAAATGGACTTTGATTACATAGTCAAATGGATTTTGTTCAGAAAATCAAATGGACTTTATTCAGTCTCAAACTGACTTTGCTCAGGTAGCCTAACAGACTTTATGCAAGTATTCAAATAGACTTTGTTCAGGTTGTCAAACTGACTTTGCTCAGGTAGTCAAATGGACATTAATCAGGAAGACAAATGAACTTTGTTTAGGTAGTCAAACAGACTTTGTGCAAGTAGTCAAATGGACCCTTCAGGTAGTTAAATAGACATTGTTCAGGTAGCCGAATGGATTTTGCTTAGGTAGCCAAATGGACTTTTTACAAGTAGTCAAACTGACTTTTTGCAGGTAGTCAAAGACATGTTGTTCAAGTAGTCAAATGGACTTTGTTCAAGTTGTCAAATTGACATTGCTCAGGTAGTAAAATGGGACTTTGCTAAAATAGACAAACAAACATTGTTCCAGTAGTCAAATGAACTTTGTGCAGGTAGTCAAAAGGATTTTCTTCAGATAGTCAAATGGACTTTGTTCGGGCAGCCAAATGAACTTTTGTCAGGGAGTCAAATATACTTTGTTCTGGTAGTCAAATGGACTTCTTTTTCAGGTAGTCAAATGGACTTTGTTGAAGTAGTCAAATATACTTTGTTCAGGTAGTCAAATGGACTTCTTTTTCAGGTAGTCAAATGGACTTTGTTCAGGTTGTCAAATGGACTTTTTTTTCAGGTAATCAAATGGACTTTTTTCAGGGAGTCAAATAAATTTTGTTGAAGTAGTCAAATATACTTTGTTCTGGTATCAAACAGACTTTGTTCTGGTAGTCTTTTTCAGGTAGTCAAATGGACTTTCCTGAAGTAGTCAAATATACTTTGTTCAGGTAGTCAAATGGACTTCTTTTTCAGGTAGCCAAATAGACTTTTCAAGTAATCAAACTGACTGTTCAAAGAGTCAAATGGACTTTGTTCAGGTAGTCTAACAGACTTTGTTCAGATTGTCGAATGGACTTTAAGTAGTTAAATGGTCAGTGGTTTCATATGTGGCATTTGTTTTGTCATTTGGTTGAGATCATAATTACAGTAGTATGACCTTGAAAGACCTACGTGCAAGGACACTCTGAGACATACGTTGGCATGTCTGGGCTGGTTTCCCACCCGTGTACAGAATTGTGTACGTTTGTCGTCGATAAAGTGATAAGTAGGTTACCGTTTATAAAAAAATAAAAAATAATACAATAATAATAATAATAATAATATTAATAATAATAATAAATATAATAACAAATTAACTAATTGAGAAGAAATGCCTAATTAGTTAGTGTTAAACGCTAACACCACGTCCACGGAACCCCATCTCCGGCATCCAACCATCGCCATAGATGACCGATTCTCGCATGTAACATGGCATATATAATGCCAGTTATGGAAACAGTACCACTGATCGTCCATATAATAATAGATTTTTTTTTTTTTTTTAAATTAGGCAGTTCTCTGGTGCAAGGAAAAGGTAGAAATGATAGAAAGACTTATCAGCTTTCAAACTAATTTAAGCAGACTTAATAGTCTTATATTTAAATTAGGGTCAATGTTATACGTAAATCTGATATATCAGCGAAGCAAGATTTTTAAATTGCTGATATGTCGTTAGATAGCTAGACAAAAGACCAGGACTTGGGACCTGTTTTTCTACATATGTAAAATCACAGGAGTGTAGAAAACGAGATTCTTAAAGATCTTTGTTCAGCTGAAACCCTCGAATCTCCTTTGTAAAGCTATACTAACCTTGCATTACAATGTTGCATATGTTTAATACATATGCACCGTTCAAATATTATATGGATGGGAATTTTTGTATATTAGTTGAAAACCGACAAGTTGGATATACAGAATACCTTATCTTACCTTACTCAGGCGTAGCTTTAGCGGAGCCTGAGGTCTGGTTAAATTTGAGACTAGGTCTGGCTAATTTACAGACTACAGTAATATGTCAATACACGATATAATTTTTAAGGATGTTATTATACGAAAAAAATAATTTTTTTGATGATGTGTTCTTTATGACCGTATATACCTTATCTTACTCAGGCGTAGCTTTAGCGGAGCCTGAGGTCTGGCTAATTTACTGACTAGGTCTGGCTAAATTTCTGACTAGGTCTGGCTAATTTACTGATTAGGTCTTAGTTGTGTTTATAACCAGTGCATGCTGTAAGACTTTATAATTAGGGAAATATTCAAAATAAGTGAGGACGGCAAGTATCTTCATCTTCAAAACATATTTGTATATATTCATTTAATTCATTTTTAATCACATTCAGTATTAAATTAATGATAAAATTTCTGTTATGATATACGCTTAATACTGTTACGTGTATTTTGATAATGGTTATATTATTGGTATTAATAAATAAAATATTCATATTACTTATTTTATAGCAGCTAACTCGCATATACTACAAAGTACACTATATTAATGTAATAATGGCATTAGAGATCCTATTCTCAAAATCAACTTCTATTAACTGAAGACAGCGAACCTGAACCTCAACTGCTTAATGCGCTTTCCATTCTGTTCTATTCTATACTAGCTACTTCGGTGTTAGATTTTATACAAACAGCCTCGCTAAATAAACACAGCAGACGACTGTTTTCTTGAAATGTTTTCTTGAAACGATTTCAGACAATAATTGCTTTATATTCCTGTGGTTCAGTGCTTATTAATTGGATTATACAAATACAACTGATCACGGAACACGTTGTAAAGGATAGATGCAAAAATATCCCAGGTAATCATGTTTATAAATTGTAAACAATATCCCACCCACAGCAAGCAGTGTTGTCAGATGGATTGTCATACACATCTAATCATATTTGGTATTATTACAGAGGAACTATTGAAAAAAATAAATAACAATATATAATTAGTTTTCATTTCATGTATTTTAAAACGTTATTGTTTTCACATATAAATAGGGAATATATTTTTTACATCTTCTGATTGAGGCCATAAGTGCGGCAGTACTTGTATACACACTGGAAACTGTAAAACAGCATCGCCAGACCGTATGTAAAATACACAAAATTCAACCCAAAGTGCCAGGTGCACGTTACTATACGCAAGAAAATACTAAGATCTAGCAATATGCAGATACCGGCATGAAATTTATGTGTTTTAGGCACACACTGCAGAAGGAATCAGCAAGACAGCAGGAAGAATACAGTGAGATGTAAAGGACAGGTTAGTAATTATGAATATAAATAGTGTTAAACAAATTAAGTGACACAGTATGTCATTACACTATCAGTTTAAAGTAAGAATTTAATATGAACATAATAAGAGAATGTATTTAAACATTCTGTAAACATGCAGGGGTTATTATTGGTTGTACAGACCGTGATTCGAGGGTAGCAGCTGCGTAATCCTAGGATAAGAATCACTGTTGGTCATCAACGGTCTATAAAAATAGCATCTGTAGTTGTTGATGAACCAACTGGCACGGTCCCAAGTCCGTGACAGTCTGTCCAACTAGATAACCAACATGTCAGCTTTTATATATAGCTCCGCTGACATCACAAGGAAATATAAACAAAAAGAAAGAAACAATAAAAGAAACAAAGAAGGAAAAATATTTTTATTTTGGTGTTTACATTACAGATTTGCTTGGGTGGTGAATTTGCAAATCCTTGATCAATATTAATAGAATATAATTAGAAAGAATGTGTAATAAAATGCTGGTCACACTATCCACTCTATCCTTCTCTTTAGTTCATACAGGAAATCAATAAATTAATAAAATGATGTTGAAAGAGCAAGTCGCCACTACTGATTAACAGGACAAAGTCAATAGTTATGCGACAAAATGTATACAAGCTGTACCTGTATGGATGAAGTTTTGTTTATGTTACTTTACATAAATAATTGATATAAATAATGTTTTGTTTAGTAATATATTTAAATGTAGAAGACAAAGAATAAAATAAATTCTACCTCAAATAGGAACAAATATCACTCCGCATTTACATTATGTATTGGATACAGAAATACTCTTAAGTAATATCTATTATATAAAACTAAAAATGCTAAGTACTGGTTATGTGTGTGCCACTGCTGTCATGATTTTTATTAATAGTGGCATTAATAATGTTACAAGGCAATAATGCCACCTTGTGGCACTGCAAAATTATAAATTAACATAATGTGTAAAATGTATGCTTGTCATGTTGGGTATAAAAGTGTTATTTATGTTACTGATATACAATATTGTATTTAATGTGCAGAACACAATTCTACTTCATAAACAATGGTTCTCCTAATAAAGAAAAAAGTAATTCCTTTACACTAAGACCCATTCTATAAAGGAGAAATACCTCAGGCTCCGCTCCGCTACGCCTGAGTAGATATAAGGTATGTGTGTTACACATATAATGATATTCGAAAAAACTTTTTCGTCCTTAACGCATGTTTATACTTATAACGTGCAGTATTCAATTCCATTTTATAACTAGTAGTTCTCCAAATAAAGATAATTTTAAATCCTTAGAATAGCTTAGACCCAGATGTATAGGAGAAATACCTCAGGCTCCGCTCCGCTACGCCTCAGTAGATATAAGGTATGTGTGTTTACACAACAATTGATATTCAAATAAATTTTAAGTGTTTAAATACTATATTTTATCTGATGGAAATTACTACGGAATTTTGTTAAATATATTTATATATATCCAATGTAATAAAGTAAATGTATTGTTACAAATTATGAATTTATTTTGTTATACTCTGATTATGTCTTCTTTGTCGTCGACGACGGACATACACAATTCTGCACGCGGGTGGGAAACCAGCCCAGACATGCCAACGTATGTCTCAGAGCGTCCTTGCACGTAGGTCCTTCAAGGTCAAACAATATTCAAGTTATGATCTCAAACTTGTTCACTAACAATGGTCAGTGGTTTCATATGTGGCATTTGTTTTGTCATTACTTGTTCCTCATCTCTCCTTCTTTTGGTGCTTGGAAAGGCTCTGCTTTGTGATTGCAGCATTTTTTGGCTATCTTCACTTACCGTATTCTACCTAATTACTGCACATACCCCATAAGCGCACAGTCAAGCAATTCCGTAGTCTTCAGATTACTGCTAGTGTACTTATATCTACTTCTTTATAAAGGCATATGTTGTGGGTACACATTTGAATTGCATCGACTTGTACCCACAACATATGTTTATTTAAAGAAAATGAGAAAAAAAAAAAACACACAAAACATTGCATAAACATCATTTGAGTCCTTCAATTACCTTTTGGGTAGATACATATTTTACCACAAGATTTTCGAGTATTTTTGAAAAACATAAGCGCATACAGTGCGGTAATTAGGTTGAATACGGTATATTTCTGTTCAGGCAGTCAAATGGAATTTGCTCCTGTTTTAGGATAAGCAGAGTATGGAAAAAAGTATGCAAAATTTTAGGCTATTACGAGATTCTTATCTAGAGCCCTGAATTTTAACATTTTCACTGATTAGCTCTCTTCTGGTATATAATCATATTTACATCAAAGTATAGTGAAACATATTGATTGATTGAGTTGAGGTTTACAGTCCAATCAACCAATTAGGGTCATGTTGATTGTGTTGGGGTTTAACCACATGTCAACCCATGTGGGTCATTTTGTGTCATCTCCCAGAGAAAGGGAGAACAGAAGTAATAGTAGAAGAGATGAAAGAGAGGGACAGGGAAGAAAGAGGAATAGGAATGAAAGAGAAGAATCAGAAGAAATAAAAACATTCCCCCTCTACCACTACCTGCTACAAGGATAGCAGGGTCTTGTTGAGCCGGTCAGTTTACCTAACCACACTATTCCTGGGCAGGCCTAGTCCTAATGTTTTATTTTGGGATTTGGGC
This sequence comes from Anodontia alba, assembly GCA_964016985.1. Classification (NCBI taxonomy): domain Eukaryota; kingdom Metazoa; phylum Mollusca; class Bivalvia; order Lucinida; family Lucinidae; genus Anodontia; species Anodontia alba. Next base: position 11,639,508 of record OZ024830.1, on the reverse strand, counting down.
CACCCTGAATTCTTTTGCTGCAGGATAAAAAGCAGGAATTATAATTCAGAATGTGAAAACATATCAACTTCCTAATTATACTTCCTGATTTTATCCTGCAGCAAAAGAATTCAGGGTGGCCCAAACCCCAAAATAGAACATTACTGCTATCCAGGAAGTAAAAGTATTAATGCTTAGCACTCTGGGTAAATTTTCCGGCAGACAACATATTGATTTTTTTCCCAGAAAACAGGAGTTGAAAGGACCTGTATTTGAAATGTCAAAGCCTGTTTTTTGGAAAAAATAAGAGAAATATTATCTGTCTGTCATCTGCTAAATCTGCCCAGAGAGTGGTAAAGGCTAAACTAAAAATCTTTTATTTCCTTATTTTTAGCAAGTACAAAATCATTAGTGGTGCAATAAGACATGTTATGAAAAGTATTCTGATGGCTGCAAAAGTAAACATAAATAGTCACATTTAAATAAACACTTTCCTTTTCTTAAAGGGAATGGGTCAGTTTACAGGGGAGGCCATTTTTTGTTGCAAAAAGGGGTCTACTCTAAAAGGAAAAAAATGCTTCCAAAGGGAACACAATACTCACCTCTGTAGTCACTATATTTAGTGTGCTCTAATGAAATACCACACTCTAAATATATGACGTGATAATCTTAGTATTCTGAAATTGGCCAATCAGACCTAAATCTACTTTCTTAAAGCAAAAAAGCAACTAATATAGCTGTTAAAGTCGCTGATATGACTTGGCAGGATCAAAACATATGAATGAGCAGTGTCAAACACCGAGTCCTTTTGTAAACCTGGTTACTTGCATTTTCTATTGTTGTGATGTTGATGATTTGTGTCTGACGTCCCTTTCAATATTAGTCATACTGAGATGATAAAAGGGTGATAATGAAAAAACAGCTCTGTGCAATGAAGCATCAGACCATATGGTTATGAGCTGAATTCCACCTCCAGGGGGATTTGAGCCCAGGACCTTGTGATCTGAAGTCTGGAGCACTAACCACTAGGCCACCCAGATGATTCTCCTATTGTAGTATTGCTATGTAGCTTATCTAAGGCAACATTTTTCACATACCTCTTTAACCTGATCCTCCTTTACCATTTCTTGTCTAAGTTCTACTTTAAGATTTCCTATTTTCATCTTTAAATCATCCAGACTCTCCTTGGGTTCATACTTGCATTCTCCTGTTAAAGAAAAACAAAGGAATGCTATAATGTGGCTTAATGATCCTTGTGGCAGAGCTTTTCCCGATATTTTATTTATCTCAAGTTATAATTTTTACCAAAATCAAGCTGATATACTTTCAGGGGAGATAACTCTTCAAAATTGATTTACCTTCCTTGTGAAAAGGGGTCCATTCTAAAAGGAAAATTGTTCCAAAAAGAGGTCTACTCTAAAAGGAAAGAATTTGCACCAATCTGCACCCACAGGGAGCAAATTCTTTCCTTTCAGAGTAAACCCATTTTCAGAAGGGGATTTGTATCCAGGAGTACAAACAGGCAGTCACACATGTTGCCTCTCATGTATAAATTGGTGAAAATCTTACAAAAGTATCCATTCCTGGGGCATAGCTCTTGATAAGGTGCTTTAAATCAATCAAAAAGTATCTATAGTTTTCTATTTCTCGACGAAAACATATGTTGTGGGTACTCATTAGAAGCACCTCGGCGAGGAGCTTCTAATGAGTACCCACAACAGATGTTTTTGTCGAGAAATAAGAAAACTATTTACCTGATACTCACTCTTATCTAGACCTATGCAGCCCCCTTAAGAAAGAAATAGAGAAGATCTTATTTACCTGTTCCCTCCAATGTATTGTAAAATTTGTTTGTATAAAAAAATACAGATTTGATTGATTGATTGTGTTGGGGTTTAACGACACGTCAACCCTTGAGGGTCATTTTGTGTCGTCTCCCAGAGAAAGGGAGAAAAGAGACAGAAGAGTGAGTAGAGGAGATGAAAGAGAGGGACAGGGAAGAAAGAAGAACAGGAATGAAAGTGAAGAAACAGAAGAAATAAAAACATTCCCCCTCTACCCTTACCCACTACAAGGATAGCAGGCCTTGCCCAACTGTAAGCCAGTATCAGTTGGACGCCCAAAAAAAAATACAGAACAGTTTGTTTAAATGATTACTGCTGTAATGGAACAGTGTTAATAGAATAGTGAAAGAGTAAAAAAAATTTCATAGCTGTACCACAAAAAAAGTCTTGATTGATTGTGTTGGGGTTTAACGACACATCAACCTTGTGGGTCATTTTGTGTCGTCTCCCAGAGAAAGGGAGAAAAGAGATTGAAGAGATAGTAGAGGAGGTGAAAGAGAAGGATAGGGAAGAAAAAGGGAAATGAAAGTGAAGGAACAGAAGAAATAACAACATTCCCCCTCTACTCTTATCTGCTGCAAGGACAGCAGGCCTTGCCCAACTGTATGCCAATATCAGTAGGCGCCCCGGAGACAAAAGCTACAGGACACCTTTGTCTCCCTCAACCCCCTCCCACCTCCCCAAAACAAAGTGTTAATATTTTTTTTCTTATTTCTCCATGGAAACACATCATGCAGGTACTCATTAAAAGCATCTTGGGAATAACACATGTTTTCCTGGAGAAATAACAAAATATTTCAGGGCCCAGTTGTTCAAAGCTAACGATGTCGTTAGTTAAGGATTCGTTAAAATTTACATTGAGTGATACACAAATATGCTGAAATTTTTTGCTAAAAAAATGTGAGTAGCTTTTGCAGTGCAAAAGCTACTCACATTTTTTTCAGTAAAAAATATCAGAATATTGTGTATTGAATCTGCTAAAACAGTTAACGAAATGACCCTTAACGAGCTCGTTAAGCTAATGACGCTTTGAACAAATGGGCCCAGATGTTTCACTGATAAGGTAGGAGATTCTATGCAGACCAAATATATATTTGTAAATTGGAGCTGAATCAGAATTAAGGGAAAGTTTTTGATCAAGTAAAACTAGTTTAAGCCCCAAGTAGCTAATTCTGCTGACTGTTCCAATGTGCTTCCTCTGTTGTTTTATCTGGCTATCCTTCCTATCCAGAACTAGATGTAAACATTATAGAAATCAAGGGGAGATAAGCATATGGAAGTATTAATTCTTAAGGGGACCTGATAAAGTTTCAGGGGAGGTTTTTGATTGATTGTGTTGGGGTTTAACGACACGTCAACCCTTGAGGGTCATTTTGTGTCGTCTCCCAGAGAAAGGGAGAAAAGAGATAGAAGAGAGAGTAGAGGAGATGAAAGAGAGGGACAGGGAAGAAAGAGGAACAGGAAATAAAGTGAAGAAACAGAAGAAATAAAAACATTCCCCCTCTACCCTTACCCACTACAAGGATAGCAGGCCTTGCCCAAGTGTAAGCCAATATCAGTTGGACGCCCCGGTGATGTAAGATACACAGCACCTTCGCACCACCCGACCACCCCAGTTCAGGGGAGGTAACTTTCAAAATCCTTTTTCCTCCTTTCAGGAGCAACTTTTTTTCTTTTTAATGTATAACCCTTTTCACAAGAGGTTTGTTTGTGTGCAGGACAGCAAACAGGAAGTCACAAAAGTTGTTTTCCTTGTGAAATATGGCAGAAAATCTACCTGTTTGTCCAGTACCCTTCAATATTTAAGGCTAGTGAAACCAAAACCAAACAAGCAAATTCCATGGGGAATTTATGTCCCCCGCCTAATTTTTATTTGAGGTGTTAAAAATGGTAAAGTTAACCAGAGGACCACTGGTCCTGTATCAAATACCTAAGTATTGAAGCAGGAAACCAGTGATAAAAAATAATTTCAAGATTCTGAAAAAAACCACATGCATATCTTCAGACCATCCTTAAAGCACCTGTAAAGTTTCAAAGGATCGGCTTAAAACTGTGGTAGGAGTTATGGGGTCAAGGTACCTACTCCCTATACACTTCTGTAGTATTAGAACTCAAAAAATGTCTAAGTTAAAAATGCAGAAAAAGTGGTAAAAAATTATTTCAGGATTCTGAAAAAAACCACATGCATATCTTCAGGCCATCCTAAAAGCCCTTGTAAAGTTTCAAAAGGATCGGACAAAAACTGTGGGAGGAGTTAAGGGGACAAGGTGCCTGCACCCTATATACTTCTGCAATATTAGAACTCAAAAAATGTCTAAGTTAAAAATGCAGAAAAAGTAATAAAAAAATATTTCAGGATTCTGAAAAATCCACCTGCATATTTTCAGGCCATCCTAAAAGCCCAGGTAAAGTTTCAAAAGGATCGGCCAAAAACTGTGGGAGGAGTTAAGGGGACAAGGTACCTACTCCCTATACACGTCTGTAAAATTAGAACTCAAAAAATGTCTAAGTTCAAAACGTGTAAAAAGTGATAAAAAATAATTTCAGGATTCTGAATAAACCACATGCATATCTTCAGACCATCCTTAAAGCACCTGTACAGTTTCAAAAGGATCGGCCAAAAACTGTGGGAGGAGTTAAGGGGACAAGGTACCTGCTCCCTATATACTCCTGTAGTATTAGAACTCAAAAAATGTCTAAGTTAAAAATGCCGAAAAAGTAATAAAAAATAATTTCAGGATTCTGAATAAACCACATGCATATCTTCAGACCATCCTTAAAGCACCTGTACAGTTTCAAAAGGATCGGCCAAAAACTGTGAGGAGTTAAGGGGACAAGGTACCTGCTCCCTATATACTCCTGTAGTATTAGAACTCAAAAAATGTCTAAGTTAAAAATGCCGAAAAAGTAATAAAAAATTATTTCAGGATTCTGAAAAAACCACATGCATATCTTCAGGCCATCCTGAAAGCCCACGTAAAGTTTCAAAAGGATCGGCCAAAAACTGTGGGAGGAGTTAAGGGGACAAGGTACCTACTCCCTATACACTTCTGTAGTATTAGAAATCGAAAAATGACTAAGTTAAAAATGCGGAAAAAGTAATAAAAAATTATTTCAGGATTCTGAAAAAACCACATGCATATCTTCAGGCTATCCTTAAAACACCTGTAAAGTTTCAAAAGAATCGGCCAAAAACTGTGGGAGGACTTAAGGGGACAAGGTACCTACTCCCTATAGACTTCTGTAGTATTAGAACTCAAAAAAAGTCTAAGTTAAAAATGCGGAAAAAGTGGTAAAAAATTATTTCAGGATTCTGAAAAAACCACATGCATATCTTCAGGCCATCCTAAAAGCCCATGTAAAGTTTCAAAAGGATCGGCCAAAAACTGTGGGAGGAGTTAAGGGGACAAGGTACCTACTCCCTATACACTTCTGTAGTATTAGAACTCAAAAAATGTCTAAGTTAAAAATGCGGAAAAAGTAATAAAAAATTATTTCAGGATTCTGAAAAAACCACATGCATATCTTCAGGCCATCCTAAAAGCCCATGTAAAGTTTCAAAACGATCGGCCAAAAATTGTGGGAGGAGTTAAGGGGACAAGGTACCTACTCCCTATAGACTTCTGTAATATTAGAACTCAAAAAATGTCGGTACCTACTCCCTATAGACTTCTGTAATATTAGAACTCAAAAAATGTCTAAGTTAAAAATGCAGAAAAAGTGATAAAAAATTATTTCAGGATTCTGAAAAAACCACATGCATATCTTCATACCATCCTTAAAACACCTGTAAAGTTTCAAAAGGATTGGACAGAAACTGTGGGAGGAGTTAAGGGGACAAAGTACCCACTAAAAACTCGGAACCACGCACCACGCACCACGCCCCACGGAAAACCAAAAACAGTGTCCCTCCACTTTTCTTCGAAAAGGCGGGGGACAGTTTCAAAAGGATTGGACAGAAACTGTGGGAGGAGTTAAGGGGACAAAGTACCCACTAAAAACTCCGAACCACGCACCACGCACCACGGAAAACCAAAAACAGTGTCCCTCCACTTTTCTTCGAAAAGGCGGGGGACAATAAAGTCCAAATTCTGGACATGTGACTGAAAAATGTACAACAAAATGACAGCAAAACTTACCTTTGACAATTATCCGAAGCTGACATAGTGGGAGACTCCACAGAAACTTGAAAGATCCTTCTTTATGTCTGAAAATATGTGAAAGGTAATACAATCAACTAACCTATTTAAGACTGAATAAACTCCCCCCACACTATATATTGGAAGAGTCAAATTTCAATTTTAGATATGTCAGGCCATGTGATTTAGATATTCCTAGATAAAAATGGCTAAATTCTTTGCAAAAAATGGAGACCCTCATCAGATGCCTCATTCTGTGGCATCTGCACTGTTTGCCGATTACCCTTTTGTGGGTCATCAGATTAAAATAGGCTTTTTTTTTAAACCCAGAGACCAAACAATAGACCTCTGCAAACAGTGCAAATCCGGACAAGATGACCACTAATGAGCCATCCCATCAGAATCTACACTGCTTGACATTCTGCTTAAAATTTTCACCCCTTGTGAAATATCAAAAAACTTGTCCAAAGACAGAGGGGTGGTTGGGTGAGGCAAAGGTGTTGTGTATTTTACGTCACCAGGGTGTCAAACTGATATTGGCTTACAGTTGGTTTTGTTTGTGTTGAGCTTTTATGGCCCAGTCAATCCAATGGGGTCATGTCGAGCGCGGTCAGTTTACCTAACCACACATTTACTGGGCAGGCTTAGTCCTCTAAGCGGTTAACCAGTACTGTGCACATTCTTTTGCCAGAAATTGACAACTGCCCTTCTTGAATCAGTGGAAGGGAGAGAATGACCTTAGAAAATATTTCATGATCAATCTCCATGAAAGAATGCTGCCGACCTTGGCGGGGGTTGAACCCATGACCTCCTGGTCTCCAGTCGGACGGCGCATCCAACTGAGCCACCGAGGCCAGCTAGGCTTACAGTTGGGCAAGGCCTGTTGTCCTTGCAGCAGATAAGGGTAGAGGGAGAATGTTTTTATTTCTTCTGTTCCTTCACTTTCATTCATTTTCCTTTCTCCCCTGTCCCTCTCTTTCATCTCCTCTACTATCTCTTCTATCTCTCTTCTCCCTTTCTCTGGGAGATGACACAAAATGACCCACAAGGGTTGACGTGTTGTTAAACCCCAACTCTATTACCGGGTAATCAATGTCCAAAGACAGAAATCTCCCCTGCAAACATACTTATACTGACAAATTTTATTTTTGTAGATTTTAGCAATATGTAAATGAATGTGTGAATATCTCACAAACTGAATAAAAGTTAAAGTTAAGTTTGTGATTTGCTGATGTTAACAAATTGATAAAATCCATAAAAATAAAATTCATTTTTATAATTCCAAGTAGGTTGTGTTTATACCAAAAATGGGTTAAAATCACCTATTTAACCCTTAAAATGGAAAGAAAACCTGCATCGAAAATGTCGTCTGTTTATGTTGTCTGCTGAATATTCTTGCAAATTTTTTACATCAATTTTTGTATACAGGCAAACAGTGTGGACCCTGATCAGACTGCTCCTAGAAGAGCAGTCTGATCTGGGTCCACACTGTTTGCAAAAATGACTTTTAAAATCACAAGCACATGACAAAGCAGACGACAATTGTTGTGATTGGCATTTTAAGGGTTAAAGAAATCTGCAGAAAGAAAATAGTTCCAGGATTCCTGGTCAGTGGATTTATCAAAGTAAAAATGCCGTTTTAAATTTGCTTTTGACCAATCAAACTGCACTACATTAATATAAACCTGTTGAGTTGGAATTACAGATATGTAAATTGTACAGGCACTGTCAATCTACCAACAGAATTTCTCGTCTTCTCAAGTGCAATTTCATGATGTCTAATGCTCTCTATTTAACTTTTACCACTCTCTGGGCTAATTTAGTAGATGACAAACTGATGGCATTTTTTTTATTTTTCCCAGAAAACAGGATTTGACAATTCATGCAAATCTCTTGACATTTTTATCCATAGTGCTAAGCATTAATGTCTTCAGTTAGGCAAACATTTCACTTCTCCTTTAGATAAAACTGTCAGCCCCTTACAGTGACAGACTTGACTGAGTCACATCCATTTCCAAGCTTTCGCATATTTTTGTTACCTCTCCACATGATGAAAACATGTTTATTCAAATATACTGAGAATTTTACTACCAAAAAATGAAAACTTTCAGATGAAAAATCTGGTAGTTTTCCTATTTCTGCTCAAAACATGGATTGTGGGTCCTAGTCCGAGGCGGTTCTAACAAGTACCCACAATCTATGTTTTGAGCAGAAATAAGGAAATTAATGTATACCCCAGTAAGCCCCAGTTTTGCAGAATAAAAGTTGGGTTTAAGGGGGTCAAAACTATATAGGCATGTTTTCGTGATGAATAAAAAGAACTGCTTTTGAATACTTCTTCAAAACTATTTCTCACTAAAAGATATTAAGATGCATATCTCCAATTGCATTTGAATCAAATCACTTTCTTATTTAAAATCTATGCTCAAAACTGTTCAACTTGAAAACACATCTATGCATTTTTAAGCCACCGCTCTATGTAAAACAATTCTTTAACCAAAATGTACTGATATTTAACTTCTACAATCATATGTATTGAAACAATTGCATTACATCACTCGTCACTCTTTAGCATTCTCTGGGAGACATCAGCAGAATGACAAACTAGTGGAATTTATCTTTTATTTTTCCCAGAAAACAACAGCTTGACATTTCATGACAATTATCCCCTAATGAGAAAATTCACATCATGTCAAGCCCTACAGGTTAATGGTTGAACATGTTGAAAGCAGAATTTAACAATTCAAACTTGACATATTTTATTTATATTTTTCTCAGAAACTACCATTTCAAACTTCATTGAAATGAATGAATATATTTCCAAGGAAATATATCAAACTGAAATGTTGCCTTCCTCCTCAATTGGAGTTATTCTTAAAGTAAAGAATTTGCTCCTTTTGCCTACTCTGGAGGCAAATTCTTTCCTTTAACAGCAGCTGTCACTTTTGAAATGTTTCAAAACTAGGAAAGCAATTTCTTGTCCGGAAAAATTGTCTCCCTTTGCAAATTGGTAACACAATCTTTCAGGTGAGACCATTCACTGTCAGTCAACAGTAATGATTCAAATGAAATGTTAGTCCTAATTTCTGAGACAAATAAAAGAAAAAATTGCCACAAACAACATTCTAAGGATTAACTCTTAAGGCGCCAAGCAAAATTTGTAGCAAACAACATTCTAATTTTATTTTTCATAGAAAATAAATCTTGACATTTCATGTGAATCCAAGCAGATGATTCACATGAAATGTCAAGATATTTTCTATGAAAAATAAAAAAAAAAAAAAATTATAAATGTTGTCTGCTGCAGTTGTGATTAGTGCTTTAAGGGTTAAAATTTTTTTTGAATGTTCACAACAAAAACACAACACGGATAGGGGCTGGGCTGCAGTGCAATGCAATCAATGAAAATATGACTCTTATAGACATGTGATAGTTATTTCAAAATCAGGCCTGTATCTGGTTCCCTTTCTGAATGTTACCATTTACTATAAAGCTAACTGCTCCATCATCTGGTGCCTTAGCAGGGGCAACAACCTATGTCATCAACACAGTGATATGCATACAGCTGCGAATGTCCCATTTGCTCGGATTTATGATAAAATCACAAAAAGTGCATAATGCAGATAAAAATGAAAATTGTTAATAAGTAGCGCTTATTCGATACCCCCCGCATAAAGCATAAAACCTTTTACTAAAAAAATTTAAGTTTCAAAGTGCGAGTGTGACCGTGAAAATAAGGTCAAGGTCACCAAAATCTAATAAAACCAGCAATTGGTTAAAGAGATAGTGTGCACATAAACTTTTTTCTGCATTAACAAGGCTCACTTTTTGAGTATTAATAATGTAGTGACCTTGAAAATAAGATCAAGTTCATCAAAATCTAAACACTTCTTTCCCCCATCCTAATGATGTATCTGTGCTAGTTTGGTCAAATTCCAGCCATTGGTTAAAGAGATAATGTGCACACAAACTTTTTACTGCATTAACAAGGCTCACATTTTTGAGTATTTATAGTGTAGTGACCTTGAAAATAAGGTCAAGGTCACCAAAATCTAATCACTTTTTTGCCCCATTCTTATGATGTATCTAAGTTAGTTTGGTCTATTTCCAGCCATTGGTTAAAGAGATATTGTGCACACAAACTTTTTACTTCATTAACAAGGCTCCTTTTTGAGTATTTCTAATGTGGTGACTATGAAAATAAGGTCAAGGTCACCAAAAAAATATAATAACCAAGTATACAAAACAAGTCCATTTTAGTATTGCCTCACACCAAAAATGCAAACTCCATACACATTCTAGTTATTATAGATACTTCAACCAATTATGTTAAAATCATTAGTGCCATTGAACATCAACATGTATGGTCGATGTGTCTCACTATCCACTGCATTTCAAAAGCCTGATTTTTCGTAAGACAGACAGTCTATATGACAGTGAATTTAATGCATTACGTGAATATTCTGAATTTCATAAAACTCTAGTTAGTTCAGCAAGATTCCGTAAAACTTGTTACCAATGATATCATCATCATTGTTATGATGAAGGTTGTGAGGGGTGCTTAGGAAGGCTGTGCTTCATGATTGTAGCATTTCCTGGGTATCGCATGAAGTGCATTATGCAAACACACCCATACAAATATATTGAAAAATTTAAACACCAAAAAATGAAAATTTTCAGATAAAAAATTCTGATATTTTTCATATTTCTGCCCAAAACATAGATTGTGGGTACTCATTAGAACTGCCTCAGCGAGGCTGTTCTAACGAGTACCCACAATCTATGTTTTGAGCAGAAATAAGAAAAATAATGTATACCCCTGTAAACCCCAGTTTTACTATATAAAAGTGGGGTTTGATGGGGTCAAAACAATATAGGCATGTTTTCGTGATGGTGCCTATTTTCTGGGAAAACTAACATCCGTTTGCTGTCTGCCGAATTAGCTCAGAGAGTGGTAAAGCCTAACCAAAAATATTATATACTGAAAATCTCATTCTGTTCTTCACAATGTATGAGATATCACAATGTATGTATAATTTAAAGTAAGAAAAAATATTGTCAAATTTTAAATTTTATAAAAATGGACAAACTGACTAGCCACATTTCTGTACTTTTCTGAAAGGTTGGTGGGAGAAAAGGGAGGGAGAAATGGATAGTCTGAAAAAGGACTGCTTCCCTCCTAAAACTAGCTAGCTGGGGCAGTGTGCAACTGTTCTCATACATGCATCCATATTCTTTAGTAAGTGACACACAATCAGATGCACACAGACATGCACCTACTGACATTCATACTGGTACCTTCAACCCTTAGGGTGCTAAGCAAATTTGTAGCAGACGGCATTAGAAAATTGATTTTGTTATTGTTTTCAAAGAAAATAATACAACATTTCATGCACAGAGGATTGACATGAAATGTCAGCCCTCATTTTCTCTGAAAAAATAAAACAGAATATATTTTAAAGTGTTGTCTGCTTAGTTGTGATTAGCACTTTAACCATTACCACTCTCTGGGCTAATTCAGCAGATGACAAATTGATGATATTTTTTGTATTTTTCCCAGAAAATAGGATCTGACATGTCATGCAAATTCTGTTCTAAAGAGACATTTTGTATGAAATATCAAATCCTATTTTCTGGGAAAAATAAGAAAAATATTTTAACCCAGCATGGTCAGCTTTAATGGTTAATGTGTTTAAGATAATAAGAGAGCATTAACTGACCCTAGGACATATGTGACCAGCGTAGACTCAGATCAGCCTTTGCATCTGGGCACACTGACCAAAGTCTAGACAAACTGCTACATAATTTACAGACCTTAAACACTCTATCAGAGAACAGTGTAGCCCTGTTCAGATACAAAGGCTCATCTGCATCTGTGCAGGTAAAATATTCATTAAGTTGTTTCCTATTTGGAGATGCTCAAGTGCAGTTAGACGAATGAGCCATGCTATATTAGAAAATGGGTCTTTGGGGACACACGAATGGCAAAACCCTAGATCAGCTTGTGCTAAAAAAAGCAGTCTTATCGAGATCTATGTTGTTTGTTTATACTCTACAGTTATGGCTGATTTTATCAATGACCAGCTAAGGCCCTGATCAGATATCGTGAAGATTGATCATGACTTATTTTCTATGGTCATTATCTCCCTTCTGCTGATTAAAGAAGGGCAGTTGTCAGTTTCTGGCATAAGAATGTGCACAAGTACTGGTTAAGCACTTAGAGGGCTAAGCCTGTCCAGAAAAAGTATGGTTAGGTAAACCCTCTGGCTCGACATGACCTTAAATGTGTTGACTGGGCCATTTAACTCCAAATCAACGAAGAAACAGATACACAAACTGACCAAGACTTTTGCTGTCCATATAATTATGTTCCAAATGTGCTTTCACCATTGCACAGTTCTAACATAATTTGCTGTTACTCAATGAAAAAAATATATTTTGGGTGTATGACCATTGTATGATCATTCATAAGTAGTTTCACCAAAAATAATCAATTATGGAGCCCTGAGCTCATCAGACTTTTCTGTATATTATCACTCATTCATAGCTCCAGATAAGGCACTTTTTCAACAAAAAAAGTACTGATATTTTTCTAATTTTTCCATGAAAACCTGTTGTGGGTACTCATTAGAATTGCCTCACTAAGGTGCTTCTAATGAATACACACAACATATATTTATATGGAGAAATAAGAACAAGAGTTGTCAGAAAACAACACAGCTCGCCGGAAAGGGGTGATCCAATATGAAAACAATCTTTAAATATTAAAGATGAAATGCAGAACTTAAATCTTATTTCCAAAGGCATCCCTTTCCAAAGGCAATCCTTTTTGACTTTTATTAAACATAGCTGTAAATGACAGAGTATGACTTTGATATCCGAAGAATGTCCAACTGAGGGATGGGGTATATGCCATTGAAACGTCTTTCCTTATGTTGGTAGGGACCAAATGAAAGCTATATATTACATGCTGATTCCCTTAGATTGGTGTGGATGAAATATGAAAGCTATATCTTACATTCTTCAGCAGTCAAATAATTTTCAAAACTTAAATACTGCTGTAAATGACAAAGTATGACCTAACCTTGACCTATGCAGAAAGTCAAACTGAGGAAGGGGTGTGTGCTGTTGAAAGGTCTTACCCTAAGATAAGTGTGGGCCAAAAATTAAAGCTGTATCTTGAATACTTCAGCAGTTAAGTACACTTTTCAAAACTTAAATGCAGAACTTTAACAGGGGTTTAAATGACAAAGTATAACCTGACCTTGACCTAGGCAGAAGGTCAAAATGAGGAAGGGTGTGTGCTACTGAAAGGTCTTACCCTAAGGTAGGTGTGGGCCAAATATCAAAGTATCTTGAATACTTCAGCATCTATGTACACATTTCAAAACTTAAAAGCAGAACTTCAACATGGGCTTAAATGATAAAGTATAACATGACCTAGACCTAGGCAGAAGGTCAAACTGAGGAAGGGGTGTGTGCTAACCCTAAGGTAGGTGTAGGCCAAATATGAAAGCGGTATCTTAAATAATTTAAAAACTATGCACATCTTTGAAAACTTAAACATTGTGCTATAAACGTGGACGCGGATGCCGACAGACGTGAAGCCAACGACTGGGTGACAACATAAGCTCTCCAAGGTCATAGTCCCGGCGAGCTAAAAATATTATGTAGATACCCATTTATCTGGAGCTGTGATTCATTTACTCATTCATCAACTCATTCCCTTATTTTTACAGTCAATCAAGTTCAATCAGTGAGTGAGTAAACCCCACCCCCCACCCCCATGAAAACCCCAAGCAGGTTGTTTTATTGAAACATGAGAAAAGATACCTGTCAAGGAAAACTAAATGCCGAGTACTGAAAGAAAGTAGAGAAAAAAAGATTTCTATTAACCCACTTATGCCGAGTGGACTCTTCTACCTGAACTCTTTGGACCAGTCCATTTCCAGTCTAAGGGGTGTCTGGTCAGTTTTGATTATTACCAAGTGTTTTTGAAATGCCTGTTGTTAATGCAAACAGTGTAGACCCTGATCAGATGCCGCATTCTGTGGGATCTGATCTGGGTCTACATTATTTGTGAATGCCCCATTTATGGGATGCTAGGCACAAATGGGTTAACAACAATTCAAAAAGAAAAGAAAACAGCAAAAGAATATCCCTTTAAGTTAGAGCCCTGCAAACACAAATTAAACAGACATATGATATATCTATAAAAATGAAAAACAGCAACAACAATAAAATAAATAAGAGCTGTCACATATCAGAACAGTTCATCTGAATGGCAGCTTGTGTGTCAATAGTGTGGTCATGACCTTCCAAACAAATACAAGCAACTGACCTCAAGATTATTAAGGAGGGTAGTGCCTGTAAATGCAATGAATAAATATTTGAACCAGTATATAGCAGGTACAAACAAAATTCATATAGGCATATAGGTCTTCAAAAAATTCTAACCAAACAGTGAACTCTAAGTCCATGACCTTGACTTCAATGTCATTGACAGGATGGTGCTTGTACTGCATCAAACTTTTATCCAGTTTCTAACATTAGCCCAAGCCCAAGTATTAACTCAGATTATCTAGACATTCAGGAGATATATCTATTTAAAAAAAACACCCTTAAATCTAAAATTTTAACATTATGTTAAGTCTGTGACCTTGACCTCAATGTCACTGAAGGGGCTGATATTTTGATTTTTTTTAAAGAAAATACTAACTTACATTTCATGTGAATCATCTGCTTGACAAATGATTCATATATAAAATGTATACTTATTTTCTCTGGAAAGACTTATTTATTTGTGTCTCATTTATCTGGCAACTATCTTACCCTGGAGAATTTGTAGTTCCAGATACATTTACAATGCTTTTTCATCTGAAAACTATATATTTCTCCATAAAAACATTACATTATGAAACCATGCCTATTCAAATACACTGAAAATTTTACCACCAAAAATGAAAATTTTCAGATTTAAAAAAATTGATATTTTTCATATTTCTGCTAAAAAAATAGATTGTGGGCACTCGTTAGAACCACCTCGACCAGGCTGTTCTAACGAGTACCCACAATCTATGTTTTTGAGCAGAAATAATCTTTTGAGACATCTTGCTTACAAAATTTCAAAGCATTTTTTTGCAAAGGGGCATAACTAAAAAAGATAGCTTGTGGAAGTGATGGTGTCATGGCTTGA
This sequence comes from Anodontia alba, assembly GCA_964016985.1. Taxonomy (NCBI): domain Eukaryota; kingdom Metazoa; phylum Mollusca; class Bivalvia; order Lucinida; family Lucinidae; genus Anodontia; species Anodontia alba. Next base: position 11,624,350 of record OZ024830.1, on the reverse strand, counting down.
GAAATGTCAATTAAAGGTGGCCATTTTGTTTAGTTGTTTTGGCAAAACTTTGTGCAGCACCAGCAGGGAAAGAAGACTATGAGGAGCACCAGCAGTAAAAGAAGACCATGTGAAGCGCCAGCAGGGAAAGAAGACTGTGAAGCACCAGCAGGGAAAGAAGACCATGTGAAGCACCAGCAGGGAAAGAAGACTGTGTGAAGCGCCAGCAGGGAAAAAAGACCGCAAAGCACCAGCAGAGAAAGAAGTCCATGTGAAGTGCAAGCAGGGAAAGACAGTGTGAAGCACCAGCAGGGAAAGAAGACTGTGCAAAGTGCCAGCAGGGAAAGAAAACTGTGAAGCACCAGCAGGGAAAGAAGACTGTGAAGTGCCAGCAGGAAAAGAAGACTGAAGCACTAGGAGTGAAAGAAGACCATGTGAAGCGCCAGCAGGGAAAGAAGACTGTGAAGCACCAGGAGGGAAAGAAGACCATGTGAAGCATCAGCAGGGAAAGAAGACTGTGAAGGGCCAGCAGGGAAAGAAGACCATGTGAAGCACCAGCAGGGAAAGAAGACTGTGAAGCACCAGCAGGGAAAGAAGACCATGTGAAGCGCCAGCAGGGAAAGAAGACTGTGAAGCACCAGGAGGGAAAGAAGACCATGTGAAGCATCAGCAGGGAAAGAAGACTGTGAAGGGCCAGCAGGGAAAGAAGACTGTGTGAAGCACCAGCAGGGAAAGAAGACTGTGAAGCACCAGCAGGGTAGAAGACTGTGTGAAGCGCTAGCAGGGAAAGAGATTATGAGAATCACCAGCAGGGAAAGAAGACCATGTGAAGCTCCAGCAGGGAAAGACGACTGTGAAGCACCATCAGGGAAAGAAGACCATGTGAAGCACCAGCAGGGAAAGAAGACTGTGAAGCGCCAGCAGGGAAAGAAGACTGTGAAGCACCAGCAGGGAAAAAAGAACAGGCAGAGCTTGTCTCTTGTCTATTTTTAGTTTTGGTGGCCATTTTGTTCATCTGAGTGGAACCAGTTTAGCAATTTTGGTAAAAAAGGGCAAAAGAGGAACATTTCTGAGAAATTATTTGGATATCAGGTCACTGGCCTAGGAGGAGATGTCGTTTAAAGGTTCTTCTATTTTTAGCTGTGGCAACCACTTTGTTCAATCAAGTTGAACCATTTTAGCAATTTTGGTACAGGGGTATAAGAGAAACATTTGTGTGAAATTATTTTGAAATCAGGCCACTGATCGCAGGGCGCAAAGGAGTCATTTAAAGGTTTTTTTTCCATTTTTAGCTCTGGCGGCCAGTTTCTTCAGTCAAGCAGAACCATTTTAGCAATTTTGGTATAGGGCCATAAGGGGAACATTTCTGTGAAATCATTTTGGAAATCAGGCCACAGCTTGCGAAGGAGATGTCGTTTAAAAGGTTTTTCTATTTTCAGCTCTGGTGGCCATTTTGTTTGGCAATTTTAGCAATTTTGGTAGAGGGCCATAGGAGAAATATTTCTGTGAAATTATTTTGAAATCAGGCCACTGGCCAAGGAGGAGATGTTTAAAGATGTTTCTATTTTTAGCTCTGGTGGCCATCTTGTTCAGTGGAGTGGAACCGTTCTAGCAATTCTGGTAAAAGAGCATCATCATCATTGGATTTTGATTAACATGCAGGTACAGGGGCAACATCCACATCAGTGGGCCCCAGTCCAGGTAGATGGCTTGCTGCAAGCATAGCAGATCATACCAGATCTCCAGGTATATCTATCATGAGGGTTAATAGCTGAGAGCTTCCACTCTCTGCAAGAGGAACATTTGTGTGAAATTATTTTGAAATTGGCCAAGTGGTTTAGGAGGAGATGTCATTTGAAGAAATTGTTGACAACTAACAACAGACGAAGAAAGACTGACAATGGATGCCAGACACAGGGCAATCACAATAACTCACCTTGAGTTGAAATTGGCCAAGTGGTTTAGGAGGAGATGTCATTTGAAGAAATTGTTGACAACTAACAACAGACGAAGAAAGACTGACAATGGATGCCAGACACAGGGCAATCACAATAACTCACCTTGAGTGCCTTGTGCTCAGGTGACCTAAAAAAGATAAGAAAACTCTCATCTGGTGCTAACTGGCATGCTGAGTACCTTTAAAACAGACTTACTTTGAGCCGGCTCTGTGTTTGGTACATATGAGAATATCAGTGAAGAGGAAGAGGTATCTAAGATGTCTTGTTGATCTCTTATCTTTGGCCACCTCCACTACAAAACCACTCTTGACAAGCTTTCGAGCCTCTGGAAACTGAAATAATAGAATATAATCCTTAACAACAGTAAAACTTCAATCATCCAAACTCTGATGACTCATTTACCGTTCCTGATTCGAATTCATTTTTGAGTCCCTAGGAAATACTTCTAACAGTTCAAGAAAACAATCTTTAAAGATATTTTAGGGATATTTTCTTATTCTATCGTGAAAATGAAGTTTTTAAAGTAAAATATATTTTAACAAGTAATACTTAACCTATGGATAATGTGCTATTCTCTTCTATACTTAAACCTTCCACAGAAAAACAGTCTTAATCCAGAAGGTCCCTTTCAGGCTTGTGACATCACTTTTCCCACTGTTTTGATCAGGTGTTCAGTTTCTTTGTAGAATTAAACAATATAAATGAAGCGAAGCGGGGAGGGAGGATGGCAATCTGTTAACCATAAGTTAAATACTACTTGTTAAAATATGTTTTACTTTAATAACTTCATTTGAACTTCATAAAACATTAACCTGTGGATAGTGTGCTAAAGTTTGTAGATTTGCTCCCCTAATTCTAACACTACTGTATTAGATTCCCTTCACTATGGACTCAGGAAACTCTGTGGAATCGGATACAATCTGTAATATCTTCCAAAGAATGACCTAGATTCACTAATAACATACTTCTAAGGTGTTAATTACCTTAATCATATGTATAGTGGACTCTGGAGGCTGTCATTTTTCTTTAGCATCAGAGGTCTGAATTTCCTGGCTCCCCCCACCACCACTTTTTGGATAACAACGACTGGGCCTAAATGATGGAAGGAATCTTATCAACGAATGCCCAGGAAGAAGATAGCGCCCTGACTTTGTGAGCCTTAATTTTCAAAAAGCAAATATTTCTTTGGGTTAGGTTCCTACAGGCAAGCTTAATTGTATTAGCTACCCATCTCGAAAATGAAGTCTTAGAGATGCCATGATTGCCTTTAATTGGTAAAAAGAATCTAGTTCTATTTCTACAATAAGAAATAGTCATTCTGAGGTAAAATTTTAATGCTCTAATTGGGCATAAAAGTCTAGCTAAATGTTCCCTTTTGCATTTTCGAGCTAAATAAGGGATGACTATAGGATCTGGGCAAATGGACAAAAGCTGATTCTTTGCCAAAAACCCAGTCTGTAAGACCAATGAGGCTGAACCATCTGACTGATTGAACCTTAGATGATTTGAATCCATTGCCAAAGCGTGAATTTCACTGCATCTCTTAGCCATGGCAAGGGCTGGTAAAAAATCTGATTTTATTGTAACGTGAAGTTTGGAAGCACTGTGTAAAGGTTCATATGGGGTTTTCTGAAGACAAATCAAGACCCAAGAAAAATCCCATTTCGGGGTAAGAGATCTTTGTACTGGACGTTGCAATTCAAAAAATCTAATTAACTCTGATAAAAGTGGGTTAGAACTGATTCTATTACCAGACTTAAATTTAAGCATACTTGAAATCATGGATCTATAGACCTTGATGATACTGATTTGACATTTTCCCTCAAAAAAGAAGGTATATAAGGAAATGACAGTAAGAGAGGCCATGACTGGATTAACCTTCTTTCTATGACACCAACTGGAGTATATGACCCATTTTGCATCACAGACTTTCTGAGTAGATGCTCTTCAGGACAAAGTCTGCAACGTTTTGCGAAAATCTCTAATTGATTGCTTGATAACTCCCAAGCATGAAGGGCTAGAGTTGGGAGATTTTATTTTAATATTGAAACTTTCCCATGGCTTGTGTTAGAAAGTTTGGAAAGTATGGAAGTCAAATCGGGGCTCATACTAGTAGCTGTAGCACCTCTGAGAACCAAGGACTTTGAGGCCAAAGAGGAGCATTAGAACTATTCTGCACCAAGATTGATAAATTTTGGTGAGAATAGATGGTATCAGAACTGTTGGAGGAAATCCATAAGCATGTAGATTGTTTCAGTTCATGGATAAGGCATCTATCGCAAAGGCTTCATTGTCCTGAACTGGAGAGACATACAATGGGAGTTTGTGGTTGAACTGAGTCGCAAACAAATCCACATTGGGAAATCTGAGCATTTGAAAAATGCAGTTTGCTTGATCCAAGGACAATTCTGTATTGAGAATTGTCTAATCTCAAGAGACCATCCTCAAGAATGTTGGATTTCCCTGAAATGTGACACATTCTGAGAATTATATTGTGTTCCAGGCACCAATGAAGGATTTCCCATACTTCAATACATAGAGTGGGAGAATGAGTTCCTCCTTGTTTGTTGATATACGAGACCACTGTTGTGTTGTCGGTGGATATCATAATACAAGAGTGGTGTATGTACTGTATGGCCTTTTCAAATGCAAAACGAATGACATTATTTCTAGACTATTGATGTGGAGCTGGGATTGGTATTCTGTCCAGCAACCATGAAAGGATAGTCTCATAGGTTCGAGATGAGCACCCCATCCATAATGGCTGGCATCCATATAGAGGAATGTATTGGGATCTGGAGGATAGATGTATGTTCCCTGAAAGAAGCGACTGTGATCCATCCACCACTTAAGATGAAATATTCATGATAGAAATTTGATGATCCAAAGGAAGTATATGAGGTCTCCAAACTGACAACAGACACATCTGAAGTCTGCCCAGAACTACTAAGTCTGCTGCAACACCGAGTTTCACCACAAGAGAAAGGAAAGTTCGAGCCCAAACATGAGTCCGAGTTAGAAATTGTTTGATTTTCAAGAGTAGGGATTCCATATGATCCAGTGGTACTCTGGCTGTATTGTGTTGTGTCAGGAATCCCATACCTATAAAGGTGAAATGCTGAGCTGGTTTCAAATCTGACTTTTTCAATGTAGATAGGCATCTATAAGATCTATGGAAACAGCCCAGTCATTGACCAATATCGACTGACGAACTGGGCCCAGTTGTTCAAAGCTAACGATGTCGTTTGTTAACGATTTGTTAAAATTTAAATCGAGTGATACACAAATATGCTGAAATTTTTTGCAGTGCAAAAGCTACTCACATTTTTTCAGCAAAAAATATCAGAATATTGTATATTGAATCTGCTAAAACAGTTAACGAAATGACCCTTAACGAGCTCGTTAAGCTAACGACGCTTTGAACAACCAGGCCTTGACCGTTGTCTCCAAGGTTGAAAGGTTGATTTCTTATGTATAGATTTAATGTGGACTGATCTATTAAGGGATGTAAGTTTCAGTTCTTTGGGTACAAAAAATAGCCAGGAGTAAAAACCAAGAGTTCCCAGATCTCAACACAAACAAACACATCGAGCCGGAAAATAGTGGACATAGCTGTAGCATGCTTGAAAGACTTGGCCACCACTTCCAAAAGTCTGGAAAAAGGATTAACTGACAAAGAATTGTTGCAGACATTGGTAAGCAATAGATTTGTTTGTGTTGAGGTTTTACGGCCCAGTCAACCCAATGGGGTCATGTCGAGCGCGGTCAGTTTACCTAACCACACGGTTACTGGGCAGGCTTAGTCCTCTAAGCGGTTAACCAGTATTGTGCACATTCTTTCACCAGAAACTGACAACTGCCCTTCTTGAATCAGCGGAAGGGAGAGAATGACCGTAGAAAATATTTCATGATCAAACTCCACGAAAGAATGTTACCGACCTCGGCGGGGGTTGAACCCGCGACCTCCTGGTCTCCAGTCGGACGGCGCATCCAACTGAGCCACCGAGGCCGGCTGGTAAGCAATAGAAGAAAATAGATCAGCATAGGAATTAAATGCCACTTGACTACAAGCTCTTTTTTCCCATACTTCCATGTTCTTAATCGGAACAGAATATTTACCCCTGCTAGAAATAGCTATTTGGGAAGCATCAGCATCTAGAGGGGAAATATTTTGAGGAGGAAAATATTTTGTAATTTATTCTTGTAATATCTAAGAGGAGCCAAAGATTAGACAAATTGTTGGGGACATGTCCAATCCTGACCAAGTTTATCATTATCTAGTTTGCTTTGAATATACTTGGTAGTATTTTCAACCAGCTTAGACTGAGGGAGAACTGGTAATGGAGTTGTACAAGGCTCCATAAAAAGTTAAATTCTCCATAAAGGTTTGGAGGGAGTGTGATCTTCAGAAGGTCTAGGACAAATCTCCTCCAGGAGTAATCTGAAGACTTCATTGACAGCTTTATCAAAGGACCAGGACTCCTGTTCAGAATTTGGTCCTGAATCCTTAGATATATGATGCACAGAATTATCAAATAATAAATTCTGTGATTCCTCTGAAACCCTATCATGCTGTATGGTTGTATGAATGTTGGAAGCCTGAGAAGAAGGATGTTTAGATCTTTGATATCTACCATAGTCTTGATTTTCTGCTTCTTTTAGGTGAAGACAAAAAAAGAAGAAGAAGAGGAGGATGGTTAAGAAGAACTATATCTTGTCCTCTTTCTGTGTTTAGATTTAGGTAGATCTCTTCTACTAGAGTGTTTCTGAGAAGCAGATCTATTAGATTTCCAAGTATTTGCAGGAGGTTCAATAACAATACTTGGATCAGACAGAGTATTGAAATCTGAGCTTCATCAGTAAATGATTGCTCCAAGCACAAAGAATGTCTATAATCAGCTACCCAGTACCCTGTGCCTAATAACTGATGTTCGGTACCCTGAGCCTGACGACTGGTGAAAGAGTCAACTGCCTAGTGACTGGTGCCCGGTGCCTGATGACTGGTGCCTGGTGACCTGTGTTTGAAGGTCTGTACTCACTGACTGGTGCCCAGTGATTGGTGACTGGTGCCTGGTGTCCTATACTCAGTGACCTGTGACTGGTGACCAGTGACTTGTGCCTGGTGCCTAGTGACTGGTGAAGCTGACTGCCTGGTGACTGGTGACCGGTGCCTGGTGGGCTTAAGTTATGAATGTTTCACCCAATCTTAGAGTCACCACCATAATGGATCCTACCCCAGACAGAAAAGCCTTGTGGGATGGTGATCCTGTTATCGCTTGAAGCATTGTCCTCAGATAATTCTGAGCTGACATTATTTTTCTTCTTAAACAAAGACTCTGTCTTTGTCATGGGTCTTGGTCTAAAGCAGTATAATCTTCTCTTATCTACTAATTCCCATGTGGAACAGGCCAATTTCAACAAACCAGGCACATAGAATATCTAGAACAAGAAGAATAAGAATGACAGTTATTATGATTATTCCACGATGCTTTGAGATGACCACAATCACCTCTAATGGTTGGCATCAATAGTCACGAAAATTCATGACATCAGCAACAAATCAATAATATCACCAGATTGAAAAATGTGTACTCATTAGAATTGCCTCATGGGGGTTTCTCTAATGAGTACACTAAACATACAATTATTTTATAGCAAGCACAGCTCGTGTCACTCGAAGTGCATCACAAATGCAGTATGGTAGAGAATATGATCAAGGAAAAGTAACATACAATGATATATACTTTCAGCAGAAATCGCTCCGACCAATTTTCTTCCTGTTTTCTTCCCGGAAGTTGTCACTGGAAGTTGGCAGGACTGGGGCGGACTTGATTGTATCGTTAGTCACAAAATTTGGGTCTCACTAATAAGCGTCACGAAGTGAAAAGTGTCAATAAGTGTCACAAACATAATTTGCTGATTATTTTTATTATTTATTATTGATTTACATATATTTTTTTATATACTGATAGTCATTCTTTAATGATGCTGTGAAGGACTTTTGAAGAGACTACAGATAGGTCTGTGCTGTGCTTGCATTTAGGCTAAGCCTATTTTCATATCAGCGAGCATAGCTCGCGACACGCGAAGTGCATTGCGAATGAAGTGAGCTCTACGGTAGAGAATATGATCAAGGAAAAGTAACATACAATGATATATACTTCCAGCAGAAAGCGCTCTGACCAATTTTTCATCCTTTTTTCTTCCGGGAAGTTGTCACCGGAAGTTGGCAGTACTGGGGCGGACTTATTATACTGCTAGTCACAAAATTTGGGTCTCACTAATAAGTGTCACGAAGTGACAAGAAACGAGTGTCAATAAGTGTCACAAACATATTTTTGCTGATTGTTTTTATTATCTATTATTTATTCATTTTTTATGTACTGATATTCATTCTTTAATGATGCTGAGAAGGACTTTTAAAGAGGCTACAGATAGGTCTGTGCTTTGCTCGCATTTAGGCTAAGCCTATTTTCATATTAGACAATTCAAAAGACATCCCTAAATTATTCCCATTTGCTTCCTGACCTGGTGTTATGATTTGCTCAGGAGCACAAACCACCCATGAGTAGGAGAAATTCCCAAAGATGGCCCTAAAGATGTTCGAGCCATTGAAGTTTGACTTTATCATATGTTCAACAAAGTTATCAGAATGCAGAAACTGATCACCAGTACAGTGCAGGTGCAGCACCTATTATGTACATTACACATTATCATTTTTCAGAAAAAATAAGGTTTGACATTTGGTGTTAACTGTCTGCCTAGCAGATATTCACTAAATATCAACCCTGATTTTCTCTTAAAAATAAAAATTCTAATGCACTTGCGTATGTAACGCGACGTCTGATTGGGTAACGTCAAAAATTTGCGACGGTATATTCTGCGATATACTGTCGGAAATCCGACGTCATCACGTAACGTCGCATCTCATTGGCTGGCATTTGCTTTTACTGCAGCTCACAACACTTGTCGCTTCGTGCAAATAGTACAACTTTTCAACAGAAAAATGAATAAATGCATTAGAATGGGGATAACTGCATTCAAATTTGGCATTTGGGGAGGTAAATCGGCGGTTTTACGGTCGGAAATTTCGTTTTACGGCGACGCGTCAGCGTCGCCGTAAAACGAAATTTCCGATCGGCGGTTTTACGGTCGGAAATTTCGTTTTACGGCGACGCGTCAGCGTCGCCGTAAAACGAAATTTCCGACCGTAAAACCGCCGATTTACGCGTCGCCGTAAAACGAAATTTCCGACCGTAAAACCGCCGATTTACCTCCCCAAATGCCAAATTTGAAAGCAGTTATCCCCTAAATAAAAAAACAAAACAAAAAGAAACTGAGACTGTTGTCTGTTGCTGTTGTGACTGGCACATGAAGGGTTATACTAACCTACTTTGGTGATGGTAAGTTGGTGTTTTACCTCCCTTTTATTATTTACAGAGACAATGGAAGTCTTATAATGAAAAGCTCTGTGCATCAAAGCATCATAGAGTCATAAGAAGAATCCGAACCTGGGACCTAGTGATCTGAAATGAGGAGCACTAAACACTTGGCAAACACCATGTTAGCTAAACAGCCATAAAATTTATGTTCATTTTTTATATAATATATACATTGTCTGGATACAACATTATTGAGGTCTGACTTTAAAGCCCGTTATAACCAAGACAAGAGCTGTCGTAGAACAGCGTAGCTCGCCTACTGGGTACATTTTATATTGTAACATTTTTATCATTAAGAAATTCAAAATGTATAATAATAATAAAACACAAACCCATCATGAGTTCTTGCTCCGTTTAAAGTAATTATCCTTGGAGCAGTTAATGTTTTGCAATGTTCTCATTCAGTTTTGATTTTGTTTGTTTTTTCACTTGAGGTTTAACTTCTCTGTCAACACTGTGTAGGTTATTTTGGGAGACGTTGCTTCCAATTTTGTGGGACTTTTACCCGACATTGAGATGACATGACATCTCAAGCCCTGCTGCCCAATTAAACCAATAGGATTTATATGCATGGACGGTCCAACTTGCACCACCTTTCCTGGGCAAGCTTAGAACCTCTAAGCAGCTAACCAGTACTTGTGTGCAGTTGGTTTCAGCTCTGCATGGAAGCATCATGCAGCCCAATCTATTTCTTAAAGTCCCAATGAGCGGGTGCCGCATTCAGTTTTGAATTAAAAGTGTAATGTTATGAAGTAATAAGGGAAAATCAGTGAACCATGAAATATAGGTCACAGTGTCCTAGAATGATTAAGTCAAATGGGTATGACATATTTCTATGAAATAATTTTCAAGTTATATGGCGAAATCATTCAACCATATAATATAGGTCACACTGACCTAGATGTATTTGTACGTAAATCATTTTGTCACATAGATATAATAATCCAGGTATGACAATTCTCCATGAAATAGCAATAAAAATAAAAGGCAAAGTCACTGAAGCATGAAATATAGGTCACAATGACCTAGATATAGTAAGTGGTCATTCATTGGGTCACATGGAACTAATATCCCAGGTGTGACATTTATCCAACAAATAGTATTCAAGATATAAGGCAAAATCACTGAACCATGAAATATAGGTCACACCAACAGAGATATATTTTGACGTCAATAATCAGGTCACAAGGAACTAATATCCCAGGTGTGACATTTATCCAACAAATAGTATTCAAGATATAAGGCAAATCACTGAACCATGAAATATAGGTCACAATGACCTAGATATAGTAAGTGGTCATTCATTGGGTCACATGGAAGTAATATCCCAGGTGTGACATTTATCCAACAAATAGTATTCAAGATATAAGGCAAAATCACTGGACCGTGAAATCTAGGTGACCTGGACCGTAAAATGTAGGTCACCATGACCTTCACTCTCTTACACTTAAACCGATGTCACATAGTTAGCTGATGTATAACCAGTTGTGTCTATAACCTGTAGGCATATAAGATTTTACAAATGTGTCCTAGATTTTGACCCCTAGCCCCACTCCAAGGCCCACCCTGAGGTATGAACCCAGGGGTATGTTCTTTTGGAATCTCAGAAGACTCCTCCAGGTACCCAAATTCTAAATATGAATGCTCTATGAGGAGTGAAAGTCAAGATATAAGAATTTGAAAAACTTTAACACAGTATTACAAAGGTGTCCTAGATTCTGACCCCTAGCCCCACCCAGGGGCATGAACCCAGGGGTTTATTCTCTTGGAATCTCAGAAGACCCTCCAAGGTACCTAAGTTCCAAATTTGATGCCTCTGTGAGGAGTGACTGTTGAGATATAAGCATTTGAAAAACTTTAACGCAGTGTGACGGGAACGGGAACGCAAACGCGGACGACCGGGGTGACTACAATAGCTCTCCTTGTACTTCGTACAGGCGAGCTAAAAAAGGTAAGAAACAAGTCCAGGGAGTGCCACAATCACAAACTGCAGCCCTTCCCAGACATCAAGAGGAAGAGGAAACAGACAAAACCAAACAAGCAAATCAAACAAACATACGAAAAGCACTAAGATAAGCTCTCTCTTCTCCAAGCGAGGTAATCGCAATGCTAAAAGGACTGAAAAACACAAGAACAAAATAACACAAGGTAAGATATAAAACAAATCACCTCATAGAATAAACCACAAAGTAACAAAGAGTAAGCCTAACACCGGGACCACCGTCTTACAATCGTCAGTAGAGTAAACCAACAAGGGGTTTAAAACACTTTTACAGCTAGCCAACCACCCTGGGTCCCAATGCTACTCTTAATACTTTAGTGTACTGTACTTTAGAATGTTGTGAATGGCACTTTAAAAGCTATACTAACTTACTTTATTTGACTGTATTTTCATGGATTGGGTGTCGTTGTACATCTTGAGATTTTCTTCACTAAGTTTGAGAGCCTTCTGCAGCACGATATAGTCAGGATGATCTACTGGGGTGTGCTTTATCAGATCCTGAAATTAAACATAACAAAAGTAAAATACTTTCAACCCTAAATACTTAAAATGGACTATTCCAGCCTTGATCATGATGATGATTTGGTGTGTTGTGTCTTTTTCAACATTATTTAATGAGGCTTTCAACCCTATACAATAAAATTCCTCTATTAACCCTTCTCTTGCTGAACACGACATGCCCTGTCTTAGAAAACAGTGTAGATCCAGATCAGTTGGCTTCTGAAGAAGCCAACTGATCTGGATCTGCACTGTTTGTCATTAAATATGTGAATTTCTATCAAAAACCCAGATCAAGTAATCTGACTGGCTGGAAATTAGAAGTGGGCTTGGCATCTTAATTCATTCAGCATGACAAGGGTTAAGACCACCTTTGGGACTATCCTAAAGTGGTCTTATTATTATGGGATGGTCTTTATATTGAACAGTGAATAATAAAAAATAAACAACTTTGGACTGGCAAAAGCTGCTCTTAATAACAAAGTGGTCTTAATAAACCTTGTCCTGCTGAATAAACTGACGCCACACCCACTTCTAATTTTCAGCCAATCAGATTTCTTGATCCAGATTGTTGCTACAAATTCACATACTTAATGGCAAAGAAGAAGCCAACTGATCTGGATCTACACTGTTTGCAAAGGCAGGGTATATCCGGGCTCAGCAGTACATGGGTTACCTTCAAGTGGTCTTAATAACAGTGTTTTACTATATCTAAAATGGATCCTTCCATGCTTGATATAATCATTTAGTGTTTTATGTCTTTTCCAATATATCATTTAATGCTTAAGCATCTGAGTAGAATTTTCAGCAGATGATATACAGAAATATTTTTTCTTATATTTCCCAGAAAACAGGTATTGATATTTCATGCAAATTGTCACCACTGGGAAAATAAGAAGACTATCGCCAATGTGTTGTCTGCTGAATTAGACCAGATGTTGAATATCTAAAATAGACTCTAACATCCTTGGTGATGATGATTTGGTGTTTTCTCTTTCTACATTATGTAAGTCCTATCTAGATGATAGAGAGGCAATAATGGTAGGCTCTGTGCAATGAAACACTATACAGTCATGAGCTGGACTCAGCTTCTAGTGGAATTAGTACCCAGGATCTCATGAACTGGTCAGGAACACTAACTGCTCAGCCACTGGAAACAATCAGTGTTTTCTTTGCATCACGAAAACATACCTATATAATTTTGACCCCCTTAAACCCCACTTTTATATAGTAAAACTGGGGTTTACGGGCTATACATTATTTTTCTTATTTCTGCTCAAAAACATAGAGTGTGGGTACTCGTTAGAACTGCCTCAGTGAGAAAAACTGGGTTTCCAGGGGTATACATTCTTTTTCTTCTGCTCAAATGTGAGGCAGTTCTAACGAGTACCCACAATCTATGTTTTGAGTAGAAATGTGAAAAATATCAGATTTTTTTAGCTGAAAATTTTCATTTTTTCAGCATATTTGAATAGGCATGTTTTCGTAATGGAATATGTGACACAGGTCCTTCACATGTATGAGTTAAATCATAATTTACAGTAAACACTATCTTTTCAAAGAGAATGTATCCATAGTACACATATTCCCCACTTCAATAAAATGCTTAAATACTTAAATGCAAAATTTAACAAGTACAGTAAAATTTAAGAGACCCATCAAAAGTTTGGCACAAGCATGGTCATACCTCTGCTTTATCATGCCAATATACAGTCGAACCTCAATGGCTCGAACATCTTTGGGACCATGGAAATTCATTCGAAACATGGGTGGTTCGAGCCACTGAGTGGTTAACCAAGCCAGGAAGCAAATAACGATAATTTAGGAATTTTTTTTTTTTTGTTTTGATTTTCTACACAATTATTGTATGTTGTGTGTACTCATTAAAATCACCTTATTGAGGTGATTCTAATAATAACACTCAACATACAATTTCACGATAAAATAAGAAAAATTCCTTAAATACGAGGTTGTGTCAATAAATAACCAGCCTATCCCATTTCTGATGGACCGAGACGGTCACGATTTTCATGCTTTGTTTCAATATATGTTTTATACAAGGGTACAAAATTGCACATGTATCGAATCATTCTTTAATAAGATATTGAATGTCAAACATGGCTGGTGATGCAAAGGCACACTTTTCATCTAAAGTTGAGTACCGTACTGTAATTCGGTACTTGTATTTAAAAGGTAAAACAGGCAAGGAAATACAGTGCAAGTTAGCCGATATTTATGGGTCTTCTGCACCATCTTATGCTCAGGTTAAATTCTGGGTAGGGGAATTCAAATGCGATAGAACGTCTTTAGAAGGTAACGCCAGGTCTGGACGCCCACTGGATGCCACCGACGAAAAAATGTGTAAGAAAGTTCGGGATCTGGTATACTATGATAGGCAAATTCAGGTGGAAGAAATAGCGCAGGCATTAGGCATTTCACATGGTAGCGTTTCAACAATCTTACATGATCGTTAAGGTATGCGCAAGCTAACAGCCTGTTGGGTCCCCAAATCCCTTAGCGATGTGGAATGGCAACCAGAGCATCAGTATGTAGCGCCTTGTTGAAGCGTTTTAGGTCAAAAAAAGATTTTCTTTTGTGTCTGGTGACTGTAGATGAGAGTTGGGTTCATTATTATGAGCCAGAGAATAAAGCTCAGAGTTGTCAGAGGGTAGGGCCTGGGTCCCCGAGGCCAAAGAAGTTCAAAATGCAACCATCTGCTGGCAAGGTGATGGACATATTATTTTGGGACGCAAAATGCGTTATTATGTTGGACTTTTTACCCAAGAGAAGTACAATAACTGGAGTGTACTATGCAAACTTGTTAGACCAGCTGAGAACTGCCATCCATGAAAAACGCCGAGGTAAACTCTCTAAAGGTATTTTGTTGCAACAGGACAACGCGAGAGTCCACACTTGCAAAGTTGCAATGGATGCTGTAGAGCGAAACGGGTATGAATTAATACCACATCCTGCCTATTCGCCTGACTTAGCTCCTAGCAACTTCTTCCTATTCCCAAACTTGAAAAAGGATATCCGTGGACTTCACTTCCGGTCTGATGAAGAAGTCGTGATGGCAGTTGAGGAGTGGGTCAATGGAAAGGACCCTGACTTTTCAGTTCTGGGCTGATGGCACTTGAACACCGTTGGTCTAAGTGCATCACACTAGAAGGCAATTACATCAAAAAAGAAGAGGTGGATCTCAACCGGAAATAAGTTAGACTGGTTACTTATTGACTCACCCTCGTATTTGTTTTCTTGAGCTATTGGAAGAATTTTGTAGGACTCAAGAACCGAGTTCGAATTAGCCATGGTAAACGAGCCATCGGTGTTCGAGCCATCGAGTTTCAACTGTAGTGCAATATAGATGGCATGGGCTGCACCTCTGAACATGTGCAAAAAGCGCAGATTCAGACCATCCAGCACATGTACTAAGCCTCAAGCTGGCATTTGCTCCCCATTGAAATATTCTATCGTATCTAATGATTCTATCTCCAGACAGTGACGGCCCTGATAAGACTGCATGTATGCACAGGCTGATCTGGGCCTTGGCTGTCTGCATATGCCCAAAGACATATTTTCCCACAGCGCGGCCCAAATATACTTACATGCAACACCAGCGTATTTCTTTGCATTCTCTGAACAGGCTTCAACAGGATATCTACAAAATGAAATAATCTGTTATATCTGAAAAGTACAACCATATTTACCCTACTCTGCTTTACACATCTTTCACAAAGTCATTTTCTTCCTGGAGAAGGTTAATTACCAGGGCCCAGTTGTTCAAAGCGTCAACAGCTTAACAAGCTTGTTAGTGGTCAAAATATTAACTGCTCAAGTAAGTACAATATCTAATTCACAGGATTTTTTGCTGAAAAAATATTTGCGTATATGCCATATTTAATGATCGAAGTTTTAATGATACGTTAACTAACGACATCGTTAGCTTTGAACAACTGGGCCCAGTTTAATAGTTTAATGCAAAACCTGCTATCGTAACTATCTATGCAGAAACATTTTTATTCTTTCTATCAATTTCCAAGAAAAGTCAAATATATAAAAATTTTCCCATTGTAAATAATTATGACTGCATATTTTTGATAATTGATAGGTTAGGTAGACTGGAGGCAGGTTTTCAACGAGTTCCATTTTTTTTTTATATATATATTTTCTGAAATTTTAACAGTGTGGTTCCAAAATATCAACTGGAGGTCCAAGTGGGCCAGATATCACTTACCTGGATTAGGCTGATCATGATATGTTACATTGTTCCATGGTGGCCATCTTGGCTATCAGATCAGATTGCCTTTAGCAATCCAGAATCTGATGTTGTTTGAAGAGTTTCAAGATTGCCACCATGGCTGCCATCTTGGATATTGGAACTGAACGATTTAGCAATTCTGAGTCTCCATGTCACCCCTATATCTCTCAGCGTTTAGGCTCAATCTGACTTACGGTTTGGGAGGAGATGTGGTTTGAAGAATTTCAAGATGGCCGCCATGGCAGCCATTTTGGATATTGGAACAGAACGATTTTAGCAATTATGAATTTCCATGATGGCCGCCATGGCAGCCATTTTGGATATTGGAACAGAACGATTTTAGCAATTATGAATTTCCATAACACCCCAATACCTCCCATCAAGTTTAAGCTCAATCAGACTTACTGTTCGGGAGCAGATGCGATTTGAAGATTTTCCAGATGGCTGCCATGGTGGCCATCTTGGATATCAGAATGGAACTATTTTAGCAATTCAAAATATCCATGCTGCCCAAATGCCTTCTACTAAATTTCCGCTCCATCCGACTTATGGTTTGGGAGCAGATAACAATTGAAGATTTTCAAGATGGCCGCCATGGCAGCCATCATGGATATGATTCAGATGGAAATGTCCAGAATGTGAATTGCTGACGGAGATACAGATGAGGGACGGACCATAGTCAACAGACCACAGCATAAGCTGACAACTGAAGATCTTCAAGATGGCTGCTGTGGCGGCCACTGTGGATATAATCAGATTTACTGTTTGGGAGCACATGTCGTTTCAAGATTTTCAAGATGGCCAACATGGTATTGGAATGGAATGATTTAGCAATTCTAAATCTCCAAATCACCCCAATGCCTCCCACCAAGGTTAGGCTCAATCGGACTTACCATTCTGGAGCAGGTTGTTTGAAGATTTTCAAGATGGCCATTGTGGCAGCCATCTTGGATATCCGAATGGAATAATTTTAGCCATTCTGAATCTCTATGTTGCTCGGATGCCTCCCACCAAGTTTCAGTTCAATCCAACTTACGGTTTGGGAGATGTCGTTTGAAGATTTTCAAGATGGCTGACATGGCGACCATCTTGGATATCGGAATGGATTGATTTTAACAATTCTAAACTTCCATGTGGCCCCAATACCATTAACCAAGGTTGGGCTCATTCTGACTTAGGGTTCCGGAGCAGATGTGATTTCAAGATTTTCAAGATGGCCACCCAGGCATCCATCTTGGATAGCGGAACGGAACGATTTTAGCAATTCTGAATCTCTATGACACTCGGATGTTACCCATCAAGTTTCGACTCAATCCAACTTACGGTTTGGGAGATTTTGTTTGAAGAATTTCAAGATGGCCGCCATGGCAGCCATCTTGGATATCAGAACGGAACGATTTTAGCAATTCTGAATCTCAATGTTGCTCTGATGCCTCCCATCAAGTTTTGGCTCAATCCATCTTACGGTTTGGAAGAGATGTTGTTTAAAGAATTTCAAGATGGCCGCCATATGGACGCCATCCTGGATATCCGAACACAACAATTTTAGCAATTCTGAAACACTATGTCGTCCGATGCCTCCCATCAAGTTTCAGCTCAATTTGACTTATGGTTTGGGAAGAGATGTTGTTTAAAGAATTTCAAGATGGCAGCCATTGTGGCCATCTTGGCTATCAGAATAGAATGATTTTAGCAATTCTGAATCTCTATGTCACTGTGATGCCTCCCATCAAGTTTTGGCTGAATCCGACTTACGGTTTGGGAGGAGATGTCGTTTGAAGAATTTCAAGATGGCCACCATAGCAGCAGCTCCAGGTCAGCTAATTACGAGGGATGTTCGAAATGAATTGCTTATTGTCCTCTAGCTCGATATCCACGTGGGGCACGATAAAAACCAATACATACCTGTATAGGGCTATTCAATATCTACACAATGGTGTATAAATGTACATGTTAGACTAAGTGTAAGACATAAAATTTGCCATTTGAATACATCAAAGCTCGCTCAAAACTTGGTTGTTCTTTGAAGAAGCTGATGACTGAAATTCTACTGCTTTTGGACCTTCTTGTGTGTCTTATGACACAGTTCGGCGGTGGAAAAAGAAATTTGAGTCTGGTGTAGAGTCCATCAAAAATTCACCGAAATCAGGTAGGCCAAAATCTGCATCTCGTAAAGAAATCGTTTCGAAAATAAAGGAAATCATTGAAGGAGATGCCAGATTTACAGTTCGTGATATTGCACGAAAGGTAGGCATATCACTATCAACGGTTCACCTTCTTTTGAAGAAGCATTTGAAAGTCAGAAAGATTTCTGCTAGATGGGTGCCACATCTGTTGACTGACGAGCAAAAGAGGCAACGGGTTAAAGTGGCCAAAAAGCTGCTTCAAATGTTTCCAAAATATGACAAAAAGCAGTTTGCCAATGTCGTCACAGGTGATGAAACCTGGGTCCATTATTTTGAGCCCGTCAGAAAGGTTAACAATAAGATCTGGGCTACTAAACACAGCAAACGCCCAATAATTGCCAAACGTTCTTTGAGTACAAAGAAGGTTTTGTATGCAATCTTCTTCTCAGGTGAAGGAGTCGCAATAAAAGTGCCAGTGAAAAAGGGCAAAAGCATCACCGGAAAGTGCTACAAAGACGTAGTACTGAAGAAACTGAAAAAGTATTATCAGAAACGACGCCCTGCCACTGGTTTTAAACATGTCCGTCTTCTACATGACAATGCCTCAGCTCATACCTCCGCAATAGTTACGGCGTTTTTGAAGAAAGAAAAAGTAACTGTTTTGCCTCACCCCCCGTATTCCCCAGACCTTGCCCCATGTGATTTCTTTTTGTTTCCGAAATTGAAAGCATTCCTTGCTGGGCGGAAATACCAGTCCCGACAGGCACTTGGATCTGCCATTCATCAGTACCTTATTACTGTGCCCAAATCAGCATACCGTGACGCCTTCAAGAAGTGGATACATCGGCTGAAACTTTGCATTTCTAGCACGGCGAGTACTTCGAGGGCATGAAATGAGTACTTTTGGGCTAACTTGAAATTTGAAGTCTCCAGATAGAAATAAGCAATTCATTTTGAACATCCCTCGTATATCAGGAGAGAAACCACAAACTATTTGTTATTAAAAACAAAAAAAAATCCCCAATCAATTTACTAAAGAACTTGCTTAGGTCAGATCAGTTCTTGGCCGCAAGTTTATTTATAGATAAATATTCGAGCAAAAGCAGAAAAGACAGATGGTTTCTATTAAGTTATTGTCAATCACAAATAAATTTTTACAATTAGAATAAAACGCAAGGGAAATCACTTTTTTTTCAATGATGTCAAAAGCAGAGTACATGCACTGGGACAATAACCTTAAATTTCGTACACCAAAGTGTCTGACAAAATGGCATATGCAAACAGTGTAGTCCCAGATCAGTGTAGCTCCTAAAGGAGCAGTCTGATCAGGGTCTACACTGGTTGCCATTCCAATAAGTATTTTATGAAGCAATTGCATAAAAAGCAACATTCAGCAACATAAAGTGTTCGAAATTTTAGGACATTTACCGTAACTACTTGCTAAGCCATACTTGTCCTAAAACTTGAAACAGCCCATTCTACTTTCTGTTGATATGCCTAAAATATTGCTGGATGAGGGGCAAACACTGAAGACCCTGGTCAGGTGCCACATTTTACAGTGCCTGATCTGGGTCTGCACTCTTTGCACAGGCCTGTCTGTCCCAACAATTAATTATTATGGTACTAGATACATTTACAATCATTTCAGACCAAAGGAAGTATTAACTCTTAAAGTGCAAGGCAACATTTTGTAGCAGATGACATTCTATTTTTTTTTATTTTTCAGAGAAATGTCATAACATTTCAGGTGAATTGTCTGCTTGTACACACACAAATCTAAATGTCATCTCCTGCAGTTGTGTTTAGTTGTGTTAAGCAGTTTAAGGGTTGTGCCAAAACTTTCAAAAGGCAGTATTATAAGTGTGGATCATGTCTATCAGTATACCATATAACCATGGACCTAAATGACAACTGATCTGGGCCTGCACTGTTTGCATTGCCATAGTGTCAAAACTTTTGGTGTACAAAACATTTACCATACATACCTTCTAACTTCATTTCATAAAAAAAAAAAACAACTTATACTTACAAACAAGTCATGGCACAAAATTTCTTACAAGATAGCATGTGTGCCCAGCAAAGACTCAGATCCGTCTATGCATTTGCGTAGTCTGATCAGTCTTCACATGGCATTCTGTGGGTAACCAAGGATCCAAAACATCTTCAGGCAGACAGCAAAGACTCTGATTAGACTGTGTGGATGTGCAGCCTGATCTGAGTCATGGGTGCACATGCCATCTTGTAGGAAATGCTGTGCCTGGGATCATATTACTAGTACATACCTTCTAACTTGGACGATTCTTGAAACAACTCCATTTGTTCCTGTTGAAAGAAAGATATTTTAACCAATTTACATTGAGTGGACTCTTCTCTAAAACTCTTTGGACAAGTCTGTTTCCAATAACAAGGTTTCTGGTAAGTTTTTATTATTACTGTTTTATATGCCATTAATGCAATAGTGCAGACTCAGATCAGATGCCATGTTCTGTGGCATCTGATCTGGGTCTGCACTCTTTGCCAATTACTCTTTTGGTGATCTCCAGACTAAAATGGGTTAACCTCATGGTCATTAAAGAGGTTAGGCTTGTACTGTAAAAAAAACTTTCGACTAAAGGTAATGTATCTAAGGTGTTAGTTGAATAGCTTACCACATACAGAACCTGATGAAAAGTGTCTCTCAGGAACAGTATTGTCTTTTACTCAATTAACTCTTAACAATCAGTGGAAAATTTCAGCAGACAATATTTTAAAATATTTTGTTTATTTTCCCAGAAAATAGGCTTTGACTTTTCATGCAAATTGTCTCCTCAGAAGACAATTTGCAAGAAATGTCGAAGTGTTGTTCCTGAGAAAAAAATAAGAAAATCAATTTGTTGTATGCTGAATTTGTCCCTAGAGTGGTGAAGGTAAACCATGCCCAAATACTTAGAGTATTTACAGTATAATACATGGTGAACAAAAGTGTCCACCGGAAATTAATTCACCAAATCATTATGTTAAGTGATAGTACATAGCTTGAGCATTTCTAAATTTAGAACCAAAAAAACCTAAATAACCAAAACTACATAATTAACTAAAGCTTTGAAATACTACCCATAATGAAAACGATCATATTACATTTTACAGACAATGCAAACGTCAAGGTCAGGGCCTCCTATGTTCAAATACAGCATTGTAACTTTGAGCTGCGATTGCACAAAATGTATCTTCTGACATATGCGCCCAGCAAAGATTCATATCAGCCTGCGTATTTGTGTAGTCTGATCAGAATCTTCACGGATCAGAATCTTCAATCTGGATGCAGTTTCATCATGCAGATAACAAAGACTGATCAGACTGCACAGATGCACAGGCTGATTTGAACCTTCATTGTGTGTACATGTCAGAAGGTATATTCCTCATGTTTGGACTCATTTTATAGACCTAAGAATAACTAAGCTGACAGTGCCCAGGTTGTGCAGTAGCATGGGCTGATCTTGATTTTTGTACTGTTTTACTTTGTGCATGTCATGAATATTTTCTTAACCCTTGTCCTGCTGAATAAATTAAGATGCCACTCCCACTTCTAATTTTCAGCTAATCAGATCACTTGATGCTGACTGTTGCTATAAATTCACATACTTAATAGCAACCAGTGCAGATCCAGATCAGTTGGCTTCTTCAGAAGCCAACTGATCTGATTCTACACTGTTTGCAAAGACAGAGTATTATCTGGGTTCAGCAGAACTAGGGTTAAAATTCAACTCATTATTCTGACCTCTAGATACTTCTAAATAGGAGAAGATTTCAGAAAATTTTTGGAATTATTTTAGGCTTCAGAACAATTTAAGGAATGCTACTTGTATCAATGGGTCTTTCTTACAGAAGAAGGCATTATACAAAATCATTTTTTTTTTTGTAATTTTTGATAACTTTGCAATTACTTGTCTATTCAGAGTTTACTGATCTTTATTTTGTTATCAACCTTTTGTTAAGGCTTGAAAGAAAATATCTACGCCATATCACAATTCTCATTAACTTCTGAGTAATTTCTCAGTATGTTTTTCCTGGTTCCTTAGTTAATGTGATATCCAGTGCATACATATCTTCTTCAGTCCTCAATGTGAATTTATAGGAATTCCTTTATTTAATGCAAACAGTGTAGATTCTGCAGCATCTGATTTGGTCTCCATAGTTTGCCAATGTCCTTTTTGTGGGACACTGGGCATAGATGGGTTTACCGGGAGAAGCTATTTCATCAATGGTATTTTTAGAATCCTCATCAAGCAGGTTTTTATGTTGACCTAATGGCATAACGGAAGGCACACTGTCCAAAATAGCTCAGAAGATGATCTATGAATCAATTCTTTGTTTAGCTGCAAAATGCAGGGAATGATATACACAGTAAACATCC
The DNA here is from genome assembly GCA_964016985.1 of Anodontia alba. Classification (NCBI taxonomy): domain Eukaryota; kingdom Metazoa; phylum Mollusca; class Bivalvia; order Lucinida; family Lucinidae; genus Anodontia; species Anodontia alba. Next base: position 11,601,694 of record OZ024830.1, on the reverse strand, counting down.
TAAAAGTTTGAAAACTTTATTCCATATTTTCTGGCTTAAATTTTGCTTTTTATGCAGTTGTTTCTTAAAATACTTAGTGGAATGGCAAATGGTGAAGATCGATTTCAGATTGCTCCTGATGGAGCATATTGCATATGCAATTTTGTCAGAAACTTTGGTGTATGAAATTTTATGACATTTACTATATCTGATTTTTGGACATCTCTGTGAGGTATTAACTCTATTTTGAACTCACAGAACCTTTTCAAGTAAGGTCACAAATAATATGTATGTAGGTACTGAAACATAGTGGTCAGATATGTATATATTAACCATTTTAACCCTGTGTTTCTGAAATACACTCTTCTATCTCTGCGTTTGGACTAATCCATTGCTGCCAAAAGAATGACAGTTGTCAATCAAGAACAGATTGGCTTAGAGTGTAGATCCAGATCAGTTGGCTTCTGAAGAAGCCAACTGATCTGGATCTACACTGTTTGCAAAGGTAGAGCATATCCAGGTTCAGAAGGACCAGGGTTAAGCAGGTGTAATTCAGTATAAATATGACAGCATAAAAGTGGCCGAAATACTGACCAACCCTCATAGAGGAAAGCTGAGGCGACAATACTGGCACAACTGACACCAAAAGCTGTAGCGAACAGATGGGATTAAAACAATGAAGAAAAGCAAGAAATTCACCAAATGGCTACGTCCCAACTGTTGGTAGTGTTCAAGAAATGGTGCTATACGCACAGACTAAACACTGTTCAGCCAAGCATGAAATGTAGGTCAAAATCAATAATGGTCAATGGCAGTGGGCAGTGGGCAGGGCGCATCATGGCGGATGTGTTTATGAAGTTTCATTAGCCTTGAAGCCTTGGTGTTTGAGAAATGGAGCTAACTGCACACACTTAACTCTTGTCCTGCTGAATAAATTAAGATGTCACGCCCATTTCTGATTTTCAGCCAATCAGATTACTTGAGCTAGATTGTTGATATAAATGCAAACAGTGCAGATCCAGATCAGTCGGCTTCTTCAGATCCTTGCTGTACATATATTTATGCTGGAATTTTTTCACAAAGTTGACCTTTCGCCTAGCAAATGAAAATAGCTGCAGGCAACATTAAAAATATTTATTTTTCACAGAAAATAAGGGCACTTAGTTTTGACTTAAATATGCTAAATGTTAACATTCAGTATGCAAAAGTTAAACGGAAACCAATACCATCACTAAATAAAACAATTAACCCTTAACCTTTACCACTCTCTGGGCTTTTTCAGCAGATGACAAATTGATGATACTTGTCTTATTTTTTTTCCAGAAAACAGGATTTGACATTTCATGCAAACTGTCTCCTCAGGAGACAATTTGCATGAAATGTCATATCCTGTTTCCTGGGAAAAATATTTCAAAATGTCGTCTGCTGAAAATTTTACCCAGAGTGCTAAGCGTTAAAGGGCTAAGCAAAACTGCAGCAGATGTCACTCTTTTTTCACTAATATTTTCCGGAGAAAATAAGAATTGGCATTTCATGTGAATTATCCTCTAGGCAGACAACTCACACAAAATGTCATCTTATTTTCTGGAGAAAAAAATCAAAATATTTTTTGTGTTGAAGTTTTACGGCCCAGTCAACCCAATGAGGTCATGTCAAGCGTGGTCAGTTTACCTAACATACTTTTACTGGGCAGATTCAGTCCTCTAAGAGTTTAACAGTATTGTGCAAAGTTCATCTGAAAAATCAAAATATAATCTGCTGCAGTTGTGATTAGAACATAGGGTTAAATAACTTAAAATAGAATACTGAAACCTATACTGACATATACAATGATAAATCAACAAAATCATATCAGAAGAATAAGCTAAAAAGTACAGAAAAGAACTGAAAATGTCATATTCTGTCAATCACTTACATTCTGTGGCAGTAAAATCTATTTTTGTAGAGAAAAATTGGTATTTATTTCTAATCCATGCATTTAACCGTTATGCTGCAGAAGACAATAATGTGCATCTTACAATTGTTATAGTGGACTTATTTTTTTTTATTAACCCTTGCCATGCTGAATAAATTAACATGCCACGCCCACTTCTAATTTTCAGCCAATCGGATTACTTGATCCAGATTGTTGATACAAATTTACAGACTTAATGACAAACATTGTAGATCCAGATCAATTGGCTTCTTCAGAAGCCAACTGATCTGGAGCTAAACTGTTTGTAAAGGAAGGACATATCCGGGTTCAGTAGGACAAGGGTTAAAATCAACCCTCATTTCATTTCAAATCACACCAATCTAATGAACACAGTTGGCCATTGTAAACCTGGGTAAAATTTTTTTAATATGATCTTGCATTTCTTAGCCTAAAGTCCCCATATAAAAATTGCCACCAAATATAAATGACTTACAGATTAATGCAAGCTTCAGCAGTCACAATGAACCCTTAAAGTGCTGAATTCAAATAACAGATATTTTATGGTGAACACTTGGTAGACTTTTCTGCCATGATTTACAAGTGAGACAACATTAACTTCCTGTTTGTTCTTTCCTGCACACCAAGTTCTTCCTGAAAAGGGGTCTATTCTAAAAGGAAAGAATTTGCTCCCGAGGGGAGCACATTCTTTCCTTTAAGAGTAGACCCTTTCTTTTCAGAAGGGAGGTAAAATAATTTTGACAGTTGTCTCCCCTGAAAGTCTATAGCTTACCCTTAAAATATTTTCCCTTGAAAATAGGGCTTGACTTTCATACAGATTATAAACTTTGATGATAATCTGTGAGAAATGAAAAGCTTTTTTTCTTCAAGGAAAAACAAACAAAATATCACTCATCTATCATCTGTTAATTTTTTCATCATCAGGATAAGGGTTGAAGTATGTAAAGATATCTGATTATCATTTTCTAAATCATGTTTATAGCAGTAAATGTCCTCAATTTTGGAAAACCAAAGTTTACACCAAAATGGCATATGTAAACAGTGCAGACCCAAATCAGACTGCTCCTGAAGCAGTCAGATCTGTCTACACTGTTTGCCATTCCATTAAGTATTTTAAGAAACTAAAGCATAAAAAGTAAAATTTATGCCAAAAAAGTATAGAATAAAGTGTTTGAAATTTTAGGATATTTACTGTTCTCTATGAGAGGTATAAGGAGGACTATATGTCTGAGTCATGTCATGTGAAAATGTGCCTTCCCAGACATACAGACAGTGAAGGACCAGATCAACCAGCACATCTATGCCGTCCACATACAGGATCACTGGTACTGTTGAAACTATCAAACATTAGCCATAATAGCTCTAGATAAGACGGGTATCAGATAAAATATCCACGAAAACATATATTGTGTGTACTCATTAAACGCACCTTCTCTAGGCACTTCTAATAAGTACCCACAACATATACTTTTGAAGAGAAATAATAAGATACTAGAAATGTGTTCAAAGAACATGGATGTCCCCGCGTGAAACACTTAAACGCAAACCGCTAATGCTGGAGGCAGATGGAGGCAGACAGACAGGTGTAACACTAATACCCTTTCCACCATTCTTCATAATGGCATAAAAATATCAATACTTTTTGGTTGAAAAACAGTGCTTTATCATGAGCTATGAAAGGCTCTTGATAAAATGGGTAAGTATTCTTCTTATTTCTCAATGAAAACATACACTGTGGGTACTCATTAGAAGTGCCTCACTGAGGCACTTCTAATGAGTACTCACAACATATATTTTCATGGAGAAATGCCTTATCAAGAGCTATGAAAGGTCCTCATGAGATGATCAGATTGTGCCATTTCAGAGGTTCATCTGGACCTTTCCCGTTCATATATGTCCTAATGACAACTCGGCTATACAACTTCTCTTCTGATATGCCAGATATCTTTCTCAAATCACTTACATTATTTTTAGTATTTTCAGATTTTCCAGGGGTTTGACATAATTGCTGAAATGTACATGAAATCATTACCAATTATCTATTTAAAGCTGATAGAGTGAAAAAATATAGTCATTTTACCATAGCTATATGCACGTTCAACGTTTATGAAAATACAGGTATGGTCAGAATTTTATGTGTGTGTGTGTGTGTGTGTGTGTGTTTAATGTGTGTGTGTTTAATATTGTATTTGCATAGTGTTTTTTTTTTCACAATCAGTTGAAAAACCTGTTCTTAAGTAGCATGTTTACTCCAAACAGGAAGCAGACAAATGATTTTTGAAATAATCTTTTCTTTCCCCTACTGCCAAGCTGTAAAAGGCAAACAAAAAAAAAAGTAATTAAAGCTACATCTGACAAAATTCTGAAAAAAAAAATGACATAACAGTGCTGAACATGTTTTACTTATTATGTCATAATCATTCTTTCTCCTACTTCTGTACATCATTAACAAAGCGACATATACGGAACTTTGTTTTTTTAACACATTTTCCAGTAATATCCATAAAGTTACACCTATCTTCTGTCTAAATTCAGTCAGAAAAATGAAACAAGAGGCCCACGGGCCACGATTCGCTCACCTGAGTGACACAGCCACTGCAGACATGCAGATGTTATGCAACATTTTTCCAATCCTATCATCGCAACTAATGAAAATATCATCAATTGAGCAGTTCTTAGTTTTGAAGAAGAATATATGGGCCTGACAGTCAATGGAGCATGATCATTTGAATAACTATCAATACACATTTTAGCAATCTTTCATTCTCCTACCCACAGATGCTCCACATGAAATTTGAGCAACACTGGCCAGGAGGCTTCAGGGGAAAAGCCATTTGAAATTATCAACATTTTTTCCATACAAATATATGGGGACCATACAAATGCATACAGAAGCAAACTTGACCTCACCGTAAAAAAGTTAAATGTCAATCTATGACAATTATTTTAGCAACTTTGGTAGACCGCCCGTTCCAGATGATATATGCAAAGATTCAGCCACAAGCCATCCTAGGTTTTGGAGAATAAGATTTTTAAATGTTTTTTCCCATGCAAATGCATAAGGAAGCAACTTGACCTTGCCGTAAAAAGGTCAAATGTCAATGTATGACCATTATTTTACCAACTTTGGTAGACCCCCTGTCCCCAATGATTTATGCAAACATTCAGCCCCAAAGCATCCTCGGTTCTAGAGAAGAAGATTTATAAAGGTTTTTACCATATATGGGCATGGCGCCCATCTTGGTCAACGAACCGTGACCATTTTAGCAATCTTTTGTTCCCCCTACCTAAGGAGGCTCAATAAGAAATTTGAGCAAAATTGGCCCAGAGGCTCCAGAGGAGAAGTTGTTTGAAATTCTGAACATTTTTCCCATACAAATGCATAAGGAAGCAAAATCGACCTAAACGTAAAAAGGTCAAATGTCAATGTACGACCATTATTTTAGCAATTTTGGTAGCCCTCCTTTTCCCGAAGATATATGCAAAGATTCAGCCATATTAAAGGCATGCTCGGTTTTGGAGAAGAAGATTTTTAAAGGTTTTTCCCATACAAATGCACAGGGAAGCAAACTTTTTTTTTTTTTTTTTTTTTTCTATCCCTGAACTGTGGTTCATCCAAAATTGTGGTATAACATCCAAAATTGTGGTATAACAAAATGTGTTATGGAGATGATAATGTGTGTAAAGAAAATGTTTAATCACTGCAGACCCAGGTCGGACTGATTTGAGTTTCATAGTACTGTGCTTACACTAGGCAGTCTGAATGTTGGGCAATGGTTTTAGGTAATTTTTATAGGCAGTCAGGGGAAAACCTGCTCTGTGACATGTGAACAAATGCATTAATCAGACAACAGTCTGATGGGTGCCTTTTTTCATGAGCTGCTAAGACTTAAACCGCTGAATAGACACAAATCAAAACTATTAAGTTGATACTGAGACTGAACAGGCAGGGTCTTTACCTTGCCATGTCAGACACCAAAGATATATATTCTTGTGGTATGGCTTATATGTGCCCTGGCATTCCCCTGACTGGGTCAGTTTTTGTTTTGCCAGACTGAGCATGTAATGTTTTTGGTCTGTTTGTTACAATAACTGTACAATTGTGTTTGAGGTTTGAGGTTTACAGTTAAAAGCTATAGAAATACAGGTCACATCAGGGGGAAAACCCATTTATAAGTAGGCTGCATGAATTAGCAAATGCTAGTGATGGTTATATATGGGTTTTGCCATGATGTACACAACAACCATTTTTTGACACGGAGCAGATAAACCATGTTACTTTTTAAATAATCATGTTATATCTGAACAAAAATGTGTGTATTGGGCAGAAGAATGACCAGTTATGGTAATTTTTCTGTGTAATCTTCACATTTTTTGGAGCCATCTTTGAACCTTGTTATATTAAAAACTTTGTTATAACACCGTGCTATAGAGGGGTTTCATGTGTACAAGAGGAATCCTAAAAATATGGACACATACAAAAACATATATGACACGTGCCAGGGTGTCTAGATGGTATCATTGTAGACATGTGTTAAATCATGAACTGAATGGCAAGTAGTACAGATCCAGATCAGATTACTCCTTCAGGAGCAAACTGAATGGGGTCTGAAATATTTTGTCTGGATGAAACTGTTTTGAACATTTGGACTCAAAAGGGTAGTAAATTTGTATAAGTTCTGTAATATTATGAACTAAACGTTTATATGGTTTAAGACAAACTGGTGTAAGGCACAGTCAGTATGCCTTCCTATTATATATACATGTATATATATTTGTAGGCCCCGGTAATGCTGCATTACAAAATGGTTTACAAACTTGACCTTGCCGTAAAAAGGTCAAACGTCAACGTACAACAATTCTTTTAACAATGTTGGTAGACCTCCTGTCCCCGATGATTCCTGCAAAGGTTCAGCCCAAAGGCATTCTCGGTTCTGACAGAGAAGATTTTTAAAGGTTTTTACCATATATGGGCGTGGCGACCATCTTGGTCAACAGACCATGACCATTTTAGCAATTTTTCGTTCCCCCACCCTAAGGAGGCTCCATATGAAATTTGAGCAAAATTGGCCCAGAGGCTCCAGAGGAGAAGTTGTTTGAAATTCTGAACATTTTTCCCATACAAATGCATAAGGAAGCAAAATTGACCTTACAGTAAAAAGGTCAAATGTCAATGTACAACCATTACTTTAGCAATTTTGGTAGCTCTCCTGTTCCCAAAGATATATGCAAAGATTCAGCCATAAGGCATGCTCGGTTTTGGAGAAGAAGATTTTTAAAGGTTTTTCCCATACAAATGCATAGGGAAGCAAACTTGACCTTGCCGTAAAAAGGTCAAACGTCAACGTATGACAATTCTTTTAGCAATTTTGGTAGACCTCCCATCCCCGATGATTCCTGCAAAGGTTCAGCCCCAAGGCATTCTCGGTTCTGGAGAAGAAGATTTTTAAAGGTTTTTACCATATATGGGTGTGGCGGCCATCTTGGTCAACGGACCGCAACCATTTTAGCAATGTTTCGTTCCCCCACCCTTAGGAGGCTCCATATGAAATTTGAGCAAAATTGGCTCAGCGGTTTCAGAGGAGAAGTCGTCTGAAAATGTTAACGGACGGACGCACGGACGGACGGACGGACGGACGGACGGACGACGGACGAAAAGTGATCACAATAGCTCATCCTGAGCAGAGCTCAGGTGAGCTAAAAAATATCTAGTAACTACCCTACAAAATTATATAATGTCAGCACTATAAAATTATCTAGTAAAGCACTATAAAACTATGTAATATCAGCACTATCAAACTATTAAATGATTAATGATATTTTCTATTATCTAAGATTGTTTTCTCAGAAATATGTAGTTATAAATTCTATAAAAATGATGAATGATAAAAAATACACAGACATAGCATGTATCTTTTAGTCCCTGTAAATACACAGACATAGCATGTATCTTTTAGTCCCTGTATAGACATATTAAAAAGGAACAAGAATTCCGCGGAAGGCGTCATCGCACCTGCTGGCGCAAAAGTCACAGGAGCCACAATCAGAATGTGGTTATTAAATAAGTTTATTTCATTCTTAGCTGTGCTTACTTGGAAAACTGGGTTGAAAAAAATGTAGACAAAGTGCCTAGTGGGGCACATATATTCCAGGCCAGTCCCATTCCCTCTGATGGCTATATCTTCAGCACTGACTTTTCGTATCATACAGCCCAATGATAATGGAACGTTGACGTAAAATGTGTAAGTCACTGGAGCATGAAATATAGGTCAAGGTCACGGGTCAAGGTACCTGCTAATTCAGTACATCAAGGAGAAGCACAATGCAAGGTATGGTGGTTGTAGGCCTCATAGTTGAGGAGTTATCAAACATCAACATAAAATGTGTCAAATATAGGTCAAGGTCACTGGGTCAAGGTACCTGCCAAGCCAGTGCAATGAGGTGAAGTACTACCCAAGGTTTAGTGGCTGTAGGTCTTATATTTGAGGAGATACCGAACATCAATATAAAATGTGTCAAAGTCACTGGAGTGCACAATATAGGTCAAGGTCACCAGGTCAAGGTACCTGTCGAGTCAGTATATCGAGAAGAAGTGCTATATAAGGTTTGGTGGTTGAAGGCCTTATAGTTGAGGACATATGGAAGGGTGACGTAAAAGGTGTAAAAGTCAATGGAGCGTGAAATATAGGTCAAGGTCACCCAGTCAAGGTACCTGCAGAGTCCGTACATTGAGGAGAAGCACTATGCAAGGTTTGATGGTTGTAGGCCTTATAGTTGAGGAGATATTGAACGTTGACGTAAAATGTGTAAAAAGGCACTGGAGCGCAAAATATAGGTCAAGATCACCTGGTCAAGATACCTGCCAAGTCAGTACATATAGGAGAAGCACTAGGCAAGGTTTGGTGGCTAGAGGTCTTACACTTGAGGAGATCTGGAACGTTGACGTAAATTATGTCAAAGTCACTGCAGCCAAAACATAGGTCAAGGTCACCAGGTCAAGGTATCTGCTAAATCAGTACATTGAGGAGAAACACTTTGCAAGGTTTGATGGCTGTAGGCCTTATAGTTGAGGAGATATCGAATGTCGACGCAAAATATGTCAAAGTCACTGGAGTGCAAAATATAGGTCAAGGTCACCGGGTCAAGGTACCTGCCAATTCTGTACATCTAGGAGAAGCACTATGCAAGGTTTGGTAGTTGTACACCTTATAGTTGAGAAGATCTGGAATGTCAACATAAATTGTGTCAAAGTCAATGGAGCGCAAAATATAGGTCAAGGTCACTGGGTCAACATATCTGCCAAGTCAGTAGGTCAGGGAGATGTGTCATGCAAGGAATGATGGTTGTTGTAGAATTGCAGTTGATTAGAATACTAACTTTGACGTAAATGTCGAACTTCGACATAACAGAACTGTTAAGAGACGGACGGACGGACGAATGGAAAAGCGGGCACCTATGTCACAAAGTCAGGAGGTCAGCGAGATATTTCATACAAGGTTTGATGGTTGTTTAGTCTTGTAGTTGATTAGAATACTAACTTTGACATAAATGTCGAACTTCGACATAACAGAACTGTTAAGAGACGGACAGACAGACAGACGAACAGACAGACGAATGGAAAAGTGGGCACCTATGTCGCAAAGTCGGGAGGTCAGGGAGATGTTTCATGCAAGGTCTGATGGTTGTTCAGTCTTGTAGTTGATTAAAATACTAACTTTGACATAAATGTCGAACTTCGACATAAATGTTGACAGACAGACGGACGAATGGACAGACATACGGAAAAGCGGACGCCTATGTTGCAAAGTCAGGAGGTCAGGGAGATGTTTCATGCAAGGTTTGATGGTTGTTTAGTCTTGTAGTTGATAAGAATACTAACTTTGACATAAATGTCGAACGTCGACATAAATGTTGACGGACGGACGGAAAATCGGACGCCTATATCGCACCCTGCTACAAGCAGGTGCGATAAAAATGAAACGAAAATTCCAATAACACAATTAATCAGTTTAGCGCTTAGCATGCTGGGTAGAATTTTCAGCAGACAACATTTTTCTCACTTTTCCCAGAAAACAGGATTTTATGCAAATTGTTGCATAAACTGTCAAATCTTATTTTCCAGGAAATGTCTAATCCTGTTTTCTGGGAAAAATAAGAAAAATATTATCAATTTGTCGTTTGCTGAATTTGCCATTGGCATACTAAGTGTTAGGACAATTATTTCTAGAAATTTTATATTTTGAACACCACTCCACAATGATTTTTTTTCTGCCATTTATGTTGTTGGAGAAGTCAGTTACTGGTAAGAGTGTACACTTTATGTCAGTTCTTAATCTTTAATCAGGTGCCCAATTTAGCTGCATATTTGCTTATTTTAGGCAAATAAGAACAGCAGATATGCAAGCCATTTGGTTTCCATATACACTATTCACGCAGATAATTTGCAATTCATGCTTTAAGTTCAATTTTACTCAAGTGTTTTTTGTTTACAGCTCAAATGCGGACAGTAATGCCATTTTGTTCAGTTTGATACAAAATGCTTGCTTTTGCTGTCAGAATGCTAATGCAAGCGTCTAATGACGGCTGTCTGGTCTGCTTCCATCTGCTCAAAAAAGGAGTGCAATGGTCAAAATGACCCAAGCTTGTTCTCTGTATTCTTCTCATAGTAAGTGCAGGGCACATTCGACAAGCAAGTCAGGTGAAAAGGTCCCCTTAGCCTTTGCCATCTGAAGCCCAAAAAGAGAAGCCTACTTCACCCGATTTTTTTTAATCTATCCTTTTTCTACTTTCATTTTTGCCATATATGGATAGGTTTACAGCTGCGACAAACATGTTCTTAATAACCTAAGTAATCGACTGCTTGCGACATGTTTGTTTATTCAAACATGACAAGTACCTTTATTAGAACAAAACAGGAGTATCCAATGCATCTGATAATTCTAATGGCCTCTTAACCCTTAAAGCGCCAACCACAACAATTGTCGTCTGCTTTGTCTTCTGCTTGTGATTTTAAAAGTCATTTCTGCAAACAGTGTGGACCCAGATCAGACTGCTCCTTTAGGAGCAGTCTGATCTGGGTCCACACTGTTTGTCGGTATGCAAAAAATAGCTTTGAGAAGTTTGCAAGAATATTCAGCAGACAACATAAACAGACGACATTTTCAGATTTTAGGAGTTTTTCTTGGCGCTTTAAGGGTTAATGGTCACCCATTACTTGCTCCGTCTAACGGTATTACCTGCCCAAGCTGTCCTCCCAAAATGCATAGAAGGTGGCATGACATCTTTTGTTGCTTTAAACTTAGATTATCGACAGACAAGTTATTTCACCTGTCAGTCAGCTAACTGGTGGCACAAACTACCCAGTAAAATAACATCATTAGTGTGCAGAGCGTCTAAATAACCAGCACATAACAGTGGGCCAAACTGTCACTGACAATTTATTCAGGTCTTTACCAGATTAGGAATGATTACCAGTCTGTTAATGCTCTTCAATATTTTTTCTCAAAAATTTCCTCAAATTCCTTAAACTGTCAAATGTTCAAACATTTTCCATTGGAAACCTTTATCACAAATAACATAATTTTCAGACTGGTTTAAATTTTGCTTTATATGTGGACAAGATTTTTGTAAAATTAAAACCATTAACAACACAATAAATACAAGAATTCCGCGGAAGGCGTCATCGCACCTGCTGGCGCAAAAGTCACAGAAGCCACAATCAGAATGTGGTTATTAAATAAGTTTAGTGCTTACTTGGAAAACTGGGTTGAAAAAAATGTAGACAAAGTGCCTAGTGGGGCACATATATTCCAGGCCAGTCCCATTCCCTCTAATGGCTATATCTTCAGCACTGACTTTTCATATAATACAGCCCAATGATAATGGAACGTTGACGTTAAATGTGTAAAAGTCACTGGAGCATGAAATATAGGTCTAGGTCATGGGTCAAGGTACCTGCTAATTCAGTACATCAAGGAGAAGCACAATGCAAGGTATGGTGGTTGTAGGCCTTATAGTTGAGGAGTTATCAAACGTAAAATGTGTCAAATATAGGTCAAGGTCACAGGGTCAAGGTACCTGCCAAGCCAGTGCAATGAGGTGAAGCACTATGCAAGGCTTAGTGGTTGTAGGTCTTAAATTAGAGGAGATACCGAACATCAATATAAAATGTGTCAAAGTCACTGGAGTGCACAATATAGGTCAAGGTCACCAGGTCAAGGTACCTGTCGAGTCAGTACATCGAGAAGAAGTGCTATATAAGGTTTGGTGGTTGAAGGCCTTACAGTTGAGGACATATGGAAGGGTGACGTAAAAGGTGTAAAAGTCAATGGAGAGTGAAATATTGGTCAAGGTCACCCAGTCAAGGTACCTGCAGAGTCCGTACATTGAGGAGAAGCACTACGCAAGGTTTGATGGTTGTAGGCCTTATAGTTGAGGAGATATTGAACGTTGACGTAAAATGTGTAAAAGGCACTGGAGTGCAAAATATAGGTCAAGGTCACCGGGTCAAGATACCTGCCAAGTCAGTACATATAGAAGCACTATGCAAGGTTTGGTGGCTAGAGGTCTTACACTTGAGGAGATCTGGAACGTTGACGTAAATTATGTCAAAGTCACTGCAGCCAAAATATAGGTCAAGGTCACCAGGTCAAGGTATCTGCTAAGTCAGTACATTAAAGGAGAAGCACTTTGCAAGGTTTGATGGTTGTAGGCCTTATAGTTGAGGAGATATCGAACGTTGATGCAAAATATGTCAAAGTCACTGGAGCGCAAAATATAGGTCAAGGTCACCGGGTCAAGGTACCTGCCAAGTCTGTACATCTAGGAGAAGCACTATGCAAGGTTTGGTAGTTGTACGCCTTATAGTTGAGAAGATCTGGAATGTCAACGTAAATTGTGTCAAAGTCAATGGAGCGCAAAATATAGGTCAAGGTCACTGGATCAACATATCTGCCAAGTCAGGAGGTCAGGGAGATGTGTCATGCAAGGTATGATAATTGTTGTAGAATTGTAGTTGATTAGAATACTAACTTTGACGTAAAAGTCGAACTTTGACATAACAGAACTGTTAAGAGACAGACGGACGGACGAACGGACAGACGAATGGAAAAGTGGGCACCTATGTCGCCAAGTCAGGAGGTCAGGGAGATATTTCATACAAGGTTTGATGGTTGTTTAGTCTTGTAGTTGATTAGAATACTAACTTTGACATAAATGTCAAACTTTGACATAACAGAACTGTTAAGAGACGGACAGACGAACAGACAGACAAATGGAAAAGTGGGCACCTATGTCGCAAAGTCGGGAGGTCAGGGAGATGTTTCATGCAAGGTTTGATGGTTGTTTAGTCTTGTAGTTGATTAGAATACTAACTTTGACATAAATGTCGAACATCGACATAAATGTTGACAGACGGACAGACAGAAAATCGGACGCCTATATCGCACCCTGCTACAAGCAGGTGCGATAAAAATGGAGTTAAACTGATATTTTTATGTATCTAGCGCTCCAAACAGTGTTTGTCCCTTAAAATGCCAAGAAAACCTGCATCTGAAAATGTCGTCTGCTGAATATTCTTGCAAACTTTTCAAACCTATTTTTGCATGCAGGCAAACAGTGTGGACCCTGATCAGACTGCTTCTAAAAGATCTGGGTCCACACTGTTTGTAAAAATGACTTAAAATCACAAGCAGATGACAAAGCAGACAACAATTGTTGTGACTGGCAGTTTAAGAGATAATCTGTTTTAGTGATAATTTTGGACAATTAATGCTACTTTTGCAATTAAACATACATAACTGTAGATATGGGTCAAAATCAAACCTAACATCAGATTAACATGCAAATGAAAACCCTGTAAAAGCACTGCTGGTTGGAAGCATGAGCTTACTGCCCTGCTAAAATAAAGCTGTTTACTGTGGTACTATCACTGAAAAATTTCATCAGTATAAATCAAATATATATGAACAGGCCAAATCAAATATATATGAACAGGCCATGAGGAAAAGTATGATCTGTTGACTGTCGAAGCAGGGTACTGTGTATGGTAGATGAGACATGGAAAATCTATTTGGTAGATGAGTCATGGAAAATCTGTTTATTAAAACTAGCTAGCCCAGAATAATTCCAGTTACCATGGGAGGTACTGCAGGTTTCTACCAAACTTACCGGTCTGTTCCTGAGTGTGGTTAGGACCACCTTGACATTTAAAAAACAACAAAATTTTTACAAAAGAGATGAATTCATGATAAAAATGTATTTCTCCATATAGCTCCAGATTTTTTTCAACTAAAAAGTACTGATAATTTTCTTGTTTCTGCATGAAAACATATGTTGTGGTTACTCATTAGCAGTGCCTCAGCAAGGCTCTTCTAATGAGTACCCACAAAATAAGTTTTCTTGCAGAAATAAGAAAAAATATTATTGAATACCCCTTTGTATCTGGAGCTATGCCCCATGATGTACTACAATGCAAAAGTACAAAAGCAGTATTTTGTCTCTTCAAAGCCTTTGGTGCTTATTTCAGCCAAGCAATCTAAAGAGTACTTTGAGTGACTTGAATAATATTATGCTGGGTGTAACCATGGTAACAGAATACCCTTACATTGATTTATCATTTAATGCAACAGCATTTAATTTTGTATATTCTTGATAAACTAAAGTCTTGTGAATTCAGTGCAAATTATACAAGTAAACAATATAATACACTATGTATAAATGTGTTAATATTTTATAACTTGGTAAAATTTTCAGCAGATGTATTTTTTAAATATTTTTCCTAGAAAATAGGATTTGACACTTCATGCAAATTGTCTCCTAAGGAGACAATTTGCATGAAGTGTCAGATCCTATTTTCTAGGAAAATAAGAAAAATATCATAAATTTGTTGTCCGTTGAATTTCCCCAAACAACTGTAAATGCAGACGACTGCAGCTGAGTGCAGTCCAAGCTAATTTTTTAACGCTTTGCATGCTGGGTAAAACTGTCAACAGATGATATTTTGAAATGTTTTTCTTATTTTTCCCAGCAAACAGGCTCTTACATTTCATGCACATTGTTTCCATAATGCAAATTAAAAGGAGTCAATAGGCATGAAATGTCAAAGCCTATTTTTTGCAGAAAATAAGAAAAATGTCATCATTTTTTTTCTGCTGAATTTGTCCAGAGTGATAATAATTAATAAGCCAGTGCTGTTAATTTATGATTTTTCTAATTCTCCTTTTTGCATTCTTGATAATCTAATTTCAAGAGATCATGGTTGATAGTTTCAGCATATTCCTGATATGAAGTGAACTTTGTTACTTTTAAACCTTACAGAGCCAAGCAAAATTTGTAGCAGACGACAGTCTAAAATTTTTATCCCTACCCTTTTTAAAACAAGAGGCCCATGGGCCACAATTCTCTAACCGGAGTAAAACAGCCATTGTATCTCTGCAGATACTCTGCAACGTTCTTCCAGTATCGCCACACAATTAGGACAGAAATTTGACTGTGCTATAAGAAGGTCATCCCAAGGTCATCATTTGAACAAACTTGGTAGACCTTGTGTGCCCAATGCTGTATACCAAGATTCAGCCTCAAAGCTTTCTTGGTTCTGGAGAAGAAGATTTTTAAGTGTTTTTACCACATATGGGCATGGCCGCCATCTTGTTCAATAGTGCAAAGCCATTTGAACAAATTGTTAGTACCCCTTCGACAGAAGGCTCCATGAGAAATCTGGTGACAGTCAGAGAAGACATTTAAAGATTCTCAGAGTAAAGATTATATGACTTTATACATATGTATAGCCCAGAGCAGGGCTCGGGAAAACCGGAAAAATAGCCGGTCTGGACCGAAATTAAGAATTCTGGACCGATTTCAAATACCCCAAAACGCTAATAAATCGGTCCAACATTTCCCAAACCAACCAATTTTCACAAATCAATGATGTCTAAAAAATCACAAACGGTCAAGTCTTTCCAAACTGACAACGTCCGCGCACCTTTTAAATGCGATATTATGGTAGATAAAAGGTTCTAAACGGTCATTTGACATGTATATTGGAGAGACAGCTGAATAACGGCAACCTACCCGCAGCACAAATTAATTACGTCATTATCCAAACATTGTCAAAAAATCAACACTTCACTGACCTTTGTGCGGTAAACAAGCGATTAACGCGAATCATCAGTAACGGTAGTCTGATAATTAATCCGTTTGTGTGACACATGTGAATACACTGAGACTGCAAAACATCCAGGTGCAGTCGGCGTGTCCAAAAGATCAAAGGTCGCTTTACTGAGAGTGATAAAAGAATGCACTGCTTGAACGCACCCGTTTTCTTCCTCTTCTTTTTTGTTTTGATCAACACGGTTTGTCGGTCCCAGATTCGATAAATGAATTCCCAAACCGTGTACGTCCTGATCAGATGTCGCATACAACGGCATCTGATCTGGGTATAATTGATTGCTTCTTTTTTTTTTTTTTTTTTTTTTTTTTTTGTTGATTGCCGTAACACGCGAGTATAATTCAAGGTAGATTTCACAGTAAAAATAAGTAATGCACCACTTGCGCTAGGCAAGATTGGTCAGTGCTTACAATTTAAGCAGTCTGATTAAATCTTGAAACACTGAAAACTGCAAATAATTAGGTCCATGAAAGTCGTTTCGTTCCGTCTCTCCTGTTTCCCGCCGTCTTCGCGCTTATACAAGACGGGAATCAGTTGTTTATAAATAGTTTAGGAAAACCCTGCGGAGGTGGAAATAACAACAAAACGTTTTTTCTTTTTTTTCTTTTTTTTTTTTTTTTTTTTCTTTCTTTTTACATACCTGACTGTATTTATTGATGACGCCAGCTTTGATCATGCTCGTTGTACCCGGACTTCCGTCATATAACGGAGCTGAGGTGTATTATTTAAAAGGAGTTATAGGACTGCCAATTGTCATTAGTTTTCGTGACAGGTGATATACACATATTTTTTTTTTGGAAATGGGCTCACTGATGACGTCATCGTCATCGGCTGGACCGAATCAGATTTCAAAATTTCCAGAGCCCTGGCCCAGAGGCAATGAAAGATAACAGTCAGGGGATAAAATTTTATTGTAACTAACAAGGTTTACCACTTTAATCATACTATGTAAGTTTCAGCCATTAGTTAATGTGTTTTAAGAAAATGATACTTAAACATTTTGTATGGGGACACAAATTTTACCTTGTTGTAAAAAGGTCATCCAAGGATCATCATCTGAACGAACTTGGCAGACCTTGAGTCCCCAATGCTATATATGAAGATTTAGCCTCAAAGTTTTCTTGGTTCTGGAGATGAAGATTTTTATGTGTTTGTTTTTTTTACCATAATATATATGGTTGCCATCTTGTTCAATGCTGTAGAAACATTTAAACAAATTGTCAATATCCCTTTGACAGAAGGCCCCATGTGAAACCTGGTGAAAATTGTTTGTTTGTGTTGAGGTTTTATGGCCTTGACAACAAGCCTTGACATTTCATGTGAATTATTTGCCAAGCAGATAATTCAGATGAAATGTCAAGACTTGTTTTTTTTGTCTGAAAAATAAAAAAAGTATATATAAACTGTCATCTACTGCAGTTGTGACTGGCCCTTTAAGGGTTAATATATAGTTTGGTTCTATCCACAAAATGAGTGAAATGTGCAAAAATTACGGTAACCTATTTACCTTAAGGATTCAGACAGAAAGGCTTTCCAAGTACATGTAACTGAATAACATCACTGTCAGCATATGACATCATCAGCATTATGATTCTGTGACATTATTCGTAATTAACCAAATGGTAACGTTAAAATGCCACTAAAAAAAGTTTGTTGATTTTCTGACTGTTGCCAGGAAAATATGAAGAAATAAAATATTGTTTTCTTAAGTTCGTAAGTGGTTCATCTGTTACTGAAAACTGCATAGTTTTGGCAGGAGAACCTGAAATGCATGTCCACAAAAATGAAGTTTTTTAAAAGTAAAACATATTTTAACGAGTAATACTTAACCTATAGATAATGTGCTATTCTATTCTGTTATTCACCCCTCCACAGAAAAACGACCTTTCAGTCGTGATAAAGTCTTAATTCAGAAGGTCCCTTTAAACAGTTACCTGTATGACGTAGTTCCTCCCGCTCAAATGATCACGTGTCAGTTTCTTTTATGTGTAAAACAATACACAATTAGGAGAAAAGAGCAAGGGAAGGGAGGTGGGACGATAAATACTTATCTATAGGTTAAGTATTACTCGTTAAAATATGTTTTACTTTTAAAAAACTTCATTTTAACTTCGTAATACATTAACCTATAGATAATGTGCTAGAATTTGTAGAATAGGAGGGAGGATTTCTCCTAATAAGTTAGCCCCAACTTCTGAATTAAGACTTAGTAAAAAGATTTATTTATATATATATATATATAATGAGGACATAATTAGTGCTTAAGGCAATAATAAGGTCCTTTAACCAAGGATAAAGTAATCCAGGGTTAAGATATATATATAATAAAGGTATAATATAATATAATTAGTACCTTTCTAGTATAGCATCAGGTGTAGGGGGGCTGTTGACGTTGTCTACACATCCATAGCTGATTGCTGTTGGCCCCCCACCACTTTTTGGACCACTACAATGGGGGCCAAACTTTGGAGATTCTGTGCTTGTTGAGACATGTCTCTGAGATAGAATTTGGCAAAAGTTGATGAACTATTCCAAACCGCTGCTTGTAGTATATCATTGAGAGGAACTTTGTCGAAGAAAGCCCAAGAAGAGGAAAGAGCTCTAACTTCATGAGCTTTGATTTTAAGGAAAGAGATGTCTCGTTTAGTGAGTTTCCTATAGGCAAGTTTAACAGTGCAAGATATCCATCTTGAGATAGTATCTTTAGAAATATCCTTATTGCCTTTAATAGGAAGAAAAAGTCTAGTTCTATTCTGGCGATAAGAGCTAGTCATTTTGAGATAGAATTTCAGAGCCCTAACGGGGCAAAGAAGTCTGTCAGTATGTTCCCATTTACATTTTCGAGCAAGACTAGGAACAACAATAGGATCTGGTTTAACAGAAGGAAGCTGGTTTTTTGCTAAAAAGCCAGATTTAAGAATCAAGGAAACTGAACCATCAGATTGATTAAATCTTAAATGTTGTGAATCCATAGCTAGAGCATGTATTTCACTACACCTTTTAGCAGTGGCAAGAGCTAAGAGAAAGGCTGTCTTAATAGTAACTTGAAATTTAGAAGCCTTATCAAGAGGTTCAAAAGGTGGTTTTTGTAGACATACTAAAACCCACGATAAGTCCCATTTAGGTGTAAGAGATCTTTGTACTGGTCGTTGAAGTTCAAAAGATCTGATAAGTTCAGATAAAACTGGATTAGATCCGATTCTATTACCAGTTTTGAATTTTAAAGTGTTAGAGATCATAGATCTATAACCTTTAATAGTGCTAATCTGACATTTCTTTTCCGAAAAGAGAAAGATTAAGAAATCGGCTATAACTGTAATAGGGGCCGAGATCGGATTAACCTTTTTTGTATGACACCAATTAGAGAAGATGGTCCATTTTGCATCGTAGACTTTTTGTGTAGATGCTCTTCTTGAACTGGAGACAAAATCTGCAACGTTTTGTGAAAATTTCTTATCTCTGATTGATTGTTTGATAACTCCCAAGCGTGAAGGTCGAGAATTGGGAGGTTTTGATGTACAAATCTTCCTCTGGATTGAGTCAGTAGTCTTGGAATTAGTGGCAGACGAATCGGAGCTGACACTAATAGAAGAAGAACTTCTGAGAACCACTGTTGTTGTGGCCAGAACGGAGCTATGAGAACTATTCTGCACTAATGTTGTCGGATTTTCTCTAGAACAGCAGGTATCAGAATAAAAGGAGGAAAAGCATATGCATGAAGATGATTCCAGTCCATGCACAGGGCATCTATCGCTAGTGCTTTGTAGTCTTGTACTGGAGAGACATATAATGGGAGTCTGTGGTTGAATCTTGTCGCAAACAGATCCACATTTGGGAAGTTGAGCATCTGGAATACTGAATTCGCAACTGTTTGATCCAGAGCCCATTCTGTCTTGATAGGTTTGTCTAGTCTTGAGAGGCGGTCTGCAAGAATGTTGAATTTGCCTGGGATGTGACATACTCTGATAACTATGTCTTGTTCCAGGCACCAATTGAGTATTTTCCAAACTTCTACGCAAAGATTGGGGGAATGAGTGCCACCCTGTTCGTTGATATATAAGACCACCGTTGTATTGTCTGTGGATATCATGATGCAAGAATGGTGAATAAATGTTTTGGCTTGTTTCAGTGCTAATCGTATGGCCATCATTTCTAACATATTGATATGGAGCTGGGATTGGTTTTCTGTCCAGCTACCATGAAAGAACAGTGTTGTCGGCTCTAAATGAGCTCCCCATCCGTAATGACTGGCATCCGTATAAAGGAAGAATTCGGGGTCTGGAGGATGGATAGAAGTCCCTGTCTCGAATCGAATGGGGTTTATCCACCATTGTAAGTGAGATCGAATCATGCCGTTTATCGAGATCGGGTGATCGAGAGGAAGAATATGAGGTTTCCAGACAGACAGCAGGCACATCTGAAGAGGACGTAAGTGCAGTCTGCCTAGGAGAACAAGGTCTGCTGCAGCACTGAGTTTGCCCAAAAGAGAAAGGAAAGTTCGTGCCGATACATGTTTGGCTGACATTATTTTCTTGATTGTTAGAATTAGGTTCTGTACACGATCCGCTGGAACCCTGACTAAATTTTGTTGCGTCAGAAATTCCATACCTATGAAGGTGAATTTCTGAGCAGGAAAGAGATCTGACTTCTTGAGATTTGGCAGAAAACCTAGGCTTTGAATAGTTTGAATGCAAATCTTTGTCTGAGTAATCAGACGGTTGCGAATCAGATTTTTTATCAGCCAATCGTCTAGGTATGGAAAAACTGATATGGCACGTTGGCGTAGAAAGGCTGCAATAACGTCCATCAGTTTCGAGAAAATTAATGGACTTAGGGACATTCCTAACGGTAGGGCCGAAAAGTGATATACTTGATCTTCGTGTACGAAGCGAAGATACTTCCTGGATTGATGATGTATCGGCACATGTAGGTATACATCTGTTAAATCTATGGATACAGCCCAATCGTTGAGTCTCATCTCTTGTCTTACCGATTTGACTATTTCCATTTTGAATGCTTGTTTCTCTATGTAACGGTTTAATAAAGACAGGTCTAATATTAAACGAAACTTTCCGTTCTTTTTTGGCACAAGGAATATCCGGGAATAAAAGCCGGGAGTTCCCGGATTCTGTACCCTTTCCACTGCCCGTTTGTTGAGAAGGTTTTCGATCTCTTCTCTGAGAAAGGGGGAGGAGGATTGACTCATTCTGATCGGAACAGATGACAAAGGAGGAACTTTGATGAATGGTATCCTGAATCCGTTTCGTACGATAGAAAGGACCCATTTGTTGTCTGTTATTTCCTCCCATTTTCCCGCAAAATGGGCCAATCGTCCTCCCACTGGAATGTCTGCGAGCGGCAGAGCAGGCAGTGGAAAGGGCGGGCCTTCATAATCTTGCGGAGGAAGAGGCAGGTTTAGAGGAGGGGAACTGACGGATGTTACCAGTCCTCTTGATATTATCTTTCTTAGCGTGACAAGATGAGCTTTGAGGAATATTTTTGGACCTATACGATTGCGTAGGCTTAGGTCTTGATGTTGTTTGTTTAGCAGGATATTTAGGTATCTTGAAAGCTCTGCTCTGCGAAGGAGGCTTAAAAGAATGAGATTGTGACTGAATGGATGTAGAAGCTAGAAACCTTTGCTGTTGAGCTTCAAAGTATGATTTAGCTATTTCTTTGATCCTGCCGTCAAATACGGATTTCGAGTTAATAGGAGCGTTCCTTAACTCGTATGTGGAATTGTCGAGAAGTAGTTTAGACGAAGCTAGGGCTGCGTCCCTCCTAACTTGGAATAATTCAGTAGTTAAAAGAGTAGACATGGCAGTAGCATGTTTGATCGATTTAGCTACGGCCTCCAGAAGTCTGTAAAGGGCCGCAACCGACATCGATTCCTGTTGTAATGAAAGGAAGGCAGCTGAAGAAAATAGATCAGCATGAGAATTAATGGAGACTAGTTTTCTAGCCTTCCTTTCCCATGCTTCCAGATTCTTCAGCGGAATGGAAGCTCTTCCTTTATTAGAAATATCTAGGAGAGACGCATCCGCTTCTAATTGAGGGATATTGTCAGTTGGCAAATATTGGTTTTGGCTCTTGTAGAATTTAGTCGGAGCAAGAGCCGAAACCAAGCTTTGCGGGCAAATCCAATCTCTTGAACATTTGTCCAAGTCTAGTCTATTTTGAATGTATTTTGTTGTATTTTCTACTAATTTGGATTGTGGGAGGACAAGTAATGGAGTGGAACGAGACTCCATTAATTGTTCGATCCCAGAGAGAGGTTTTAATGGTGCTTGATCCTGCTGAGTTTTGGGGCATAACTCAGGAGGAAGAAGCCGAAAGACCTCGTTAATCGCACGATCAAATGACCAGACTTCGGATTCAGTTTCCGAATCAGACTCCTTGTTCTGTTGAGTGAGATCAGGTTGAAACTGATCGTAATTAATAGGTTGATTAGTGATTGGACTAAAATTAGTCTCCTCAGGTTGTATTGGAGTTGTTGTCTGAGCAACCTGGGGAGATTTATGAGCCCTTGTGTATCTACCAATGTCAAGTTGAGATTGGGAGGAATTTGATGAAGAAGAAGGCGTCATCGATCGTCTTCTTCTCTTTTTATGAGAGTGCTTAGATCTCTTTGAATTTTTCTTTCGCCGAGAAGAACTCAGAGAGTCTGATCTAGAAGTAGAGATAGAAGAAGAGGACGATCGATGTCTTCTTCTCTTTTTAGATTTATGCTCTCTTTTAGACTGATCCTTCCTTGAAGGTCTGGAGATAGATAAATCATTTGAATTAGGAGGCTCAATCATTACACTCGGATCTGAGACCTGCAAAAAATCAGGTTCGAGTGGATTTATCTGTCTAGAGGAAGAAGCTGGATTAGGAAGTTCTAGTCTTTCAGAACGTTCATATCCAGGAATTAAAATGAAGTTTTTTAAAAGTAAAACATATTTTAACGAGTAATACTTAACCTATAGATAATGTGCTATTCTATTCTGTTTTCACACC
Source organism: Anodontia alba (assembly GCA_964016985.1). NCBI lineage: Eukaryota > Metazoa > Mollusca > Bivalvia > Lucinida > Lucinidae > Anodontia > Anodontia alba. The sequence goes on along the minus strand of OZ024830.1, from coordinate 11,578,616 downwards.
TTCCACAGAAAAAACGACCTTTCAGTCGTTAATTAAAGTCTTAAACCAGAAGGTCCCTTAGGCAGTTACCTGTGTGACGTAACTCTTCCCGCTCAATTGACCACGTGTCAGTTTCTTTTATGTGTAAAACAATAGACACAATTAGGAGAGATAAGCGAGGGTGGGCGGAGGGAGATAATTGATTATCTATAGGTTAAGTATTACTCGTTAAAATATGTTTTACTTTTACTTCATTTTAACTTCATAATACATTAACCTATAGATAATGTGCTAGAATTTGCAGAATAGGAGGGAGGTGCTCTCCTAATTCTAACACCAATAATATCTCACCACTTCTGGTTAAGACTCAGGAAACTCAAAGGAATCAGATACATTCTAATTCTATATTTAATAGAAAGAATGATCTAGATTCACAAAATAGCATACCTTTAAGGTGTTATGATCTAACAACCTTATATATATTAGTAGACTCTAGAGGAAGCCAGTTCTTAAGTCTCAGAGACCTAACATTGGCCCCCCCCCCCCCCCCCCCCCCGCCCCCCCACCCCCCTCTTTTTTTCTTTTTGGGAAACAACAATTGGCTTCAAAAAGAAAAGGGAGTCATTGAGACATAACATAAATATTCCATCGCAAAGTAAGGTAGGAATATAGAAATATTTTGAAAACAAAATTTGTAAAACAAAAAGCCAAGACCATACACTGTAAGTAGTCTATGTAGGATCTTGAATAAATAAGGAAAAGTCTACTCAGTGGAGTTTCCTATAGATAACTGACATATGTAGATATTTTGGATAAAATTCTAGATATGTGAAGCTATGTAACTGTAATAGTCTAAGCTATTAGAATTATAAACTAATTAAATTCTGTTAATTGGAGCGACAGGACAGTTTCCGATGAACAGACACAGACTTAAAATAACCATAATGTGTAATTATTTCCCTTGATCAAATTAAAGAAGGGGAGATAATAAAAGTAGATGGAGTTAACTTAACTATAACTAAGTTATCCATCAGAAGAAAAAAGGTATAGACAAACATAATGGTTAAAACTATTGCTAGACTAATTGTATAACGAATTTTTAGTCAAGCAATAAAATAATACAGAGTTTGCATATAACTGCTGGGAAGAAAAAACAACCTAAACCATTGATAATTAGTTTTGTCATAGACATATAAAAGCGTTTGATGTCCTGACAAAAAAATAAAGAATAAACTGTCAACATCATAACTAAAGAGTTTGACAGAGAATAAGAGAGATAAGAATAAGGTTGATCGCAGCAAACTGTATGACGGTCATAGTTTGGCTAAATCTTACCGTATTGATAAGATTAAGCAATAATAAATAAGCTGGATAGAATCTTTCTATACCAGAAGATTGCCATGAAAAGTACTCCTGAGTAAATAATCATGGAAATCAAGAAATGTTAAAAATCCACTTTGATACGAATCAAAATGTTCATAAAAAGAGAAGGACTCAGAGAAAAAGTAATAGTGTGATAATCTCTGAAGAAAGATTATACAATAATACTGATTATTAATCTCAAAAAACACTTAATTTAAAAGTTAAGAGATAGTATTACTATTCTATACGCATATTTAAGAATAGTAAGAAATATATTAATACTAAATAAAAATTATACTACTGAACAAAATTCCCGCTATAAATCATAGGTTAAGCATAACTATTATTTAAGCAAGGAATTATTAAACATATAACTCTCTATAAAATTACTGCCCGGAAATTTTATAGATAAACATTCAATCAATTTTTTTTTTAGAATTGAATATTAATAGAATAAAATCTATATCTGCATAATTGGTAATTCCTGAAATATCAAAATACGTACTCGCAAATGAGTTCAGGAAGAAAATACATGTATATACTCTTGAGATCTATGTGTAAACCATAGAGAGTAATAATATTATTACCGCGATCCCTGACGGAAGGGTAAAGACATGTATATAAAAGACATAATAATTAATTTAACGTCATATAGGTTTAAGATAAAATTTGTTTAATCTTTAACCAATATGCAGCAACAGTGACTCGATATTCTGTATTCGTACGTAGAAAAGGAGTACTTAAGTCATTAGAATTTTGAATGATTGAAATAGAGATAATGGGATCTAAAAGGATGTATCTCCATGAACTGAATCGAAGGATAATATCCATTCTAAAAAACTAGGGCTTGTTTTAGGCTTAGTTTAACAAGCGTAGAATTGAATTATTTTCAAGTATTCATGAAGTCGTTATGCTCTGAATACTGAGAAAAATGTTAAAATATTGTTTAGGAAATAAAAAAGTGACTGTTCCACAATGTTAGCTAGATTTAAACCTGGAACGTAGCGAGAAGGTCAATCTAATTTAAAAGTAAGATGAGAAAGATAAATAATGAAGATAGATATATAAATATCGGAATAATATATTATCTCCAACAATTATCAAATAATCTGAATGTTTAAAAGCATAAATACTACTCGAAAGTTTATTTACCGAATGTATAATCGGAGAAAACTTTCAGTATGTTCAAAAACGTATCACAAAAGTAAGATCTGACCAGGAACGTAGGTGCAGCACTTACTAAGTTGTGAAGTTAATATAAACATATTTTATATTATAAATTGAAGCAGTGCATTTCAAAATCATCGACATCTTGAAATGACTTATTGTGTGGAAAAATAAATAAATATCCAGTTTCGGAAAAGATATTTATCTATATATATAGACCATTTTTGATGCGGACTGGAAATCAAGATATTAATCTTTGCATTATTCGCAAACTGAACTTGAACTCTTAGCGAGAATTTCTATGATCCCTTTAACAAATGTAAACATAAAGGAGGGGTAAAGAGATAATTAAGAGTGTCTTAATTCTTTACCGGCTCGTAATTAAGGATGTTTTCCCTTTTGTCTAAGCCTAGACTATAGATTGATTAATATAATTATAATAATATCTGCTATTATGAGGTAAACTCTCGTTAATTAACCTCTAAGCATATATCAAAAATATATATCAACATAATCTAGAGCTTCGGTAAGTTTAGAGGAAGGAAATGATTGACTTTGGCAGTTTCTGAATAGTTACAAAGTCAATAAAACAAAATATCAAAAGGAAAGTATTGTATATAAAATCTAATTTAGGCAATAATAATCTGTCACGTACTGAATAATTAATGCCTTTACTAAATATGTATCCATTGTCAATACCAAAGTGCAAGAAAATTTTGATTGACATGGACTCTAGTTATAAATAAAATATTAGAGGTATAGAGCTATTCGAAGCAAAACTATTCCTCAATAAGATAAAGTAGACCTATAATATACGAGGATTAATTGGGTCTAGAATTATAATCATAATAAAATTATTATTCCAATATGAAGAATCTTCAGCGTAATAGATTCTTACTGAGGCAAAAATATCTGGTATATTGCTATCGTAGTCTTAAATGATCCAGAAGAAAAAATAAAACAGGCAAAGTAAAGAACGTATCGAATTATATCTATGCCTAAATATAAGATTTTTTTTTTTTATTTATTATTCTATAGCAGAGTTTAGACAGAGCACGACTGACCTAGACTCTAATATAATCAATCAAAAGATAGTATAAAATAGAATAATAGCTTATCGGATCAACTATTTTCCATGTAAAAAAGGCAAAAGGAAAATATGTACCTCAACTAGAATTTTAAATCGTAGTAATCTAGAGAGGTAGCGAATAAATAAATAAACTGTTAATTTATTTATCTGGTTGGTGTAAATTTCCGATACCTTAAGAATGAAAAATTAATAGAAAGTAGAAAAGATCGATTGCTACTTTCTTGTCAATTTACTCCTTAGATTACATGCTGATTACATATCGGAGCATGTAGAAGAAAAAAACAGGGGAGGAAAGAAGAAAAATTTTTTATATTTCGTGTATATTTTTCTTCTTATAAATAACGATAGTTTTATAGTTCACCTTTGCCCTAGAGCCGAATAAGGTGAATATGTAAGAAGTTAATCTCTTTGTAGCGAATAAAAGAGATATAATTATAGCTGGAAGTATCTTCTACACTTAGTGAATGAATTGCGAATTTGATCGTAACCGATAATTCTTAATTCATTTTCAATAATAAATATATATATAGAATTTAAGTCAAGTTCAAAAGTGACTGGACAAAATTCAACAATATAAATGGCTACTAGGTATTAGAACCCATCGCTGTCATTCAATAACCTATAATCCAAGACTATACATGTCTATAGTGGTTATAAATGAATATATGTTGAGCGAGTACTAGTGACTACTACTCGCACACTAGTAATCCGACACAAAGTCTACGAAACTACTGCCCGGTGGAATTTCGTTAGAATGACCTGGCACTACTCTACGAAGTGCCTCCTGATGAAATTTTCGTTAGAGCCGGAATTTAACCGCTTTCTAGCGAATTAAAGAGATAAAACATCATTTGAATGACCTGGCACTAGTCTACGAACTGCTGCCCGGTAAGAATTTTGTTATAGTCGGAAGTTTAACTCTTTCTAGCGGATAAAAGAGATAAAACATAAGGTAATTTAAAATATTAATGGAATTACACACCTATAATAAGTCAATGGAATATTAAAAATTCTAGTCTGATTTGGGAAAGACTGTACAGAATTTTTTTGTATAAAAAGTTATTATGTATTTCACTTAATAACCTATATCCATTGACTTAAACGTGAATGGAGCTCTATGAACGATAATAGATTGTTCGGGAATTAGTAATCATTATTTTGACACTAGTTACCCGACACAATGACCGGACACTAATATTCGTAACTGTTGCCCGGTAAAGTTACAATTAATTTGACAAATTGATCGGAGAGTAGTATTCGTAACTCTAGTCCGATGAAAAAGGGAGATTATATATGAAAACTGAGCGGGCACAAGTATTCGAAACTTTTTCCCGAAGATAATTAATTATTAGGCAAAAATTGACCAGACACTTTCTGTAAAAGTTTGCCTGGTGAAAAATCAGAAATAATATAATAATATGACCGGGTATAAGTATCAGAAATATTACTGATACTTTGCCCAGTGAAAAATTTTTTTAATAATTAGACATAATGACCGGAAGTTAGTATACGTGACTATTTTGTCCGGTGAAATATGTCAGAAACTAAGTCTTTCCAGAAAATAATTAAATTATTGACTGGAGACTAGTTGACTGGTGCCTGGTTGATCGGTGACTGGTGACTGGTGACTGGGTGACTGGTGCCTGGTTGACTGGCACCTGGATGACTGGTGACTGGTGCCTGGTTGACTGGCACCTGATTGACTGGTGACTGGTGAAGCTGATTGACTGGTGCCTGGTTGACTGGTGACTGGTGACTGGATGACTGGTGACTGGTGGACTTAGACTTTATAGGATACTTAGTACCCAAAGATGCCACCTTGATGGGTCTTACCCCGGCAGTATAGCCATATGGGGTGGGGCTCCCATCAGTAAAGAATTGTCTTATAACCCATCAAGGGTTGACAAGTTCTTTACAATCAGCTTCTCCACCATGGGAATCTTTGGCCAACTGAAGATCTCTGCAAACAAAAGTCCAGGAAAAAAATATATCGTAATTGCTGAATAACCTGGAACGAAAAGAACAAAAATATTCTGCATATATAAACACGACTATCGAACCGATCGCGCACGAGCGTTGTGCCGAATAGCGAGAGTCGCCAAAACGCATGTGGAAAAAGACCAGTCAAAAATACATGAAATCGAAAATTGAAAATTTTAAATAATAACACAGAAAGTGAAAGGAGTGATAAATAAACAAAAGAAACACAAGGATACATAAATTTATCCGTGAGGAAAGAAATAATCCAAATTTCTATCACAGGTAAATAATCCTTGTTGAATTTCTTTGTCCACAGAAAAGAAACTGACACGTGGTCAATTGAGCGGGAAGAGTTACGTCACACAGGTAACTGCCTAAGGGACCTTCTGGTTTAAGACTTTAATTAACGACTGAAAGGTCGTTTTTTCTGTGGAAGGTGTGAAAACAGAATAGAATAGCACATTATCTATAGGTTAATGTATTATGAAGTTAAAACATTGGATAGTCTGTGGACACTACCATGTGAAATGTGGCTACATGGACGGAGCATAGCTTTGTACAGGCACATTTATAGGTATATAACCAGGCGGAATTTGTGTTTGTAGGTCATATGCGAATGACTGTGAACCAATGCCTGGTTGACTGGAGCCTAGTTGACTGGTGCCTGGTTGACTGGTGACTGGTTGACCGGTGACTGGATGACCGGTGACTGGATGACCGGAGATAAGTTGCCCGGTGACTGGGTGACTGGTGACTGGTTGACTGGTGACTGGTTGACCGGTGGCTGGATGACCGGTGACTGGTGACTGGTGGGCTTAATGCCCGGTCAGACTCTAAGTCCGCTGGGCTGCCACCTTGATGGGTCCTGCCCCGAGCAGTATAGCTATGAGGGGCGGTGCTCCCATCAACTGTCCCGCTGTCAGACATATCTGACTGGGACTTCTTGGTTTTCTTTGATTTCTTCTGTTTTCTCTTCTGCGTCATAACTGATTTTCTAGTGGCATAAAGACGTCTTCGTTCTGCTAGATTCCAAACTTTTGCTGTCCAGGAACTGCAAATATAACACGGAGAGATACGTGTGCAAGAACTACAAGTTAAACAAGATAAATGTGTATCCCATTTAGCTTTTAAATGGCCACAGTTGCCGCGGGCGAAATGCATCGACTAACGCGGAAACAAAGGAAGAAATTTAACATTGAGAAAACAAGAAATCTAAAATTGATATTTCGAAAATAAGTACATAGATAGTAGAAGGAGTGAATATAGAACCAGAGAAAGTCAAGGATATAAAAATTTTAACCGAGTAGAATAAATTTAATCCATTTTTTCTAACACAGAATAATAATCCTTGAACAATTCAAAGTCCACAGAAAAGAAACTGACACGTGATCATTTGAGCGGTAGGAACTACGTCATACAGGTAACTGTTTAAAGGGACCTTCTGAATTAAGACTTTATCACGACTGAAAGGTCGTTTTTCTGTGGAGGGGTGAATAACAGAATAGAATAGCACATTATCTATAGGTTAATGTATTACGAAGTTAAAATAGCAAATTATGGTAAATGTCCCGAAAGTTTCCCCAATGTCCCCAAAGTTTCTAATAAAATGGCATTTGCAAACAGTATAGATCCAGATCAGACTGCTCCTAGGAGCGGTCTGATTTGGGTCTGTACTGGTTGACATTCCATCTAGTATATTAAGAAACAATTGCATAAAAAGCAAAATTTAGGCCAAAAAGGTACTGGATAAAGTATTCGAAATTTTAGAAAATTTATCGTAGACTAGTTCAAATTTTAGGACATGTATGGTAAAGAGTTAAAGTGTCTGAATCTTTAGGGTAAATAAGGTATTCAAGTGCTTCTAAAATTATATTTATTCTATAGTAAGCTCTTGCCTCTCTTTTCTTGTGAGTTTATCAATTCTATACAAACCTCAAAATAATGCCAAGTTTCATCATTCTCCTGGTATTTAGGTAGCACCTCTAATACTTTAGGGTAATTCTTTACATAATCTTCATAAAGCTTGAAGTACAGCACCTGCAATTAAAGGGCAATAATAATATTCAAGGTCACCAAGACTCTGCCACTTCTGAATTTCAAAAAATAGAAGGTCCAAGATAGCAGGAGATTTGAGGAAGCTGTCCAGGACTAGTTCTTTAAAGCATTGTAGTTCATATTATTTTGAATCCAGTTATTTTTCGGCTTTAGAATCATTATTAGTTTGTTTATTGTAAATTTTTTACATTAGAATATTTAGCTAACAATGCATTCAACAAATGTGTCTCTTAGACTTTTCTTCCTGTTTCAGCTGAAAGGAAACTAAAATATAAAATAATGAAACAATCAGAGAAACTGTCATACCCCACATCCTAGACTTTTTTGTTTGTTTGTTTGTGTTGAGGTTTTATAGCTCAGTCAACCCACTGGAGTCATATTGAGCATTGTCAGTTAATCTAACCACAATTTTTCTGGGCAGGCTTAATCCTCTAAGCAGTAACCAGTACTGCGTGCATTCTTTTGCCAGAAACTGACAACTGCCCTTCTTGAATCAGTAGAAGGGAGAGAATGATCTTAGAAAATATTTCTCCACAAATGAATGTTGCCGACTCGGCAGGGGTCAGACCTGTAACCTCCTGATCACCAGTCAAACACGCATCCAACTGAGGCCAGCTCCTAGAATTTTTTATACACTTGATTATTAGTGTCATATAACTTTCCCTTTGTTGCATGTAATTGTATCTATCCAACTAAATGACAAACTGAGGCCGGCTCCTAGCTTTTTTTTTATACATTTTCCCTTTGTTGCATGTATCTGTATCAGAATATATGTTTTTGTATAGAGTGTTTATTTGCTAATGGATCAAATAGCATCATTAGATATGACCAATGAATAAAACAAATCTAGCACAATAATTTTGTGCAAAAATAGGTGCAAAATTGTGTTGTTGTTTTTTTATTACTAATGATAAACACAGTAAAAACAAAATGCTTCCTTAACCCTTGTCCTGCTGAATAAATTAAGATGCCATGCCCACTTCTAATTTTCAGCCAATCAGATTACTTGATCCACATTGTTGATATAAATTCACATACTTAATGGTAAACAGTGCAGATCCAGATCGGTTGGCTTCTTCAGAAGCCAACCGATCTGGATCTACACTGCTTGCAAAGGCAAGGTATATCCAGGTTCAGCAGGACTAGGGTTAATCCATATGCTAACAGCAAGTGTCCACAGCTCAGGAATTTCTTTGTGTCATTAATATGTGTCTAATATGTGAATACTTTTATGCATGAGTTAGTCTGTAAATGATCCAAAACATGGCAAAAAAAAATCATTCAGATTCCTTTTATGAGAAATTATGTAGCAGTTTTGACCATAAAGTGCATCTTTCATATAAATACAGTCTATCCTGTCTGAAGCAAGCACCTGCAGGATAATGCAAAACTGTTTGGTTAAGACTGCTTGCTTGCTTAATACAGGTAGGTCTAGTATCGGGAACTTTGGAGGGGAATGGTTTCTTTCCAGCCAAGGAACTCATCAGGTAAAAGGTAAAACTCATGGTTTTATGTTACTATCACAAGAATCTGAGATACCGATATGAACACAAATTTTGATATCAATAGATTGTGGTTGGAGAGGGGTCAGTACTTTTAAAAGCCTCAGGACTGCTAAAGGTGTAAACAAAATAGAAGAGGGTACCTTTTTTTTCCAATGATTCCAAAAAAGTAGGAGATTGCGACCTTACTGGACAATTTTAGAAACAAAAGAACTTCAGTTAGTGAAGGCTGGCCATCGGTATCAGCAATTAATGCAAACAAAACCATGATGATTGTCTAATTAATGACTGTTGCGTCACTGCTTTTTGTTGATTCTTCCCTATTCAATCAAGTTTTCTCACCTTTATTATTTCAAAACAAACAATCGTTAGTCAATAATTATGCAAATCTGTCTAATTGCACAATCATAAGCCAGTATTAAAATCAAAGATCGTCAAAAAGTTACTTTGATCCTACTGAATTCAATTCATCACGAAAACATACCTATATAATTTTGACCCCCTTAAACCCCACTTTTATATAGTAAAACTGGGGTTTACAGGGGTATACATTATTTTTCTTATTTCTGCTCAAAACATAGATTGAGGGTACTCATTAGAACCGCCTCGTCGAGGCGGTTCTAACAAGTACCCACAATATATGTTTTGTGCAGAAATATGAAAAATATCTGATTTTTTTTTATCTGAAAACTTTCAGTTTTTGGAGATAAAATTTTCTATATATTTGAATAGGCGTGTTTTCGTAATGTACAATGAAGCTAGGTTGGCTGGTTTTCTGTTTAGCTTTTGCTGATACACAACACGTGTGAAAACCGCCTGGAAGAAGTTCAAGGATCTGCTACCAGTCCTCTCTTCATGCCACCTCTCTTTCAAAACACGTGGCCATGTGTACAGCTCTTGTGTGTGGAGCGCAATGCTCCATGCCAGCGAGACTTGGCCATTGACAAAGCCAAACCTCCAGTGTCTGCAGCGAAATGACAGGGCAATGATCAGACAGATCTGCAATGTCAGGCCGCAAGACATTGTCACCACCAGGTCCAATGATCTACTTGTGCGGCTTGGCATTGAGGATCTGGACCTCATTCTGAAGGAGAGAAGACTTCGATGGTATGGACATGTGGAACGCTCCAGTGGTGCAATAAAGACAGCCTTTGACATACAGGTTGATGGAAAGCGTGGGCCTGGGAGGCCCAAAATGACATGGAAGCAGCTGACAGAGAGGGATTGCAGAGAGTGGAAGCTCTCGGCTATCAACCCTCATGATAGACGTACCTGGAGATCTGGTGTGAGATCTGCCATGCGTGCAGCAAGCCACCTATCTGGAAGGGGGCCCACTGATGTGGATTTTGCCCCTGTACCTGCACGTTAATCAAAAATCCGATTATGATATGATATGATATGATAGCTCCTCTTAGTAGGCCACGACACAGTTTGTTTACTTCAAATGATAAATTACTTACTTACTTACTTCAAATGGTATCCGTTTTCGAAGTTTGCTTTTTGTCTGTGTTCAATTAATGCAGTTCGGCCATGGTTCAATGACATGACAAAAATGGCACCAAGATATATAAGCCTGTGTACATAATTGAACAGAGCTACCAAGGCCAGCTTGGGGTGTTTTGCATAAAATTTGGTGGCCACTGGCAAGGTTTGTGCTTAATAGAGGGAGAATTGCATTAAAAATTGTTTGGGGGATACAGATTCGGCTCTTAAACAAGGGTCACACTTAACAGAGGTGGCCAGAAGCCTGGGTTAGACTGTAGTATGTTGTAACATGATTTTATACCCTTACAGGCCACATCTGCCATTTCCAGATTTACAGGAGGCACCTGTCAATCCAGGGTGTTACTATACAAATTATTGGAAATGTAGGATACATTTAGACTGGCTCCCACCTAACTGACATATGATCAGCATAAAAACTTTATTTTAAAAAAATCCTATTTTTTTGGAATGTTCTTCTCTCTGATTTGGCTGATCAGTCAAGCTATGGGTTTCTGACTGGTAAGGGAGATAGTCATCACGAAAACACGCCTATATAATTTTGACCCCCTAAAACCGCACTTTTATATAGTAAAACTGGGGTTTACAGGGGTATACATTGTTTTTCTTATTACTGCTCAAAACATAGATTGTGGGTACTCGTTAGAACTGCCTCAGTGAGGCCGTTCTAATGAGTACCCACAATCTATGTTTTGAGCAGAAATATGAAAAATATCAGAGGTTTTTATCTGAATTTTTTCAGTTTTTTTGGAGGTGAAATTTTCTACATATTTGCATAGGCGTGTTTTCGTAATGATGTGTCAAAAAATAGTCAAGGAAGAGTATTTTACCTTTATTAGACTCCTAGCATGGTGCCAGGCAAGGGCACATTTTACATGGAGAAGTTCCCATAATGCAAACTAGTGTACATAGTCATTATAACTCTAGATAAGAGCAATAGCCAGATACAGTGAAACCTCTTTATATGAGTTTAATTTAGGACACATTTGGATAAAAAAAAAATAGCCCTTGATCTGCTGAACCCGGATATACCCTGCTTTTGCAAATAGTGTAGATCCAGATCAGTTGGCTTCTAAGAAGCCAAATGATCTAGATCTGCACTGTTTGCCATCCAGTATGTGATCAAGCAATCCGGATCAAGTAATCTGATTGGCTGAAAATTTGAAAAGGGTGTGGTATCTTAATTTATTCAGCAGGACAAGGGTTAAGACAGATTTGGTTAAAGGACAAATTAAAGATGGACCCCAAAAGTGTTGTAGCGAAACAAAAATGTATAGAATATACAGAAAAAAATGATCATTTATGCCAGGAGCAGATTACAGTAAAATTCCACTTTGTGGCTGCCTGAAAGTGGTCTTATTAATGAGGGGGGGGGGGGTCATAATATTGAAGACAGAATAAGAACAAAGAAATCATTTGGGACTCGGGATAGCTGCTCTTAACAGCAGAGTGGTCTTAATTTCAACACTCTTAACCCTTAAAATGCCAAGAAAACCCGCATCTGAAAATGTCGTCTGTTTTTGTCGTCTGCTGAATATTCTTGCAAACTTTTCAAACCTATTTTTTGCATACAGGCAAATAGTGTGGACAAAGATCAGACTGCTCCTAGAGGAGCAGTCTGATCTGGGTCTACACTGTTTGCAAAATGACTTTTAAAATCACAAGCAGATGACAAAGCAGACGACAACTGTTGTGATTGGCAGCTTAAGGGTTAAATACTCAGAATTTTTATTTGCTTTATTTCCACACAAAAGCATGTCTCATGGTATTAGAAATTCCTTAAGTACCCATAATGTATGTTTTTGTGGAGGAATCAGAACTAAAGTATGCAGCAAATATAGTACTTAATTTAAAGGGCAAATATAAAGATTTTAATTCTACTAAATATTTAAGGGCACTTCAGTAAGGAGGTGACTGCCGAACACCGCATCAAATTATCTTAAACGGTTTCTGAAATATTGCGATTTGAAATTTGATATTTAACATCCAAGAGGATTGAATTCAGGCTGCCTCATTAATATTCATGAGCCTTTTTATGACATCATAAGGGAACAGTAAAATTTTAAACTTTTTTAAATTGCCAATATTTTTTGCTCTTTAATCTGCATCAATTCAGTTTTCATATTGTTTAATTTATTCAGCTCCTTTAAACTAATATACATAGGAATTTAGCTCTCATTTTCCGTCTAAAGTGTTACATTTCAAATTTAAAAATTTCATTTAAATAATTTAAAATCCAGTTACAATGCTTAATAATTAGCCAAAAATGACTTTTTTGGTATTCATTTATATGATAAACACCCAAAATTCACTATTATTAAAAAACCTTACGAAAAATTTAATATTAGTCAAGTTTTAAACATTTTAAAATTTAGCTTTAAATTTAAATAACAGATTAAACTTTGAGTTAAATTCTCTATTCATGGGCTTATTTGTGGACAGAGACCAATTTCAATAATGGTTAAGGAGAAAAACTGTGTAGCATATAAGGAAATGCAGAATATTCCTGTTTAAAATTTCAATTTAAAATTTAAGTTCCACTATGACATCACAGAATATTGCATTGTGGGCCTTAATCAATACACAATCCAAGGGAGGTTACTCTAACAGGAAAAAAGGTAGGTATCGTAAATTAATTACCATAACTTTTGATTGGATTGGAATTTTTTGATGGGGTTTTCAACAAAATAATTCTCTTAAAGCATTCTATCAACACCCTGAAAACCAGGAATATTTTAAATTTCTTTATATTTGCCCTTTAAGAAATAATTTATGATAATTTTTGCAGCATAGAAACAAGATATGGGTGCATTAGAATCACCCCAGGGGGTAGCCACAACATATTATGTTCTGGTGTAAAACTAACAAAATATCTTTGAACTGTCTCGTCTATATAAAAGCCTGTGTGTCTGGTCAATTTCTTCTCTCCCAAATACTCAGGGACTGAACAGGGAAGCCAACAGCAGTTCATACAGTCTAGAAGAGGTCTGTGCTTTTACTGTTCAGATACCAAAAATGGACTTTTTTAAATTTTAGGATAAGCATGGTGAGGAGTTAAGTAATCAGAACATTTAACCCTTAAAACGCCAAACAAAATTTGTAGCAGACGATATTCTAAAAAAATTTCTTTTTATTTTTTCAGAGAAAACAAGTCTTGACATTTCGTGTGAATTGTCTGCCAAGCAGACAATTCACATGAAATGTCATGACTTGTTTCTCTGAAAAAAAAAAAAATTGTCGTCTGCTGCAGTTGTGATTGGCCTTTTAAGGGTTAAGGTACATCCTGGGATCGGCAATGTCTGCCACTCATCCTGCAGTATTTAGACATATCAATAGGTACATGTAGTTAGTAAAATGGATTTGTTCAAATTTTAGGTCAAGTAGGGTAAGGGTTTAGGTCATAGTTCCAGATAAGATACTTTATTCAACCGAAAAATAATGACATTTTTCTTATTTCTCCACAAAAATATGTTGTGGAGACTCATTAGAAGGGCCTCGAAGACGCACTTCAAATGAGTCCCCACAAATATGGTTTCATGGAGAAATAAGAAAAATATCATGTGGATACCCCTTCTTATCCTAAAGCTATGAAGTATGATAACAAGTTAAGGTGTCCAAATACTGTACCATTAGTTTGAAACTCTCTCCTATGGTTTGCTCATCTGACCAATTTTCCACTTTCTCCTTTAGACTGTCAACAAATTCTTTATGTTTCTGGTATATCTGGTCCATCATGTAGAAAATAGTTGTAATATCTTCCATAGAAATAGAAATCTTCTGGGAAGGGTCTGACGCTACTTGCATGTGAAGAAAATTCTTTGCCTAGAAATAAACAGTATGTTGCAGAATTTTTTTTTTTTTATTTCAACATGTTGCATCACCACTATATCAAAGTGCCTGTTTAATTTAAAATGCAATCATAACTACACTAGATGACACTATGTTTTTGTGTTTTACAGAGATTTTTTTTGTGTTTTTCAGAAAATTGATTGATTCTGTTGGCGTTTAACGACATGTCAACCCTTGTGGGTCACTTTGTGTCGTCTCCCAGAGAAAGGGAATTAAAGAGATAGAAGAGATTGTAGAGGAGATGTAAGAGAGGAACAGGGAAGAAAGAGGAACAGGAATGAAAGTGAAGAAACAGAAGAAACAAAAACATTAACCTTGCCTGCTACAAGGATAGCAGGCCTTGCCCAACTGTAAGCCAATATCAGTTGGACGCCCAGGTGACGTAAGATACATGACACCTTCACACCACCCGACCACCCCCGTTTTTCAAAGAAAATAAGGCTTGACATTTCACGTGTACACATGAACACACATGAAATTCCAAGTCTTATTTTCTCTGTAAAATGCTAATAAAATTAGAATCTTGTCTGTCACAACTTGCTCCGCTTATAGGTAAACTAAGTTTTACTATTACTACAAAAATACCACTGCAGTACACACCCTAAAGTTATTTTTCAACAAAGTCAATTTCATGTTTTAACAAGGAAATTCATATACTATTAAAATTGAGTTTCAATTTTGCAGTGACCTGAAATGCTATGCTCATTATCTTTTTTTTTTTTATTTTATTTTTTTATTGTTTTCATTTTTCTATTTCTTTGTCTGTCTGTGCACCTGTCATCAGCATTATAATCATGCTAAACAGTAAAGTGGATGCTAATGCTGATGACAGGTGGACAGAAAGACAGACAAACAAATAGATAACCTGACCTATAGATGATGCTGAGCAATGTTGTTAATGCAGGCAAGACAAAAGAAATGGCCGTTGAATCTTATAATCAAATATGTAAGTAATCATAATCAAATACGTTAGTAAATCTTTAAATCAAATGTGTAAATAATCTAAAATCAATTGTTTAAGTATCATCAAAGTTGTATGCAAACTTAAAATCAAATGTGTAAGTAATTTTGTAATCAAATTTGAAGCAATCTTATAATAAAATGTGTAAGTAAGGTAATGTCTTGGATGAATGCTCATGTGTTACAATGGTATTTATAGCCATGACATGATAGTAGCCTCCATTAACCTTTATTGCTCTCTAGCCAGACTCAGTAGACCACAATTTGATGGGGTTTTTTGTTGTCTTTTTTTCCCAATAGGCTCTCATTTTATGCAAACTGTCTCCCAAGGGGACAATTTGCATGAACTGACAAAGCGTATTTTCTGGGAAAAATATTTCAAAATGTCATCCGCTGAAATGTTTATCCAGCATGCCAAGCATTAAACTATGATAGTTTCTAGTGTTCTCATTCTTTTTTTAGGTTTGGTTCCACAGTACTTTGAAAAATATTTAAAGTCCAAGCGGGCCATGATGGCCCTGTATCGCTCACCTGAATATCATAGCACTTACAGAACCTGGCCTAGAAATGATGGAAGGTAACATTCTGCCTGAGATTCATGATGATTATATTAAAAAGTAAGACAATGAAGCATGCCTAATATACTATGAAATATAGGTCAAGGTCAAATATGTATGACTGCACTCAAGATGCCATGCTAAGATGTATGCATGTGCTAAGTATCACTGGCTGTTAGACCAACAGTTAATGAGAAACTGACTTAAAAGCACAAATAAAGTTAGTGGACCACGAATTATAGGTCAAGGTCAAATATGGATGACTGCATTCAAGAGGCCATACCAGTCTTCGCGAAAAGTGCAGGACTGCCTGACAAAACTGGCACTTTTTCATTTTGTCCTGCAAAATTTTTTAGTCTGTCTGACAAATGTCCTGTGAATCTTAGCAAAGAAAATGATATTCTGACAACAAATATGCCTTCAGTCCTGCAGATACTAAATCTGTCCTGCAAAAGATTACAGTCTGTCTGACAGCTGTCCTGCATCAGTAGAAAAGATTTCGCGAAGACTGCCATACTAAAATGTATGCAAGTGCCAAGTATCACTGCTGTAGGACCAACAGTTACTGGGAAACTGACTTAAACGGAAAAACTTAAGTCACTGGACAATGAAATATAGGTCATAGGTGACTCAGTTCCAAACTTGACCTAGAAAACAAGACAAACATTTTGAGAAAGATTCATGATAATCACTTCAAAAATGTGAACTCTAGTGTATTAACAAGGTTTTCCTTTAATTTGGCCTAGTGACCTAGTTTTTGACCCAAAGTGATCAAGTTTTGAATTTAACCTAAAAATCATCAAGAAAACATTTTGATCATGATTCGTGATGATCACTCCAAAAAATGTGACCGCTAGAGTGTTAATAAGGTTTTTCTTTGCATTGACCCAGTGACCTAGCTTTTGACCCCAAGTGACCCTCTTTACTTGACCTAGAAATCATCAAGACAAACATTTTGAGCAAGATTCATGATGATTACTTAAAAAATGTGAGTTCTAGTGTTAACAAGGTTTTTCCCGATTTGGCCTGGTGACCTAGTTATCCATTCCAAGTGATCCAGTTTGAACCTGACCTAGAAATCATCATGAAAAATACTCTGAGCAAGATTCATGATCATCACTTCAAAAATGTGACCTCTGAAGTGTTATCAATGTTACCTCTGGAGTGTTAACAATGTTTTCCTTTGATTCAACTCTGTGACCTAGTTTTTGACCCCAAGTGACCCAGTTTTGAACCTGACGTAGAAATCATCAAGGCAAACATTTTGAGCAAGATTCGTGACGATTATTAAAATAAGATATCATAAAGGCAAACACTCTGATAAAGTTTCATGAAGACTGAAGAAAACTGTGGCCTCCAACAAAAGTGCCCTAGTTTTTGACCCAACATGACCCATATTCCAACTTGACCAAGATATCATCAAGACAAACATTTTGGTAAAGTTCTTTGAAGAGTAAAGCAAAACTGTGGCCTCTTGAAGGTGAATAAGGTTTTAACGAAATTTGACACAGTGAACTAGTTTTTGATCTTACATGATCCATATTGTCCTTGACAAAGATATCATCCAATCGAACGTTCCGGTAAAGTTCCATGAAGACTGAAGCTAAATTGTGGCCTTGAGAAGGTGAACAAGGTTTTAAAAAAATTCAACCTAGTGACCTAGTTTTTTATCCAACATGATCCAAATTTAAACTTGACCAAGATATCATCAAGACAAACATTCTGGTAAAAATTTACCAAGATTGAAGCAAAACTTAGGCCTCTAGAGGGTGAACAAGTTTTTAAACAAATCTGACCTAGTGACCTACTTTTAACCCAACATGACCCATATTTGAACTTGACCAAAAAAACAATATCATAAAAACAAACTTTCTGGTAAAGTTCCATGAAGATTAAAGCAAAACTGTGGCCTCTAGATTTTTAAAGAAATCTGACCTAAAGACCTAGTTTTTGACCCAACATGACCCATGTTTGAACTTGACCGAGATATCACCAAGAGAAACATTCTTGTAAAAATTTATAAAGATTGAAGAGAGTGAACAAGGTTTCAAAAAATCTGACCTAGTGACCTAGCTTTTGTGACATGACCAATATTCAAACTTGACTAAGATATCATTAAGACAAACATTCTGGTATAGTTTTTAATGAAGAATGAAGCAAAACTGTGGCCTCTAAAGAGTGAACAAGGTTTTAAAGAAATTTTACATACTGACCTAGTTTCTGACCCGACATAACGCATATTCAAACTTAACCAAGATATCATCCAGACAAACATTCTGGTAAAGTTTCATGAAGAATGAAGCAAAAACTGTGGCCTCTAGAAGGTGAACAAGGTTTTAAAGTAATTTGATCTAATGACTTAGTTTTTGACCCAACATGACCCATATTCAAACTTGACTGAGATACCATCCAGGCAAACATTCTGGTAAAGTTTCATGAAGATTGAAGCCAAACTGTAGCCTCTAGCGGGTGAACAAGGTTTTAAAGAAATTTGACCTAGTTTTTGACCTGACACGACCCATATTCAAACCTGACTGAGATACCATCATGTCAAACATTCTGGTAAAGTTTCATGAAGATTGAAGCAAAACTTTAGCTTCTAGAGGGTGAACAACATAAATGTTGATGCTGCATGCCGCACAACACACCACACATGTACGACGGACACAGGGTGATCACAATAGCTCGTGTTCAGGTGAGCTAAAACTGACTCCCTTGTAAAATGTAAATCTTTGGCCAACATTAAAAGTATTCAATTACAGTTCAAATCTGGTTTTATAACAGGAAGAAAATAGTTCAAGTACACATGCCCTTTACACTGGTAAATATATAGCATGTTTGGTTTGTTTTAATAAAGGCATCTCTCCTAGTAAGGATACCCCCAAGTTTTTCACCAAAATATTTTATTTCTCAAGTCTATTAGAGATGATTTGTGTTTTGCATCTCTGTCAACATTATTTAAGTCATATTGAGATGATTATGGGGTGATAATGAAAGGCTATGTGCAATGAAGAGCAGTACAGTGCTAAGGTTCAATTCCACCCCTGGTGGAAGCCGAACCCAAAAAACATACTGATGATGTCTTTCTCATTTTTCACAGAAAACAGGCTCTGGCATTTTTTACTAATTATTCTTCAACTCCATGGAACATCAACAATTTTCTGGAAAATAAGATAAAATGTTTCAAAATGTCATCTGCTGAAAATTTTACCAAGATTGAAAAGTATGAAAATTTGGCTCTCTCTAGATGGACTACATGTATGACAAAATTTTAACACTTTGCATGCTGGGTTAAACTTTCAGCAGTCGGCATTCTGAAATATTTTTCTTATTTTTCCTAGAAAATAGCATTAGACATTTCATGCAAACTGTCTCATTTAAGTGTTAATGTGTGACATTTTTCTTTTTTACAAAGAAAAATATCACAAATTAACACTTAATTAAATGAGACGATTTGCATGAAATGTCTAATGCTATTTTCTAGGAAAAATATTTTCTCCTTTCTAGGAAATATTTTCTCCAGAAAAAAGAGTTTTTAATTTTATTCTAATCATCTCCAAAAAACTAGAAATCTCTGTTTGTAAAACACTATGTCCCAACTATATGCTTGCCCTACAAAATGTCAAGCTTTAAGAGGGGCATAACTCTTGTAAAATGAATACGATTAAGTTTCTACAAGAGACCAATGTCTGAAAGTTCAATACAAACAAAAACTGCAAAAGCAATGTCCCCTAAACTTCTTCAAGGTTGGGGTCATAAATATAAAGAAAACTATATGAATTAATGTCATAGAAGCCTATAGAAAATGAACGTAAAATAATAAAACCTAAACATACTTTGACCAGTTGTTCTATGAGATGAAGGTAAGACTTCTCACTTTCTAATATACCCTTCGCCACCAGATGTCTCATGCGCAGTTGTTCTGCTCTCTTTTTGGCAGCTTTTGCCAGTTCCTTGTCTTCTTCAAGCTGGAAAAC
This sequence comes from Anodontia alba, assembly GCA_964016985.1. Lineage (NCBI taxonomy): Eukaryota > Metazoa > Mollusca > Bivalvia > Lucinida > Lucinidae > Anodontia > Anodontia alba. The sequence continues at coordinate 11,558,635 of OZ024830.1, read as the reverse complement.
ATCACAAGTTACTTTACCATATTTATTCTAAATACTGAGACACCTTAACCCACTGTAATCTGAATGAACTCCCCCACACTATACATTGGAAGATCCTAATTTTGATTTTAGGCATGTCAGGCTATATGATTTAGATATTCCTAGAGAAAAATTGGTAAACTATTTGCAAGCAGTGGTGACCCTGATCAGATGCTGTATTTTGCCGCATCTGATCTGGGTCTTCACTGTTTGCCAATTATCCTTTTAGAGGTCTCCAGACTACAATGGATTAATGCTTAGCATGATGGCTTTTTACACGTCTTTTTTTTTTCCCAGAAACAGAATTTGACATTTCCTTATGAGACAATTTACATGAAATGTCAAATCAGATTTTCTTTAACCCTTGTCCTACTGAATAAATCAAAGAAGCCACGCCCACTTCTGATTTTCAGCCAATCAGATTACTTGATTCTGGATTTTGATACAAATTCATATACTTAATGACAAACAGCGTAGATCCAGATCAGTTGGCTTCTTCAGAAGCCAAATGATCTGGATCTACATCGTTTGCAAAGGCAGGGTATATTCGGGTTCAGCAGGAGTAGGTAATGCCTTACCTTACTTCTAACATTTGAACAAGTCTGTTCCACTATTTGATGAGATTCATTATGTTACTGTATGAGCACCAAACAGTGTAGAACCTGATCAGAGGGAGTGTTCTGTGATGTCTGTTCTGGGTCTACACTGTTTGTTTGTATTAAGGTTTTATGGCCAAGTCAACCTAATGGGGTCATGTCGAGCACAGTCAGTTTACCTAACCACACTCTTACTAGGCAGGCTTCGTCCTCTAAGCAGTTAACCAGTATTGTGCACATTCTTTCGCCAGAAACTGACAACTGCCCTTCTTGAATCAACGGAAGAGAGAGAATGACTGTAGAAAATTATATCATGATCAAATCTCCACGAAAGAATGTTGCCGAACTCCAAGTATTGGAACAGACAGGCCTAAGCAAACAATGAAGATCCAGATCAGATGCCACATTCTGTGGCATCTGATCAGGGTCTACACTGTTTGCTACTCATTCAACTATTATAAAACACATCAACCTGTAGTACAATAGACTTGTTCATATTTTAGGACATGTTTGATACGAGTTAAAGTGTCAAAATACTTAGTGTAAATATGGTACTCGGGCCTATCTCTCTAGAATATAGGAGTCAAACATGGTTTTTCATGCATTAACATTTGTCAGGTCCCCAGGGAGGTGTTGGAAACTGAGGGACCTGGCAAATGTTAGCCCTTAAACTGCCAATCACAACAATTGTCATCTGCTTTGTCATCTGCTTGTGATTTTTAAGGTCATTTTTGCAAACATTGTGGATCCAGATCAGACTGGGAGCAGTCTGATCAGGGTCCACACTGTTTGTTGTATGCAAAAAATAGGTTTGAAAAGTTTGCAAGAATATTCAGCAGATGACATAAACAGACAACATTTTCAGATGCAGGTTTTCTTGGCAATTCAAGGGTTAATGCATAGAAAACCTTTTGATTGCTATTACTGCATAAAAAACTGACAATATTTGCTACATTTCTTGTTATTTCTTGCACAATCTTGTTTCACCTTTTAACCAGTGTCTTGTGAATGCAATTTCCACTGACAATGCTTGTTTAGGGGCCAGGCAGTAAACATCTCATGATAACAGCTGATTGCTTTGAAAGTGCTATGAACATGGCGACTGGCATCCATTGTTTTTCCTTTGACAGGGCAGCATGTGGTGGATTAATTTGGTGGCCCCAGTACGAGCATATTGAAAATAGCGTAGCTGTGCATTAAAAGGATGTGAATTTCCTTGTTAATATATGGCTTTTTGCCATTTAATGCACAGCTGTTAATAGTCTACAGCACTGCTTTTTATGCGATAATAGTAATCAACACATGGTGTATTTTCAATAATGATGATGATGATGATGGCATTAGGAAGTAAGATTTGTCATTTATTTTGTGACATCTTTGTGACATCTGCTTCATCCAATCAACAGTTCAACTGAATATTATGAAACTAGATCTAGTGGTATCAGAGTTATATATTTTGCCTACAAATAGATGGACAGACAAGTGGATGGAACCCATTTCACCAGTCCACGTCAACTTTGTCAGGATGGATAACAAGAGCTTCACAAGCGACGCATTATGCGCCCGTTTGCTAAGACAGTGGGGCCAACATTTTTAAAGGAATTGTAACCAATCTACACTATGTGTATGGCTAAAAGATGGACAGGAAGACAAACAGGAATAGCAACACTGTAATTAATGATTGCTTCTACATTAAAACAATTAGCGTATTAAATACTGTTAGTATACATAAAAAAAAAAAAAAGCTTCCAGGATGAAGTGGCACAGATGCTGAGAAATGCAGAAGTCAAACAAGGGAAAGAATTTATGAACTAAGTATGCTAGAGTTATCATTCTTGGTCCTAATGTATTCCCTTGGCAATATACACACCACTAAGTTTTGTTAAAATATTTAAAATGGTTGAGGAATTAGAGAAGGAAAAGAAAATTTAGTTATAGGGCAAATCAAGACATAAGTAAGCCAGAGTTGTGGTTCTTGCTCATTATATATTGCCCCATTATTATATACAGCCCTACAAAATTTCATTAAAACATTTCAAAGGGTTATGGCATTTAGACTGAATGAGAAAAGCCTAAAAATTAATTTGCATATGGGTAGTTATGGAATATTAATTAACAGCTCAGACCACTGGTAACTAGAAAGGGGGTTCAATCATTCTTGTAAGCAACACATTGTCCTGACCTAATACACAGTCCTATAAAGTTGCATAAAGCTATCCCTAACAGTAACTGAGTTATGGCGCTTACAAGAATGTTCGAAAAAAAATTAATCAAAGGGGCTTAACTTGGAAACTAAGAAAGGGGGAACAATCATTCTTTGCATGACACATCGTTGTGACCTAATACATATTCTTATAAAGTTGCATGAAGCTATCCCTAACGATTACTGAGTTATGCCCCATACCAGAATTCTGAAAAAATTAATCAAAGGGGCATAACTTGGAAAATAAGAAAGGGAGAACAATCATTCTTGAGTGACTCATATCATCCTGACCTAATACATATTCCTATAAAATTGCATGAAGATAACCTGAACTGTTACTGAATTATAGAGCGTACAAGAATGTTTGGAAAAATTAATCAAAGGGGCATAACTTGGAACATAAGAAAGGGGGAACAATCATTCTTATGCAATACACATTATCGTGGCCTAATACATATTCCTATAAAGTTGCATGAAGCTATCCCAAATAGTTACTGCGTAATGGCGCACACAAGAATTCCGGAAAAATTAATCAAAGGAGCCTAACTTGAAAACAAAGAAAGGGGGAACAATCAATCTTTGCATGACACATTGTCCTGACCTAATACATATTCCTATAGAGTTGCATGAAGATATTCTGAACTGTTACTGAATAATGGAGTGTACAACAAAGTTTGGAAAAATTAATCAAAGGGGCATAACTTGGTAAATAAGAAAGGGTAACAATCATCCATGTGCACGACACATCGTCATGATCTAATACATATTCCTATAAAGTTGCATGAAGATATCCCTAATGGTTACTGAGTTATGGTACGTACAAGAATGTTTGGAAAAAATTAATCAAAGGGGCATTACTTGCAAACTAAGAAAGGGAGAACAATCATTCTTGTGCGCGACTTGTTGTCCTGACCTAATAATTATTCCTATAAAATTGCATGAAGATATTCTGAACTGTTATTGAATTATGGAGCGTACAAGAATGTTTGGAAAAATTAATCAAAGGGGCATAACTTGGAAAATAAACAAGAGGGCCCAGAGGGCTCTAATTCGCTCACCTGAGTGTCATTGTCTCTAGTATATTCTAAAAGACTATGGTTTTTCTTCATAGGACTATGTATGTTTAAAATTTGTTGAAAAGAATGTTTTCGGATGACAGGCTGAGGGATGCTGGACAGAAGCATGATCGCATGGTGCCTTATTGTTGAATAGGCATGTGAACTAGATGAAGCTATGTAACCAAATATCAAAGGCCAGGGCCTTCTGGTTTCATACAAAAAGATTTTTAAAGATTTTCCCTATATAAGTTTATATAAAACAAGATGGCGGTCATGGCGGCCAGCTTGAATTTTCAATAGGGATGATTTTAGCTATTTTTGATCTACAAGTCACCCCGATACTTCCTACCAAGTTTAAAGTCAATAAGCCTTTCGATTCCGGAGAAGAAGCGAAAAACAGATTTTTAAGATGGCTGCCATGGCAGACATCTTGGATTTCCATTCAGAAAGATTTGAGCTATTTCTGACCTATGTCAACCTGATGCTTCCTACCAAAGTTTCCAGTCAATTGGCTTTTTCAGTTTAGGAGAAGAAGCAAAAAATAGAATTTCAAGATGGCCGTATGGTGGCCATCTTGGATTTCTGATAGGGACAATTTCAGCTATTTTAGATCTATATGTCACCCCAATGCTTCCTACCAAGTTTTGAACCAACTGGCTTTTGGGTTTAGGAGAAGAAGTGAAAAATTGATTTTCAAGATGGCTGCCATGGTGGCCATCTTGGATTTCTGATCTGCATGATTTTAGCTATTTTTGATCTACAAGTCACTCCGATGCTTCCTACCTAGTTTGAAGTCAATAAGCCTTTCGGTTCAGGAGAAGAAGCGAAAAATAGATTTTCAAGATGGCCGCCATGGTGGCCAGCTTGGATTTCCAATCGGAAAGATTTTAGCTTTTGTTTTATCTATAAGTCACCCCAATGCTGCCTAGCAAGTTTGGAGTCAATTGGCTTTTGGGTTTAGGAGAAGAAGCCCAAAATAGATTTTCAAGGTGGCTGCCATGGCAGCCATCTTGGATTTCAGATCGGCATGATTTTAGCTATTTTTGATCTACAAGTCACCTCAATGCTTCCTAGCAAGTTTGGAGTCAATTGGCCTTCCGGGTCAGGAGAAGAAGGAAAAATAGTTTTCAAGACAGCTGCCATGGTGGCCATCTTGGATATCCGATGGAACGATTTTAGCTATTTCTGATCTGTAAGTCACCCCAATGCTTCCTACTAAGTTTGGAGTCAATTGGATTTTGGGTTTAGGAGTAGAAGCGAAAAATAGATTTTCAAGATGGCTGCGATGGCGGACACCTTGGATTTCGGAGCAGCAAGATTTTAGCTATTTTTGATCTACAAGTCACCCCGATGCTTTCTAGCAAGTTTGGAGTCAATCAGCCTTTCGGTTTAGGAGAAGATGCGAAAAATAGATTTTCAAGGTGGCAGCCATCTTGGATTTCCGATCAGAACAATTTTGGCTATTTTTGATCTATAAGTCACCCCAATGCTTCCTACCAAGTATTGAGTCAATTTGCCCAGGGGTGTAGGAGGAGGAGTAGGCTTTTAAAGCAATTGTTGACGCCGCACGACAGACGACACAAGACGCACATTGACTGACCACAATAGCTCAACATGAGTACTTCGTACTCAGGTGAGCTAAAAAGGGGGAACAATCATTCTTTGTCAACACGTCATCTTGACCTAATACATATTCCTATGAAGTTGCATGAAGATATCCCTAACGGTTACTGAGTTATAGCGTGGACAAGAATTCTGGAACAATTAATCAAAGGGGCATAACTTGGAAACTAAGAAAGGGGGAACAATCATTCTTGTGCAGACACTTCGTCCTGACCTAATACATATTCCTGTAATATAGCATGAAGATAACCTTACCTGAACGGTTACTGAGTTATGGAGTATACAAGAATGCTGACGGATGGACAGTTGGAAAAATTAATCAAAGCAGCATTACTTGGAAAATAAGTAAGGGGGAACAATTATTCTTGTGCTCGACACATTGTCATGACCTAATACATATTCCTATAAAGTTGCATGAAGATATGACCTAATACATATTCCTACAAAGTTGTATGAAGATATCCCTAACGGTTACTGAGTTATGGCGTGTACAAGATTGTTTGGAAAAAATTAATCAAAAGGGGCATAACTTAAAAAGTAAGAAAGGGGGAACAATCATTCTTGTGCGAGATGTCGTCCTGACCTAATACATATTCCTATAAAATTGCACGAAGATATCCTGAACAGTTGCTGAGTTATGAAGCGTACAAGAATGTTTACGGATGGACGGACAGTGCCATGCCATTATACCTCTGTTTTTTTTTTTTTTTTTCTAAAGGTTGCATAAAAAGAGAAGATGTTTGTCTCATAGCTCCAGATAAGATGGGGTATCAAATAAATATTTCTCTTATGTCCACAAAAATATATGTTTTAGGTACTCATCAGATGTACCTTGGTAAGCTGTTTCTAATGAGTACCACAATGTAAGTTTTTGTGGAAGAAAAAGAAAAATATCAATAAATTTTGGTTGAAAAATTGTGCCTTATCTGGAGCTATGCTGTATATTAGTGACTCTGGCATCTGCACTTACTCAGAAACGATTAAAGCCGTCAAAAATGACATACCTTGCTTACTCTAAATACTGAGACACTTTAACTTCTTGCCATACTTATGCTAAACTTTGTATAAGTCCCTCTGACCACCTGTCCTAAAAATAGCTGGATGAGTGACAAACAGTGTTAACTCATTCTGTGGCATCTGATTTGGATTTATACTTTTTGTTCAGGCCTGTCTGTCCCAGTACTAGATGGGTGGACGGTCAGACAACATAAAAACAATGTATCCCCTCCTGCCCCCACACTTTCTGTGATTATGGAGACTTCTAGTGGCTTCATGGTGTGTTGCATATGTGTGTGTGCATGCAAGCATGCAAACGTGTGTGTGTGTGTATGTGTGTGTGAAGGGGGGAGGGAGGGAGGAAGGAGAACTGTGAAAGCAAGATGTGTCAATAAGGTTATTAGATACCCCTGCTAAGGCCAAAACATAACAGACAGAGAAATGGACAGACATATGAACGGACAATATGAAAACAGTATACCCCACCACAAACACAGCTTTTTTTTTTTTTTTTTTTTTTTGATTTGGGTTTTACGGCCCTTTCAAGAATATTTCACTTATATCGAGCCGATCGTTCATCGAAGGTGGGCGAAAACCGGAGTACCCGGAGAAAAACCACCTGACCATCCGTAAGCAGAACTTGGCTTTCCCACATATGGCCCGAGCTAGGCTCGAACCACAGCGGTGAGAAACCTAATGGATTAAGAGTCAACTCTCTTATCCACTAGGCTACGGGGGCCCGCCACAAACACAGCTTACAGGAGGTATAATAAAACTTTTGCTTTTGTTTCAAGGTCAAAGTAGTACAGAAAATAAGTGAACTCTGCTACCCTGTCTTTTATCAATATTGTCTATGTTTACTAATGAGGAAACAGGAAAAAGACACTTGATCACTTAATGACTTCTGTACTAATGGATTTTAAATTATTATCTATATCAAAGGGACAAGTGATACAATAAAACTGACTGGCAACAAACCAGACAATAGACAATTCACAATAGCAGAGCAGTAGTCAGTGATCTTCACTGTGAGTACCCACATTTTCATGGGGAAACAAGCAAAATTCCAATACTTTTTGACTGAAAAAAAAACAAAAAAAAAAAAAAAAAAACAACAAGAGGCCCATGGGCCATGCCTTGCTCACCCGAGTGAAATAGCCACTGCAGATATGCATTTGTTATGCAACATTTTTTCAGTTCTGTCACTGCAACTAATGAAAGGATCATCTTAGGAGATAAACTAAATAAGCAGTATGCTTCTGTTCAAATCCTAATGAACATAGTATGTATGTATGACTGTGTTGTGATTTCGATGAAATAAAATACGTTTAAACCAAAGGATCATCATTTAAGAAGTTCTTGGTTTTGAAGAAGAACAATGTGTTTTTTACACATTCTTAGTCTTCAAATTATTATTTTTTGGTTGAGGGGCTAGCTAATGCATTGTAAACTGAATAAAGCTCAAAATACCTCATAAATATGTCCAAAATCGACTGAAAAACAGCCCCTAAACCTTGGATGTTCACCCGGACAGATGGATAGACAATCAAAATTTCCAAAGGTATAACAATACACTTGCCACTTTTTGTGGCGAGGCATAAAAATTCAATTTAACCATTTTCCCATTATAAGTCAATGGGAGCTTTCTGTTGCCATGGCAACCAAACCAAGAGGCAGACCACTATAATTTTAGCTATTTTGAATTGCCCTTATTATAGTGTCATACTGCTTCAGTGGTTTCGAAGTTGTCATTCATATACTGTTAAAAGTCCTTTCTCAAAACTGAATGTTGCCGTGGCAACCAAACAAAATGGCCACCGGTCATATAACATATAAACTGGGTAGACAATCATCAGTTGATCATAACTGCCAAATACGGCTCAAATCACTTCACTGGTTATGAAGCAAGTGCAATTTAACCATTTTCCCATTATAAGTCTATGGGAGCTTTCTGTTGCCATGGCCACCAAACCAAGAGGCAGACCACCAAACTTTTCACTAGTTTGAATTGTACTTAGCCAAGCAACATTTGTACCAGATTAGAGTCCTACGGTTTCAGTGTTTTGGAGGAACTGTTTAAAAAATTCCTTTTTTTAAAATTAAATGTTACCATGGCAACCAAACAAAATGGCCACTGGTCATCAAACATATAAACTGAGTAAACAATCATCTATTGATCATAACTGCCAAATATGGTTTATATCACTTCACTGGCTATGGAGAAAATGCAATTTAACCATTTTCCCATTAATATGAAAATAGGCTTAGCCTAAATGCGAGCACAGCACAGACCTATCTGTAGTCTCTTCAAAAGTCCTTCACAGCATCATTAAAGAATGACTACCAGTATTTAAAAATATATGTAAATCAATAATAAATAATAAACAAGAAGCCCACGGGCCACGATTCGCTCACCTGAGTGACATAGCCACTGCAGACATGCAGATGTTATGCAACATTTTTCCAATCCTATCATCGCAACTAATGAAAATATCATCATTTGAACAGTTCTTAGTTTTGAAGAAGAATATATGGGGCCTGACAGTCAATGGAGCATGATCATTTGAATCAACTATCAATCACATTTCAACAGAAGGATCAATGTGAAATTTGGTGGAAATTGGCTAAGTGGTTTCTGAAGAATCGTGATTTTATACATGTAAACATCACAGTGGCAGGGAAATATTATAAATTTTTGTTTGATTTGGGCTTAACGTCGCTTTCAACCTTTTTCAGTCATATCGCGACGGTGTCTTGATGTGGCAGGGAGCTCAATGCTCACTTTTAGAGTGCTGCCTCACTGAAATATCATGCCCTAGACACTTTGACATGATATTCCACCCAGTCACATTATACTGACACTGAGCTGACCAGTTCTAGCTCTTCTTTCTTAATGCTGAGCGCCAAGCGAAAGAGCAGCTAGTACCATTTTTAAAGTCTTTGGTATGACCCGGCCGGGGATCGAACCCGCAACCTCCCGGTCACAAAGCGGACGCTCTACCACTGAGCCACTGTGCCGGTAAAATATTATAAATATAAACCAGATGATGGCCATCTTAGATTTCCAATCAGAACAATTTTAACTACTGTTGATCTACAAGTCACTTCGATACATTCAATATAAATGTATATGGCCCACACAAATAGGGAAGCAAATTTGACCTTGGAGGCAAAAAGGTCAAATGTCAACATAGAACCATCATTTGAGCAATTTTGGTAGATCTCCTGTCCCCCGTAATTTGTGCAAAGATTAGGACCCTGGGCTTATTTGGTTATGGAGAAGAAGATTTTTAAAGGTTTTTACCATATATGGGCATGGCAGCCATTTTGATCAATGGACCATACCCATTTTAGCAATCTTTCATTCTCCTGCCCACGGAGGCTCCGCATGAAATTTGAGCAACACTGGCCCAGAAGCTTCAGAGGAAAAGCCATTTGAAATTATCAACATTTTGTCCATACAAATGTATGGGGCCAATACAAATGCATACAGAAGCAAACTTGACCTCGCCGTAAAAAGGTTAAATGTCAATGTATGACAATTATTTTAGCAACTTTGGTAGACTGCCCGTTCCAGATGATATATGCAACGATTCAGCCACAAGCCATCCTCGGTTTTGGAGAATAAGATTTTTAAATGTTTTTTCCCATGCAAATGCATAAGGAAGCAACTTGACTTTGCCGTAAAAAGGTCAAATGTCAATGTATGACCATTATTTTAGCAATTTTGGTAGACCCCCTGTCCCTGATGATTTATGCAAACATTCAGCCCCAAAGCATCCTCGGTTCTAGAGAAGAAGATTTATAAAGGTTTTTACCATATACGGGCATGGCGCCCATCTTGGTCAACGAACCATGACCATTTTAGCAATCTTTTGTTCCCCCTACCTAAGGAGGCTCCATATGAAATTTGAGCAAAATAGGCCCTGAGGCTCCAGAGGAGAAGTTGTTTGAAATTCTGAACATATTTCCCATACAAATGCATAAGGAAGCAAAATTGACCTTAACGCAAAAAGGTCAAATGTCAATGTACGACCATTATTTTAGCAATTTTGGTAGCCCTCCTGTTCCCGAAAATATATGCAAAGATTCAGCCATAAGGCATGCTTGGTTTTGGAGAAGAAGGTTTTTAAAGGTTTTTTCCCATACAAATGCACAGGGAAGCAAACTTGACCTTGCCGTAAAAAGGTCAAACGTCAACGTACAACAATTCTTTTAGCAATGTTGGTAGACCTCCCGTCCATGATAATTCCTGCAAAGGTTCAGCCCCAAGGCATTCTCGGTTCTGAAGGAGAAGATTTTTAAAGGTTTTTACCATATATGGGCGTGGCGGCCATCTTGGTCAATGGACCGCGACCATTTTAGCAATTTTTCGTTCCCTCACCCTAAGGAGGCTCCATATGAAATTTGAGCAAAATTGGCCCAGAGGCTCCAGAGGAGAAGTTGTTTGAAATTCTGAAAATTTTTCCCATACAAATGCATAAGGAAGCAAAACTGACCTTACCATAAAAAAGGTCAAATGTCAATGTACGACCATTATTTTAGCAATTTTGGTAGCTCTCCTGTTCCCAAAGATATATGCAAAGATTCAGCCATAAGGCATGCTCGGTTTTGGAGAAGAAGATTTTTGAAGGTTTTTCCCATACAAATGCATAGGGAAGCAAACTTGACCTTGCTGTAAAAAGGTCAAACGTCAACGTACGACAATTCTTTTAGCAATTTTGGTAGACCTCCCGTCCCCGATGATTCCTGCAAAGGTTCAGCCCCAAGGCATTCTTGGTTCTGGAGGAGAAGATTTTTAAAGGTTTTTACCATATATGGGCGTGGCGGCCATCTTGGTCAACGGACCGCGACCATTTTAGCAATTTTTCGTTCCCCCACCCTAAGGAGGCTCCATATGAAAATTGAGCAAAATTGGCTCAGCGGTTTCAGAGGAGAAGTCGTTTGAAAATGTTAACGGACGGACGCACAGACGGACGCACGGACGGACGGACGGACGACGGACGAAAAGTGATCACAATAGCTCATCCTGAGGAGAGCTCAGGTGAGCTAAAAATAATCAGCAAAATTTGTTCGTGACACTTATTGATACTCATTTCTTGTCAGTTCATGACGCTTATTAGTGAGACCCAAATTTTGTGAATAGCGGTACTCAGTCAGTTCTGCCAACTTCTCCTGACAACTTTGGGATAGAAAAAAGGAAGAAAACAGGTCAGAGCCATTTCTGCTGAAAGGATATATCATTGTATGTTACTTTTTCTTGATCATATTCTCTACCGTAGAGCTCACTTCAAAGCACCTCGCGAGCTGTGTTAGCTATAAGTCTATGGGAGCTTTCTGTTGCCACGGCAACCAAACCAAGAGGCAGATCACCCCAATTTTAGCTATTTTAAATTGACCTTACCCAAGCAACATTTGTACCAAATTAGAATCCTACTGCTTCAGTGGTTTTGAAGGAGTTGTCATTTAAAAAATTGCTAATTAAAAATTTTATGTTGCCATGGCAACGAAACAAAATGGCCGCTGGCCATAAAACATATAAAATGGGTAGATAATCATCAACTGATCATAAATGCGAAGTATGGTTCACATCACTTCACTGGTTATGGAGAAAATAGAATTTAACCCTTTTCCCATTATAAGTTTAAGGGAGCTGTCTGTTGCCATGGCCACCAAACCATGAGGCAGATCACCATAATTTTAGCTATTTTGAATTGCCTTTACCCAAGCAACATTTGAACCAAATAAGAGTCATACTGCTTCAATGGTTTTGAAGGAGCTGTCATTTAAAAAATTCCTTTTTTGAAATTTAATGTTGCCATGGCAACCAAACAAAATGGCCGCTGGTCATCAAACATATACACTGAGTGGACAATACAATCAACAAGACTGAGACAACCAACGCCAACCAAAGTGCTTCACAGAAGAAACAGTTCAAGAAACCTCAAGGAAAGACACAACAGAAACTCTTAAACAGCACACATACATAACGTAGTGCTCATAGCTCAATAGTGTTGAAACAAGTACAACCCCAATGATCCCAACCAACTCTGAATACAGATGACAAGACCGATCATATAGACCTGACTGAAAGCCCGAGAAAACCTATAAAACAACCAACACTGCTGATTGGCAGCTCCATCCTGAAACAAGTGCAAACAAATGAACTAAACGGTCATACAACTGTGCGCTCTTTCCCAGGAGCAACTATAACAACCCTGAAAGACAAAATTAAAAAGTACAATATTGATGAGTGTAAAACCATCATTCTGCATGTCGGTGGTAATGATGCTGACCAAGGTGATAACATAGACAGCTTCTGTGATAATTACATCGCACTACTAGAGAGCCTGGCGTCTGATGACCGTCAGATCATAGTATCAGGACTCCTACCGAGGAAGACAGCTAATCTTGAACCTTATAACGAACAACTCAGGCCTCTATGTGCTGAAAATGACATTGAATTTGTAGACCACTTTGACAGTTTTCTTCTTGCCACGGGTGAAATACCTGCAAATTATTTTTGGAAAGACAAAGTGCATTTAAATCAACAGGGTAAACAAAAACTCTTGTCGAACATCAACAATGTTTGTAAAATCACCAATGTTCAGAAACCAAAGAGACTGTTTCAAGGATCTCCACAGGGAGCAAGGCCTCCTTACCATAAGGGCCCTCGCTCGATGTCGAGATTCTGCCATATCTGCAAAACAAACAGCCGTAGTACCGAGATGTGTTGGTACAATGGGAGGAACATTGGTATGCCGGGTCGATTCCCCCAATAGCAAATAAATGGGCGTGTGAAACTCTTATTACCAACAGATAATAATATATCAATGGGACTGCCCCCAGATACAGAAAACCATTCACCACAACAACAATGTGAATATGATGAAACAATTATCATACCACAAGAACCTGTGCATCCCGGTGATCCTTCCCTTGCTAACACTTCTTCTTTGCTCAATCAAAACAGTACACCAAACTCTCATACCTCTGATCCTACCTGCTTGATGCCTAACATCACAAGTAATACCACTTTGGACTTGTTATCCAAGTCAAAAGGGTTGCATTTTTGTAATCTTAATGTTAGGCACATTGTCTCTAAATTTGATGAGATACGCATTATCATGGCTAACAAGACATGCCCAGATATTCTGGGTATTTGTGAGTCATGTTTAGAACAGACCGTCTCTGATAATGTGGTGGCAATTGATGGATTTGAGATTCTTAGAAAAGGTAGAGCAGAGACCAAAAATAAAACTGGTGGTGGTCTACTATTATACATTAGAAACACAATTAAGTTCAAACAAGGCCTGAGTTTGAAACCTCTAGCTTAGAAACACTTTGGGCTGAAATCGAGCTACTGAATGCTAAACCTTTTCTCTTATGTACAGTTTACAGGCCACCCGATGCAAAAAGTGAATGGATCGACTTGTTTGAGGTAGAGCTTTCCATAGCACAGACATCTGGTCCAGAAAAAATGCAATCTTTACAAGATAAAACCAAACGATTAAAGCAATGGAGTGATCATAGAAAATACCGCAATAAAACAAAACACCTCAAACGACAAGCAAAACGTAAATATTTTTCTAATAGCATAACAAATTCAAAAGATACCAAATCCTTATGGAAACACCTGCGAGATGTGAATAATGGTGGCAAGACTGCCTCCAGTAATTTGCCTGAAAAACTTATAATCGGAAATGAAACCATTACGGAGTCTGAAGCTGTTGCGAGCAAACTGAATAAATACTTTGCTTCAGTTGCCAAGTTCTTGAATGAAAACACATCATCCGGAAGTTCATTAGACTTTGATACCAATAAAATCAGCGATTTTGTTGATAGCAAAGTGCCTACAAACACACAATTTACAATTCCATTTATTACCCCCGAACAAGTATTATTACATATTAATACCTTAGAGGCTTCAAAATCAACCGGGCTTGACGGCATAGGGCCAAGGATCATCAAACTTCCTGCCCAATCATTATCGCCATCGATCGCGATGCTTATCAATAAAAGCATTGCGACAGGCCAAGTTCCTTCTCAAATGAAATTGGCAAAGGTACTTCCAATTTACAAAGGTGGTAAAAAGTCCAACCCCTCAAACTATAGGCCAATTTCTATCCTGTCCACTGTATCTGAAATTTTCGAAAAGCACTTGAACAAACATCTTATGGCATATTTGAATAAATATAACTTCTACATGACAATCAATCCAGGTTCAGGCCAAAACATAGTTGCCAAACAGCTTTAGTCAAACTCATTAATGACTTGATGAAATGTACTGATAAGGGTGACTTGGTTGGAGCCCTTTTTATCGATTTTCTGAAGGCTTTTGATCTAGTTGATCACTCCATTTTGCTGAATAAACTTGCATTATACAAACTTAACCCTTCTGCCATACAGTGGTTCAAATCATATTTATGTTCTTGACAACAAGTAATCGAGAGTGATAAAGGGTTGACAGATTTCACCACCGTACAATCTGGTGTGCCTCAGGGCTCAATATTGGGCCCGACCTTATTTCTCATTTTTATCAACAATCTTCCACTTCATATCAAGAAGTGCTCCTCTGATTTGTATGCAGATGACACGACGATTCACACTCATGGTAATGACATAGATGCTATTGAAGAAGATCTGCAAGGAGAATTCGTTAACACAAAAACACGGGGAAAGATAAACAAAATGAATGTTCACATGACCTAAACAACTTGCATGCTAGTTGGCACTAGAAAGCGCTTGAACGACTCTCGACCTCTAAATATTATTGCTGATGATGTCAACCTTCAATCCGTTAGTAAACAGAAACTCCTTGGTGTTTATATCGATGAACACCTTTCTTGGTCTGCCCATGTAGACCACTTATGCTCCCTTATCTCATCTAAAATATCTCTATTACGCCAGTTAGCAACGTATGTACCGACACATATTAAAAAATTTTACTATCAGGGGTATATTCTTCCTTATATTGATTACGGCTCTGTTACCTGGGGGTCAGCCTCTGTAACTAATATTGAACGCATATCCAAACTGCAAAAACGCGCTGCTCGAATCATCCTTCGAGCAGATTACGATACCCCATCAGCAGATATGTTCAGTCAGCTGGGATGGCTGTCAATTCCGGACAGACTTAAATATAATAAGGCTGTCTTGACATACCGAGCAATAAATAATTTATCCCCTGAATACATAACACAACTTCAAAAACCAGTATCCGAGGTACACACTCTTAACCTGAGGTCATCAAAAAATGGCTCACTTTATGTGCCGCAAGCACGGACAGCACTTTTTGATGACTCTTTTTCGTGTTCCGCACCAAGACTATGGAACGCTCTACCTCAAACAGTAAAAACCTCGGGGTCACTCTCCACCTTTAAGCAGTCTCTTAAAGCAACATTTTAACCCTTATAAAATGTCTTTAACTATGATTTTAAATGATATACCATGTGTAAAATTATCGCTGAAACTGTTATTGTAACTGAATTGAGAGCTTTTATGACCTAGCATAATTGTTTTAGATATTGGTTTTATGCACTCGTCGAATCTTAAAGCACTTACAAAAACTGTGATAACATACAGATTTGTCTTTGATATAATTAAGTGCCATGTTTGGTTTTAAATCACTTGCACATACCTATTAGCACTTTTTATTTGACAAAAACTTTATATAAGCATTAACTTTGCTAAAAGCTACTTTTATCCCATGAATTTCTTAGCCGTTAGTTAAGTCTTGTTGTATATATGTATATAAATTTTAGTTAGAGGACCGCAAGGTAGAATAGTTATTTATAGCTAATTGTGTCATCCTCTTTAAACATTGTTTAAATAAATAAATAAATAAAATCATCAGATGATCATATGTGCCAAATATAGTTTGCATCTCTTCACTGGCTATGGAGAAAATACAATTTAACCCTTTTCCCATTATGTCTAGGGGAGCTTTCTGTTGCCATGGTAACCAAACCAACAGGCAGATCACCATAACTTTAGCTATTTTGGATTGCCCTTACCCAACCAACATTTGTACCAAATTAGAGTCATACTGCTTCAGTGGTTTTGAAGGAGTTGTCATTTAAGAAAAAAAATCTTTTTTTCAAAATGGAATGTTGCCATGGCAACCACACAAAATGACAGCTGGTCATAAAACACACAAACTGGGTAGACAATCATCAGATGATCATAACTGCCAAATATGGCTCACATCACTTCAGTGGTTATGGAGAAAATGCAATTTAACCATTTTCCCATTATAATTCTATAGGAGCTTTCTGTTGCCATGGCAACCAAACCAAGAGCCAGATCACCATAATTTAAGCTGTTTTTTAACATTCTTACCAAATTAGGGACAAATCGCATCAATGACTTTGGAGGAGTTGTCGTTTGAAAGTGTTAATGGACGGACAGGTGGACGGACAACAAACGACGGACAAAAAGTGATCACTATAGCTCATCCTGAGCACAGCTCAGGTGAGCTAATAAAAATAGTTGGACCCAGAGCTATGGATATAGGTACTGTGTATATCCTAAATTTTCTGACATCTTAACCCATTTAAGTCGAGCAGAGACTCTTCTACCACAACTCTTTGGACTGGTCTATTTCCAACAGCAGGGTGTCTGGTAATTTAGGGGATAACTGCATTCAATTTTGTCATTTGGGGAGGTAAATTGGCAGTTTTACGGTCGGAAATTTCGTTTTACGGCGATGATACATCAGCGGAGCCGTAAAACATAATTTGCAACCGTAAAACTGCTGATTTACCTCCCCAAATGACAGAATTGAATGCAGTTATCCCCATTCTAATGTATTTATTCATTTTTCTGTTGAAAAAATGTACTATTTGCACAAAGCGACAATTGCTGTGAGCTGCGTAAAACCAAATGCCAGCCAATGAGAAGTGACACAACGTGATGATGGCAGATTTCCGACAGTATATCGCAGAATATACTGTTGCAAATTTTTTACGTTATCCAATCAGATGTCACGTTACATACATAAGTGTATTGGAATACTTTTTAATATTACTATGTTTAATAGAAATTCCTGTATGATCTGGGTCTGCACTGTTCGCCAATTACCCTTTTGTCCCGACTGAACTCTTTACCATATCTGTCCTAAAACTGAACAAGTCTATTTGACTGCCTGTTGAAGTGGCTAAAAATTGCCCAAATGAGTAGCAAACAAAGCAGACCATGATCATATTACGCATTCTGCAGCATCTGATCTGGGTCTACAGTTTGTTAAAGTCCATCTGTCCAAATATTTAAGTAAATATAACAGCTTCTCTGTGGTTTGAGTTTCTAGAGGACTCATTACCTACCTCATCTAGACTCTTATTACTAATGGAATCATCATCACCACTTTTCACACCTTCCATGTCCACTAGCATGGTGTTCAGAAGTTGCGGGGCATCAATACTGTCACTCCGTTGTAGCAATAACGGGTCACCCTGAACTGTTTGTATCGCTGCAAAATAAATTTATCACTTTGCATGCTAGGTAAAAATGTCAGAAGATGAAATGTTGAAATACATGTATTTCTTATTTTTCCTAAAAAATAGAATTTGACAATTCACGCAAAATGTCTCCTTCGGACACCATCTGCATGAAGTGTCAGATCCTATTTTCTAGAAAAAATAAGAAAATTATCAACAGTTGGTCATCATTCTGTTGAATTTGCCCATAGCATGGTAAAAGACTAGAAATGTGTCCAAAGGACACGGATGACCTCGCCTTAAAAACTTAAACCCAAATTGCTAATGCCAGACATGGACAGAAACAGATGGATGGATGGACAGGGGTAACACTATATGCCCTTTCCATCATTCTTTGAATCGCGGGGCCATAAAAAAATGAAACAAATATTTTTGTTTTTAAACTCTGCCAATCACAATAGCAGCAGATGAAAATCTGAAATACTTTATTTTTCAGACAGAGTAAGGATTGACAAAATAAAGCCCGGTGCTTTAAGGATTAGCAGAATATGAAGAAAGCATTAAGAAAAACTTCCATATTTGTAGCTATGGTTTTGCCAAATTGTTATTACTAATAATGATGGTTTCTAGTTTAATGATGTATCAAAACATCAGGGTCATTTGTGTCAATATGGTATTTTAGTACTGTTCCTTAAAATGACAGATTATATGACTATGTGTCAAATATGGTTGAAAACCTATCCCAGCCGCCACGCAACGTTGCGACAACGTCGCATCAATGTCAATGCTACTTTACATTGATGTTGATGCGACACTGTATAAACGCCCTGTGCCCACGGGGATGATAGTTTAAATAATTATAATATGTTAATCCTTGAAGTGCCAAGCAAAATTGTAGCAGACAACATTCTTGTTTCTTTCTTTCTTTTCTTTTTTTTTTTTTGAATTGAGACAATTCAAATGAAATGCCAAGTCTTAATTTTTTTTTCCTAACAAAAAAATACAATATGAAATTCAAAATTTTGTTGATGATAGAATACCTTCTGCATTTTTTAACCCTTGTCCTGCTGAACCCGGATATACCTTGCCTTTGCAAACAGTGTAGATCCAGATCAGTTGGCTTCTGAAGAAGCCAACTGATCTGGATCTGCACTGTTTGCCATTAAGTATGTGATTTATAGCAACAATCCGGATCAAGTAATCTGATTGGCTGAAAATTAGAAGTGGGTGTGGCATCTTTATTTATTCAGCAGGACAAGGGTTAAGAATGACAGAACAGATTCAGAGTTTTAAATATGATAAAAAATTCAGCAGTTTCAAAAATGATAGAATAGATTCAGCAGTTTTGAAAAAATAATAGAGATTACTCAGTAATCTTTAAGTTTAAAAATTATAGAATACAAGGGATGATAAAAAAGTTTTCAGCCCTTGTACTTAAGGGATGACCAAAAGCAGAAACGCCGGCCTCGGTGGCTCAGTTGGATGCGCCGTCCAACTGGAGACCAGAAGGTCGCGGGTTCAACCCCCGCCGAGGTCGGCAACATTGATCATGAAATATTTTCTACGGTCATTCTCTCCCTTCCGCTGATTCAAGAAGGGCAGTTGTCAGTTTCTGGCGAAAGAATGTGCACAATACTGGTTAACCGCTTAGAGGACTAAGCCTGCCCAGTAAACGTGTGGTTAGGTAAACTGACCGCGCTCGACATGACCCCATTGGGTTGACTGGGCCGTAAAACCTCAACACAAACAAACAAAAGCAGAAATTGTGCCATTATTTTTCTATATAATCTCCTTTTGCCTTGATGCACTTTCAACAAAGCTGTTCCAGTTTGCTTATCCTTTCAAAATAGAAGCTTTCTTTCTGGTCCCCCAAGTACTCATCAATAAAATCTACTGTATGACACTTCACTGCTTCCAAAATTCCTACCATGAAGGTTAGTTTTCAGGTTTGGAAACAGATAGAAGGACCAAAGGAGCTGAATCTGGAGAATACAGGGAATGCGGAAAGAAAACCTCATTTCAACTTTCCTCTTCTTTTCAGCACAACCTCCTGATGCAGCTGCCTTAGTTCTTCAGCATAATATGCATCATTTATTGTGCAACCTTCAAGATAATCAACCATGATAACATCCTGACTATCCCAATAGAGCCATCACCTTCCCTGCTGAAGAAATTTTCTTAAATTTCTTAGGAGTGAGCGAGCCAGGAAGCTTCCATTTCATCTCTGCTTTTTTGCCTCAGGATCAAAGTAATGGCCCAAGTCTCATCTTGGGTCAAAACTCGATACATAAATTCCTCAGGGTCATCTTCATAGAGAGACGGGAGATACTTAGAAATACCAAGCCAGCTCTTCTTCTGTTCTTTGGTCAACATTCTGGGGACCCATCTAGCTGAGACCTTGGACATTCCTGATATTGGCCAAGATAGGCTGAACTGCCCCAAAACTTATGCCTATTTGTCTAGCTATATCACACATTTGATCACTGAGAATATTATTTTGTGTTTATATTATAGCACTAATCACAACTACAGCAGGCTGCACTTTAAAAATATTTTATTTTTCAGAGAAAATAAGACAAAATTATATTACTGCAAGGCAGACAATTCACATGAAATGTCACACATTATTTTCTCTGAAAAATAAAATCAATTTTAGAATGTTGTCCACTACAAATTTTCTTGGAACTTTAAGGGTTAAATCTGCTCACAATAATAGGATCCAGAAATTTAAACATGACAATTTCAGTAGCTAATGTTATTTTCATGTGTTTTACATATAAATATGTTATAAATAGCTTTCAAATAATGTGGTAATGACAGCCACATACTGACTGATGAATCATAATACATTAATTTACATAAACTCACACATTTGGTAAACAATTAGTCTGTTTAAAAAGCTTCTTGTTGATTTACTTTCTATCAAATGATTAACTCTTGTCATGCTGAATAAATTAAGACGCCACACCCACTTCTAATTTTCAGACAATCAGATTGCTTGATTCGGATTTTTGCTATAAATTTACATACTTAATGGCAAACAGTGCAGATCCAGATCATTTGGCTTCTTCAGAAGTCAACTGATCTGGATCTACACTGTTTGCAAAGGCAGGGTATATCTGGGTTCAGCATGACAAGGGTTAACCTAGCACTCTCTGGGCAAAATCTGGAGATAACAAATTAACCCTAATCCTGCTGAGCCCTAAATATGTGCTGCATTTGCAAACAGTGTAGATCCAGATCAGTTTGCTTTGGAAGCCTGTCATTCAGTATGTCAACTATTTCAACAACCTGGATCAAGTAATCTGATTGGCTGACAATTAGTAGTGGACATGGCATCTTAATTTATTCAGCATAACATGGTTTAGAATATTTTTTCTTATTTCCCTAGAAAACATGGTTTGGTATTTCAATCAAATTGTCCCTCCCTTGCATGAAATATCAATCCCTATTTTCTGGGAACAAGAAGAAAATATTTCAAATTTATTAATGGTGATGATACAAACAACAAATGCATAGTAGCTTAACCAGGGTTCGCGTTACCGATCGCCATTGTCGCCATTTGCGCAGAAAAATAAAATTTGGCACAAAAAATCATAAATTGGCGAAAAACAAGTGGCGAAAAAAATATCACCTGAATTACCCACTACTGAGTCATATAATTGTCGCGCGTGTCTATCGCACCTTCCTTGATTGTATAATTCGCCAATTAGCAACTCAATTATCGATCAGAAAACGGTAGCTGATCAAATTAACCTGAATTTGATGAAAGCGATATAAGGTCACGTGCCGTGATGCGCAGTTTGACAGTAGCACCACCCACTTTCCACGCCTTTCGTCCTAAATATTCATGACGCTCTGCCGAAACTACCAATCAGGAATTAATGTCAGAGTCGCATCGCCTACGTCACGGAAATTTACCCAGAATGTAATCATGTGGAACCCTATGTCAAACACAAAGATGGAAAACAAATTGATTACACGAGAAATAATTATTGTCATTAATAGGTTTGGCTTATTAAAGCAGTAAGTGCACTTTGACAGTGCCAACTTTAATTAAGCATGTTTCGGTACCTTCTTATGAGCCTTAATTTTATTTGGCAATCAACGAACATCGTCCCGAAAAAAAAACACAAAAAAAAAACACGAATAATGCCTCGGAGACGGACACATTATTCTCCGATGGTCCGGATCGCACATTCGATCCCCACAGATTGTAGCAATTTATTATGAAACACATAAATTTGCTACGGTCATTTGCTCCTTCCACTGCTTCAAGACTGGCAGTTACAAGTTTCTTGCGGAAGGGTGTTCAATGTACTGGTTAACCGCTTATTGTATAAGCATGCCCCCTCTTTTTTATTGGCGCGATTCATAAAAAAATGCTGTTCCCCATTCCATTTCGCATAGACCAGACTCGTAAAGCAATTGCAGTAAACTCCCTTTTAAGTCAGTTGCAGCATGCCCCCTCTTTTTTATTGGCGCGATTCATAAAAAAATGCTGTTCCCCATTCCATTTCGCATAGACCAGACTCGTAAAGCAATTGCAGTAAACTCCCTTTTAAGTCAGTTGCAGTTAGCTCCCTTAAAACAGTAAAACCTGCTGTGTTAGAAACTTACCCCGCATTTATCAGGGTACAAATGAATATTGTTACATTATTCTCTTACAGTATAATACATTAATAACATTATATTTATTGGCTTATACAGCACTTTTCAGAACTTTCGTTTCCATGTAAAGTGTTCTATTTTTGTGTCCAACATTCGATATGCAAAACAAAGACTTATTATTAATTCATGACATTGTAATTAATTAATTACAGCAAAAGTTTTAAAAATCAGTGCAAGAATTACTTTCAGGTCCCCCACATATTTCACATTATACTGACTCTTGAATCTATTGCTGCAATTAAAGGAATCAGTAAATGAACACCTTTTTTCTGACAAGATAATTCTTTGGCGAAAAATGGCCAAAATTTGGCTCAAAATCTGGCTCAAAGTTAAAGAAAATGGCACAAAAAAATCAAATTGGCGAAAATGGTGGCGAAAGAAAAAGAAATCCTAGTGCGAACCCTGCTTAACCCATTGTAGACTGGAGACCTCTAAAAAGGTATTGGCAAACAGTGCAGACCCAGATCAGACACTGAAAAATGCCATGGCTGATCAGGGTCTCCACTGTTTGTAAATAGTTCAACCATTTTTCTCTAGGAATATCTAAATCACATAGCCTGACATATTTTAAACAAAATTAGAATCTTCCAATATGTAGTGTGGGGGAGTTTATTCAGTCTACAATGGGTTAAATACCCAGTGAAAACTAACCCTTAAGGCACCTGTACAATGGCAGAAGATTTTTTTTCTTTCAGAGAAAAACAAGAAATGTTGATAAGCAACACTTATTACATACTCCCACCCGCCACCCTGCCCCCATGCACTCCCCTCAGCTCAGAAACCAAAATGTAATGGACAGACAATGTGAAAACAGTATATCCCCCAGCAAACAATTTATTTGTCTGTAGGGGGTAATAAAATAAGGCTGGATAATTCAGAGAATATGGCTTGACATTTCATGTGAATCATCATCAAGCCTTATCTATCTGAGAATATCATCAGCTACAATTCTGAATGGTGCTTTAAAGGTTTTCGTAAATGTCCTAAAATTTCGAATACTTAATTCCACACATTTTAAGCCTAAATTTTGTTTTTTATGCAGTTGTTTCTTAAAATACTTAGTGAAATGGCAAACAATGTAGACTGGTTTGACTGTTCCTGAAGGAGCAGTCTGATCTTGGTCTGCACTGATCTCGGTCTGCACTGATTACTATTTTGTAAGAATCTTTGGTGTATGAAATTTTGGGCCATTAATCTTAAATATCTAATTTACCTACGTTGATGGGAAGGGAAGAAGTTTTGCAAAAACACACCACTGACTGTACGCAAAACCTGTTATTTCCAGGTCCTTTTTTGCAAAGGGAAGCAATAAATTACTTGCTTCCCTTTGCACAAATGGTTCACCATTGCTTCTTATACCTAAACTGGTGTCTGTCAAAATATTTAACATATTTTAAGGTGGGTAACATCATTAAAGCTGATCTCCTAATTCTACAGTGAAAAGATCTTTTTGGAAATATTTCAAATATGACTGTTTTGCTCCTCTCAACTGACTTTTTTGAATTCTCAGTATTTTATATGTGTCACAAATTATGAAAAATTAAAATCTGATAAAAATCTGTCTGCAAACTATCTTTTGAATGAAGCAAAAACAACTTTGTGGGAGGAGTCAGAATGCAAGCAGGATGTGTCTCACATATTAATTTTACCAAAGTTGCCATCAATTATTGATCTTAACCAATTTTAGTCTGGAAACCCCTAAAAGGTAACTGGCAAACAGTGCAGACCCAGATCAGATGCCACAGAATGTGGCATCTGATATGGGTCTGCACTGTTCACATTAATTACAGGAATTTCTATAAAACATAGTAGTGAAAACATAGTAATAATAAAACCAAACAGACATCCTGCTATTGGAAATACACCAGCCCACTCGAAGTGAATGGGTTGGCTAACTCTTTACCATCCTTATCCTAAACTTCAAACAAGTCCATTTTCCTATCTGTTACACTGTATTATATGTCATCTGATCTGGATCTACACTATTTGCTCAGGTCTGTCTGTCCAAATATGTTGGGTTTATAACAAAAATATACCATACACAATCATAAAAGTTCATTTGATATCATAGTGTATGTGGGGGTACCTGTAGCCTGATTATCTGTTTTAAATATGTATGTGGGGGTACCGGTAGCCTGCTTATCTGTTTTAAATATGTATGTGGGAGTACCTGTAGCCTGATTATCTGTTTTAAATGATTTGTATTACAAAGGCAACACTGACTCTTGATATTACTGCAATTAATTTATTGTTTTACACCGGAATAATATATGAATAGTCATGAAATCCTCACAGTGGTATATGAATAAGGCACCTTTTGACAAACAAATATATGAACAGGTACATATCATATTTTGAATTTTGCAGAATATATGACTAGATAGGTAGGGTCATAAAAATTTCAGCAGCACATCTGTACCATACCGAAGGTTAAGAGGCCCCCCCCCCCCCACACACACACACACACCCTGGTAAGGAGTTAAGGTGTACCAATACTTAGGGTATTTATGGCATCTACTATCTGATGAACAGGTGTGCCACAATGTGAGAAAATATTCATAATGACACTGCATTTCCTATACAGTCTGATCAGTGCCTTCTTTGTTCAAACTACATTCTACAATATCCAATCATTCTGTAAGCGGACAATGGAGGTCCAGATCAGACTGCACATTCTTGCAGTCTGATCTTGACCTTCATTTTCTGCTAAGTAATAAAGTCCTATTTACCATGTTACAGGACAGGTAATCTTGAAAATTGCTATGGGTTATTTGCAAGACTGTTGCCATAGCTAACATATTTCACATCCTGGTCATAACTTAATCATTATATCAATGACAGTTTTAGTTCAGTTTGTAACATTACGACAGTTGTGGGTGGAGTCATTGACGTGATTGAAAAAATCTATAAACAATCCTAAATTCTGAATTACAAGATTTCAAAAACTAAGCTAGAATAAAAATCTACATAATAAACCTATAAAAAGAAACTTGACATGTCAACAAGTCAATATTTACAAGTAATGATTTTATTTTTAGCCAGGTAAACATTTAATGTTATCATAGTAACTCTAAATACTGGGACATATATGCCTGAGCAAAAGGCCTTAGCAAACAGTGCAGACATAGATCAGATGCAGCAGAATGTTTGCCATTCATCAAGCAATATTTAGACACATAAACAGATTTTTAACTCTTTGCAAGCAGAGTAATTTTGCATGCTTTTATGTTGTCTGTGGATTTCTTTTTAAAATTAACTTTTTCAAATAAATCTTTCAGGAATACCATCAAAGTGTAAAAACGGTTAAGATTCAGATCAGGCCTGACATTTTGTCAGGCCTGATCTGGGTCTAAACTGTTTGCAAAGGTTATCAGCAGACAACAAAAGTCGTCACTAGTGGGGAGTTACCAGGCATATGGACAGGGAGTAAAATGGAGTTGTTCAAATTTTAGGACAAGTAAAGAGTAAAATTGGCCTCCATGGCTTGGTTAGTTGCGAGTCTGAGTTCAGATCTAGGGGTCCAGAGTTCGAACCTAGCTCTGCCACATAAATTTCAAAGAGATCACAAAATCATTTCTAATGTCATTCTCCCCTTCCACATAAAAGAAGGACAGTTGTCAGCTACCGATGAAAGTATGCGCACAAGTACTGGTTAACCCTTATCCTGCTGTTCACGACAACCCCTATCTTTGCAAACAGTGAAGATCCAGATCAGATGGCTTCAGTTTGAGAATTTGAACGAAAATATTATATGATGCAATCTGATTGGCTGATAGTCAGAAATGGGTATGGCTAATTAAATTATTCAGCAGGATAAGGGTAAAGTGCTAAGAGGACTAAGCTTGCATAGGAACAGTTAGACTGGCTCCAGTCTCTAGTGACAAAATAATTTTTCTTATAATCTGTTTAATAATCCACTAAAATAAAACCAAAGTAATATCATGACTATAGAGGCTGGTCACTAGAGTGACCAGCCTTTATAGTCATGATATTTTTTTGTGTTTTATCTTAGTGGATTATCAAACAGGATTATGAGAAATATTTAGTCACTAGAGACTGGAGCCAATCTAAGGAACAGTGTGAGTAAGTTAAACTGACCACCCTTGACATGACCCTAATGAACTGATGGGAAAATGGGCAGTAAAACCTCAACTCAAACAAACAAATTAAGAGTAAAGGTGTCCTACTATTGAGAGTAAACATGGTAATTGGTATATTTGTATTGCTCTGCAGTATTTGAGCATCTTTTTCTATTTATTTCTTTTTTTTTTTCCTTTATTTATTTCTTTTTTTTTTATTCTTTATTTTTTTTTTTTTTTTGTCTGACAATATGGGGATAGTAAATGCCCAGGGTCCAGTTGTTCAAAGCGTTGTTAGCTTAACGAGCTCGTTAAGGGTCATTTCGTTAACTGTTTTAGCAGATTCAATATACAATATTCTGATATTTTTTGCTGAAAAAATGTGAGTAGCTTTTGCACTGCAAAAGCTACTCACATTTTTTCAGCAAAAAATTTCAGCATATTTGCGTATCACTTGATGTAAATTTTAACGAATCGTTAACTAACGACATCGTTAGCTTTGAACAACTGGGCCCAGATTAGCATACACAACCACAAATTAAGTATTGTAATAATAATTTTTTTAAAATATGTAATTTTGGGGAAAGTAAGACTTGACAATTTACATGAATGTCAAGCCTTATCTTCTTTGAAAAATAATAATGTTTATTGTTTTATTATGTTTATTCTTCAGAGCAAAATTAAGTTTGACATTTCATCTGAATCAGATGATTCAAATGAAATATCAAAATTTAGTTCCTTTGAAAAATAATAATTAAAATTAAAAATTAAAATGTTGTCTGCTGCAGTTTGAACTAGCACTTTAAGGATTAAGAACCTTTTCTCATGATCTATTTTAACATTTTATGTCTATAACTGAAATGAACTGACTTGTGAATATACTTCATATTGAACTGACTTGTGAAATACTGTTAAAGTGCCAATCACAACTGCAGCAGACAACATATTTAAAATATTGTTTTATTATTTTTCGGAGAAAATAAAGTTTGACATTTCATGTGAAATGGTTGCTAAGTGGACAATTCAGAAGAAATGTCAACTTTATTTCATCTGAAAAATAGAAATAAACAAAAAACAGACTATCGTCTGCTGTAAACTGCCTGGCACTTTAAGAGTTACCCGACATAAGGTTTCATACTTGAGTGGAATTTGTAAACATCCTTTATCAAATCAAGTCTAGTATGGCTGATTGGAAAGAAAGAACCATAATAATTCTAAGTATTGTGACAGACATCCCTGAGCAAACAGTGTAGACCCAGATCAGACATGGCAGAAATGGCATCTGATCAGGATCTACACTGTTTGACACTAAATCCATCAGAATTTGGACAGTTCAACAGGTAAACAAGAGTTGTCAGAAGACAACGCAGCGCGCCAAAAAGAGCTGATCAAATAAGAAAACAATCTTTAAATATTAAAGATTGAATGCAGAACTTGAATACTTTAGCAGTTACGAACACTTTTCAAAACTTAAACGCAAAACTCAAACATGGGTTTAAATGACAAAGTATAACCTGACCTTGACTTTGACAGAAAGTCAAACTGAGGAAAAGGTCTGTGCTATTGAAAGGTCTTATCCTAATGTTCGTGTGGGTCAAATATTAAAGTGGTATCTTGAATACTTCAGCAGTTACAAAGTCTTTTCAAAACTTAAACGCAGAAGTCAAACATGGGTTCAAATGACAACCCAGCTAGCATTCTACGTAAATCTACATCGGGCCGTCATCGGCCCGTCAGCTACCCTGACTGGCCGATGACGGCCCGATATAGATTTACGTAGAATGCTGACTGGGAAAGTATGACCTGACCTTGATCTAGGCAGAAGGTCAAACTGAGGGTGTGTGTTATTGAAAAGTCTAACACTAAGGCTCGTGTGGGCCAAATATTAGAGATCTATCTTGAATACTTCAGCAGTTATGTACACTTTTCAAAACTTAAACACAAAACTTAAACATGGGTGTAAAAGACAAAGTAAGAACTGACCTTGACCTACATAAAGAGTCTACTATGGGGATGGCGGTGTATGCTATTGAAAAGTCTTACCCTAAAGTAGGTGTAGGCCAAATATGAAAGCAGTACCTTAAACAGTTAAAAAACTATGCACACATTTGAAAACTTAAACATTGTGCTAACACGGACGCCGATGTCGACGCCAACGCCTGGATGACAACATAAGCTCTCCAGGGACATAGTCCCGGCGAGCTAAAAAATGGAGATGATAAAGTTTAGGAACAGTACAGTAAGGAATTAACCCACTGCTGTCTGAAAATACTCCCCCACACTATATATTGGAAGAGTCCAATTTCAATTTTAGTATGTCAGGCTATGCAATTTAGATATTCCTAGAGAAAAATGGCTAAACTATTGCAAACAATGAAAACCCTGATCAGATGTCACATTCTGCAGCATCTGATCTGGGACTACACTGTTTGCCAATTACCCTTTTAGGGGTCTCCAGATTACAATGGGTTAAAATATCCTAATATTTAGGGTTTATAAAGCATAACCACATAAGAGGGGTATCCATACAATATTTGATCAGGGTCATCAGAATCAGGGTCTTAACAAGTGCTGATCAGGGTCTACACTGTTTGCTGTTCATCAATCAGTTTTAACTCTTAAACTACCAATCACAACAATTGTTGTCTGCTTTGTTATCTGTTTGTGATTTTAAAAGTCATTTTTGCAAACAGTGTAGACCCAGATCAGACTGCTCCTCTAGGAGCAGTCTGATCAGGGTCAACACTGTTTGCCTGCATGCAAAAAAATAGATTTGAAAAGTTTGCAAGACTATTCAGCAGAGGACATAAAAAGACAACATTTTCAGATGCAGGTTTTCTTGGCATTTTAAGGGTTAAACATATCTATAAGTAATAAAATAGACTTGTTCACATTTTATGACAAGTACAGTAATGAGTTCACACTTAGCATTCTGAGTAAAATGGGTAAACATTTCAGCAGACCGCATTTTGAAATATTTTTCTTATTTTTCCCAGAAAAAAAGGTTCTGTCATTTCCTACAAATTGTCACCTTGAGAGACAATTTGTATGAAGTATCAAAGCCTATTTCTTGGGGAAAAATAAGAAAAATATCAGCTTGTCCTGCTGCACATGCTCAGAGAGTGGTATAGGTTAAGGTGTCTGAATATTTAGGGTAAATCTGTTATGTTGTTATAAATTTTGTCCTTTTTGCACCAAAGCATCTTAACTGCCTTAGTATGGTGATTCTAATGAGTCACTATATATAAAGTCTTGTGCAAAAATTATTTGTGCAAAAATTATCACATTATTTGTAATGCTGATTTTGAGTGATTTCAAAAAGTTTACTTTCTCTAACACTTCCTCTTTATGACAATAATTCATACAAGAGAGTCATGAACTGAAAATGTAAACTTATCTCTTAACCCTTGTCCTTCTGAACCAAGATATGCCCTGCCTTTACAAATAGCAGAGATCCAGATCTGTTGGCTTCTTCAGAATCCAACTGATCTGAATCTGCACTGTGTCATTAAGTATGTGAATTTGTATCAACAACTTTGATCAAATAATCTGATTGGCTGAAAATTAGAAATGGGTGTGGCACCTTAATTTATTTAGCACGACAAGGATTAAGTGTCAAGCAAAATTCATAGCAGGTGGCCTTCTAATTTTTTTTTCATTTATTTTTCATACACTAAAAGTCTTTTGACATTTCATGTGAATCATCTGCCAAATGATACATATGAAATGTCAAGACAAGTAAACAAGAGGGAAATGATGGCCCTGTATTGCTCACCTGTATCATAGAACTTAGAGAACCTGAACTAGAAATGATTATGGCAAATATTTGGACCGAGATTAATGATGTTTACATAAACAACTAAGACAATGTAGCATGCCTAATGGACACATGGATGACTGCATTCAAGAGGTCATGTTAAGATGCATGCAAGTGCAAAGTATCACTGATGTATGATCAATAGTTACTGAGAAACAGACCTAAATGGAAAAACTTGACAAAGTCACTTGACCATGAAAGTGACCCGCAGTTTCCAACTTGACCTCAAATCATCAAGGTAAACATTTTGAGCAAGTTTCATGATGATTGCTTTAGTAATGTGACATCTACAGTGTTAGCAAGGTTTTATTATGATTTTGCCTGGTGACCTAGTTTTTCACCCCAAGCGACCAAATTATGAACTTGATCTAAAAATCATCAAGGCAAACATTTTGTGCAAGATTCATGATGATAATTTCAAAACTGCGACCTCTAGAGTATTAATACGTTTTTCCTTTGATTTGGCTAGTGATCTAGTTATTGACCCCAAATGACCCAGTTTCGAACATAACCTAGAAATCATCAAAGCAAACATTTTAAGTTCAAACTTAACCTAGAAATCATCAAAACAAACATTCTGAGCAAGATTCATGATTATTATTTATAAAATGTGAACTCTAGAGTGTCAACAAGGCTTTCATTTGATTTGGCTTGGTGACCCTAATTTTTTTACCCTGCGACCCAGTTCCAAACCTGACCTCCTAGTTTTGATCCAAGAGACCCAGTTTCGAACTTGACCAAGAAATCATCAACACAAACATTTTGAACAAAATTCATGATGATTACTTAAAAATGTGACCTTTAGAGTGTTAAAAAGGTTTTTCTTTGAATTGGCTGGTGACCTAGTTTTTTACCCCAAGAGACGCAGTTTTGAGCTTGACCTTGAAATCATCAAGACAAACATTGTGAGCAAAATTCATGATGATTACTTCAAAAATGGGACCTCTAGAGTGTTAACAAGGTTTTCCTTTGATTTGCTGGTGAGATAGTTTTTTACTTCAAAGACCCAGCTTTGAATTTGACCTAGAAATCATCAAGGCAAACATGAGCAAAGATTCACGATGATTACTTAAAAATATGATTTGGCCTTGTGAACTATTTTTTGATCCCAAATGTGCCAATTTCAAACTTGACCTTGACACCATACAGGCAAACATTCTGAGCAAGTTTCATTAAAAATGGGTCAAAACTGTGACCTCTAGAGTGTTTATAAAGTAATTGTTAATGATGAATGACAAATGATGCACAAGGGACAGCAGTGATCACAAAAGCTCCCCCTGAGATTTAATAGCTCAGGTGGGCTAAAACAGCCTGTTGCAGTTGTGATTGGTGCTTTGAGAGTTAAACTGTTTCCGGAAGATGTATTTCAAATGAATGAGAAACTTAATCTTTTCCACTGTCTGGG
The DNA here is from genome assembly GCA_964016985.1 of Anodontia alba. Lineage (NCBI taxonomy): Eukaryota > Metazoa > Mollusca > Bivalvia > Lucinida > Lucinidae > Anodontia > Anodontia alba. The sequence continues at coordinate 11,526,731 of OZ024830.1, read as the reverse complement.
CAAATTTAGCTGATGACAAATAGATATTTTTCTTAATTTTCCCAATAACAGACTTTGACATTCCATACAAATGGCCTCCTTTAAAGATAAATAAATGATAAAAAAAATGTTTCAAAATGTTGTCTGTAGAAATTTTAACCCAGCATAGCAGAATTATATTAAACAAAATAATATCAAGATGGAGTTAATGGCAGCAGGCAATAATAAACAGGAAAATATTTTGCAAAGAAAATCAGATTCCATGAGTGTGTAATTTAACTTCTGTTATGAAGTTTCCAATTGTTATGTAAAATTTTATAATCTAACAATTAGAAAATAAACTTCCTTAAAAGTAACATCTTCTAGTGCAACTTTACTTTATTTCAAACAAACAATTAATGATTCACCTGTCACACACATGGGACAAAAAGTTGCTGTTTACACCATCTCATGTTAACCCTTATCATGCTGATTAAATCCACTTCTAATTGTCAGCCATCAGTTTGCTTGATTCCGGTTGTTGATACAACCTTACATATTAAAAGACAAATAGTGTAGATCCAGATCAGTTGGCTTCTTTAGAAGCCAAATGATCTGGATCTACACTGTTTGGAAAGGCAGGGCATATCCTGGTTCAGCAGGACCGGGGTTAACCCTTGAATTGCTGTATATTGCAGATCACTTTCCGTGGTAGTTGGAGAAAGCAGAGAATTTTTCAAGTATTATAATAGCTTTTATAAAAAGCACAATAAATATAAATGAGACGTAGTCTTAAGTTCTTTACATAAACATCTTGACTAAATCAGCTAAATTCCATAATGCAAAAGGTGAATTGAATTTGAGATCAGTCCGGTTGACCTCTAAAAGAATGACACTCACATAAAAATTAAAAAACTGCTAATTTTATTTCCCTTTTTTGACGAAGTTAAGAATATCAAATTATTTTCATGCTGTCCCGTGAATGCTATAAATTGCACTTAGCAGTACCAATGCATGCATCTGCCCACTTTAAAGAGAAAATGTAAAAATTAATGTATATCCCATAGCCTTTGATAAAATGCTGCAATGGTAACCTTTAACCCTTGTCATGCTGAATATATTAAGATGCCACACCCACTTCTAATTTTCAGCCAATCAGATTACTTGATCCAGGTTGTTTATACAAATTCACATTCTCAATGACAAACAGTGCAGATCCAGATCAGTTGGCTTCTTAGAAGCAAACTGATCTGGATCTACACTGTTTGCAAAGGCAGGGTCTATCTGGGTTCAGCAGGACAAGGGTTAACAATATCTACATATTAGTATGGTGTGCCAAAACAGTGCATGTGAATGGAGAATATGTTCTGTATATGTAGGTTTTCCAATAAATATTATTCTATTATTCTATTCTGTGCTCCAGCTAATATCTGATTTTCCTGTGCTTTCGACATCCTTTGGAAAGTTGCTTTTTTGCTTGGCGCGCTTTACACAGAAGTAGTAAATTTGCAAGCTTTTGTCACAATTTAATGCAAAACCATTTGCTGTAACTACCTATGCACAAAAAGTTTTACTCAGTCATTGGTTTTTAAACAAGAGGCCCATGGGCCACAACTTGTTCACCTGCATATTTGCAAATGCCATGCAACAGTCTTCCAGTATTGCCATAGCAACTGGAACACAAATTTGACCAAATCATAAAAAGGTCCTAGTCTCATCATTTTAACAAACTTGGTAGACCTTGTCCCTGAGGCTGTATACCAAGATTCAGCCTCAAAGCTTTCTAAGTACTGGAAAAGAAGACTTTTAAGTGTTTTTTACAATATAATGGCATGACAGCCAACTTGTTCAATGATCAAAGGTCAACCTATGATTATCATTTAAACAAACTTGGTAGAGCTTTAGTCCTCGATGCTATATACCAAGATTCAGCCCCAAAGCTTCCTTGGTTCTGGAGAAGAAGATTTTTAAGTGTTTCTATCATATATGGGCATGGCAGCCATCTTGTTCAATTACGCGGAACTATTTGAACAAATTGGCAATACCCTTGCGACAGAAGGCCCATGTGAAATCTGGTTAAAATTGCTCAAGCAGTTTCAGAGAAGAAGACATTTAAAAATTACATAATTTTATACATGTATGTAGCCCAGTGGCAAGGGCAGATAACCCTCATGGGACAAAATTTTGATTATAACTAAAATGTTTTACTACTTTAATCAGACATTGTAAGTTTCAACCATTTGTCTTTCACACATTCTGAGAAAATGAATTTTAACATTTTTCCCATACATATGCATAGGGATGCAAATTTGACCTTGCCGTAAAAAGTCAACTTACGTTTATCATTTCAAGTAATTTGGTAGACCTTGAGTCCTTGATGCTGTATACCAAGATTCAGCCCAAAGCTTTCTTGGTTCTGGAGAAGAAGATTTTTAAGTGTTTCTATCATATATGGGCATGGCAGCCATCTTGTTCAAATGCGAGGAACCATTTGAACAAATTGGTAATACCCTTTTGACAGAAGGCCCCATCTGAAATCTGGTGAAAACTGCACAAGACATTTAAAAATTACACAATTTTATACATGTATATAGCCCAGGGGCAAGGGCAGATTACCCTCGGGGGACAAAATTTTGATTATAACTAAAATGTTTTACTACCTCAATCATACATTGTAAGTTTCGGGGGGGGGGGGGGTGGGGGGGGGGGGGGGGGGGGGGTGGGGGTGGGGGTGGGGGTGTCTGCCAACTCAAAAGCCTGTCATACTTACTGTCATACTTACAATACACCACATGCAACCATTCAGAGCAAGTGTTCTCATACAGGAGTGAACCTACTTTCATACAAACACGCCACTTTTCATTAGATAGTCAGGTGCTGGATTTTACCCACACTAAAAAAGACCGAGAATACCAAATTTCAAGCTGCCATTAATTTCAGCACTCACTTCAACAAATTGATCAGGCTTTTCTGGAAAAAAGCCCATAACACCTGAATCATTTCCAGTGAGGTAGAAGTAGGAATAACAGTAGAACCTATGTATGTCACTCGTTTTATTCGCTATAGTACACAGTAGGCGCTGGGCTCTTGTATTTTTTTTTTTTTTTTTTAAGTGTCTTAAATGATGGTTCCCGGTTTACACATGACTATCACGTGACTTTCTAGTCACGTGACCATCCTTTCTCCGGTAAAATGGCCACCTAGGATCGGCAAATTATACGTGAAAATTTCATGAAAATCGAGGTAAAATTCAGGGGGTAATGACTTCTCAAGTAGAGGTACCCCCTCTTACAGGCCTGATTCATTTTATTTCCGGCAAGAGAAGGGTTAACAGAAAGCCGGACAAAAAATTAAAACCCAAAAAGTTAGCCCGAATTTGACGTTTTGGGGTTGTATTCGACACAAAAAATGCAAAACCACATTTTATATTTTTTTCTAGTTAACCCTTATCTTGCCGTTTGCGACAATAGTCACGCTGGGGGGGGGGGGGGGGGGGGGGGGGGGGTGGGTCTGCCAACTCAAAAGCCTGTCATACTTACAATATACCACATGCAACCATTCAGAGGAAGTGTTCTCATACAGGAGTGAACCTACTTTCATACAAACACGCCACTTTTCATTAGATAGTCAGGTGCTGGATTTTACCCACACTAAAATAGACCGAGAATACCAAATTTCAAGCTGCCATTAATTTCAGCACTCACTTCAACAAATTGATCAGGCTTTTCTGGAAAAAAAAGCCCATAACACCTGAAATCATTTCCAGTGAGGAAGAAGTAGGAATAACAGTAGAACCCATGTATGTCACTCATTTTATTCGCTATAGTACACAGTAGGCGATGGGCTCTTGTAATTTTTTTTTTTTTTTTTTAAGTGTCTTAAACGGATCCCGGTTTACACATGACTGTCACGTGACTTTCTAGTTATGTGACCATCCTTTCTCCGGTAAAATGGCCACCTAGGATCGGCAAATTATACGTGAAAATTTCATGAAAATCGAGGTAAAATTCAGGGGGTAATGACTTCTCAAGTAGAGGTACCCCCTCTTACAGGCCTGATTCATTTTATTTCCGGCAAGAGAAGGGTTAATATATTTTGAGAAAATGACTTTTCAACATTTTCTCTATATAAATGTAAAGGGACGCAAATTTGACCTTGCCATAAAAAGGTCAAGGGTCAACCTATGGTCATCATTTGAATAAATTTGGTAGACCTTGAGTCCATGATGCTACAAACCAAGATTCAGCCTTGAAGCTTTCTTGGTTCTGGAGAAGAAGATTTTTAAGTGTTTCTACCATATATGGGCATGGTGGCCATCTTGATTAACGGACCACGACCATTTATACAAATTTTCAACCCCCCTTTAACAGAAGGCTCCACATGAAGTTTGAAGAAAACTGGTCCAGGGATTTCAGAGGAGAAGTTGTTCAAACGTGTTTAGGGATGGACAACTGACGACAGATGGCAAGTGATCACAATAGCTCATCCTGAGCCTTTGGCTCAGGTGAGCTAAAAATCAAATATCTTCACCTTTTCCCATAGTAAAAATTAGTGTAAATTTAATATGCAGAAATCTGTAGGGTAGGTAACTTGGCAGCGGATTTTCAATGAGCTCCACTTGTTCAATTTTTCTGCCATTTTCACAATAGTGTTGTGAACCATCAATACCGGTAATTTAAATTCAGCAAACAGAGAAGACAAATGGTTTCTGATATGTTATGGTTCATCAGAACAAAATATTTTCATTTGAAATAAAAGGCCAAGCCAAAAATGTCTTTCCGAGTGATGTCAAAAGGACAGTAGTTGTAGAAAACAGGCATATGGTCAATGATGCATTTTGGATCAACAATGTATTCACTTCTGTGCCTCTCCTCATCTCTGTATTGTTTATAGGTTCATGGGCATTAAAATGTATTACAGTGAACCCGGGTTACAATGACAGCATTTGTCTCAAAAGATGTTGCCATTAAAATGAATTTGCTGTTGTAAAGAACTTAATGGTCAGAATGAGATGTAAGAAAGGCCTCATTTTATTCTTATTTCCTCATAGTACATTATGTTTTGGACATTTGTTAGAATTGCCTCATTGAGGCAATTCTAACAAATATCCAAAACATATGTTGCTTGAAGTTTTAATGCAATATTTTTTCATAATTTCTCATTAACTGTCACCTCTTGAGCAAAGGTTTCGTAGTATTCACATTGTCATTCTACAGAATTTTGTCGTTGTATCGAGTGTCGGTATAAATAGGCTTGACTGTATTTTAACCTATGACAGCTATGATCATAACTGCAGAATCTGGAATTTGGATTATCTTTCTTCAGAAGAAATAAGGATTGAAGTTTCATGTGAATCATCTGCCCTAGTCAAGTCTTATTTACTCTGAAAACTAATAACCAGAGGACCAATGGTCCTGTAGCTCACATGAGACTATTTGCTCTGAGTAAGCTTATGATAACATTTTTAAAGAATGAAACATATGAGTTTTTGTAGCCAGTAGTTTTTTGAAAAACCTTTGGTCTCTGTATCCTACAGTAACTTGGTATGGAATTAGTTTTAATTAATTTGGGGAAAGAGAAACTTCACATAAAATATATATGGCTTTGATAAAGTGACATACAAAATATCAAAGGCCTGGGCCTTCTAGTTTCAGACAAGAAGATTTTAAAAGTTTTGCATATAGGAGTCTAATATAAAAACAAGAAGACCATCATGGCCCTGGATCGATCACCTGAGCTCAAGATAGTGTGTGGAAGTGATGGTGTCACTGGCTTGAGAGATGTTGATTAAAGGTTTTTCTGTTTTTATCTCTGGTCTGCGGAGTGTTTGGCTCTAGCGAGCTAAAAAACTTTTTGAAAGAGCTGGCACTGCTGAAAATGAATCCATTCACTGTAAGTAGTAAGTCACAATCAAGGATGCCTTGGAATACCAAAGAGTTTGTTTGTCCAGTGTATGACTGTATAAGCCACTTTTGTGGAAAATGCATATTGTAGTTCAGGAGATATGCTCCAGGCAAGGGATTATGATGGAATGACAGATTGACAGATGGATGGAAGGACAAAACAGGGCAATACTATATGCCCCAAGCAAACATTGACGGAAGCATAAAAATAGAAAACTACAACGAAATGTGAAAGACAGAAGCTGGATTTTCTGTTAAGCTATTACTATCAGTGTACTTAACTTGTATACTAAATTTAAAGATTCTGGCTCAGATATGATGGAATTTTCATTAAAGAAGAACAAAAGAACGGACATTCTTCCACCCAACCCCAGACACACATACACACCTTTTGAAAGAAGGGAATGGGAATGATGGAGATATAATTCTAAAAAGATATCTGGTTACATGGTAAGAGAACTAGAGCAAGTGCCCAGAAGGTCACGAATACCCCCGGGCAGTGCCATTTCTTAATCATAAAAAATTTTAAAGTTAATGACAATGATATAAGGCAAGCTATAGTTTACAAAGTCACTGATCTATCATTCCAAGAACAACTTTCCTGGAGTAAATAGTCTTTAAGATATGAAGCAAATTTGCTGGGCCATAAAATATAGGTCACTGACCTACATATACCTGAGAAGTTAATCTGATGGTCAGACTGATACATTATACCAACTATGATGTTAATCCATTAAATAATCTAAATGATACTAAGCAAAATCACTAGACCATGAAATATAGGTCATACTGATTTATATGTACTTTAAGATGAAAGTTTGGGTCACACTCTGTCTTTATATGTAAATATGACATTTAAGTATCAAACAGTGGGAGATATAAGACAAAATCACAGGGCTATGATATATAGGTCACATAATCCCAAAATATGATAGTAATACATCAAATTGTCTTCAAGATGTAACATAAAATCACTGGACTATGAAATATAGGTCACAGTGACCTACATTTACTTTTAGGTCAACTATTGGATCATACTAATTCATAATGCCAAATAATGATGTTCATACATCAATTAACCTTCAAGATATGAGGCAAAATTACTGGACCATAAAATATAGGTCAAGGTGACCTACATTTGTTATGCTGTCAATTGTGGTGTCACACAGAACCAATATTCCAAGTATCACATTAATATATGAAAAAGTCTTCAAGATATAAGGCAAAATCACTGGAGCATGAAAATATGATCACAATGACCTTGACCTTATTGCACTGAATGTTTATGTGATAGACATGTCTGATGCCCATCCTTCTTTGTTTGTGTTGAGGTTTTATATAATCACAATGACCTTGACCTTATTACACTGAATGTTGATGTGATAGACATGTCTGATGCCCATCCTTCTTTGTTTGTGTTGAGGTTTTACGGCCCAGTCAACCCAATGGGGTCATGTTGAGCGCGGTCAGTTTACCTAGCCACGCGTTTACTGGGCAGGCTTAGTCCTCTATGCGGTTAACCAGTATTGTGCACATTCTTTCACTAGAAACTGACAACTGCCCTTCTTGAATCAGCGGAAAGGAGAGAATGACCGCAGAAAATATTTCATGATCAATCTCCACGAAAGAATGTTGCCGACCTCAGCGGGGGTTGAACCCGCGACCTCCTGGTCTCCAGTCGGACGGCACATCCAACTGAGCCACCGAGGCCGGCCCCATCCTTCTTTAAGAAGTTGTTTGTATAAACAAACTGCAACATACTACTTTATTGTAGCATTAATCCATGAAATAGTTCAAAATATATGTCAAAATCACTGAAGCATGAAAATAAGGTCACAATGAACTTGACCTTATTACACTGAATGTTGATGCGATAAAAATGTTTGATGCCCATCCTTCTTTAATAAGAGGTTGTTTGTATAAACAAACTGCAATATACTATTTCATTGGGGTGTCCTAGATTTTGACCTCTAGCCCCACCCTGGGGCATGATCCAGGGGTTCATTGATGTAGAATGGAAGAGAACCCTCCCAGGTACCCCCATACCAAATATGAAAAGTTTTTGATCAATGGCTGCAGAGATATAAGTAATCAAAAAACTTCGAAGTAAAACTTGGTTATAGAATCACATCCGGACGGATGGATGGAAGGGCGGATGGACGAATGGACAGACAGAGGAACGGACTAACGGAACAGACGAAAACTATATACTCCTTTGGCTACTTCATATGCCAGGGGTATAATTATAGCCAGTGCATTATTTAAGTGTCAGTTAGTACACCACCAAAATTTATTAGGACAAACACCTGGGTGACCTTAGTGACATTTTGCAGCAAGAAAATCAGGGGAGCTAGGCCAGAGTCACTACACAATTTAAGGTGCCTTCTGACATGCAATTATTATCTAATACACAGTCTGTTGATAGTCTTTCCTAATTGCTGTTTGAAAAGGTACCTTATGCAAGCAATGAAAGAACTTAGTAATGCTGCTTGGGTACACAGGCTACACAATGTTCTTAGTTCAACTGCCGGATTGATTGTGTTTGGGTTTAACAACACGTCAACCCTTGTGGGTCATTTTGTGTCATGTCCCAGAGAAAGAGAGAAAAAAGATAGAAGAGATAGTAGAGGAGATGAAAGAGAGGGACAGGGGAGAAAGAGGATAATGAAAGAATGTGATGAAACAGAAGAAACAAGAAAATTCCATAGGGAATTTATGTCCCCCGCCTTATTTTTATTTGAGCTGTTAAAAATGGGTAAGTTAACCAGAGGACCATTGGTCCTGTATCACTTACCTAAGTATTGAAGCAAAAAACCAGTGATAAAAAATAATTTCAGGATTCTGAAAAATCCACATGCATATCTTCAGACCATCCTTAAAGCCCATGTATAGTTTCAAAAGGATCGGCCAAAAACTGTGGGAGGAGTTAAGGGGACAAGGTACCTACTCCCTATACGCTTCTGGAGTATTAGAACTCAAAAAGTGTCTATTAGAACTCAAAAAATGTCTAAGTTAAAAATGCGGAAAAAAGTGATAAAAATTATTTCAGGATTCTAAAAAAAACCACATGCATATCTTCAGGCCATCCTAAAAGCCCGTGTAAAGTTTCAAAAGAATCGACCAAAAACTGTGGGAGGAGTTAAGGGAACAAGGTACCTACTCCCTATACACTTCTTAATATTAAAACTCAATAAATGTCTAAGTTCAAAATGTGTAAAAAGTAATAAAAAATAATTTCAGGATTCTGAAAAAACCACATGCATATCTTCAGACTATCCTTAAAGCACCTGTAAAATTTCAAAAGGATCGGCTTAAAACTGTGGTAAGAGTTACGGGAACAAGGTACCTACTCCCTATACGCTTCTGGAGTATTAGAACTCAAAAATGTCTAAGTTAAAAATGCGGAAAAAGTGATAAAAATTATTTCAGGATTCTGAAAAAACCACATGCATATCTTCAGGCCATCCTAAAAGCCCACGTAAAGTTTCAAAAGGATCGGCCAAAAACTGTGGGAGGAGTTCAGGGAACAAGGTACCTACTCCCTATACATTTCTGTAATATTAGAACTCAAAAAATGTCTAAGTTCAAAATGTGTAAAAAGTGATAAAAAATAATTTCAGGATTTTGAAAAAACCACATTCATATCTTCAGACCATCCTTAAAGCACCTGTATAGTTTTAAAAGGATCGGACAAAAACCGTGGGAGGAGTTAAGGGGACCAAAAATTCGGAACCACGCACCACGGAAAGCCGAAAACAGTGTTCCTCCGCTTTTCTTCGAAAAGGGGACAATAAGAACATTCCCCCTCTACCCTTAATTGCAGCAAGGACAGCAAGCCTTGCACAAATGGAAGCCAATGTTAGTTGAATGGTCCAGTGACGCAAGATACACGACACCTTTGCCTCACCCAACCACCCCCTCAACTGCCTGAAGATACCTTTCATATGATGGGGCTCAAACTTTTGATATCTTTATTCTGGCTGTAGTTTTGATTTCTGTCTGCTGGTTGATCTGGTTTTGCTTTGGGTTTTTTTTTTGTTTTTTGTTGTTTTTTTTTCATAAATGTACAAAACTAATGACAGTGGTTTAGAGACCTTAGGACAGGCCTCTGTGGCCTAGTGACTAAGAGCCCTGACTCTTAAACATTAAGTCTCTCACTGCTGCAGGTTCCAGCCCTTGTTCACATTTGAAATGCCAAGTTCTGCAACAGAAGGTTGGGTGTTTTTCCTCTGGGTATTCATGTTTTTGAAATCGGCAAGATTTCGAAACTGGTCTAGGAGGAGATATCATTTAGAGATTTTTCTTTTCTTAACTCTGAAAGCAATCTTCTTCAGACAATGCAGGATGCACAGATGCACAATGGACAACGGACAGAGGGTGATCACAATATCTCATTCTTGAGCACTCTGTGCTCAGGTGAGCTAGCAATTGACCTTTCATAAAAAAATGTTCAGGTGAACCCAGGGATATCTTTTTTTTTTCAAACTTTACTGGGCCCATGTCCCCAATGCTGCACAATAAGCACCAGGCCCACTGGTCCTTTGGTTCTGGAGAAGAAGATTTTTAAAGCATTTTTACCATAAAATTATATGGGTGTGGCGTAGTGGTGTACCGATGATCAGGTGGTATCGATTAGCGGCGTGCTAGAAGCTCCCAATTCCGATAATCGATTGAACTTTCTCACAATCGATCATCGGCAAACTGATTGACGCTGCATGTTTTCAATTAACCACGTGGGGTAAAACAAACAGTTACTTATTGATGTACTCAGAGACTATACTTGAGTATTCACGGAAGTGTTTTCACAGTGTATGAGGACATTTGTCACTGATTACACAACTCATTGACCATAAAGATTTGTGACAATAAGCCGCTGCTTTTGATTTACAAAACTACGCAGTAGAAGGCGGGGCAGAGCAAGTTTCTTTTATTGGCTAGTGTGTAGTTATGACGTGTCATTCAGATTCACCAAGCCTGCCGACTGGTTCACGGTTGATTTGATGAAACAGAATCATTCTGTACAACAGATGGGCGGAAATAATGTGTAAACTGTTAAAGTCAAATGTATTGATAGTTCATGTTCCCTAAAATTAAGCTACCTGGTTCTATGACTCGCACAAATGTCCATTTTGATGTATTTTTTGCCGCTGAAAATTTCTGAATGGAACAAATTCTTCAAAGTTTATTATCAATTAAAAGTGTCATAGCACTAGTAAAACAGCTTCAGCCCTTCAGACTAGTGTATCTGTCTTTTGTTGTTGTTTTTTTTTCACCCAGTTTTTCATTTAAAATCAATAAAGCAACGCTGAAATTTACCGATTGCACACTAGTACCCGACACTGGACTAGTAGTCGGACATTTTCATTTTAATTCTTCCTGAACCATACAGGTGGGTTGAAGCTCATTCAATGTCTTAAACAGCATTTTAAAGCATCATAGATATGTATTCTCTCTATGTTAAGTTTTTTTATTATTATTATTTGAATCTGCAAAAAAAAAAAAAAAAAAAAAAAAACAGTTTAAATTATTAATAACATGCTTAAAGACACATTTTGGATTGCATAACACCCTAATGACTCTGAGGAGATTAAGATAAGAAATTCTTGGTGGCTTTGGCCATCCTTTCAGGTAGGGGTCTGATATGGGGAAATTAGATTTTATATCAGCAAAGTTTATGATGAAGACAGAGAAACAAATGTGGGTAATTTGGTGATAATTTGATTTTTTTTTTCTAGTTATTCAATAAAATATACCTGGTTTTTGTTCATTAGAATTGTCTCTCCCAGGCAGTTCTAATGAAACCCACAATATATATATCATGGTGAAATACAGATATTTTGCTATATGCTAATTTATCACCAAATGCCCCCTTTATTTGTTTCTTTGGATCAAATACAGAAGATTAGGAAGATAGTATGAGAAGCTTTTTGGCATAAAATACAAATTCTAAATTGTCCAAGAACTTTTTGACATATTCCATAATGTATTGTTTTACTGAAATGGAAATGGAATAATTGTGCAGTGTTCTTATTCACTTTAGAAAATAAATAAATGAATAAATAAATAAATATTTTCAATTTTATATTTCTATTTCAGTTCATTTGTACTTTTTCACAATGCAAGAAAAAAACAACACTTTTGTGTTTAGAAAAAAAAAAACTATCAAAAAAAAAAAATAATAATAATAACAATAATAATAAATAAATAAATAAAATGATACAATACAAATCAACAAATAAAATCAAGTTAAATGCAAAATTTGCAAATGAATTTATTTGATAGTAACATATTGAATACTGCTCAATTTTAAGAATTAACCCTTATATGGCCCCACCAGGAGACTTAACAGCCTTATAAAGATTCCATAATTACTTAGATAAGATAAGCCTTTGATGTGCGCTGTTATCAGGACTGTATATTGGCGGTGATCATGAAGGGGGGTCTAGCCAAAGAAGGGAAAAAATGTGTCTTTGACATAGGCCACCAAATCGCTGAAAAATAGTACTAACAAACACTTTGTAAATATAGAGTTCAGTTGTTGTGCAGTACAGTTGAATGAACTTGTAAACATATGACCATGAACAAGGATTAACAGTGAAACATGCACTCCAAAGCGAATTATTCAGGAACCGATTATAATCGGAAAATCGCATCGGCAGCAGCAACCGATGCCAACCGATGATCGATTATGATTTCCAACCGATGTCCCACCACTAGTGTGGCGGCTATCTTTGTCAAGATACAGATGCCACAAACAAACTTTTGTTGCCTCTATCTATTGAGGCTCCATGTGAAATTTAGCTTTGACTGGTCCAGAGGTTTCTGAAAAGAAGACATTTGAAGAGTGTGGACAAGGGACGGACAGACAAATGAATGGATGACTGAGCCTGCCTATACTAAAAGCTCACCTAAAAGCCTAAAAGGCTCAGGTGAGCTAAAAATAATTAGGATGTTGTCTGCACTGTTTTGCCTGGTGGAGATTGAGAATTTATCTCCTTTCTTTAGAACGGGTTTTGGTTGGTTCGTTTTGAGTTAAGCCCAGTCAACACTATTTAAGTCATGGTGGTTAACCAGTACAGAGCACAATAATTTGCCAGGAACTGGCAACAGCCCTTCTAAAATCCGTGGTAGGGAGAGACCCTTCCCTCAGAATGACGGGTTAAAATATAGTTTACATGTAATTACATGTAAAACAGCATGGCATTACATGTAGATTTACTACTTCTACGTGTAAAACCACGTAATGACATGTAAAACCATGATAATCCTGTACAGGCATGGCAAAATGCGTAAAATTTTACATGTATTTACATGTCATTTGTGGACTTAGAAAAAAATAACCTAGAAAAATATGGCATTTATATAACTTTATCAAACAAGAGGGCCATGATGGCCCTGTAACGCTCACCTGAGCAACATAGCACTTTGAGAGCCTGATCTAGAACTGATCAAAGCAAACATTCTGATCAAAGTTCAAAATGATTATAACAAAGTTTTACACTGATTTGGCCCAGTGACCTAGTTTTTGACACCAAGTGACCCAGTTTCGAACTTGACCTAGAACTCATCAAGACAAACATTTTGTGCAAGATTCATGATGATTGCTTGAAAAATGTGACCACTAGAGTGATAACAAGATTTTACGCTGATTTGGCCCGGTGACCTAGTTTTTGACCCCAGGTGTTCCAGTTTCGAACTTGACCTAGAAATCATCAAGACAAACATTTTGAGCCAGATTCATGATGATTGTTTCAAAAATGTGACCGCTAGAGTGTTAAGAAAGTTTTCTGCTGATTTGGCCCGGTGACCTAGTTTTTGACCCCAAGTGACCCAGTTTCAAACATATCCTAGAACTCATCAAGACAAACATTTTGAACAAGATTCATGATAATTGCTTCAAAAAATGTGACCGCTAGAGTGTTAACAAGGTTTTCTGTTGGTTTGTCCAGGTGACCTAGTTTTTGACACCACATGACCCAGTTTCAAACCTGACCTAGAAATCATCAAGACAAACATTTTGAGCAAGATTCATGATTATTGCTTCGAAAATGTGACCGCTAGAGTGTTAACAAGGTTTTCTGCTGATTTGGCCCGGTGACCTAGTTTTTGACTCCAAGTGACCCAGTTTCGAACTTGACCTATAAATCATCAAGACAAACATTTTGAGCAAGATTCATGATGACTGCTTCAAAAATGTGACCGCTAGAGTGTTAACAAGGTTTTCTGCTGATCTGGTCAGGTGACCTAGTTTTTGACCCCAGGTGACCCAGTTTCGAACTTGACCTAGAATTCATCAAGACAAACATAATGAGCAAGATTCATGATGATTGCTTCAAAAATATGACCGCTAGAGTGTTAACAAGGTTTTCTGCTGATTTGGCCCGGTGACCTAGTTTTTAACCCCAAGTGACCCAGTTTCAAACTTGACCTAGAAATCATCAAGACAAACATATTGAGCAAGATTCATGATGATTGCTTTGAAAATGTGACCGCTAGAGTGTTAACAAGGTTTTCTGCTGATTTGGCCCGGTGACCTAGTTTTTGACTCCAAGTGACCCAGTTTCGAACTTGACCTATAAATCATCAAGACAAACATTTTGAGCAAGATTCATGATGACTGCTTCAAAAATGTGACCGCTAGAGTGTTAACAAGGTTTTCTGCTGATCTGGTCAGGTGACCTAGTTTTTGACCCCAGGTGACCCAGTTTCAAACTTGACCTAGAATTCATCAAGACAAACATAATGAGCAAGATTCATGATGATTGCTTCAAAAATATGACCGCTAGAGTGTTAACAAGGTTTTCTGCTGATTTGGCCCGGTGACCTAGTTTTTAACCCCAAGTGACCCAGTTTCAAACTTGACCTAGAAATCATCAAGACAAACATATTGAGCAAGATTCATGATGATTGCTTCAAAAATGTGACTGCTAGAGTGTTAACAAGGTTTTTTGCTGATCTGGCCAGGTAACCTAGTTTTTAAGCCCAGGTGACCCAGTTTCGAACTTGACCTAGAAATCATCAAGACAAATATATTGAGCAAGATTCATGATGATTGCTTCACAAATGTGACCGCTAGAGCGTTAACAAGGTTTTCTGCTGATCTGGTCAGGTGACCTAGTTTTTGACCCCAGGTGACCCAGTTTCAAACTTGACCTAGATTTAATAGAGGCAAACATTTTGAGCAAGTTTCATCAAGATTGGGTCAAAACTATGACCTGTAGAGTGTTAACAAGTTTTTCCTTTGATTTGACCTGGTGACCTAGTTTTTGACCCCAAGTAACCCAGTATTAAACTTGACCTAGATTTTATAGAGGCAAACATTCTGACCAAGTTTCATCAAGATTGGGTCAAAACTGTGACCTCTAGAGTGTTAACAAACTAATTGTTGACGACGAACGACGGACGACGACGGACGACGGACATAGGGTGATGACAATAGCTCACCCTGAGCTTTTGCTCAGGTGAGCTAAAAATAGTCTGTAAAAGAAGCCAGCTCTGGACTTAGTAATTTTCAACACGTAAAAATGCATAAAAATAAGAACTTTGGAGTTTTTGTGTACAAGATACTGTTGTCTGGTTGGTCAGTTTCAAACTTTAGTATATTCAGTCTCAAAGCATGAAGTCACATGGAGCACTGGAGATATAAAATGCTGTTCTTTTCAAAACATTTTGCTATAAAATATTTGAACACAGGAGGATAGCTTAATAAAAAAAATGTGAGTTATTTTAACACTTTCTCAGTATTCCATTTTGATGCATTATAAACTGGCACCAAAAGGCAGCTAAGCTTTTGTGGTAGTTTCTTACGTACATGTAGTGGGTGGGGTAGATCAGTTTTCTTTTGAATTTCATTCAAAATTATTCTACTCCTTGGTGTTTAATATATGTCATGTTTTCAGTTGGAAAAATGAACATTTTTAATACTGCTTATTAACTGCTTGAAAAAAAAGATTATTTATTCCAGGTCTATGGCTTTCAGTTAATTTATTTTAATTAACTCTTAAAAATTGGACACCAAAAATGTCAAAAAAAATTAGGCCTGAGCAAATAATGTAGATCTGGATGAGGGCACTCTGTTGTGCACACATTTTTTTTTTTTTTTTTTTTTTTTTCAAAGATTTGACCTAGTCTTTGACCTGACATGATTCAGTTTGAAACTTGACCTAGTAATTGTCAAAACAAACTTTATCACAGTTTCATGATGATCCAGTGAAAAATGAAGCCTCTATATTATGTACACAAAGTTTTTCAGTGATTTGACCTAGTGACCTAGTCTTTGAACCAACATTACCTGTATCAGATCTTGTCCTAGATATTATTCATGGAAACATTTGAATGAAATTTCAAAAATATTCAATGGAAAATGAAGCCTATAGTGTGTGCACAAGTTTTTTCTTAGATTACACCTACTGACCTAGTTTTTTTGCCAAAAGTGGCCCATATTTGAACTTGGCCTAAACACTGGCAAAAAAAACATTCTGACAAACTTTTGTGAACATTCTTAAAAAATGAAGCCCCTATTGTGTACACAAGGTTTTTCAAATATTTGATCTAGTAACCTAGTTTTCAAACCCACATGACCCATATTTTAACTTAACATATATAGTCTTCAAGCAAACATTCAAACAAAGTTTCATAAAGATTTGATGGAAAATGAAACCTCTATTATGTATACAAGATTTTTCTAAGATTTGACCTTGTGACCTAGTTTCTGACCTGCATAACCGAGATTCAAACTTGGCCTAGATATTTCATGCAGATAAAAATTTCAGAGAAAGCTGCATTAGATTGGATCAAAACTGTGCCCTCTAGAGTGTATATGCAAGCAATAGCTGACAGACAGATGGACAGACTGATGGATGCATGTCCCAACGTACACGGAACATCATGGTATATCCCAAAAGCTCACCATAAGCACTTCTTGCTCAGGTGACCTAAAAGTATCACAACTACATCTGATATTACTATGAATTTCCCATTTACATGTAGAGTTTTATTACATGTAGAGCCGGCCTAGGTGGCTCCAACTGGAGACCAGGAGGTCGCGGGTTCAACCCCCGCCGAGGTTGGCAACATTCTTTCATGGAAATTTGATCATGAAATATTTTCTATGGTCATTCTCTCCCTTCAGCTGATTCAAGAAGGGCAGTTGTAAGTTTCTGGCGAAAGAATGTGCACAATACTGGTAAACCACTTAGAGGACTAAGCCTGCCCAGTAAAAATGTGGTTAGGTAAACTGACCGTGCTCGACATGACCTCACTGGGTTGACTGGGCCGTAAAACCTCAACAGAAACAAATTACATGTAGAATTTTACATGTAGAATTTTATGCGTAAAATTTTACAGGCAGAATTTTTATGCATAAAATTTTACTTGTAGAATTTTACGCATAAAATTTTACATGTAGAATTATACATGTAAACCAAATTGTATTCCAAGATTTACATGTTGAATTTTACGTGCAGAATTTGACATGTAAATCTGAAAATTTGTGATCTTGACTACATGTATTAACACGTCAAAAATACCTGTTCATTGAAAACTGACATGTAATTACATGTCATTACATGGAAAAACATGTAATTACATGTAAAATTTTACATGTCAAGTCTCTTCTCATCAGTTGTTCTCTCCTTTTTGATTTTTATGTACTAACACGTAAAAGCCCGTAAATGGACGGGCCAATACTCCGCATTATCTGGCATTACATGTCAAGACACGTAAATACATGTCTTTACATGTTTTTCTGAGGAAAGGGGAATAACCATAGAAAATATTTCATGATCAATCTCCACAGAAGAATGCCACCAGATCTGGCTGGGATCGAACCTGCGACCTCCTGATCACCAGTTGAATGTGCATCTGACTTAGCCACTGAGACTGCTTAGAACAAGTCTATTAATGATGTGTATAGTTGAAAAGGGTTGTGGTTTTGGACCACCATGAGGTTAAAATTCAATTTTAAACCAGAGAATTGAATCAACTTCCACCAAGTTTGGAACGACTGCTTGTATAATAATGATCTGACTACTTTTACACTAATGATTAGACATAGGCTTGTGCCTCACTGCAGGAAACTTCTCACAGCAAATTGCCTTGTCATGCAAATACAGCTCATTCATAAATAACCACATGGTAATATTTACCTATTTGGGCATGAATTATTCTCATATGCATGTGCATAGACCAAGGTAAATTGCATCGGCTAAAGCTGACTAAATATTTTCCTAGCTCTTCACTAAGGCCATTATAATCTGTATGCACTCACCAAGTTTACCCGAATTTTTTACCTTTCTATCTTACATTAATTGGGATGCATCCACTGTGCAACTTAGGCAGGACAAGAAGAAATTCCTGTATTCCATGTGAAGGAACTTCCATAGTTGTGATTAGCACTTTAAGGGTCAACCCATTGTATACTGAATAGACTTTCCCAAACTATATATTGACAGTCCAATTTCAATTTTAGGTACGTCCAGCTATGAGATTTACATATTTCTAGAGAAAAATGGCTAAACTATTTGCAAACAGTGGAGATCCTGATCAGACGCCACATTCTGCAGCGTCTGATCTGGGTCTGCACTGTTTGCCATGTACCCTTTTACGGGTCTCCCAACTACAATGGGTTATACCGCTACCTGTTTATGCATGTAGTAAATGTACCATACTAAAGAGGTTAAAGTGACAGGACAATTTCATCAGTCTATGAACACAACATGTTTTGTGGAGAAGTAAGAAAACTGTCAATATTGAAACAAATTGTTCATCACTGGCAGATGTCATGCCTTTGGCATGGTATAAGTTAAATTTAACACTTGCCCTGTTGAATAAATTAAGATGCCACACCCACTTCTAATTTTCAGCCAATCAGATTGCTTGATCCTGATTTTTTCTATAAATTCACATACTTAATGGCAAACAGTGCAGATCCTGATCAGTTGGCTTCTTCAGGATCTACATTGTTTGCAAAGGCATGGTATATCTGGGTTCAGCAGGACAAGGGTTAATTAAGAATTTAAATAATATTTGTATGCTTATCACTTAACTCCGAACCTCTTCTGCCAAACCCCCTCCCCCCTCAACACCCCCACCTTCCAGGAACTGTTTGCTAGCATATTTTAACTTTAAAATGCCTTATCAGATACTGATAGTTTCAATCTACGAAAACATCACAATGTTTGACAATAGTCAAGGAATATTGACCATACGTATAGATCTATATAAGACATGTTTTTCAACCCAAAAATATTGATATTTGTTCTTATTTCTCCAGGAAAATATATGTTGTGGTACTCATTAGAAGTGCCTCTGCTAGGCATGAGTACATAACATATGTTTTCATGGAGAAATAAGAAGCCAAGAGCTTCTAATAAGTACCCCAAAATACATGTGTATGTTTTCATGGAGAAATAAGAGGCAAGGCACTTTTGATGAGTACCACAAGATATGTTTTCATGGAGAAATAAAAGTGAATCATTTTTGATGAGTACTACAACATATGTTTTCATGGAAAAATAAAAGTGAATCACTTTTGATGAGTACTACAACATATGTTTTCATGGAGAAATAAAAGTGAATCACTTTTGATGAGTACCACAAAATATGTTTTCATGGAGAAATAAAAGTGAATCACTTTTGATGAGTACCACAAGATATGTTTTCATGGAGAAATAAAAGTGAATCACTTTTGATGAGTACCACAAGACATGTTTTCATGGAGAAATACAAAGTGAATCACTTTTGATGAGTACCACAACGTATGTTTTCATGGAGAAATAAAAGTTGAGGCACTTTTGATGTGTACCATAACATATGTTTTCATGCAGAAATAAGAGGTGAGGTGCTTCTAATAAGCACCACAACATATGTTTCCATGGAGCAATACAGGGCTGGGTGCTTCTAATAAGTACCACAACATATGTTTTCATGCAGAAATAAGAGGTGAGGTGCTTCTAATAAGTACCACAATATATGTTTCCATGGAGAAATAAGAGGTGAGGTGCTTCTAATAAGTACCACAATATATGTTTCCATGGAGCAATACAGGGCTGGGTGCTTCTAATAAGTACCACAAGATATGTTTTCATGGAGAAATAAAAAGTGAGGTGCTACTAATGAGTACCACAAGATATGTTTTCATGGAGAAATAAAAGGTGAGGCACTTCTAATGAGTACTACAACATATGTTTTCATTGAGAAATAAAAGGCGAGGTGCTTCTAATAAGCACCACAACATATGTTTCCAGGGAGCAATACAGGGCTGGGTGCTTCTAATGAGTACCACAAGATATGTTTTCATGGAGAAATAAAAGGTAATGCACTTCTAATGAGTACTACAACATATGTTTTCATTGAGAAATAAGAGGTGAGGTGCTTCTAATAAGCACCACAACATATGTTTCCATGGAGCAATACAAGGCTAGGTGCTTCTAATGAGTACCACAACATATTTTTTTCATGGAGAAATAAGAGGTGAGGTGCTTCTAATGAGAACTACAATATATGTTTCCATGGAGAAATAAGAGGTGAGGTGCTTCTAATGAGTACCATAATATATGTTTCCATGGAGCAATACAAGGCTGGGTGCTTCTAATGAGTACCACAATATATGTTTTCATGGAGAAATAAAAGGTGAGGTGCTTCTAATAAGCACCACAACATATGTTTCCATGAAGCAATACAGGGCTGGGTGCTTCTAATGAGTACCACAAGATATGTTTTCATGGAGAAATAAAACGTGAATCACTTTTGATGAGTACCACAATACAGTAAAGATCCAATATATCACGGTCCTCGGGGTCCAGAGTCCGCTATCACGATATAAACGGAGCGCGATATAAGTCCAGACATGTACCATGCATGTATAACGGCATGCATAACTCGCTTGGTTCGGTAGTTTGCTGAGACATCACGGATATATGGCATTCAGTCGTGCTGTCACCATATTTTCTAATTAAAATTGGATTAGAATTGCTCAATGGCATAATTTACAACGGTGTGCAATGTCTAACAAGTAATTTCAATCGAAACCAGCGATAAACTCCCTTTGCTTATTATTGTGTTGCAGGTGCAAAAAACAACAACAAAAAACAACAAAAAAACTCGTTTATCAAAGTGAATTTCTTTTTATTTTAGTTTTATTGTTATTTTTTTTTTTTTTTTTTGACGCAGTTGTTTTCCTTTGAAATATTTATTGCTACAGAAGTGTAAAATAAGCGGACTATGATCTGTGTATGTGGGACAGAAACATCGTATGACTACTGTCTTGTAAAATTTGCTGGTGTTGAAAAGGAGGTGGACCGTTTTCACTTGTTGAGCATTGATTGTGTTGGGGTTTAAAGACACGTCAACCCTTGAGGGTCATTTTGTGTCGTCTCCCAGAGAAAGGGAGAAAAGAGATAGAAGAGAGAGTAGAGGAGAGAGTAGAGGAGATGAAAGAGAGGGACAGGGAAGAAAGAGGAACAGGAATGAAAGTGAAGAAACAGAAGAAATAAAAACATTCCCCCTCTACCCTTACCCACTACAAGGATAGCAGGCCTTGCCCAACTGTAAGCCAATATCAGTTGGACGCCCCAGTGATGTAAGATACACAGCACCTTCGCACCACCCGACCACCCCCACTTGTTGAGCAAAATTAGTTTGTGGGCATCATTGACTGATTGAGCATTGAGTAGATCTGTGTACTCAATGATGATAATGATTATGACAATAACGGTGATATAATTTATTGTTTCCAGTTATAATCAACGTGTGCACTGACTGACACTAAGTGGATTGTTTGTTATAATACCTGACACGACTTAGCGTCCAGATAGGCGCGAAAAATCAGTTACCGGAGGGGGAACACGTTTTTTTTTTTTTTTTTTCTGAAGTTAAATAAAACAACAAACATTTTATGTTTTTAAATTTGTTTTTGCTTATGGAAAATTTGGGAGCCATGGCCGATTCGCGATATACTGGATTTCCCCAAATAACGGACCGCGATGTATTGGATCCAAACTGTATATGTTTTCATGGAGAAATAAGAGGTGAGGTGCTTCTAATAAGCATCACAACATATGTTTCCATGGAGCAATACAAGGCTAGGTGCTTCTAATGAGTACCATAACATAATTTTTTCATGGAGAAATAAGAGGTGAGGTGCTTCTAATGAGTACCACAATATATGTTTTCATGGAGAAATATGAGGTTAGGTGCTTCTAATGAGTGATATGTTTTCATGGAGAAATATGAGGCAAGATGCATCTAATGAGTACCACAACATATATTTTCATGGAGCAATGCAAGACTGGGTGCTTCTAATGAGTACCACAACATATGTTTTCATGGAGAAATACTGTATTCGACCAAATTACCACACTGTGCGCTTAGGTTTTTTTCAAAATTACTGGGAAAATTTGTAGTAAAATATGTATCCACCTACTAAAAGTAAAATTTAAATACAAGATCAGCAAATGACTTATCTAAAGGTGTTTATTCGATGTTTTTGTGTTTTTATTTCTGATTTTCTTTATGAAAGCATATGCTGTGAGTACCTGTCGGTGCAATTCAAATGAGTACCCATAACATATGCCTTTATAAAGAAGTAGACAAAAAAAGTACATTGGTTGTTATCTGAAGACTATGGAATAGTTTGACTGTGTGCTTATAGGGATAGGTGAGGTATTTAGGTTGTATACGGTAAGTGGTGAGGTTCTTCTAACGAATAAGTGGTGAGGTTCTTCTAACGAATACCACAACATATGTTTTCATGGAGAAATAAGAGGTGAGGTGGCTCTAATGAGTACCACAACATATGCTTTAATGAAGAAGTAAGAAGCAAGGCGCTTCTAATAAGTACCACAACATGTTTTCATTGAGAAATATGAGGTGAGGCGCTTCTAATAAGTACCACAACATATGACTTCATGGAGATTTCTTTTATTTGGGTTTTACAGCCCTTTCAAGAATACCTTACTTATATTGAGTTGATCATTCATCAAAGGTGGGCGAAAACCGGAGAACCCAGGGAAAAACCACCTGACCATCCATAAGCAGAACTTGGCTTTCCCACATGTGACCCGAGCAAGGCTCGAACTACAGCGGTGAGAAACCTAATGGATTAAAAGTCAGCTCTCTTACAGTACAGCTTTCACGATGGTTATATCGTTCGCTCTAATGCGCGATCGCGGAAAAGATTAAATCCCACGCTATTCCCGCGCTTATCCCACGCTAAACCCGCGCTAAACCCACGCTAAATCCGCGCTCAGCTCGCGCTGGGATATCATGCAGCGTGAAAACGATCACGCTCGCGCTAGCTTCCACTCTTATCCAGGCTCACCTTATGCAGTCTCAGGTAAAAATGCTCGAGTTATCTGAACGTAAAATTTTGAATATAAAAAAAGTATATGCACATTTCTCCTAACATACATGTACAACAAAATAGAATAATGATTTATAATTGACTTATTATGTTTAGTCAGAACACAAATAAACTACAAAGTAATGTGTGATTTTGTAGTGTTTTAGTTGTAATTTTATTCTTCCCAACAGCGAAGCCCCAAAACAATCTGCACAATCTGGTCAGGGTCTTCGTTGTTCGCCTTACGTATTCTACACGGTCCCTAGAAGAATCTTAGCAGAATGTACAGATGCCGACAATCACGTTTTCCCCTAAACCTGACAAATTCTATATTCAGGCTGGCTCATTTTTCCCGTGTCACTTTAGCAGCGGAAATGTCCCTTTTTTAAACCATCTTATTGTTTGTTTACCAATTTATCATGCTTCTCTTCCTAAGTCGGAAATTCCCGCCTTTCACCCATTATTTTCAAGGTTAGCACGTGCTGCTGCTGCCAAGAAAACTGCTTGAACCTCTGGAGCGCTGCTGAAAATTTTAGAGCAGATGCCGATCTGTTTTCAGTATTTTACCGCAAGAAGGCTGAACTTTTCATGTGAATCGTCTGCCAAGCAAACGGTCCATATGTAATGTCACGCCTTATTTGTCCCGTTATTTGCACTGGAAAATAAAGAAAAAAATATGAAAATGCCGTCTGCTGAATGTGCTGAGCGCTTCAAGTATTAAGGGAGGCCTTAAGGAGTATGGATACATTTCATTTGTCATGGGAGGCAGAAACGGACTGGCTGAAAGGTATCTACACTTCTCGGATCGAGGCCTCGGCGGTTTCTCATGATGACTGGACCAGGGTTAGGGCTGTCCATTTAAATCACCACTAAATGATGCTGGTGATTTGATGTCTTATGTCTCTTTCAACATAAATTATTTAAGTCATACCGAGATTATAGAACGCGGCGTCTGATCAGGGTCTTCACTATTTGCAAAAAAAAAAAAAAAAAAAAAAAAAAAAAAAACAGTTTAGCCATCTCCAGCAATACCTAAATCTAATAGCCGGATGCTCCTAAAATGGGTGGACTCTCTGTCTCTCTCTCTCTCGCAAATATGATATGCCTCTTTTCGAACTATAAGTTGTTAGCACTGACTTTATTTGAAAGAATGTTATCGCACCGGCTGGAATGGAACGCGAGACCTGGTCGCGGATTTGATTCTTGATCCCTACAGATTGTGCGGTTTATTAGTAAACACACATGTATTTGCTATGGTCATTCGCTCCTTCTGCTGCTTCAAGATCGGCAGTTACAAGTTTCTGACGGAAGGGTGTTCAGTGAACTGGTTAATCGCTAATGTAATAAGCCTGCCCCCTCTTCATCCCATTTCGGATGGGCCCCGACTCGTAAAGCAATTGCAGTTAGCTCCCGCTCCCTTTAGTCAATTGCAGTTAGCTCCCTTAAAACAGTAAAACCTGCAGTGTGAGCACTTTGCCCGGCATTTATCACGGTACAAATAAATATTATGTTATGTTATTTGCTTCCAGTATATAGATTTAAAACATTATATTTAAAGGCTTACAGAGTATTCTTCAGAACTTTCGTTCTCATGTAAAGTGTTCTGTTTTTGTGACTTCAGCATCCGATATGCAAAACCAAGACCTCAATTTATTTAACGAATAAAACAGACGCACATGTAAATCTAGCATCGGCGGGGAAGCGGCTTCAAAATGATATATATTATATACCCTTGCGGACATTCTAGGCAGAGTCTTCCTGGGTAGAAACCAATGCTAAGTTATGAAGATAAGGTGTCTTGCTCAAGGACACAACACTTTGTGCTCCCGGGTATCGAACACGAAATTTCTGGATTACCACTCAGGGCTAATTCAATAGACGACAAATAAACGGTTATTTTTTTTTTATTTCCCAGAAAACAGCAGATTTGACATTTCATGCAGTAGAAAACAGGATTTGACATTTCATGCAATGGAGACAATTTGCATGAAATGTCAAATTGAAGAATGAGAAAAATATTCAAAATGCTTGTTGAAAATTTTACTCAGAGTGCTGCGTAAAGGTTTGCACAAACACTACGCGCACGAGTGTGTGTATGGCAAACCAACAATAAAATTTGTATGAAGAGTCAGGTCAGCATGCACACTCTGAACCTGCACATCAGTAGTCTGATCAGAGCCTTCGCTAATCAGATGTACCTCCTGTAATCTCTGGATATAACAAAACGTCTCGTGCGACAAGCGAATACTCGGGTGAGTCTGCGCAACTGCACATTCTGATCAGAGCATTCGCTGATCGTATTAACCTTCGATAGCCGGACTGTCCAAAGCGGGATCAACAGTGCGACTGCAATAGCACATTCTGATCAGACCTTGGGGTGGGGGAGGGGGCGGTAACTTTGGGGTAATTTTGGTACGGGTGTGCGAGCCAGTATTTCAAAACCTACCCTATTCATATACCCGCCTTTGAAAAAAAAAAAAAAATCGGACCCATTCATATACTTGATCATCTAAAATGTTGACCTATTCTTTGATTTTTTTGTACCCACTTTTTTGCTGGTTGTTACACAAATATCACAGTCAATTCATGTAATACCAAGAGGATAAGCAGCCTCGAAAAATCTCTGAGCGAAAAACATGTGCATATACCAGGATGTCGCCGGTCTCGGTGGCTCAGTTGGATGCGCCGTCCGCCTGGAGACCAGGAGGTCGCGGGTTCAACCCCCGCCGAGGTCGGCAACATTTTTTCGTGGAGATTGATCATGAAATATTTTCTACGGTCATTCTCTCCCTTCCGCTGATTCAAGAAGGGCAGTTGTCAGTTTCTGGCGAAAGAATGTGCACAATACTGGTTAACCTCTTAGAGGACTAAGCCTGCCCAGTAAACGTGTGGTTAGGTAAACTGACCGCGCTCGACATGACCCCATTTTTGACTGGGCCGTAAAACCTCAACACAAACAAATACCAGGATGTCAGAAAAATGGGCCCTTTCACATAGGAAACCAGAAAAATCGGGCCATTCATATACCTTTTGCTGAAAAAAGGGGGCCAATCATATACCTGGCAGTGCTGAAAAAGGGGGCTATTCGGCACGCACATCCGTACTATGCCATATATAGGACCCCTGCCCCCGAGGATCAGACCCTTCGATGATCATACAGTATGCACCGTCTGTGCACTCAGGGCTATCCAAGAAGCTTGCTTTATATAGTGGGTCGATGCACAGACTGACCTGAGTCTTTGCTGGTCATACATACATTGTAGTATTGTAGGTTTTGTCCGGCGCGGGCATCGTAAATTATACTTCATTCATAATAACCTTGTACCGACGTAGACGGCCCAGTCAAAACTATTTCGGTCTTGTCGAGTCCGCATACATTTCCAGGGCAGGCAGACATTAGCTGTTAATCATTTCAGCAGAAACTGACAACTGCCCTTCTTTTCTTTCATATACGTTGATGAGTGAGCCTACTTTTGGAGTCATGGCCCTTTGAACATCGAGAATATCATAGTGATTTCTGTAATATATTTGTGTTCGCTCTGTAACTTGAAAACAATTCAAGATATTTCTTGAAACTTAATTAATTTATTAACAGAGTTATGACACTTGCTTGATGTTAGTATAGTGGCGGGGCATGGTGCAATATCTGCGACCCATTTATAAAATATTTAACAGTATGACATATTAGGAAAGGGTGCCTCGGAGTCGGTGGTGTAGTGGTAAAGCTGCTCGCCTTGTAACCCATGCAGGGGTCATGAGTTCCATCCCAGGCTTCTTCAGTCTTTCATATGAGACTTTAAACCAAGGCCCCCATCTCTCCATGACCTAACTGTTAGTTGGACGTAAAACACTCACTCACTCATCTGAATTGTCATCAGCTTGAAGGTGAAAGACACCTTCTGAAGACACCAGTATTGGCTTTAATTAAGAAAAGCATACACTCGGAGAATGATCTTGAAAAGCACAGAGGCCAAAGAAGCTCATACAAACAGCGAAGACTGATTCGCAGGTTGATCTTAGTATTCACTGGTCGCACAGGTCTCATCGTCCTAAAAGTGTTTTCCAAATTGTCATGATTCCTGTTCCCCCAAATTACAATGTAGTTTCATTCTCTTGTTCTCTGAGGCGTCTAATCTGGGTCTGCACTGTTTGCACAGGCCTATCTATTCCAATACTTAGGTTCTTTATAATTTTAATACGTGCCAGTTTTGTGTTCATTTCTGACGAGAAAAGGCTCTATAAATTAAGTTGTGTTTTTCTCCCGAAGCGGTTTCCCGCCACGATTTCACGTGACGTTACCGCTGCGAGCACGTGGTTTCTTCATGCGGGGCAAGGGAAAGAATGTTGCTTTGTGACTGTTGCATTTTCTGGGTATTTTAATAATCCTAATGTTCTCAATATATAGATGATGTAAAAGAATAACAGTGCCAATATTTATTTTTACCCTGGTAAATGCGGGGTAAGGCCCTCACTCTAGGTTTTACTGTTTAAAGGGAGCTAATTGCATATGCCTTGATAATGAAATCAGCATTTCTTTTATGAATCAGGGGCGGATCCAGGACGATTTCTGAAAGGGGTTCGATTTGATCTAATTTCCGTACTTACTCTACGTATTCGGACAGACATGCCTGAGCAAACAGTGTAGACCCAGATCAGACGCCACAGAACGCATTTGAACCTTCACTGAAACGGGGATGTATTTAACCAGAGATTTGTAATCTCTTCTAGAACTGAAGTTTACATGTACATGCCTGTTTGTCACCACAACCGGCAAAATCTGACCGCCCTTGCATCGGAAGATGATCTGAGTCTTCACTGGTCGCACGTCTTATGTCCTAAAAGTGTTTCCAAATTTCCATGTTCCCTGTTCCCCCTCACTAGTTCCATTCCCCTTTTCTCTGCGGCGTCTGATCTGTGTCTACACTTTGCATAGGCCTTTCTGTCCCAATACTTAGGTTCTACTTTTTATACATGCAAGTTTCATATGCAGTTCTGACGAAAAAAATTCTGTATAATTTAACGCACATAAGTGTGTTTTTCTCTTATCTGTATCCGCCTCGATTTCTCGTGACGTTACCGTTACGAGCATGCGGTTTCTTCATGCGGGGCAAGGGAATGTGACTGTTGCATCTTCCGGGTATCTCCGCTTGTATTTTTGTAATCTATATTGGAAATGCGAGCGTCCCAGAATTGTGTGTCGTCGTCTGGTGGCGTATCATTGCAACTTTGGAAAATATTTTAAGAGAACAAGGGAATGAACCTAATTTTTGGGGACACGGAGTGCGGCGATTGGGAAAACTCATTTGGTACAATGAGACTTTTGCGACTAGTGCAGACTCAGATCAACTTACGCATCCGCATGAGAATGGATGATATAACCTCCACGCTGACTGTACTATATGATGGAAAAACAAATAAATAAAAATCGGCCAGGTATTTTTCGTCAAATTACACCAAGGAACTCCGGTTAACGTCGGGCTGTACATGCTGGTCGCATATGCAATAACTCATCTAAACCGCTAACAAAAAAAAAAAAAAAAAAAAAAAAAGAAGCATTTTATTGCCAGATTGTGAAATACTTCCCCGACTGGACATAAATTAAGTTGAAGGGGAATCTCAATTTCCCGACGGACAATTTGTATTTGTCGCGTAGGCATTGAGATCACAAATAAGCGAAATGATATAAAACAAGGAAGACTCGGCTCAGGTTGCGCAAGTCCACACATACATGTAGATAATGTGCAATTTTATTTATTGTGCTGTGGTTTTCTGTCAACAGAATGAGAACTTCTGGATCAAAATCTACTGCAAAAGTACCGTGAATCGATCTTTATTCACAGACTCACCTGTGATAGAAATATTTTACTACTGTCGTTAATCCTTTCCACGCTTGTCACGCTCGTGCCAGTAATACGTTTCGCGCTACGATTACGTAACCTCGCGTTCCATTCTTCACGCGTCGCGCAAAACCCACGCTAAACCCGCGCTAAACCCACGCTTGTTTCGCGCTAACGAGCAAAATTTTTTATCGTGGAGCGCGAACGATATAACCTTCGCGAAACTTGTACTGTATCCACCAAGCTATGGGAGCCTGCGACTTCATGGAGGAATAAGTGGTGACATTCTTCTTATGAGTACCACCACATATGTTTTAATGGTAAAATAAGAGGAGAGGCACTTCTAATGAGTACTAATAGATATGTTTTCATGGAGAAATAATAGGGGAGGCACTTCTAATAAGTACCACAACATATGTTTTAACAAAGATATAAGAGAAGATGCACTTCTAATGAGTACCAATACTAATGTTTTCATGGAGAAAAAAGAAAAATGTTTACCACTTATCTAGAGCTATGACACAAGCCAGCTTTACTGCTGGTCACTTTATACAAAAGGATGATGGCATTGTTGTAGACTGGCTCCAGTCTCTAGTGACTAAATATTTTTTCCTTATAATCTGTTTAATAATCCACAAAAATAAAACCAAAGTAATATCATGACTATAAAGGCTGGTCACTTGTGACCAGCCTTTATAGTCATGATATTTTTTTTTTTATTTTAGGGGATTATCAAACAGGGTTATGAGAGAAATATTTAGTCACTACAGATTGGAGCCAGTCTAGCATTGTTGTTGAATTGAAAGGTAGGAAAGACCTCCAGGAAGAGCCTACAAATGATATCAACAGGCATAGCTCCAGATAAGGCACTTCTTTCAACTGAAATTTGTTGATACTTTCTTATTTCTCAGCAAAAACATATGGTGTGGTAACTCATTAGAAGCACGCCACCAAGGTGCTTCTAATAAACTAGTTAAGAAGTGCCTGTGTGATGGGAATACTCATTAGAAAAGCCTCTGTACCAACATCGTGTTTTCGTGCAGAAAATAAGAAAATGTTTACCTCAGAGGAATTGTTAAGGAGTTTTAGATGACAATTATGGGATACTTTTCTCCAGTTCTCCATAAAAACACCTATCACCAGACAAATGCGCATCTGACTGAGCCCGTAGGCCTGCCTAATTTTAGTGGCAAAACTACCGTATTCGATCTAATTACCGCACATACCCCTATAAGCGCACAGTCAAGAAATTCCGAAGTCTTCAGATTACAGCCAGTGTAATTTTTCTTTACTTCTTTTTAAAAGCATATGTTGTGGGTACTCATTTGAATTGCATCGACTTGTCGATGCAATTCAAATGAGTGCCCACAACATATGCTTTTATAAAGAAAATTATAAACAATCACATAATCATCATCAAATAAGTCCTTTTTCTGATCTTTTTTATAGTGTATCCTTAGTAGGTAGATACATATTTTACCACAAATGAGTGTTCCCAGTAATTTTGAAAAACCTAAGCGCACAGTGTGGTTATTAGGTCGAATACGGTAAGAAACTATAAAATCATCTTATCTAGAGCTACAGTATGAGATACAATTCATTCAGAATCAGTAGCC
Organism: Anodontia alba; assembly: GCA_964016985.1. Taxonomy (NCBI): domain Eukaryota; kingdom Metazoa; phylum Mollusca; class Bivalvia; order Lucinida; family Lucinidae; genus Anodontia; species Anodontia alba. The sequence goes on along the minus strand of OZ024830.1, from coordinate 11,496,076 downwards.
AAACACTCTGCAACAGAAGCAACCATACAAGAATATGCATGTGAGCCATATTACAAGAACAAGCTCTTAACCCTTGTCCTGCTTAACCCGGATATGCCCTGCCATTACAATCAGTGTAGATCCAGATCAGTTGGCTTCTGATCTGGATCTACACTGTTTGCCATTCAGTATGTGAATTTATATCAATAATCTGGAGCAAGTAATCAGATTGGCTGAAAATTAGAAAAGTGTGTGGCATCTTAATTTATTCAGCAGGACAAGGGTTAAAACTTTCCACTGAATCAATCTTTCACGGCATAGTGAGGACACAAATCTAGTTCTTTGACTGGAGATTCCCCTTGACTTTAACAACTTATGTACTATTAAGCGAACAGCACAGGTTCTGGTGTGACTTCACGCATGTTCATATATGCAAAAATGCTTCTTTTAACATGACAGGGCTCATGTTTTTTTGATTATTTAGTTGTTTTAATACTGAGACAGTTTGCACTTGATCAAGGTTGAATGCACCCTGCTCTGCTTCTTAGAAAGAACTTATCAATCCCAAACAACAGGATTGGTTTTGATAACAAATTCATGGAAATTGTACAAACCTAGGACATACATGTAGTGTACTTTCTATATCACTACATGAGCTTTAACCCTTGTCATGCTGAATAAATTAAGATGCCATGCCCACATCTAATTTTCAACCAATCAGATTACTTGATCCAGGTTGTTGATACAAATTACCATACTAAATGACAAACAGAGCAGATCCAGATCAGTTGGCCATCTGATCTGGATATACACTGTTTGCAAAGGCAGGGTATATCCGGGTTCAGCAGGACAAGGGTTAACTTCAGAAAACGTACCTCAAACATGTTCCCAGTGAAGATTCAGATCAGCCTGCACATATTATGCACAGTCTGATCAGAATCACCCCCTGGGAACATTTTGGACAGCCGAGGATGCACAGTTTCTACAAGCAATGAAGACATAATTATGGGTTGCAAGAAAAGGACCCTTACACCTTTTATGTTAAAATTAACCCTTGTCCTGCTGAAAAAATTAAGATGCCACGCCCACTTTTAATTTTCAGCCGATCAGATTACTTGATCCACATTGTTGCTATAAATTCTCATACTAAAAGGCAAACAGTGCAGAGCCAACTGATCTGGATCTACACTGTTTGCAAATGTAGGATATATCCAGGTTCAGCAGGACAAGGGTTAAAATTAAGGACAAATATCAACCTGCACATTTTAGCAGTCTCATCATGGCCTTCTATATTGATGTATGCTGCAGTGTCTAGTGAGTGCACAGCATGCCCTTGTCACATTGTGGGAAAGGGAAGTCAGAAAAAAGGGTCTTTCAGGACATATATGAATCCAGATCAGCCTCCTCATTTGTACACTGATCAAGACCCTAGTTCTCTTGAAAACTGACAAGTAGTACCACAGCTACTCTAAGTCTTGGGGCAGACAGGCCTTAGCAAACAGTATGGTCCCTGATCAGATGCCACAGAATGCGGCATCTGATCAAGGTCCACACTGTTTGCCACTGATTTAGTAGCTTGTGTACAATGGACTCATTCAAAGAGTTTAGGAAACGTATGGTAAGTTGAGGTGTCCCAATATTTTGGGTTTAACTACAATAATTACACACACTGGCTCTTGGTGTTTAAATTATGCGAAGAAAACCCCCTTTTGTCATGTACTGGTCATATCACTAAAATGTTGATGAGCTGCTTTATCAGAGAAGTTTACCTGTCTATATAATATATGAACTCTTTGCGTGCTAAATAAATATTAGCAGACAATCTTTCAAAAATTTTTTTTTTTTCCATGTTCTTTTTTTATCAGAAAAAATGGGCTGATATTGGCTGAATTGTCATGCCCAAATTTCTAAGAAAAATAAGAAAACTGTCACTTGTCATCTGTTAACTTCACATCTTCTGTCATAAGGGTTTACCTTGAAGTGCTCTGACAGTAAATTTGCTGTAGTAGACATTTAGGATTGTTTTTACTTTATTGACAAAATAAGTAGACATTTCATGTGAATCAATTCACATGAAATGTCAAGTTTTATGTTCTCTGAAAAAATAATAAAAAGAATTAAAAACGGTCATCTGCTACAACTTTGCATAGCGCTTTAAAGGCTAAGATTAATATTTACCATGCTGTGGGCAAATTCAATAGATGATAAACTGATCATAATTTTCTTATTTTTCCTAGAAAATAGGATCTGACACTTCATGCAAATTGTCTCCTAAATTATTTCAAAATGTCATCTGCTGAAAATTTTACCCAGCATGCAAACAGTTAAGAAGTTTTGTAAATTTGATGTACTCCCACATCTTCAAACCTCCAGGTAAGGAACATATTCAAAAGATATTTTCACTATTTTTGCACCTGAGTACTTTCGTTAAGTAGATCTTCATCCTGAAACCATCTTGCTATGGCAATTCTAATGAGTATCCACAAGGTATCTTTTAAAACTAACAGACTTTCCCCTAAACTATTGCCTCAAATATTGCCTTATGTGGAGCCATAATTTCTTATCACCTGATGGCCAGTAAGGCAATAAAAGAATAGACAGTAATGTACAATTACTGGGGACAATGGCCGGACTGTGTAACAAACTCAGTGTTAACATTTACTTATCTATGGGCTAATTCGGCAGATGACAAATTCAAGATATTTTTTTATATTTTTCCCAGAAAATAGACTTTGACATTTTATGCAAACTGTCTCCCTTAAGAGGAAAAAAGGCTTTGCTTTTTCATCCAAATGTCTCCCTTAGGAAATAATTCAGGGAGACAATTTGCATGAAACGTCAGACTCTTCTATGGGAAAAATAAACAAGACCTATCGCCAGACATGATAGCTCACCTGATACCGCATATTTTGTTTCTGGAAAATTCTAAGTCTGTAACCTTGATTTTGACATGACTTGGGTGTGTGTGTGTGCATGTGTGTGGGGGTGGGGGGAGAGAGGGGGTGCAGATTGCAAAACGCAGAATTTTCATCAAACTAAAGATGAATCAAATCGGTGATAAGGTTAGGAAATAATAGTGTCTTAAAAAATTTAAACTAAAACTTTAACATTTTTAAAATTCAAAGATGTGACCTCAACCGCAAGGTCACGGTCACGAATGCTGATGGTGCTGATAAAAACTTTTGACCAGTATCTATCATGATACCCAATAAGAACTAAATCCATCATGTAGTTTAGAAGTAATGAGATCCTAAAAACTTTGACGTAAAATTTTAACACAAAAATTATAAGTCTGTGACCTTGACCTTGACACAACCTAAGGTGGTGGGGATGGTACAGCGCAAAAGTTTAGACCAATATGTATCATCAATCCAAAGATGAATCAAATCGGTGAAAAGGTTAGGAAATAATGAGGTCTTAAAAACTTTGGAAAAGCTTTAACATTTAAATCCTAAGTCTGTGACCTCAACCACAATGTCATGGTCATGAGTGTTGATAAAAACTCTTGACCAGTATCTATCATGATACAAAATAGGAACTAAATCCATCGTGTAGTTTAGAAGTAATAAGATCCTAAACTTTTAACATGAAAATTCTAAGTCTGTGACCTTGACTTTGACATGACCTATGGTGGTGGGGATGGTACTGCGCAAAAATTTTGACCAATATGTATCATCATACCAAAGATGAATCAAATCAGTCATAAAATAGGAGATAATATGGTCTTAAAAACTTTAACATTTAAATCCTAAGTCTGTAACTTTACCTCAAGGCCACTGTCATGAGTGCTGTTGGTGCTGATAAAAACTTTTGACCAGTATCTTTCATGATACCAAATAGGAACTAAATCCATTATTTAGTTTAGAAGTAATGCAATCATAAAATCTTTGACATAAAATTTAACATGAAAATTCTAAGTCTGTGACCTTGATCATGACATGATCTAGGGTAGTGGGGATGGTACTGCACAAAATTTTGGTCCAATATGTATCATCATACCAAAGATGAAAAATCTGTGTGGGCAGTGTGGGCAGTGTGGGCATCTACACAGTTTGGTCATGATCTTTACTGTTAGTCCACATACACAATCACTCAGACCCCATTTCAGAAGGTAGGCAAAAAATATTCTGAAAGAGTTCCCTCCCATGTTGTATACTGTAGCCATTTCCCTTAACCCTTGAAGCGCCAAGGAAAATTTGAAGCAGGCGGCAATCTAAATATTATATTTTTTTTTTATTTTTCAGTGAAAACAAGTCCTGACTTTTTATGTGAATTGTTTGCCCAGCAGATGATTCACATGAAAAGTCAAGACTTGTTTTCTCTGAAAAATAAGAAAAAAATTCAAAATGTCGTCTGCTGCAGTTGTGACTGGTGCTTTAAGGGTTAACCTCTACCACTCTCTGGGCTAATTCAGCAGATGACAAACTTGTGATCATTTCCTTATTTTTCAAAGAAAACAGGTCTTGACATCTTAATGAGAGAATTTGCATGAAATTTCAAAGCCTATTTTCTGGGAAAAATGAGAAAAAAATATTTCAAAATTTTGTCTGCTGAAATTTTTACCCAGCATGATGCAGAGTCTTATAAGAATTATCATTTGCTACTGTCAGCTCATTTTCTCCAGAGAGTGATAAAAGTCAAAATGCTAAACACAGGTTGCAAGCAATTAAACAAAAGATTGAGGAAAAAATAACATTTAAATTCAAGCCTCTAAGATGTTTCTGCACGGAAGCCATATGGTTACCATAGAAACACTACTTCAAAGCTGTGAATCAATCAGGTCTGTTATATTTTACCAGATTTTAATCATTAGCAAACAATTCCCTAGCAGGTATTTTCCTAATTCTCAATGCACTCTGTAAATGCAAAATGAACCCTTGTGCCATTTAAAATTGTAGCAGATGACCAATTTATTTTTTTTCTGAGACAATAAGGCTTAACCCTTGTCATGCCACACCCATTTCTAATTGTCAGTCAATCAGATTTCTTCATCCAGAGTGTTGATTTGATTGACTGTCGGGGTTTAACAACACGTCAACCCTTGTGAGTCATTTTGTGTCATCTTCCAGAGAAAGGGAGAAAAGAGATAGAAGAGATAGTAGAAGAGATGAAAGAGAGGAACAGGGAAGAAAAAGGAACAGGAATGAAAGTAAAGAAACAGGAGAAAAAAAAAACATCCTCCACTACCCTTACCTGCTACAAGGATAGCAGGCCTTGCCCAACTGTAAGCCAATATCAGTTGGACGCCCTGGTGCCGTAAGATACATGACACATTCACACCACCCAACCACCCCCTCCAGAGTGTTGATAAAAAATTTTAAAACTCACATACTGAATGACAAACAGTGCAGATCCAAATAAGTTGGCTTCTGAAGAAGCCAACTGATCTGGATCTACACTGCAAGGTCAGGGCGTATCTGGGTTCAGCAGGACTAGGGTGAATGTGAATCATTCACATGGCATTTCAAACCTTATTATCTCACAGAAATTTTAAAATGCTAGAAATGCGTCCAAAGACCACTGATGCCCAAGCCTCAAAAACTAACGCAAATTGCTAAGGCTGGATGGGGTTGGAGAAAGAAAGATGGACAGACAGGGTAACACTATATGCCCTTTCCACCATTCTTTGAATGGAGAAGGCAAATCGTCTGTTGCTGCTGTGACTCTTTCTGTAATCATTTAACCCTTTTATCCGAGTTTCTGAAATGGACTCTTCCATTCTCGAATTTGGACAAGTCCACTGATGCAAAGGTGGTTTCAGTTTAACATCAAAAGCAGATTAGTAGACAGTGCAGATCCTGATGAGATGGCTCATACAAGCCATTTCTTTTGGATCTACATTTTTTGCACAGGTATTGGTTTTCGTCTTCCTGGCTGAAAGGATTAACCAGATGGCATTATATCTTTTTTCTTTTTTTTTTTTATTATTTTTCAGAGAAAATCAGATTTAGGAGACAATATGCATGAAATGTCAAAGACTATTTTCTGGAAAAAATAAGAAGAATGTTATATTTGTCATCTGCTAATTTCTTTGTGTTGAGATTTTACAGACCAGTCAACCCATTAGAGTCATGTCAAGCACATTCAATTTACCTAACCACATTTTTTCCTGGGCAGGCTTATTCCTCTAAGCAGTTAACCAGTACTTGTGCACATTCTTTCACCAGAAACTGACAACTGCCATTCTTAAATCAGCTGAAGGGAGAGAATGACTGTAGAAAATATTTCATGATCAATCTCCACAAAAAAATGTTGTCAGACCCGATGAGGATCAAACCTGCAACCTCCTGATTACCAGTTGGAGTGACGCACATCTGATTAAGCCAATGAAGCTGGCTATGTCCTCTGCTGAATTAGCCCAGAGAGGAGTGACGGTTGACGGTTGATACCTGAGCTACATTTGAGGAAAATTGACAGGAACATCACTGAGACCAAAGCATTCTGTTCCAAACAATTTCCCTTCAGCTGTTGTTTGATGAAAATATTCTCCATAAAATGAACACTTGACATAGGTAGAATTATCAGTGGATGACATTTTGAAATATCTTCCTTATTTTTCTCAGAAAATAGGCTTTGACATTTCATGCAAATTATCTCCTCAGAAGACAATTTGCAGGGAGTGTCAAAGCTAATTTTCTGCACAAAATAAGAACTAGATAACGCAGCTGATGGCACATCATTGCAACCCACGCTCAGTGCTGAAGTTGCTAATAGCGTGACAGACGGACAGCCAGACAGACTTGCTCTTAAACAAAATACCACGAGGGGAAGTCATGTAGTAAGTTTGGTTAAATTCCACCCAATTGTTTAGGAGAAGATAGCATGACAGATGGATGGCCAGACAGACAGTGGCCTTTTGACCCCACCTGAAGGGTACATGGGACAGAGTGAAAAATAATGTTGCTCTCGCACATCCTTACCTATGTAGCAAGTTTGGTTAAATTCTGCCCATTGGTTTAGGAGGAGATACTATTATGGATGGACAGACAGACAGATGGACAGAGGTGTTTACAATATCCTCATCATTAAATGGGGATAAAAATATCATCAATTTGTCATCTGCTGAATTTGCATATAGCTTGCTATGTGTTGATTATGACAAGGATAATATATTTTCGCAATGAATTCTGAAGAATTGGCAAACTTGCTATAAATAATAAATACAGTGCTATCTTTCTAAAACAGCCATCACTGGAAAGCCATAAAATTGAGTGCTGTTGTTGTATAGAAGTTAAATACACATTGGGGAATCAGAAAAGGAGACAATTTGCATGAAGTGTCAGGTCCTATTTTCTAGGAAAAATAAGAAAAAATATCATCAGTTTGCCATATGTTGAATTTGCCCAAAGCAAAGAAAGTGTTAAAGTGTCAATCACAACTTGCAGCAGACGATGTTTTGAAATATTTTATTTTTCAAAAAAAAAAAAAAAAATAATAATAATAATAAGATGACACTTCATATGAACCTAATGGCTAGCATGAAATGCCAAGTCTTATTTTCTCTGAAAAAAAAACATTAACAAAAACAAATATTTTCTGCTACAACTGTTTGGCACTGAACTTCACTCTCTAGGTAGATTCAGCAGACAACAAATTGATGTTTTTCCCCAAAAAAGATTGACATTTCATGCCGTCTCCTAAGGAGTCAATTTTTATGAATGTATGAAATGTCAAATTCTATTTTCTGGAAAATAAATTAGAAAGACATTTCAAAATGCTGTCTGTTGACATCATCAATAAGTCATCTACCAAATTTTTTCCATAGCAACAGATAAGGCGCTTTTTTCATCCGAAAAATGCTGCTATCTTTCTTATTTCTCAATAAAAACATATGTTTTTAATAAGAAAAATATTATGTGGATACCCCCTCTTATCTGTAGCTATGTTTTTCCGAGACAGGTAAAGGTTATGTTATACTGTCTCTCTTGACCTAATTTGGCTACTTAGCAAAGTTAGTTAACCACCTAGTCAGATAATAATCATCAATTTGATCTCCAGTTCTCAGTAGCTTATCAAACTAGGACTGACTGCACTGCATTGAAAATACAGTGTATTATTTTCAAAAACCAAAAAGAAACCTGATAAATTGACTGACCTTGACATGACAGAGCACATCAAACCAGCACTAAATGCATTTCATTTGAAAATATTATTTTTTAAAAACCAAAAGGAAACCTGGCCAGTTGACTGATCTTGACATAACAGTAGCCTATCAAATTAGCAATGACTGCATTTCATTTTAAATATCATTTTTAAAAAGCCAAAATTTGATTGATTGTGTTGGGGTTTAACGACACGTCAACCCATGAGGGTCATTTTGTGTCGTCTCCCAGAGAAAGGGAGAAAAGAGATAGAAGAGAGAGTAGAGGAGATAAAAGAGAGGGACAGGAAAGAAAGAGGAACAGGAATGAAAGTGAAGAAACAGAAGAAATAAAAACATTCCCCCTCTACCCTTACCCACTACAAGGATAGCAGGCCTTGCCCAACTGTAAGCCAATATCAGTTGGACGCCCCAGTGATGTAAGATACACAGCACCTTCGCACCACCCGACCACCCCCCCCCAAAAAAAAAAAAAAAAAAAAAAAAAAAAACCAAAATAGAAATCTGATCAAATGACTGATCTTGACATCATGATTCATAGTTCTCACATCTAAATATGATGTCACACCATGTAGCACAATTTATTGCCAATATTGAGCCTCACTTCCTCCTTTCAAAACTAAATCATAAAATACATCTATCACATTTATCCTAACCTTTCAGCCTGGCAGACCAAAACAAATGCCAACAGTGTAGATCCAGATGAGAAGGTTCGTAATGAGCCAACTCATCAGGATCTACACTGTTTGCCATTCTGTTATTGATTTTTGACTGAAACCCCCATTTGCAACAATGAATGTGTCCTTATTCAGAGACAGAAGTCCTTCTAGGTGAAGGCCACCTTAACCCTTGTCATGCTGAATAAATTAAGATGCCACACCCACTTCTAATTTTCAGCCAGTCAGACTGCTTGATCTGGATTGTTGCTTTAAGTTCACATACTTAATGGCAAACAGTGCAGATCCAGATCAGTTGGCTTCTTCATGGACCTACACTGTTTGCAAAGGCAAGATATATCCAGGGTTCAGCAGGACAAGGGTTAACTCTTTACCACTTGTCCGAAAATTTCAACAACGTATTGATGTGTAAAATAATTGCTGGATGAGTATTGCCCTCTTTTCCCAAGGTGCTTGGTGTACAGGAAAGCAAGAAGGAAGTCACAAAAGTTGCTTCCTCTTCAGAAATGACCAGTGTACATGTATCAAGTCCCCGGCCCCTAAAATTGGAGCATCCGTTTGGCTGCCCGATGTGTCTAAAAGGTACTGGGTGAATGTTCCATATAGGAGCAGTTTGGTTATGTTCTATACTCTTTGCTCAGACATGTCTGTCTGATAATTTTTGATAAATATTGTGGCATGTTAGCCAACAAATATGATGACAGTTACAAGAAAAATGCAATATCACCACTTACTGTCAGGCCTGTCTAATTAATATTAAGTTCATGTTTAATGTCAAGAATGACCATGTCTGCAGGCAATTTACACTGCTCCAGATTAGGAGTAAAGGATACAATGATCTCACAAATATTAGAATTACAACCTCAGAGATTACAACTTTAACCATTGTCATGTTGAATAAATTAAGATGCCACGCCCACTTCTAATTTTCAGCCAATCACATTACTTGATCCGGGTTTTTGATAGAAATTTACATGTTTAATGACAAACAGTGCAGATCCAGATCAGTTGGCTTCTTCAGAAGCCAGCTGATCTGGAGCTACACTGTTTGCTAAGACAAGACATGCAGTGTTCAGTCATAGAAGGGTTAGGTCCACATGCACATCTTCAAGTCATTATCCTTTGTCATGCTGAATAAATTAAAATGCCAAGCCCACTTCTAATTTTCAGCCAATCAGATAATTTGACCCTAACTGTCGATTATGATATAAATTCACATACTTAATGGCAACTAATGCAGATCCAGATCAGTTGGCTTACAGAAGCCAATTGATCTGGATCTACATTGTCTGCAAAGACAGGACATATCTGGGTTCAGCAGGATGAGGGTTAAAGAAGAAAATATACAAAATTCCAAATGAATTCAATGAAAATGTCGGAGGAGTTGCAAACACAAGCTTTGTCCCAGACAGCAGTAATTCTGTCAAAAATGGCTGAAGCAAAAACACAAATGCACATGTCCATACAATACCAAGTGAACCTGCAAAGGAGTAATTGTGCATTAACTCTTTGCATGCTGGGTAATTTTGCATGCTTTCATGTTGTCTATGGATTTTTTTTTTAATTAAACTTTTTCAAAAAAAACTACCGTCAGAGTGTCAAACAGTTTGGATCCAGATCAGGCCTGACGTTTTGTCAGGCCTGATCTGGGTCCAAACTGTTTGCAAAGATAATCAGCAGACGACAAAAGTCGCCACTAGCCGGGGAAAGAAGGCCCAATTTTGGCCCGCTTCTGAACAGAAGCCTATCATCAAATATAAAAGCAAATATGTGTCAGGGCCCTTTGAGTAAAATAAATGAGGTCAAAGTTCAGTCTCAGCTACATACATATAATCTATACAATTCAATACTATTAATTTTACATTGCTAATGCACAAAAAAATGGTCAAAAATGAAAGTTGTGCCATTGATGAATGACTCAAGTTTCAGGATTTGGTTTTGATTGGGGTAATTATGTCTAAATATGGACCTTTGATAAAATGAGAAAAAAATATGCCATTTTTGACATTTCTGGCAACTTTCAACACTTGGTTGGTACAGAGCACACTTGAATATCAAAAAGATATTGATATATGATGTAGATCTTGTCACAGGTCGCAACATATTTCAATATCATTTTGGTATTCAGCCGTGCTCTATTCTTGCCATGATCAGGAGTTTCAAGTTGTTGAAATGGCATTTTTGCAGCTATATTCCCAAAATTTAACGTCTAGTTTAAGCTCAGAAAGCAACCATTCAGAAAAAAGGAGTACCCAAACTGTAAACTACAATGATTTCATTGAATGGTTACAAGAAAAGTCAAGCGATGAACAAACTTTGATTTTACAGCAAATCTTAGGCATCCTTAATACTTTGCATGCTGGAAAATACTTCATCAAACAACATTTTAAAATATTTTTCTTATTTTTCCTAGAAAATTGGTATGACACTTCATGCACAATGTTTCCTTAGGAAAATTGGGTATGACACTTCATACAAATTGTCTCCTGAGGAGACAATTTGCATGATGTGTCATATCCAATTTTCTAGGAAAAATATAATCAGTTTGTTGTCTGCTGAATCTGCCCATAGCATGGTAAGTGTTAATGCATGTTGTCTTTTTCGAAAGATCTATAGCCATAGCTCCAGAAAGAAGCTTTACAAGCTTACAAATGAAAATGTCACGTTGATAACAGTCTAAAAACCCCAAAACCACATGTACACCTTCATATCATAACATGAAAATCTGCAAAATTTCAAAAGAATCCAAAAGAAGATGTTGGAAGATTTGGAATGCCAGATTTGCAAAAAGAAATTCCTTTACAGCACACTGTGTTCATGAGCCAACAGTACATTGGCACTATTATGATTTATAACACAACAAAATTCTAAACTGAAAAGTGCCCTAATTCTCTTATGAACAGCTTTTTCGGATCAGAAACACACGCACAGCTTCATGTCATAGCAAGAAAACCTGCAAATTCATATAAATCCAACAAAAGACATAAGATTTGCAAATGGAAATTCTTTGGCCATATCTCCTTATAAATGATTCTACCAAAAATCCAAAATGATGTGCACAGCTTCATATTATGGCAAGAAAGCCTGCATAGCAACATATAAGGTGCTTTTTTCATCCAAAAATGCTGGTATCTTTTTATTTCTCCATGAAAACATATGTTGTGGGTACTCATTAGAAGCGCCTCAGCAAGGCGCTTCTAATGAGTACCCACAACATATGTTTTCGTGGAGAAATAAGAAAAATATTATGTAGATACCCCCTCTTATCTGTAGCTATGCAAAGTTTCATGAATCAGTTGCAGACCCAAGATGACATTTCATATGTTTGTTTGTTTGTGTTAAGGTTTTACGGCCCAGTCAACCCAATGGGGTCATGTCGAGCATGGTCAGTTTACCTAACCCAGTGATATTTTTACAAATTTGAAAATGTGAGTCCCAGGACTCGCTAGTCTCAACTTTTGTGAGTCCTGATCAGAATTTATGAGTCCCACTTGGAGACTCTCAGAAATCATGCTGTGCGGTTACTGAGAATCGATGTACTGGATTTAAATAAGTACTGTCTACTCAAATTCAATGGTGATAAAATGTATTAAAATCAAACAACTAGTTCTAGTGTTTTATATCTTTGTATTACCAAATCCTAGACCTTGACTAGCTGAACACAAGACTAGCACATGGCTTCTAGACCAGAGAACAAGCAAAAAAAAAAAAAAAAAAAAAAACTTAATGGAAATAAGCTCAGTTTGAACTATTCTTTCCAGACTAGAACTTTAAAGTCTGACACCACTGGCACTCACTGAATGTGCTCAACATAAGAATGAAAAGTTCAGGAATACCACAATAAAGGCCTCAGTAGAAGGAGTCTGGCACAGGTTTAAAAAAAACTGTTAATACTGATAAGACTCAGCACAGATAGAAAAATGTATGAGGTCAGCCTCAAACTCAGTGGATAGGCTTAAAAGTTTAAGTCAATTTTTTTTTAGTTCATATATTCTTCTATCATGACTTTTCAGCAGCCTCCGAGTCCGACTGGGAATTATCTTGGGCCTGGGAATCCTGGGTCTCTGAAACGGGTTCACTTGCGCGATCCTTGTTAAGGAGCGTAAACAGAGTTCGCTGAGTCTTATCAGTATTAATAGTTTTTTGTTTTTTCTTGGGTGGCATCGCTGATTTAGCCTTAAACAATTTAAAATCGGCTTTAAACTGACTCAAGTTACGGCTACGAAACGAGAAACGTCTACTTTCGTTTTCAACACGTGCGACGCTCTTTCGTAACCCTGTCGCTGATTGGTTGAAAAACGTCCAATCAAAATCCATTTGACTCTCAGTGCGACTGGCACTCAGTAGTCAATATTTTCGAGAATAGTCTCGAAGCCGAAGCAGGGTACCAGTAAGCCGGTGTTATAGTAAACAATTCAGGTGCGGTAAAATCCCATGATAAAAGACGGAACAGAAGTATTTTTTTGGAAACGGGACTCGCTACCCGGAAAAAACATGCGTCTGGGGGTCTCACGTCTTTTAAAACTTTGCGTCCTCGGCGAATTTTATGCGAGATTCTCGCAGGACGCGCAGGTAAATGAAACACTGCTAACCACACGTTTACTGGGCAGGCTTAGTCCTCTTAAGCAGTTAACCAGTATTGTGCACATTCTTTCGCCAGAAACTGACAACTGCCCTTGAATGAAATATCAAGCCTTACCCATGGACACACACATGGACAGACAAGGTTCATTTCTGCAGACCCCATCCTCCTATGTGGGATGACAAAAAGCATCTTATGGAGATCTATACAATTCCTTTCGCATAGAAAAGACAGTTTTGCATTGGAACAGGTGAAGAGACAAAAACAAGTGGCAGGAAGAAGAAAAGATAGTTTGTTTGTTTGTGTTGAGGTTTTACGGCGCAGTCAACCCGATGGGTCATGTCAAGCGTGGTCAGTTTACCTAACCACATTTTTACTGGGCAGGCTTAATCCTCTAAGCAGTTAACCAATATAGTGCACATTCTTTCGCCAGAAACTGACAACTGCCCTTCATGAATCAGCGAAAGGGAGAGAATGTCCAAAGAAAATATTTCATGACCAAATAATCTCCACAAAAGAATGTTGCCGACAAAGCGGGGGTCGAACCCGATAACCTCCTGATCACCTGTCGGATGTGCATCCAACTGAGCCACCGAAGCCGGCTAGAAAAAACAGGAAGACAACTTCAAGAATTGAACTGGTCTTAGTTTTGCTCAGAGCTCAAACAAATGACAAGGTTAACCCTTTAAGTGCTGATCACAACTGCAGCAAAAGACAGTATTTGTATTTTTTTTTTCAGAGAAAATAAAGCTTGACATTTCATGAATTGCTTACCTTTTGTTTGTGTTGAGGTTTTATGGCCCAGTCAACCCAATGGGGTCATGTCGAGCACGGTCAGTTTACCTAACCACACGTTTACTGGGCAGGTTTAGTCCTCTAAGAGGTTAACCAGAATTGTGCACATTCTTTCGCCAGAAACTGACAACTGCCCTTCTTGAATCAGCGGAAGGGAGAGAATGACCTTAGAAAATATTTCATGATCAATCTCCACGAAAGAATGTTGCCGACCTCGGCAGGGGTTGAACCTGCGACCTCCTGGTCTCCAGTCGGACGGCGCATCCAACTGAGCCACCAAAGCTGGCCGAATTGCTTACCTGATTCACACGATATGCCTAGTCTTATTTTTTCCGAAAAATATTAACCCTTGTACTGCTGAACCCGGATATATACTGCCTTTGAGAACAGTGAAGATCCAGATCAGTTGGCTTCTAAGAAGCCAACTGATCTGGATCTGCACTGTTTGTCATTCACAATGTAAATTTGTATCCAGAATCTGGATCAAGCAATTTGATTGGTTGAAAATTAGATGTGGGTGAGGCATCTTAATTTATTCAGCATGACAAGAGTTAATAACAAAATATGAACAATGGAATATTGTTTGCTACAATTTTGCATAGCACTTTAAGGGTAAAAAAAACGAAATTGGAGTTAATATAGCAGCCAAGGTTAGCCAGATAAAAGTTTTTATTTTGCACAAAAACGTTTGCTGTATGTATCCATCAGAATTGATTCAGGTAGGAATCTTAATCAGAATGACATTTTCATCTAGAAATCCTGGATCAAGAGTGGATACTTTTTTTCAACCTTAACTACTGACATTTTTCTTAATCTCCGTTGTTACAAGTCCAAAGAATACTACATGTGTTTTTGTGGAGAAATAGCAAATGTATGAAGCAGGATATGCCACTTGTCTAGAAATATATGTAAGAAAAATATCTACTGGTAAAATTTTTGATCCAGAAAAAAGCGCCTTATCTGGAGCTATGGACTGCAGCAAAATTTACAAGAAAGTTTTTTGAACCTTATTTCTGTGCTTTAGGCTCTTAAAAATGAATATTTCATTATCACAGTCATTTAATACTTTAAGTGAATCTGATGTAACTGATGAAAAACAATTCAAAAGAGAAAAAAAAATCCACCAGCTTTCTATTTCATGAAGTACAGAAGTGAATCTTTAATCAACAAAATACAAAAGATGTGATTATTTATTTTCACAATTTCTCCCTCTTTCTCTCTCTCTCTCCCTGTTTTAGTGTTACATCAAAACAAGCAGAGGTCAAAACTAGACAAAGTGCCCAGTGGGGCATGTATACCCCTGCCAGTTTTTAAAGAGCACAAAGTATGTAGCTTTGACTCTGAGATGGCAGTTGCATGCTATATGTTATAACATTGAAAAAGTTCAATCACACATAATATGAAGCCCTTGACCTCAAAGATCAGGCACAGGTGCAGGGATTGAGCTAAATAAAACTTTAGCCTTAAACCTATCACAATATACTAGTGAAATCAATCAGTCTTTATAATATAAGCAAAAATGACATTTGTATGGAAAGTCTGTGACCTTGACTTAAAAGCCATGCCCCAGCTTGGGGATGGTGCCGAGAAAAACTTTAGACCTATATATACCATCATGCTTAATATTAATGAAACCAACAAAAGGGTCTTCATAATATAGCTATATAAATTTTAATCAAAATTTTAAGGTCACCTGCCTACTCAATGCCCTCTACATATCGGTAAAGTATCACAAAAATATCTTAAAGAATTTTTAGAGTTATTGCCCACACAAGATTTAAATAACCAAGGGAGAAAACTGCAGAATGGAGTCAGAAAGTCATTCTTGAATGTGATATGCCTACTCAATGTCCTATACATACTGGAGAAGTAACATGAAAATATCTTAACATGTTTTAAAGTTATGGTTTGCACAAAATTTTTACAATGCTGGAGACAAGGGGAGATAACTCATGGACCAAGTCAGTTAAGAGTTGTCTTTCTTGTACCTGACATCCTACCATATGCCCTCTACAACCTGACAGTTTCCTGAAAATAGCTCAAAGGGTAGTTAGGAGTTATGGGGTGCACAATAATGCGTTTATGGATGGATGGAAGAATGGATGAATTCCATGCTGATAGCTATATCACCTAAACCTCTCGGTAGGAGGATAATGAAATTCAACAAAAGGTCTTGACGGTATAGCTATATAAACTTAGATGCAATTTTTTTTTTTACTTTTATATGAAACTTTTAAGTCTATGACCTTGACCTCAAGGTCATACCCTGGGATGGGGATGATGCTGAGTAAAACTCTAGACCTATATCTACCAACATGTCAAATATAAATGAAATTCCTCCAAGGGTCTTGATGGTATATACTTAAACACAAAAAAACTTTGACTTTTTTATGAAAATTCTAAGTCTATGACTTTGACCCCAAAGTCACCCTGGGGTGGGGATGGCGCTGATAAAATCTTTAGACCTATACCTACCATCATGCCAAATATGAATGAAATCCATCAAAGGGTCTTCAAAATTTGAGGTCTTATAAACTTTAACGCAAAAACTTTGACCCAAAGACAAAAATAAAGTATGAACAAATAATGCTTCAAAGGACGGACAAACAGACAAACAGATTTCTTGCTGATAGCTATATCCGCTCAACCTTTCAGTTAGGGGATAATGAAATTTAATAAAAGGTCTTGATGATATGGCTATATAAACTTAAATGCAAAAATTTTTACTTTTATATGAAAATTCTAAGTTTGTGACCTTGACCTCGGTCACACCCATGTGGGGATCATGGGGAGTAAGACGCTAGGCCCATATCTACCAACATGTAAAATATAAATGAAATTCCTCGAGGATCTTCATGATATAGCTATATAAACTTAAACACAAAAAACTTTGACTTTTTTTATGAAAATTCTAAGTCTGTGATCTTGACCCCAAGGTCACCCCTGGGGTGGCAAACATGCTGATAAAAACTTTAGACCTATACCTACCATCATGTCAAATATGAACGAAATCCATCAAAGGGTCTTCAAAATATGAGGTCTTATAAACTTTAACGCAAAAACTTTGACCCTGTGACTTTTTTACGAAAATTCTAAGTCTGTAACCTTGACCCCAAGGTCACCCCCGGGGTGGGGATGGTGCCGATAAAAACTTTAGACCTATATCTACCATCATGCCAAATATGAACGAAATCCATCAAAGGGTCTTCAAAATATGAGGACTTATAAACTTTAAGGCAAAAACTTTGACCCTGTGACGGAAAGACTAACGAATGAATGAACGTACGTACGAACAAACAAACAGAAAAGCGAAAACTATATACCCCCACATACTTCTTATGTCGGGGGTATAATTAGCAGGGACTGAGTCCCTGAATTATGAGAGAAAATGACCACAGGTCTTATGTTTAAGTCACACACATGACCGTCTAGGCCCTTACACATTAATAAAGTGGTTATTTTTTGTCACCAAAAACTTAATCCCTGTCATGCTGAACCTGGATATACCCTGCCTTTGCAAACAGTGTAGATCCAGATCAGTTGGCTTCTTCAGAAGCCAACTGATCTGGATCTGCATGGTTTGCCACTAAGTATGTGAATTTATTGCAACAATCCAGATCAAGCAATCTGCTTGGCTGGAAATTAAAAGTGGGCGTGGCACCTTAATTTATTCAGCATGACAAGTGTTGTTTTTTGAAATTTTCAAACTCTTCAGAATATCTCTTAATGCTTAGTGCCCTGGTAAATGTTTTGACAGATAACATATTTTCTCTGGGCAGTAAACAGGATTTCACATTTCATGCAAATTGTCTCCACTGGAGACAATTTGCATGAAATGTCAAATCCAGTTTTCATTCGTCCAGCTAGGATTTTAGGGCAGAGGGGTGCCAAGTTACTGAGGTAGGGCACTTTCTGCGCAGTCATACAAGAATGAGGGCACCATGTGTCATGTGATATGCTAAGTATCATGACAAATGTTACAAAATATAATCCCATTCCACAATAAATGCACCAGACTAGAATACACATAAAACTGACTTTTACACATTGATAACTTTTTAAATTTTTGTCCGATTTTCACGAAATTTTCAGCAAAATGTAGGGTTTTATGTCTGGAGTTGAAATAAGACAGAGGGCAGCTTCAGAAGGGCAGAAACGTGGCAGGAGAGGACAAGAGTGGTGGCCCACCCCTCTACATAGGGCTAGCTGGAGCACTGGTTTTCCAGGAAAAATAAGAAAAATATCACCAACTAGTTATCTGCTGAATTAGCCAAGAGCAGTAAAGGTTAACAAAATACCAAAAATGTGATTATATATTTTACACAATCTCTCCCTCTCTTTCTGTTTTATTTAATTTTAACTCAAAACAAACAGAGATCAAAATTAGTTGGGGCTGAGCCCCTAAATTATGAAAGAAACGAGCCCCTATAAATTTTGAAAATGCTCAGACTGGCATTGTGTTAAGTCACCTGCAAGACAGTCTCAAAAAATCAAACTACCGGTAGTCAGACCTTAAGAGGACTTATTGAATGCAGTAGGAGATGTTTCAAAATAGTATTTTATCATGGTTATTTAGGCCAAAAATAAAATTATGTTTGTTTGCAATTGCCTACCTATCCACCAAAATCCTCCCTACCCAAATATTTTTTGACCATTAGGGACAGCATCTTTTTGTTCGAAATGGCAAATTTACTATGATCACCCTTCATAGTAGGACAAACAGGCCTGAGCAAAGTGCAGGCCCAGATCAGACTGCTCCAAGGAGAAGTCTGATCTGGGTCTACACTGTTTGCCTTTCCACCTGCACATTTTTTTGGGTATACCATTTGTGGGAAAAATAGATTTGCTCAAATTGTACCATGTTGTTATCTCAGGTATTTACTTTTGACTGTGGCTACTGATAGCCACTTGCTAATACATAGGTGGTAAACCTAGGAACTACCACGAAATTGGATCTGGATCTACACTTTTTGCAAAGGCAGTATACATGTATATCCGAGTTCAACAGGACTAGGGTAAATATAAGGATATATGCAGCTAAATGGCTTTTTTTTTTTTTTTTTTTCCATGAAAGCACAATAAGGAAATTCCAATCCACTGAGTACCAGTAACATTTATGTTGTGGAAAATACAAAAAAAGATACCGTATTCGACCTAATTACCGCACTGTGCACTTAGGCTTTACAAAATTACTGGGAACACTCATTTGTGGTAAAATACTGTATGTATCTACCCACTAAGGATACACTATAAAAAAGATCAGAAAAAGGACTTATTTGATGATGATTATGTGATTGTTTCTGATTTTCTTTATAAAGGCATATGTTGTGGGCACTCACTTGAATTGCATCGACAAGTCGATGCAATTCAAATGAGTACCCACAACATATGCTTTTAAAAAGAAGTAAAGAAAAATTACACTGGCTGTAATCTGAAGACTACGGAATTTCTTGACTGTGCGCTTATAGGGGTATGTGCGGTAATTAGATCGAATACGGTAATAAAAAGAGTCTTATCTAGAGCTATGCACTTTGTGACAGAGGCTATAACATAAACCAGGACTAATATGTCTTAATGTCATTTAGAAATGTTAATGGATGAATGACTGTAGATGTATAGATACAGTGTATTGTAAACTCAATATACATGCACCTGTCTGGGTTACCCATATTATGAGGAATTTAATCAAGTCTTTTTCAGTCCTTCAGGGGAATTTCAGACACTGATCCAGGGAGAGGAATTAGAACAGAATTTCAAAAAAATGTATATTTCCTCTGGGTAATTACCCACCCCTCTTTTGGGTTGGTGGTTTGGGGATGGAGTAAGGGGGGATACAATTGATAAATGCACAGTATATAATAATAATATGTCTACTGCAGCAGTGCTCCAGCTAGGACTTTAAGACAAAGGGCTGCTGGGAAGGGTACTTTTACATATGTTCTGCTTACACTCTGAGCTTACACTTTTTGATGTAAATTTCAACAAAGCCTGACAAAAACAAAATAAATAAATAAATAAATAAATTAAAAAAAAAAATATTATTGGTTTTGTAGGCCAAATGATTGACTGATTGATTGTGTTTGGGGCTTAACGACACCTCAACCCTTGTGGATCATTTTGTGTCGTCTCCCAGAGAAAGGGAGAAAAGAGATAGAAGAGATAGTAAAAGAGATGAAAGAGAGGGACAGGGAAGAAAGAGGAACAGGAATGAAAGTGAAGAAACAGAAGAAATAAAAACATTCCCCCTCTACCCTTACCTGCTACAAGGACAGCAGGCCTTGTGCAACTGTAAGCCAATTTCAGCTGGACGCCCCAGTGACGCATGATACACGAGACCTTCACACCACCCGACCACCTCCTTGTAGGCCAAACAAAACAAAATGTGTGTTAATTTGAAACCAGACTCTACCCAATTTTCCTGGTGAAGCAGAGGATTTTTTACATACATCAGGGTTTTCCCTCAGAGTTTTAAAGTGAGGGTCCCAGGGACTCCCTTATGTGGTTAAGGGGTCCTTTAATAAAATTCAGGGGTTTATTGTCATAAAGAGGTTACACCAAACAGAAGCAGACGACATTTTGAAGTATTTTTTATGGAGAAAATAAGACTAGCAGACAATTCACATAAAATGGCAAGTCTTATTTTCTTTGAAAATTAAATTCAATTTTAGTATGTTGTCTGCTACAATTTGGACTTTATGGGTAAACTGTTGCCCAAATATTGTTAATTCTTGGCCTTCAGACCACAAATACAGTACAGCTCAGGTGGTTTTTCAAAACCACCCCGAACCGGTGGGGTTGATTTTTTAGCCCACCGCCGATCTTCCCGATATCCCACTCCAATTCCCTCCGCGACGGATTTTTCGTCCACCGCGTTTCCGCCAAGTTCTGTCCGCAATATCACCCACTTACTTGTAGAACTCCGTGGTGGGCAAAAGTTTATCCTGGCGAGCTCACAATGAAAGATTAGTGATGTCAGAATGATTGACAGCTCCAAATTTTCCGAGTTTGCATGGGGAGGAAATCGGAACCTTTATTTTGCTTACGCATCATTCGGCTGATTTGCCGCTGAATAAATACAGAAATATTTCTACCTAGAGATTAAAAACAAAAACAAAAAAAAAAAAAAAAAAAAGAAAAAGAAAAAAAAATAATGAATAAAACAAGAAATAAAAAATAACGTATTTCTGACCTTGTACCCGGGCACTTATTGGGGCGCTTCTGCTATCTTAGAGGTTTTTATTTGGAGATCAACAAGCATCATCCCGAAAAAAAACAAAAAAAAAACATGAATAATGCCTTGTAGGTGGACACATTATCTCTGATGGTCAGGATCGTGCATTCGATCCTCACAGATTGAGCGATTTATCATGAAACACATGTATTTGCTACAGTCATTCACTCCTTCCACTGCTTCAAGATTGGCAGTTACAAGTTTCTGGCAGAAGGGTGTCCAGTGTACTTACCGGTATTGTATAAGCATGCCCCCTCTGTATTGGTGCGATTCATAAAAAATGCTCTCGCCCAGATGACTCCCTTTGAAGCCAGTTACAGTTAGCTCCCTTAAAACAATAAAACCTGCAGTGTGAGTACCTTACCCCTCAATTATCAGGGTACAAATGAATACTATGTTACGTTATTCTCTTACAGTATATACATTAATAACATTATCTTTATTGGTTTATAGAGCAATCTTCAGAACTTTTGTTTCCATATAAAATGCTCTGTTTTTGTGGCTTCAATATGCGATATGCAAAACCAAGACTGTAATTTATTTAACGAGTGAAAGAGGCGCATTGTATAAACCTAGCGCATCGGCGGGAAAGCGTCTTCAAAATAAGCTCTCTGGGCTAATTCAGCAGATGACAGATTGAATTCGCTTTTTTTTTTTTTTTTCTTTTCATTACCAAGAAAACATATGCAGGATTTGACATTTCATGCAGTGGAGATAATTTGCATGAAGTGCAAATCCTGTTCTCTTGGAAGAATGAGAAAAATATTTCAAAATGTCATCTGCTGAAAATTGTACCCAGGGTGCTTAGCGTTAAGGTTTGCACAAACAACTTGCGCATGAGTCTGTGCATGGCAAAACTTACAATAAAACTTGTACGAAGAGACGGATCAGCCTGCACATTCTGCGACTGCACATCAGTAGATCTCAGTAGTCTGATCAGAGCCTTCGCTAATCGTAAGTCCTCCTATGATCACTGGGTGTAACAAAATGTCATGTGCGACGAGTGAAGACTCGGGTCAGTATGCGCCTGCACATTCTGATAAGAGCATTCGCTGATCATATTCACTATCGATAGCCGGTCTGTTCAAAGCGGAATAAACAGTGCGACTGCAACAGCACATTCTGTTCAGACCCTTCGCTGATCATACAGTATGCAAGAAGCTTGCTTTATCTAGTGGGTCGATGCACAGACTAACCTGAGGCTTTGCTGGTCGCACGTACATTGTAGTAGTATAGGTTTTATCCAGTTCAAAGTTCATACATTGTAAATCATACTTCAGACATGAGTGATTTCTGTAATATTTTCGTGTCCGCCCTGTAACTTGAAAACTGTTTGCGATATTTTCTTGAAACTTAATTTATTAACAGAATTATGGTACTTGTTTGATGTAAGTGCAGTGGTGGGGCATGGTGAAATGTCTGCAGCCCTTTTATTAGATATTTAACGGGTTGAATTATTGGGAAAGGGTGCCTCAGGTGGTGTAGTGGTAAAGCTGCGCGCCTTGTCACCCAGAGGTCATGAGTTTGATCCCAGACTTCTTTCATATTGGACTTAAAACCAAGGTCCACCCCTCCGTATGACCTAGCTGTTAGTGGTATGTTAAAAAACTCACTCACTCATTTGTCATTAGCTTCTGTGGCCCCTGTGTTCATAAAGTGTGTTTTTTGTATGACAGACCACCCTTTTTGCATGGGCTGTCTTATTGATTCAATGCCTCCTAGATAGCAGAAGCGCCAGGGGTCAAGCTACAGGGCGACTGGGGCAAAATAGTCGCCCTTGAGGGCTCTAAGTCGCCCTGGGAAGCCCTGAGGGCGACAAAAACTTCGCCCTCAATTTTTGCAACTTTTGAAAAAGTTAATACTTGTGCAAAACGAACATTTTGTTAGGAGAAATCCAGTAAAAATTGAACAAACATGCAATGGTAAAATTCTTTTGAAAAAAAAGTTGTTAGAAGTATCAGAAATGCCACAGAATAAAAGTCTAATGTGGGTAAATAAGTTTTGAAGGAAAACTGTTTGCCTACTAAGTGACAAAAAGATCGTTTTCGTCAGTGTCATTAGTTTTCGTGGGTGTCCGTTTTTTCATAAATGAACCATTTACATGCTGAAAATTGGTCAGAAACAGCATTAAAAATGCTAAAAACTAAGTTTAAAAGTTGACAGACATTTTAGCTAACAAATTTCTTTTTCATCATTATGTTTACAGCTTATCAGATCTTGATGTTTTGACTGAGAAGATCAATTTCCAAAAAGATATGGGTGCAGATATGATGCATTAGCCCTACTCACGTCTGTGTTTCTGTGGATCATTTAATTGGTTTAGAAGTAAGAATTAACAGATCTACAGTAAAAATTGTTGCCTTTTTTGTTAATTCCCAAGACAATGCGGTAACGCGAATCGAGAGTCCTTAAGTGTCATGCTTTCAGTAAGGTGATAGGTTAACCGAGTCTTGACTTCTCCCTCATCCTATAAAACTTCTCCCTGTTTTGTCTGGAGGGAGAAGTCACTTCTCCCTAAATTTCTGAGCCAGCTTGACCCCTGAGCGCCCCTTTAAGTAAATTTATATCAATTGACACGTGTGGTTGCTGCATGCGAGTGAGAATTTCCCGGTCTTTTACCACAGTATGTCATTTATACTGAGCGTGTGCGGTTGTTGCATGGGAAAAGGCAGTACAGGGATAACAAACATAAATACATAATTTGTGGATTCGGGGCATATGTTTGATTCTCTTTGTGATTTTTGGGTGTTTGTTTTCTTTTTTACGGCACATTAAATAAAAATGACCATGCCATGCCCACTTGTTGGCTGGACCAAACTAAGCCACAGAATCCGGTACTTTTTCACTTTTTCATATGGAGCTTGTTGCAGTCCATGTTACCTGTCTGAACAGTGAATGGGGCTACCGGGGTTTTCTGTGGACCAAGGGAACGCCCAAATACATTTCAAGGAACAGGGCAGCATTGGTTAATATTTCAAGAGAAGAAGGGAATAAACCTAATTTTGGGGGAGGGGAATGTGGCAATTTGGAAAACTCATCGGTTTCTATGCACTGGCCATACGTATTCGTTATTGTCCATCGGCAATTGCAGTGTTTCGATGCTTTATTAATATTCAAAAGGATGCTGATGAACGAAAAGTGACTCCAGCAGGACGTACGAATATTGCAATTTATGCACCAAATTTGCGATACATTTTGTGTACGTAGATACCAACAATTCTGTACGCCCATGGTGAATGCGAATGCTTACAATCAAAATTTGTTAATTACTGTCACACACTGACAGAGTTCTCGGAAACGCCGAATCCGGCGTATTTTTACGCCTATTTTTGCTTTTGTACGCGTAAATTTTCCTTCCGAGAATTCTTATTTACGCTCTATTGCCACCGGACGTCCAAATTGAACTTCAAAGATGTACCGCGGACTTCCGAAATTTCTTTTGTCCGTCGCAATCGATACCCGAGATGTCCAAAAATTGTCAAAAAGCCCGCCCACTTTTAACGAGTTGTATGATGTTTTCCCCGCCTACTTATTGGAAATTCGCTACCTGTGAGCTTTAAGGACGTCCCACTTTCCGCTTGCGGGCGTTTTACTGACATCGGTGTCAAGCGTCGCGACACCCTTTTAATGGCTGCGTGATCACTGTGTGTATTTGTCACGCGTGCTGAGTTGATTAATTGATGTTTGTATAATTAAACTTTCTTCTGCAACACCCGAAAATATCGGTGAAATTATATGAAGTCATTATTATTTTTAAATATTCACGTCTTAAGATCTTAAATTATTATTTTACTAAGAACGTGTGTCATCTGAAAACACCTCAACACTTCCGGGAGTTACCGAGTGAAATAAAAAAAATAAATAACAATTATGCGCAGAACGCAAATTTAAATCTATTTGAATTTAGAAGCTTATGTTTGTCATGACAACAAAAGCAATTTTTCAAATGAGAAGAAAACATATTTTTCGTCAAAATTTTTGGAAAACCCGTTTCTAAATTCGCAGCCTTGTTACGGCTGCGCTGTTTACCAGTGCGGAAAAGACGCAAAGTAAGTCTAAATATAGGCGAATTGCGATGGTTTTGCTTGCTATTCTCCGCGAACGAACGTATTGCTGTTGGTAACTCATCGAGAGCTGCTGTTAATTTGTTTGTTGTTGCACGAGTCAGCGCCGTTTTCCCGCAATTTTTGTGAAGAAAGCAACTCGCTCGCTCATGTTGATCAGCTTCAATCCGAGCAAATATTTCATTAAATACATTTCTGCGGTCACACGAATCACCGAAATACCGGAATACTACCGAAATACCGGAATACCCGTGAAAAATATAGGTATACCTGTGAAAGATACCTATTAAAGACACCAATATTGGCTTTAATTAATTAATTAATATTAAGTCAACCTAATGGAAAAGGGAATATATTTTAACCTCAAATAATTTGCAAATTCTCTTTAAAGTGTTTTTATTATTATTATTATTATTATTATTATTATTACTATTTGAAAACATTGTTGATAGTCCGCTAAATCAGAGTCGGAATACGACCGGAATACCCGTGAAAAACGAGAATTTCCTACACTTCAAACGAAAAGTACATACGACTTCTCGTATAAAACATTTATCAATTCAGTGAATAATTTAATCCGATTGATTTAGTTATGTATGATGTACATGTATATATAAAAAAAAAAATATGGCCAGTAGTAAGTCTCAAACACGACACACCGAAAGTTTATCATTTACGCATGTTTGAAACTTACGCAGATTAAACAACCAATGCAATCATGTTGAGTAACGTCATCCTTACATACATGGAGCTTTTATGAATATTATTTTAAATATAATATAAATATATTAATATAAATAATGTGTTCCAGCAGCATGCCTTTATAAATATGAAAATCGTTGCATCAGTCTGTGTAAATATTACCCCGAATACATCGCGAAATTTTATATATAGCGCTCTCCCCGCAAAAAAAAAACAACAACAAACAAAAAAAAAAAACAACAAAAAAAAAAAAACAACAAAAAAAAAAAACAACAAAAAAACAAAAAACATGTCTTACCTTAATCACCCAGTTTTAGTTTTGGATTAAGGGTGTGGTCGCCTGAGTCTTCCTATATTCACTTTACACGTGCTGCTGCTGCCAAGAAAATAGTTTGAACCCCCGAAGCACTGCTATAAATTCTAGAGGAGATGCCGATCTAACCATTAGGATGAACATTTCTTTTGAATCCAGCAGACGATTCACATATAATGTCACGCTTAATTTACACAGGAAAATAAGAAAAAGATGTAAATGCCGTCTGCTGAATATGCTAAGCGCTTCAAGGGTTAAAGTATGGATACATTTCATTTGACAAGGGAGACAAACAGACACGCTGGAATGTATCTACACTACTCGAATCGAGGCCTGGACGGTTGATGATTGGACCAGGGATACGACTGTCCATTTAAATCACCGTGACTTGGGTGTCTTATGTCTCTTTCAACAACGACAAAAAAAAAAAAAAAAAGTCATTTTGAGATAATAGAACGCGGCGTCTGGTCAGGTATTCACTGTTTGCAAAAACAGTTTAGCCATTTTTCTAGGAATAACCAAATCTCATAGCTAGATGTACCTAAAATGGACCAGCCAGAATCTGACAAGTTTTGCAAACTCTCTCTCTCTCTCTCTCTCGTTTTACCCTCATATAAATATGGCACGTCTCCTTTCGAGCTATAAGTTGTTTGCACTGACTTTATTGGAAAAATGATATCGCACCGGCGGGAATCGAACACGATTCGATCCCCACTTATCATGAAACACATTTGCTACGGTCATTCACTCTTCCACTGCTTCAAGATTGGCAGTTACAAGTTTCTGGAGTTACCTCCCTTAAAAGAGTAAAAACCCTGCAGTGTGAGGACGTTACCCCACATTTACCAGGGTACAAATGAATATTGTTATGTTATTCTCTTACAATATATACATTAATAACATTATCTTTATTGGCTTATAGAGCAATCTTCAAAACTTTCGTTTCCATGTAAAGTGTTCTGTTTTTGTGTCTTCAACATTCGATATGCAAAACCAAGATCTTAATTTATTTAACGAGTAAAATAGACGCATGTATAAAACTAGCATCGGCAGAAAAGCATCTTCAAAATGTTATTTGGTCATATATGTATTGGCATATGCCCTCAAAGGCATTCTAGTCTTCCTGGGTAGAAACCAATACTAAGATATGCGGATAAAGTGTCCTGCTCAAAGACACAACACTTGGTGCTCGCGGGTATCGAATTACACTATCTGGGCTAATTCAGCAGACGACAAAAAAAAAAAAAAAATCGTTATTTGTTTTATTACCAAGAAAACAGGATTTGACATTTCATACAATGGAGACAATTTGCATGAATGCAAATCCTGTTTTCTTGGAAGAATGGAAAAATATTTCAAAATGTCGTCTGTTGAAAACTTTACCCAGAATGTTAAGCGTTATGGTCTGCACAAACAAATGCGCATGGGTCTGTGCATGGCAAAACCGACAATAAAACTTGTACGAAGAGACGAATCAGCCTGCACACTCTGAGCCTGCACATCAGTAGTCAGATCAGAGCCTTCGCTAATCGTATGTACCTCCTACAATCTATGGGTTTAACAAAACGTCTTGTGCGACGAGCGAAGGCTCGGGTCAATCTGCGCAACTGCATATTCTGATCAGAGTATTCGTATTTAATTTCGATAGCCGGGCTGTCCAAACCGGGATAACCAGTGTGACATTCTGATCAGACCCTTCGCTGATCGTACAGTATGCACCTTCTTCGGACTCCGGACTATCCAAGAAGCTTGCTTTATATAGTGGGTCGATGCACAGACTGACCTGAGTCTTTGCTGGTCGCACGTACATAGTACTATAGTACGTTTTGTCGTCCAGTTCATCAAGCCTTTCATACGGGACTTTAAACAAAGGTCCACATTTCTCTGACCTAGCTGTTACTGGGACGTAAAACCTCACTCATTTGAATTGTCATTAGCCTCTATTGCCCTTGTGTGCGTAAAGTGTGTTTTTGTGTGACAGACACTCTTTTCACATGGGCTGTCTTATTGATTCAATGCCTCTTTGATAGCAGAAGCGCCCCTTTAAGTAAATTTATATTGACACGTGCAGTTGCTGCACGCGAGTGAGACTTTCCCGGTCTTTTACCATAGTACGTCATTTATACTGAGCGCGTGCGGTTGTTGCATGGGAAAAGGCAGTTACAGGAATACCAACTATAAATACGTATCTCGTCGATTGGGGGAAGATGTTTGATTCTCTTTGTGGGTTTTTTTTTTGTGATTTCCATGTGTTTGTTTTGTTTCCTACGACATATTAAGTAAAAATGACCATGCCGGACCCACTTATGTGGCCGGAGTAGACTAAGCCAAAGAATCCGGTACCTTTTCATATGGAGCTTTGTTGAGGCCTATGTTACGTGCTCGAACAGTGAATGGGGCTACCGGGGTTTTCTTTGGACCAAATATATTCAGGGAACAAGGCAGCACTGGTTAATATTTTAAGAAAACAAGGGAACCTAATTTAGGTGGATCGGAATGCGGAAATTTGGAAAACACTTTTGGGATAATAAGACCTTTGCTACCAGCGACTCAGATCAACCTGCGCATCCGCATGAGCGTGGACGATATAACCTTCGCGCAGACTGTACTATATGGTAGAAAAATAAATACATGTATATAAATAAATAAATATATTTTTTAAAGATATATCTAAATAAATTTATTTATTAAATAAATAAAAAAGGACAGGTATTTAGTGAAATTACGCAGAGGAATTTCGCATCGGTTTGATTCCCAGTGTTTTTGGGAAGTCCGCAAAACGCTGATATTCGGGGTAGAGAGTTTTTTTGTTTTTGTTTTTTTTTTGTGTGTGAGTGTGTGTGTTTGAAGTGTAGTTAATTCACGTTTTTCACGGATATTCCTGTCGTATTCCGGCTCAGATTTAGCGGACTATCAACAATGTTTTCAAATAAAAAAAAAACACACTTCAAAGACAATTTGCAAATTATTTGTGGTTAAAGTATTATCCCTTTTCCTTTAGGTTGACATAATATTACTTACTTAATTAATTAAAGCCAATATTGGTGTCTTTAATAGGTATCTTTCACAGGTATACCTATATTTTTCACGGGTATTCCAGTATTTCGGTAGTATCCGGTATTTCGGTGATTCGTGTGACCCACATTTCTGCAAATAATTTCAGCATAGTTTGTTTTTAAGAAAACATGTTTTGGGTGTTTTTTCTCATGTATTTTCTTTTCTTTTTTTCTTTCTCAGGGCATTGAAACGAACGCGAAGTTGGACCAATGTTGATGCGTTCTCTAAGGTCTGACATACAAGTACAGGCTTTCCAAAAAGATGCGATCGAATTTTAATAAGCGATAAGGATATGTTTAAAACACATCTAGGAGAAGTGTATATCATGATGATTCTGTGTGACACTGAATTAAGAACCTCTGTTCTACTAAAGAAAGGGCAGACCACCGCAGCAGGGAAAAAAGTGGGACTTCCTAGATTTTCCTGTGGGACTTCCAAATTTGAGGGGTAGGAAGTCTGGACTTACTGAGTCTGGAAGTTAATGGAAGTCCTGTCACTATTTCCTAAGCCCCAAAAGCTTTTGGATCCTTACCAGGCACTCAGTGGTCAAGGTTAACTATGTTGAAAAATGAAGTTGTCCAGACAATGTCCTTAAATATTAAGTTTTCATATTTAGCCGAAAACTCCAAGTTTTCTAGGTCAAACTCCTATTTTTCAATTTTAACTCCAACTTTTCTCAGAGATGGATTCTTAAACTCCTACTTTCAAAATCCTAGTGAGAACTCTGTACTGAGTTGAAAAGACTGATTTGATCAGGTCCACAGTTTGGTCCTATTCAACCGTACATGCCGAAAAAGTACGACTGGCTTTAACCACGCCCCTTTGGAAACAGTTTTCTCATTTCATTGCGGAAACACCGCGTGGACCCCGCGGCTGTTTCAATTGCCTGTCATAATTGCACCGAATTTTACCTGTTCAAAAGTAATTTTATCAGGCGATTTTTACTGCGGGTATGCAGCGGATCCACCGGCCTGGGTGAAACCACCATGGGATGCTAAAATTTAATCCTTCCCACTTGAATTCACTCCACTCGCTGGGTGGTGGGGGGGAGGAGGTGATTTTGAAAATACACCTGAGCTGTACTATAGATTAAAATACAGTCATTGATAAACAAATTTAATTTTGAATTTGATTATGTATGCATCACTCAGGACCCTTGGCCCTAGATATTAAGGGTCCCAAACAAGATTTTGGGGGTTAAAACTCCCAAAATGTGAGTCCAGGAAAGCCCTGATACATGCTTAAAGTATTATGTATGTATAATGTATTTACAATACCATATATACCATAAATATTTGGACAGATGGGTTTGAGCAAACAATGCAGACAGATCAAACAGACCCTAAAGAAGCCTTTTGATCAGGATCTACACTATTTGCCATTCCATCGGTACATGTAGTCACATCATAGGATAATGAAACTCTGGCTTGTTAAGGTTTTATAAGCATGTAATGCAGTATGTTGCAGAGTCTGAATACATATATGATTATTATGACATGTTTCTATGTAAAACAAACATAAAAAAAATCTCCACCTATACCCTACCTAATTTTTTTTCAGACATGCTACCCTAACTCATCTACTTATTTACTTGACAATGTTTGCTTATAATATTACATGTCGGAGCAACAGATAACTTTGGTGGGCATTTGGGTATTAAACCCCATCAAAATTTAATCAGTTGGGTAAAATCATATTATTATTTTTCGGTTTGAGTAAAGATACCCCACAAAACGAATAGTAATTGGGTAAAACTTAAAAAACCGAAAGGAAGAGCACTAAAAAGCTTGATGTAGGTATTTGAAACATGGTATTTCTTTATTCCTATTAATTTTATGATAGTATTTGTCATATGAAGAATAAAAAAAGCTATCAATAATATTATGTGCATTAATCATAATATAAAATAGTATTCATGTGCTTTTCTGGCCTTGAAACTTTGATTTTCACCCTTGAATTGGTAATAATTAGATACTTTGTCAAATCAATTGGGTATCAATACCCAAGTTTTTGAAAAAAATTGAGTATTTGCTCGAAACATTAGAGTACTTTACTCAGATACTCCCCTTATCTCTTGCCCTGAATGTATCAGCAGAGCTGTGGAAATACCATGCCCGACTTGTCCAACTGGTCCCATTTCCCTGAGGACAAGTAAGAAATTTCAATTTACAATACTTGTCCTAGGACAAGAACTTGGTAGATCTAGCTAAGAAGAGTATGAGATATATATTTTTCTTACTGCTCAAAGAAAACATGTTGTAGGTACTCATTAGAAGTGCCTCAAAGAGGCATTTCTGATGAGTACAACAACATATGTTTTCTTTGAGTAATAAGAAAAATGTTAATTTTTGGGCAAGTAAATCTTGGTTGGGCATGCGGATTTAGACCATTTACTTGTCTGTGGACAGACAAGTAATTCACAACCCTGTGTATGAGCATTGTAAATGATCTATATGCCAGGACCCAGTTGTTCAAAGTGTTGTTAGCTTAACAAACTTGTTAGTGGTTAAAATGTTAACTGCTCCAGTAAGTACAATATCTAATTCACAGATATTTTTGCTGAAAAATGTGAGTAGCTTTTGCAAATGCAAAAACTACTCACATTTTTTTCTGCAAAAATACTAGCATATATGCCATATTTAATGATCAAAGTTTTAACGATATGTTAACTAACAACATCGTTAGTTTTGAACAACTGGGCCCAGAAATAAAAAATACTCACATGATGTTGATATTCTTGAGGCCTCACTCGTGTTTGACATTGTACTGTATTTTCTTAATTGTGGTGACAGTTGTGGTGAGTATTTTCCAGTTTTTGGTGAACTGCTGAGTCTTTTTGTGTCAAAATCATTGTCACTTACACCATTATGCTCACTGACAGTTTTCTGCTCAAATCGATGTGTTGGTAATTTGTTGTCATATGGGCTAAGATCATCCTCACTTCCCGTGTCCTCTGCCATGTTTTCCGTCTCAGCAGCACTTATATTTGGGTTTGTAAGCAATGTCTCTAAATTCCACTTCTCATAATCAGGAACACGTTTTCTGCCAGCTCTTGAATGATTTGGCTGTTCAACAGAAATTTTAGGTTTACTTGCTGGATTTTCTTCTGAAAATGGAACTGTTATATTTGCAACATTACCTTCATCTGAGTCTGAACTAGAAAGTGATTTAAACTTCTTCCCAGTCACAGGACTTGTTCCATCAAAGACTGGAGAGTTCAAATCACCTCCTTTCTTTTTATGAAACAACTTCTTCATTTCTGCTTCTGTCTGTTCATTAATGCTTTCGATGTTATCATCATCAATATCTTTGTAATTGCTTAGCTCTTCTGTTGACCTTGAAATTGTAGAAGATATAATGCACAGATTTGAACCAGTGTTTTCTTTGGATTTATTATCATAAGTCTTTCCACCATCACTTTTCTGAGAATCACTACTTTTAACTTCAACTAATGTAACATGTTTATTTGCAAATCTTGTAATATCACTTAGAGAACAATAATCACCTTCCAAATCATTATCATCATCATCATCATCAAGCTTGTCAACTGGCTTAAAATGGCCTCTTGCACTTATCTTAATATCTCCACTTTTAACAGAGGAAGAAAAATTTGGCTCTTTGTCGCTGTATTTTGGTTCCACTACAATATCCTTTAACACTGCATAATGATCTTCTTCATTTAGTTTTTCTGTGTCATTTGTGTTTTCTTCCAGGACAGGAATTTCCTTGGTTTTTGAACTACTGGAGGACGCATTATCTGATTGATCAAGTATATCACATCCTTGGCCACTTGACTCATCGTTTTGACTGGTATTATGTTTACTATCACTGCATGTGCCCAATGAAATGGGGCTTGTTGATACTGTAATATTTGCGTTGCTAGGTGCTTCTGTATTCTCGCTTATCTTACTCTCTGAAGTAGTGTTAAAACAAGGAAGATCAATTTCCTCATATGCATCAGTTTGTTGCTTTTTCCTAGCAGCTGGCCTTGGAGATACTGGTGGGGGTGGTTTTGTTGGCTTAACTGTTGCCTTATTATAATCATCCTCTTTCTTTTCAAAATTAGCTTCATCACCATCACATGATGATGTCCTTTCAAATCGTTTTATTTTATCTCTTACAGAACCCTTCAGTTTTTTCTTTTCTTTTTTTCCTAAACTTTCCGGTCTTATCTTAATAGCTTCAGGTCGATAAGAAACCTCTTCATATTCATTAACAGGTTCGCACGGCCGAAAAACAATTTCTTCATAACTAAACTCTGACTGACTAACTGGCAATGACTTTTGATCACTTTTATTTGAATGTTTGTCATCAATAATATCTGAGTCATGCTGTTTACTTTTTAATGGCTTGTTGACTTTGGCATACATGTTGTCAACACCCTCAACATCGTCTTTCCTCACAGTCACGCTCTGTTTAGCATTGTCTTTTTCATTTAATGTGATCTCTTCATTCAAGAATTGAAGCATAAATTTCTCTTGTTCCAACCTCAATTCCAATTCACTCAATACTTCCCAAGTTTTGTCACGAGCACCTGTCAGCAAATAATTTACTTCAATGTCATTTTCACATTCCAATCGCGAAAATACCTCTGCTGGTACATCTCCATTAAAAGCATCTCTCCATGCAGTTTTTAGTTTATTTCTAATATCCATCATGGCAGATTAATCCATACTAATAATATTTATTCACTGTCATCCACTTTTTCCTCTAAAAAGGCGTCCTTTCACAAACTTGTTTCAGCCAAAATAGGTATCTTGCTTCCGGGATATGAAGTGGAGATTTTTGTGTGTACAACAGGGATTGCCGTCTTTCCATTGGTTAAGTTGCCTGCTAAAAAAAGTAAATGGAAACTCCAATGCCGGAAATAACCGATACATACCGGAATCGAAACCCTAACGGTCGGTCGTTTTCGTATGTAGTGCGCGGATCTAAACTACGGGTTTATGCTGGAGTGGGTCACGATAGATTGTTTGGAGAAAAATGGGGTGGGTCGGATGGGGAGGGGAGAGGAAACGCAGAAACTGCTGATCATTCAACCAATATAAAGAACGTGGTACTCATCAAATAACTAGATAAGTACACCCAAAACCAAAAAAAAAAAAAAAAAAACATTAGCCACTCACCCACCCTCGGACCTAATAATGTATATTGGGTCCAAGACCCACCTGGCTGATGGACTCCGTATAGATAGATAGATAGACAGATGGTGAATGTAATGGACATACATGGAGCGCTGTGGTGCAGTGGTAAAGCGTCGGACTCGAGATCGAGAGGTACCGGGTTCGATCCCCACTAACTGCAAGTGTTGTTTCCTTGAGCAAGAGACTTTATCCACATTGCTTAGTACTGGTTTCTACCCAGGAAAAAAGAGGGCCACATGGAAGATTAGTACTAGATTACTAAATGTGTTACCCTCTATAAATAAAGTCGATTATTATTATTATTATTTAATGTAATGGCCATGGCTATACAAACTTATAATATCTGGTTTGAATGTTGATTTAGAGCACTCTTCTGTGATGGTTAATGTCAATACACGTATATTTGTACAATATAATTTTGCTTTTCTCGTGCCAAAATCTTGACTTAATAACACTGACCCCATTATAAATAAGCCATGTGCCTTTATGGGCTATCCATAGGTTTTAAGATCATAAACTTTTAATGATGTGATATGTAGATGAGGGTGCTGGCACCCTAACCTAATTTTCTAAATTCATAATTTAATGAGTGGATTAACTTGTTTTAATCCGTTATTAATTACATGTATGTCCAACTTACCTTCGCCGGGGTTCCACAAGGAGACTTGCTGGAACCCCCCCCCCCCCCCCCTCCACCCCACCCCCTTTATTTTAAAGTTATTTCTGATCAGCCCTCATGATCTTATCAAGCTGTGCCGATGATCTTTTCCTCCGGGACAGTCTTTCATATTACCATCCTTATTGTTGTTCTTAATGATCATGCACATGGGACATGATCAACTGGCTAACCTTGTCAACTATTTTTAGACCAGCGTGGTCAATATCAGATAGATAACGGAAGTCTAGGAACCCATTAATCTCCGCCCCAGCTCATCACGTGGTCTTCCAACCAATCATTTTATCTTAATCCCTCTCGACTCCTTATCTTGGCGGGCTCAGCTTCTTAGCGCGAGCAGCAAGCGGCAAAGCAGTATCACAGTCCGCCATTTTGTATTTTTTGGCAATTGTTTTTTCCCAACCCTCCACTCCCCTAAGCATATGTACTTGATGTTGGAACCAACTTGTATTAATTCTATGTTTTTGTTATTTGTAGTACTAGTTTAGTAGTTTAGGTAGACCATTAAGTTCTTATTGCTGACAGTTTGCTTGACGTGAACTCACAATGTGATACATGATAATCAAGTTATAGAAGCAGTGTTCATAGCTGGAAATGTGGATATAGACAATATGTGTTAGATGGAAAAGGTGGATATAGAGACTACATCATAGTATGTGTTTTCATAGCTTGCAATGGGGATTATAGACTATGTGTTCATTGCTAGAGAGTGTGAAATGGACAAACTGGGACTATGTGTATTCATAGCTGGTAATGGTGTTTAAGAAAAATTGTGTTTATTCATAGTGGAGATCATTTGCTTTTAAAGCAAATGAAATTTATTGCATAATAATTTGCAATTTAATTTGCATGAGATTATAATTGTCTATTCATAATGCTTGCGCTGGCTGAATAAATGGTCTACATTGTACCCAAACCCAGTCTTCCTCGTCTTTATTGATTCCAGCATCAAGTCTCAGCCTCTGCGGGTTTGCATTGTAAGGGTAAGTAATTAATCCAAAGTTTAATGTGTTAAACTGCTTTTATCAACTCATTTCACCAATGTTATTTATCATTCAAATGTGCTCAGTGTAACCGAACAGTTTAATTATTTTAATGTTCTAAATTTCATTTATTGTTATGTACATGTTAATCTTAATTCCTAAATAAATCTTAAACTTAAATAACTAGATAGATTAGTGCCCGCCAAATAAGTGGCTATTTATTGATCTTCTAGACTACCTCAAGCCGTTTCTCTCTAAAACATCGGGGTTGGTGGGGATTTGAAAGTTATTTTATCTGAAACAAAGAAAAAATAATACGGATGAGCTCGATGGCGATAATTTTAATGATTTCTTTACAAGTGCTGC
The DNA here is from genome assembly GCA_964016985.1 of Anodontia alba. Lineage (NCBI taxonomy): Eukaryota > Metazoa > Mollusca > Bivalvia > Lucinida > Lucinidae > Anodontia > Anodontia alba. Next base: position 11,459,406 of record OZ024830.1, on the reverse strand, counting down.
TAAGGGTATGCCAAGCTCTACAGGGGCGGAGCCAGAGGAGTCGAAGGTTCAGTTGACCCCAAGCTGACCCAAAATTTCATTTTCATGGGAACCTTTTGATTTTTTATACTGAAATTTAGAATACTGTATTTACCTTAAATTTGCGCATACGTTAATCACTTTTTACACTGTATTTCTCCTAAAATGTCAATAAAAAACTCTTTTACTACATGTGTCTAAAATCGCTGGATGAGTTCATAGCAAACAGTGTGGACCCTGATCAGCACTGCGTTCTGTGGCGTCTGATCTGGGTCTACACTATTGGCTCAGGCCAGCCTGTCCAAATAAAGTAATTATGCTAATTTGATCAAATTGACTCTCTCAGAAAATTTGAAACCCCTATTAGATACATTTTATATATAGTAAAAAAGGAGATAGAGGCTTCTGAAATTAATATGAAGGTCTCTTGGTGACACGATCCTGTAAACAATCTCTTAGTTATGCTGTACATCACGAAAACATACCTATAATATTTTGACCCCCTCAAACCCCACTTTTATATAGTAAAACTGTGGTTTACAGGGGTATACATCATTTTTCTTATTTCTGCTCGAAAACATAGATTGTGGGTACTCGTTAGAACTGCCTCCTCGAGGCGGTTCTAACGAGTACATACAATCTATGTTTTGAGCAAAAATATGAAAAATATCAGAATTTTTATCTGAAATTTTTCATTTTTTGGTGCTAAAATTTTCAGTATATTTGAATAGGCATGTTTTCGTAATGTATGGCCTGGTCAATGCTCCTTTGCTGTATCTGGCCTGGCCAATGTCTCTTTGCAGTATCTGACATGGTCAACATCCCTTTGCAGTATCTGACATGGTTAACGTCTCTTTGCCTTTGCCGTATCTGGCCTTATCAATGTCACTGATCTGGTCAACGTCTCTTTTGCCAGTTCCAGTCGAGTGTGGACGACCTCGTACAATGAATGACCTGGGTTGCGTTCAGTATTTTGCATTTGCGTTCGCGGTCATATGCAGACGTTTGCAAACTTTCCATTCAAATGTGGCAGTTTTCGGCGTCTGGTAGCGAGTGTCCGCGAACTTCACCTTGACTTGTCTTTATGTATGTAGTTTTTGTAATAAAATATGAAAACGTTTACTGCGTTTATGTTTTTTATTCACTATATATATATATATATATATATATATATACTGAAAAAAAAGAGAGAAAAGAAACGCAGTGTAAAGTTTTGTCCTGATTTTAAGCAGTTTATAAGATGTTTTCCTACCTACAATCATTTTATTGTACAGACTGCTGTTAATAAATGAAAACTCGGGTAATCGACTGTCTTATTAGCTCCAGGTCAGCTTATGCCATGGCCTGTTGTCCGTCGCCCGTCCGTCATTAGCTTTTCACATTTTCGTCATCTCTTCCAGAACTATAAGTTGGATTGAGCTGAAACTTAGTGGGAGGCACTGTGGCAACATGGAGATTCAGAAGTGCTAAAATCATTTCGTTCTGATATCCAAAATGGAGACCATCTTGAAATTCTTCTAACGACATCTCCTCCCAAACCGTACGTCTGATTGAGCTTAAACTTGATGGGAGGCATCACAGTGACACAGAGATTCAGAATTGCTAAAATCGTTCCGTTCCGATATCCAAGATGGCCGCCAAAACTTGATGGGAGGCATCACAGTGAGACTGAGATTCAGAATTGCTAAAATCGTTCCGTTCCAATATCCAAGATAGCCGCAAAAACTTGATGGGAGGCATAACAGTGACACAGAGATTCGGAATTGCTTAAATAGTTCCGTTCCGATATGCAAGATGCCATCTTGAAATTGTTCAAACGACATCTCCTCCCAAACCATTAGTCAGATTGAGCCGAAACTTGGCGGGAGACATTGGAGCATTATAGAGATCCAGAATTGCTAAAATCGTTCCATTCCGATGTTCACACGGTGGCCATTTTGAAAGTCTTCAAATAACATCTCCTCTCAAATCGTAGAACGGAGCAAATTGAGCCAAAACTTGATGGGAGGCATCGGAGCGACATATAGGTTCTGCATTGCTAAAATTGTTCCGTTCCGATATGCAAGATGGCCATCTTGAAACTCTTGAAACCAAATCTGGAGTGAGTTGCATAAGAAAAGTGCTTTCATGTAGTTGCGGTCACGGTACCAAAGCCGTAATTCAAAATCATAAATCCATAAACGAATGACGAATCAGAATGTTCAGACCAACAGACATGGACCCCAGAACAAAGGGTGTAATCAGGCGTCCGCGGATAGTAAGCATTACTTGGTAAGCAAGCTTCGCCCACCATGCCCATGGGCCTGAACGAAGGAAATATCGGTAGAAGCGTATGTCCGGGATTTGGGAAGTCTACTTATGGCGCGTCACTGGCAAAAACATCAGAAACAATTCTGGAAACTGCCACATTGTAGGGATTGACTAGATCATGATGTCTCCCATAGAACTTCTTAAGTGTTGCTACCAGTTTGGTTTTTTGATACCCCTGGCTCAACAACTTTTGAGTGAGCACTTTCCCACGCTCCATGAAGTCCTGATAATTTGAACAAGTTCTGGCATAACGGATTAACTGTGAAACGTAAACGCCGTATGCTGGTGCAGAAGGGATATTACTGCTCAGGAAAGGAAAGTTAACGATGGGAAAATTGAAGTCATCCCGTTTGTCGTAAAGCCTAGTAGTAAGCTTTCCATTGTCGATGTAGAGATAACAATCCAAGTATGAGGAGGAGGCTGAAGTCTCCGTTGTTTCCTTTATTTCAAGTTCACGTGGGTAGATGAATTCTAAATACTCTGCAAATTTTGTGTTTTTCAGAGACAATACATCATCTATATATCTGTAGGTGAAATTGAATTGTTGTGCGAGGTGTTTCTTGCCTGCTTGGAGGAGACTTTGTACAAACTCCGCCTCATACGAGTATAAAAACAAGTCGGCAAGTAACGGTGCACAATTAGTACCCATCGGTATGCCGATTGTTTGTTGAAATACCCGACCGCCGAACTCCACAAAGATATTGTCGATTAGATATTCCAGCATCTTAATGACATCTGCATCTGAGTATTTTTGTGGTGCATCATAGTGATCCCGAATGAAGTATGTGTCTTTGTAGCCAATGACAACATACTGAAATCGACGGTTACCATTCTTGTGGAAGAAACACTGGTTGATAATTGCCTTTAATTTAGATTTCAATTTATCATGAGGAATAGTAGTGTAAAGAGTAGAGAAATCGAAAGATTTTATACTGTTGACGGAATGAAGAGATTGTGCCTTTAGGTTTTCTAAGAGCTCTTTGGAGTTTTTCAGGATCCACATCTGATTAACACCACTTCTGGCATATGCAGTGTCACAATACTTCTGAAGGCCTTCTTTAACTGCGGTTAGTATTCGTGTTAGAATCTGAGAAAGAGGCTTGGTTGAGCACTTAGCTGAACCAGCAATATATCTCTGCATGTACGGATTCTTGTGAAGTTTAGGAATCCAGTACAGTTTGGGAAGGTCAATATCTTCCTCTGGGAGGGAAATTCCAAATGTCAGCATCACCGAATGGTGGTTTTGTAGAATTTCTTCCTTGGACATAGCAGTAAGATTATATGTAGGGTTTCCGGTCATGGTACTCATACCAAGCTCTTCCATTAAGCAGTTTATATAGTGTGTTTTGCAAACAAACACAATGTTGTTAGATGCCTTGTCGGCTGGAACAACGACAAACTTCTCATGGATTTCAGCTAACTCAGCAGCAACATCTTGATCGTCAAACACCGATTCATGTCGGCGAGACATGGTTCTGCTGAGTACTGAGACACGTCTGTTTACCAAGGACATTACCGATTTAACCCATTCAGACAGTGTGTCAACTTCTACGTCCTCTTTCTTGGCCCAGCGTCGTGCATACTCTTCAACAGAATCCAATATTAATTTAGAATTCTGTTTCCAAGTAAAAGACCTGGGTTCCCTATATTTAGGGCCTTTGGAAAGAATGTCCCTGAGTTTGCTAATCCTGACTATATTGAGGTCACCTGTTATGACGTGACCGGCTGGAATATAACAGAACTCCGATGCTTTACAGGAACACTCTGAGGGGTTTCGAGTAATGTTCTCAGTATTTAGCTCTTGTAGCACGTTTTTGTAATTGAAAATTTTAGGTGCAATGGGAGACGAATAACTGTAGGAGATGATAGGTGGGCTCTGGTTTTTGAAGTAAGCTGGTATGGTTGAAGTCACTTTCTTATGGTTCAGGATATTGCTAATGTTAACGGCGTCAAGACCCTTGTTTCTGAAGTCAAGTTTCAGAAAATCACGAGTGGGAGTCTCTTCTGGAGAAACTGTTTGAACAGGCTTGTACAACCTAAACTTAGCAACATCCAAAATGATAGCAACCAGCTTATATTCCGGAGAATTTTGATCATATGTTTTTGTATCCACCACTTCCTTCTGCAAAGAGCGAAGTTTAGTTACCGGCAGCTGATACAGCTTGGTACGAATATGATGAAGTCCTAATGGCTGCTGTACATATGGAAGGAGAGTGTCAAATGCGACATCAGCATGAAAATTAGGACGATTGTAGTGCCGATGTCCATGACTTCTCTTACGTCTTTGAGAGCTGCCAAAGAGCCTCATCACATTGACCGAACTGCATCTTGGGCTGGTAAGATTCCCTACAGAATCTATTTTGTCATTGCAACCATATGGTGCTGCAGTGCCTAATTCTCTGATCCAGAATTCCTCACGCTGTCTACGAAGTGGCGTGCTCAGGCTGGGATTGTTAGTAGGGTGGTATATTTTTTCTAGTATTCTTACTTTGAAGGACAAAATAGAATGATCTGGTAGATTGAAATGTTGATAAAGCAACTGATTACTCCCATGATTTATTTCATATCTATGACCAGACATTCTATTGCGTAGTTGTCCTTTCGTCTCACCAACGTATATCAATCCACAGAGCGAACACTCCACACCATAGACAACATTAGAGGACTTACAATTGAGATCATCCCAGGCGGGATTGAGATCATCCCATGTAGCGGTCTGTTGCGATTTGTTCTTGTTATATGCAACGGTCCGTTTGACTGGAGCGCTTTCTAAAATGGCTGCCAAAATGACACGATTTTCAAACTGGGAATTTCTCGTAAAAAAATAGCGGTGCTTGCTTCAGCGATTGGTTTTGTGGTCATTTATGCACAATTCACTTCGTCCAAGAACAAAAAATAAAAACAAAAAACATTTAATTTCTTCAAACGGGCACTGACTACGTCGTGTGCTGCCATTTTGTTTTGTCTGGTTGCTCCGCAACGTTCTGTTTCAGACGGCGAGTCAGCTCCAAACACAGTTAGAAGCGCCACGAAGCGCTTTTTGGTAACGTACCGTTGCACAGTGAAGCGCTACCAAGCGCTCTGTAACGCTCGCCTTATGCAACTCGTCCCTGCTCCCGAACCCTAAGTCGGATTGAGCCCAAACCTGGTGGGAGACATTGGGGCCACATGGAGATTTCCCATTTAGAATTGCTAAAATCATTCCGTTCCAATACCCAAGATGGCCGCCATGACAGCCATCTTGAAAATCTTCAAACAGCATCTCCTCCGGCCATCACGAAAGTCTTCAATTGTTATCTGCTCCCGAATAAGTCGGATGGAGGGGAAACTTGGTGGAAGGATCGGGGCAGTATGGAGATTTAGAATTGCTAAAATGGTTCTGTTCTGATATCCAGAATGGCCACCATGGCAGCCATCTAGAAAATCTTCAAATCGCATTTGTTACCGAATGGTAGGTCTGATTGAGCTTAAACATGATGGGAGGGAGGCATTGGGTATTAGGGAAATTCAGAATTACTATAATCCTTATGTTCCAATGTCCAAGATGGCCGCCATCTTGAATTGTTTTAAAAACCACATCTCCTCCCAAACAGTAAGTCAGTTTGAGCCAAAACTTGATGGGAGGCATCGGGGAGACATGGAGATTCAGAAAAGCTGAATTGTTCAATTCCAATATCCAAGATGGTGGCCATAGTGGCTTATTCTTCCTCCAAACATTCAATCATCACCTCTGTTGAAGGTGCAGAGGATGTTGTGGCTAGGTTTACCTCTCTGGGCAGAGCTAGGTACTAACTTCTCATATCACAGGTCCTGGTGAATGAATGTCATTAGACGTATCACCATTAAATATTCTGATTCTTATTCTGATTCTGAACATTTTAACGTCTAAAGAAACGTTTTAGGAAGAAATGGTCCGAAGAGCTGAAAAACAAACAAACAAACAAACAAACAAACAAAAAAAACAAAACAAAAAAAAAAAAAAAAAAAAAAAAAAAAAGAAAGAAAGCAATCCCTGACTTGGTACTGCTACTGGCAATTAAGAAATGAATAATTAAGATATCTGAAGTTGACATCAAGCCTCACTACCACGGTTCTTTAAACTCAACTCGTATCTGGTCCCGAAATATACCCGGGGAGGGGGAACAGTAAAGTTGTAAGGAGTAACTTTTGACTATTTATTAAACTTTTGATCTTCAGCTATCAAACGTATGTAGAAAGGCTGTGATACAGATCAATGTTCTTCTTAGACTTAGTAAATGCATAAATAAGGAAACTAAGCTGTTGATATATTAAAGCCGATCTAATTTCAGTAATTGTTCACTAGTCTAGCATTTTTTTGCTCCAAAGCAATCGTTGGCAAAATGGAAAAGCTGCAGTACCGAACACTCAGACTAGTGTACAATGACCATTCTAGCTCTTATGAAGACTTGCTTCACATTATGAAAACTCTTCTATTCAAGTATATGGAAAATTTCACCTCCAAAAATTGAAAATTCACAGATAAAAAACTCTATTTTTCATATTTCTGCTCAAAACATAGATTGTGGGTACTCATTAGAACCGTCTCGGTGAGTTCCCACAATCTATGTTTTTGAGCAAAAATAAGTAAAATAATGTATACCCCTTTAAACCCCAGTTTTACTATATAAAAGTGGGGTTTAAGGGAGTCAAAATTATATAGGTATGTTTTCGTGATGAGAAAACAAATATGACTAGCTTTCAACTTGAAAGGATGAGCAAAATAGCCATAGATTATTATTATTATTATTTCATTTTTGAACGGTTGATCTCCTACTGATATTCAAGATGTTGTTGATTTTAAAAATTCATATCATTTTTTTTTTTCAGGTGTCAAAACCTGCTGGACCTGCCGAGTGTAAGTTCGACCACTTATGATAAGAGGTATTTTCGGTATGACTTACGAAAACACGCCGATTCAAATATATAGAAAATTTCACCTCCAAAAACTGAAAATTTTCAGATAAAAAATTCTTATATTTTTTCATATTTCTGCTCAAAACATAGATTGTGGGTATTCGTTAGAACCGCATCGACGAGGCGGTTCTAACGAGTACCCACAATCAATGTTTTTGAGCAGAAAAAAATAAAGTATACCCCTGTAAACCCCAGTTTTACTATATAAAAGTGGGGTTTAAGGGGGTGAAAATTATATAGGTATGTTTTCAGTATGAGGCCTTTCAAATCTGGAATAGTCTCCGGACAACTTTAGGACCACCACGGATTTCAAAGAGTTTGGGAGGCTGGTACGGACCTGGGGAGGTGTCTCATGTAAGTGTTCTCTATGCAGATTTAACTTTTAGTTTTTGTTTTCTTTGCTTTTGATAATTATTTCAGTTTATACTTTATTTTGCTGCATAGTATTTTAAATTATAGTTGCATTTATGTTGCTTCATTTTTGTGCTTTCAGATTTATTTGCAAATGTACTGTGTGTTTTCTGCTTTGAAAAAGGTTTTGCTGGATGAGTCTTTTTTTTTTCTAATGCTGAATTCTATGCTATGCAGTATGCATACAATACTATAAATTTAAGTACCGTATTCGACCTAATTACCGCACTGTGCGCTTAGGTTTTTTTTTTTTTTTTTTTTTTAAATACTGGGAAAACTTGTGGTAAAATATATGTACCTACCTATACTAAAGGTACTCTTAAAAAACGATCAGCGGAGGACTTATCAAATGATGTGTGTGAGTGTGTGTTTTCTTTCTGATTTTCTTTATAAAAGCATGTGGGTACTCATCTGAATTGCATCGCAACATATGCCTTTATTAAAAAAAAAGTAGACAAAAAGTACATTGGCTGTAATCTGAAAACTACATTTGCTCGACTGTGCGCTTATAGGGGCATGTGCGGTAATTAGGTCAAAGACGGTAATAATGATATAAATAATTTTATATGCAAATGATTGTCCAAATTTATTAATCACCATATTGTGTCTTTCATTGTAGATTATATCATTTTCGATTCATCAATGGCTGGTGCCTTGTATAGGCATCTTAATTGCTCTAATATGATCTTTCGGTTTTCGGTGAAAGCCCGGGGAGAAAGGCTTTCTAGGATGTGTTCAGACACATTTTTTTTTTTTTTTTTTTTTTTTTTTGTAATGTATTCCGTGATATATGTGCTATTGATCTGTGCTTTTGTTGTCTACTTTCTAAAGAATTAATGGACAATGTTTGGATGTTGTTAATTTGATACCGACTTAAAACAGAGCTTATTATGTATTACGTGTAACTCTTATGTCAGTGTATAATCTTTTTTTCCCAAATTCGCCCAATTCTTCGAACGTCATTTCTTCTTGCTGGATCCGTGCAGAATGTTATCTCCGGCTGTGTTCGAAAATTTCCGGAAGTTTCCGATATCAAACATGGCCGACGTAAAACTCGAAAAGCAAAACAAACCGGAAAAAACTGTTACTGTTGCTAAGAATGCGGCTGAACTTCAAAAGATTAGATTAGAAAAGTTGATGAGCAATCCGGTTAGTTCAGTAACTACATCATATGAGTTTCAAATGTGCTTTTATGCAGCATCTATTATTGTCATATGTTTTCGCGACATTGTTACTGCAAGATTAACAACACCACCAAAAGCTATTTTCTTATTCCTGCTCATCAGGGATGAATTCAGATCATATTGAGAGCAATCCAGGACGTTTTCTGCTAATTGTTTTGCATGATGTGAATGGTTGGGATGGGTTATTTTAAAGACATCTATAGGCAAGATGAGGCCAAAAGAGGTACCACTTAGGGGCTATGTGAGGTAGATAGATCTAAGACATGTCCTAAAGAGGTGATTATGAATTACCAGCATGGGGTAGTAAAGAGGCCTCCTGAAGGGTAATCAATATGTTTGAGGGATAACAGATATTTTGGAAAATTGACTTATTTGGAGAACAGAATTGAATAATTTGTTTTATGTATTTTTTTTTTTCTTTCAAACTTACACTATTTATTTAATTTCATTTTTATTTTTTGTTCACTTTAGAGGCTTCTGAAGGGTAATAATTATTTTGAAGGAATAAAACATAGTTTGGAAACTTGATTTATTTGGAGGGTAGACTAGAAAGTTTTTTATTTATAAATTTATTTATTTCATTATTAATATAATGATTTATTTTTGGGGATAACATATTTTGGGGATTTTTTTTTTTTCAAATTTGTTTCTTTCAATATAAGACTATTTGTTTATGTTTATATTTTCATTTATGTCTTTAGTGGCATTCTAAAGTGTTATAAATATTTCTTTATGATACCAAATATTTTTTGGAAGTGGCTATTGACAGCTAGCAAAAATATAGATGGTCTATTCACCAGCAACAAATAATAAAGTCATTTATTGCTTTTTCTTTCATTTATTGAACCTTTATTAATATCTTAATTTAGAATATTGTGACATCCAGCAAAAATATTAAGAATGGCTCATCAGAGCTGAAAAGATAATGGATTACCAGTCCTGCCATTGTGATCGATAATCGGTTAGTTATCACTGAAGATATGGTCATAATTTTACCTGTCTGTCTGAGCATGACTCTTACCAAATATTATACTTGACTGTATGTATTTGGTCAGACAGGCCTGAGCAAATGTATTTGGTCAGACAGGCCTGAGCAAACAGTGTAGACCCAGATGAGATGCCGTAAAACATGGCATTTCATCAGGGTCTACAGTTTACCACTCATCTAGCTATTTTTAAACACAACATTGGGTTGTAAATTGAACTTGTTCAGATTTTATATAAAGTATGGAAAGGATGTGACCTTGAGGTCAAGGTTATAGACTTAGATTTTTCAATGTTTGCATTTAAGTTTATGTAGCTATATCATCAAGACCTTTTGATATAGGTTTAAAGTTTTACTCAGAGAAATTTCCATCCCAGGGCATGACCTTGAGGTGAAGGTCACAGACTTAGAATTTTCACATAGAAGTCAAACTTTTCGACCTAAGTTTACATAGCCATATGTATACCCCCACAATACAAAGTATGTTGAGGGGTATATAGTTTTCGCTTTTATCTTTGTTCGTATGTTTGTTCGTTCATTCATTGCTCTTTCCATCACATTCATGGAACTAGGGTCAAAGTTTTTGTATTAAAGTTTATAAGACCTTACATTATAAAGACACTTTGATGGATTTCATTTTTATTTGGTGTGATGGTAGATATATGTCTAAAGTTTTACTAAGTGCCATACCCACCCTGGGGCCTGACCTTGAGGTCAAGGTCATGGGCTTAGAATTTTCATATAAAAGTCAAAATTTTTTCACTTAAATTTATAAAGCTACATGTATATTATCAAGGCCTTTTAATGAATTTCATGTCTCTTTGGCATGATGGTAAATGTAGGTCTAGAGTTTTACTCATCACGATCCCCACTCCTGGGTGTGACCTTGGGGTCAAGGTTGCACACTCAGAATTTTCATATAAAGGTCAAAATGTTTGCATTTAAATTATAGCTACATCATGAAGACCTTTTGATGAATATCATTTATATTTGGCATGATGGTAAATATACTGTAGATTGAAAGTTTTGCCCAGAGAAATTTGGGGCAAAACCTTGAGGTCTAGGTCACAGACTGAAGAATTCTATATAAAAGTCAAAACTTTTTGCATTAAGTTTACATAGCTATATTATCAAGACCCTTTGGTTGACTTTATTAATTTTTGACATGATGGTATACATACATGTAGGTCTAAAGTTTTTCTTAGCACCATCCCCAAGCTGGGGCATGGCTTTGAGGTCAAGGACACAGATTTAGATTTTTCATACAGTTGTCAAGGTTTCTGCTTAAATTATAAAGACTGATTTATTTCACTGGTATTTGTTATGGTGATAGTTATAGGTCTAAAGTTTTATTTAGCATGATACCTGCACAAGTGCCTTACCCATGGGCTTTACATAATACATGACTAAATTCTTTCAATGTTGTATTAATATTGCATATACCGTAACTGCCATTGACAGAGTTAAAGCTACATACATTGCGCTTTTTAAAAAGAGGCCATAGCACGTGTCGGGGGGAATACATACCCCCACTGGGCACTTTGTCTAGTAGTCAAACTCAGAATGGATTAGATATCTAACAGAAATCTTTATTATTCACCTTTATGTTTTGTTTTTTTCCCAAGTGAGGTGTTCATATGCTGAACTTACAAAATACTTAGACAGGCAATGATCAGGAACTGATCAGTACAGTCAGATATAAACCCTGTCTCAACATCAAAAAGGAAAGAAGGAATACATATATGAAAAAAGCGTATGAAAGCAGCTCTTTCCTGGATAAGTGTTGTTTCAGATATCTGAACCTTACTGAATAATAGTCACACATAATAGGAAAAGGTAATCATAACACAGACAGAGTTTTCTCTCAGGGTTTTAAACTGAGGGTCCCAGGGACTCCCTTTTCTGGAATTAAGGGGTCCTTTGATAAGATTTAGGGGGTTGTCATTTAAAGCAGTTAAACCTTAAAATGCTAATTATAACTACAACAGACCACACATTTAAATACTTGTTGTTATTTTTCAGAAAAAAAGACAACATTTAGGCAGACAATTCACATAAAATGTCGTCTTATTTTCTCTGAACAATAAAATCAATTTTAGAATGTTGTTTGCTACATTTTGCTTTAATATAGTGCTTTAAGGGTTAACTGTTGCCCAAATATTGATAATTCTTGCCCTCTAGGTCAAAAATAAATTAAAATACGAAGTTGTAGATAAATAAAATTAATTTTGGTTTGATCATATACCCAGCTAGCATTCTACGTAAAACTACATCGGGCCGTCATCGGCCCATCAGCTACCCTGACGGGCCGACGACGGTCCGATATAGATTTACGTAGAATGCATCAGTAAGGACTCTTGCCTCTAACTTTTGAGAGTCCAGAACAAGGTTTTGGGAGTAAAACTGCCAAAATGCAAGTCAGGGAAAACCCTGCACAGACCAACAAGCAGAGCAACAAAGAACCACAACAAAAGCACATTTTTGGAATGATCAGTAATAAATCACTTGCGGGCATAAGCGTACTTCATTGTATCCAAACCTAACATGGCTAAAATTTTGTTAAAGTTGTTGCTGAACACCTCATACAATGCAGTCAAATGCTCTTCCAAATATGGCTCGTGGCAACAAGAATTAAGTTCACACAGTATACCTGATCTGTTTAACATCATTTTCAACAGTCTTTCAGTCTCATTATAATAGCACAGATCTGCACAAGAAGAGACTCTAAGTGTTCACTTTAACCCTTGTTCTGCTGAACCCGGATATACCCAGCCTTTGCAAACAGTGTAGATCCAGATCAGTTGGCTTCTGAAGAAGCCAACTGATCTGGATCTGCACTGTTTGCCATGAAGTATGTGAATTGATAGCAGCAATCCGTATGAAGTAATCTGATTGGCTGAAAATTAGAAGTGGGCGTGGCATCTTAATTTATTCAGCAGGACAAGGTTTAAAATTCAACTCTTAAAGACTTCAAACATCAACAGTATGTCACCTTTAATAATGACTTCAGAATGATTAGACCCTGTCCCACTTCTACCCTATGTGGCAAAAATTAATAATGTTTTTCTTGAATTCTTGCCAACAAAAACTTATTTAAAATGAGTGACAGAAAAAGACACAAAAAGAAAATGAATATACGTATACATGAACAAAAATGGAGTGTAGGACAAAATCCCCCTCGGACAAAATCCCCTCTGCTCATTTTTGCATAGGTGGACGAAATCCCCTTCATGTTTTTTACAAGGTGGACATAATCCCCTTTGAAACTTTTTACAGGATGGACATAATCCCCCCCGTGATTTTTACAAGGTGGACAAAATCCCCTCCATGAGATGGACAAAATCCCCTTCGGACAAAATCCCCCTTGCTGATTACTGCCATAGGAATGGTACTCGAATGGTAGATGAGAATGTGTCCATCGGTCATACACTCTGTTCCCTGAAGACTGAAGACTGATAGAATAAATTTAAAACGTTCATTTTTGTATATAATCTATACATTTTTTCTTTGAATCGTGTTTTACAAAACCATTTTAAAACAGACCGTTTCTAAATATATGGTTAATGTGGATTTGTTATGGATTCTGGGCTTCAAGTTTCCCTGGTTTTTGAAGAAATCAAATATTTGCAGTATCCTCCATACCTTTATGTATGCGATTCTACATTTAATTTTTATTCTTCTTTATACCTACGTATTTCTTCATAAACCAGTAATTGCTGCCCATTATCTTCAACAGGAATGATATGATGCTGAGAATTAAAACAACAAATATTTTCTATGATTTATTAAGCTATTCCATCCAATAAATTTATATACATGAAAGGTTTAGCAAATATACAACAATGATCCTAAGTGTAATTAACAGTGCAGACCCTGATCAGATCTGATCAGGATCTTCACTGTTTGCTAGTTCATCAACATTGGATTACTAAAGGTAAAGGTGACTCATGCCCAGGGGTGTTCATTACAAAGAATGTGCTTTTTGAATTATTTAACTGACTGCAATGTTTGCATTTATCTTTCATGCTTTGATCTTTTATTCCCTTTAAACACATGTAATTGAATTAAATGTGTATATGCCCAATAAATTTTCAAATTAAGGACTGCACTTGATAATTATGTTTGAAAACAAACTGATTAGTTTCACCTCAAGTGATAAAAATATGCAATTACTCTTTTATAATCATTAAATGATTAAATATGCTAATTATCAAAAAATGTTTGATTACCTGTACCATCATACAAACTTCATAATCACTGATAAATAAATTTAATAACTTAAAAATCCTAAAATTTCAGACAGATCCAAACAGCCACTGTAATTATTTCAGAATATTAAAAAGGAGTAATTTCACATTGCAGTAATCCAGTGTAGATGAAATAGCAAACAGTGAAGATCCTGATCAGATCTGATCAGGGTCTGCACTGTTAATTACACTTAGGATCATTGTTGTATATTTGCAACACCTTTCATGTATATAAATCTACTGGATGGAATAGCTTAATAAATCATAGAAAATATTCATTGTTTTAATTCTCAGCATCATATCATTCCTGTTGAAGATAATGGGCAGTTTATGAAGAAATACGAAGGTATAAAGAAGAATAAATCGCATACATAAAGGTATGAAGGATACTGCAAGTATTTGATTTCTTCAAAAACCTGGGAAACTTGAAGCCCAGAATCCTTAACAAATCCACATTAACCATATATTTAGAAACGGTCTGTTTTAAAATGGTTTTGGATAAAACACGATTCAAAGAAAAAAATGTATAGATTATATACAAAAATGAACGTTTTAAATTTATTCTATCAGTCTTCAGGGAACAGAGTGTATGACCGATGGACACAGTCTCATCTACCATTCGAGTACCATTCCTATGGCAGTAATCAGCAAGGGGGATTTTGTCCGAAGGGGATTTTGTCCACCTTATGGAGGGCATTTTGTCCACATTGTAATAATCGCAAGGGGGATTATGTCCATCCTGTAAAAAGTTTCAAAGGGGATTATGTCCACCTTGTAAAAAACATGAAGGGGATTTCGTCCACCTATGCAAAAATGAGCAGAGGGGATTTTGTCCGGAGGGGATATTGTCCGGATACCACAAAAATGCCATGTTATGATTCAATAATCAAAAATAACTAATACAAATATTTAAAAATGATAAAATTCATGTATTAATATTCAAAAACTTATATTTATTCTTAAATGTATCAATAAAATAAAAATCAGTAATAGCTTTAATATTTATTTTTTTGTCAATATACCATCCATATAATTTAGCCTGGCTGTCACCAGCGATCGCCATATTTTTTAGCCTAGTGAAGACTCGACCAGTCTGTACATTATTCTTCTTATCAAATGTGCAGACTGGTGTGACTCAACTCAGCAGCCAGGTAACATTGACGCACAATTGCTGTGCGCCGGCTCATATACACAGATAAATGAGTCAGTACTAAATTCCCCAATATTAAATTCCCCCTATTGAGCCCCTGCCTGTTTATCTTTCATTGACAGTATACCAGGTTTTATGGCACCCAGTCCCTTATCAGAGGTAAGACTAATGGCCCTGACATCAGATTTTTATGTCTTTAATCTCATAGGTAATATTGGACATCTGGGTATTTTCCAATAGTCACGTGATATCTACCTTTGCAACAGAATTGGAGGTGAAAGCTGTTGCCATTTTGTATTGCTGCCTGTTTGTTTAAAGCAAAGACAAGGAATATTTCTGTTATTTCTATCATGAAATACTTATAAGGACGAACGGGCTGATGTCACAGCCAAAATTGTTTTCCATCCACGGAGGTACATTCCTCAAATCCCTGTGTTTATGCTTGGTATAAGGATTTAATGATTAAACATAGGTTTTCAAATATTCCAGCTGGAATTTGGTTTCTGTAGGTGAAGAAAACCAAGGTTATCACCTCCATCAAATGAGACAAAATGGCAGATTTCATAACTGTTTAGGGTTTCTTTTGTCTGATAACTCACTTTCTAAATGGTTACACAAATATTAAATACACAGAATTCTTAAAAAAAGAGCATGTTATTTTTTGGGGTCTCTGAGTGTGTTTAAACTATCTAGAAAGACCTTTGACGACCAAGCATTTGTAAACAACAGCCTATCTTTATTACCCCTATAAACCATAATTCTCTGTTCATTTTTAGCCCTACAATTAGACTTAAAGAAAGGAAGTGGCTAGTTATCTGGTACAGGACTAGCAGGCTACAAGCCTACAAGATTGCTCAGCTGGTGCCTGATGACGTCAAACCCCATGCAAATAGCTACATGTCTGATAGTATATTATAGTCTCCTGTTTTTTATATACAGTCACACGTGTATTGAAAGACCACCCTAGGGAAGTATGAAAAGTGGTCTCTTAATACGAATGTAGGAAAGAAAGTATCAGGAAAAAAAGTATCCGGAAAAAAAGTATCGGAAAAAAAGAATCAGGAAAAAAAGTATCAGGAAAAAAAATAAGTCTCAGTTTCATGTACAAAGGATAGATAAAAGGCTATGTAATGTCATCCTAATTAATCTTTAATTGCATTTTGATCATTCAGTACCAAAATTCAGTGTTAATCCTGACTGATGGTAAGGTTTTTAATTGCACTTTGATAATTCAGTACCAAACTTTGGTACCAATCATAATCATGTTAATCCTGATTGATGGTAAAGGTCAATGGTAATCAAATTGTTTACTGTTTGTTGATTGTTTTGTTAATTTATTATTGACTTTTAATGAGTTTGTTTGAAATTATCATTGCTAAACAAAACAATTATATGCAGACATAATCTTAAATGGTCTTTAAAGTACCCTTTGATCAAGTAAGTGCAAACATTCATATTTTGTTAAAATGATTTTATTTCTGATTTTTATTTTTGATTGATAATTTGCATGTTTATCACAAAAATCACAATTTGTAAATTTTGGATAAAGTATAATCCCATTGGTAGAAATTAACATATGTAAATTGTTAATACATGTATATAAGCTGAAAAAGTTAATTTTCTATCAGTATATTGTGTGCAATTTTTTCATATGTGCTTATCTATATAAGAAAAAATGGAGTTAATTACAACTTCTAAAGGTGGACTTAAGTTATGTTTTGAGGGTTTTATGTATACCAAGGCCTATACTAGAAAGACAAAAGTGAGGTGGAAGTGTTCCAAGAAAACTAGCTTAGGGTGCCGTGCTACTTTGAGTACTGCACAAGACCACACAAATCCAGTTCCTGGGCAGCCACACAACCATCAAGCGGATGAGACAGATGTGGTATATGTTAAACATAGAAAAAACATGCGTGACCAAGCTGCTTCTTCCTTAGACAAACCATCCCAGATCTTTGCCCAAACAGTTTCCCAGATGCCGCCTGAGGTTCTATCATTCTTACCAACTGAGGAAAACGTGAAACGTAGTTTACGTTACCAGCGTCGTACACCTCCTGTTCCACAGAATCTGTCAGAATTTGTCATTCCAGACGAATGGACAACAACTGCCGGTGTCAACCAAGAACCCTTCCTTCTGTATGACAATGGTCCTGACAGCAATTCCCGAGTTATAGCCTTTGCTACAGAGGCTGACCTACGCCGACTATCTGCAGCTGATACTGTTTTCATGGACGGAAACTTTGCCATGGCACCTAAACTATTCTCCCAACTTTATGTTCTTCGAGTTCCTTTCGGAGAAACGTCTGTGACATGTGTTTATGCGCTCTTACAACACAAAACTCGCGCTGCCTATGATGAGTTGTTACAGGCAATAGTTGATAAATGTGAAGCCATTGGATTAGTCATGAACGTTCAGACAATTATCACAGACTTTGAGGAAGCTGTACTGCGTGCTGTAGCAGGTGTGTTTGGTCGCGATGTTAACAGCAAGGGGTGCTTCTACCATTTAACACAAAGTACCTGGAGAAAGATTCAAAGCCTTGGACTAGCTCAACATTATAAGTCCAATGAAGATTTCAGACAGTTTTGTGGCATGCTTGATGGATTAGCTTTTCTGCCACATGCTGATGTTCAACAAGGAATAGAGTATTTAAAGACAATTGCTCCGGCTGAAGCTACAGACCTTGTGGCATACTTCGACAAAACATATGTTAGTGGTACATTCAGGTTACTTCCAGGTGACAACAATATTATTCGTGTGCGACATGTTCAACCGCTCTACCCACCTGTAGTCTGGAGTGTCCATGAGGCTACACTGAACGACAGTCCAAGGACAAATAATGTGTGTGAAGGATGGAATAATAAATTTCTTAATCTTGTTGGACACTACCATCCATCAGTTTGGAAACTAATCCAGTGGTTCCAAAAAGAAAATGCTACCGTCAGGACAGTGATCCAACAGGATGCTGTTGGAAATCCTCCCAAAAGGCGTGTTAAAAAAGGACTTGAACGCTTGCAGCATCGTCTAAGAACTCTTTGTGAGCAGTACAATAGCGGCAATAAAACTCTTCCAGAATTCCTTGAAGGAGTGGGACACAACATACGCATTAACAAACACTATGAAATCAATGAGTGAATAAGTGCAAGAATACAATAAAAATCTAGTGCTCATTTGAACACTTTGAACACATTACGAAAACATGACTATACAAATACATTGTAAACTTGATCGTCGAAAAAACGAAAATATAGATTGAGGATACCTATTAGAACCACCTCATTGAGGCGTTTCTAACGAGTACCCACAATCTATATTTTAGAGCAGAAATAAAAAAAACATAAAGTATACCCCTGTAAACCCCAGTTTTACTATATAAAAGTGGGGTTCAAGGGGGTCAAACTAATATAGGCGTGTTTTCCAATCATGAGGTTTAAAGGCCCTCTCAACACTATTTAGGTCATTTTGGACAAATACTTTGTGCGGTCGCTTTCATTTGCATGGAGGCACAAAATGCTTAGCGGCTTGGCCAAGATAAAGGGGTCATTTTGTTCTTTCATGTGTTATACATCAATCTCTAAGTTATAAAAAAGCATATATTGCTGGCTGTGACTTTTCTGATTTCTTTGGACACAAACCTTTCAGGCGATATATAGTTTTATAGACTTTAAATTAATTAGTTTCAAGTCACAGGCTTGGAAAGCTTCATAAATTGCAGTTTTTTGTGTGTTATATTGTTGCAAAATAAAAAGGCTGTTCTTTATACTGCTATATAGTAAGAACTTTATACAAACTATGACAATAATTTAAGATCATCTAACCAAGCCAACTTTACAGGTAATATTACTTTTTACGGCTTAACAATCGACACATATTTTAATGTTTTACGACCAAATATGTGAAGGTACAGGTATGTTATACTTTTTCCATTTTCCATGTATATGTGGAAATGCCAGCATTCAGTATTAAATAGAAATAATTTCAAGAGAAAAATATGCAATTTCATGTATTTGGACAGGTTTTAACTCAGATCTTCTAAAACTTTTTTACTGAAAATCTTTTCAATAATGCAAAAAATCAATTGAAAAATGTCAATATTTTGTACAGTCCGTAGCCCCAAAATTTAAGGTGCTGTATTCTGCTGATAATCACATGTATCAAAAAAGTGTTTTCCTCTTTTATTGCATGGTGTGCAGGCCTGATGACTGACAAGAGATTTTCCTTATAGCAAATAAGAAGGAAATTCTACATGCAAAAATATGTTGTCCGTAGCCCCGTACAGTCCGTAGCCCCTACAATTTTTGATTTTTAAAAACTTAACAAAGTAAGCAGTCTCTTTTATTTTCAGTTTTAATATTGTTACATGCACAGTATAACACAAAGTGGCTGTGCTGAGGAATTTTAAACACTGATCAGAAGGAATATTGAAAAGTCAATACACAAATGATACTGCACTCTGAGCATAAATCTGATTATGGCTCACAAAATAATGTACTCAAATAGAATTGATGTCAACAAACTGTATGTAAAACATTGTTCAAGATCCTCTTGTAATAGAATATTGGAATTTAAAGAATTATTTAATGATTTGATAGTTTAACTTATGATAAATGAAAATACCTAGAGGGGCTACGGACTGTACATAAATAATGCAATATTTATATGCTGACTAACCATGCTCATATTTTCAGCTCATGTAGATCATAACTAAAATACTTTGTTTGACTTTGACAGACCTCCGTACAAGGATGCTCTGAGACATACATTGGCATGTCTGGGCTGCTTTCCAACCTGCGTGCAGAATTTTGCATGTCTGTTGTTGACAACGAAAAAATAAATAGGGTATAGCATAAAATAAGTTGACAACATAACAATACATTTACTTTCTTATTACATTGAATATATATACGTGCTTTCAAAAGTCCTCAGAAATTTTCATCACCTAAGAATGTATTATTTAAGCATTTAAATTTGTTTGGATATCAATTCATGTGTAAACACATGCCTTATATCTACTCAGGCATAGGGGAGCGGAGCCTGAAGTTTTTCTCCTTTACAGACTTGGCCTAAATTGTGTTAAGGATTTAAAATTATCTTTATTAGGACAACCACTATTTGCCAAGTAGAATTGTGTACTGCACATTATAAGTACAAGCATGCTTTCAGCACTAATTATTTAAGCATTTATTTTTTTTTAATATCATTACATACGTAAATACATATTTACAGAGATTGTAGTTACGTGGAGTCCTAGGTATTTCTCCTTTAAAGACTTGGTCTAAACTCTTATGACTTAAAATTATTAGGAAAACACTGTTTAATAAGTAGAATTGTGTACTGCACATTATAAGTATTAACATGCTTTCAGGACTAATTATTTCCATTGAATACAATATTGTATATCAGTAACGTAAATAACAATTTAATACTTAATGTTGTAATTATACATTTTACCCATTATGGTAATGTAGAAATTTGTGGTACCAAAAGTGTACCACTACAAATGCTAGTGTTGTGCCGCTGATCGATTATAATTGATAACTAGTGTTGATTCTACTAACTGATTGTGTTTAGTGATAAAAGATTATAATTAAAAATAAGTACATCTAATCTTTTTTGAAGTTTCAGTTCAAATTTTGCAACTTTGATGCAAAATATATGCTAGCTCAAACTATTCGTCTTAAGTATATTAGAAATGCAAAACAATAGTGTTTCTGCAACAACTGGAAACCATATACAGCACAACTTAGAAATTTCAGTGACTTCAAAAATGAATAATGTCTGAGCCTGTTGTGATACAGGTATTGGAACTCAAATCATGCATGTAAATGACAAAGTATGTAGATTTTTTATGGACAGTCTGTAGCCCCAGTTATACCATTAGCTATGTTTAAAAAAAAGTGTTTTTGTTGCTTTGTTGGACCTTAGTTTGATTTAAGAGTTGAAGAAAATGGTTTCTTGTTTGTTAAATTGATAAAAGTTTGGCACCAGAGTGAATTATTTTATTTTCTAGTTGTTTTTTGAACCATTTAAATAGTTTTGAAGACTTTGAATGTCATGTTTTATAACTGACATAATAGTAAAGTTCCTTTTATTTCTGTTTAACATTTAACAATGCTTGAATGATGGAAACATTGAACAGTAATTGCCACTTGATGATAAATATTATTCGATCTTCTGGCTTTTAATACATGTACATGTAGTAAGTTTAAAGTGTACAGTCCGTAGTCCAGGCCACACAGATTATCATTTACATTGAAATGTTGTTCATGCTTCCCTGATTTTGTGAAGATTACTAATAGGTCTTCAAGATAACATAATAATTCCAGTTATAAGTTCATTAAACGTTGATTGTATTGTTTGCCTAGTTATTTTTGTTGAGCTGAATTTAAAGAATGTTCACTCTTGTTGTGTTTCTTTTGAGTAAATTTAGATAAAAGAAAAAAAAAATAATTTCACATAGTTTAATGTGCATCAGTTACTGTGAAGCATATACCAGTTTGAAAAATGTACATGGCAGCCAGATATCATCTTAGAATTTAGGTTTAAATAAGATTTTGAATGTATTATGTAAATGTACAGTCCGTAGGCCTTTTCAGGGTAAGTTGTAATGCATCACAGTACAAACAATAACAACAAGCAGTATTAAGTATTGATCTTTTGTATGCATAGAGAGATATCTGTAGATACTGTCTGCATCATATTAGCAATTTAAACACTTATTTTGTAAGGTTCTTTTTAAATCACAAAGTAGTGTTTATTTTGAAAAATACACTACTCAGTGTTTCTCTGTCAAAAAATCAATTGACCTGAAAGGAAGAAATATTTTATGTCATAAATGATAAAGAAGTATTACATACATTTTGAAAAAACTTATTCAGAAAGCTGAAAATTGTGCTTTTGAATATAAATTACCTATGTTATGCTTCACTATGTACAGTCCGTAGGCCACACTGGGTAGTTGCATATGAATTACTGTAACTTTTTAACTACTGTATACAAATAGAAAAAACTTTAGGAGAATCTCTGTGGGGGTTTGTACAAAGAAATTTTAAATATGGCAATATGTTAGTATGAAGTTCAAAAAATACCTTTCTTGCAACATCAGGTGTACCCTTTATCTTGGCCAAGCCGTTATAAAGGTTAGTAAGGTATTGTGGTGAATGGTGAAAAGAGAGATAGCTCAAAATGAGGAATTTCTCTTTTTACTAAACCAGAAAAGTAGACTTCAGCATCAAATCTATGATAATGTTGTATTGATATATTGCAATTAAAAACACATTGTTCACACATGTCTTTATTACATCATTACGTTAATTGGAGGTTTAACATCCCTGTCTACACTATATAGGTCATTTCGGAGACGTTGCTACTAATTTGTGGGACTGTTACCCGACATTGAGATGAAATATCATCTCAAGCCCTGCCGCCCAATGAAACCCAAATAGGGTTCATGAGCATGGACTTTAGCTTGTTTAATTGGAGGTCTAACATCCCTGTCTACACTATATAGGTTCTTTTGGAGAGTTGCTTCCAGCTTGTGGGACTTTTACCCAACATTGATATGAAATGACATCCCAAGCCCTGCCACCCAATGAAACCCAAATAGGGTTCATGAGCATGGAGATCCGACTTGCACACTTAGCTCAAATGAGGAATTTCTCTTTTTACATCCCTGTCTACACTATATAGGTCATTTTGGATAGTTGCTTCTAACTTGTGAGTCTTTTACGAAACATTGAGATGAAATGACATCTCAAGCCCCTTTTATAAGGTAAGGATTACAGAGATAGGTTGCAAAATTTATTATTAAACTGAAAAGTACTAGTAAACATACAAAAGGATCCTAATCATCATCTCATTGTAACATCAGAGGCGAATCTGGTTAAAACTGATACTTTTTTTCCGGATACTTTTTTTCCTACTCAAAAGTGATACTTTTTTTCCGATACTTTTTTTCCTGATACTTTCTTTCCGATTACCTCTTAATACAGGTGGTCTCTTAATTCAGGTTGGACCTCAGAGTTCAGAACACTCACCTGTATTGACTGCCACCAACATCACTATGGCCTGCTACTAGCAACTATGACCAGAATTTGAGATTTTTGACAATTTTAATACATGCACATTAAAATCAGTATTTACAGAAATATAATAATATATCATTTAACTGGAAGTTGGTTAAAATTGATAGTAAAATTCAAGAATCAGTAATTAAAAGCTCAGTTTACTACTTTTTGATTTTGAAAGTTCAGTCACTCGCACGTTATCCTCCAAATTTAAAACCTTTTTTTTAGAAGCCAACATTTTAATTAAAACGGAATTTAAAATCGTCAGTTTATGAGTAAAACTGTAAGAACAATGGCGATGCTATGGACCAATACAATCACATAACTGCCACAGGCATTTAAGTGTAGAATCAATCAAACAAGACATACCAATTACAAATATTTGTATGTCTAATCAGAAAATTACCAGAACATAAATTTTGCGCTGTTATTTGTGGTCGTTATATGTTAAACATTTTCCCGAAAATATGTGGTCGCTGGTCGCTTAAGGCAGGGTTTTTTTTTAATACAGTGTCAGATAATAGTAAAATTCATTGGGAGGATTTTATATTGGTCGCTTAACGCAGGTGGTCCCTTATTTCGGGTGGTTGTTAGGACAGGTTTGACTGTACATGCCCGGCATTTCACAGCATCTTGAAAAGGGCTTGGAATTACAATATTCCCTATATATTCTATACATTTTTCTGGGCAAGTGAAATAAAAAATCACTTGCCCAGCAAAAATTTGGACTTGTCCTGGGCAGCTGGGCAATGGATTTGTCAGGCCCTGCATGTATTAATTGTTTGTTACATATGGCCACTAAATTTGAAATGTCACTGATACTGTAACATTACCAAATATTTATAACTTGATGCTTTTCATTTGTTTGTTGCCATTTTAAGTAAAGGATGTAACTATAGTTGACCTAGGTACATTTGTCATATTGAAAGCTTTGTTCAGGACACTAAGTGAGAGCGATGTTATTATTCTTCTTCAAGCATTTCTGTGCCTGCCAATTATGCATTTAACAACAAAACAAAACCAATTAATCAGATTGCTTATTTACTGCTAGCACCTCATCATTAACAAGTAATTGTTGTGACATGGAGTGAGAGCTTTCATGAAGTCATTAACGACAATAGATAGATTACCTTTTCTTTCCAGTTCAGTATGGCTTGAATTTCTTCTGGCCATGAATGCAATGATACAAGATCTCATAATACCTGAATTGGTCATTGAATGACTTTTTTGGTGAATTAGTCATTGAATGACTTATTTGGTGCCCGCGCTTTTGTGGCTTCCAATGACCTGGAACCTCTCTTAAAGAATTGTACCTCTGATATTTTGAAAGAATTAGTGCCTTATGACACACTCAGGATCTCCAAAATCTGCAAATTGTTCTTTGATGTGGAACTTGTGGGCATCATGATGGAATGATTTTAAATTTGGTTTCAGCATATTAGTCCAACATAATAGGAATTAGGAATAAAGAAATAATGATTAAGGTAATTATCATTTTAGTACGGCCAACATCAAGGCAATTTGATTTCTTTAAAAAAAAAATCTTGGAAGAAGATGGGTAGAGCAATTACTGCTTAATTGCAACTACTGGTAGTTGTTTTTCGTGACTGTGATCAAACGATTTAAGTGCCTTCATTCTGGGATTTAAGCAAAGGAAGAGGAGTAAAAGTACAAAATTATACAAAATATTAAGTTACCATATATTATTGATAATAATACAGTTATCAATAATAAACATGAACACAGCTTTTATCATCCCAGGCTATAATATACTACCAGATGCATAGCCATTCCCATAGGTTTTAGCTACATGTGCTCATCCAGTTCCGGACTAGCAGACTCGTTGGCTAATTGTCAGGTACCGGATGACTAGCCACTGCCTTCGGGTACTCTGCCAGGGTCAGCTTTCAATTGACCTTTCATCTTTGCCTTTTAACAAGGTACATTTTCTTTACCTAATTCACACACTAGAATAATGGCAGTCACGCCCGTGGAGTGACTAGAAATTATGAAATGAAAAGCCATAAGCATCCATCCAACAAAGTAAAAAATTTCTTATACATATTTATAAA
Source organism: Anodontia alba (assembly GCA_964016985.1). Lineage (NCBI taxonomy): Eukaryota > Metazoa > Mollusca > Bivalvia > Lucinida > Lucinidae > Anodontia > Anodontia alba. The sequence continues at coordinate 11,434,027 of OZ024830.1, read as the reverse complement.
AAAATATTGTAACAATATCATTAATGCATTTAGGAAAAAATAAATACAATTCACCATTGAAAATAAGGTCATATGCAGGCCTTGTAAGCAATCATAACTCACAAATAAGGTTGCCAAAAAAAACAAACTTTTTTTGCAGAATACATGGTAGTGGAATTTTAAAATTGCAGTGAGCAGTGAACTTAGACAAATTTGATAATTTGAATTGTACTTTATGTAAAGTTTGGCAAACTACACTGTAATGGCCGATCTGCTGCCAAGTTTTATCAAGGGACATTAGCTATTGCTCCATACTCAAGATGACCAGTTATAAAAGTATGAAATTCAATTTCAGTATCTGTATTTGCTACTGTGCTTTAAAAGAAAAGTTCCTTTTCATTGATTGTCTTCATTCATGTTCCAACTTGAGTTTCATATAAATTATGTATGACCTTCACATATGACCTGCGATGTAATAGGGTTGGAAACAAAAAAAAAAAAAAAAAAAAAGGAAATATTAGCATATTCTCTTTGTTTTTTGATCACATGTATCTGTATATAATCCAGATGATAAAGCTTGATAACTGTTTAAGGTTAAGCACTGTTCTCTTGAAAAATAGTTTATGGAAAAGAGTGACCTTATAATTGAATAAATAATGGTTGCCATGCAATGTTTTTACCTCCAAAATGGCTGCTAACTGGTTGCTACGGAGTGTGACATCATGTTGATGTTATCTATGAATCCTAAAATGTGGAGAGGACAGAAAATGTCCTGAAAATTTGAACACTTCATTCCATACTTTTTTGCCTAAATTTTACTTGTTATGCAGTTGTTTCTTAAAATACCTTGTGGAATGGTAAACAGTGTAGACCCAGATCAGACTGCTCCTTCAGGAGCAGTCTGAGCTGGGTCTGCACTGTTTGCCTATGCCATTTTGTCAGACACTTTGGTGCTTGAAATTTTAGGTAATTTCTGTAGCCATTATTCTTGTTGATGAGACTCAGTCTTATTCACAGTTTTAAATTATTAGGGTGTTCATTTAAAGAAAAATGTTCCCCTGTCACTCACGTACTAGTGCATACTACCTATTTGTGACAATTTTTTTTTTTTTCTGAGGATGGTAGTGAGTATCTGCAAGTCTTCTTGAGCTGTCTTTTGACGCAATCAATATGGTGGCCTATGCAAATAAAATATTTATGTGCTTGTTTGTAACAAAAATTATGGAATTGTTTACTGAGTTGAGTTAGGGCTCGAGAAATTGTCGGTTTTGGGTTGAAGTCAGGGCTGGAGAAAATGGCCAGTCTTTTGATCCGTAACAGATTTTTTATGAGCTGGACCATATTTCACTTCAAAAGGACATCTAAAATTCCATCCATAATTGCTGTTTCCAAACGAGAAAAAATGGCCACTATTAGCTCTGTAACGGCCAGTGTTCAGTGAAATACAGCACCTTCTTCAGCTATCTGATCACCTTTCACATTGAAGCATCCAGTAATTCAACAAGCTCTGTTTATTGATACTACTGAGTAAAAGAAGCAACTGATGGATTAACTTGGGAATGTCTCATACACACTGACCCCATCAAAAAAATGTGTCAGTTATTAGGTTATTTGGACCAGTTATTTGCAATGAGAATGGAAGATGGGATAAATGGGTGGTTATCTCAGTGCTTTTAAACTTATAAAGAGCTATGACTTTCATGAGAGTGACATGTGACTATCCATTTGCAGTGCATGCGTAACACTGTGTACACTTTAACATGACCCAAGCATGATAATAGGACGAAAATAAACATGATAAATTGATAATAAGATCATTTTCTCATAAAGTGGGTTCCCGCCACCATGGCTTCAGGTCATGCTACCATTACTGTCATGCGGTTTCTTCATGCAGGAATGAGAGAAAATGTAACTTATTGCATATGCAAACTGTCCAGAACTGTACAGGTGCATCTGTTCATTCTGATGAGAAGCAACACATGGTTTGCGGGATAATTCTTCCAGGCTTAGAAATTGTATCTGGCTGATAGGCACAATCATTTGGATTAATAGGTTGATGTCTCACAAAAGTGATAATGTACCATGTTGCAAAGTACCATGTTGCATATCACCACTACATGTTGTTTAAAGAAAAAAACCCAAAAAAAACAGTACACATGTTCATTATCTTGGTGACAGAAATAGCAGGGATCAAAGAATACCAGTTGTCAGACGTGCAGGTATGTGGACTGATCCGGTTCTGTGATTTTCATATTTGAGACAAGTTAACTCATGTTAGTCATCGCCAAGAAATGTCTCCTGGATTTCAAAATGAGAGAGAAATAATGATAATAAAACCTCTTCGGAAACCACTGTCAGTCACGGAAATTATCAAAACATACTCTTTTGAAACTACCTTCAGTGATGGGAATTACCAAAACCCAAGATCGCTAAATGTGTCTGGTAATGGAAAAATGTCAGACCGATTAGCAATTGTCAGTTTCTCTTGCCCTGGTTGAGACCATGTATTCAATCTCTTATTAAATTGATAGTCATTGCTAATTTTTATTCAACCTAATTTCAAGTCTCCTCAACTAGAATAATGACTACTCGCTAATATGCGGTCATGTGAGATAGATTTACTAAAACTGTTCAGAAGATGCAAAATAGTTTGGGGAAAGCACTCATGAGTGTTCTGCTGCATTTAACACAGCCCAGAGCATGCTGTCGTTTACAGGGAGACTCAATGATATTATCACCTAAAATTATCAACCACAAGCATTAGGTGCATATTTGAACATTTTAAAATGATAAAGTAATGATGTTTATGCTGAAAATAATCAAAGGTTTTGATGTTTTGAATAAGTGCATCTTAATAAAAGATTGGGTAAAACCCCAATTAAAGACAGCTTTTTAGCCCTAGTCTGCCAGACCTGAAGATTGAGTAAAACCCCAATTAAAGACAGTTTTTTAGTCCTAGTCTGCCAGACCTGTCTCTTGAAAACAGATCTGGTCTCTATAAAGCAGATCTATGCTGGTAAAGACTGGCACCAAAAATACTTACTTTCTTGCTAACTGACGTGACTTACAGGTTTTTTTTTTTATGACTAGGGGTGACAAGCAACATGGTGTGTTATCACTTTTGTGAGACATCAACTTGATCAAGCTGCTCATAAAAATGATTTTTTCTGTCAGCCAGATATAAGTGCAAATACTTAATGACAAACAGTGCAGCTTCAGATCAGTCCAGAAGCCAACTGATCTAGATCTGCACTGTTTGCAAAGGCCAGACCTGGGGTAATTGTAATCATTAATCATGATTACTTGTAATCAGTTACATTTTCGAAGTAATTGCAATCAGTAATCATGAAGTTTCATGATTACAAGTAATCATAATGTAATTGATTACATTGCAAAATGGCCTGTAATCATGATTACTTTGTGATTACATATCTGGGTTCAGCAGGACCAGAGTTAAACAGTTCAGTGGATCCCTATATTTATTATTATTTAGGACAAGCCTGCTCACATTCCAGATGCATCCAAACCGTACAAGCCAAGAGAGCCTCTTGAGTTTATAAGAAATGTTTGGGGTAAGTTGTAAGAGCAATCATAGCTTCAGTTAAGTGTGATGTCCAAATAAACATTTTTTTTTTATTTCCCTACTAACCCGTCTCTTGCTGAACAGGACATGCCCTGTCTTAGCAAACAGTTTAGATTCAGATCAGTTGGAGAAGCCAACTGATAAGGATCTGCACTATTTGTCATTAAATACACTGTATGTGAATTTCTATCAAAAACCTGGATCAAGTAATCTAATTGGCTGGAAATTAGAAGTGGGCTTGGTATAATAATTTATTCAGCAAGGCAAGGGTTAAAACATATACTGGAACCTGATTATGAGACTGTTCATTATAAGATAGATATAAGACACTTTAATTTGAATGTAACATTTTTAGGGTCCACCTTAAGCATTAAAATAAAGGGGAAGGGCTGTAACTAATGTTGTGAGAACTTGTGGCCCAACCCCTTTGCATTAGTTATTTGCAATAAAATATGATTAAACTAAACTAAATAAAGGTGGACTCTAAAAGTGTTGTATCCAAACAAAAATGTATTATACAGAATAGATTATACAAACTTTAAGATTTTCCATGAAAGTTTCTAAGAAGTCATATTTACAGTGCTCCAGCTTGTCCTTTATAGAAGGGTGAGCCACCCCTTTAGCCCTCTCTTGCTGCCCTTTTTAAGCTGCTGTCCACTTTGTTTCAACTTCAGATATAAAACCCTACATTTTGTGCAAATTTCATGAAAACTGATCCAAAATTAAAAAAATTATCAATATTTCCAAGTCAGTTTTGTATTTGTCTATTTTTGAATCATTTATTGCGGAATGGGATTATATTTTGTAATATGTCTTGATACTAAGCTCATCACAGGACACATGTTGCCCTTATTCTTGTATGGCCATGCAAAAAGTGCCCTACATGGCAGGGATGGCACCCTTCTGCCCTCAAATCCTAGCTGGAACACTGTATTTACCATCCTCTTCATGACCATAAATGGTCATTTTTCTATATAATCTATACATTCTTGTTTGAATATAATAAGGTTTCTACCTAACACAGTTTTATTTTGGATCCCAGCAGTAGTGTTACAAAGAGGTACTTAAGAACCCTGGTCCTGCTGAACCGGGATATACCCTGCCTTTGGAGTTTGGAAACAGTGTAGATCCAGATCAGATGGCTTCTGAAGAAGCCAACTGATCTGGATCTGCACTGTTTGCCATTTATTATTTGAATTTGTATGGACAACTTTGATCAAATAATCTAAATGGCTGAAATTAGAAATGGATGTGGCATCTTAGTTTATTCAGCATGACAAGGGTTAAAAGTGACTTGTGGAGGCATGTCTAATGAATACTACAACACATTTTCCTGGAGAAATAAGAAAAATATCTTTTATTGTTTGGTAAAATAAAGTGTCTTCTCTAGAGCAGTGGTAATAGTGGCTTGAGATAAAGGGAGTCTGGTAAATGTTCTGAAAATTGGAACAGACAAAAAAAAAGTTTGAAAACTTAATTTAAGTAGCTCCCTTTACCATTTAAACAAAGGGGAATAACCAGTTTTGCAAATGGAGGCAATTTATTGTTCATATTTTGAAACATTTACCATGTTCAGAAAATAATTTTTATATTTTTAGCTACATTTGTAGCCTGGATAATAATTGTACTGACCCCAGCCTTGGCATTGGTATTGACATTCACACAAACATTAAGGCTTTCCTTTACAGTTTCTAAAACCATATTAACTAACCTTTTTGCCAGATTGAGTTCATATTTGGCCTGTTGGTAGATATTTGTCCATAGCTGCTGGTGACCTTGAGGTCAAGGTCACACTTAGAATTTTCATGTTAAACTTTACTTTAAAGTTTTTAAAAAGATCTATATTTAATGAATGTTTGAATTGATTTAGTTGATATCTAGATGAGTGTAAGTTCTGGTCCAAAGTTTTGTTCAGTGCAAACCCTACCCCCATCAGTTTGATCAATGTTACAGATTTTTTTCAAACTCTAAATGTTTTTAAAGATTTATGTTGGCCAGCCTTGGTGGCTCTGTCGAATGTGCATCAGCCTGATGATCAGGAGGTTGTGGGTTCAAATCCCGCATGGTATAGCAACATTCTTTTGTGGAGATTGATCAAGAAATATTCTCTGCGGTCATTCTCTCCCCATCCCTGATTCAAGAAGGGCAGTTTTCAGTTTCTGGCAAAAGAATATACACAAGTACTGGTTAACTGCTTAGAGAACTAAGCCTGTCCTGAAAAGGTGTAGTTAGTAAACTGAGTGCTCAACATGACCCAAATGGGTTAATTGGGCCATAAAACCTCAACTCAATCAAATTGAAGATGTATGTAACTTGAAATAATTACCGGATACTAGCTCTTATAATGTTCCAAATTTTTTGGAGGGATTCCCTCCTTCATTTGGGTAAACAGAAAATATTTTTACATTTTGTGTGATCAACAACATGGCTTACAATGTTCCTTTCAGCAAGAATAACAATGCCCTTGTGGGCAGGCATCAGGCGTTGTCCAAGGTTTACCTTTTAGTTAACCTTTTTTTTCGAGGTTATATGTTACCTTTTTTCTTCAGTGGATTGATTCCATATTTGGTAGGAATAAAAAGGAGGACCAGTAGGCATGTCGCATGCAAGAGAGACAACTCTCACTTTAACATTCTTAAGTGGAGAACTGTAGATGGATCATGAAATATTTTCTACAGTCATTCTCTCCCTTCAGCTGATTCAAGAAGGGCAGTAACTGTTGTCAGTTTCTGACGAAAGAATTTGCACAATACTAACCGCTTAGAGGACTAAGCCTGCCCAGTAAAAGTGTGGTTAGGTAAACTGACCCTGCTCGACATGACCTCAATGGGTTGACAGGGCTGTAAAACCTCAACACAAACAAACAACTCTCACTTTCTTCGTTATGTAATTATCTCCCCTGATGTCCAAGGTTTACCTTTTGGTTAATCTTTTTTCACAGTTGTATGTAACCTTTATTCTTCAGTGGATTGCTTTCGTATTTGGTAGGGATGAAGTGGAGGACCAGTAGGCATGCAAGAGAGACAACTCTTACTTTCTTTGTTATATACTTATCTCCCCTTAAGCCGAAATCTTGGGCAGGCCATAACTCCCATACTGTTTGAGAGATAATATTTGGTAGGAACATATATCAGGTCATGCAGGAGTGCTGCATGCAAGATGGACAACTCTTGCCTTGTTATTTTTTCTCGGTATCTCCTGTGAACGAATTTCTAAGCAAAATTTGTATGCACTCCATACCTTCTTAATGGTTTGAAATATTTCGATAATATTTGGTAGAGACATAGATAAGGACCAGAAGAGATGTTGTGTGCAAGAGAGACAACTCTCACTTTCTTCGTTATGTACTTATCACGCCTGAAACTGAAATGTCGTGCAGACCATAACTCCCATATTGTTTGAGATAATTTGATAATATTTGGTAGGGACATATATCAATTCAAGTAAGAGTGTCACATGCAAGAAGGACAATTGTTTTGTTCTGTTTTCTAGTAATCTCCCCTGAACGAATTTCTAAGCCAAATTTTTGTGCACTTCATAACTTCTTAATGGTTTGAAATATTATTATAATATTTGGTAGGCATAGATAAGACCAGTAGGCATTTAGCATGCGAGAGAGACAACTCCAACTTTCTTCATTATGTACTTTTCTCCCCTGAAGCAGAGAGCTTGTGCAGCCAAAATTGATTTTTTTTTTCACTTATGCAGGTTGTAGCTTTTTGGGGGTAAAAATTGATTTTTTTTTTCACTTATGCAAGTTTTAGCTTCAGTGGCTGAGCCTCTTCTATACACTTACTAGTGACCACATCAGTAACTAGCATTTTTTTGATAAAAATTGTATTTTTGGACAGCCTAATACGGAAAATTTCTATCCTGTAAAATAGTGATGTCCGGGAGGTTGGGCATCGTCCGAGGTTTACCTTTGGGTTAACCTTTTTTCAAAGTGATATGTTACCTTTATTCTTCAGTGGAAAACCCCTTCCATAATACTGTTAGGCATTTTTCTTTTTTTTTCACCTATGCAAGTTGTAGCTTCAGTGGCTGAGCCTCTTCTATATACTTACCAGTGACCACATCAGTAACCAGCATTTTTCGGATAAGAATTGTAATTTAGGACAGGCTTTTCAGGGAAAAATTCTGTCTTTAAAATAGCGATGTCCGGGCAGTCAGGCATCGTCCAAGGTTTACCTTTTTTCAAAGTGATATGTTACTTTATTCTTCAGTGTAAAAACATGTCCATAGTGCACCTAGGCATTTTTCTTGTTACATTAAAGTTTTACTCTAAAGTTTTTGGACCATATTATTTGCAACCTTATGATAGATTAGGTTTATATATGGTATTGTATATGGTGTCTGCAGGACACGGTCACAGACTTAGATTTTTTAGTTTTTTTGTAATGTTTTTGATGGATTCGTTTCATTTTTTTGGCATAGGATTGAAAAATGCTATTAAGAATTTCAGGCAAGCTACCTTATTCCGCAACAGGTCTGATTACTTTTGTCACACTTGCATTGGGATGGGCGACTTAGGTGTGCAAGTTTCTGTCTGTTCATTCATTTGTCCGTGTACTTAGGTCCATCCCAACACCCCCTAAATGAAGTCTACAAACTGTAAAACTTTACAGTTAGTTTCCCTTCACTGATTGTTTTATCTCACTGAGCTAAACAAGGATGACAACTTTCACTCTTCTGGTACTTGTTCTCACATTTTAGTAGGCAGGTGTGACAGAAACTTCAACAAAGTTCTTTATATTTTCAATAAAAAAAGAAGATATTTTATCTTTTCTGCATGAAAATACATTGTGGTACTCATTAGATGAACCTCTCTGAGGTACTTCTTATAAGTACCCACAACATACCTGTCTGTTTTACACCAGAAACCCTGTTTGAGTAACTCAGTTGGATGAAATTTTCTCTCATTTAATGCTTAGCATGCTTTGTAAAACTTCCAGTAGACAAGATTTTAAAATATTTTTCTTACTTTTTCTAGAAAATATACTGTCATTTCATGCAAATTCTCTCCTTAGGAGACAATTTTCATGAAAAATCAAAGCCTGTTTTCTTGGAAAATAAGAAACATACTGTATTCAACCTAATTACCGCACTGTGTGCTTAAGTTTTTACCGGTAAAAATGTAGTAAAATATCTTCCTAATAAGGGCACGCGTTAGAGGAACATGAGCAGAGGACTTCATGAGGGGCATATTTAATGATGCTTATGTGATATCAGTTCTGATTTTCTTCATAATAGTATATGTTGTGGGTACTCATTGAATCACCTCTACAAGCATATAAAAGCATATGCTGTGGGTACTCATTGAATCACCTCTACAAGCATATAAAAGCATATGCTGTGGGTACTCATTGAATCACCTCTACAAGCATATAAAAGCATATGTTGTGGGTAGTCATTGAATCACCTCTACAAGCATATAAAAGCATATGCTCTGGGTACTCATTGAATCACCTCCTCAAGCATATAAAAGCATATGTTGTGGGTACTCATTGAATCACCTCTACAAGCATATAAAAGCATATGCTGTGGGTACTCATTGAATCACCTCTACAAGCATATAAAAGCATATGCTGTGGGTACTCATTGAATCACCTCTACAAGCATATAAAAGCATATGTTGTGGGTAGTCATTGAATCACCTCTACAAGCATATAAAAGCATATGTTGTGGGTACTCATTGAATCACCTCTACAAGCATATAAAAGCATATGCTCTGGGTACTCATTGAATCACCTCTACAAGCATATAAAAGCATATGCTGTGGGTACTCATTTGTATTGCATCGACAAGTCGATTGCATGACAAGTCAGTGCAATTCAAATGGGTACCCACAATTTATGTTATTATAAAGAATTAGATAACACGGACTGCAATCTGAAGCCTACGAAATTGCTTTACTGTGCGCTTATAGGGGTGTGTGTGATAATTAGGTCGAATACAGTATCATCATTGAGTCATCTGCTGAACCTGTCCAGAGATTGATGAAGAAAGGGTAACTCTTTCAGGCTGGAGACCAAAACAGATAACTTTGCAAACAGAAAAGATCCATATAAGATGGCTTATAATTACTATGTCATCAGCTTCTTCACTATTTTCTATTTGCTTCTTGTTTTTTGACTGATACCCTGTTTGCACTGATGGACATGCCCAAATTTCAAAATTGGAAGAGTCCACTTTAGTAACTCAGAGATGAAAGGGTTAATACTGTACTGTGTTTCAGGTTCGAGTGCTGGGGCAGGAAGTGGAGATTTCCATGTGTATAGAGGTGTCCGCAGAAGAGAATATGCCAGGCAGAAGTTTAATAAGGAAAAGAACGAAAGGGTAAATTAGACTGCAGTATTTATTCTAAATATTGGGACACCTCAACTCCTACTCATCTTCACAAGCCAAGGGTACTAAGTCCACTACGCAAGCCAAGGGTACTAAGTTCACTACGTTCCTTAGTCATAGCTACAGATAAGAGGGGGTATCCACATAATATTTTTCTTATTTCTCCACAAAAACATATGTTGTGGGTACTCATTAGAAGCACCTCACTGAGGCGCTTCTAATGAGTACCCACAACATATGTTTTTCGTGGAGAAATAAGAAAGATATCAGCATTTTTTGGATGAAAAAAAGCGCCTTATCTATTGTTATGTTAGTGGACTTAGTACTCTTGGCTTGCGAAGATGAACTGCTCCTGTGCTTTTGACATCTTTCAGAAAGTCATTTTTTGCTAGACACTTTACACAGAAGAAATGAATTTGCAAATATTTGTCATGATTCAATGCAAAACCATTTTTCGTAACTACCTATGCACAAAAAGTTTTATTCTAGTGATTGGTTTTTAAAAAATCATAGTAGAAATGAATGCAAATTGTGCACAAATGTGTAGGGTGGGTAACCTGGAGGCAGATTTTTAGTAAAGAGTGACATTGTTTTTTGGTTTTTAAAAAAGCATAGTAAAAATGAATGTAAATTGTGCAGAAATGTGTAGGGTGGGTAACTTGGAGGCAGATTTTTAGTAAAGAGTGACATTGTTTTTTTTAATTGTTCTGAAAAAAATTACCACCAATTCTTTTGAATTTATAGACTTGTTACAAAAAAAAAAAAAAAAAAATAGGCTCTGATAAACCTTTGTGCTGAAGTGTTTTCAAGCCAACATTATAGACATACTTGTATTTGGAAATTAATTCACAATGAATCCCAATCCCTATTTTATAAAAAAAAAGAAAGAAAAATAACTGATATCATGGTTCCAGAAAAGGTTCTTTTTATGCCCCCACCATTTTCATTGGGGGGTGGGGTTGGGGGAGGGGGTGGGTGGGGTGACATATAGTATCAGCCTTGTCTGCAGGTATGTCCATTGGTACGTATGTTCGGTCCATCCCATCTGTCCATACGTACAAAAAAGGGGTTTCTGTTTGATATCATTTGAAAAGATGAGTGTATTGGATTCATATTTTATAAACAGGCATAAAATATAGAGGTCATGGTCAGTTTAGGATAAAATTCACCAATGGCCCCTTTCAACTTCTAAAAATGGTTTCCATACAATATCTTTTGGAATGATTAGTATATTGGATTCATGTTTTATACACAGGTATATAATCATATGATATAAGTCATGTTCGATTTAGGGTAAAATCCAACAATTATTTTGGGAGTTATGGCCCTTTTTCAATTTTGCCCTGTCCGTATGTACAAAAAATGGCTTCAGTTTGATATCTTTTGAAAAGATTAGTGTATTGGATTCATATTTTATGCACAGGTATATAATTATAAAATATAAGTCAAGTTTGATTCAGGGTAAAATCCGCCAATTATGGGAGTTATGGCCCAAAATAAGCTATTGCTGCCAAGCGGACAGCTTTCAAGGCCTGGAAGGCTGGTAAAGGCACTAGGGCATCATACGATGCAGCCAAACGAAATGCCAGACATGCAGTGCACCATGCTCATCAAGAAGCCGACAAGAAGGTCTACGAGAATATTGACCCCAATTCTTCAGAAGTCTACCGCCTTGCTAACCAGTTTAGAAGAGAGAACACTGATGTTGTTGGTGACAAACCTGTGAAGAATGATGCAGGAGAGATGTCAATGAGCGAAGACTCAAAGCAGAAGGCCTGGCTAGAGCACGACAAAAGGCTTCTCAACGTTGAGTTTGACTGGGACCCAGACCACCTGTCATATCAACCACCAGTGGAAGGTCCGCCCATCCCAATCACCATTGATATGGTTAAGAAGGCTATCTCACAGATGAAGGCTGGCAAAGCACCGGGCCCATCAGGCATAGTGGTGGAGATGATACGAGCCGCCGGTGACATGGGTACCTCCATGATCCATGATCTCGCAGTTGCAATCATTCGTGATGTCAAGGTACCCTCTGACTGGGAGCAGAGTTTCATTGTCTGCCTCTACAAGGGAAAAGGGGACGCATTGGAAAGAGGCAACTACCGCGGTCTCAAACTGACAGAGCAGGTTAGGAAAATCCTTGAGAGGATTGTGGACAGCCTCATCAGACAGTTGGTGTCAATCGACAATTCCCAGTTTGGCTTCGTCCCAGGCAGAGGCACTACAGACGCAATATTTGTTGTCAGGCAGCTGCAAGAGAAGTATCTAGCTGCCAATAAGAGACTCTATATGGCTTTCGTAGACCTGGAGAAGGCGTTTGATTGAGTACCTCTGAAGGTCATCTGGTGGGCGCTGAGAAAACCTGGTGTGGAGTAGTGGATTGTGCGACTGGTGGAGGGGATGTATGCAAATGCGCAGAGCCATGTCTGTGTTGGTGAGGGGTACAGTGACGAGTTTGAGGTGAAGGTTGGTGTTCACCAAGGATTAGTACTCAGCCCACTGCTCTTCATCATTGCGCTTGAAGCCTTGTCACGAGAGTTCCGCTCTGGGGTCCCCTGGGAGAACCTCTATGCCGATGACCTTATTATCATCGCTGAATCACTTGAGGAATGTGTCAGGAGGCTCCTGACTTGGAAAGAAGCAATGGAGAAGAAAGGACTGAGAGTAAATGCAGGAAAGACAAAGATCATGATCTGCGGTATGGGACTGGACCTCCTGCAGAGTTCAGGCGAGTTTCCATGCGCTGTCTGTCACACTGGAGTGGGCAGCAACAGCATCTTCTGCTATGGCTGCAAGCACTGGGTGCACAAGAAATGCAGTGGGCTCAAGCACTTGAAAAAAAGACCCTGACTACAGATGTACACGGTGCCAGGGAACCGCACGCCCCTTGGATGGCAGACCACAGAAGGAAGTCCAGATCAGACCTGACAAGCTTGAGGTGGTAGCTTCCTTTTGCTACCTAGGAGACATGCTCTCAGCAGCAGGTGGCTGTGAACTCTCAACCACAACACAAGTGAAAACCGCCTGGAAGAAGTTCAAGGATCTGCTACCAGTTCTCTCATCACGCCACCTCTCTTTCAAAACATGTGTATACAGCTCTTGTGTGCGGAGCGCAATGCTCCATGCCAGCGAGACTTGGCCATTGACAAAGCCGAACCTCCGGCGTCTGCAGCGAAATGACAGGGCAATGATCAGACAGATTTGCAATGGCAGGCCGCAAGACATGGTCACCACTAGGACATGTGGAACGCTCCAACGGTGCAGTCAAGACAGCCTTTGACATACAGGTTGATGGAAAGCGTGGGCCTGGGAGGCCCAAAATGACATGGAAGCAGCTGACAGAGAGGGATTGCAGAAAGTGGAAGCTCTCGGCTATCAACCCTCATGATAGACATACCTGGAGATCTGCCATGCATGCAGCAAGCCAGCTATCTGAAAGGAGGGGCCACTGATGTGGATGTTGCCCCTGTACCTGCACGTTAATCAAAAATCCGATTATGATGATATGATTATGATGATGATGGCCCTTTTTCAACTTCATTTTTTGCAAAATGCATGTTTCAGGGTGAGGTTGGCCCCTGGGCGGGGGCATCTGTGTCATAATGACACATTTCTAGTTTTCAACATACAAGTGTTTATATTTTTCTTAATTTTCCATGAAAACATATGTTATGGTACTCATTAGAAACACCTCACTGAGACATCTCATATGTTTTCTTGGAGAAATAAGAAAAATTTTGTTGACACCCCATCTTATCTGTTGCTATAGATATTTTACCACAGCCTTTACTATCTAGATAAGTAAGATAGTTTTAACCCATTGTAGTCTGGAAACCCTTAAAGGGTAATAGGCAAACAGTGCAGACCCATTCTTCCAATATATAGTGTGGGAGTGTCTATTCAGTATACAATGGGCTGATGTGAAATCAGAGCATACTGTATATACTAGTATTTGAACACCTTAACTCCTTACCATACTTATTCTAAAATTCATACAAGTACAATTTACTACCTGTTGTTGTGTATAAAAATTGCTGGACAAGTGGCAAACAGAGTAGACTCTGATGAGACACCACAGAATGTCTCATTAGGGTCTGCACTGTTTTCTCAGGCCTGTTTACCCAAATACTTATCGTAAATATGGTAAAAAAGTGCATGCACATATTTTATAGTACATCATACTCGTAGCTCCAGATAAGGTATCTTTTTTCAACCAAAAAGTATTGACATATTTTGTGGGTACTCACTAGAAGCACCTCAGTGAGGTGCTTCTTATGACTGTCCACAACATATATTTTGGTTGAGAAATAAGAAAAATGTTTATTTTATACTTAACAGTGAAATCAATGTATATCCAAAATAAATAAAAAAGATATTTTTACTAGTGAAACAATATGATATTTTCACTAGTGAAAAATAACAAGTTGATGTTATTTTCACTGCTTGTTTCAAATTACCTCGGTTGTTTTCATTGTTTCTCTAACAGATGCCAGTCCCACTTCAGTTTTTCGAACTCCTCTAACGACTCTGTTTCTGACCAAAACTATCAAGTATGGATTTTCTTAGTTAGAATGAAGGAAAAGTTTTGTAACAAGATTATTATAATTTGCGGAAACTTTTTGTTTTTGTCTCTGCAGCGCTTCAAATGTTAAGCACTGAACGTCAATGCCATGAGGTTCATGTTTTGTTTGGTGACATTAGTTATGACATCAAAAGCACGCATTGGCATGTTAGCAATAAAATAAAAAGAAAATTTACTTTATTTCAGTGAATACCATAAAAATTTTCATCTCATGCAATGAAAACATTCAATGTTTCACTCGTGCTTTGCAGTCTTGAAAATACTGATGTTTTCATTACACTCAATGAAAATATTTATGGTATTCACAGCAAAAGAGTAAATATCCTCTATTTACCTGGGCCCGGTTGTTCAAAGCGTCATTATTTTAACGAGCTCGTTAAGGGTCATTTCGTTAACTGTTTTAGCAGATTCAACATACAATAGTCTGATATTTTTTGCTGAAAAAATGTGAGCAGCTTTTGCACTGCAAAAGCTACTCACATTTTTTCAGCAAAAAATTTCAGCATATTTGTGTATCACTCGATTTAAATTTTAACGAATCGTTAACTAACGACATCGTTAGCTTTAAACAACTGGGCCCTGATGTGTACAAAATCTTATCTAGAGATATGATACATTATTTACCTTGATCAGTCTTCTAAAAGTGCTAATTCTTAGATTATGACTCGGGGGATCAATCCACATAATACTCTCTGCTGTATTAACTCCTAACATGTTATTGGCAAATTTAGCAGAGGACACAAATTGACTATTTTTCTTATTTTCCCTAGAAAATAAGATGTGACACCTCATGTAAATTGCCAGCATACAAAGTGTTAAAAGTCAGGGCCCAGTTGTTCAAAGCATCGTTAGCTTAACGAACTCGTTAAGGGTCATTTCGTTAACTGTTTTATCGGATTCAATATACAATATTCTGATATTTTTTGCTGAAAAAATGTGAGTAGCTTTTGCACTGCAAAAGCAGTGCAAAAGCTACTCACATTTTTTCAGCAAAAAATTTCCGCATATTTGCATATCACTCAATGTAAATTTTAACGAATTGTTAACTAACAACGTCGTTAGCTTTGAACAACTGGGCCCTGATGTTGGGTGGGGTAAGAAAGCTGGACTGGACCTTCAGAATGACAATTACTGGCTGTTTTAAACAGGAGGAAGCAGATGAAGCTTATCATAAGAAGGTAGAAGAAAATGAGAAAGCAGCAGAAGAAAGGACTGCAAAGAAAAGAGCTAAAAGGTAGAATCCCTCTGTTATATGTTGAGGTGTTTTCTGTGTGTAGCAGAAAGGCTTATATTTGGCACAGGAACCTCATTATAATGCAGTTCAACATACTTTACAAAAAACAGTTTAAAATGGACCCCAGAAATGTTGTATCTAAACAAACTTGTATAGATTTAAAAGAAAAATGACTATTTATGGTCATTGTTGCACTTGCTAAAGAAAGCAGGTGCAATATATGTCTAGTTTCCTGTCCATCCATTCGTTCAGACATCAAAATTTATGACCAAGCATTCAACTCAACTATTACACCTACAATCATATTACCTTGCATATACTTTCTCCCTGATAAGAACCCAAACAAAACAGCAATATTTTATGATCATGACCTACGAGGGTGAGTCAATAAGTAACCAGCCTAACTTATTTCTGGTTGAGATCCACCTCTTCTTTTTCAATATAATTGCCCTCTAGTGTGATGCACTTAGACCAATGGTGTTCAAGTGCCATCAGCCCAGAGCTGAAAAAGTCAGGGTCCTTTCTACTGACCCACACCTCAACTGCCGTCACGACTTCTTCATCAGACCGGAAATGGAATCCATGGATATCCTTTTTCAAGTTTGGGAATAGGAAGAAGTCGCTAGGAGCTAGGTCAGGTGAATAGGCAGGATGTGGTATTAATTCATACCTGTTTCGCTCTACAGCATCCATTGCAACTTTGCAAGTGTGGACTCTCGCTTTGTCCTGTTGCAGCAAAACACCTTTAGAGAGTTTACCTTGGTGTTTTTCATTGATGGCGGTTCTCAGCTGGTCTAACAAGTTTGCATAGTACACTCCAGTTATTGTACTTCTCTTGGGTAAAAAGTCCAACATAATAATGCCTTTTGCTACCCAAAATACTGTGGCCATCACCTTGCCATCAGATAGTTGCATCTTGAACTTCTTTGGCCTCAGGGACCCAGGCCCTACCCACTGACGACTCTGAGCTTTATTCCTTGGCTCATAATAATGAACCCAAGTCTCATCTACAGTCACCAAAAGAAAATCATCTTTTGACCTTAAACACTTCAACAGGACGCTGCATACTGATGCTCTGGTTGCCATTTACTCATCACTAAGGGATTTGCGGACCCGACGGGCTGTTTGCTTGCGCATACCTAAATGATCATGTAAGATTGTTGAAACGCTACCTTGTGAAATGCCTAATGCCTGCAGGGCTGGACCCAGAAGGTCTGAAGACGGGGGTGGCATTGACTGCCGAAGGCATGTATCGAGCGGCGTAAACCACGAGAGGGGGAGAGTATGAGAGGGGTTTCTCCTCTTATAAGGGGGTCCGGGGGCCTCCCCGGGAAATTTTTAAAACTGGATTGCCTGAGAGTGCATTTCCATGCTATTTTCAAGTCATTTTCATTAATCTTGCAGGCTGATTTTTTTTCTGACAATTTCAGGAAGTCGCGGGTTCGAAAACTGCTGGGGCAACATTCTTTTGTGGGATCATGCTCTCCCTCCCACTTAATTCAAGAAGGGCAGTTGTCAGTTTCTGGCAAAAGGATGTGTACTGTACTGGTTAACTACTTATGTATAAGCCTGCCCAGGAAATGCGGTTATGTAAATTGACTGGCTCAAAAATAACATAAATAGTGTTGACTGGGCCGTAAAACTCCAAAACAAATACAACCTTCCGCCTTATATGCAGGTAATTTCTAAGCTGCAAAAATAATTCCGGCTGGTTTGATTACCAGTGCTAGCCATGCAGAATCCTGGATAACCTGCCTGTCCCTTCAGCCACCACACCCACACAAATATATATGGATTGGGTGGGGTAGGGGTAAGGGGGGGTGACAAATTCCCATGCATCCTCCCCCACAACCACCCGAACGCCAAAAAAAAAAAAATCATTCATTATTCTGCAATGCCGGGAGTGGGGGGTGGGGGGGGGGGGGTAGGGGGAAGCATGTGCCCCTTTTGCCCACCCCTGGAGGCAATAAAAATAAATAGAGCCTGGCCATAAGAAAACCTGTTTTATACCTTTGCGAACATCAAAGGCGCAGATCAGCCTGTTGCATCTGCATAGTCTGATCAGCGCCATCATTTCCTGTTCACTGCTTAGATGGTATAACGTATCCAGTTTTTCAAGACTCTAGTTTTCTCTGAAGCTGCGCAGTAGTGATCTATTTCATACCTGGTTGTAACTCCAAAGATAGTGTTTTCTCTGAGGCTAAATAAATAAATTAACACTTAGCTCTATGGGTAACTTTTTTAGCAGACAACATTTTGAAATATTTTTATTACATTTCTCAGAAAACAGGAGACAATTTGCATGAAATGTCAAATCCTGTTTAAAGGGCAAATTAAGACAAATGTCACCAATTTGTTGACTGCTGAATTAGCAAAGAGGGTGGTTAGGATTAAAATCTCCTCGAAAAAAAAAATTAAAAGAATGCTAAAACCGTTTCTACTCATACATGTACATTATCTAGATAAAAAGAAGATGTAATATGTAAAATCATGTATTTATAAGACAGAAGCCTGTGTAAATGACCATATGCTACCTAGCTATCAGCAGGGCAATATTAACAAGTTATTGACAAATCACAGCATGCCATTTACTAATGGCTCTTTCATTATCATTTATGAACTCTGTTTTCTGGAGATCACAGGTATCTGGGTAGCTTATGCATAAGAGTGTAATATCGAAAAATACCGGGGGCAAGGTATGACTAGCAGTCGCTTTGGGGGGGGGGGGGGGGGGGAGGAGGGGGGGGGCATGTGCCCCTTTTGCCCACCCCCTGGATCCGGGCCTGGCCTGCGCTATTTGTTCCACCTGAATTCGCCTATCAGAGTATACCAGATCCCGAACTTTCTTACACATTTCTTCGTCGGTGGCATCCAGTGGGCGTCCAGACCTAGCTTCATCTTCTGAAGACGCTCTACCGCGTTTGAATTCCCCTACCCAGAATTTAACCTGAGCATAAGATGGTTGCAGAAGACCCATAAACATCGGCTAACTCGCCGTGTATTTCCTTGCCTGTTTTACCTTTTAAATACAAGTACTGAATTACAGCACGGTACTCAACTTTAGATGAAAAGCATGCCTTTGCATCACTAGACATGTTTGACATTCAATATCTTATTAAAGAATGACTCGATATGCATGCAATTTTGTACCCATGTATAAAACATATATTGAAACAAAGTATGAAAATCGTAACCGTCTCGGTCCATCAGAAATGGGATAGGCTGGTTATTTATTGACACGCCCTCGTATATTTCATGGTCAAATAATTTTGCCATTTTTTTTTTTTTTTTACAACAGCCCTAACATTTAGCTTAATTTCTGATTAACTGTAACACCTGCAAACATCTAACATGGCATTTCCTTTCTCCATTACAGGGATCCAAACACTGCAGTGTCAGTTTATGATCCTACCAATATTTTGTGGTTGAATAACTTTGTCAGTTTTTGTGTCAACTCCTGCATTAAGCTCCATTTCTGAATTAAGTATGCAACCTACAAACCATGACCTTTATGTCATGGTCTAATGACTTTGTCATTTTTGCATCATTCCTAGCATTTAGCTCCATTTCTGTATAATACCAATGACCAGCTGTCATCAAACCTGGCATACGTTTCCTCCCCAACAGTAACACTGTACTTTCATTTTATGACCATGACCTATATTTGATGGTCAAATGACTAGCATTTTTTTTTAGCTCACCTGAGCAATGCTCAGGATGAGCTGTAGTGATCACTTTTTGTCTGTCCGTGCATCTGTTAACATTTTCAAACAACTTCTCTGAAGCCGCTGAGCCAATTTTGCAAAAATTTTATATGGAGCCTCCTTAGGTTGGGGGAACAAAAGTACTAAAATGGTCATGGTCTGTTGACTAAGATGGCCGCCTTGCCCATATGTGGTAAAAGCCTTAAAAAATCTTGGATACCTTTGGGCTGAATCTTTGTACAAATTATCTGGGATGGGAGGTCTACCAAAAGTTGCTAAAATGATGGTCGTACATTGACATTTGACCTTTTTATGGCGAGGTTGTTTGCTTCTCTATGCATTTGAATGGGCCCATACATTTTTATGGGAAAAATGTTGAGAATTTCAGAAGACTTCTCCTCTGAAGCCTCTGGGCCAATGTTGCTCAAATTTCAAGTGGAGCCTCCTTGGGGCAGGGGAACGAAAGATTGTTAAAATAGTCGCGGTCCATTTACCACGATGACCCCCGTGCCCATATACGGTAAAACCTTTAAAAGTCTTCTAATTCAGAACCAATTAAGCCCTGGGACCTAATCTTTGCACAAATCATCGGGGACAGGAGGTCTACCAAAATCGATAAAATGATGGTCCTACGTTGACATTTGACCTTTTTACGGCAAGGTCAAATTTGTTTTTCTATGCATTTGTATGGGCCCTATACATTTATATGGGAAAAATGTTGAGAATTCATATTTAGGACATCTCCTCTAAAGACCATGATCCTACTAAGTTTAAACTTGATGATGAGCATCGGGTCACCTAGAAGACACAAAATATCTAAAATTGATGAGCAGATAGAAAATCCAAGATGGCCGCCACAGCCACCATTTTGAAAATTAATTTTCTACATCTCTTTCCAAACCTTTGGTTGATTTGAGCCGAAACTTGCTCTGTAGCAACAGGACAACTTCTGGATCAAAACAAGCTAATATCTTATTGGTCGGAAATCCAAGATGGGGCCACAGCTGCCATCTTGAAAATTTGTTTTGGACATCTTCTCACAAACCACAAGGTGAATTGAGTTGAAACTTATAATGTAGCAACAGGTTGACCTGTAGATGAAAAATAGCTAAAGTCATGCCGATTGGAAATCCATAATGGCTTCCACAGCCGCCATCTTGAAAACCAATTTTTGACTTCTCCACCCAAACTGTTGGGTGATTTGAATTGAAACACACTGTAGCAACAGGATGATCTCTAGATCAAAAATAGCTGCTATATTATGAAAAGAATGACCCTTGAGAGCAATGAATACACACTAAGACAACATTAGCTGAAGTGTCTAAAACTTACATTATATGATTGAAGTAGCAAAAGCTTTAAGTTACAATCAGCATTTTATTCTGCTAGGTTTATCTTCCCTTGCCCCTATGCTGTATACATTTATAAAATCATGGTGTTAAACACTTTCTCTTCAGAAATCAGTTGGCCAATTTCTATAAAGTTTCATGTTGATCCTTCTGTTGAAGCGGGATTTAGAGTTTGTTCAAATGGTCACGCTCCATTGACTGTCATGCCCATATATAGTAAAATAATAATAGTAATAAAAAAAAACCCCCACATTCTTCTTCTTCAAAACCAAGAACTGCTCAAGCTGGCCTCGGTGGCTCAGTTGGATGTGCCATCCGACTGGAGACATGGAGGTTGTGGATTCAACCCCCACCGAGGTTGGCAACATTCTTTCGTGGAGATTGATCATGAAATATTTTCTACGGTCATTCTTTCCCATCTGCTGATTCAAGAAAGGAGGTTGTCAGTTTCTGGCGAAAGAATGTGTGCAATACTGGTTAACCGCTTAGAGGACTAAGCCTACCCATTAAACATGTGGTTAGGTAAACTGACCGCGCTCGACATAACCCCATTGGGTTGACAGGGCCATAAAACATCAACACAAACAAAGAACTGCTCAAATGATGATTAATTGCAATGACAGGGTTGAAAAAAATGTTGCATGACATCTGTATATCTGCAGTGGCTATTTCACTCAGGTGAGTGAGCCGTGGCCCCTGGGCCTCTTGTTTTTTCTTGCATCGTTACTTGCATTTAGCTCCATTTCTGTTTAACTAGCAGCATACAGTCATCAAACTTGGCATACACTTCCTCCTTAATAGGGGAACAAACACTGTCATAATAATATCATAATCGGATTTTTGATTAACGTGCAGGTACAGGGGCAACATCCACATCAGTGGGCCCCCTTCCAGATAGCTGGCTTGCTGCACGCATGGCAGATCTCACACCAGATCTCCAGGTACGTCTATCATGAGGGTTGATAGCCGAGAGCTTCCACTCACTGCAATCCCTCTCTGTCAGCTGCTTCTATGTCATTTTGGGCCTCCCAGGCCCACGCTTTCCATCAACCTGTATGTCAAAGGCTGTCTTAATTGCACCACTGGAGCGTTCCACATGTCCATACCATCGAAGTCTTCTCTCCTTCAGAATGAGGTCCAGATCCTCAATGCCAAGCCGCACAAGTAGATCATTGGACCTGGTGGTGACAATGTCTTGCAGCCTGACATTGCAGATCTGTCTGATCATTGCCCTGTCATTTCGCTGCAGACGCTGGAGGTTCGGCTTTGTCAATGGCCAAGTCTCGCTGGCATGGAGCATTGCGCTCCGCACACAAGAGCTGTACACATGGCCACGTGTTTTGAAAGAGAGGTGGCGTGAAGAGAAGACTGGTAGCAGATCCTTGAACTTCTTCCAGGTGGTTTTCACACGTGTTGTGGTTGAAAGTTCACAGCCACCTGCTGCTGAGAGCATGTCTCCTAGGTAGCAAAAGGAAGCTACCATCTCAAGCTTGTCAGGTCCGACCTGGACTTCCTTCTGTGGTCTGCCATCCAAGGGGCGTGCAGTTCCCTGGCACCAGGTACATCTATAGTCAGGGTCCTTTTTCAAGCGCTTGAGCCCACTGCATTTCTTGTGCACCCAGTGCTTGCAGCCATAGCAGAAGATGCTGTTGCTGCCCACTCCAGTGCGACAGACAGCACATGGAAACTCGCCTGAACTCTGCAGGAGGTCCAGTCCCGTACCGCAGATCATGATCTTTGTCTTTCCTGCATTTACTCTCAGTCCTTTCTTCTCCATTGCTTCTTTCCAAGTCAAGAGCCTCCTGACACATTCCTCAAGTGATTCAGCGATGATAACAAGGTCATCGGCATAGAGGTCCTCCCAGGGGACCCCAGAGCGGAACTCTCGTGATAAGGCTTCAAGCACAATGATGAAGAGCAGTGGGCTGAGTACTAATCCTTGGTGAACACCAACCTTCACTTCAAACTCTTCACTGTACCCCTCACCAACACGGACACGGCTCCGTGCATTTGCATACATCCCCTGCACCAGTCGCACAATCCACTCCTCCACACCAAGTTTTCTCAGCGCCCACCAGATGACCTTCCGAGGCACTCGATCAAACGCCTTCTCCAGGTCTACAAAAGCCATGTAGAGTCTCTTATTGGCAGCTAGATACTTCTCTTGCAGCTGCCTGACAACAAAGATTGCGTCTGTAGTGCCTCTGCCTGGGACGAAGCCAAACTGGGAATCGTCGATTGACACCAACTGTCTCCAGGATTTTCATAACTTGCTCTGTCAGCTTGAGACCGCGGTAGTTGCCCCTTTCCAATGCGTCCCCTTTTCCCTTGTAGAGGCAGATAATGAAATTCTGCTCCCAGTCAGAGGGTACCTTGCCATCACGAATGATTGCAACTGCGAGGTCACGGATCATGGAGGCGCCCATGTCACCGGCCGCTGTTATCATCTCCACCACTATGCCTGATGGGCCCGGTGCTTTGCCTGCCTTCATCTGCGAGATAGCCTTCTTAACCATATCAATGGTGATTGGGATGGGGGGGGGGGGGCCTTCCACTGGTGATTGATGTGACAGGTGGTCTGGGTCCCAGTCAAACTCAACATTGAGAAGCCTTTGGTAGTGCTCCAGCCAGGCCTTCTGCTTTGAGTCTTCGCTCATTGACATCTCTCCTGCATCATTCTTCACAGGTTTGTCACCAACAACATCAGTGTTCTCTCTTCTAAACTGGTTAGCAAGGCGGTAGACTTCTGAAGACTTGGGGTCAATATTCTTGTAGACCTTCTTGTCGGCTTCTTGACGAGCATGGTGCACTGCATGTCTGGCATTTCATTTGGCTGCATCGTATGATGCCCTAGTTCCTTTACCAGCCTTCCAGGCCTTGAAAGCTGTCTGCTTGGCAGCAATGGCCTTTTCCACATGTTCGTTCCACCACCAGGTTTCACGATGCCAACGGTGTGGCCGAGTTGTGCCACATACCTCCTCAGTGTCTTGAGCAGTCCAGTCTTGATGTTGTTCCAGATATCCTCAGTGGCCCCATCAGCTACACCTGCAGATGTGCTCACATGCAAGTTGAAGACCTCCTGGAAATGATTGCTTGTCTGAGGGTCTGTGATATCATTTGACCATTACCTACATACATATCATGCTACATGAAGTGCTCTTGTTGATATCAAATTCAGTTATGTTATCATGTTCATGATAAGAGGAATATTGTTTTCCGGCTGGATCCTGTTGGTGTTGGCATCAGCATGTGTTTCTTCAATATCTCTTCAAACAGTTGACAGATTTTCATTATAATGGTAGGGATATATCATTGGGACACTGTTTGGTTTTGGTGGCCTTGACCTTACTATCAAGGTTAAAGTACACCAAACATTGTCAGATTTTAACCAAAAGCAACTTGTCTGCACTCTATCTCCTGAACTGATGGATGGACTTAGATCAGACTTGCATAGATACATCTATGAGATAATGTGAAGAGTTGTTTAGATTTTGATGACTTTGACTTCATAACTTACAATGTGAGAGGTCGGGATATGTTTTCTCTGAAAAGAAATTTTTAGTTGGTTCATTATTTTTATTGAGAACTAGGAAAGGTGTTAAAACATGTTGGTTATAAAAAGACAGATGGTGCTGAAGTACGTATTTGGGATTTCCCATTATTTGACTTAAAAAACAGTCTCAGCATTAAATAAGGCTACAGAGAGAAACAGGTTAGTCTTATGTATTAAATAACATTTAATCTGTAAATGTTTTTTTGCAGACAGAAGAAGAAACAGAAAATGAAAAACAAGAAACCTAAAAAGGAGGAAGTAAAAGGTACACAACATCCTCTTTATAATTATATTACTGGAATCAAATACAAAAAACATGTTAGTTATACAGACACATTCTGTTCAACAAAAATGTACTGATCATATAGAAAAATGACTAAATTTTTAGCTCACCTGAGCACAGTGCTCAAGGGGAGCTATTGTGATTGCTATGTGTCTGCCGTCCATCCGTCCGTTGGTCTGTCCATCTGTCATAAACAATTTCTTTGTGACATCTTCTCCTACATCTCTGGGCCAATTGACTTGGTAGGAAGCATCTGGATGACTTGCAGATCAAAAATAGCTAAAATTGTTCCGATTGAAAATCCAAGATGGCCACCATGGCCGCCATCTTGAAGATCTATTTTTAGCTACTTCTCCTGAAACGAAAAGCCAATGAACATGAAACTTGGTAGGAAGCATCAGGGTGACTTGTAGATAAAAAAGAGCTAAAATCATTCCAATTGGAAATTGGAACTGAAAGGCCAATTGAATTGAAACTTGGCAGGAAGCATCGGGGTGACTTGTAAATAAAAAATAGCTAAAATCATCTCAGTTGGAAATCCAAGATGCCCACTGTGGCGGCCATCTTGAAAATCTATTTTTCACTTCTTCTCCTGAACCGAAAGGCCAATTGACTTGAAACTTGTTAGGAAGCGTTGGAGTGACTTGTAGATTAAAAGTAACTAAAATCGTTCTGATTGGAAATACAAGATGGCTGTGATGGCGGCCATCTTGAAAATCTATTTTTTGCTTCTTCTGAACCGAAATTGCAATGGACTAGCTTATTTATGCATGCAACAGCAGACAGTATCTGTACCGGCTCTTCCGAGACTGGATTAAACAGTACCTAAATCTATAAAGCTGTGATGGCTAGGTCTACGATCTTAGCTTCGGAGATTTTACAAACTAGACGTGATGCGATGATGGTCACGTTCAAGATTTTACTGGACAATTCCAGCCAGGAGTTGTGAAACGTTCCAGTTAATTCTAACTTTATTTTATAACAAAATTAAGGAATTGCCAAGGGCAAAAAATATTTAGGTCTAGCAACAACACCCTTGGCAAATTCCTCTGTTGCTAATAACATACAACAACAAAGTGACTTATCTGGCTCCTCAGGTCTTTAAGAAACTGAAGCAGCCAACTAAGCCTCCTGGGCCTCACCAAACACAACAGTACAGGCCTTAAGTCAAACACAGTCATACTTATCAAATAGAGGAATTATGCTAAGAGAAGTGGAAATCAAACAGTTCCCCTCCTCTAAGCAAGCCTCATCCTTAACAAATTCTGAAGTCCATCTCTTCCCACTGTCAGTCTTACTACGTCCAGACTTTCCAGTGGGAGGACGATTGACCCGATTTGTGGACAACGGCAAGAATTGACATACAACAAATGGATCCTCTCTACCTTTCGAAACGGGTTCAAGATCATATTCACTTCCTCTCATATCGGATGTTCCGATAAATCTGATTCAAATTTCCCGATTATTGTGGGAAGAGATCGCAAATTTCTCAAGAAACGGGCAGTGGAAAGGGTATGGAATCTGAGAACTCGCGGTGTTTACTCCCGGGTATTACTAGTGCAGGCTTTTACTAGTACAAAATGGAGAACGGAAGTTATGCTCAGTATAGATATTTCCTACTAAATCTGTTTATAAACAAAGCATTTAAGATGGAAACAGTCAAGTCAGTAAGTCAATCGATTATGGCCAAGCTAGATCTGTTTCCAGACATCTGACTGATGCATATGCATGTCCTGATACATCTGGAATCCAGAAAATTCCTTCAGTTCATCTACGAACATCAGGCTTTTCTGTTCACGATCTTACCGTTCGAAATGTCCCTAAGCCTGTGAAAATTTCACAATTAATGAGTATAACAGGAAAGTTACGACAATGGGCTGTATCTCTCTTTCCATACATAGAAAACTGGCTAATAAGAGATCTGATTTGCAATCAGCTTATTAGCACATCAAATTCACTCTTTAAACGGTTCAGTCCGGATTGCATACCAAATGTTAAGAAGTCGGGTTGATACCAACACGAATTCACAGTTCTTCAGGGAATTCTAACTCAACACAAATAGAGTACCAGCGAACTGAGTAAAGCTCTTATACTGACCATCAAACAATTCTTTATTAAACTCTGATTAGGCACATACTTTCTCTTAAATAAATTTTGGGCAAATTCAGTGCACCAGCAGACTTAAATTCTAGGTAGACTGCTTTTACAACATCTGCAAATCTGCCTATTTTCAGTCTGTAAACCTCAAATTCTTCCTCAGATCATCAGGTTATGATAAACAATAGGATCAAATTCCAATTGAAATGGTGGATGAACACCAATCGATTTGTTCTAGGGATGTCCATTCACCCTCCAGACCCCAAAATATTTCCCTTTTTGGATGCTAGTCAATAGGGGAACTCATCTGGAACGATGAGTTTTCCTTTCATGGTCAGTGGATGGAAAACCAATTCCAATTCCATATTAAAACATTGGAAATAAGGGCCATCCATTTCGCACAGATAAAATCTTATAAGTATATTCACCATTCTTGTGTCATGTTTTCTACCGACAACACAACAGTGGTATCATATATCAGTAAGCAAGGAGGAACATATTATCCCAACCTATGCCTAGAGGTATGGAATATCCTCCAATGGTGAGTATAACATCATATTATCGTCAGGATTTGTCATATACCAAACAAATTCAATGTTTTGACAGATACGTATCAACTATCGACAAACAGTCAAAACAGGGTGGAATAGGATAAATTGATATCGAATTCAATCTCTAAATGTTCAAATGTTTTCATGGAAACGAAAGTTCTGAAATGTGCTGTATAAGCCAATAAATATAACGTTATTAATGTATTCTACTGTAAGAGAATAACGTAACAATATTCATTTGTACCCTGATAAATGCGGGGTAAGTTTCTTACACAGCAGGTTTTTACTGTTTTAAGGGAGCTAACTGCAACTGACTTAAAAGGGAGTTTACTGCAATTGCTTTATGAGTCGGGTCTATGCGAAATGGAGTGGGGAACAGCATTTTTTTATGAATCCAGTACATTGAACAGCCTTGCACAAGAAACTTCTTACTGCCAATCTTGAAGCAGTGGAAGGAGAGAATGACCGTAGCAAATACATGTGTTTCATGATAAATCGCTACAATCTGTGCGGATCGAATGCGCGATCCGGACCATCGGATACTAATGAGTACGCCTCCGAGGCATTATTTGTGTTGTTGTTTTTTTTTGGTTTTTTTTCGGGACGACGTTTGTTGATCCCCACCTTCTATTAAGGCTCATAAGAAGGTACCGAAACATGCTTAATTAAAGTAGGCACTGTCAAAGTGTACTTACCGCTTTAATTAGCCGAACCGATTAATGACAATAATTATTTCTTGTGTAATCAATTTGTTTTCCATCTTTGTGTTTGACATAGGGTTCCACGTGATTACATTCTGGGTAAATTTCCGTGATGTAGGCGATGCGACTCTGTCATTAATTCCTGATTGGTTGTTTCGGCAGAGCGTCATGAATATTGAGGACGAAAGACGTGGAAAGTGGGCGGTGCTACCGTCAAACTGCGCATCACGGCACGTGACCTTATATCGCTTTCATCAAATTCAGGTTAATTTGATCATCTACCATTTTCTGATCGATAATTGAGTTGTTAATTGGCAAATTATACAATCAAGGAGGTGCGATAGACACATGCGACAATTATATGGCTCAGTAGTGGGTAATTCAGGTGATATTTTTTTCGCCACTTGTTTTCGCCAATTTATGATTTTTTGTGCCAAATTTTATTTTTCTCTGCAAATGGCGACAATGGCGATTGGTAACACGAACCCTGGTAGGATCATCCAGATCTTCTCCCCAAAGACAGATCAGACTGTGTAGTTGTGTAGGAGCATCCAGATCTTTTTGACCAGACAGTGTGGTTGTATAGGATCATCCAAATCTTCCCAACAAAGACAGGTCAGACTGTCTGGTTGTCTAGGATCATCCAGATTTTCTTGACAATGACAGATTAGACTGTGTGGTTGTGTAGGATAATCCAGATCTTCCTGACAAAGACAGATCAAACTGTGTGGGTATGAAGGATCATCCAGATCTTTTTGACAAAGACAGATCAGACTATATGGTTGTATAGGATCATCCAGATCTTCTTGACAAAGACAGATCAGACAGTGTGGTTGTATAGGATCATCCAAATCTTCTTGACAATGACAGGGCAGACTGTATGGTTGTGTAGAAGCATCCAAATCTTCCTGACAAAGACAGATCAGATGGTGTGGTTTTGTAGGGTCATCCAAATCTTCTTGACAAAGACAGATCAGACTGTGTCGTTGCATAGGATGATCTTAGTTTTAACTTCATAATACATTAACCTATAGATAATGTGCTATTCTCTTCTGTTTTCACACCTTCCACAGAAAAAACGACCTTTCAGTCGTTAATTAAAGTCTTAAACCAGAAGGTCCCTTAGGCAGTTACCTGTGTGACGTAACTCTTCCCGCTCAATTGACCACGTGTCAGTTTCTTTTCTGTGGACAAAGAAATTCAACAAGGATTATTTACCTGTGATAGAAATTTGGATTACAGTGGAACCTCTGTTAAGCAGCCACCCAGGGGAATGGCCAATTTTGGCTGCTTAAGGGAGGTGGCTGCTTAGCGGAGGTACTCATTCACCAGCAATGTTGCAACAATATAACCGAAATGGTGGGCTGTTAGTGAAATTCACACTATGATTATGATACTTCTTTTAGCCTAATGGTATCTATATTTATTTATTGTCTGTAACATGCCTAACTGCCCAAAATAACAATTATATATTGTTTTAGGATAAAATCAGTTTGCTCAAGAAATATTCAGCAGCAATGCTAATTACTATACCATAATAACACTAAGTATTGGGATAGATATGTCATTGCAAACAGTGTAGATCCAGATCGGACTCCACTGAACGCAGCGTCTGATCTGGGTCTTCACTGTTTGTAATATTTCAGCGTTTCTTGGAATTATGTAGGACCCACACTAAACTCTTCCGTGACTATTCTGGAGCTTTTGAGCTTAATTTCTTTAATACCTTCATCTAGAGTCAGCACTTTAGGGGTTTTTGAAGACATGTTTACGAGGGAGTCAACCGAAAAGGATTAGTGAAACTGAAAGTAGAGTTGTTTATTTACCGGAAAAACACACGTGTCAGTAATCATTTTGAGCAATTCGCATTCTGCGATTTGACCGTCGCAATTACCTGTAGGCGTAAACATCAACGGTCAGTCATCAACAGTCCTTTAATCAATTAGTCGGTCTTCATAAATTGTTCGATAAACACAAGCCATGCGGTTCCGGTTGGTCACGAGCTGACCTTTGAAGGTCAATGTCGCGTGGTGCTTGAAAAAAAGAAATTAAAACTGTGCAACAAATGAATTATTTTTCTTATTACATTTTCTTTTCTTTTTTAAAGGTACACATCAAAATAATTAACTTATTATCGTATTTCTTGTTGATAATTAAAAATGCATTTCTCACTCTCTCTCTCTTTTTTTTTTTTTTTTTTTTTTTTATGCGGAATGCGATTTCCATGAATTTATATATTCCTACTTTCGATTTCTGTGCCGCCGGTTTTCCGACTCGCTGTCAATTTGACCGTTTAACGGAGGGATTTTGGCCCTAAATCATAAATTATTATGGCCGCTGACCGGAGGAGGGAGGTGACCGTTTATCAGAGGTAAAATATATAGGAAAACACCTCGGGGGGGAATGAAAATGGCCGTTAATGGGAGGTGACCGCTCATCGGAGGTGGCTGTTAGTGGAGGTTCCACTGTATTTCTTTCCTCACGGATTAATTTATGTATCCTTGTGTTTCTTTTGTTTATTTATCACTCCTTTCACTTTCTGTGTTATTATTTAAAATTTTCAATTTCGATTTCATGTATTTTTTGACTGGTCTTTTTCCACATGCGTTTTCGCGACTCTCGCTATTCGGCACAACGCTCGTGCGCGATCGGTTCGATAGTCGTGTTTATATATGCAGAATATTTTTGTTCTTTTTGTTCCAGGTTATTCAGCAATTACGATATGTTTTTCCTGGTTTTTTATTTGCAGAGATCTTCAGTTGGCTAAAGATTCTCATGGTGGAGAAGCTGATTGTAAAGAACTTGTCAACCCTTGATGGGTTATAAGACAATTCTTTACTGATGGGAGCCCCACCCCATATGGCTATACTGCCGGGGTAAGACCCATTAAGGTGGCATCTTTGGGTACTTAGTATCCGATAAAGTCTAAGTCCACCAGTCACCAGTCACCAGTCATCCAGTCACCAGTCACCAGTCAACCAGGCACCAGTCAATCAGCTTCACCAGTCACCAGTCAATCAGGTGCCAGTCAACCAGGCACCAGTCACCAGTCATCCAGGTGCCAGTCAACCAGTCACCAGTCAACCAGTCACCAGTCAACCAGTCACCAGTCACCGATCAACCAGGCACCAGTCAACTAGTCTACAGTCAATAATTTAATTATTTTCTGGAAAGACTTAGTTTTTGACATATTTCACCGGACAAAATAGTCACGTATACTAACTTCCGGTCATTATGTCTAATTATTAAAAATGTTTTCACTGGGCAAAGTATCAGTAATATTTCTGATACTCATACCTGGTCATATTATTATATTATTTCTGATTTTTCACCAGGCAAACTTTTACAGAAAGTGTCTGGTCAATTTTTGCCTAATAATTAATTATCTTTGGGAAAAAGTTTCGAATACTTGTGCCCGCTCAGTTTTCATATACAATCTCCCTTTTTCATCAGACTAGAGTTACGAATACTACTATCCGATCAATTTGTCAAATTACTTGTAACTTTACCGGGCAACAGTTACGAATACTAGTGTCCGGTCATTATGTTGGGTAACTAGTGTCAAAATAATGATCACTAATTCCCGAACAATCTGTTATCGTTCATAGAGCTCCATTCACGTTTAAGTCAATGGATATAGGTTATTAAGTGAAATACATAATAACTTTTTATACAAAAAATTCTGTACAGTCTTTCCCGAATCAGACTAGAATCTTTAATATTCCATTGACTTATTATAGGTGTGTAATTCCATTAATATTTTAAATTAACTTATGTTTTATCTCCTTTATCCGCTAGAAAGAGTTAAACTTCCGACTATAACAAAATTCTTACCGGGCAGCAGTTCGTAGACTAGTGCCAGGTCATTCAAATTATTTTTTATCTCTTTAATTCGCTAGAAAGCGGTTAAATTCGGGCTCTAACGAAAATTTCATCGGGAGGCACTTCGTAGAGTAGTGCCAGGTCATTCTAACGAAATTCCACCGGGCAGTAGTTTCGTAGACTTTGTGTCGGATTACTAGTGTCCGAGTAGTAGTCACTAGTACTCGCTCATCATATATTCATTTATTAACCAGTATAGACATGTATAGTCTTCGGATTATAGGTTATTGAATGACAGCGATGGGTTCTAATACCTAGTAGCCATTTATATTGTTGAATTCTGTCCAGTCACTTTTGAACTTGACTTAAATTCTATATATATATATTTATTATTGAAAATGAATTAAAAATTATCGGTTACGATCAAATTCGCAATTCATTCACTTAGTGTAGAAGATACTTCCAGCTATAATTATATCTCTTTTATTCGCTACAAAGAGATTAACTTCTTACATATTCACCTTATTCGGCTCAAGGGCAAAGGTGAACTATAAAACTATCGTTATTTATAAGAAGAAAAATATACACGAAATCTAAAAAATTTTCTTCTTTCCTCCCCTGTTTTTCTTCTACATGCTCCGATATGTAATCAGCATGTAATCTAAGGAGTAAATTGACAAGAAAGTAGCAATCGATCTTTTCTACTTTCTATTAATTTTTCATTCTTAAGGTATCGGAAATTTACACCAACCAGATAAATAAATTAACAGTTTATTTATTTATTCGCTACCTCTCTAGATTACTACGATTCAAAATTCTAGTTGAGGTACATATTTTCCTTTTGCCTTTTTCTACATGGAAAATAGTTGATCCGATAAGCTATTATTCTATTTTATACTATCTTTTGATTGATTATATAAGAGTCTAGGTCAGTCGTGCTCTGTCTAAACTCTGCTATAAAATAATAAATAAGAAAAAAATCTTATATTTAGGCATAGATATAATTCGATACGTTCTTTACTTTGCCTGTTTTATTTTTTCTTCTGGATCATTTAAGACTACGATAGCAATATACCAGATATTTTTGCCTCAGTAAGAATCTATTATGCCGAAGATTCTTCATATTGGAATAATAATTTTATTATGATTATAATTTCTAGACCCAATTAATCCTCGTATATTATAGGTCTACTTTATCTTATTGAGGAATAGTTTTTCTTCGACTAGCTCTATACCTCTAATATTTTATTTATAACTAGTGTCCATGTCAATCAAAATTTTCTTGCACTTTGGTATTGACAATGGATACATATTTAGTAAAGCATTAATTATTCAGTACGTGAGATTATTATTGCCTAAATTAGATATTATATACAATATTTTCCTTTTGATATTTTGTTTGTAACTATTCAGAAACTGCCAAAGTCAATCATTTCCTTCTCTGAACTTACCGAAGTTCTAGATTATGTTGATATATATTTTTGATATATGCTTAGAGGTTAATTAACGAGAGTTTACCTCATAATAGCAGATATTATTATATTTATATTAATCAATCTATAGTCTAGGCTTAGACAAAAGGGAAAACATCCTTAATTACGAGCCGGTAAAGAATTAAGACACACTTAATTATCTCTTTACCCCTTCTTTATGTTTACATTCATTAAAGGGATCATAGTAATTCTCACTAAGAGTTCAAGTTCAGTTTGTGAATAATGCAAAGATTAATATCTTGATTTCCAGTCCGCATCAAAAATGGTCTATATATATAGATAAATATCTTTTCCGAAACTGGATATTTATTTATTTTTCCACACAATAAGTCATTTCAAGACGTCGATGATTTTGAAATGCACTGCTTCAATTTATAATATAAAATATGTTTATATTAACTTCACAACTTAGTAAGTGCTGCACCTACGTTCCTGGTCAGATCTTACTTTTGTGATACGTTTTTGAACATACTGAAAGTTTTCTCCGATTATACATTCGGTAAATAAACTTTCGAGTAGTATTTATGCTTTAAACATTCAGATTATTTGATAATTGTTGGAGATAATATATTATTCCGATATTTATATATCTATCTTCATTATTTATCTTTCTCATCTTACTTTTAAATTAGATTGACCTTCTCGCTACGTTCCAGGTTTAAATCTAGCTTACATTGTGGAACAGTCACTTTTTTATTTCCTAAACAATATTTTAACATTTTTCTCAGTATTCAGAGCATAACGACTTCATGAATACTTGGAAATAATTCAATTCTACGCTTGTTAAATTAAGCCTAAAACAAGCCCTAGTTTTTTTAGAATGGATATTATCCTTCGATTCAGTTCATGGAGATACATCCTTTTAGATCCCATTATCTCTATTTCAATCATACAAAATTCTAATGACTAAGTACTCCTTTTCTACGTACGAATACAGAATATCGAGTCACTATTGCTGCATATTGGTTAAAGATTAAACAAATTTTATCTTAAACCTATATGACGTTAAATTAATTATTATCTCTTTCATATACATGTTTTTTACCCTTCCGTCAGGGATCGTGGTAATAATATTATTACTCTCTATGGTTTACGCATAGATCTCGAGAGTATATATATGTATTTTCTTCCTGAATTCATTTGCGAGTACGTAATTTGATATTTCAGGAATTACCAATTATGCAGACATAGATTTTATTCTATTAATATTCAATTCTAAAAATTTGATTGAATGTTTATCTATAAAATTTCTGGGCAGTAATTTTATAGAGAGTTATATGTTTAATAATTCCTTGCTTAATAAATAGTTACGCTTAACCTATTATTTATAGCAGGAATTTTGTTCCGTAGTATAATTATGCCCCCAACTTCAAAGAAGTTGGAGGGGCATATTGCTTCTGGGTTGTTCGTCTGTCCGTCCGTCCGTCCGTCCTTCCGTCCGTCCGTCCGTCCGTTCGTCACGCTTTTTGATGCATAGCATAACTTTAAAACCGTGAATGCTACTGTTTTGAAATTTCATATATGGATTCCTCATGAAAAAATAGCTGACAGGTATTTTTTTTCTTGACAGGATTGTGCCCCTTTTCTGAGTTATGGCCCTTTGAAAAAATATGGATGCAATCTTGTCAGCAAAATATCTCAAAAACTATTGAAGCTAGAGCCTTGAAACTTGATGAATAGACTGGTAGTGATGAGTAGACAACCTGATTAACTTTTGAAGAAATTTTGAAAAATACTTCTTGAGTTATGGCCCTTTGTAATTTTGGGCAATTTTACCTTGTCAGCAAAATATCTCAAAAACTGTTAGAGCTAGAGCCTTGAAACTTAGTAAATGGATTTGTAGTGATGAGTAGATGACCTGATTAACTTTTGAAGAAATTCTGAAAAATACTTCATGAGTTATGGCCCTTTGTAATTTTGGGCATTTTTATCTTGTCAGCAAAATATCTCAAAAACCGTTGGAGCTAGAGCCTTGAAACTTAATGAATAGACTGGTAGTGATGAGTAGACAACCTGATTAACTTTTGAAGAAATTTTGAAAAATGCCTTTTGAGTTATGGCCCTTTGTAATTTTGGGCATTTTTACCTTGTCAGCAAAATATCTCAAAAACTGTTAGAGCTTGAGCCTTGAAACTTAGTAAATGGATTTGTAGTGATGTGTAGATGACCTGACTAACTTTTGAAGAAATTCTGAAAAACACTTCATGAGTTATGGCCCTTTGTAATTTAGGGCATTTTTAACTTGTCAGCAAAATATCTCAAAAACTATTGAAGCTAGAGCCTTGAAACTTGATGAATAGACTGGTAGTGATGAGTAGACAACCTGATAAACTTTTGAAGAAATTTTGAAATATACTTCTTGAGTTATGCCCCTTTGTAATTTTAGGCATTTTTATCTTGTCAGCAAAATATCTCAAAAACTGTTAGAGCTAGAGCCTTGAAACTTAGTAAATGGATTTGTAGTGACGAGTAGATGACCTGATTAATTTTTGAAGAAATTCTGAAAAATACTTCATGAGTTATGGCCCTTTGTAATTTTGGGCAATTTTACCTTGTCAGCAAAATATCTCAAAAACTGTTGGAACTAGAGCCTTGACACTTGATGAATAGACTGGTAGTGATGAGTAGACAACCTGATTAACTTTTGAAGAAATTTTGAAAAATGCCTTTTGAGTTATGGCCCTTTGTAATTTTGGGCATTTTTACCTTGTCAGCAAAATATCTCAAAAACTGTTAGAGCTTGAGCCTTGAAACTTAGTAAATGGATTTGTAGTGATGTGTAGATGACCTGATTAACTTTTGAAGAAATTCTGAAAAACACTTCATGAGTTATGGCCCTTTGTAATTTAGGGCATTTTTAACTTGTCAGCAAAATATCTCAAAAACTATTGAAGCTAGAGCCTTGAAACTTGATGAATAGACTGGTAGTGATGAGTAGACAACCTGATAAACTTTTGAAGAAATTTTGAAATATACTTCTTGAGTTATGCCCCTTTGTAATTTTAGGCATTTTTATCTTGTCAGCAAAATATCTCAAAAACTGTTAGAGCTAGAGCCTTGAAACTTAGTAAATGGATTTGTAGTGACGAGTAGATGACCTGATTAATTTTTGAAGAAATTCTGAAAAATACTTCATGAGTTATGGCCCTTTGTAATTTTGGGCAATTTTACCTTGTCAGCAAAATATCTCAAAAACTGTTGGAACTAGAGCCTTGACACTTGATGAATAGACTGGTAGTGATGAGTAGACAACCTGATTAACTTTTGAAAAAATTTTGAAATATACTTCTTGAGTTATGCCCCTTTGTTATTTTGGGCATTTTTATCTTGTCAGCAAAATATCTCAAAAACTATTAGAGCTAGAGACTTGAAACTTGGTGAATTGATTGGTAATGATGAGTAGATGACCTGATTAATTTTTTTGTAAATTCTGAAAAATATTTCATAAGTAATGGCCCTTTGTAAATTTGGGCATGTTTCCCTTGTGAACAAAATATCTCAAAAACTATTGAAGCTGGAGCCTTGAAACTTGATGAATAGATTGGTAGCGATGAGTAGATGACCTGATTATGCCCCCAGTTTCGAATGAAATTGATGGGGCATATTATTTTGCCTTCATTTGTCCATCCGACTGTTTGTCCGTTCATCAAGCTTTTTTTTGTGCATGCCATATCTTAAGAACCCTGCACGCTAGGGTTTTGAAATTTTATATTTGGGTTCGCAATGAAAAAATAGCCGACCCGTATTTTGTTTCTTGTCTAGCATGTTTATTTAAAGTTATGCCCCTTTGAAAAAAATCAGAATTAAATCTTGTGAGCAAGATATCTTGAAAAGTATTTAAGCTGGGTTCTTGAAATTCGATACAGTGAGTGGGAATGATGTGTACATTACCCGATTATATTTTGAGAGAATTCCATGAAAATATTGATAAAGTTACGGCCCTTTGCAGTTCTGCTCATTTTGACCTTGTCAGCAAGATTTCTCGAAAAGCACTTAAGCTAGGGTCTTGAAATATTATATGCTGATTGGGGATGATGTGGAGATTACCTGGTTTGTTTTTTAGGGAATTCCATGAAAAATTGATGTAGTTATGGCCCTTTGTAGTTCTAGGCATTTTGACTTTTTCAGCAAGATATCTCAAAAAGTATTTAAGCTAGAGCCATGATATTTGGTATACTGATTGGG
This sequence comes from Anodontia alba, assembly GCA_964016985.1. Taxonomy (NCBI): domain Eukaryota; kingdom Metazoa; phylum Mollusca; class Bivalvia; order Lucinida; family Lucinidae; genus Anodontia; species Anodontia alba. Next base: position 11,396,563 of record OZ024830.1, on the reverse strand, counting down.
ATTGAGGAGGAGATCACCTGAATAAATTTTGAACCAATTAAATGAAATGTTGGAGTTATGGCCCTTCGCAATTTCGGGCCATTTAATGTCGTTGCTTTATTGTGTATAGCATAAGTTTAGAACCATGTATGCTAATGTTTTGAAATTTCATGTTTTGATTCCTCATGAAAAAATAGGTGATCCGTATTTTTTTCTTATCCCAATCATCTCCTATTTTAGAGTTATTTCCCTTTGATAAAATAACATTGAAATCATATATTTGTACTGTTGTTACCGTCATGGCTAAGCAGTGTTGGAGTCAAACAGTGTTAGAGTCAGGCAGTTGGGGGCATAGTGTTTTACAAACACCAGCTCTAGTTTTAATTTAGTATTAATATATTTCTTACTATTCTTAAATATGCGTATAGAATAGTAATACTATCTCTTAACTTATAAATTAAGTGTTTTTTGAGATTATTAATCAGTATTATTGTATAATCTTTCTTCAAAGATTATCACACTATTACTTTTTTCTCTGAGTCCTTCTCTTTTTATGAACATTTTGATTCGTATCAAAGTGGATTTTTTAACATTTCTTGATTTCCATGATTATTTACTCAGGAGTACTTTTCATGGCAATCTTCTGGTATAGAAAGATTCTATCCAGCTTATTTATTATTGCTTAATCTTATCAATACGGTAAGATTTAGCCAAACTATGACCGTCTTACAGATTGCTGCGATCAACCTTATTCTTATCTCTCTTATTCTCTGTCAAACTCTTAAGTTATGATGTTGACAGTTTATTCTTTATTATTTTGTCAGGACATCAAATGCTTTTATATGTCTATGACAAAACTAATTATCAATGGTTTAGGTTATTTTTTCTTCCCAGCAGTTATATGCAAACTCTGTATTATTTTATTGCTTGACTAAAAATTCGTAATACAATTAGTCTAGCAATAGTTTTAACCATTATGTTTGTCTATACCTTTTTCTTCTGATGGATAACTTAGTTATAGTTAAGTTAACTCCATCTACTTTTATTATCTCCCCTTCTTTAATTTGATCAAAGGGAAATAATTACATATTATGGTTATTTTAAGTCTGTGTCTGTTCATCGGAAACTGTCCTGTTGCTCCAATTAACAGAATCTAATTAGTTTATAATTCTAATAGCTAAGACTATTACAATTACATAGCTTCACATATCTAGAATTTAATCCAAAATATCTACATATGTCAGTTATCTATAGGAAACTCCACCAAGTAGACTTTTCCTTATTTATTCAAGACCCTACATAGACTACTTACAGTGTATGGTCTTGGCTTTTTGTTTTGAAAATATTTCTATATTCCTAGCTTACTTTGCGATGGAATATTTATGTTATGTCTCAATGACTCCCTTTTCTTTTTGAAGCCAATTGTTGTTTCCCCCCCCCCCCCTCCAAAAAAAAAAAAAAAAAGAGGGTGGGGGGGCCAATGTTAGGTCTCTGAGACTTAAGAACTGGCTTCCTCTAGAGTCTACTATTATATATAAGGTTGTTAGATCATAACACCTTAAAGATATGCTATTTTGTGAATCTAGATCATTCTTTCTATTAAATATAGAATTAGAATGTATCTGATTCCTTTGAGTTTCCTGAGTCTTAACCAGAAGTGGTGAGATATTATTGGTGTTAGAATTAGGAGAGCACCTCCCTCCTATTCTGCAAATTCTAGCACATTATCTATAGGTTAATGTATTATGAAGATAAAATGAAGTTTTTTAAAAGTAAAACATATTTTAACGAGTAATACTTAACCTATAGATAATCAATTATCTCCCTCCGTCCACCCTCGCTTATCTCTCCTAATTGTGTCTATTGTTTTACACATAAAAGAAACTGACACGTGGTCAATTGAGCGGGAAGAGTTACGTCACACAGGTAACTGCCTAAGGGACCTTCTGGTTTAAGACTTTAATTAACGACTGAAAGGTCATTTTTTCTGTGGAAGGTGTGAAAACAGAAGAGAATAGCACATTATCTATAGGTTAAGTATTACTCATTAAAATATGTTTTACTTTTAAAAAACTTCATTTTTGATGGAGTTACATTTTCTCATACTGCCATTCATATGTTCTGTTTTATTTAGCTGAAGAATCAGATGAAGAAGACAATAGTGATGAGGAAGAAACTCCTGTAAATGATAAGCAAGATGGGGAGAAGAGTATATCTAGTGTTAGAAATGTTGAGATAGACAGTAAAGACTGTGTACAAAATGGTAATAAGAATGAAACAAACAGTGATCAACACCGAATTAATTTTGATTCTGAAGAACAGACAAAAATCACTGAAAATGATTGAACAATTCTCTTGAAACAATCACTGAAAAATACCGTTTGGAAAATTTTAAAAGAGAACAGAAAGGGACAATGTAAATTAGCAATGAAAGATCACCAGTCTTTCTGAAGAACACTGTTCTTGTATCATAGAATTTGTATATAGTATTATTGTAGCAAGCCAGTGAAACAGCAGTGGTCATACCATGTAAAAATAGGCTCTTTGTTCAAATACATGTGCAGATTATCTGCCTATCTGTCATCTGATCTGAATTGCTTGTTAATGTTGTCCCGATGATCGATTATAAATGATCATCAGTCACTTTTGCCTTTTGTGACTAATGATCGAAAATAATTTTTATAGTTGACTAATCGGAAATTGCTATTTCTACGAACATTTTTTTCTCACTTTTTTTTTTTAGCTCACCTGGGCCGAAGGGTCTAGGGGAGCTTACAGGATAGTGCTCTGTCTGTCCTCTGTCCGATGTCCATCGGCTTCTTTGACCAGTTATATTTCCACAGTCTGCAGGCTATAATCTCAATCATTTCTCATCTAGAACATGCCTCTGGTGGGGCATTGATTGTATAAACTTTTCATGGAAATCCAATAAAAACCTTGGTTGCTATGGCAACCACAAGGTCCCATAGACTTACAATGGGAAAATGCTTGTCATCACCATAACTCTTTCAGTTTTAATTAGATGTTCCTGAAAACTTGCAGATATTGTGGCTATGGATTAAATCTTGAATAAGATTGAAAATTAGCCAGATCAGATCAGTAATCTTAGAGTTACATCCCTTGATTGCTGAAAAGCCTTTGTTTGACGTTGTCATCAGCATAACTTGGTTAGTTTTGATTGGATCTGTCTGAAACTTGCAGATAAGGTGGACATAGATGAACTCTGGCACAGATTCGAAAACTGGCCAGATCAGATCACTAATCTTAGAGTTATATCCCTTTGATTGCTGAAAAAGCCTCTCTTTGACTTTGTCATTACTATAACTCCTTCAGTTTTGATCGGATGTTCATGAAACTTGAAGATAATGTAGACATGGATGAAATATCTGACAAGTTGGAAAACTGGCCAGATTGTTAATCTTAGAGTTACATCCCCTTGATTGCTGAAAAAGCCTCTGTTTGACTTTGTCATCACTATAACTCATTCAGTTTTGATCGGATGTTCCTGTAACTAGGAGGTAATGTGGACATGGATGAAACATTGGACAAGTTTGAAAACTGGCCAGATTGGAAAATTAATCTTAGAGTTACACCCCCCTTGATTGCTGAAAAAGCCTCAGTTTGACTTTGTCATCAGCATAATTCAGTCAGTTTAGATCAGACATTCCTGAAACTCGCTTTTAAGGTGGACATGGATGAAGTTTCTGATAAGTTTGAAAACTGGCCAGATCAAATCATTAATCTTAGTTACTTTCCCTAGACTGCTGAAAAAAGCCTCTGACTTTGTCATCAGCATAACTTGTTCAGTTTTGATGAGAGCTTCCTGAAACGCGCAGATAAGGGGGACATGGATGAAATCTTGGATGTCCAGATCGGATCACTAATCTTACATCCCCTTGATTGCTGAAAAAGTTTCTGTTTGACTTTGTCATCAGCATAATTCATTCAGTTTTGATCAGATCTGCCCGAAACTTGCAGATAAGTGGACATGGATGGAATCTCAGACAAGTTCGAAATATGGCCAGATCACATCATTTATCAGTTATATCCCCTTGATTGTTGAAAAAAGCTTATATTTGACATTATCATCAGCATAACTTGTTTAGTTTTGATTGGAACTTGCAGTGACCTTGACCTGCTTTTCAGCACAGGTAAGCGTTAATGACCTTGATGGTCCTCTTGTTTTATTTTGATGGGCAAGTTGTAAAAACTAAAATAATGAGCTACATGTATCTATTTGAGTTGTTTTAGGCCTGTGTAGATTGAAGATGAAGAAATTTGATAAAAATTGTCTGAAATAAGCATAGCTCCAGATAGGGTTTTTTTTGTTGTTTTTTTTTTAAACAAAAAAACATTTATTATGTGTACTCATTAGAAGTGCCTCAGCAATTTCTCCAAGAAAACATAATTATGTTGTGGGTACTCATTAAAAGTGCCTTGCTGAGCGCATCTAGTTAGTACCAACAACGTATGTTTTTGTGGAGAAATAAGAAATAGCAAGGAACTTCTAATGCTGAGGCTCTTCTAATCTAACAGTTTGTTTTCTTGGAGAAATAAGAAAAAATATTTTGTAGATATCCCATCTTATCTGGAGCTATGAATAAGTATCTGGAAGAGGGCTAAAATAAGGCTGAATACATTTTCTACAAGTTGACTATTAGTCGATGATCAACTGGCTTTGCAAAACAGATGATTGACAATGAAAATCTGGCCATTTATCAACACTATTGTTAGTTACCATACACCATTAGGACACCTTAAGACTGAGCCACACTTGTTCTAAAAGAACAATCCATTTTACTACTTGTTGAGTATGCTGGATGACTGGCAAAATGTAAACTCTGATCAGATGCTATGTTCTGCAAGGTCTGAATTGGGTCTACACTGTTTGCTCAGGTCTGTCCAATCCAATACTTACTGTTATTATGGTATACTCCATAGATTTTGAGAGTCATTCCGAAAGCAACAAGCCTGGATTTTAATGAAGCAAATAGTGTAAACTTTTGCAGTTCTGTCAGTGGTTGTGAATGCTATTACCATATTTTTCCTAAATATTGGGAAACATCAGCTCCTACCATACTTGTCTTAAATGTCAAAATAGCCCATTTAACTATCGGGGCCCAGTTGTTCAAAGCGTCGTTAGCTTAACAAGCTTGTTAAGGGTCATTTTATTCACTGTTTTAGTGGATTCAATGCACAATATTCTGATATTTTTTGCTGAAAAAATGTGAGTAGCTTTGCACTGCAAAAGCTACTCTTATTTTTTCAGCAAAAAATTTCAGCATATTTGCGTATCACTCAATATAAATTTTAAGGAATCGTTAGCTAATGATGTCATTAGCTTTGAACAACTGGGCCCTGGTGATATATCTAAAAACTGCTGGATGTTGTATTGAAAATTACATTTTTAATTAATAATCAGCAACTTATGTTAAAAAAAATGTTAGACATATTCGGAAACTTCTAATAAGTAAGAATTGGGAAAATTTCGGAGTTAGTGTAAATTTATGAATGGGAGAGAAAGAAGCATAAAAATCACAAATTACGCTTTAGTAAGCTTTCTGTTATTCTTCTTTTTACCTTGATGTTTTCTTGTTTGTATTATTATTTGGTGTGTGTTTATGTGTATGTGTGTATGTACTTTCTTGATGTCATGCAATTTATGATTATCCATAGTCCAGACCAAACAAGATATACTGTGCGGAAATGTTGTATCTTATGCGAACAGACTTGGATAGATCTGCACATTCCCTCAGGCTGATCAGTCTTCTCTGTTTGTTGACTGTGGATTATTATAAAATAGGGTAGGTAGGTCAGCTTTTTTTTTCTTCTATGTTTATGTACTGTCATACTTTAATACAACATATTTATTTTCACTGAGCAAATTGAAGCATAAAAAGAAAAAAAAAAAAACATGTTACACACTGATTTTTTTTTTTTTCTATTAATTCCTCATTAATTCTACACTCCAACCTGTCTAATCTGGACAGCTCTCCGACTGAGAAAAATGGTTGGATTACACAGGTGGCCAGAATAGACAGAATGGCTTACTCACATGACTTCAAGATGACTCTGCTCAGTGTAGGAATCCACCAAAGGGTAGAGAATGGATACATGACACAGTTATACACACAAAATTTATTTCATATAAAGAAAGCATGTACGAAGTTCAACACAATTTAAAATCACTTTTTTGACATTTTTTTTACACAGATAAAAACTTTAATAATAAAAAATCTTGTATATACTAATTCATGCTAATGTGACCGAATTGCACTTTTGAAGCAGCCGACATTGTTGAAACTGGCACGTGCCTAACGGTATGTGAATCGGTGTTAATTACATAATCATACATAACCTTATCAGTTGAACAGTTTGACACTTACTGCAGAATAAACAAAGTGATGATAATAGGTGTTAGGACAATTAAAATGAGCATAAGTACTGTTACCTGTTAAATGTCAGACAAAACACGAGAGGTATCACATTCATTTTCCTGCGGTTGATTCAAGTGTGTCTATTGAAACGTGATCAATATTCAGATTAATCAGCTCAGTCAGCTGTTTGATTGTAAATACTGCGGTTTACCGGTATTAGTCCTAATCAGTATAAAGCAATTATGTCAAACAGTGTAACATAGTACACTTTGACTGGAATACACAGCAAAAATTGTGCCCAATAGACTGGAAAAGTAGGTTGAAATTCAGATTGTGCAGTGTCCAGAGTAGACCAGATTTGAACATTGTTGTATGTGGATGAATTCAACAGACTGATATTTTTGGTCGGATTGGACAGGAAACAGGGGCCGGATAACGGAGGTTTAAGTGTATTTAGATAAGACAAAAACAGAGAGAGGTGGGCTGTGTTTCATTTATCCTTATGAAGCACAATCTCTTTCCAGTTGCTATAGAATGCATATTGTTACAGACAATAATAAGACTAACCTTGGAAGGCCCACCCATCCCAATCACTATTGATATGGTTAAGAAGGCTCAGATGGACGGCCTTATCAGACGGTGTCAATCGACGATTCACAGTTTGGCTTTGTCCCAGGCAGAGGCACAACAGACACAATCTATGTTGTCAGGCAGCTGCAAGACAAGTATCTAGCTGCCAACAAGAGACATTACTTGGCTTTAGTAGACCTGGAGGAGGCGTTTGATTGAGTGCCTCTGAAGGTCATCTGGTGGGCGCTGAGAAAATTTGGTGTGGAGGAGTGGATTGTGCGACTGGTGCAGGGGATGTATGCTAATGCGCAGAGCCATGTCCATGTTGGTGAGGGTTACAGTGAAGAGTTTGAAATGAAGGTCGGTGTTCACCAAGGCTCGGTACTCAGCCCCCTGCTCTTCATTGTTGTTCTTGAAGCCTTGTCATGCGAGTTCCTCTCTGGGGTCCCATGGGAGGACCTCTATACCGATGACCTTGTTATCATTGCTGAATCATGAGGAATGTGTCAAGAGGCTCTTGACTTGGGAAAGAAGCAATGGAGGAGAAAGGACTGAGATTAAATGCAGGAAAGACAAAGATCATGATCTGTGGCTTGGACCTCCTGCAGAGTTCAGGCCAGTTCCCATGCGCCATTTGTCGCACTGGAGTTAGCAGCAACAGCATCTTCTGCAATGGATGCAAGCACTGGGTGCACAAGAAATGCATTTGGTTCAAGCGCTTGACAAAGGACCCTGATTACAGATGTACACGGTGCCAGGGAGCTGCATACCCCTTGGACCACAGAGGGAAGTCCAAGTCGGGCCAGACAAGCTGGAGGTGGTAGCTTCCTTTTGCTACCTAGGAGGCATGCTCTCAGCAGCCGGTGGCTGTGAATTTTCAACCACAACACATGTGAAAACTGCCTGGATGCGGGGATGAAGTTCAAGGAGCTGCTACCAGTTCTGTCTTCCCTCCACTTCTCTTTCAAGACACGTGTACAGCTCTTGTGTGTGGAGTGCAATGCTCCATATGCCAGTGAGATTCGGCCATTGACAAAGCCAAACCTCCAACGTTTGCAGCGGAATGACAGGGCAATGATCGGACAGATCTGCAATGTCAAGCTGCAAGACATTGTCACCACCAGATCCAGTGAGCTACTTGCGCGGCTTGGCATTGAGGATCTTGACCTCATTCTGAAGGAGAGAAGGCTCCGCTGGTATGGTTTTGTGAAATACTTCAATGGTGCAGTCAAGACAGCCTTTGACATACAGGTTGATGGAAAGCCTGGCGTGGGAGGCCCAGTGACATGTAAGCAGCTGACAGAGAGGGATTGCAGAGATTGGAAGCTCTCAGCTATTGAGCCTCATGATAGACATACCTGGAGATCTGGTGTGAGATCTGCCATGTGTGCAGCAAGCCAGCTACCTGGAAGGGGGGCCTCTGATGTGGATGTTGCCCCTGTACCTGCACAACAATCCGATGATGATGATGATTACTTGCCATCCAATGCCCTGCCCGTCCTCAGTATGTCAGCCAACAATTCCGATGATTATTGAACAGGTGTACTAACCTGAAATTCCTCTCCTTCTAGCCAAGTTTTTGCTCAAGCGGTGAAGTTATACCGATTCTCAAGGGGCAGGTAATGCTCCTCAAAAATCTCAAGGATTGTTGCCCTACGAGTTGTGATTTTGTTTGTGTTGAGGTTTTATGGCCCAGTCAACCCAATGGGTCATGTTGAGCGCAGTCAGTTTACCTAACCACATGTTTACTGGGCAGGCTTAGTCCTCTAAGTGGTTAACCAGTATTGTGCACATTCTTTCACCAGAAACTGACAACTGCCCTTCTTGAATCAGGGGAAGGGAGAAAATGACCATAGAAAATATTTCATGATCAATCTCCAAGGAAGAATGTTACCGACCTCGGCGGGGATCGAACCTGCGACCTCCTGGTCTCCAGTCATATATGATTTGTGATGAATAATACTTTTAACATCCTGGTGTTAAAAGCATCACATTTTTTATTATATTCCAATGCTACCACAGATGAAACGTGACCTTTGGGTATTGTCATATTGGGAAAAAAAAAAGAAATTGGAACATGGTATGGAAAAGTCCAAAGCTATCCGTATAGTATATGCTGATGATGTCATTATGCTGACAGTGATGTTATTCAGTAACTTGGAAAAAGTTGATGGGGTTGAATTAATTGCTGAAACATACCTGAAAACCGGGTTAGGATGTGAGGGTCTCTGTTTTTTTTTCGTTTTTTTTTTTAAAACGAAAAAATGCTAGTGTCTGCAGTAAAAATAAGAATGGTCGACCGACGGTTAGTGCACATATTTTTTTTGGATTAATGTCATCAAAATGATTAAATAGTTGAAGTACAACTTTCGAAGACTTCAATTATTTGGTTGCGAAAATGTTTTATACAGAATTCTAATACTAAGTTCCTCTGGTCGTGGTATAATAACAACCAGAGAAACTTAGTTCAAATATACTACTGTGCATTATTATTACTATTACTACTACTACTACTACTGCAGAAAACATGCATTTTTTCATGGCCCCTTTTCAATGGGCTTGACTTGTATGATAATAATCTTGCCAAAGTCATCGTCTATAAAAATGTGTCTGGTGAAGCACCTACGTATTTGAAATGAAAAAAATGATTGTTTTATTATTTTCCATTACCTGGGAAGAAGAAAAAAATATGTAAGTAAGTAATAGTTTATTTAAGTGTCACATCTCAAATATACAAATAAAATACATTTAAGTTAAAACTTTAAAATATTCGAGATCTTGCTAGTTAGGCAAATGAGACACTATTTTAACATACATATTTACATATAAAAATTATGTTTCATTTGTTAAACATAAATAGTTCCATATTATTATTTACAACTAGATAAATTACATTCCTGAGTGCCAGGTTAATATAGAACGAATCGTGTAAAGAGCCATCTAAACCCCGTTAGAAGGCCCTTTACATATCCAGGAAATTTCTGTGATAAAAGATCACATGAGTTTTAGACAGTAAAAGCATTTTAGGTTTGTGCAATCAAAAATCACATATACTGCACAAAAACCACGCAGGTTTTCTTTGGGCACATTTTTTTCTCCGTAACAGAAACAGATGAAACAAAATATATAAGGAATATTCTAAAATGAACTGAAAAAGAATGAAACAAATGAAACAGACCAATAGCAGTTCTCACTGATAGTCTTTTATTCGTTTCATTTGTTAAGAAACAGGATGAAACAGTTCAAACACCTTGGTCAGTGCTTGTAACGAAACAGGGTGTAACGTAATGTAACAATGAAACAGATACTTTTTTTTATAAACCCATTTCTGTTTTGTAACAAATGAAACAAATAAAATATAGAGGAAAATCTCTGAAACAGGATGTAACAGACCAAAAGACTTGGTCAAAGCTTGTTACGAAACAGGGTGAAACCGAATGAAACGATGAAACATACATCTTTTTTTTTTTTTTTTTAAACCCATATCTGTTTCGTAACAAATGAAACGAATAAGATATATAGGAAAAACTGAAACAGGAAGAAACAGACCAAAAAGTTTGAAATATTCTCGTTACGTAACAGAATGTAACGGAATGAAACGATGAAACATACATCTTTTTTTTTTATATAAACCCATTTCTGTTTCGTAACAAATGAAACGAATAAGATATAGAGGAAAATCTCTGAAACAGGATGTAACAGACCAAAAGACTTTTTCAAAGCTTGTTACGAAACAGGGTGAAACAGTATGAAACGATGAAACATACATCTTTTTTTTTTATAAACCCATTTCTGTTTCGTAACAAATGAAACGAATAAGATATAGAGGAAAATCTCTGAAACAGGATGAAACAAACCAAAAAATTTGAAATATGCTTGTTACGAAACAGAATGAAACGGAATGAAATGATGAAACATACATCATTTTTTTTTTATAAATCGGTTTCGGTTTCGTAACAAATGAAACGAGTAAGATATAGAGAAAAATCCCTGAAACAGGATGTAACAGACCAAACAATATGAAATATGCTCGTTACGAAACAGAGTGAAACGAAATGAAACAATGAAACAGACATCTTTAAAAAGATGTGTTTCATCGTTTCATTCAGTTTCACTCTGTTTCGTAATGAGCATATTTAAAATTTTTTGGACTGTTTCATCCTGTTTCAGAGTTTTCCCTATTATCTTAATTGTTTCATTTGTTACGAAACAGAAATGGGTTTATAAAAAAAAAAAGATGTATGTTTCATTGTTACATTTTGTTTCACCCTGTTTCGTAACGAGCTTTGAACAAGTCTTTTGGTCTGTTTCATCCTGTTTCACAGTTTTTCCTATATATCTTAATCGTTTCATTTGTTACGAAACAGAAATTGGTTTATAAAAAAAAAGATGAATGTTTCATCGTTTCATTTCGTTTCACTCTGTTTCGTAACGAGCATATTTCAAATTTTTTGGTCTGTTTCATCCTGTTTCAGAGATTTTCCACTATATCTTATTCGTTTCATTTGTTACGAAAATAGAAATGGGTTTATAAAAAAAAAAAGATGAATGTTTCATCGTTTCATTTCGTTTCACTCTGTTTCGTAACGAGCATATTTTAAATTTTTTGGTCTGTTTCATCCCGTTTCAGAGGTTTCCCTATATTTCTTAATTGTTTCATTTGTTACAAAACAGAAATGGGTTTATAAAAAAAAAAAAGATGTATGTTTCATTGTTACATTTCGTTTCACCCTGTTTTGTAACGAGCTTTGAACAAGTCTTTTGGTCTGTTTCATACTGTTTCAGAGATTTTCCTCTATATCTTATTCGTTTCATTTGTTATGAAACAGAAATGGATTTATAAAAAAAAAAGATGTATGTTCCATCGTTTCATTTTGTTTCACTCTGTTTCATAACGAGCATATTTCAAATTGTTTGGTCTGTTACATCCTGTTCCAGAGATTTTCCTCTATGTCTTATACGTTTCATTTGTTATGAAACAGAAATGGGTTTATAAAAAAAAAAAAATGCTTGGCTAAGAAAAGTATCTGTTTCATTGTTACATTACGTTACACCCTGTTTCGTAACAAGCACTGACCAAGGTGTTTGAACAGTTTCATCCTGTTTCGTAACAAATGAAACGAATGAAACAGGCCATCAGTGAGAACTGCTATTGGTCTGTTTCATTTGTTTCATTCTTTTTCAGTCCATTTTAGAATATTCCTTATATATTTTAATTGTTTCATCTGTTTCTGTTACGGAGAAAAAAACATGCCCAAAAAAAACCTGCGTGGTTTTTGTGCAGTATCTAAAAAATCATCCTCTATTCATCATATATAGAACACTGGCTAACTGGTATTGCAATTTATCACAGTTCATTAAAAAAAAATGAGTTTGCTAAGAGAATCATAATATATAAAAGTATTATCGATACTTTGAGCAGATTAAAAGAGCTGATACCGAACATCGCTATAAAATTCACAAGTCACTAAAAAGTGAGTTTCATCTATGGCATTTGTATCACAAAATTTACATAATCACTCAAAAACTGGGGTTTTCGGTCAGGTATACCTTACTGTTTCAATAGTAAGTGGTAGACTGCAACTTTGAAATTTTGCAAGAGTCTGTCGATGGCCTCTACTCAAGTTACATGTGAAGTAATGCTCAGTTTTTATATGCCCGTTTGAAAAAACGGGACGTATTATTATACGGGGTATGGTGTCTGTCCGTAAACTTTTTCGTTATCGCCTAACTCCTCCTACAGTTTACATCAGATCAAGCTGAAACTTGGTATATAGTTAGACCATGATGTGGAGCAGCGCATTTTATTTCGGGTTTCAGTCCAACAAATGTTTGCAGAGTTATGCCCCTTTGAAAATTTCTGTAAACTTTTCATTTCCGGTTAACTCCTCCTACAGTTTACATCTGATCAAACTGAAACTTCATTTATAGTTATGCCCCTTTGAAAATTTCTGTAAACTTTTCGTTTCCGGCTAACTCCTACAATTTACATCTGATCAAGCTGAAACTTGATTTGTAGTTCGACTATGATGTGGAGCAGCGCATATTATTTCAAGATTACAGTCCACCAAATTTTAGCAGAGTTAAACCTCTTTAAAATTTTCTATTAATCGTTGGTTTCCGGCTAAATCCTCCTACAGTTTACATCTGATCAAGCTGGAACTTCATAAATAGTCATATGAGGTTGTGGAGCAGCACATATTATTTCAAGGTTACAGTGCACCAAATATTGGCAGAGTTATGCCCCTTTGAAAGTTTTTGTAAACTATTTGCAGCTTATTGTTTAGATGTAATAGTGTACAAATTTTATTTTATAACTGGTATATTTTTTTGCAAATAACAAGTTATGGCCATATGGGCAAGTTATTTATTTATTTATTTATTTTTTACATCTTCTTTTATTAGATTTGCAAGGAAATGTTGCCATTATTAAATCTTTATAAATATATTTATTAAATGATACAGAATTAAGAAGTTTGACTAATATCAAAACTTATAAATAAACATAATTCTTTTTGGATTTTTTTTTTAATACTCTTCTGAGTTGGCTCCCTTGAAGAACTAAAAATAAATCAATATAAAACAAGTTAAAGCTTTACAAAAAAAATTTCTTGCAGCATTTTTTTTTTTTTTTTTTTTTGGTTGTTTATTTTTGTTTTGTTATTGTGTGGTCCGATATTGAAGTATAGAAAAAACAAATCAGCCAAAGGTTCATATGAGCTTATAATATAGCCATGCTTCTTCCGTGTGTCCTCCATCTGAAAGCACTTCTCCCTAGATGCAGCAAACTTCTCTCTATTTTCCCAGAAGGGAGAAGTCACTTCTCCCTTAATTTCTGAGCCAGCTCCTTAATTTCTAAGCCAGCTTGGACCCTTAAGTTACAGTTCACCAAATATCAGCAGAGCTATGCCCCAATGAAAATTTTAATTTTTTTTTTTTTGTAATTCCACTTACAGTTTATATCCCGAGCACTGAATCATACAGGAGCCAGGTTATGTGCTACATCTTATTACTTGCCATGGGCGTATAATGCCCCGCTTGGTGGAGCTCTTGTTAAAACATTTTTGTATTGCCTGTAAGTTCGTAGTTTATTGCCATTTGCAGCATTCCTGTTATCCATTAATTGTTGATGCCATTTAGTATGGTCAGATTTGATTAGACACGTACGGATGGCAGCAACACAGTGTGGTTTATTAGGACTTCCAGTTAACCTTGCTCCCTCAAGATATGATTGTCAATGAACTTCAACATTTTCTGTTCCCATGATCTACCTATAAGAAAAGACCATTCATGAACATGCCGTATGGTTCTATGTACGGGCATATTTCGTAATCTGCACCATAAACAAACAGTTTCACTTCACACAAACCCCAACCAAATCACCTCTTGAAGAGAGATTAGAGCAGTATTTGGTTACACCAAGAAAATAATGGCATATGCTTTATTGCGAACAGATTTGACTTCACTGAATTTCATATGGCCCCAAAGGCCGGAACAAAAGAACAAATGGGTTCAACTACAGATTCAACGAGTTTGGTATAAACAGACAAACTCATGCCCCCAACACAAAAATTTTGAGTATATAGAACTAAGAGCTCTGCTAACTGACTTTGCTATCTCTTTTACAGAAAGCTTCATATCTAGAAATTGTTCATCCAAAAACCTAGATATTTATATGAACTATCAACCTCTACTGTTTTATCTCCACATTTGAAATGGAACTTTGTAACATTTCTGGACTTCGTTCTGAAATGCAGACCTATAGCTTTAGATTCATTTATTGTAATACGCCATTTAGCGCACCAGTCATTCAATTATCCATTATTTGCATACCATCTTCAGTTTCTGACAAGATACCAATGTCGTCAGCGTAAAACAAAACAGATACATGGAGTGATTCCTCTAGCAATACACCGCAATTTAATTGTCTATCTCCTTTGCTAAATCATTTACAAAAATTGAGAAAAGTGTCGGTGAAATAACACAGCCTTGTTTAACACCCTGTGTAACACAAAACCAGACTGTTTGGAAATTATTAACATACAATTGTATAATGACTGAAATGCATCAAGTATTTTACCCCTAATTCTGATGCTCATCAGCTTAAACCAAAGACAATCTCTGTTTGTAGTATCGAACGCCTTCTTGGTGTCCACAAAACAAACAAAAGTATCTCTGTTTTGTGCTTTTCTATTGTTTACTATAGTACATTTATAAAGGCTATAAATATGCCTTTCTTAAACACGTTTTGACCATCACGCAGCAACTCGTTAGCTTCTAACAGCCTGATAAACAAGAATGTCCGCATATTTTTTGCATGGGATGGAAAGCAATGATATTGGCCTGTAGTTAAGAGGATTTCTGGGATCATCACCTTTAAATATCGGATTAATTATGCCTTTGGTCCATTTATTAGGAACTTTACCAGCATCAAAGCAATACCTTATGATCCTAAACAAAATATCAATACAGCTATCATTAAGTATTTCAGCAGGGATTTGCGGTTCGGGCCTCAGACTCAATGACAGCCTCTTCGTAAAACTTTAACCAGTGGGTTGGGGCTTGACGATATGTCTTTGGCTTGGCCCGCCGTGGTTCAACTATTGGTTTTCATTTACTCTGGCATACAGTAGAATTAGCCATGAGTACTCGTCTTTGTTTATTATAGTGATTAATTTGATTTTTATGTTTTCGCTTTGATACATTGACTGAGTTGGGAGCCTTTATGCGAACCAAATTTTTATGTATTTCTGTATTAAGAGTAGCATCAGGACCCAGGGTGAGGTTAGCTAGCTGTAAAAGTGCTTTAAACCCCCCGGTGGTTTGCTTTACCGACCGTTCTAAGGCGGTGGTCCCGGCGTTGGTCTTACTCTTTGTTGCTTTGTGGTTTATTCTACGAGGCGATTTGTTGTATGTCTTTCCGTGTGTCATTTTGTTCTTGTGTTTTTCAGTCCTTTTAGTATTGCGATTACCTCGCTTGGGGAAGAGAGAGTAATCTTAGTGCTTTTCGTACGTTTGTTTGGTTTGTGCTTGTTAAGATTGTCGGTTTCCTCTTCCTCTTGGGGTCTGGGAAGGGCTGCGGTTTGTGATTGTGGCACTCCCTGGACTTTTCTCGTACCTTTTTTTGGTAATCTCCACAGGCTTTACCAACCTTCGCGTTATAAACCGACATTCTTACTTCTTCTCTACAAATGGGTAGCTTTAACATTGAACAGTCGGTTGTCAAAAATGCAGGGTTGTCCGGATCATGTATAACCTCTTTAACTGTATTTAAATGTTTATAATTATCAAAAAGCAATTGATCTTGTTCTTGATTAAACAGCTGTTCATATACTGTTTTCCACTTATGTAATAAGTATTCTTAACAGTTTTCATCTCACCATCATCATCATTTATTTTCCAAGGAATAGATGTCCGCCTGTCATTGGCTAAGTCTAGTCGGCCCATCATAGACCAAAAGTCTCACAGATTCTCATGATTTTCAAATTGATTTTGTAAATCTTTCTGATGTTCCAAGGTTACAGTATATTTTCGTTTCCATTTTCTACTGAGCTTATCAAACTGTCTATGTGATGCACAATATTCTTGTTTAAATATCTTATTATTAACACTATGTTTATTTGTGAGCTATTTTTCTCATGTGTACAAGTTTCATCCCATAAATCTTGAACCTCACTGTTCCAGTAACCTTTAGCGTTTGATTTATGCAGTTTATGGTTTTGCTTCATTTGAAAACACTTCCGCTTTTGTAATTTTAAATCCATTTCGGTCTGTAAAAGCTGAACAAACTCAGTATATGCACATTGAACATCTTGTTCCTCAAACAAGGACTTTTCTATTCTCTATGTAGATTCCATGAGATTTTTGAATGACGATTCAGTTTAACAAGATCTGTCGCCAGACAGGAAAGCTCGCCTGATATTGCACATTTTGTTTCTGGAAAATTCTGCATGACCCTGATTTTGACATAACCTGGGTGTGTGTGTGTGTGTGTGTCAGGGGTGGGGGGAGGTGGGGAGGGGGTGGGGGTACACTGTGCAGAATTGTCATCAAACCAAAGATGAATCAAGTTGGTGATAAGGTTAGAAAATAGTAAGGTCTTAAAAACTTGCGCAAAATTTTTAACATTTTTAAAATCTAAGTCTGTGACCTTGACCCAAGGTCACGGTCATGAGTGCTGATGGTGGTGATAAAAATTTTGGACCAGTATATATCATGATACCAAATATAAATTAAATCCATCATTTGGTTTAGAAGTTATGAGGTCCTAAAATCTTTGATGTAAAATTTTAATATGAAAATTTCGACATGACTGTGACCCTCTGACCTTAACATGAATAAGGGGGATGAGCATGGAACTGGGCAAAATTTTGGACCAATAGTTATCACCATACCAAAGATGAATTAAATCGTTGGTAAGGTTAGGAAATAATGAGGTCTTAATTGAAAACTTGAAAAGTCTGTGACCTCGTCCTTAAGGTCACGGTTATGAGTGTTAATGGTGCTGATAAAAACTTTTGACCAGTACCTATCATGATACCCAATAGGAACTAAATCCATCGTGTAGTTTAGAAGTAATGAGTTCCTAAAAACTTTGACGTAAAATTTTAACACGAAAATTCTAAGTCTGTTACCTTGACCTTGACAAGACCTAAGGTGGTGAGGATGGTACTATGCAAAAATTTTAGACCAATATATATCATCAATCCAAAGATGAATCAAATCGATGATAAGGTTAGGAAATAATAAGGTCTTAAAAACTTTAACAAAAGCTTTAACATTTAAATCCCAAGTCTGTGACCTGAACCACAAGGTCATGGTCATGAGTGATAATGGTGCTGATAAAACCTTTTGACCAGTATCTATCATGTTACCGAATAGGAACTAAATCATCCATAATTTAGTTTAGAAGTAATGAGATCCTAAAATTCTGTGACCTAGACAAGACCTAGGGTGGTGGGGATGGTACTGCACAAAATATGGACCAATATGTATCATCATACCAAAGATGAATCAAATTGGTGGTAAGGTTAGGAAATAATGACGTCTCAAAAACTTGAACAAAAACTTTAACGTTTAAATCCTAAGTCTGTAACCTTGTCCTCAAGGTCACAGTCATGAGTGCTGATGGTGCTGATAAAAACTTTTGACCAGTATCTTTCATGATACCAAATAGGAATTAAATCCATCCTTTAGTTTAAAAGTAATGAGATCCTAAAAACTTTGACGTAAAATTTTAACATAAAAAAATCTGGGACCTTGACTTTGACACGACCTAGTGTAGTGAGGATGGTACAGCGCAAAATTTTGGACCAATATGTATCATCATACCAAAGATGAATCAAATCGGTGACAAGGTTAGGAAATAATGAGGGCTTAAAAACTTTAACGAATACTTTAGCATTTGTGGATGCTGACGCCAACACCAACGCCGAGGGTAGTACAATAGTTCTCCGTGAATGTTCAGGCAAGCTAAAAGTGATGATGGTATTTCATTTAATTTATACTTTGTCTAGTTACGGGCTCATTTTTGCCGGGAGCTATTTCTTTCAGCCTCTTGTCTGTTAGAGTTACATGTAATAATGAATGTTGGGACATTTTATGATGATCATGCAGGCTGAAGCTGTTTATCAAAGAGGACATTGTATGAACATTGAATTCCTCATACTTTTGTAATTGTTCATGTGGCACAATAATATAGTCCACTACAGATCTACCATTTACATTTATATTCGTGAAATTATTTTCACCCATCCTGTCACTTATCATGCATAGATTGCAGTGAACCAAAAAAATCTATTAAAAGCTGACCGCATGGATTAAGCTTATCATCGACAATCTCCCGCAGAGGAATATCATCAACATCCTCTATGTAATCAGCTTCATCCTCGCATCTCATATTGAAATCACCGAGAACAATAATGTCTCCTTCATTTTGATAATCATAAAATTTCATCATGAGGTCATTATGAAATGCCTCGCCATCATATTTTCTTGTCGAGCCCTCAGGTGGGAGCCTATAACAAAAGCAAACTGATATTTAGACTTCCATTGATTTATCTGTTACAAAAGAATATTTTTCCAACAAACTATCCTTTACAAATACACCCACCCTCCCTGAGCCTCTTTTCTCTTTGTTATGTAGTTTTTGTGTCACCTGCTTAGCATGGCAGACACATAAGGATCATGTTGTCCATCCGTGTCATCATCACCAGCGCTATCGGCAGCGGAGGCGTTGTTGTCACACTTTTCATTTCCGTTCAATTACTTTTGAAGCGATGTATTGATTTCATTCAAATTTTGCAGGACTTTATATCACTATAAAATACAGGTCATGTTCGATATTGGTAATCATCTGCCAAATTTTGGCAGAGTTATGACCCTTTTTTGACTTAGTTTTTGTTGTTTGTTTCTGCTCAATAACTTTTGAAGGGATGCATTGATTTCGTTCAAACTTTGCGGAACTTTAAATCACTGTAAAATACCGGTCATTTTCGATATTGGTAGTCAACAGCCAAATTTTGGCTGTTATGGCCCTTTTTCAACTTAGTTGTTGTTGGTGTGTTGATATTGGTTTCCGATCAATAACTTTTGCAGGGGTGCATTGATTTTATTGAAAGTTTGCAGAAGGATATATCATTGTAAAATACAGGTCAAGTTCGATATTAGTAATCATTCGCAAAGTATTGGCTGAGTTATGGCCCTTTTCGACTTAGTTTTTGTTGGTGTGTTGACATTGATATCCACTCAATAACTTTTGCAGGTATGCATTGATTTTATTGAAAGTTTGCAGAAGCATATATTTTTGTAAAATACAGGTCAAGCTCAATATTGGTAATCATCCGCAAAAGTTTGGGCAGGTTATGGCCCTTTTGCGACTTAGTTGCCTTTAGGGATAGGAGCAATTATAAGGACCAGTGTTTTTTTCCTTTTTCATATCAAATGGTCGGCGCTTTAAGCAGGCGACACATCTGATTCTCGGAATTCTATTTTTCTATTATTTCCAAACCACAGGTACCCATTTAGGCTTATAGCTTCATCATTTCTCAAAAATGTTTCACAAATACACACAATGTCCAAACGTTAGAGTTAAAATTATGCGAATCATTGTTCATAAGGGACCATCCATCTACGTTCCACAAGCCAACCGTTATACCCCCTTATCGGCAATTTTCAGCGTTTCCAGTTTTCTTCAAGATTCTACCATTGCTAGAAACGAAATACTCATTTGCCTTGCCGAGTTCTTTAAGGACTGCAAACATATTTAACTTGTTTACACGAGCTGCTAAGCTGTGATAATTTCCTATATATTCTCTTTTATAGTCTGTTGTATTTTTCATATTGGCCTTCACTCGCATTATTTCTTGTTTCTTTGCTGTGTTTTCTATACTTGCAACTATAACACCGGGTTTATGACCCTTTGACAACTTACACTCACAAGTCACTTTTACATTTCTCAATTTCAAACCATCTCTCAAGAGTTTATTAACTTTATTCACCGTAACATTATTTTCAGTGTGTTCTGAAGGGTCACAGTTCATATTTCTGATGATTTTGTTAGCTCGATTCCATGGCTGGACGACATATTGTATGAAGATGCTCCCCTGCTGACGTCGGAGATAGCTGCATCAGAATACGACTTTTTCAGGGAAGAAACGTCTTTCAACAGATCCGTGATTTTGACTTTGGTTTGAAAACATTCCCTGACATCTTAAACTCTCTGATCTACATGCGCTTCAACAAATTTCATCAATTTACTTTCGTTTACTTGAAAGGCCATCAATGCGAGAATTGTAATCCTTTTTACACTATCAATTTCCTCATGAACTACCTTCATGACTGTGCCAGCGAATTTGGCCTCAATTGAAACAAATTTGCTGTTGAGAGTTTCCGACATCTCACTTCGCATATCCTTCAAATCTGCTCAAAATGATGTAAATTGTGCCTTCATCAGCTCCAGTAAATCTGAGCCCCCGTCCGTTGAATATACTTGTCTCGGTTTCTTTGATGCCTCACTATCGACTTCCCCAGAGAGAGCCCTTGTCCTTAGGGTGGTATCATTCTCACCCTCATTTACAGTATCTACCAACTGAAGTATGCTTTGAGACATCATTACAGTTTCCACGAACTCTGCATCACTTGCCATTTTCACTGTATACTCTGGTACGGTATTAACCGGTTGTACCCTGTGTATTAAATTGGCGCCAATCATGCGTGACGAAAAAACGATCAAAAGTCTCTGTATATAGTGAGCTTTTTTCAACTCACTCTCCACCCACAGTTCAAACAATGGTGTTTAAATTATGTATTTTAAAGTCTTAAATATCAGGAGTTCTCACAAATCAAGCATACAGAAAGAAAGCTTACTAGATATTTTATTAAATCCTAAAGTCCCATATGAATCAGTGAATTATAAAATATTTAAATTTTCAAAATCACAACTACCTACACCCTGGTTCCCAGCACAGTTATTATACTAAATTACTATAATCTGCCTATGGAGACAAAGCATCGTTAGCTTGAGGAGCTTGTTAGTGGTCAAACTCTTAACTGTTCTAGTAAGTACAATATTTAATTCACAGGTATTTTCGCTAAAAAATGTGAGTAGCTTTTGCAAATGCAAAAGCTACTCACATTTTTTCAGCAAAAATATTAACGTATATGCCATATTTAATGATCAAAGTTTTAACAATACATTAGCTAACGACATTGTTAGTTTTGAACAACTAGGCCCTGGTCTTTTTCTGTTGGCATCACATATCCATATCAAGTATTGCATAACTTTACCACAATAAGTTTAAAAGTGATTGTCGCATAAGACCAGACAAAAGTTGTTATTTTGATATATATTAAGTTACATTGCTTCCTTCTTCCCTAAATTTTAACTGTAAAGTAAGAAAGTTATTGTGAAAAGTTAGAATTTTTTTTTCTTTGCTTATTTAATAGTAGCAGTTTGAATTTCAGTGCAAAATAGAAAGGAAGGCAATGATCAGGAATCGATACAATTATCCCACACCTCCCATCAGAGACATCAAAGGGAAAGAAACACAAACACGAAATAACTGGACCCTTATGGAAACATCGCTTGCAGAAAGCCAAATGGACAGTTACTTTCCCACAAAGTGGCCAAATGGCTATCCAAAACAAAAAGATGTAAGCGACGCACACATTCAAAGACGAACTATAACAAAAATAAACCATGACAGAAGAACCGCCTTGGAACGGTCAGTGAAAAGTATTTCACTGAGGGGCTTAAATCAATTTTACATGGCCACAATCTTCACCCTTACTTCTGCCATGGTTTAGACACACAATTTGTTCAGTCCGCATGAAGGCTTCCTAACTCATCAGTGCTACATCTCCGAGAACACAAAAAATCAACAAATTACAGAGATGAAACAACGATGAGGACTCGATAGCACGAAACAACTGAAATGCTAGAGCAAAAGAAAACCAACAGTAAGACTCCGGTGGGCCCGACCAAAGATAGAGCATCAAGTACCAACCAACATTACCCAATATTAAATTTCAAGTAAGCCTTTACGCTGAAACCATCATAGAATCTGAGGCCTAACCTGCCAGTGTGCAATTAAAGAGGGAAGCAAAGTTATTAACCGTGATTAGGTTAATAACCATGCATGCAGTCTGTCATTTAACATTTATGTTGTACCCAATTTTTTTATATTGAAAAATGATTTTAAGAAATTGGGTACTGAAGTCATTGCAAGCATATATTTTTCTGAATTTATATACTAAGTCACCATAAAATTCGGGTTCCGATAGGCCTTGTTACAGAAGAGATCTAAGTCCAACATTGAATTTAGAAACTAAATCGGAATGATGTCTATAAAACTTAGAAAAGGCTTTAGGTAGTTTATGATACCAATAACCCTGATTAACCCTTGTCCTGCTGAATAAATTAACATGCCACACCCACTTCTAATTTTCAGCCAATCAGATTGCTTGATCCGAATTTTTGCTATAAATTCTCATACTTGATGGCAAACAGTGCAGATCCAGATCAGTTGGCTTCTTCAGAAGCCAACTGATCTGGATCTACACTGTTTGCAAAGGTAGGGTATATCCGGGTTCAGCAGGACAAGGGTTAAACCCATCTTCATTGGCCTTAAGCTTATAACAATCTGTTTTTTTATCAAATGATATTCAGGTATCAAGCAGGAGAATCATTACTTCCTCTTTCATATTTTCATGTGCATTCCCCATTTTCTAGTAGCAGTAGAAGATAAGCTTTAATTTAATTGGTCTTGACATCTGACACAGAATTCATCATGGAATATGAAGGAAAAAATGATAGTAAGATCAAATAAAAATGTAAATGAAAATAGAATAATATTCAGCACTTGATCACCATTATACTGAATTATTCTTATTTTGTCCTGATTCTTACTTTGCACAGAGACAATTCCAGAATTGCCTTGTGCAAGGTAAGAATTCTTACTTTGTGCAACAAAGTGAGAATTGAGTCCTCCGTGAAATCACCTGACCAGTAAATGACACCAAAATCTTGCCAACGAAAATAGCTTACCAGTTAACGGTTAATGTTATAGGTATGAATGCAGTTTTCGTTGACAATACAGATATCACGATATTGTTTGTCTAAGGATTTACGCATGGGCGTGGTTATAGCCTTCTGACGGAGGAATCAATTCCTACTTTGTACAGGTCAGTTTGGGAATTGTATCGATTCTTACTTAGTGCAGCATATATATCTGCTTTCCCTGGAACATTAAATTCTATATGAGGTTTACTTTGTTTTCAAGTTACTCTGTTTTCCAGGGCACATTAAACTATATAATGTGTAGCAAGTTTTTGATGGCATATTAAACTATATGAGGTGCTCTTTTGTTTACTTAGTTTTCCTTGGCATATTTAAAAAATGCTAAAAGTTGTGCTCAGTTTTTCCATGGCATATTAAACTTTATATGAGGGTACTTCTGGTTCCATACACATTAAACTCCATATATGGGGTACTTTGTTTTGGTTTCTATGGCTCAGGAGCATTCTGTATAAGATAATAAATATTTATTTCATGGCACATTCAGTTCAGTGTGAAGTATACTTTTGGCTTTCACAACATATTACACCCTGTTTGGAGTGTGCCTAATATATTTAGTTTATACAAGGTGTGTCCTTTTGTCTTCCATAACATTTATGAAGTGTTACATTGTCTTTCATGGCACCTTTATTTCCATATAGACTTGGACTTCCATAAAACAAAATGTTCAATATAGGGTGTATTTACATTGTATGTCTTTAATCATAGCTTCAGATAACACGCTTTTTTTTTTCAACCGAAAAGTATTGATATTTTCTAACCCTAACCCTAACCCTGACCCTAATTATTCCATGAAAACATAAGTTGTGAGTACTGATTAGAAGCACCTCATGCATACATGCCATACCTCACACTGTGAGACAAAATCTCACAGAATTTGGCTATTTTGCAACCTATTTCCCATAAGAATTTCAAATCTCACAGAATTTTTAGATCCTCTAAAAGGGTATTTTATGAAGAACTACTTATAAATTACACAACATTATACTTTTAATATGCTTAATTCATCAAAATAAAGGCTTTAAACTTATTTACTGTGAGCTTGAAAGTGATTTTTATGAAAATCTCACAGAATCTTGTCAAATCTCCCCTAAAATTTGGCCTGATCTCACAGATTTCTGCCAAGAGTTTATGGCATGTATGCTCATGGAGAAATAAGAAAATGAATACATATATGTGGATACCCCCTCTAATCTGGAGCTATGTTCAATGATACAAAAAGTACTGAATTGGTCTGCTTCTGTCTTTCATGGATAGATGGATGATTGCATTAAATTTTGTGTTTGACAGCTCTTATAACAGTATTTCAGTATGGTAAATTTCCTAAAATTTTGTACAACAAAGTGTCTGACAAAATGGAATATGCAGATCCAGATCAGACTGCTCCTGAAGGAGCAATCTGATCAAGGTCTACACTGTTTGCCATTCCACTAAGTACGGTACTCTAAGAAACAACTGCATAAGAAGCAGAATTTAGGCAAAAGAAGTATGCTGTACAAAATTTAGGACATTCACCATGATATAAAGGAGAGGGGAGAGTGAAAATCTGGGCATACCAAACAAAATGTCTTCAAAATATTTATAAACAACAAACTTATAGTCCAGTCTGTGCATCTGTACAGTTTGATATTAGAGTACTGATTCATGGGCAGTAATCTCGTCACTCATGGCCAATTGTTATGCAAAGAAATAAGTGACGTGAATATCTGGACATAAGTAGCACGAGCTAAAAAGGTGGCTGTTTCAGGCGGGTTGTTGATAATCTGGGGTTTTTTTTTGTCTAGGAGGGCATTATTTTAAAAACTGGAGAATGTTATACTGCGCAGAATTAAATTCCATACAACCCAGCACCAAAATTTATGTCAAAATATAGCTACGGTTCCTGGAATTTGTTTCATTCTGGTGGCAATCGCTCCGAATTCGGAGCCATTTAGAACCATTTACCCATTAAAATTAAAAAATGTTTTCAGCCATATCTGCATCTTGCCTAAGGACTTGAACTGAACAGACGCCGTCATTTGGCATACACATTACAATCGTAATAATGCAAACCTTCAATGTAACCAACAAAAACAGAAAAATGCTAAAATTACAGGACAGAATGAGTAGTGCTAGTGGCTATGAGTGACAAGATGTTTTATGAGTGACAAGAGCAGTGAAACTGGTTAAACAAATGCTTATTTCAAAAATGGGGTATACACTAGGTTTGTGTGAGGCAATTTTAAAATACCAGTAAGCAAAAGCACAACTCCTCAGAACGGAAACTTCAGCTCAGGTTTCATTTGGGATGAATAAAAGATATTAAGCTAGCATGTCCTCTTTGTTTAAGTTTTAAGGGTATTTCCTCTACCCAATTGCATACTAATTTGATTTTAAAGCATTTGTGGGTGTTATGTTAAACAGAAGAGCCAAAATATATCTGAGGACATTGCCTATGGATAGAGTGCAGTGACGGATTCAAAGGGAGGACAGAGGGTTTGGTTGAATCTCCCTTTGACTCGAAATTTCATTAACATTGGAAATTTTGGATAAATCTGATAGATTTCGGACACTCTCCCTCTACTTCTCTTCAAAAAGTCAACAAATTTTACTGCCTGTAAATATTTGTAAAATTTCTGGGTGAGTGGCAAACAGAGTTCTGCAGTGTCTTATCTGGGTCTACTCTCTTTGCTAAGGCCTGTCGGAATACGTAGAGTATGTACGGTAATATGATTAAATCGAACCCCTCGGAAATCCTCCTGGATCCCCACCTGTAGGGGCATTAAATGCCAAGGTAAGGACTTACTTTTTAAAATATTTTTGAAATAAGCATTTGTTTTACGAGCTGAAACATACATCTATTACCAATTTCTCTGCTCTCATCACTCATAAAACATCTCATCACTCATATCCTCTAGCATTACTCATTCTGTCCTATAATTTTAGCATTTTTCCGTTTTTGTTGGTTGCATTGAAGGTTTGAATTGTTAATCCCCTGCTGCGAAGCGGATGGGGGATTATAGAAATGGCCTTTGTCTGTCCTTCCGTAACACTTTCTTGTCCGCTCCATATCTCCTGAACCCTTTGAATGATTTTCATTAAACTTTGGTCAAATGTTCGCCTCAGTGAGTCAATGTGCAGAACACATAAGTCAACCATGCCAACTCAAGGTCAAGGTCAAGGTCATGGGTTTGAGCCTTGAATTTTGTGTCTGCTCCATATCTCCTATACCCCTGAAAGGATTTTCTTTAAACTTTGGTCATATGTTTGCCTCAGTGAGATGATGTGCAGAACTCATAACTCAACCATGCTGACAAGGTCAAGGTCACAGTTCAAGGTCACTGGTTTGAGCCTTGAATTTCGTGTCCACTCTGTATCTCCTATACCTGTGGAAGGAGTTTCTTTAAACTTTGGTCAAATGTTCACCTTAGTGAGAGGATGTGTAGAATCAATAACTCAATCATGCTTACTCAAGGTCAAGGTCACAGTTCAAGGTCATGTGTTTGAGCCTTGAATTTCATGTCCGCTCTGTATCTCCTTTACCCCTGGCAGGATTTTCTCTAAACTTTGGTCAAATGATCACCTGTGGGACGATGTGCATAACCCATAACTCAGCCGTGGGGACTCAAGGACAAGGTCACAGTTCAAGGTTGCAAGTTTGAGCCCTGAATTTCGTGTCCATTCCATGTCTCCTTTACCCCTGGAAAGATTTTCTTTTAATTTTGGTCAAATGTTTGCCTCAGTGAAATGATGTGCAGAACCGATAGCTCAACCATGCAGACTCACAAGGTCACAGTTCAAGGTCATGGGTTTGAGCCTTGAATTTTGTGTCTGCTCTGCATCTCCTTTACCCCTGGGAGCATTTTCTCTAAACTTTGGTCAACTGTTCACCTCAGTGGGACAATGTGCAGAACCCATAACTCAGCCCTGCGGACTTAAGGTCAAGGTCACAGGTGAAGGTCACGAGTTTGAGCCTTGAATTTGGTGTCGGCTCCGTATCTCCTTTACCCCTGGAAGGATTTTCTTTAAACGTTGGTCAAATGTTTGCCTCAGTGAGATGATGTGCAGAACCCATAACTAGCCTATGCTGATTCAAGGTCAAGGTCACAACTGAAGGTCACCAGTTTGAGCCTTGAATTTTGAGGCCTCTCAATTGCCATTCAGACTGCCTTGTTAAATTTGGGTCAAATGTTTGCCTTGGTGAGATGATGTGTAGAACCTATAACTCAACGATGCAGACTCAAGGTCAAGGTCACAACTGAAGGTCATCCGTCTCTTTCTTGTTCGCTCCATATCTCCTGAACCCTTTGAAAGATTTTCTTGGAACTTTGGTCAAATGTTTGCCTTAGTGAGGGGATGTGCAGAACCCATAACTCAAGCATGCCAACTCAAGGTCAAAGTCACAGTTAAAGGTCACAAGTTTGAGCCTTGAGTTTCATGTTCACTCCATATCTCCTGAACCCTTTGAAAGATATTTATTAAATTTGGGTCAAATGTTCACCTTAGTGAGATGGTGTGCAGAACCCATAACTCAACAATGCAGACTCAAGCTCAAGGTCTTAATTGAAGGCCACCAGTTTGAGCCTTGAATTTTGAGGCCGCTCCATTGTCATTCTGCGGCGGGGGATATAGCTGTCCTTCAGATTGCCTTGTTATTATTGTAATGCATATGCCAAATGATGGCGTCTGTCCAATTCAAGTCATTACGCAAGATGCAGATATGACTGAAACATTAATTTTAATGGGTAAATCGTCCAAAATGGCACTGACTTTGGAGAGATTGTCGCCAGAATGAATCAAATTCCAGGAGCCGTAGCTATATTTTGACGTAAATTTTGTGCTGGGTTGTATGGAATTTAATTACGCGCAGTATAGCATTCTCCGATTTTTAAAATAACACACTCCTAGACAACAAAACAATTGGCCATGAGTGACGAGATTACCGCCCGTGTAATTGGACAATGAAGACCCTGGTCAGATTGCACAAATGTGCACACTGATTTGGGCATTTGCTCTCTACTTATGCCTAAAGATTTGTGCACTGCATAGCTCATTTAGTGAATAATGTAATAATAATCAGTTTATTTGCAATATCACTTAACCCTTAAAGCGCCAATCACAACTATTGTCGTCTGCTTTGTCTTCTGCCAGTTACTTTAAAAGTCATTGTTGCAAACAGTGTGGACCCAGATCAGACTGCTCCTTTGTCTGATCTGGGTCCACACTGTTTGCCTATATGCAAAATGTAAGTTTGAAAAGTTTGCAAGAAGATGCAGCAGACGACATAAGCAGAGGACATTTTCAGATGCAGTTTTTCTTGGCGCTTTAAGGGTTAAGGCCTGTCCAAGCAGTAAATAATTCCTGGTATTTGACCTCTAGCACATGTAGTATTGTTGAGACTGCAAGTGCTATGCATAAATGTGAAAGTGACTTCCTCACTTTCCACCTTTTCTTGTCCATCTTCTCCAAAATATGTTGTCTTACCAGGTTTCATTTCCAAAACAATTGTGAACTTTTCTTCTTTTGGGATTTGTACAGGTCTATTAAAAATACAGTCATAGATTTTTGTGCTACCATTCGATTTTACTTTAAAAACTTGCATTACTTTTGTAGCATTCATGGCAGTTTTAATGCTAATCTTTGCGTCAAATTCCTTGGGCCTGTCACTGGATCCATAGGTTAATACACCAAGAATCTGGATATCCTCAGAGCATTTACAAGTAATAGCATCTGCATTATGTCGATAATTATATGTCCATCCAGAATAGTGGGTCTGGAATCTTTTAACTATTTTATGCAGATTTCTATGAGATGCGCTGAATGGTACTGGTACAGATTGTGGGTTAAGGAAATACTTTAACACTGCTACAGATTCATCATGCTTTAGGAGCCCTGAAGGCTCAACAACATCACTGAAATAATTTTTGTCCATCAGTGTAAATCTAATTTGTTGAATAGCTTTGCCAAGAACCTTCCTTTGATTTTCAGGTGTCACTGGGAGATCTTCTTTCAGGCATTTATTTTCTGAATACTTAACCATATACTCGAATATTTCTTCTTCCTCCATTCGTAGATCATCATCTTGTATAACTGATTCCAAGCATTCAGTGCAGAGTTCTGCTAATGTCTCTGATGGCAAAACCTGTTTAGGATTTTGTATGATGTCCTTTCTGCACTTTTCTCTGAGATCTGGTTCCCCGAAGATATGAGATGCTTCCATGATCAAGCAGAGGTTACCTTGCTTCATTTTAGCATTCAGTCTTTGAAGGCATTTGTCTATGAGTGACTGGACCATGTACCTTTTACCAGCATGCAACAACCTAAGCACATTATCTGGTGTTATCGGGATAGTCTCTGTGTACAGGAACCTGTAAAAGCAATAAGACATGAAATTGATAAGAACTATCTGTCTACAGACGATTCACATGAACTAACACAAATTATTGCATAAAAAGCAGTGCCACACATTATTAACAGCCGTGCATTAACTGGCGAAAAGCCGTGTATTGACAAGGCAATTCACGCGCTGTTAATGCACAGTTACGCAACTTTCAATATGCTCTTACCAGGGCCACAGATTTGCTGCCATTACGAGATGTGTACTACCTGGCCCTAGAACGAGCACAGTCCGTGGAAATTACATTCGGGAGACATCTGTGAAAAGGCGAAATAAAATAGTGCCAAAAAATAATGCAAAATATAGCAAATGTTTTCAGTTTTTATGCAATAATAGCAATTGAACATGGTTTTTCAATGCATTAACCTTCGCCAGGTCCCTTGGGAGGTGTTGAAAACCGCGGCCTTTGGCCTCGGTTTTCAACACCTCCCACGGGACCTGGTGAATGTTAATGCATGAAAAACCATGTTTGATCCCTATATAAAAATCTATAAAGGTTGTCCTCGGAAACACTAAACACATTAAAGGATGAATATCGGCATCTCTGTTTCATCATGACATTTCATATGACACCAAGGCTGCATACAGCCCCTAGCATTGCCTAAAGGGAATGATATCAGAATGGCTTCATTCATCCAAAGGCAAATTAACCCATTTATGTCTAATGTTCCATAAAAGGGACATTGGCAAACAGTGTAGACCCAGATCAGATGCCACAGAATCTGGCGTCTGATCAGGGTCTACACTGTTTGCATTAAGTTTAGAATTTTTTACAAAACATGATAATAACAAAAACCAACCAGCACCCCTTATATATGAAATGGACCTGTCCTAAGAGTTAAGGTAGAAAAGTCCAATTGGCATAAATGGGTTAAAAGCTGCACTATGATGAAGTACAGGCAGACTTTTTATGGTCACCACAAGGCTGCAGTGAAACCAAATAAAATATATAAAAGTTTACCTTATTTTCTCTGCAGAATAATGAAAATATTAGAATCTGGACTGTCCTCTACTATGATTTTGCTTAGTGCTTTAAGAATTAGAATTGCATCGGGAAGCTGATTCTTTTTAGAGTAAAGTGATTCTAATGAGTACCCTCAATATACATATTTTAATGAAAAAAAAAAAAAAATCATTTGATCACACATTGTGTAAACCTATGCATCCCAGGTTAAAGAGAAACTAATCACATGTTTAACCTTACCACTTTCTGGGCAAATTTAGCATTCTAAAACATTCACATATGTAATGCGACGTCTGATTGGATAATGTCAAAAATTTGCAACAGTATATCCTGTGATATACTGTCAGAAGCCTTACGTCATCATGTAACAGTGCTTTTCATTGGCTGGCATTTGATTTTATGCAGCTCACAGGGCTTGCCGCTTTGTGCAAAAAGTGCAAGTTTTTTTTAACAAAACAAATTATTAGAAAACAAGCATCAAAGTTTCTTCAGGGGTTTTAAAGCTGATGAAGTGCATTAGAACGGGAATAACTACAATGAAAATTTTCATTTGGGGAGGTATATAGTTGGTTTTACGGTTGGAAATTTTGTTTTATGGCAACGCTGTACAGCTGGCGCATTGCACCGACGATATACATCCCCCAATGTCAGAGGAGCCATAAAATAAAATTTCCGACCTTAAAATGGATGATATACCTCTCCAAATGATTTTTTTTAATACAATTATCCCCTAAATGACAAACTGGTGATCAAAGTGCAACCTCTCTATAACAGCCACCCCTGAGAGAAAAAAAAAAAAAAAAAAAAGGTTTATGTAGGGATTGGCTTTTGTAGAGAAGTAAACCCATTTATGTCGAGTGTACTAGTCTACCATAACTCTGGTCAAGACTGGTCGGGCTTCTCTATATATGGCAGAGTAGACAATCGTAAAAGCCTGCACAGCCAGTCTGATCAATGTCTATATACTCAGAGGCAAAAGAAAGTGTTCTAGACTCTTGTTTTGAAGAGTCTGCATACACAGTTGTGAAAGAAATATACATGCTTATCATAAAACTATAGTTTATTAAAATACAAATATACTCCAAAGCTTTTAAAGTCTTTAGATTGATATCACTATTTAATTGGTCACATATTTGTCTCCCTTGACCTAACTTGTCTGTGTAGCCTAGTTAGCAAACTAACTTTTAGATAATATTTTCTCCCAATCATGAAAACATGCCTATATAATTTTGACCCCCTTAAACCCCACTTTAATATAGTAAAACTGGGGTTTACAGGGATATACATTATTTTTCTTATTTCTGCTCAAAACATAGATTGTGGGTTCTCGTTAGAACTGCCTCACTGAGGTAGTTCTAACAAGTACCCACAATCTATGTTTTGAGTAGAAATATGAAAATTTCAGAATTTTTTTATCTGAAAATTTTCCGTTTTTGGAGGTGAAATTTTCAGTATACATGTATTTGAATAGGTGTGTTTTCCTAATGGTAATACTTTATAATTGTCTTTGGGTATATTTTATAGCAAACTAGGGACAGGTGAATCTCATTAGAAATACACCACAACCTCTTAACACTATTTTTGGGATCTCATTACGAAAACATGCCTATTCAAATATATTGAAAATTTCACCACCAAAAACAAGAAGTTTTCAGATAAAAATTCTGATATTTTTCATATTTCTGCTCAAAACATAGATTGTGAGGCTGTTCTAACACGTACCCACAATCTATGTTTTTGAGCAGAAATAAGATAAATAATGCATACCCCTGTAAACCCCAGTTTTACTATATAAAAGTGGGGTTTAAGGGGATCAAAATTATAGTGGTATGTTTTCGTGATGCTAAGCAAAAACCATGATAGCTAAACAACTATGTTGTAGCTAATAACTAGAGCTGGTGTTTGTAAAACACTATGCCCCCAACTGCCTGACTCTAACACTGCTTGACTCCAACACTGCTTGCCCATGACGGTAACAACAGTACAAATATACGAGATTTCAATGTTATTTTATTAAAAGGGAAATAACTCTAAAATGGGAGATAATAAAAATATGGGTCACCTATTTTTTCATGAGGAATCCATATATGAAATTTCAAACTAGCATGCACAGTTCAAAACTTATGCTATGCAACAAAAAGTGCAATGTAAAAATGCCCAAAATGACAAAGGGCCATAACTCAAGAAGTACTTTTCAGAATTTATTCAAAAGTTAATCAGGTCATCTACTCATCACTACCAATCTATTCCTTAAATTTCAAGGGTCTAGCTTCAATAGTTTTTGAGATACTTTGCTGACAAGATTCCATCCATATTTCTTCAAAGGGCCATAACTCAGGAAAGGGGTAAAATCCTGATGGGGGAAAAATATGTGTCAGCTATTTTTTTATGAGGAATCCATACATGAAATTTCAAAACCCTAGCATGCACAGTTCAAAACCTGTGCTAAGCATCAAAAAGTGTGCAATGTAAAAATGCCCAAAATGACAAAGGGCCATTACTCAAGAAGTACTTTTCAGAAGTTAATCAGGTCATCTACTCATCACTACCAATTTATTCCTTAAATTTCAAGGCTCTAGCCTCAATAGTTTTTGAGATATTTTGCTGACAAGACTTCATCCATATTTTTTTCAAAGGGCCGTAACTCAGGTAAGGGGCATAATCCTAATAAGAAAAAAAAAAAAAAAAAAAAATATGTGTCAGCTATTTTTTCATGAGAAATCTAAATATGAAATTTCAAAACCCTAGCACTCACAGTTCAAAACTTATGCTATGCATCAAAAAGTGTGCAATGTAAAAATGCCCAAAATGACAAGGGGCCATAACTCATGAAGTAATTTTCAGAATTTATTAAAAAGTTAATCAGGTCATCTACTCATCACTACCAACCTATTCCTCAAATTTCAAGGCTCTAGCCTCAATAGTTTTTGAGATAGCTTGTTAAAAAGATTCCATCCATATTTTTTCAAAGGGCCATAACTCAGGA
Source organism: Anodontia alba (assembly GCA_964016985.1). Classification (NCBI taxonomy): domain Eukaryota; kingdom Metazoa; phylum Mollusca; class Bivalvia; order Lucinida; family Lucinidae; genus Anodontia; species Anodontia alba. The sequence goes on along the minus strand of OZ024830.1, from coordinate 11,362,735 downwards.
AAGGGGCATAATCCTGATAAGAAAAAAAATACGTGTCAGCTATTTTTTCATGAGGAATCCATATATGAAATTTCAAAACCCTAGCACTCACAGTTCAAAACTTATGCTGTGCATCAAAAAGTGTGCAACGTAAAAATGCCCAAAGTTATAAAGGGCCATAACTCATGAAGTACTTTTCAGAATTTATTCAAAAGTTAATCAGGTCATCTACTCATCAATATCAATCTATTCACCAGGTTTCAAGGCTCTAGCTTCAATAGCTTTTGAGATATTTTGCTGACAAGAATTCATCCATATTTTTTCAAAGGGCCATAACTCAGGAAAGAGGCATAATCCTGATAAGAAAAAAAAACATGTGTCATCTATTTTTTCATGAGGAATCCATATATGAAATTTCAAAACCCTAGCATGCACAGTTCAAAACTTATGCTATGCATCAAAAAGTGTGCAACGAAAAAATGCCCAAAGTTATAAAGGGCCATAACTCATGAAGTAATTTTCAGAATTTATTCAAAAGTTAATCAGGTCATCTACTCATCAATACCAATCTACTCACCAGGTTTCAGGGCTCTAGCTTCAATAGCTTTTGAGATATTTTGCTGACAAGAATTCAATCATATTTTTTCAAAGGGCCATAACTCAAGAAAGGGGCATAATCCTGATAAGAAAAAAAATACATGTCAGCTATTTTTTCATGAGGAATCCATATATGAAATTTCAAAACCCTAGTATGCACAGTTCAAAACTTATGCTATGCATCAAAAAGTGTGCAAATGTAAAAATGCCCAAAGTTATAAAGGGCCATAACTCATGAAGTAATTTTCAGAATTTATTCAAAAGTTAATCAGGTCATCTACTCATCAATACCAATCTACTCACCAGGTTTCAAGGCTCTAGCTTCAATAGCTTTTGAGATATTTTGCTGACAAGAATTTATCCATATTTTTTTCAAAGGGCCATAACTCAGGAAAGGGGCATAATCCTGATGGGGAAAAAAAAATACTTGTCAGCTATTTTTTCATGAGGAATCCATAAATGAAATTTCAAAACCCTAGCATGCACAGTTCAAAACTTATGCTATACATCAAAAAGTGTGCAATTGTAAAAATGCCCAAAGTTATAAAGGGCCATAACTCATGAAGTAATTTTCAGAATTTATTCAAAAGTTAATCAGGTCATCTACTCATCAATACCAATCTATTCACCAGGTTTCAAGGCTCTAGCTTCAATAGCTTTTGAGATATTTTGCTGACAAGAATTCATCCATATTTTTCAAAGGGCCATAACTCAAGAAAGGGGCATAATCCTGATAAGAAAAAAAATACATGTCAGCTATTTTTTCATGAGGAATCCATATATGAAATTTCAAAACCCTAGCATGCACAGTTCAAAACTTATGCTATGCATCAAAAAGTGTGCAAATGTAAAAATGCCCAAAGTTATAAAGGGCCATAACTCATGAAGTAATTTTCAGAATTTATTCAAAAGTTAATCAGGTCATCTACTCGTCAATACCAATCTATTCACCAGGTTTCAAGACTCTAGCTTCAATAGCTTTAGAGATATTTTGCTGACAAGATTTCATCTATATTTTTTCAAAGGGCCATAACTCAGGAAAGGGGCATAATCCTGATGGGAAAAAAAAACGGGTCAGCTATTTTTTCATGAAGAATCCATATATGAAATTTCAAAACCCTAGCATGCATTGTTCAGAAGTTATGCTATGCACCAAAAAGTGTAACGGACGGACACACTGATGGACGGACGGACGGACGCACGCACGCACAAACGTCCCAGAAGCAATATGCCCCTCCAACTTCTTCGAAGTTGGGGGCATAAAAATGTATAGATCATATAGAAAATGATCATTAACTGTCATTTTTTCTATAAAATCTATACAGTTTTATTTGGCTACAACTACATGTATTTAACCGTTCTTATATCCAGTTAAATATTTTCAGGAAGGTTTATTTTCATATAGCAGAAAGGAAGGTATATTTTCAGACAGCAAAAAGGAAGGTTATCTCCAAACTAGCTCAGGTGTCAACCTTTAATAGACTGCCATATACATACAAGCAGAGTTGTTTGAAAGTATCGGGATCAATATCGGGAACAACTATAGGTTTATTTGTACTTTCAGGTAGTGAACCATTGAACATCGTATGAAACACAATGCTTCTGCTCATCAGGATATACTTGTGCGCTTGGATCTGAAAAAAAAAAAAAAAATACATTCGGCTATATTCTTAAATATTAAATTTAACCCTTAACACTCTCTGGGCTGATTCAGCAGACACCACATTGATGAAAGTTTTCTTGTTTTTCCCAGAAAACATGATTTGACATTCATTGGAGACAATTTGCATGAAATGTCAAAACCTGTTTTCTGGAAAGAATGAGAAAAATATTTCAATATGTCATCTGCTGAAAATTTTACCCAGAGTGCTGAGCATTAGCTCCTTACCTTGCTTGGCGCTCTGAGAGTTAAGCAAAAAAACAAACAAAACAAAAATCATGATATGGTGACTATATAAAATATTTTTAAACAACAATGATTTTGTGTGAAAAAAAAAAATTAAGAAAAAAGTTTCTTATATCTAGAAATGGAAAGACTGCCACAGACCTCCTCCTGTTCTTGGCCAACATGGAACACCACATCACAGCATATCTTATTAATCCACATGTATCTGTTGGTTTCAGCCAATGATTTGTTTGACTGCCAGTCATCCATCAGTGCTTGTGCCATCGTGCTGAAAAAAAATGAGTGGTTAATAACACTTAGCATGCTGGCGAAAAATAGCAGCAGATAACATTTTTAAATATTTTTTTTTATTTTTCCCAGAAAAAAAAGGATCTGATATTTCATGCAAATTGTCTCTTTAGGAGAAAGTTTGCATAAAATGTCAGATCCTATTTTCCAGAAATAGTAAGAAAAATATCATCAGTTTGTCATCTGCTGAATCTGCCCATCGCATGGTAAGTGTTAGAAAAAATGTAACAATGCTGATGAAGTCCTCTCACATTAACAGACAAAAAGTGGGGCAGGACAGATCTGTGAAAATTTGTTTTAGTGGCCCAGAAATGTTCAAAAGATATATAAATAGCAGACTGTGACAAACGCAGGGCTGGACAAATCAGTGGAAATTTATGCTGGTGTGCAAATATTTTAGTTGCCTACGTTTAAAGAATATAATTATAGCAGATATACACAATGTGGAGCAGATCACAAAAAACTTTATAATCCAAATTTGCTGACTATCCACTGGCTGTGAGAAGGTAACAGACTAATAACTGACCAATGCAATAATAACTCACAAAGCAAAATAAGTGTATGTTATACCCTCATCTAACCCATTTTATTTTTATTGTGTCATATATTAAGTATATATCAAAATGCATTGTATCTATTAATATGCAGATGGTGTTTATAAAACACTATGCCCCCAACTTGAACTTGACTTATACAGAACTTGATTGTAAACAGATTTATATTTTAAAGTAGCAAAAGTAGATATTTTGCTGACGTCATCCGTATTTTTTCAAAGGGCTGTAACTCAGAAAAGGGGCATAATCCTGATGAGAAAAAAAATATATCACCTATTTTTTCATAAGGAATCCATATATGAAATTTTAAAACCACAGAATACACGGTTCAAAAGTTATGCTATGCATCAAAAAAGCATGCAATGTAAAATGCCCCATAAAGGGCCATAACTCATGAAGTAGTTTTCAGAATTTATCCAAACGTTATTCAGGACATTTACTCATCACTACCAATTTATTTATTGTGTTTCAAGGCTTTACCTCTAATGGATTTGGAGATATTTTGCTGGTAAAATTTCATCTATATTTTTTCAAGAGCCATAACTCAGGAAAGGGGCATAATCCTGATGAGAAAAAAAATATGTGTAAGCTATTTAATCATGAGGAATCCATATATTAAATTTCAAGATATTTTGAGATATTTTGCTGCCAAGACTTCATCCATATTTTTTCAAAAGGCCATAACTCAGAAAGGGGCATGATCCTGATGAGACAAAAATACGTTTCACCTATTTTTTCATAAGGAATCTATATATGAAATTTCAAAACCCTAGCATGCACGGTTCAGAAGTTATGCTATGCATCAAAAAAGCATGCAATGTAAAATGCCAAAGGTTATAAAGGGCCGTAACTCATGAAGTATTTTCAAAATTTATTCAAAAGTTAATCAGGTCATCTACTCATGGCTACCAATCTATTCACCAGGTTTCAAGGCTTTACCTTGAATGGTTTTGGAGATATTTTGCTGACAAGAGTTCATCCATATTTTTTCAAAGGGCTGTAACTCAGGAAAAGGGCATAATCTGGACGAGAAACAAATATGTGTCAGCTTTTGTTTTCATGAGAAATCAATACATGTGTATGAAATTTCAAAATCCTAGCATGCACGGTTCAAAAGTTATGCTGTGCATCAAAAAAGCATGCAATGTAAAAATGCCCAAAGTTACAAAGGGCCATAACTCAGGAAAGGGGCATAATCCTGATGGAAAAAATACATGTCAGCTATTTTTTTCATGAGGAATCCATATATGAAATTTCAAAACCCTAGCATGCACAGTTCAGAAGTTATGCTATGCATCAAAAAGCATGCAATGTAAAAATGCCCAAAGTTACAAAGGACCATAACTCATGAAGTATTTTTCAGAATTTATTCAGAAGTTAATCAGGTCATCTACTCATCAATACTAATCTTTTCCCCAGGTTTCAAGGCTCTAGCTTAATAATTTTTTAGATATTTTGCTGAAAAGATTTCATCCATTTTTTTCAAAAGACCAAAACTCAGGAAAGGGGCATAATCCTGACGGGACAAAAATACATGTCAGCTATTTTACATGAGGAATCCATATATGAAATTTCAAAACCCTAGCTTGCATGGTTGCTCAAAGTTACAAAGGGCCATAACTCATGATGTAATTTTCAGAATTTATTAAAAAATTAATCACATCATTTACTCATCAATACCAATCTATTCACCAGGTTTCAAGGCTCTAGCTTCAATAGTTCATTTTTTTAGATATTTTGCTGACAAGATTTCATCCATATTTTTTCAAAGGGCCATAACTCAGGAAAGGGGCATAATTCTCATGGAAAAAAATATGTGTCCGCTAATTTTTCATGAGGAATCCATGTATGAAATTCCAAAACCCTAGCATGCATGATTCAGGAGTTATGCTATGCATAAAAAAACAAACTGCAGTGTAAAAATTCCCAGTTACAAAGGACCATAACTCATAAAGTATTTTTCAGAATTTATTCAGAAGTTAATCAGGTCATCTACTCATCAATACTAATCTTTTCACCAGGTTTCAAGGCTCTAGCTTAATAATTTTTGAGATAATTTGCTGAAAAGATTTCATCCATTTTTTTCAAAAGACCAAAACTCAGGAAAGGGGCATAATCCTGAAGGGACAAAAATACATGTCAGCTATTTTACATGAGGAATCCATATATGAAATTTCAAAACCCTAGCTTGCATGGTTGCCCAAAGTTACAAAGGGCCATAACTCATGATGTAATTTTCAGAATTTATTAAAAAATTAATCATATCATTTACTTATCAATACCAATCTATTCACCAGGTTTCAAAGCTCTAGCTTCAATAGTTTTTTTTTTTAGATATTTTGCTGACAAGATTTCATCCATATTTTTTCAAAGGGCCATAACTCAGGAAAGGGGCATAATTCTCATGGAAAAAAATATGTGTCTGATATATTTTCATGAGGAATCCATGTATGAAATTCCAAAACCCTAGCATGCACGATTCAGAAGTTATGCTATGCATAAAAAAAAACTGCAGTGTAAAAATTCCCAGTTACAAAGGGCCATAACTCATGAAGTATTTTTCAGAATTTATTCAAAAGTTAATCAGGTTATCTACTCATCAATACCAATCTATTCACCAGGTTTCAAGGCTCTAGCTTAATAGTTTTTGAGATATTTTGCTGAAAAGATTTCATCCATATTTTTTCAAAGGTCCAAAACTCAGGAAAAGGGCATAATCATGAAGGGAAAAAAATATGTATCAGCTATTTTTTCATATGAAATTTCAAAATCCTAGCATGCACGGTTCAGAATTTATTCTATGCATTAAAAGGCATAATGGACGGACGTATGTATGCACACATGGATGGACGGGCAGAAGCACAAATGTCCCAGAAGCAATATGCTCCTCCAACTTCTTCGAAGTTGGGGGCATAAAAAGACCAGAAAATAGAGAAAAATAAGGGTGGATGGTAATCTATGGTACTCCCGGTATCCATGTTCTGGTATTCAAAAGGTTGGTACGGCCAAGTCAACACTATTAAGATCATGTCGAGCCAGTCAGCTTACCTAACCACACTTTTCCTGGACAGGCTTAGTCCTCTAAGTGCCAGTGTTTGTGCACATTCTTTTGTCTTGAAACTGACTACTCCCCTTTTTGAACCAGCGGAAGAGAGAGAATGACATTAGAAAATATTTCATGATCAATTTCCTCAAAAGAAGTTTGCCTGACCCAGCGGGGATCAAATCTGCGACCTGATCACCAGTCCAACGCGCAGCTGACTAAGCAACCAAGACAGCATGTTTTTCATATGACATAGAATCATAAAACTCAATGTCATTTTATTTTAAAGTTGATGCTTTAATCTATATTTTGAATGAAATATACTAGTATAAATTTATAGTTTTGATGTTTAGTATGTCTAAAGTTTCAGTATCGAAATTTGTTTTCCCATGTGTCCCTAGGGGTAGATATGTATGACATTAAAAAACATTAAATAAAATCCAAATAACGGATTCCCGGCAATAAGATAATTTTGTCTACTGGTATATATCTGCAATGTGTTATTTTTAAATTAATACATTAGTGTTTTAATATATGGCTGCTTCCTTGCAGGGATCAGCATCGAAAGTCCTGGTATCAGGAAACTTTGACCAGGTAATCAATGAGGCAGACAAGTTTGATATTAATAAATTTTATAGAACCAGAAATGAATAAAAAATTTTAAACTTTATCTATACTATGGCAATACTTCAAAATGCTTGAGTCACATAAACAGATTATGAAAGGACAGCACTGAACATAGTCACAAAATTGAAAACATGCAGCTTAATTATAAATCACTTGAAGTAAAGGAAACAACGGAGACTGCAGCCTCCTCCTCATACTTGGATTGTTATCGCTACATTGACAATGGAAAGTTTACTACTAGGCTATGACAAATGGGATGACTTCAATTTTCCCATTGTTAACTTTCCATTCCTGAGCAGTAATATCCCTTCTGCACCAACATACGGAGTTTACCTATCACAGTTAATCTGTTATGCCAGAGCCTGTTCAAATTATCATGACTTCATGGAGAGTGAGAAAGTGCTCACTACAAAGTTGTTGAGCCAGGGGTATCAAAAAAGAAGATCTATGGGAGATATCATGATCTGGTCAATCCCTACAATGTGGCAGTTTCCAGAATTGTTTCTGATGTTTTTGCCAATGACGAGCCACAAGTAGACTTCCAAAATCCTGGACATACGCTTCTACCTACATTTCCTTCATTCAGGCCTGTGGGCATGGTGGGCGAAGCTTGCTTACCAAGTAATGCTTACTATCCGTAGACACCTGATCACACCCCCTTTTTTTCTGGGGTCCATGTCTGTTGGTCTGAACATTCAGATTTGTCATTCATTTACGGATTTATGAGTTTGGGTTATGGCTTGGGTACCATGACCACAACTACTTATAGAGTCTGCCAATTTGTCCCAAAATTTCTGGTATCCAAATATGTTTATCCTTGTATCTAAGGATGTATGCGTTTTTGTCATGAAACAGATCCTAATATCATTGTTTTGTACCAAAAAACTTCATAACTTATAAACAAGAGGCTTACGAGCCACGATTCGCTCGCCTGATAAAAAATCCTATTGCATATCTGCAAATGCTGGCGACAGTGTGCTATTTGTTGTGATAGCTGTGAGATATGGTATCATGGGAAATGTCTGGGGATGAAAGATGAGGTAAACGAACCATACACATGCTCTGACGAAACCTTCACCTGCTTTAACTGCGGCATCCCAAACCTCTCTTCTGGACTATTTGATACAGTTCTCGGTGAGCCAGCTCAATTACAGACTACAGATGAAAGCCACAGCTCCATCAAAAGCAGTGATGTACCAGAGTCCAGCTTCAGCAGTGCCTCATGGACATCTCCAGTATACACAATTCAACCCCTGAAAGCGACTCTTCGACCAAGAGAATAGAGTCCCACGCTGCTCCAGCCCCTCAAAGGAGACCCCAAAAAAGTTGCATTCAAAAAACGTCAGGCTTTCCTCATTAAACATACAGAGTGTTATGAGCGCTAAGAAGAGGCCAAGTTTTTGGAACTTCATGGATCATGTTGACACAGACATTATCTGTGGGTGTGAAACCTGGTTGAACCCGTCCATTAATGACAGTGAAATATTACCAGGAACAGCCCATACAACACCTACAGGAAAGACAGAGCTGATGGCTCTGGTGGTTCACTTCTACTCATCAGGAATGACATTATCAGCGAGACATCACAACAAATTGCGACATCATCTTCAGAAAAACAGAGTGTTCCAACTCCCAGACTTTGGTCATAGGCTCTGCATACAGACCCACAAACAATGATGCCGAGTATGCAGAGGAACTGGTTGATGTCATCAGAAAGGTGTGCCGCAAATATAAAGATGCAGTGATCTGGATAGCTTGTGATCTAAACCTTCCTGACATTGATTGGACCACTAGCACTATTGAAGGGCATCAGTACAGGAAACAGATCAACAAAGTCTTCCTATCACTTGAAGGAGATCTAGGATTGAATCAGGTCATCGACAAGCCGACCAGAGAGGAAAACATCCTTGATCTTTTCTTTACCAACAGGCCATCATTGTAAATCAATCCACTGTCATACCTGGAATCAGCGACCATCATGCCATCTTCATTGACTCGCACATAACCATGTCAAGGCAGAAGCCCGCGTTAAAAGAACTATCTTCATGTGGGGAAAAGCTAATGTGCAAGGAATGAAAGAAATGTAAAAATAGCTGTCCTCTATTATAGACCAGTTTTCATCCTCCAGTAACATCAACAATGTCTGGGAATTTTTCAAAGAAGGATGCCAGAAGATAATAGAGGACAATGTACCTACAGGAACAACATCTCAGCGATTCACACAGCCATGGATAAACAGGGAAAACAGGCATATCACTCGGCTTAAATGACGCTTGTTCCGATGTGCCACGAGATCCGAACAACCACAGGACTTGAACCGCTACAAAGCACTGAAGAAACAAGCCCAGAAAGCCTGCAGGGATACCCACGATGAGTTTGTAAACACCATGCTTACAAATGACAGTGCAAACCCCAAACGCTTTTTGAATTTCATCAAGCCCAGGCAGAAAGACAGTACCGGTGTGGGCCGTTTAAAGAAGGATGGACTGACATTCTCTGACAGTCTCAACAAGGCAAACATCATGGGTGGACAGTTTTGTTCTGTCTACACCAAGGAGGACACGTCAGACTTACCAGACCTTGGCCCCAGCCAGACACCGACTGTACCACCAATCAAAGTCACCTGCAAAGGAGTACTGAAACTCCTCAAGGACATTAAAAGCCACAAGGTAAGTGGACCAGACAACATACCAGGGAGGCTCTTGAAAGAAGCTGCTGAAGAATTGACCCCTGGACTTACCTTCCTGTTCCAGATATCCCTTGATAGCGGGAAAATTCCAGCAGACTGGAAATCTGCACTGGTCACCCCTGTCTTCAAGAAGGAAATAGATCATCGCCGGCAAATTACAGACCCATCTCTTTGACATCCGTTGTATGTAAAATCCTAGAGCATGTTGTCCACAGCAGCATTATAAACCATTTTGAAAGAAACAACATCCTCACAGACTCACAGCATGGTTTCAGAAAACGACGATCATGTGAGACACAGCTCCTCCTCACCATCAATGACCTGGCAAAAGGACTTGATGACAGACAACAAATCGACGCCATGCTGCTCGACTTCTCCAAAGCCTTTGACAAGATGCCCCATCAACGCCTTCTCCTCAAGCTGAAGCACTACAGAGTCAGGGGGCACCTTCTGGAGTGGATTGAAGATTTCCTATCTGCTAGGACGCAGGAAGTTGTAATTGAGGGCCAGAAGTCATCACCATCTCCAGTGACGTCAGGAGTCCCGCAGGGCACGGTCCTTGGCCCTCTCCTGTTCCTTGCCTATATCAATGATATGCCAGAGTGTGTCACATCCAAGATAAAGTTATTTGCTGATGACAGCCTGGTCTATAGGAAGGTCCAACAGAGTTCTGATTGCCGTGCACTGCAACAAGACCTAGACAGCTCCAACAATGGGAAGAAAAGTGGCAGATGTCCTTCAATGCAGATAAATGCGAAGTCCTGCGCATAACAAACAAGCGTCGACTACTTCATCCATAATCAGAAGCTGGCTATAAAAACAGATGTAAAGTACCTAGGCATCACCATCAGCAGTGACCTGTCTTGGGCAAAGCACACAGACAACATAGTCAAAAAGGCAGATTCCACCATGGCTTTCCTGAGAAGAAACATCAGAAGTGCCCCACAGTCAGCAAAGGATAAAGCCTACAAGATATATGTGCGCCCGACACTGGAATATGCCCAATTTACGCCTCTGCAACTTGGGCATCAAAGACAGCCACACTCAACCAGAAAATTGAGATGGTCCAACGGCGTTTCGCATGGTTTGTGATGAACAACTACAGAGGCACAAGTAGTGCCACTGCAATGCTGGAGACACTCAACTGGGACACCCTGGAAAGGCACAGAGACCAAGCCAGGCTGACCATGATGTACCGCATTGTACATCAGCTAGTGGACATACCAGCCGAGACCTATCTGACCCCATCATCACAGACAGGCAGGACCCGTGGCCAAGACACCAGATTCCAACAAATCCAGACACATTTTGCAGGGTACCAGAACAGTTTCTTTCCGAGTACCATCGTCTTATGGAATCAACTTCCACAGTCAGCTGTTAGCCAGACAATGCTGGATGCCTTCCAGAGTCACCTGGCCACCCTCTCATCCTAGATGCCCCAACGTTTGTACCTTTTAGATGTTTTTTAACCTACTGTACATACCATGTTTTATCCGGGGAACATGGGCCACTCCAACTACATTGCGAGAATACTCAAGTATTGAGGGAGGCAATTAATGAAGATGATGATGATGCCATGCAACATTCTCCCAGTATTCCCACAGCAACCAGGACACAAATTTGATCATACCGTCAAAAGTCAAAGGTCATCCTAATATCATCATTTGTACAAACTTGGTAGATATTGAGTCCCCGATGCTGCATACCAAGCTTCAGCCTCTATTATTTGAAAGCTTCCTTAGTTCTTGAGAAGAAGATTTTTAAAAAACTTTTTACATCTATGGGCATGGCAACCATCTTGTTCAATAGTGCAGAACCAATTGAACAAATTGTCAACATCCCTTCAAAAGAAGGCTCCCCCCCTCCACCCCCCGTGTGAAATTTAGTGAAAATTGGTCAAGCAGAGTCAGAGAAGAAGATGTTTAAAGATTTCACGATTTTATACATGTACATGTTTATAGCCCACAGGCAAGAGCAGATAAGCTCCACAATTTTGATGGTAACTAAATAGTTTTACTACTTTAATCATACATTGTAAGTTTCAACCATTAGTTTTTAATATACTTTGAGAAAATGATTTTTCAACTTTTTCCCCAAATAAATGTATTGAGATGCAAATTTGTCCTTACTGTAAAAAGAATGATCATCATTTGAACAAACTTGGTAGATCTTGAATCCTCCTTTCTATATTGCAAGATATAGCCATAAAGCTTTCTTGGTTCTGGAGAAGTATATTTTTAGGTGTTCTTTTTTACCATATATGGACATGGCCGCCAGCTAGTTCAATGGTGCAGAACCTTTGAATAAATTGACAGTATCCTTTCGATACAAGGTATCACGTGAAATTTGTGTCAATTGGTCAAGCAGCTTCAGAGAAGGAGGTATTTAAAAGTTACAGGATTTTATACCTGTATATAGCCCAGGAGCAAGGGCAGATAGCCTCTAAGGGCAAAATTTTGATTGTAACGATAAAATTTTACTTTGTACATTGTAAATTTCAGCCATTAGTCTTTAATACATATTGAGAAAATGATTTTTCAACAATTTCCCCATGAAAATGTATGGGGGCGCAAACTTTACTTTTTTTGTTTTGTTTTGTTCAATCTTTTTGACAATTATTTGCCATGAAAAGGTCAAAGGTCAACCTACAGTCATCCGGTCATCATTTGAACAAAATTGGTTGACCTTGTGTCCCCGTGGTTATGTACCAAGAATCAGCCTCAAAGCTTACTTGGTTCTGGAGAAGAAGATTTTTAAGGGTTTTATTTACCATATATATGGGCATAGCGGCCATTTTGTTCAGTGACGCAGAATCATTTAAACAAATTGTCAATACCCTTTTGACAGAAGGCCCCATGTGAAATCTGGTGAAAATTGCCCAAGCGGTTTCAGAAGACATTTAAAAATTACACAATTTTGAACATATTTTGACATTTTGAACAAATTTTCAATCCCCTATTAACAAAAAGCTTCACGTGAAATTTAAATAAATTGGCCCAGTCGTTTCAGAGGAGAAGTCGTTCAAAGGTGTGAACGGACGAAGGACGGGTGACAGATGGCAAGTGATCACAATAGTTCATCCTGAGCCTTTGGCTGAGGTTAGCTAAATACCCAGAAAATATCACAATCAGGAAGCACAGCCTTCCCTTGGCACCCAAGGAAGAAGAGGCATCAACAGAGGAACTGCCTTAGAAAAGACACAGTTTCAGTCCAAAATTTCAGTGTTCAAATAAAAAAATAAAAAAAATATGTCTCAGTCCAAAATTTGAAAAAAAATTTTCTCTTCTTATTTTAAGCTCTTTTCAAGGCAGCCGCCAACCTAGACTTTTTTGATTATGTGGTGACTGGGATTCATATGGTCGACTTGAGAAGATATACATGCAACCCAAAAGATACTTGTAATTGTAAATGTATTTAAAGTCGCTTGCAGTAACCGCAAGTACAACTGTGAAATGTTGTTTTTTTTCACTTCCTGTACATAGTTCTTATAAGTACACTCTTTTCACCACTTTTGTTGATTATCTTTCCTGGCTGCAAATCAAAATAAACTGGTGTTTTGTCCATGTTAATAATAAGATTGTCATCAAATGCATCTTTGCGCTTTGTCTTTACTAATTGGTGGAAAGATGAAAGTTTCTCCTCCAGATCACAAGGAAGGTGCTGTGAAAGTAACGTTTTTGCATGAAGAGAAAGATCATGACGTTTCATGAATGATAAGGCCCAACTCCTGCTTGCAGTGAACCCGGGTGGCATAGATTGAATTAATTCCACACTATACATATACACGTATCTTCAATGCTGACCCTGTTTTGTAAGCCACGTTGCTCTAGTATATATTCCAGAATCTTTTGGTCCAGTTTCTCTGGATAAGCCAAGGGTCTTCCTAATTTTGGCAGTATTCCTTTCTTATCATGCACACAATTTGTGAAGTTAGTTTTACACCATCTAGACACTGAAGATACAGGAATCTTAAAATGTTTCACTGTTGTTCGTATTCCATGCAGCTTGGAAAATTCAACAACTTCTGTTTAACACTGAAATGTTTATAGTTTCCGCGAAAGTTACTAGCATTTAGATGGAGGTTATCAGATGGAATCTGATCACTGCTACTGTCAAATGTACTGGTACTTTGTATTTCCAATTGTTCAGAAGCAACTGTTAATATTAGAGTCACTTTCCACAGGGCAAACATTTTTCTTACTCAAGTTATCATCAGCACTGACTTTCTGATCAACATAAGTGGCTTTGCCTCTGGCATGAAAACATCACCTCTTCCAAGCACCTAAGAGACCTTTTGGTCGACCGTGGAAGAGAAAGTTGGATTCGCAGGATGTTAATGAAAGCAGTAAGCACTTGTGTTCGGGCAATCAGCCTGATACAGTAAATGCCGGTATTAGCATTACAGAAGTTGAAAATGCCAGTGTTAATAAAGTCAGTGCTGATGATAACTTGAGAATACCCAAAAATGGTTGCGAAATTTGTCACCGCCACACATCATAAAATATCAACAAAAAAATCACAAAAGAAATGCGTGTCTCACAAATTTAACTGATAACTTAAATGATAAGGTATTTCAAATGGTTATTAATAGATAAAAATGCATTTTATAAATATGAACAAGAGGGCCATGATGACCCTGTAATGCTCACCTGATTATATTAACAAGTAAGACAATGTAGCATGTCTAATGGACTGTGAAATAGAGGTCAAGGTCAAATGTAGATGACTTCACTCAAGGGGCCATGCTAAGATGTATGCATGTACTAAGTATCACTGGCTGTAGGAGCAATAGTTACTGAGAAACTGACCTAAACACAAACACTTCACAAGTACCAAATATCACTCTGTAGGACCAATAATTACAGAGAAACTGACCTAAACAGAAAAACTTAAGAAAGTCACTGGACAGTGAAATATACGTCGCCTAGAAATCATCAAGACAAACATTTTGAGCAAGAATCATGATGATCACTTCAAAAATGTGACCCTAGAGCGTCAACATGGTTTTCCTTTGATTTGGCCTGGTGACCTAGTTTCTGATATCAAGTGACCCAGTTTTAAACTAGACATAGATATCATCAAGGTGAACATATTGAACAATATTTATGATGATTATTTAAAAAATGTGACCTCTGGAGTGTTAACAAGGTTTTCCTTTGATGGCCTGGTGACCTAGTTTTTGACCCCATGTGACCCAGTTTCAAAACTGACTTGAAAATCATCAAGACAACATTTTGGGCAAGATTCATGATGATTGCTTCAAAATGTGACCTCTAGAGTGTTAACAAGGTCTTTCTTTGATTTGGCCTGGTGACCTAGTTTTTGACTCCAAGTGACCTAGTTTCAAACTTGACCTAGAAATCATCAAGAGGCAAACATTTTAAGCAAAGTTCATGACAATTGCTTTATAAATGTGACGGCTAGAGTGTTAACAAGGTTTTACACTGATGTCGCCAGGTGACCTAGTTTTTGACCCCATGTGACCCAGTTTCAAACTTGACCTAGAAATCATAAAGACAAACATTTTCAGCAAGATCCATGATGATTGTTTCAAAAATGTGACCGCTAGAGTGTTAACAAGGTTTTCTGCTGATTTGGCCTGGTGACCTAGTTTTTGACCCAAAGTGACCCAGTTTCAAATTTGACCTAGAACTCAACAAGCGAACATTTTGGGCAAGATTCATGACAATTGCTTCAAAAATGTGACCGCTAGAGTGTTAACAAGGTTTTCCTTTGATTTGGCCTGGTGACCTAGTTTTTGACACCAAGTGACCCAGTTTCAAACATGACCTAGAAATCATCAAGACAAACAATTTGAGCGATTCATGATGATTGCTTCAACAAATGTGACCCTAGAGCATCAACATGGTTTTCCTTTGATTTGGCCTGGTGACCTAGTTTCTGATATCAAGTGACCCAGTTTTAAACCAGACATAGAAATCATCAAGGTGAACATTTTGAACAATATTTATGATGATTATTTAAAAAATGTGACCTCTGGAGTGTTAACAAGGTCTTTCTTTGACGACCTGGTGACCTAGTTTTTGACCCCATGTGACCCAGTTTCAAACTTGACTTAGAAATCATCAAGACAACATTTTGGGCAAGATTCATGATGATTGCTTCAAAAATGTGACCTCTAGAGTGTTAACAAGGTCTTTCTTTGATTTGGCCTGGTGACCTAGTTTTTGACTCCAAGTGACCTAGTTTCAAACTTGACCTAGAAATCATCAAGAGGCAAACATTTTAAGCAAAGTTCATGACAATTGCTTTATAAATGTGACGGCTAGAGTGTTAACAAGGTTTTACACTGATGTCACCAGGTGACCTAGTTTTTGACCCCATGTGACCCAGTTTCAAACTTGACCTAGAAATCATAAAGACAAACATTTTCAGCAAGATCCATGATGATTGCTTCAAAAATGTGACCGCTAGAGTGTTAACAAGGTTTTCTGCTGATTTGGCCCGGTGACCTAGTTTTTGACCCAAAGTGACCCAGTTTCAAATTTGACCTAGAACTCAACAAGCAAACATTTTGGGCAAGATTCATGACAATTACTTCAAAAATGTGACCGCTAGAGTGTTAACAAGGTTTTCCTTTGATTTGGCCTGGTGACCTAGTTTTTGACCCCAAGTGACCCAGTTTCAAACATGACCTAGAAATCATCAAGACAAACAATTTGAGCGATTCATGATGATTGCTTCAAAAATGTGACCTCTCGAGTGTTAACAAGGTTTTCTTCTGATTTGGCCAGGTGACCTAGTTTTTGACCCCTCATAACCCAGTTTCGAACCTGACCTAGAAATCATCAAGACAAACAGTTTCAGCAAGATTCATGATGATTGCTTAAAAAATGTGACCGCTAGAGTGTTAACAAGGTCTTCCTTTGAATTGGCCCAGTGACCTAGTTTTTGACCCCAATTGACCCAGTTTTGAACCCGACCTAGCAATCATCAAGGCAAACATTTTGAGCAATATTCTTGATGATTGCTTTGAAAATGTGACCTCTAGAGTGTTAACAAGTTTTTCCTTTGATTTGACCGGATGATCTAGTTTTTAACCCCAAGTGACCCAGTATCAAACTTGACCTAGATGTCATAGGGGCAAACATTCTGGGCAAGTTTCATCAAGATTGGGTCAAAACTGTGACCTCTAGAGTGTTAACAAAGTAATTGTTGGTGACGAACGACGGACGACAACGGACAGAGGGTGATCACAATAGCTCACAATAGCTTTTGCTTAGGTGAGCTAAAAAAATTACCTGCTAACTTGCGCAAATTCAAGATAAAACATTTCCCTTTTCTTTTTCAGTTTTGTGTATCAGTTTGGATACCTACGGATATACACCTATTGTGTTTTTATTTGAAAACTTTTGATATTTTGATTACTGGCTGCTCTAGACTGAACATTTTGAAACAAACTGATGTTAGTATTTTAGGTATTCATGAAAAAGAAAAGGGAACTTTTCAAGTTGTCCCGATTTTGCACAAGTTACCTTTTTCATACTTATAAAATACATGTTTATCATTAATAACCACTTGATATGCCTTGACATTAAAGTTATCAGTAGTCAAATTTGTGAGACATGCATTTCATTTGTGAATTTTATTGATATTCTATGATGACATATAGAGGTGGCAAATTCTGCCAACATGTTTGGGTAGCCGGCAGATTATCCTTTGTCAGTAGTGCTTCAGAAAATCTTAGAAAAAAAATAATATTCCTTAAACTTAGAAGTTATAAAATCATTTTTATATACTGCCGTACCCGGAGACAGTCCTGGGTCCAGGAACAGTACTCGGAGACACTTCCTTGAAACAATGTCTTATCTAAGCTTAATTATCACTTTAAACAACTTGATCAGATTTTTTTTCAGAATCATAATTTTTACTGGCGATACTCAAATGACATTCATTCACCAGGACCTGTGATATGGGAAGTATGTCCCTAGCTCTCACCAAAGAGGTAAACACAGCCAAGCCAGGTAAACCTAGCCACATTTGGATTTACTAATTGTCCTGAATTTACTAAGAACAGAAAAAAATGCGTGTCAATCATGATCAATACAGAAATTGTTCATCCCCTCACCCCCACCCCACCTTCCCCACAAAAATGATAAAAATGTTAACAAGTAGCCCAAGGGCAACAATCACTCACCTGAGTACTGATACATACATTCATATTAGTAACTACAATTCTTCTTGAGAAAATGCATTATTACCTTTTCCCATTCAAAAGTCCAAGGGACCATATTTGCCATAAAATAGGAAGGTCAACCTAAGGTCATCATTTGAACAAATTTGGTAGTTTTCGGTCACCTCATACTACATGCCAAATTTCATGGCAATCAGCCCCGCAGTACTGGAGAAAAAGATCTCACTCTCTTCCGCTTAATACCATATATGGACTGGATGTGGCAGCCATCTAGGTCATGTGACCTGGACCATTCAAATAAAATCCCCCCCCCCCCCCCCCCTTGAAGTTGCACATAAAATTTAATAGAAATTGGCCCAGCATTTTCAGATATGGTCCTTTAAAATAATGACGAACATAGTTTACAATCCTATTAACCTTGGACCAAGATCACTGAATGACCTTGACCTCTGACATTGAGTGAGGTTCATGTAAGACCTATTTCATTTCAAAGGCATCAGTTGTTTTGGATGAATGCACTGTTTTACATTTTCCCATTCAAAAGCCTAAGGGAAAAAATTTGACCTTGCCATAAAATAGGTCAAGGTCAACCCAGAATCATCATTTATATAAATTTTGTAGGGCTCAAGTCTCTTTTGCTGTCTGTTAAGTTTCAAGGTCATCTGACTTATGGTTCTGGAGAAGATTTTTAATTATTTTTTAGAATATATGAGCATGGCTGCCATCTTTGTCATGTGACCAGGACCAGTTATATAAACTATTGTTCTCCAGAGGCACATAAAGTCTAAATCAAATTGGCCCTGAGGTTTCTGATGAGAAGAATTTTGAAATTTTGATGGACATTCAAACCTAGTGACCTTGACCTTTGACATTCATAGGGGTTCATATAAGACCTATTTTCATTTCATAAACTATAACTGTTTTGGATAAATGCACTGTTTTACAGTTTCCCCATTCAAACACGTTAGGGACCAAATCTGACCTTGTCGTAAAATAAGTCAAGGTCAACCCAGGGTCATCATTTATGTAACTTTTGTAGGGCTTCAGTCCCTTTTGCTTTCTTTTGTTTCAAGGTCATCTGACTACGATTCTAGAGAAGAAGATTTTCAAAGGGTTTTTACCATATATGGGCATGCTGGTCATCTTGGTCATGTGACCAGGACCAATTACATACACTTTTGTTCCCGTGAGGCATTGATATTCTACATAAAGTCTGACTCGAATTGGCCCTGTGGTTTCTGAGGAGAAGATATTTGAAATTTTGATGGACATTCAATTCTAGTGACCTTGAGCCAAGGTCATTGAATAACGATGACCTTTGACATTCATGGGGGTTCATATAAAGCCTACTTACATTTCATAAAATACAATTGTTTTGGCTAAATGCACTGTTTTACCTTTTTTCTATTTAAATGCCTTAGGGACCAAATTTGACCTTGCCTTAAAATAAGTCATGGTCAACCCAGGGTCATCATCTATACAACTTTTTTAGGGCTTAAGTCCCTTTTGCTTTCTTCCAAGTTTCAAGGTCTTCTGACGGTTCTGGGTCACTGACTGACCTTGACCTCTGACATTCATAGGGGTTCATATAAGACCTATTTTCATTTCATAAAATACAATTGTTTTGGCTAAATGCATTGTTTTACCTTTTTCCTATTCAAACACCTTAGGGACCAAATTTGAACTTGTCGTAAAATAGTTCAAGGTCAACCCAGGTTCATCATTTATATAATTTTTTGTAGGGCTCCAGTCCTTTTTGCTGTCTGCCAAGTTTCTAGGTTCTGACTTACGGTTCTGGAGAAAAAGATTTTTAAAGTGTTTTTATCATATATGGGCAAGGCGGCCATCTTGGTCATGTGACCACAACCAATTATATAAACTTTTGTTCCCATGAAGCATAGATGTTCCACATAAAATCTGACTTCAACTGGTCCAGGGTTTTCTCAGAAGAAGATGTTTAAAAATGTAGACGGACGACGGACGATGGACAACGAACCATTGGTATACTATTATAAGCTCACCTTTGAGCTAAAAAGCGAGAGGACTCACCTGTTTGTTGACATAAATTTACTTCCCTAATTTTCTTTGAATAACTTTTGGTTATGCCTTGCGCGACAACCAGCCGTGATAAAACTCGATATGTGATGGCATCAGTGCAAAAAAAGGGTAAGAGAAATTCATCACAAGTCAGTGCAATTCATCATAAAAAAGCTTTAATATCCCTCAT
This sequence comes from Anodontia alba, assembly GCA_964016985.1. Taxonomy (NCBI): domain Eukaryota; kingdom Metazoa; phylum Mollusca; class Bivalvia; order Lucinida; family Lucinidae; genus Anodontia; species Anodontia alba. Next base: position 11,342,670 of record OZ024830.1, on the reverse strand, counting down.
TCTCATATTATCGTCCATCTTCATGTTATCGTCCACCCTTCAATACTAATACAGGAAAATAGTCGACACTTCAAAGAAAGCTTACAAGTAAAGTCTAGTTAAAATAATAATCTGCAGTTACTAGATTTCTTTGTTCTCATGTCATGTATTAGATAGTGTTGGTGACAGATGTTTTTTCTTGGTTACAATTTATCCCAAATATTTTGAGATAAACACCACACCTCTAAAAACAGTACATCTCTTCATTGTTCAAAAGTTTGTTAATTTTATTCTTAAAGCTATTCAATGTCTTTGCTGTAACAACTTAGTATGGCAAAAGCTTGGTGTCTGGGAATGGCTGCGGTTTGTGATTGTCGCACTCCCTGGACTTTTCTTTTGCCTTTTTTTTTTAAAAAACAAATCGCCTTGTAGAATGAACCACAAAGCAACAAAGAGTAAGACTAACACTGGGACCATGTCAGTAGAATAAAAAAAAGGTAAGTGAAAAGTCCAGGGAGTGCCACAATCATAAACTGCAGCCCTTCCCAGACACCTAGAGGAAGAGGAAACTGACAAATCCAAACAAGCACAAATCAAACAAGCGTACGAAAAGCACCAAGATTAGCTCTCTCTTCCCCAAGGGAGGTAATCGCAATGCTAAAAGACTGAAAAACGAATCCGGGTCGTTTCGCCCGTGGGTCGTTTCGCTGGGTCGTTTCCCCCTGAGTCGTTTCGTCCTGATTTTGGGGTGGGTCGATTCACCCTTTTAAGGTGAGTCATTTCACCCGTGAGTCGTTTCGCCCATGGGTCGTTTCACCCCAATTATATTTTCTAAGGGAGGGACAAACGGGATGGATGTGTAAACGGACGGATAGGTAAAACGGGAAACGGGGTTGGATGGGTTAAATGGACGGAATGGTGCTGGGTAGACAGACGGACGGACGAATGGATGTGCGAATATACAATATTACAACGGATGAGATAGATAGATAGATAGATAGATAGATAGATAGATAGACGGCTGGTCCTGGCATCATCATAGAGTGGTGTGTGGGTAGATGAAAGGACGGTCGAATGGATGGGTGAATGTATGGATGGATGGGATGGATTGACAGATGGATGAATAGATAGATAGATAGATAGATAGATAGATAGATGTGGTTATTTTGACAGTCAGTATAATTAGTTAATTGTGAAAACAAGTGCACGTTAACTGCTTTGACAAAGACGGTAATCCATTACGGTAATCCTTTCACATTTATAATCACACATTAACCGAGACAAGAATAATCGTGACTGTTAATTAAAGGTAGTGCATTAAGTCTTTGTCTTTTGTGGCGAACGGTGGCTGACATTCCTGAAAGGCTAAATGAGCCCTAAACATTTTATGAACTAAGTTCTTTTTGTTTTCAATAATGCTTTTAAATGCCGACTGCTGTCAGCTGCACCAAACGAGAATATTACAATATAAAGCTCATAAGCAATTGATACTGAATAAACAGGCCAGAGCTATAACCAAACGCACACCGACTCCCCATAAGCACCCCCTTAACCCCTTTATATACCAAAATATATTTTACCTCAATCCATAGAGCTGGATAAAAATATGGGCAAAACAACCCATCAAATTGGGGCGAAATGACTCACGGGCGAATCGACCCAAGGCGAAACGACTTACGGGCAAAATGACTCATGAACGAATCGCCTCGTAGAATAAACCACAAAGCAACAAAGAGTAAGACTAACACTGGGACCACCGCCTTAGAACAGTCAGTAGAGTAAACCACCGGGAGGTTTAAAGCACTTCTACAGCTAGCCAACTTCATCCTGGGTCCCAATACTACTCTTAATACAGAAATACATAAAAATTCGGTTCACATAAAGGCCCCCAACTCAGTCAATGCATCAAAGCAAAAACATAAAAATCAAATTATTCACTATGATAAACAAAGACGAGTACGCATGGCTAATTCTACTGTGTGCCAGAGTAAATGAAAACCAATAGTTGAACCACGGCGGACCAAGCCAAAGACTTATCGTCAAGCCCCAACCCACTGGTTAAAGTTTTGCGAAGAGGCCGTCAAAGAGGCTGCAGCCCTAAATGTCATCATGTAATTAAAAGTAAAGAATAGCCATAAACAATGGTTGGGTTGATAACTAGGCATGCAGTCTGTCGCATAATATCCAGGCAAAAGCCAATTCTTTTATAACGGTTAATTAGTTTTCTGAATTGCTCCGAAAAATTAGATTTTCCCACAATTTTTCTAAATCTGTACACTGTCACCGTAAAATTCTGGTTCTGATATACCTTGTTGCAGAAGTGTTTTCAGACCGATGTTATACTTTTCTACCAAGGCACTATATCTGCGATAAAATTTCGAAAATGCCTTACGGAGTTTAAAATAACAATTGTCCTGCCTAAGAAGTTTGGCAGGAAGGGCTTTATTATGGCAGTTAAAGTCACTAAGATTTGAAGAAGCTCTGGCAAATCTAATAAGTTGAGATATGTATACCCCATATGAGGTACGCTAGGGGACATCGCCATCCAGAAAAGGGAAACTGACTGTATCAAAATCAAAATCGTCCTGTTTATCATAAATTTTAGTGGAAACTGTACCATTAGATGTACATAGATTCAAATCCAAAAAAGATGCCTTGTTATCGGAAGAGTTGGCTTTATTTAATTGGAACTCAGTAGGGTATATGCTCGGGTATATGCGGTCCACCATTTGGTCAAAGTAAATATTGTCAATATTTAATAAAGCATCAAGGTATCTTGAAGTGGAATTGAAAGCCTCAATAACGTCAGCCTGATTTTCCCGTGAGAGAGACTTCATGAAATCTCTTTCATAACAAAAAAAAAAAAGAAAGAAACAAATCTGCAACAAGACGAGCACAATTAGTTCCCATCGGAATACCAATAGTTTGTCTATAACTCCAAATCTAATAAAAATGTTATCCAAGAGATAAACAAGGGCATCACAGATATTTTGACAAGACCATGAATTGTAATTCTTGTTTACTTCAGAAGTGAAAAAAGCACATCCTTCATTGCAAGCCAAATATTGGGTATTTTCCCAAATAAACGTTTGGTTAATTAAATCAATAAGTTTATCTTTTATAAGATGATGAGGTAACATAGTACACAGTGTATAAAAACCAAATGTAGACAATTTAGAAACCTTAAAGTTTTTATATTTAAATTTATAGAGAACTTCATGGGAATTTTTAATTGACCAAAAATAGTGAATTCCGTCCCTTTTGTAAACAGTATCATAGTATCTAAGTTCTAAGACTATAACAAAGTGAAATGTTGGTAGTCTAAAAAAGCCTGACAACTGACCAGGAAAACACGAATATTCTGAATGAGTAGTTTTTGAGTGTATTCGAGGTTGAGGACAATGGAAACCAACCAGAATTTTGTGAGCGCGATTTCGAAGAATCACTGAATACAAATGAAATTACTGAGGAAAAAGTATTCATCATATATCATAATCAGATTTTTGATTAACGTGCAGGGACAGGGGCAACATCCACATCAGTGGGCCCCCTTCAAGATAGCTGGCTTGCTGCACGCATGGCAGATCTCACACCAGATCTCCAGGTATGTCTATCATGAGGGTTGATAGCCAAGAGCTTTCACTCTCTGCAATCCCTCTCTGTCAGCTGCTTCCATGTCATTTTGGGCCTCCCAGGCCCACGCTTTCCCTCAACCTGTATGTGAAAGGCTGTCTTTACTGCACTACTGGAGCAATCCACATGTCCATACCAGAGGAGCCTTCTCTCCTTCAGAATGAGGTCCAGATCCTCAATGCCAAGCCGCGCAATTAGCTCATTGGACCTGGTGGTGACAATGTCTTGTGGCCTGACATTGCAGATCTGTCTGATCATTGCCCTGTCATTTCGCTGCAGATGTTGGAGGTTTGGCTTTGTCAATGGCCAAGTCTCACTGGCATGGAGCATTGTGCTCTGCACACAAGAGCTGTACACATGGCCATGTGTCTTGAAAGAGAGGTGGCATGAAGACAGAACTGGTAGCAGATCCTTGAACTTCTTCCAGGCGGTTTTCACATGTGTTGTGGTTGACAGTTCACAGCCAACTGCTGCTGAGAGCATGTCTCCTAGGTAGCAAAAGGAAGCTACCACCTCCAGCTTGTCAGGTCCAACTGGACTTCCTTCTGTGGTCTGCCGTCCAAAGAGCATGCAGTTCCCTGGCACCGTGTACATCTGTAGTCAGGGTCCTTTCTCAAGCACTTGAGCCCACTGCATTTCTTTTGCACCCAGTGCTTGCAGCTGTTGCTGCCCACTCCAGTGCGGTAGACAGCACATGGAAACTCTCCTGAACTCTGCAGGAGGTCCAGGCCCATACCGCAGATCATGATCTTCGTCCTTTATGCATTAACTCTCAGTCCTTTCTTCTCCATTGCTTTTTTCCAAGTCAAGAGCCTCCTGACACATTCCTCGAGCGATTCAGTGATGATAACAAGGTCATTGGCATAGAGGTCTTCCCAGGGGACCCCAGAGCAGAACTCTCATGATAAGGCTTCAAGGATAATGATGAAGAGCAGCGGGCTGAGTGCTGAGCCTTGGTGAACACCACCTTCACTTCAAATTCTTCACTGTACTCCTCACCAACATGGACAGGGCTCCGCGCATTTGCATACATCCCCTGCACCAGTCGCACAATCCACACATCCACACCACACCAAGTTTTCTGAGCACTCACCAGATGACCTTCCGAGGTACTCGATCAAATGCCTTCTCCAGGTCTATGAAAGCCATGTAGAGTTTCTTGTTGGCAGCCTGGGAAGAAACTGTACTTGTACACGTCAGTTCTAGTATATGACGGATGCTGATACCTATTGCGCCTATATTGGGGGGTGGGGGAGGGTTGATGGTCATCGCAAGGTATACTAGCTCTACCTTTGAGACTTTTGAATAGCAATATGAATTTACTACCTTTGCTTCTCTTGTGAAGAGACTCCCACCCTAACAGTTCAAGAATGCTAGTCATACATGTACTTCCAGTTTAAAAGTTGTAGTTTCCAGTCACAAACCTAGCTGCACGATTCTGAACCTTTTCTAATTCTTCCTGGACTACTATTCCATGTGGGCCCAAACAGAGCTAGCATACTCCAGGATTGGTAGCACCAACCCCTTGTATGCCATTTCCTTAATATCTTGTGGGCATGGCAATAGGATACGTCTTAAGAAACCAAGAGTTCTGTTTGCTTTTGTGCAAACATTGCTTGTAACATGAGTATTCCATTTCAAATCCTTAGAAATTGTCACACCAAGGTATTTGATATTATCCACATTTTCGAGGACTACAGACATAGACATAGACATAGAAATTTGATTTAAAGTCGAGTAGTGTTAGTTAACAATGTAACATAAGCCCAGTAGGGCTTTTACTTCGACAAACACAGTGTAAAACAACAATGGGTTTTTAATATATTACAGCATGCAAATATAAGTATATACAGAGTAATAAACACATATATATATTTAGAGTCCAACATCACAGAGAAGCAGCAGCATAAGAAGTATACAAACAGACATTTGACAAAACTTATAAAAGTAATACATAAAAATTTTATTAGATAAAATAATAAATTCATTTAAGGACTAAATTTCTATAGAAGTACTTTAATAATGCTTAGTGATCCGATGACATCTAAGTTCAGCTCATTTGCTACACAAAGACATTGTCCGTATTCATCATTAAACTATACAAGCATATATATATATATATATATATATATATATATATATATATATATATATATATATATATATATATATATATATATATGCTTGTATAGTTTAATGATGAATATATGTGTGTGTGTGTGTGTGTGTGTGTGTGTGTGTGAATTAATCAACAAATAAATCATTTGATCAATTAACTAATCACTAATGACTGTTCCTTCTAAGGAGTAAACTGCCATTATGAAAACACACTTATTCAAATATATTGAGAATTTCACTACCAAAAACTGAAAGTTTTCAGATAAAAATTCTGATATTTTTCATATTTCTGCTCAAAACATAGATTGTGGGTACTCGTTAGAACCGCCTCAGTAAGGCAGTTCTAATAAGTACCCATAATCTATGTTATTGAGCAGAAATAAGAAGAGTAATGTATATCCCTTTAAATCCCAGTTTTACTGTATAAAAAAGGGGTTAATGGGGGTCAAAATTATATAGGTATGTTTTTGTGATGCATTGATCTTTTTGATCCGCTTCCTAGTTACATTTCGTGGGCTGAAATCTCATACCCCATTTCCTGGCTCATTTGCCCAGTTGATCAATATCCTTTTTGGATTTAAGATGTGCCTTCAATGCTGTCTGTTCTTTTAATTGGTAGATTTCCTCCACTGATTAATTGAAGAATTGTCGTTTGACATAGATAGGGAAGAGAACCTTTCGGAGCTCTAGACTATTTTACACCAGTGAATGTATTTACATGTGAATAACTTTTTGCAAATGTACACCAACTGTCTGTTTTTAATTCTACTGCCCTTTCAGTGCTGCAAGTCTCGTAGTGTGAATTCAGAACAGGTACTCTCTAGTTTGAAGTTCAAGCAACCCCCATGTATCACTTTCAATATTCTCCCTTTCAATGCTAACCGACTGCGTCAAGGTTTCCGAACATGTGAGACTGGTAAATTTTGAATGACTGCACTTTTCAGGAGATTTTCTACATATCTCACTTTTTCTGATTGAAGGTATGAACATTCGCTAATGAAATGTTTGTCTAGTTTCTGGCGCTGCTAAGCACAGTCTGCATGTTGCATCAACTTGAAATTAATATCAGTCTCATTCAAAACATACCAAACGCTGAGGTAAAGTAGCCTGAGTGAATTCTCATTGACAGTTAACTGGTAGCTATAATACTGGAAAAAGGTAGGTGAACAATAACCGGAGAAAACAGCATACTGACAATGATCGTTTCTGAAAAGGCTTCTTCTATTGAGATTCTGCTTCCTGATAGGTTTTCGGAATTCCCTCGTCTAAAAATAGCTCTGGAAATCCGTGACAAATTCTAAAAATAAAACTTCCGCCGGCCATGTTAAATATCTCTCCAGAACGAAAACACTGAAGGAGCAAAAAAAAAAAAAAAAAAAAAAAACAAGACGAAAAGAAGTAGCCTAGTTGTCAATAGGAAACCCTGGTGAAAGACTGTTAGGTAGATCCTAGTAAATACAGACGACAATACAGTAAATACAGTATTAACGACCACTCGGCCTATAACCAACTTTTTCTGAACTACGTCCTAACGGGCGGTGCTCCTGAAAGGATAGGAGGATAATACAGAAGAAAAGAACCAACTCGGCCCAGGCCATACGGTCCTCGTCGATCTATCTATCTATCTATCTATCCGGTATATACACCCTCAACTGAGTATTATGTCCAAGATTCCAGGACATCCCTAACAAACGGCACCTAGCAAACTCGGCCCCTAACCAATTCGGCCCCTACAAACTCGGCCCCCGATAAACTCGGCCCCTAAAAATATTGTTTCATTTGGTGGATTGTTGCACTGTATTTATAAATGATATTTTGTCTGTCCCCAAAACATACCGTGATCTAAGTCCAAAACTTTTGTAATCAACTGTAAATTATATTAAGAAGCTTCATTTTCTTGGATCAACAATCTATGTAATAGGTATATTATTTCTGTAGATGAATATTGTCCTACAATCCGTTGATTGACTGAGATTATAATGGGGCAAAGCTGGAATGGATGGCTCATTTATGGGTCCTACTAATCACCCCATGGCACCCCACGGCACTAAATTATTTCATTGTATAAGGTCGGGTATGAAAGCCACGGCCGAGCTGCTGAGCCGAGCCGAGCCGAAAAAGCCGAGCCTGCTATTGTGTTTTCTTGTATTTGTTCAAACGAGTTCAAGATACTTATTTCTTTTAATCTTATATTACCATATATGTAAAATGCTGTATTCACAATTACAATTTGTACAATCGTTTGCTTATTTATGACTTAATATCCAATTTTCCATTCGAAAGGGGTATGAAAGCCACGGCGGCGAAAGGGATATATTTTGGCCATTTTGTAAATAAATGGCAATATTTTATGAGCAGAGCATTTGACAGAGGCTGCAAAAAGGTATTTAAAATTATTTTGTATCATTATAATATGCAGAAACTGTTTATATTTCCCATTAGTCTTCTTTTTCATCCAAATAACGAGAATCGGCAGGATCTAAATATAGAACAGAGAAAACTAAATGAAAATAACAGAAACGGAAAGCAAAAGCATTGTAAGGGCCTCAACTTAACAATTACATCTCATACCAGTATGATGACCAGTATTAGTGGGAAAAGCTTTCAAATTAGTTATATATGTGGAGTCTTAAATGACTGTTTTGTTAGCTTACCTAAGCCTTTAGGCCCTTTCAGCCATTTCGGTTATTTTCGTTTAGTTTATATCTATTCTATTTTTAGCATCTGCCGGTCCTCGTTATTTGGGTGAAAAAGAAGAATAGTGAGAATATAAACAGTTTCTGCACATTATAATGATTCAAAGTAATTTAGAAATATCTTTTTGCAATCTCTGTCAAATGCTCAGATTATAAAAAATCACAATTTGTTCACAAACTGGCCAAAACATATCCCTTTCGAGGCCGTGGCTTTCATACCTCTTTTGAATGGAAAATTGGATATAAAGTCATAAATAAGCAAATGATTGTACAAATTTTAATTGTGAATACAGCATTTTACATATATGGTAATATAAGATTAAAAGGAATAAGTATCTTGAACTCGTTTGAACAAATACAAGAAAACATTATAGCAGGCTCGGCTTTTTCGGCTCGGCTCGGCAGCTCGGCCGTGGCTTTCATACCCGACCTTGTATTTATTAGTTAAATGCTGAAATTACACCAGGATGTTAGTTTTATGTATCAAAATTTGTTTTTGTGATAGTTTAAGACATTAACCTTACTTCAAGCAATTATCTCGTGCCTAAACACCAAGATTCAAACTGGTGCTAAAATATAGCAAAGAGACCAATGGTGTAAGTTGATATTCTATCAAAAGTAAGTTTTAACTTAAAATTACATCTTATATTCAAGTTCAAACACAAGTCATGAATATAAATACTCTGTTTATTTAGATAGAGACAAGTATTACAAACCTATTACTGGCCATCTAAAACACACATTTTATGGTAAATATACATATATTTTGATGGCATGGGGTGCAAAATAATTACGAAATTTAGACATATTTTAAATCAAACACTCATCATCAATATAAATCTCTCTTTATTAAGATGAATACGAGTATTACAAAACTATTCTTGTCCATCTATAACATTTTATGATAAATATGCATATATTTTGATGCCGTGGGGTGCCATGGGGTACCGCGGGGTGCCATGATTAGTAGGACAGCTTATTTATATAGCTGATAGGTCTGCGCATAGGTCTAATATGGTGATCTACGGTAATTGGTGAAATTTAATAGTTATGTTTACCCAGTACATTAACAGCAATGAATATATTTGTTGCCATGTTTCATTCACAAAAAAAAAAACAACTTAATGCACATAATGACAACATGCTTGTTAACTCCATGCTATTTTTGAGGCTGTAAAAATGGTGATCTTCAGATGAAAAATTTGATGAAGGTTGCTCTAACAAGTACCCACATGTTTTAGAGCAGAAATAAGAAAGTCGTTTACCCTGGTAAACCTCATTTTCCCCAATATAAAGTGGGATTCACAGGGTGTTCATGTCATAGACTTGTAAAGAGGTGATATGTAGATTGGTGGAGGCTGAGGTTAGTATTACATATTATTCATTGAGCAGAGATCATTCAGATTTACGGATAAACACCATAGCTCTTGATAAAGTGCTTTTTCCAACCAAAAAATATCTATATTTTTCTTATTTCTCGACAAAAACATATGTTGTGGGTACTCAGTAGAAGCGCCTCACTGAGGTGCTTCTAATGAGTACCACAACATATGTTTTCGTCAAGAAATAAGAAAACTATTTATCTGATACCCACTCTTATCTAGGCCTATGGAACACATCTATTTTATGTTTGCTTTGTGTTTACCATAATGGTATAGAGCTATGACACAAGATACTGGTAATTTTCGTCCTCCATAAAGTCATTCTTCAAATGCGCATGCTCAGCCATCTAGTGGAGTTAGATGTCTGATTCTTGGTCTTATCTAAACCTGACTGACTGTTCAGATTTTTAACACTACCAGGCAACTAAGTCACATAGAGGCAACACCTGGTCTAAACCTTTGTCTTATTTTATACTATATATTGCAAAGGCTGTAGTGAGACTGTGGGGATGTGCAGGTGCATCTGAGCTGTCACTGTTTGCATATTAGCTAAGCACCATTATCCCATGTGCTGGCTCAAATAATGATCGCTTCATGGTAATGCAAGACTTTGAAAGAAAAAAATAATACATACGTTTTATGACAATGCAGCATATGCAAAAAAAAACAAAAACAAAAAAAAACGTTCACGTTTCATGACAATGCTGCACAAATAAAAAAAGAGCAAGTAATGCACGTTTTAAGGAAATACATCCATCTGCACCTGCAAAGACATAATTAAGTGGCTGCACATGTCTATATAATAAAAATGTGGCTGTGAAAATGAAAAACACAAAAATTAGATTAAAATATAATTATATTAGAAAATTATGCATCAAGCAAAGACTCAGATCAGCCTGTACTTCAGTGCAGTCTATTAAGAGTCTTCGATGACACACAGTAACTCATATAACATCATGAAAACATGCCTATATAATATTGACCCCTTTAAAGCCCACCTTTATATAGTAAAAGTGGGGTTTACAGGGGTATACATTATTTTTCTTATTCCTGCTCAAAAACATAGATTGTGGGTACTTGTTAGAACCGTCTTGTCGAGTGGTTCTAACAAGTACCCATGATCTATGTTTTAGAAGAAATATGAAAAAATATCGGAGTTTTTTATCTGAAAATTTTTAGTTTTTGGAAGTGAAATTTTCTGTATATTTGAATAGACATGTTTTTGTAATGAGATCTAACTTAAAATAACATTATAACACTAGATAGAGATACATGTATTATATTTTAAAATATGAAGACTGATAATATGCTATGTTAAAATATCATTAATAATCATTAATAAATATTAGGGGCCGAGTTGGTATGGAGCCAAGTTTGTGGGGGCCGAGTTGGTTAGGGGCCGACTTTGTTAGGGGCCGAGTTTGTTAGGGGCAGAGTTGTCCAGTATCCATGTGCAGGGGTCCCTGCAACATGCGGTAAAAGAAAAGGGTTAAAAATATGGACTGGATAGTAAGAAATGAATAAAAATGCAAAGTGTTAGTGTATTATACAGAAGAAAAGTGAAGATAAAAACAGTGGTAGTGTTTATGATTTGAGATGGCACATCTGACTGACAGCCTGTTTAAAGCTGTCAAGGTTAGTCGGGGTGGGGGTGGTGGGAGGGAGATTGTTCCACTGAACAACTGCTAAAGGGTAGAATGAGTATTTGTAAGTCAGTCCGTGTGTATATCTGTCTGTATGCGAGTGGGTTGTACACCGTGAGGTGCGGCTCAGTGGTATGATATATGATTGGAGAGGTACTGCTACATATCCGTAGATGGTTTTGTAAAATAAGACCAGTCTCGAATCTGCATGCTGCTACTCGAGGGTACGCCAGTGGAGTTTCTCTAACATGTCCAAAATACTTGAATATGGCGAATAGTCATTCGGTACCCATCGAGCTGCCCTCCTCTGTACCATCTCTATTTTGTTAATATCATCTTGAGTGTGAGGGTCTCAGACTGGAGCGGCATACTCCAGCTCTTGTGTGAATTGTGCAGTATTTATACATGCTTACTTTATTTTATCAACCTGCACTAAATATTTAAAGTAAAGTAAGGAGGAAGAGTGTACCTGATGTAGGACTTGAATCTCGACCTCGTGGTCACAGGGACATGGGTTGTATGATTGACTGTTAACTTTTATTCATTCATACAACTACCCTGAAGGTATTATTTCATATATTTCTGTTTTAATTGAAACATTCATGACCCATGTCCCTGTGCTCTTGGTGGCAAGTAAAATTCTCTACCTAGTCTGGTCTCTACTATCCTAGGTCTACTATCACCCTGCTACGCTCACCCCCCCCCCCCCTTCAAATTCCAGGCATCAACTTAACACACTTACAGTTTCTACCTTTCTCCACACAAGTGTTGGGAATTAGCCAGAAGTTCATAGTCAACCATTGAATGCATGATACATAATACAGTCAACTCTCCATTAGAGGATCATAAGCAATAGCGGATCACTTGTAGTTTGGAGAGATGTAACTCACACATTAAGCTATGATTCCAAATTAAAATTGTTGCATCAATTGCAGGATACATTTCCCTGAAATGATTACAAAATCAGTTGGCAAGAAGCGACAGTATTGATCTTAATCGATGGAAAGCGAGTAGAGCATTTTTGAACTTAGATTTTGTTTGCCTTGTTTGGAAAATGAAAGTTGAAAGACTCGTGCAAAGAAGGCATTGCTGAAGAAGTTTGCTGAAAAAGTCTTTTATTGCTTGAAGGGTAACTGTATTAACTTTTGTTAACAAATTTATTTTCCAATTTGTTTAGCATCTTTGAGAAATATGAGCTTGAATATTCCATGACCTAAATTAACCGGTAGCGGATCATGTGTTTTGCGGGTGAGGGAAAATCTCAAAAGTATGTCTGGGGTCTATTTAAACACCCCAAAGCACCCAAACACACACACCAAACCTCTCCAAACCACCAAATAACAGAAATATTATTATGGCTCTGACAGCAGTATTATTATGTTGACTGTGTTGACTGTATTGTGTCAGCAATGATAAGAAGTATAAAATCTCAGTTACGAATTCACTTATCATGTTTATAATGTCTGCATGATTTCAAGACCAAAACAATTGTTTAGAAAGTCCCCAGAAGTCAATTGTCTGGTGATCCCCTATTGGTAAACATGATCCGGTATTGGCAGAAGTACATGTAGATGAAAGCTATACAACATATTAGCACGTAAACAGGACAAATTCAAAAGTTTATGTACATTCAAAAGGGTAATGAAAATGCTACTTAATGACCTATGTGAACAGTCTGCAAGAGTTATTCTTTTTTCCCTTAAACACTTGATACTTGGATAATGATCCGCTAATGGCGAGATGACTGTAATATGCTTAACATGTTTGGTTGATGGATTACAGTGCTTTAGGCTAATTTTGCGCACCTAAGCCCTGATCTAAGCATTTAAGCTGGAATTAAACAAGTTTAGCCTGACCACATATACCATTTATTTGTATCAGAGTAATGGCTGGTCAGTCCTTTTTGTAACAGTAATTAAGTTTAGCAAATTAAATAGAATATGGTTTACAAACTTCATTATTCAGGCTGTGTTTTGGGGTTATCAATATGTCTCAGTGTCTGCAAGTTCTACAAGCTTTTTAGCTCACCTGAGCCGAAGGCTCATGGTGAGCTATTGTGATCACTCACCGTCCGTCGTCGTCGTCATTGTGGTCATCGTCCGGATGTCCGTCTGTCCACAATCTTTAAACAACATCTCCTCCTAAACCACTGGTGGGAATTTGACCAAACTTCACAGGAATGATCCTTGGTTGGTCCTCTTTCAAAGTTGTTCAAATGGTTCCGGTCCATTAAATATCTAGGTCACAGGAGCTAAAAATAGATTTTTTAACTAGAAACTTAAAAAAAGTTCTTGTCAGAAACCACTGGACCGATTTCCATATAATTTTGCAGGAATGTTCCTTTGGTGATCCTCTACCAAGATTGTTCAAGCCATTTGGATTCGTCAAAAAATATGGCCACCAGGGGGCGGGGCTTATTTTCCCTATATATCTGTATAGAAAACTTTAAAAATCTTCTTGTCAGAAACCACTGGACCGATTTCAATATAATTTTGCAGAACTGTTCCTTTGGTGATTTTCTACTAAGATTGTTCAAGCCATTTGGATTCGTCAAAAAACTTGGCTGCCAGGGGGCGGGGCTTATTTTCCCTTTATATCTATATAGAAAACTTTAAAAATCTTCTTGTCAGAAACCACTGGACCAATTTCTATATAATTTTGCAGAACTGTTCCTTTGGTGATTTTCTACTAAGATTGTCCAAGCCATTTGGATTGGTAAAAAAACATGGCCGCCAGGGGGCGGGGCTTATTTTCCCTATATATCTATATAGAAAACTTAAAAAATCTTCTTGTCAGAAACCACCAGACTGATTTCAATATAATTTTGCAGAAATGTTCCTTTGGTGATCCTCTACCAAGATTGTTCAAGCCATTTGGATTCGTCAAAAAAACATGGCCGCCAGTGGGCGGGGCTTATTTTCCCTATATAGAAAACTTAAAAAATCTTCTTGTCAGAAACCACCAGACTGATTTCAATATAATTTTGCAGAAATGTTCCTTTGGTGATCCTCTACCAAGATTGTTCAAGCCATTTGGATTCGTCAAAAAAAAAACATGGCCGCCAGTGGGCGGGGCTTATTTTCCCTATATATCTATATAGAAAACTTAAAAAATCTTCTTGTCAGAAACCACTGGACCGATTTCCATATACTTTTGCAGAAATGTTCCTTTGGTGATCCTCTACCAAGGTTGTTCAAGCCATTTGGATTTGTCAAAAAACATGGCCACCAGGGGGCGGGGCTTATTTTCCCTATATAACGGGCCCCCGTAGCCTAGTGGATAGGAGAGTTGACTCTTGATCCATTAGGTTTCTCACCGCTGTGGTTCGAGCCTGGCTCGGGTCATATGTGGGAAAGCCAAGTTCTGCTTACGGATGGTCAGGTGGTTTTTCTCCGGGTTCTCCGGTTTTCGCCCACCTTCGATGAACGATCGGCTCGATATAAGTGAAATATTCTTGAAAGAGCCGTAAAACCCAAATCAAAAAAAAAAAAAAAAAAAAAAAAATTTTCCCTATATATCTATATAGAAAACTTAAAAAATCTTCTTGTCAGAAACCACTGGACCGATTTCCATATACTTTTGCAGAAATGTTCCTTTGGTGATCCTCTACCAAGGTTGTTCAAGCCATTTGGATTTGTCAAAAAACATGGCCACCAGGGGGCGGGGCTTATTTTCCCTATATAACGGGCCCCCGTAGCCTAGTGGATAGGAGAGTTGACTCTTGATCCATTAGGTTTCTCACCGCTGTGGTTCGAGCCTGGCTCGGGTCATATGTGGGAAAGCCAAGTTCTGCTTACGGATGGTCAGGTGGTTTTTCTCCGGGTTCTCCGGTTTTCGCCCACCTTCGATGAACGATCGGCTCGATATAAGTGAAATATTCTTGAAAGAGCCGTAAAACCCAAATCAAAAAAAAAAAAAAAAAAAAAAAAAATTTTCCCTATATATCTATATAGAAAACTTAAAAAATCTTCTTGTCAGAAACCACCAGACCGATTTCAATATAATTTTGCAGAAATGTTCCTTTGGTGATCCTCGACCAAGATTGTTCAAGCCATTTGGATTTGTCAAAAAAAATGGCCGCCAGGGGCGGGGCTTTTTTTCCCTATATATCTATATAGAAAAATTAAAAAATCTTCTTGTCCGAAACCACTGGACCGATTTCCATATAATTTTGCAGAAATGTTCCTTTGGTGACTCTCTACCAAGATTGTTCAAGCCATTTGGATTTGTAAAAAAACATGGCCGCCAGGGGGCGGGGCTCATTTTCCCTATATATCTATATAGAAAACTTAAAAAATCTTCTTGTCAGAAACCACTGGACCAATTGCTATATAATTTTGCAGAAATATTCCTTTGTGATTCTGTACCAAGATTGTTCAAGCCATTTGGATTGTCAAAAAACATGGCTGCCAGGGGGTGGGGCTTATTTTCCCTATATATATCTTTATAGAAAACTTGAAAAATCTTCTTGTCAGAAACCACTGGACCAATTTCATTATAACTTGGCAAAAATGTTTCCATGGTGACCCTGTACCAAGATTGTTCAAGTAATCGTGATTCGTCAAAAAACATGGCCGCTAGGGGGCGGGGCTTATTTTCCCTATGTATCTATATAAAAAACTTTAAAAAAATTTTTTTAAGAAACCATTGGACCGAGTTCAATGTAACTTGGCAGGAATGTTGCTTTGGTGACCTTCTACCAAGATTATTCAAGCCTTCATGATACATCAAAAAACATGGACCCCAGGGGGTGGGGCTTATTTTCCATATGTATCTGTATAGAAAACTTTAAAATTCTTCTCGTCAAATACCTCCTGACTGATTTCAATAATGCTTTAGTAACCCTCTACCAAGAATGTTCAAGCAATCCTGATTTGTCAAAAAACATGGCTGCTAGGGGGTGGGGCTTATTTTCCCTATAGATCTAAATAGAAAACTTTAAAAATCTTCTTGTCAGAAACCACTGAACTGATTTTAATTTAACTTGGCAGGAATGTTCCTTTGGTTACCCTCTACCAAGTTTCTTCACGCTGTCATGATTCATCAAAAAAAAAAAAAAAAAAAATGGCCCTTAGGGGGTTGGGCTTTATAGGGATATAAAACACTTTAAAAATCTTTTTGTGAGAAACCACTGGACCAATTTCAAAATAACTTGGCAGAAATGTTCCCTTTCAAGATTAAGTCAAGTCATGATGTGTTAAAAAGAAAAAACATGGCCTTGTGTGTTGGGGGGGAGGGGGGGGGGAGGGGGTGGGGGCAGGGCTGTAAAATTTATACATAAATCTTAGAGCAGTGAACTTGGCTGAATCTTCAACAGTAAGTATGCAAATCTGTTTGATCAGGTGAGCGATATAGGACCATCATGGTCCTCTTGTTTCAATTTCGTCCATTGCCTTGAATGTGGGGAGAATAATGGAAATTTAATAATTTTTTAATGATTGCTGGTCAGTTCCAAATAAGACCAAACTTTTGCATCACTTTCAGTGGTATATGATCTTTTAAATGCTACGATAGAGGAAAAGGTGCTTTTTTTGATAGTGAAAACAGCATTTCCCTTGATATTTAGGCATAGATTCCAATTTTTCTCTGAAAAATATTATTCCCATATACATTTTGATATGTTACATTGGCTAAAGCCTCAAACCAAAGGTTTCAAATTGATTGGAGAAAAAAAAGTGTGCAGAATTAGCAGATGTGCAGAATTAGACAACACGGCTGTATATATATGAAAGATGAAATTGAAAAAGAAATTGCTCTACGTCCGCTGGCTACAAAGTCCCCATCAGAACTCTGTTTGTTCAACAAAATAAAAGATCTCCTATCTCATACCAACTAACCCACAGCATCTAAACTAAAAGAGAAAGTACCCACAAAAAAACAAGTGGAAGAAAATGATTAATATATAGTGCTATCAAATCAACTGCAGAAGCTTAGTGGTGGGAGCATATCAGATTGAAGCCCTCTTTGAAATATATCAACCTGGATAGTGTCAAGGTTGGTGTGTTACACGGTTTGGTTATCTGTGCTGAACAATAGCTACAATAGCCTAAGAGCCCAACTTAAGTGTTGTCTCCTGACAGGAACATATACACTCAGAGTAATCATGCTGTCTTCAACCATTTGGCTGTTGACACTACCTGCAAGTTGTGTGATTCCGACTCGGAGACTAGGCAATTCTTCCTAGCTGAGTGTCAGTTGCTTCAACAGGCTCACTATAGTTTCTACAGAAGAATTCAGCAGATTCATATATTGGTAGTGGACTCTTTTGATTCTACCTCCCTAAGTATTGTGACACAGCTGATTCTTGACCCCAGTGTACTCATGAAGAACAAGACTGATATTAACACTATTGAACTGTATAGCAGAGAACTCATATTATCTATTCATAGAATATATGCACTAAGCTCTTACTTGGTAAAGAAAGATAACAGGCTTTGAAGTGGGATTTGAACACGGGACCTCATGATCCAAAGTTGGGAGCGCTAATCCACCCGTATGCTTCTATTTATTTATCTGAAGTGGATATCTAGCAAATTGGGGAAATACAGTGAAATTTGAACTTCTGTTGTGAACTTTTAAGATTTACTTACAAAACATTGTGTAGCTCATTTGTAATAAAGATGTCTATTACTGCTTTTTTAGCACACCTGAGCAGATTAGGCTCATAGGTGAGTTTTCAGAGAAGATGTCCCCCCACCATGAATTCTCATTTTTCTACTGCTGTGACCTTGAAAGTTTGGTCAAGGTCACCAAAATCAAATCAGTTCTTTGTTATGTCCCAAATATATATCCATGAAGATTTAGTAAGAGTCCTGCCACTGATTCACAAGATATTGTGAAGAAAACAAAGAATGATGCCAACACCAAAGGGATCAGCATCAAAATCAATACATGTATGTCCCCTCAGAGTATGTCCCCCTGCCATTAGGTGGGGGTACATAAATATCAACTGCTGCGGTTTGTCAGTCATCCAGCAATTCATAGACACAACAAAAGGTTATACATTGTACTTGTTCAACTTTTAGAACAATTATGGTAAGGAGTGAAGGAGAAATAAGAACAAAATATGAATACCTTATACAGAGCGCTGGTACAATGTAATACCGTATTTACTCTAAGTATTTGGACACCTCAACTCATTACCATACTTGTTTTAAAATTTGAACAAGTACAATTTACTACCTGATGCTGTGTCTAAAATTGCTGGTGTGGATGAGTGACAAACAGTGTAGACCCTGATGAAACACCACATTCTGCAGCGTCTCATCTGGGTCTACACTGTTTGCTCAGGCCTGTCTGTCCAAATACTGTATACAGTTCTGAAATGGTTTTACTTTTCAGTGTCTTTACTGGTAGTCAAACATGACTGAGATGCTACCGTTAGATTGTGATTGGCAGTCACAGTTGAAAACACAGGAGGCATTCTGGCACATGCAGAAGAATCAGGTGGCCTGTGACCTCATTTTTCAAGTGGGTCATTTTAAAGAGAGAATTGGGGCACATTCCTTTGTGTTGATGTCAAGAAGCACCAAGTTTTTCCATGAATTCCTGACTGCAACATCAAGTCAGTTTATCAAGGAGCCAGATGTAACAGTTATAACTTTCAGGGAATTTCTCAGGTAACTTTTATATAGGGCAAAACTTTTATTCAGGTATAGGAACATCGCATATGCTCAGACATTTTCACAGCATGCACACATTTAGATATAGCAGATTTAAGGGGAATTGATACACTTTCAAGGTAGACACCTGTCAAAATTGTTTTTGGCCATCTAAAAAGGGGTCTACTGTATAACGAAAGACTTTGCACCCAGAGGAAGCAAGTTCCTTCCTTACACGGTGACCCATAGCAACAGATAAGGCGCTTTTTTCATCCAAAAAATGCTGATATCTTTCTTATTTCTCTATGAAAACATATGCTGTGGCACTTCTAATGAGTACCCACATCATATGTTTTCGTGGAGAAATAAGAAAAATATTATGTGGATACCCCCTCTTATCTGTAGCTATACACAGGAGACCCCTTTTCAGAAGTGTCTTGATGTGCAGTAAAGTAAAGAAAGTCACAAAAGTTGTCTCCCATGGTGAAAATGCATGGAAAGGGATTTACCTTAAAGGGAAGTAGCTCTGACATTACTATATGTCTCTCTTCTCTTTGGGTGCCATTCTTAAAAAATTTTCTCCCTCCGGGATTAGCTTCCATTTTTTAATGCATTTATTTAGGTGGGTATTGTTTTTATCTGTTAAACTTTATTTGTATATGGGCCGAGGAAGCCAAAAAGTGCCTTCTAACATGCTCAAAATATGCAGATTCAGATCATCTTACACATGTGTAAAGTATCATCTGGGCTTTTGATCTCCATTCATACCCTCTCTTGTATCCAATGTGTCTGTTAGAGGACAGGGAAGGCCATCCACACAATCTGGGCCTTCCCTGACCACACATGACCCAAAGGCACATGGTCTCGGGTTTGACAGGAGGCAGAATTCAACTCATGACTGTAAGGCGCTTCATTGCAAAGAACCTTTCATTATCATTGTTCCATTGTCTTCATATGCCTCAAATACTGTTGAAAGAGATGTTAAACACCAAATTATCCTTGTTCTAAAGTAGCAGTTTGATGAGGGTCTACTGCGGTTGTCATATACATAGATCCAGACAAGGTATTTTTTTTCAACCAAAACATTTTGACATTTTCCTTACTTCTCCATGAAAACATATATTGTGGGTACTCATTGGAAGCACCTTGCTGAGGCACTTCTAATGAGAACCCTCAAAGAATATTTTCATGGAGAAGTAAGAAAAATATTTACCTGATACCCACTCTTGTCTGGTGCTATTCATGTAACTTGCATCAATATACCCAAATTGTGTTACTGAAGTTCATAATTAGGATAATGTGTGCAAAGCTCTGGAAAAGAATATAATATTTTTATTTCTCCATGAAAGCATACATTGTGGGTATTCATTAGAAGCATCTCACCACCATAACACTAGTTAAGGTGCTTATTTCAATCCAAAAATATTGATGTTTTTCTTATTTCTCCACAAAAACATATGTTATGGGTACTCATTAGAAGCACTTCACTGAGGCACTTCTAATGAGTACCCACAACATATGTTTTCATGGAGAAATAAGAAAAATATTTACCGGATACCCTCCCTTATCTAGACCTATGCACCACCTCAGTGAGGTGCTTCTAAAGTGCACCACAACATATGTTTTTGTCGGGAAAAAAGAAAAATGTCAGACTTTAAGGTTGAAAAAATAGGCACCTGATCTGGAGCTATGTGTGTGTAAATATTTTGGGTAGGTATTATTAGATGAATGTTTACTGTCATGTCAATGTACTTTTAACCCTTAGGCAAAAAAAAAAATAGCTGTATTACCGCTAACCCGACCGACCCTGTTTCAAACACCCGACTCTGCTATTTTTTTATCAGAAAAAATGCAAAATAAAAAAAGTAAAGCATCGACCCTCAACAAAATACCTGTATTTTCATAAAATTACAGGCCCGACCCTGTTCTTTTCTGGAGAAAAAAATAGAAAAATAAAAAAGGTTTCTCCTACCTACGGACAAATTTTTTTTCAGCATGTTAACGGAAACACAGCTATTTTTTTTTTTTACGCCCTATCATGCTGAATAAATTAAGATGCTACACCCACTTCTAATTATCAGCCAATCAGATTCCTTGATCCAGATTATTGATGTAAATCAACATACTGAATGGCAAACAGTGCTGATCCAGATCAGTTGGCTTCTCCAACTGATCTGGATCTACACTGTTTGCAAAGACAGGGTGTATCCGGGTCCAGCAGGACAAGGGTTAACATTAGACTAATCCAGGGTCAAAGTAAAGTAGGTAGTAACGGGAAGTCGGTACTTTCTGGTTCACCGACTCCATTTGATTGAGAAAGTTATATACTGGTAGCTGTTTTCTGCAAGTGTTTTGGATCATAACTCAAATGGTACATTTGTTGTCTGTAGCATTAAATGCTAAATGTATCCAGTATCGACAGTTGGAAGTTCGAGCCCTGTAATGACCTTTATTTTTTTAATCACTCATTACAGTAGAACTTCAATGGCTCGAACCCCCATGGCTCGTTTACCATGGATGAGTCAAACACGTTCTTGAGTCCGCAGGGATTTCCTCCAAATACGATATACGGATAATTTAGGGAGATTTTCTTCTTTTATCTTGCAAATGTATGTTGTGTATACACATTAGAATTGCCTCAATGAGGTGATTCTAATGAGTATGCACAACATACATTTATAATATAGAACACCGAAAAGATATCCCACAATTATCTCCATTATGCCTCCTGGTATGGCACTAATAGTAACCCTCCGAGGCTCGAACTACCGCTGTCTTGAACAAATTTTCATGGTCCCAAAGGGGATCGAGCCATCGAAGTTCGACTGTATAATATTTCATCTCTTTTGTGTGTGAATGTGTGTGTGTTTTTTTTTGTGTGTATGTTTTTGTTTTTAATTATCTCCATGTAAATT
The DNA here is from genome assembly GCA_964016985.1 of Anodontia alba. NCBI lineage: Eukaryota > Metazoa > Mollusca > Bivalvia > Lucinida > Lucinidae > Anodontia > Anodontia alba. The sequence goes on along the minus strand of OZ024830.1, from coordinate 11,320,703 downwards.
TTTTTTTTTTTTTTTGCAGCAAAAGTTTATTTAAGTTTTCATCTAAATAACTGCAGTGTGAAAATTCTTATATTTTTTTAATAAAAACACTTATAGCGCAGATTCAGCAGACAACAAACTGATTAGATTGTTCTTATTGTGCCCAGAAAATAGGATCTAATTAAAAAGACACTTTGCATGAAATGTCTAATACTTTTTTTTGAGAAAAGTAAGGAAACTATGTTTGAAAAAAAAAAGAAAAAAAAAAATGTTATCAGTTCGTTGTCTGCTAAATTGGTAAAGGTTAACAAGTATGTTTCACAAAGAGATGACTCTTGAGCAAAAATCTGGTGTTATGCAAAAGAAAAAGGGATCTTACAAGAATTACTCGCAACCCGATTGGCTGTGCAGGCTATTCAAAATAATAAAACTGCTAACATCTTGCTTAAAGAATATCTGTCCTTGTAAGTATGCACTATAAATAAACTAGACCCTTATCGGACCGCACAGACTTGTCTGGATCAGCAATTTTCGCATTTGTCATAAGGTGTGTTTTTTACTGGTCGGAACACTACGGGATTTACCGGTAGACTCTTGAACCAAAAAATGGTTAGTTCTTGGGCAAGAAATGATGACCTAGATCAGCATGCGCATAAAAATGTTTCTAGGTCCTGTTAATGCTGTCAAGCAAACTCACGGTGGGTAGCCATAACGGATCCTGAGTGATCAAATCGCTCATAACGCCTCCTGCGGGATCAAGTACCGGATCCTGCGTGGATTTTGTGTATACACATACGCACAGTGACCTCTTTTCACCCTCAAAAAGAACACGCCTTGAGCTGGAAGGTAAACATTGAAATTCTTACGGGACTTTAAAGGAATTATAGTATTTATTTGCAATGTTTGTGATGTAGTTTGTAGAGAAGTCTTTTCAGGAGATGATGCACAATAGTCAAGTATCCCGATGCAAAACGATCAGTCCCACATAAAAAGCGAAATTTATAACGTCTGTGGCCATACAACCAGGCACATGTTATTCCAAGAGACATGCAATAATCATCAATGACATTTTTTATGTGTTCCGAATTAAAGTTTTAGAACAAATCCGAGTATTTAAACAAAATATGTGACAATATGTGGAACGGCTCCTGGGTGATTTTGGCACCAACTCCTGTGTGATTCTTCTTGTATGCTGGCACCAAATCCTGGGTGATGATGTTTATTTCGATGACTTCGACAGCGAAACTGGTCATGGAATAAATGGCACAGCACAATGCCCGACCGGGACTCGAACCCAGGAACTCTGTCATAGCATGCGAGCGCTCGAGCCAGACGATCGACCAGTGACAATTTCCCTCTGCTTAAATAGATTCGTCCCCGAATCTGCTCGGAACCGTTTAGGTACCAACAAGACGAGACTGTCCCTTTGCTGCTCGCAGTCCGAGCACGGGCCCACCCTGAGCCACCAAATGCCACGGGGGGAGTGGGTGGGGGCGGAGCACAATGCCCGACAGACCTCTCGCATACCGTGCGAGCACTCCCTGCATTTTATAACAGGATAGCTATTGTTTGTTTGTTTGTGTTGAGGTTTTACGGCCCAGTAAACCCAAAGGGGTCATGTCGAGCGCGGTTAGTTTACCTAGCCACACGTTTACTGGGCAGGCTTAGTCCTCTAAGCCGTTAACCAGTATTGTGCACATTCTTTCGCCAGAAACTGACAACTGCCCTTCTGGAATCAGCGGAAGGGAGAGAATGACCGTAGAAAATATTTCATGATCAATCTCCATGAAAGAGAATAGCTATTGATGCGAATTTTGAAAAAAAAGACAAACAAACTATTCAGCCCGACGAAATCGTGCTTTATCACTCAAGATGTTTTAATTAACTGTCCAAGAACCTTGAGGAACATATTTTTGACAAAAAAGGCTTGCAATTACTGCCTGAATTACATTAGGCAGAACATCTCCCTAGGCCTCAAACTTTTAACAGTCGTCTTTTTTAAAATGCTATGAATTTATGGAAATATGGCTTCGGATATCATAATGTCTGCGCTTCTTAATCGAATCCAAAATGCACCTATAATCACCGTTGATTATGATACGAGTCGTAAAAGGCATTTTCTTCATCCACTCTTGTTCTTGAAAGTGGCGCGCGAAAAGATACTTTCACTTGACTTGTATGACCATCACGCGTTTCTTTTGCAAAAATTATGTCGAAGGACAGAGAGCAGAAAATGATATGAATTGACTTTAATACCACAGCGCATGTGCAGCATATTTTCAGGAGAATAAATAGTTTGTGCCAGCGAACATCAATTCCTACAATTTACATGTGCTTCCAGCAAGGACACGGACCAGTCTGCGTATGTACAGACTGATCAATGTCTTCACTGGCGCATGCAAAAGTATTGGGTTCCTGTATGCAAGGCTGTAAATTAATAAAAGTTTTTGTCCCGTCATTCAGACCCCATTCTCTGTAGGTGGGGCAGTAGTTACAAATGCCTATTGTCTGGTAAACAGTGCAGACAGTGCAGACCCAGAGCTGACTGCTCGGTCTGACTGCGCACTGTACACATTATTCCAATTCAGATATGCTGTAGCTGCAGTTATAGTTGATTGAGGGTTACCGACAGTTGCCTCTTCTCGACTACACTTTTTATTCGCCTGTCATATTAATGACAGCAGACTTTTATCCGTTTCTGATCAGGGTCTACACTGTTTTGAATTCCCATTCCATCTAGACATACTGACCAGATAGTTAACTTAGTAAGTATAGCAAGCTGTTACATGTAGCTGGGTTTCTTTAATGCCCAGATTACATGAAAAACTACAGCGCCAGCTGTACAGCGCAGTCGGATTCGCGTTTCATAGAGATCAGGAGGTCGCGGGTTCGATCTCGCTAGTACTTCATGTCTTTCTATAAAAAAAAATCCTTCTACCGCGGATTCAAACAGGGCAGCTGTCAGTAGCTGATGGAAAGATGGGCGCCCAGTACTTGTGAACGGCTTAGAAGGTATTATCTTGTCCAGGAAAAAGTGTGGTTAGGGTCACCGGGCGGACTCTGAATCCATTAGGTTTCTCACCGCTGTGGTTCGAGCCTCGCTCGGGTCATATGTGGGAAAGCCCAAGTTCTGCTTACGGAAGGCAGGTGGGTTTTTTCCCGGGGTCCTCTGGTTTTCGCCCATCTTTGATGAACGATCGGCTGGATATAACTGAAATATTCTTGAAAGGGCCGTAAAACCCAAATCCCCCTGCCCCCCCTCCCCCCCCCCCCCCCAAAAAAAAAAAAAAAAAAACCAAGTCACCGGCCGTCCCTACTATGTCCTAAAATGTGTTCTGGGACGTGAACCTCATTACAAACAATCAAAACCTATAGTCAGTTGACCTGATTTTTTATGTTGATTTGTCGATACACCGTACCAAGTAGAGGAACTACAGCAATATACAACCTACTTTCCATACTCGCCACTTTGTTCTGCATGTTTTTTGTTGTTTTTTTTTTTTTGTTGTTTTTTTTGTTTTGTTTTTTTTTTCCGAGGATTTCGCCCAGATAAATGAAACGCAAGTGGTCAAACGTACTTTGACCTTTGCCTTGCGTCAATGTAATTTTAACATTGCAAAAATCCTATCTTATTTTCAAGTCCAGATAAGTGGCAAGAAGGTCCGTTTTTACATGAATTCTGTTAGGGGAAAAATGATTTTGGTGCTAGACTTTTAACAAAGTCGATCATTTAGCTATGGCTGGCGTTGGCAGTAGTATAGCCGCTGTTGTTTTTAAGTGTCTGCAAATTCAAACAAGCGTTTATATCCATTAGAAATATCAGTGTTGCTTATCGTAGAGGTAGGGTCGGGTAGAGCAGGGTTAGTTAGAGTTAGGATTGGGGTAAGGGTAGGGTAGGGAAGGGTAGAGAAGGGGTTGGTAGGCTAGAGGTAGTGTAGCGGTAGGGTAGGGGTTGTGGTAAGGTAGTGTTTGTGTAGGTGAAGGTTAGGGGTAGACTTAGGGTAGGGTGGGGGTAGGGGAAGGGTAGGGGAGCGGTAGATAGGATAGCGTAGGGGCAGCGGTAGTTTGGATGGAGTAGGGATAGGGTAGTGATAAGGGTTGGTAGGGTTAGGAGTGAGGTAAGGGTAGGATAGGGCAGGGCAGGGCAGGGCAGGGCAGGATAGGGTAGGGTAGAGTAGGGTAGGGTAGGGTTAGTGTTCTTATATATTCACAATTCTTCAACATGCGATTTTAGTCTTTTCATTCCCTGATAAATTTATATACCGCATGGCACCACATCACACATTGGATGAACGATTTGCGTAATGCAAACGTTACGGATCGATTTGTAGCGATTCCCTATGCAGTGGTACGTTGCCAAAAAGCGATTCGCAACGATTCACAATAGTGTTCAGAGCTGTCTCGCACAAAGCGCTCTCTGTAACAGACCTTCGTATATCAGCCAGACAAAACAAAATGGCGCTGTCAGTGCCCGTTTTAAGACATTAAATGTTATATGAAACTTTTTTTTTTTTTTTTTTGAAAATGAAGTTGACCAACTAAATCATAAGTTTATATTTATTCTTTTGTTATTAGATCTGTAGCGATATTCTACCAATGATCGAGCATCATATTTGTGATAAAGTATTATGGTTGTAATGACTATGCCGCAGATACGATCTTATATGTTCAGCAAGATCCCGGTATGTGCAACAACGCTTCGGAACTGTATTTGATCTGATGTGGTATGGTGCGGTGCATACATTTTTGTCATTCCCTATTAAACTGGTGGTAAGAAATTAACTGGTTGTCAAAGCCGATTATGTTTCACAAAAATGGACAATGGTTAGTAAAAAGCACATTACATAATCACATAGGATCCGGTGCCAGATGATCACATTATAGCCCGTGCCACAGAAACGTCTTTTTATCCCCGATCCCGCAGGATCCGTTCCTCAATGAATTCTACAACACGGTGATAAAATGCATTATGCACGATAACGGTTCTATAAAGGAACAACAGGGTCTTCATTTTTAAGAGAATAAAGTATAAGGAAACAGCCAGTGAATAGCCATTTGTCTTGAAATGGTTTAAACAGTACAATTTCGGTTTTAAATGCCGTGTGTTATGGACAAAAATAGCTACACGGCATAAGTTCCAAGATCCAGATAGAAACGTGTTTCTTCAATAACATTTATTGCTTGCTCAAACTTATGCCTGTTCTCTGTAAGGTTCCATGAGATAAATGTTTTGTTATAACTCACTCATTTTTGTCAGAAAAATCGACCCGAAACTGAGTAGCCATCTTTTTAGTTTCAAAACAATCACCCAGGAGCCGGTACTTGATCCCGCAGGAGGCGTTATGAGCGATTTGATCACCCAGGATCCGTTATGGCTACCCACCGTGAAACTGTAGATCCTGATCAGAATAAGCGGATGCGACAACTGCTGCCCTATCATAGTTTTTTGGTTTGTTTTGTTGTAGTTGGTAAGGTACCTTTTTTCAATGACCGCCTTAGGTTATGCAAGCGATTAGTTCTATGTTTTTATAGACGGTTTTTGATGATCCCCGTTAGACAACTGTCATGTGTCACGTCCGCACCAATGTCTAAGGAATGTTGAAATGCGTAGTATACGGATGACTGATTACAAATACAGAAAATTATCAGCATCAAAATGACAGTGTTACTCTATAATTGAAGAAAGTTGAGAGTGACCTCAGTTATGACCAGGCTACTGTTTTCCGAGGATAAGAAGAAAGTGACATAGAATGTTTTTGTTATTGAAATGGTCCATTGTTATTGATAGGGAATTCACACAACCATGAGCAATTATCGGTAAATACTGCAAGTTACGTTCTAGTTTAATCAACAGTGGGAAATTAGCTCAAATCGTTGACACATCACCCAGGGACTGATGGTTAGTTATTGATTTTTTTATCATGACCGTTATCGGAGATTTTCCGCAATTTAAAATAGTTGAACAGTGTTTTTTTTTCTTAAACTAATTTTCGTATTATTCGATCACCCGGATCAATATTTATTTTTTACCTGTTCGAACTAAAGGGAAATCTACCGTATTTCAAAATGTTGTCTGCTGAAATTTTTATCTAGCATGCTAAATTAAATACAAAAAAGTGTTCAATGCGTGTAATGCTGAGTTCTTATTGTATTGAATAGCGAATATCAAAATCAACCTGTGAATCTGGATCTGGATCTTCTCTGGATTGCCCGTTCACTTATGTATTCTATAGTATATCCATTAATTGTATAAGCAGACAAAAGTCCTGATTAGACTGACTGAGTGGCATTCAATAACGACCACCAAAGGCCAATTGACTCCAAAGTTGCTAGGAAGCATCGGAATGACTTGTAGATCAAAAATAGCTAAAATCGTGCCGATCGGAAATCCAAGATGGCCGCCATGGCTGCCATCTTGAAAATCTATTTTTTGCCTCTTCTCCTGAACCAAAGGCCAATTGACTCCAAAGTTACTAGGAAGCATCAGAATGACTTGAAGATCACAAATAGCTAAAATTGTGCTGATCGGAAATCCAAGGTGGCTGCCATGGCAGCCATCTTGAAAATCTATTTTCGCTTCTTCTCCTGAACTGAAAGGCCAACTGACTCCAAACTTGCTAGGAAGCATCAGGATGACTTGTAGATCAAAAATAGCTAAAATCGTGCCGATCGGAAATCCAAGATGGCCGCCATGACAACCATCTTGAAAATCTATTTTTTTGCTTCTTCTCCTGAACTGAAAGGCCAATTGACTCCAAACTTGCTAGGAAGCATCGGGGTGACTTGTAGATCAAAAATAACTAAAATTGTTCCGATTGGAAATCCAAGATGGCCACCATGGCGGCCATCTTGAAAACCAATTTTTCGCTTCTTCTCCTGAACCGAAAGGCTTATGGACTTTAAACTGGGTAGGAAGCATCTGGGTGACTTGTAGATCAAAAAATAGCTAAAATCTTGCTGATCGGAAATCCAAGATAGCTGCCATGGCGGCCATCTTGAAAATCAATTTTTTGCTTCTTCTTCTGAACTGAAAGGCCATTTGACTCGAAACTTTGCAAGAAGCATTGGGATGACTTGTAGAGCTAAAATAGCCAAAATGGTCCCGATCCAAAATCCAAGATGGCTGCCTTGGTGGCCATCTTAAAAGATCTATTTTTCGCTTCTTCGCCTAAACTGAAAAAGCCAATTGACTTTAAACTTGGTAGGAAGCATCGGGTTGACTTATAGGTCAAAAAAAGCTAAAATCTTTCTGATTGGAAATCCAAGATGCCTGCCATGGCAGCCATCTTGAAAATCTATTATTCCCTTCTTCTCCTGAATCGAAAGGCTTATTGACTTTAAACTTGGTAGGAAGCATCTTGTAGATAAAAAATAGCTAAAATAGTCCCTATTGGAAATCCAAGATGGCCGCCATCTTTTTTATATATACTTATATAGGGAAAACCTTTAAAAATCTTATTGTCTGAAACCAGAAGGCCCTGGCCTTTGCTATTTGGTTACATAGCTTCATCTAGTTCACATGCCTATTCAACAATAAGGCACCATGGGATCATGCTTCTGTCCAGCATCCCCCAGCCTGTCATCCAAAAACATTCATTTTCAACAAATTTTAAACAAACATAGTACTATGAAGAGAAATCATAGTCTTTTAGAATATACTAGAGACAATGACACTCAGGTGAGCAAATTAGGGCCCTCTGGGCCCTCTTGTTTTAAGTCTTGCCTTGTGTTATTTTGTTCTTGTATTTTTCAGTCCTTTTAGCATTGCAAGTACCTCGCTTGGGGAAGAGAGAGCTAATCTTAGTGCTATTCATATGTTTGTTCGATTTGTGCTTGTTTGGTTTTGTCTGTCTCCTCTTCCTCTTCGTGTCTAGGATGGGCTGCGGCTTGTGATTGTGGCACTCCCTGGACTTTTCTCTTACCTTTTTTCTACTGTGCCTAATTGGGGGGATAAGGTCATCTGTTGGAATGTTGGCAGCACTCTTTAGAACTTTTTATAAAAGAATCAGTCTACTGTGTCTCCTTTTCTTGAGAGACTTGCATTTATTTTTTTCAAGTATTCCAGTCATACTCACTATTTCAAAGCAGTAATTGCTAGTTACAAACTTAGCAGCCCTGTTCTGAACTTTTTTTGTTGAAGAACCATGCCCTGGGGATCCCAAACACAGCTGACATATTCCAAAACAGGGTGAACAAGTCCCGTTTATGCTGCCTCTTATACATCCTGAGGACATTGATAAAGATTTCGTTTCAGGAAACCAAGAGCTATTCCTCTCAGTGCACATGTTGCTGATACCGTATTCGACCTAATTACCGCACTGTGCGCTTAGGTTTTTCAAAATTACTGGGAACACTCAGATGTGATAAAAATGTACCTATACCTATTAAGGATACACTATAAAAAGATCAGAAAAGGACTTATTTGATAATGATTATGCGATTTTTTTTCTGATTTTCTTTATAAAGGCATATGTTGTGGGTACTCATTTGAATTGCATCGACAAGTCAATGCAATTCAAATGAGAACCCACAACATATGCCTTTATAAAAAAGTAAATAAAAAGTACACTGGCTGTAATAAGACTACGGAATTTCAGGAGTGTGCGCTTATAGGGGTATGTGCGGTAATTAGATAGAATGCGGTATGTGTATTCCATCTCAAGTCAAATGTGATTTATACTTCTACCTAGGTATTTAATGGAATCCACATTTTCAAATGACCAAGATGGCTGCCATGTCCATATATGGTTAAAATCTTTGAAAATCATAGCTGATTGAAAACACATTGCATATAGAGCATCAGTGGGTTTGGAAAATCAAAATTTGTTCTTGGGATCTGAAGCAAGATGGCCGTCATGCCAGTATATGGTAAAAATGATTTGAAATTCTTCATCTCAGGAACTGAAAGGCTGATGACCTTGAAACTTGATATGCTGCTTTGGGAACTCTGGCTGTACGTCAAGGTGTTTATTCAAATGATGATCCTTGGTTTACTTTGGCCTATTTTTATACCTCTGACATACAAAGTATAAGGGGATATATAGTTTTCACTTTTTATATGCCCGTTTGAAAAACGGGACGTATTATGTTACGGGGTATGGCGTCCGTCTGTCCGTCCGTCCGCCCATCCATCCGCCCATCCGTCCGTAAGTAAACTTTTTCGTTCCCATCTAACTTCTCCTACAGTTTACATCCAATCAAGCTGAAACTTGGTATATAGTTAGACCATGATGTGGCGCAGCGCATATTGTTTCGGGGTTATAGTCCACCAAATGTTTGCAGAGTTATGCCCCTTAGAAAATTTCTATAAACTTTTCATTTCCGATTAACTCCTCCTACATTTTACATCCGATTAAGCTGAAACTTCATATATACATGTAGTTAGACCATGATGTGGAGCAGCACATATTATTTCGAGGTTACAGTCCACCAAATATTAGCAGAGTTAGGCCCCTTTGAAAATTTCAATAGACTTTTCATTTCCGGCTAACTCCTCCTACAGTTAACATCCGATCAAGCTGAAACTTGTTATATAGTTAGACCATGATGTGGCGCAGTGCATATTGTTTCCGGGTTACAGTCCACCAAATGTTTGCAGAGTTATGCCCCTTAGAAAATTTCTGTAAACTTTTAATTTCCGGTTAACTCCTCCTACATTTTACATCCGATCAAGCTGAAACTTCTTGTATAGTTAGACCATGATGTGGAGCAGCGCATATTGTTTCAAGGTTACAGTCCACCAAATATTAGCAGAGTTATGCCTCTTTGAAAATTTCAGTAGACTTTTCGTTTCCGGCTAACTCTTCCTACAGTTTACATCTGTTCAAGCTGAAACTTCATGTATAGTTAGACCATGATGTGGAGCAGCGCATATTATTTTGAGGTTACAGTCCACCAAATATTAGCAGAGTTATACCCCTTTGAAAATTTCGATTAATTTTTAGTTTATGGTTAAATCCTCCTACAGTTTACATCCAATCAAGCTGAAACTTCATGTACAGTTAGACCATGATGTGGAGCAGCGCATATTGTTTCGAGGTTACAGTCCTCCAAATATTAGCAGAGTTAAACCCCTTCGAAAATGTCTATTAATTTTTTGTTTCCAGCTAAATCCTCCTACAGTTTACATCCGATCAAGCTGAAACTTGATTTGTAGTAAGACCATGATGTGGAGCAGCGCATATTGTTTCAAGGTTACAGTCCACCAAATATTAGCAGAGTTAAACCCCTTTGAAAATTTCTATTAATTTTTTGTTTCCGGCTAAATCCTCCTACAGTTTACATCCGATCAAGCTGAAACTTCATAAATACTTACACGATGATGTGGAGCAGCACATATTATTTTAATGTTACAGTGCACCAAATATCTGCAGATTTATGGCCCTTTGAAAGTTTTTGTAAACTTTTCACAGCATATTGTTTAGAGGTAATAGTGTGCCAATGGCTCATATGAGCTTATAATATAGCCATGCTTCTGTGGTGTGTCCTCTGTCAGAAAGCACTTCTCCCTAGAAGCAGCAAACTTCTCCCTTAATTTCTTGGCCAGCCTGGACCTTTAGGTTACAGTTCACCAAATATCAGCAGAGATTATGCCCCAATGAATTTTTTTAATTTTTTTTTTTTTTGTAATTCCACTTACAGTTTATATCCGGAGCACTGAATTATACAGGAGCCAGTTAATGTGCTGCATCTTATTACTTGCCACGGGCGTATAATGGCCCGCTTGGCGGAGCTCTTGTTCGTTCATCCATTAGTTTGTTCGTTTGTATGTTGATTCATACTTAAGTTTGCTCGTAGGATCAAAGTTTTTGCGTTAAAGTTTATAAGACCTCATATTCTAAAGACTCTTTGATGGATTTCATTAGTTTGTTCATTTGTCTGTTGATTCATACTTAAGTTTGCTCGTAGGGTCAAAGTTTTTGCGTTAAAGTTTATAAGACCTCATATTCTAAAGACTCTTCGATAGATTTCATTCATATTTGGCCTGATGGTAGATATAGGTCTAAAGATTTTATCAGCACCATCCCCACCCCGGGGGATGACTCAGAATTTTCATAAAAAAGTCAAAATTTTTGTGTTTAAGTTTATATAGCTATATCATAGAGGAATTTCATTTATATTTGACATGTTGGTAGATATAGGTCTACAGTTTTACTCAGCACAATCCCCACCCCGGGTTTGACCTTGAGGTCAAGGTCACAGACTCAGAATTTTCATATAAAAGTAAAAACTTTTGCATTTAAGTTTATATAGCTATGTCTTCAAGACCTTTAGTTGAATTTCATTATCCCATGACTGATAGGTTTAGAGGATATAGCTATCAACAAGGAATCTGTTTGTCTGTCTGTCCATCCATAGACACATTATTATTATTATTTTTTTTTTTTTGTATGTTAAATTTTATTGATGATATTTTGCTTGTTACAAATTACTTCCACAGGATCTGAGCTCTCCTTGGAGTAAACAATTTATTTTTACCAAAAAAATCAATTTCTTTCCATTCATCCATGTGTACTGCCATCATTCTCAGTGCATTTATTTCTTTTTCTAAGAAGCATAGACGCATTATTCATTCGTACTTTAGTTTAGTCATAGGGTGAAAGTTTTTACGTTAAAGTTTATAAGACCTTATATTTTTTTGAAAAACCTTTGATGGATTTCATTCATATTTGGCCTGCTTGTAGATATAGGTCTAAAGTTTTTATCAGCACCGACCCTACCCCTTGGTTCGTACTTTAGTTTCCTCGTAGGGTCAAAGTTTTTGCGTTCAAGTTTAGAAGACCTCATATTCTAAAGACTCATTCATGGATTTCATTCATATTTGGCCTGATGGTAGATATATGTCTAAAGATTTTATCAGCACCATCCCTACCCCATGGGATAACCTTGGGGTCAAAGTCATGGACTTAGAATTTTCATAGAAAAGTCAAAATTGTTACGTTAAAGTTTATATAGCTATATCATCGAGACCCTTTGATGAAGTTCATTTATATTTTACATGATGGTAGATATAGATCTAGAGTTTTACTCAGCATGATCCCCATGCCTTGAAGAATTTTTAGACTTAAAAGAATTTTCATATAAAAGTAAAGATTTTTGCATTTAAATTTATTTCGCTATATCATCAAGACCTTTTGTTGAATTTCATTATCTACCAACCGATAGGTTTAGGGGATATAGCTATCAGCATGGAATCCATCCATCCGTCCATCCATCTGTCTGTCTATAGATGCATTATTGTGCACCACATAATTCCTATACCCTTTGAGCTATTTTCACGAAACTTTGTTAGGTTGTAGAAGGCATTGGGTAGGGTGTTGGGTACAAGAACTCTAACTGACTTGATCCATGAGTTATCTCCCCTACAAAAATTGTAAAATATTGTACGAACCTTAACTTTAAAACCTTTTAAGATATTTTCATGATACTTCACCAATATGTAGAGGACATTGAGTAGGCATATCACATTCAAGAATGACAACTCTGACTCGGTTCTGGAGTTATCTCCCTTGGTAATTTAAATCACGTGTGGGCAATAATTCTAAAAATTCTTTAAGATACTTTTGTGATACTTTGCTAATATGTAGAGGACATTATGCATGTCACATTTAAATTTTCATTAAAATTTATATAGCTGTATTATCAAGACCCTTTCATTGGTTTCATTAATATTAAGCATGATGGTACTATAGGTCTAAAGTTTTTCTCGGCACCATTCCTAAGCTGGGGCATGGCTTTTAAGTCAAGGTCACAGACTTTTCATACAAAGTCAACGTTTTTGCTTATTATAAAGACTGATGATTTCACTGGTATATGGTGATAGTTATAGGGCTAAGGTTTTATTTAGCTCGATCCCTGCATCTGTGCCTGACCTTTGAGGTCAAGGGCTTCACATAATGTGTGATTCAATTCTTTCAATGTTATAACATATAGCATACAACTGCTATCTCCAGAGTCAAAGCTACACACTTTGTGCTCTTTAAAAAGTGGCGGTACCTCTGGTCGGGGGTATACATGCCCCACTGGGCACTTTGTCTAGTTCAAGGTCAATTTAGGTCTCGTAGACTTTTGTATGGTAAATAGCAAAACAATGGATATTTAGGTAAATAAGCAAAACAATGGATATTTAGCTCACCAGAGCTGAAAGGCTCTGGGGGAGCTTATAGGATAGTCAGTGGTCCCTTATCCATCTTTGTTGGTGTCATTGTCATCAACACTTGAGCTCTGGTGAGAGTAGTAGCCCATTGGCCTCTTGCCTTTTTTTTTTCTCAAAATTGAATTCTGAGTTCAAACTAATTACCCCACTGTGCACTTTTAAAGTTTTTTCTAAATTACTGGAAAAAAATGCTGTAAAATATCCTAATAAGTACAAACTTCAAAGGAACATGAGCAGAGTACTTCCTGAGGGGCTTATTTAATGCTGCATATATGTGATATGTGTTCAGATTATGTCCTCCCCTTCCAAACGGTGGGGGGACATATTGTTTTTCGGACAGATCCCGTTGGCATTGGCGCCAGCTTAGGCATCAAACTTCTTGTCCACTCTTTAATTTGAATACCCTTTGAAATATTTTGATGGTACATGTACTTGGTAGAAATGTAGAACAGGAAGAGACAATGTGTCAGATACAAAAATCACAACTCTGTCTTTCTTACTTTTGGTGTTATCTCCCTTTGTTATATTTGACAGTAATTATGCATTAATTTAATGTCCACTCTGTAAGTCTAATAACGTTCGGAATATTTTTATAATACTTGGTAGAAATGTAGAACAGGATGAAACGACACGTTATGTACAAGGATGACAACTCTGCCTTTCTTACTTTTGTTCTGTTTTTGAATTTAATTCTGAATATTTTGATGGTATTTGGTAGAAATGTAGAACAGGGCGAGGCGACATGTCTCATACAAGAATGACAACTCTGCCATTCTTCCTTTTGGCATTATCTCCCTTTGTTATATTTTACAGTGATGATGCATTGATTTTGTGTCAGCGATGTAAGTTGAATACCCTCTGGAATATTTTATGATACTTAGTAAAAGTGTACATTGTAGAACAGGATAAGACAATGTCACATACAAGAATGACAACTCTGTCTTACTTACTTTTGGATTTATCTCCAGTTGTTTTGTTTTTGAAATTGATTTCGTGTGCACTCTGTAATTAAAATACCCTTTGGAATATTTTGATGGTATTTAGTAGAAATGTAGAAGAGGACGAGATGACTTGCCATTTACAAGAATGACAACTCTACCTTTCTTACTTTTGGCGTTATCTCCCTTTGTTATATTTGACAGTGATTATGCATTGATTTTGTTTTTATGAAACTTGGGAGAAATGTAGAACAGGATAAGACAATATGTATAGTACAAGAATGACAACTTTGCTTTCATATTTTTGGAGTTATCTCCCCTTCTTGTGTAGGAATTTGATTTTGTGCTCTGTAACTCCAATACCCTTTGGATTATTTCAATTTTACTTGGTAGAAATGAAGAACAGGGCAAGACTAACAGATTGTGCTCAAGAATGACAATTCTTGCTTTCTTACTTTGGAGTTATCTTACCTTCTTGTGTTTGAATATGATTTTGTTTCCTCTCTGTAACTCTATATCCCTTCACAATATTTTGATAATACTTGGTAGAAATGTAGAATAAGACAAGACAACTTGTTGGTCACCTACAAGAATCACAACTCTTACAGGATTGTGTTGGGGGATGGGGGGAGGGGGAAAGGGGGGGGGGGGGGCATGGGGGGCTAGGACATTGCAAAAACTTTTCTAGTTTCCTTTATAAAAGCATATATTGTGGGTACTCATTTGAATTACCTTGCTCATCTTGTCAAGGTAATTCAGATTAGTACCCACAATACATGCTATTATAAAGAAGTAGATAATATAACACAGACTGCAATCTGAAGCCTTCGAAATTGCTTGACTGTGTGCTTATAGGGATGTGTGGTAATTAGGTCAAATACAGTACCTGTTAAATGGATAAAATATTTGGACAAGCACTTCTGAGCAAAAAGTATAGACCCAGATAAAACTATTTGATCAGGGTCTATACTGTTTGCCATTCTATCAGTACTTTAAAGACACGTCAAAGGCCAATCAAACAGACTTGGTAAAATTTATGCAAATTATGGTGTGGATTTGAAATGTATTTGGTAATTATGGTATAATTTAATACAAAAAATGTAAAAAAAAATCCCTACCTGGCCTACCTATTTGTAGTTCACCTGAGCAAATGCTCAGGGTGAGCTACCGTGATAACCTGCTTTTTTTTCCTTTGTCTTCTGTCATCAACAATTAGTTTGTTTATGCTCTAGAGGTCACAGTTTTGACCCAGTCTTAATGAAACTTGCTCAGAATGTTTGCCCCTATAAAATCTGGGCCAAGTCTGAAACTGGGTCACTTGAGGTCAAAAACTAGGTCAGATCAAAGGTAAATCTTGTTCACACTCTAGAAGTCACATTTTTGAAGTAATCCTCATGAACCTTGCTCAAAATGTTTATGTTAGTGATTTCTAGATCAAGTTTGAAACTTGGTCATTTTGGTTAAAAACCATGTCACTAGGCCAAATCAACCTTGTTAACACTCTAAAGGTCACATTTTTTAAGTAATCTTCATGAACCTTGCTAAAATATTTTTTCTTTATGATATCTAGGTAAAGTCCAAAACTGGGTCATTTGGGGTCAAAAATTTGGTTACTTGGCCAAATCAAAGGAAACCTTTGTTAACACTCTAGAAGTCACATTTTTGAAGTTATCATCATGAATATTGCTCAAATGATTAGCTTGATGATTTCTAGGTCAAGTTGGGAACTGGATCACTTATGACCTATATTTCATAGTCCAGTGACTTTCTCAAGTTTTTTCCATTTACGTCAGTTTATCAGTAACTACTGATACTTGGAGCTTGCATACATCTTAGCATGGCCTCTTAAATGCAGTCATCCATATTTGACCTATAATTTAAGGTAAGTTTCTCAGTGTCTATTGGTCCTACAGCCAATGATACTTAGCTCATGCATACATCTTAGCATGGTTTCTTGAGTGCAGTCATCCATATTTGATATTTCATGATCCGTTAGACATGCTATATTGTCTTACTTGTTAATATAATCATCATGAATCTTGGTCAGAATGTTTACCTTGATCATTTCTAGGTCAGGTTTTTCTAAGTACAGTTTTCTAACATGTTACTTTGACCGTGCGCCTTGGGTCAGTTAAAGTTTAATTACTTTATGAGGAATTAACACCATTTTAAGCTATTCTACTACCCCCCTTCTTTATCTTTAGATGAATTTAGTTTATACTGGTATGGTAATAGATACTGGTCTCAAAGTTTTAGCAGCAGCATCAGCTCTCATGACCATAACCTTGGGGTCAAGGTCACAGACTTAGAACTTTTATGTTAGTTTTTGCATTTAAGATTTTTGATAATTATTTGGTTGCCTTTACATGAATTTGGTATGGTGATAGATATTGCTTTAAGTTTTTATCAGCAACCTCAGGACCTATAACCATGACCTTGGGGTCAAGGTCACAGACTTAGAATTTTAATGTTAAAGATTTTGCGTTAAAGTTTTTAGGAGCTCGTTTCTTCTTTACCATTTGATGGATTCAGTTCATACTTGCTGAGGTCAGAGATACATGTCTAAAAATTTTATCAGCAGCATCAGCTCCCATGACCATGACTTTGTTTCTTTTATGGGTCTGAAAATTTGCCTTTGCGCAACTAAGTCAAAGCGCGACTTCCAGTGAGCTATCCTGTGGCGCAACAGGTATTGTTCATTTTACTATTTATTTAATTATTTTCTTTATTTCTTCTTATTAATCGTAACACTTCTTCCCACCTGGCAGTCCCTACTGATGAAATAACTTTATTATAACTGAAACTACATTTTGTTCATTTATTCTGTTTTACTTCAATTTAAATTAAAAAATATGTCTATCTGCTCCTTCTCTCTCTATAGCTAACACAAGACTCTCCAACACAACTCCCAGCATCCCAGACACAGCCTCATTCTTAAACCAGACAAACCATTCTTATCTCTCTTTTCATTGGATATATAGATAGATGTATCTGATATGCCTTACCTGTCTACCTAATATGGACAGACCTTAGTTAATGATAAGACCAGGCTGAGGCTGTCAGTCATTGACCACATATTAGACTCTTCTACACAGAGAAAGACACAAGTGCTGAGTCCCTATTTAATATTGACCACCTTATCAGAATACTTGATTCGAAATATCATTTTGAATATAAACTTATAATTCTGAAAGTGGTTTCATGTATATTGCTGAATATGAATTTTAATAGTTTTAAAAACTTTAAAATATAATGATATTAATTAAATTTTCATGAGCATAATTAAAGTTATTATTACTTTTAATTACCCTGGTGATATAACCCAAAACACACATATCGTTTTTGCTTGCCCTAAGCATTTATTATTCTGTCTAATAGTAACTCATAAATATTGAATTAGTTTTTGAATATTTGAAAGATGCAGGAATAACAATAATAATAAAAAAAAGTCATATAGTTTTTGAAATAACAATAGGTCCCTCTATATGGTGTTCCTAAAATTTAGAACAGTACAGTAAATGTTCTAAAATTTCAAACACTTTATTCCATACATTTTCAGTCAAAATTTGCTTTCTATGCAGTTGTTTCTGAAAATGTTTAAAATGTTTAGTGGGATAGCAAACATTGTAGATCATGATCAGGAGCAGTTTGATCTGAGTCTGCACTGTTTGCATATACCTTTTTCTCAGAAACTTTGTATACGAAATTTTAGGACATTTATTGTATAATTATTTCCAGATGTTGGATTAATTTTGTACATTGAGAAATATGATTCTTTTTTCAAGTTTGTTATTTTATATAATTCTGGGTTTTGCAGGTATTTATATACAGACAAACTGGACTTTACTAATTGGAGGGAAACTCTTCACTTGGCCAATAAATATGAAGTAAAACCATTGATTGAGAAGATCTTTGATGAGAAAGTTAGCAGAGAGCCACCAGACACATTCTGTCATCTAGTGAAGAATTGCCGTAATCTAGATGGATATTTAGAGTATAGGTGTTTGAAATATGTATTTGACAATCAGAAAGCAATCTTTGAATGTGACTCATTTTATCATTTGCCTCATTCATTTGTATACCAAGTAGTCTCCAGTGAGTACTTAGTTCTTGATGAAAATCTAATTTACTCTGCCTTATTTATGTGGGCAGAAAAAGTATGCTATGAGAGACATCTAGAGGGATCTGGGATTAACAAAAGACAGGTTCTGGGTGTTATACTGAATGAAATTCGTTTTCCATTACTTCCACAAGATTTTTTCACAGATCATGTGTCAGAGCAGGGTCTCTTAGATGATTCTGATGAAGTAAAAATACTGAAGCATTACCTTCACCCCAAGAAAGCAGTTGGGGCAGATTTCAAGTTTAAGACAGAACCCAGGAAAGCACCACAAACTGCTTATCTCTACTCTCCATTTTTACATGAAACCTGGCGATCAGAATTTGGGCAAGACAGTACCGGTAGTGAAGGTAAATCATCTGTCTCTACTGCATCAGAAGAGATTAGAAGTGATGATGTTGATTCAAAGGAAGATAGAACAATATCAACAGAGCCCACTTCTAGCACTGGAGCATGTTTAATAGATGGGTTACCAATGGTGAGAAAGTCAGACGAGGATTTCTCCATTGACTATACTACAATGAATGATCTAGAGACAGGTTTGTGGACCTTGGAGAGGTTCAGCCCTACAGATATAAATGCTGGCTGGGGCTACAAGAAAGAAACAGCGGATGCTATAGCTATAACCAGCTCCAGAGATATTGCTTTAGTCTCCATGCAGATTTACGGGATTGAAGCTGGAAGAAAAATGAAGGGAAGGCTTGTGATATATAAAGATAATATAGAAGGGTGGTCGCAAGACTTTTCATTTCCTTGTAGTAAAGAGAAAAGGATTTATGGAGTGTTTATGAAGCCTTTGGTGAAATTCATTGCTAATCAAGAATACCACATTGTTCTAGATGTTGAAGAGGGGGTGAATGGTTCCTATGGGAAAGGTGGAAAATCACAAGTGAGTCTGGGTATAAAGGATGAAGAGGTGACTTTCAGCATTAGATCAAGTAAATATTCCACTAATCACACTGATGTGTCAATGGGACAGATAATGGGTTTCCAGTTTAAGATTTACAAACCTGTCGAATACAAATATGGACTAAAAATAATAAAAGGGAACTAATACATTCTCAAAGGGAAATTACTATGAC
The DNA here is from genome assembly GCA_964016985.1 of Anodontia alba. Classification (NCBI taxonomy): domain Eukaryota; kingdom Metazoa; phylum Mollusca; class Bivalvia; order Lucinida; family Lucinidae; genus Anodontia; species Anodontia alba. The sequence continues at coordinate 11,301,428 of OZ024830.1, read as the reverse complement.
AAAGCACTTTTTGCTTCTCTGATAATTTAAAGGTTCCATATTCCTCAAAAATAGACATTTTTTTATTCAAGGAAGGTTTAATAAATTGATATATAGTATTAATATGATCATAAAATATAGCATTTCACAGCCTGTAAAATTTCAGTTGGTCTCCCATTTTTGAACTGGATCAAAAATTAAAAGATTTTTATTGTATCTCTGAATTAATGTTGGCAACATTAATTCAAAGATAGGATAAAAAGTCTTTTCATTTCAAGAATGAGAGACTAACTGAAATTTTACAGGTTGTCAGTTGCCACATTTTATGATTGTATTAATACCATATAACAATTTATTAAACCTTTCTTGGATAAAAAAATTGTCTATTTTTGAGGAATATGAAGCCTATTTTTAAATTGGGGGACTGCTTTTTAACCCTTTGACTCCTGTTTCCTAAGTGGACTATTCCATCATTGAATTTGGATACATCCATTGTTGGAAGTAAGGGTGCTGGTAATAAATTAAGGCTAGAATGGCAAACATCTCATCTGAATCTACACTGTTTGCAAAGGTAAATATTTGGTCTACAGGACTGAAAGGGTTAAAGAAAGAATTTCCTCCCTCCCCAAGGGCAATAGTATACTCTCTCTGGGAACTGCCCTGAATCTAAAGGGAAGCTATCTTTTCTACTTAACAGTTTTCTCCCCTGAAACTGTGTCACTTCCTCGTAAGTAGACTGTGTAGGGAGTGAAAATGGAGTGACCTGGTATGAACAGTAAGTGTAATAGAGTCAATCAGTGCCTTGTGAAGACTGTTTCTTGGTTGTGGTCTTTCTTGATTCTCAATACTGTCGACTCTCTTTATTTTGACCTTGCTCCTCGAATGACTGCTTATCTCTGCTAACATGGAAATCTAACAACAGCTAACAAAATATTATGGAAAAGAGGAGAAATTTCTCCTAAGGAGCAATTTCTCCTCTTTTCCACAATATTTTCCATATATTCATTTGTCATATATGGCTGTTCGATTTATTTTTTCCTCAATTCTGCAAATCTGATATGTCGAGGTGCGGACATCTCAAAGTATTTCAGAGAGTCCCTTGGACTTTGAGATAATGAGAGTCAACTGTATTTGTTTATTTCCATTTAGTACCACAATGTATGTTTTTGTCGTGTAACAGATTCTTGATTCCCCTATCATATTCATCATAATCAGATTTTTTATTAACGTGCAGGTATAGGGGCAGCATCCACATCAGTGAGCCCCCTTCCAGATAGCTGGCTTGCTGCACGCATGGCAGATCTCACACCAGATCTCCAGGTACATCTATCATGAGGGTTGATAGCCGAGAGCTTCCACTCTCTGCAATCCCTCTCTGTCAGCTGCTTCCATGTCATTTTGGGCCTCCCAGGCCCACGCTTTCTATCAACTTGTATGTGAAAGGCTGCACCATTGGAGCGTTCCACATGTCCATACCATCAGAGTCTTCTCTCCTTCAGAATGAGGTCCAGATCCTCTATGCCAAGCTGCACAAGTAGCTCATCGGACCTGGTGGTGACAGTGTCTTGCGGCCTGACATTGCAGATCTGTCTAATCATTGCCCTGTCATTTTGCTGCAGACGCTGGAGGTTTGGCTTTGTCAATGGCCAAGTCTCGCTGGCATGGAGCATTGCGCTCCGCACACAAGAGCTGTACATACGGCCACGTGTTTTGAAAGAAAGAGAGATGGCATGAAGAGAGGACTGGTAGCAGATCCTTGAACTTCTTCCAGATGGTTTTCACACGTGTTGTGGTTGAAAGTTCACAGCCACCTGCTGCTGAGAGCATGTCTCCTAGGTAGCAAAAGGAAACTACCACCTCAATCTTGTCAGGTCCGACCTGGACTTCCTTCTGTGGTCTGCTATCCAAGGGGCGTGCAGTTCCCTGGCACCGTGTACATCTGTAGTCAGGGTCCTTTTTCAAGTGCTAGAGCCCACTGCATTTCTTGTGTACCCAGTGCTTGCAGCCATTGCAGAAGATGCTGTTGCTGCCCACTCCAGTGCGACAGACAGTGCATGTATTCAAAAAATAATTTTTGGTCTTTCTGTAGACTTGAAGCCCATTCTGATATTTTCGAGAATTGAGTTCCACCGGCCTTGGTGGCTGAGTTGGATGTGTGTCTGACTGGCAATCAGGAGGTTGCAGGTTCGACCCCGCTGGGTCGGCAGCATTTTTTCATGGAGATATATCATGAAATATTTTTTACGGTCATTCTCTCCCTTCTGCTGATTCAAGAAGTGCAGTTGTAAGTTTCTGGCAAAAGATTGTGCACAATACTGGTTAACCGCTTCGAGGACTAAACCTGTCCAGTAAAAGTGTAGTAAAGTAAACTGACAACACTCGAGTTGACTGGGTGGTAAAACCTTAAAACAAACAAAATTGTTCCACCTAGACTTGATGGCTGCTCCCGTGGGTTCAGTTCTTTTCTAATTGATCCATCATAAATCTAGTAAAAGGAAGTATTGGAAGTAATGTTTGGTTAGTTTTGCACCAAAACATACCATGTGGGTACTCAGTTGAATTCTTAATGGGATAGGCAATGTTGGCAAAGAATACATCTGAGATGAATGATCTAGATATTAGATAAGCCATGTAGTTTGATGCAGCTTTGATCAAAATCAGATAAAAACTAAGAGGGATAATAAATTTCAAATATATTCAAATATGTTATCAAGAGCATCACCATTTTGAATATTTAATAAGGTTCTAAATATTTCCATAAAATCAAATTAAATCTTCCTTCTGACAGAAAACAATACATTTTTCAAACTAAATTAACCATAGTTCTGCTGAACCTAGATATGTCCTGCCATTGCAAACAGTGTAGATCAGATCAGTTAGCTTCTGAAGATGCCAACTGATCTGAATCACAACTGTTTGTCATCAAGTATGTGAATTTGTATCAACCACCTGGATCAAGTAATCTGATTTTGGGATGAAAATTAGAAGTGGGTGTTGCATCTAAATTTATTCAGCATGACAAGTGTTAATTTATATCTAGAGAAGAAGCTATATATACAAATATAAAGTAATTATACCCCCGGCATACAAAGTATACAAATGGGGGTATATAGTTTTTGTCTTTTCTGTGTGTCTGTCAGTCTGTCTGTCAGTCTGTTAACATTTATTTTGTGTCAAAGATATGTCAGGAACTACTTTACGTAGAAACTTGACATTTTAGACAATTATACCCCCGGCATACGAAGTATGCAAATGGGGGTATATAGTTTTTGTCTTTTCTGTGTGTCTGTCAGTCTGTCTGTCTGTCAGTCTGTTAACATTTATTTTGTGTCAAAGATATCTCAGGAACTACTTTAACTAAGAACTTGAAATTTTGTACACATGACAAGTATGACTAGTTGTATTGTGGGAAAGAAAATAAGGGCCATGGGGCCAGGTCCCTTAGAGTTATTTCCCTTTGTTGTTCTGGCTATACTGATGGCCATGGCATTTATTTTGTGTCAAAGATATCTCAGGAACTATTTTACCACAAACTTGAAATTTTGTACACGTGACAAGTATGACTAGTTGTTTTGTGGGAAAGAAAATAAGGACCATGGGGCCAGGTCCTTTAGAGTTATTTCCCTTTGTTGTTCTGGCTATACTGATGGCCATGGCATTTATTTGTCAAAGATATCTCAGGATCTACTTTACCTAGAAACTTGAAATTTTGTACACATGACAAGTATGACTAGTTGTATTGTGGGAATGAAAATAAGGGCCATGGGGCCAGGTCCCTTAGAGTTATTTCCCTTTGTTGGTCTGACTGTACTGATGGCCATGGCCAGGGGTATTAGTGAGCATATGCTCACTTCATGGTCTAGTTATTGTTGCAAATATTATTTGATCTCTAGTAGTGGAGGAGATATCCTTTCTTTCAGGAACATCTTTCTTTCTTTTCCCTCCTTATGTATCATTCTGATACCAACCATGTACCCATAGCACCATATAAGAGGGGTATCAAGATAAATAGCTTTCTTATTTCGCCACAAAAACATATGATCCAGCCCATGACAAATCTACAATATGACCTGTGTGACAAGTTTTACTGTACGTTTCGTCATGCGCTGGCTCATGTAGTTCCTCAGGTCTTAACCCTTGTCCTGCTGAATAAATTAAGATGCCACTCCCTTTTCTAATTTTCAGCCAATCAGATTACTTGATCCAGATTGTTGAAATAAATTCACATACTTAATGGCAAACAGTGCAGATCCAGATCAGTTGGCTTCTTCAGAAGCCAACTGATCTGGATCTACACTGTTTGCAAAGGCAGGACATATCCTGGTTCAGCAGGACTAGGATTAAGTTTTTCCCCACTTCTGAGGTTTTTAATTCTTTGCATGCCAAATTTTATCAACATGCATGAATCAGACAGTTCTACAGTACCTGAGCTTCTCCAAATGAAAAACTACTTTGTGACATGTGACCAGTATAGACACAGGTCAGCCTCAGAGGATATGTTAAAATATTTAATGTTGAGTGCAGGAAAAGGGCTTCTTTGCCACATGTGTGCAACAAAGTCCTAAATCAGATTGCACATTGAAACAGTCAGATCGGTTTTGTACAAATATAGTCAAATCATCATATTAAACTCTGAGCTGACACAGCAGACATACAGTTCTGATTAATTTGTGTCAGGCCATATGCACATGAATATGGGCATCTGAAGAAGTAATTGTACATGTTTTACACATGTCGAGGGTTGAGCGCAAGACTAGCGTAACTCAGATGGTTGTTTTTCCCCAAACCTAATCTCCTCACCATGAAGGCATTATGAAGATTACAACATTTCTTTCTGTAAACAATGAAAATTTAGGTGCCATTGCTCGTATGAGCAATGGCACCTAAATTTGCATTGTTTACAAAGGGGTCCAAGTGGCCCCTAAACAAGGGTTTCAAAAATATGTTTGAGTTACAATAGTCTTGCGCTCAACCCTCGATGTGTGTAAGTCAATGTGCATTGTTTGTTTGCAAGTGTATTTGCTACATCAGACTTGATATGTCATAGATAAACCATGATTATTGTTGAGGTTTTGTGTATACTGTAGCTGATACCATAGTTTGGTGACCTTTCACTGTCTAACCCCAAACAAGGCGGAGCTGAGTTTGGGTCAGACAGTGAAAGGTCACCAAACTATGATTTAATTTACAGTATTCCCAAAACAGGGACAATAACAGGGTTTATCTGTTTTAACCAATGTATAGAACTGTTTTTTTTTCTTGCTAGATTAGTTTTATTCATTTAGTATTTCTTTTTCTTCTTTTTGATTATTTTTTATTATTTTTTTTTTTGTATATTTCTATGGTGAAGAGGTAACACCTGGTCTGATGCAATGCTAGATCTATTGACCTTGTGTACTATGTTAAAAAATGGTCCAACACCCCACCTTTTTTAGCTCACCTGAGCTCTGCTCAGGATGAGCTATTGTGATCACTTTTCGTCCGTCCGTCCGTGCGTCCGTCCGTTAACATTTTCAAACGACTTCTCCTCTGAAGCCGCTGAGCCAATTTTGCTCAAATTTCATATGGGGCCTCCTTAGGGTGGGGGAACCAAAAATTGCTAAAATGGTCGCGGTCCGTTGACCAAGGTGGCCGCCACGCCCATATATGGTAAAAAACTTTAAAAATCTTCTTCTCCAGAACCGAGAATGCCTTGGGGCTGAACCTTTGCAGGAATCATCGGGGACGGGAGGTCTGCCAAAATTGCTAAAAGAATTGTCATACGTTGACATTTGACCTTTTTACGGCAAGGTCAAGTGTGCTTCCCTATGCATTTGTATGGGAAAAACCTTTAAAAATCTTCTTCTCCAAAACCGATCATGCTTTATGGCTGAATCTTTGCATATATCATCGGGAACGGGAGGGCTACCAAAATTGCTAAAATAATGGTTGTACATTGACATTTGACCTTTTTACGGTCAGGTCAATTTTGCTTCCTTATGCATTTGTATGGGAAAAATGTTCAGAATTTCAAACAACTCTCCTCTGGAGCCTCTGGGCCAATTTTGCTCAAATTTCATATGGAGCCTCCTTAGATAGGGGGAACAAAAGATTGCTAAAATGGTCACGGTTCGTTGACCAAGATGGCCGCCATGCCCATATATGGTAAAAACCTTTAAAAATCTTCTTCTCTAGAACTGAGGATGCTTTGGGGCTGAATCTTTGCATAAATCATCAGGGACAGGGGGTCTACCGAAGTTGCTAAAATAATGGTCATACATTGACATTTGACCTTTTTACGGCAAGGTCAAGTTTGCTTCCTTATGCATTTGTATGGGAAAAACAATTTTAAAATCTTATTCTCCAAAACTGAGGTTGGCTTGTGACTGAATCTTTGCATATATCATCTGGAACAGGCGGTCTACCAAAGTTGCTAAAATAATTGTCGTACATTGACATTTAACCTTTTTACGGCGAGGTCAAGTTTGCTTCTGTATGCATTTGTATGGGCCTCATACATTTGTATGGAAAAAATATTGATAATTTCAAATGGCTTTTCCTCTGAAGCTTCCGGGCCAGTGTTGCTGAAATTTCATGCGGAGCCTCCTTGGGCAGGAGAATGAAAGATTGCTAAAATGGGTATGGTCCATTGATCAAAATGGCTGCCATGCCCATATATGGTAAAAACCTTTAAAAATTTTCTTCTCCATAACCAAATAAGCCCTGGGTCCTAATCTTTGCACAAATTATGGGGGACAGGAGATCTACCAAAATTGCTAAAATGATGGTTCTATGTTGACATTTGACCTTTTTACCTCCAAGGTCAAATTTGCTTCCCCATTTGTATGGGCCATATACATTTATATTGAAAGTATCGAAGTGACTTGTAGATCAACAGTAGTTAAAATTGTTCTGATTGGAAATCTAAGATGGCCATCATCTGGTTTATATTTATAATATTTCCCTGCCACTGTGCTGTTTACATGTATAAAATCATGATTCTTCAGAAACCACTTAGCCAATTTCCAACAAATTTCACATTGATCCTTCTGTTGAAATGTGATTGATAGTTTATTCAAATGATCATGCTCCATTGACTGTCAGGCCCATATATTCTTCAAAACTAAGAACTGCTCAAATGATGATATTTTCATTAGTTGCGATGATAGGATTGGAAAAATGTTGCATAACATCTGCATGTCTGCAGTGGCTATGTCACTCAGGTGAGCGAACCGTGGCCCATGGGCCTCTTGTTTAATTAAACTGACTGAAGTAATACTGCTAAAATCTGATTGGTTGTATTTCCTGACTGGCCTCTCAATCAAAAGAAATTACATCAGCATCTTAGCGTGGTCATATTTTGGTGCAGTCTGGAAGACCAACAGTAAAGCGCTAACAACTAATAACCCTGAAACTTATTATCTCCCCCTGATTGGCACTATAAGAGATCATATACATCAACGTATATCTAAGTTTTAGATGAGATCAAAATTGCAAGAAATTTCAACTAAAAAACAGCACATCCCAAACCCAGAACCAGAACTTATGGCCTCCCAAGAAATAAGGAAAGTCTGAGTAAGAAAAGATAAAAGCAGGCCAGCCTAGGTAACTCACCCCTAGGGGACTGTGATAAAGTTAAAAATTTAGACAGAGGAGATAAAAATTCTAAACTTACAGAGAATACTCTGTTAATGGCACAATCGGATCAGGAAGAGTGTACTCAAATTACCCCAGGGTTGATGTGTTGTTAAACCCCAACATAATTAATATACCCTGCCTGGAAGAGGCGGGAAGAACGTACATCACTGTGTCCACCCATCCTCACATATATAAGGCCCACCCCATCACAACAAAATGAGCAAAATTACCCTTACTCAAGCAATATAAAGCTCCAGCTACTCCCATGGGTGTAGCTTAACCCATGTACTCCATAGAAGACAGGATTCCCTAACACCTCCAGACTGATCAGGATACACTGGATGCTGCCGTGGAGATTTGACGCAGAAAGAATGACAACTCCATTACCCAGACCTTGCATACAATACAAATCTTCAATAATTCTTCCCCTTTTTCCTCTCGCTGATTTGACTAATGCAAAGAAGACGGACGACACAAAAATTTAACAGATGCTAGACAACGCACGGATGCAGGTGCAGGGGTTGTGCCTGTTACGGTTTCGTACCCTGGGATCCCCTGCACTGAAGAAGTAAACCGAAACAACAACAACATGCTTGGTCAGCTGCAGCTTTGGTCATTATAAAATATTCCAGACAGACTTCTGGTTTTATGTGTTTTATTCAACAAAAACTGAAAGTGTCATTTTTAATTAGAAAGTTGCTCAATGCAGAAATAATTGTAAAGTTTCTTTAATCTTTACCACTCTCTGGGCAATTTCAGTGGACAATATATTTTTATGATACTTTTACTATTTTTTCCAGCTAACAGAATTTTACATTTCATGCAAACTGTCTCTGTTGGAGACAATTTGCATGAAATGTCAAATCCTGTTTCCTGGGAAAAAATATTTTAAAATGTCGTCTGCTGAAAATTGATGCTTAGCAGCTTGGGCAATTTCAGTGGACAACATATTGACACTTTTCTTATTTTTTTCCAGAAAAAAACAAACAAAACAATTTGACATTTCATGCAAATTATGCAAATTGTCTCCAGACAATTTGAAAGAAATGTCAAATGACTCCTGGGGAAAATAAGAAAAATATTTGTAAATGTTGTCTGCTGAAAATTGATGCTTAGCACTCTGGGTAAAAAATTCAACATACAACATTTTGGAATATTTTTCTTATTTTTTTCAAGAAAATAAAAAAAACATTTTTTTGTTTGGTTTTTTTTTGAGAAAAATAATATGAATTTAATAGATCCATGCATCCAAATTATCATCACATGCTTCATAGGTGGGTTGGCCAGATCTAACTGAATTATACACTGCATGAATTGTGATATAACGTCCAAGTCAACAATATTTCAGTAGTTTAGAGAAATTGCCTCCAAATTTGTGGGACTTTTACCCGACCCGATCACATGAATTTGGGTCCTGCTTAGTTACTAGCAGCTCTGCCATGGAGGCTTTAGGCAGCCCATCTATTTCGCGGGCCCCAATGTGTGGGGGCCATGCTTTCCGAATACTGAAAACTAGTGTAAGCCGATGGCAGGTACAATGACAGTACACTTTCTTGCGCTTACCTGAAATTTTACTGCTTCAGAATTTTTTTTTCTAAAGATTTTTGACTGTTTGTGCGTTTTTTGTCTTTGTTTTTTTTTGGTCTTGTTTTTCTTTTCTTTGTTTTTTTTTTAATTTTGCGAGTCTACATATTATGAAAAGCAGGAAAAAAACAACAAACAAAACAACAAAACAAAACGTTAAAAATAACAATTTAAGAACCAGTCGAACAAACACATTATTGTGTCGAAGTTTTTTACAGATTATCACGTGAAAAGAGCGTTAAGTTTATGTGTTATCTAAAAATCTACATCAAAGTATACCTTATGCACTAAACGAATCATGCTTAGTTTGTAAATAGATGGAGAATGGATAGAAATAAAATTCGAAGTGGAGACAAAATTCAAAATGGCAGCGATCGCAAATTTTGTAGGCTGACATCATGTCTCATGATTCAACCCCTTGCAATTGGAATACTTGGCGTTATTGGCGGTTTGTTGCTATTATCGGCATGGCCGCAGTGTCAATAGCCTCTGCCAAAACACGGAACGCTTATTGTTTTTCAGGATAAGCACCGAACCACCCAAGCATTTGTTGGACCATCACAGTTTTGGTCACACACATCACTTGTCACATAGTTAGTCTATAGTAGTGCATCTGCACGCCGAACCGCTTTGGGGTTCGGGTTGGACACACTTATCATCAATTTTACATCTGGGGAATTAGCCCGGAGAGTGATAAAGGTTAAGGTACACAACTCCAAAAGATGTGCAGGGATGACAGTCATTCTAAAGTACACCTGTGAGATCTATAAATAAATCATGGTATAGTTTTCAAAACTGAAAATTATCTCATGGTCCAGCTGTGGTATAATTTTCATTTATTGAAAATTAATTTAAGTTTTATTTACATAGAGATAATGGAACATCCATTGGTTAAGTTTTATTTATACCGTGGTTCGTGCGGATGTATGATATTATAATGTACAAGGGCGAGCATACGTGAGCGTACATGTGCAGAACCATGGTATAACTGGTTTATGACATTTTCATGCATGCGACCAACCACATCGCGAGATATGCTGAATGTTGGGAATTTAGGCTACTATGTACTCAGAGAGTTATATATGCACATGTGCACATATAAAAGGGATAGTCTATATATAATTGCATCTGTTTAACACATATGTGCAAGTCAGCGTGTGTTACTTATTTGCAAGCATAATAACTATGGCAAGTGTGATAAAACACTACTCATTCGCAGTTGACATGGTAAAGGTAGGTTTGTATAATTATATATGCCATGTCATGTATATAGGACTCATGATGTAATTGCATAAAAAGTTTATATAATCATACAGTCTGTCATACTAGGGATAAGTTAACCTTGGTCCTGATGAACGCAAATATGCCTTGCCTTTGCAGTGTAAATCCAGATCAGTGGGCTTTGTAAAAGCCAACTGATCTGGATCTACCCTGATTGCCATGAAGTATGTGAATTTGTATCAACAACCTTGATCAGGTGATCTTATTAGCTGAAAATTAGAAGTGGGTGTGGCATTTTAATCCTTGCCAGGCTGAATAAATTAAGATACCATGCTAACTTCTAATTTTCAGCTAATCAGATCATTTGATCCAGATTGTTGATACAAAACACAGTAAATGACAAATAGTACAGATCCAGATCAATTGGCTTCTTCAGAAGCCAAATGATCTGGAGCTAGACACACTTTGCAAAGACTGGGCATATCCGGGTTCAGCTGGACATGGGTTAATTTACTCTGTTCATTAAACAATGTTTCATATCTGTGAATGTGCTTAAGGGTCATGTATGACCTATTGTACATAGGGCTTGAAATGTTTATAAGGTTAATGAAAGATAATGTTGACCTACATTGGCTTAATACACATTTTCTTCTTGGTATTCAAGTTTCGGCCTGGGCCCAGTTGTTCCCAGCTAACGATGTCGTTAGTTAACGATTCATTAAAATTTACATCGAGTGATATGCAAACACTGTATGCTGAAATTTTTTGCTGAAAAAATGCAGTGCAAAAGCTACTCACATTTTTTCAGCAACTGCAAAAGCTACTCACATTTTTTCAGCAAAAAATATCAGAATATTGTATATTGAACCTGCTAAAACAGTTAACGAAATGACCCTTAACGAGCTCGTTAAGCTAACGATGCTTTGAACAACTGGGCCCGGGTTATCTAAATATATGGGCCACATCACATGAAAAAGTGCCTTCGAGCAAATGTGCAGATTCACATTATCCTGCACATGTGCAAAGTCTCATCCTGGCATTTGCTCTCCATTAATTAACCCTTGTCCTGCTGAATCCGGATATACCCTGTTTTGCAAACAGTGTAGATCCAGATCAGTTGGCTTCTGAAGAAGCCAACTGATCTGGATCTGCACTGTTTGCCATCAAGTAAGCAAATTTATAGCAAAAATTTGGTTCAAGTAACCTGATTGGCTGAAAATTAGAAGTAGGTGTGGTATCTTAATTTATTCAGCAGGACAAGGGTTAAAACATTCTATAGTATCCAATGATTCTGTTTGCAGACAGCAAAGGCTGTGCACAGGCTGATCTGGGCCTTCGCTGTCTGCATATGCCTAAAGACATGTTTATGCATGGTGCAGCCCATATAAGGAAAATGCTAATGACTTATGACTGTAAATAGAAAAAAAATATGTGAACGTTGCTATTTCAGGCACTATTTACAGTCATCTGTCAATAGTGAAAATGCGTTTAATTTGCTGTTTGCAGATGTCTGTCAGTAGTGAATACATGTTAACTTCTACAGTCATCTGTCAGTAGTGTTCTGATGTGTTTGTGACTATTGACAAACAACTTTAAATGTAGATGCATCATTGATAGATACAGATGACTGGTCAATGTGCGAGAAGGGCATTCTATATGTAGACATCAGTCTGATCAGGACTTTCTCTGTTCTTCAATATACTTTACAGTAATGATTCTGTAAACAACCAGGGAAAACCCTGACCCGATTGCACAGATTTATAGGCTGATCTATGCCATCACTGCTTTCTTTCTTTCTCTATATACTGCCTTACGCTCATGAGGGCATTCTAGGCAGGGACGCATGTCAAGCGAGAACAGACCGTAAATTAATCTGAAATGAGAAAAGTAAAAGTAAAATAAGTGGATAAAAGATGATAGGTTAAAATAGATTAATGGTGTTTAAAATAAGGTTAAAAACAACTACCTCTGGATCTAAGGCCTTGAATACTGCAGTCTACCAACTGCTTCCCTGAATAAATCAAGGGTTGGTAGACAAACAACATTCTGAGGTAGGGAATTCCACTGGACAATTGTAAAGGGATAAAATGAGTATTTGTAAAAATCATGGCATGTGTGGATCTGTCTGAAAGTCAATGAGTGACTGTGCCTAGAGTTGGAATTCAATAGTTGGATGTAATCTGAGAGTGGTACTGCCACCAGACCATATACAATCTTGTAAAACAAGCAAAGATGCGCGTCTGCCCATTTCTGTTCAAGGGTCCTCCAGCCTAATTCTTGGAGCATGGCTGTCACACTTGACCTGCAATCAAAATTACTTGTGGTCCATCTGGCAGCCCTACGTTGAACCTTTTCCAGCTGGAGTATGTTTCTTTTGGTGTGGGGATTCCAGATAGGGGCTGCATACTCCAGCTCGGGGCGTACAGGTGTGTTACAGGCAGTCTCTCTGATTTTATGGTTTTTTGTTTTGATGTTTCTCTCTCACAAATGGCATAAGATCTCTGTTCACCATTACGAAAACATGCCTATTCAAATATACTGAAAATTTCATCACCAAAAAATAAAGATTTTCAGATAAAAAATTCTGATATTTTTCATATTTCTGCTCAAAACATAGATTGTGGGTACTCGTTAGAACTGCCTCGATGAGGTGGTTCTAACAAGTACCAACAATCTATGTTTTGAGCAGAAATAAGAAAAATAATATTTACCCCTGTAAACCCCAGTTTTACTATATAAAAATGGGGTTTGAGGGGGTCAAAATTATATAGGTATGTTTTCGTTATGCATATCAAGAAAACACAAAGCATTTAAAAACCATTTCATTGCAACATTATATTGTTTATGTAGAACGTTTGTGTGTATGGCAGGGGTTTGGAACTGGAGATTAGTGGTCTTGACATTAAATATAGAATAATAAGATAAAACCCTTTGGGACTGGTAAAAGCTGGTCTTTATAGCAAATAGGTCTTATTTTTGAGTGGTCTTAAAAGCAGAATTTTACTATTTTTTGGCTATCATGTTTTTATGAACTTTACCAATGAATTTTTGTAACAATTTAAAAAGAAAGGTTAAGTTAGAGAAAAAACATTTGCGCTGATTTTTTCAGAGATGTCTCGGACTCCAAACTTTACTGTTGGAGTATTGAAAAATCTTCTTGTACAGAACATAATTATGTCACAGGAAGCATTTCTGATATGTAACCACCTGACTTTATAACCCATTCAAATAAATATGCAAATAGGAAAGGCCCAGCTTTGTCTGTCTGAACAGGGCCATAACTTTTTATGTGGTAGAATCTTGAGTAACCCATGTTTCTCCAGGTGAACCAGGCCCCATTTAGACTGGGCATATATACAAGCCTGGCCTTCTTGTTTACATGTGTGCCACATGAAGTAAAATGTTTTTAAGCATATGCCAAATGTATGTATTAACACTTGTCATGCTGAATAAATTCAGATGCCATGCTCACTTCTAATTTTCAGTCAATTAGATTACTTGATCCAGGTTGTTGATACAAATTCACCAACTTAATGACAAACAGTGCAGATCCAGATCAGTTGATTTCTTCAAAAGCCAACTGATCTGGATCTACAGTTTGTAAAGGCAGGGTATATCCGGGTTCAGCAGGACAAATGTTAACCTTTACCACTCTATGAGCTAATTCAACAAATGATAAATTGATATTTTTCTTATCTTTCCCAGAAAATATGCTTTGACATTTCATGCAGACTGTCTCCTAAGAAGACAATATTCATGTAAGAACAAAAATATTAGGAAGATACTAAGGAAATGTCAGAATCATGAAGCACAGACTTCCTGAGGCACCAAAGAAGAGATGAGGAACAAACAATGGCAAAACAAAAGCAACATATAAAACCTCCGATACACAAACTAAGAAGAATTGCAAAAGACTGCAGCGGAGGAACTGCCTTGGAACGAGGTAAAACCAGTTTTTACTCATGCCAAACCTTAATTACAAGCCTACTTTTTGAGAAAATAAGAAAAATATTCCAAAATATCATCTGCTGAAATATTAACCCAGCATGCTAAGTGTGAAGCACTTCCTGCATGTGCCGACAATGCTCATTATTGTCTGTTGGTATCATCTACAGTATCCACTGACTCTGTCCTATCAGACTGCATAGCTGAACTATAGGCATAATGTCTTGAAGGCACATTTTGGCATTTGACCACCTTTATTGTGTGTGAAGGCACTTGGAACAGTATTTTAGCTTCCTGATGATGTATAGTATTAATCATGTTAAGTATATGTTTTGTTTACTGTAGCTTCTTGTTGGTGTATTATTAATCAGATTTGAAAATAGGAGCCACTGACAGGCTGTTGTTACAGATGTACTTATTTTGTTTTGTTAGCTTTTATTCTTCCGTGAAATGAATTTATTTTATCTGTATGTCATTTTTAAACTTAAGATTTTCTAACCTAAATTTTCATGCAATATTTTACCATAATAACCTTTGTAGTATTGGGACAGATAGGCTTGAGCAAACAGTGTAGACACATATTAGGTGATACAGACCACAGCATCTGATCAGGATCTACACTGTTTTCCGCTTATCCAGTAATATTTAAAACACATTTACAGGTAAAGAAATTTGCTTGTGCAAGATTAAGGATAAGTATGGTAAGGAACTAAGCTGTCCAAATATTTAAGGTAAAAATGAATTCTGTATATTTAGGTACTGTAATTTCTCATCAGACTTAACCTAAAATTTGAACAGGTCTATTTAACCCTGACTGGGCTGTTTGAAAAGCAAACAAAGAAGACTCACATAGCTCCAGAGAAGGCACATTTCTTTTTCAACCTAAAGTGTCGATATTTTTTCTTATTTCTCCATCAAAAACATATGTTATGGGTACTCATTTGAAGTGCCTCAGTGAGGCACTTCAAATGAGTACTCATATGTTTTCATAGAATAATAAGAACAATGCAATGTGCTTCTAATGAGCACCCACGTTTTCACGGTGAATAAGAAAGATATTTACATGATACTCCCTCTTATCTGGAGATACTAGACCAAAATCTGGAGCAATTTGATTTGGTTAACACTGTTTGTTCTGGCTTATGGTACAAGTTCAGGTCAGCTTGGATATTAAAATCCAATTAGGGTCTTTGTTACTCACTAGTAAGTTCTTGTCAACCTAACAAGTGGTATCTTGAAAAAATACTGTACTTCCTGAGTGCTCAATAAAAAATATTAACCTTTGAGTTCTTGTTAAACAACATATCAATCCTTGTGGTAAAATGGAGGCCCAGATGATAAATGCCAGATCAAATTTTAAAAATGTAATAAGAAAAAAGCGATATGCATACGATAAATCGAAAATGGAGAAATTTATTGCTCAAAATATGAAAATGCAAAAGCATATTGGCGTTTATTAAAACAAACTGCGAATAAATTTATGAAACATCCTATTAGCTCCAAAAAATTTGCCGATTATTTCAAAGCGATAAATGATCCTGAAGGTAGGTTTTATCAGGTTGATGATGATATTTTGTTTTATAATGAATGTTATGTCAGAGGCGAGTTTCAAATCATGTTTGACGAGTTAAATTCAGATATCATAAAGGATGAAATACTTACCGCAATTAAACAATTACGTAATGGAGCCAGCTCAGGACCAGATATGTTACTTAATGAATTTTTCAAAAATGGCATCATTAATTAATTATTTACTTGCTCTATTCAATAAATTATTTCATATGGGCTATTTTCCCGAGCAATGGTCAGAAGGCTTCTTTGTACCAATTTTCAAAAAGGGGGATATAAATGAGGTTTCTAACTACAGAGGCATAACTCTACTTAGCACATTAGGGAAATTGTTTACAAGAATATTAAACAACAGACTAAACAAATGGGCAGAAATCTATAATGTTTATATTGAGGCACAAGCTGGCTTTAGAAAACATATGGGAACAGTGGATAATATTTTTGTATTAAATGGGCTTATCACGCATAGTATAAATGAAAATAAGTATTTGTACTGTTGTTTTGTGGACTTCACAAAAGCGTTTGATTATATAGACAGAGACATTCTATGGTACAAATTAATTAAAATCGGCGTTAGGGGTCAAATGTTAAATATTATAAGATCCATTTACAACAGTGTAAAGTCAAGGGTCAAATGTAACAATACACTCAGTGAGGCGTTTTCCTGCAATATGGGTGTAAGACAAGGCGAGTGTCTTTCACCTTTTTTGTTCGCTATGTACATCAATGACATGGAACAAGAGTTAGAAAACAATGGGGTGAATGGAATTGATATAGGCATGTTTAAACTTTTATTGCTTCTTTACGCAGATGATATTGTTCTTTTTGGAAATACGTCCGAAGAACTACAGAAATCTTTAGATGTACTCGAAGAATATTGTGATAGGTGGCGATTAACTGTAAATACTAGTAAAACAAAGATACTTATCTTCAGAAAGGGGGACAGATTGTCGGGTGATTTACAGTTTAAATACAAGGGAAACGCCATTGAAATCGTAAAAAAAATTCTGTTATTTGGGAATAGTTTTTACCTCAGGCGGTTCCTCTTTCGAAACTCAAAAGACCCTTTCAGGACAAGCTTTAAAGGCGATTTTTACACTAAACAAATATTTGCACAACTTCACTCCGTTAAGTCCAGCTCATATTTTAGATTTGTTTGACAAATGAATTACTCCAATTTTGAATTATGGATCGGAAGTTTGGGGATTTCATGCAGCAAAAGCAATTGAAACACTACATATGCAATTCTGCAAAAGAATGATAGGAGTAAAACAGTCAACACAGAACGATTTTGTATATGGAGAGTTAGGTCGAATCGATTATCAAGCACATAGATACATTAATATTATAAAGTACTGGTTAAAGGTCATATAGGCCGGCCTCGGTGGCTCAGTTGGATGCGTCGTCCGACTGGAGACCAGGAGGTTGCGGGTTCAACCCCCGCCGAGGTCGGCAACATTCTTTCGTGGAGATTGATCATGAAATATTTTCTACGGTCATTCTCTCCCTTCCGCTGATTCAAGAAGGGCAGTTGTCAGTTTCTGGCGAAAGAATGTGCACAATACTGGTTAACCGCTTAGAGGACTAAGCCTGCCCAGTAAACGTGTGGTTAGGTAAACTGACCGCGCTCGACATGACCCCATTGGGTTGCCTGGGCCGTAAAACCTCAACACAAACAAACAAACAAAGGTCATATATACTGATGAACATAAATATATTAAATGCATCTATATTATGATGTTAAACGACATGGAATTGCATCCAAATAAACACAATTGGGCTTCACATGTTAAGCACTTACTAAGTCGTCTGGGTTTTTTGGAGGTTTGGAATGCACAAGGGGTAGGAAATATAAATAACTTTTTGAATACATTTAAAACAAGAGTGAAAGATATATTTGTTCAGGATTGGCATGCAAGACTTGAGGCCTCCACTAGAGCGAGATGTTATATTAATATAGCAAATTTTCAGCATCAAAAATATTTGGAATTAATAAAGGTCGAAAAATACCGGCGAAGTTTGTGTAAATTAAGAGTATCTTCACATAGACTCGAAGTTGAGATGGGTAGATGGGCAAAGCCGAATAAAATTCCTCTGGATAATAGAAAATGCAGGGCTTGTGGGGTACTAGAAGATGAATTTCACTTCATTTTAGAATGTGCTATTTATGATGATCTACGGAAAACGTATATTAAAAGATACTACTGGCAGAGTCCGAATATGCCGAAATTTATTGAATTGTTAACCTCCCAAAACAGAAAAATAATTAAAAACCTAAGTTACTTTATAGAAAAAGCATTTAAAATGAGGGCACTGGTAGGGTTAGTTTAAGGTTACGTGCTGATATTTCAGCAGTGAAAAATACACAATCTCGGTATGAAAGGATAGATTCATGTATATGTATTAGATGTGAGTACTAGCTACATGTTTATGATGCTAGAGGGTTTCAGATGATGTTTCTTTTCAATTATTTCAAATTATAGCAAACCTAAATGCGCACCTCTCCCAAAGATGGGTGAAAATGAATATATATGTTTATATAATCTGCTATTGCTATCCTGTATATCATTGTATCTTGTCACTTGTATATATGCTCATAGGCCGTACGGCTTATTGCATTAATAAACTTCTTCTTCTAAACTTCTTCTTCAATTTTGTCATCTCCCAGAGGAAAATGGACAGAAGAGTTAGTAGAGAGGAAAGTGAAATAGTGGAGGATGGGGGAAAAAATGAATAACTGCAGAAACCTCGAAGTATAGCAAACCCTATCACCTAGTAAAATATAAGCAGTTTGAAATCTTCAAATTTTCAAAAACAAAACATTAATGCTAATTGTCTCCAATGAAGATGACTCACATGAAATGTCAAGGTCTGTTTTCAGGGAAAAATAAATGTCACTTATTTATTATGAATATGTCTTTATTCTGCAAGAAGCAAAAGTACATTTAAACAAGAAAGATCCTGATCAGCCTGCCTAGACCAATCTGAGCCTTTGCTTTCACTACATATTCTTTAAATATTGTATAATATACTAGTAACAAGAACTCCACAAGCAGAGGCATCATACATCAGTGGCAAGTAATAAGATGTACCACATAATTATACCGACTAGTGTAAAAATCAGTGCTCCGACTGTAAACTGTAAATGGAGTTGGTAGAAAACCGAAAAATTATCAAAAGTCAAAGGGGCATAACTGCTAATATTTGGTGGCCTGTAACCTCGAATCAGTATTAGCTACTCCATATCATGGTGTAACTATTTACAGTTTCAGCTTGATTGAATCTAAACTATAGGAGGGGTTAGCCGAAAACAAAGTTTACAGAAATTTTCAAAGGGGCATAACTCTGCTAATATTTGGTGGACTGTAATCTTGATAAAATGTACATTGGTCCATATCTTGGTCTGACTATAAATCAAGTCTCAGCTTCATTGGATGTAAACTGTAGCAGGAGTTGTTGGGAAATGAAAACTTTACAGAAATTTTCAAAGAGGCATAACTACTAATATTTAGTGGACTGTAACCTTGAGCAAATATCTGCTGCTTCATATCATGGTCTATAAATCAAGTTTCAGCTTGATCAGATATGAACTGTAGGAGGAGTTAGGCGGAAACGAAACATTTTCGAAGGGGCTTTACTCTGCTGATATTTGGTGGACTGTAACCTGGAAATAATATGTGCTGCTCCACATCATGGTCTAACTATAAATCAAGTTTCAGCTTGATCAGATGTAAACTGTTGGAGGAGTTAGCAGGAAACGAAAAATTTACAGGAATTTGCAAAGGCGCTTTACTCTGCTAATATTTGGTTGACTGTAAGCTCAAAATAATATGCGCTGCTCCACATCATGGTCCAACTATAAACCAAGTTTCAGCTTGATTGACAGACGGATGGGCACCAGACCTGGTAACATAATACATCCAGGGCCCAGTTGTTCAAAGCTAACGGTATCGTTAGTTAACATTTGTTAAAATTTACATCCAGTGATACGCAAACATGTTGAAATTTTTTGCTGAAAAAATGTGAGCAAAAGCTACTCAATTTTTTCAGCAAAAAATGTCAGAATATTGTATATTGAATCCGCTAAAACAGTTAACGAAATGACCCTTTACGAGCTTGTTAAGCTAAGGATGCTTTGAACAACTGGGCCCAGTTTTTCAAATGGGTGTATAAAGATGAGGGCCTTATTCAGTCTGCTTAATCAGTGTGTCATAGCTCTAGATAAGATGCTTTTTCAACCAAAACATACTGGTAATTTTCTCATTTTTCTACAAAAAACATGTTATGGGTACCTCATTGAAGTGCTTCTAATGAGTACCCACAACATATGTTTTTGTGGAGAAACAAGAAAATTATTTACCAGATAACCCCTGTTATCTGGAGCTATGAGTCTGGATTATACATGATACAAGTGGAAGGCTTCGATCAGCTGCTGTAAATATATTTTGTCTCTACTTCTATGGTCATGTACTTTGACTGAGATATCTCAAGTTAAGTTCGGCTGAGCACCTTTTGGGGAAACGGCTGCTGACTCTGCTCACATCTGTGTTTTTGTGACTGTATAATTGTAAGTGTCTAACTTTCCCTTTGATGTTGAGGGCCATGTGATTCAGATTGAATCAGCTCATGTTCATCTATTTGCTTTGACAATTCAAGCAAACTAATGTTTTCCTTGACAGACAATTTGCATACAATATCAAAGCCTGTTTCCCATCAGCAGACATTTTGCATAATGTGTCTATGCCTATTTCCTGGGAACAAAATAAGAAGAAAAAAAAATCAAAGTATCTTCTGAACAAATTTTTACCCAGTATGCTCAACATTAAAGGGAAGTTGATATTAGCAAGGGATGTATAACGTTTGAAATAAAAACTCTTGACAAAACCAAGCATTATGATGCATATTTGGTCAAAAACAAATAGAATGATTAAGAAAGTTATGGAGCACTGAAGATTTCAAAATTGTTATGATGTGAAGCCATTTTAAATATTTAATTCATTACAAAAACATGCCTATATTATTTTGACCCTTTTAAACCCCACCTTTATATAGTAAAACTGGGGTTTACAGGGGTATATATTATTTTTCTTATTTCTGCTCAAAAACATAAATTGTGGGTACTCATTAGAAAAGCCTTGTTGAGGTGGTTCTAATGAGTACCCATAATCTACCGGTATGTGTTGAGCAGATATATGAAAAATATCACAATTTTTCATCCAAAAATTTTTATTTTTTGGTGGTATAATTTACAGTATATTTGAATAGGCATGTTTTTTTGTAATGATATTTTATGACCTCACAAAGCCTTAATTAAATATGCAAGACCTAAATAAATAATATTTGCAACAATATTTTTATCTCTGTGATTATGGCTTCTTCACTAAGCCTTTATGAAATCCATACTATTTTGTCAGAAAGGTTTTATTTAATATTTTTGAATATTTAGCACCTCATTAAATATTTACTGAGACTGCAGCTTTGCGTTCTTGACTTTTAGGTTTGGATTTTCTTAAGAGATTATTCAAATGAAGGCTAGTTACAATTTCATGGGAAAATGCAATATCTTATTCCTTACCATGCTGGGGAGAAATTTCAGCGGACAATATTTTGAAATATTTTTTTAAGAAAATATGGGGTGACAAACTGTCTCATAAATTTACGTGAAATCCTACTTTCTGGCAAAAATTTAATTTATTGTCTGCTGAATTTGCCCAACAACTGTTAAGTTAAATCACTATCTGGTAATATTTTCTTGCAGCACAGTCCAAAGCTAACAAGAGGCCCATGGGCCACAATTCACTCACATGATGAAACAGCTATTGCATATTTGCACATGTCATGCAACATTCTTCCAGTATTGCCACAGCAACTGGGACACAAATCTGACCATACCATAAAAAAGGTCAAAGGTCATCCAAGTGTCGCTATTTTAACAAACTTGGTAGATCTTTAGTCGCCAATGCTGTATATCAAGATTCAGCCTCAAAGCTTTCTTAGCACTGAAGAAGATTTTTATGTGTTTTTGCAGTTTATATATGGGCATGGCAGCCATCTTGTTCAGTGGTGCAGAACTATTTGACCAAATTGTTAGCATCCCTTCGACAGAAGGCCCATGTAAACCTGGAGAAAATTGGTCAAGCTGTTTCAGAGAAGAAGACTTTTTAAAGATTTCATGATTTTATACCTGTATATAGCCCAGGGGCAAGGGCAGATAACCCCTGGGGGAGGGAGAGCAAAATTTTGATCCTAACTAAATAGTTTTACTACTTTAATCATACATTGTAAGTTTCAGCCATTAGTCTTAAACATATATTGAAAAAGTGAATTTTCAACTTTTCCCCCATAGAAATCTATAGAATTTGACCTTGCCATAAAAAGGTCAAAGGTCAACCTACGATCATCATTTGAAGAAACTTGGTAGAGCTTGAGACAGTGATTATATACCAAGATTCAGCCCCAAAGCTTTCTGATTCTGGAGAAGATTTTAAAAAGCTTTTACCATCTATGGACATGGTGGCCATCTTGTTCAATGTGCCGAATCATTTGTACAAATTGGTAATGCCCTTTCGACAAAAGGCCCCATGTGAAATCTGGTGAAAAATGCTCCATCAGTTTCAGAGAAGAAGACATTTAAAAATCACAATTTTGATACATGATTGTATGTAGCCCAGGGGCAAGAGCAGATAACCCTCAGTGAACAAAATTTTGATTATATCTATATCTAATATGTTTTACTGCTTTTATCTCAAATTGTAAGTTTCAGCCATTAGTCTTTAATACATTTTGAGAAAATGACTTTTCAACATTTTCCCCATATAAGTGCATGGGGACGCAAATTTGTGACCTTGCCATAAAAATGTCACAGTTCAAAGGTAAACTTATGGTCATCATTTGAACAAACTTGGTAGACCTTGATGCTATATACGAAGATTCAGCCCCAAAGCTTTCTTGGTTCTTGAGAAGATTTTTAAATGTTTATACCATATATAGACATGGCCGCCATCTTGTTCAGTGGCACGGAACCTTTAAACAAATTGGCAATACCCTTTTGACAGAAAGGCCAATGTGAAATCTGGTGAAAAATGCTCAAGCAGTTTTAGATAAGATGACATTTAAATATTACACAATTTTACACATGTATATAGTCCGGGCAGGGGGGTGGGGGGGGGGGAGGGGGGGGGGGGGCAGCAAGAGCAGATAACCCATGGGGACAAAATTTTGATTGGAACTAAAATGTTTTACTACTTTAATCACTCATTGTAAGTTTCAGTCTTTAATACATTTTGAGAAAACAACTTTTCAATAGTTTTCCCAGACAAATGCATGGGGATGCAAATTTGACCTTGCCGTAAAAAGCCTTAAAGGTCAAAGGTCAACCTGGGTCATCATTTGAACAAACTTGGTGGACCTTGAGTCCATGATGCTATATACCAAGATTCAGCCTTGAAGCTTTCTTGGTTCTGGAAAAGAAGATTTTTAAGTGTTTTTTACCATATAAGGGCATGGCTGTGGTATACAAAACCTTTTTTCTTGGAAGTACTACAAAGTCTTTTTTTTTCTGGGAAAGATAAGAAAGTATTATCAGTTTATCTACTGAACTAATCCAGAGAGTGGTAAAGGTTAAAATATATTTTGATAGAGAACAAACGGTGCATTTCATTGTTACAGCATTTAGCATAATTAACTTAGATTTTAGCAGCTGATGTTTTATATATATATATATATAATAAAAAATTCCATGAAAGTAGGGCATTTTATTGGGATTGTCTCTTTTAGATGTATAGGAACATTTAGTGTTACTTATTTGTTATTGGCTGGGTTATCATAAGAAAGTAAAGAGACAAGCTATTTTCTGTTTAGCCGGCCTCGGTGGCTCAGTTGGATGCGCCGTCCGACTGGAGACCAGGAGGTCGTGGGTTCAACCCCCGCCGAGGTCGGCAACATTCATTCGTGGAGATTGATCATGAAATATTTTCTATGGTCATTCTCTCCCTTCCGCTGATTCAAGAAGGGCAGTTGTCAGTTTCTGGCGAAAGAATGTGCACAATACTGGTTAACCGCTTAGAGGACTAAGCCTGCCCAGTAAACGTGTGGTTAGGTAAACTGACCGCGCTCGACATGACCCCAGTGGGTTGACTGGGCTGTAAAACCTCAACACAAACAAA
Organism: Anodontia alba; assembly: GCA_964016985.1. Classification (NCBI taxonomy): domain Eukaryota; kingdom Metazoa; phylum Mollusca; class Bivalvia; order Lucinida; family Lucinidae; genus Anodontia; species Anodontia alba. The sequence goes on along the minus strand of OZ024830.1, from coordinate 11,277,348 downwards.
CAAACAATTTTCTGTTTCAAAGAAATGTTTATTCATAATACAAATAATAAAGGTTTTGTAAAATAAAATTTTATCACATTGTAAACTTACAACTTGTTCTCTCACACAATCAGTATCACAGACAGATCAAAGTACTATCATACAGGAAGAATTTATAGAGTGTAACAACAAAAAACTTCTCAACATTTAAACATCTGATAAAAAATATCTTAAACCTTGTCCTGCTGAACCTGGATATGTCCTGCCTTTGCAAAATAGTGTAGATCCAGATCAGTTGGCTTCTTCAGAAGCCAACTGATCTGGATCTGCACTGTTTGCCATTAAGTATTTGAATTTATGTCAGCAGTTTGGATCAAGTAATCTGATTGGATGAAAATTAGAAATGGTGTGGCATCTCGATTTATTCAGCAGGACAAGGAAGGGTTAATACTTTTCATGCATAAGCTGATGAATTCTCTCTGTAAAGTGGTTTCATGAACAAAAAAAGAAATGGTTTATGGTACAAACAAGCAAACCAACAAATAATTAACATCTCATATGCTGGATAATCTTTTCAGCAGACAACAGTTCAAAATATTTTTATTTTTCCAGAAAATAGGTTTGACATCAATGTGCTATGAAAATATTTTCAGAGAAATATATTGGTCATCAGATTGCTGTGTAATATTTTTATTTTCTGAGAAATAGGTTTGATATCAGTCTGCTGTGTAATATTTTTATTTTCCCACGAATAGGTCTAGAGATAGTCTGTTGTCTGCTGAATTTGCCCAGAGAGTGCTAACGTTAAAAGCACACTAGTAATTCACCTTGGAGGTACAGTCAAACCTGTGTTAAGCAAGTACCTATGGGAAAGCCAAAAATTGGTTGCTTAAAACAGGTGCTTGCTTAATACAGGTAGATTTTAACTTCTTTGCCTTTAATGGGATCTCATTTAGTGGCCTTTAAAGGCAGGTGATTGCTTAATACAGGTGGCCTTTAGGACAGGTTTGACTGTATATCAATTCTCCTTAACTATGGACACTAGCGTTTTCAGTATTAGAAATCAGCAGCGGCATTCATTTCTGACTTCACCTTGCTTAACCCTTACTGTTCTTATCATAACTGCAGTTGACAACTTTTTTTTTCAAAGAAAATAAGGCTGACATTTCATGTGAATTGTCTTCCAAGCAGACAATTTACATGGAATGTCATCTTATTTTCCCTTCCTCTCCAAAAAAAAAAAGGGGGGGGGGGGGGGTGGGGGGAGGGGAATATGGTCTGCTAAAATTTTGTTTAGCTCTTCAGGGGTTAATGGTATATAACATCAACAATGTACAATCAAAAGCCATTCATTAAAAAGATGACAATAAAAATGTAATAGCACAACTCAGTTCTAGTTTTATTACATGTACTGTAATAACACTAAGTACTGGGACAGACTGGCCTGAAGAAATAGTGAAGACCCAGATCAGATCTGCAGATACTGGCATCTGGTCAGAGTCTTTACTCCATACCACTCATTCACCAGCAGTAACTAAACCTGAAGCAGAACCTTTGAGCAGTTTTGGTAATGGGACATAAGAGGACCATTTCTGTGAAATTATTTTGAAATTGGGCTGCTGGCCTAGGAGATGTGGTTTTTCTATTTTTGGCTCTGGTGGCCATCTTGTTCAGCAGAGCAGAACCATTTGAGCAATTTTGGTAAAAGGCCAGGAGTGAAACATTTCTGTAAAGTTTGGTGGAAATTGGTTCAGTAGTTTAAGAGGAGATGTCATTTAAAGATATTGTTGATGATGGCCGACAGACACAGGATGGTTACAATAGCTCACCTTGAGCAATGTGCAATTTGCAATTGCCATCAGCATAGAGGATGACAGAATATCGCAAAATGCACTGCACTTACCAGACTATACTGGTTATGGTACTCCAGTTTTTTCTCACTAAACCAGATTTAACCCTTGTCCTGCTGAACCCGGATATACCCTTCCTTTGCAAACAGTGTAGATCAAGATCAGTTGGCTTCTAAAGAAGCCAACTGATCTGGATCTGCACTGTTTGCCATGAAGTATGTGAATTTATATCAACAATCTGGATCAAGTATTCTGATTGGCTGAAAATTAGAAGTGGGTGTGACCTCTTAATTTATTCAGCAGGACAAGAGTTAAGGTGAATGCATACACTTGGTAGATTTTCTGCCAAGGGAGACAACTTTTATGAACCTGTTTATTTTTCTGCAAGCCAAGTCCTGATGAAAAGGGATCTACTCTAAAAGGAAAGAGTAGACCCCTTTTCAGAAGGGAGGCAAAAATATTTTGACAGAGCTGCTTCTTCTGAAAGTGTATCACTTAGTCTTAAGTTTCGGCTCATTTCTGAGCTTGAAATTTTGTCTGTAACAGTGAGCATTGTAGACTCTGACAGACTGCCCAATGCACAGACTGATCTGGGTTTACACTGGTCTCATATCACAAGATGGCTGAATGGCTAACATTGACGATACCTTGGCACTTGATGAATAAATTAAGATGCCACGCCCATTTCTAATTGTTAGTGATCCAGATTGTTGATACAAATTCACATACAAAATAGCAAACAGTGCAGATCCAGATCAGTTGACTTCTTCAGAAGCCAACTGATCTGGATTTACACTGTTTGCAAAGGCAGGGTATATCCGGGTTCAGTAGGACAAGGGTTATTATTAGCAATCAGTGTAGGCTGATCCTTGTCTACAATAATCATGTGTATACTGAGAGGCTCAGTGATTTTGTAAGTAGTGAGTAAGCATTGATTGCACTGAGTTCAAGGGTTCACAGTCCCATCTGGGCCTTCACTGTCTGCATATGTCTTAAGACATAATTTCATGCAGCATGATTTTTGTGTCTGATATTTAAGGCATAGTATTCATAGGAATACATTTTATTTTTTTTTCCAATAAAATTACTTCACAACAGTCCTGAGCAAGTGCATGTAGAAAGATGCAACTCAACTTTGAAAAGCAGTAAAGTCAGACCAGACTGCAAATATGTGAAGTCTGATCAGGATCTTTACTGCTCAGTTAGGTTTAACCTATCTTGTAGAAATTATATAGCAAGAATTTAGACCTTGATCAGTTTGCATAGACACAGAATCTGTAAAGAGTATTTGTTGGTTTGTCAAGCCAAGTTGTAGGTTTTCCCATGTACATCATAGCCCTAGATAAATAATTTTCTTATTACTTCCGCTGGACTCCATAGCACATTTGGTAGTATGTCTGACTGCAGATCCAGGGATCCACAAAGTTTGAATCCCAACTCGACCACATAACTTTCTGAGTTTCGTGGAGATCGATCAAAAATCATTTCTATAGTCATTCTCCTCCTTCTGTTGATTCAAGGTTTGTCAGTTACTGATAATGGCAAAAGTATGTGCATGGGTGAAAAGTTTCCGGATTATGCCGGAATTCTGGATTTTAAACAAGCCCAACCATCATTTTCGTGAATCGCGTAAATCCGATGAGATTTTTCTAGGGGTGGGGAGGCTGGGGGTGTCTAAGCTTGGCGACGCGCTAAACTTAATCTCCGTACTGATCGTAGCAACCTGCATCTCGGAATACTAGTTGTCTGTTTTTAATTAACACCTCTTGGCTCTTACCTGTAAACCCCGTACATATCTATTTATAGTAAAACGGGTTTTTCCAATTCATGTACCGATTCTTCTATCATGTGTTTACACGCGATAAGATGAAGATTTTACCTCTCAATACGGACAATTCTTTGGAGAAAGGTGTTAAAAACAAATGGAGGTGGGAATGTCTAGAGGAAAAGGATGTGGAGGGAGAGAGAGTCGGGGGAAAAAAACAACAAAACACTCTTGCTGTTTCCTTCTGTGAACCGTGCGGAAAGACTAGACTTACAATGGAAGTGGAAAGGCTTTCAGAATTCACGCCAAAGACGCCAGTCATAAAATAAGTGACATGATAATGAAAACAAACCAGGTAAGAATTTTTCTTACACTGTCTAGCTGGAAAAAGGTGGTACTATGAACACGGACACTTGTCAGTATGAGTCATAGTACCCCACCCACCCTTTTTCCTACCATCTGTCTTGCCCAACTCTTTATTAGCCTGGGATATTACGGGTAGGGGAATTAATGAAATTCGGCTGACTATGCCCAATTTTTGTTTTAGGTGTTTTTTTTTTGTTTTTTTTCAGCACAATTCTGGTTACAGCCCATGCCTATTAATTTCATGCACAATCTAATCATAAAAATTGAGTCCAACACATCAGAAAGACCCATGAACTATAAACATTTGTCACATTTCACTGTTCAAAAATGAGCAACTATTTAAAATACTAAGATAATATTAAGATATTGCTGGTATTCTAGCTGGTTTAATATTTTTTGACACATGTAAATTTTCAGGTGCTCCCAGGATCATCAGTCAGCATCAACTAAGGGTCCTTCCATGATTGAGAGGTCAGGGCTATCACAGTCTAATTCTTGAGTGAACATTACCTCCCATACTCCCTTGCGGAAGATCTATTGAACTACGCTAAAGGTTTGAGTGAGGATTTCAAAGCTGCTGTGGAGAAGAACACCGTGTCGAAGAACAAGTGCATCTTACATCAATACAATTGGTGTTGAGAAAGCTTTCAAAGATGAATTGAACATGTACATCAGTTAAATAAGACCAAAATTGTATGAAAAAATGTTACTTTTCTTTTACATTCCTGTGAATTTGGAGCCATTTTTGGGGCCTGCAAATTGCTAAAATCAAGGAGCTTCCGGGGGCTTCGTCCCCTCGACCCCCACCAGGGCGTTGCCCTGGACCCACAAGGGGGCCTAGGCGGCCCCCTTGACCCCTCGCCTTTTTTCAGGATTTCAGTTTTTGGAAACTTTCACCCATGTATGTGCTCAAGTACTGGTTAACCACTTAGAGGAAAAAACTTGCCAAGAAAAAGTGCAGGTAGGTTAACTGACTGGCTTGAAGTGATCTTAACAGTGTTGACTGGGTCATAAAACTCCAACTCAAACAAATTCTTATTTCTCCACATAATATATGTTGTAAGCACTTCAGTGCAGTACTTCTTATGCGAACAACACATGTATTTATGGAGAAATGAAAAAAATATTGTGTTTGGGTTGAAAAAAGGGTCTTATCTGGAGCAGTGGTGAACCTACCAAATATATTATGGAATCTTATTAAATCATCAGCTAAATGATTCCATAACAGCCTTTTATTTGAAAAATAAGAACAATTTATCAAGCCGATATTCAAGCTGACTGCACTGTTTCTTGGGTATCTTCTTTCTGTACAGTCTGGTCTGCAGCTGCCATTAAAGTGTCATTATTGTTCTCCCTCATCTTCAGTGTGTGTTCAATAAGAGACAGACAGACAAACACCCAGTTGTACATATGCTGTGCTGGTACAGAGCTGTGTTTAGCTACTTCACCATGAGGAACATCTGCAAGAAAAACAAGAAGTGTCAATAAGTTATGCTTATTAGATACTCTTGCAGGGTAACGACTGCCTTCTGAATACTGAAAAGCAACATACTAAAATGTACATTTGCTTCAGATTGTATGTGATTGGGAAAACTAATACAGACAGACATATGGACAGACATAAATGGCTAAAAAGAAAAAAGGGTGAGTTATAGTGGCAGTCATTTCATCAAAAATGATTTTTTTCCAGTAGCAAGCTTCTTCATGCACAGGTTCAACATGTCTTTAATGAATCTGCAAAGTATCAGAATGTGTTAACAAAAAATTACTCTGAGTCAAGTTAAGAAAAACAAAACCCAGTAGTGAAGAATTACCAAAAAATGGCTTGTGAATAAAGCTGTCATTTGATGAAAATATTTTTTTCATTATCATACTTTTACCTGCACATGTTCATGTGTCTGTAATGAGTCTGCAAAGTATCTGTTTGCTTCAACAAATACTTTGAGACGAGTTGATTTCACCGCGCATGCACTGTATAGTCATGCCAAAGCAAAGAACAAAGGGAATTAACAGTAAAAGAAATGAACCCCTGGGTCCTTATTTTTTTCTAAAAACATCTCATCTATATCAACATTAATGCAAAATATGAAAAGAGTCCTTAAATTATTTTGGAAGATAAGTGGCAAAAATCAAACTAACAGGCGGACAACATGAAAACAGTACCTCCCTCCCAACACACTAAGACAGATGTGTCCAAGCTGCAATACACAGCTGGTTGGCTGGTATCTATATAGTATGACCAGATGTGTCCAGGGTGCAATATACAGCTGATTGGCTTGGTATCTATATAACATGACCAGATGTGCCCAGGATGCAATATGCAGGTGGTTGGCCTGGTTCTGTATAATATAACCAGATGTGTCCAGGGTGCAATATGCAGCTAGTTAGCCTGGTATCTATATAATGACCAGATGTGTCCATAGTGCAATATGCAGCTGGCTGGCCTGGTATCAGTATAATGACCAGATGTGTCCAGGGTGCAATATGCAACTGGTTGGCCTGGTATCTGTATAATATAACCAGATGTGTCCGTAGTGCAATATGCAGCTGGTTGGCCTGGTATCTGTATGATATGACCATGATGCAATATGCAGCTGATTGGCCTGGTATCTGTATAATTACCAGATATGTCCAGGCTGCAATATGCAGCTGGTTGGCCTGTATAATGACCAGATGTGTCCAAAGTACAATATGCAGCTCGTTGGCCTGGTATCTGTAATATAACCAGACGTGTCCATGATGCAATATGTTGCTGCTTGGCCTGGTATCTGTATAATGACCAGATGTGTCCAGGGTGCAATATGCAGCTGGTTGGCCTGGTATCTGTATAATGACCAGATGTGTCCATGGTGCAATATGCAGCTGGTTGGCCTGGTATCTGTATATGACCACATGTGTCCAGGGTGCAATACACAGTTAATTGGCCTGGTATCTGTATAATATGATTAGATGTGTCCAGGCTGCAATATGCAGCTGGTTAGCCTGGTATCTGTATAATATGATTAGATGTGTCCAGGCTGCAATATGCCAATTTTGGCTGCTTAAGGGAGGTGGCTGCTCAGTGGAGGTACTCACTCACAGGCAATTTTGAGATGCTGGAAGACTGATATAGCACAAACCATGGGGAAATACACACACTATGATTATGATAACTCCTTCAGCATTGTGGTATCTATCCACATTATTTATTTATTGTTTGTAACATGCCAAAATTGTCCAAAATGACAATTACATATTGTTTATTCTGATCAATTTTTAGGACAAGAGCTCCACCAAGCGGAGCATTATATGCCTGTGGCAAGTAATAAGATGCAGCACATTAACTGGCTCCTCTCTAATTCAGTGCTCCAGATATAAACTGTAAGTGGAATTACAAAAAAAAAAAAAAAAAAAAAAAAAAATTCAAAAAAATTCATTGGGGCATAATCTCTGCTGATATTTGGTGAACTGTAACATAAGGGTCCAAGCTGGCCAAGAAATTAAGGGAGAAATTTGCTGCTTCTAGGGAGAAGTGCTTTCTGACGGAGGACACACCACAGAAGCATGGCTATATTATAGTGCATATGAGCCTTTGGCACACTATTACCTCTAAACAATATGCTGTGAAAAGTTTACAAAACTTTCAAAGGGGCATAAATCTGCAAATATTTGGTGCACTGTAACCTAAAAAGATATATGTGCTGCTCCACATCATCATGTAAGTATTTATGAAGTTTCAGCTTGATCGGATATAAACTGTAGAGGAGGATTTAGCCGGAAACAAAAAATTAATAGAAATTTTCAAAGGGGTATAACTCTGCTAATATTTGGTGGACTGTAACCTTGAAACAATATGCGCTGCTCCACATCATGGTCTTACTACAAATCAAGTCTCAGTTGATCGGATGTAAACTGTAGGAGGATTTAGCCGGAAACAAAAAATTAATAGACATTTTCGAAGGGGTTTAACTCTGCTAATATTTGGTTGACTGTCACCTTGAAACAATACGCGCTGCTCCACATCATGGTCTAACTGTACATGAAGTTTCAGCTTGATTGGATGTAAACTGTAGGAGGATTTAGCCATAAACTAAAAATTAATCGAAATTTTCAAAGAAGTATAACTCTGCTAATATTTTGTGGACTCTAACCTCTAAATAACATGCGCTGCTCCACATCATGGTCTAACTATACATGAAGTTTCAGCCTGATCGGATGTAAACTGTAGAAGTTAGCCGGAAACGAAAAGTCTACTGAAATTTTCAAAGAGGCATAACTCTGCCAATATTTGGTGGACTGTAACCTCGAAACAATATGCGCTGCTCCACATCATGGTCTAACTATACATGAAGTTCCAGCTTGATCGGATATAAAATGTAGGAGGAGTTAACCGGAAATGAAAAGTTTACAGAAATTTTCTAAGGGGCATAACTCTGCAAACATTTGGTGGACTGTAACCCCGAAACAATATGCGCTGCGCCACATCATGGTCTAACTATATACCAAGTTTCAGCTTGATCGGATGTAAACTGTAGGAGAAGTTAGCCGGAAACGAAAAGTCTATTGAAATTTTCAAAGGGGCATAACTCTGCTAATATTTGGTGGACTGTAACCTTGAAATAATATGTGCTGCTCCACATTATGGTCTAACTATATATGAAGTTTCAGCTTGATCGGATGTAAAATGTAGGCGGAGTTAACTGGAAATGGAAAGTTTACAGAAATTTTCTTAGAGGCATAACTGCAAACATTTGGTGGACTGTAACCCCGAAACAATATGCGCTGCGCCACATCATGGTCTAACTATATGCCAAGTTTCAGCTTGATCGGATGTTAACTGTAGGAGGAGTTAGCCGGAAACGAAAAAGTTTACGGACGGATGGACGGACGGACGGACGGACGGATGGACGCCATACCCCGTAACATAATATGTCCCATTTTTCAAACGGGCGTATAATAAAAATCACTGTTTGCTCAGGAAGTATTCAGAAGCATACTTAGTAAGATACCATAATAACACTAAATAATGGGACAGATATGCCTTTGCAAACAGTGTAGACCCACATCAGAGGCTGCAGCATGCAGTGTCTGATCAGGTTCAACACTGTTTGCCATATTTTAACATTGCTTGAATTTATATATAATTCACACCAAGTTCAATTCTACCACCTTAATTGCTTTAACGCGTTCGTCTAGAGTCAGCACTTCACGCTTTTTCGAAGCCATGTTTACACACAAGTCAACTGAATAGGAATAGTGAAACTAAAGTAGAGTGTTAATTTAATCGAAAGACACAGGTGTGGGGGAGAGGGGTCATTAACAGGAGGTGACCACTCACTGGAGGTGACCATTAGTGGAGGTTCCACTGTGTCTGTATAATATGACCAGATGTGTCCATGGTGCAATACGTAGCTAGTTGGCCTTGTACCTGTACAATATGACCAGATGTGTCCAGGGTGTAATATGCAGCGGTTAGCCTGGTAATTGTATAATATGACCAAATGTGTCCAGGGTGCAATATGCAGCTGACTGGCCAGGTATCTGTATAATATGGCCAGATGTGTCTAGGGTGCAGTATGCAGCTGGTTTGCCTGGTGTATGTATAATATAACCAAATGTGTCCAGGGTGCAATATGCATCTGGCTGGCCAGGTATCTGTATAATATGGCCAGATGTGCCTCAGGTGCAATATGCAGCTGTTAGCCTGGTATCTGTATAATATGACCAGATGTGTCTAGGGTGCAGTATGCAGCTGGTTGGCCTGGTGTATGTATAATATAACCAAATGTGTCCAGGGTGCAATATGCAGCTGGCTGGCCAGGTAGCTGTATCATCTGGCCAGATGTGCCTCAGGTGCAATATGCAGCTGTTAGCCTGGTATCTGTATAATATGACCAGATGTGTCTAGGGTGCAGTATGCAGCTGGTTGGCCTGGTGTATGTATAATATAACCAAATGTGTCCAGGGTGCAATATGCAGCTGGCTGGCCAGGTAGCTGTATCATCTGGCCAGATGTGCCTCAGGTGCAATATGCAGCTGTTAGCCTGGTATCTGTATAATATGACCAGATGTGTCTAGGGTGCAGTATGCAGCTGGTTGGCCTGGTATATGTATAATATAACTAAGTGTGTCCAGGGTGCAATATGCAGCTGGCTGGCTAGGTATCTGTATAATATGGCCAGATGCGCCTCGGGTGCAATATGCAGCTGTTAGCCTGGTATCTGTATAATATGCCCAGATGTGTCTAATATGACCAGATGTGTCTAAGGTGCAGTATGCAGCTGGTTGGCCTGGTATATGTATAATATAACCAAATGTGTCCAGGGTGCAATATGCAGCTGGCTGGCCAGGTAGCTGTATAATATGGCCAGATGTGCCTCGAGTGCAATATGCAGCTGTTAGCCTGGTATCTGTATAATATGACCAGATGTGTCTAGCGTGCAATGTGCAGCTTGTTGGCCTAGTAGCTGGATAATATGACCAGGATGCAATATGCTGCATTCTAAAAGCCAGCTCAGAAGGGACTGGTGTTCTGAAAAGCAAACAAGAAACCACAAAAATTGTGTCATGCTTGTAAAAGATGGCAGAAAATCTATTAATGTCAAAATATGGTCCCCTTAAGGTATAGTAGTGAAGAATTACTGTATTTATTGTAAGTTTTCAGATTGACAGACCCATGCAAACAGTTCAGACCCAAATCAGATGCAGCAGAATGAAGTGTTTGATCAGGGTCTACACTGTTTGGCACTCATCCAGCAGTTTTTAGACACATTCCAGTGGGCATGGAACATTGAGACAATGTCCCGTCAACAGCATGACATTGTGACATTGTTTAAAACTCATGATCTGGCTGGAATAGCAATAAAATACATTTGTTCAAATTTTAGTTCAAGTGTGTTTACGAGTATTTACGAGTATCAATATGAAAATATTTTGAGCAGATATGGTTTATGAAAGTGTTGGCTTTGTCTAGAGACATGAAATTACTTTACCTCTTAAGTATTGTTCAATCTTCTCAGGAGGGATAAGTTCCTGGCCAGCTGTAGGATCATAAATAGCTATTTTCTGTAGAAGGTCACTGTTAATTTGCTGAAAAAAAAAAAAAAAATAAATAAATCTCTCCAATCTCTTATATTTTGTTTTCCTTGAATAATGATGTCTTGACAAGCAAAAAATCTGCTAACTTGATATTTATTGTTCACCTATTTGTACTATATTCAGTAGGATAGCAGACTTTATGCATTTATGATGTTTTCTTTTTCATTTACTGCAGGATACTTACCAGAAACAATGTATTTTGAACAGACAGATTATCAGACTGCTTGCTTATTCATGCATGTCATATCTCATACTGTGAGATAGAATCTCACAGAATTTGGCCCATCTGGAAGGCAATTCCCATAAAACAAATTCAAATCTCACAGCATTTTCAAACCATTTTACAACAGATTTTATGAAGAAAAACATTAATCACACACTGTGGTGGTTTTCACAAGCTTCTTACATGAAAAAAAAAAAAAAAAAAAAAAAAAAAAAGACTTAGACTATAATGGGGGCACTCCAAAGTGATGTTTAAGAAAATCTCACAGAAGTTGGTCAAATCTCACTTAAAATTTTGCCTTATCTCACAGATTTTATTCTACAGCTTATGGACTGTATGCTGATATAGGACATTAATCACCAATAACATGATGTAATGCAAATTATAGGAAGTGACGTTACATGCTTTATGAGATAGACATGCTGTTTTATTGTCAGTTTGGATGATTTATGGCTCTCACAAGCAATAAGAAACAGATTTTACTATATGATAAATAGATTATGACTGTGATGAGTTTTGATTAATGCCTTCTGTAAACAACCCTGGAAAGTCTTCAGGGAAAAGACAAGCTATAGGGAATAATCAGAAAACATTTTGTTCATTTTGTGACAAAAACATGGTACTCACTGGACTCACCACATTGAGGGAAGTCCAATGAGTAACTGCAAGATGTTTGATCCAAAAACCATCATAAATTATCAGTACAGATATCACCTTACCTTAAATCACCACGAAAACATGCCTATTCAAATATATAGAAATTTTCACCTCCAAAAACTGAAAATTTTCAGATAAACTGATATTTTTCATATTTCTGCTCAAAACATAGATTATGGATACTCGTTAGAACTGCCTTAGCAAGGCAATTCAAATGAGTACCCACAATCTTTTTTTTTTAAGGAAAAATAAGAAAAATAATATATACCCCTGTAAACCCCAGTTTTACTATATAAACCAAAAGATATTGATATTTGTCTAATTTCTCTATGAAAATATATGTAGGTATTCATCAGAAATGCCTCACCAAGGCACTTCTAATGAGTACCATAATTAATATTTTCATGGAGAAATAAGAAAAATATCTAACTAATACCTTTCTTATCTAAAGCTATGACAAGATAAAGTTCCTCACCCCCTTCATTTGAGACCAGTCATCAAACACACCCTGCTCTGTTTCCTCTGTGTTGAAAATAGAACAGACAGCCTTCAAGATATCGTGGACTATCCTTGGTGGATCATTGTAACTTCGAAGTTCAGCAAAAGCCTTGGAATCAACCTTGCTGACATTTTCTCGTAGTTCCATCAGCATTAGACGGTCAAACATGATGTCCATTCTTGTCTCTTCATCCTGTTCAGCTTCTGTTAAACAGTAATCAGAAATCTATGTTGGTAAAATTTTAAATTATTTACAATAGATTTGCAGTTATTTGTTTGCCAACATACACAAACAAAGTGCAACCCATCTGCACAATAAGCAAAGTAAAACACCTAGGCCCAGTTGTTCAAAGCTAATGATGTCGTTAGTTAACGATTCATTAAAATTTACATTTAGTGATACGCAAATATGCTGAAATTTTTTGTTGAAAAAATGTGAGTAGCTTTTGCAGTGCAAAAGCTACTCACATTTTTTCAGCAAAAAATATCAGAATACTGTGTATTGAATCCGCTAAAACAGTTAACGAAATGACCCTTAACGAGCTTGTTAAGCTAACAACGCTTTGAACAACTGGTCCCTGGCTTTTAAATAGTCTACTTTACTGGTCATGAAAATGTAAGTTGTATGTTTACGAGAGAAAAAAAAAATCACAATTTATCATACATTGTAAATGTTAACATAAAATCATTCTAGATTTGAGTAATTTAACATAGGAATATAACAGAAAACCTGAATATACACACCAAAATTGTTATCTTTTGGAGAACTGTTCCAAAACTTCATTTACCCTAAGAACTAAGTATCAGTTATTTAGCATTATGTAATCATTTATTTTTAACACAATGTTTTGTACAATCAGTGAAATTGGGTACCAGATGCAGATCCTTTCCCAACTTGAGTAAAAGTGGTTGCCAATGATAAGTGAAACTAAAGGGCCCAATCAAATTGCATGTTTCACTGTTTGTATATGCCTGAAGGACACCTTTTTTCTTGTCCTGTCTCTAATGTGATAACTTACCTAGCACCATGGTCTTGTCTTCTCCTGCCATTTCTTTTGTGATTTCTTTGTGTGCCATCTGCAGCAAGCGCAGCATTCTTTGAACTTCACGGTTTTCATGACTTGGAAGCTGCTTCATTTCCCCTAGACTGAGATCAACTATAGCCACTGCTCGACCCTGATCATCTCTCAGAGGGAATGCTAGGTGGCGCTCTCCATAGGCATCCGCAGACACACTTTCAGAATTGTCTACTGTTTTGAACAAATAATCTCTATCAAAGGATAAAAAAAAGAAAGATATCAGCAAAATAAAATCTGATTAGTGTAACAATACTAATATAAATAGTGTGAGAAGCACAGCTCCAGAAAAGAGGCATTTTCTTCCAAAATGTCGAGATATTTTTACTATTTCTGCATGCTGTTGAACTTATTAGAAGGGTTTCATATGTGTTTTTTATGGAGAAATAATAAAAATTATCCATGCATTTTCACCAAATACTTCTCCTTAACAAGTCCCCTTAATATGTAGGGAAGAAATAAGTCTCTATTAAAGTATATACTTTTTCAAACTAAACACCCTCTCAGACATTGAATTCTATTGTCACTAAAAATGAACAGACTGATTTTTTACTGGAAGCTTGGGTAACAACAGAAAATAAGCCAGCATGAGAAAAGGGTATTTATCCTATAGGCAACCAGCAAAGGCTCAGGCAAGCCTGCACATATGTGCGGTCTTGCCAGAGCCTTTGCTGTTTGCAGACATGTAGTAGGGGCCTTGAGGAAGCTTCAGGCAAAAATCCACGTCTTTGGCCCCATTAAAGAACTCCCTATATGTATTTAAAGAATCACAAATTGTATACCTTTAAGAGCCATTTTCTTATGTGATGGCTCAAAGATTTGCCATAGGTGTACATGTAATTAGCAAACAACTATGCAGGGAGGCTGACCTCAGATACAAACATTTAAGTGACCATGGTCAGTATGACAAAAAGTTGGCAATAACTGAAGGTAGCACACTAAAATCTAACCAGACCAGCCTGTGCATCTGCGCTATTTGATTTATCCTATTTGCACAAAATATATTGCAGATTGCTCTTAGAGTCTGTATTGAACAGGTAATACTGAGTGTGTGGATCTGCAGTCTGACCATGTTCAAACACAAGGAATCAGTAATTGGACATTCCATGGAACTGTTGACAATTTTAATGGGTTGCTCAGATTGTAAAATACATAATTTTTATTCCACCATGAAACAAATACAAGTGCAGTTAACCCTTGCCATGCTGAATAAATTAAGATGTACTTCTCATTGTCAGCCAATAAGATTGCTCAATCCAGGTTGTTGATACAAATTCACATACTGACTGACAAACAGTGAAGTTCAGGAACAGTGAAGAACAGAGCCAAGTTGTTCAAAGTATCCTTAGCTTAACAAGCTTGTTGGTGGTCAAAATGTTAACTTTCTAGTTAGTACAATATCTAATTCACATGTAATTTTGCTGTAAATGTGGGAAGCAAAACTACTCACATTTCTTCAGCAAAAAAATTAGTGTATACGCCATAGTTAATTTAGTTTTAACATGTTAACTAACATGTTAACTAACATCGCTAGTTTTGAACAACTGGGCCCTGATCTGGATATACTCTGTTTTCAAAGGCAGGGCATATCGGGGACTAGATTAAAATGTGCATCAAAAGCATGGCATTGAAATAAACAAAAAGGGTCCAGTTGTTCAAAGCATCAGAAGCCTAACAAGCTCATTAATGACAAACTCATTAACTGTTGTAGATAAGGTATTTTCATATCCATTGACATTTTTGCTGCAGAAGAGAACAGAACACAACTT
This sequence comes from Anodontia alba, assembly GCA_964016985.1. Lineage (NCBI taxonomy): Eukaryota > Metazoa > Mollusca > Bivalvia > Lucinida > Lucinidae > Anodontia > Anodontia alba. The sequence continues at coordinate 11,262,088 of OZ024830.1, read as the reverse complement.
TTATTTTAGAAACTCTCAGACCACTCGCAGGTGGCATATGAGAAAAATGAAACATAGTATTAGAACATTGGATGACATACACATGACGCTGACATACCAAGAGAATGCTTTCATAATGGTAAGATCGTCTAAAATATTCAGATATACGGACAACGGAGTGTGCATTGCTTTCAGCAAGTTGATTTTTGACACTGTGTGTAGTACCACTGCTTTGAAAGCTTTAATGCTTAGAAAATTGATAAATATGTGTTGTGAATACTTGTTAGGTATCCAAGCATAAAACAAAGTAGAGCACAGTAAACTGATTCACTCATGGTCTTACTTCATGCCATGTATTGGTTCAAACTGTAAGGTAAGTAAAGTTGCACGTGAAACTTATGGGAATCCCCAATAAGGTAAACAGGTCAGTTTGTGTTTAGTGCGGTGTATTCGGCACAGGTAAGAACATGAATGTGCCAGTATACTATATCATTCAGCAACTCTAAAAGAGACTGTGGATATGATGTCAACAAATGGTATTTTCTGCAACACTTTCTTTCTTTCATTCTTTCTTTCTTACCGATCAGTCTGCAAGACATGCTAATTCAAACACAGACAAATCTCATGTCAGAGTGGTTATGATTAAGAATTTGTATATTGATAGTCGATCAGCTTTCGGAGCCGGGGACACATGGATCATGCGAAGCGTCATTGCTAGTTAACCGTTTTGAGAGGGATCACACGGTCATGCGCCGGCTTTATGTCAGTTGGACAGATAATCAGGTGTGACATACAACAAAAATTTTAATAAAATTGTTTCAATAATATAAGAGCCAGGTAAGTACAAGTTTCAGCGAGAGGCTAACGGACATGGAATTACTTATTTTATTGATGTATAAAGTTCACTGTTGACACACATCATCCAAACAAAGTCGAATCAACGTCTTTCCATGGTCGAATCGATGTTCTTGCATAAAATCCTATGAACATAGCTGTTTGAAGCTATTCTTGAATGGACCAGAAGCCGTGTTCAAGCAACAAAACCCATGTTCAAATCATGAAATTCACGCGCTGTTTGAACATGAATTTTGAACTTTTGATATCACAAGATGGGCCTTGCTTTGTTTACGTTACGTTGAGCAACGTAACGTTATCACCCTGAATGTAGCATTTTAGAATTTTATGATGACGTGCAAAATGTGAGTAGCTTTTGCAATTTTTTATTTTCAGCAAAATTATTAATTAATTGATTGTGTTGGGGTTTAATGACACATCAACTCTTGTGGGTCATTTTGTGTCGTCTCCCAGAGAAAGGGAGAAGGTAGATAGAAGAGATAGTAGAGACTAAGAGTAGATGAAGGAGAGGGAAAGGGGAGAAACGAAAGAGAATGACAGTGAAGAAACAGAAGAAATAATAACATTCTCCCTCTACCCTTACCTGCTGCAAGGATAGCAGGCCTTGCCCAACTGTAAGCCAATATCAGCTGGACGCCCCGGTGACGTAAGATACACGACACCTTTGCCTCAGCAAAATTATCAATGTATATGCCGTATTTCAAGATAGAAGTCTTAACGTTACCTTAGCTAATAACTTAGTTAAGTTTTGAACAAGAGGGCCCTGAACAGATTTATGACAATTAATCCAAATATTTATTAAACATATCCCAAGGATTATTCAGAGATTTATAATGTTTTTTAGACATCACTGTCAAAGAAAAGCAGCCACAGTTTCTTGTCTATATCATTAACAGGCACAGAATTCTCAGGACCAGTTTCAGGACCACAACAGTGCACACTTTATTCAGTGAATGAAGGTAGCTGAATCGAGTCTCACCTGAACAGATTATCTTTTCTTTCAAGTCTCGGTGGATTCTGAATATTCTGAATGTTTCCTTTCTTATCTGTGCTCATCATTTTACGCAGAACAAAATCTTTTCCAGCATCTTCCGGTTCTACCATGTAGCATATAATTTCTTTCACATGTGGACTACGACGATGAATCCAGGACACAGCACTTTCTGTGATTCGTAAGAGCTTTTTCTTCATGTCAATGTTGTGATAGGCAATACTGAATGACTTGGCAACTCCCTGTATAGAAATTTAGAGATGGCCTTAACAGAACAAGTAAAGATTGAGGGCTAAATCATACCACCAAATAAGGCATTTTTTCAGCTGAAAAGAATTTATATTTATCTCATTTCTCCACGAAAAAATAAGTTGTGGGTAACTGATGAGGCACTTCTAATGAGTACCCACAACATATGTTTTTGCAGATTTAATCTGGGTCTACCATGTTTGCTCAGTCCTGTCTGTCCCAGTATTTTTGGTAAAGAATGGTAAGACCTCTTTTGTAAGATATGGGTCTGACAGAATATTTTGAAGACCTGTATACTATATATGTACAGTAATTACAGTAACTTTGGAATCTTCAGTTAGTTTATGGCACTCGGTATTTTAGCAGTTAGCTTGTGACAAAGATATCCATAAAGCACAGCACCAGATAATTTTTTTTTCTCATTTTCTGAAAAAACATAAGCAGTGGGTATACTCATTATATTAAAGCATGCTTCTATGAGTACCCACAACATATGTTTTCATGGAGAGTTATTAATTAACCCTTGTCCTGCTGAACCCGGATATACCCTGCACTTGCAAACAGTGTAGATCCAGATCAGTTGGCTTCTGAAGAAGCCAACTGATCTGGATCTGCACTATTTGCCATTAAGTATGTGAATTTATAGCAACAATGTGGATCAAGTAATCTGATTGGCTGAAAATTAGAAATGGGTGTGGCATCTTAATTTATTCAGCAGGACAAGGGTTACGATATAATTATCTTTTAGTAAAAAAAAAACAACACACACACACAAAAAAAAAAAACTACAAAAAATCACACTAAAGAGTAATACTTAAGTGCCATGTGGCAGTTGTAAAACATCTCCCCACACTTCACCATAGTGCAGACTATACTTTTATTTCCTTTGATCATTGAGACCATTCTGGTTACTTTGAAAACTGAATACTGTTTAAACCAGTGCTAGGGGGTGTACCGTATTTACCCTAAGTATTCGGACACCTCAACTCCTTACCATATATGTTCTAAAATTTGAACCAGTACAATTCACTACCTGATGTTGTGTCTAAAAATTGCTGGATGAGTGGCAAACAGTGTAGACCCAGATGAGACGCCGCTTTCTGCGGCGGCTCATCTGGGTCTAAACTGTTTGCTCAGGCCTGTCTGTCCAAATACATATGGTAAATACGGTATGCAGCCTTGCAAACTACATTGCTGTACATGAAGAGATGTAATAAAACCTAGTCTCTGATTTTTGTTTTTTTGTGTGGTCTAAGTTTCCAAAGACAACCTTTTAGATTATTATCTGGAGCTATACTAAAAGCAAGAAGAAAATATAATTCAGAGAATGGTCAAAAGAACACTTAAAATATTTATATTTATGTCTGCCTTTACAAATAAATACTTTGAAAACTGGTAAATCAAAGCTTATTGAATACCGTATTAATCCGCCTATAAGACGATTTGTTTATAAGACGGGGGCTGTTTTTGGGCCCTTCACAGGCAGGATTTTGCTTTTACTTAATTATAAGACGGGTTAAAAAAGTCGCCTGTTGGAGATATTCCCTGCCACTCAGAAATTCCTAAAGTACAATTAAAAAAAACTTCCAACACCACTTACAAGCATGCATACCGTATTTAACTGTGTATAACACGCACCTTATTTACCCAGAAAACGTTTATAAAAATCCGATGTGTATTATTTATAGGAACACCAAAATCGGGACAGAAATCGCCAAGATAATCGGTCGCGAAAACTCATGACATTCACGATCGCCCGGTAAAAATGCGAAATAGAATGATTGCTATGAGATATTCATGATTTTTTATACCTATCTCGCCCATACCATGGTTCTGTCAGCTCAAAACAAGCAACTCCATCTGATTTGCAGTAATTTGATATCCTTTTCGTGTCCATGCTCTTTTTGTTTACGCTTTTGTATTTTGCTGATCATGTGATCTCTTCAAAGGGAAACTACTCAAACAGGCATATGCATATGAATCTGTATTGATTACCGGACTTTGACAAGTCTCACACTGTAACTTGAATAAATCAGCCTGCACAACTGATTTATTGTAGTTCAAAATAGGAAATAAATTTGGTAGAACATAAATATTGGCACAAACGATCATACATTGAAAAAATAAAAAAGTATTTAATTTTTTGCAATTATTAAAATTACTGATAATAAACAAAACCAACTGGGCTTTTGAGGTAGGTAGATCGGTCATTTGCATTTTATCTTTTATATTTTCTTACCATATGTTTATCTTTTTTTTTTTTTATTTAACTTTTCTTCCAACTTACCAAAAAAATTGTTTGAAATAAACAATGTTTATGATAAAGAAAAAAAAACAACTACCAGCATACATCTGTGCACTTAATTGGTTAATTGGCAGTCAGAATGACAACTAGTCGACTTTAGTTGTTTGCATTGCCCTGAGGCACTGAGTTGATAATTTCACATCTCAGTTAAGAAAGTGACACAAAGTGACACAAAGAAGGTGTTAATTATGAGAACACAAAAGAAATAACTACATTTTTATTGTCATAGCGTCTGCAGTGGGGAAGCAAAGAACTGCCTACACTACATCAAGTTGCCTGAGGCCCATGGTAACAGAGCTGCACAATGAAAATTCAGTTAGCATTATCGTAAATTCGGTCTGTTTCTACTCTAAACCTTCCGAATTCGGCCATTTTCAACTCAATCCTAGTGAAATTTGACACACTTAGTATCTGGTAACTTAGTAAATAATGCACGGATAAATTCTTTGTGTTTTACATAGGAACATCTTTTTTTATTATTTCAAAATTATTTAGCAAATATTCAGTGCGTGTTATACACGGGTGCGAGTAATACACAGAAAAATTCGGTACTTCACCTAAAAAATTACCTTGCTGCTATTTCTATCAAGGGACGAAGGTAAACATTATATCCTTCTACCGGTTTCGAAGATCGGCATTTTCCGTGACCACGTGGCACCACCGGACTTTGCCGAAAATACCGATATGGCCAAAGACCTCGATTATAAGACGGGTCTGGATTTTTAGGGGCTTTTTTTTTTGAAAAATCCCCGTCTTATAGGCGGATTAATACGGTACCACAAGTGACTGAAATTAATGAAAAAGTCAACTCTATCTATAGTAATAAACCAACAGATACTCAAACAAGTTAAGAATTATAATTATCTGTCAACACTGGAATACAGAAAGACAATGGATTAGAAAGGCATACTTGTACATTGTATTCTTGAAAGAAAAAGATATAGTTTACCTGATAGAATTGTATTTCATGTGTGATGAATATGCTTTTGGTATGGTGATCATGTAATGTATCCAAACCCAGGAGACCAAACACTCGTTTCCTCCGATCTTTGAGAGGAATAACAATAAAAGAGCCTTCCCGTTCCTACAAAAAGTAAGACAAAAATATGTTCATATGTTCAAAACTGCTGACTGCCAATGATAAATCAGTAACTGTCATTCACACTTAAAGAGGTAAAAATTTCAGCAGACGGTATTATGTAATATTTTTCTTATTTTTTCCAGAAAACAGGCTTTGACATTTCATGCAAATTGTCTCCACTGTAGACAATCTGCATGAAATGTCAAAGCCTACTTTGTGGGAAAAATAAGAAAAATATTACCAATTTGTCCTCTGTTGAATTTGCCCAGCCAGAGTGGTGATGGTTATAAACATAATGAAAGTGAAAATGTAAGCTCAGGTAGTTTGTTCGAAGTGAGGTTTTATGGCCCAGTCAACCCAATGGAGTCATATCAAGCGCAGTCAGTTTACCTAACCACACTTTTACTGAGCAGGCTTAAGTCCTCTAAGCAGTTAACCAGTATTGTGTGCATTCTTTCGCTACAAAATGATAACTGCCCTTCTTGAATCAGCTGAAGGGAGGGAATGACCGTAGAAAATATTTCATGATCAAATTTCCACGAAAGAATGTAGCCAAATCGGTGGGGGTCGAACCTGCAACCTCTTGATCACCAGTCAGATTTACTTACAACTGAGCCACTAAGGCTGGCTCTGAGCTCAGGTAGTAGATCTCTGATGGAGTCCCCTACAATATGATGCCTATCATCTCGTATAATATATATCAGTCCATAGCAATAATGCAATGCAATAGGAAACAGTCAGTTATACTATTACAGAGTGTTTGGATGTGACAGAGAGTTTTGTGTTTGCATCCAGAAATGAAATGTCACTCCACAAACACATGCCATCAAATTGAACACACACACACACACACATACACACACATACATACAGAGAGAAAAAGAGAAGAACTTTTTCACAATAAATGCCCATTTAAGTCATCATTAAATATGTTATAAAATTCCATACGCAAAGACATAGCTCCAGGTAAGCACTTTATTTCAACAAAAACTATTGATATTTTCCTTATTTCACCACAAAAACATATGTTGTGAGTACTCATTAGAAAGCGAGGTGCTTCTAATGAATACCAACAAAGTATGTTTCCATGAAGAAATGAGAAAAACATCTACCTGATATCCCCTTCTATCTAGAACTATGAAGGAGTTTGAAACAGTCTCCTTGTAGAATTTAATAAAGAAAATATGTTTTACCTCTGGATGTCTGTATGGATTCCAGAACTGTATATTTCCATGATTTGCCACCCTGGGAACATGTATAGGTTTGCCACTTTCCACTGCTGGAAAACTGAAAAGTAAAACAACAGCATTGTAGCATATGGCTAGATTTCATATATGGTAAATGTCCTAAAATTTCGAACACTTTATTCCATTCTATTTTGGCCTAAATCTTGCTTTTTATGCAACTGTTGCTTAAAATGCTTTGTGGAATGGCAAACAGTGTAGACCCTGATCAGACTGCTCCTTCAGGAGCAGTCTGATCTGGGTCTGCACTGTTTGCATATGTCATTTTGTCAGACACTTTGTGATCGAAATTTTAGGACATTTACCACACCATATTTAGCCTAAATAGATATCATACACCTAGCTATACTTATCCTACAATTTGAACAAGCTCATCTGACTAACTGACTAAATGGGGATCTATCTAATAAAAAATATTGCCTAACGTGTAAACCACAAATAAGGTGGTTCCTGAATAAACTACTAGATATCTTTTTGCATCAAATAGGTCAAATGATAAGTTATGTTAGATGGAAAGGCAATTAACTTTTACCAATCTCTGGGCATATTCAGCAGACAACAAACTGATAATATTTTTCTTATTTTTCGATAAAGAGTGGTTTTGATATTCTAAATTTACAATTTACATGAAATATTAAAGCCTATTTTCTGGAAAAAGAATGGAAAATATTTCAAAATGTTCTTTTCTGTATCTTTACTAGGGCATACATGCAATCTTGTAGGAAATTCTGCACCAACTCCTTTCCCTATAACAACATATGAAATTTCAATGACTACATGCAACATATAAAAAAAAAATAAGAAAAAGTAATCATTTGATTACTGATGATATTTTTCTTATTATTCTTAGAAATTAGGATCAGACACTTCATGCAGATTGTCTTACCCCTTTATCTTATAACAATAAAACACTAATAAATAGTATACTTGCAATTATTTACAAGAACCAATGACATCAGGAAAACTAATGAGATGAGACAAAACTTCAAATCTCAATAACTCTGTAAATATTTGGAATATTTCAATGGGGTTTCACTCTAAACTCAACAGGCAGATGGCCATTCTTTTAACATTTTGCATGCTGGGTAAATATTTCAGCAAATGACATTTTGAAATATTTCTATTATATTTCCTAGAAAATTAGATTTGACATTTCATGCAAATTGTCTCCTCAGGAGCCAATCTGCATGAAGTGTCTGATCCTAATTTCTAAGAATAATAAGAAAAATATCATCAGTTTGTCATCTGCTGAATTTGCCCATAGCACTGACACAACCGAAAGTGAAATTAGGTGATAAGTGTCTGCTTTAAAAGAGATGACAACAATTTTTGAGCATTACCTAATTCCCAACATATCCTTGTATAATATTTTGCCCAACATGAAATCAGCATCTTCAGTTGTAGCTGCAACATATCTCAGACAGACATCTCCACGACCTGGCGCCAACACATTACGTTCCAACAATGAGATATTTGCAGCAATATTCTTCCCACCACCATGAGCCTCGGCATCCTAAAACAAAACAAATGAAAAGTAAGAACTTTCAACTAACAAAACACAACAATAAGATAAAATAAAAACAGAAAGCATTAATTTATTATTTATCTGTCATACACTGTAGATCCAATATATCGCGGTCCTCGGGATCCAAAGTCCGATATCGCGATATAAGCGGAGCGCAATATAAGTCAAGACATGTACCATGTATGTATAACGGCATGTATAACACTCACTTGGTTTGTCGCTGTGGTAGTTTGCCGAGAGTCCGAGACACTGATAAATGGCATTCAGTCATGCTATCAGCCATATTTCCCAATTAAAACTGAATTGTAATTGCTCAATGGCATAATTTACAGTGTAGTGCTAAGTCTAACAAGTAATTTCAATCGAGACAAGCTGATTAACGACATTTGAAATCAACAAATCACCGGGTTGACAATTTAGGACACCATTTTGGATACACTGGTTCCCTGGAATGGTGATGGGAAGTAACTCAAATCACATCAGTTGTGCTTAGATAATTTGAGTGGCTTCCCTTTAATTATTATTGTGTTGTGGGCACAAAAAAAAAAAAAATCTTTTATTTTAGTTTTATTGTTATGTTTTTTGATGCAGTTGTTTTCCTTTAAAATATTTATTGATACAGAAGTGTAAAATGAGTGGACTAAGCTCTGTGTTTGTGGGACAGAAACATCTTGTAAAATTTGTGGGTGTTGAAAAGGTGGACCATTTTCACCTGTTGAGCAGAATTAGTTTGTGGGCATCATTGACTGATTGAGCATTGAGTAGATCAATGATGATAATGATTATTACAATAACGGCGATTATAATTTATTGTTTCCCAATTATAATCAGCGTATGCGCTGTTTGACGCTACCGGTAAGTGGAATATTTGTCATAATACCTGACGCGACTTAGCGTCAAGATAGGTACGAAAAATCAATTATTGGAATGTGTTATTTTTTCTGAAGTTAAATAAAATAACAAACATTTTATGTTTTAAATTTTTTGCTCATGGAATTTGGGAGCCATGGCTGATAGGCGATATACTGGATTTCACGAAATAAAGGACTGCGATGTATTGGATCTTCAGTGTACCATGTCAAGTCAAGAAGACACTCAGATAGATAAAATCACAGGTATATTTTCTTTTATTCTGCATAAGCTCCAAAAATGGTATGGAAAACATATTTTGTGGATAATCATTAGAAGGCCCTTGGTGAGGCATTTCTAAAGTGTACCTTCAAAACCTGTTTTCGTGGAGAAATATGAAAAAAAAATCAAAAAAAATCTGGATACTCCTCTTATCTGAAGCTATGAAGTGAAGAGATGAGACAGATGAGATTCCATGCACGATACCCATTACTTGTAGTGTGTAATGTCAGCTCCAGTTTGGTGAAGATCCCTATTAATTTCCTTCAGTGAATAAATTCCACTAAAAACTTCAAAGAAAAGTACAGCTGTACACTAGCTAAATGCAAAAATATTAAGATGTGTCCTATGAAATTTATGTCAGTGAAGTTAGTATTATTTTTACATTAAAGTAGATATTCTTGGATATTATTGGAGTAGTCTATGTTTTTATGTATTTGTTTTATTTTACCACAAATTAACAATTGCCCTCATCCAAGATGAAGGGACCAGAAAAAGGTGCAGGCAGAAGAAAAGATGGGAAGACAACACAAAGGCTTAAGCATCACAAGCTCTTAAAAAGCAGTTGAATGAAGGAAAACAATCTCAAAATTATCAGGGGTGTCCCAGTGACCGGGAAGGTAAAGGGACTGGTGTGAATTTAAGGGGGTCCATAGTCTTATATGAACAGTGCGCAATCAGGTCTAGAGGTTAAAAAATTTTTCATGCTCAACTCAGATAAGCATGAAAATTGTCCTGTGAATAAATCTCAAATTACTAACAATTGCAACATAGCTGAGCACAAAAATTTCTCTGTTAATAAATATCAAAATGCAAACAACAGCTATTTATTTTATAATTTATTTAACTAGTAGAGAAAATTTGTTCAAAGCGTCTTTAGCTTAACGAGCTCGTTAAGGGTCACTTGGTTAACTGTTTTAGCGGATTCAATATACAATATTCTGATATTTTTTGCTGAAAAAATGTGAGTAGCTTTTGCAGTTACTCACATTTTTTCAGCAAAAAATTTCAGCATATTTGTGTATCACTCGATGTAAATTTTAACGAATCTTTAACTAACGACATCATTAGCTTTGAACAACTGGGCCCAGATCGTTACTGTAGTAATGTTGTGTTGTACATTAACCCTCAGAGCATGGTTCACACAGCAGCAGACAACATTCTGGGCCCAGTTGTTCAAAGCTAACGATGTTGTTAGTTAATGATTCGTTAAAATTTACACCGAGTGATACGCAAATATGCTGAAATTTTTGCTGAAAAAATGTGAGTAATTTTTGCAGTGCAAAAGCTACTCACATTTTTTCAGCAAAAACTATCAGAATATTGTATATTGAATCCGCTAAAATAATTAACAAAATGACTCTTAACGAGCTCGTTAAGCTAACTATGCTTTGAGCAACTGGGCCCTGATCATAAATGCACAGGATGATTTTAGCCTTTGTTGCCACGATAATACAAATAGCAAGGTATTTTTTGTACGTTTTCTTCCATAAAAATGTATGTTGTGGGTACTCATTAGAAGTGCCTCTTATTAATACACTCAACATATATCTGGAGAAATCAGAAAAAATCAATACTTTGTAGTCACAAAAAAGTGCCCACTTAGCTGGTGCTATGATGAGATAAGGGTCCCTGTCTTGTGCTGCATATATTATACTCTGCTTACTGGAAGTCACATGAACACCTTATTTATCCCAAATATTCCAAAACCTTAGCTCATTACCATACTTATTCTAAAAACTAAACAGTCTATTTTACTACCTGTGATGTTTCAAAAATCTGTTGGATGAGTGCAAACAGTGCAGACCCTGATAAGATGCCAGATTCTGTGGCATCTGATCTGGGTCTATATTGTTTGCTTGCACCTGTCTAACCATATACTTAGGGTAAGTACAGTACAATAATGAAGTAGATTTACCTTGTAAAGTGCCTGAAACACCGCTTTGTAAACTGGGTCAATACTAGCGCCACCAGTCTCAGCAGCAGTGATGATCTGTTGTAACCATTTCTTCCTAGCTTCTCCACGGATACGCTCAGCATAAGTGCGCTGTAAAAAGAAAATGAACGCTGGCTTCAAACATAAGCAGTGTATGTATGTATTACTAAAGTTTGAATACACACAAAGTATTTTTGAAATTGTAGAAATTAAAAATTTGGAAATAATTATGCAGTACTGTTTGAAATTTCAGACAGATTTGCATTCAAAGAAGAATAAATAACAATTTCATCTGACTTCCAGTTTGTGATCAAACCCTTTTCTCCGTATCAATGTAGTGTTGGAAAGTTCATTTTCTTTTTATATATCTTTTTCTGCAGTGATCCATTGATCAGTTAGGAAACCCCTTGGTGGACTGAGCAGTTATGTGTAGCTGTATCAAAAGGGTGAGATTTGGTGCCAGGAGAATCAGTTTTTACTTTTGCCACTGTCTGGGCTAATTCAGCAGATGACAAACTGACAACATTTTTCTTATTTTTCCCAGAAAACAGGATTTGATGCTTCATGCATATTGTCTCCATTGGAGACAATTTGCATGAAATGTCAAAACCTGTTTTCTTTGAAAGATAAGAAAAATATTTCAAAATGTTATCAGATGAAATTTTTACCCAGAGTGATTAGCATCAAACTCCCTAACAACTGTGTGTGTTGACCATTCCAAGGCGGTATTGCTGTTACAGTTTTTTCTCATTTGTTCATTCTGTGTTTGATGCAGTGCTGTTTTTGTTATGTTGTTTTCAATCCGAATTCAGTGTCTAGGAAGGACTGTGTTCCTTGATTGTGGCATTTCTTCATGTTTACTTTTTCACTAAAAAATGCTTTTTATATGGGCAGCACCATGGAGAAACATCTCTCTGGGCAAATGCAGACAGCGAAGTCCCAGATCAGCATCTGTGCAGTCTGACCAGGGCCTTCACTGTCCACTAACAGAATCATCAGACACTCTAGAATGTATCAATGGAGAGCAATTGCCTGGATGAGACTTTGCACATGCGAGGTAAGAATTTGAATCTGTGCTTTTTGCGCATGCTCCAAGACACCTTTTTGCTAGGCATGGCCCATCTTGTTTTTTCTCCCGCTAAAAAAATATTGGTTAAAAATATTAGTTCTTATTTTTGTTTTTCATACTTTGTATTTAATAAAATTAATGTGTGCAACATAATTATTGAAACAGTACCATGTCATATTGGCAATATGTAATATGAAAATAGGCCTAGCTTAAATGCGAGCACAGCACAGACCTATCTGTAGTCTCTTCAAAAGAATGAATATCAGTATGTAAATCAAAAATAAATAATAAAAATAATCAGCAAAATATGTTCGTAACACTTATTGACACTCGTTTATTTTTACTTTGTGACACTTATTAGTGAGACCCAAATTTTGTAAATAGTGGTATAATCAAGTCCGCCCCAGTTAGTTCTGCCAACTTCTGGTGACAACTTCTGGGAAGAAAAAGGAAGAAAACTGTTGGAGCGATTTGTGCTGAAAGTATATAGTGTTGTATGTTACTTTTCCTTGATCATATTCTCTACCGTAGAGCTCACTTCATTCACGACATGCTTCGTGCATCGCAAGCTGTGCTCGCTATAAACTAAATTTTATGATGATGAAAAAATGTAAACTTGAGAGAAAGACTAAAATCTACATGAAAATAAAATTCTACATAAACAACTCAAACTCTACTTTTGAATGTATCTAAAGGCAGACCTAATAGATTTCCAAACTCAGTCAGTCTACAGTATTTACACTAAGAATTCAAACAGGTAGGCATGAGCAAACAGCATAAACCCAGATCAGGGCCCAGTTGTTCAAAGCTAATGACATCGTTAGTTAACGCTTTATTAAATATGATATGCAAATATGCTGAATTTTTTGCTGAAAAATGTGAGTAGCAGTGCAAAAACTACTCACATTTTTTTCAGAAAAAAATATCAGAATATTGTGTATTAAATCCGCTAAAACAGTTAATGAAATGACCCTTAACGAGCTCGTTAAGCTAGCGATGTTTTGAACAACTGGGCCCTGATGTTGCAAAACTAAGATTCAGGGTCTATACTGTTTGCCACTCATCAAGTATTTTAAGACGCAAGAACAGACAGTACAATGGACTTGTTCATATATTCAGATAGGTACAGACGGAAAACTTTGTGTAAATACGGTATTCACAAGGCTGGATCTTCAGGAAGCTTTAACCCACAACTGGTATCTATTCTTTATTAAGTGTATAAAACAGCACAGAAAACACTAACTTTGCTATCATAGTGCAAAACAATATGAAGATACTGTATGAAGATATTACTAAAACAGAATATCAACTATTAGTTGTTCTGTTTCACCAAATTAGTTATGTCATCCATATTAATAGCTTTTCTTTCCCTTCAACTCTTATTGCATTTGTTTTCCCATGTAGGGTTACCTTTTTGAAATATAATGAAACGGGTAAGTCAAAATCAGCAAACAAGCAATTTTTAGCTAAAAACATGATTATCAACAAATGAATTTTCTACTTCACACTAAAACCACACAGCAGTTAGACTTACATCAAAACAGTCTACAAGAACTTATTTCAAAAGCTTCAATTTCTAGCATCTATGCAAGAGCTTGTTTTGTGCAAGGAATGGTTGATATACAAAGACTTATTCAGTGCAAGAGAAGACAGCTCTACAAGAGCTTGTTCTGTGCAAAATCTGGTTGATATGTACGAGCTTGTTCTGTACAAGATCTGGTTGATATGTTGGAGCTTGTTCTATGTACAATATGACTGACATGTAAGAGCTGTTTTGTGCACAATATGGTTGACATAAAATAACTTGTTCTGTGTACAAGATGGTTGATATACATGTGCTTGTTCTGTGCACAATATCATTGACATACAAAACTTTGTTCTGTCTACAAGATGGCTGATATGCAAGAACTTGTTGTATGTACAAGGTAGTTGATATGCAAGAGTTTGTTCCAAGTACAAGATGGCTGATATGCAAGAGTTTGTTCTGTGTACAAGATGGTCTGTATGCATGAGCTTGTTCAGTGTAAGAGAAGTTGATAAGCAGAAGTTTGTTTAGTGCGAGAGATGGTCGACATGCATGGGCTTGTCCAAGGCAAGAGATGGCCAATACGCAAGAGCCTATTCAATGTGTCAATATCTTAACTGTACGAGGTTTTCTTTTTACCTCAGAACTCATGACATGTAAAAAACTTGTTCAGTGTATGGGACAGCTGATATGAAAGATCTCGTTCATTGTAAGAAATAGTTGATATGTAAAAAAAATTTTCAATGCAGAAATGGTTCAACCATTGATATGTGAGAATTTGTCCAGTGCAAGAAATGCTTGATATGCAAGAATTATTCAGTGCATGAGATGACTTATATGTAAGAATACATGTGTTAAGTGGTACTCATTAGAAGCACCTAGTGTTGTGCCGATGATCTATTATGATCAATTATCAATTGCAAATTAGTGTTGATTCTACTAATCAATTGTGTTTAGTGATAATCCATAAAAATCGAAAATATGTACATTTAGTCCTTTTTGAAGTTTCGGTTCTAATTTTGCAACTTTGATGCAAAATATATGCTACATCACAAACGATTTATCTTAAGTATGTCAAAAATCCAAAACAATAGTGTTTCTACAACAACTGGAAACCATACAGTATAACTTAGAAATTTCAGTTACTTAAAAAATGAATAAAATGTCTGAGCCTGTTGTGATACGGAACTGGAACTCAAATCATGCATGTAAATGATAAAGTATGTAAGTTTTTATATTTTTTATGGAGTACAGTGAAAGTACCTAACCTTTCTAGGGTAAAAATTGGGTTTTCCTTTTGTTCAATAGCTTTTGATTAATTAATAATCAATCAAAACTTCATGTCTGATTGATTGTGTTGGGGTTTAACGACACGTCAACCCTTGAGGGTCATTTTGTGTCGTCTCCCAGAGAAAGGGAGAAAAGAGATAGAAGAGAGAGTAGAGGAGATGAAAGAGAGGGACAGGGAAGAAAGAGGAACAGGAATGAAAGTGAAGAAACAGAAGAAATAAAAACATTTCCCCTCTACCCTTACCCACTACAAGGATAGCAGGACTTGCCCAACCGTAAGCCAGTATCAGTTGGACGCCCCAGTGATGTAAGATACACAGCACCTTCGCACCACCCGACCACCCCCAAACTTCATGTCTGATTATTTTCAATGATTGATCATGAAAAATCCTATAACTGAACAACACTAGAAGCACCTCACCAAGGTTCTTCTACTGGGTATCCATGTGTCATTGTGGAGAAATAAGAAAATCACAACCTTGAGTTAATGAGGTTTTGTATTTTGATGATTATTTGGGTTATATAATACTTTCAACAGTATATTTAAGTCATATCAAGATGATGTAAGGGTGATAATAAAAAAACTTGTGTATTGAAGCACTATGCAGTGGTGAGCAGAATTCTGCCTTCAGCAGAGTTCAGGCGAGTTTCCATGCGCTGTCTGTCGCACTGGAGTGGGCAGCAACAGCATCTTCTGCAATGGCTGCAAGCACTGGGTGCACAAGAAATGCAGTGGGCTCCAGCACTTGAAAAAGGACCCTGACTATAGATGTACACGGTGCCAGGGAACTGCACACCCCTTGGATGGCAGACCACAGAAGGAAGTCCAGGTCGGACCTGACAAGCTTGTCGTAGCTTCCTTTTGCTACCTAGGAGACATGCTCTCAGCAGCAGGTGGCTGTGAACTTTCAACCACAACACGTGTGAAAACCGCCTGGAAGAAGTTCAAGGATCTGCTACCAGTCCTCTCTTCACGCCACCTCTCTTTCAAAACACGTGGCCATGTGTACAGCTCTTGTGTGCGGAGCGCAATGCTCCATGCCAGCGAGACTTGGCCATTGACAAAGCCGAACCTCCAGCATCTGCAGCGAAATGACAGGGCAATGATCAGACAGATCTGCAATGTCAGGCTGCAAGACATTGTCACCACCAGGTCCAATGATCTACTTGTGCGGCTTGGCATTGAGGATCTGGACCTCATTCTGAAGGAGAGAAGACTTCGATGGTATGGACATGTGGAACGCTCCAGTGGTGCAATCAAGACAGCCTTTGACATACAGGTTGATGGAAAGCATGGGCCTGGGAGGCCCAAAATGACATGGAAGCAGCTGAAAGAGAGGGATTGCAGAGAGTGGAAGCTCTCGGCTATCAACCCTCATGATAGACGTACCTGGAGATCTGGTGTGAGATCTGCCATGCGTGCAGCAAGCCAGCTATCTGGAAGGGGGCCCACTGATGTGGATGTTGCCCCTGTACCTGCATGTTAATCAAAAATCCGATGATGATGATGATGAGCAGTATTTGAACCCAGGACTTTGTGGTCTGCAGTCAGGTGTGCTAACCACTCAGCAATGCATACTTTTGCTTTGACTTGCAAGAATCATTTTGGGTCCTATTTTTTGATTGTCACCCAACTCCTCTTTGGCTTTTTAGCCAGAACCTTGAAACTGTCACAGGTAATCGCCCTATGGATGAGGACTAGAGGAACGCATTTGGAATTTTGATGTGCAGGGAGATATGCGATGGAGCTGGCATGGGGATATGTGATGGCACGCCATTGTCTTGCTCTAGTTCAAACTGTTATCTACTGCTGTTTTAAATCCAATAGATTAAGAAATTGTCGTACCATTCTGAAATACCAGTAATTATTAAGGTTCTAGTGAGATGTCACAAAATGTTTTGAAGGAAAAATTAACCAACTACAGCAGACAACACTTTGATTTTTTTTTCTATTTAAGAGAAAATAAGGCTTGACAGTTTATGTGCATCATCAGCTTAGAAAATGATTGATGATTCACATGAAATGTCAAGTCTGACTTTCTTTGAAAATAATAATAAATTTTAGAATGTTTTCTGCTACAACTCTGTTCAGAGTTTCTAGGGTTAAAATATGGGAAGATAACTCTTAAATGGACTCATGGCTTATGTTATAATGGATACTCTATATAAAAAAGATAAGCAATCTATTTTAAGTAAAACGCTCATAATTAAACAAAATTGCAAAACATAAACAAGCAAACTTAACATTCCATATCCACTCTGCAAACATGAAACAAAACAAAAGAAAATATATTATAGCTATAAAAGTCACATAAAAACACATCAAATGTTGTTTCCCACATTTGTTCAGTATTACCGTATTTACTATATATATTCAGACAGACAGGCCTGAGCAAACAGTATAGACCCAGATGAGACGCTGCAGAACGTGGGGTCTCATCTGGGTCTACACTGTTTGCCACTCATCCAGCAATTTTTAGACACAACATTGGGTAGTGATTTGTACTGGTTCAAATTTTAGAACATATATGGTAAGGAGTTGAGGTGTCCGAATACTTAGGGTAAATATGGTACACTGACAAATGGGCTGCGCTATGAGAAAATGTGTCTTTGGGCATAGAAGGACAGCAGAGGCCCAGACCAATCTGCACATCTGCGCAGTCTGATCAGGAACTTTGCTGTCTGCAAACAGAATCATTGGATACTATAGAATGTTTCAATGGAGAGCAAATACCTGAATGAAAGGCTTGCACATGCACAGGTTGATGTGAAGCCATACTTTTCGTGCATGCTCAAAGGCACTTTTTTGCTTTGCACAACCTAACTGTTCAGGTAGAATGAATTACTTACACTAAGAACATCACAAGCTTGCTATGAAAATAACACAAGCTGTAAGTACCCACAGACCTTATCAACAATTTGCACACCAGAATTGAATTTATCAGACAATAATGTGCCTCAGAAACTCTAAATACTGGACAACATCTCACCCTTTACCTCTCTAAAACTTTTAAACTAAAGTGAATTGATTAAACTACTGTTTTATTGACAAATAGTATAGGCCCTGATCAGGTGCTGCAGGTCTGGGTCTATACTGTTTGTTCAGGCATTACTGATTAATAATTTAGGCTAAACATGGTATAGCGTAATGGGTGTAAATATTGAGAAACATTCTACCCTACTGTGATTCCTCTAAAACTTTTAAACTGTGTTCATTTGACTGAACTACATTTTGTGGCATATCTGATCTGGGTCCTTACTGCGGGGAATATCATTATAGCAAATAAAAACTTTTAAATTATATCAATATAACTTTCTGTGTCACATAATTTACTGGTATAGCGCCAAACAGTATATACTTTGACTTGACTGCTACTTAAGACATTTTACCTGGGTCTACACTGTTTGTTCAGGGGCTCCTATCCCAATACATGTACACAGAGTTATATTGGTGGTAATATTTTTCTCATTTTTTTTTGTAAAAAAAATAGGTTTTGATATTTCATGTGATAAGGAAGACAATTCAAAAGAAATGCCAGACCCTCTGTCTGAGGAAAATAAGAAAAGTTTTCAAAAAGTTGTCCACTAATATGGTAAATTAGTGTGCAAAGAGTTAATATTCCCAGCTCCAACCAACATAAACAAGCATATGCAGACATATTTCACATTATACATAAATTTAAAGCAACATAATTATCCTGTACCGCTCAGACCTGAAGTAATGACCGATCATAGTCTATATGTGTCACCTAGTCAAAAACAGCTGACATACCAGATACACTACAATCTCTTTATAATACGGTTCGTTATAACACGGTTTTGGATATAATATGGTTCAAAGATGGATCCCAAAAATGAATAGATTATATTGAAAAATGACCATAAATGGTCATTTTTCAATATAATCTATACATTTTTGTTTGGATATAACATGGTTGTTTAACTAACACGGTTTATGCTATGGACCCCAACAATAGTGTTATAAAGAGGTTGTGGTGTACCTACAAAATGCTGTATTTGCAGTATCTGAACAAGATAAACAAGTCTGTTAATCCTCTTGAATTTGGTCAAGACCTTCCATAGTAGGCAAAAATACTGAAACAATGTCATCACAACGTCAATGTGACATCATGATACTACATCAACCTTGATATGACATTCTTTCAATTTTGTTTGCTTTCTGGGTTGGTGTTTGCTTGCTGTTTTTTTTAGATATAGTGTGTTGGAAGTGAATATGGTTTGCTATAATACATCCCTTTCAACTTTATCTAAGTCATTCCAGATGAAAGAAGGGTGATAATGAAAGTCTGGATTTAACCATTGGATAGATATTCTTATCCTACCCAGGTTATCCAACGCAGGGTTAAGTCAAAAACTGAGAATTCTCACATCTTTAATCTGCACTGGTTGTAATGGACAATCACATATGCCATGGTTAAGGTTTACGTCATTGAACATAATGACATCATTAAACGCCACAATAATGTCATCACAATATGGCGGATCTCAGCAATCAAAGCAACTGCATTATTAAAAAAATCTACATTCAAAAATGAAAGGTGTGCAAGAGAAAGAATCTGTCATGGGTTTTAGGGGTAGATAGAAAAATCCATCCCTTGCGATCACTCTGGCATCACTCGGCAAGCCTTGTGATGCCAGACAGTGATCCTCCTGACGGATTTTTTTATCTACCCCTCAAACCATTGATAGATCCTTATAATCTTCTGACAATTTCCTTTATCTGGAGTGATGGAGAAATTAAGAATACCATATTGATTCTTAGTATATAGACACCAAAATGCCTTACCATACTTATCTTAAAATTTGAACAGGTCAACTTGACTACCTGTTTTTGTGTCTAAAAAATTGCTGGATGACTGGCAAACAGTATAGACCTTGTTCACATTTCTGCCACAGCTGATCTGGGTCTACACTGTTTGCTCAAGTCTGTCTGTCCAAATACTTAAGGTAAATATGGTACTGTGCTTATTTGTAGCCCTGTTAATTTTATTTGAAGCAAGTATAGACTAGGATCGGCCTGTTTGCATATCCACAGTTTAGTCAGTCAGCATTATTCCATCAAGATCCAAATAATGTTTAACTATTATTATCTCTCTGTAGGCCAAATCAGCCGACAACAAAATTATGATATATTTTTTTTCTTCTTGTTTTTCACAGAAAATAAGGCATGACATTTCATTCAAATTTATCTCCTGAGGAAACAATTTTAACAAGATGTCAAGATTTGTTCTTGTGAAAAACAATACTGAAAATGTTGCCAGCTGCCATTTAAATGAAGAAGGTTGAAAGGTCAATAATGCAACATGTACACACTGAACAGACAAACTGCAGATGTAATCATGGTCTGAATTAATTTGAAAAAGCACAACAAAACATGACATTGAAAAAGTAACTTCCTCTGAATCCTGTATTAAAGAAATAAAATAATGCACATTAAAATAAGAAATAGAATAATATGCAATATTTGAAGCAAATACGACAATGTCTTAACTCTTTCACTGCCACAGGCGACAATAATAGGCTTTTGCAAACAGCACAGATCCAGATGAGAGGGCTCATTGAGCCGTCTCATCTGGATCTACGCTGTTTGACATTCAGTCTATCAACTTTACATATAAACGTCTTTCCAAGCGATAGTTTGTTAAAATAAAAAATTAGACAACAAATGTCTGAAATTTTGGCACCGAAAGAGTTAAAGGTGGTTCTAATAACCACAATATCATGTTTATCCTGAATATTTGGACAGACAGACTTGAACAAACAAAGCAGACCCTGATCAAACTGCTCCTTTAGGAGCAGTTTGATCAGGGTCTACACTGTTTGCCATTCACTCAAAACAATTTAAGAGTGTTAGACACCACACAGAGTAGCCAAATGGACTTGTTCAATTGTTAGGAAAGTATGGTAAGGAGTCAAGTTGTCCAAATATTCAGGGCAAATATGGCAGGGTATAAACCGAATTATGAGTCACCTGTTTTTGGGCATATGCAAACTGGGCATGCTCAGAGGACTTCAGGGCATATGTTATATTCCTACACTTTGTTTAGACTTTGTAGTAGGGCTTAAAAATTCTTAACAATATTCATCTTACACAGCCAAGGGTATTTTGATTTTAACCCTTGTCCTGCTGAACCCCGATATATCCTGCCTTTGTAAACAGTGTAGCCAACTGATCTGGATCTGCACTGTTTGCCATAAAGTATGTGAATTTATAGCAACAATCCAGATCAAGCAATCTGATTGGCTGAAAATTATAAGTGGGTATGGCATCTTAATTTATTCAGCAGGACAAGAGTTAATTAATAAATGATGAAGGGAAAACCTAGAATTTTCAATTAGTTACAAAAACTTTGCTTAAAAGGTAACAATTAGTAATAAAGTATGTAAGAATATTGTATTTAATAAAGAAACATATGATTTGAAGATTTGTTAGAACTGCCTCAATGAGGTGATTCCAACAAATATCCAAAACATATGTTCTATGAAGAAATAAGAGCAAAACAAGACTTTTCTTACATACCAATGTGCTCATTAAGAATTGTGTGCAACAGCAAATTCATTTTAATGGCAACATCTTTGGGAACAAATGATGTTGTTGTAACGAGAATTCACTGTAGTATAATTGAGCTGTTTAACTTTAGGACAAGTTTGGTAAGGTGTCCCCATATTTATTGGGTAAATACAGTACCCAGGTTAACTTAACCCTTGTCCTGCTGAATAAATTAAGATGCCATACCCACTTCTAATTTTTAGCCAATCAGATGACTGGATCCAAATTGTTGCTATAAATTCACATACTTAATGGCAAACAGTGCAGATCCAGAAGCCAACTTATCTGAATCTACACTGTTTGCAAATGCAGGGTATATCCAGGTTCAGCAGGACAAGGGTTTACTTTAACTGCCACTTTACTCTAGTCATGCACACCCGCTCAAATATATGTCTGTGATGGCATGCCTTATGTCACGACATAAATAATGATGGTTCTAATGATGAGGATGACAAAAATACAGTTGACTCTCGTTATCTCGACCCCTCTTATCTCGATCCTATCACTTATGTCGAACTGATTTCTAAGTCCCGATTATTTTCCCTATGTATTTATTGTATTTCAGCTTCGCGTATGTCGAACTACTTTTATGTCGACACTTCGGCTATCTCGTCCATCATTTTCAGCCCCTGAATATATTTTTCACAGGTTTTACTACCGCGTATCTCGAACTCGGACCATGACGAAGGAAAAAAAAAAAGGTAAGATGCGGCGCCGCCGGTCTCTCAGTTAATGAAAATCATAATAGGCCATTGATAAATAAATCAATATTTTAATTTCCCCCTTTGTCCAGGTAATTACAAACAACACAAACAATGTCTAAAATCAGTAATTATGAAATCACATGCGTGTCGAGTCAGGTTTGACACGCGGCGCTCAACACGTATCGTGTCATTGATTTGTAAGATTAAAAGCGGCACAGAATAGTGTTATGGAAGATTAATCAACGAAGTTTCTTTAATTTATTGTTTAGATATACTCTTCACTATTGAGTACTGTCCGTCTGAATGATATAGCGTCTTCAAGAAAAGTCAGTGCGTGACAGGTTCCTACTCAGATCAGCCTGTATTGATCAGGATAGCTAAGTCTGAATCTTCGCTTGTTACTCTTTGGTCAAGCGGTGCTCTTTGGTAAGCCCTGATAAGGTTCATGCGTATAATGGAAAATTCGTGGGCGTGAAGGCTGATCCGTCTTTGACAGTCGCACAGTCTTCTAATAGGAGTTGTCGTGCACGGCCTCAAATAGACGAATCACACGAGGGTACCGATGTTAACCCTTCCGACCTTGTAGACTGGTACGGATACCCGCACAAATAGTGTAGGTCCAGATGAGACGTTTCATAACGAGCTTTCTCTGCAGGATCTACAGTTTGCCGTGCTGAGACGGTTCGTTTATGCCAGGGGAGATAATCCAAACTAGCTTACAACTGCCGCTTAACATTGTAAGCGTTTTATGCAAAAGCGGAAACCAGTCAACTCTTTATCGAGTCGTCTATGCGAAGGGAGCTAATCCAAACCAGTTCATAACGTATAGCTAACACAACCCAGAAACCAGTTATTTATTTATAGCTCATATGGAAATCCAGATTTGCAGGAGTATTAAAAGACAACAAAAGACGTTTGAAATTTATTATTATTAACATTTATTGATGATATTATTTCAAGAAAACCATTGCATTTCCTAAAACAAACAGTAACAATGCAAACTGAAGTACGCGTAAATTATTTAAATTGCCATATACATGTGCCTTCCAAGCACGTTTTGGCGAACAGAGGCGAACAGTCGTCATACCTATGACGTCACAATTTGGTTGTCTCGAACTACTGATAACTCGAACATTTTTATCAGGTCCCGTGAAGTTCGAGATAACGAGAGTCGACTGTATAATGATCATATTTTGACCATCACCAAGATATAAATCTTAAACTCATGAGGATTAGATGCACTTGGCATTTTTCAGCCATTTTTCACAAGGGGCACAACTTACTTCCTGTTTGCTTCCCTACATATCTGAAAAGGGGTTTACTCTAAAAGAAAAGACTTTGCTCCCTTTGGGATTAAAATTATTTGCTTTTTGAGTAGGCCCCTTTTCCAGACAGGGTAGAATCAATTTTCACAGAATTGCCTCCCTTTATTAATTTTTATATAGACAAGAAGGTATTTCATTCCCCAGATTTTGTTTGTTTGTTTGTTTGTGTTGAGGTTTTACGGCCCAGTCAACCCAGTGGGGTCATGTCGAGCGCGGTCAGTTTACCTAACCACACATTTACTGGGCAGGCTTAGTCCTCTATGTGGTTAACCAGTATTGTGCACATTCTTTCGCCAGAAACTGACAACTGCCCTTCTTGTATCAGCGGAAGGGAGAGAATGACCGTAGAAAATATTTCATGATCAATCTCCACGAAAGAATGTTGCCGACCTCGGCGGGGGTTGAACCCACGACCTCCTGGTCTCCAGTCGGACGGCGCATCCAACTGAGCCACCGAGGCCGGCCTCCCCAGATTTTAATTTGAGAGTAATCAGAAAATATAATTTATCTGATTTCTGAAGATGAAACTGTTATGATGATGATGATGATGATGATGGTGACATGGTGGTGGCAATGGCAAATAAAAGCACTGCTAGCACAATACCCCGCCATAGCAATTATTTGTTTATGTATTAAAGTTATCGTTGCGAAAATATCTGGAAAGAAAATGACAGAGGGACAGATAACAATCCTAAACCAGATCTTGATAATTGGACAGATGACAATCCTAAACCAGATCTTGATAATATAAATGCATATAGCAAGTTTGGTTAAAAGGCCTTGTTATTTACTCAAGTTATCGTCCGGTAATGAAAATATGGGCTTGTCTCAGGCAGATAACTCCATAAAAAATTGACGAAATTTGCCCATTAGCAATTACAAAACAGATCTCCTTAATGTCAATGCATATAGCAAGTTTGGTTAAAATCCCTTATTATTTACTCAAGTTATCGTCTGGAAACGAAAATATGGGCGTGTCTCGGGCAGATAACTCCGTAAAAAATTGATACAATTTGTCCATTAGCAATTCTAAACAAGATCTCCTTAATGTCAATATACATAGCAAGTTTGGTTAAAATCCCTTTTTTATTTACTCAAGTTATCGTCCGGAAACAAAAATATGGGTGTGTCTCGGGCAGATAAGTCCATAAGAATTTGATGAAATTTGCCCATTAGCAAGCCCAAACCTGATCTCCTTAATGTCAATGCATATAGCAAGTTTGGTTAAAATCCCTTGTTATTTACTCAAGTTAACCTCCGGAAACAAAAATATGGGTGTGTCTCGGGCAGATAACTGTAAAAATTAGCGAAATATGTCCATTAGCAATCCCAAACCAGACCTCCACAATATCAATGCACGGACAGAAACATGGACGTCCAACATGAAACCATAATGCTTCGCCACTATTGTGTGGCGGGGTATAAAAAGGAGGTCACTATTACCCTGAATCCCAACTAAATAAAAACAATTAGAAAGAGAAGCAATAAATATGTTTGTAAAATACTATGCCCCCAACTATATGCTTGTCGATATTAAGTGCCAAAGTTGGAAAAGGGTATAACTCTAACAAATGTAAAACCTAAGTGCATCAAAATTTAATCAGGTCATCTACAAATTAGTTCCAAACTGCTTGCAAAATTTTATGAGCATAACTCCAATGGTTCCTGACAAGCTTAATATGAACTGACAAGCCTAATATGCCCTCCCAACTTCTTCGAAGCTGAGGGCATAATTATACCAATTTCATGTTGCCAAACCTGTCTACAAAACTTTTAAATCCATCCAAATAAATATACGTAAAAAAAAAAATAGAGGTCCAGGCTCTAGACAAGCTTATTAGAGACATGAGTACTGATGATTTT
Source organism: Anodontia alba (assembly GCA_964016985.1). NCBI lineage: Eukaryota > Metazoa > Mollusca > Bivalvia > Lucinida > Lucinidae > Anodontia > Anodontia alba. The sequence goes on along the minus strand of OZ024830.1, from coordinate 11,236,448 downwards.
GCTACACTTCTATGGAAATATATGTTGTGGTACACCATCTAAATATAAACTCTGTTGAGCAAAAGCAGGGCTTAACAAAAAGCATAGACCTAGATCAGCCAACGCAGCCATGTAGCCTGTTAGGAGTGATTGTCATTGTCCAGTACTTTCTGTTGGGATTCTCTAAGAAAATCATTTACCCTATTTATCTTAAAACAAACAGGCCTGAGCAAACCCTGTAGACCTAGTGGAGAAACAAACAGGCCTGAGCAAACAGGGTAGACCCAGTGTAGAAACAAACAGGCCTTAACAAACAGTGTAGACCCAGTGTAGAAACAAACAGGCCTGAGCAAACAGTGTAGACCCTTGTAGAAACAAACAGGCCTGAATAAACAGTGCAGACCTAGTGTAGAAACAAATAGGTCTGAGCAAACAGTGTAGACCTAGAGGAGAAACAAACAGTGTAGACCCAGTGTAGAAACAAACAGGCCTGAGCAAACAGTGTAAACCCAGTGTAGAAACAAACAGGCCTGAGCAAACAGTGTAGACCCAGTGTAGAAACAAACAGGCCTTAGCAAACAGTGTAGACCCAGTAAGAAACAAACAGGGCTTAGCAAACAGTGTAGACTCAGTGTAGAAACAAACAGGCCTAAGCAAACAATGTAGACCCAGTGTAGAAACAAACAGGCCTGAGCAAACAGTGCAGACCCAGTGTAGAAACAAACAGGGCTGAACAAACAGTGTTGACCCAGTGTAGAAACAAACAGGCCTAAGCAAACAATGTAGACCCAGTGTAGAAACAAACAGGCCTGAGCAAATAGTGCAGACCCAGTGTAGAAACAAACAGGCCTGAGCAAAGTGTAGACCCAATGCAGAAACAAACAGGCCTAAGCAAACAGTGTAGACCCTGTGTAGAAACAAACATGCCTGAGTAAACAGTGTAAACCCAGTGTAGAATGCAGTTTCTGATCAGGGTCTACATTATTTGTCAATCATCCAGCAGTTTTTCACATGCATCAACAGACAGTAAAATGGTCATTCAAAATAAAATGTATAGATTATGTAGAAAAATGACCATTTATGGTCTTTTTTTTTATATGTAATCTTTATATTTTTGTTTGTTAAAAATTAGAACATGTACAGTAAGGCTTCAATATGAGTCAGTAATCAGGGTGAATACAGAAGGTCCTACTCAGGCTGTGTGCTTGAATGTATTAAGGTGAATGAAAAGAGCTTTTGAAGAATGAGGTTTCTGCCATCTGTTCTAAAGGAGACCAGTAGGAAACAATTTACTCTACTGGTATTTGAATCACTTCCCACAGGAAGAGCAAATTCTAGTAAAACAGAGAAATTATTTTCAGATCAGAATGACTTCTATTTAAGTGTACCCATTTTCCTAAGGATTCAAGTTTGATGTGCCTCAAGAATCCTAAACAGCTTATCTAGAGTCCTAGAACACGTTTACCTCTTTGAACCTGTCAAGATTCTATTTTAAACAATTAAACATTTAATATATACTTTTTAATGGGGCACATCATGTGAAAATGTATCTTTGGGCATTTGTAGACAGTGAAGGCACAGATCAGCCTGTGCACTGTGCAGTCTGATTAGGGCGAAAGTAAATGCCCAGATGAGACTTTCCTCAGGATGAATCTGAATACCATATTCAACCTAATTACCGCACATACCCCTATAAGCACACAGTCAAGTAATTCTGCAGTCTTCAGATTACTGCCAGTGCAATTTTGTGTACTTCTTTATAAAGGCATATGTTGTGGGTACCTATTTGAATTGCATCAACTTACTGATGTAATTCAAATGAGTACTCACAATATATGCTTTTATAAAAAAAAAAATACGAAAAAAATCTGATAAACATTATCCAATAGCTTCTTTGCTGATCTTTTCTTGAAGTGTAACCTTGGTAGGCAGATATATATTTTACCACAAGTTTTCCCAGTAATTCTGAAAAAACCTAAGCATACAGTGCGGAAATTAGGTCAAATACGGTATGTGCAATTTGTCCATGTTCAAAGGCCTCTTTCTGCTAGGTGCAGTCAAATGTATTTTCAGGTATTTTTAATGTATTTACATGTATTATAATAATCTTTTTTTTTCTTTTTATATATTCTATAACTATATATATTCACATGTTCCAATTACAAAGAATTACCCCAGGGCAAAATCCTGCAGCCCTGGTAGCATAGAGAGAAAAAGAAAAACTCACTTGTAATTTTATATTCCTGGTCAGGGTGTAAAGTGATTGTCTCTATAAAACATAATATATAGACTTCAGGGTCAAGCATGTGGTTACCTCTATAATGTACAGATCTCAGGTAATCTTAAAGCAAACAGTACAGACCCTGATAATACTACAGATGAACAGGCTTATCTGGGTCTATGCTAGGTGGCTACGTTGAAGATTGTTTTCTACACCATAACCTCTTTATAATACTTTTGCTTGGATCCAAAGCAAAAACCATGTTAGCTGAACAACTGTACCAAAACAAAAATGTATAGATTATATAGAAAAATGACTATAAATGGTCATTTTTCTATATAATCTATACAATTTTGTTTGGGTACAACACTTTTGGAGTCCACCTTTAAACCATCTTATATCCAAAACCATCTTACAGTAAACCACCTTATAAAGAGGTTTCAGTGAGTTTAGAGATTTATATTATATTATGAAACTGAAACTCAAGAAGAGAAAAAAGTAGGCAGTTACCTCAACACTGTTGTTCAAGAACTCAATGAAATATTCAAATGAATCGGCTCCTGGCATAGCATCTGCTACAAGCGTCACGAACTGTCGGAATTCCCGCTTACTGAGACGATTATCTTGTGGGTGCTTGGCTTTCTTCTTCAACTCTTTCTTTGCTGAATACATAAAAGAAAACTTGTACAGTTTGTGGCTTATATTAGGAAAGCAATTTCAGCACATATACAAAAACAACAAAGACCCTGTCCAACGTGACATGTGGGATGGTCTGGAGCTTTGCTGTTTGCTGAATGAATTCTTGAAAATACCTGTTTAATGGCACACCTCAGACTGGCTTCAGTCCCTAGTAGTTTATTTTAGTGTTTATATCAAAGAGAATTAATAAAATTAAATTTAATCGCAGGAAACTGGAGACAGTCTAGGGTACACCTCTAAGGGAAATAACTGACAAAGAAATATTGGGCTATGGTAAATGTCCTAAAATTTTGTACACCAAAGTGTCTGACAAAATGGCATATGCAAACAGTGCAGACACAGATCAGACTGCTCCTGATGGAGCAGTCTGATCTTGGTCTTCACCGTTTGCCATTTCACCAAGTATTTTTAAAAAGATCTGCATAAAAGGCAAAATTAAGGCAAAAAAAAGTATGGAACAAAGTGTTTGACATTTTAGGACATTTACAGTAATCTGGGAACAAATTCCTCCCGTTTTTGAAAGGTTTTATATACTAGGGAGGCAACCTTGCATGCAATAATTGTCTCTTTTGAAAAATAGTCACAAAATGTTTCACAGTGTATCAATTCCCCTCATCATGAAAACATGCCTATATAATTTTGATCCCCTTAAACCCCACTTTAATGTAGTAAAACTGGGGTTTACAGGGGTATACATTAGTTTTCTTATTTCTGTTCAAAACATAGATTGTTGGTACTTGTTAGAACTGCCTCGGTGAGGCGGTTCTAACGAGTACCCACAATCTATGTTTTGAGCAGTAATATGAAAAATACCAGAATTTTTTATCTGAAAATTTTCAGTTTTTGGAGGTGAAATTTTCTATATATTTGAATAGGCGTGTTTTCGTAATGTTATGTATTGTGTCAATGATAGGTGAGTACCTTAATTAGATAGCATGGATGCCCAGGTTCCAGGTTGGTCTGGATACTTTCAGCCTCATTTTGAGATGAGCTGATGCACTGATGATTTTGTTTTAACATTTAGCATATTGGGTAAAACTTTCAGCAGACAACATCATCAGAATCAAGGCCATTCTATCAAGTCCATTCTACAGAATACAACACTCTCAATATCTTGTTTTAGCTGTATTTACTTTCTGAGCTCATTATTTATTCATTTATTTTTTTTTTTTTTTCAAAAACAACAAAAATGCCTTCTAAATGCACCACAACCTCTTTATAATACTATTTCTGGGATCTAAAGCTTTTAAATCCTGTTAGTGAGACAATCATAAGGTGTCCAAGTAACAATGTATAGATTATGTAGAAAAGTGGCCAAAATTGTCACTTTTCTACAAACTTTACCATAATAATCCTAAGTATTGGGACAAATAGGCCTTTGCAAACAATGTACACCTAAATCAGATTCCACAAAATGATTAGGGTCTACACTGTTTGCCATACATACAGAAATATCTTAGACACACCAACAAGTAGTAGAATGAACTATTTCAATTTTTAGGACAAGTATGGTAAGTAGATTAGGGGTTCCAATTCTTAGGGTAAGTATAAATTTTTGTCTAAATACAAATTTTGGGGTCCATCTTTTAAATGTTATACATTTATCAAAAATATTACTATAATGAACTAAGGCTGGCTAATCAGAGCCGAAAAGATAATCAATTATCAGTCCTGCCATTGTGATTGATGATCGATTAGTAATCACTGAAGATTTGGTTATAACTTACCTGTCTGTCTGAGCATGACTCTTACCATATGTTATAAATTGCTGCATGTACTTGGTCAGACAGGCCTGAGCAAGCAGTGTAGACCCAAATGAGATGCCCCAAAAGGCACTGTTTGCCACTCATCTAGCTATTTTTAGACACAACATTGGGTAGTAAATTGTACTTGTTCAAATTTAGATAAAGTATGGTAAGGAGTTGAGGCATCTGAATATAATGGTAAACACAGTAAAGTAACAGACAAATGATTGATTATTAGCACATCTGCAACGATAATCATTTTTGTGGAATTTATCAATAAATTAATTGATTATTCCATTAATTGTGCCAGCCTTATAATAAACCATGTTATACAGAGAATCCTGTGTGCCCATATTATGAAATGAAAACCCTCTAAGTCCAAGAGAACTCAACTCTTACCTTTTTCTATGGCTTCATTTTCTTGTCCATCCTTGTATTTTTGCATGACATTCTCTACTTCGTCCTGGTCAAGATATCCTGAGCCATCATTGTCCCACTTTTCAAACAACTGGTCCATCAACATCTTCCGTCGAGATGACATAGCCTCCTTTCTTGCCTAGTAGTAAGAAATCATTTAAGAAATCACCAGTGTCGAGGAATAAAAACTGCCTTATAAATAGCTCCAAATAAAGTACTTTGTTTCAAACAATTGACAGTTTTATTTCTCCATTTGTTTTGGTTACTCATTAGAAATGCCTCACCAAGGTGCTTCTAATGAGCACAAACAAATTATTTCTTTTCGAGAAACAAGAAAAAACTACCAACACTTTTCAGCTGAAAAAAAGTGCACTCTATGTTATGACATTCAGTGGAACTCCTCATAACTATCACCGCTCAACAAATGCCACTAATAGCTACTTTTCTCATTACTCAAATATATATTATACTCTATAGGCCAAATCTGGCAAAGAAGTGCCTTTAAGCATGTGCAAAATGTGCAGATTCAGATTATCAGGCACATCACTAAGTATCATCCAGGGCCCAGTTGTTCAAAGCTAACAACATCATTAGTTAACAATTCGTTAAAATTTACATCAAGATATATGCAAATATGCTGAAATTTTTTGCTGAAAAAAAAGTGAGTAGCTTTTGCAAAAGCTACTTACATTTTTTCAGCAAAAAATATCAGAATATTGTGTATTAAATCTGCTAAAACAGTTAAAGAAATGACCCTTAACGAGCTTGTTAAGCTAATGACGCTTTGAACAACTGGGCCCAGGCCTTTGGTCTCCATTTGTACATTCTGTGGTATCCAATGATTCTGCTAGTGGACTGAAGGCCCTGATCTGACAGCATGGATGCACAGGCTGATCTGGGCCTTCACTGTTTGCATATACCCAATGACCAGTTTCCGCATGATGTGACCCATATAATTTACTATATTTCCCCTGACTATTCTGTCACTTGAACTTCTTACCCTACTTGTCTTATAATGTGAACAAAAATTATATTATCAATAAACTTAGTAATTATTGTTCTAATATATACCAAACAGCCTGCATCATACCCCTGCAATGTTTAGCATGATTTCTATAAGATTTTGGCCCGGGCTTTACACTACGGCCAATACTGAAAGTTATGAGGACTTAGGGCATAAAAACCAAGCAATTCAGGAGGACCAATATTTAAGGTATAAATCTTGTCCAAATGTACAAAGAAAAGTGCACTTTCAATACTTTAAAAGTTGAAAACAGAAAGTTAATTAAAAATGTCAAACCAAGGCATGGATGTTTTCATATTTCCCTGTTACAGGTCCTCGGCCAGTTGTATTGGCCTTTGGATGACTGTATTGGCTCTGGGCTTTGCCTGAGGCCAATACAACTATCCTTAGGCCAATACCACTGACCTCAGACCTGTAACAGGACTAATTTGAAAACATTCATATAATAACACTATACTACTACATGCTGGTATGTCTACCTAGTAACAGTGTTTTCAGAGGAAACAGATGGTTCCAAACCCCCACCCCACTCCCCCGCACACACACACAACTCCCCCATCATGAATTTTCAGTTTTTCTACTTTTCTACTGCTGTGACCTTGAAAATTAGATCAAGGTCACCATAATCTAATCAGCTCTTTGCTATGTCCAAATTATATATCTTGAAAAATTTGGTAAGAATGCAACCACTGGTTCACAAGATATTGTGCTGACAAAAAAGTGTGATGCTGATGCCAATGCCAACACATATGCTGACAGCGACTGGATCCGCATCAAAATCAACATGTCCCCTTCCCCTTAGGTGGGGGGACATAAAAATTGTTGTAAGGGTGGCAGACAATGTGAACCCCTTATCAGATGCTGTATTCTGGGTTCGTTTGATCTGGGTCATTGTTTATCCTGCTGTTAAATACATAAAAATTAAAACACATCAAAACACCACAAGCACAACTTCATATTTCATATACTCAAGCTTGATAATTTTGATTCTGGCAATACTATGGAACCATTTCTGTAATATTCTGATCATAAAATCAATCACCTTGTTTTCAATTCTACTTTAAACTTTACAACTTTCTGGGCTAATTCAGCAGACAAATGACAAACTGATGATATTTTTTTATTATTTTTCCCAGAAAATAGGCTTTCACAATTCATGCAAATTGTCTCTAAAGGGTGTCACAGACTATTTTCTGGAAAAAATAGTAAAAAAATCAGAACATCATCTGCTGTAATTTTTACTCAGCATGATAAGTGTTAACCCTTGTCATGCAACCCGGATAAACCCTGTCTTTGCAAACAGTATACAACCAGATCAGTTGGCTTCTGTTGAAGCCAACTGATCTGGATCTACACTATTTGCCATTAAGTACTGTAAATGTTCTATATTTTGAACACCAATGTGTCTGACAAAATAACATATGCAAACAGTGCAGACCCAGATCAGACTGCTCCTGAAGGAGCAGTCTGATCAGGGTCTACACTGTTTGCCATTCCACTATGTATTTTAAGTAACATGTGCATTTAAAGCAAAATTTAGGCCAAAGTGGTATGGAATAAAGTGTTTGAAATTTTAGGAAATTTATCATATGTAAATTTATAGCAACAACCAGGATCAAGCAATCTGATTGGCTGAAACTTAGAAGTGGGCGTGGCATCTTAATTTATTTAGCATGCTAAGTGTTAAGCAGTCTCCAAGCAGTCTTATAATGAACTGCTTATATTTACTTGTCTCTTACAGAGCATGATGGAGATTCTGCCTTTACTATTTACTTATTTTCAAACTCAGCCATTACTGCTCTTTCAGGAAGCCTGAATAAATCACTTAAAATTCTAAATCTACCTTTACTAGTCTCTTACAAAGTCTGATAACATCAGATATTCTACTATCTCCAGTAGTCTGGTCACAGTCTATTTACTTATTTATCTTCCAACTTTTACTTTGTTATTATCTCCTGCAGTTCAGTCATAGCCTGTTAAACATTACCACTCTCTAAGCTTATTCAGCAGATAACAAATAGGTGATACATATATATTTTACTCTTCCAAGAAAATAGGCTTTCAAATTTTATGCAAACTGTCTCCTTAGCAGACAATCTGTATGAAATGTCAAAGCCTATTTTCTGGGAAAAATAAGAAAAGCATATTTTGAAATGTCATGTGCTGAAATTTTTACCTGTCACGCTAAATCTTAAATTACTTATTTTCTAATTCTTCCTCTAGTAACAACTGCAAACTGATTACAGACCCTTTTTTTTTTTATATTCTAAACTTAGTAATCCATCTGGCAGCCCAATCACAGATCATTAATTTCTCAAGTTTACCTTTACTAATCTCTCCATCTTCTCTTCTTCTGTCTCCTGATATTCTTCTTTTACAAACTTCATCAGGTCTTCAAAACTTTCTACTTGTGGGTCATCTCCGAGGAATGTTTCTGTCAACTGTACAAACTGGGACACATTCAAAGAGTTTTCATCAAACATTGACATCTGGGAGTGAGTCCGACTGACAGTTGTCATCGCTGAAAAAATATTATTATCATTAACCCATTGAAGTCTGGAAACCCTAAAAGGGTAACTGGCAAACAGTGGAAACCCAGATCAGACCCATCAGGGTCTCCACTGTTTGCAAATTCTCTTTGAATATCTAAATCACATAGCCAGACTTACCTAAAATCAAAAGTAGAATCTTCCAATATATAGTGTGTGGGAGTTAATTCAGTCTACAATGGGTTAAAGTCATTATTATGTTTGTGTTGAGGTTTTACGGCCCAGTCAACCCAATGGGGTCATGTTGAGCGCGGTCAGTTTACCTACCCACACGTTTACTGGGCAAGCTTAGTCCTCTAAGCGGTTAACCTGTATTGTGCACATTCTTTCGCCAGAAATAAAGTCATTATTAAGATGACTAGATATCCTTAGGAGCATTACAGCAATTTGTAACATGACAGACAAGCTTTGTGACTTTTTCACTTCACAAAATGGTGAACTGAAAGAGCAGGGTAGTGACTGGAGGAGTTTGTGTTCGGGTAGGGGATATAAATTCTGAATAAATGGACGGAGGGTCACTCAAAATTTCAGACGGTATAACTTTTTGTGGCGGGGCATAAAAAACATATGCACATTTTCATACCAAGTAGCAACAATATGCAAAGTTTCAAAACAATCAGTTCAAAGCTGTAAGAGGAGGATTTCACAAAGCATCCACTGTCTATACAATATAACAGCATTTTAGCTAAAAAACAACTAAATTAACAAAGCTAAAAAACTGAGAGAAAAAATGATCAGAAAAGCATAGAAAAACCACATCTTCACCCATGCAAAAAACATGTGCAATGTTTCAAAATAATTTGTGCAAAGGTTAAAAAGGAGTTGATTTCACAAAGTACCCACAGCCTATACAATATAATAGCGTTTTGGTGAAAAAAATGACTAAGTTAACAAAGTGGAAAAAGTAAGAAGAAATATTAGACAAGCATGAAAAAAACAACGAAAAAACAAAAAAAAAAACACAAAAAAAAAACACACACACACACAAAAAAAAACAAACAAACAAAAAAAAAAAACACACAGGCACATCTTCATTCCATCTAAAAAAAAAAATCTGCAAAATTTCAAATTAATTGCTGCAAAGGTGTAAGAGGAGTTGATTTAACAAACTACCCACTACAAAATGTGTTGGAATTACAGTTGACTCTCATTATCTCGAAGTCCAAGGGACTCTCTGAAACACTTCAAGATATCCATACCTTGACATATCAGATTTGCGGAACTGAGGAAAACAATAAATCAAACAACCACATTTAACAAATGAATACGTAATTTGACTCCTAGGTCAGAGATATATTGAAAATACTGTGGAAAACAGGAGAAATTGCTCCTTAGGAGCAATTTCTCCTCTTTTCCACAATATTTGGTTACCTGATGTTAGATTTCCATGTTAAAACAGGACCAGATTTTCACTTCGAGATAAGCGGTTATTCGAGATAAGTGAGGTCAAGATAATGAGAGTCCACTGTTTGGTATTTCAGAATTTTGGAATGTCAGACAGGGCAAATCCAGATGAAGTATTTCTTCTTATGGTTGTTTTTTTAAAAACTATGATACAGTTTGTGAAACTTTTTATATATAAAACTTTTTATTTATAAAACAGCCTACTGAAAAGGGACAGAGCCTAACTTTCTGCAAGCACATTAGAGAGGTTCCAAAGTTGAATGCTTAACAGTAAACTTTTGACAACAAATAACTGAAGGCTACATCTAATAAAAACTTGAAATGATAACTGATTGCCACTACTGAGTCAGATAACTCGTCAAAAACTGACAAAATTTGCCCATTAGCAATCCCAAACTGGATCTTCACAATATCAGCTTATATACCAAGTTTGGTGAAAATCCATTGACATTTACTCAAGTTATCATCTGGAAATGAAAAAAAAAGACAGATGAACTGACACATGGACGACCAACATGAAACCATAATACCCTTCCACTATCGTATGGTGGGTTCTTATTTTTCACAGAAAATAAGACTTGATAATAAAACCGAGTCTACGATTTTCGTTCTTTGATGTGTTCTTTGTTTCCAAAAGCAACCTTTTAGATTTTTATTTCAATTCACTGCAGCTGGTGTTTAGTGCTGTAAAACATCTCCCCATACTTCATCATAGTGCAGATTACATATCTATTTCATTTGGGATCATTGAGACCATTCTAGCTACTTTGAAAATCAAATACCACTTGAACAGGTGCTAAGCCGCGTATGCAGCCTCACAAACTTATTTTCAGAAGGGAGCGAAAACAATTTTGACAGAGTTGTCTCCCTTGAAAGTGTATCACAGCCCTTTAACTAGTTTTTGCTGACATGTGTGCTGATCAAGGACTTTGCTTTGGATATATGCCCTAAAGGCACCTTTTTACATGACATGTTTCCTGTTTCTCCAGCTTGTTATATTTTTTTTTCTGGCTCTATGTTTGTCTACTTACCAGTTCTATCTCTCTCAAATGTAGTCCCTTCTGCAAACGACACACTAGGCTGTTCTGTACCTGGTGTTTTTGGCTCTTTCCCTAGTAATTCTCCAGTCAGGACCACATCTACAAAAGTTTACATTCATGAAATATTTACTGTGTCTTAACCCTTTTCATACTGAACCCGGATATACCCTGCCTTTTGCAAACAGTGTAGATCCAGATCAGTTGGCTTCTTAAGAAGCCAACTGATCTGGATCTGCACTGTTTGTCATTAAGTATGTGAATTTATATCAACAATTTGAATCAAGTAATCTGATTGGCTGAAAATTAGAAATGGGCGTGGCATCTTAATTTATTCAGCATGACAAGGGTTAACTCTTAGCATGCTGGGTAATAATTTCATCAGATAGTGTTTTGAAATATTTTTATTTTTCCCAGAAAATAAGCTTTGCTGTTTCATGCAAATTGTCTCCAATTCCAAGAAAATAGGCTCTGACATTTCATGCAAATTGTCTCAAAAGGAAACAATTTGCATGAAATGTTAAAGTCATCTATTTTCTGCAAAAATATAAAACATCAATTTGTCATCAGTCCAGAGACTGGTACAGGTGTAAATAATAAATGATGCAACTTTTCTACAGTATCTAATTCAGACCAGCAATTTTTATTTATTTTTTTTTTTTGTAATTTTTGATTCACAAAACCTACCCCACCTCAATTAAACTAAAAAAAAAAAAAAAGAAATGAAAATAAAAGTTGATCTGATCACTCTCAGTTTTATTTCGTCTGTCCCAGCTCCTCTACTATACGTCCCACCTCATCCTTAACCACACTCATCAGAAAGGAAAACAACAACAATCTCAATCATTTGCTTCCATTATTTTGTGATAAACTTCCTTTCAGTGGTTTTTATAGTCCTTTGAAATATTTGGCTTTTCTGAGCACATATATAAGGTATTTAAACAGAAGATATTTGCAATGCTTTCCTTTTTGCGTAACCACTACAAGCATTTGTTACATCTGATATGCCTACTCTATGCCATTTGGGCCATCCAATGAAAACATGTTTCTTTGGGCATATGCCGACAGCCAAGGCCTTGATCAGCCTGCACATCCACACAGTCTGATCAGGGCCTTCCCTGTCCACTAAGAGAATCATTGGATATTATAGAATGTATGAATGGAGAGCAAAGGCCAGAATGATATTTAGAGCATGTGCAAGATGATCTGCATCTGTGCATTTTGCATATGTTAGAAGGCACTTTTTCACTTGAAATGGACCATTTATAATTTTCCATGAAGAAACGCCTTTTCCTTGGAGACATCATCTACAACTGATATCCATGCACATGTACAGGTGAAGCACTCACTATGCACATTAGGCATGCACTTAAAGAAAAATATTTACAATAAACTGAGTGATCACCTAACAGAAAATATTTCCTCCATTATCATAAGGGCCGAAAAAAAAGCAGCTAGTAGCAATTTTAGAAAGTGCTAAGTATGAACCAGCTGGGCATTGAACCTATAACCTCCTGATCCAAAGTAGGGCCAGTCAATAAGACAATGAAACAATTTGAGTGCTTGTGTCAAATAACAAAAAAAAAAAAAAAAAAAAAAAAATAACAAAGAACACGTCATAAGAGAGTAAAAATCGGTCTCAATTTTATTAAGACTCTTCACATGACAGCAATGAAGTCTGCATACTTCATTGCTGTCATGTGAAGAGCTCCTCATAAATGCTCATAGGCATTACTCAATTTTCCAGGATACCAGATTGGGCTTGATGATCCCAAGGTAAACAAGAGCTGTCATAGGACAGCGTAGCTCGCCTGCTGGGTACATTTTATATTGTAACATTTTTATCATTAAGCCATATAATATAGGTCACACTGACCTAGATGTATTTGTATGTAAATCATTTTGTCACATAGATATAATAATCCAGGTATGACAATTCTCCATGAAATAGTAATAAAAATAAAAGGCAAAATCACTGAAGCATGAAATATAGGTCACAATGACCTAGATATAGTAAGTGGTCATTCATTGGGTCACATGAAACTAATATCCCAGGTGTGACATTTATCCAACAAATAGTATTCAAGATATAAGGCAAAATCACTGAACCATGAAATACAGGTCACACCAACAGAGATATATTTTGACGTCAATAATCAGGTCACAAGGAACTAATATCCCAGGTGTGACATTTATCCAACAAATAGTATTCAAGATATAAGGCAAAATCACTGAACCATGAAATATAGGTCACAATGACCTAGATATAATAAGTGGTTATTCATTGGGTCACATGGAACTAATATCCCAGGTGTGACATTTATCCAACAAATAGTATTCAAGATATAAGGCAAAATCACTGAACCATGAAATATAGGTCACACCAACAGAGATATATTTTGACATCAATAATCGGGTCACAAGGAACTAATATCCCAGGTGTGACATTTATCCAACAAATAGTATTCAAGATATAAGGCAAAATCACTGAACCATGAAATAAAGGTCACAATGACCTAGATATAGTAAGTGGTCATTCATTGGGTCACATGGAAGTAATATCCCAGGTGTGACATTTATCCAACAAATAGTATTCAAGATATAAGGCAAAATCACTGGACCCTGAAATCTAGGTGACCTGGACCGTAAAATGTAGGTCACCATGACCTTCACTCTCTTACACTTAAACTGATGTCACATAGTTAGCTGATGTATAACCAGTTGTGTCTATAACCTGTAGGCATATAAGATTTTACAAATGTGTCCTAGATTTTGACCCCTAGCCCCACTCCAAGGCCCACCCTGAGGTATGAACCCAGGGGTATGTTCTTTTGGAATCTCAGAAGACTCCTCCAGGTACCCAAATTCTAAATATGAAAGCTCTATGAGGAGTGAAAGTCAAGATATAAGAACACAGTATTACAAAGGTGTCCTAGATTCTGACCCCTAGCCCCACCCAAGGGTTTATTCTCTTGGAATCTCAGAAGACCCTCCAAGGTACCTAAGTTCCAAATTTGTTGCCTCTGTGAGGAGTGACTGTTGAGATATAAGCATTTGAAAAACTTTAACGCAGTGTGACGGGAACGGGAACGCAAACGCAAACGCGGACGACCGGGGTGACTACAATAGCTCTCCTTGTACTTCGTACAGGCGAGCTAATAAAAATTAAAACTACACTATGACAGCAGTACGGGGAGACCTTTTACTGCCAACACATGGCACTTACCATCAGCTGCAGTGAAGTAAAATAAAAGCTAAAAATCCACATTCAAGCCAACATTAACTAGTTTTTCAGTGAGCCCTGATTTGGTTTTTACTAATGTCAGAAAGTCATAAAACTGTAAAATTTCTACAAAAACATATATGTTACTGCAAAAAAAAAAAAAAAAAAAAAAAAAAAAAGACAACAAAACTTGAAACCTTCCTACCCTACTTAGACACATATTCTGGAATGATTTCCCAAGTACATTGTATACATTTTTGTTTACAGGGTTAAGTAACATTTAGTAATGTTAAACTTAAACATTAATAGTAACATAACAACATGCACATGCAGAAACATTTAAACTCAAATTAAAAAAGAATGTCCATTTACTTTCTTAGTTGCATTTCTAACCTTTTGAGCTCAAGTTACAGCTGCATGCTTTTTTATTTTGTTCGACTACCAAATTTCATAGCTTTTTTTATCTTAGATATTTCTTAGTCAGCTGATACTTGTTTACCTACCTGCTTCTATTGGATCATCTTTTTGTACCACATTCTCAGTATTATTTGTTTCTAGTGGGGCAGGTTCCTGATCAATTTGTTCTGTACTTGTCCCACCTTCTTTCATTTCTGTTTTCTCTTCCTCTTTTTGCTCCCCATCTTCTTTTGTTTCCTTCACCTCTTCTTTTTTCTCTTCTATTTCTTCTGACTTTTCTGTTTCTTGTGCATCAGGCACCTGTTCTTCTTGAACTTCTGATTTTTCCTTTTCTTGTTCATCTAATTCAGATTTTTCTGCTACTTTTTCTTCTTTGTCTCCTGTATTTTCCTTTTCACCTGCACTTTCCTGCCCATCAATGTTCTCTTTTTGTTCTTCCTTAGCTTCACTCTCAGATTTCTCTTCTGTCTTTTGTTGAACCTCTTGTTGCTCTTTCTCTTGTTCCTCCTCTTTATGTTTCTCTTGTTCTTCTTCTTTCACTTTTTCTTCTTCTTTATCTTTTTCATCTTCTTTAGACTTTTCATCTTCTTTAGATTTTTCTTCTTTTTCACCAGATTCATCAGTTTTCTCTTCTTTAGCATCTGCTTCACTTTTCTCAACAACAGGTGAACCAGGTTTTTGCTCTGTTTTTTAAGAAACATGGAAAGTTAACAAAAACTTAAAGAACAACAAGCATAAATGCAATTGTTTAAACCCTTTTGTCCCTTTCAGGCCTACAGACAAATACAAAGACCTTTGCAAACAGTGCAGAACCTGATGAGATGGTTTGTTATGAGCTGTCTCATCAGGATCTGCACTGTTTGCCATTCTGTTATTGATTTTTGACTGAAATCCTTATTTGCATCAGTGGACATGTTCAAATTCAAGGATGGAAGAGTCCACTTCAGGTACTCAGGAATGAAAGGGTTAAACAGTTAACCACAAAGATTATTACATGGACAAAGAACCATGCTTCTTTCTTGGCTCATTTTGATATTCTAAGAAATGTTCTGCATGTCTTATTCATCTGGCTCTATAAATTCAGTCTGTAGCTTTCAGATGTAATGAATATGGCTTACTTACTTTGAATAATCATACGTAACAATATCAGCAATATCAAATATAAGCAAGATTAACTGAAAGATTTTCTGGGGATAAGCTTAAACACTGATCATGCACTTAAACATGCAAATGTGATTTAAGTACATTTCGTTTATTATTTAAAACATTGAAACCCATGCAATAAATGTAAGTTTTGTACAGTCTTGTTTTATAACAGTTAGTCCTACCATATTTAGATGACAAATGCAGTTACAGGAAATCGCATAGCAATTGTGTTTAACTTTACAGGAAGAAGCAGATTTATTTTTCAAATACATAGTACATGTAGTAGAATATCACAAGCAACATTTTGAAATCCCATCACCATTGTCTCGCAGATATTAAATACAAGGTAACAAATATGGCCAAAATACAGTTCTGATATTTTAGAATATGCATTTTCCATCACCAAAACATACCTACGAGGGATGTTCGAAATGAATTGCTTATTTCTATCTGGAGACTTCAAATTTCAAGAAAGCCCAAAAGTACTCATTTCATGCCCTCGAAGTACTCCCCGTGGCTAGAAATGCAAAGTTTCAGCCGATGTATCCACTTCTTGAAGGCGTCACGGTACGCTGATTTGGGCACAGTAATAAGGTACTGATGAATGGCAGATCCAAGTGCCTGTCGGGACTGGTATTTCCGCCCAGCAAGGAATGCTTTCAATTTCGGAAACAAAAAGAAATCACATGGGGCAAGGTCTGGGGAATACAGGGGGTGAGGCAAAACAGTTACTTTTTCTTTCTTCAAAAACGCCGTAACTATTGCGGAGGTATGAGCTGGGGCATTGTCATGTAGAAGACGGACATGTTTAAAACCAGTGGCAGGGCGTCGTTTCTGATAATACTTTTTCAGTTTCTTCAGTACTACGTCTTTGTAGTACTTTCCGGTGATGCTTTTGCCCTTTTTCATTGGCACTTTTATTGCAACTCCTTCACCAGAGAAGAAGATTGCATACAAAACCTTCTTTGTACTCAAAGAACGTTTGACAATTATTGGGCGTTTGCTGTGTTTAGTGGCCCAGATCTTATTGCTAACCTTTCTGACGGGCTCAAAATAATGGACCCAGGTTTCATCACCTGTGACGACATTGGCAAACTGCATTTTGTCATATTTTGGAAACATTTGAAGCAGCTGTTTGGCCACTTTAACCCGTTGCCTCTTTTGCTCGTCAGTCAACAGATGTGGCACCCATCTAGCAGAAATCTTTCTGACTTTCATATGCTTCTTCAAACTAAGGTGAACCGTTGATAGTGATATGCCTACCTTTCGTGCAATATCACGAACTGTAAATCTGGCATCTCCTTCAATGATTTCCTTTATTTTGGAAACGATTTCTTTACGAGATGCAGATTTTGGCCTACCTGATTTCGGTGCATTTTTGATGGACTCTAGACCAGACTCAAATTTCTTTTTCCACCGCCGAACTGTGTCATAAGACACACAAGAAGGTCCAAAAGCAGTAGAAATTTCAGTCATCAGCTTCTTCAAAGAACAACCAAGTTTTGAGCGAGCTTTGATGTAAGCCCGTATTTCATCTTTTTTGTCGACGCTTCTACCAACCATTTTTACTGCAGTGGTCAATGACTGCGTGTATTCAAATGGCAAATTTTATGTCTTACACTTAGTCTAACATGTACATTTATATACCATTGTGTAGATATTGAATAACCCTATACAGGTATGTATTGGCTTTTATCGTGCCCCACGTGGATATCGAGCTAGAGGACAATAAGCAATTCATTTCGAACATCCCTCGTATGTCAGAAAACATATGTTTGGCCGTGTGTCCAGCAAACATTCATATCAACATGCATTCAAGCAGTTTGATCAGAATCTACACTGGGCACATTTTGATTAGCCAAGGATGCAAAGTTTCTTCATGCAGAAAACAAAGACTGATCAGACTGTGTGGATGCACAGGCTAATAATTTCTTAGCATCCACACAGTCTGATCAGTCTTTGTTTTCTGCATGAAGAAACTTTGCATCCTAGTAATTCAAGTCTTTGTTGGGTACACATTTCAAAAATACATTTTCTCAGGTTGAGGCTCATATGTGCTAATCATTGTGACACATAAAGCTTGTTGTATTTAATTTGTGGTTAATAGAATATGTTCACATAGCTATAGATATGGCATTTTTCAACTGAAAAGTACTGAAATTTTTAACTTAAAAGTACTGATATTTTTAACCAAAAAGTACTGATATTTTTCTAATTTCTCCACAAAAACATATTGTGTGGGTGTTCATTAGAATTCCCTCAGTGTAACACTTCTAATGAGTACCAACTACATGTTTTCATGGAGAAATATCAAAAAAATATTACTTGGATACCCCTGCTTATCTTGTGCTATCATTCACCAAGTTTCCTGAGTACTTGTAATTCATGAACAACTGACAAATATAAAGATTATAACTTAAAGTTTATTCAAATAATGAGCCCTAACAGAATTTCAATAAAACAAAGAAAAAAAAAACCCTTTAAAACAAACACAATGCCAAAGTTAACCAATTTTTATGCAGAGTGGATTCTTCTACTTAACATTTTGGACTGGTCCATATCCAATAAAAGATGTGTCTGGTTAATTTTAATTATTGCCATATTTTATAGAAATTCCTGTATATAATGCAAACATTGTAGCTGCTGATCAGACACAGCATTCTACAGTGTCTAATCTGGTCTACACTGTTTGCCAATGTCCCTTTTAAGGGACATAAGGCATAAAAGAGTTTAAAAATAGATGAACTCTTACATCAATACAGACCAGTATAGATTTTGTAACTAGTGCAGATCTTAATGAGCCGTCTCATAAGGATCTACACCGTTTGCCATTCAGTTATTTATTTATGACTGACACCTGTATTTGTAGCAATGGATGTGCAGAGAAATTCAAAGACAGAAGAATCCACTTCAGAAACTTAGGGTTGAATGGGTTAAACTTACCTCCGCCTTCCATTTCTTTTTGTTCCTCCTGACCTGTTTCTACCTTCTGTGGACTGGGAGGTTTAGCTGTCTGTTCAACTGCTGGCTCCTGTGTTACTTCTTCTTCTTCATCATCACTAATACTGTCATCAGCTTCATCTACTTCAACAACTGGCCCTGCAGCAAGACATTACCTTAGTTAATTTTTTTACTTACTGGGTAAGTACCCACCATTGTTTCTTTGAATTGGGTAATTAGATTTTAATTGGGTATTTAATAGTTCTTAGTCGGACGCTTTGGGTATTCAATAATTTTGATTGGGTAATTTTGTAAATAAATGTTTTTACATCTGAAAGACATTTAAAGCCATTCTGGATACTGCGAAATTCCTTTGGCATTACCTTATTATATTAATGTAGAGCTCTATGGACTGATTTTCATGGTTGGGTTATAGAGTATATAGTGCCCAAGAATATGTAACTGAATATCTCATATGTATGATACTTTTTGGTCCATGATTTTATTACCTTTTCTGACACGTTTTCGCCAGAATGATGGCTACTTTCGATTTCAAAATTTGTAGCGAGTTCATTAATATTTGATGTGCTGCACAATACGCTGGATTGCACGTGTCAATCAACTCTTAAAGAATGTCGGTAACATTACAATCGATGTTGCATCAAACTTGGCACTTAGATAGTCAGTTATTTTGTTAGTCTGGGGCTCAAGAGATAGTTTTTACTTCCTCTGCAACATGAAGATGCCATTTTGGAAACATCAAAATTGGTTTCCCTCAAGTTTGCCTGTGACTTCTGAATCTGAGAACCGGATATACTTCGCCGTGAATTTTGGTGGAAATTGCCGATCGGTAGCTTTGATAAAACCCGGTATGCACCGGAAAATGTCCGTTTTGCGTATCGGCAATTTTATTTGCATTTTGTTACGCTGTAGGTTGGTTTTAATTGAGTTATTTAATATTTTGAATTGGGTAAATATGCAGATACGCTGCTTAACTAAGCTACTGTTCTGATATGGCTAAATATACATGAGGAGTCAAACTATTGCTTTAGTGACCGAAACTCTTATCACAGAAAGAAAATAGAGACAGGCAGAAACTGATGCACACCTAGATCCTTTAATCTCCTATGTATTTAGTTATTTAGACCATAACTGTCAGAGTTATACTTTCACCAAGGACAGTCATAAATATTTATTAATATCTCTGTGTTTGAGAATACGATAAAACAGACTTCTGCGAGACAAAACTTCATTTTTCTTCCTATAGCCATTATTTAAATAATCATCTACTTTCACTTTCGTTTAATGAAGTTCAGAAAAAACGGGACTATTTTTAGAACAATTAAGGTGACATGACGTTACTCAGCCATACTTCAGAAACAGACTTTCTGATTTAGAGTCTTTGTATGACAGAAACCAGCGATAATAAACACACCCTGTTAAAACAGTCCATTTTTGGTTGTTCATTTTGTTTGTACTTCTTTTTTCTTTTGAATAGTGTAGAATGTTCATTTGATTTTAGTTAAACTTAGAATGCAACAAGAAGTGTCAATAAGCAGTGCTAATACCATAAAAAATGCAGCGGACAGACATACAGACAGATGGATGACGTGAAGACAGCATAAACCACCCCTCCCCTCCACAAACACAGTTTGTTGGGGTATAAAAGTAACACCAAACTTACATTTTCTTGGATTTCTCAGGTTTGATTTAATGGATTCCTTGGCAACATCCCAGTAGTTCTCAAATAGGCTTAATATCCTGTGTCTGTCTAATAGGCCAATCTGGAATAACACATACCGTATCAAGCAAATTGTAGTAGATGGCATTCTATTTTTTTTTTACTATTTTTTTGTGTTTTTGCTGCGTCTCAGCTTATATGCTCTTTAATAATGCTTTAATAGCATGCTGGATAAAAATTCAAACAGACAAAAAATTGATGTTTTTCTTACTTTCCCCAGAAAATAGGCTTTGACATTTCATACAAATTGTCTCATCAGGAGAGAATTAGCGTGCAATGTCACAGCCTTTTTTTCTGGGAAAACTAAGAAAAATATCATTAGTTTGTTGTCTGTCGACTTGGCCTGTATTAACATTTATCCCAGTATTTATTGCTGACCTATAAATATAAAGTAAACAGACTTATCAGAAGCAATGTAAGAAATAGAGGATCTAAGATGAGGATCTAAAATGAGTGATCATTTCATATGAAATTTTTGAAACAAGCCTTCAAATGTAATATTCCGTTTATCATGTGGCTTACATTACAAAAAAACAAGCCTATTCAAATATACTGAAAATTTTACCACCAAAAAATGAAAATTTTCAGATAAAAAATTCTGATATTTTTCGTATTTCTGCTCAAAACATAGATTGTGGGTACTCGTTAGAACCACCTCGACGAGGCGGTTCTAACGAGTACCCATAATCTATGTTTTTGAGCAGAAATAAGAAAAATAATGTATACCCCTGTAAACCCCAGTTTTACTATGTAAAAGTGGGGTTTAATGGGGTCAAAATTACATAAGCATGTTTTCGTGATGTAAACTGTATTTTATGGCCACTGAGTCTCATTCATTTTTCATCAGAACTGTGCGATGACCTGACATGCTAGTAACAAAGTGTTATGTAATGTGTCTTCATATCATTTTTATGAATGATGTTATTCCCTGAATAATAGCGTCATCAAATCATAAATGTATCTTTAAACATATGCCAAATGAAGACCCAGATCAGCCTGTACATCCTTACAGTCTGATCAGTCTTTGCTTAGAACTCTGAATTATCGTGTTGTTGTTTTTACAGACACAGAGTTCCAGATAAGAGGATGTATCTACATAATATTTCCTTACTTCTCCATAAAAAGGCTGTGTTGTTGGTACTCAACAGAAAAGCCTCTGCAAGGCACTTCTAATGAGTACTGCAACATGCACTTTTTAGAGTAATAAGAAAAAATATCATTACTGTATTGTAAGGAAAAAGAGCCTTATCTGCATCATGAAAACATGCCTATATAATTTTGACTCCCTTAAACTCCACTTTTATATAGTAAAACTAGGGTTTACAGGGGTGTACAGGGTTAACCCTGGTCCTGCTGGTCCTGGATATGCCCTCCCTTAGCAAGCAGTGTAGATCCAGATCAGTTGGCTTCTTCCAACTGACCTGGATCTGCACTGTTTGTCATTCAGTACGTGAATTTGTATCAATAACCTGGATCAAGTAATCTGATTGGCTGACAATAAGAAGTGGGCGTGGCATCAACTTATTCAGCATGGCAAGGCTTAACACACTTAGCATGCTGAGTAATAATTTCAGCAGATGACTTTTTTGAAATATTTTTCTCAATTTTCTGAAAAATAAGCTTTGATTTTCATGTAAGTTGTCTCCTAAAGAAACAATTTGCATGAAATGTTAATGCCTATCAGTTTGATTTTGAAATATTTTTCTCAACAGATTTTGACATATTCTTAGTAGAAAATTTTCATGACATGTCAAAGAATATTTTCTGGGAAAATATATCAGTTTGTCATCTGCTGAATTTTCCTAGAGAATGGCAATGGTTCCTCACATGAGTAAAGACTTTGAGATCTAGTCTACTCACCCCACTGTGGTCACATGATATGAAAAGATTTGTGAGATGTATCCTTCTAGCCTCTCTCTGAGTCAGGGATCTGTTGGCAGAGGCACATTTAGACATGTGTACCATGAATCGTTGAAACAACTGAAATGGTAGTTCTTCAGTGTATTCTGACACATACTGAAATCAGAGAAAATCCCAGATGATGATATGAGGTGGCGTTTTACATCCCTTTCAACATTATTTAAGTCATATCAAGCTGAGGGAAGGATGATAATGAAAGGCTCTGTGCAATGAAGTGCTGTATAGTCATGAGCTGAATTCTGCCTCCAAAGGGATTCAAACCAAGGAACTTGTGATCCAAAGTCAGGAGTGCTAATCACTCAGCAACCTGGACACTTAGAAAACCCCAAGTGAGGCATAACAATAGAAATTGTTTGGTTCAGGTTAAAGTTTTCTAAATAAAATAGTGTTTGTTTGTTTGTTTGTGTTGAGGTTTTACGCCCCAGTCAACCCAATGGGGTCATGTCAAGCACGATTAGTTTACCTAACCACACGTTTACTGGGCAGGCTTAGTCCTCTAAGCGGTTAACCAGTTTTGTGCACATTCTTTTGCCAGAAACAGACAACTGCCCTTCTTGAATCAGCGGAAGGGAGAGAATGACCATAGAAAATATTTCATGATCAATCTCCATGAAAGAATGTTGCCGACCTCGGCGGGGGTTGAACCCGCGACCTCCTGGTCTCCAGTCGGACGGCGCATCCAACTGAGCCACCGAGGCCGGTATTTAAAAATGTGTAACATATCAAAATAAACAATTAAATCACATTAAAATAACTGCTATGAATATGGTAAATGCCCTAAAATTTCAAACACTAAAGTGTCTGACAAAATGACATATGCAACAGTGCAGACCCAGATCAGACTGCTCCTTAGCAGACTGCTCCTAAGGAGCAGTCTGATCAGTATCTCCACTGTTTGCCATTCCGCTAAGTATTTCAAGAAACTGCTGCATAAAAAGGCAAATTTTAGGCCAAAATAGTATGGAATGAGTTAAATAATTTAGGACATTTCCCGTAAAGATGAGACTCGTGCATTGCTCGAGGCACTTGTTTTAACCAAAAGGTACAGATATTTTTCTTATTTTCTTTCAAGAAAACATATGTTGTGGTACTCATTAGAAGCATCTCATCCATCCTAATCATCTGGACACACATACCTGAGTAAACCACCTAGAATGAGATCAAATAGCTTATAAAGCAGTTTGAGCAAGATTATCACTGAGAGCCATTTCATTTAGGATAAATTACCAGTGCATGTTATCAAGCAGACATTCAAACTTTAGAAAATAAAATCAGGGTCTGACAAATCCATTGCCCTGCTGCTGGATGACAAGTATAAATGTGGACTGAACAGTAAATATTGCTGTATTTACATTAAGCATTCAGACAGGTAGGCCTGAGTACATGGTGCAGACCAAGATCAGATGCCACAGATAGCAACACATTACAAAAACACGCCTATTCAAATATACTGAAAATTTTACAACAAAAAATGAAAAAATTCAGATAAAAAATTCTGATATTTTTCATTTTTCTGCTCAAAACATAGATTGTGGGTACTCGTTAGAACTGCCTCGTCGAGTACCCACAATCTATGTTTTTGAGCAAAAATAAGAAAAATAATGTATACCCCTGTAAACCCCAGTTTTACTATATAAAAGTGGGGTTTAAGGGGGTCAAAATTATATAGGTATGTTTTCGTGATGTCTGACAATAAGTTTTGATGTTTGCCATCCAGCAATTTTTAGACACATCAACAGGTAGTAGATTGTTGTTATTTTTTTTTTTCAAATTTTTGGACAAATAATATAATGAGTTAAGGTGTCCGAACACTTAGGGTAGATATATGGTAATTTTTGTTTGCCCTGAAACTTGTATATGAGCCAGCACATGACAAAACCTACAATAAGACCTGTGTGACCAGCAAAGATTCGGATCAGTCTGTATATCCACCCAGCATGGAAAAGATTCTTGTTTGTCCATCTTTGGATAGCCTAAGGGCTGTAGAAGGCACATGCCATCAGTGAAGACTGATCAGACTGTGCAAATACAAAGGCTGATCTGAGTCCATCATGAAAACAAGCCTATATAATATTGACCCCCTTAAACCCCACTTTTATATAGTAAAACTGGGGTTTACAGGGGTATACATTATTTTTCTTATTTCTGCTAAAAACATAGATTGTGGATACTCGTTAGAACTGCCTCGCCGAGGCAGTTCTAACGAGTACCCACAATCTATGTTTTGAGCAGAAATATGAAAAATATAAGTTTTTTATCTCAAAAT
Source organism: Anodontia alba (assembly GCA_964016985.1). Lineage (NCBI taxonomy): Eukaryota > Metazoa > Mollusca > Bivalvia > Lucinida > Lucinidae > Anodontia > Anodontia alba. The sequence goes on along the minus strand of OZ024830.1, from coordinate 11,211,720 downwards.
TTTCAGTTTTTGGAGGTGAAATTCTCTTTATATTTGAATAGGCATGTTTTCCTAATGCTTTGCTGGATGCACAAGTCTTATTGTAGGTTTTGTAGTGTGCTGGCTGATATAATGTAGAGAGTAAATGATGACATGAAAGCTGTTTATATGACATATAAGTCAATGGGCAAATGGAGAAATTTTGATTTGTTAGATTCTGAATAGAATCTGAATAGTTACAGTAATTATATTGTCATATTTACTCTAAATATTAAAAAACCTTAACTACTTTACAGGTCCAAAAAGCTTAACAAGGCCAGTTTACTAATTGTTGACATGTAAAACTGCTGAATGAGCTACAAACAATACTGACCCTGATCAGATGCTGCATTCTACAGTATCTGATCTGGATCTTCACTGTTTGCCCAGGCCTGTCTGTCCAAATACTTTGGGTAAATACACAGACTCAGAAAAGACATTTTTTTTTTTTCAAACAAAAACATGTTGATATTTTTCTTATTCTTCATGGAAACATATGTTTTGGGTACTCATTAGAAGCAACCCACTGAGGCACTTTTAATGAGTATGTACAATATATGTTTTCGTGATAAAATAAGAAAAATATTTTCCTGTTACCACTGACATTAGGAGCTATTCAAATATGATACTATTTACTAAAGGTTAGTACACATCTTATTCATCCAGACAGCAAAGCATTTTTTCTGTTTTTTCAACCCTCTTCTGTGAGTTCAAATTACCTTGGCAAATTCTTTCACAGTGAGAACTTTACCACTCTCATCAGTTGCTTCTAGTGGGTGACTTAGTTTGGCAGCCTCTCTCAGATCATCAGGAAACCGCTCTGACAACTCAACAAATGATCTTAAAGCATTTTGAAGCTGAAAAAAAAAAAAAATTAAAAAGAATGACAATTATGGTAAGTTCTTTCATCATTCAAAACTTTTAACCCTCAAGGTCCTGCTAATCCCAGATATAACCTGCTTTTGCAAACAGTGTAGATCCAAATCAGTTGTCTTCTGAAGAAGACAACTGATCTGGATCTGCACTGTTTATCATTTAGAATGTGACTTTGTATCAACAACCTGGATCAAGAAGTCTGATTGGCTGAAAATTAGGAGTGGGCGTGGCCTTTTTTTTATTCAGCATGACATAGCTCTTGATAAGAAGGGATAGTCATATGATGTTTTTCCTAATTTCATGAAAACATATATAATGGATACTCATTGGAAGAGCGTCAGTGAGGAACTTCTGTGTACAAAATCTTATTCATCCAGACAGCAAAGCATTTTTTTCTGTTCTTTCAACCTTCCTCTCTGAGCTTCAAGTTCCCTTTGCAAATTCTGTCACAGTGAGAGCTTTACCACTCTCATCTGTCGCTTCTAGTGGGTGACTTAGTTTTGATGGAGAAATAAGAAAAATGTTAGTATTTTCAGATGAAAAAGGTGCCTTATGATTAATAATAACTCAGCCATCTAAAATGACCAGGAAAGGTTTGCACTGTTTCTGTTTGTTCTAATAGTAGTGCTTATTTGATTATTATTATTATTTTTTATATCAAGAATATTTTCAATAACTCAAACACTTGTGTTTTCTGTCAGCAGGTGCTGTGTGTTTCTATGACTTATGCAATGAATACACCTTTGAAACAGCAATAGTTTTGACTTTATAGTTATACAAATTTCTGAAATTTTTTATTTACCCTAGATCTGGTCTCTATGGTCCTAAAGGACCAGAAAATATACTCTACACCATGAAGCATTGATTTACAGTATGAATTGTTGATTACAAAAAACAGGAAAATAATTAATGTTCAATTATAGGATTTTTCAAGATAGTTCATTGAAATAATGAGATAGGAAGTTTTGATTGATTATGGATTATACACAAAAGCTATTGAACAAAAGGAAAACCCAGCTTTTACCCTAGAAAGGTTGGGTACTTTCACTGTACTCCATGAAAATTATCACAACAGGCTCAGACATAACATTCATTTTTGATTTCTAAGTTGTGCTATATGGTTTCCAGCTGTTGCAGAAACACTATTGTTTTGCATTTCTGACATATTCATTAAAGATGAATAGTTTGTAAGATAGCATATATTTTGCATCAAAGTTGCAAAATTTGAAATGTAATTTCAAAAAGGATTCAATGTACATATTTTCGATTATCACTAAACACAATGGATTTGTAGAATCGACACTAATTTTTGATTGATCATCGATTATAATCGATCATCTGCACAACACTAAAAATAATTTTAGGTTATTTTGTAAAACCTAACTATCATCAACTTGTCCTCTTCACTCTTTCTCCATGTCCACAGTCAATTACACTTCACAATAATGGCACACCCACAACACAAAGAGAATGTGGGTTGATGAAATTAGAAAAAAATATAAAATTTAGGTACAGAAATAAATAAATGAATTAAATTACAATCGTCTTTAAAAAATGATCACCAGGTTTAGGAGAAACAAAAACAAAACACACACACACAAAAAGCAAACAGCAACAACATAAAAAAATGTAAACAACAAAAAACATACTAAAAATAAAATGATACCAGGAACAAGATACCATATCAAAATACCCAGGGACAAGATTAACTGACTATGTTTTTTTCTTTTTTTTTTTCTTTTTTTTTCAATAGATATCAATGTTTTCTTACTGAATTTTCAAAGAAAGGAGAATATTTTTGGGACTGATTTTTTTTTTCACTTCCTTTTGAAATTTAAATAGGTTTGGGCAAGGATTGGCATTTTCTTGTGCTCTGTTCAGGTGTATTCATCTACCTGAAAAAAGCATGACAAGTTTTTCTCTTAGAAAAAAAAAAAAAAAAAAAAATCATGCTCAACTGATAACTTAACCAGATGTTTGATGGTTACTGTCCTGAACTCTCCGTACATAATGAGTCTGTTCACAACAGGTGGCATTACCAGATTTACCTCGGGGACTACTTTTCTCTGATAACACCAGTTCCCTGCACTGTAATATATAATCTTAAAATCTGTATTTTTTTAAACACAGAAAACCATTTAAAACTTGCAATTTGATTAACTTTTCATGCAGATGTAGATTTTGGATTTGGTTTTGAGCTACTTCATTGCATTTAATATTTAAGAATTTTTTGTGTGGGGTTCTAGTTAACTGTCTTATCAATATAACTAAACTGGTGTGCAGACAGTTGCTCACAAGACAATTGCTCACAAGATAATTGCCCACAACCTTAATGGAAAATAAGACAATTGCTCACAAGATATTTATTTATTTTATTTATCTATGTGTTTAAGCAGAAACAAGTAATCACAATAGCACATGAAGTAAAATTCAAACACATGAAAAATATATCACCCATATTATTACACCACAAGCCATGTCTTGAATTAATGTCTTTAATTACTGAACCAATCATATCACTAATTTTTGTGAATAATGTTCAAAGCTCGGACTAAAATATTAAGGAGATTAATAAATGATTAATCATAATTAATGACAATTTACTTAGAAAGATATTGCAAGATTCTAACTGAATTAAAGCTGATTACTGTCTTTAATTAATCATTTCACTAATTTAAGTTGATTAATGTTAAAAGCTCACACTTAATTGATTAAGGAGATCAAATGTTATGAACTCTTATGAAATCTTGAAAACAAAAACAAAAAAATAAATTAATGGTTAATTACAATTAATAATGATTATATTTATCAAGTTGCTTAGTATATTTAACATTTAACATATTTAGTATATTTAACATTTATAAATTAAGCTGACTAATGTTCAAAGTTAAGTGATTAGTTGGCTATCATTTCATCCAACTGCTGATGTTTTAATTATAACTAATTAGTTGAAATCAGCTGATCAACTGCTACATAATACTTTGAGGGGAAAATAGTCCCCATAAAATATAGATAATATAAATAAAAGACTTTCAAAATAAAAATAAAATCATGAAAAAAATGTGTTGTAAGCAATTGTCCTGTTTACCATTAAGGTTGTGGGCAATTGTCCTGTGAGCAATTGTCTTATGGGCGACTGTCTTGTGAGCAATTGTCTTGTGAGCAACAGTCATGGAATCAACTAAACTAGTTGCTAAATGAAGCATCATTTTATTGCCATCTTAGCAGGGTTTTATGGTCTGTCATTAGAAACATATGGAAATGTTATACCCCACTAACCGCACTTTGATATAGTATTCGTCTGGAAGAAGGTGGGGGGGGGGGGTGGGGGAGGGGGGGGGTTTAAATTCTCTAAGAGAAAAACACGGCATGGCAATTGCCCATGTCACTGCAAAAATGACCAGTCTGGTATATGGCTTAAGACAGATTTTCATAACATGGCTTCTAAATATAGTGTGATTAAAAACAGTTTAAGGCAGATCATTATGAGCCATGCACTGAGTACATAAAATGTATGCCATCCTGAAATTCAGACAGCAAACCTGTGTAGTTTGATAACCAAACAGAGCTTACAATAAATGTCCTAAAATTTTGAATACTTTGTTCCATAATTTTTTGACCTAAATTTTGTTTTTACTTCTCATCAGAATATGTGTTGAGTGAACTCCTCAATACTGCCTTGCTCAGAATTCTGATGAATAACAAGAACCCAAAATGACATTATCATTTTATCCAGAGCTATGGATCATTTGAACACATTTCCAACATGTCCAAAATTTTACCTGGTTACCATATTTGACCCATTTATGCTGAATGGACTGCTACCTCATCTCTTTGGACAGGTCATTTTCCAATAGAAGGGGAGTCTGGTTAGTTTTTATAATTACTATGCTTTACAGAAATTTCTGTGTTTAATACAAATAGCGTAGATCCTGATCAGATGCCACATTCTGCAGCATCTGATCTGGGTCTGCACTATTTGCCAACATCTCTTTTATGGGACACTGGGCATATATGGGTTCAGAAGTACTCACCAGTGAAAGTTCTACCCGACCCTCTGGAGTGGCATTCCATTCTATAAATTGGTTCATTAGCACTTTCATCCTACGAGCCAGTTCTTGCTGTTTCAGGTTTTCTAGTCTCTCTCTTTCATCTCGCCTTCGCTTCGCCTCAGCCTTTATTCTTGCCAGTCTGAATAGAATTTAATCTCTAGCACTTACTGTACAAACACAGCAGACCAAAATTTATAGATCCAGATAAGAGGGAGTATCAATCCATGTAGTATTTTTCTTATTTCACCATGAAAACATATGTTTTCATGGAGAAATAAGAAAAATATAAGTATTTTTCAGTTGATAAAAATTTTCTTATCTGTAGCTATGACAATCTGATGATATTTGTCTTATCTTTGGCAGAAAACAGGCTTTGGCAGTGTATGCAAACTATCTCAATTCCTTAAATATAATTTGCATGAAATGTCAAACACTATTTTCTGCCATTTATGCTTTAGCATTTAGAGCTTAAAAACACAGAGAATAAAGAGACAAGCTAGATACTAATAGGATGCCAGACATAATGGGACATCAAATATGATGGAAAAAAAACACCAAAAAAACAAAAAAAAACAAAAAATGATAAAACCCCATCATTATCCTGTCACTGTCAGATAACTCAGACAAATACTGACAAAATTTTCCATTAGCAGTCCCAAACCACATTTCCTTAATATCATTTGCATATACCAAGTTTGGTTAAAATCTCTTGACATTTACTCAAGTTATCGTCCGGAAACAAAAATATGTCTTGGGCAGATAACTCTGTCAAAATTTGATGAAATTTGCTCATTAGCAATCCCAAACCAGATCTCCACAATATCAATGCACATACAGTTTAATGAAAATCCATTGATGTTTACTCAAGTTATCATCTGGAAATGAAATAGGAATGGACAGACAGACTTATGACGGATGGACACACACTGGGATGTCCAATGTGAAACCATAATACCCTGCCACATGTTAGTATTATATACAATTTTTTTTCCATTTCATCATAGAACCAAGCACCACAGCAACTCTGTGCATCTTTGTCATGCTGAATAAATTAAGATGCCACCCCCACTTCTAACTGTCAGCCAGCCAGATTCCTTTTCCCAGATTGCTGATATAAATTCACATACTAAATGACAAACAGTGCAGATCCAGATCAGTTGGATTCTTCAGAAGCCAACCATCTATTTGCAAAGGTAGGGTATATCCATGTTCAGCAAAAATTTATGAAAAATCAAAGCATGTTTCCATAAAGAAATAAGAAAGCTATATGCATTTGAAAGCAGTTTATCTTGAAATTATAAGAGTATACAGTTCTGATTTTTCTTCCAAAATAAGTTCCATGTTCTCTATAAACTGTGCCCCTGAGAATGATATTTTATATTAAATCTGTGAGGTACAATGCTGACAAAGGATACTTTTAATGCTTAGAACTCTGGATAAAAAATTTCAGCAGAGGACATTTTGAAATATTTTCTTATTTTTCTCAGAAAACAGGTTTTGCAAATAATTGTCTCCAATGGAGATAATATGCATGAAAAGTCTAATCCTGTTTTCTGGGAAAAATAAGAAAAAATATCACCAATGTGTCATTTGCTGAATTTGCCCAGAGTGGTAAAGGGTAACTCTTTCCCAGCTAGTGGCAACTTTTGTCATCTCATTACGAAAACACGCCTATTCAAATATACTGAAAATTTTACCACCTATAATTGAAAATTTTCAGATAAAAAAACTCTGATATTTTTCATAATTCTGCTCAAAACATAGATTGTGGGTACTTGTTAGAACTGCCTCAACACTCAAAACATAGATTGTGGGTACTCATTAGAGCTGCCTCATTGAGGTGGTTCTAATGAGTACCCACAATCTATGTTTTGAGCAGATGAGGCAGTTCTAACGAGTACCCACAATCTATGTTTTGAGCAGAAATATGAAAAATAATATATACCCCTGTAAACCCCAGTTTTACTATATAAAAGTGGGGTTTAAGGGGGTCAAAATTATATAGGCGTGTTTTCGTAATGTGCTGATAACCTTTGGAAACAGTTTGGACCCAGATATATTGGGCCTGATCTGAATCCGAACTGTTTTGACACTCTGATGGTATTCTTGAAAGATTTTTTGAAAAAAATGTTTTCTAAAAAATCCATAGAGGACAAAAAGGCATGCAAAATTACCCGGCATGCGAAGAATTAATATATACCACAAATCGAGATTATAAGGTGTATCAGAAATTATTTCTCAATAAAAATATATTTGTGTACATTGGTACTCATTTGAAATGCCTCACTTAGGGTGCTTCTAATGAGTACTGGTGAGACACTTCTAATTACCTATAACATATGTTTTCAAGAAGAAATAAGAAAAATAAAAATACCTGGATGAAAACAATGTTTTTATTTTGCTCTGATCATTCAAGTAAAAAAGTGCCTTCAAGATTGCAGTTGAGTTAGAAGTGTGCAGTTGAAAATTTTGGTTGGAAAAGGCCCTTGCAAAAGAAAAACACTGTTTGCCAATCATCCAGCAGTATTTAGACAGATCAAGAGGAAGTGAAAATGGACTTGTTCAAGTTTTGGGATATCATAGGTCTAGCTACTACGCCTTTCAATATTCATTAGACTTTCAGTTGAGTGCAGAGAATCAAAGCATGACATTCTGATGTCATCATAGAGGTCATTGCAGGAAAAAACTGTTAGAAACTTAGTCTTAGTCAAGATTTTTAACGTAGCCGGGCAACAGAGTCACATTGGGGCTATGCCAACTATTAGAAACAAACATCAAATGGTTTTATATTGCTGTCTTGTCTATTGGTCAATTCTGATTGTTGTCATACAACAGCAGAGTTATCTCACATGGGATTGGTTTCCATCCAGTAGGCAGAGACAATTAAGCCAGTAAATGATCTGTGATTGACTTGTCCTCTATCTGGCTAGGTACAGCTGTTTTGAAATACTGGCAGACTGTATTTGTGTTTACATGCAAAGACATCATGGCTTCCAAATGTAGGGAAAGGGTAATTCTGAGTGAGGATTTTGCGTTGAAGCCTGGGGATTTTGTTGTGGTTGACAACTTTCCAATTCATCATGGAAGAGCAGAACAGATTTTTTCATTGTTCCTCTATCAACTTTGGAACAGAATACATTTATACCCCTGTTTACAATGCACCCAATTTGAACCCAGTCGAGCTCTGTTTCCAACACATGAAAAGTTTGTTTAAAACGGAACACATGTGGAGACTGGCAAAAGACAATTTTGAATATATGCAATAATGCACTGTGTTAACACGGTTTCTCCAGTTGACTGCAGGGCTATTTTAAGCATGTTAGATATCTAAGTACATGTATATGAGTAATTAGACGGCCAATGTGTTAACTCTTACCATACTATGGGCAATTCAGCAAATGACAAACTGATGACAGTTTTCTAATTTTATTAGAAAATAGGATCTGACATGTCATGCAAATAGTCTCCTCAGGAGAAGGTTTGCATGAAATGTCAAATAGGATCTGACATTTCATATAAACTGTCATCTTAGGATCCCAAAGAAGACAAAATTGTATCCAAAGAAGACAATTTGCATTAAGTGTCAAATCCTATTTTGACATTTCATGCAAAATGGAATGTCATCCTATTTTCTTGGAAAAATATTTCAAAATGTCATCTGTTAAAATTTTTAACTTGCATGCAAAGTGTTTACTGAGAAGCTGTTTTTTGTGGGTTTTTTTCTTTAAATAATAATAAAATTACACACTACTGTTCTCATGATTTGCTTTTCCCAGTGAAAATAAAATGTAGAACAGACTCAATGAGGATGATATTATGCTAACCAGGGGTTGGATGATGTCAAATGTTTACTTAATCGGCATCACATTTAAATGATATTTTTCTTATTTTGCCACAAAATGTGTTGAGTATTCCTTAGAATTGCCTCACCCAGCTGATTCTAATGAGTATCCACCACATATATTTTTGTGGAGAAACCTGAAAATACCAAAATATCTTGGATTAAAGAAAGTTGCTTATATCTAGAGCTCTGCTTAGTTCCCATTTTAGTCGGGCCTAAAAAAATACCTGTGTTTCAGCTATTTGAATGTTTCCTAGTAATATGGTTGGAATTTAGCCCTTTTAAAGATTTTTCTTCTTTTTTTTTTATCAAATAAAAAATTGATAAAAAATAAAATGTTTTTCCAACCTACCAACCAATACCTAATTTTGTCATGTTAGCAGAAACACAACTACCGCTGGTATACTTGAAATGTTCAACTCGATACTCGAAATTTAGTCAAATATTGCAACACAATACTCGACTTTTTCAACTTGATACTCAATACTTGAAAAAAAAGAAACCCTCCATAAGCACAAAGCAAATTATCTGAACTGATTTATTTCTCAAAACAAGTACTGCTTCAGAACATCACACTGGTTAACCCGAGACAGCCAACTCGATTGAGAAAAACAAACGCAGTTGGAATCAATAAAAGTGTAAGAAAATTGGATTTAATGCCTAGAACTCTAGGTACAGAAATGCAGCAGACAGCATTTTGAAATATTTTCCGGTTTAACATTTCATGCAAATTGTTTCCAATGAAGACAATTTGCATGAAATTTCAAATTGTGTACACTGGAAAAAAGGAAGAAAAATGTCATCAATTTGTTGTCTGCTGAACTGGTAAAGGTTAACAAAGTATTTCACAGAGATACAGTGATGATGTGCTAGCAAAAATCTAGTGTTCCTAGAAATTTGAACTGCAAAAGAAAAAATGATCTTACACAAATTACCAGATTGGTTGCGCAAGCTATTCAAAATAATAAAACTGCTAACACTGTGTGTAAAGAATGTCCGTCCTTTTTGTGGATGCACTATAAATACAACAGACCCTTACTGGATTGTGCAGTCTTGTCTGGATCAGCATTTTTCTCATTTGCAATAAGGTAGGCGTTTTACTACTCGGAACACTGTATGGGATTACCGGTAGTCTCATGAACCGCTAAATAGTTACTTACTTCTTGGGAAAGATACAATGACCTAGATCAGTCTGAGCATAAAAATGTTTCTAGGTCCTGTTAATGCCGTCAAGCAAACTGTAGGTCCAGATCGGAATAAGTGGATGCTATAGCCTGCTGCCCTATCATAGTTTTGGCTACTTTTTTTGCAACTGGTTAGATACCTTTTTTGTTTTAATGTTGAATGACTGCCCTCCATTGTGGAAGCGACTAGTTTGATGTTTTTGTGGATGGTTTCTGATCAAAGTATGTGGCAATGCTTCTGAACTTGGTTGCCGTTAGACAGCTGTCATGTGTCACGTCGGCACTAAAGTCTAATGGATATTGACTGCATATTAGGAGTGAGTATCAGGTAAATAGTTTTCTTATTTCTCAACAAAAACATATGTTGTGGGATTCATTTGAAGTACCTCACCGAGACCCTTCTAATGAGTACCCACAACATATGTTTTTGTCAAGAAATAAGAAAAATATAGATACTTTTTGGTTGAAAAAGAGCCTTATCAAGAGCTATGAATTACGTGTTAACCCATTTCAGACTGAATACACTTCCCATACACTATATATAGGAAGACTCCAATTTTTAAATGCCAGGCTATGTGATTTAGAAATTACCAGAGAAAAATGGCTAAACTAGGTATTTGCAAACAGTGGAGACCCAAGTCAGATGCCACATTCTACAGCATCTGATCTGGGTCTGCACTGTTTGCCAATTTCCTTTCAGGGGTCTCCAGACTCAAATGAGTTAAGGTGTCCAAACCCTTAGGATAAATATGAAATGAAGTGGAACACGCTAAAAGGGCCCTTATGCAATTTGCTGACAATGCAGGCCCCTGATCAGCCTGCCAGTTGTGCAGGCTAACCTTGGCCTTTGTTGTCCACTTACAGGTTGGATACTGTAGTATATGTCGATAAACAGAAATTTTAAGAGAACCTACAGTAAATTTGCACCAAAAAAAGTTTCCATTATATGTGGACAACACAAAGCCAGTTCAGCTTATGCATCCATGAAGTCTGATATATGTAAAGTCCGAGGTGCTTCTAAAGAGTACCCATAATATATGTTTTTTGTGAAGAAATGTTAATCCAGGAATACCTTTCCTATCTAGAGCTATGGTTAAAATTGAGACAAAACTAATATCTTGTACCTGTGAGAAAACAGAATCATTTTGGTATGTTAGTTATGAAAATTCAAACACATATATTTTTGTGAAGAAACAAGAAAAAACAATGTTATGAATATGTTGTTTATCCTAAATCTCTCACCTGTTATCTTCAATATTGAAAAGTTCTCTCCTCAAATCTTCAGTCACTTCCCTAAGACCCCGGACATAAGGTGAAGCTTCTGAAAAATTGCTATATTTTGGATTATTCCTCATTAAGTATTGTGCTAAAAAGTTTATTGGATTAAAGTTTGGATCTCTCTTATCTCTTCCATCTGCCAATCCCTTTTTATTAGCTTCATTCAAGAGCTTCTCCACGCCAAGTATTAATGTTGGAAGAATTTTTTCTACAAGATAAGCCCGAGTTTCAAGAGTAGCTTCAATAGCATTCAACCAATCTCTGGCCAGTATTTCAGTAGGAATTTTTCTAGCAAGGCTACTGGCTTGTTCCTTGGACAGCTTTGTTATCTCCTTCTTCTCATTTCTCAATCCAACTAACTTTTCCATCATAGATTGTTCATGCTGCCTCTTCCAGCGCTGAACGGCACTAGGAACTCTCTTTTCTGGAGATCCAGACCTTTTGGCACTGCCTCTACTACCTTTAGACCCTGCTGATGCATTTCTGCCTCCATCAACAACAGTCACTTTTTTGGGTGTACCACCTGCATTCATCACATCCATCATGGCTTATTTTTGTCAGTCTGTTATGCTTGAACTGAAAACAAAAGCCCAAAATGACAAACATCAAGGATAATTAATTTGTTATTTTTGCTCCAAACAGCTTGCAGCAGAATTGCTGTAATGTCAGAATACCCACAACATATATTTTGGTACAAAAATAATAAAACATTCCCAAAATTGCCACCTTAAGACCAGGATTGCCATCATTGAGCCAGTTCAAATTCCCTGTCTTTTCCATAACCTTATAGCAGTTTTCACTGACCTACATTGCCAAAACCAGATAGCAGTCCCATTCCTATTAACCTGATTTTCTAACATCCTGCATAAAACATTTACTTTTATCTATACATTTATTTATTTTTTTTTTTTATTTTCTTTTGTTGGAACAACTGTAACACTACTGCAGCTGGTTTCTGGTAAAGGGACTTGAAATAAATATCAGAATGAAATTATGTACGAAGATAATATTTCAGTTCTTTTCATTTGCTATCAATGATACTACAATTAACTTACGGAGGAAAAAGTGTGCCCAATACAGGATTTGAACCTGGAACCTCCTGCTTGCAAGTCAAGTGCTCTAACAACTGAGCTAACTGAGCCAACAGTCCCACCAATCACCAGACTCTTCACCTTTCTATCTTAAGTGCTAGGCATCAACTGCAGAACATACAATCAAATTTCTAGCAATTTACCTGCTTGCCACTAATGTTAAAATAAGCTAAGGAGGAAAAAAAAAGTATGATGCAGGACTCAAACCTGTGACCCCCTGCTCTACCAACTGAGCTAATCAGTCTGACAGTCCTACTAATCACCACACTCATCCCCCTCTTAACTATTAAGCAGCAGACATCAACTGAACATACTTTCCCCGTTCTCATCTGCTTACCTCATCACCATTAAAGTAAACTAAGGAGGCCGTACATCCTGCTTGAAAGTCAGGTGCTCTACCAACTGAGTTAATCAGGGGACAGTCCTGCCAATCACCACACTGAAAACTACCTAAGGAAAAGTGAGCCTGATGCAGAACTAGAACCTGCAACCCCTCTGTTTGCAAGTCAGATGCTCTTCCAACTGAGATAGCTGGGGCCCAGAATCCTACCAATTACCACACTTCTCTCCTTTCTAACTTTTAAGTCCCAGGCATTAATTAAACATACTAACAGTTTTAGCCTCTACCTGCACTTACTAACACAACCCCATGGGTTATTCATGCTGGCTGTCATTAAAAGTAAACACTCGACCACCTGTTTTCAAGTCAGGTTAAGTAAACTAAGTGGAACAAGTTTAGCCTTTCCCTACATTCATCAGTTTATGCACTAGTCATTTGTGACCATGGCCCTATGGGGACGGGGAATGGCAGGTATTGACATTCCACAATGCAAAGCCCTGGTATATGCCCTGCACTATGGAGACATTGTTTAGGTCAAATCCCTGGTAAAGGTCACCACCCCCAGGGGTTTATATCCTATCCAATCCAAATCCAAAGGCTAGAACAAGCCCCACACTCTTCAGTATTTTCCACTCTCTGAGGGAAACCATGTTGTTTCTAAGCCATCAAATTGAAAATTCACTTGAAGACTGTTTCCAATGTTTCCAAAATAGACAATGAAATCACTCCTTGAAAGTACAACTGTTACCAGTGTTCAGTTGTGTATGTTTTCATTTTATAGGCCCATGGCTTGTTAGAGTCACTTTTAAATTTAAACTTGATACTGTAAGTACCATTCATTAGTAAACTGGGGATGGCAAAAAAATTCAATTAGCTCTGAAAAGAAAAAAACAAAACAAATTTGACTTACAGGTCGTGAACCCTAATTATTTTTTGGTCTTTCACTGAAGAATGGAAAGTCTTTGAATTCTGACATTTCTCTCATCAACCATAATATATACTAATTGAATGGTTTAAAACAAAATTCTATGAGGATAAAAAAAAAAAAAATAACCTTGTATAAAAGCTCCATGTCTTTATAATCACTTATCACATAGTGGTCTAAATTCCCAACATTCAACATGAAATATCTTGCGATGTAGATGGTCTACATGCATGCAAATGTGATAAGTCAGTTATACCATGGTTCTGCGCATGTACGTGCGATAATGCACTCGCTCACGCTCGTGCATTATCGCATCGTACATGCGCACGAACCATGGTATAACTAAGACTTAACCAATGGATGTTCCATTGTCTCTATGTAAATAAAACTAAGGTTAAATCTCAATAACCGAGAATTATACCATAGCTGGACCATGGGATAATTTTCAGATTTGAAAATTAACCCATGGTTTTATTTATAGATCTCACAGGTGTACTTTAGAATGACTGTCAACTCATCAGTGCACCTTAACCTTTTTCACTCTCTGGGCTAATTCCGCAGGCGATGACAAGATATTGTCCCAAAAAAAAAAACAGGTTTTTGTTTTCTGGGAAAAATAAGAAAAATATTTCAAAATGTTGTATGTTGAATTTTGTTTCAGCAGACAATTTGAACATTTTCGTATTTTTTTCCTAGAAAACAGAATTTGACATTTCATGCAAATTGTCTCCAAATGTCAAATGTTTATTGGAAAAAAATAACCTGTCACCAATATGTTGTCTGCTGAAAATGTCCAGAGTGCTAACCATCAATTTTCAGCAGATGACATTTTTTAAATAGTTTTCTTATTTTTTTTCTCAGGTAACTGGATTTGACATTTCATGTACATTGTCTCAACTAGAGACAGTTTGCATGAAATGTCAAATTTTGTTGGCTGGAAAAACTAAGAAAGTATCATCAAATATATTGTCTGCTGATATTATCCAGAGTGGTAAAGGTTAGAGGAACTTCAAATTTACTTCCGCACTGAGCAACTTTCTATTTAAAAAAGACATTTTTTGTTGAATTAAACACATGAAACCAGACAGTCTGTCTGGAGTATATTATAATGCCCAAAGCTACAGCTGACCAACCAGATTGCAACAAAGTTTGACCAAATTAAGATGCTGATGTAATTTCTTGTGATTGACAAGATTGCAACCAATCAGATTTTAGCAGTAGTGCCTCAGTTAGTTTAATTCAAAAAAGGTGGGGTGTTTCATCCTTTTTAGTACACAAGGTCAATTGGTACAGCATTTCATCAGACTGCCTGTTACCACTTTACCATAAAAATATTAAAAAAGAGAAATAAAAGTAAAAAAAAATAGAAAAAAAATATACTAAATAAATAAAAGTGTAGTTTTTGTAAGAAAAAAAAAAACAAAAACAAAAACAGTCCCGTACATTGGTTAAAACAGATAAACCATGTTATTGTCTCGGTTTTGGGAATACTGTAAATTATATCATAATTTGGTGACCTTTCACTGTCTGACCCAAACTCGGCTCCGCCTCGTTTGGGGTCAGACAGTGAAAGGTCACCAAACTATGGTATAATTTACAGTATACCCAAAACCTCGACAATAACCATGGTTTATCTATAACATACAAAATAAAACTGTGACATATTAAAAGCATTCAAGTTGTACAAGACCCTTTGGGGAAAAAAAAAAAAAAAAATGCTTCTGCACAGCTTAAGTTATGACAGAAAAAAAAGTCACATATACAAACAATGACATGTTTGAAAAGAATAAATAATTCTAAATTTCCAGACAGGTAGACCTGAGCAAACATTACAGATCAAGATCAGATCCATTCTAGAAGAGCAGTCTGATCAAGGTCTATACTGTTTGCATGTCTTTTTGCAGGTTTTGAACATATGTTTATGACAGGACAAACTTGTTAAACATGCAAAGACAGTGATTTCTAGGAGAGGGTATAAATTTTTAGGGTTTTTACAGAACTCAGATAAAGTGAGATTTTCCGGAATCTCTGAACTAGCAAGATGTTAAAACTCGGTACATAGCCGATCAAAACACCATGCTATGACATGGTAAATATCTGTAAAAACACCCCGCTGTTTTGGTGAGAATCAAAAGCCCAGTGTATCCACGGCATAGGCAGGGCATCAGAGGTAAAAACTGTAGCCTAGACTCATTGGTTTTGACGCACTTAAGCATTATTTGATATGTCATTAAATTCACAGACAACTCCCAGTACATTTGTTTTGTGTAAGACAATCATGGACTTCTAGAACATTATTTAATATCATTAAAATAAGTTTGCATCAACTGCCTTCATAAAAATTCCAAATGAAATAGGACCACTATGGTGATTGTCATTTTGGTTTACACTCATATGAAATGACGCATCTAATAGGCTGCTACTTTTCTTGCAAGATAGTAATTTAAGTTTACAATAATACCAGGACCATGTTCAGGCAGCATCATTTGTCTGTTAGAACACAATAAAATGACAAGAATCACTGTTGAATGACACCTGTATATATTTTAAAAATCTGACCTCATTTTGCAAATCACCACAATTTTTATGTCTCAGTTTTAAGGGGTAGGGCAGCTGAAGTGCTTGTTTCTCCTGCTTGCTGTACAAATTTGCCACGTGTCTTAATAAAATATGTTCTAAATAGATTATTTATTGTCAACAAAAATATTTTTCTTCAAATTATTCATGCTTGGCATCAAACAAATACACAGAAAATAACTTTATGAATTTCTCTTCTTCCAGTTGCAAAATATTTTCATATAAGACCTTACGTTCTTTGAAAAGTAATATTGTGTATGCAATAGCATTTCAACCATATATCATACTTGTGAATAAATGCATCAGGTTACACTGTAACAGACAAGCATGTTTGATTCAGATGTAGCTGATACATCTTAAAAATTTTGAGCTTCAATTCAAAGGAAAAATGTGCTTTAAGCATTTCTTTTGAAATGTTGACCTTTAAGGTTACATGGTTGTACTTTTCCAAGAAGATCCTAGAATTTCTACTTAAACACCTGGATGTGACCCTCTTATGTTGCTCTACCCCAATAATGATGAGGCATTACAAAACAGTTTCTGCAAGTCCAAGAATAGGAAGAAACATGTAAGCGCGTCAAATTAGATGTGCGTCAAAATACATGACAAATATCCCCGGGGCCGGTTGCAAATTACTAGTGCATTATCTGGTCACCGATAAACTAAGGACAGTCCTGCCAATGACCACACTGTAAGCTAAGGAGGAAAAAGTATTCCAGATACAAACCCGGCTTACATCAGGTGCTCTTGCAAAACAGGTGCTCTAGCGAGCTAACTGGGCTGGCAGTCTCACCAAAGCTGTGACTCGAACCCAGCCCACTAGACTGTCCTATAGAGTTCAAGCACTATGACGGGCTATGACATAACTGGCCCACGTGTTCTATTCAGGACAAAATAAGACCATATGTATATGAATGATAAAAATTTCATTCGTCGCGAAATCCAATTACATTAGCTTAAAGCTTAATTTCCATCCTACTGTCATAGTTTATGATCAGATTATTAGAAACGCATGTGTAGATTTCTTTACTGCACAGTAATGTTGCAAATTTCAATTAAAATACACAACAAAAACAATTTTTTCATACTTTTCCTCAAGTAGATAACCGCGTTTCTACAGGCGCCATTACGTTGCTAAGTGAGATTTCGCGTTCGTCATAGTTCGTACATAAGACTTTTACGTAGCAATGACAATGATAATGTGTGAGGGCCCATTGGAAGGGCAGAGAATCATGGGAGAACATTCTCCATACAATGATTCAGTGTCATTCATGAAAAAGTAATAAAACTATAAGAACTCCAACAAGGGCATATCGGAAAGGCACAACAGGCCACCCATATGGATACTCTGTCTAGAGCATTACAGCCTCCAGATACACATAACTGAGTAAGCAAACCACATCACATCAACCGGATCATATAGGATAATTATAGCTCTACGGCTGAAAGAAAACCGTTTATATACGCCCCCCCCCCCCACCCTTCCCCGCCCCCCCCCCCCCACCTCCTTTACAAAAACAACAACAACAAAAAAAAAAAAAAAAAAAAACAAAAAAAAAAAACAGCATTTCGGGGGGTCCAGACTGAATGGAATAGTGATCTTTAGTTAAAGGCCCCATATTCCTCAAAAGTAGACATTTTATTATCCAAGAAGATTTATTAATAAATTGATATATAGTATCAATACAATCATAAAAGAGGCCCTCCCAGGGGTTTTGGGGAACAGGGGAATAAGGCCATTTATTTCAGGTGAACAAGAGAACAGAAGTCTAAAGCTGAAGTAAACAGGGGAACAGTGGCAATTTGGGGGAATAGGGAACATAGAAATTCAAGATTTTGATTTTGGGGAACAACGGAAAATGCCGATTTTTCAGGGGAACAAGGGAACAGGTACCCCATGGGAGGGTTTCATAAAATGTGGCACCTGACAGCCTGTAAAATTTCAGTTAGCCCCTCGTTCTTGAAATGAAATGATTCTTTATCATATCTGAATTAATGTTGCCAACATAAATTCATGCAGAGATACGAGAAAAAATCATTTCATTTTTGATCCAGTTCAAAAACGAGAGACTAAATGAAATTTTATATGCTGTCAGATGCCACATTTTATGATTTTATTAATACTATATATCA
This sequence comes from Anodontia alba, assembly GCA_964016985.1. NCBI lineage: Eukaryota > Metazoa > Mollusca > Bivalvia > Lucinida > Lucinidae > Anodontia > Anodontia alba. The sequence goes on along the minus strand of OZ024830.1, from coordinate 11,193,405 downwards.
ATTTATTAAAGCCTTCTTGGATATTAAAAAATGTCTATTTTTGAGGACTATGGAGGCTTTAATGCGATGCATGAATAGCACATTACGAAAACACACCTATTCAAATATATTGAGAATTTTACCATCAAAACTGAAAACTTTCGGATGAAAAATTCTGATAGTTTGAATAGTTCTGCTCTAAACATAGATTGTGGGTACTTGTTGGAACTGCCTCGACGAGGCGGTTCTAACGAGTACCCACAATCTATGTTTTTTGTTTTTTTTAGCAGAAATAAGAAAACTAATGTATACCCTTGTAAACGCCAGATTTACTGTATAAAAGTGGGGTTGAAGGGGGTCAAAACACTATAGGCGAGTTTTTGTGATGAAATGATTCATATATAAAATTAGAAAGCTCAGTTAGTATGATATCATCAGTATTTGATAACAATCAGTTGAATTTTGACTTATCCTCTAATGAATAAAAGTTCATACAATGCCTCTGAACTACTGAAAAGAAATGATTACGAATAACATCATATATTGGAAACTTAATTAAAAAATGAAATTCATCCTCAATATCTGTTAAACAGTGATCGCAAACATTATTATCTACAGGGTGGGTTAGAGAATCTCCCTTGTTCAATTTTTAGCCGATGAGCTCATTCGAAATTTAGTGACGGATCTTCTTTTGTCAAAATATTTAATAACATTTAAATAATGTTCAAACTGAAAATGACCTTTGAAAGTAAAATATGTCCTTAGTTTTCCATCTGTATTATTACTCGAAAGTCTGTCCAAAATCTTTTATATCTGTCTAAAATAACATTTTTTTTATAAACTTCTTAAAAGACTGGGAACTCGTATCAAATAACATTTCAGTAGTAACAGAAACATTGAGTAACTTAAGCATGTTATTAACTGAAGTAAATCATGTATTTAAACCTTTTCTATGTAATATTTTTGAGCATGCAAATGCATCCGCAATTAGAAGTTCAGAGGAAGTAGTTTAGAGTCTATGCCAACATGATAAGGCTGAAAGAAGAATATTCACCCGAATAGGGAATCAACCAAGTTCTGAAGATACAGCAAAATTAGAGCTCCTTTAATGGACACCTAAAATATACTTACAAAAATAAATATGTAGCTTTTCTGAATAAAAACTTTTAGAAATTTTAGAATAATCAAATAAATCGTCAATATTAGCTTTTTTCGACAAAGAACATGACCAAAAAAGGGTAAGAAAAAAGACCAGGGAATGCCACAATCACAAACCGCAGCCCTTCCCAGACACCAAGAGGAAGAGGAAACCGACAAAACCAAACAAACGCAAATCGAACAAACGTACGAAAAACTTCAGAACCGCATAATAATATGAGTTTGATAGTATGATAAAAAAAATATGTAAACTAGTATAAAGGCTTGGATTCAAAGACAAAACATTACGTTTAAGTGAATATAAAGCCTTCACAGTCTTATCATAAAAAATAGAAGGGAAGGCAATGATCAGGAATCGATACAATTATCCCACACCTCCTATCAGAGACATCAATGGGAAAGAAACACAAACACGAAATAACTAGACCCTAATTGAAACATCACTAACAGAAAGCCAAACGGACTGTTACTTTCCTACAAAGTGGCCAAATGGCTATCCAAAACAAAAAGATGTAGGCGACACACACATCAAAGACGAACTGTAACAAAAATAAACCATGACAGAAGAACCGCCTTGGAACGGTCAATGAAAAGTAGGGGGGGTGGGGGTGGGGTGGGGGTGGGGGTGGCGGGGGGGGGGGGGGGGCGGGGGGTGGGGACTTAAATCGATTTTACGTGGCCACAATCCTCGTCCTTACTTCTGCCGAGGTTTAATCACATAATTTGTTCAGTCCGCATGAATGCTTCCTTATCATAAAGTTGCTTTTTAGCAGGAGTAAAAGTCCCTGACGCCGTAAACAAAATTCCAAGATATTTATAAGAATTAGTACAAGACACATCATTACCAAAGATAACAAATCTATGTGAATTAATTAATCTACCCGCCTTATTAAAAATCAAAACTTCAGTTTTTTTCTCAATATTTATTGAAATACATCAATCATCACAAAAGGCTCGTAGAGAATTAAGTTTTTGTTGTAAACCAGCTGCAGAAGACGACAACAAAATCACATCATCTGCGTACAATAAGCAATCTATTCTTTTATTATTCAAATAAACATTATCTTGTGAAGACGATAAATAATTAGGTAAATCGTTTATATATATATATATATATATATATATATATATATATATATATATATATATATATATATATATATATATATATATATATATATATATATATATATATATATATAAAAGATTTGGGCTTCAAACATCACCCTGTCTAACTCCAACCAAAGATTGAAAATGCTTGTAACTTAATCATTTACTTTAGCACACAAAAGACAGGGAATACATACTTTTAATGATATTGTAAAATAAACCACAAATACTCATTTTCACAAGCTTTATCAGAATTGCAGTATGTAAAACAGAATCGAAATAGAAAGTAAGGCAATGATCAGGAATCGATACAATTATCCCACACCTCAGAGACAAACACGAAATAACTGGACCCTAATGTAAACATTAGTAGCAGAAAGCCAAACGAACAGTTACTTTCCCACAAAGTGGCCAAATGGCTATCCAAAACAAAAATATGTAAGCGACACACACATTCAAAGACGAACTATAACAAAATAAATTAAATCGATTTTACGTGGCCACAATCCTCGCCCTTACTTCTGCAGAGGTTTAGACACATAATTTGTTCAGACCGCATGAAGGCTTCGTAACTCATCAGTGTTACATCTCCGAGAACATAAAAAATCAACAAATTACAGAGATGAAACAACGATGAGGACTCTACAGCACGAAACAACTGAAATGCTACAGCAAAAGAAACCCAACAGTAAGACTCCGGTGGCCCGACCAAAGATAGAGCATCAAGTACCAACCAACATTACCTAAAATTAAATTTCAAGTAAGCCTTTACGCTGGAACCATCATAGAATCTGAGGCCTAACCTGCCGGCGTGCAATTAAAGAGAGAAGCATAGTTATTTACTGTGATTGGGTTACCAACCCTGCATGCAGTCTGTCGTATAACATTTATGTTGTACCCAATCTTTTTATATCGAAGACTGATTTTACGAAATTGGGTACTGAAGTCATTGCAAGCACATATTTTTCTGAATTTATATACTAAGTCACCATAAAATTCAATGATTTCAGATTGGTTTTCAACGGAAAGGGACATCATGAAGTCTCTTTCATAACAAAACAAGAACAAATCAGCAACAAGGGGTGCGCAATTCATAACCATCGGAATACCCACAATTTGTCTAAATAACTTAGTACCAAATCTTATATAAATATTGTCAAATAGAAAGGTGAGAGCTTCACACACTTTCTGACATGTCCATAATGTGTAATTTTTATGTACTTCAGAAGTGAAAAAAAAAAAAAAAAAAAAAAATTCTTACATTACATGCAAGGTAGACGGAATCTTCTCTATGAAATGTCCATTCAATTAAATCATTTAGTTTTTCTTTTATAAGATTATGAGGGAGTGTAGTGCAAAGCGTGGAGAAATCATAAGTAGACAGACTAAAAGCACGAAATTGTCTGGATTTCAATTTATTTAATAAACGTCAAAAAGATTGCCTTTGGAAACAACGAACACACTACAGATACGAAAATGGGAGTCTCGGTTTTATTGAGACTCTTCGTAAGCAGTAATGAAGTTTGCAACACTGCTTACGCCCTCTAGCGTATACATGAGCAGAACTCCATTTTCTAAGATTCCACAACGGGCCCAATGATCCCAAAGGAAATGAAATATAATCTGCACTATGGTAAAGTACAGGGAGACGTTCTACCGCCGCCACACGGCATTAATACCAGCTGCAGTGTAGTAAAATAAACGTAAAAAAGATTGCCTTTGGAAACAAAGAACACACTACAGATACGAAAATGGGAGTCTCGGTTTTATTGAGACTCTTCATAAGCAGTAATGAAGTTTGCAACACTGCTTACGCCCTCTAGCGTTCACATGAGCAGAACTCCATTTTCAAAGATTCCACAATGGGTCCAATGATCCCAAAGGAAATGAAATATAATCTGCACTATGGTAAAGTATGGGGAGACGTTCACCTCATTCGAATTTTTTATAGACCAAAACAGATTTCTCCTTGATCTTTCGAAAACTTTGTTACAATATATTACACGTTTTTTTGATGGCAGTAAGACATGAAGTTAGTAATTTAGAAAGTTCAGTGGTGGTACAAGAGCTTGAATTTGCAATAAACCGTGCTTTGTAAGGTCTTCTATGAAGTTTAGGTAACCAATATAATGTGGGAAGCTTGTCTTGGCCTTCAGTAACACATACAGCAAATTTGGTGGCTGAATAACAGATATGGTCATTAACTACAGACCTCTCTTCAGCCAAAAGTTGTAGTTCATAGGCCTTAGTACCACCAAGCTCTTACTGAAACAACGACAACATTGTTAGCTGCCGGAGCCAAAACATACTTCTTACGAAAGCTATTTGGCAGTCGATAAAAAGGAGAATACTTTAGAACCATCTAAAAAAAAGTAATCAATAATACATTATCTACAAACATAAGATCAGATGTACAGGCATTCTTACAAAATCCAATCTGCCAATTATTAAAAAGATTATTTCCAGACAAGTAGTTATTGAGCCTAGTATCAAGTATTGTATTGAACATTTTACCTATAACAGTAATACCACGGTAGTTATTCGGATCTTCCTTATAGCCTGTTTTAAAAATAGGAGAAATATATCCACTGGCCCAATTTTTAGGATAAATTCCTGAAAGCAAAATTTTATTAAACAAAATCTTAAGAGTAGGTAAAATACAATTGTACGAGTAGTCAGATTTAACCATATTATTACTTATTAACTGTAGTCCGTAGCAATTAAGCTATGCTATTTTTAATACTCCAGGCATTAGTCAGCAATAGTCACTGCTTTTCAGTGAACGGTTTCTTGGCATTTGACAGAGGCTGTCTACAAGGCTGCAGTTTCTCATGCATGCAGTTCCATTACATACTTACTCGATGTATAAATGTTTCTTAAGTAATGGAATTTCTAGTTAAAAAATGTTTGATATCATTATTTATATTCATGTTTTAACAGAGTTACAGATGTCTGTCGCGGAAATCTGGCTGTATCTGCTACACTCTGCTTTCAGACGCCATTCATATACTATATAGAAAGTGTACTACATTTTTTTATCTGATCATTTTTGTTGGTCAGTTTTTTTTCTTGGACCAAACCACTTGGATCATTGGACTTTAGACTGGTCCATGTGAAAGGTTAATTTGTATCAGAAGGGTGACTTTGATTCTATAAGGCGAGATTCTTCAAACTTTGCAAAGGATAAATATTTCAGTGGCCATTCTGGTTCTCGTTCTGTTCAGGAAAACTTCCCATTGATAACTTCCTTCATACAGGAGGCTGTAGATAAGTGTATTCCCTCTAAGGCAAGTAGATCAGTAGCTTCCGTCCCTTGGACTACATAGATCTGAGATTAATAGAGGGAAGATTCGAAAAAGGATTAAACTCATGCAAAGGCAAAAAAAGACCGGCAGAAGAAAACCCAGATCTAAGTTTAAGGAGCTGAGACAGCAAATCAAAGCTGATATTAAGAAACAGCCTGACTTGTATGTTAACAAATTGGTTGGTGTCATTAAGGTTCTTCTATTGGTATACCAACAGTCAGAAAAAACAAACAAACAAAACAAAACAAAAAAAACCCAAAAAACTCTTGGTTTCTTAAGACGTAACCCATCGTTATGCACCCCCACCAGATATTAAGGAAATGGCATACAAGGGGTTGGTGCAACCAATCCTGGAGTATGCTAGCCCTGTTTGGGACCCACATGGACTACTGGTCCAGGAAGAAATGGAAAAGGTTCAGAATCGTGCAGCTAGGTTTGTGACTGGGAAAAACAACTTTGAAACTAGAAGTATGACTAGCATTCTTGAACAGTTAGGGTGGGAGTCTCTTCACAAGAGATACAGAGGTAGTAAATTCGTATTGCTATTCAAAGGTCTGAAAGGTAGAGCGAGTATACTTTGTGACGACCTTCAACCCCCCAATTAGGCGCAGTAGGAATCAGCATCCAATGGCATTTCAAGTGTTATATACCAGAACTGGCATTTACAAGTACAGTTTCTTCCCAGACACCATTAGGGATTGGAATGTACTCCCTGCATCTACAATATCCTCTGCTGAAGGTTCTGAGGACCCTGTCGCTAGAGTCACATCACTTGAGAGATCTAGAGACTGGACTTCGCATTCGTTGTCCCTGATGAGTGAATGTCTATTGATGTATCACCAGTAAAATATTCTGATTCGGATTCTGAAAGGAAAGACAATCAGGGTATCCCTGCTCTCAAAAAGAGAAATGGAAGTGGTTTGGTTGAGTCTGAAACTGAGCGGGCTGAGCAGTTCAAAGGTCAGTTCACAGATGTATTCTACAAAACTTCGGAAAGTGAGGTCCCTCTACTTGAAAAATCAGCTCCGCATATGAGCACGTTTCAAATATAGGTGTAATAAAATGATGAAAGGCTTGAATCCCTCAAAGGCTTTGGGACTACTTGATGTTAATTCTTAAATAACTTGCTTACACTAACGCGTACAACAATTTGAAGCACTGACAATTGTTTCCCGAAATTTATTAATGTCAATGTGGGCTGGAGATCTATATTTGAACGGAATCTTGAAAAAATTATAATCTTCAAATTACCAGTAACAATATGACCCGCCATGGTTGATAACAAAATTTAGAATCTTTACAATCTCAAGAATCAGGGGAACTAGTTTCAGTATCAAGATCAGGAACTAATTTATTGAAATTAAGTACAGTATTATGGATAGGTTTGTTAAATTTGTAACAAATAATAGGAGATTCCGTGTTTTCGAAATCTGAAGGCATAGATGATATAACACTATTGTCTCGAAATACGCTAGGTTTATCTATGAATTCAATACCTTTATTGATGAATGGAATTTTGATGAATTGTCTAATGTGGTTAATTTCAGAATCAATGTAAGGACGAAGAGCATGTTGTGTATAACATCTAGTAAGGAGAGCTGCTCCATACAGATCATGTCTTCTATCATAAAATTTATTCGCCTCATCATCTATCTTATATAATGAAGAAATAGACAGTGAAGCTAGTTTAGAAAGCATTTGATGACGTCCAGAATTTAAGAGGATATTTAAATCGAAAAGACTTAAGACAGTTTATGCTTTCGTATGAAATTCCCATTTTTGCGCTTACCATGGGATCGTTTATTACGTTTTTTAATATTCCAAAGGGAAAAAACCTCGAAATCCGTCATTTTAGAAATATTTCCTTCATGGTAATTATTATTATTAAATCCAAGTGAAAAAGGGGTTTGTAAACGCTTCATCCATTTAAGTTCAAGCTCATGTCTTAAAATAATTTAGAATCTTTCGGTAGAATTGGACTTGTAAAAAATTTTTTTTCAACAGGCTGAACCAAAACTTTACTAGATGATTGGGGTTATATTTGACCGAAAACTCTCCTTCATACCCATATAAAACACCTGAAACCCAAATGTTTAACAGCATTGTATCTTTCAAAAGTTTTATCTCATACAAGTTGGGGTGCGGATCGAAAGACTCTTCCTCATCTTTATTGCTCTTTAATTCGATCAAGATTATGGGTCTATCGTATATGAACCTGCTAGAGAATCTTATCTACAGATGCTAGACACTGTACATCGTCAAGGACTTCGTTTGGCATTGGGAGCTTTTCGTACATCAACAGTATCGAGCCTGAAGGTGGAGGCAGATAAGCCATCCTTATGGAGAAAAACTATCTATTCAGTATGCAATCAGACTTGCTAATCCTTCTAACCTTGAAGTCATATTTCCATCTCAATTTTCGGAATATTATGAAAGAAAACCAAACGTAATTAAATCTTTTGACCGTCGTATAGCACCGCTCTGAGACTCCCAATATTAACACTAAAACATTCAAAATCACTCCTTCCCTGTTAGTCCATCCTTCTGTACTTCTAAAGCAACTATTCTATTTGATTTACACAACAGCAAAAAGTCACTTCCTGATTCACATTTTTAAAACAAACCTTCCAAGAATTGCAATCGCGACGTTTTGTCTGGGAAGGGCTGCGGTTTGTTATTGTGGCACTCCCTGGACTTTTCTCTTACCTTTTGTGGCCTCAAAATTGAAGATAAGGTTGGCTGTGCATGTTACGACCCAGAGCAGACTGCAGTGCAAGCTTACTAAGTTTAATACCTACTAGAGGTAGGATCCATTTTCTACAGTCGAACCATTTGTTATTAATAGTTGTTAATAGTAGCGTGATATAAAAGTTACACCACTTTAATAAGGTTAAACTGGTTGCAAAATGCAGAAAGCGAGAAAATGGCTAAATATTTGCAAAATCCCGCACATATCGTGCAATTGATGCGTGGCAAGAGTATAGCCTTACTATATATAAACTCACCGATACAGGCCAATTCAAAGGACAATTAGACAACGCAAAAGATACGTAAGTATGATAACTGGACAGTTCGCTGAGTCGTAAATTTATATCAATATTATTTTATTGTTTGTAGGTTTTTCTGTACAAATTTCAAAAGCAGGAAAATGTCCGTGTCTGGATAGTAAAGCTATAAGCTGTATATTGCAGTGCACACTAGTCCGATTCTGCATATGTTACCTGGGTTATTTCAGGAATGCCGAGCAGGCTGCGCTAGGTTGTGCAGTCTGGTCGGAGTTTCTCAGGTTGCGAGAATTGTGACACTGAGCTGGCCGCACTGGCATGTGCGGACTGACCTTTTTTTTGAAGCAGCAGGCGCAAGGTGTGATTTAGTTTATAAAAACAGTGCAGGATCGGAATAGCCAATATAAAATGCGCGGTACCATAAGAATCGCGTAGGCCAGAAATTTAGGTTTACATACGCATACGCAATACGCAAACATACGCACGAACAAACAGACATGCACACACCCACATACATACGCAAAGGTTTTTTCTTTCTTTCTAGTTTAATAGTAATTAAACTGATTATATTACGAAATCACGGTTAATTAATATGTATTATTCCGCCTGCATAATCTATGTTTCAATGAAAGACATTTAGGAAGAATTTTGTTTAATATATATATATATATATATGAAATATCCGTACCTCGACATATCAGAGTTGCAGAAGTGAGGAAAACAATAAATCGAACAATCACATTTAACAAATGAGTATGTAACTTGACTCCTGAAGTTAGAAATATATATAAAATGATGTGGAAAAGAGAAATTGCTAAGGAGCAATTTCTCCTCCTCCACCATATTTTGTTACCTGTTATTAGATTTCCATGTTAAAACAGGGACCAGAATTTCACTTCGATATAAGCGGTTATTCGAGATAAGCGAGGTCGAGATAACGAGGGTCGACTATATATATATATATATATATATATATATATATATATATATATATATATATATATATATATATATATATATATATATATATATATATATAAAGTGTTCCGATTTCGTCTGATCAGGGCACCGAGTTTATAATAGTTGGAGTTGGTCCAATACTACTCTCCCTCTGATCGTCATCAGACATTAGTAATGTCAGTGACATTTAGGGTTGCGACATTTGGAACGTTATGTCCCTGATTGTCATTCATACATTTTTATCATTTGTGTATGTATGGAAATGAAGCTTGCATATGATGTTATGACGTTAAGCAGACGACGTTGCCGACAGTTAGCAGGCGCTCACCGTTGACCGCGTTGACGTCATTAATAGAGATAGAGGTTGCGGATGAGTCACGTCGACGTCAGTGAAGGATCTATCATGGCGCCGGATATTTAGTCGCGACGTCAATGACGTCATTCACTCTATACTGTGACGTGCGTCATTGTAAACTAAGGGGTAGAATCTCAGTAGGCTTCATCTTAGGTTAATATAGAACATGTCCTTAGTCTGTGTTTTGTTTATTTTTAGTTATGTCCTTCCAAGGACAGTAGCTCTCAATGTGTGGTGCAGTATCTAAATTCTAATATTGGGCGAGCAGAGGCCGCCAAACAAGAATCTAATGCGAATTGGTCGACAGCCAGGAGTATAACCAGTTGGCGTTCAAGTGATTCCGACATGAAGCATCAGGACCCGGGGTGAAGTTGGCTAGCTGTAAAAGTACTTTTACCGGTGATTTACTCTACTGACCGTTCTAAGGCGGTGGTCCGGGTGTTAGTCTTACTCTTTGTTGCTTTGTGGTTTATTCTACGAGGCGATTTGTTTTATGTCTTACCTTGTGTTATTTTGTTCTTGTGTTTTTCAGTCCTTTTAGCATTGCGATTACCTCGCTTAGGGAAGAGAGAGCTATTCTGAGTGCTTTCGTACGTTTGTTCGACTTGTGGTTGTTTGGTTTTGTCGGTTTACTCTTCCTCTTGGTGTCTCGGAAGGGCTGCGGTTTGTGATTGTGGCACTCCCTGGACTTTTCTCTTACCTTTTTTACATAGAGAAATGTGTATAATGATAAATTAAAATGAGCTCAATAAATAATTAAAATAAAATTATAATGAAACTTAACAAGTTTAGATAAGGGAAAGATTAAGATAAGGGCGCCATATAAATATTGGAAAGGTAGAAAGGGAGGCAATCACTTCACAGTGGCACAGAGTTTTCCACATTTGGTAGGGTATATACTGAGTGTATTAAATTGATTAACCAAGCCGAGTTAATCAAGCAATATACCAGTATAGTTCCCCAACCGTGCCAACGTGAAGAGATTTGCGTCAAATTATGTGTGAAGTGGTGTATTATGTTAATGTATGTATTATATGTGTTGTAAATATTACATGAAAAAAACAAACAAAAAAACTGTAAAATTCAAACTTTGTTAGAGTCTTCTGTGTAATGGTACAGTTAGGTATCGCCCAACCCGAAGCTTAATCACATTGGAAGTCACCCTCGGTGCGTCTTGGCCACCTATGGCCTAACAGTGCATATGTAACGGGCAGCCACCATGAAAAGATCCGTCTTCCTGGTGGCTCATCTATTTTTACTGCTGAATCCAAGGCTGTTGATATGGCTTTTATTAGCAACCAACCAACGAGTTGTTGCCGCGAAGCGGCAACAACGAGAGTTGGTTGCTTTATGGTAGTATTCTGTTCTATTCAAAAATTGCTATACTAAGGCTGATTTTTTTGTGTAACCGGAAATTGTGAATATGAACCTTTAAATACGTCACTTCCGTTTTCAGCGTTTTGTTTACAATCACCCGGTGACAGCAACTGTTAAACCTAGCAGATATCACGTTTCCATGCTAAAAACAAATAAAAATCAGGCATAGGCGAGATTTTAAGGTAAGAATAAAACAAACAATAGTTTTGTCAGTATTTTCGGTGGTATTCCAGAAGCGGTATGGCTAAACAGCGAAAGGAACCTTCATTTCGCGAAAGGAAAGTTCCTTTCGCGAAAGGAAGGTTTGTCTACGAAAGGAAGATATTTGTGGGGCCCAATTAGTTAGTTTTCATATAAAAGGTTACCATATATGCAATGATATAAATAAAATCGGGTATTTTGTCAAATTCGGGCTATATGCTGTGGTATATGGGGATCGAATGAAACTTTTATTTATCGGAAGGAAAGTTCATTTCGTGAAAGGAAGGTTTGGTCTACGAAAGGAAGATTTGGTCTATGAAAAGAAGGTATTGTCTCAGAAAGGAAGATTTTGTCTATGAAATAAAGGTTTTATTTTCGTATATAGCTTTGCACATGCATATATTTGTTACGAAATGAACAAATTACGAAATCATTTTTTTGTCTACGAGAGGAAGATTTTTTTCTACGAAAGGAAGGTTTTATCTACGAAAGGAAGGTTTTATTATCGTATATATTGTAGTACTTACATATATTTGTAACAAAATTAACAAATTATTTTTGTATACGAAAGGAAGATGTTTGTCTACGAAAGGAAGCTTTATCTACGAAAGGAAGATATTTGTTGGGCCTAGGTAGTGAGATTTGGTCTATGAAAAGAAGGTATTGTCTCAGAAAGGAAGATTTTGTCAACGAAAGGAAAGTTTTATTTTCCTATATAGCTTTGCACTTGCATATATTTGTTACGAAATGAACAAATTACGAAATGATTTTTTGTCTACGAAAGGAAGATTTTTTTCTACGAAAGGAAGGTTTTATTATCGTATATATTGTAGTACTTCCATATATTTGTTACAAAATTAACAAATTACTTAATGAAGTTTTTGTCTACGAAAGGAAGGTTTGGTCTATGAAATGGAGAGTTCGCATTTATTAGATTAAAATTTAAGCTGTTTTAAAAATATTACTATTTATTTATTTATTTATTTTGGCAATGTACATTATTTTCGTCCTACATAAGGTGTGAGGTAAAGATAAAAAAGTTTACACATTAAAGTTATTCTAAGTCTATGAAATAGCTTGACTTGTTTCTTAAAATTGAGTGACGACGTGTTTATCTCAAGTGTAATGTATTGATCTACCTGTTAGTGTTAATTGAATTATCATTGTGAATAGACAAGAAACCTGTGTTAAATAAACAGATGCGTGTATTGCATTACGAAAACACGCCTATTCAAATTTACTGAAAATTTTAACACCAAAAAATGAAAATTTTCAGATAAAAAAATTCCGATATTTCTGCTCAGAACACAGATTGTGGATACTCGTTAGAACCGCCTCGACGAGGCGGTTCTAACGAACACTTCAATATATAGGCATGTTTTCCTAATGGATTCTGCAATGATACAGGCCAATTTTGGAATTAAGTGCGAAAATTGGACACATGGGGTTGTTTAGGGCCGAGAACAATTTAATGCTCGACATAAAGGTTTTCTCTCAGAATGACATTGTAACCCTAAAAAGGGCCTTTGTGTGGTTAAGACAAATCCTAACCTGTCAGGTAGCTGTAGAAACACCTCTCAATTACATTTGAGTAGATGAATTCCACCTTGCTTGAACCCAGGGTGAACTAGATCGTCGTCGTAGTGGCGGGGGTATTTGATCTTTTTCCCCACGTCGATGAAACTAGAGCCCAGTTTCTTTCTTAGACCCTTGTTTACTGCGTGTCGAAGTATTCTATACATCGCAAAGAAAACATATCTTCTGGTGCTAACGCAGCAGACAATATAATAAAAGTAGAAGAAATGACCAAAACTCATAGTTTTGTCAAAAATGTAAAACATGTAAGTGGAGTGCAACACCCTGTGGTTACGCTATACACAGATCAACAGATTGCGGACATCAAAAGATTTTGTTGCAAAGAACAGGGTGCAGTTATTGGAGCAGACAAAACTTATAATCTGGCCGATTTCCACGTGACACCTACAGTTTATAAGGGATTTTTCTGTAGTGAGAACAACGACATCACCCTCTTCAGCGCATGTAAATGATCATCCGATTTGTTTTGGTCCGACTTATATTCATACATGTAGTTCAGCTAAAGTGTACAGCGCATTTTTTCATGATATTGCAGACAACCTTTCGGACATAGAAATTTCTAATCTAATAATACGAAGTGACGAGGAGGCCGCGTTCAAAAATGCTATTAAACGGTGTTTCCATGGATGTACGCATGTACGCATGTGCTATGCACGAGACATTTGAAGCAAAACGCCAACAGGTATATGGAGGATGAAGTAGGAATACCATTGAAAGATCGACAAGAAATTATCAGCAAGATATTCGGAAGGGATGGCTTGACAGAGGCAACAGATGTAGATGTCTTTGATGTGCGGGTAGCAAGGCTGCCAATGTTGATTGATGAAAAAGACAGCACAACCAGTGAAAAGCGTTTCAGAACGTATTTTGACAACAAATTGTTGCCGTTATTAGAGGCACTTGTTATTAAACCCATACAACGCGGAAAGGTTCCAGTAAATTGGAAAAACAATAACTCTGAAAGTGCCAACCATATCTTGAAGTCAGCAATTTCGTGGAAAGCGAGAGACATGCCAAAATTCATCGAAATGTTTTATGACATTGTGAACGGGGAACAAATTGAAAGGGGTCGTGCAATTAGAGACAAAGGGAATTTCAAACTCTCCAATGCATTCAGGCACCATTTGATAGACATCGACCACTTGTCGAACATATCCGAGGAACAAAGAGAAAGAAGGATGAAAAAATTTCTGTCTGACAAAGGGAGATCCAACCCTAACATGATCATATCAACAGACGGAACAAGATCCTGTCTTTACACTCCGTCTGCCAGAAAAAAAAACAACATCAGGGCAAAAGGATACGGGCAGAAAAGTCAAGGACCCCTTCAGCTAAGCGGGCATTGATAAAGCCCTAAAGGTTGACTATGAACAGTACATTCCATTACAGTACAAATGCAGGGACTAGTAAATGTGGCAATGTTTTTTTTTGTTTTTTTTTTTTGTTTTGTTTTTTTGTTTTGTATCTATTGTATTGTATTATACCATACTTGAGCCGTCGCAAGAGATTTTGACATTGTTTGTCCTCCGTATAAGCACTCTTCAAATACGCATACTCGGCAATCAAGTGGGACTAGATGATTGATTTTCAGTCTGAATCATTCACTAGTTCTAAACTACATGTTTACGAACAGTGAAGGCTCTGGCGGGACTGCGCGGATGCGCAGTCGTGCCTGAGCCTTATACGTATAAACTCTTCAAATACGCATTCTCGGCAATCAAGTGGGACTAGATGTTTGATTTTCAGTCTGAACCATTCACTAGTTCTAAACTACATGTTTTGCGAAAGTGAAGGCTCTGGCGGGATTGCGCGGATGCGCATTCGCGCCTGCACCTTATACGTTCACATATGCCATAAGCCTCATAAATATGATATTACGCTCAATTGTTGTTAGGTGTCTTTCACCGTTTTCCATGACATGTTCTTCAAGTATTGTACTTATATATGAATTGAGAATAAAATAAAAGATAATTTATAGGTCATGTTTCGAACGCAGAGCAAAACAATCTGGGTTCAAGTTTCTTGACAATGTATTAAGATATAGAATTCGGGATACAACTGGCCACCTGAAGTGACTAGGTTGTGGCTTCTAGCCCCGAAAGAAGTAACATGGACAGCTAAATATACATTTTAGGAATAACATGTACAGATTCGGTATACAACTGGCCACCTCAAGTGACCAGGCTGTGGCTACTAGCACCGAACATAGTACAATATACACCAAATAAGAAAACAAAATCAGAAGAAATAAGTTTCGGGATACAACTGGCCACCTGAAGTGACCAGGCTGTGGCTTCTAGCCCCGAACGAACAATCATGAACAACTTGAATTTGCCATTATTAATAGTGTTGCAGACTACACATACATACTAATTAAAGATTGTTTTGCTGTGCCTTAGAAATTTGGTCGGGGTCTGTTGATACATGTTAATGCAAAAATAATGTCTCAGTTTTCTTTCGAGGTCCGTGTTTAAGTTTTAAAGCATTAAATAATGCGATGAAACTTAATGTACATGTATCAACATACCCCATACAAAATAAATAAATAAAAAAATAAAAAAATAAATAAAAAAGAATAAAACAAAAAAAAAAAAAATACAAAAAAAAATAAATAAAAAAAAGAATAAAAAAAAATAAAAAAAGAATAAAAAATAAAATAAAAAAAGAATAAAAAAAGAAAAAAAAGAAAAAAGGTTGGCAAACTTGTTGCTGGTATGACAATAATGCTATATCAGTTTCAGCAACAAGACCTAGTCATACCTCCACGAGTCACAAGTATAAAACTGTGCGGTGCCAGCAGGAAACTGGGGATAATTAATTATCCACAGGCTAACATGACAGGTCAGAGAAATAGCATCCGTTTCGAATAAAATAAACTCCTTAGCAAAGGAGTTTATTTTATTTTACATAAATACCCTCATAAAGTTATAAGTATGCTCTTAAGGTAGAAAAAACTTGCTTTCGTAAGGGACCTGAATGACCTTCCAGGGTCTCATTTATAAAATCTTTCTGTAGGAAATTTGAAAAATAAAACGATCCAGAATTGATACAATCAGATCCTAAATCCCACCCACATTATCACAAATGAAAGAAATCAAATCACAGTTACAACTATTAGCAATATAGACAGTCAGTAGACCGAAACCTTCCTTTTGCGAAATGAGCCTTGAAACGCACTGTTCTTTTTATACCCGTACACCTGATTTTTGGAAAAAATATCCCATATCCACTTAGATGTTTCATAAGTATCCCTATAATACATAAATGTACCACCAAAGGTCTCATAATGAGCTTCCTTTCGTATAAAACATTCCTTTTGCGAAAGGAACCTGTTTAATGATAGTTTGTTCCTTGAAAGACACGCTCCCTTTAATCGATCCCCCCGAGTACCTACCTTTTTGGAAAAACTACCCCATATCCACTAAATTGTCTCAAAAGTATCACTAGATACATAAAATATCTCCCTGGGCCCCACTGATATCTTCCTTTCGTAGAAAAAACCTTCCTTTCGCGAAAGGAACCTTCCTTTCGCGAAAGGAACCTTCCTTTCGCTGTTTAGCCATTCCCTTCCAGAAGAACGTATACCTTGCGCGCGCGCGCAACGTGACATCCGGTTGAAACGAAAGTAGAAAAAAGCTCCACTGATATCTGAGCATTATCGCATATCTAGAGTGAAAATAATAGACTTTCCAAACAGTTCTTAACGGTAATTTGAGGGGAATTTAGACTTTACGACCCTTTCAAGAATATTTCACTTAAATCGAGCTGATCGTTCATCAAAAGTGGGCGAAAATCGGATAAACTGCAGAAAAAAAAAAAACAAAAAAAACAGCTGACCATCCATAATCATATCCATGTGGTTAACCACTTAGAGGACTAAGCCTGCCCAGTAAACGTGTGGTTAGGTAAACTGACCACGCTCGACATGACACCATTGGGTTGACTGGGCAGTAAAACCTTAACACAATCAAACCAAGTACTTTTAACTAACACACAGATTTATTTTTTTTTTTAAGCAATCATCACTTAAAATGACTTTCCACAATAATGTTTCAGGCCATATTTATAAATATGTTGATACTCTAGCCTAAATTCCAGACCTTCCATATCCTACATCATTGACTAATTCACTGAATGATACTCCAAATATTTAGCATTTTGTGACAAATTACGATTTTTATGCATAAAATTGTGTGAAAACTGAATTTCGTCAAAATCAGCTGTAATGTTAGTCATTTCTTATTAATTTGAATGTGGCATAAATTTAAGAAAGATTTGTTTTCATATTATTCTAAGAAGGTGAACGGAATTATGAGAACATGCCATAGGTCTGGGTTTATTCTGTCGCTGACCAATATTCCGGTATACTCTCCATGTGATAGACCACTATACTCAAGGTTACTGACTTGCTAACTTGCTAAATGCTGGTTAATTTGATCAAAAAGCAAGCTGCAATTTCCATCACTTGCTAACTCTAGCAAGTTGGAAAATTTTTCTTTAATTGCTGAACCTGAGGCATTGTTGCAGAAGTTTTGCAATTTCTTTTCCAAAGGCAATAACAATATTTTTCTTACTTTTCCCGTAAAGCAGGTTTTGACATTACCTGCAAACTGTCTAAACCTGTTTTCTGGGAAAATAAGAAAAATATTTTAAAATGTCTGCTGTAATTTTACCCAGAGTGCTAAGATTTAAAGCCACATTTAACAGTATTTACAAGTGTGAAAAAGTAAGTTGGGACAAAGAAATATCATTTGATTTCTGTTTCTGTTACAGTATTTACCCATAGTATTCAGACTCCTCAACTCCTTATCATACTTAACTAAAATTTGAACAAGTAAAACTTACTACCCAATGTTGTATGGCTGTAACGATACAGTCAGCTCACGATACGATATGCATCGTGATACTTGCCTAACGATTTGATACATATCACGATACTGCTTTCATGCATAAGTCAGAGGTTGAAAGTTTTGATACTCTTGGAAAACAGGTTCAAAACCATCTCAGAGGTTCATTATTGTGTAAAAATGCCTGTGTAAGATGACCCATTTTGTCATATAAGTGATCAGTGTATTTCAGTAACAGTTTAGATCTTTGTAATTTGTTATAAAAATGGTCTTGAAATATGTTAAAGCTACTATTTTCTTTGGAAATTGTACTTTTGGGCGTATCGTCAGGTATTGGGATACTAGCCCCACGATACAATACTCGTATCGTGAGAAAAAGTATCGTGATACGATACAATTTTAATGAATCGTTACGCCTCTACAATGTTGTATCTAATAATAGCTGAATGAGTGGCAAACAGTGTATACCCTGATGAGACACCACATTTTCATCTGGGTCTACACTGTTTGCTCAGGCCTGTCAGGGCAAGTTAAAGTGCAATAAAGTATAACATATGGTAAGAGTCATGCTGAGACAACAGGTAAAATTATGAATAAATCTTCAGTGATTACTAATCGATTATCGATCACAATGGCAGGACTGATTATCATGTTAATCATCTTTTCAACTCTGATTAGCCAGCCCTATGCACAACACATAAATTATAACAAAATATGTGCAAAGCATTCCAGAATATGTGCACAGCACATACTAGAATATATTGCTCAACACATACCAAAGTATGTGCATAGTACATAACTTATGCAAATAGTACCATATGTGAAAGGTCAGTATAGGTCTGCCGGCATTAGCATTGCAGTACAGTTGATCGTTATCTGGACCTTGCTTATCTCGAATAACCGCTTATCTCGAAGTGAAAATCTTGTCCCTGGCTAAACATGAAAATCTTACAACAGGTTAAAAAATATTGTTGAAAAGAGGAGAAATTGGTCCACAAAATTCTACAATATTTTCAATATATCTCTAAACTAAAACTAATCTCCAGTTACATATAAATTTGCTAAATGTGGTTGTTGGAATTATGTTTTCCTCACTTCTGCAAATCTGATATGTTGAGCTACGGATATCTCAAAGTATTTCAAAGAGTCCCTTGGAATTCGAGATAACGAGAGTCAACTGTACATATAATTAACAACACAGTTTAAGTATCTTAATATGTTAAGCAAAATTTAGCTTCAAGCCACCATGTTTATTATGTTAAAAGGTTTCAACTGACATAAGGTGACATTTAATTTATGTGTGGTGATATTTTTCAGGAATTCTATTCGGCCTACAACGAGCCACTGAAGACCTTCAAGACACTGGAACTGAAAGGGGATATGCCAGAAAAGACCATCACATAGATCATTGATGACATGCTCAGTTTTGTTCTGGAATGGTAAGCAGAAATATCTTATATGTAAATCCCTTTTCACTTCATGATTTTATAAAATGTACCATGCATCACTTTTTAGACCCCGCCACACGATAATGGCGGGGTTTTATGGTTTCATGTTGGACGTCAGTGTGTCTGTCTGCGCACCCACAAATGGGTAGTTAGATGGCTAAGAATTACGGGCAATTGCAATGTATTTCAATGGGATTTATTCCGTCGGCCACATAAAATCAGTCTTTTATGTGGCTTTTTTACTGTTAGGTGGCCATTTTTTAGCCACATAAGTATGCTAAAGTAGTGATGGTAGCCACATAACTATCCATTCGTTAGAACATCTGTCTGTCACACGTCCGTCCGTCCATCCATATTTAGTGTCCAGATGATTTCTTGAGTAAACATCTGTAGATTTTCACAAAACTTGGTATGTGTATTGATATTGTAGAGCTCTGGTTTGGGATTGCTAATGCGCAAATTTCATCAAACTTCGACAAGAGTTATCTGCCCGAGACACGCCCATATTTTCGTTTCCTGACAATATGTAAATGTCAAGGGATTTAACAAACTTGGTTCATGTATTGATATTAAGGAGCCCTGGTTTGGGATTGCTAATGGGCAAATTTTGTCAGTGTTTGACAGTTATCTGCCCGCAGCACAATTATGGTGGAGTATTATAGTTTAAGATTATGCATATAATAGTGAAAAACCTGAAGCTTTGCTGTTTTATCCTTATAGGTGAATGGATACATCCAAAAGACATCACCCTGCCATTGAAGTGTTTCCTCCCCTTTCAATGGGGGATTACTCTTAAAGGAAAGAAATTGCTTTTACCCACTGGAGCAATTTTTTTTTCCTTTAACAGTACATCCCTTCTTTGAAAGGTCTCACCCTTTATGAACAACAGACTAATAAGAAAAACATATCCTTTTTAATTGCAGGTTTTCCATCTTCAAAGTGGAGCCCCAGAGGTGTTTTTTCTGCTTTCCAGTACCAGCTGTTAGTGATAAAACCAGCCTCTCTAGATATGGGAATTGGATTTGTGCACTCTGCACCAACATCTAAAAGACATTTTACATGTGGACCAGGATGAGTTAATCCAACAGCAGTATAATTATTACTGTATTGATAAAATGAACAGAATTACAAATAATGAGCAGAACTGTCTTTGTGCATGTTAATGAACTTGGCTACTACTGGACCGGACCTGATGAGTTCAGTCCAAATACAGGGTGCCCACTGGTCAGGGAAATCTTACTTTTTCTTCCAAGGTCAGGGAAAAGTCAGGGAATTTTGCGAAATGATCAGGGAAATTTTAAATACTAAAAAAGTCAGGGAAATTCCTAATTTTGGCCCAAACTTGTTAGGCTGTGGCAGGTATTTTATCCATTTTGAGTGACTGAAAGTCTTGTATTTTTTTTTTCGCTCACTCCGCATTGCTACAAATTAATGCTCATTCTAGAAAATGAATGCCCAAAATTTTGACAATATTTTATTTATTTTTTTTTTACTGAACAATTAGGGTGGTATATTTATATGTGTTAAAATAGAATGAATCATTTATTTTCTGCAAGATGAGAAAAAGCCCATTAAATTTTCAGCATTTTGGTCAGGGAAAAATAGAATTGGGTCAGGGAAAAGTCAGTGAAATGTTGGGGAAATTTGATTCTGACTGAGGGTGGCCACTCTGAAAGAGCTCAATAAGCCAGTGGCTTAACTCAGATGCAGGGTTTCAACATATTAATGGACCTGCTTCAAAGACATTGTAGATGAACTACCATTGTAAAACCTATATTCACTGAAGTGAGACTGCTAACTTATGACATTCTTTTGTCAAATGAAAGAACTGTTTATATGAAATCTTTTCATTGCAGAAAGTGTCATTGTTACATGTAATAACTAGGTCTTGAAATTTGCACTTGTCAGCTCATATTTATGAGTAAATGTTCTTTAAGGGCAAGTGAAAAAAAATCAAACGGCTTGCCCAACAGGACAGGTATGTTTTTCCGCGGTAAGGGTAAATAGTGAAAAATTTGGATTATCTAGCATAATTACAAAGTTGTAAAAGTCACTCCAAAATGTCACAAAAAGATGTCAAAATCTGCTGACAAGTTAAAATTTCAATTCTGGAAGGTGTCTGTTAGAGTTTACTATTCCGCAGCAAAACAGCAACAGTAAACCCTGCTTCAATACGTGAACTAAATTCCTTGACTTTATGGACAGGTTTGTTTTTAGTACCAAATATAAGACTAAGGATGAGTACAGCTTAAGGGCAAGTAACAGTTTGAGGCCACTTGCCCTACAGGAGGAGTTAGTTCAAGAAAAAATTTTGAGCCCTGAATAATATAACACGAGATAGTCCAGTGATGAAACTTAGTAGAACTGCAGATTTTTTTTTTTTTTTTTTTTTTTTTTTAGCTCACCTGGACTGAAGGCTCATGGGGAGCTTATAGGGTGGTAGTCCATTCTTCATCCATCAGTCATCCGTCAATATCTTTAATCAGTTATATCTGCAGTCTGCAGGCCGATCTAAATCATTTCTCATCTATAGCATGCCTTTGGTGGAGCTTCACTTTTCATGGTAACCCAATGAAAACCTTGGATGCTATAGCAACCAAAAAGTCCCATACACATATTGTGAAAATGTTGTCCAAGCAGCATGCACCAGCGACTTTGTTTTATGATCAGATCTATATCAAACTTGCTATTAATGAAGCTGGACATAAATCTTGCACAAGTTTTCAACCAGATCAGACTACTTGCATGAGTTACCTGCTCTTTCAGACTCCCAGAGATGTAATATGGCAAAAATATAGTCTGGCTGATAGAGACTTCATAAAACTACATGGATCTCAAAAACTATTGAAGCTAGAGCTTTGAAACTTGATGAATAGACTGGTAGAGATGAGTAGACGATCTGATTAACTTTTGAAATAATGTTAAAAATTACTTCATGAGTTATGGTCTTTTGTAATTTTGGACATTTTTACCTTGTCAGCAGAATATTTAAAAAATTGTTGGAGCTAGAGCATTGAAACTTATTAAATTGATTGATAATGATGAGTAGATAACCTGATTCTTTGAATAAATTCTAAAAATATTTCATGAGTAATGGCCCTTTGTAACTTTGGGCATTTTTTCCTTGCCAGCAAAATATCTCTCAAACTTTTTCCCTTGCCAGTAAAAGATCTCAAAAACTATTGAAGCTAGCGCCTCATAACTTGATGAATAGATTCGTAGTGATTAGAATTTGACCTAATTAACTTTTAAAAGTGTTTAAGGAATTATGACCCTATGTAGATTGGGCCATTTTTACCTTGTATTACACTCTATCTTTAGAGGCAAGCATATGGTTGTGGGGCATAGTGTCTTTTTTTAAACACAATTTCTAGTTATCAAATTGTTCATCAGACGGGCAGGTAATGAGGACGGTCATAAAACCTTGGATGAGTTTGAGTTTGTCTAGTGGATTTGCACCAAGATTGTTCAATTTATAAGCCTGGGGGTTGTTTGTTGACAACCGTCATGTGTCTTTTTTAAAATAAAATTTATAGAAAAATCTTGAACAGTCTAGTTTTGTGAAACTTCGAAATTAAGTATGTAAATCTGTTAAGCTCAGGTGAACACTACAGACCATTATTGTTCTCTTTTTTTTTTTTTTTTTTTTTTTTTTTTTTTTGTTTCATAGAATGACAGTGGATGGAAGCACTGTTCTGTTGATAATTCTTGTAAGAATCACCATTGAACATGTTCATTTCTTTATTTGTAACAGGTTTCATCACTGAGTTATTACTGTGTGTTAAAAGGCACTAACTGCAATGAAAAGACTTTTATAAACGATTCTTTCATATGACAAAAGAATTATACATGTGTCATGTCTTATTATCTTATACTTGGCACCATCAGTAGTCTAGTCCTGTAATCTTTTATGGAATAAAAAAAAAGAAAAAAAATATTTGTTCACTTTCTCTTGCTAAAATAATCTGTAGAAAAGAGAAGCATTTTATGATAATAATTCTGGAGTTTATCTAATTCTTAACTGTTGAAATTCTTATTTACAAAGAATTATTTTATTCTCTTATAGATTACTCCTGTTATAAATGAGATACAGTAACCTTGCATGTGAATCCAGGAACTGTCAGTAACTGCTTCCCTCATCTACAGATGAGTTTTATTTCAGTGCAGCATAATGCTATCACAAGAACTCTGTATTCGCAGAATGACAGATTGGTTTGCACATATTGCCATAATTTGTGACTAGTTTAAAATTCATTTGGACAAGTGTTTTTTATAGGTCATTTCATTGTTTTTTATGGTGGCTCGTTTGGGTTAAAACCGATTTAATACAGATATCTATATTTAAAATGCAGATATCTGCATTTAAATAAATGTGTCTGCATTTAAATGCAGCTACCTACATTAAATGCACATATTTGTATTTCAAATACAGAGTATTTATACGTATTTGAAATGCAGATATCTCTTTTTGGTTTTTTAATGGACATGTCTGAATTTGGATCATAGATATCTGCATTTTAATTACAGATGTCTGCGTTTCAAATGCAGATATTTCTATTTAAGTAAGATATAAGTACATTTTAGATACTCGGGTAACTGTTTTGAAATACAAATATCTTTATTTGAAATACAACTATCTCTAATTGAAATATGGATATCTGTGATTATTATTCAAATAAAATATATCTGCCGTTCAAATAGAGATGCCTGTATTTCTAATGCAGATATCTGTATTTCAAATACAGAAATCTTTATTTATAGAAACTACAGATAATTGTAATTTTAAATGCAAAGTTCTCTTAAGAACCTGATTATTTTCAACTTTTATTTTCAACATAATTAATAGTCCCTTGCAGCCTACTAGGCTTCCCTTAAATTCGGACAACAGCAGGTAGCTCAGTGGCGAGTCCAATAGCCTCAAGTGCTGGAGGTACGTTCAATCTCGGCCATTGGCGAGAGAAAAAAACAATAATAAATGGAATCTGAACACGCTTTCCTTTGTGATTTGCAGGGATGACATAATAACTGTGCAGTCTTTGCTGGGGCCCTTTCTGGCTTCTGCATGGAAAATCAAGTACCCATGTGCAGGTTAAGGAACCATACATTCGGTTATCTAAATAATTACTTGTGGACCTTCATTCTGCAACCCAGAATGTATCATGTATACCTACCTAGAATGCCTGAATTTATGTGATAGAACTGTCCAAAAACTGGTTCTCTTAAATACATGTACTGAAAAATCGCATGATTATAGAAACATACGGAAAATGAAAAGTTATCCAGGGTAAGATAAAAATTTGAGATTTCTCACGCTTTTGATGTGCACGGTTGTATAGGAATCAAGAGGTACACCATCGTTAAGGTTAACATCACTGAAGTTAATGCTGTCATTAAGCATCACAGAAATGTTATCAAAATATGGAAGATGTCAACAATCAAAGGGATTTGACTTCAGATATGATAGAAAGTATGCAAGAAAAAGAATCTTTCGTGCGTGACAGGTAGATCGAAATATCCGTCCCTCGAGATCATAGTCTTGCATCACTCGGCAAGCCTGAATTTTTCTGTTTACCCCTCACATCCATGATAGATTCCTAAAATATATTTTACACATTCTCTTTCTCTCTTTTTTGTGCTCCTCTTAAAGGAGCGATGGATTTGACTGTAAAGACATAATGGTTTGAAATCTTGAGCGTCTTTAATTAGTTTTTTGTGGTCTGCAGAGGCGGGAAATGTGCTTCCCAACATAATGTAACCAGTGGAACAGTGCATGTGAAAATAAGCGTAAGAGTAAATAAGGATATCTTTTTCAACCATAAATAATGATATCTGTAATGAAATGCAGGTATCTGTACTTGAAATGCAGATATATGTATTTAATTTAGAAATAAAGATATATGCACTTCAAATACAGGTATCTGCATTTGCATCAGAAAAACATGCCTATATAATTTTGACCCACTTAAACCCCAGTTTCATATAGTAAAACTGGGGTATACCAGGGTATACATTATTTTTGCTTAAAACCATAGATTGTGCGTATTCGCGCGGCGGTTCTAACGAGTGCCAACAATCTATGTTTTGAGCAGAAATATGAAAAATATCAAAGATTTTTATCTGAAGATTTTAAGTTATTTGAGATAGAATTTTCTATATATTTGAATAGGCGTGTTTTCGTAATGGCATCAGCAATATCTGTATTTTAAATGCAGATATCTGAATTATAACTACACAAGATGTATCTCTCATTGAACTGAAGATATCTATATTTTTAAATGCAGATGTCTCTAATACAAATTCAGATTTCTATGTTATGATTGAAAATTGAGATATCTGTATTTCTCAAGTACAGATATCTGCATTTCAGTAAGAGGTATCTCAATTCAATTACATTTAGCCTCGCATATAGCTGCATTTTAATTAGAGATATTTGTAATAACAATGAAATAAAGATATCTGTATTTATTAGCAGGTATATCTGTATTTGAAATGCAGGTATCTAAATTAAATGGACAAAACCACAAACAGGTTGCCATAGATTTTGTCATGCTTTGGCTCAATTTAGTATTGGTGAATGTTGTGAGAAATTATGCTGGAACTGGAAGTACTCACCCCCTAAACTTATACTGAGGTCACTCAGTGGGAACTTATTCATTGTACTTGGATGAAAATGCCTTTCCCGCCTTTTAATACAGTCTTAAATCACTAAAAAAATGCATGCTTCTGTATTATTGAATATAAAAAACCTGTTGAGGAATGCTTGTAAATAAGATGCACCCGCATCCACCCTCACCACCACCCCTCAAATTATTGAAACTTAAAAGTCCATTTTTATTTATTTATTACTTTATTTTTGGAAAGTCACAAATTGGTTGGTTGCTCATTAGGTTGCACCTATTTCATATTACATTAGGAATGACTACAAAATTGTTATTTTCTCAGACAATCTTTCTGTTTTGAAAGCCCTAAACCACCTAAACCACACATCTTCAAAAAAAAAAAAAAAAAAAAAAAAAAAAAAAAAAATCTGATAGTAAAACACGAGTTATCGAAAACTCAGGGAATTTTGTTCGGTTGGCTCCCAAGCCACGTTGGCATAAGAGGTAACGAGGCTGCTAATGTAAAAGCACAGATCTCATTCCATCTAGACATCTCGAATCTTAAAATTCCATGTACGGATTGTAAACCTTTTATTAACAGGTACATCTTATCTAAATGGAAGATGTCATTAGACTGATCGACATTCAGTAAATTACATGAAATAAAACCGGTTCTTGGTAAAAACACTATATATCGATCACCAAGACGAGGAGAAGTGGTTCTTAGTCGCCTATGTATAGGTCACACTAGACTTACACATTCTTATCTACTCAAACGAGAAGATCAGCAACTTTGCATTAGCTGCAATGAGCCATTTGAACTGCATTTAATTGTTTCATGTGCGACGTCAGTTATACCAAACAAATGACTTGAGATGCTTGTATTCAAGATGTACCAATTGATAACACACTAATGTTTTTAAAACCCATCAATCTATTCGACAAAATATAACTTTTTGATTTTTAAATTCGTTCTAGTTTTACATGTTCATGCATATATGATCATTATAGATGTTTCATTATAAAACAAGCCAGTACATCACTTTGACTCAAATAACCCTCATGAGTTGACGCGTCATTAAAAAAAGGTAAGAGAAAAGTCCAGGGAGTGCCACAATCACAAACCGCAGCCCTTCCCAGACCCCAAGAGGAAGAGGAAACTGACAAATCCAAACAAGCACAAATTGAACAAACGTACGAAAAGCACTAAGATTAGCTCTCTCTTCCCCAAGCGAGGTAATCGCAATACTAATAGGACTGAAAAACACAAGAACAAAATGACACACGGAAAGACATACAACAAATCGCCTCGTAGAATAAACCACAAAGCAACAAAGAGTAAGACTAACACCGGGACCACCGCCTTAGAACGGTCAGTAGAGTAAACCACCGGGGGTTTAAAGCACTCTTACAGCTAGCTACTTTCACCCTGGGTCCCGATGCTACTCTTAATACAGAAACACATAATAAATTCGGTCAATGCATCAGAGCGAAAACATAAAAATCAAATTAATCACTATAATAAACAAAGACGAGCACTCATGGCCTACTCTACTGTATGCCAGAGTAAATGAAAACCAATAGTTGAACCACGGCGGGCCAAGCCAAAGACATATCGTCAAGCCCCAAACCACTGGTTAAAGTTTTACGAAGAGGCCGTCATTGAGTCTGAGGCCCGAACCGCCGTCGTGCAATTAAAGAGTGAAGCATAGCAATCAACAATGATTGGGTTGACAACTAGGCATGCAGTCTGCCGCATAATATCCAGGCTATAGCCAATTCTTTTATAACGGTTAATAAGTTTTCTGAATTGCTCCGAAAAGTTAGATTTACCTACAATTTTTCTAAATCTGTACACTAAGTCACCGTAAAATTCTGGTTCCGATATACCTTGTTGCAGAAGTGTTTTCAGACTGACGCTATATTTTTCTAACAAGGCACTGTGTCTGCGATAAAATTTCGAAAACGCCTTATGAAGTTTAAAATAACGATAGCCCTGCCTAAGAAGTTTGGCAGTAAGGGCTTTATTACGGTAGTTAAAGTCATTAAGATTTGAAGAAGCTCTGGCGAATCTAATAAGTTGAGATATGTATACCCCATATGAGGTGCGCCGGGGGACATCGCCATCCAGAAAAGGGAAATTGACTATATCAAAATCAAAATCGTCCCGTTTATCATAAATTTTGGTGGAAACTGTACCATTAGATATACATAGATTCAAATCCAAAAAAGGTGCCTCGGTATCGGAAGAATTTGCTCTATTTAATTGGAGTTCTGTAGGGTATATCCGGTCCACCATTTGGTCAAAGTAAATATTGTCAATATTTAATAAATCATCAAGGTATCTTGAAGTTGAATTGAAAGCCTCAATAATGTTAGCCTGATTTTCACGTGAGAGAGACTTCATGAAATCTCTCTCATAACAAAAAAGAAACAAATCTGCAACAAGAGGAGCACAAATAGTTCCAATCGGAATACCAATAGTTTGCCTATAAAGTTTAGTCCCAAATCTAATAAAAATATTATCCAAAAGATAAACAAGGGCATCACAGACTTTTTGACAGGACCATAAATTGTGGTTATTATATACATCAGAAGTGAAAAAAGCACATTCTTCGTTGCAAGCCAAATATTGGGTATTCCCCCGAATAAACGTTCGGTTAATTAAATCAATAAGTTTATCTTTTATAAGATGATGAGGTAACGTAATATACAGTGTAGAACCTGAAAGCATCATCATCATCATCAAATCATCATCATCATCATCATTGACAACTATTAAATGAAATCACGAAAATAGCACACGCCGACAACATTTTTAAAACAACAAATTGTTTTCGACATCAAAGTGAAGGTTACTCCATACGCTTCTCTGAATACGACAAAAGGTGTTGCGTGCTGCAATAATTTGAAAAGTGTCAGAGACGACGAAATTGTGAAAATTTAAATCAAGAAGGCGTTATTCATGTCAGAAAATTCAGTGTAAAAAGAAACGGCAATCTTTTACCAACAACACTTTTGTGTTTTCAATTGCCCAAAGAGACCAGACACAATCTAAATTGGATTCCTTCGATATGAAGTGAACGCTTATGTTCCAAACCCTCTGAGATGCTTACCGTTTGGCGGCCGTAGAACGTCTCTCCGTAATTCAACAAAGTGCAGATTAAAAATTCATTTCCTTTTGGATCATTGAGTCTATTGTGGTATCTTTGAAAATGAGTTCTGTTCATGTATACACTAGAGGTATACGCTAGAGGACTTAGGCAATGTTGCAAACTTCATTAATGCTTATGAAGAATCTCAATAAAACTGAGACGCCCATTTTCTATCTGCATTTGAATTTTTGTTTCAAAAGGTAACCGTTTAGATTCTTATTTCGTTGTCAACAGTATGGGCATCATTAGCAAAGGTGTTATAGATACCCAGTCTGCGGTAACTGCACTGCCGCAGTTGCTCATGATGTTGACTGCTGTCGGAATCCACTAAAATGCACAAACTGTGGGCAGTCATAAAGCAAATTCAAAGCAATGTCATATACGGAACACACACACACACACACACACACACACACACACACACACACCCTCCCACCACACACACACAGAGGGAGAGAGATTCTACGAATAAATACGCAACTGACATTTCATGTGTTGAAGCGAAGAAAATTGTAGAGCAACAGGCGGTAAACATTGCAAAAAGTTATTCCAGCATTGCCAAGTCCAAGAGCCAGCCTGTTAAACGTGTCAGTGCTGAAATACAGACTGAGTTAGTCACCATATTTGAATCTGATGGTAAAACCAAAACAACCATTTATACATTAAGCATTGCAAATCCCAAACTATCAACACAACAACCATCTACAACTCAGACGTCACAATCTTTGGCCTAGTCGGTCTAAGAATCTTTGGCCCAGTCGGCCAGGAAACCTTTGGCCCAGTCAGCCAAAGAAACTTTGACTGATAAGGCCAAAGGTACATCGACCGAAAGGAACAAAAAGATTTTGACTGCTGCCAAAACTCCAGAAAAACCGCTCCTCCTAATCAAAGTCCAACGCCTATGGAGATATTTCAGTTAAATTCGGATTGGAAGCTAAAGGGATCAGTAGATCCCAAAAAGCTGCATAATAGAATCGGTTCCATTGAAGTAATGGAGTCAGACGAATGTCCACGTTTTTCAAACACTTTCAGAGATAGATCACCTATCAAAGTTCCATAGGTTCAAGCCTAAAGTTTCATAGTTTAATGACAGTCCATGGATTTGAAACACAATATACACCGGAATTGTGGAGGACTACAACCGAATTACAAATGGAATACTTTTACTATTAACGCTTTTAGATCAATCTGTCTTTTGTCTACATGAAACTCTAAGGGACCTCCTTCTCACCTTAATGCGACCAAGATGTTCAATTTTATTGGGGATGACGCTTTGGCAGTGTTTATCCCTTCCAGATAGGACCATCTGTTTGCCGTGGATGGCGACCCGTGTTGTTGGATGAAAGGATCCTGGTGACTGAGCAGTATGCGGTGAAGAATATCCATTGTTGCTGCAACACATCACTTTGGACTTAAGCTCAACCAAGCGGGATACCATATAGGCCCAGATGTGATCAACTGGCTAGTCTGCCAAGCCATAGAGCCTTGTTATTTGTTTTCATGCTTACTTTCATATATACCTTTTCCTTCTTTTCCTTGCTATTGCCCTGATACTATTCGTTTTCCCATTTAACTTCAGTCACTGAGACACTTCTTTTATTTCTGGAAGACAGCTGCTCACTGGGTCCATCGTGCATTTTTCGTTGTGTACGAATATGTCTCCTTTGTATCTCTAGCACTTCTGAATTTAGGATATCCACTCCATTGAAAAGTTCCCCTGCAGGACCATGGAGGGTGGAGAACACGGGAGATGAAATATAGTCCATGCAGTCATGGATACTATAAAAAAAGCCAACCTACTTCTACATCTTCACACTTTGACGCAAATCACTGTCATCGGTTGTCGCTTCGTTAAACCTGAACTCATCATCATCATGTACATCTTCAGATCGGATGGATCAGACATAGAACAGCGTACAGATTCAGTACGACCAATTTCCTCGTTCCGTTCTAATAGAATCGACAGGAGAAAAAAAGCTAACACCTTTTTCACCATTTGTAATAGAAAAAGTTCTTTTTGAAATTGTAGGTGTACCCAAAAGACTTTTCATAATTCTGGACAATGTTTAATTGAAATAAAGAAACAAGCGCAGGCGATAACAAAAATTGCCCCATACTCTTCTCTGAATACGTCAAAAGGTGTTGTTTGCTGCCTTGAAATGAAAGGTGTCAGTGACAACAAAATTTATGAAAATTTAAACGAAGAAGGGGTTATTTATGTCAGAAGTGTCAATGTAAAAAGAAACGGCAATCTTTTACCTAGAAACACTTTCATGTTCACCTTCAATTAGCTATAGAGACCAGACAAAATGAAAACTGGATTCCTCCGATTTGAGATGACTGCTGATGTTCCAAATCTTCTGCTATGCTTTCATTGTCAAAAGTCTGGACATCATGAGGTAAGGTGTAATGGAGACCCAGTCAGCGGTAACCACTGCCAGAGTAGCTCATGATGTCGAGCGTTGCGAAAATCCAACAAAATGCGCCAACTGTGGACATGTTCATAAAACAAACTCAAAAGAATGCCCTGTATGGAACAAAGAAAGAGAAATTCTACGAATAAAATACACAAATGAAGCGAGGAAAATGGTTGAACAACAAACGGTAAATATTGCACAAAGTCATTCCAGCATTGCCAAGTCTAACAACCAGTCTGTTATATTCGTCAATGCTGAAACGCAGACCAAGTCAGTTACCACACTTGCACCTGGTGGAGATACAAAGACAAAGACACTATACACATCAGAAAACATTTCAAATCTCAGACCATCTACACCATCATCAGCTGCAACTCAGGCATAACAAACTTTGGCCGAATCAGTCAAAGAGTTTTACCTCGCTTGGGGAAGAGAGAGCTAATCTTAGTGATTTTCGTACGTTTGTTCGATTTGTGCTTGTTTGGATTTGTCGGTTTCCTCTTCCTCTTGGGGTCTGGGAATGGCTGCGGTTTGTGATTGTGGCACTCCCTGGACTTTTCTCTTACCTTTTTTTAGCTAGGTCGGCCGAGACACCTACGGCCGAGGCGGCCTGGGAAGCTTTAGCCACACCACTCACTCCTCCTAAGCTAAGGCCAACGCCTGAGGAGAAAATCCAGTCAAAGTCAAATCGGCAGCCAAAGGGTTCGGAAGATCCCATTTAGCTGTATAATAGATTCAGTCACGTTTCTGAAACGGAGTCAGAAGACAGTTCTTCAAGCACTTCCAGAGACAGATCATCTATCAAGACTCCATAATTTCCAATTTAAATTCCCATAGTGTATTAACAGTCAACGGATTTGAAACACAAATTAATACACTGGAATTATTGAGGATTTAAACCAAATTACAATTAAAATATTTTACTATCAAGGCTTGTAGGCCCATCTGTCTTTTGTCTACAAGAACCTTTCTTGAAATGAATGGCAAATCTTACACATACCTACATCCTGCAACTGGAAAATTCTCTTCTTTAAATCTTTCCATATGTCACCCAACTCTCCTGCTAGACTTCGACTGGACGGTCAGTGGAAAACAACATGGAAGTGATTAGCACCCTGTTATTACCGAAAGTGTAAATATTTCCACGAACGATCATAACGCGAAATAGAAACTGAATAAAACAAATTGGGAATTATATCACTCTTTATGCAAATAACGAAAATTTCAAAATAGAAAAAGAAAAGCTTGACTCAAAAAAAAAAAAAAAAAAAAAAAAAAAAAAAAAAGAAAAGTTTAAAAATAGAAAAGTTTGACAATTCTTTAGATCCTAAAGCTGATTTAACTTCTCTTCTTGCTTGTACGTCCTGGTGAAACTTTTATTTTGGATAGCCGTTTGGCCAATTTTTGAGAAAGAAACTGTCATTTTCGCTTTCTTAAGTATGTCATTTTTTCCCTTTGTTTTCTTGAACGGAAGGTGTTAGGCAAATGTATTTATTCCTGATCATTGCCTTACTTTCTATTGACAGCTCTCATAAAAGTATACCAAAGACCGCGACAAACCCAAAGATAAGTAAACCATGGTACAATGATGAATGTAAAGATGCCATAAAACAGCGCAAAGGAGATTTATAAAAGTTCTCAAAATATCAAACAAAACAGAACGTGAATAATGATAAGAATTCAAGAGCAAAGGTCCGTCGAACAATTAAGGCCTCCAAACGCAAATCATGGAAATATTATGTTTCGAATTTAAATCAAATAAAATGAAAAATGAATTTATAACTCTAATTAACAAGATTTTGAGTGTGATACGTCAATATCTTGTAAATCAAAATCACCCAGTTTCACTCATTTAATTCCAAAACGGGAATCAACAGCCACATAAAAAAGATACAGCAAATGCCCGCGGTGAAATGTTTTTAGATAATTACTCATCTCGGAATTATTCAAAGCTTCAAAATATCACAAAACAGCAAGAGAAAAATAAAACCTAATTTCACATCTTTAAATAATGAAGAATATAACAGTCTGTTTAATATAACAGAACTCAGAGATGCCAATAGCACTAACAATTTGCCTTTGCAAAACACTAAAGAGAATGATAAATAAACGACTTGTTTGGTACTTAGAATCTAACAATCTTATATCAAAGATTCAGTCGGGAACGTAGTACCAATAATAATTTAGACTGGAATCTTCTGTCCATGACGTTTTAATTAAACGAGAAAATGTAGTTGCTCTATTTTTTGACTATTAAGAGTAGCATCGGGGCCCAGGGTGAAGTTAGCTAGCTGTAAAAATGCTTTAAACCCCCCCGATGGTTTACTCTACTGACCGTTCTAAGGCGGTGGTCCCGGTGTTAGTCTTACTCTTTATTGCTTTGTGGTTTATTCTACGAGGCGATTTGTTGTATGTCTTTCCGTGTGTCATTTTGTTCTTGTGTTTTTCAGTCCTTTTAGTATTGCGATTACCTCGCTTGGGGAAGAGAGAGCTAATCTTAGTGCTTTTCGTACGTTTGTTCGGTTTGTGCTTGTTTGGATTTGTCAGTTTCCTCTTCCTCTTGGGGTCTGGGAAGGGCTGCGGTTTGTGATTGTGGCTTTCCCTGGACTTTTCTCTTACCTTTTTTTTTTTGGAAAAAAGCCTATGATACTATCTGGCGATATATAATATTGTAACCCCTACACAACTCTGGTCTTAAAGGAAGACTACCAAATTTTATTCAAAGTTTGTTTGAAGATCGTACAATACAAGTGCGCGTAGAATCGATCCTGTCTGACCTCTACAATCAAGAACATGGTGTTCCCCACGGAACCATACTTTCAACCACTTTATTCAAAGTAGAATTAAACGATATTATGAAGACAGATGTTTCTTTGTACGTTGATAATTTTTGTACATGCATTCGCTCGAAAATATGCGCACAATAATGTCTACATCAATGTCTTCATAGAATTCAAGACTGGGCAACCAGAGTTGATTTTAAAGTCAAAAACTCAGTGCGTTAATTTCTATCAACAATGGAAAATACACAAAGGTCCAGCTTTCTACATATATGGATATCAAATACCAGTCGTTGTTAAATCAAAGTTTCTTGGGGTTATATTTGACCGAAAACGCTCCTAAGAATTCAAGATTGGCAACCAGAGATGCTTTCAAAGTCGAAAACTCAGTGCATTAATTTCTATCAACAATGGAAAATACACAAAGATCCAGCTTTCTACATATTTGGATATCAAATACCAGTCGTTGTTAAATCAAAATTTCTTGGGATTATATTTGACCGAAAACGTTCCTTCATACCCTGTAGAAAATATTTAAAATCTAAATGTTTAAAAACATTAAATCTTTTAAAAGTTTAATTTCGTCCAAGTTGAGGTGCGGACCGAACGACTCTTCTTCACCTTTATCGCTCACTAATTCGATCAAAATTTGAATATGAGTCCATCGTATACGGATATGCTCGAACATCCTATCTACAGATCTTGGACACTGTACATCATCAGGGACTTCATTTGACATTGGGAGCTTTTAGTGAAGTTGGTTAGCTGTAAAAGTGCTTTAACCACTCCCCATTCCCCCCCCCCCCCCCCCCCGGTGGTTTATTCTGCTGACCATTCTAAGGCGGTGGCCCCAGTGTTAGTCTTACTCTTTGTTGCTTGTGGTTTATTCTACGAGGCGATATGTTTTTTGCCTTGTGTTATTTTGTTCTTATGTTTTTCAGTTCTTTGAGCATTGCGATTACCTCACTTGGGGAAGAGAGAGAGCAAATCTTAGTGCTTTTCGTACGTTTATTCGATTTGCGTTTGTTTAGTTTTGTCTGTTTCCTCTTCCTCTTGGTGTCTCGGAAAGGCTGCGGATTGTGATTGTGTCACTCCCTGGACTTTTCTCTTACCTATTTTCATTATCAATGTACATAACTCTAGGCGATATGCTCCCAAGTTGGGTAAACTTGTCTACCACTTGCAGTTGTTGACCTTTCACTGTGTTGGTAGGCTCCTTGTAAGGTTTTCCAGGTGCTGGCTAATATATGTGCTTTTTTTTTTGTTCTCGGAGATGTAGCACTGATGAGTTAGGAAGCCTTCATGCGGACTGAACAAATTATGTGTCTAAACTTGGCAGAAGTAAGGACGAGGATTGTGGCCACGTAAAATCGATTTAAGCCCCCCAGTGAAATACTTTTCACTGACCGTTCCAAGGCGGTTCTTCTGTCATGGTTTATTTTTGTTATAGTTCGTCTTTGAATGTGTGTGTCGCTTACTTATTTTTGTTTTGGATAGCCATTTGGCCACTTTGTGGGAAAGCAACCGTCCGTTTGGCTTTCGGCTAGTGATGTTTCCATTAGGGTCTAGTTATTTCGTGTTTGTGTTTCTTTCCCTTTGATGTCTCTGATGGGAGGTGTGGGATAATTGTATCGGTTCCTGATCATTGCCTTCCCTTCTATTCTCATATACCACCTCAGTCTTTTTGATTTTGATTGTGAGATCATAGCTGTCACATGAATCAGATACTTGATCCACATCTTTTTGCATTTTCTCTTCTGTTGGAGCACCCTTTGCCATGACATCAGCAATGAGAAACTCATCTAGCTCCTCTGTCTGCACCTTTAATTTAGCTTGCAACCTTCTTAGGTTGAAAAGCTTACCATCAAAGCGATACCAAATAGGTATACCATTGTCACCATCCTGGAAAGCGTCTGTAAGCATGGCAGAAAACATCATGTTGAACAGTGTTGAAGCTAGTACACAGCCTTGCCTAATTCCATTTGTCACAGGGAATAGACCAGAACATTCGCCAACATTTTGGACCCTTGCTGCCAATGAGCCTAGTCTGGACTGTCTTACATATGTTTGAATAGGCTGTCTTACTAGATACTGAGCTGGTATCACTGAGGTATGCCTTGTGTTTTTGGTGTTTCTCTTCAAGGAGTCCCTGGATTTCTTTGTCATTCTCATCAAACCAGTCTTGGTGTTTGCGAGATACTGGTCCTAGGGTATCAATTGCTGAAGAGTGAACGGTGTCTCTGAAGACTGTTCAGCTCTCATCTACATCCTCTAAACTGTGTTCCAATGAATCTGAACGGCTGCAGATCTCACTGATGAAAGTTTGCCTCTTGCTGTCTTGTTTCAGCTTGGAAACAGCCAATCTCTTTGGCACATTCTTGCCTTGTGGTCGTCGTAAATGCTGAATGCGCAGATTGAGTTTGCTGACAATAAGCCTATACCTTCTCACTTTCAATCTAATGAAAGTGAGACGGTATTTTACAACTGTCATTACATGAAAAATACGAGACAAAAACTATCCTAAGACAAATTCACATTTTCATTGGGACGCGTCAAGCGCAAAATGTGCAGATTTAGGTCATCCTGCGCATGCGCAAAGTTTCATCAGGGCCTTTCATCTCTTCACATACATTCTGTAATCCAATGATTCCGTTAGCAGACAGTGAAGGCCCTTATCAGACTGCGCGGTTGAGCAGGCTGATATAGACCTTCTCTACATGACGGCATATGCCCCAACACGTTTTTGCATGGCGCAGGCCATATTTGTTTTGGCAAAGAATGAAATTCAGCTTCAGTTTTGCTTTTAACAGCCAATAATGTGCTTATAAATACATTCTTTATCTATTACCTTTCCGAAATAAAGCTTTTCAGTCCAATTACGTTGTGTGGACTCTTCTACTATAACTCTTTGGACCCGTATTTTAAAACCAAGATGTATTGATCTCATCAGCCGCTTACTATTAAAACTGCAAGTATGGAACAACCCGAGTGCTTGTTACTGCATCGCAGTGGCGAATATTGTTATTTGCCAGTCATGACAGAGCGATTAAGTGAAGTGTTTTACAATGCTTTTGTGACCATTCGCCCGTTTCCGGGTTTAAGAAGCTTTGTATTAAGGTCATTGATGAAACCTTATAAGTATAATGTAGCTAGTCTGGACAGATAAAGCTTCGACACTTCAACTATTTTCATTTCCTTGTATGTTTTATTAGTGTGGTCTGTTTGTTCCGTATTGAAAAAAAAAATTATAACGCGCTGAGCTGTTGTCCGTCCTGGTTGTTCGGGCTAGAGATTTAAAAAATCTAATACTTGAAAATCTAACACTGTTTAAAAGCTAGTTACGCCCCTTTACCGTTAGCACGGAACAAATCATTGTATACAGAGATGGGTTGGAAATCTGACAAAGAAACGAAATGAGTAAAACATATAAGAAACTTAAATTGGGGACATTTAGGTTTTGCGTTAACAAATAGGTATTGTGACAGTACATGTGCCAGTTCTTAGAGTAATGTGTAACAAAATGTATACCATTTATAACTGAGGTTGTTTACATTTATGAAGTCAAAACGCAGTCATTTGACTATCTAGATACCCTATATGCTTTTTTTAACCAAAAGTATTTTGTGGACTGGTCTCTCACAGAGGCCGGAAATTAATAGGTACGAACGTAAAACTGAGCTAATCTATAAATTCATTAAAATGGATCTGACAGGTCGTGAGTAAAGTTTTTGCAATTTAATAAAAGTATTAGCTTTTTCAAAAAGCTGGCGGGTTGTTAGCTTCAACAATAGCACGTACGCCTCTGACGATTATACCGCACATGATGGCATACGTATCACTGAACTCGTCTGAATGACTCGTTATTTTCCGAATTTAGTTTCACAGCCACCTCTGTCGTATACACAAGTAATATGTGACACGGTCTTTGTTTCTTTACTGTTAATTACTTTTATCCTGTATTTTTCAACATTTTGACCCCCCCGGGGGCGGGGCGGGGCGGGGCGTGTGGGGGGGGGGTGGGGCGGGGGGGGGGGGGGGGAACTTCCTATATATGGCATAGTACGGATGTGCGTCCTGAATAGCCCCTTTTTCAGCGCTGCCAGGTATATGATTGGCCCCCTTTTTTTCCACAAAAAAGTATATGAATGGCCCGATTTTTCTGGATTCCTATGTGAAAGGCCCCATTTTTCTGACATCCTGGTATATGCACATATTTTTCGCTCAGAGATTTTTCGAGGCTGGTTATCCTCTTGGTATTATATGAATTGTCTGTGATATTTGTGTAACAACCAGCAAAAAATGGAAAATGGGTACAAAAAATTCAAGGGCAGTTTATGAATAGGTCAACACTTTGGATGATTAAGTATATGAATGGGTCCGTTTTTTCGAAGGCCAGGTATATGAATGGGGTAAGTTTTGAAATACTGGCTCGCACACCCGTACCAAAATTACCCCTGCACCCCCCCCCCCCCTTTGACTATAGTAGATCACTAGATGGGGGAGTCCTGGGCTAGTATCTGCTAATTCGACAATGGAATGCTTTCATTTTTTTTAAGGGGAATGGGTGAAAGTGTGAGTAGACAAGTTTGCAAGTAATGTTCACTTCATCATTAACCAGAGATCAGACTTCCATCGGCTTTTCGCGAAGCTACCTCAAAGACAGCACTAAGGTGTGATAAAATGATAGTGACATTGACCATTAGTTAAGGTGAAGTTCAAGGTCCGAATAAGCTTTGAACTGCAAGTTTTAATGAAAATAATGTTTTTTTCTATACTATGTCTGTGCACAAAATTCTTGCTTATTGCCATAATTCTTATTCATAGAAATACTCCAACATGAAAAAATAAATGATGATATTAATGAAACTTCTATTTCATAGCGATATTCGTAAGGAACATTAGTTTACATAATCCACCTGGTATTTCATTTTCTTGCCTGTTACAAATGAACAAATGTCAGTATCTCGGAGACCAGTAGGCAAATTCTGAACAAATATCATCCAACAGTTCTTGGAGAGATTACAAATCTTTGGTTAAATACATCACCGTTTCGGTGAAAGTCTAACGCGTTACTGTGTAGTTCACAAAGAAATAATTGGTATTCTTTTGCCATTGTACAATAACTACACATTTTATTGAAGAATAAAGGGATGGGTAGTGACCGAGAAGACCATGGTTTTTCAACATCGTATTTCAAACTACCGGTCGCGTTTAACGTATGATTTTTGATCTAGTTACGGCAAATGTGTTCCTGAAGCTTATTTTTCCATCCAAGTGCCATTATTACCTTTTTTGTACCCCGCCACACGATAGTGGCGGAGTATTATGGTATCACGTTGGCTGTTCGTGTTTCCGTCCGTCCGTCTGTCGTCCATCCGTCTGTCCGTTTCGTTTTCGTTTCCGGACGATAACTTGAGTAAATATCAATGAATTTTCACCAAACTTAGTGTGTGCTTTTATATTGTGGAGATCTGGTTTGGGATTGTTAATCAGAAAATTTCGTCAATTTTTGACAGAGTTATCTGCCCGCGACACGCCCGTATTTTCATTTTTGGACAATAACTTTAGTAAATGTCAGTGGATTTTCACCAAACTTGGTATGGGCATTGATATTGTAGAAATCTGCTTTGGGATTGTTAATAGGCGAATTTCGTCCATTTTTGACAGAGTTATCTGCCCGCAATACATCCGTTTTTCACTTTAAGGACAAAAAGTTGAGTAAAGAGATTTTCACCAAATTTGATATGTGCATTGATATTGTGGAGATCTCTGCTTTAGGATTGCTAATTGGCAAATTTCGTCAATTTTTGACAGATTATCTGATGGGGAGATTATAATGGCGGGGTATTATCGTTTCACGTTTTATTTTTTCTTTCTAAGCGTTTTTATACCTGTATGTTTGATAATATTGTTGAATTAGGCCCACCCAGGTAAACCCGAGATCTCGATGTCGGAGACTGTCTGATTTTGGAAGTAAACAATAACAGAAACTGCATGATATAGTCTGTATTTATCTATTTTTTCTGTATATATAAGAATGCATTTTTTTTTCAACGAAACTTTCTATTCCATTTGCTTATTTTTGTGTGTATATTTACCATTTTCATAAAGTATCGACGTTGATGCGACGTTGTCTCAACGTTGTGTGCCCACTGGGGAAAGACTCTTATGATTTTGCAAATTAATTAGGCGGTGTCATTTTTATGATTATTTAAATGATGGGAGGTATGTTGCATTGATGCCGGAGGACAGAAATTTGTATTTTATTCCTGATGTCGGAGAGCGGCAAAATATTTAAAGCGAAATTGCGTTTATCGCACTGGTAAACGAAATGGAAACTGATTAACCCTCTTGAAAAGAAGAGGCTTATTTGGCGAAGATGTACACAACCAAGCTCCAAATGCATTTTGTTGATAGAAAAACTTCTAATCATCACGAAAACATGCCTATATAATGTTGACCCCTTTAAACCCCACTTTTATATAGTAAAACTGGGGTTTACAGGGGTATACATTATTTTTTTCTTATTTCTGCTCAAAACATAGATTGTGGGTACTCGTTAGAATCGCCTTACTGAGGCGGTTCTAACGAGTACCCACAATCTATGTTTTTGTGCAGAAACATGAAAATTATCCGAGTTTTTTATCCGAAAATTTTCATTTTTTTTTAGTGGTAAATGTTCAGTATATTTGAATAGGCTTGTTTTCGTAATGTACAGTCGTTGTCAATATTTTTTTTTATGTTTCTTCAAGTGGATGATCTAGCGATGTGACTGGGTCTTTATAGTTTGCTCTTGCTCAATGTTAAACCCAACGGCGTAGCCCCTATGTGACTCAGTTGCCCGGCTACGTTAAAAATCTGGGCCCAGTTGTTCAAAGCGTCGTTAGCTTAACGAGCTCGTTAAGGGTCATTTCGTTAACTGTTTTAGCGGATTCAATATACAATATTCTGATATTTTTTGCTAAAAAATGTGAGCAAAATCTACTCACATTTTTCTGCAAAAAATTGCAGCATATTTGCGTATCACTCGATGTAAATTTTAACGAATCGTTAACTAACGATGTCGTTAGCTTTGAACAACTGGGCCCTGACTGATTGACTGATTGATTATTAAATCCAGCAAAATCTTTCTCTATCTCTATTCTCTTCTCTTCTCTTCTGTTCTCTCTTTCTCTCTCTCTCTCTCTCTCTCTCTCTCTCTCTCTCATTTCACCAATACCTATGACAAGAAATGAGGAATTGTATGCACAATATGACTGTCATATTTAGCAGAACAGAATATAAACTTTGTTACATCTCAGGTAAATGACATGTGAGGTATGAAATGTGGGAATAAGCCATGTGACAACAAACCATTTTCAAATTTCCAGTAGAATTCTTTGCAGCGACTGAGGTCTTTTAATTATGAAGAGATCACAACAGCTGTCTTTGTGCCGTTACTGCAATTGTCCCTGAAATGTCTACTCGCAAAATCATGTGTATTCGCGAGAATTCTTCACTCGTGTGTCAAATACAAAAAGTGAAAATAAGACCCAGCACAGCCTACTCTAGGACGAAGAAAGTATATAAAAAGACCGGTCTGAACTACACAGCACCAGTAATGTGTAACTGACCTTGCAAAGGCGATACTTTGGCTATGATGTCTTCTATTTGTCAATTTTAACCTACTCTGTATTGGTGTTTGACGTTTTATTCCTTCCTTCGCCGGCCTCGGTGGCGCAGTTGGATGCGCGTCCGACTGGAGACCAGGAGGTCGCGGGTTCGACCCCCGCCGAGGTCGGCAACATTCTGTCGTGGAGATTGATCATGAAATATTTTCTACGGTCATTCTTTCCCTTCCGCTGATTCAAGAAGGGCAGTTGTCAGTTTCTGGCGAAAGAATGTGCACAATACTGGTTAACCGCTTAGAGGACTAAGCCTGCCCAGTAAACGAGTGGTTAAGTAAACTGACCGCGCTCGACATGACCCTACTGGGTTGACTGGGCCGTAAAACCTTAACACAAACAAACGTTTTATTCCTTCATTTATGATAAGCTTGTGGCAGCTGCTGAGTCATAACTGACTGTCATCTTGACTTTTCGCTTGAACAGTTTAGGTTTAGATTTAGATGAGCTTGTATCTTCGCGCAGTCTGCGCAGAATCTTTACTAGGCACATTTTGGATAGCTAAGAATGTACAGTTTCTTCATGCGGAAAACGAAGTCTCTGATCAGCTTGCATAACTGTGCAGGCTAATTTGAGTCTTCGTTGGACGCACATGCCAGAAGTGGCTCATTTGCTGTGGTACAGTTTGTGTGTCAGTTGGCCAATGTTTATTGACTATCGCTGATATCATCATTAGTGCAGACTTAATTATGAAGCAATTCCGCCATGTCTGTCCACTACAGGATTCGAGGATTTTATGTCCTCTGTTCGCGGCGAGAGATGAGTCGCAAACAGCCTTATTCAGTTAAGTTTGGGTAACGGAATTGCCACCTTTTTGGAAAGTCCTGCCGACTGCGATTGCCATCTGTTCTTTTTGTGGCTAATATTACTTGTCTGTGCTTCCTTTTCATGTTGAGAGCTTCAGGTGGGTCTGATTGTATCAATTCCTGAGTTCACCTATTTACATTGCTGTCCAGTGTCTCTCTAGCGTGTGCTGCTCCTGACACTGTTTATCTGAAAGAGTTACATACATAAACAATACATTTCCCAGATGAGTTGCGGGACCCCCTGTGCGGATCGAACATATAATTGTAATTTTGAGCGTCGGAATTAAGGATGAGGCTTCGCGCGAGAAAAACTAGTTTAAGCACCACCCGCCACTTGCAGGTGTTTTCGTCATGCCCTGACCGGACCACGGATAAAAAGGCTGATATTGGTCACGCTAATTGCATATGCTCAGTGCATAGCTCTTTATCAGAGGGGGTATTTCTCCATGAAAACATATATTGTGGGTACTCATTAGGAGTGCCTCGTCGGAACGCATCTAATAAATACCAAAATGTATGTTTTCGTGGAGAAATACAAAAAATACCAATCATGACCACTGTTGATAAAAGTGCCTTCCCTGGAGCTATGTCAATGATACATTTTCTCATGGCGTATGTTGTTGGCATGACATACCATGAGGGATGTGCTTGATCTACTTGCAAGAAATGAGGGGAGACTTCACTTCCTGCTGAATTGGAGAACCTATCGGTAAGAATAACGAAAACCACGGATTGTATGCCCAAAGAATAGGTATCCGCTTGGCAGATGCTGACTGCACTAGTAAAGAGCACTATATTTGTGAGACGAATGGGTAAGTAGTAGATACGTATTCCAGAATAGAATTTAATCCTTTCAGCCCGGCAGACTAAAACCAATATCTGTGCAAACAGTGTAGATCTAAATGAGACGGCTCGTAATCTCTTCAGGATCTACATTTTTTGCCATTCTATTTTTTTTTTTTTTTTTTTTTTTTTTTTTAAATTTTTTCCTATTT
Source organism: Anodontia alba (assembly GCA_964016985.1). Classification (NCBI taxonomy): domain Eukaryota; kingdom Metazoa; phylum Mollusca; class Bivalvia; order Lucinida; family Lucinidae; genus Anodontia; species Anodontia alba. The sequence continues at coordinate 11,149,648 of OZ024830.1, read as the reverse complement.
ACAGCAGTGGACAAGTGCAAAAATGGAAGAGTCCATTGCAGAAACCCAAGGATGAACCCAGTAAGCATTCTTTATAAATCTATAGTGGGTCATTATCGGCCCATCAGGGTAGCTGACGGGCCGATAACGGCCCGCAAGAGATTTATAAAGAATGCTGTCTGGGTTAATTTTTTTAAATCAGTTTATTTTTAATCCATTCGCAGTATCAAATATCTCCTAGTTACGTTTCATATTCATAGTTGTTTTTTAATGCTTTTTTGTCTGATTTATTTTCTTTTTGAGCATATTTTTACATATCATTTCTTGTTCGGTATAAACACAAGCTACACAGCTAGACTTAGCATACTCTAGTTTGAACTAACGGTTTTAACGCGGCATTTACGGAAATACATATGGAAATTTATAAAAAAGGCCCTTCAGAGATTATATTCAGAAATAATTTTCAAATAATTCGTAATCACGTGACCAGCTGCTGGATATCCTTGCATTTGAAATATTAAGGACCTTATATGAGCCGGGGCATAGCATTTCTCTTTTTTTTTTACAGCATATAATGCGCGTGCGCCCAGCGAAGATTGGATCTACCTGCACATCCGGGCAGTCTGATCAGGGTCTTTGCTGCCCGTCTGAAGACGCTTTGGATCATTGGCTAGTTCCATAGAGTGCCCTGTGAAGATTCATCAAACTGCACGGTTGCGCTGGCTGATCGGAGTTTTCGTAGGGCCGCACATGCGATATTGTAGGAAATGCTGTGCCCCTAAGTTTCTAATGTTTCTATTAATAATAATAATAATAATAATTATAATAATAATAACGCTTGGCTCACAGGAAGTAAACAAAGCATAATTCAGTACGCACAGAAAGAAAGAAACAGAAAGTAAAGTGCCCGCAGTGCTTGTACCAGGACAAGAAAACAAATAGCAAAGTGAGCAGCCATACAGCGGGTCTTATGAGCCGTATTTAAATAGATTCTTTGGTCTATTTTAGATGAACAAACATAGATCCTCGTAACAGAGCAGTTCGTATCCCAGGCCTAGTATTATACACCCTCCATGTGAGCCTGGTATACTATGAATCATAGACTGAGCCGGGGCACAGCATTTCTTACCAGATAACATGTGCGTCTAGATTAGATTCAGATCAACCTGCGGCGCTCAGGCTCAATGGTCTTCGCTGTCCGTCTAAAGACGCTTTGGATCCATGACTACCAACAGAGGTTCTACGAAGACTCTGATCAGACTGATCGTATGCGCAGGCTTATCCGAGTCTCGCTGGGCGCACATGCAGGCCTGTAGGAAATGCTGTGCCCCGGCTCAGCTGTTAATGTCATGAGCTCCCAGTCGCACTTTAATGTGCAACTTCCGTAATGCGGCAAAAAGATAAATATTTGGTTTTGTTTCAGAGATTTAGGCATCACCGTTGAAAATTAATTCGGATGATGGTTGTTTTCTGAAAATAAAACTGAATTGACATTCACATGCCCTTTACAGTTCGTCTTTTCAATAAAATCGAACTGCTTAATATGTAGACCGTATTTATCTTTTAACTGTCTTTCCCCAATAAAATATACTTATACTCTGTTGATCATAAAAGGGTCATTTAATAATTAGTGCTACAACTGTACACTGTATCAGACAACAACGAATATATGTCTAGGCTTTGAAGCAATTAGTTTTATAATTGTACAATAATTGCAGTCTCCCCCAGTTCGTCAAAGTATAGTTTATACATCCTGGTTCTTGAAACAAATAAGCCATATTTAATAATCTGAAGACAGAATATAGTTCAAACCGGACTGAGGTATAAGCAGTGTTGTCATTTTCATTACAATTCTTGATTAGACTCACTGTACAGATACTGCTGTTTTTTCTTCTTAAATGTGGTTAGATTTTAATTTTACTTCCAAAGGATCAATTTCCCTCAGAATTTCTTTTCTTAATCAGTAATATCCATTCATAGGTATACATTATCGCGTAGCGAATACCTGTAAAGCTCTAGCAATTTCTACCCGATATTTGTTGAAGTGTCGCTGATACAAAAACAGAAAACGTAGGACAGGCCGAGGAAAAAGCGGATATTGTTATATGTAATGAAGTATTGATAAAAAGTGTTTAGCTGCTGTTACAGTTGAAATCTCTGGTTACTTCCCATAACTGCAATTGATAACATAGGTATAACTCTATCTGGAAACGTAACCAAAAGAGATTTAACCGAGGTTCTAATGTGGGGTTTACGTCGGTTTTCCTCGAAAGAATCAAGCTATACAGATATAAGATCCTGTTTTAGAATAAAGTTTCTTATATAAGTGAATGTCAATATATATGTAAAGATATTTAAAAATGCTACAATCACGAAGTAGAGCCCTCCCGGGGCACCAAAAGAAGGACAGGTGATGAACAAATAGACAAAAAGACACACTACATATGAAAACTTAGATGCACAAACAAAGAAGAACAGAGGAACCGCCTTGGAACGGTCAGTAGGAAATCTAGGGGAGGGGTTGGGGGGCTTTAGAAAAGATAGTCTGCAGACGTCCGCGAAACTTCGCGAGTGTTCTGTATTATTAATGCAGCCCAGGTCAATAGTAGATCTAACCCAATAAAATCTATATAGTCTGCCCTTGGAAACAAAGAGCATATAAAACAACGAAACTTAGAGTCGCGGTTTCACTGAGACTCTTTATATAACAACATTGTTGTTTGCAGGCCGAAAACGCACCCCACTAACACGTTTAACTGGAATTCGACTTTCCAAGGTACCAGAATTGGCTCCATGTTCCCAAGGAAAATGAAAATAAAAACTGCACTATTATGAAGTACGGGAAAACATTTCACGACTGCTACATAGCAGCCCTAGAGCGTTTTCCTGTATTTCATCATAGTGCAGTTTTTATTTTGGTAAAGTCAGATAAAATCTATATAGGTTGCCTTGGAAAATAAGAACACATTAAAGAACGGGTTCGGTTTCACTGAGACTCCTTATACGACAACATTGTAGTTTGCAGATCTGACAATACCCACTAGCACCGGCGTAACCTGATCTCGACTTTTTTTTAAAATATCAGGGCCTAGCTGTCATTAGTTAACGTATCGTTAAAACTTTGAACGTTAAATATGGCACATACGCTAATATTTTTGCTGAAAAATATGATTTGCAAAAGCTACTCACACTTTTTTTTCAGCAAAAATACGTGTGAATTAGATATTGTACTTACTAAAACAGTTCACATTTTGACCACTAACGAGCTCGTTTAGGTAACAAAACTTTGAACAACTGGGCCCAGAATGCCCTCAGTGATTCCAAGGAAACTAAAACTGAGCTATGTGAAGTACGGGGAAATGTTTAACGGCTGCCATACGGCATTTAACACTAGCTGCAGTGAAGTCCAATAAAGGCGCATTTATTTAATTTCTGTATATTTTGGTATTTTTGTCATTTTATGTAAATTCGGAATAATGCATGTAATCACTGAAATCAATGCTATTTGCTAAACCACAATATAAGCAGAGAGCGAGGGTTTGGACCCCGTAAACCAAGTTTAAGCCCCCAGTAATTTAGTACTGCCCGTTCCGAGGTGGTAGTTTCATTGCGGTACTTTCTGTTACATGCTCTGTAGTGTTTCACTCACAAACGTTTTACTTTTAACAATTATGCAAGTTAAAGATATATATTGTTAAGTTTAGGTAGCAGAGTTGTCACCTTTTTTTTGGAAAGGACTGCCAACTCTGCTTGCCATCTGTTCTTTTTTGTGGCTGTTTGATAGTATTTGACTGTCTCTCCCTTTGATGTTGAGAGCTTAATAATTTCTTTTCTTTCCTTTTAATAAACAAACGAATTAAAACTAGACAAAACACATATAAACGACCACTGGTTTTCATCAAGTTTGGGATTCATCAAGGAAATAATTTTAAGTTTTAAAATTATCTCATGGCGACTTAGCTTAGTGGTGCTCGGATTGGTCACGATGGTAGGATATGTTTTACAATTTCACTGAAAAACCTTCAATGATAAAAACCTATAAAATCGCAATCAATAATAAGTCCACAATGTATGTAACTGAACTGATACAATAATATCTCGTACACGATAAATATTTATTTATACGAGGGTAGTTCAATAAGTTCGTAGAACTAGGTATTTTTCTATACAATACAAGATTTCTTTTTTCATTTTTGTGCAGTGTAAACCTTTGTCAGTTGAATGATAACAGCCGTTCAGTCAACACATACATTTTTTGCTCTTACTTTTTGTTTGAAAACCTATACCCATAGGCAAAAATGGAAAGTCAGAATATTGAGTTCAGAGCAGTCGTAAAGTTCCTCACTAAGGAGGGTGCAAAGGCCAAAGAAATCCATCAGCGCATGGCTGATGTATATGGTGATAGTAACCCAAAGTATTCCACAGTGGCAAAGTGGTCAGCAGAATTTAAACATGGACGAGACTCCTTAGAAGATGACCCAAGGCCAGGTCGCCCTGCTGATGTCATCAGCCAGGAGATGATCGACTATGTTGAGAGACTTGTGCTAAACAATCGCCGAATCAAAGTTGCCGAACTTGCTTCAGAATGTGGTATTTCTAATGGAAGTGTTTACACTATAATCCATGAACATTTAGGCATGTCAAAAGTATCTCCAGGTGGGTACCAAAAAACCTGAACATGCAAGATCGTCAGCAAAGGGTGGAGTCAAGTCAAGAACTTCTGGAAGTGTACAATGCCAATCCAGAAGACTTTCACACTCGTCTTGTAACAGGAGATGAAACTTGGCTTCACCACTGGGACCCAGATACTAAAAAAAGAGTCCATGCAATGGAAGCGCTCTGGCTCACCCCCACCTAAGAAATTTCGTACCCAACCATCAGCCAGCAAGGTAATGGCCACGGTGTTTTGGAGTTGCAGAGTTGCACAAGCGGCTATTCGTGAGTGCAAGTTCGAGCAGTTAAATCACCCGCCATACAGTCCAGACCTGGCCCCAAGTGATTATTATCTGTTTCGAAATTTGAAGTCACACTTGCGTCGAACGAGATTTCGGGACGATGATGAGCTCAAGGCTGCTACAGAGGCTTGGTTTGAGGACCAAATAGACCACTTTTATTTCAAAGGCATAGACTGCTTAAAAGAAAAGTGGGCCAAATGCATTGAAGTAAAGGGGGATTATATTGAAAAAATAATGTTGAAACCATCTTCCAATCTGTGAGTTAAACCCCGAGTTCTACGAATTTATTGAACTCCCCTCGTTATACTACTTATATGTCCGCCTAATTTGTGGAACCACATAGTGTTTTCTTTAATGTAAAATTATCATGATATTATACAATTATATTTGTTTTAAGATAAGTTATTAATAATACTTTAATTAAACCATCACTCAAGCTTTAGTGACTGTTATCAGCGGAAGCACTGCAGTATTTTTCTTATTTCCCGGATTTTCTAAGATTATTGGTAAAGGTTCCGGTAGTGTGTTCATGCGCACTTTCGTCATCTCTTTTTGAAGTTTTCTCGGTGTATTATTGAGCATATTATTTCCTTCCGTTACCGATCTCGTGCCAAGAGAACGCTGACTGTCATTTTCAGTAGATTTTATCGGCAAATGCTTCACCACTAATGTACTATCACAACGTGGGGATTCAAATCTTTTACCGGACACCGACTTGCGTTTTCCATTAAACGTCTCAGCTCTGTGGAGCCGGGATAGAACCTGATGGCGTCTTATTGTATTGTTTCCTGACATTTCTGCCTCTATTTTTGTAAGTGCATTGCGCATTATGAGGTCTTCATGTCTGGTTTTCTGTCTTTTTATATAATCCAATAACCAATCTTTATCATTCAATCTCCATTCACCCCAATCTGTCAGATCACGTGTTAATTCTGGTCGTTCTTCTTTATCGTCTTCGTCTGTTTTATGCATGGTTGTTTGGCTTCTCCTGAAAGATTAAAATGTTATAGGAACAACATTAAAGTTACTATTTCCCCGCGATCCTTTAACCAAACAACACCATTTTGTTTGCAGTTAATTCAACAAATACTTCATCTCATCTAATTAGCAAATATTGTATCGCTTTGCACTCTGAGTAAACTTCTCAGCAGACGACATATTGAAATAGTTTTCATTGTTGTCCCAGAAAACAGTTGTTCACATGCCATGCCAATTGTCTCCAGTGCAGACAATTTGCATGAAATGTCAAAACATGTTTTCTAGGAAAAATAAAAAAAAGAAACATCATCACATCAATGTGTCGTCTGCTGAAGTAGCCCAGAGGATGGTACAGGTTAAAACTAAATACAAGCCATAATCATAAAACACAGATATCCAAAATAATCTGAGAAGTGTTAAATGACAGTAAACGACATCACAAAACATTACTTCATCGAAACCAGTACAAATACACAAAGTATAACTGTAAAAAAAAGACATCAGTGAAGAGCCATTAGCATAGAACATAATCTACCAATGACACCAAGAGGAAGAGCAAACAAACCAAGACAAATACCTCTCATGAACAAACCAAGTAAAGCAACCGGTCCTCTTTGCCCACAGAGGTGATTACAATTCCAGACAAGGTCCATCAAGCACAATAACACGACAACAAACAGGACAAAACATAAATCCTCGCAGCCACATAGCTCTACATGGAATAATCAGGGCCACTGCATTAGAACTGCCAGTAATTACAAACTACTGGGGAGTCAATATCCATTTTCATCACATGATCGTCAAGTTATTCAGTGAGATAACCCATGTCATAAAAATCATATAACCATATATGTTGAAACACCTGCAAGGCTTCCCATTGGTTAGCCTAATTACCCTCATTAACATTCGTATTACTCCGCTTATTGATAGCAACCAAGATGGTGTCCGCGTTCGCCGATATAACTTTCATTTTTGAAACAGATACTGCCCTCACTTTTGACATGAACGATAAATGTCAGACCGATGGAAGGGGAAGACACAACACAAACACAATGTGAATAACACAGCTACTAGAATATTCATGGTGGTTAAAATTCGATGTTTTCCGGCAACATATTAAGAGGCATTTTCGACATCGATGTCGTCAAACAGTCAATGAAAAATAATTCACCTCCTCCAAAAAAGAATTGGAGGATAACAAGACTCCGACAGTCAATAAATGTATCAAATTAAAATCCAAATTACAGTTAAAATGTTTTATGTTCATGAAATCTGTCATTTACTTCGGTGTATCAACCACCGTATAAACTGTATTGATCTAGGTATATGACCTTTAAATACGCCGGCCTCGGTGGCTCAGTTGGATGCGCCGTCCGACTGGAGACCAGGAGGTCGCGGGTTCAACCCCCGCCGAGGTCGGCAACATTCCTTCGTGGAGATTGATCATGAAATATTTTCTACGGTCATTCTCTCCCTTCCGCTGATTCAAGAAGGGCAGTTGTCAGTTTCTGGCGAAAGAATGTGCACAATACTGGTTAACCGCTTAGAGGACTAAGCCTGCCCAGTAAACGTGTGGTTAGGTAAACTGACCGCGCTCGACATGACCCCATTGGGTTGACTGTTATCAGCCGTAAAACCTCAACACAAACAAACGACAGCTGACTTCGGGGGATTTCCCTACTGATTCTCAGTGACGTATTGACTCGCTGAATGACGTTGTTCAATGGAATATTTAGTTTCGAATTTGTTTTATTCAAATGATATATTTATTAGCTCAAATAAAAGTCATCTTCAATTCTTACAGTTTAACGAAGTAATAAATGGCATATTTATCTTGTTTCTAGTTATTTTCGGTACTTATCAAATAATATGCGAACTATTTTTGTTGCGCAGTACTGTTGAATCCTTGATAGTGAGTTGTTCCGCTTAGCTATGGAAAGCCGTTATCTGTATATATTTTATGCATTTTTTTGTCATCGGAAGGGCTATGTGATAAACAGAATCTTACATTCGTGGTCATTTAATATGAAATTTATGAAACTCGTTGGGTAATGTCGGTATTTTGCTCGCCTAGGCTCGCAAAATACCACGAAATTACCCAAACTCGTTTCATAAATTTCATATTAAATGACCACTTATGTAGGATCCTCTATTACTAGTACCAAAACCTGGATTCAGATGTTATAAAAATACACAAATTAAAATTTTTATTTGACACGCACAGACTTACCCTAACTCAACCACGGCACTGAAATATCACAGCAAACCACATAAGTCAACTAAAATAACTTTGGTGCAACTCTTTTTTATATATTTATACACTATTTGATCCTAGGGTGAAGATTTGGTGCCAGTTAAATAGATTCATAGGCTGATTACCGTTCCAAGGCGGTAGTTCTATTTCAGTTCCTTTTTATTTATTTGTTCAGTTTTTGAGTTTTCGATGAAATGTTATGCTGTCATTACTTAACAGCCTATTCAAATATACTGAAAATGTTACCACAAAAAAAAAAAAAAAAAAAAAAAAAAATATGAAAATTTTCAGATAAAAAATTCTGATATTTTTCATACGTCTTAACAAAGAAATGAAGCATAGCTGAAAACACTTCCCGCCTACCGTGGGATTCGAATCCGGTCTGCTCGGATAAAAATCCAATGCTCTAAAGACTGAGCCAAAGAGTCGACTACCTGACGCAGTTGTCAGAGATTGGTTATATACCTACAAGGTATGCGTAATCTGCCAAGGCAGATAATATAAGGCGAGTGTTGGGTCGCAACACTCCCCCTCTTCAAAGCAATCATCATTTATGATGACACGAAGCCATTTTCTGCGAAGTAAAGTCCGATCCCGGACGAGCCCCATCTTACGACATGAAAGTCGTAACAAAGGAATGAAGCATAGCTGAAAAAATTCCCGCCTATCGTGTGATTCGAACCCGATCTGCCCGGATAAAATTCCAATGCTCTAACCACTGAGCCAAAGAATCGACTCCCTGACGCAGTTGTCAAAGATTGAATATATACCTACAAGGTATGCGTAATTTGCCAGGCAGATAATCAAAGGCAAGTGTTGGGTCGTAACAATAGATTGTGGGTACTCATTAGAACCGCCTCACCGAGGCGGTTCTAACGCCTAACGAGTACCCACAATCTGTGTTTTTGAGCAGAAATGAGAAAAATAATGTATACCCCTACAAGTTTCAGTTTTACTATATACAAATGGGTTTTAAGGGGGTCAAAATTTTATAGGTATGTTTTGGTAATGATTGGTATTTCAACACTTACTATGCTCAAGGCAGAACCAGCAGACGACACATTCATGGGACTTTTCGTACTTTTACAGAAAGTAGGATTTGACATATCATGCAAATTATCTCCTAAGGAGACAGTTTGCATGAAATGTCAAATCCTATTGTCTGGAAAAAAAATTAGGGGACAGTTTGCATGATATGTCAAATCATATTTTCTGGGAAAAAAATAAGAAAAATATTTTAAAATGTTGTCTGCTGAAATTTTTACCCAGCGTGCTATGTGTTAATCTTCTTTAATTTGTATTCGGTACCCCCGAAGAGCTGTGCTTTTGGTTTTTACTACATTGTCTTTAGCTTAACGTAACTTGTGATGTATTGCAAATCAACACACTGTAAAATCTAGTATGACTAGAAGTCTCTGCTAGAAGTTAAGCTTTATATTACATATTTGAAGCTAGTTTTAGTAATTTCTGCGGGAAACATATTTTAAAATTCCCTGGAGGATATATTTCCTCCGAGAGCAGAGAAATAGTTTCTTGTTAACGCAGTCACGTCGCGAGACGTGAAGATGACGTAACGTCGCAAAAATTATTGACGCCATTTGAAGTCCGTCAAAAGTGCATAGAATATTAAGCAGAATCTGAAGGAAAAGAAACACATTCTTATGATATGTAATATTTAAGTTAGTACACCTTGAGTTTAAAAGACAGGAGACATTTCTCTCGTGACTTGCAAATCTTATAAACAAACTAGCGCTAATGCACTCGTTTGTTTATCAGATTTGCAAATCTCTCGGGAACATTTCCTGTATTTTAAACTCAGGGTGCATAAACCTCTGTATGATATAATCACAACTAACGAATCAGTCTGACTACTTGACACATCTACCACAGAGATGCTTCCGTAACTACGACTGGTCACACTTTCCAATGTGAATAAACTACTTTTCATACTGCATATAATCTAATGTTGTGGACCTGAATTTTAATGTGATCATTTTGTGGTCTATCTGTTACCGATTATTCGTTATGCCACGAACCTGTTAGGTTAATTTGTTTTGTTGTTTATGATTATTATTATTTTTTTTTTCCACATTGATGATTATAAAGAAAGATAATTCAATAAAGACCTAGCAGTTAGTTTTCCTGTTGTAGGTTTGAAAAAAGTGTCTAAAATGTCACTGTCAGTGGACATCAAACTTTAGCAGGCTCAGGACTATTGTACTGTTTTATTATTTGTTTAGTATTAGTGAATTAGTAGTTTGTGACAAAAGTATCTATGTGAATGCAAGCTGTTTTTTTTTTTTATCCAGGAATCCCAGATTAAAGTGCAATTTTTCTCATGATCTTGGATTTATAGGTACATGTACATAAATTGACCTGAATGATAAAGAGTTGTGTGCACTGTAATACCAGCATCATTCCAAAGGTTCAGTGTATAGTAATTGTGTATCTAGTTTTAGAACCAATTGTGTAGAAGGAATTTCATTCATGATTCTCTGCACTGACCTGACCTTGACTTTAGGATAGCAAAATCAATATATTGATTTTCTGAATTTTTTTATAAGTGTTTGAGTGCTGAAATGATTGAAAATTGGAAATTAAAGATCTATTTTAAGTGAATTCAAGCAGTGTATACTGTTTTTTGACAAATTATAAGATTTGTTTTTACATTAGCAGAATCTATTTATAGGCTATAAATTGACCCAGATTCCTTTCTATCTGGGAACTTTGAGAACAAATAAAGTTTTTCAAGAAACTGGCTGTTGCAAAACTTTTATAACAGATTCAGATGTAGTGAAACAATTAATATACAAACTGAAATTATGAAGGCTAATACCTTAATTCCAAAATATTTAGCAAAATAATTCCAAAAAAAGGCAACATCCCAAAATTAACAGACAGCTTATGAATATTAATGAGCTAAGTGTAGGAATCTCCAGGTTGCTCAGATTTAAGGAAAAAATAGTGCATGGGAAAATTTGATTTTATGAGCTGCTACTGCATTGTTAGCTAGGTAGAAAACTTAATTTTTAAATAGTAAAATGCAAATATGGTGCTGGTTTGCAATGTCTTTCTACTAGACAGTTAATAAATATTTCATTTTCTATGTTATTAATAGACTGTTGGTAATGTCTTAAATTTAGTGGGCTGATTAATATTTATTAAAAACAAAGGGTTGCACAGAGTTTCAGAGCAGTAAATATTTAATGCAGAAGGAAATAAATGTCTTTTTACTTGATTGGGTAATTGCGTAGTCCAGCCATTGGAAACTATTCTCGATATTTTTAATAAAAGTAAATGTTTTTAACTTCAAGACTTGTCAGTGACAGTAAGGATAACACACCTCTGAAAAATGGACTGGTCTAAAGTCTTATGCAATTCCCTTATTTGTAGAATGACCAATGTCATGTGATTACTTAGGAATTTCTGCTCTTTATATACAGATTCATTGCCAGTTTTTTGCCATTCTGCTCCCAGCTTCCTAACTGTTACCACTAAAACTACACCTCTTCATTCTGATATAATTTTTAATTCATTTTTATTTTTGGCTTTGGAAATTGGAATCAAAGTAAGATATTTACTTATTCTGGAATTTAATAAGCTAAATTAATTTTTAATAATTTTATAAAATTAATACTGAGCTGAATTCTTGTATAAATACATTAGAAAATATCTTAGAATTATTTTGGGAAAATATTTACTTAATTATTTTGTAGTATTTGAAAAATACATGCATGTATGGACACTGCTTGTTGTTTCACTTGACATGTGAATGTTGTGAAGCACTGTGAATGTTGGTTTCATGGAAAGCCTTGTGTGCATACTGTGTCGAGTTAATATATAGGTTGACTGATATTTTGAACAGACATAAAATATTGTTCAGTTTGTTCAGCCGAAATATGAGGCTTGAATGTTGGTTTCACTCCAAAGTGCATGTTGGTTGCACCCGGATTTGAATTTACTGAACAGTAGGCTAAAGTGTTAAGTATTCAGTTGTGAAATATTCTGATATTGCGGAATCTGTTCATGAACAGCTCAGATTTTATTATTATTGTTGTTTATTTCTAGTTAAGTATATAAAGGGGTATACTAAAACAATTGCTTGGGATTTTATATAGTATTGATGCTGCACAAAATTTGTAGCCTATACTTGAGGAAACTATCAGCATCACATCTTTTAGAGGGGTTATAAAATTGTTCAGTTTGTTCAGCCAGAGACTGAGGCGTGAATGTTGGTTTCACTCCATAGTGCATGTTGGTTGCACTGCATGAATGAATTTACTGAACAATCCCCAAAAATGTGAGAGACTAATGTTTGAAATTTCAGTTTTGTCAGTTTGCTATAAATTATTAACAGCTGAGAATTTTATTCTTATTTTTCCTTTCTCTTTCCTCAGCATGGGTAAAATCTTATTTTGTCAGAGATCAAGCATTTAAGGACAGCAAATTTCTTATTTCTCTTGACAGAGCTGCATTCCAGGTCACAGTTTATCTGCATCCCATTTTTGATTAATAAGAAAAAAGAGAATAACGAAACACAATTGTTCAGTTTTCTCACTGGGATTATGAGGCGTGAATGTTGGTTTCACTCCAAAGTGCATGTCGGTTGCACCCTGGCTTGAGTTTACTGGATAATTAGACATTGTTTTTTTTTTGTTGGTTTCCCTATTTTTTAGCATTTCCCACAGAAGTTTAATTTTCTGTGACTTTCGGAAAAAGTAGAAATTTTTTTGATATTTACAGATCATTCAGTCTTCTCACTGGGATTATGAGACGTGAGTGTTGGTTTCACTCCAAAGTGCATGTCGGTTGCACCCTGGCTTGAGTTTACTGAATAATTAGACATTTTTTTTGTTTCCCTATTTTTAGCATTTCCCCCAGAAGTTCAATTTTCTGTGACTTTCGGAAAGTGTAGAAAATTCATTGATATTTACAGATCATTCAGTCCTCTCACTGGGATTATGAGGCGTGAATGTTGGTTTCACTCCAAAGTGCATGTCGGTTGCACCCTGGCTTGAGTCTACTGAATGATCAGACAGTTTCCTAAATTTGCCTTTTTTTTTCTCTTTAAATTTTTATTGATCTTCAAACAAATAGGGAGTTCTTGAATATTCAAAGTGCTCTGGAGTGCGTTCAAGATAAATAAAGCAAAACAGTTCCAGACTATCTTTCTAACTTTTCACCCCTTCCTTTTACCATTAGTTTGGCTCTGAATCCTGCATGTTGTTTTAGTTTTAGTGCCTTTTAGCGTAGACCCCTTAGTGCCAAATTTTAATTTTGCCCAGACTTTCTGTTTAGTTTACTGGCAAAGACTGGCATTGGTTAAGTTAGCCACTTGTATTTCTCTTATGTGTCATTTTTGTTTTGTTTTCTTTTCATTATCTTTGCATGCTTATTGTAACCATTTGTAAAGCATAGTTTTAGATAAAAAGTTAAAATTTAAAACAGTCTTTGTTTTAAAGGAATTCCTGTTGAGTTTAGTTTTGTATTTGTGAAGTCTACTTTCCAGATTGGGTAGCCTCACTGAATATTTGCAAACGACAATCTGGTGGTGTCATCCTGACAAACTTTGTTTAGTAAATCCGTCAAGTTACCTCATTTCACGCAACAAAAACTTGGTGTCAGAAGTGGGATTTGGTTTTCAAAAAAAAAAAACAAAAAAAAAAAAAAAAAAAAAACTATAGATTTATTTCATTGTTTCTATAGTATAAATATCAGATTTCATGTTCTCTGTATCAAGAATAAATATTTAATTAAACAGTCAATTATGAGTACATTAAAAGAAGAAATTTCGCAATTAAAATAGACTTGAAGCAGTTAGAAGAAGAACGACGAAATTTAATTAAACATTTTCAAATTCAAGAAGATAATTATGCAGCCACCTTCAAATTGTTTATAGAGAAGGTTGACTTGCTGGTAAAAGAGCAAGAGGATAAAATAGATAAACTTTTAAGAGAAAAGTGTGACCTTGAAACAAAAATTTTAGGACTTGATGAGGAGGCTGCCGTTTTGCAATACAGATGGTAAAGCTGTATTATATGGGTATTTTTATAGGTTTCTGCAGTTTTGGGGAAATTTGATTTAAAAAAAAAAAAAAAAAAAAGGAACAAAACATAAATTGTGAATTAATTGTATAAAAGTGTTTATTTAATTAGCTTAATTGATGTCAGTTCCCCACCCTCTATCTTCTATCTTCCAAATTAATTCTCAGTTAGGTCTGCAGAATCGGTTAGAGGATTTTGGTTTGGTATCGCTGTGTATCAGTTGCGATGCTGGATTGTAATCTTCTGATCGTTGCCTCTGACTTTGTGTTCATTGTTTTGCAGTAACTTCGTAATTTTGGCTTTTAACATACGAAGTGCAGACAAAACCTGTACAGTACAGTGGACACAATCATTTGAGAGGGGCAACATTTTGTCACATCTGCACCTGTGTGACATTTGACAACAGATGTGTGGTGCTTGAATGCTTGTTGAGGCTTGTGGTAACTGGATGGGCATTTCCAGCATTTCACATTCATAACAAACAGTTGTTTAAAATTTAAAAAAAAAAAATATTAGTGTTTACTCCTCCTTAGGGAAGCAAGTTTGTGCTGATTCAGGACTTGTTGGTAGTCCAAGATCTGTTGGTGATCAGATCAGTATTGATGTTTCCTTGAAGAGTTGATTTTAAATCCACATTAGTAATTGCTTTCTGAGATTCACAGCATTGGTTCAAGGCTTGTTGGTAGCCTCAGACTTGTGGTAGTCAAATCAGTTGCTGTGGAATCATCATAGCATAATTTAATTAATTCAAAATTGTGTTGAGGAAGCTTTTGAGGCTTATCTCTTTTTAAGGGAGCAAGATTGCACTGATTCAGGGCTTGTTGGTAGTCCAAGATCTGTCGGTGATCAGATCAGTGTTAGTGTTCTCTTGACAAGTAGATTTATGTTCATACCACTGGCAGTTGCCTGCAAGGATTCACAGCATTGATTCGAGACTTGTTGGTAGTCTCAGACTTGTGGTAGTCAGATCTCTTGCTGCTGAGTTCTTTTCAGTGAAATTCAACTGAGTGGAGTGGTTGACTATAATTGCCATTTATCTAGTGGCCACTATTGAATTATCTCCCTTTGCATAAAAAAAAGTGAAACTTTCCAAATTTTCGAACCATCTGTAACTTGACGGTTATGGATTTACGGTCTAGAACACTTCCGGAACGCTCAACAGCAAATGAAGAACACGGTGAAGGAGAAGGAATTGGTGATGGAGAGACTATACACACTGACCAGTCAACAGGCCATGTTCCCTCTGGTGATCTGTTGGAGGATGAGACTGTGCCTTTACAGTTATTTGAGGAAGATAGACCAAGAGGTACTTCATCACCTTTGCAACGTAGTCATTCTCCTGATGGTATGATGGAGAGAGACACTTCACCTGCGGCAAGGTGGACACTGCATTCAAGGGATGACTCAGGGGATACTCTACCAGTTGATTTGCTTGAGACTGGCAAGGATGCTTCGCATGGTCGCTCCATGCCTGGAGAACCTGTTCCATTACCGAGATGGAGTTTACCACCTAGAGTACATTTCGGAACAACGACTGACTTTGAACCTTCACTGAGAGACTATCTGAGGCAGGATCATGTTTCTCTTAGGGGTGAGACCCCAGTGAGACCACGAGAAAATATCCACAATAGAAACATAGACAGGTCTTATTTTAGACAATATACTGGTTTTACTCTTGGTGAACCGCATGGCCAGTCAAAGAAGGTTCCAAGGGCTAACTCGTCATCAAGGGATCAGCAATCAGCAACAAGGACAACTCAACCAACCCCAAAGGATCATGGTTACAGGGACAGAGATCGCATGCCACAAAGAGAGTTCGATTACAGCAGACTTCTGCCTCCACCTCGAAGCTACAATGAGACCCTAGGACCTGTATTTTATGGAATACCGCGGCCAGAGTTAAATTTTCCAGAACAATTTCTTAATGAACCAAGGCCCTATTTTCCATCTTTTTCTGGAAAGCATGATGAGTGGGATGCTTTCTGGCTCAAGTTTGAATTGTTGGCTAGAAGATACCATTGGTCTGCTGAGAAACAAAGAGAGCAGTTGTTGCTCTGTTTAAAAGATGATGCTATGAGTTTTGCAGCTGGTCTGGGACCAGAGACAAGAGGAGATATTGATTTGTTTGTCCAAGCTTTGCGGGATAGGTTTACTCACAGAACACCAGCTGAAACTGTACGAGCGAGCTAAAATAATATTAAAAAGAATTCCAAGGAGACAATTCAAGAATACGCTTCAAGAGTCCGAACATTGATGGCCAAGGCTTACCCGGAAATAGGCTCTACAGACACCTTTACACAAATGACTATACACCATCTTCTTCAGGTATTGCCTGATCAAACCATTGCTTATGAAGTCCTCATAAAGAAACCAAGGAGTCTCACAGATGCTGTAGACATGATAACATGGCATGAGTGTTGCAAGGAGACAACACGAAAGAAATCTGGACTAAGGCAACTAAGCTCTTATGCTAAGGAGCAATTAACATGTTTACCCGATATTAACGATACCAATGAATCTGAAGTAAGACGTATAAATGGTAAGAAATTTGTGACTGAAGAACGTCTGATCCAGTTTGGTAGGGATCTAAAGGCAACCATTGAAAAGCTTTTCAGAAATGGGAAGGTAAGCATGGACGATCTGGACAGTAAAGATATAAGTGAAGAAGAACTGATGCCAAAACGGCAAGAAGAAAATATAATTTGTTACTTCTGTTTACAAGAAGGTCATATTGCGCCTCGATGTCCACTTAGGCATAAGAACAGAAAACCTGCTACGCAAAAGGATTCACCAAAAGAAAAACAGTCGGAAAACGTGACGGGGCCGTCCGCTGGCCAGGACTTAGGCCCAGTGTTAAGCAAGTCTTCACTTAATGTCGATGAAATGGCCAAACCACTACCTCATGTAAGCTTTAAAGGACAAGAGTTAGGACTTGCAGAGAATATTTCTGCTGCTACAGTTGAGAATATATATATATATATACCCGATATGTTAAACCAGAATAACATGAAAGAATGTGAGGATTTGCAAATTATAATAGAACGGGTAAGAGCGGTCACTATCAAAACACCATTATCTGAGCAGGGACTTCCAACTAAAGCTATCGTAGATACTGGGGCTGAAGTGACAGTATTAAGTAAGCAACTTTATGATTCATTTCCCGAGAATGTAAAACCAAAGTTGAAGATGGCAAAGCGGGGTTTAGTTGTTGCTGAAGCTGGTCGTGAAATGAAAACTTGTGGCATGACTGATGTTGAGTTTAAGATAGGTGAATACAACTTTACTTGGCCTGTTTATGTCGCTCCAATAAGAGACGAAATTCTGTTAGGCTGTGATGTTATTGATGCCATGGATATTACTGTCAGCACCAAGCGTGGTATACAGATAAAAGATTCCTGGGTTGATTGTGAGGTAATTTGAGTTCAAGAAAACAGTGGAAAAGTGAAAGTATCAAGAGCCGTTACTGTGCCTGCTTCATCAGAATTCATAATGAGCGGGGTATGTTATACCGAAGAGAAGTATGAAGACCAGACTTATATTTTTGAGGCCTCTGAAGAAGCAAAGAAACAGCTGCTTATTGCTAGGAGCGTAATAAAACTGAAGTCAAACAAAATACCAGTGAAGATGATAAACTCTAGTGTATCACCAGTAAAATTAAAAAAAGGAATGATACTGGGCAACCTCCAGGCTGTTGGAAGTGTTATGACAACTGTAAAAGTCCAAGATATAGCACTGCACGAAGAGGGCATCTCCATTTGTAGACTCAAGAACAGCAAACTTCAGCATAAAAAAGGCGAGCTGGAAGATATCTGTAGTCATCAGAAAGCAAAAGCATCAGAGCCAGATGAAAGCAATTTTATGCACTCTTCTGAAGTTCAGACTGAACTCACTGGTTCAGAATTAGCAGATTTGGGAGTGGAAGAGCAATTGCAAAGGGTTCCAACACATTTACACATGTTATATACACAAAGTATTGAAAAACTGGATGAAAAACAAAGGTGTCAATTAGCAAATTTATTGTTAAGGTATCAAGAAACTTTTGCTAAGACAGAGTCCGAATTAGGGAAATGTTCTGTTTTAAAACATCATATAGACACTGCTGAAGCTGCACCTGTGCGCCAGCCATTACGAAGAACACCTCAAGGTTTTGAAGGAGTGGAGGAAAAGTACTTGAATGAACAGCTGAAAGCTGGAGCCATACAGCCATCAAGCTCAGCCTGGGCTTCCCCTATCGTAATGGTACGCAAGAAGACAGGAGATGTTCGTGTATGTATAGACTATAGGAAACTAAACGAACGTACAATTAAAGATGCATACCCACTTCCAAGAATAGACGCGTGTTAAGATTGTCTTTCATCTGCAAAGATCTATTCGACGATTGATCTGCAAAGTGCATATATGCAACTTGAGCTGGCTGAAGAGGACAGACATAAGACAGCATTTATAACAAAGTATGGCTTGTTCGAATACACTGTTATGCCTTTCGGACTCTGTAATGCTCCTAGTACGTTTCAGCGCTGCATGGAACTCATCTTTCGTGGATTACAGTGGGACATACTTTTGGTGTACTTGGACGACATAATTGTTATTTCGTCAAATTTTGATGAACATCTTGGGAGACTGGAAGAAGTACTGAAGCGTCTTTCTGAAGCAGGGTTGAAAATAAAACCTTCAAAATGTGAATTATTTAAAATTCGGGTCCTTTTTCTTGGACACATTGTGAATGTAGAAGGAATAAGTCCCAATCCCAAGACTGTGGAGGCTGTTAAGACATGGAAGGAGCCTGGCAGTTTCAAAGAAATTCAAAGTTTTTTAGGGCTGTGTTCATATTATCGCCAGTATATAGCCAACTTTAGTCATATAGCTGCACCAATGACAAGGCTGACTAAGAAGAATGTCAAATTTCAGTGGGATGGTTCCTGTCAGAAAGCATTTGAAGAGCTCAAAGAGAAGTTATGTTCTGCCCCTATACTTGCATATCCAAAACCTGTGCTGAAATATCTATTAGATACTGATGCTTCAGATGTTGGAATTGGAGGGGGTGTTATCCCAAGTACAAGATGGAAAAGAGCGAGTTATAGCCTATGCATCAAAACGACTTAGTTCCCAACAAGAAAGATACAGTGTAACGAGAAGGGAATTGCTCGCTGTCATAACTTTTGTTAATCATTTCCGACACTATCTTTTGGGCCAGAGATTTCTTCTCAGGACTGACCATGGGTCTCTGAGATGGCTGTTCAATTTCAAGGATCCAAGAGGTCAGGTGGCCAGGTGGCTAGAATTTCTTGCCCAGTATGATTTTGATATAGAACACCGACCAGGTTCCAGGCATAAAAATGCTGATAGTCTGTCCAAGAAAGATTTTGAACAGGACCAATGCGGTCATGTACCATATGGTTCCCAAGAAAACCAGGTATGTTTGGATTGTGAAGATGACTGGCAAGAGTTTTATGGTGAGGTTGACAATGTTACTGATCTAGGATCCAATGTACATGCTTCTAGGATAAAAGAAATATCAGAACAGGAGGAGGTATGTCTTCGAGCCTTTACCAGGGCCAAGGCTAAGTCGCTTGTTCAAGATGGAAATCAAATCTCTCAACCAAACCAAGAGAATTCTGAAGGAGGAAGCTTTAGTCCGGAATCTATGTTTCTGCCGATATATACTTTTGAAGAAATTCAACTACTTCAGAGAGAAGACGCTGATTTGGGCATTTTGCATGACTGGATGGATAAAGCTATCAGCCCAGCAGGGATGAAGCTGCGGCTCATAGTCCAGCTGTAAGAAAATACTGGCTCAACTCAGAAAATATTGTCCGAAAAAAAGGTATACTCTATCAGAGAAGATGGGAGTTCTGTCCAGCAAAGCAAGAAAGTTTACAACTACTCGTTCCAAAAGTCTTAAGGAATGAGGTGATTAGGAATCATCATGATACACTGTTTACAGGGCACTTTGGCATTAATAAGACTTACCAGAAAATGCAACAGAAATTTTATTGGTATCAAATGAGAAGTGACACGAAATTGTACATCAAGAAGTGTGACAAGTGTAACAGAACCAAAACTCTGTGCAAAAAGCCAAGGGCCAAGTTAAGAAACTATGTGGTGGGCTATCCTTTGGACCGAATAGGTATAGATGTAATGGGCCCATTACCGCTAACAAAAGACCAGAGTAAATTTATCCTTGTAATAGGAGACTATTTCACCCGTTGGATGGAGGCGTATAGTTTACCCAGCCAGCATGCTGAAATTGTTGCACAGAAACTTGTCCATGAATTCATTTCCAGATTTGGTACGCCTTTGGAAATACACTCAGACCAGGGCAGAAACTTTGAAAGTCAGTTGTTCAAGGAAGTGCTCCGATTACTGGAAGTTAAGAAGACAAGAACAACAGCTTATAGACCAAGCTCGAACGGTCTTATTGAAAGGTTCAATCAGAAACTAGGCAACATGATAAAAAAGGTTGTGACACATAATAGTAAGAACTGGGATCAATATTTAGGTTTACTTTTAGCAGCATACAGGGCTACTCCTCATCCAGCTACAGGCTACAGTCCAAATATGCTTATGTTTGGTCGGGAGGTGAATATGCCAAAAGATTTGCTTTACCCTTTTCCAAGAGCTGAAGAGCCATGTAACGTTCATGAATATGTCACCCAACTCAGAGACAGGATGGAAGAGTGTCACCATATTGCCAGGACAAATCTCCGAGCAGCTGCTGAGAGACAGAAACGGGATTATGATAGTCGAACTGTTGAATACACTTACAAGGTGGGAGATGTGGTATATAAAAGGGTGGCCATGGGTAAAAAACTTGATGAGAGATACTCTGGACCTTTTGTAGTCACAAAGTGCTGCAGTCCCTCGGTGTACGAAATTACAGGCAAACGAGTTATACTGGTGGTACATCATGATCGACTGAAGAAGTGTCGGTCCGACAAACTGCCAAAGTGGGCTGTAAAACTGCAGAAGCGTTTGCAGAATAGTACTGTAATATAATTTTTCTTGTTTCTGTAAAACTAATGCCAGTCACCCATAGAATCAGACACTTAAAATAAATGAAAAAAAAAAAAAAAAAAAAAAAAAATAAATAAATAAAAAAAAAAGAAAAAAATATATATATATATAAGCTAATTAAAAAAAAAATAACATGGATTTATAGCCAAACCTCTGTCTTGTGTTTGGTGCCAGCCAGGCTGTTCAGTCGGTGTTTCTGAATTTGTCGTTTCAGGATGGGGAAGTCAATTTATTTATGTCTTCTATGTAACTTCCTTGGCTTCTTCGAGTCGGTGTACGTTCATCTGTATAAACAACACACCCAGGAGGCAGCTCCTTTCCAATGTAACTGCGGATTTGTTGCAGTTAAAGCTGCAGGAATAAGGCGGCATCAGCATCGAACCGGATGCCATGGCCCAGTTCATGAGAATGAGGAGGTCATTCCGAGGAAACTGATGATGCGCAAAGCAACACAGACGGAGAGGGAGCAATACCCAACTGATCAGGCTGCTGCTGTCTCCACTGAACCTGAGATTGGTGAAGAAAGAGTTTCTTCTGTTGCTGGTTCTTCCAACTCTTTTCTGCTGGATTCGTCATCGAGTGAGGAGTTGGATTATGATGATGAGTCACAGCAGTTGAGGGAGCTTAGGGAGGAGAATCGACAACTGAAGAAACAGAATGATGAGCTTTTGAGGATTAATGACTGTCTGTCTGGTGAGCTTTTGACCCCAGAATCCGGTGTACCTCATGCTTCTGCCTTGTCCGGATTTGAGCAGGCCTGGCGTGATAACCAGCCAAGTGGATCTCAGGCTGCATTGTTTCCAGATCCACCTATAAGGATACGCAGTGTTGTGTCTGTTCGTGAAACGAACAGACATCTCACTCGCACTCAGCAGATCTGGAAGCAATGTAGTCAGGATGCCATTTCTGAATACAATAAGAGGAATAAAAATAGTTAATTTAATTTTCTGATGATTCCATACGGGTAGATATAACATGATGTTTGTATTTTTCTCTACCTCTCACATTTTCCTTCACATTTGTATTTTTAGAAAATTTTCTTGAGGTTCAGTATTAGTGTTTTAATTTGTTTCTTATGTGAATACTTTGTTTCATGGAATTTTGGTGCGTGCGTGGCTATTGGTCTGGCGTGGGGGTCATAGGCCATTTTATCCTCTGGTGTTGTAGGCCTCGGCGTTTGCACACTAGATGTCCGGTGATGTAAGCCTCGGCGTTTGCACACTGGTTGAGGTGATGTAGGCCTCGGCGTTTGCACACTTCAAGGGCTTTTTGCATCTCTGCTGGAATTTGGAAGGTAAAAACCGGTATCGTTCTAGTAGTAGATGGACATTTTGAGCCATATGTGTATTCAATGGCAATCTTTTTTGCATTTTTTTTGTGTGTGTATACATCTGGGTTATGTATACGTTGTTATTGTTGACTTCGTCATGTGAAAAATTTCGTTCTGTTTAAGGGAGGGTTCCCATGACGTTTTGTTAACTGTTGTTATTACCGGATAGTAGCAGATACATATCTGTTATTTTGGCCGGTGTGTTAACGGATGATGTCCGTTAAGCAGAAAATGGCAGTATTTCAACGTTCTGGCCTCTGGTTTATGCATGCATCAAACGTACTTCATAGTATGAGGTATCTTGTTATCTGGTCACTTCTTTAATGAATGATATGCAGACACTTGAGGTTTGCTGGCTGTGTTTATGCATATATGCCTGGGTATTTTTGCTAATGAGAATATTTTGGGGGCGCCTGGTTTGGTCCTTCCATTCCCATCTTGGTCCTATACCCTGGGTTGGGGTGGTTGGGTTTTTTTGTTTTTGTTTGTTTGCTTGTTTTTAAATGATCCTTACCTAGCCCTGGGGTCCTGCTTCCAGCCCGATTCCTATAGATGACTTGGCGCCCTGGAGATTTCTCTATTTCGTTTTTACATCTAATTAAATCTGCTGCAGCAAGACACGGCGGGCGTGCCTCTCAAATTATTTTGAAGTGACATGAGTAGCTTGTTTTCATGAGTTAAAAAAAAAAAAAAAAAAAAAGCTATCGATGAATCTATAATCATTTCGCTGTTTTGATAGCTTAAAGTCATTCCATAAATGTTTGTGTAGAGGCATGACTGTGGTGTTGACATTGTAACAGTGTTTGTCTAATTATAAGACTGTGGAGATTTGTGTTTCATTGCCATTGTATATATGGAGCAATGTGCTTTATTGCATTTCCAGAGTTTCGATATCTACATGTTTCATTTTCAAGATGGTCTACCACAGTTATTGCCTCTATGCAGTATTTTTGTAAAGTCAGTGATCCATTCCGACTTTAAAGTTTCCATTGGTTGTGATCTTGTCACTTAGCAAGCTAGATGTTGAGCAATTATAGCATTCAGGACCTATTAGTATTCATTTTAAGAGCATCATTTCTCCTTGCACAAGGTGCAGAAGTGTGTAAATATTTGTATATCTTTTCTTGTAATCCACATTATTTTTCTTACATATATTTTTTGTTTTAGTATTATTATTTTTACTATTACAATGTTTGCAAATGGTGTATGTTATGCCAGCGGCAAATCATTCCTATAATTACTGTAAGTTATGAGCACAGTGAATAAGTAATAGAATGACTTACAAGAAGTTACCAGACCTAAGTCCATTGCATTTGGCCATAACAAAGATCAGGGAGTAATATAGGCCTGATTATTCCCTGGTTATGTAGAAGCTAAGTGTTTGTTGTTGTTGACATTTTTGTTACATTGTTAATGACAAACATTCAACCACATTGTGTTAAAAAACATACATGAGCCTATCTTGTATTATGCTGATGGCGTAGCCGTGCATATATATTGCATATCACAGAGATTTTAGTAAATGTTTATGTTTATGTAATAGTAGTTGTGCATATAGCCAAAATACGTGTCATGCATAAATCTTCATCTGCTTTGAATATTCTGAAAATTATCTTATTTCAAAAGAAAGATTCACTATTTTGAATACCTATGAATGTTCAACTATGCCCTAGTCCTTTTACTCTTGAGAAGCATTTAGTCTGTTGCTTCAAATTCATTTAAACCACAAAACAAAACAAATTAAAAAAAATATATATACATTTATGGACTAGGTTTCAAATGAAGCATTTGGTGGATATTTTATTTGTAAGGTTTGGCCTGATAGTAAGTACCTATATATGGCATGCCGTGTGGGTTTGGGTAGGATTGCATACTTAAAAGGAGTTTATTGATGTTTAACCATTTCTGGTTGGCACAGAATGTGACAAATACATACTCAAGAGTTTTCTCTTTGTTTTACTTGCTTGTTTGCCAGTTGATGTTGTGATTTTTTAACAGCAACCCTAGTCATTTTGTTTTGCACATTTATTCCCTAGCTGATTCAGTGGTATCAAGGTAGCTGTTAGTTAACTGATATTTTGACAATCATATACAAGGGGGGAAAATTCATTAGCATGTGCCAAAAGAGTATTTTAGTCCATATGTGCCAGCCAACATACTGATGTAAATATTTTAACTGAACATTGTTGATGTAAATTCAAAATAATCACAGGAATTTAATGATTAAATTTGAAATTAAGAATATGGATTTCGGGGACGAAATCAGAAAAAAATGTATTCCCTATACATTTTTTCTTTTGGAAAAGGGTGCATTGTTGTGGACCTAAATTTTAATGTGATCATTTTGTGGTCTATCTGTCACCGATTATTCGTTATGCCACGAGCCTGTTAGGTTAATTTGTTTTGTTGTTTATGATTATTATTATTTTATTTTTTTTTTCCACATTGATGATTATAAAGAAAGATAATTCAATAAAGACCTAGCAGTTAGTTTTCCTGTTGTAGGTTTGAAAAAAGTGTCTTAAATGTCACTGTCAGTGGACATCAAACTTTAGCAGGCTCAGGACTATTGTACTGTTTTATTATTTGTTTAGTATTAGTGAATTAGTAGTTTGTGACAAAAGTATCTATGTGAATGCAAGCTGGTTTTCTTATCCAGGAATCCCAGATTAAAGTGCATTTTTTCTCATGATCTTGGATTTATAGGTACATGTACATAAATTGACCTGAATGATAAAGAGTTGTGTGCACTGTAATACCAGCATCATTCCAAAGGTTCAGTGTATAGTAATTGTGTATCTATTTTTAGAACCAATTGTGTAGAAGGAATTTCATTCATGATTCTCTGCACTGACCTGACCTTGACTTTAGGATAGCAAAATCAATATATTGATTTTCTGAATTTTTTTTATAAGTGTTTGAGTGCTGAAATGATTGAAAATTGGAAATTAAAGATCTATTTTAAGTGATTTCAAGCAGTGTATACTATTTTTTGACAAATTATAAGATTTGTTTTTACATTAGCAGAATCTATTTATAGGCTATAAATTGACCCAGATTCCTTTCTATCTGGGAACTTTGAGAACAAATAAAGTTTTTCAAGAAACTGGCTGTTGCAAAACTTTTATAACAGATTCAGATGTAGTGAAACAATTAATATACAAACTGAAATTATGAAGGCTAATACCTTAATTCCAAAATATTTAGCAAA
This sequence comes from Anodontia alba, assembly GCA_964016985.1. Lineage (NCBI taxonomy): Eukaryota > Metazoa > Mollusca > Bivalvia > Lucinida > Lucinidae > Anodontia > Anodontia alba. The sequence goes on along the minus strand of OZ024830.1, from coordinate 11,123,883 downwards.
ATAATTCCAAAAAATGGCAACATCCCAAAATTAACAGACAGCTTATGAATATTAATGAGCTAAGTGTAGGAATCTCCAGGTTGCTCAGATTTAAGGAAAAAATAGTGCATGGGAAAATTTGATTTTATGAGCTGCTACTGCATTGTTAGCTAGGTAGAAAACTTAATTTTTAAATAGTAAAATGCAAATATGGTGCTGGTTTGCAATGTCTTTCTACTAGACAGTTAATAAATATTTCATTTTCTATGTTATTAATAGACTGTTGGTAATGTCTTAAATTTAGTGGGCTGATTAATATTAATTAAAAACAAAGGGTTGCACAGAGTTTCAGAGCAGTAAATATTTAATGCAGAAGGAAATAAATGTCTTTTTACTTGATTGGGTAATTGCGTAGTCCAGCCATTGGAAACTATTCTCGATATTTTTAATATAAGTAAATGTTTTTAACTTCAAGACTTGTCAGTGACAGTGAGGATAACACACCTCTGAAAAATGGACTGGTCTAAAGTCTTATGCAATTCCCTTATTTGTAGAATGACCAATGTCATGTGATTACTTAGGAATTTCTGCTCTTTATATACAGATTCATTGCCAGTTTTTGCCATTCTGCTCCCAGCTTCCTAACTGTTACCACTAAAACTACACCTCTTCATTCTGATATAATTTTTAATTCATTTTTATTTTTGGCTTTGGAAATTGGAATCAAAGTAAGATATTTACTTATTCTGGATTTTAATAAGCTAAATTAATTTTAAATAATTTTATAAAATTAATACTGAGCTGAATTCTTGTATAAATACATTAGAAAATATCTTAGAATTATTTTGGGAAAATATTTACTTAATTATTTTGTAGTATTTGAAAAATACATGCATGTATGGACACTGCTTGTTGTTTCACTTGACATGTGAATGTTGTGAAGCACTGTGAATGTTGGTTTCATGGAAAGCCTTGTGTGCATACTGTGTCGAGTTAATATATAGGTTGACTGATATTTTGAACAGACATAAAATATTGTTCAGTTTGTTCAGCCGAAATATGAGGCGTGAATGTTGGTTTCACTCCAAAGTGCATGTTGGTTGCACCCGGATTTGAATTTACTGAACAGTAGGCTAAAGTGTTAAGTATTCAGTTGTGAAATATTCTGATATTGCAGAATCTGTGCATGAACAGCTCAGATTTTATTATTATTGTTGTTTATTTCTAGTAAAGTATATAAAGGGGTATACTAAAACAATTGCTTGGGATTTTATATAGTATTGATGCTGCACAAAATTTGTAGCCTATACTTGAGGAAACTATCAGCATCACATCTTTTAGAGGGGTTATAAAATTGTTCAGTTTGTTTAGCCAGAGACTGAGGCGTGAATGTTGGTTTCACTCCATAGTGCATGTTGGTTGCACTGCATGAATGAATTTACTGAACAATCCCCAAAAATGTAAAAGACTAATGTTTGAAATTTCAGTTTTGTCAGTTTGCTATAAATTATTAACAGCTGAGAATTTTATTCTTATTTTTCCTTTCTCTTTCCTCAGCATGGGTAAAATCTTATTTTGTCAGAGATCAAGCATTTAAGGACAGCAAATTTCTTATTTCTCTTGACAGAGCTGCATTCCAGGTCACAGTTTATCTGCATCCCATTTTTGATTAATAAGAAAAAAGAGAATAACGAAACACAATTGTTCAGTTTTCTCACTGGGATTATGAGGCGTGAATGTTGGTTTCACTCCAAAGTGCATGTCGATTGCACCCTGGCTTGAGTTTACTGGATAATTAGACATTTTTTTTTGTTGGTTTCCCTATTTTTTAGCATTTCCCCCGGAAGTTTAATTTTCTGTGACTTTCGGAAAAAGTAGAAAATTTTTTGATATTTACAGATCATTCAGTCTTCTCACTGGGATTATGAGGCGTGAATGTTGGTTTCACTCCAAAGTGCATGTCGGTTGCACCCTGGCTTGAGTTTACTGAATAATTAGACATTTTTTTTGTTTCCCTATTTTTAGCATTTCCCCCAGAAGTTCAATTTTCTGTGACTTTCGGAAAGTGTAGAAAATTCATTGATATTTACAGATCATTCAGTCCTCTCACTGGGATTATGAGGCGTGAATGTTGGTTTCACTCCAAAGTGCATGTCGGTTGCACCCTGGCTTGAGTCTACTGAATGATCAGACAGTTTCCTAAATTTGCCTTTTTTTTCTCTTTAAATTTTTATTGATCTTCAAACAAATAGGGAGTTCTTGAATATTCAAAGTGCTCTGGAGTGCGTTCAAGATAAATAAAGCAAAACAGTTCCAGACTATCTTTCTAACTTTTCACCCCTTCCTTTTACCATTATTTTGGCTCTGAATCCTGCATGTTGTTTTAGTTTTAGTGCCTTTTAGCGTAGACCCCTTAGTGCCAAATTTTAATTTTGCCCAGACTTTCTGTTTAGTTTACTGGCAAAGACTGGCATTGGTTAAGTTAGCCACTTGTATTTCTCTTATGTGTCATTTTTGTTTTGTTTTCTTTTCATTATCTTTGCATGCTTATTGTAACCATTTGTAAAGCATAGTTTTAGATAAAAAGTTAAAATTTAAAACAGTCTTTGTTTTAAAGGAATTCCTGTTGAGTTTAGTTTTGTATTTGTGAAGTCTACTTTCCAGATTGGGTAGCCTCACTGAATATTTGCAACCGACAATCTGGTGGTGTCATCCTGACAAACTTTGTTTAGTAAATCCGTCAAGTTACCTCATTCCACGCAACACTAACAACAATACAGCCTACCTTATAAGTGATGCATTTGGCAAGCTCGGTAATTTCCCTGACTGACCTGCTGACTGGTTTGCATGCAGTGCTCTTAGAACGTCAGCATGATGGTCCTGTTTGTGGGCAATTGATTCATCATGATGAAATGCTAAGCTCTCTCTCCTTCTCATGCCATGCTTTTCAGTAACATATACTTCGTCATGACCTGCATTATTGTCGGCAACGTGTGGAACATCATTGTCATGGTCAGTGTTTGCGTTCCTTAAATGCAGAAGCCCGGTTCCGTTGGCACCATACTCTTGTCGCTGTAATCTGAGCCGAAGAAAGGTCTTAAAATAGCTTCTATCGTCACTCCCTTCTTTCCCGACTGGTTTACCTTCTGGTTTCTTGATATCAAGAAGCTCATTAAAAAGACGTGTAGAGTTGCAAGCGGTCTGTTTTTCTAACATAGTTCGCCATCGACCAACAACAATCTTCTTCTTAGTATCAAATCTGTTTGAAACAAAATGATTCTTTTATAAATTAAATTAATGTACAGTTTTCATAGCTTCAGATAAGAGGGGGTATCCTGATGATATTATTCTTATTACTCCACCCAAACGTATGTTGTGGGTATTCATTGGAAGTGTCTCTAATAAGTACACACAACGTGTTTTCATGGAGGAATAAGAAACTAACAGCACATTCCGCTGGTAAAAGGTGTCTTATCTGGAGCTTTGGAGGATGATAGTTTACTTACTTTATCACATTATATAATCGCAGTAATGTTTGCTACAGCGTTAAATGATAATTAATACAGACGAACCTCAATAGCTCGAACACCGATGGCTCGTTTACTATGGCTTATTCGAACTCTTTTTTGAGTCCCAACGAACTTCTTCCGATAGTTCAAGAAAACAGATATTTAGCGAAATTTTCTTATTTTATTATTTGTATGTTGTGTGTACTCATTAGAATCACCTCTTCGAGGTGATTCTAATGATTGCACACAACATACTATTATTGTGTAGAAGATTGAAAAGATTTCCCTAAATTATCGTCATTTGCTTCCTGCCCGAGCGCCCATGATTAACCCTCAGTGGCTCGAACTACCCATATCTGGAACAGTATTTCATGGGCCCAAAGATGTTAGAACCAGTGAGGTTCGACTGTAATTGTTCTTAGTCTAGCAGAAGAACATGGTAAAATACTGCCAACTTTAATGGCTCAAACATCTTTTGGTACACGGGTTTTTTTTTTTTTTCTAGAAATAGGTAGTTCGAGACATTATTTAATCATAGCGCCAGGTCGGGAGGCGGATAATTCATGATGTCTCTTAGATCTTCTTTAAAATTCTGGTATGTTGAGTTTACTCATTAGAAGCGCCTGAATGAGACGATTCTAATTGGTACACATAACATGCATTTTCATGCTAAAATAAGAAAAAAAAAACAACCCTGAAATACTCATTTCCGATCGGAAAAATTACTAGGGACTCGAAAATGGGTTCGAATCAGTCACGGTAAATGAGGCATTAGTGTTCTCGCCATTGAAGTTTTCCTGTATTCAGTATTCCGAAGCCAATACAGAAGAAATAAAAATCAGAAAATGGCAGACTTGGTTTTACTGAGTCTACTCATGAGGAATAATGAAAATTGTAACATCCCTCACTTTCCTTTGTAAAAAACATTTTATGTTGCAAGAAGGAAAAGAACGGATATGGATATTTTGGGGTGTTTGTAACCTTTACCCGTGTTTATTAAACACGGGTAAAGGTTAGAAACACCACAAAATATCAATTCAACACTGAAGTTTCTTCCATTGTCCGTACTAAGAAATGATATCAGATATTTATTACCAGTAAGACCTATAAAAACAAATCTGTGATATATACGAATGTAAGAATCCGTCATGAGAGTTCATGCAGGATAGGGAAATCTTACCCGAGGGGTAGAAATTTCAACCAGGGACGAGGCTTGCCGAATCCCTGGTTGAAATTTCTACCCAGAGTGTGAGATTTCCGAATCCAGCTTGGACTGGCTTATGACGGATTCTTTTTCTCCCACCTTTAAGCGGATTGTTCCTAGGCCAGCATGGCCATGTGAGATAAAAGTTTCTCACATGGGCAAAAAAACTATCTCATATAAGCAAAGGTGGGAGAAAAGATGTTATAGTGGCATTAAAGGGAACAAAAAGATCAAGATTCGCCAGCAAAGCCGTGCAATCTGTTCAGGGCCTAAGCTGTATGTCGATATATTCTATGATTCTGTAATGAGCCTTTAAGCAGACAGTGAAGGAATTGAACATCTAATCAGGGCATTTGCTGTCCACATACATCTTGCACGTACATTTCCATAAGATACGGTTCCAATGTGAACAATAACTGAGCCGTGTCAAGCGAAAATGTGCCTTCCGACATGGGCAAAATGAGCTATTCAGACATCCTGCGCTTGCGCGTTGTATCATCCGGGCCTTTGTCATCTATTTATACATTCTGTTGTATCCTATGATCCTGTAAGCGGACAGTGAAGGCCCTGATCAGACTGCGCAGATGCGCAGTCTAATCTGGGCCTTCGCTGTCCGCATATGCCCGAAGTCAAGTTTTCGCATGGCACGGCCCAACTTACCTTGACATAACATAGTCTGCGTCACTTTTAAACTTCTTCACTGTTCTTTCTAGTTTCTTATTCTCTAACTTATTGTGCCGAAAAATGCATTCTCCTGTCCTACTTTTAGACACACTGATAGCTCCTTTCATGACCCGGATAATTGACAGTGTTTTTTTTTTATTCTGCATCGATTCCTTGTTGTACAAGGCCTCCACACATTCGTCCATCCGCACCATGATGAAATAAAATTCTATGAAAGAATATACATCATGTTAGCTATAAATATAACTGGAACATAAAATTTTAACCTTTGCTGCTCTATCTATATATATATATATATACATATATATATATATATATATATACATTTTTTAAAAAAAAATAGACTTTAACATTTCATGCAAATTGTCTCCTAAGGAAATGTCAAAGCCTATTTGCTGAAGAAAAAAAAAAATATATATTTTAAAGTGCCGTCTGCTGATTTTTTTACATAGCCAGCTTCGCGTTCAACTTGTGGTAGTACTTGCTTTGATGACGGTTGAGAGAATGTCTATTGTCGTATCGCTATTGACATTTTCTTTACAATGCTTAACATGACGCCTCTGTGAACAAGTGGATTAAAACATTAAAACTTGTTTACATAGTCGTCATTTCAGTAACAAACTAATTATTCAAATCGAAAACCTAACATTTTTAAATTTTCGATAGCAATTGACATGTTTTCGTTGATTTGAAAATTTGAAAGCTAACCACTGAGAAAAAAAAAATGAAAAATGAAAAGTCCATTCTCATTTTTATGCTAATAGAGGAACTCCAGTGCATTTTCATTGTTTTTGTAAATGTCTGTCAATATGCGGACAAAAGGTATGTTTCAAGAGACTTAAATATACTTAGCAGATTTCCGCCATTTTTACAAGAGGGACTATTTGAAATATGACTGCCTGTTTGCTCTACCAAACATCAAGCGCTTGTAAAAACGGGTCTATTCTAGATTGAATGAATCTGCGTACACTTAATGTGCACTCATTCCACTTAACTGTTAGCAGGTAGCGCTCTTTTCTAACCCTGTATGTGGAGATGCCAGGTTTTTTGTTTAACTTAGTTTTAGTCCTGGTCCCGTTGGTTCCGAATATTTCCTGCTTTTGCAAAAAGTGTAGCCAGATCAGTTGTCTTCCGAATAAACCAAATGTTGGCTTCTGAATAAGCCAACTGATCTGGATCGGCACCGTTTGTCATTCAGTATGTGAATTTGTATCAACAAGCAGCTTAATCTGGGTCAAGTAATCTGATTGGCTAACATTGGAAGTGGGTATGGCATCTTAATTTATTCATCTTGACTTGGGTTAACATACTAATTTTAGTTTCATCACGAAAACATGCCTATATAATTTTGATCCTCTCCCCCTTTAGTTTCATCACGAAAACATGCCTATATACTTTTGACCCCCTCCCTCAAACCCCAGTTTTATATAGTAAAATGGGGTTTACAGTAGTATACATTATTTTTTTTTATTTCTGCTCAAAAACATAGATAATGGGTAGTCGTTAGAACCGCCTAGGCGAAGAGGTTCTAACGAGTACCCATAATCTATTTTTGAGCAGAAATATGAAAAAATATCGGAATTTTTATCGGAAAACTTTCAGTGTTTATTGGTGAAATGTGTAATATATTTGAATAGGCTTGTTTGCGTAATGGAAGGAATAGCTTGGTTGACTTCTGGTGTGTTTTCCTATACATCGATCCCCTTCTGAAAAGGTGTTTACTCTAAAAGGAAAAAAAATGTTCCCAAGGGGAGCAAATTCTTTACTTTTTAAAAAGTATCCCTTTCCAGATGGAAGCAAAATATTGGAAAGAATTGTCTCTCTTGAAAATGTATCAATTCCAAATAACATAACAATATATTCTTGACATGACCAGATATAATTACGTAATAGAATATTTTGAACTGTTCGATAACATTGGGTTTCAGAACATATACGGACAATCAATGTCTTGGTCGACTCAGCCGTTTGTACATTCTGATCAGGGGTTTCGCTATTCAAAGAATCAATCGATACACGGAATAAATCAACGGATAGTAAATGAGGCACTGATTGGAATGTGAAAGCTTATGATGGTCTTCAGTTTCAACATATACCATGGGAAAATTTGCTTACTGCTTCTAAAGGGGACTGCATACATTTGGTAGATTTGTCACCACTTCCACCAAAAGAGACAACTTTTGTGGCTTCCTCTTTGCTTTACAGCACGTCAACCTCCATTTAGAAACTGATCAACTCTATAAGGAAAGAATTTGCTCCCTTTGGGAGCAAATTCTTTCCTTCTAGAGTAGACCCCTTTGCAGATATCTCTCCAGAAAATGTAGCCATTCTTCATATTTGAACTCTGTGCTTTCGACATCTTTCAGAAAGTCTTATTTTTTACCTGGCTGTTTACACAGAAGAGGTGAAATTGCAAACTTTTGTCTGGATTCAATGCCAGACATTTCGTCGTAGCTCTCTATACACAAAAGTTTTATTCTATTCACAAGTTTTAAAAAAATCCAACATTTTCATTTATTCTATAGAAAAAAAAGGCAACAAATTGTGCAAACTTGACAGGGTATGTAAAATTGAGGTAGGTTTCAACACGTTCCCTTTGTTCAAATTTTCTGAAATTTCCACAGTATTGTTGTGAAACATCAAATATTGAAAATCAATAGAGAAAAGTAAAACATTTTTTCTAAGATATAAATTCAAAAAAATCTCTTTCCTGTAGAAATTGCATAGATCAGACAAATTTTGTCCATAAATTTTATTTTAGGTCAAGTAGTTTAGAACCAAGCTCAGAAACAAATAAGACAGATGGTGTCTGATAAGATATGGTCAATCATAAAAAAAATATTTTGGTATAAAATAAAACGCCAAGCCAAAAAATGTCTTTTCAAGTGATTCTGAAAAGAAAGTAGATAGTGAGACAATAAAACATGCTACCATAGTTATCTTAATGTTGAGGTAATTATGTACCACTGATCGGCAAACAGATGGCGCTGTCTGACCTTGAGCTGCAGAGTTTGTGCGCGAATATGTCTGCCCGAATACCAATCACAGTAAATTGACTAATAATTTGTTCACAAGTTAAATGTATTTATCATCACAGCTGGTGTTAGTGCCGTGTGGTGGCTGTAAAACCTCTTTCCGTACTTCACTACAGTGTAGTTTATATTTTCGGATCCTTTGTGATTACTGAGTCAATTCCGAGATTCTTTGAAAACATTTTACGGTCACTGCTTGTGCCTAATTGGTAGAAACTAGCTAGGCTGGTCTGGCCCAGAAAACTGGACACTTCACTTGTTTTCAGTTCTGAGAGTTTGACCGTTGCTCTCAAGGGTCATTCCTTTTAGAATCTCATCGCGAAAACATGCCTATATAATTTTGACCCCCTTAAACCCCACTTTTATATTGTAAAACTAGGGTTTACAGGGATATTCATTATTTTTCTTAATTTTGCTCGAAAATATAGATTGTGATACTCGTTAGAACCGCCTCGGCGAGGCGGTACGAGTACCCACAATCTATGATTTGAGCAGAAATATGAAAAATATCAGTTTTTTTTTTATCTGAACATTTTCAGTTCTTTCGAGGTGAAATTTTCAATATATTTGAATAGGCGTGTTTTCGTAATGTATAAAACATATCTTACCAGATTATCCACAATTACCATTCCAGTTAAAACACTAAGATGTATTTCTTGTGAAGTCTAAGGTGCTTCCATTACCTCTCTACTGAAAATCTGAACAAAAATAAATATTAAATCTTTAATTATAGGGACTTCATACACATGGTGGGTTTGCTCTCATTTTCAGAAGGGAGACAACCTTTGTGACTTCCTCTTTACTTTCTTGCACACCAGATCCCTTCTGTTAAGGGATCTACTCCATGAGGAAAGAATTTGCTCCCCTGGGGAGCAAATTCTTACCTTTTAGAGTAAACCTTTTTACAGAAGGGAGCTAGACTTTTTGAAAGGATTGCCTCGTTTGAAAATGTATGAATTCCCTTTAAGTCGATTTTGCCTGTTTGATTTCCAGATTACATTATATCGTGTAATTATGAAAAAGTATATGAGCTTTAACGTGAGAAAATGTACCGTCCGACATGTGCACCCAACGAAGACTCAGATCAGCCTGCGCATCCGCGCAGTCTGATCAGAGTCTTTGTTGTCCGCATGAAGAAACTTTGCATCCTTGGCTATCCAAAGTGCGCCCAGTGAAGATTCTGATCAGACTGCGCGAATGCGCAGGCTGATCTGAATCTTCACTGGGCACACATGTCTGAAAGTACGTTTTCTGACGTAGTGACACATAAAATGTAAAAAAGAGAGTAAATATTCAATACAAAATATCGTTTTGTTAAATGTACATATCATATATCTTTTATGTCAATAAGCATTAGGATAACGAGTAAATAAAAAGTGCTTATCATTTAACAATAAAGGTGGTCTTTAGTAGATTCAAAACTTCTAAAATAACTATAATTTTCAGCAGACGACATATTGAAATATCTTTCTTAGTTTTTCAAGAAAACAGATTTTGTTTTACATTCCATGCAAATTGTCTCCAATAGAGATAATTTGTATGAAATGTCAAACCTGTTTTACGGAATAAAAAATATGAAAAGTATCACCAATTTGTCGTCTGCTGAATTAGCCCAGAGAGTGGTAAAAGTTAAAACCTGTGAAAGGTTAAGAAAAATGCAGTGTGTTGAATTATTGGATATACAACAAGAATAGAATTTCATCTAAATTTAATTTTACTTATCGGTGTATAGGGGACTATGTTTTTTTTTATTATTAGTATTATTCACCCTCACTGCTAGTGAAGCAGCAAACATTTGTTAGTAAACATGTTACTAAATGACGGCTTACTATGGAACTCGGGAAGGGACATGCTAGTTTTATATCTTACATTGTCCGATCAAAATAATATCTTGTCCGCACAACTTATTGTATTGTCCACACAACTTATTTTATCTGGTCCGGACAGCTTATTATCGTATCCGCACAACATTATCCATCACGAAAACATGCCTATATAATGTTGACCCCCATAAACCCCACTTTTATATAAACTGGGGTTTACAGGGGTATCCATAATATTTCTTATTTCTGCTGAAAAACATAGATTGTGGGTACTCGTTAGAACCGCCTCAGTCTATGTTTTGAGCAGAACTATGAAACATTTCATATTTTTTTTATCTGAAAATTTTTCCTTTTTTGGTGGTAAAATTTTCAGTATATTTGAATAGGCTTGTTTTCGTAATGCATTCATACAACTTAATAAAACACCATGATTGGCTGATTCCTATTTATTGCAATATGGCGGATCGACTGCAATCTAAGAAGCCGCACATTTGTCCCAGACAGGATTTAGCCAATCAGTGTGCGTCAATTTGTCCCAGACAGGATTTAGCCAATCAGTGTGCGTCAATACGTGTTCGCTGAAGAGAATAAGTTGTGCGGACAAGATACTTTCTTTTGCAAACAAGATATTAAATTGTCCGAACAACTTATTTATCTTGTTCGAAAAACTTTATCAGACTCCCTTATTAGCAGACTCCTATTTATTGCAAAATCCAATCAGGGTGTCTGATTAAGTTGTATGAACAAGATATTTAGTTGTGCCGACAAGATAATAAGTTGTGCGAAAAAAAATATTATCTTGTGTAGACAAGACAATAAGTTATCCAAACAAGATATTATCTTGTGCGGCAAAGATAGCATTTTGTGCAAACAAGATAATTATCTTGTTCGAACAACTTAATTAATAAAACTAGCGTACCCATTCTCGTATTCCAAAGCTTCCTCCTCAGTTTTTTTCAGAAGGCACTACGAAAACACGCCTATTCAAATATATTGAATATTTCACCACCAAAAACTTAAAGTTTTCAGACAAACATTCTGATATTTTTTCATATTTCTGCTCAAAACATAGATTGTAGGTACTCGTTAGAACTGCCTCAGTGAAGCGGTTCTAACGAGTACCCACAATCATGTGTATTTGAGCAGAAATAAGAAAATTAATGTATACCCCTGTAAACCCCAGTTTTACTGCATAGTGGGGTTTAAGGGGGTCAACATTATATAGGTGTGTTTTCATGATGGTTTGCACTTGTCTATCGATGGCTGTGGTCGGGCCCATCGTGGTCCTGCTTGTATTTTTCTTGTGTTTTATTTTCAGATTCCACTGAGCCATTTGCTTTGTTTTATCACAGTTTTTATGATTATGGCCGACGGGTACACGACTTTTATAGAACGTCGCATTAACGTCAGTACAACATTATGACATTTCATCGACATTAATGCGACGTTGTATAATCGGCATGAGCCCGCTGGATGAACTTGAATCTGATATTACACTGATGAGGTAGAAGATACCTGTGCGGGTCGAAAACATATGTTTGTACTTTGGAGCTGCATCAGAATCAAGAGTGACGTCGCGCGAGTCATCACGAAAACATGCCTATATAATTTTGACCCCCTTAAACCCCACTTTTATATAGTAAAACTGGGTTTACAGGGGTATACATTATTGTTTTCATTTCTGCTAAAAAACATAGATTGTGGGTATCCGATCGAGGCAGTTCTAACGAGTACCAACAATTTATGTTTTGAGCAGAAATATGAAAAAAATTTTTTAGTCTGAAAGTTTTCATTTTTTTTTGGTGGTAAAACTTTCAGTATATTTGAATAGCCATGTTTCTGTAATGAAAGTTGGTTTAAGCACCTCCTCATAAGTTTTTCTACTAGCCGTCCCAAAGCGGTTCCTCTGTCCCAGTTCCTGTGTCAGCGGTTTTATATGACATGGCTGTTTTGTCATTGTGTGTTCCCAGTCTCTGCTTTGGTGTCTCTGGAGGGTTGTCCTTCGTGATTGTGGCATTTATTGGGTATCTTGACGTCTCTTATTCCGTGTATCCGCTCAGTACGAAATCAGTTCATACTTACGTCAACTCATACTTAAGTCAATTCATTTTGGTCAACTCGTACTAATGTTTCGGTCAACTCGCATTCATTAGTATTTTCTTCGGTCAGTTCGTCCTCATTCGGGCAGTCAACTCGTACACATCTTGGTCAATTCGTTTTTATTTTGGTCAGTTCATTCTCTCAACTAAATTCGATTAATTTCGAAGGAAATAAAGAAAAATAAGAAGTAAAGAAAAAAAGCTTTCAAATATGACAGATAAGAAACATTAACTGATAGATCCGAGCAAAGTCATATTTTAGATTTTAAAGAAAAAAACTTCAAAATATAACAGAAAAAAAAGCAACGTTAAATTAGAATAAACCAGCATGCAGTTATTTTCATTACTTACCAATTAAATTCGTTATCCTTTGAATGTTTTATATAATAATTATATACATAAAATGTAAATAGATAGATAGATACTAATGTTTTATTTGCATTAAAGATACAAAATGGTTTTCGCCAAATATGAAAATAGTATAGATACCCGATGTGTGTTCTTGTGAAGTGTACACACACACACACACACACACACACACACTGTCTGTCTTGGTCTCTGTCTCTCCCTCTCTCTCTCTCTTCAACAAATGATAGAATAGTGTACAATAAAGATTGGTGTGCTTATTTTCAACACAATTACACCCTACATATTGAAAATGAAAGTTTTCTTGTCGCCAATAATTCTGCAAAACAAGACCGAATAAGTTAAATAAGTTTGAAACGCTCTAAATATTGGTTCTTAATGGCGTTAACTACATCTGCCTAAAGTTTAAAATCTCAACAAGTCATGGCTTTAACATACATGTAGAGGGGTTTTCAAATATTGCATCCAATCTATTTCTATCTACTGCGACACGTACTCACGAACATTCTAGGCAGGTCTGCACAGGGTCTGTTACTGAAAGGCAATAAATGAGTCGGTTTGTTTGCGTTTCTTTTTCGATGGTCAATATATGATTTCGAAAACGGAGGTCCCAAAATGAGAAGGAATTGACCGGAACCATGAGCACGAGTTGTCCGAAAGATGGGGACGAACTGACCAAATGAGTACAGACTGATCAAATCGATGGGTAAGAACTGACCAAAATGAGAACGAATTGATTTAAGTACGAGCTGACTGGGAGAGCCGTCCGTCCTACACAGCGATAACTATCAAAGTCCTCTGGATTAAGTCATGAAACATTTCAGATCTTGGAAAATTAAAAAAAAGTAAATAAATAAAATGTCGTCTGCTTATTTTTCCCAGCATGCAAAACGTTATTTTATTTTATTTTTATTTATACAATACTTTAAGAGGATGGTGCTTTTAGCTACAATAGCTAGTCCACTTTGCGGCCCTCTGGAAATATTTTTGGCCTATATATACACAAAAACATAAAACAAATCTCTACATACAGTGTTTCCTAGATTTAAAAGTTTAAAGTAAGATCCTGATCTGCAAGATAAAATAGCTTGCTTGACGGGTTAAGGACTCTTGAACGAATATTCATATCTTTGAAATATCACTTTCAATTGATTTAAAGTATCTAGTTTTGTGTATTTCAATGTTGTTTTAAAATGTTTATAGTCTGTGCATGTTAGTTCGGTTTGAGTATTTTATGTAACAGTCATGTTAACCCATTTATGTCGAGTGGTCTCTTTTACCTAAATTATTTGGAAAGTTCCATTTCCAACACAAAGGGTATCTGTGTACGTTTTATTATGACAATGTTTTATAGAAATGCCTGTATTTAATGCAAGTGATGTCGATTTAGATCAGACGTCGCATTTGATGGGTCTGATCTGGGTCTGCACGTTTTGCTGATGTCCCTTTTATGGGACACTAGGCATAAATGGATTTTTAAGAAACAGCATGGAATATAATGCCACATATGAAACACTGTGACATGTATTTGGTACAAATAATAACAGGAAGTAAACAACGTAACCATAGCAATCAAAACGTTTACTAACTGAAGAATCAATATAATGTACATACTCGTCTTATTAGTCTTTAATGATTTGTCAAGTTTGATATATATCGCAGTTCTCATATTTTTCGTGCCACATTTGAGCACACAGACGGACAGACAGATGATATACGGCCCAATTAGCACCCTGGTAAAATATATATCGGACCGTTATCGGCCCGAAAGGTTTAAATTCTGACTAGATTACAATGATTTTTGTCTGTGCATTTAGTATATGACCGAAGACCCGTACCGGATGTGATTCTTATACTGCAGTCAACCCTCTTTATACCGATAATTGTTACAACGACACAAATCGCTGTAGTGATAATTTGACCGGCATGAAACCTTTGCTAAGAGGTGACAGTTATCAGAAATTATCAAGAACATTGTATTAATACATCAAGAAAAATATGTTTAGAGTATTTGTTAGAATCGCCTCACCGAGGCAATTCTAGGAAATACCTAAAACTATATTCCATAAGGAAATAAGAATAAAGCACGATCTTTCTTTCATATCATTCTGCTCATTTAGGATTCTTTAACAATGGCAAATTCGCCGGCCTCCGTGGCTCAGTTGGATGCGCCGTCCGACTGGAGACCAGGAGGTCGCGGGTTCAACCCACGCCGAGGTCGGCAACATTCTTTTGTGGAGATTGATCATGAAATATTTCCTATGGTCTTTCTCTTCCTTCCACTGATTCAAAAAGGGCAGTTGTCAGTTTCTGGCGAAAGAATGTGCACAATACTGGTTAACCGCTTAGAGGACTATGTCTGCCCAGTAAACGTGTGGTTAGGTAAACTGGCCGCGCTCGACATGACCCCATTGAGTTGACTGGGCCGTAAAACCTCAACACAAACAAACAATGGCAAATTCATCAGACAATATCTTTGGGGACATTTACTATCGTTCTAACGAGAGTAACTGTACGTCCTTTAGAGCACAATAAGGAAGTTTTTAAATGAATATACTCGATAAGTTTTTCGTCATTTTTACAAAGAAGACAACTTTAATTTTTAACTTTTCAAATACTCGCCAAATGTTGACAATTCTTTTTGTTAAGAAGAGGAACTATATAAAACTTGCATGCTTCTGTTCTGAATAAATGTGCAGTTTAAACGAACTTTAATTTTGCGACTTTCAATTTTGCATATACCTCTTCAGAAAAGGAGTCATCCCACGGGAGCAATTTCGGTTCCTTTACAGTAGCTCTATTTTCAGAAGGCGCCGCATAGGACGTAAGGCGCCGCATACGTCCTAAGGTAGATAAATGTGATGGGGGGCGGGGGTGGGGGGGGGGGGGAGGGGGGCGGGGGTCGGAGGGGGGGGTGTTGGGAAGGGCGGGGAAATTCTTTTTCACGTGAGATAAAACTATCTATTTTTTGTTTTTTGTTTTTTTTACTCTCGTCTGAAAGAAGGTCTACTCTAACAGGAATGAACCTTCTCCTTGCTGTTACTGTTGTTGTTATGCAGATTTTAACCCTTATCATGCTGAATAAATCAAGATGCCACGCCCACTTTAATTTCCAGCCAATCAGATTACTTGATCCGGGTTTTTGATAGAAATTCTCATATTTAATGACAAACAGTGCAGGTCCAGATCAGTTGGCTTCTTCAGATGGCTTCTTCAGAAGCCAACTGATCTGGATCTACACTGTTTGCTAAGACAGAGCATGCTAAGAGAAGGGTTAAATGCTAGCAGACACACATGGCACATGGAGGTAGCGGCAAATGCGTCATAAGCATACATTTCTACAGCCTTGCTTTCATGGATCACCTACGGATACTTCCCAGTCAGCATTCTACGTAAATCTATATCGGGCCGTCATCGGCCCTAGCTGACGGGCCGATGACGGCCCGATGTAGATTTACGTAGAATGCTAGCTGGGTTGGTACCGCCGGCTGTCACCAAGTATCTCCCTGTCCACTTTATACTCAACCAGGGCACTTCGACTATGAGCTATTGTACAAATGGTCTAAAAACATTTTTCGACCCGAGCGAGATTCGAACACACAATCTTCCGCTCGCAAGTCGAGAGTAACTACACAATGAAATATTTGATATTGTAATATTTAGATACTTTATATACTTTAGATAATGTATCATGTACATGATTATCATATATTAGGTAAGATATAAGTATTAAGCATAAATCTAAATTACCTTTTCTGCCGTATGCTTGGTAAAATATCCACAGTGTATCTTAAGTTTGCCACTTGTATATTATTGATAACAATATTGAAACTAGTTATTATAACAAGGCGAAATATGACATAGTTTTGTTAAACATAATTATTAGTAACAATATTTTCCTTCTTTTCAAATACTTTCACAGCATGATGAGCCAGGCAAGAAGAAAAGGGACCTTTAAAGGGAATGTATACATTTTCAAGAGAGACAGCTCTTTCAACATTTTTGCTTCTTTCTGAAAAGGGTCTTCTGTAAAGGGAAAAGAAATGCGCCCTTTCTGAAAAGGATTCTAAGTCTAAAAGGAAATAATTACATCTTTCTGAAGAAAAACGGTCTACTCTCAAAGGAAAGAATTTGCTCCCCCATGGGAGCAAATTCTCTCCTTTTAGAGGAGACCCCTTTTCAGCAGGAGATTAGTGAGCATGAAGCCGGACAGGAAGTCACAAAGTTTACTTCCCTTGTTAAAAAATGTAGAAAATCTGTCATGTTTATCCAGCCTTCTTAAGCCATATGCGGGCAATGAAAACCTGGACCAGACTGCTCATTATGAAAACATACTATTCAAATATGCTGAAAATTTTACCACCAAAAAATGAAAATTTTCAGAAAAAAAAAAATCTGATATTTTTCATATTTCTACTCAAAACATAGATTGTGGGTACTCGTTAGACCGCCTCGTCATTATGGGTACTCGTTAGAATCGCCTCGAGGCGGTTCTAACGAGTACCCACAATCTATGTTTGTTTAGCAGAAATAAGAAAAATAATGTATACTCCTCTAAACCCCAGTTTTACCATTTAAAAGTGGGGTTTAAGGGGGTCAAAATTGTATAGGCATGTTTTCATGATGTAGTTTGCAGAATCTGAGC
This sequence comes from Anodontia alba, assembly GCA_964016985.1. NCBI lineage: Eukaryota > Metazoa > Mollusca > Bivalvia > Lucinida > Lucinidae > Anodontia > Anodontia alba. The sequence goes on along the minus strand of OZ024830.1, from coordinate 11,106,542 downwards.
AGAATCTTCATAGTCCGCTCACATAATCAGAAAAAGAATACTATATTTGCGAACAGAGAATGCCCTGATCTGACGGGCACCTGGAGGTGTGAATGTACACGCTGATCTGGCGGTTGTTGTTTGTATTATAGGATAAGGGCCTTTTTCTTATGTGCTGAGGCGTATGTATCGTCAAAGTAAATAATAGGTGATCTGGACTATCGATAATTTGTCAATAATTTGTGTAAAATAAGAGAAGATGATTCGTAGAGATTAGTTTTGTTAGTAATTATTGGAAAAGTTTGAAGTGCGAGAACAATGTCAGCGGGGAAAGGTCATTCGGGCCGCAACATCAGAAAACGTACCTCAGCACATGTTCACTCATCGAAGATTAAGATCAGCCTGTGCATTTGCACAGTCTTATCAGAACTTTGGATAGCCAAGGGTGCAAAATTTATTTATGCGGACAACAAAGCCTTTGATCAGACTGCGCAGATGAGCAGGCTGATTTGAGTCTTCGCTGGACGCACATATCAGACGGTTTCCTCACGTTCTGGCTCATTCAAGTATGGATAGCTCCATTATACGAGAAGGGATCTATGTTCTTCACAAAAACATATAATTTTCACCCCCTTAAACCCCATTTTTATATAGTAAAACTGGGGTTAACAAGGATATAAATTATGTTTCTTATTTCTGCTCAAAAAACATAGAATGTGGGTACTCATTAGAATCGCCTCACAGAGGCGATTCTAACGAGTACCCACAATCTATGTAATGAGCAGAAATATGAAAAATATCAGAGGTTTTTTTTTATCTGAAAATTTTCAGTTTTTGGAGGTGAAATTTTCCATATATTTGAATTGGCGTGTTTTAGCAATGAATCTGCAAATGTACGTACAGTCTATTCAAGATGTTTTTCTTCTACAGTATTCAATGATTCTGCAAGCAAAAAGCATAGGTCCAGATCAAACTGCGCCGGTACATAGGCTTGTCAGGGTTTTTGCTGTCAACGTCTGCCCTTAAGACACGTTTTCCTACCATCACGAAAAACATAATTTTGACGCCCTTAAACCCCTCTTTTATATAGTAAAATTGGGGTTTACAGGGGTAATCATTATTTTTCTTATTTTTGCTCAAAAACATAAATTGTGGGTACTCGGTAGAACCGCCTCGGTACACGGTAGAACCGCCTCGGCGAGGCGGTTCTAACGAGTACCTACAATCTATTTTTTGAGCAGGATAATGAAAAATATCAGAATTTCTATCCGACAACTTTCACTCTTTGGTGGTGAAATTTTCGATATATTTGAATAGGCGTTTTTTCGTAATGCGGTTCGAGTTTAAATAGACCCACTGGTACGTAAGGTCAGGGTGTCAGGTTGAAAGGCGTAAAACTTTACTGCTACACGCAAAGCTATACAAACTTTCTAATAAATTATCAAAATACAAATTACGACTTTTGTGTTGGTTAAGTTTATCGAAATAATTATTTGGCTCAAGGAGAAGGTATCAAACAAACGCACGTTCTGTGTTCTACGAAGGTCGTGCAAAAAGTTCTGTCACTAATAGGCTTTCTTGGTCTTATCCCAGGTATATTTTAAAATGCTTCACTGCACTTGAATGGTGTGTTCAATAGCTACCGATACCCGTTTATTTCGTGCAAATTGCTTTCCAACTGACCGAGTTATTTCAAACTGAAATAGATGCAGTCATATACACTGACCAATTTACTTGTTACATTGGAACATGGACCAGAAGACTGAAATTCGTAGCTATATTAAATGCCACATTAGGCTTAATATAGATTCAAAGCAGATATTTAATGAATTGTGTGGTATATATGGACTTCAGACCATTTCAATGCGCACAGTTTTTAGGTGGGTTAAAGCTTTTAAAGCTGGGAAATTTTCTGCTGAAGATGATACCCGTCCTGGAAGGCCTAAAACCTCTGTTACCAAGGCTAACATCGCTGCTGTAAAGATTGTGGTCAAACAGGATGCGCGACTGTCTGTCAAAGATATAGCTAGTTGTACTGGCATATCAGAAGGCAGTGTGCAAACAATTCTGAAAACGTGTTTGGACCTGAGAAAGGTTTGCGCTAGGTGGGTACCTCATTTGCTCACTGACGAGCAAAAGACACAACGCCTTAAATGTGCCCGGGAACTTTTGAAAACATACAAAGGCTGTAATAGTCGGGTTATTTCTAACTTGCTAATAGGTGATGAAACCTGGGTGCACATGTTTGAGCCACAAAGAAGGGCTGATAAGCAGTGGAAGCGAAAAGATCAAAAACGCCCATGTATGCCAAGAGAACCATAAGTTCGAAAAAGATGTTACACAATTTTCTTTAATTCAAGTGGGCCAGTCGTTCAAGTACCTTGTCCATCTGATCATGCAGTCACTGGCCGATTCTACAAGAATCCTGTACTGAAGAAAGTGAAAGAGTTTTACAATAAGAAACGACCAAGCAAAGGATGGTCAGGAGCCCACCTTTTACATGACAACGCCTCCTCTCATAAGTGTGAGGTTGTTAAGTCTTTTTTGGCTTCTGAAAAGGTGAAAGTTTTAAACGATCCACCTTATTCACCTGACCTGAGTCCCTGTGACTTCTTTTTATTTCCAAGGCTTAAGAAAATGCTTTCTGGAAATAAGTATACGTCTAGAAGTTCTCTTGGCAGCGCTATTTATCAGTGTCTCCAACAGATACCAAAAGAAGACTATTTATCTGCTTTTCGCGACTGGGTAAAAAGGTTACAAAAATGTGTTTCAGTAAAGGGGGAATACTTTGAAGGTTTGTAATAAAATATGTTTGATAAAACGTAGCACTGAAGTAATCCGAACCCATTTACAAAACTTTTTGCAGGACCCTCGTATGAACCTTCCGCCAGGTTTTTATCTTTAGGTTTAAGGGAAATTTCGTAAAATATTGCTGTCGGAAGGGAGAAATAAACATGAAAAAAAAAATAATAATAAATAAAAAAGCTTGGGCCGATCAAGCCAAAAAATTTTTTTCAATCAGGAATACATGTAAAAATGCAAACTTTCAGCCCCAACTTTAAAGGATAGGCACATAAAATGAAAATACAATCGAAATGCAAATATTTTTTCGGAGGGGCTAAAATCATAGGGTAGGCTCTCACGTAAGTCTAATTATAATAATAATAATAACAATAATAATAAATAATAATAATCATAATAATAATCTGGCCTCATAATGATTTTGCTGTCCTTAAAACCTTACAACAGTGTTGGACAACTCTCTAACTGTGCTTACGCGACCAGCATCCGGACTTACCCTATATTATTTGAAGTATTCGTACTGACAGGCCTGAGACAGTTCAAGTTCAAAAGCTTATTCACTTAAGCAGGCGTCTGATCAGGCTCTACACTCTTTGCCACTCGTCCACCAAAGTTTTTATTAACCTTTACTGTTCTCTGGGCAAATTGCGCAGACGGCAAAATGATATATTTTTCTTATTTACTCCAGAAAATAGTGCATTGGAGGCAATTTGCATGAAATGTCAAATCCTGTTTCCTTGGAAACATATTTAAAAATGTCATCTGCGTCAAACTGGACCCGTTCAGATTTTAGGAGAAGTATACTAACATTTAAGTAGTACAGGATGGCCATTTCTTACTCATTTACCACTCTTTAGACTAATCCAGCAGACGACGAATTGGTGTTTTTTTTTTCTTCTAATTTTTCCAAGAAAATAAGCTTTGACATTTAATGCCATTTGCATGAAATGTTAAAGCATAGTTTCTAAAAGAAAATCAGAGAAATATTTCAAAATGTCGTCTGCTAAAATTTTTACATCACGAAATCATACCTATATAATATTGATCCCCTTAAACCCCACTTTTATATAGCAAAACTGGGGTTTACAGGGGTATACATTAAATTCAGAATTTTTTATCTGAAAACTTTCATTTTTTGGTGGTGAATTTTTCAATATATTTGAATAGGCATGTTTTTGTTATGACCAGCATGTCAAGTTTTAAGGAGTAAAGGTGTCCGAATACTTTAAACAAATCAAAGCGCTGATAGTGCTGATGAGGTGGTTGCCTGAACTCTTGAACTATTTGGGATATACTTTGAAATTAAAAAAAAAGTAAAGCATAACAAATACTCGATAGCGCCTTTTTCTGCCCTTTTTCTGTGGTTAGTAGAACCACCGCTAGGTTTCTTTTTCAGAGATGACTATATAGCACAGGATTTGCGCCTAATTCTGGTGGTCTCTCACAGTTTTATGGGCTGGATTGGATAGTACTCCAGCGAAAAAAAGAAGATTCCCGCAATACAAAATGCGTGCTGCGCAATTTTCATTTTCCGGACCTTAAAGTATTATGGAAGTTTTTGCAATCATTTTTCTATGACATGAAAGAAAGGCATCAAATTTACTGAAAAAAAAAGTTCAATGTTATCATTCGTCATATCAGTGCTTGGATCAGTTGCTTACATGTTACAAAGGCTATACAAAGGAAACTATGGTGGCATATAAATGACATCTAAATATTGAGATACTATGTCGACCTTTTGCTTTTATGTCGACTTAAAATGTATGACCTGATGCTATATCGACTTCCGGTGACAATGGTTATCGGGACGATTTGACGTATTAAGTTTAGGGCTTAATATAGTGCTTGATAGCATATAGATATTATATAATTATCGTTTCTTGTAAACAACTCTGCGATGGCAATAAGACTGGTGCTGCCTGTGTGATTTTGGTCAAAAAATAAACCTTCACGACTACAAAAACGTATCTCAACGCTAACTGGCAAATCATGACATGTAAAAGAACCGGAAGTCGAGATGATAAAAAATAATAGAAAATAAGTCGTCATACAATGTTAACACGCTTTGTTTTCTTGAAGGCAGCTTAGAGCAATATTACGACCTGCAGACGCGATAACCATTATCAACGGAAGTCGATATAGCATCAAGTCATACATTGTAAGTCGACATAAAAGCAGAAGAAGTCGACTTAGTATGTCAAAATTTTAGATGTCAGTTATATGCCACCGTAGGAAACAACTCGGTTTATACGTTACCATTCCATACAAGGGAATCAGCTCAAACACAACCACAAGATAGCAGCATTCGCGCCAAGACAAGTTAATTCTTCGGCGCTTTGTTCTGAGCATACTTATTTTACAGTTATGTTGGTAGGAAATGCCTTCATATTTAATAGGGTGAATTTGGGATGTTACTTGAATAAACAATGAAAAGTTTTGTGTTTGTCTTGTTTATTCTGTCCTTCATTTTTTTTACTTAGCTAACATTCTAGTCACCTTTCGTATATTCCTATATTGCATTCCTATATGCCTTTCTGGGAAGTCCTTTGACCTGTTGCACCATTTAATAATGCCTGTACCGTTATATGGCCTTTCTTTGCACTTATATGCGTGCTCTGCGGCTATGGTTCAGCGCATTCGCCATTTCCATTGCATGTAGTAAAGTTGTATGTCATAGGTCGAGTTTAGTTAGATGGAATAAATTTAAACAGTCTTTACTGTTGTTTTATATTCTATTCTTATTAAATATGGAAATTATTAATATATTTTCAGGTAAGCATATTTCTGTAATATTCTATATCACTCAGTTAGTGTTCAATTGTGATATGGAAAGGTGATTACTTAGTTTTATTTAGAGAAATGCAAATGTTTTATTGAATCTCGAAGCTGCATGGTAATGGAGTTTTCTCCTAGGTTATCCAGTCACTTATGTCAGTATTTATTAATTAAAATGTTTCTTATCCATGAATGTTCATTACTTTAATATGTATGGTTCAGCGCATGCGCCATTTTCATTGTATGTAGTAAAGTTGTATACTCTACTATTTTGTGCATGAGTATTAAATACGGAAATATTAATATATTTTCAGCCATCCATGTCACTGCTGAATGATGTCACCAATTAAATATTTTAAATCGTCTGCTGTGTTTGGTCATTTGTAATAACTACCAGTGAAGAACCCTAGTCGGTCACATTTGGCGCCCACCGTAAATAATCCACATGTGTGCATAAAACTCCTTGAGTCTCATTTCAAGTAAATATCGCTCCTAGAAATTCAGGGACGAATTTGAAGTTGGAGGGGGAGAATGTCATCGGGTATAGGTATCTAACACACTTCTACTACCTTGCGATACAAGCCGGCTTTTATACCGACGTGGTAGAGTGTAAGACTTTGTCCAGCGGACCGGGTTCGATCCCCGGTCAGGAAAAAATGTTATTTCCATTTTTTCACCTGTTAAACATATACTATAAATATATTATTCTGTTAATAATCGAAGAAAGTGAGCATTTAAGGACTATTTTGTTATTGTTTGCACGTTCTGAAGCAGAACTTAGGCAAACTGCTGTAACGGTACGAAATGGGTTGCTACAAAACGTCCTGCCCACATAACCGAGAAATATAGGTCAATTTGAGTACATTTCATTAGGGCACTAGATATGTGGAAAGAAAAGAAGACACTCAGAATAGTTAGGTGAGTAATAGCCTCACCAATTGTGGGGTTGACCCTCCCAACCTCCACTTTGTGTGCCATTTGGGGAGCTCCCCTCTATTTCCTAAGATCATCTCTGCTTGTTACTCAACGCAGTAAATTTGACATGGGTTTTACTGGAGCATTTATACTCAGGCACCGATACTATACTCAATATCATTAAAATCCCATTTCTTTAAAAGACTAACGTTTTTTTCGGTTTTGTTTATTTCTTCGCTGTTTAAATGCAGAATTTAGCATTATCAGCGTTAGCAGGGAACTATTTTGGGGGCGATTTTATGTACTTATTAGGTAGGTCGCACAAGCTAAACGGATTGTCGAAATGTGGTATGTTTAATCTGGTGGCGGTAAAAGGTAGATCCTAGAAACGCTCTCAATAAGATATTAGTTGGAACATTTTCTCAGGAAGTCAATGTATTTGCAGTAAGCCGCACCATGTGAAAACAAATATTTTCGGAGCAGATAAGGACAGTGACGTCCCAGATCTGCATTCATATCGACTGAGTCTGGACACGGTATTCGTTTTCCGTTGCCACAGACATTGGGTATATTATAATATATGGGCGTGCAACAAAAATATAAGGGAAGATACCCAGGAAATACCACAAGGCACCAAAAGAAAGAGACATGAAGAAAAAATAAAAATAAACGCCACATAAGAAACAACCGATGCACGAACAAAGAAAAACTGTAACAAAAGAACCGCCTTACAACAATCAGTAAGAAAACTGCTCTGTGTGTGTGTGAGGGGTGGGGGGGGGTGGGAAGTGGGGGGGGGGGGGGGGGGGGGGGGAGGGGGAGCTGCGCTGTGGGGACTTAAGCCAGTTTTACTCACAAAAAACCTCACTACAAACAGAAAGAAAACAGAAAGCATCGTGTGCAGCCATTGAAGAAAACGTTAGCATCACCAGAAGAAAACAGAAAGCATAGAGTGCAATCGTTGAAGATGCTAGCATCACCAGAAGAAAAACAGAAAGAATGACGTGCAGCCATTGAAAAAAATGCTAGCATCACAACAAGAAAACAGAAAGCATAGAGTGCAGCCATTGAAGAAGATGCTAGCACAACAATAAGAGAACAGAAAACATAACATGCTGAAATTTAAGAAGATGTATTATCACCAGAAGAAAACAGAAAGCGTAGTGTGCAGCCATTGAGGAAAATTGTAACATCATAACAAGAAATCTGAAAGCATAGCGCGCAGCATTTGAAGAAGATGCTAGCATCACAACAAGAAAACAGAAACCATAGCGTGCAACAATTGAAAAAGATGCTAGCATCACAACAAGAAAACAGAAAGAAAAACATGCAGCCGTTTAAGAAAATGCTAGAAAACAGAAAGCATAGTTTGCAGCCACTGAAATTTCTAGCATCACAACAAGAATACAAAAAGCAGAGCGTACAGCTATTGAAGAAGATGCTAGCATCACAGCAAGAAAGCATAGCGTGCAGCAATTGAAGATGTAAGCGTGCAGCCATTGAAGAAGATGCTAGCATCACAACAAGAAAATAGAAAGCAGAGCGTGCAGCCAGTGAAGAAGATGCTAGCATCAAAACAAGAGAACTGAAAGCATAGCGTGCCGCAATTGAAGCAGATGCTAGCATCACAGCAACAGAACAGAAAACATAGCGTGCAGCAATAGAAGATGCAAGCATAACAACCAGAAAACATAGCATACAGCCAATGAAGAAGATGCTAGCATCACAACAAGAAAACAGAAAGCATAGCGTGCAACCATTGAAGAAGCTGCTAGCGTGGAGCCATTGAAGAAGATGCTAGCACCACAACAAGAAAACAGAAAGCATAGCGTGGAGCCATTGAAGAAGTTGCTAGCATCAAAACAAGAGAACTGAAAGCATAGCGTGCCGCAATTGAAGCAGATGCTAGCATCACAACAAGAAAACAGAAAGCATAGCGTGCAGCCATTGAAGAAGATACTAGCATCACAACAAGAAAACAGAAAGCATAGCGTGCCGCAATTGAAGCAGATGCTAGCATCACAACAAGAAAACGGAAAGCATAGCGTGTCGCAATTGAAGCAGATGCTAGCATCACAACAAGAAAACAGAAAGCATAGCGTGCAGCCATTGAAGAAGCTGCTAGCGTGCAGCCATTGAAGAAGATGCTAGCATCACAACAAGAAACAGAACGCATAGCGTGCAGCCATTGAAGAAGATGCTAGCATCACAACAAGAGAACTGAAAGCATAGCGTGACGCAATTGAAGAAGTTGCTAGCACGCAGCCACTGAAGAAGGTGCTAGCGTGCAGCCATTGAAGAAGATGCTAGCGTGCAGCCATTGAAGAAGATGCTAGCGTGCAGCCATTGAAGAAGATGCTAGCGTGCAGCCATTGAAGAAGATGCTAGCATCTCAACAAGAAAACAGAACGCATAGTGTGCAGCCATTGAAGAAGTTGCTAGCACGCAGCCATTGATGAAGCTGCTAGCGTGCAGCCATTGAAGGAGATGCTAGCATCAGAAAAAGAAAACAGAACGCATAGCGTGCAGCCGTCGAAGTTGATGCTAGCGTGCAGCCATTGAAGAAAATGCTAGCATCACCAGAAGAAAACAGACATCATTGCATGCAACAATTGAAGAAGACGCTAGCATCACCAGAAGAAAACAGAAACCATAGCGTGCAGCCATTGAAGAAGATGCTAGCATCACAAAAAAACAAAAAAAAAAAAAAAAAAAAAAAAAAAAAAAGCATCGCGGGCAGCCATTGAAGAAAATACTAGCATCACAACAAGAGAACAAAGCATAGCGTGCATAGCGTGCAGCCATTGAAGAAAATGCTAGCATCACAAGAAGTAAACACATAAAACCAAGTGGTCAGTCGTGATGCAAGTGACCACAACGCTAGAATTACAACAAAACGGTCGGCATCAGTAGGACCTGAGAATGTCAATATGCACGGGCTCATCAGTTCTTTTGCCGTTTTGCATGTTGCCGTCATCGAATGGCTTACATGACTGGGTTTACTACGTAATTCCTTCATAATTTCTGAGTTCCCGTACCCTCTCCCGCGCCCGATTCCCTAGTCTCTATTATATAAAGTGTAAAAATTGCGGACTTGCCTTAATTCGTGAATATATGCAACAACTCTTTTTAAAGTTATGCTTAAGAATTCAGCATTAATTTAAGATTTTTTGGTTTAGTCCGCCGTCCACTATAAAGGAGTTGAGCACATTCGGGGCCGGATCAAAGCTTTCAAACTCTCTCTCTCTCTCTCTGTGGTGTGTATGTTTTGATCAAATTACCATACATACTTACTCAATCTTTTGGACTTACAGACCTGAGACCTTTAAACCGAGATCAGCCTGATTGGGAACTATACTGTTTGCCATTCAATTTAGACACGTTCACATCATAACATAAATGGACTTGGTGAAATGTTTGAAGTATAAAGTAAAGAGTAAGGTGACCGAATATTTATGAGGGTAAATACGGTATAAAAATTTTATCGACTTCAAACTTTTTGAGAATTAAACTTTGAGTCAAACGGGGGTTCGACTGAACCCAATGAACCCCTCTTGATCCGTCCCTTACATTACAGTACAATGGACAGCGTACGAAGTTGAAATGTTAAACTTGATTATTTTGGCTATAAACTAAAGCAATAAGCATTTCATTTTTTCCCTGTAAAATAAGAATTTACCATACATTCAAATTGTCTGAACGAACCGTCAAGCTTTATTTTCTGTGAAAGAAATAGAAATATCAGTAGTTTGCCAAGGGTTAACATATCCTGTACATGTACAATCAACCCTCTTTAAACCGAAACTCGATACAACGACAAAATCGTGAAGAAAATTGGACTGGCATGAAACCTTCGTTCAATAGATGACGGTTAATTCAATTATGCAAGAACATTGTATTTAATACTCCAAGAAACATACGTTTTGAATATTTGTTAGAATCGCCTCAGCTGTATGTGGTCTGAGGAAATAAGAACAAAACAAGAATTTTCTTACATATCATTCTGCTCATTGGGGATTTCTTACCGCAGCAAAGTCATTTTAATGACAACTTCTTTGGGAACAAATGCTATCTTTGTAACGATGGTTTACTGCATAAGGAACGGACCACGTAATGGTGATTTTTCATTACGAAAACACGCATATTCAAATATAATAGAAAATTTCACCTCCAAAAACTGAGAATATTCAGATAATAAAAACTCTGATATTTTTCATATTTCTGCTCAAAACATCGATTGTGGTACTCGTTAGAACCGCCTTGCCGAGGCGGTTCTAACGAGTACCCACAATCTATGTTTTTGAGCAGAAATAAGAAAAATAATGTATACACCTGTAAACTCCAGTTTTACTGTATAAAAGTGGATTTTAAGGGGGTCAAACTTATATAGGCATGTTTTCATGATGGTATATTTTCTTCCAATCTGTACTTGTTTGATTTATTTTATTACTTCCGTGTTTGACCATTCTTTCTGCTTGATTTCAATACTTAACTGCCGGCATTTCATACGTGTTTTCACTGTAAATAGCACTTGGCATATAATTTCGGGCCGTTTCCAAAGACATGATTTGATTAAAATATTCAGATCTAAAGCCAGAAGCAAAAAGGAAATTTTAAATGCACATATGATTAGTGTTTATTTGTAGCAGACTAGAGATTAAAGGGGATAGTTTCACCACAAAGTAAGTAACTCTAACATCGAAATATTTGCTCCACTTCTCACCTGAGGGTGCACGAAGGGCTACGTTTAGAAGAAAGAATTTGATCCCAGAGGTAGCTGGGAACAATTTATTTCTTTGATATTAGTCCATAGGTTTGAAAACTTTCAAGTGTTTGGAAAGCAACTTCCTGTCTGCATTTACTTAAGGACGCCTAACTTTAGAACTTTTCATATGTAAACAATCATTAGGGCAGTACAATTATTCAGTAAATAAAATATGAAAAATAGTTATCTTCCTTTCTGCATCCGTTCGAATTCCAAGATAGGAATATTTAAGTCCAGAAGCTTATAACCCTATTCCACTTTTCGGGTAATTTAGCAGACGACAAATTGATGATATTATTCTTAACTCACCTGAACATTTTTCAAATACATGCTAGTTGTTTTCTGTTGCATTCTATTGCATGTGGCTATAATCTTGGGCAGCTACTGGTGGGTATTGACATTATACCTGCCTGGAGCTGTTTGAGGATATATAACGAGTAATTTAACAACATAAATTACTCGTTATATATCCTCAAACAGCTCATACAGGTATTTTGTTGAGGGTCGGTGCTTTACTTTTTATTTTGCATCTTTACTGATAGAAAATAGCAGAGTCGGGTGTTTGAAACAGGGTCGGTGGGGTTAGCGGTAACACAGCCATTTTTTTACGCCTATGTTTAGTTTTTCCAATGACCTTCCTAAATTAGTTGTAAACTGATATGCAAAGTTAGTACAAACAATAGCAAAAATCAGCTGATAAATGGCGCTAAGTATATAATCCGGAAAAAAGCATTCTAAACGCTTAGCATGCTGGTTTTTAAATTCACATTACGAAAATGTGCCTATTCAAATATATAGACAAATTCTCTTCCAAAAACTAAAAATTCAGATAAAAAGCTCTGATAGTTTTTATATTTCTGCTTAAAACATAGATGCTTTTTTTCAGTAGAAATAAGAAAATAATATATACCACTGTAAACCCCAGTTTTACTATATGAAAGAGGGATTTTAGGGGCTCAATATTATATAGGCATGTTTTCGTGATGAGAGATGACATTTAAAAAAATGTTTGTTGTTTTGTTGTTAGCAGACAATTTGCATAAAATGGGAAATCTTATTTGCTGGGAGAATAAGAAATATATCAGCGGTTTGTTTTTTTGCTGAATTAACCCAGAGAGTGGTAAAGGTTAGTTACAAAATGTCTTTTCGATCCGACTATTGCATTGACTTTTTGATGGCATAATGACATAATAAATCACATGAATTGCTAGATCGATAAACTATATCGCCAATAATAACTGACCTTAACTCGTATTGGTGTCAATTACTTTCTTGGCATAATAAGATAAATTAACGCATTTACGCTTAGAACCCCAAACTAATGGACCTTTGCAAATGCTGCAGACCACCAAACACAGTCTAAGCATGGTCTGCTCTGTGTCTTGATATTAGCAATTCGTGTTAGCGGGGTTCTATATACGACCAGTGATCAATATATTCGAGAAATTTGTGATAAACAATCAATTTACAACAGTCGTAAAACTTCTGTGACTCAAACACCGATGTCTCGTGTCATTTTTTTACCAGATATGGCCATGACAAACACATCTTGGATGCGGGTTTCCGATATTTTTTCTTTTCGCAAAATCGTCAAAAACCTTGTCCCAAGGATGCTTCATATGTAATTTGGGCTCATTGCCGCTTGGAAAGACGTTCATATTTATTACCATATATGGTCATGGTGGCCATCTTGGATACCGGTTCCCGTTTACTTTTCAATAACCTAAAAGAGCTTGTCAAAGGATTCTTACGTAAGCCATTTTAAGTTAAACATACAAGGTAATGGCGCCCATCTCAGTTTCCGCAGTTTGCAATATTTTGTCCAAGGACGCTTTTTGTACAATTGTGGCCCATCAGGCCATTACCTTGTATGGTAAACGATTTCTCGGAAATCGTTTTTGTTTTTTACCATATAAGGTAATGGTGAATTCCGGTTCCAAATATAGTTTAGAAGATCTTGTCCTAATGATCCTTTTTATGTAATTTTAACTCAGTCGGCATTGCAGTTTGGAAGATGCTGAAAGAGTTTACCGTACATGGTAATTGCGTCAACTTGACCATTTCTCACACAAGAAAGAGAGGAAGGCGGGAGAAGCAATGAGAAGACAAAAAATATCAAGAAATGGACAGGTGTGGGGTTCGGAGAACCCTTAGGAGAGCAGAAGACAGGGAAAAGTGGAAAGGCTTTTGCGACATCATACGTGGTGCCCCAACGACCTTCAGCGTTAAAAGACTGAACTGAAGCTGACTAAGAAACGTAAGCAGGTGGCGTTTAGAGATAAAATGTTAATGCTACTACTTCAAATGTATCAGTAATTTGTATTTTGAAAAACAATGTTGTAATGTATTGAGCTGATTTACAGTTTGACATGACAAAGCATAAACGGCTATATTTAACTTAAAAAAATGACTTTTGATTTCAACAGCTGATATATAAAGTCATGTTCAATCAAAATAGCATGTTTACGATCGTATTCTTAATTATATGGTTACAAAATAGAATCTACTTACTAATAATAATATTGAATGAAGTTTTAGAAGTAAGGTGGTCGCACATTACGCACAAGAAGTAGACAAGTAATGTAGATAGGCCTAATGTTTGGAGCTCATAGACATAAACTTTGTTTACTTTGCTTTTGCTTTCTGTAGATCTTTGTTTAAAATTACGGTTGTTTTGTCTCGACAAGAATGTATGTTAAAGTGGGCAGTATTTTCAGACATCAGCTTCTGTTTCAAGTACTAGCGCGTGCCACTGTGCGAACTTAAAGGACATTCTGTATCATATCTATTTGACAAAGTAATAGACTTTCTCCAGATAGCTCACTATTATGAAAACACACCTATTCAAATATATAGAAAATTTCACATCCAACAACTGAAAATTTTCAGATAAAAAACTCTGATATTTTTCATATATCTGCTCAAAACATAGGTCTTGGGTACTCGTTAGAACCGCCTCGTCGAGGCGGTTCTAACGAGTACCCACAATGTATGTTTTTGAGCAGAAATAAGAAAAAATTGTATACCCCTGTGAATCTCTGTTTTACATTGTAAAATGGGGTTAAAGGGAGGTTAAAATTATACAGGCATGTTTTGTGATGCGGTCTTACAAACATGTATATTTTCAAAAATAGAAATAGTATAGAAGATGACCATCAATAGCCACAATCACAGGTTATAGCCTACCAATGACACCAAGAGGAAGAGCAAACATGCCATGACAGACAATACACAGGTCACAGGCCAAAGAAAAGGAAAGAAACCAGCTCTCTCTTCCCCAACAAGGTGATCACAATGCTAGACAGGAGCCACTAAAGTCAACAATCAGACAAAGAAAAGGACAAAACATGAAAAAAAAAGCCCCATAGCGAACAGCCACAAGGCCTCACAAAGAACAACCAACACCATAACCAGCGAACCATTATGAAAACACCCCTATTCAAATATATTGAAAATTTCACCACCAAAAATAACTGAAAGTTTGAAGATAAAATTTCTGATATTTTTCATATTTCTGCTCAAAACTAGATTGTGGGTACTCGTTAGAACCGCATCGCTGAGGCGGTTCTAAGAGTACCGACAATCTATGTTTTTTAGCAGAAGTAAGAAAAATAATGTATATCCCTGTAAACCCCAGTTTTAAATATAAAAGTGGGGTTTAAGGGGGTCAAAATTATATAGGTATGTTTTCGTGATTGATCAATAGTTGAAACCATCAGGGGCGTGGGGTGGTGAGGTTAAATCGATTTTACTGGTACCACAAATTCACCCTAGATTTAAAAATTGTAAACATCAGTGTTTTCACAGGACGCACTTTGGATAGGCAATGCTGCAAAATCTCTACATGCGGATAAAAAAGACTCTAAACAAATTGCGCGGATGGTTAAGGCTCTATTTGACAAGCGGCCTTATTTTATTTTGTTAGTGTCAGTAAATATTTTCAGGGCATATTTTCAATTCGAAACGTTGCATATAAAAAAAGACTGGACATCAAATGGCATGTTTGAATTCTTACTCATATCACCGAAAATAGTTCTGAGGATGTAAGACAACTGCGAAGGTGCGCTGCAGTTTTCCACATAGTTTTTGTAAGTTGATTGCATAGGTCTTGACGGGACTACGTTGTTCAAGGTAATCGTTATCTGCATTGCTTTGATAATCTTCTTTCTCACAGTACGATCCTTTTCTAACGACGTAATACACTACTGTGCACGCACTATTGTCGTCTTAACAAGTCATCTAATTAATTGTTAATTTAAATATTTATTTGCCCAAAGCAGTGCTTTTTGTTTTAACACAATTAGTATGTAGAGTTCAGTGTGAATGTTGATTGTTCACTTGTTAACTGCTCTTATAGGAGCATTGATTTACATTCATAACACTGTGATATGAATCAATATCTGAGCCACAACGTGAGAAAACGTACCTGCTCATATGTGCGCTCAACGAAGACTCAAATCAGCCTGCGCATGCGCGCAGGCTGATTAGTCATCGTTGTCCGCATGAAGAAATGTTGTATTCTTGTTTATCCAAAATGCGCCTAATGAAGGTTCGGACTACGCGAATGCGCAGGCTGATCTGAATCTTCGCTGGGCGTAAATGTCTGAAGGTATGCTTCTTGACGTTGCGGCACATAAGAGTGTGGAAATGGAGAAATGTACCTTGTGGCAATAACAATACTGCAGATGTATATTATCCTGCGTATCTGAGCAGTCCTATCCCGCCCAGCACCGTTAGTTATGTAGTTCTGTCAGGACTAATATATCAAGCCTTTGAAGGAACCAGATGTTCATTAGACTGCGTTCATGCGCAAGCGACTGGCTTTTTTTCACTTTGCAGTTGGTATCATTTTGCTAGACAAGCCGTATATGGTTTTGTAATTGTTTCCAAAAGATGTTTGACATATTAAATTTGCAAATGAAATATGCAAATTGTTTTATGATGGTTTAGACGTTAACACTGGACTGGAGATTAATTCAACACGAACATTTGTGTACGTATTTTTTTTTATTCTTAGGATTGCAGGCTGCCGATAAGTGAAGATAAATTTAACCTTTACCATTCTCTGGGATAATTTGGCAGACAACAATTTGACCATATTTGTTCTGATTTTTCTCTTTGGATACAGCTTCCATGAAAGTCAAAGCATGTTTTCTTCGATCTTCATGCAAATTTTTGCATGGATATTTTGTCCCAGAAAATACGCTTAACATTTCATGCAAATTGTCTCCATTGGCAACAGTGCAAGAAATTTCAAAGCCGGTTTTCCTTGATATTTCATGCAATTTTAGCATAGAATGTCAAAACCTATTTTCAAGTAAAAATAAGAAAAATGTTCCAAAGTGTCATCTGCTGAATTTATTTACCCAGCATGCAGAACGTCAGTCACAAAATATATAAATATATTGCAATATGCAATCAAGGACCTTAGTGGTTATACCGAAATGAGGACTCCGATTAGACTGCCTATCCACACAGTCTGATGAGGGCTTTTATGAACCATACATAAATACTCGGCTGCAAAACGTCTCTCCGTACTTCACTATGGCTTTTCATGCATTAACATTCACCAGGTCCCGTGGGGGGTGTTGAAAACCGAGGCTGAAGGCCGCGGTTTTCAACACCTCCCAAGGGACCTGGCGAATGTTAATGGATTGAAAAACCATGTTCGGTCGCTATTATTGTATAAAAACTGAAAACATTTGCTACATTTCGCGTTATTTCTTGCACTATTTTGTTTCGCCTTTTCACCGATGTCTCGCGAATGTAATTTCCACTGACTATGCTCGTTCTAGGGCAAGGCAGTACACATCTCGTAAGGGCAGCAAACCTGTGGCCCGGTACGATCATATTGAAAGTTGCGTAGCCGTGCTTTAACAGCGCGTGAATTGCCTTGTTAATACACGGCTTTTCGCCGGTTAATGCACGGCTGTTGATTACGTGCGGCACTGCTTTTTATGCAATAATATAGTGTAGTCTATATCTTTTCATCCCTTGTGATCATTAAGCCCATTCCAGGATTTTTGTTGAAAATGTGTATGAGGGTAATCATGAGGCCTAATGGGCCAATAGTCTGACCCCACCAAAAACACTTGACATTTCAGTTGTTTTCATTTTTTTTGAGTGCATTCATTACACTCAAGATTGATTTATATTTATATGTTTACGCTGTTAAACAGCAAATGTCCTTTTAAACTGAACGGATACACAGACTTATCCGAACTATTGCTGCTTACCTGTACTGAGCTGTCATGTTGGAAGTGGAAAGTAAGTGAATACGAGGATAAAAGGTCAAACAAAAGAATGAGAATGAACTAAAGAAACAACAGACAGCGGAGGATATGAGCAAAACTGGTAATTCTTAAAACGTTAGTCTTTTAGATTTATAATATGAAATGCGATTAAGATTTACAAAGTAGTTATCAGTTCATGCTAAGAAAGCATTCTACTTAAAGGCCCGACAGGATTCCTACCAGGCCGATAGCATTCCGATAAAGACTTAAGCAGAATGCTAAATGGGATGGATCAGTCCATTTAGCAATACGAATATAATTCATTACGAAAACACGCCTATTCAAATAAACTGAAAAAATTTTGATAAATCATTCTGATATTTTTCATATTCCTGTTCAAAACATAGATTGTGGTTACTCGTTAGAACCGCCTCGACGTGGCGGTTCTAACGAGTACCCACAGTCTATGGTTTTGAGCAGAAATAAGATAAATAATATATAGACCCCTGTAAACTCCACTGTTACCATATAAAAGTGGGTATTAAGGGGGTCAAAATTATATAGGCATGTTATCGTGATGTTTAGATCAAGTCTACAAGCCTAAACGGTTATAAATGATATTTAAAGTGACCGTATTTGTGTAGGTGTCGAACTTCTACAGGGTTGTCGTAAATGACCTAGTAATGAGAAAATATCAGATGAAAAAAGTATAGGTGAAGATATCTAGAGCATGCCACAGTCACGCAGCACAGTTTGTCCGAGGTACCAAAAGAAGAAAAGATTAAGAACAATGACAAAATAAACGTCACATAAGAAACCACCTTTGCGCAAACAAAGAATTCAAACAGAGAAACCTCCTTGCGATGATCAGTAGTAAAACATTACTGAGAGTTTTAAGCTAGTTTTACAGTTCGGATGCAGCTACTGATTACATTACAAACAGATCTTCGGTTCATCTGGGTAGAACTGGTTAAAGCCACTAAATACTTTTACTATTGACCGTACAAAGGTGGTCCCTCTGTCACAATTCTTCTTGTTTGTGCGTCAGTGTTTTGTGTTTAACCCATTAACCCATTTATGCCTTTGGTTTTGTGGGGTTCAGTTTTTTTTATTATTATCATTATTATTATTGTTATTATCATTTGTAGTTTATCAATATTTAAAGAAATAGAAATCAGACAAAAAATTTCAGATTTGAAAAGGTAAATAAATAGAGCCTCCTTTTTCCGTGGACAAAAGTCATTAACTTATTTATGCCTTTTATTACATGTGCAGGCTGTAGTTTAAATAGTTGGCCTAACATTAGACATCTTTGTTGTATATTAGCAACT
This sequence comes from Anodontia alba, assembly GCA_964016985.1. NCBI lineage: Eukaryota > Metazoa > Mollusca > Bivalvia > Lucinida > Lucinidae > Anodontia > Anodontia alba. The sequence goes on along the minus strand of OZ024830.1, from coordinate 11,087,742 downwards.
ACTGCCGATAAAATAAATACGGCCGCCCGTCATTTAATTTCTTATGGGTTAACGTGACCTGAGGAAATCCCCACCTGACATCTGACCTGACATGTAAATGCGACAATTATCAACGCCATGCCCCGCCTTTAATTGCTTTATTGGCCCACCTGTCATGAGTGGATTAATTTACATAAATCCTGAAACCGACAGTTTTCCTTCTTACGGACTTTTTGTTGTTGTTTTGAATAAAGTTTAATATCTGCACTTATGGTATAAAATCATGGTTTGAGTTTTATGTATTTCATTTACTTAAATTTGCCACCATTTCATTTCTGAAAAACAAAAAAACAAAAACAAAAAAAAAAAACAAAACAAAAAAAAAAAAACAAACAAACAAACAAACAAAAACACACACACACACACACACAAAAAAAACAACAACAAAACTTTGGGCACTTTTCATATTTTTAATTAAAACATTTTATATTGGTCAGGTATAAATTGACATTTATGCAAGGAAACTGTGGAAACTGTGGAGACAATGATCAGATGCGCCGTCCGCTCTGGGTCGACATTGTTTGCCTAGGTCCAAAAATTGGACTTGATTAGGTACAATTTGAAATTTCTGCAAGCAAACTGTGGAGAACCTGATCAGATGCCGGTAACCGCGGCGTCCGCTCTGTGTCTACATTGTTTGCCTACGTCCAAACGTTGGACTCTTGCTTATATTTGTTAGGAACAAGTTGACATTTCAGCAAGCAAACTTTGGAGACCTTAATCAGACACCGCTGTGGCGTCCGCTCTGGGTCTACATTGTTTGCCTATGTCCAAAATTTGGACTCTAGTCTTATATTGGATAGGAAAAAGTCGACATTTCTGTAAGCAGACTATGAAGACCCTAATCAGACGCCGCTACCTGCGGCGTCGTTCTGGGTCTACATTGTTTGCCTGTGTTTAAACGTTGCACCCTTGGCTTATATTGGTTAGGTACAAGTTGACATTTCTGCAAGCAACCTGTGGAGACCCTGATCAGACGCCGCTAACTACATTGTTTGCCTACGTCCCAAAATCGGATTCTAATCTTAAATTGGTTAGGAACAAGACATTTCTGCAAGCAAACTGTGGAGACCTTGATCAGAAGCCGCTTACTGTGGCGTCCGCTCTTGGTCTACACTATTTGCCTACGTCCAAAAATTGGACTCTAAGCTTATATTAGTTAAGAACCTTAGAGGATATTTATTCTTTTGCTGTGAATACCATAAATATTGTCATCGAGTGAAATGAAAACATCAGTATTTTCACGAGTGCGAAGCACGAGTGAAAATTTGAATGTTTTCATTACACAAGATGAAAATTTTTATGGTATTCACTGAAAAAGAGTAAATTTTCTTTTTATTTTATTGTTCACACGCCAATGCGCATTTCTGACGTCAATGCGCGTTTCTGACGTCATAAGTAACGTCACCAAACAAAACATGAACGTCATGGCGTCGACGCTCAGTGCTTAACATGTGAACCGCTGGAGAGACAAAAAACAAAAAGTTTCGGCGAATCAAAATAATTTTGATACCATAATGTTTGTTACATTCTAACTAAGAAAATGCATACCAACACTTGATAGTTTAGTTCAGAAACAAAGAAGTTAGAGATGTTCAAAAATCTGAAGTGGAGGTAACATCCACTTCTGAAACAGTGAAGAAAACCGAAGTCGTCCAAAGCGAAGAGTGAAAATATAAATCGTGTCATTCACTATAGTGAAATGATACGATATCAATTCACTAGTGATTGATACCACTTTTATTTTCATCAGATATACACTGATTTCACCGCTGACAATAAAATAAAAGTTGATATTTCTGCAAGCAAATTGTGGAAACCCTAATCAGACGCTCTGGGTCTATATTGTTTGCCTACGTCCAAAAAATGGACTCTAGACTTATATTGGTTAGGTGAATGGATTATTATTAATCCATGTTCTTTCCTTGTTTTTCCGATTTCTTTAATGGCACAGGTCAACAATTAAAACAAAAATAAAGCATTATTATTGTCCTTTGATGCCGATATCTATCTATCTATCTATCTATCTATCTATCTATCTATCTATCTATCTATCTATCTATCTATCTATCTATCTATCTATCTATCTATCTATCTACGTAAGCAAGAAAGAAAGATCTAATAAAAGAAAAAAATGAAACTACTTTCGTCCCGATGGTACATTCTGTTTCTACAAAAATAAACTGCGATAAAAATACCATTTTGGAATTAAAGAAAGTCTGTTTTTTTACATTTGTTTTCGCTTGCTTTTCGGTGATAATTTTGAATTTTACGGTGACTTAGTGTACAGATTTAAAAAAAAAAATGTAGGAAAATCTAACTTTTCGGAGCAATTCAGAAAACTTATTAACCGTTATAAAAGAATTGGCTATAGCCTGTATATAATGCGGCAGACTGTATGCCGAGTTGTCAACCCAATCATTGTTGATGGCTATGCTTCACTCTTTAATTGCACGACGGCGGTTCGGGATACAGACTCAATGACAGCTTCTTCGTAAAATTTTAACCAGTGGGTTGGGGCTTGACGATATGTCTTTGGCTTGACCCACCGTGGTTCAACTATTGGTTTTTATTTACTCTGGCATACAGTAGAATTAGCCATGAGTACTCGTCTTTGTTTATTATAGTGAGTAAACCTACTGACCGTTCTAAGGCGGTGGTCCCGGAGTTAGTCTTACTCTTTATTGCTTTGTGGTTTATTCTACGAGGCGATTTGTTTTATGTCTTACCTTGTGTCATTTTGTTCTTGAGTTTTTCAGTCCTTTTAGCATTGCTATTACCCCGCTTGGGGAAGAGAGAGCTAATCTTAGTGCTTTTCGTATGTTTGTTCGATTTGTGCTTGTTTGGATTTGTCGGTTTCCTCTTCCTCTTGGTGTCTGGGAAGGGCTGCGGTTTGTGATTGTGGCACTCCCTGGACTTTTCTCTTATCCTTTTTTATTTGTTATTTTGGAAAAAACATGTCTAGCGAGAAAGTTGTCATGTAGCACCTGCGTAAGCTTCTCTAAAATGTTCCAGCTTCCTACAATATATACATTTTCTTTCAATAAGATGAAACAATTTTAAGTTTACAACATTCATCATTTTTCATGTCAGAACCTGTCACTCATACCATTGTGATGTAATTAATGCATGCAGAAAACGTGCTCAAGACGATTATCAATGAAGTCAGTTTACCGTGTAACTCGTGGGCTGTTCAAACGAAAACAGATAAAAAAAAAAAAAAAAAAAAAAAAAAAAAAAAATATAGAGAGCTTAGTTAACATAATAAATGCTTAAATCTAGTCGTATAAAAGCTGCAACTCATCACCAAAACATGCCTATATAATTTTGACCCCCTTAAACCCCACTTTTATATAGTAAAACTGGGGTTTACAGGGGTATACCTTATTTTTATTATTTCTGCTCAAAACATAGATTGTGGGTACTCGTTAGAACCGCCTCGTCGAGGCAGTTCTAACGAGTACCCACAATCTATGTTTTGAGCAGAAATATGATTTTTTTTAGAATTTTTCATCTGAAAACTTTCATTTTTTTTGTGGTAAAATTTTCAGTATATTTGAATAGGCTTGTTCTCCTAATGTGTAGCAGGAATTTACAATCTTGCTATAGTTGCAGCTATAAATAAATGTTGCGGTTCCCTTATTCATAAGTAATTGCACTCGATTCAAAAGAGTATACTTACCCCCATAACACGTTCCCGCTCATGTACGGGATAAACTTAATCATTCTGTAGGCCAAACCATCAGAGGACATTTATTAATTTGCTACTTGTTTCTCATAAAAAAATGATATTCCATAAAAACTGAATGAAACGGCAGGTCTTGTTTTATTTAAAAAAATGCATTAACTGGTCAGCAAGATAAAGATAAAATTTAAAAAATATGTTGCCTTTGGGAAACAAAGGTCACACAGAAGAACTAAAATTGAAGTATCGTTTGTATCAAATCTCTTCATACGCACACTGGTTTAAGCGGTTTTTTATGTTCAAAGTAAACAGAAAGAGCTCAATGACCCCAAGGGAATTAAAAATATAACCTGAACTATGGTGAAGTACGGGAAGACATTTTAGCATTCAGCTACAAGACCTCTCTTATATGCTGAACAAAAGTTCTGTGCCTTTCTAGTGAGCAGTTGAATAAACACATTTGTTTTCTTATATTCTGTCTGAGTATCTCTAAAGCGCAAACATTGAAACAGTTGCAAATTTAATGAGAATACAGGCGACCTTCACCACTTTATAGTCGAACCTCAATAACTCGAATGTCTTTGGGAGCACGTAAATTTGTTCTAGACATGGGTAGGTTGAGCCGAAGAGGGTGAATCATAATGCCAGGCAGGAGGCAAACGGATACATTTTAAAGATGTCATTTCGATTTCTATAAAATAATATATTGAGTGTACTCAAATCGCCTCGACGAGGCAATTCTAATGTGTCTACGTATCGTGCATTTCATGATAAAATAGAAAAAAAGGAAAATTTCATTAAAATATTTATAAATTTTTGCTTTCCCGGGCTATCAAGAGAATTTCCTTGTGACTCAAAAAACGAGTTCGAATAAGCTATGGTAAACGGAGTCATCGGTGTTTGAGTCATTTAGGTTTTACTGTATATAGTAAACCAATGGGAGTGGGGTGCGGGGTGGGTCAGACTTTATGAGAAAGTCCAGGTGATGCCCCAACTTTATCAAACGTCCAGAGATTAATTGTTTTCTCTGTGTGTCCCAATGTATAAGTTTCGAGGTTTTATTTTATTTTATTTATTTTATTTTTTTGTTGAAAGTATGTGAGAATTGGTTTTAAAGATATACATTCATTACAATTATTTTATTCTTTATTTGATAGACGTACCGTATTCGACCTAATTACCGCACAGTGCGCTTAGGGTTTTCAAAAATACTTGGAAAACTTGCAAAATATATACTAAGGATACACTTAAAACTGATTAGCAAGGGCTTATCAAACGATGCTTAAGCGATATTGTTGTGTTTTTTTTTTTTTTTTTTTTTTTTTTTTTTTTTGTTGCTTTTTTTCTGATTTTCTCTATAAGAGCATATGTTGTGGGTACACAATATTTACTCACTTTGACAAGTCGATGCAATTCAAATGGGTTCCCACAACATATGCCTTTACATGTATAAAGAAGTAAACAAAAAGTACACTGTCTGTATTTTGAAGACTACGGAATTGCTTGACTGTGTGCGCTAATAGGGGTATGTGCGGTAATTAGGTCGAATACGGTATATATTTGAGCCGCGTCATGGGGAAAAGAGCCGTTATAGTATATGCCAATAGTCTCGCCAGAGCCTTTGTTGTTTGCCGTTTGCCCACGTAAGCGACATGCCAAGGAAAACCTTCAGTCAAAGAACTAGATTTGTAGCTCTATTAAGGGGCCAGGTATGCACACTGACAGATAGATTCCACGGATTGTTTGAAGAGCCAGTTTTTTCGTGACGCGGCTCAGTTGTATTTAATAATGCATGTTGCTACTATGTCAAGCTTGCTGTGGGATGATTTCAATGCAATAAGACAAAAAAATCAAGACTAAGAGTTAAACAAATTAAGCTGGCGCATAGGATTCCCACAATATTGCATGTGCGCCCAGCGAAGATTTAGATCAACCTGCGCATTAGAGCAGTCTGATAAGAGTCGCCGCCGTCCGCCTGAAGACGTGTTGGATTCTTGGCTACACTGAGTGTCGTGCGAGGACTGGTGAAGCTGCGCGCATGCGCAGGCTAGTCTCACTAGGCGCACATGCAATCTTGCAGGAAATCCTGTGCCCCGTCTCACTTTGAAAACAATCCTAAACCCGAAGTTTTATTTTTTATAGATTCACTTTTGCGATAACGTTTTAGTGGTACTTTATACATATCTAAGCTGGCCTGTGTTCAGTTAACCAAGACGTTCGTGGTTACTCGCAAACAAAAGCAAACTTTCCGCTGAGTTGTGACAGTTTTTGGTGGATGGTAGCGAATATCCCAAAAGTTTTCTTAAGCTGTCGTTTGGCACAACTAAGATGACAACCTATGTAAGCAATATTTGTGCATTCTTGTTCGTAACAAAAACAAAATATGGAAATATTTACTGGGTTGTTATTATACAGTAGACCTCTTATAAATTAAAAATAATTATTGATATAAATATTTCTAGCTAATATCATGTCTCCACATCGAGAATACGCCTACTCTTAAACGTGAGGTCACATAAGAGGGATTTACAGTAGCAGTTCAGAAGATGCAAAATAGTTTTTAAAAGCGAGTGATTTGCTTTATAAACGTAGCCTTGATGATCGTCAGACTTGGCTAGAGTGAAGGGACTATAATATGTATAAGTCGCTTCGACGAGTTCCTTTAGAATTTATTATTTGACATTTTAATTTCACCTAACATAACTAATTACTTCCAGCGTTTCCGCCGTTAGACATTTTAGAAATAAGATCGATCATTTTTATCTATAAATTTATGTATACTGCATCGATACAGCACTTTCTGGTATATACCCATCTCCAGCCTTTATCTCCCCTTCTAATTTACTATAATATGAATTTCATAGGTGCTACCTATATCTGTGCGTCCACATTATCATCACATGCTTCATAGGTGCGTTGGCCAGATCGAAATGAATTTGATTTGAGACCACACTTGACTTCTAATCCACTGCTTGAATTGCGATATAACGTCCGTCAACAATATTTCACTAGTTCAGAGACATTGCCTCCAAATTTGTGGGACTTTTACCCAATCCGATCACATGAATTCTGGTCCTGCTTCGTTACTAGCAGCTCTGCCATGGAGGCTTTAGGCAGCCCATCTATTTCGCGGGCCCCGATGGGCAGGGGCCATGTTTTTTCCGAATACCGAAAACTAGTGTATGCCGATGACAGGTACAACGACAATGTTCGCTTATCTGTGTCGAAGTTTTTTAAGATTATCCCGTGAAAAGAGCGTAAAGTCTATTTGTTATGTAAAATTCTACATTAAAGTGTACCTTATGCACAAAACGAATCATGCTTAGCTTGTAAATAGGCGGAGAACAGATAGAAATAAAATTCGAAGTGAGACAAAATTCAAAATGGCAAAAATTTTGTTGGTTGACGTCATAAGTCCCGTGATTTAACCCTTGCAATAATTGGAATACTTGGCGTTTATGGCTGTTCTGTTGCTATTATCGGCAAGGCCGCCGTGTCAATAGTCCCTGCCAAATCACGGAACGCTTATTGTTTTCCAGGATACGCACCGAACCACCCAAGCGTTTGTTGGACCATCACCATTTTTGGTCACACATATCACTGGTCACTTCGGTAGTATATAGTAGTGCGTTTTCACGCCGAATCGCTCCGCGGTTCGGGGAACTGCTTCTCAGTTCCCGTTGGACGTACATATTATTTGGTCCATTTCCCCGACATGATTGTGTCGTAACAGAACGCGGAGTAAGGTTTAATAAATTGATATATGGTATTAATACAATCATAAAATGTGGCCTGTAAAATTTCAGTAAGTCTCTCGTTCTTCAAACAGATAAAAAATGAAATGATTTTTTTCAGTATCATTGCATTAATGTTGCCGAACTGGATTAAAATAAATGATTTTTATCGTATCTCTGAATTAATTTTGGCAACATTAATTCAAAGATACGATACAAAGCCATTTCATTCTTCACCCATTAATTCAGAGATACGATAAAAATCATTTCATTTTTGACCCAGTTCAAGAACGAGAGACTAACAAAATTTACAGGCTGCCAGTGCCACATTTTATGATTGTATTATTGCCATTTATCAATATATTAAACCTTTCTTGGATAATAAATGTCTATTTTGAGGACTATGAAGCCTTAAAAAAATAACTTTATTTCTAGTAGCCACCTAGCTTATTGACTCAGTGGCTGATTAACGGACTGACAGACTCAATATATCACAGTTAGCAACCCCAGATCCGATGTCACAGCAAGTACCAGCTGGTATAAGCGCTAACATGTTCTTTGTAATTCCATATATTATTATAGTTTCAAAATAGTAGCAGACAATACAAATTGACATTAAAACCTAACTAACAAACTAATTAACAAACCAACTAACAACCAAATTAACTTACGAACTAACTAATTGAACATCTAAACAAATTAATGAATAAAATGCTGACTGAACGGCTCACTTACTGATGTATTAATTGTGTGATAATTTAGTGACTAACCTTCTAACTAATTAATTAACCAACTTATATACTTTTGGGTCATGAACTGCGTTTATAACTACCAAACTGACGAACTGACTGACTCTCTCACTCACTGACACACAACCGACTAACAACACTATTAATTACTAACAAAAGAGTGTTTGACAAAGTAAATAGCTTACTTATCTCTAAGTCTTTACATTTATTTATTTACGTTTCCTTAATAAATTTATCAGTTTGTTTGTTTAATCAATTAATCATCAGTAGTACTCAGCACAAAATATTAATTCAAATAGTTGAGTAGGTTACTAAAACAGAAGAATGCACGAAATTTACATGTTATTGCTGTTGTCGTTACGCCAGTTGTGTTGTGATGTCACAGGAACGCTGATGTAACATTAACATGCGAGTTTCATCCAAATAGTTCTTGGACATGCTCAAAAATATACGATAAAACGGTATAGTTGCTGAAAATTCCAATATATACTGACTTTAAAGTGAAAGTTTCATGCGAATTGATCGTCTAATTTTTGTGCTACGTGGGATTGAAATAATATAGGGTAAGCTACACAGATCACTTTGATGTATATAAGGGGTCACTGGGTTCGGTATCAGTGATTTCAAGACCGATATGTATTCCTATGTGTTAAAATTACCGGTAACAGGTAAAGAAAATAGGAGAACTCGGTAACTGATAAATTAGATCCACATCAAGCCTCTAACGCCAAAGAGAAAGACAGACAAATACAATAAAAGCGGCACAAAATAAACAGACGGCAAGTAAAGTTACCGACTCTTTCCCAAAGAGGTGAAAACTCTGTTACTCAAAGATAACGGAATATATAATCAACTTACATAATTATCAAAAGAAAGAAAAACAAAAAAACATTAGAAAATGAAACACTTCATAACAATTAACAAAACGTCCACAATGAAAGCACTACCTTCGAAAAACGTCCACAATGAAAGCACTACCTTGGTACGGTCTGTAACAAATTACTGGGGGAGGGGGAGGGGGGGGGGGTGGGGGGGTCTCAGCTTCCATAGTGGTAAAAACATATATTTGTTCTGTCCTGAATGAGGTCTTCTAACTCATCCATGAATCAATCATTACGGGCAACACATAAATCACAGATATTGCCTAACCATATCTTAAGTATATTAGAAATCTATAATTTTTATTTCGAAAAAAAAAAAAAACAATCAGTTTCAGTGCAAAAACTGTATTTTAATGCAGTATGTTAAGAAAAGCATATTTTTGGTCGTTTTACGCCATTAAGAAATATGCCATTACATATTCGACATTTTCAACACGTGTTTTATTGGCTGTTCAAATTTTACAAATACAGCATCGGGGACTATTGTTTTGAATAAAAAGTTTCAATACCATTAGACAACTAAATACAGAAATATAAACGAACTCAGCAGAAGCATTTTGTTTGGAAAATCAGAATTTCTGAAGTACTATGAGTCGACACCTTATGTTGTAATGCCAACACGAATTAACGCTTTCTGATGTATTTAAATAATACTGAGTATATCTTAAAAGTCGATAGATCAGGAATGTCTTAAAAGTTCGTAGACTGTATATCCAATTGTACTTCCTATTGTTGAAATTTCATGGACATTGGCAAAAAATGAGGTAAATGTACTTATACCAGTCACAGGAATAAATAGGTAAAGATGGTCAAAACATTGGACGTAACAAGTTGTATTATGTGAAATAAATTTGTTTACTCAATATTGTGTTAGAAGACATATATAATAGCTGCTTGCTTACATACATATATTTATAAAGAACTTCTATAAGGGATTAAATCCTCAGGCATCTAGAATAAATACCCGGCTGTCGTCGGTTTATAGTCGTCTGAAGTAGGCTAAATGTATTCCTAATATATATTTCTAATCTGATTTCAGGTTATTGAAGATACAAAGCATGGCGTAGCTATTGTAAGCGACAGTATGAAAATACTATTCTATAGAATCTGATAGTGTTTGTTTAAACTGAAATAATTATTACCTTTTTTTGAAATGAATGCCGTTCCGAGAGGAAATGAGACACGAAATTATGACAACATAAGCACACGTCCAAACTGGAGTTTAAATTCGAAATTATATGTCGGTCAGAAAGGGCATGTTGAAACAGAATACGAAAATATTATTACAGATAACATAGAATATGACACTCGGCACTCAGATGAAGAAGTTGAAAATCCATTGACTTCAGTGTCTGTTGCGAAAAGACAAAACGCTCTACTTAAACAGCGCGAACTCGAAAGAATTAAGAATGATGTTAATGATATCAATTCTCGTCTGCGTGTGATCGATCACGGCCACTATGAACAATGGGCAAGGTCTCCTGTGAAAAGATCAAACACAAGTGTATTGTACAGAGGAATTCAACAACTTAGAGCGAGAATGATGAAAGAGGAATCAGACATTGCAAGCGATAAAAAGGTTTCATTTTCTGACAGTAATTCCTCAAGGGATGATTTGAAGCACTCTGCTCAAAGTTCAGTTTACTCTGAACGTTTTTCCAAAGATTATAATAAGCATTCTGCTCTCAGTACATCTCAGCCTCACAGCTCTATACTGAGGCGTCAAAGAGGAGTCGAATCGGGCATTGCTAGGTTTTCTGCAAATAGTCGAAGTCCTTTGAAAGTCCCCAATGCTGTTGTACACGTACTGTCTGAACGTTTAGAAAAACCAGAAACGGATGTACTGTTTGACCGGAAATCCGGTAGTTCAAGGTTACGAGAGCAAATAAAATTTCGTTTTGGTGCTACAAAGGCCAGGGATCGTTTCCCATTACCGCTGTCAGTAAACGCCCCAACTTGTATTGAAGACCCTCTATTCCTGGTAAATGAGCCGATTCGAAGCTCAGATATACACAAACAAAAGTCGAAACTAGATTTAAAAGAAATTGATTCAAAACCACAGAAATTCGATTATCGCTTGAAGACGATGGACGGAAAAGCTGAAATAAATAATAGTGCTGGAGTATCGGAATTAAGGGATAGAGTCAAGACTTCGAATCAGCCATTTGAAAGAACAAAGTCTTATTTCGGAAGTTTTGCGCCGCGAAAGTTGTTAGCAACTATACGTGTAGCGGAATTATACGATTTCTCTCAAATGACACAGTATAAGCAACCAACAGAATTAAGGTATCTAGAGAGACAGTTGACTGATCCAACAATTATGATGAGGGGATCCAGAGTAATAAAGTGGGCCCCACATTTGCAGCGTATGAATGAAAAGAACTAGAAGGTAATCTAGAACAGATACTAATGTATTTCAGTAACAGAAAAATTGACAATTGGATTTGTAAGTGTTTTACTTTATGATTGTGCAGAAAAATTGGTTTGTTTCTGTGACCGACATTACTATTTCTCACACGGTGACTGCAATTATTGGGATGTACAATCAAATAATGCCAGCTGGTAAGTTTAGTTTTAACACTGGGATTTGATCAGCATTATATTCAACTGAACAAATCATACTGATACACATAAATGATATTTCATATTTCACACTTTTTCGGCGTAGCTGTATAAGCTGGCTTTTGACATACTTATTGGTATTAGTCTCGAATGAATAAATAGTAATTTGCGATTGGTTAAAAATGCGCAAAAGGGATGTAAAATTGCATGGTTTAATTTTATATAATAAATAAACAGGAACTATGCCTTAAGTATGGTAGAAATATTGGCAACATAAATAATATTGTTCATTCTTAACTAGGTAATAGGTTTGTTGAACATCCCTTTTATTTATTCACGGTGTAAGCGGCCTATTGCGTCGGAGCGTAAACGATACGAAGAAGAAATATTAGTATTTTTAGCCTCCGCTTCAGGTAGTATTTTTTAGAATATCTCTTCTCATACCGAATGAATTTGTTCAAATAAAGCGCAGAGTACGCGGAAAATCAAGGTCTTTCTGGTGGTGTAGCACTATTCTGCGATCTGGTCGAATTCTCGAGAACATTCGAAGAATGTTTTTGCTGTCAATCTGGGTCACCGGAACAATGTACATGAATTTTGACGAAAAACATTCTCCGAATGTTCTCGAGAATCAGACCAGATTGCAGAATAGCACTGACACCACGAGAAAGAGCTTGATTTTCCGCGAACTCTGTGCTTTATTTGAAAACAATTCATCAGGTATAAATCGAGATATTCTAAAACATCCTACCTGAAGCGGAGCTAAAAATAGTAACAAACTGTGTACAAAGTTTATGAAAAGAGACCGTTATTTTTCGGTTATTTGAAGTATGGTGCGTTCAGTCACCGTGAAATTAAGCTAGATCACTATTGTTGTTTAACCAATTCATCTTTACAATTAGATAATCCATTCCAATTAATTATGCAATAATACTGCAAACAGTTTGTTAAACGATCAAGAGAGAGAGAGAGAGAGAGAGAGAGAGAGAGAGAGAGAGAGAGAGAGAGATGTTGTTTGCTGAAGTTTTATTGTCCTGAATTCACTTTCTCCGTTTTCTGACGGATGCAGAATTTTCCTAGTTATTCCCCTTGAATAGTAATACAGAGGCTCAACTATTATGAGATTTAATTCCAAGTTTAATACTAAGTCTTGAACATCAGAGAGAAAAGATAATAATAACCATTTAATAAATTACATAAAAAGGTAGAAATGTAATATTTAATGTGATTATCTGTTTAGATTAGAGCACTTGGTAGGAAGAGGATCTACAACTCGATAAAAATTAAAAAAATTAATTGATACAATAATATATATCGTGTGACTAAATAGTCACTCTATGTGAACCAGTTGCTTGTAGCTTAAAATATCTGAACAGTCAGTCATCCAAATATTGACACACCCTAACTATTCTACGCCAAACTATTCACGTGAAATGTCGACATTTTACAAAGGAAAAAAAATGTGTGTCTGCTACTATTGTGATACACAGAATTTTCTCTCATTGAAGAGAGGTAATCCCAAAGTTCAGTCCTAAATAAAAAATATAAATATTAAGACCCCATTTAATTTATTTCTCTGTTACCTGTTTATCGAAAATAAAGTAATAGATCTGTGTTACACGAGGCTGAATTGCACAGTACACTATAGATCTTAATGGTACTGATAATTGACCATTTCAAAAAAAAAAAAAAAAAAAAAGTGCCCTATTTTTTTGCCTGCACGCGCAAAAGTGCCCTACCCAGCATCCCTCTGCCATAAAATCCTAGCTGGAGCACTGAGAGTTATTCCTTTTGTTGCTATAGCAACCAAACCTAGTACGGGCTGGTTGGAGTTTTTTTTCACAGAAATGTTTCTTCAGTAGAAGGTCTTTAAATCTTGTTAAAAGAATTCTGTTCTGTCTCAAAATATGCTTCAAGTTGGCGTGGTCACTTTTCATTATATATGGAATTATGTAGAGTAAACTTGACAGTTCTTTTTCTGCAGAACCTATGGTCCAATTTCAAAAATTGTGTACAAATGTTCCATTGGTGAATGTCTATCAAATTTGTCCAAATTATTTTGGTTGGTTCCTCATATGTCTGTCGAGAACACTTCGAACATTTTGTAATCAGCAACTTATTAGATTTCAATAATACTCACAAACATTACTGGATTAACCATCCATCAAAATTTTTCAAATTAATTTGTATCACCAAAAGAATAAAAACTAAATCACCAACAAAGGGCAGGGTCTGATATATATATATGCAGAAAACTTTGAAAATATCCTTCCGCCAGGCTAAAAAATTCTGCTTCCAACGTGAGCAATCCAGGGCCATCATGACCCTCTTATTACAAATTAAATACATAATGTATGTTTTTTCTAGTTTTTTGCCAATCTTCATGGTCAGTGTTACACTTTGCTTACTCTTTATCAAAAAGTTGCATGGTTGGTAAGGATATTTCTAATACTAGTAAAGTATACAAATTAACACACAAAATTATATGCTTTACATTTATATGCTAAATTGCTTTTCATTATTTAGCACAGATGTTTACACATCTGAGTACACTCTCTCTCCTGCCAACCCTTGCAATATATACAATGTTATACAATATTAAAATTTTCTTGATTCTGTTTGAATTCGTAATAAAGTTTATATTTTAAAGGCCTTCTTCTTTTCATATTGAACCACAAAGTTGTTTCTAAATTCATATTCCAGTACCTCTTACGCCGTTTATCTTTTTTAAAGATATTTCTTGTTTAAAGGTGATGCCATTCTTACATTTGACAATAAATACTTCATTATTGACAGATTAAATTATACGCTGTCGCTGTAATGATTTGATTATTATCCAAGAAGAATCATTCACACATGAAAGTGAACAGAAATGGACATATACTAATGCGCCTAACAAAAGACTGTTATATTCGATGACACGTACAACAGCCTGAATATTTTGCGTATTCCAAGGGCATAACACATATTTTACATAAGTTTATACAATTAAATTACAACATATAACGCCTACAATTATCAATTATATATCAACATACAACGCCTACAATTATATATACATATGTATGCATGTGTGTTTGTGTGTGTGTGTGTCTTTTGTGGGTCAGCATTTGAGAATCTCTCATATATCGCGTTTTCTGATATTTAATCTGGCTCTCCCAATACGGTAGGTAAATAAGGTCATATATTAAATTTTAGCAGAGACATGTGTCGCGGAAGTGCCACGATTTTACTTTCCTTTTAGCGATTTTATGCTATTCATTATTGGCATGTTAACAACCGTATTCGATCTAATTACCGCACATACCCTATAAGCGCATAGTCAAGAAATTCCATAGTCTTCAGATTACAGCCAGTGTAATTTTTCTTTACTTCTTGTTAAAAGCATATGTTGTGGGTACTCATTTGAATTGCAAATGAGTGCCCACAACATATGCCTATATAAAGAAAATCAGAAACAATCACATAATCATCATCAAATAAGTCTTTTTTCTGATCTTTTTTATAGTGTATCCTTAGTAGGTAGATACATATTTTATCACAAATGAGTGTTCCCAGTAATTTTTAAAAACCTAAGCGCACAGTGCGGTAATTAGGTCGAATACGGTATGTAAATCTTGTGATTTTTAAAGCAATGGCATACTTTTCAGGTAGTATTAATTTTAGGTTGTTACATCCAATGTAGAACATAATTGTGATATAATCCGACGTCAACACCGTTGACGTCAGTAACCAACGTCGGTTACCAAGTCAAATGGGATAAGGTAAGACATGGCAGAAAGAATCAACTGGACTTAGATAGAGTGAATAAAATACAAGAATAAAGAAACAGAGTAACAAAAAACACAGACTGGGACAATGGGAACAGAACAAATAATCAGATGTGACAGACAGGACAATATGATAAGAATTACTGTTTTACTTAATTAAATTCGATCTGTGCAGAAACAAATATTACCATTTTTCTGTGGCGAAATCAGTGATAATTAAATACCCATAAATCATATAATTATTGCCTTTAATGTTCGCCACAACATGTTGTGATCAAGTTTGAGCTACATGGTACTTCCTTCCATGTTTCTTCATTATTGTGATATATTGTTAAAAAAAGAACGTAACGAAAACGGTAGTCTCTTGTCTTTTTGTCTTTGCTGCATTTTCTGTAAATTTGATTAAAACAATTGATTTCAGGTTAATACTTTATTGAATGTTTATAGATTTTTTCATCCCAGGAATATACGGGTATGGCCATGAGAAAATATGTCTTCGATGAAAGTGTGGACCGTGAATGCATTGTCTTAGGACATACGCAAAATGCCGAAATCAGATCCATCTCGCGTAAATGCAGTCTAATCCGGGCATTTGCTCTCCATCCACACATTTTATAGTGTCAAACGATTCCGTTAGCGGACAGGGAAGGCTATGATCAGACTGCGTGGCTGCGCAGGCTGATTTGGGCCTTCGATGTCCGCATATGCTCGAAGACACGTGGTCGCATGGCTCGGCCAATATGTCACTGAACAGCAAAAGCCCTGTTCGCATTTGTAAATGAGCAGGATGATCGCCTCCTAAGCTGTCCACACACGCCACTAATATTCCTTTTGGAATGGCGCACATATTTATATTGGTGATAAATGAGTTGCAGTCTTCTCGAGTATTTGTAATTGAGACACCTAAGCACAAAACCAAAACAGTAAATACCCATATAGTGACTAAAGGAACACAGAAGACCCAACAAATAGAGTTACAACTACGTTTAATAGCAGTGGTTGATGTGTGTAGGAGGTGGGGCGGCGAGAGGCCTATTGATACTTTGCAGCTACTGCAAGAATCGTATATAAAGTTTCGCCGCTGCAGATTCTGCATTATATTCAAAAACTTGGCCTGTTTAGAATCCCGGTTTCTCAGCTGTAGGGCTTCATGATCATTTCTTATTGTGTTTATGTTTTCTTGTTTTTAAATTCATATTGATTTCCCAAACAGTTAATATAGCATTTAGATATTCACTTTTACACAATTTGTCTATTTTTAGGTTCATAATACTGCAACTTGAGTACTCTTTTAGCGTGTACTTTTGTCAAATCATTACAGCATCTTTAAACTGGGGCACATCAACTACTTCATCAGCATCAAAATGACAACGCATGTACATAGAACAAATATATATTCAATTTTAAAGGTATTTTTCCAATCATATTGGTAGTTCTATGTCTGTATTTTCTTTTCATTGAAGGTCATGAAAACTGAATACGACCTCTTTAAGTTATATAGAAAAAAAATATCTGGGAAAACTTTTGAACATGTCACTTTCAAATGAATTATCCGCAAAATAATAGGTGATCGCAAATTTGTACCACCAATGAGTAGCAATTCTTATTTTTGCCTTAGGTACTTAAACGTGCCGTCATTAGTGTGTGCACATGACGTCAATGAATATGGCATTTAATATTGACAGTTCGATTGTGATGCTAGGTATCTACGAAGCAGTTTTATGTTTGCTCTCTTATATACTCTGAATAGTGATATATCCTTTATGCTTCTGATTTTTTTATCGGCGTCCGGTCTCGTTACGTTAACGTTATGTTTTATGCTCAGTAAAATAGCACAATGGCTGCTTGAAGTAAGACCTAGTTTGACATTAAAATGCAAATTTGGACATGCCGCACTCGTTTCTTCTGTTTCTAATAAACACACGCGCGCTCACACATACGTAAGCATGCATATGTACATTCCATCTAGTAACATCCAGGTTTACAAGAATGACACAATAAATGTGAACCAAGTCAGGTTGTAATCAATGTACGATGTATAAGAATAAAATGAAATCAAATGAAGAAAACGTAACAAAGATCTTATAAAGCGAAATAGTTTAATCACCTTTAATACTTTCAAATGACAGTTTCGATTTTATAATATTTAAATAAATGTAAGCATATAGATACACGTGTTCCTGCACACGTTACTGATACAGTAAGATCCACATCAAACCCACAAGACTAAAGGGAAGACGGAATACAATTAAGCAGCCACAAAATGAACAGATGGCAAGTAGTTGGCAACTCTTTCCCACAAAGGTGGCAACTCTGTTCCCATAAAATAATTATTTAGATGTTCAGAGAGAAAACATTAGAAAGTGAAACACTACATAACAATTAAGATAAAGTACCACAAAGAAATTACTGCCTTTGAACGGTCAGTAATTAATGACTTGGGGGCTTAAGATCCTAACCCTCATCCTCCGCTTCCATAGTGGTCAAAACATATATTTGTTCTGTCTATGTGGAGGTCTTCTAACTCATGCATGACTCATATAAAACCTGGATATTGGTTTCTACAAAACCGCAGTACAGCAATTCGAAATTAATTGCATTTTGCATAAATGTATGCATTTTGCAAGCAATTGTAAGTTCTATGAAGAGTATAGTACTCAAGTGTATACTGACGGGTAAATACACGTGACTCCCGAAAAATTAATATGTATAGTTGATGTCTGGATATCAATTAGCACTGATTATTCAGAATTCTTGTCGCGTTTTGTAAAATGGCGTGTATTTAATGGAATTTGGATAAACATTTTTGCTTGAAGAAATTATGTCACCTATTATGTTTGGTCTTCATACATTCTTACCGAGTGTAGTTCGTCAACAAAGGTTTTGAAATTATGGCCATGACGAAATGCGCGGCGAATCCCCTCTACATGCATCTTTTAGACTTACGTCAGTATAATACCCTGTTCAATACGAATATTTCTTCACAGAAATATCATACGCACGAACGCATGAAAGGTGTTTGGTAAAATTTAAATGTGTCATTCAAACTTGTGTCAAAACATTTGCAACCAAACGTTTTCTTACGAGTTAATCGTAGTGGCAATATTGAACGAAAAGACTTTTTTGAACGTTTTATTTATTTATTTATTTTTTTAAATCCGTCCTTTAAAAAAAGCGATGTCCGGGCGGGTGGGCGTCGGGCGAGCGAGCGGGTGTCGGGCGTCGTCCCAGGTTAACATTTTGATTAACTTTTATTCAAAGTTATATGTTTCCTTTATTCTTCAGTGGATTGCTTTCGTATTTGTTATGGCTGAAGAGTAGGACCAGTAGGCGTCTCATATGCAAGAGAGACAACTCTTTTTTTTTCGTTACGTACTTATCTCCCCTGACGTCTGAGGTGTACCTTTTGGTTAACCTTTTATTCAAAATTATATATTACATTTATTCTTCACTGGATTGCTTTCATATTTGGTTGGGATGAATAGGATGACCAGTAGGCATGTGGCGGGCAAGAGAGACAACTTTCACTTTCTCCGTTATGTACTTATCTCCCTTTTGGTTAACCTTTATTCAAAGTTACATGTTATCTTTATTCCTCAGTGGATTGCTTTCATATTTGGTAAGGATAAAGAGGAGGACCAGTAGGTGTGTCACATGCAAGAAAGGCAACTCTCACTTTCTTCGCTATGTACTTATATCACCTGAAGCCAAAATCTTGTGCAGGCCATAACTCCCATACTGTTTGAGATAATTTGATAATATTTTGTAAGGACATATATCAGGTCAAGTAGGAGTGTCTTTTTTCTAGTTATCTACCCTTAACAAATTTCTAAGCCGTATTCTGATGCAGTCCATAACTTTTAATGATTTGAAATATTTTGATAATATTGGGTAGAGACATAGATAAGGACCAGAAATGGTGCTGTGCAAGAGAGACAAATTTACTTTCTTCCTTATATACTTATCTCCCCTGAAACTGAAATCTTGTGCAGGCCATAACTCCCATAATGTTTGAGATAATTTGATAATATTTGGTAGGGACATAAATCGCTCAAGTAAGAGTGTCACATGCAAGAAAGCCATTTCTTTGTTCTTTCTTCAAGATATCTCCCCTGAATGAATTTCTTAGCCAAATTCTTGTGCACTTTATAACTTTTGAATGGTTTGAATAATTTTAATAA
The DNA here is from genome assembly GCA_964016985.1 of Anodontia alba. Classification (NCBI taxonomy): domain Eukaryota; kingdom Metazoa; phylum Mollusca; class Bivalvia; order Lucinida; family Lucinidae; genus Anodontia; species Anodontia alba. The sequence continues at coordinate 11,068,141 of OZ024830.1, read as the reverse complement.
TATTTGGTAGAGGCATAGATAAGGACCAGTAGGCATGTCACGTGCAAGAGAGACAACTCTGACTTTCTTCCTTACGTACTTATCTTTCTGAAGCCGAAAGCTTGTGCAGCCAAAATTGATTTTAGGGCGGGTTTTACAAAAAAAAAAAAAAAAAAAAAAGAACAAAAAAAAAAACAATAAAAAAACAACAACAACAAAAAAAAAAAAAAAAAAAAAAAAAAAAAAAACAATAAAAAAAAACGGCCTTTAAAATACCGATGTCCAGGCTGGTGTCATGCGTTGGGTGTCGTCCGAGGTTTACCTTTTGGTTGCGCTTTTGGAAAAATCCGTACATAATGACGTTAGGCATTTTTCTTGTTTGCTATAAATTAATTTCTATATACCTTCTAATAAATGTTATAGCGAAAGATAGAACGTTTATTTAATATTAAGTTTGCATGCGAAATTTAAATATTGATATTAGGCAGGAAAACAGGGTACTTTCACTTGAATGCGAAAAACAGCCTCAGTGTCACTCATGGCGTCCTGTTTGCATATGCACATCAGTGAGAAAATAAACATTCTGCTATCATTATCTATGAGCAGGTCTATCTTTCTGTTCTATGATTTTAACCTGAATACAAAAGGTTTTGTATACATAGAATTTGTTAATTATCAACAGGACCTCCATGGAAACGTGCGTGTTTTCGCAAAATGCAATGTATGCATAGCTGCTATACAGGTGTTTACTTTATAGACATGTCACGGCTTTCTTCCTATATCAAAATAAATCGTATATCTTTCCGATGCCGGGGTTTGCAAAACTTAAATACTGGAATCCGTACTATTAACTAACTAACTAAAATGAATAAATAACAAATAAATAAATAAGTAAATAAACAATGTGTTTTTCTTCAAATTTGTCCAATTTTCCGACAAACTTCAAGAACTTTGTTACACTCCTTAATGCACGGTTCGTTAATCTTACGATGATAATGAGCTCATTATCGCTCACCTGTGATATTGCCTGCTTAAATGAAATATGAACATGACATATTGTAAGCATCCAAGTTTAATTGATGCTTCTTGATTATTACCGCACACGCACAAGTCTAATGGATACTATGGCGTGTGTTTTTTCTGGAGAGGTAAGGAAACATTTATCTGGAGATTCTGATCATTAGTAGGATTATATGGGCCGCGTTAATCGAACATGTGCCTTCGAATGTGTGCAAAATGCGCATTCAGATCACCCTGTGTGTTTGCCGAACAGCGACACTATTATAGCGAGCCAATCCTGAATGACGGTAACCCTTATCCTGCGGGACTCGTAGATATACGATTTCATGGTGTAGGTCTGTTTAAGAGCACCTCAGAACTTTCAGAAACAAGAGTTTAGTTTCAGAAACCTTTAGTTTAGGTTGTCCGACAGGGGAGGGAATGTAATATATCTCAAACCATTTTTTCGTACTCAAGGTTAATCAGTGAAATATTTTTTTTCAAAATCACAGTCACATTTCACCAATTACAGTTTTTTTTTCGGTCTTACTTATATCCGATCAAATATGCTTCCAGTGATAAATATATACAAATGAGGACGTATCATCGCAAGGTGTCAATTTCTTCTGCAATGCCACATGTGGCACTTGTCTCCTGGACTTAGTTCCGCGAAATTAAGTCCTACAATTTTTAACCCATCAAATATAATCTCCCTACCATATACTAAACAGATGCTGTAATGTTTTCAAATTAATGATCATGACCTTTGATTTCCTGGTCTATTGGCGCTGCCGTTGTTTTACGTCGTCCGTAGTGTTCGTTGAAAATATGACATTTTGTGCTTTTGTTCGAGCGTTTTTTTGTTATTACTATTGTTATTATTATTTTCTATGCAATTTTTGTGCAACATTTGAACCTAGGTTGATTTTTTTACGTGTAATATCACGAAAACAAGCCTATATAATTTTGACCCCCTTAAACCCCACTTTTATAGAGTAAAACTGGGGTTTACCGGGGTATACATTATTTTTCTTATTTCTGCTTAAAACATAGACTGTGGGTACTCGTTAGAACCGCCTCACCGAGGCGGTTCTAACGTGTACCCACAATCTATGTTTTGAGCAAAAATATGAAGAATATCAGAATTTTTTATCTGAAAATTTTCCGTTTTTGGTTGTAAAAATTTCAATATATTTGAATAGGCGTGTTTTCGTAATGAATCGATTTAAATCCCCGTATGTTTTACTAGCGACAGTTCTAAGGCGGTATTTCAGGTGTACATAGTTCTTTATGTGGCCTTGTGGCTGCTCGCTGCGGGGCTTTTTTTCATGTTTTGGTTCTTTTCATTGTCTAATTGTCGTGTAGCATTGTGATTATCTTGTTGGGGAACAGGGAGCTGAGGGCTTTGCTTTTTGGGTGGTTTGTGTATTGTCTGTCATGGCTTGTTTGCCTTTCCTCTTGATGTCATTGGTAACCTAGGATTTGTGATTGCGGCTTTTCATTGACAAGTTTTGTACTAGTTTTCAGTCCATGTTTTATTGACTATAAACAATATAAGTGAAAATACTCTGGAAATGCACAGCCCTTCCGAGGCACCAAAAGAATGAGAGACGAGGCACAAATAATGACAAAAACGCCACATATGCAACCACAGACGCACAAACAACGAAGAACAGCAACAGAGGAACCGCCTTGGAACGATCAGTAGGAAAACATCTTGGTGAGGGTGGGTGGGTTGGGGGCTAAAACCAGTTTTATTTGCGCAGTACTTCACCCTTAATTCTGATGCAGCGCCAATAACAAAGACCTACAGTGAGCAATTTAGGCATTCACTAGCTTCACAACATAGACTCAAATCAAGCTAATTATATAACTTTGGCCTATTGTGATGATCATTTTAGTCGACTAGCGTGTACCTCCATTATGTAACAAAACATTAGATATACATTCATTATGCCTGCTATGCAATCCAAACCAACACTGACTCACACAATGCGGTATCGCATTATGCACCTGACGAACATTTAGTGGTAAAATAACATTGTTATACTCCAAAATAATTTGCAAGCTTTTGACTGGATAGCGCAAGGGCAATTACTTTCCGTGTACCCAGTGAGCAAACTTTTGCCCTCTCGCGCTCGCCATCGCTGAAGATTTGCCGCACTCTTGATGAGAAATCAAAGCAAAATAATTTCAAGCACCACAATAATTTTCAGCTGATAAATACAAACAAGAGGGCCAAGATGGCCCTGTATCGCTCACCTTATTACCAGACAAGTCTAAGTCAACTGACTCCTCCGTCAAGTCACTTGACCATTTAACTGACAACCGCAACTGACCATTCAAAATAGTTAATAAGGTAATTGTTAATGTTTTTAGTTACCCAAACAAATCAACACGTGCTTTTTACAGGTAAGCACAGGTATATCAATACAAAGTTTGTCTAAGGAAATTCACGTGGGCGTGGTTATAACGGCCTGACGGAGGAGTCAATTGGCCTTTCGGTTCACGAGAAAAAGTTCAATATTGATTTTCAAGATGGCGGCTCTCTTGGATTTCCAATCAAAACAAGTTTAGCTACTTTTGATCTACAAATCACCTCGATACTTCCAATGAAGTTTGAGTCAATTGCACTTTTGGTTCAGGAGAAAAAGTTAAACATAGATTTTCGACATTGCTGCTAGGGCGACCATCTTGGATTTCCGATTAGAATGACTACAGCTACCTATCAAATTTAGAGTCAATGGGCCTTTCTATTCAGGAGAAAAAGAAAAAAAAAAAAAGATTTTCAAGATGGCAGCCATGGCGGCCACCTTGGATTTCCGATAGAAAAGATTTTAGCAATTTTTGATCTACAAGTGACCCTGATGCTTCCCGTCAAGTTTCGAATCAATTGGTTTTTCGGTCCAGGAGTAGAAGCGAAAAATAGATTTTCAAGATGGCCGCCATGGCGGCGGCAATCTTGGATTCCCAAATCTTACGATTTTAGCTATTTTTGATCTACATTTCACCCCAACGCTTCCTACCGAATTTCTAGTCAAATGGCCTTTCCTTTCAGGAGAAGAAGCGAAAAATAGATTTTTAAGATGCGGCCATCTTGGATTTCATATCGGAACAAATTTAGCTACTTTTAATCTACAAGTCACCCCGATTTTTCCTACCAAGTTTTGAGTCAACTGGCCTTTCGGTTTAGGAGTAGAAGCGAAAAATTTTCAAGATGGCCGCCATGAGGGCTAGCACGGATTTCCGATTGGAACGACATTAGCTATTTTTATCTGCGTCACCCCGATGCTTCCTATCAAGTTTCGAGCCAATTAGCCTTTCAGTTCAGGAGAAGGAGAGAAAAATATATTTTTAAAATGGCGGCCATCTTGGATATCCGTCGGAACGATTACAGCTATGTTTGATCTATAAGTCACCCCAATGATTCTTACCAAGTTTTGAGTAAATTGGCCCAGGGCTGTAGGAGGAGCAGGCTTTTAAAGCAATTGTTGACGCCGCACGACGGACGACGCACGACGGACATTGACTGAGCACAAGAGCTCACCTTGGGCACTTCGTGCTCAGGTGAGCTAAAAAAAACAACAAAAAACATTTTTATTGTGTTTTATCCATTCGGTACTTTTTTTCATTGGCTTCTATTGTAAAACTCTCATTCGAAACATTTTTTATGAGTAAATTTTCACGCTGTTTGGTCAGTCAGCTGTTGAAGCCGTGTAAATGGATCCTGTCGGCGCATTTTAAGTGTCACAGAGCGATTGCTCATAGCAACAAGTTTTTGTCATCAAACATGCCAAGTGCATAAAGTGAGCACAACAAATAAAAAATACTTTACCTCCAGTTGTCGAACGTCTAAAAAGCATGCTTCTTTTGTCGTTTGCAAGAAACAGAGAAACTTATTGTCTTCTATAAAATGATAAATGGTCTTACTCCAGAATATCTTCATACACTGCTACCACCAAATGTTCAAAATACTACCTCTTACAATCTAAGAAATTCCAATGATATACGCAATGTTCATGCTCGTACAAATTTATTCTATAACTCATTCCTTCCATCCACAATCCGAGCATGGAATGAACTTTCTGACGAAATTAAGTCAGTCCCTTCTGTTGCTTCGTTCAAGTTCAGATTGAACAGAGACCTACATAAGCCTCCTAAATATTACAACGCAGGATCACGAATTTGCCAAATCATGCATGCTAGGATTCGAATGGAGTGCAGCTCACTCACTTCGCATTTTTATAAGAAAAACATTGTACCCAGTCCCTCGTGTTCCTGTGGAGGCTTCGAAAGTGCGTATCATTTCTTTTTTCAGTGTCCCAACTACTCAGAAGCCAGATGCCGACAACTTCCCAACAATCTAAATGACTATAATACTAACCAATTACTTCATGGTTTACCAGACGCTTCCAACACAGAAAATGAAGTTCTGTTCACCCAATTCCAAGACTTTATAGTACACTCGAGAAGAGTTCTTTGAAGTACTTGTTCGCTTGATGTATTAAGATTATAGCCTGATATGCGGATTTAATTGTTGATCGACAATGGGCAACACATTTAGCAATATATGAATGACATACAAGACTAGCATGTCGCACGTTTGTCGGTTGTGTGGTATCATAATCAATGACTACGAAAGATGCGCTTAGCACTCTTCTAATCGTAGGGTTGAATCACATTAGCTCACTAAGTTACCAGGAATACGTTTATCTTCCAACGATAGAGTAATACTACCTGATGCACTCTATCAACTATATCTATAGCTGTTACGGGAACACTAAACACAAATCAAATCAATCGATCAACTTACTTTACCGAAAGAGGTGCGACATGCTCCCTAGTTAATCATCATCATCATCATTATCATTATCTCGTTATTATTATTATTTTTATTATTTTTTTTGCTATGTTTTCATCTACTCTTCACATGTTATTACGCTGCTATATAATTTTCAGGAGATGATTCACATAAGCTCTAAGCTTTTTATCAAATCCTGTACCATATAATATTATGCTATGTATATGTGAAAAATGTTAAATAAAATATTGTTTAAACTAACTGATATTGTTGCGTTAATAAAATCAGCTGTTAATTTGCCTTTTTATCAGTATTAACCCCAACGAAAAAAAAACTATAAAATGTCGTGAAAAAGCTTTGCAGTATAGCAGATTCGTTATTTTCACTTACTTTCATATAGCCCTATATGAGCCCTACATTATTCACACTCGGCATACACTTCCTCCCCTACAGGACCTTATACATAGCGGTGTCATTTTGTTCCACGGTCTAATGACTTTACATAATTTACTTCAGTTATACTATTTGGCTATCTTAAAAGACTATAAAAGAGCCGCGTCGCGAAAAATGCACCCGATCGAATTAATACTTCAGTGCGCATGTTCGACTCCTTAGCAATTGGTAAACATTTGTTAAAGCTTCTACTTGGCCTACCATTTACGCGAGCGAACGGAATAAGTTCTGCCGGATGTGCAGGCTCGCTTGACCCTTTGCTGTTACATTACGAAAACACGCCTATTCAAATATATAGAAAATTTCACCTCCAAAAACTGAAAATTTGCAGATAAAAAACTCTGATATTTTTTTATATTTCTACTCAAAACATAGATTGTGGGTACTCGTTAGAACCGCCTCACTGAGGCGGTTCTAACGAGTGCCCACAATCTATGTTTTGAGTAGAAATAAGAAAAACAATGTATACCCCTGTAAACCCCAGTTTTACTATATAAAAGTGGGGTTTAAGGAGGTCAAAATTATATAGGTATGTTTTCGTGATGTTGGCCTACCATTTACGCGAGCGAACGGAATAAGTTCTGCCGGATGTGCAGGCTCGCTTGACCCTTTGCTGTTAGTATATGCTATAACGGATTTTTTTCCACGACGCGGCTCCTAAAATTGCTGGCGCTGATAGACACATCAACGGCTTACGCAGATTTTAGTGGTTTTTCTGTAATTATGTATGAATTATAAGTTTTACATTTGTGAAAGGTCTTAGTATTCCACAATTAATATACTGTTTTTCGTTGTTTATGGACTTGTATGGTCGAAACAAAGTTCCGTAGAAATTTGTTACTCACTCATATAGCATTCTCCTTTAATTTATAGTAGACCATTAACGTTATGGGCCCGAAATGGTTCCTGTTGGTCCGAGATAGATTTAAGTAGAATGCTAGCTGGGCAATTATGCCAGGATATCTGCTATGAAATTTGCCATCGTTTATGTCGGAGAGGTCCTTTGTCTGTTTAAAGGGGTAGTATATAGAAATTGCCATAATTGCTCCATTTGCTGCGTGTGAGGCGAGTCTACACTGTTTGTCATTATTTCTGTTTCACGAAGTTAGGCATTAATGCGTACCAACATATGGGCCGCGCCTGGCAAAAAAGTGCCTTCCAGTATGCGCAAATGTGCGGATTGACATCATTCTGTGCAGCTCAAGGTTTCATCCGGGTCTTTGCTCTCAATTGATACATTCTGTAGTATGCAGTGATTCTGGCAACGGACAGCATACGTATTTAAGATTGATTAAGTTAATTATTTTCATTGACAAACAGTGCTATGTGTTACGACTCAAAGCAGAAAAAGTTAAGAGAAAATCCAGGGAGTACCACAATCATAAACCGCAGCCCTTCCCAGACACCAAGGGGAAGAGAAAACCGACAAAACCAAACAAGCACAAATCGAACAATCGTACGAAAAGCACTAAGATTAGCTCTCTCTTCCCCAAGCGAGGTAATCGCAATGCTAAAGGACTAAAAACACAAGAACAAAATAACACAAGGTAAGACATAAAACAAATCGCCTCGTAGAATAAACCAAAAAGGAACAAAGAGTAAGACAAACACTGGGACCACCGCCTTAGAACGGTCAGAAGAGTAAACCACCGAGGGGCGGGGAGGGGGGGGGGGGTGGTGTTTAAAGCACTTTCAAAGCTAGCCAACTTCACTACTACTACTGCTACTCTTAATACAGAACTACATAAAAATATGTTCTGTTCGCATAAAGGCTCCCAAAACAGTCAATTCATCAAAGCGAAAATATAAAAATCAAATTAACCATTACGACTCAAAGCGCAAGCTGACCGCTTTTTGGTTTTTATATAGGTGGTACCATTTTACCAATTGTACTGCTTATTCATTAATAGTAACTTTAATCGGGCTAAACTGATTGCTAAACGCAGCATGCCTGAAAAGCGCATAAAGTCGTGGAAATGCTATAACAGCCTTACTATATATACATCCAACGACATTGTCCAAATGAAGAACAATCAGGCAACGAAACAGCGCCGTCAGTGGACAGTTCGGTCAGTGGTATTTTCATATTAATATTATTTAATTGTTTGTTGGTTTTTCTGTTCGAATTCCGAGAAGCAGAAACGTATCCGAGTCTGAACGGGAAACCCGCAAATTACATATTGCAGCGCATGCTTATCCGATTCTGCATGTGTTATCGGAGTTATTTAGGAATACCGAGCGAGCTGCGCTAGGTTTTGCAGTCTGGTAGGGGTTTCTCATGTTGTGTGAATTGTAGTTGCTGTCGTGATCAGGCTGCGCTGGCATGTGCAGACTGATCAGTCATTTTTGTGGCAGCAGGTGCAAGGTGTAGTTTAGTTTATACTAATAAAAACAGTGCAGGGTCGGAATAGCCAATTTGTTATGTGCAGCACCATATGAATCGCGTAAGCAGAAAGATTAGGTTTAATATACGCATTAGCAACACGTGAACATACGCACGAACATACAGGCATGCACATACCCACATACATACGCAAGGTTTGCTGAAACATTAAGATAAATCAGTTTCATGTATATTAAGAAAATATAATTTCTGTTAGGCTTGTTAGACAATTTTTTGTACTATTTGTCCGTCTGCGGAATATAATGTATGTTACTTAAAGCTATTCCGATTTCGTCTGATCAGGGCACGGAGTTACTAAAAGTTGTTGATCCAATACAACTCTCCCTCTGATCATCATTCGAAAGTCGGGTGCGTTTGCCAATTGTAATTTCAGTGACATTTAGGATTGCGATATTTAGAATGTTATTCAGACATTATAATCAATATAAAGCCGTATATATGGAAATGGAGGTTGCATATGAGTTGTGGGCGACGTTGCCGACGGCTAGCGACGCTCACTATCGACCACACCGACGCCATCAAAAGGAAATAAGTCACGGATGAGTCACATCGACGTCAGTGATTTGTCTATCATGGCGTCGGGTATTCAGCTGCGATGGCGTCTATACGCTGACTGCGTCATTGGAGAATAATGGGTAGAATCATAACGCCAGACTTCATCTTGTATTATTGTAGGACATCAGGAAAACATACCTATATAATTTTGACCCCCTTAAACCCCACCTTCATGTAGTAAAACTGGGGTTTACAGGGGTATATATTATTTTCTTATTTCTGCTCAAAAAATAGATTGTAGGTACTCGTTAGAACCGCCTCGCCGAGGCGGTTCTAACGAGTACCCACAATCTATGTTTTGAACAGACATATGGAAAAAATATCAGAATTTTTGTATCTGAAAGTTTTCAGTTTTTGGAGGTGAAAGTGTCTATATATTTGAATAGGCGTGTTTTCGTTATGATATGTCCATAGTCTCTGTTTTTGTTTATTGTAGTCGTGTCCTTCCAAGCACATTTTGATGTTTCCAAGAACGTTTTGATGTTCAATACCTAGAGAACATGAGGTCGAGCAGAGGCCGACAAACGAATTCGTGGAAAAATGTTTCTCTGAAGTTCTAAGTTCATCAGGAAAACTCTACGGTCTCAATGACCAGTATAATATAATCAGTGTGAAGGCCATGTTAAAATAGAATATATTCTAAAGTGAAAGAAATATATTTCACAGGAAAAACGCGTCAAATATGAGCTCTAAATAAAACAAGACATGACCTCTGTGTGTGTGTGTGGGGGGGGGGGGGGGGGGGGGGGGGCTGGGGGGGATAGCCCTGTGCAAAGTTTTCATCTAACCAAAGAAGAATCAGATCGGTGATAAGGTTAGGAAATTATGAGGTCTTAAAACTTAAATGAAAACTTTAACATTTTTAAAAAAACATAAGTCTGTGACATCGACCTCAAGGACACAGTCATGAGTGCTGATGGTGCTGATAAAAACTTGGACCAGTATATATCATGATACCAAATATAAATAAAATCGATCGTTTGGTTTATAAGAAATGAGATCCTAAAAACTTTGACGTAAAATTTTAAGAGGAAAATTTTGACATGACTGTGACCTTGACCTTAACATGTCTAGTGGGGTAGAGATGGAACTGGGCAAACTTTAGGACCAATATGTATCATCATACCAAAGATGAATCAAATCGGTGGTAAGGTTAGGAAATAACGAGGTGTTAAACACTTTAATGAAAACTTTAACATTTAAATTCTAAGTCTGTGACCTCGAGATCAAGGTCACGGTCATGAATGCTGACGGCGTGATAAAACTTTTGACCAGTATCTATCATGATACCAAATAGGAACTAAATCCATCATTTAGTTTAAAAGTAACGAGATTCTAAAAACATTGTGGTAAAATTTTAACATGAAAATTCAAGTCTGTGACCTTGACATGACCTAGGGTGGTTGAGACGGTACTGCGCAAAAAGTTTGGACCAGTATGTATCATCATACCAAAGATTAATCAAATCGATGGTCAGGTTAGGAAATAATGAGGTCTTAAAAACTTGAACGAAAACTTTAACATTTGTAGACGCCGATGCCAACGCCAACGCCGACGCCGCCGCCGCCGATGCCGAGGGTACTACAGTAGTTTTCCGTGGACGTTGTTCAGGCGAGCTAATGAAGGATGAAGAAAGCGTACTGCAAGAAAAGGTACCGCAGTAGAAGGAAAGAAGAGAAGGCAGGCAATCTCTTCACACTGGCACAGAGTTCTCCTCATTTTGGTTGGGACCACACTGAATGTATAAAATTGATCAACCAAGCTAGGTTATTAAAGTAATATACCCAGAATATGTCCCTGGCCGTGCTAACGTGAAGAGACTTGCTTGGAAATTGTGAAGTGTATTGTTAAATGTCCCCAATCGAGCTAACGTGAAGAGACTTGCTTGGAAATTGTGTAGTGTATTGTTATATATGTATTGTGTTATATATGTTGTAAATAGTACAGTCGATCCTCGTTATCTCGACCTCGCTTATCTCGAATAACCGCTTATATCGAAGTGAAATTCTGGTCTCTGTTTTAACATGGAAATCTAAGAACAGGTAACAAAATATTGTGGAAAAGAGGAGAAATTGCTCCTGAGGAGCAATTTCTCCTCTTTTCCACATTATTTTATATATATATATTTCTAACTTCAGAGTCAAGTAACGTATTCATTTGTCAAATGTGGTTGTTCGATTTATTGCTTTCCTCACTCTCTCAACTGTGATATGTCGAGGTACGGATATCTCGAAGTGTTTCAGTGAGTCCGTTGGAATTCCAGCTAACGAGAGTCGACTGTATATGTAAAAAAATGTTAAAAATTTTAACTTTGTTAGAGTCATCTGTGTAATGGTACAGTTAGGCGTCGCCCAACCCGTCGCTGAATCAAATTGGAAGTCACCCTCGATACGTCCTGACCGCCTATGGCGTAACACTATGGCCCCATATCAGACTACGCATGCGCAAGTTTGTCATAAACCTATCAGTACTACATATCAACTCCCTACGTTTTTACGCTCGTAGATATGTCCCCGAACCTCAATTTGAGCGACCACTCAATATTAGGCCACAAAGCCTATTGGGCCCTCAAATCCATCAGACAGGGTTATTTACGTTCATCGCCAGATGTAACGAGTTAAAAAAATAATCCCCTTTTCCGCCGCTGAGGATCGGACCCGGGCCGCCTGTAGGACAGGCCAAATAAAACCCTACCGCGCCGCGATAAAAGCGGCTTGTACCGCAGGGCAGTACAAGTATATGCTAAGTTTGTGCATGTTAATGTGAGAGTTCTCTCTTCTTATTACTTCTATTCTTACAGTATCTAACAGACGGTGTGTAGGATTATACATTTACAGATATCTTGTAAAAGTAACATATTTTCGTAGCATTCATACGATCGACTTACAGTATACAGTATAGTGAGTCCACTATATAAATTATGTATCTAGTGAGACATAGATTTGCAACACAAAATATTCTCTATTGACGATTAAATAAATGACAAGAGTATACTTATGTGTGCCTTACAACACTAAAAACAACAATATCGTCTGTCAAATTGTTTCTTGAAAGTGTCCACCTGACAAACCATTACGCATAGTTACCCGGACCATTGTAGAAGGTTGGCTTTAGTATTATGTGAATATTACTGCGGCCAAACATGAGAACATGGTCATATGGCATATGCAAATAGCTCAGGCAGATGTCAGCTGCACATCAGACAGTCATTGGCCGTGAATACAATGTACAATTTTGAAGCATATATCAATGTACAGATAAGATCTTTTAGGTTTTTCTAAGCAGAGCTTTCTCAGTCCGCTTATAAGGTACTGTAGAATTAACAAAGTAAAGCATTATTCCAAATTAGACTTCACGGCTCCGCTAGCTTATCTTAATCTTTATTATTCACAGTTAGCATGAAGACACACTTTTCTGATGTCGCGACTAATATGTCAAAATGACACTTTTCTCAAGGACGTCTCCTTTTATCATTTCATTTGGTTAATAGTAATTGATACACTTTCAGGTAACTATATCAAAATTGTTCTTGACCCCCTCGGAAAAGGGGTATACACTAAACTGTATTCTCCTACAGGAAACATTTTTCTTTTCTTTTAGAACAGACCTCTTTTCTGAAGTACAAATGTTGTGTCCAATGTGAAAAATTGCGGAAAGTCTACTAGCTACAAAGTACACCCTGTCTTCTTATCGTTTTGATATAGAATTATATCGTGAAGAAACTGTATCGACTGACATCCGTGGTTTCTCATTTTCATGATGACGTTTAAAAATTGCCAAAAAGTGACGACGAAATGAGGAGCTTAGCACGACATATAGAATAAAGTTAATAACGCAGTTGGTTTGTTCACAGATCTGTGATACTTCATGCAAATTCCTAGCCCATCGTAGAGGGGCCATAACAATATCTGTACCGGCGAATAGAAAAGCATGCTTGGCGATGCAAAAAGGCGTGATTAATATGTAAAACGCCATGTTTACACTGATAAGCATTAATGTCACTCGGTAGGTTTCGTCTGTTGAGCCTTTGTTTTTACTGCTGATCTGCTTTCTCATTGATTGTTGTTGGTACACCTTGAAAACTGTAAGAGGCGTTAGAAAGAGAAGCGTTACCGTCGGTATGCACGTGCGCAGAGACATTCCAATAGCTGAACACACTTCCGCTACAAGTTTCGTTTCCTCCGTCATATCAACTGCAATGCATTTATTGTTCTTTACATTAGCTATTAGAGTCCATACTGCACTGAAAGTTGAGATACCAGCAAAAACGCAAGAACAAGCCATAATTGCTGCTCGTTTGGTTGATAAATACTTAACCTTCAGCGGGAACCAAACAGCTACGAATCGCTCAACGCATATTAAAATTATTAGAGAGGCGGAGATACTTCTCGAAGCCCGGAAGAAGAAAAAGTAAGCTTTACATCCTATGAGAGATATTGCACGTACATCTTGTCCAAATAGCGCAAGAATGAAACGTTTACTGAAGGGAAATGCAAGAAGAAATATTATATCCGACACAGCCATGGCAGTCAAATAGACACCATGAGAAGAATGTCGGTAGTGTCGGCTTCTGGTGACCATAATAGTGAGCGTATTTCCACATAGTCCCACTACCAACAAGAGAGGAACAGATATGTATGATACATACATCAGCCACGGTTCGGCCCTTGCCTTTGGATGTTTCTGGATGAGGTTTGATCCATTGTTATCTGCAAAAAAGGTCGTGTTGTTACTCAGTGTTGCCAGTGCTGTTGACAGTTCAACTGTTGAGTTCATCCACCAATCAGATTTGCTCATTGTTGCTACTGGATCTGAAATGCAAATATTCGCCTTTGCTTTAATTACAAGTTACGCTGCGTCGTAGGAAAAGAGCAATTATAGCAGGTGAAAACAACAAAAGTTCAGGCGAATCTGCGCTCACCTAAGCGGTAAGTCAAGAGGAAACTTCTGCAAAAAACAGAACGGGTTGCCTCGTTAAAAGGCCCACGCATGCGCACACTGAAAGATTGTTTCGACGGAAAGTCTGAAGAGCCTTTTTCTGCGACGCGGCTCAGTTCATTTGTTTAGATCTACTTGCGAAACCGGGGCCCGAGGTTATAAAACTATTTTCATGCTCAACTCAGCTGAGCATGAAAATTTCTCTGCTAATAAATATGAAAATGACAATAAAAGTTGGCATTTTCATATTTATTAGCAGAAAAATTTCCATCCAAGTTAAGCAAGAAAGAATTTGGACTTGTAAGTAATTTGAGATTTATTAGCAGGACCAATTTCAGGTTTAGCTGAGTTAAGCATGAAAAATATTGTATAACCTCGAAACCGGCCGTGTAATATATGAGAACACTTATAATCTGTCCAGTATAGAATAAGGAACACTACATTGTCGTACCGAAAAGACTGCACATTTGCACACTAATCCATCGTATATATCTAAACTTTTAGGAAAGACGCACAGAAGCAAATGGTTCAGCCCTAGATCAGATACGTCGGATCCGGTTCTATACTGTTTGCCGTTCGTCCAGCTGGTTTAGACACATCATCATAGTAAAGCAGACTTATTATCTCACCTGGGCACGAAGTGCTCAAGATGAGCTATTGTGATCAATGTCCGTCGTCGGCCGTGCGGCGTCAACAATTTGTTTAAAAGCCTACTCCTTTACATCCCTCGGCCAACTGACTCGAACCTTAGTAGGAAGTATCTGGGTGACTTTTAGATCAAAAATAGCTAAAATCGTTCCGATCGAAATCAAAACTGGCCGCCATGGCCACAATCTTGAAAATCTATTTTGCGCTTCTTCTGAATCGAACGGTCAAGTGACTTTTAACTTGGTAGAAAGTATCGGGGCTACTTGCAGATCAAAAAGTGCTAAAATTGTTCCGATCAGAAATCCAAGATGGCGGCCATCTTAAATTTCTTTTTCTCTATTCTTCTCTTGCACCGAAAGGCCATTTGACTGTAAACTAGATAGGAAGTATCGGTGTGGCGGACCTCTTTAAAATATATTTTAGCGCTTCTTCTCCGATGTAGGTCAGTTATATCGAAACGTAATAGGAAGTATGGGGTCACCTTGAGGATTAAAATAGCTATAATCGTTTCGATCGGAACTCAAAGATGGCATGGCGGCCATCTTGAGAATCTATTTTGCCTTTCTTCGCCTGAACCGAGAGGCTGATTGACTAGAAGCTGGGTAGGAAGTACTTGTGGAACATGCAAAGTCTATTTTGCGCCTTTCTCCTAAAAAAGGTAAGAGAAAAGTCCAGGGAGTAAGGCCAAGTGACTTAAAACTTGGTAGGACGTATTGGACAACTTGCAGATCAAAATTAGCTAAAATCGGTGCTGTGGTCATCTTTAAAATATGTATTAAACGCTTCTTCTCCTGAACCGAAAGGCAACACAAAACGTGGTAGGAAGAATGGAGGCACTTTATGAATCAAAAGTAGCTGAAATCTTTTCGATCGGAAATCCAAAATGGCCGATTGAAAATCTTGCCTTTCTTCTCCTGAACCGAGAGGCCAGTTGACTCGAAACTTGGTAAGAAGTATTGAGGTAACTTACAAAATTTATTTTGCGCTTCTACTTCTGAAAATGACAGGCTAATTGACTCAAAACTTGGTAGGAAGTATCGGAACAACTTGGAGATATACGAAAAAAGCTAAATTTGTTCCGATAAGAAATCCAACTGCCGCCATCTTGACCCGCTTGTTTAATTTTTGACAGTTTTTTAAGAAAAATATTTTAAAATGCTGTAATATGCTGTAAGTATATATTAGCAGGTTTAAATCTTAAAGAGAAAGACAAGGTACTATCCTTTTGGGTTCTCTATCATTTGCTAGACATCACGAAAACACACGCCTATATAATTTTGACTCCTTTAAACTCCAATATCAGATTTTTTTTTTTATCTGAAAATTTTCAGTTTTTGGAGGTGAAATTCTTTATATATTTGAATAGGCGTGTTTTCGTGATTTAAAAGCTACTCTGCTTTGCACCTCTTTCAAAACATTACGAAAACAGCCCTGATCAAATATATTGACAATTTCACCACAAAAAAATGAAAGTTTTAGATAAAAGTTCTGATATTGTTCATATTTCTGCACAAAACAGAGGCGGTTCTAACGAGTACCACGATGTATGTGGTAATAAGAAAAATAATGTATACCCCTGTAAACCCCAGTTTTACTATATAAAAGTGGGGTTTAAGTGGATCAAAATTATATAGGTATGTTTTTGTAATTAGGTTGTTTTTGGCATGGCGCTTTAATCAGAAGAAACTAATTTGCCTTTTTAATAATGTCACGCAAAATATTTGTCAGAATTGCATATGTACCAAAACTGTTTTTATATTAATCAGATTTACAAAAACTGAATATTATTTTTTATTTCATAAAACAAATGGCTGTAACGTGTAAAACTCGATAGGGGAGGGTAGACTTCAGATGGATTAACAAAACGTTCCATTTCTTCAAAATATCAAAAATTATAGTGAAAAATCAATAATGAAAAACGATGGAGAAAAGCAAGAACTGTTTTATCATACACATAGAGGACGTGGAGGTTGACACTCTGTCTGAATGGGTTAAATCGGTAATGTCCTTGGTAAACAGACGCGTCTCAGTACTCAGCAGAACCATGTCTCGCCGACATGAATCAGTGTTTGATGATCAAGATGTTGCTGCTGAGTTAACTGAAATCCATGAGAAGTTTGTCGTTGTTCCAGCCGACAAGGCATCTAACAACAGTGTATTTGTTTGCAAAACACACTATATAAACTGCTTAATGGAAGAGCTTGGTATGAGTACCGGAAACCCTACATATAATCTTACTGTTATGGCCAAGGAAGAAATTCTACAAAACCACCATTCGGTAATGCTGACATTTGGAATTTCCCTCCAAGAGGAAGTTATTGACCTTCCCAAACTGTACTGGATTCCTAAACTTCACAAGAATCCGTACAAGCAGAGATATATTGCGGATTCAGCTGTGCTCAACCAAGCCTCTTTCTATGATTCTAACACGAATCCTAACCGCAGTTAAAGAAGGCCTTCAGAAGTATATGCCAGAAGTGGTGTTAATCAGATGTGGATCCTGAAAAACTCCAAAGAGCTTTTAGAAAACCTAAAGGCACAATCTCTTCATGCCGTCAACAGTATAAAATCTTTCGATTTCTCTACTCTTTACAGTACTATTCCTTATGATAAATTGAAATCTAAACTAAAGGAAATTATCAACTAGTGTTTCTTCCACAAGAATGGTAACCGTCGATTTCTGAATGTTGTCATTGGCTTCAAAGACACATACTTCCTTCGGGATCACTCTGATGCAACACAAAAATACTCAGATGCAGATGTCATAAAGATGCTGGAATATCTAATCGACAATATTTTTGTGGAGTTCAGCGGACGGATATTTCAGCAAACAATCGGCATACCGATGGGTACTATCTGTGCACCGTTACTTGCCGTCTTGTTTTTATACTCGTATGAGGCGGAGTTTGTACGAAGTCTCCTCCAAGCAGGCAAGAAACACCTCGCACAGCAATTCAATGTCACCTACAGATATATAGATGATGTATTGTTTCTGAAAAACACAATATTTGCAGAGTATTTAGAATTCATCTATCCAAATAAAGGAAACAACGGAGACTGCAGCTCCTCCTCTTACTTGGATTGTTATCTCTACATTGACAATGGAAAGCTTACTACTAGGCTTTACGACAAACGGGATGACTTCAATTTTCCCATTGTTAACTTTCCATTCCTGAGCAGTAATATCCCTTCTGCACCAGCATACGGCGTTTACGTTTCACAGTTAATCCGTTATGCCAGAACCTGGTCAAATTATCAGGACTTAATGGAGAATGGAAAAGTGCTCACTACAAAGTTGTTGAGCCAGGGGTATCAAAAAACCAAACTGGTAGCAACACTTAAGAAGTTCTATAAGAGACATCATGATCTGGTCAATCCCTACAATGTGGCAGTTTCCAGAATTGTTTCTGATGTTTTTGCCAGTGACGCGCCATATGTAGACTTCCCAAATCCCGGACATACGCTTCTACTGATATTTCCTTCGTTCAGGCCTATGGGCATGGTGGGCGAAGCTTGCTTACCAAGTAATGCTTACGATCCGCGAATGCCTAATTACACCCTTTATTCTGGGGTTCTGGGGGTCCATGTCTGTTGGTCTGAACATTCTGATTCATCATTTGTTTATGGATTTATGAGTTTGGATTACGGCTTATGTACCATGACCGCAACTACTAATAGGAGAAATAGTAATTTATAAACCAGCTGACTGGAGCTCTATCCTCTTAAAACTAATAAATTTTGACAGCTAATGGTTATATTGTTATTAAAGCAAACATAAACCATCACAGTTTCCACACGAGCTGAGTTTATTTTGATAATACATGCTTAAGAGTTTATAACCAATGACTTTGTATAAACATGTGTGGCCAGATTTGTTCATTGTCTCGGACCCGATTGTAGAGGCGGGGTATTATGTTTCCTCGTTGGAAATCCATGTGTCCACCCGTCTGTTCATCAGTCGTATCTGTTCGTTTATCCGACTGTGTTTCATTATTCCATTGCGATAACCTAAATCAAAGTGCCAATAACAACTGCAGCAGATGATTTTTTTTAATTTCTAAGAGAAATTACACGTAAGGCTTGGTATTAAGCAGACAAAAGTTTTGAAATTAATCAAGTCTTATTTTCCTGAAAAACAAGAGGATCATGATGGTCCTATATCATTCACCCCAGCTAACATTTTTGCATATTTAATATTAGCGTTTCACACAAGTAGACTTTTGTCAGTGACCTGATGGTCCTACAAAATAGCAGTGCCATATATGGTAATGGTGATGAGTTCAGGTTTAACGACGCATCAACCCATGAGAGTCATTTGCGTCAAAATGGTGTACTAGCTTGGTTTTGTAATAAAACGGCTATAATAATGAGTCCTGTATGCATAAAATGTTAAAATAGTAGAAAATTTGAAAATTAAAAGTGTTATATTTTGTTTAAAAGATTGATGTCTTTTAATTGTACGTGTGTTATCAGCTGGTACATCTTCAAATAGGTATCGTAGGTCTTTTGGTTTGAAAAATTGACGTCGCACTTGAGAAAATTCAAAGCAGTCAATCAGAAAATATTTCACCGTAAACGGTTCAGTGCAGCTTATACAAAGTGGTTGATCTTCTCGTTCAAGTAGATAAGAATGTGTGAGTCTAGTATGACCTATACGTAGACGTGTAAGAACCACTTCTTCTCGTCTTAATGATCGATACATGGTATTTTTACCAAGAACTGGTTTTATTTCATGTAGTTTGTTGAACGCGCTCTCTCCCATGACATCTGTCATTTGGATAAGATGTACCTGTTGATAAAAGGTTTAAAATCTGTATACGGAAAAAAAAGGGGTAAGAGAAAAGTCCAGGGAGAGCCACAATCACAAACCGCAGCCCTTCCCAGACCCCAAGGGGAAGAGGAAACCGACAAATCCAAACAAGCACAAATCGAACAAACGTACGAAAAGCACTAAGATTAGCTCTCTCTTCCCCAAGCGAGGTAATCGCAATACTAAAAGGACTGAAAACACAAGAACAAAATGACACAAGGAAAGACATACAACAAATCGCCTCGTAGAATAACAAAGCAACAAAGAGTAAGACTAATACCGGGAAGTTTTGAAATTTGAAATACCTAGATCAAGTAAGGCCTTTGCTTTTACATCAGCAGCCTCGTTATCTCTTATGCCAACATGGCTGGGGAGCCAACAGAACAAACTTTCCTTAGTTCTCGATATCTCATGATGTTTTTCGATCAGATTCTGAATTTTTGTTTTTTTTGACGATGTATGGTTTAGAGATTTTAAAACAGAAAGGGAGTCCGAAAAAATAACGAATTTCTTGTTTGAAGTATTATTCCTCACGTAATCCAAAGCCCTATCAATAGCTTTGGATTCAGCAGTGAAAATAGAGGAGCCATCATGGTTGCTGCCCGATACATACGCACAGCCAACCTTATCTTCATCTTTGGAGTCATCAGTGTAGATGTGTTGATAATCTGAGAGTCGCGATTGTAATTCTTGGAAGTTTTGTTTTATGAGATGGGAATCGGAAGTGACTTTTTGCTATGTGTAAATGGAAAACAACAGTTGGTTTTGTAATGCACCAGGATAGAATATCAGGAAAAGAATGTTTTTTAATGTTTTAGTGGTAATATTAGAAGATTCTAAAAGTGGTGCTATACGAAGGCCAAAGGATTTAATTGCGTTAGGTTTTCTTTCATAATATTCCTGAAATTTTGGTGGAAATGTGACTTCAAAAGCAGGGTTAGATGGATTAGCAGCAAAAAAAAAAAAGAGAAAAAACAGGTAAGAGAAAAGTCCAGGGAGTGCAACAATCACAAACCGCAGCCCTTCCCAGACCCCAAGAGGAAGAGGAAACCGACAAATGCAAACAAGCACAAATCGAACAAACGTACGAAAAGCACTAAGATTAGCTCTCTCTTCCCCAAGCGAGGTAATCGCAATACTAAAAAGACTGAAAAACACAAGAACAAAATGACACACGGAAATACATGCAACAAATCGCCACGTAGAATATACCACAAAGAAACAAAGAGTAAGACTAACACCGGGACCACCGCCTTAGAAGGGTCAGTAGACCAAACCACCGGGGGGTTTAAAGCACTTTTACAGCTAGCTAACTTCACCCTGGGTCCCGATGCTACTCTTAATACAGAAACACATAAAAATTCGGTTCGCATAAAGGCTCCCAACTCAGTCAATGCATCAAAGCGAAAACATAAAAATCAAATTAATCACTATAATAAACAAAGACGAGTACTCATGGCTAATTCTACTGTATGCCAGAGTAAATGAAAACCAATAGTTGAACCACGGCGGGCCAAGCCGAAGACATATCGTCAAGCCCCAACCCACTGGTTGAAGGTTTACGAAAAGGCCGTCATTGAGTCTGAGGCCCGAACCGCCGTCGTGCAATTAAAGAGTGAAGCATAGCCATCAACAATGATTGGGTTTACAACTAGGCATGCAGTCTGCCGCATAATATCCAGGCTATAGCCGATTCTTTTATAACGGTTAATAAGTTTTCTGAATTGCTCCGAAAAGTTAGATTTACCTAATTTTTTTCTAAATCTGTACACTAAGTCACCGTAAAATTCTGGTTCCGATATACCGTGTTGCAGAAGTTTTTTCAGACTGACGCTATATTTTTCTAACAAGGCACTGTGTCTGCGATAAAATTTCGAAAACGCCTTACGATGTTTAAAATAACGATAGCCCTGCCTAAGAAGTTTGGCAGTAAGGGCTTTATTACGGTAGTTCAAGTCATTAAGATTTGAAGAAGCTCTGACGAATCTAATAAGTTGAGATATGTATACCCCATATGAGGTACGCCGGGGGACATCGCCATCCAGAAAAGGGAAATTGACTATATCAAAATCAAAATCGTCCCGTTTATCATAAATTTTGGTGGAAACTGTACCATCAGATATACATAGATTCAAATCAAAAAAGGTGCCTCGGTATCGGAAGAATTTGCTCTATTTAATTGGAGTTCAATAGGGTATATCCGATCCACCATTTGGTCAAAGTAAATATTGTCAATATTCAATAAATCGTCAAGGTATCTTGAAGTTGAATTGAAAGCCTCAATAATGTCAGCCTGATTTTCACGTGAGAGAGACTTCATGAAAACTGTCTCATAACAAAAAGGAAACAAATCTGCAACAAGAGGAGCACAATTAGTTCCCATCGGAATACCAATAGTTTGCCTATAAAGTTTAGTTCCAAATCTAATAAATATATTATCCAAAAGATAAACAAGGGCATCACAGACTTTTTGACACGACCAAAAATTGTGATTATTATATACATCAGAAGTGAAAATAGCACATTCTTCGTTGCAAGCCAAATATTGGGTATTCTCCCGAATAAACGTTCGGTTAATTAAATCAATAGGTTTATCATTTATAAGGTGATGAGGTAACGTAGTATACAGTGTAGAAAAATCACATGTAGACAATTTAGAAGCCTGAAAGTTTTTAGATTTAAATTTATTGAGAACATCATTAGAATTTTTAATTGACCAAAAACAGTTAATTCCGTCCCTTTCGTAAACAGTATCATAGTATCTAATCCAAAGTTTCTTAACAGCAGTAAGGCATGAATTTAGCAGTTTGGACAAAACAGTAGTCGTACATGAACTAGAATTAGCAATGAAACGTGCTTTATAAGGTCGTTTATGAAGTCTGATGGCATACTGAAGACAATTTTTCTCCGCGTAGCCATAATGATGGCTCATCTGTCTCCACGTAAAGGCTCGATACTGGAGATATACGAAAAGCTCCCAATGCCAGACGATGTCCTTGATGATGTATAGAGTCTAACATCTGTAAATAAGATTTTCTAGCAGATCCATACACGAATTAAAGAGAAATAGAGGTGAAGATGAGTTGTTCTATCCGCACCCCAACTTGTATGAGGTAAAACTTTTAAAAGATTGAATGCTTTTAAACATGTAGCTTTCACATACTTTATATGGGGTATCAAGGAGAGTTTTCCATCAAATATAACTCCAAGAAATTTTGATTCATCAACAACTGGTATTTGAGATCCATATATGTAGAAAGCTGGATCATCGTGTATTTTCCGTTGCTGACAGAAATGTACGCACTGAGTTTTCGACTTGGAAAATTTGAAGCCATTTTTAGTTGCCCAGTCTTCAATTCTATTTAGACATTGCTGTAGATGTCTTTTTATTGTGCGCATATTTGTTTAGCGAAAACATATACAGAAATCACCAACATACAAAGTACCATCTGTCTTGTAATCAAGACAATTTATAATATCATTTAATTTCACGTTGAATAAAGTGGTGGAAGGTATGGCTCCTTGAGAAATGCCCTGTTCTTGATCATAGAGGTCAGACAGGGTCGATCCTACGCGCACTTGTATAGTACGGTCTTCAAGCAAACTTTTAATAAAGTTTGGTAGTCTTCCTTTAAGACCAAAATTGTGTAGGTCTTTCAAAATTCCATATCGCCATGTAGGATCATAGGCTTTTTCCAAATCAAAAAACACAGCTACTGCATGTTCTCGTTTGATAAAAGCATCACGGATAAAACTTTCTAGTCTAACTAAATTATCATTGGTACTACGTTCAGCTCGGAATCCCGACTGAAACTTTATTATCAGATTGTTAGATTCTAAGTACCAAACAAGTAGTTTGTTTATCATTCTCTGTAATGTTTTGCAAAGGCAACTTGTTGGCGCTATTGGTCTATAATTTTTTTGGTTCTGCATGATCTTTCCCTGGTTTGGGAATAGGTATTATTGTGGCCAAACGCCAGCTTTCTGAAAAAAATCCGGTTATCCATATACCATTGAAAATGTGTAAAAGTGTGTCAAAGGCGGATTCGGGAAGGTGTTTAAGCATCTGGTAATGGATGTCATCAGGGCCTGTAGCTGTATCTTTTGATATTGCGATGGCATCTTTAAGTTCCGTTATGTTAAACAGACTGTTATATTCTTCATTATTTGAAGAGGTGAAATTTAGTTTGATATTTTCTTGTTGTGTTTTGATGTTTTGAAACTTCTCTGAATAATTCCGAGATGGGGAATTATCCAAAAAATTTCGCCAAGGGTATTCACTATCTTTTCCTTTGATATAGCCTTTTCGCCACGTTTTGTATTTAGGTGGGTGAAACTGGGTGATTTTGATTTACCAGATATTTTTCGTATCATGTCTCAAACCCTTTTAATCGGTGTTTTATGATTTAAATTTGAAACGTAAGATTTCCATGATTTGCGTTTGGAGGCCTTTATTGTTCGACGAGCATTTGCTCTGAAATTTTTAACCTTATTCAAACTCTCCTTTGTTGGATATCTAGAGAACTTTGATAATGCTTGTTTGCGCTGTTTTATGACATCTTTGCATTCATCATTGTACCATGGCTTGCTTTTCTTTGGATTTGTCGAGGTTTTCGGTATACTTTTATTAGAGATGTCAAGAAGAGCACAAGTAAAGTCATCTAGAGGATCTAAGAAATTGTCAAACTTATCTATTTTGAGACTTTCTGCGCATAATGAGTGATACAGTTCCCAGTTCGCTTTACTGAGTTTCCACTTTGCGTTATGATCGTTCGTGGAAGAATTTACGTTTTCAATAATAACGGGCAAGTGATCACTTCCATGTTGATCTTCACTAACCGTCCAGTCGAAGTCTAGCAGGAGAGATGAATCGCATAAGGAAAGATCTAAAAAAGCAAATTTTCCAGTTGCAGGACGGAGATAGGTATAAGTTTTTCGTTCATAAGACAAAGATCATTGTTGGTTATAAAGTCTTCAATAATATTATCTTTCTGATTGTTATCTTTACATCCCCAAAGGATATTGTGACCATTAAAGTCATCGATTAATATATAGGGTGAAGGAAGTTGTTTCAGTAAAGTGTCTAAATGTTCTGTCTCTAAATGAAAATTCGGAGGTATATACACAGAACAAATCGTAATCTCTTTGTGCAAAGTGACCGAAACTGCAACGGCTTGAAGTTTGGTTACAAGTTTAATTTCTCGTTGAGGGCATGTTGAGTGAACTAAGATTCAGCTTCCACCAGACGGCTTCTGTCCTTCTTAATATATATAGTTATATGTATTGAAGTCTTTTACATTTAATTGATCATCAGTTTTTAAAAATGTTTCTTGCAAGCAAACAACTGATTGACTTAATAAAGATAAAAGTAATAAGATCTCGTTATAGTTTGACTTTAGACCTCGACATTTCCATTGTATTATTTTATGATTGGAATTCATTTTACAGTGAAATGTTTTAGTTAGACTAGAAACTAAGGATAAGTTATTGGTGATTTTGATCTATTATTACTTTGTTGGTGTGTGAATGTTCTGATGATTTCGATTTATTGCAGTTAGCTCGTGGGCGATCTGGAGTCTGTCCTAACTCCATATCATCGCTACTGTCACTCAAAGATCCGAATCTATTATGTTGTTGAATCGCATCATTTGAACCTTTTCGTTCTCTGTTTGTTGTGATTGGTCTTTGTGTTTCCTGACTAGATTTTAATTTTGTTTGGTCTTTTGTAGGTGGTGATGATTGACTTCTTGCTTGTCTTTCTTTCTGTTGTTGTTTTTTCCAGTCTTTTTTATCATCTCCATGGTGGCATTTTTCAGTCTTGCGTCTGTTTTTTTCTCCTACATAGATGTTTTTGTTTGACCTTTCTTGGTGATATTACTTTGTTTTAGTAGTTCTTTCTTTTTTCTGTTTGTACTTGTTGTTTTTGATTGTACTGCAGTGTCGACAAAATTAATCGGATCAGTTCGAGTGGCAGTATCAACCACAGAAACCTTTTTTCATAGGATTGGGTAATGTTGGCGTAACTGATTCCAAGAATTGGAGTTGGGGGCCTCAAAAACTTTCCGCGCTTCAACGAAAGAAATATTTCTGGTGAACTTCACACGTAAGATTTCTCTTTTTTTATGCCTAATTCGGCATTCTTTAGAGTCAGCACTGTTTTTCACCACAATTAACACAATGTAGTTCGTTTCTACATTGATTTTTGAGGTGTTCTGCTATCTGACCGCATTTCGAACAGATAGGGTCTTTAGAACACCTATCCTCATGGTGTCCATATTTCTGGCAGTGATGACAACGCAAAGGATTTGGTATGTAGACTTCTACACTGAGTCTAAAGTATGCTACTTTAATTGTCTTCGGTAAAACTGATATATTGAATATAAAGAGAAAGGTGTTTATGTTTTTTTTTAACTCTCCGTTACGTTTAACTTTGAATCGTTTTACTGCTGTTACTTCTTGAGATCTTGTGCCCTCGAGAATCTCCTCCTCGCTGCAATTCCCCAGTTCGGGACAACGAATTACCCCCCCCACCCCCTTGAGGAGTTCAGAGAGGTATGAAGGTACACCCGGGCTTTCAAGTCGTGAAAAGTCTGTGCACGTAGAATGTTCTCGGCATGGGATTTTCTGGATACCTCAATGAGCAGCTGATTTGACCTGTCTAGTTTATGTTTTCCGGCTCACCAGCTATACTTTGAATTACTTTTTGTATTACAAAACGGACACAAAGATGTTAATTGTTTGTTTCTTCCTTGCTTTCAACTAAAATGAAACGCGGAAAGTGTTGAGCTGATGTATCTTTGGTAGAGGTTGTTGGAGGTTAAGTGCTTTCGTCAATATCTGAAATATCAGATTCTGAACATTGTTTACTTCTTTTTCTTCAATTAGAACCCATGATAAAAATGTATTAAAATTCGTCCTCCGTGCTCTCCGCCCACCACGGATCCCAACAAGGGAACACAACAATGGAATAGCTTTCCTACTCACTTGTGCTAGAGATACACAGAAGATATACTTGCACGAGCAAAAGCTGCACGATTGACCCGTTGAGCCGCCGCCTTCTTAGGATTGGAAAGGTTGAGAAATAAGACATGAGCAAACGGTGAGTATCAGTACGATACAAAAGACAAAGAAGAGAAAGAAAAGATTTTTCCTAGGACTTGGCGCGACCAGCCGATTGACCGTGCCGGGTCACATGGACACCCTTCTATACCGAAATCCAGTCCAAAGAGGTTAGTTGAGCCACTAGGAGAGACCAAAATTCCAATAGATTTCAACCTCCAGGGACCCTTCTTCCGGCTTTACGGGTCGCCTCCCATGGCAAACGGGTGGTATTTCCTCTTCGCTCTTCCCAAAGGGGGACAATTACTGCTCACCAAGCTAGCAACGTTCTCAGTGGGAATTGAGCCCCCAGGGCCTCGGCAAGGCGGAAAGTTTAATACCCAGGGGCCATATATGGTTAGCAGAGCCCCATTTTAATCCGCTTTTGAAACAAATTTCAAAGAAGACCACCCGCGGATCATTCCATCCAAGTTTGGTTAAAATCCAAACAATAAAGGGATGGCTGGCCGGACGACAAAAACGGACGGTGAACGATTATAATAGTTCACCATGAACACATGGTGCTCAGGTGGGATAATAAATGACACCTTGGGCGGGGCTGTAATTTGAACAAGTAATCTCGAGACTTCCAAAAAAATTTCGAGTCAATTGGCCTTTCGGTTCAGGAAAAGCTCAAAATAGATTTTCAAGATCACAGCCATACTGGCCAT
Organism: Anodontia alba; assembly: GCA_964016985.1. Classification (NCBI taxonomy): domain Eukaryota; kingdom Metazoa; phylum Mollusca; class Bivalvia; order Lucinida; family Lucinidae; genus Anodontia; species Anodontia alba. The sequence goes on along the minus strand of OZ024830.1, from coordinate 11,040,785 downwards.
CATGTTCATTGGAGCAGAACTGTTTTATTTATTTTACTAGAGAGTCACCTAGACAACATTCCTATTAAGTCTGATTGAAATTGACCCAGGGGTGACGGAGGAAGGTATGAAGTCAATGCGTACTTAAGTCATTTGGTACTTAAGTCAAACGCTCACATTTTGGTCAACTTGTACTCATTTTTCGGTCAACTCGAAAGAAAAAAAATAGAAAGAAAAACTTCTAAAGATAACAGAAAGATACCTCAGGCAAATTGTGTGACCAGATAACATATTAACATTTTGCAGGGGCTCTGGCCCCTGTCAGGTTAAAGTTGCAATATAGTTTATATGTCATGAATAAATAAATTGTATATAGAAAAAGGCGGAGAAAATAAAAATGGAAAATAAATGATGGTGTGCCTCTTACTCGTAAAATCATTCTAATTGGAAAATCAAGATGGTTGCCCTAGAAGCCATGCTGAAAATCTATTTTGAACGGTTTCTTCTGAACAAAAAGGCCATTTGACTCGAAACTCCATTGGAAGTCTCGAGGTGACTTGTAGATGAAAACGTAGCAAAAAAAACTGTTCTGATTGTAAATCCAAGGTGGCTGCCATCTTAAAAATCTATATTGAACTTCGTCTCTTGAACCAAAAGGCCAACTGAATTGAAACATGTCTGGTAATCAGGTGAGCGAAATAGGTCCATCTGGGCACTCTTGTAATAGATATTTGTCTAAAATTTTATGCAGTTGTTTCCAAAGGCAATCTTTTTGACGTTTATTTTACTACATTAAAGCTGATATTAGTGCCGTGTGGCGGCGGTAAAACGTCTCCCCGTACTTTACCATAGTGCAGATTTTATTTCATTTCCTTTGAAATCATTGGGCCCATTGTGGAATCTTTGAAAAAGGAGTTCTGCTCATGTATACGCCCGAGGGCGTAAGCAGTGTTTCAAACTATATTACTGCTTATGAAGAGTCTCAATAAAATCGAGACTCCAATTTTCTTATCTGTAGTGTGTTCTATATTTCCAAAGACAATCTTTTGACGTTTATTTTACTACACTGCTGCTGGTATTAATGCCGCATGGCGGTGGTAGAACGTCTCCCCGTACTTTACCATAGTGCAGATTATATTTCATTCCCTTTTGGATCACTGGGCCTATTGTGGAATCTTTGAAAATGGAGTTCTGCTCATGTATACACCAGAGTGCGTAAGCAGTGTTGCAAATTATATTATTGCTTATGAAGAATCTCAATAAAACCGAGACACCCATTTTCTTATCTGTAGTGTGTTCTTTGTTTCCAAAGGCAATCTTTTTGACGTTTATTTTACTACACTAAAGCTGATATTAGTCACCCTGTACTTTACCATAGTGCAGATTATATTTCATTTCCTTTGGGATCATTGGGCCCATTGTGGAATCTTTGAAAATGGAGTTCTGCTCATGTATACGCTAGAGGGCGTAAGCAGTGTTGCAAACTACATTACTGCTTATGAAGAGTCTCAATAAAACCGAGACTCCCATTTTCTATTCTGTAGTGTGTTCTTTGTTTCCAAAGGCAATCTTTTTGACGTTTATATTATCACCAGCTCCCTACCCGACCTCACGGTTATGGTCACGGTCACGGTCACGGTCACGGTCACAGACTTACAGTTTGTATATTAGTGTTTTGTTTGAAAGCTTTTAGGACCACACTATTTCCAAACCGTTGGCTGGATTTTGTTCATATGTAGTATGGTGATAGAAATTGGTCCAACATTTTATGTAGTACTATCCCCTACTCTCTACATGACCTCAAGTTCAAGTTTACAGACTTAGAATTTTTTATGTTTAAGTTTTGCGTTAAGCTTTTAGAACCACAATATTTGCAATCCGTTGGAAGGATTTTGTTTATATATACAGTATGAGGATTGGTCCAAAATTTTACGCAGTACCATACCCACCCACCTACTTTACCTCAAGGTCACGGTCACAGACTTAGAATTTTTATGATTAAAATTTGTGTTTAAGTTTTTAGGTCCACATTATGTCCAGCCAGTTTGATGAAAGATATTAGTCCAAACTTTTATGCACTTTCATCCCAACTCCACCACGTGATGTCAAGGTCAAGGTCCTGGACTTAGAAGACTTTGATTTTTATGTTTTAGTTTTGCGTTAAACTTTTAGGACCACGCTATTGTCACAGGGTTTCTTCGTATAATTTTACTGTAGGTTTCTCTTGTATTGTTTGTATAGAATTAATGACGACGTAGCTTTTGTTGTATCTACAAGTCACCCTGAAATGCAAAATAGAGTTCCAAGATGGCGGCAATGGCGGCATTCTTGGATTTCCGATCAAAACTATTTTAAATATGTTCGATCTACAAGTCTTCCTAACGCTTACGACCAAGTTTCGAGTCAACTGGCCTTTTTGGTCAGAGGAAGCGGGAAAAAGGTTTCAAAGATGGCATCCATGGCAGCCATCTTGGACTTCCGATCGGAATGATTTTAGCTATTTTGATCTATAAGTCAACCTGATGCTTTCTACCAAGCTTCGAGTAAATTTATTGGCCTTTTGGTTCAGGAGAAGCAAAAAAAAAAAAAAAAAAAAAAAAAAAAAAAAAAAATTTAAGAAAGCCGCCATAGCAGCCATCTTAGACTGGATTGGAATGCTTTTAATTATTTTTGATCTACAAACCACTCCGATGCTTCCTAACGAGTTTCAAGTGTATGGACCTTTAGGTACAGGAGGAGAAACGATAAATAGATTTTTAAGATGGTGGCTATCTTGGATTTCCGATGGGAACGATTTTAGGTAATTTTTTATCTACATGTCACCCCTACCAAGTAACAATTCAGTTGGCCTTTCGGTTCCTACCAAGTAACAAGTCAGTTGGCCTTTCGGTTCAGGAGAAGAAGCGAAAATTATATTTTTAAGACGGCGGCCATCTTGGATTTTCCATCGGAACAATTTTATCTATTTTTGATCTACAAGTCAACTCAATGCTTACTACCAAGTTTTGAATTAATAGACTTGTCAGTTCAGGAGAAGAGGCAAACTATTTTTTTCAAGATGGCGGCCATAGGGGCCATCTTGGAATCGGTATGATTTTAGCTACTTTTGATCGGAAAGTTGCCCCGATGCTTCCCATTAAGTTTAGAGTCAATTTGCCTTTCAGTTCAGGAGATGAAAGGGAAAATGTATTTTCAAGATGGCCATTCTTGAATTCCTATCGATTTTAGCTAATTTTAATCTACAAAAAAGGTAAGAGAAAAGTCCAGGGAGTGCCACAATCACAAACCGCAGCCCTTCCCAGACCCCAAGAGGAAGAGGAAACCGACAAATCCAAACAAGCACAAACCGAACAAACGTACGAAAAGCACTAAGATTAGCTCTCTCTTCCCCAAGCGAGGTAATCGCAATACTAATAGGACTGAAAAACACAACAACAAAATGACACATGGACAGACATACAGCAAATCGCCTCGTAGAATAAACCACAAAGCAACAAAGAGTAAGACTAACACCGGGACCATCGCCTTAGAACGGTCAGTAGAGCAAACCACCGGGGTGGGGGGTTAAAAAAAGGGTAAAGCATTTTTACAGCTAGCTAACTTCACCCTGGGTCCCGATGCTACTCTTAATACAGAAACACATAAAATTCGGTTCGCATAAAGGCTCCCAACTCAGTCAATGCATCAAAGCGAAAACATAAAAATCAAATTAATCACTATAATAAACAAAGACGGGTACTCATGGCTAATTCTACTGTATGCCAGAGTAAATGAAAACCAATAGTTGAATCACGGCGGGCCAAGCCAAAGACATATCGTCAGGCCCCAACCCACTGGTTAAAGTTTTACGAAGAGACCGTCATTGAGTCTGAGGCCCGATCCGCCGTCGTGCAATTAAAGAGTGAAGCATAGCCATCAACAATGATTAGGCTGACAACTAGGCATGCAGTCTGCCGCATAATATCCAGGCTATAGCCAATTCTTTTATAACGGTTAAATCACCCCGATGTTTCCTACCAAGTTTCAAATCAACTGGCCTTTTGGATCAGGAGAAGAAGCGAAAATGTGGCCATCTTGGATTTAACGATTTTAACTATGTTTGCTCTACAAGTCACCTTGATGTTTCCTACCGAGTTTCAAGTCAATTGGCATTTCAGTTCAAGAGAAGAAGCAAAAAATAAATTTTCAAGATGGCATGTAGCCAGTAACCATCTTTGATTTCCGATCGGAATGATTTTAGCCATTTTTGATCTACAAGTCACACCGATTCTTCCAACTAAGTTTCGAGTCAATGGCCCAGGGTTGTAGGGGTAGTAGGCTTTTAAAGCAAAATGTTGACGCTGCATGACGGACGATGCACGATGGACGACGAACATTGATCAATCACAATAGCTCTCCCTGAGCTAATTATATCTAAAATATGAACTAAATCCATCGTAAGATGTGGAAGTTATGAGTTCTTAAAAACTTTGAACTACGCCACGGACAAACTAACGGGCGAACTAACATACAGACGGATTAATAGAAGGACTAAAAACGAAAGCTATATGCCCTTCGGTATAAGTACAACAGTCCTATGAGCCTTCGATTGGATTGTAGGCAGCACACTTAGCAAACAGTGAACAGACTTTGGTAATGTGCAGGCTCACCAGAGTTTCGATGATCGCACATTATAAGTTGGTTTCTTGTGAACGGTTCTTCACATAATTACTATAAAGAAGTTGTTAAATAAAAGTGGTGTTAATGTCCATCTTATATTTATTATATGAACTTGTCTAGACTGCCATGGTACATACATTGACTTGTTTTATCATTTCAGGAAATCAGATGGTAAGTAATAAAATATAACTCAGACCATCAAGAATTTTTCTACTGTGAATAATCAAACTGATAAATATTTACATTAAGCCTGTAGCAGCTCAGCTGCATGTAAACGTGGTAAACAATATGATACACTTCACTTTATTAACTTGTGAATATTTGTGTATGTTTTTAAGGTCACAGTTGCTTGTCTGTCATGAAGCTGTCATGTCCCATTCTTTATCTCAGACAGATTGGAGCTGCTGCAAAGTAGCAGGTTTTTGTTATTATGGGTATAGTATTACGAAGAAAATGTAATATTTTTATGTAAGTTCAAGGGACTCTAATCTTGGAATACTTTACTTTGCAGGGTATTGCTTGATTAGCTCCCTTTGAATATCTAAACATAAATGTTAACTAATAAGTACTCAGGGTTGTTAATTACTGCTAAATTTGCAGTGAGTATTAAAGAAAAGCAAGACAGACCTCCTACGTTATATTGGTTACCGAAACTTCATTAACAACCTTATAAAGCACGTTCCATTGCTAATTCTAGTTCATGTACGACTTCTGTTTTGTCCAAACTGCTAATTTCATGCCTTACTGCTGTTGAAAAAAATTGGATCAGATACTATGATACTATTTACGAAAGGGTCGGAATTAACTGTTTTTGGTCAATTAAAAATTCCAATGATGTTCTTAATAAATTTAAATCTAAAAATTTTCAGGCTTCTAAATTGTCTACATATGATTTTTTTACACTGTATACTATGTTACCTCATCATCTTATAAAAAATAAACTTATTGATTTAATTAACCAAACGATTATTCGGGAGAATACCCAAAATTTGGCTTGCAACGAAGAATGTGCTTTTTTCACTTCTGATGTATACAATAATCATAATTTATGGTCGTGTCAAAAAGTCTGTGATGCCCTTGTTTATCTTTTGGATAACATTTTTATTAGATTTCGAACAAAACTTTATAGAAAAATTATTGGTATTCCGATGGGAAATAATTGTGCTCCTGCTGACATTATTGAGGCTTTTAATTCAACTTCAAGATACCTTTATGATTTATTAAATATTGGCAAGATTTACTTTGACCAAATGGTGGACCGCATATGCTCTACAGAACTCAAATTAAATAGAGCAAATTCTTCTGATACCGAGGCACCTTTTTTGGATTTGAATCTGTGTATATCTAATGGTACAATTTCCACCAAAATTTATGATAAATGGGACGATTTTGATTTTGATATAGTCAATTTCCCTTTTCTGGATGGCGATGTCCCCCGGCGTACCTCATATGGGGAATACATATCTCAGCTTATTAGATTTGCCAGAGCTTCTTCAAATCCCAGTGACTTTAACTACCGTAATAAAGCCCTTACTGCCAAACTTCTTAGGCAGGGCTATCGTTATTTTAAACTTCGTAAGGCGTTTTCGAAATTTCGCAGACAAAGTGCCTTGGTAGAAAAATATAGCGTAGTCTGAAAACACTTCTGCAACAAGGTATATCGAACCAGAATTTTACGGTGACTATAAGTTGTTTTGTGGTTTATTCTACGAGGTGATTTGTTTTATGTCTTACCTTGTGTCATTTTTTTCTTGTGTTTTTCAGTCCTTTTAGCATTGCGATTGCCTCGCTTGGGGTAGAGAGCTAATCTTAGTGCTTTTTGTACGTAAGTTCGATTTGTCCTTGTTTGGATTTGTATGTTTCCTCTAGGTGTATGGGAAGGGCTGCGGTTTGTGATTGTGGCACTCCCTGGACTTTTCTCTTACCTTCTTTTTAGTGTACAGATTTAGAAAAAAATGTAGTAAAATCTTACGTTTCGGAGCAATTCAGAAAATTTATTAACCGTTATAAAAGAATTGGCTATAGCCTGGATATTATGCGGCAGACTGCATGCCTAGTTGTCAACCCAATCATTGTTGATGGCTATGCTTACTCTTTAATTGAGCGACGGCGGTTCGGGCCTCAGACTCAATGACGGCCTCTTCGTAAAACTTTAACCAGTAGGTTGGGGCTTGACGATATGTCTTTGGCTTGGCCCGCCGTGGTTCAACTACTGGTTTTCATTTACTCTGGCATACAGTAGAATTAGCCATGAGTACTCGTCTTTGTTTATTATAGTGATTAGTTTGATTTTTTTTGTTTTCGCTTTGATGCATTGACTGAGTTGGAAGCCTTTATGCGAACCTCATTTTTATGTATGTCTGTATAAAGAGTAGCATCGGGACCCAGGGTGAAGTTGGCTAGCTGTAAAAGTGCTTTAACCCACCACCCCCGCCCCCACCCGGTGGTTTACTCTACTGACCGTTCTAAGGCGATGGTCCCGGTGTTGGTCTTACTCTTTGTTGCTTTGTGGTTTATTCTACGAGGCGATTTGTTTTATGTCTTACCTTGTGTCATTTTGTTTTTGTGTTATTCAGTCCTTTTAGCATTGCGATTACCTCGCTGGGGGAAAGAGAGAGCAAATCTTAGTGCGTTTCGTACGTTTGTTCGGTTTGTGCTTGTTTGGATTTGTCGGTTTCCTCTTCCCCTTGGGGTCTGGGAAGGGCTGCGGTTTGTGATTGTGGCACTCCCTGGACTTTTCTCTTACTTCTTTTTTGAGATCTAGATGTGAAGTTCAATGGGCTCTGATTTTAGAATATTTTACTTTGGTGACATATTGTTTAATCGGCTCCGTTCAACTTAATAAAAAACAAAGATGTAAACTAATAAGTATTCAGGGTTGTCTGGGGCATTTTTGGTTCAAATTTGTTCTGGGTAACGGGAGTCAGAGTAATTAGATAATAACACTAAAAATAATAAATAAATAAAATGTATAACAAAAAAAAAAAAAAAAAAAAAAAAAGAATTCGACTAAGACACACAGCCAAATGACTATGTTTAAAACTATAAGTTGTGAAGGTAAGTGCCAAAAAAAAAAAAAAAAAAAGATTTTATAGTTTTGTGTATCGTGCAACACTATAACATTATGCCACCCAAGGGAGTCGCAAGTCGCCTTTGGATGTGTAGTGTTCTAGTTTAGTCTATATGCGATAACAAGGATTAAAATTAAAATTATATACCTGTTGGAGGCGAGGACGCCGGAGACAATAAATCCACCAAAAATAATAATAATAATAAAAAACTATGATTCTAGCATGGCGCAGAATCATAATTCTATACCTGCCGGAGGCGAGGACGCCGGAATGCCTTACAACAAGAATAATCTTTGATGCAAATAATATCTACACAGCAGTAGAAATTGAAAGAAAGGAAACCACCACGCTTACAGTTAAAAATAAAGAACGAATACAGACGTAAGAACTATTTGCACACCTGGACTATTTTAATTTGCTACAGTACACAGTATGCATCCAGCGTCTACGAGAATCTGAACAAAGTTATGAAATTACAACAAAGGAAGGAACAAATATAGAAGATTTCAAGAGTTTTAAATCAACAACCTATTATAATAGACGGGAAGACCCTTACCATTATCCCTACAAGGAAATTAAAAGACATTAAAATAAATCCAATTACTAAAGTTTTAATTTTTGAAGCGCCTTATGAATTAGAAGACATATATCATCAAAAAGCTATCACCATATCACGGATGGCAAACAAGGCAACTACCTCGAAATTGCATTAACGCGAATTTGTTCATACGCCACATTCCGGACTTCGCGAGGTAGTGACAACGCCAAAATTTCTGTAAACAAAGGTAGGTGCTACGCCACTTTTAGTATGTTTTAAAAAGAATGAGCGAATCACTCAAAATTCCGGCAATGCTATTCCATGTAAATATGATTTAACTATATATACAGGCCGAAGAAACCGTTAAATTGTGTATAATTTGGTTAGAGCGACCCGCATAATGTCGAACCTGGATCTGCATGTTCTCGGTGAGTTGACAACACACACAGATTTTGTTGCATATTTTCAATTTTTGACGAGTATCAAAGGATTTGACGTTAAGCCTGATAAAATTGGCTACAATGTAGCATTGTGACGTAAAAAATGTCATTAACCATGTTCACTGTAAAGAATTATTCTTGAAAAAAAAAATCAGTTGCGTTGCTCTAACACTAGCGTGGTAGTTCCCACGAGTTTATTATGGCAAAACAAAATAAGTATGCTTTCATAAATGACCCGTCACAACCTAAGACGCCGAGCTTTGCCCTGCATCAAACTCATCTTTAATAAATGTCTTTATACTCTGTTTTTGTGATTTATTTTTTCGTTTTGGAATTTTGATTTTCTAGTAGTATCTAACATAGAAGTATAAGCAATGATCAGGCATCACACCTTCCATCAAAGACACCAAAGGGAAAGAAACACAAACATAAAACAACTTTACCATAATAAAAACGTCACAAGTGGAAAGCCAGAAGGACAGTTATTTTCCCACAAAATGGCCAAACGGCTTCCCAAAATAAAAAGATATAAACAATACATAAATGCAAAGACGAACTATAACAATAATAAACCACAACAGAAGAGCCGCCTTGGAACGGTCAGTAAAGAGCTTTTACTGTGGGGTGGGGGGAGGGGGGGCTGCTTAAATCGATTTTATGTTGCCATAATCCTCGATCTTGGTTCTGTCGTGGTTTAGACAAACAATTTCGCCTGAGGGATTTCTAACTCATCAGTGCAACAGCTCCGAGAACATAAAAATCAAACGAATACAGAGATGAAAAAACAATGAGGACTCGACAGCATTGATCCCAAAGAACAAGAAAATATAAACTACACTATGATGAAGGGCAGGAAGACTTTTTACGGCCGCCACACATTCCCATAACATCAGCTGTAGTGACGTCAAATATGTTCTGTAAAAGAGTTATTCTTTGGAAGCAAGGAATACACCGTAGAACTGAAAAGTATGGACTGTACAAGTTTTTCTGGACCAGACTAGCTAGTTTCAGACAATTAGGCCTCATCAGTGACCCTCAAATATTTTCAAAACTCCATACTGGAATCAATGATCCCAAAGGACAAGAAAATATAAACTACACTATGATGAAGGGCATAGAACATATTCAACGTCACAACAGCTGGTGTTAAGGGAATTTAGCGGCTGTAAAACGTCTCCCTGCCATTCTTCGCACTGTAGTTTATATTTTATTGTCCTGTATTTTCTTGATATTTCCGCCATTTTAATAACCTGATATCTATAAACAGAAGATTAAATTTTAGAATACCTTTCTTGGTACTGTTCACATGCATGCGTTAAAGTACGCCAGAGGTTACGGTGCGGTACCCTATTAAGTCATTCACCCTTTTGTAAAATGATCTATTTATAGATATTAGAATATAAATGAAGAAACTATCATGATAAAAATTTACAATATCGCGATAATATTTTCAGGAAACTATTATATTATCACGATAGTTATCTAGCTACTTCATGGCAGTTCTGGGCACTATCAAGAAAAAAGCGAGATAATTATGGAAGCGTATTGGTATGGAAGCGTATTGGTACCCCCCATATATTTTTTTCTCCTGGCAATATTTTTGTCACGAAAATGCAAAAATATCGAGTTTTACTATATACTGTTTTCCATCAAAGTAAGATACAAACAATGTTTTCACGTGCTCATTATTTCATTTTAATTTTATTTCGTTATAGATGTTCTCGTGATTATATAAAAACGACAACATTATGTGGTAATCTGTATTGTTTGAATATTTTGTACTGCACATTACAACATATGTTTTACGAAACAACGCTATGTTTTTTGCGGAACTGAAGTTAAAGATCTTGATATCTGTATTGTTTTATCGCCATACGCACGATCAAAAATCAGAAGCGGAACACTGACAGCATCTGTCAATCAAAAGAGGCTACCAGGGGGACCGAATGCTTACTGTCGGCGAGAAAGTCCTTCAAGTGTCCCAAATACCCCAAGTAATTTAAAAGGTCTCATCTATTGCAGTACATTTGTTATGGCTCAGCTCTGTTAAATGGTTTGTCTCTTCGTCAGTATCAAGTTTTAGCCGGTGTAACAGTTTATCTTGCCCCACCCCCATCCCACCCGGGCAGCTTGTTCCCTCGGGTTATCTTGCCCCCTACCCTGGGCAGCTTGCCTCCACCCAGGAAACCTCGCAAACTCAATTAAAAAAAAATATTTATTTTTTATAACAAATTTATAACGCTCAATTATCAGAACAGTACTAATGTGTGTTTTTCGTTATTTTTTTTCTCTTTATGGGAGAAGGGTGGGACTAAGATACTGTGGCCTAAGCATTTCCTCCCAAACTCAGAAGTTCTTGCAGACACAGTTTAGAAAGCTATTTTATCATTTTCAATAGAATTTCCCATTGAACAGGTCATTAGAGAAATTCCAGTATTTGATATTATCTATCTTTCTTCATGCAGGAAGGGGCAGAGTTAAGATACACTTTCCTGGGCAGCTTGCTCCCCCCCCCGGGGTGACGATACCCTGGTTTGGGCAGCTTGTCCCCCCACCCACCCCCCCCCCCCCCCCGACACACCGCCCCCACCTATGGTAAATTGGCTAACTCAGATCAGGAAGCTTATTCGATACTTTAAACATAATTTTCTAATGCATAGACATATGAATTTAGTAAGACCTGCTTTTACCTAATTTTCTCTCTACGGGAAGGTGTAAGGCTAAAGTACTGTGGCCCGGGAAGTTTGCTTCCAGTCTCAGAAAATCTTGCAAACTAAGTTAAGAAAATAATGTTTATTTTTTTTTTTAAACAATTGCCCTTTTAACAGGTCATTTGAATATTTCTGTTATTTACTTTTGTTCTATCTTTCTTCACATAGGAGAGGGTAGGAGATGAGACACCTTGGGCCTGGGCAGCTTGCCTTCCATGGGGTGAAGATACCCAGGCCTGGGCAGCTTGCCCCCTACCCCAACTCCCCCCCCCCCACCCCCCCCCCCCCCACCACACACACATGGGAATTCGACAATTTTTAACTGTAATTTCTAATGCACAGTTGTTAGATTGATAGTAATACCTGCTTTTACATATTTTTTCATTTCAAGGGAATAGGTTAGGGCCAAAATACTGTGGTCCTAGCGGTTCACTCCTAGCCTCAGAAAGTCTTGTAAGCAAAGTTTCAGAATATAATTTTTATCTTGTTCCATTTGAATTTCATATTAAACAGAACATTTGAATAAATCCAGTATTAATAATTACTGTTTCACTTAGTACAGGAAGGGGTGGGGGTGGGTGAGAATAAGACCCTAGCCTAGGCAGCTAGCTTGCCCACCACCCCTCACCCTTACCCCCAACCCACCCATGGAAACTAGGCAAACTGGGATAAGAAAGCTTTTAATCATTCTGGGGATAAATTTGGGGGGAGGGGGGGGGGGGGGTGGACCACCCAGAGGCAGCTGGCGCCACAGGCTACTGTATCTCTCTTTTTTTCTGTATCGCACCCCTCACCTCTCCATTCAGAGAAAAATAGGTTATAGTCAATATGAATATTGAAATGAATAGCCAGCAAGAAAGTTTAAATTAGTGATAAACTATCCGCTGTATTTAGAGTCTGCCAGCTTTTGGTCGCTATGAATAGTGAAACACCTATACCAGAAAACTAGGAAATCTGAGGAAATCTGCCATGATATCTTACCCACCCCACTTCCCTTTTAGAGAAAATCAGGTAATTGTCAGTACAGGTACATAGATTATGAATATTCAAATGATTGTTCAATGGGAAAGTTTATTTAAAGTGATAAACTATCTTTTGGAATGGATCTGAGTCAGCCAAGTTTTCTTGCATAGATGCAAGCTTCTAAAGCCTATATCTGTGCCACTCAATTTCCAGGACTATCCAGTAAAAGTGTATCCTATCAGGTAAAAGATGAATATGCACCTAATTTAATTAAAAAAGAAAAAAAAATCTCAAAAAAAGTTCTGTCAGGTTTTCTAGAGGTGGGGGTGGGGCAATCTGCCCAGGCCATGGCATCTCACCCTCCCTTCCTCTCTCACACACACAACACACACACACAAGCTACCCAAGCCAGGGTATCTTCAGCACCGGAGGGACGGGGGTAGGGGGGCAAGCTGCCCTGGCCACGGTACCTTACCCCCTCTCCCACCCCTCTTCCCGTTTATAGAAAATGGTTAATGGTCGATATTATGAATATTCAAATGACTGTTCAATAAGAAAGTCTATTAGGTGATAAACTATCTTTGGATTGGAGTCTGCCAGGTTTTCTGGCATAGGTGCTAGCTTCTAAGACTATTATATTCTGGCCCTCAATTTCCTCCTATCGGGTAAAAGACGCATATGCGCATAAAAAAAAGTTTTCCCATGTTTCTATCATAAAGATTTTTATTCAAAAAGAAAACAATCTCAATAAAGTTCTGTCAGGTTTTCTCGGGGTGAGGGGCTAGCTGCCTAGGCCACGGTATCTTATCCCCCCCCCACACACACACACCCACCCCGCCAACCCCGCCCCACCTCCAGTTGTAGGAAAATAGGTAATGGTCAATATTATGGATATTCAAACGACAGTTTGATAGGAAAGTCTGTTAAGTGATAATTTGTCTTTTGGAATGGAGTGTGCAAGGTTTTCTGGCATTGGTAATTTCATCTAAGGCCACTATGTTCTGGCCCTCAATTTCTTCTTTCAGGTATGAGATGCATATGCACATCAAAATTCCGTGCTTATGTTATAAAGATTTTTATTAAAAAAAAAAACAAAACAAAACAAAAAACTGTCTGCATTAAGTTCTGTGGGGTGGGGAGCAAGCTCCACAGGTAAGGGTATCTTCACACCCCCGACGTAGGGGTGGGGGACAAGCTGCCCAGGGTGGGGGCATACCCCGGGGTATCTTCACCCCGGAGGGGAGACAAGCTGCACAAAGGCAGCTTCACTCCCCTTGGTGGGAGTTGGAGGGGGGGGGGGGGGGGGGAAGGGGCAAGCTACCCAGGATTCAAGATAAACCAGAACACCGGTTCGGTTTGTGTTTATTTGTACGAAACATTGTAGGTACACGCGAGGGTACACGTATATTCTTACATCTTAGTTTAAAGAAAGGGATAATCATTCGGCCCACTTATTCATAAAAATTGTGTATATTTATTTCAAAGCAAGATTGTACATGTGTGCTAGACATTTTTCTTTCTGTTATGGTGACTGAGAACCGATGAAAACCAATCTTTTAATTGCATTTTTAACCTGTTTTGTTCGGCCAAGTTTTCCCTTCAGTGGCCCATGTGACGTCATTTATTCCAGCCAATAGATATCATGGCGACAATGAAATAACTCTTTGAGATGCACGGAAAAAACCTACTGGTATAGCGTATAAAATTTATAGCGTGATAAAAATTCTATGCAGTAAAGAAAATGTCATACACGATCAAATATTTCGTGAACAATATACAGATATGTAGTGAATACGATATATTATAACATTACCATATTGACTTATCATGATTTGTCGACAAAATTTTGTCACCATATCATGTTATTATTAAGTTTCTCTACATAAATTTATGTTGTGAAAAACGTCACATGGGCCACTGAAGGGAAAACTTGGCCGAACAAAATAGGTTAGAAAAGCAATTAAAAGACACAGTGTTTTCATCGGTACTCAGCCACCATAACGGAAAGAAAAATGTCTAGCACACATGCACAATCTTGCTTTGATATAAATATACACATTTTTTATGAATAAATGGGCCGAATGATTATCCTTTTTTGTTATGAAGATTTGGTGCTAAGTTATTTAGAAAAATTGTGGGTATTCCGATGGGTACAAATTGCGCACCCCTTGTGGCTGATTTGTTCTTGTTTTGTTATGAAAGAGACTTCATGGTGTCCCTTTCCGTTGAAAACCAATCTGAAATCATTGAAGCTCTTAGCTCGACTTCAAGATATTTGGATGATTTATCAAATATTGACAATACCTACTTCGACGGTTTAATCAGTCAAATTTACCCCACAGAACTTCAGTTAAATAAAGCTAACTCTTCTGATACCAAAACCGCGTTTTTGGATTTACATTTACCTATTGTAGATGGGTTTGTTTCCTGCAAAATTTATGATAAACGCGATGATTTTGATTTTGAGATTATAAATTTTCCTTTCTTGGATGGTGATATTCCTCGTGCGGCATCCTACGGTGTTTATATTTCACAATTAATTCGATTTGCCAGAGTGTCTAGTCATGTAACTGACTTCAACACTCGTAATAAATTGCTAACTGCTAAACTTCTTAATCAGGGTTATCGGTATCATAAACTACGTAAAGCCTTTTCTAAGTTTTATAGACGTCATTCCGATTTAGTTTCAATATTCTGTGTTGGACTAAAATCTCTTCTGCAACAAGGCCTATCGGAACCCGAATTTTATGGTGACTTAGTGTATAAATTCAGAAAAATATATGCTTGCAATGACTTTAGTACCCAATTTCGTAAACTTATTCTTCGATATAAAAGGATTGGGTACAACATAAATGTTAACACAAATGTTATACGACAGACTGCATGAATGGTTGTTAACCCAATCACGGTTTATAACTTTGCTTCCCTCTTTAATTGCACACCAGCGGGTTAAGCCTCAGATTCTATGATCGTTCCAGCGTAAAGACTTACTTAAAATTTATTTTTTGGGTAATGTTGGTTGGTACTTGATGCTCTATCTTTGGTCGGGCCCACCGTAGTCTAACTGGTGGTTTTGTTTTGCTCCTGCATTTCAGTTGTTTCGTGCTGTCGAGTCCCTATCGTTGTTGCATCTCTATAATTAGTTGATTTTTTGTGTTCTCGGAGATGTAGCACTGAGGAGTTAGGAAGCCTTCATGCGGACTGAACAAATTATGTGTTTAAACCGCGGCAGAAATAAAGGCGAGGATTGTGGCCACGTAAAAATCGATTTAAGCCCCCCCCCCCCCCCCCCCCCAGTGAAATACTTTTCACTGACCGTTCCAAGGCGGTTCTTCTGTCACGGTTTATTTTTGTTATAGTTCGTCTTTGAATGGGTGTGTCGCTTATTTATGTTTTGGATAGCCATTTGGCCACTTTGTGGGAAAGCAATTGTCCGTTTGGCTTTCCGCTAGTGATGTTTTTATTAGGGTCTAGTTATTTCAGGTTTGTGTTTCTTTCCCTTTGATGTCTCTGATGGGAGGTGTGGGATAATTGTATCGGTTCCTGATCATTGCCTTCTCTTCTATTTTGACTCCATTTAACTAAACAAATAATGTAACTTATGAATAAGGGAACAGAAAATATAAGGGCGATAACAACAAATTATACAATTACCTCCCTTTTTTCAAAATAGATATATAGCAGCGGAGTTTTCTGGTCATGTAGGTCTATTGCGAGTATGGACTGTCCGTACAGCATGGGTGTGCATGACTGGAAAATTGTTTTTTATAATAGTTTTTTATTCAATCATAATTGTGGGAGTATTGTGATTTCTGACTTTCAACAACTAAATAAAAATGTAACTCATAAATAAGTAAACAGAAAATATAAGGGAGATAACAACAAATTATAGAATTACCTCCCCTTAATCTAAAAACAAATATATTCAGCAGTGGAGTTTTTGGTCATGTAGACACTCTGCAAGTGTGGACTGCCCGTACAGCAGGAGTCTGCATGACTGAAAATTGTTATAATACAGTCTTGTTTAGTTAATCACTTATTGTGACTACCTTTTTACATTTTAGTATCATATCTAAATGTTTATAATACCGAAAAACAGTGGGCAAAATATTGATGTAAAGTTCAAGGGATTCTAATCTGGGAATATTTCAATATTGCAGGGTATTGTTTGCTTAGGTCCCTTTAACTAATGTAGAAATAACAATAAACCAATAAGTACTCAGGGTTGTCTTGATTTCTCGATGTAAAATATAAGGGACTCTGATCTTAGAATATTTTATTTTTATGAAATATTGTTTGATTGGCTCCTTTTAACTAATGAAAAAATAATGTAACTAACAAGTACTCAGGGTTATCTGGGACAATTATTTTAATATGTTCTGGATAATAGAGTCAGAGTAATAAGAAACTAACACTACCATAAAAGAAAAAAAAATGACAACTATTCTATAGTCTTGTATATAGTACAACACTATGTCATGACCCCTTTTAAAGTAGTTGCGGTCATGGTACCAAAGCCGTAATCCAAAATCATAAATCCATAAACGAATGACGAATCAGAATGTTCAGACCAACAGACATGGACCCCAGAACAAAGGGTGTAATCAGGCGTCCGCGGATAGTAAGCATTACTTGGTAAGCAAGCTTCGCCCACCATGCCCATGGGCCTGAACGAAGGAAATATCGGTAGAAGCGTATGTCCGGAATTTGGGAAGTCTACTTATGGCGCGTCACTGGCAAAAACATCAGAAACAATTCTGGAAACTGCCACATTGTAGGGATTGACTAGATCATGATGTCTCCCATAGAACTTCTTAAGTGTTGCTACCAGTTTGGTTTTTTGATACCCCTGGCTCAACAACTTTTGAGTGAGCACTTTCCCACGCTCCATGAAGTCCTGATAATTTGAACAAGTTCTGGCATAACGGATTAACTGTGAAACGTAAACGCCGTATGCTGGTGCAGAAGGGATATTACTGCTCAGGAAAGGAAAGTTAACGATGGGAAAATTGAAGTCATCCCGTTTGTCGTAAAGCCTAGTAGTAAGCTTTCCATTGTCGATGTAGAGACAACAATCCAAGTATGAGGAGAAGGCTGAAGTCTCCGTTGTTTCCTTTATTTCAAGTTCACGTGGGTAGATGAATTCTAAATACTCTGCAAATTTTGTGTTTTTCAGAGACAATACATCATCTATATATCTGTAGGTGAAATTGAATTGTTGTGCGAGGTGTTTCTTGCCTGCTTGGAGGAGACTTTGTACAAACTCCGCCTCATACGAGTATAAAAACAAGCCGGCAAGTAACGGTGCACAATTAGTACCCATCGGTATGCCGATTGTTTGTTGAAATATCCGACCGCCGAACTCCACAAAAATATTGTCGATTAGATATTCCAGCATCTTAATGACATCTGCATCTGAGTATTTTTGTGGTGCATCAGAGTGATCCCGAATGAAGTATGTGTCTTTGTAGCCAATGACAACATACTGAAATCGACGGTTACCATTCTTGTGGAAGAAACACTGGTTGATAATTGCCTTTAATTTAGATTTCAATTTATCATGAGGAATAGTAGTGTAAAGAGTAGAGAAATCGAAAGATTTTATACTGTTGACGGAATGAAGAGATTGTGCCTTTAGGTTTTCTAAGAGCTCTTTGGAGTTTTTCAGGATCCACATCTGATTAATACCACTTCTGGCATATGCAGTGTCACAATACTTCTGAAGGCCTTCTTTAACTGCGGTTAGTATTCGTGTTAGAATCTGAGAAAGAGGCTTGGTTGAGCACTTAGCTGAACCAGCAATATATCTCTGCATGTACGGATTGTGAAGTTTAGGAATCCAGTACAGTTTGGGAAGGTCAATATCTTCCTCTGGGAGGGAAATTCCAAATGTCAGCATCACCGAATGGTGGTTTTGTAGAATTTCTTCCTTGGACATAGCAGTAAGATTATATGTAGGGTTTCCGGTCATAGTACTCATACCAAGCTCTTCCATTAAGCAGTTTATATAGTGTGTTTTGCAAACAAACACAATGTTGTTAGATGCCTTGTCGGCTGGACCAACGACAAACTTTCTCATGGATTTCAGCTAACTCAGCAGCAACATCTTGATCGTCAAACACCGAATCGCAAGTGGCCCTCTTCTAACCATTCGAAAGAAAAAACCCAAACAAAATTAACCACAATAATGAACTATTCAGTAGCTGTTATAAACTCAGAACAAACTCAGAAACAACACAAAAAAGGGTAGGAGAAAAGTCAAAGGAATGCCACAATCACAAAAACGGTAAAAGAAAAAGCCAAGGGAGTGCCACAATCACAAACCGCAGCCCTTCCCAGACACCAAGAGGAAGAGAAAACAGACAAAACCGAACAAGCGCAAATCGAACAAACGTACGATAAGCACTAAGATTAGATCTCTCTTCCCCAACCGAGGCCATCGTAATACTAAAAGGACTGAAAAAACACAAGAACACCTCGTAACACAAGGTAAGACATAAAACAAATCGCCTCGTAGAATAAACCACAAAGCAACAAAGAGTAAGACTAACAACGGGACCACAGCCTTAAAACGGTCAGTAGATAAACCATTTGGGGGTTTAAAGCACTTTTACAACTAGCCAACTTCACCCTGGGTTCCGATGCCTCTCTAAATACAGAAAAAACATAAAAATTCGGTTCGCATAAAGGCTCTCAACTCAGTTAATACATCAAAGCGAAAACATAAAAACAAATTAATCACAATGAAAAACAAAGACTAGTACTCATGGCTAATTTTACTGTATGCCAGAGTAAATGAAAACCAATAGATGAACCACGACGGGCCAAGTCAAAGACATATCGTGAAAAGAAAGCGCCAAGCCAATATCATCAAGGCGGGCCAAGCCAAAGACATATCGTCAAGCCAAAGACATATCGTCAAACAGACAGCAAAACGGGCAGCTGTTGAAGGTGACCAAAATTCTAGCCCCACAACACAACTAGTAAAACAGAAAGCAAAGTGGGCAGCTATTGAAGACGGTACACTTATTAGACACCCTCAGGCACCTTTAATGTAGTCGAATGTGAAAGACATAATACTCTAAACTTAAAATCAGATGAAGGCCAAGTAGAAATTCAATCATTCTTTACATATCTGAAAATTCTGAAACTAATAGACCAGGTACAATGCATACCAATTCTAGAAACTGGCTTTAGAACTGAGCTAACCACAAATGAAAACACAGATAATACAGCATTCGCAGACTCTATTCCAATAACCAATAGTGATTAATGGAACCCCCATGAAATTAACAAGCAACAGAAATTGATGGACATAATCAAGATTCCTGTGACAAAAGTAACCATAAAAGACAACCAGTATATACTATACAAGTTAAAACAATACTGGGACCTACAAACAGAAGAGATAATGATGCACAAATACAGACCTATATCTACAATGGAATAAGATCCATTAATTTTTAAAAAAGATATTCAAACCAATACCGATAACCCTCTTTGTAAAAGGAAACAGATTGAGACTAAAATACTTAAATCAAGACAGAACTCCCATTTGTGGTGTTTGCAAGACGAAGGGGCATTCCGGGGAGACTGTCCCCAAAACAAAAGAACTCCAGTCGATAACCAAGACCTGGATAGCTACCAGAACCACAAAAAAGTATGATGGATGAATGGAACAATAAACAGGAGAAATTGAATACAGAAAGGAGATGGAGAGAAGAAGAAAGAAAGAGAACGGAAAAGGAAATGGAAGAAGAAAGAGAATGGAAAAAATGTCAAGAATGAGAAGTAAAGAGAGAGAGAAGCAGAAAACACGAAAGAAAACAAGAGAAAGAAGAAAGACAGAAGACAAAGATAGATAGACTAAACAGTCAAAGAAAAGTTTAGAAAGACTAAGCGACTCGTAGGAGGAGATCCAACCAGTTGTCAGGAACAAGATTGAGTGCAAAATAAGAAAGATGGAGAAAGAAAGAACAGATGAAGAAGAGCTAACAGGAATATCTGACCTAGAAACTAGTGACAGAAGCAGTGGCTCAACCCTAAAAGATACTACGGACGATGAAATAGACTTGAATGAAGGAGAAACTACGGACGATGAAATAGACTTGAATGAAGGAGAAACTATTTCTTTTTCTTATCCAACCTGGTGGGCATAAAGAAGCATCCCAACAACAACTTGAAGAAGACATAGTTGCTATGGAGAAATCATCATGGGATCAGGATGTTGAAATCCTGGACCAAGCAGATGGAGAGACATCCCAACATCGATTAATATCCTTTAAACCAAATATGGCAAGAAGATGGAATACCAGAATGAGACTATAACTTAAATTGTATACTTGGACAAACATGGACGAACTGTATCCTTGAACAGGAAGATCTGATGGCGTTTGGCGTGGAATGGTGGTGGGGGCGGGGATGATGGGGCTGGGAAATGAGGATTGGTTTTCATTTACTCTGGCATACAGTAGAATTAGCCATGAGTACTCGTCTTTGTTTATTATAGTGATTAATTTGATTTGTATGTTTTCGCTTTGATGCATTGACTGAGTTGGGAGCCTTTATGCGAACCGAATTTTTATGTATTTATGTATTAAGAGTAGCATCGGGACCCAGGGTGAAGTTAGCTAGCTGTAAAAGTGCTTTAACCCCGCACCCCACCCCCCCCCCCTCCGGTGGTTTGCTCTACCGACCGTTCTAAGGCGGTGGTCCCGGTGTTAGTCTTACTCCTTGTTGCTTAGTGGTTTATTCTACGAGGCGGTTTGTTGTATGTCTTTCCTGTGTTATTTTGTTCTTGTGTTTTTTCAGTCCTTTTAGTATTGCGATTACCTCGCTTGGGGAAGAGAAAGCTAATCTTAGTGCTTTTCGTACGTTTGTTCGGTTTGTGCTTGTTTAGATTTGTCGGTTTCCTCTTCCTCTTGGGGTATGGGAAGGGCTGCGGTTTGTGATTGTGGCACTCCCTGGACTTTTCTCTTACCATTTTTGCCTCGCTTCCCGAGTCTGTTGCATCTTCAAGCTGGTTGGCTTAGACATGTTAGCTCCATCTGATCCTTGTAAGAAATTGCTTATGGACCGGGGGTGGAAGAGTGGTTTGGCTTCCTTGTCTTGCGTGTGGCGCCTCTCCCCCGCCTGCATGTTAAGATTTTTTCGTTTTCAAGGATGACACTTTCAAGAATCGAGGTGTTACTGTTATGGTAAACCACTACATACTTTTAATTTGTTTTTTCTTGTACCCAGATAGTATACATCCTGAGGAGGTCAACGTAAGGTTGCTACAAATTTTGTGTACTCTAGGGTATTCAAATGGAGGTTAGAGTTACTATTATGGCAAATCACCATATACTTTATTTTTTCTCCGATTTACCTGGATAGTATATATCCTGAGGAGTCAACGTAAGGTTGCTCTGAACTTTATGTGTTCTATGATATCCAAATGGTGGTCAGTGTAAAGCTGCTGTACTTTAAATATCACTTTACATGCGTTTCCTTATATTTATTTTATTTTTTCTTCTGTTTTACTTTACCTAGAGGTTGGTGACTGAGTATTCTCAAGAGAGGAGGTCTGCTTTGAAATGGGGGCTGATGAGTGTTTTCAAAGCACACCTTCGACCTTGAGCACGTGATTGTTTGATCCAAGTAGGGAGGTCCCAGATATCTTCAAGGCAGTGTACCTTGGTAATAGTAAATTATCCAATTGTTTAGAATGATAAGTACAAAGTTCTTCATAGAATTATAATTTATATTATGTAGAAAATCCTCAAAATAAACTTCAAACGCTACTTTAAATAGCTACAGGCAGGGTATCCAGATATAAACATGATAAAATTGAGAACTCCATAAAAATAAATTAAACATATGGTAAGAATTATAAGTATTAATGTTAATGGACTGGAAAATAAAATAAAAAGAGTTAATGATTTTATTAAAGATGAAAAAGAGGAAGTAATTTGTTTACAAGATATACACCATATCCAGGAAAAATATAAAGATACTAGAAAACAATCTAAAAACGATAGCACAGTTTAACGCGCGACCAGCTTGGGGTGGGACCGGAATTATCATAAAAAATAATCTCTTAAAAATAAAATAATACAGATCCAAATTGATAATGGTATTTTATCTAATCGCTTGACCCATATTCAAATAATCTCTAATGAAACAATTAATATACTTTCAATATACGCATCAGCAAAATGTAGCAGTCCAATAATAACCGATTATAAACACCTTAAGGAATATTTAAATAACTAGAAACCAAACTTTAATTTTAGTAGGAGACTTCAATTATTTTGAAAATCAGCAAGATATACAAAATAATCTCACCTACTATGATAAAAAAAAATCCCAAAACTCGTTAACCCAAAAACCTTAGACTTAATTGATCCAAATAAGAAGTATACAAAAACCAGATCAATTATACACATCCTTTATCAAGAATCGATAGAATATACATATTAAGATCTGTAATCAATAATTATGCCCCCATCTTCGAAGAAGTTGGAGGGGCATATTGCTTCTGGGGCGTTCTTCCGTCCGTCCGTTCGTCACGCTTTTTGATGTATAGCATAACTTTAAAACCTTGCATGCTACTGTTTTGAAATTTCTTATATGGATTCCTGATGCAAAAATAGCTGACAAGTATCATTTTTCTCGACAGGATTATGCCGTTTTCATGAGTTATGGCCCTTTGAAAAAATATGGATGCGATCTTGTCAGCAAAATATCTCATAAACTATTAAAGCTAGAGCCTTGAAACTTGATGAATAGACTGGTAGTGATGAGTAGACGATCTGATCAACTTTTGAATAAATTTTGAAAATATTTCATGAGTTATGGCCCTTTGTAATTTTGGGCATTTTTACCTTGTCAGAAATATATCTCAAAAACTATTGGAGCTAATGCCTTGAAATTTGGAGAATTGATTGGTAATGATAAGTAGATGACCTGATTAACGTGAATAAATTCTGAAAAAATATTTCATGAGTAATGACCCTTTGTAAATTTGGGCATTTTCCCTTGTCAGCAAAATATCTAAAAAAAAACTATGAAAGCTAGAGCCTTGAAACTGGATGAATAGATTGGTAGTGATGAGTAGATGACCTGATTAACTTTTGAATAAATTATGAAAAATACTGCATAAGATGAGGATTTATCCAAAAAAGTTTCGCCAAGGGTATTTGCTATCTCTTCCTTTGAAGTGGCCTTTGTTCCACGGTTTGTATTTAAGATGGTGAAACTGGGTGATTTTGATTTACCAGATATTTTTTGTATCATATCCCAAATCTTTGTAATTGGGGTTTTATGATTTAAATTTGAAACGTAAGATTTCCATGATTTGCGTTTGGAGGCCTTTGCTCTGAAATTCTTAACCTAATTCAAGTTCTCCTTTGTTGGATATCTGGAGAACTTTGATAATGCTTGCTTGTGCTGTTTATGGCATCTTTGCATTCATCATTGTACCATGGCTTGCATTTCTTTTGATTTGTCGAGGTCTTCGGTATACTTTTGTTAGAGATGTCATGAAGAGAAGAAGATCCAAGTGAGCACTTCCGTGTTGATCTTTACTGACCGTCCAGTCGAAGTCTAGCAGGAGAGATGGGTGACATAAGGAAAGATCTAAAGAAGAAAATTTTCCAGTTGCAGGATAAGGATAGGTCTTGGTTATAAAGTCTTCAATAATATTACCTTTGGGATTGTTATCTTTACATCCCCAAAAGATATTGTGATCATAAAAGTCACCAACTAATATATAGGGTGAAGGAAGTTGTTTCAGTATTGTTTGTGTTGAGGTTTTACGACCATGTCAACCCAATGGGGTCATGTCGAGCGCGGTCAGTTTACCTAACCACACGTTTATTGGGCAGGCTTAGTCCTCTAAGCGGTTAACCAGAATTGTGCACATTCTTTCGCTAGAAACTGACAACTGCCCTTCTTGAATCAGCGGAAGGGAGAGAATGACCGTAGAAAATATTTCATGATCAATCTACACGAAAAAATGTTGCCGACCTCGGCGGGGGTTGAACCCGCGACCTCCTGGTCTCCAGTCGGACGGCGCATCCAACTTAGCCACCGAGGCCGGCAGTTGTTTCAGTCTCTAAATTAAAATTCGGAGGTATATATACAGAACAAAAAGTAATCTCTTTATCCAAAGTGACAGAAACCGAAACGGCTTGAAGATTGGTTACAAGTTTAATTTCTCGTTGAGGACATGAAGAGTGAACTAAGAGTGAGCTTTCACCAGATGGCCTATGGCCTTCTGAATATACGTATATAATTATATGTATTGAAATCTTTGATATTTAATTGATGATCAGTTTTAAAAAAAGTTTCTTGCAAGCAAAAAACTGATGGACTCAATAAAGATAAAAGTAATAAGATCGCATTATAGTTTCATCTAAGACTTCGACGGTTCCTTTGTATTATTCTGTGATTTGAATTTATTTTAGAGTGGATAGTTTTTAGTTAGACTAGAAACTAAGGATACATTATTAGTGATTTTGATCTATTATTAATATTGTTGGCGCGTGGATGTTCTGATGATCTCGATCTATTGCTGTTAATTCGTGGGCGATCTCGAGTCTCTCCTAACTCCATATCATCGCCAATTGCAAGAACAAATGCCGAAATTCTATTGCTGTGAAATATCTGATTTCTGTACTGTTACATATGATTTAAACAGATATCAAGTTAAAATGACCCCATCAAAAATGAATAGCTGGTGATGTGTGTTCAGTGTATATTTTATGATTGATTGTGTTGGGGTTTAACGACACGTCAACCCTTGTGGGTCATTTTGTGTCGTCTCCCAGAGAAAGGGAGAAAAGAGATAGAAGAGATAGTAGAGGAGATGAAAGAGACGATTAGGGAAGAAATAGGAACAGGAATGATTGATTGATTGTGTTGGGGTTTAACGACACGTCAACCCTTGAGGGTCATTTTGTGTCGTCTCCCAGAGAAAGGGAGAAAAGAGATAGAAGAGAGAGTAGAGGAGATGAAAGAGAGGGACAGGGAAGAAAGTGGAACAGGAATGAAAGTGAAGAAACAGAAGAAATAAAAACATTCCCCCTCTACCCTTACCCACTACAAGGATAGCAGGCCTTGCCCAACTGTAAGCCAATATCAGTTGGACGCCCCGGTGACGTAAGATACACGACACCATTGCCACTCCCGACCACCCCCTGTATATTTTATGATGTGCGCCATGTGTGTATGCCTCATAATATGCGCCCAGTGTATACCTCATGATGTGCGTCCAGTGTATACCTGATGATGTGCGTCTAGTGTCATCTCATGTTACGCTCAAAGTGTATATCTCATGATGTGCGACCAGTGTATAACGCATTATGTGCGTCTAGTGAATATCTCATGATGTAAGTCCAGTGTATATCTCATGATGTGCGTCCTGTGTATATCTCAGTGCCTCCAGTGTATACCTCATGATGCGCATACAGTGTATACCTCATGCTGTACACTTAGTGAATATCCCATGATACGCGTCGATTGTATTTTTCATGATGTGCGGCTAGTGTATACCTCATTATGTGCGCCTAGTATATACCTCATAATTTGCATCCAGTGTATGCCTCATGATGTGCGTACAATGTATATCTCATGTGTCCGCCCAGTGTATATCATGAAATGCGCCCAGTGTATACCTCAGGATGTGCGCCCAGTGTATACCTCATAATGTACGGCCTGTGTAAATTATGTGCGTCACGTGTATACCTCATAATGTGTGTCTAGTGTATGTCTCATGATGTACGTCCAGTGTATACCTCATAATACGCGTCTAGTGTATAGCTGATGATGTGCGTCCTGCGTATGTCTCATCATGTACGTCCCGTATATACCTCATGATGTGCGTCCAGTGTATACCTTATGACGTGCGACCAGTGTATACTAGAGTATATCATGATGTACGTCCAATGTATACTTCATTATGTTCGTCTAGTGTATACCGCATGATGTGCGTCCAGTATATATCTCATGATGTGTGTCCAGTATATATCTAATGATGTGCGTCCAGGGTTTACCTCATGGTGGCGTCCAGTGTATATTTGATGTTGTGCGTCTAATGTATACCTCATGATGTGCGTCTAATGTATACCTCATAATGTGCATTCAGAGGATATCTCATGATGGGCGTCTAGTGTATATATCATGGTGTGCGTCAAAAAAAGTAAGAGAAAAGTCCAGGGAGTTACAGTCTACAAAACTGCAAGGCCAGAACATTCGCTGTCAACAAATGAACTATTATACCACTGTATAGTTTATTGAAGACTCGTTTAACCATGGACGATGTTGTTGAGAATCTCGTCAATGACACCCTTACGTCAAATTCGGCCTACTTGTGGGAATGTAGTGAAATCGGCCAAGTTTGGGGACCGGTCCAGAATGGGACCCGGCCCAGTCGTGACTCCTACATATACACTACAGGATGTAGCACAAGGGGCATCGCCATTCTAAAATGGAAAATTCAATTTACAATATTAAAGTCAAAGACATCTCGTTTGTCATAAATTTAAGTAGTGATTATGTCATTAGGTACTGATATATTTAAATCCAGAAACGGTTCTTCGGTGTCAGACGTATTAGTTTTTATCTAACTGTAGTTCTTGTGAATAAATTATATCAAAGTAAATAAAAAACGCAGGAACTGATACCATCAGATCCACAACAAGTTCTCAAAATCAAAGGGAAAGACAGACAAATACAACTAAACAGCAACAAAAGGAACAGATGGCAAGCAGAGTTGGTAAACTTTTCTAAAAAATGTGGCAACTGTTACCGAAATGTAACTGAATATACCTTTAACTTACATAATTGTTTAAAGAAAAACATTTGTACATGAACAACTACAGAATATTTAACAAAAACGCCACAATAAAAACAGTCAGTAATAAATTACTATGTGTTTGTGTGGTGGTGGTGGTAGTGGTGGTGGTGGTGTGTGTGTGTGTGTGGGGGGGGGGGGGGGTAATGCTAGCTTTACGGGATCCAAACCCTTGCCATCAGCTTCCATAGTGGTAACAAAAAGGTAAGAGAAAAGTCCAGGGAGTACCACAATTACAAACCGCAGCCCTTTCCAGGCACCAAGACGAAGAGGAAACCGACAAATCCAAACAAGCACAAATCAAACAAACGTACAAAAAGCACTAAGATTAGCTCTCTCTTCCCCAACCGAGGTAATTACAATGCTAAAAGAACTGAAAAACACAAGAACAAAATGACACAAGGTAAGACATAAAACAAATCGCCTCGTAGAATAAACCACAAAGCATCACAGAGTAAGACTAACACCGGGACCACGGCCTTACAACGGTCAGTAGAGTAAACCACCGGTGGGTTCAAACATCCATGAATCATTATGAGTAACAAATAAATTACAGATAAAGCCTATAATGAAGCATGGATGAGAACTCAACAGAAACAACGTGTTGAGACACTGCGAAATCCTTGGTGTGTCAAACTGGAATACTTGAGCAAACGAAAACCACCAGTTGATCCCCGTTGGGCTGAGAAACAGGCATAAAAAGTTCAGCTCCATTTTTTTTCAAAATACCCATTGTTAATATTAAATAAGTCATCTAAATATCGAGACGCTTAATAGTATTAGCCTGTTTTTCGTGCCTGATTTGCTGGTATAATTAAGTACCAAAACGAATAAAGATGTTATCACGAAGAAACGAAATCGCCTCGCAAACTTTCTGATAAGACCACAAAGATAAATGGGTTTGATCCTCATCAGAAGTGTCTCCTAAGAAGGTTTTTTTTTTTTTTTTTTTTTTTTTTTTTCAAAAAAATCAAGAAGTTTATCCTTAATCAGTTTATGCGGCAGAGTCCTGAGTTCACTTATTTACTTTGTATAAAGCGTGGACAAATCATATGTAGACAAACCAGATGCACTAGATGCACAAAAATATTTTAGATTTTTTTTTATTTAAAAGTTATCCAAAAAAGCTTTTTTTCTGAATCTTTCATTTACCGTCTGACAGTAGTTAACTGCATGCTTTTAAACAGCATAAGAAAACAGTAAAAAAGAAGTTAATAATTTGGAGAGCTCAGTCGTAGCAAAATCATATCGGAATGACTTCAATTTTCCCATTGTTAACTTTCCATTCCTGAGCAGTAATATCCCTTCTGCACCAGCATACGGCGTTTACGTTTCACAGTTAATCCGTTATGCCAGAACCTGTTCAAATTATCAGGACTTCATGGAGCGTAGGAGAGTGCTCACTACAAAGTTGTTGAGCCAGGGGTATCAAAAAACCAAACTGGTAGCAACACTTAAGAAGTTCTATGGGAGACATCATGATCTAGTCAATCCCTACAATGTGGCAGTTTCCAGAATTGTTTCTGATGTTTTTGCCAGTGACGCGCTATAAGCAGACTTCCCAAATCCCGGACATACGCTTCTACCGATATTTCCTTCGTTCAGGCCTATGTGCTTGGTGGGCGAAGCTTGCTTACTAAGTAATGCTTACTATCCGCGGACGCCTGATTACACCCTTTGTTCTGGGGTCCATGTCTGTTGTTCTGAACATTCTGATTCGTCATTCGTTTATGGATTTATGAGTTTGGATTACGGCTTTGGTACCATGACCGGAACTACATCTTAAAATTGCTACTTTTTACCATTTATTTTTATATACTATTCGCAAAACAAATACCAACGATATGGCAAACAAAATTCGTTGCAAATGACGTTATAGTGGGTAAAACCGCATACCATCCATACCGATAACAAACTTTGCCAATATGAAGAAAGTAGGCCAATGCAGGAAAACAAAAAAGACAGAAAACAAGTCGGCTAATACAGAAAAAAAAACTAAGACAATACAAAAAGGCGGCGAATACGACTCGTATTGGCCGAGATTTTTTTCTTTGTCGGCCTAGTTTATCATACGTATGATGCGGGATGAATGGCGATATGTTTCCTAGAGTTCGTGACTTAAATGACTGAAATAATTTTAAACTTCTTATAGTGTAACAAATGTATGGAAGAGTGCGTAAAAATCTATTTTGATGTAATCAAAACTCTGCTGAGATTCTGAAAAAAAACTTTGATATTTTCGAGCGTCTAGTTTCTCGACATAAGTTTTTATACATCTCATACGACCTAGCCATACAAACTGATCAGAGAAAAACTGAGTGATCTTACCAAACTCTTTTAAAGCGAATGACTAAAAAGTCGTTCTTTTCTTCAGAGGATTGAAAAAAACTTACTGACAAGGTTTTGGAAAAAAAATGCAATGCTATTTACTCTCTGAGCGATATAAATTTAATATTATAGAGGTTTTGCACTGATACTGGTTGGTTTTATTGTTCCGAGATCGGATATTGAAGGACGCGAGCGTACGAGCGTCCGCAGATATCCTAACGAGGGACAATGTTCACCAAAATCAGTGCATTATATATATATATATATATATATATATATATATATATATATATATATATATATATATATATATATATATATATATATAATTCTCTCGTTTTGCTTCTAGTGATACCCTTTTTGCACTAGTGTAATATCGACATGATATTATTTCGCACTGTTGCTGTTTTGCATCGAATCAAGTCGTAAATACAAATTATCTAAGAAAAATCAGTTGAGTTGCTTCACTTGCACTTTCAAACTTAAAGAAAAATTTATATGATGTCAAACCTTTTAACGTAATACTACGTCCAAAATGGTTTTCGCATTGGTAATAAAGTTTGAGATTCGTGAATGGTTGACAAACAAGCATTACTGATCTAAAGAAAGCGTGCAATTTGATATTGCGTGCTTGTACTGAGAAATATCGACCTTGTTCCTCGGATTTTATCGTTCATTTCTAATCATTTCAAATATTTATAGCTATGTAATAATTAGTTATATTGTCTGTGCATTTGCGCAGTCTAAGCAAGACCTACACTGTACGCTATTAAATTCTTTAAACTCCATGAAATATGTTAGAAATAATTGTAGACTGTTCAGACGGTGTCAGTGCAAAGACTACTCTGATTTTCACTCGGACAAGTCAATAAAGAATTTGAATGCATTCGATTAAATTCATGTTTTCCGAGTTTTTAAATTTCATATCAGCCACGCCACGGAAAAAAGGTCATCTGGGCATTTGCTGGCAGCTTAAGCCCAAATCAGCCTGTGCATTAGTACAGACTGTCAAGGCTAACAAAATTACTGAATACTGTAGTAGTGTAGCTACGCAAAGTTTCTGATCAGTTTTGTTACTTTCACCTGATTGTACATATCACTGCTGTAACAGAGCCAGCATGATATACGAGACAAAGCACATCATTTGTAGTGATGCCAGTGATGACCAATTATAACCGATCATTAGTCATTTTTGCCTCTTCTGACTGATGATCGGAAAGATTTTTTTATAGTCGACTAATCGGAAAATTCTATTTTTAGAAACATATTTTTCTTACGTTTAATTTTGTAGGCAAGTGATAAAAAATGAAATTCAAAGTTGTTTATGTGGGACATTCTAGATTTGTGGTCAATAAAAGGGAAAACAAAATGGTAAAATAGCCTCAAAAAAGTCAACCCAAAAGTACTGATATTTTTCTTATTTATGTTTTAATAGAGAAATAAGAACAGTATTATCTGGATACTCCTCTTATTGATCTGGAGCTATGAATAAAGTACCATGCGATGAATCTGATCAGACTGCGCAGATGCACAGACTGATCTTCGCTGAGATTTCGGCGCACATGAGATCTTGTAGGAAATGCTGTGCCCGGGTCATACGTTACCAACTAAACGTGAGAAGCTTACTCCTGGTCTCGTCTTAAAATATCTTGATATATCTATGTTGCACCATTCTGTTTACAGATTGGCATAGAGTTCGTGTTACTGCGCAAGATTTAAAAAAATCATGGAAAGACGTTATAAATATCTTTTGAGATAACAAGCAAGGACGCCAAAATTAATGTAGAAGACAGTCTCTCTCTCTCTTTCTCTCTTTTTTTTTCTTTCTATCTGCTCATTCAAACTGCTGATTGTAACATGTTGTGAAAAGAAATTTCAATGCACCATAAAGAAGAATATTTGAGCAAATATGTTTCATGGATTTCTCGGATTCGATCATAAATTCAAAAGATACACGTACTATTTTAGGAAGATAAACAATAATTATAAAAATTCAAACAGTAGCTCACCTGGTGAAATCAGTATACATCACGAACGATATACATCGTCTGAAGATATTGCTTCAAAATTGAATGAGTATTTTCCTCTATTTCAGATATTGTTGGCAGCAATAACAGGATAACATTAGAAACTGATATTACTGAATCAGAAACTTTTGTTAACAGTAAGGTGCCAAATGAAGTATACTTTAAAATTCCAAACATCACCCCAGTAAAAGTGTCAACATTCATTAACGCTCTAGACTCGTCTAAAGCAATCGCGTTAGATGGCTTTTGACCAAGGATAATAAAATCATTAAGCCGTGTGTTATCGCCCAGTAAGCGGTCCTTAGAAACAAAAGTCTTGCCACGGGTAGTTTTCTTGATCAGCTTAAACTTGCTAAAGTTTTCCTTATTTATAAGAGCGGTAGCAAATCAGATCCTAGTAATTACAGGCCAATATCTATACTGCCCACTATCTCGAAAAGTTTTGAACGGGACATAAATAAACATTTGATGGCATACTTAAATAAATATAATCCACGAAAACCAGTCGGGCTTTCACCAGAAACATAACTGCCAAACAGCAATTGTACTACTAATCGACCAATAGATGTCAAATATTGACAAAGAAGATATTATTGGGCTATTGTTTATCGACTTTAGGAAAACATTCGACCTAGTCAATCATCAAATTTTAATTAAAACACTTTCGGCGTATACATTTAACAGCTCGTCTCTTAAGTGGTTTAAGTCTTATCTTGAATCTCGCCTATAGACAATAGAAAGTGACCGATGAATGTCCATCTTCGCAGTTATAAAGTCTGGTGTCCCACAGGGATCCATTTTGGTTTGGGACCAACACTATTTGTATTGTTTATAAATGACTTGCCCTGCTATTGAAAAATTGTAAAGCTGACCTTTTCGCTGGTGATGCGACAGTCAATACAAGTAGTCCGAATATAGATGTAATAAACGTAGAGATGCTAACTGATTTCCTTTCAATTGTATATTAGAGCAAACAAAACAAACTTCCGATTAAATATAATAAATGTACGTGTATGGTTCTTGGAGCAAAACGCACATTTAAGATACATACGAACTTAGTTTAAACGTAGACAGTAAAACAATTGAAAAAGTTAAGAAACAAAAACTTCTGGGAATCTTTGTTAACGAGCATCTTACGTGGACTATACAAATTGATTATTTTTGTTCTATTTTTTCCTACAAATTTTCGCTTCTTAAACAATTTCCTCATGTATTGCAAGACGTACAAGCTCGTTTTCATATTCAGCTTCCAAGTTGTGGAATTCGCTACCACAGTCAATAAGAACGGCAAGTTTGCTTGGTGAATTTAAAATAGGCCTAAGGAAATGTATCTGAATATCTATACCAGCTAAATATCAAATGCTTACGTATTTAATTTTCCCCCTTTTTAAATGCTAAACAAAATATTGCAGTTCTTGGACTTGTCTGTGATAATCTTACATGTTTCATCCGATTAAATGAATTCAATTATAGCGTTCGTTTTCAACTCTTAAAAATTTTCAGTCTAACGTTCAAACTTAAATCTTACAATCTCTTAACATATTACCAAACTGAAAAATGTATGCTACATGTTTTTTGCATCCTTGTCATTGCTTTTATATAAACAGTTTTGTAAATATATATATTGTTTTTTGTTTTTATTGTTGTTTTTTTTTCTTATATTTGATAGAGGGCCACTTGGTAGACTGGCTTTTACTTAAAAGTGTAACCCTCTCGAAATATTGTATAAATGAATAAATAAATGTATGGAATATTTTCTTTGCTACTTATTATATAGGCCGGGTCTCAAATGAAAGAGAGTCTGTATCCGGCCGTATGAGAATTAATAATTATTCAAAATCAAACAAAAATTAAACAAATCTCAGAATCGGTTCATTTTTTTAATTTACCCCATTTATTCATTCATTTATTGTATTTTATCATTCTAATTTATTTATTTTGTTTTACTTATTTATTTTTATTTCTTTATTTATTCATTTTATTTTTGTTATGCTATGTTGTTATTTTTAAATTTTCAAATTCATGTCAGTAGCAATAATAAGTTATTAGAGATTTCAGTTTAAAATACTGAACTCGATGTGTGAGAATCTCAGTCAGAATAAAAACAAAGTATACTTACTTGATATAAAGACGTTTCTGTCGACAGCCGACAGGAATGTAAACCACAAATAAGCAATAACAAACAAGTCGTAGAATAAATCTTGACAAAAACCACGACGAATCAACCAACTAGTTAACCTTTACCACTCTCTTGGCTAATTTGCTGATATTTTTCTTATTTATCCCAGAAAACAGAATTTGACATTTGAAAGAGGATTTGACATTTCATGAAAAATGTCTCCAATGGAGACACTTTGCAAGAATTGTCAAATCCTCTTTCCTGAGAAAATTAAGAAAAAATAGTTAAATATGTCGTCTGCTGAAAATTAAATCCAGAGTGCTAAGCGTTAAGCCGACGTAGAGAAAAGCGTCCTAACTTCAAATGAAAAAAGTATATACTCAACACGAATAATGCATGCATCCGTGCAATCCGGTAGGGACATTTGCTCAACAAATACAATATTTTACTGTATAGGACAGAATACTGAACAGTGCAGCCACTGACCAGAAAAAATCTGTAAGTTGTTATTGTCCTTACCTGTTTGTATGTGCCATACGGTACTATTTTCTCTGCCCCAAGTTAATTAAGATGGAATTCTCAGTGGAAGCAAAACAAATTATGTCCGGCTTATTAATCAAATTCATATTTCATACCTTGGCCTCTTTTTTATCATTGGATGATTAGCTAATTTAAAAAGAGCGTTCTGTTTGAATTCTGATCTGTCTAATTATCAGGGCAGAATGGGAGCGAAAATTAAGCTCCACAGCATCCATCAGCTAAATGGATGGTTCTAGTGTCACAACATATTAGAAAAAAGAGTTATGCCCAGCGAAAAAGAGACCCCAGCTCTTATGGCCACACAATTTGAACCGCGCCATGCAAAAACGTGTCTTCGGGTATATGCGGGCAGCTACAGCCGATATCAGCCTGCCCATTCACGCAGCCTGATCAGAGCCTTCATTGTCCGCTTACAGAATTATTGCGTACTAAAGAATGTATACAGGAAACAAAGGCCTGGATGACACTTTTTGCTAGCGCAGGATGATCTGAATCTGCACAATTTGAGTAAATTTGAAGACACTCTTTCGTTTGACGCGGCCCATATTAACCTCTCCAAATGATAAACAATCATACAACATATACGACCAGCGCATCCGCTCAGTCTGATCAAAATCTACACTATTCGCTATTGTCATAAGGTAATGTATGGATCTTAAACAGGATAATAGCAAACAGTTTATGCTAGTCTGAGCTAGGTCTACTATATTCACAGATGTCTTATTTCCCCTAAATATTAGAAGACCAAATGTGTAACTTGTATCTAGATATAAATTTAAAGGGCATCTGAATTTAGAATATTATATCCTTTTATTGATTTATTATGTAAAATATTGTAGGATCAGCTCTCTTTGACTAAGATGAAAAATTATGTAAGCTAACAATGCTGTTTAGGTGGTTAAAGTAATGCTTCATCCATTGGATAGTAACAATTAGAGTAGTTGAATACTAACACCAAGAATGAGTGAATAAATAAACTAATCAAAAGAAAAACCTACTAAAGCATATGGCCGAATAACTTTAGTCACTACAACTTATAGTTGTAAAGCCAAGTGTCACAATTATCGCTTTAACCCTATCTTAACCCTAGTCCTGCTGAACCCGGATACGTCCTGCCTCTGCAAACAGTGTAGATCCAGATCAGTTGGCTTGAAGAGGCCAACTGATCTGGATCTGCACTGTTTGTCATTAAGTATGTGAATTTTTATCAACAATCTGGATCAAGTAACTGAAAATTAGAAATGGGCATAGCATCTTAATTTATTCAGCAAGACAAGGGTTAAAATATCTTTATATATTTTTTTCACATAGAAATAATAGTGCAACAACTTCAATTTGATTATTCTCGAGGCAATCAAAATAGAAAAGAAGATGTCCGGAAAAGTTTCAAGATTGAAATGTCAAAATTTGCAAACTGGTTTATGTATGTGTCCTTTATTATAATATTTCACACAGAGCTAGAAGTTGATAAGTGTTTATTTTATTTCGTAAGACATTTAAATATTTTCGTTGGTTTAGCCCATTGTAGTCTGTAGACCCCTAAAAGAGTATTTGGCAAACAGTGCAGACCAAGGTCAGACACCGCAGAACTTGGCGTCTGATCAGGGTCTCCACTGTTTGTTAATAATTTTTCTCCAGGAATATCAACATTACATAGCCTGACATACCTAAAATCGAAATTAGAATCTTTCAATATATAGTGTGGGGGAGTTCATTTAGTCAACAATGGGTTAAAATATATAGAATTCAAGTATGAAGTGCATGTAGGTGGAGCTGGAACGATGGTGGAGTTATCTTCAATAAAAAAAAAGATAAGAGAAAAGTCCAGGGAGTGCCACAATCACAAACCGCAGCCCTTCCCAGACACCAAGAGGAAGAGGAAACCGATGCTAAAAGGACTGAAAAGCACAAGAACAAAATGACACAAGGTAAGACATAAAACAAATCGCCTCGTAGAATAAACAACAAAGCAACAAAGAGTAAGACTAACACCGGGACCACCGCCTTAGAACGGACAGTAGAGTAAGCCACCGGGGGATTTAAAGCTCTTTTACAGCTAGCCAACCATCCTGGGTCCCGATGCCACTTTTAACTGTCTTGAGAATGATTTTCTGTGGAAATGCACCAGACCAGGGTGATGCTTCACTTTCACTTTAAGTATTTTCTTTTTTTTTTTCCTGTATGTGTGGGTAACTTTAATAGATATGATAATTATATGTCTTTCTTCTAAAGTTTGCCACTGTTTTCATGCAAGAGAGAACTCCTATTTAAATTGGCACCCACCATTTATCAGAAGTTCCGTTATATTTTTATTCCAAACACAGCCATATTTGCATATCGGCATCAACTGAGATGATACCGTATATACTAAAAACCACCAGTGTACTCCAAGACCAAATGCTGCAGAACGCATCATCTGACCAGGATCTCTTCTTTTTCACTCACCCAGCAGCTTTAGCAAAATCAACAGATACTAAAAACTATTCATTTAGATGGTCTGGGCCGGAACTTTATGTCTGTTTCTCGGCCCGCCGGAGATCAATTTGTGTTTACTCTGGGCCGGAACTTTATATCTGTTTCTCGGCCCGCCGGAGATCAACTGGTGTTTACTTTAGCTCCAGTATTCCAGTGTTGTTGTTTTACAATCCAGAGATCTCCAAGTGTCACAACACGTTGTTTCTGTTGAACCCTAATCTTTGCTTTGCTTCATTATAGGCTTTATCTGTGATTTAGTTTTTGCTGGTAATGACTCATGGGTGAGTTAGAATCCTCCACGCGGACCGATTAGATACATGGAAGCTGATGGCGAGGGTTGGAATCCTGTAAAGCTAGCTTAAGTCCCCCGCTCCCCCCCCACCCCCATACACACCAATAAAATTAATTAGTTACTGACCGTTCCAAGGCGGTACTTTCACTATGGTACTAATTGTTAAATATTCTGTAGTGTTTCACTTACAAATGTGTTTCTTTGCACAATTATGTAAGTTAAATATATATTAAACTAAGCTTGGGTAACAGAGTTGCCACCGGTTTGGGAACGGGGTGACAACGCTGCTTGTCGTCTGTTCTTTTTGGATCTGTTTAATTGTATTTGTCTGCTTTCCTTTTGATGTTGAGAACTTGATGTAGATCTAATTATATGAGTTTCTGAGTTCACTTATTTACTTTGTTAAAAGTTAAGACAGCACTAAAAATTAAAAGAATATTATAAATTTGAAATTCAGAGTTCATATTATATGAATTCTACTTTATGATAGAATGATACATAGAATAAAACATATTGTTAATTTTGCAACTACATATAATTAAGATATCTGAAATCCAATTGGAAATTTAACGAATGTCTAGTAAACTAAAAAGAAGTGGGAGTGGTCATATACGTCCGAGACAATATTTACTGTAAAAGTCGAAGGGACCTTGAGCTGCAAGGTCTAGAGGCAAATTTGGATCAAACTCAACATTAAGTCAAAGAAACTTCTTATAGGTGGGTGTTACAGACCTCCAAACAGCAATGCACCTTACTTCGATCTTCTCAGCGAAAGCAGTGACAGAGCTTACAACACAAACAATATTTATATATTTATTCTTGGAGACTTCAATTACAACCTTCAGAATAATAATGTTAACACCTGAACTAATTCAGGAATACAGACTTACAGGGTGAAGTTAGCTAGCTGTAAAAGTGCTTTAAACCCCCCGGTGGTTTGCTCTACCGACCATTCTAAGGCGGTGGTCCCGGTGTTAGTCTTATTCTTTGTTGCTTTGTAGTTTATTCTACGAGGCGATTTGTTGTATGTCTTTCCTTGTGTTATTTTGTTCTTGTGTTTTTCAGTCCTTTTAGTATTGCGATTACCTCGCTTGGGGAAGAGAGAGCTAATCTTAGTGCTTTTCGTACGTTTGTTCGGTTTGTGCTTGTTTAGATTTGTCGGTTTCCTCTTCCTCTTGGGGTCTGGGAAGGGCTGCGGTTTGTGATTGCGGCACTCCCTGGACTTTTCTCTTACCTTTTTTACACAACAAATAACTGAGGATACAGATTACACAGAAAATTTATCGTCAGTCATAGATTTAATCCTTGCTCGCAACAAAACACAAGTCTCATGGACACATTCATTCCAAATCAAGCACGATATCTTTGTCCGACTCTTATCCTATTGAAAATTTTACGCTCTGTGTCAAAGACCTTTACCAGGCGAATCTGGAACTACAAACTTGCAGACTTTGATAAATACAGATCATCTTTAACCGAATATAACCTTACCGTCAAGGTCGAGGAAACCACGGACCTTGATATAAAGCTCAACAAATCACCGATTCTTTAATATATGCTGCAGAAATGTCCAATCCAAATAAAGTAGTTACAGTCAGACCATCTGAATCACCTTGGATAACTTCCAAAGTTAAACAGCTTATACGAAAACGCAAACGTCTCCAATAACGCTTTAAACGAACCAAAAATCTTGTATTCTGGGAAAGTTACAAAGACATCCGCAAACTAGCAGTTACAGAACTTAGAAACTCTAAGAAAAATTACTTTGATAAACTTGATGAATTACTTTCTACCAGTACAACAGACTCGAAAATATTTTGGAAAACTGCTAAACAATTCTTAAACTTAGGGAAATCGTTAAGCTCGATATTAACACTTAAACTTGATGATTATTATGCAGAAGATGATCTCCAAAAAGCAAATTTATTAAACACATACTTTATTTCTTAATTGAACGTTATCGATGACAATAAATCATTACCCGAACTCGAACCTACTCAACACTCTCTCAACGTTATTCAAATCACTTGTAAAGACGTCAGAGATGTCCTTAGGAACCTAAACGTATCTATATAATGTGATCCAGACCTAATCAGTCCTCGACTTGTTAGAGAAGGGCCTGACATACTTGATAAACCACTTTAAATTGTCTGTAGTCGTTCTATTGACAAATGCTACTTCCCTTCGCCATGGAAGGACGGTAACGTCACACCCATATATAAAGATGACAAATCAGCTCCTTCTAATTATCGTCCTATAACACTTTTAAGTTTTGTTGGTAAGACGATGGAAAGAATTGTTCACAAGCGTCTTTACAACTACGCAATAGA
Source organism: Anodontia alba (assembly GCA_964016985.1). NCBI lineage: Eukaryota > Metazoa > Mollusca > Bivalvia > Lucinida > Lucinidae > Anodontia > Anodontia alba. The sequence continues at coordinate 11,001,477 of OZ024830.1, read as the reverse complement.
GCATCGCATCCTAACGCCACTACAATCCGGTTTCATCCAAGGCGACTCAACTGCGTACCAGTTACTTCACACATATCATAATTTTTGCAAAGGAATTGACAATGGCAAAGAAATCAGGGTAGTATTTTGCGATATAAGCAAAAAATGTAAGAGAAAAAGTCCAGGGAGTGCCACAATCACAAACCGCAGCCCTTCCCAGACCACAAGAGGAAGAGGAAACCGACAAATCTAAACAAGCACAAACCGAACTAACGTACGAAAAGCACTAAGATTAGCTCTCTCTTCCCCAAGCGAGGTAATCGCAATACAAAAAGGACTGAAAAACACAAGAACAAAATGACACACGGAAAGACATACAACAAATCGCCTCGTAGAATAAACCACAAAGCAACAGAGAGTAAGACTAACACCGGGACCACCGCCTTAGAACGGTCGGTAGAGCAAACCACCGGGGGGTTTAAAGCACTTTTACAGCTAGCTAACTTCACCCTGGGTCCCGATGCTACTCTTAATACAGAAATACATAAAAATTCGGTTCGCATAAAGGCTCCTAACTCAGTCAATGCATCAAAGCGAAAACATAAAATTGAAATTAATCACTATAATAAACAAAGACGAGTACTCATGTCTAATTCTACTGTATGTGGCCTTCGACAGGGTCTGGCAAAGTAGTTGTCTTCATAAACTAAGAGCCATTGGTTGTTCAGCAAAAGTAACAGCTACCTGTCAAATCGTAGACAACGCGTTGTGATCAACGGTCAAACTTCAGAATGGGAATTCATCTTTGCAGGAGTCCCTCAAGGTTCTATTCTTGGACCATTACTTTTTCTTATATTAATTAACGATATAGTTAAAAATATTGATGCAACAATCCACTTCTTTGCTGACGATTAGTTTGTACATTGTCGCCGAAACGCCAAACACAGCGGCTACAGCTACAATACTCAACGGCGACTTGCATAAAATAAGTGACTGGGCAGACTTCTGGCTCGTATACTTTAATGCAGCGAAGACTTTGTCTATTGTCATATCCAGGAAAATTAACAAACCTAATCATCCACCACTGTTTATGAATAACACACAAATCAATGAAACTCAAACCCACAAACACTTAGGAATAACTTTCTCCAGTTCATGTCTTTGGGTTGATCATATTGGTACCATTTACGAAAAAGCATGCATAAGACTAAATCTAATGCGAGCTCTCAAATTCAGAGTAATCAGAAACTCCTTAGAACGTATGTACATCTCCTTTATCCGACCATTACTAGAGTATTGTGACTCAGTCTGGGATAACTCATCAAGTGAAATGAAAAAGAAATTAGACGCCATTCATATTGAGGCTACAAGAACAAGTACAGGCGCTACAAATTTGTGCAGTGTAGGCAAACTCCTTGCAGACTTAAGATGGGAGTCTTTACAAAGCAGAAGAGACAAACATAAACTGGTTATTCTTTTTATCAAACAATAAATGGACTAACTCCTGAATACTTACGTGAGCTTGTTCCCCCGTTAGTCCAAGAGGCTTCCAATTATACTTTGAGAAATGCTGATCATATTCAAACAATTCATGCCAATTCAAACCTTTTTTATAACTCTTTTCCCTTCCACTATCAGGCCCTGGAATTCTCTCTCTGATGAGATTAAATCTGCCCCGAACGTAGCAGCTTTCAAATACTGCTTGACCGAGAACCTAAGAAAGCCACCGAGATACTTCAGCTGCGGTACGCGTATGGGACAAATATTACATGCACGCCTTAGACTTAAATGTGGTTCGTTGAACTCATATTTATACCGGAAAAAACATAATTGTCAGTCCATCTTGTTCCTGTGGAGGATTTGAGAGCAACTACTTTTTTACTTGCCCTAAATACGCAAACTACAGAAACAGATACCTACCACACAATCTTCAAAATTACTCAACAAACGACCTTTTGTACGGCAAGGAGAATCTTTCAGAACATGATTATGAATCTCTCTTTCTACAAGTACAGGAATATATTATCAAATTTGGATGTTTTAACCCCACTTAAGCTCTCAATCATCCCATACATTTCCCTCATTGAAATAAGGGGAAGTCGATCAACTCTCTCTCTCTCTCTCTCTCTCTCTCTTATGCTATTTTGGTAGCCATGAATATTTTCTCTGAACTAATTTTGCCATTCACATCTTGGTAGAACATCTTGTGACCATAGGAGATGACTTTCATATAAGCGTATCGCTTACCGTCAAATCCTATGTATCTTTATATGTATCATGTTTTATGTATGTTCTTTATTGGAAATCAATAAATACTGTTTAAGCCAACTAAAAAAAATTACGGAGAAAATATCTATTCTACAGTCCTTTTATATCATTGGACACATAGCGGAACACGTCAGCTACAAATGAGTGAAATAATACAGAAATGTGTCCATTGTTCCTAAATCCAACTACATAACTATTACGGAGAAAATATCTATTTTGCAGTTCTTTTAAATCATTGAAAACTTAGCGGAACACATCAGCCACGAATGAGTGAAATAATACAGAAATGTGCCGATTGTTGTCTAAATCTAAATACATATAAACGGATGTTTGAATGATGTGAAGCTAAATAAACATATAAGAACAGAAGTACAAACATTAGATCCAAACATTATCACAACAATAATCTTTATATGTATCATGTTTTATGTATGTTCTTTACTGGAAATTAATAAATATTGGTTAAACCAACTAAAAACAATTACGGAGAAAATACCTATTCTACAGTTCTTTTATATCATTGGATACATAGCGGAACACATCAGCTACGAACGAGTGAAATAATACAGAAATGTGCCGATTGTTCCTAAATCCAAATACATTACAATTACGGAGAAAATATCTATTGTACAGTTCTTTTATATCATTGAAAACTTAGCGGAACACATCAGCTACGAATGAGTGAAATAATACAGAAATGTGTCGATTGTTGCCTTAATCCAAATATATAAACGGATTTTTGAATGATGCGAAGATAAATATACGTATAAGAACAGAAGTACAAGCATTAGATCCAAACATTACTACAACAAAATATAAACGAAATTACCCCGGAATGGCCACAAACACGAAATATAATCTTCCGGAGTCACCGAAAGATAAATACGGAACAAACGATGGACAAACAAAGCAGCACATTTAAAATACGACGTATAAACTAAGATGGATTGCAACAGGGGAATCGCTTTGGAACCGTAAGCAGAAAAAATGCTGGGGCGCTGGGTTGAGGACTTCAGTAACTGAGTGATAATTGAGCGATACCCCGCTCTGACAATCTCCAAACTACAACTTTGTGCTTCTTCCGCTTATGGGGTCCTATACCTTATCAGTGAAACAACCACTATGACGATGCAAAGCAAAAGGTTAAATTGGCACAGACAACTACGAGTATATTCAAGCACGAACGTCTGAAGCGCATATTTAGGAAATATCTGTCTTCAGTTTGAGCTCCGATTTACCGTCGTTCAATTCAAAAGGTAGGTAAAGTAATCAACCCTAACAATTCTTGCATACTTCCCGGGTATCTCTGGGTATCTTTACTCATATTTTGTAGTCTGCTGCAGAACATTAATGTTGTAACCTATTTAATGGTTTCCGAAAGACAGTTTTACCAACAATCCTTCTGAATGCATAGACTAAGTCACTATACAAGAACGCCGATAAAAAATCTTCCTTATACAAGTGAAACTATTTCAAGAAACTTATTAATATATAATGACGACGTGTTCTTCTTTGGTTGTGAGTCTGTTGTTTCATATGCGTAGTTTGTTTAGTGATGCTTTGTTTCTCGTCTCTCCGTCTTTCGGTGCCTCGGAAGTTTGTCTTGTCATGCTTTGTTTCTCGTCTCTCCCTCTTTCGGTGCCTCGGAAGTTTGTCTTGTCATGCTTTGTTTCTCATCTCTCCTTCTTTCGGTGCCTCGGAAGGGCTGTGCTTTGTGGTTGTGGCATTTCCTGTGTATCTCCATTATTATTTTTGAGAACAAACTACAAAAGCATAAATGCAGACCACAATGACGAAGCACAGTTTTTCTAAAGCGTCAAAAGAAGAAGGCATGAGGAACAAACAATGACAAGACACGATGACCTAGTTGCAACAAGCGAATTCCTTAGGGAATTAATGTCCCCCGCCTTATTTTTATTTTAGCTGTTAAAAATGAGTAAGTTAACCAGAGGACCATTGATCCTGTATCACTTACCTAAGTACTGAAGCAGGAAAAAATCAAAGCTAAAAATGTGGAAAAAAAATAATTGAAGGGCTCTGTTAAAAGCACGTGCATATTTCCGGATCATAATAATATCACATGTAAAATTTAAGAAAGATCGGTTTAAAACTGTTGGAGGAGTTGCGCTCACAAGGTACCTACTTTATATACACTTTCGTAGTATTTAGGAATGAAAAGGTTAAGTTAAAAGTGTTAAAAAAAGTATAAAAGTTATTTCAAGATTCTGTAAAAAGCACATGCATATCTTCAGACCATGATTAAGACACTTGTGAAGTTTCAGAAGGATCAGTATACAACTGTAGAAGGAGTTGTGCTCACTAGGTACTTGCTTCTGACTCGGAATCATGCCTGAGTTAAAAATGTGTAAAAAGTGAAAAAATGATTTAAGGATTCTGTAAAAAGCACATGCACATCTTCAAACCATGATTAAAACACTGTAAAGTTTCAAAAGGATCGGTATAAAACTGTACGAGGAGTTGTGCTCACATGGTACTTACTACTGACTTGGAACCGTGCAAAAAATGTCTTAGTTAAAAATGTGAATAAGTGAAAAAAAAAAAAAAAAAAAAAAAAAAAAAAAAAAAAAAAATAAGGATTCTGTAAAAAGCACATGTATATCTTCAGACCTGTAAACTTTCAGAAAGATTGGTTAAAAACTGTAGGAGGAATTGCGCTCACAAGGTACCTACTATAAACTCGGAACCACGCACCACGCACCACGAAAGGCGGGGGACAATAACCGACATAAAAAGAAGACTCAAACATTAAGGGCCATCAAACAAACTACTGAGGATAAGACTATTTTCATTGCATTGAAACATCGCACTTACTTCTGCTGCAGTTAAAAATCAAAATAAATACCACAATTATGAAGCACAGACTTCCTGAGGCACAAAAAAAGGAGAGGTATATTATTACAAAACAAACACTACATATGAAAAAAAGGTACGAGAAAAGTCCAGGGAGTGCCACAATCACAAACCGCAGCGCATCCCAGACAAGAAGAGGAAGCAGACAAAACCAAACAAGCGCAAATCGAATATACGCAGAAAAGCACTAAGATTAATTCTCTCTTCCCCAAGCGAGGTAATCGCAATGCTAAAAGGACAGAAAAAGGACAGAAAAATACAAGAACAAAATAACACAAGGCAAGACTTAAAACAAATCGCCTTGTAGAATAAATTACAAAGTAACAAAGAGTAAGACACACCAGGACCACCGCCACCGCCTTAGAACGGTCAGTAGAATAAACTGGGGGGATGTTCAAGGCATTTTTGCGGAAACCATCGATGCGCAAATAAAGAAAACCTGCAACAGACGAACCGTCTTCAAACGAGTAGTAGGACAACTACGTGTGTGTGCGGGGGCAGGGGAGAGGGGGTGGTAGGGGAGGGAGGACGGGCACTTAAATTAGTTTTTACCAGCGCGAGACCTTACCCTTAATTCTGATGCAGCTCCAAATTACAGACATATGTTCTGTCAAGGGTCCTCTACCTCATCTTTGAAACATCACAGTAAAACACAAATAATCAAAAGCGCCAATAAAGCCAAGTGATTAATGGCGATCTCAAACAAGAAAACAACAAACAAGACCTCGATGGGCCCGACTACAGACATAACTAGTCAGGCGGTAACCACTTGAAACACACTGAAAGATTAAAATTAAAAAAATAAAGGGTTGCCTTTACTAACAATGAACTCACAACAGAACAAAAGTCGGAAACTCAATTTTATTAAGTCTCTTCATATACGGTTATGTAGTTTGCGAGGCTGTATACGTCCCCTAGCATCGGCTTAAGCGGTATTCGATTTTCAAAGAAACCAGAATAGGCGCAAGGATCCCAAAGCAAATCAAAATATAATCTGCACTATGGTGTAGTACGGAGAGACATTTTATGGCCGCCACACGGCACCATAACCATACTTGCAGGCTGCTGCAGAATATTCATGTTGTAACTTATTTAACAAGCTGCAGTGAAGTAAAATATAAAGCAGAAGTTGTCTTTGGAAACAAAGAACACACAAAAGAACGAAACTCGGAGATTCCATCGATAAACTAGTCATTACACATGCTTCATCTAAAACTGACTAAGGCGTAATATTAAATTCAGATATTTACTACATGCGGTCGTTAACAAAGTCGTGATTATCTATCATTAACACCCTATAAACAAATGATGGAAGTGGTGTGAAAAATGTCTTTGTTTCTTTTTATCCATGCCATGTTATAAAAAAGCCCCTAGGTCACCATAATCGCATAATGAATAAAAGCATAGACGAAACTATGTTAAGGGGAATGCATACATTTTATAGATTTCTAAGCATTTCCGCTAAGGAGAAAACAATTTCAGACTTGTCGGTTTCCTCTTCCTCTTGGGGTCTGGGAAGGGCTGCGGTTTGTGATCGTGGTACTCCCTGGACTTTTCTCTTACCTGTTTTTTCCTTCTTGGCGATTCAAAGGCGTTTTCTCTGTTGCAGTTTTTCTTTGTTCGTCAGCGGTGGTTTCATGTTGACAGTGTTTGTTTCATTTCTTTTTGGTACCTCGGGAAGGCTGTGTGTCTTAATTGTGGCATTTTCGTGGTAACTTACCTTCAATAATATTTGTTTCTATTTGGTTTACGCCAAGCCCCTTCTGAAAAGTGGTATACTCTATAAAAGTAGAATTTGCCCCAGAACGGAGAAAATTCTAATTTCAGAGGGTAGAACCTCTTTCAGAACGGAATAAAATTATTTTTGTAACGTTATCTCTCCAAGTGTATCAATTTCTCTAAAAGGCCACCAGGGGATAAAGGTCATCTATTAATAACGCTATAGTAGAGTCCCCATGAAAAACTCTATACATTAAACTGTGAATAGATAGCATATGCGTACTAAGGCCAAACATCAATCCAAAGTCCTCAATAATGCACATGCTTTCGCTGAACAAAGATCACTTTTCTTTTAATGCCTATTTAAAGTATGACTGAATACGCTCAATAAAGCAATTATGTGGCCTTATGTTTAAGTGGGCATTGGTAATACGTTGTGATCAATTTAGCTTATAAATTCATCTATTGTTTTTGATAATGCACGATTTATAATTTGACTAATTTAAAAGATATATATGATTCATCAAATTACATTTAGATCTACCTTTTTTACATGACATCGAGTGAATGAATGTCTGTCTAGAAATGGAGTCAAGGACAGTGTTTTACCCACTAGAAAGCATGTCTTATTTAATAAGCTTTGGGATTAACTCGCTAGGGTAAGAGAGAGCTAATCTTAGTGCTTTTCGTACGTTTTTTCGATTTGTGCTTGTTTGGTTTTGTCTGTTTCCTCTTCTTCTTGGTGTCTTGGAAAGGCTGCGACTTGTGATTGTGGCACTCCCTGGACTTTTCTCTTATTTTCTTTTTTATATGTATGGTCTTCTCATATATTGTTGCCAAAATATCCCTTCTTCGGAACCAAAGTTTCCTCCCTACAGCCTGTGTTAAGCTGTCAAGTGCCATAAAACGTTTCCTCATACTTCAACATGGCACAGTTTATATTTTCTGGTTCTTTGGGAATCATTGAATTCATTTCATTTTTAAGCATTGCGCAGTTTATATTTTCTGTTTTTTTTTTTGGGATTCGTTGAATTCGTTTGATTTTATTGAAAATAGAATATCGCTCAACCAAGGGTGGGGTTGGGGAAGGGAGAGGAGGCGTGAACAGCGCTGCACATTTAAATACTATTCTAAATGAGTCACGCTGAGACTGTTGTTTTCTTTTATTCTTGCTTTTAAACTAGAGCTGGTGTTTGTAAAACACTATGCCCCCAACTGCCTGACTCTAACACTGTTTGACTCCAACACTGCTTAGCCATGACAGTAACAACAGTACAAATATATGAATTCAATGTTATTTTATCAAAGGGAAATAACTCTAAAATAGGAGATGATTGGGATAAGAAAAAAATACGGATCACCTATTTTTTCATGAGGAATCAAAACATGAAATTTCAAAACATTAGCATACATGGTTCTAAACTTATGCTATACCGGTACACAATAAAGCAACGACATTAAATGGCCCGAAATTGCGAAGGGCCATAACTCCAACACTTCATTTAATTGGTTCAAAATTTATTCAGGTGATCTCCTCCTCAATCCCAATCAGTATACCAAATATCATGGCTCTAGCTTAAATACTTTTTGAGATATCTTGCTGAAAAAGTCAAAATGCCTAGAACTACAAAGGGCCATAACTACATCAATTTTTCATGGAATTCCCTAAAAAACAAACTAGGTAATCTCCACATCATCCCCAATCAGCATATAATATTTCAAGACCCTAGCTTAAGTGCTTTTCGAGAAATCTTGCTGACAAGGTCAAAATGAGCAGAACTGCAAAGGGCCGTAACTTTATCAATATTTTCATGGAATTCTCTCAAAATATAATCGGGTAATGTACACATCATTCCCACTCACTGTATCGAATTTCAAGAACCCAGCTTAAATACTTTTCAAGATATCTTGCTCACAAGATTTAATTCTGATTTTTTTCAAAGGAGCATAACTTTAAATAAACATGCTAGACAAGAAACAAAATACGGGTCGGCTATTTTTTCATTGGGAACCCAAATATAAAATTTCAAAACCCTAGCGTGCAGGGTTCTTAAGATATGGCATGCACAAAAAAAGCTTGATGAACGGACAAACAGTCGGATGGACAAATGAAGGCAAAATAATATGCCCCATCAATTTCATTCGAAACTGGGGGCATAATCAGGTCATCTACTCATCGCTACCAATCTATTCACAGGCCTCCTAGTGGCCCACTTTGAAAATATAGGTTTTTATAAAGGTTCTTCTTACTCCAAATATAGGTTATTTACATGTTTTTCAATAAAAAATATAGGTAAAAAAAGGTTTCTTCCAAACTCACATAAAGCTTTAAAACTGAAGAAAAAATATTTGAAGAATTTTTGCGCCACAATTACTCAGATAAAGTTTATCTGAATTTTACAAAGTCTGAGCGAGCGAAGCGAGCAAGGAAAAAAATTACAATTTCATGACAGTTGTCATCCCTTTTTTTGGAAATAAAAAGTAAAAATAGTAGGGCATTTTGAAGAAAAGTTAGGGTTGAGTCGCGAGAAGGTTCAAAAAGTGAAAAATAAAGGTTTTTTCATGAAAATACAGGCTTTTTATAGGTTTTATGAACAAAATAAAGGTTTTATAGGTTTGACATAAAATTATAGGTTATTATAGGTTTTATAGGTTTCGCTAGGAGGCCTGTATTCATCAAGTTTCAAGGCTCCAGCTTCAATAGTTTTTGAGATATTTTGTTCACAAGGGAAACATGCCCAAATTTACAAAGGGCCATTACTTATGAAATATTTTTCAGAATTTACAAAAAAATTAATCAGGTCATCTACCCATCATTACCAATCAATTCACCAAGTTTCAAGTCTCTAGCTCTAATAGTTTTTGAGATATTTTGCTGACAAGATAAAAATGCCCAAAATAACAAAGGGCCATAACTCAAGAAGTATATTTCAAAATTTCTTCAAAAGTTAATCAGGTTGTCTACTCATCACTACCAGTCTATTCATCAAGTGTCAAGGCTCTTGTTCCAACAGTTTTTGAGATATTTTGCTGACAAGGTAAAATTGCCCAAAATTACAAAGGGCCATAACTCATGAAGTATTTTTCAGAATTTCTTCAAAAATTAATCAGGTCATCCACTCATCACTACAAATCCATTTACTAAGTTTCAAGGCTCTAGCTCTAACAGTTTTTGAGATATTTTGCTGACAAGATAAAAATGCCTAAAATTACAAAGGGGCATAACTCTAGAAGTATATTTCAAAATTTCTTCAAAAGTTTATCAGGTTGTCTACTCATCACTACCAGTCTATTCATTAAGTTTCAAGGCTCCAGCTTCAATAGTTTTTGAGATATTTTGCTGACAAGTTAAAAATGCCCTAAATTACAAAGGGCCATAACTCATAAAGTGTTTTTCAGAATTTCTTCAAAAGTTAATCAGGTCATCTACACATCACTACAAATCCATTTACTAAGTTTCAAGGCTCAAGCTCTAACAGTTTTTGAGATATTTTGCTGACAAGGTAAAAATGCCCAAAATTACAAAGGGCCATAACTCAAAAGGCATTTTTCAAGATTTCTTCAAAAGTTAATCAGGTTGTCTACTCATCACTACCAGTCTATTCATGAAGTTTCAAGGCTCTAGCTCCAACGGTTTTTGAGATATTTTGCTGACAAGATAAAAATGCCCAAAATTACAAAGGGCCATAACTCATGAAGTATTTGTCAGAATTTCTTCAAAAGTTAATCAGGTCATCTACTCATCACTACAAATCCATTTACTAAGTTTCAAGGCTCTAGCTCTAACAGTTTTTGAGATATTTTGCTGACAAGGTAAAATTGCCCAAAATTACAAAGGGCCATAACTCAAGAAGTATTTTTCAAAATTTCTTCAAAAGTTAATCAGGTTGTCTACTCATCACTACCAGTCTATTCATCAAGTTTCAAGGCTCTAGCTTTAATAGTTTTTGAGATATTTTGCTGACAAGATTGCATCCATATTTTTTCAAAGGGCCATAACTCAGAAAAGGGGCATAATCCTGTCAAGAAAAAAAATACGTGTCAGCTATTTTTTCATGAGGAATCCATATATGAAATTTCAAAACAGTAGCATTCACGGTTTTAAAGTTATGCTATGCATCAAAAAGCGTGACGAACGGACGGACGGACGGACGGAAGGAAGGACGGACGGACGGACGGACGGACGGACGAACAACCCAGAAGCAATATGCCCCTCCAACTTCTTTGAAGTTGGGGGCATAATGATGCCTCCTTCCAGTTCTACTTAGTCCGTTACAGGTAATGTTTTCTTGTGTTCTGGCTACATTCCTCTCTTGAGCCCTTTACTTTGTCCCATCACTGTGTTTGTGATTATGTGTGTTTCATTGTGATGTTTCACTGATGAAGCAGAGGATTACAGAATTAAGAATGGGGTTTAACGGTAAGCAGGAAAACTACTGGAGACTATAAGCAGTTTAACACGCGCGAAACCTCATCCTTAATTCTCATATAATTCCTTATTAAAAATATAATTTCATTTCGCATTCTGGCCCTCTACCTCATCTGTGAAAGATCACAGTGAAACATATATAATAAAAATACTGTGATGGAACAAAGCAATGGGCTCAATGCCGATGTAAATTCAGAACACACAAAATACAAACAAGACCACGATTAACCCGACCACAGGCACTGATAGTCAGGCGAGGGACATCGGCAACATATAGGGGAAGAGCCGTCACTTAGTCTGAGGACCGACCCACCGTCGTGCAAGTAAAGAGGAAAAACAGTATCAACCATAACTGGGTTGACAACCATGCACGCTGTCACAGAATATCCATGTTGTAACCTATCTTATTGTATCGAGTGATGCGGTTTTTTAATTGTACCGACAAAATCAGTTTTACAAACAACTTTTCTGAATTAATAGATTAAGTTGTCAAAAACTTCAGGCTCAGACAGATCTTCTTGCGGAAGTGTGTACAACCGATGTCATAGAATGACGACGATAAAACTTGAAAAACGTTTAATGTAGTTCATGATAACGGTAACCTCGCTTAATAAGTTTAGCAGTTAAATTGTATTTTATTTGTTAAATCACTAATTTGACCAGACGCTCTAGCAAAACGAATTAACTTAGAAATAGGTACACCATAAGATGTAGCACGAGGAACACCGCCACCCCAAAATGAACAATTTAAAATATCAAAATCAGTCAATCCGTTTATGATAAATTCCAGTAGAGATTATGTCAATAGATATCGATAAAATTAAATCCAGAAATGATGCATTGGTATCAGAGGTATTAGTTTTATTTTGTTGTGGTTCTTTTGGATAAATTGTATTAACCATTTGTATCAATATTCGTTATCGGTATTTAGTAAGTCATCCAAATATCGAGACGTTGAAGGTAATACAAATAATACTGGCCTGGTGTTCGTGGGAAAGGGACAGCAAAACGTCTCTTTCGAAACAAAACAGAAGCAGTCCTTATTTAAAGCTCCTATTTACATTTTGGATAATGCATTTATTCGATATGGCAATAAAATGTATAGAAAAATTGCGGGTATTGCGATGAGAACTAATTGTGCTCTCACTGTTGCGGATTGCTTTAGTTTGATATGAGAGATACTTCATTGTTTATTTTTCTTCAAGGGTCATTCCTTGTAGAATATTGTCATGTTATCTATCTTTGACGAAAATCAGGCTGAGTTTATAGCTTTGAAAATTGAGTTATGCTCATATATACGCTAGAGGGCTTTAACAGTGTTGCCAACTTCATTATTGCTTATGAGGAGTATCAATAAAAGCGAGACTCCCATTTTCTATCTGTAATGTATTCTTTGTTTCCAAAGGCAATTGTTTTGACTTTTATTTTAATACACTGCAGCTGGTGTTAGTTCAGTGTGGCGGTCGTAAACCCCGTACTTCACCATAGTGCAGATAATATTTCCATGTTCTTCGGGATCACTAGGTCCATTATGGTACATTTGAAAATGCAGTACTGCTCATGTATACGCTAGAGGGCGTAAGCAATGTAGCAGACTTCATAACTTCATACGAAGAGTCTAAATAAAATCGAGACCCCTATTTTCTATCTGTAATGTGTTCTTTGTTTTCAAAGGCATTTTTAATACTTTTATTCATACAAGCTCTATATTCTACTTCCAGATACCTAGCTAATCTGCCTCATACTGACAATATTTATTATGAACAAAACATTTGTCAGATCTATCCCATCGAAAAAAAGGTAAGAGAAAAGTCCAGGGAGTGCCACAATCACAAACCGCAGCCCTTCCCAAACCCCAAGAGGAAAAGGAAACCGACAAATCTAAACAAGCACAAACCAAACAAACGTATGAAAAACACTAAGATTAGCTCTCTCTTCCCCAAGCGAGGTAATCGCAATACTAAAAGACTGAAAAACACAAGAACAAAATGACACAAGGTAAGACATACAACAAATCGCCTCGTAGAATAAACCACAAAGCAACAAAGAGCAAGACTAACACCGGGACCACCGCCTTAGAACGGTCGGTAGAGCAAACCACCGGCGGGGTTTAAAGCACTTTTACAGCTAGCTAACTTCACCCCGGGTGATAATTAAAGCTGATCCTTCTGATACCGAAATACCTCGTCTTGGATTTGAATACAACTATATCAACGGTATAATTTTCATCAAAAGTACGACAAATACGATTGTTTCGATTTTGACATCATTACAGTTTCTTTAGAAGATGGTGATGTGCCTCAATCTCCCTCGTACCTATATAAGCTCTGGAGTAAGTTTGTTCAGCAGCACTAGCTGAATATTAAGCATAAATACGATATCACTCGCATTCAGAAACCACGCAGTAATCTATTTATTCTCTAGTTCATATTAAAATGTTATTACTGACAGTTCTAAAGCAATTGTTATAACGTCATACGTTCTTTGTGTGTCTATATAAATAACCTGACTGCAATCTTCTTTATTGGCTAACATCGAATTTGAAACAATTTGAGACCTGTTCCCAAAATGCGCCTTCGGGTCATACGCGAACTTACAGTATAGGCCAAAATCAATCTGATCAGTGTCTTTGTTGTCCACTTACATAACCAGTACATTCTGTTGAATATATAAGCCGGGGCAAAACATCTCTTAAACGATTGTATCTGTGCACAGCGAAGACTCAGCTGTACAAGCATACTCAGCGTCTTCGCTGTCTACCCGAGGGCGCTTTAGATGCTTGTGTACCCTAAATGTGCCCTGCGAATTTTTTCAGACGGCGCGGATGCAGTCTAAGTCTTCACAAGGCACATATGCAATATTGTAGGAAATGATGTGTCCCAACTAATAATTTGCTGTGTATATATATTAAAGGCTCTTATCATAATACACGGCTTCAGATTTGGAATTATGCGTGTGGTTATTGCTCTCAAGGATAATGCCTTGTAGACAGAATATATTTACTTGGCAACCTAGACCTATTGCTCTCAAAGATGATTCCTTGTAGAATCTATTCGCTTGACAACCTAGGCCTGTTTTCCTTATATGATGATTCCTTGTAGAATCTATTCGCTTGGCAACCTAGGCCTGTTTTCCTTAAATGATGATTCCTTCTAGAATCTATTTGCTTGGCAACCTAGACCTTGGCAACCTTGCTCTCAAATATGATTCCTTGTAGAATGTATTCACTTGGTAACCTAGATCCGTTTTGCTCTCAATGATGCTTTTTTGTAGTATGTATTCACTTCGCAACCTAGATCCTTATTGCTTTTAATGATGATTCCTTGTAGAACTTATTCGCTTGGCAACCTAGACCAATGTTAAGGAGATCTGACGCTTGTCACATTAATTGTATTTTATCAAGGAAGACAACGTTTGTGGCTTCTTTTCTGATAAAATTCACGCCAAGCGCCATCGGAAAAGAGGTCTAATATATAATGGAAAATTTGGTTCCCAATGGACACAGTTGTCTCCCTTGAAAGAGAATCAATACTGTAATACGCGTATGCCGAGGATGCATCCTTTCTCGCTACATAGCTATTAATAAAATTAATTGCAAGTTGCCTATTCACAATTTGGTCCGGAAGATCGCTATTCATCAGTGAGGCAATGCAGTTGACTACAGCGCTCCTCAGTTGCAGATTTAAACGAAATCAACTGGTAAATCATGACATGAGCCGAAAGGAAACGTACCTTCGGACATGTGCGCCCAACGAAGACAGCCTACGCATCCGTGCAGTATGATCAGAGTCTTCGTTGTCTGCATGATGAAACGCACCTTTGGCTATCCAAAATACACCTTGGGACATATGCGTTCAACGAAATCTCAGATCAGCCTGTGCATCCGCGCAGGCCGAGCAGTATATGTTGTCCGCTTGAAGAAATGCAGCCTTGGAAATCCAAAAATGTGCAAAGTGAAGATTCTGATTAGACTGCGCGAATGCGCAGGCTGACCTGAATCATCGCTGGGCGCACATGTCCGAAGGTACGTTTTATGAGGTCGCAGCTCAAATATTCATGTTCGTCTAAATCAGCAGCTTCTTGCACTGAATCTTACAGCTGACCGACAGTTCAAGCATCATTAGAATGACTTATACGCATTTATGGACCAAACATAATATTTCAATACTGTGATGTGTGTTTAGACGATCCGAAACTCAAAAGCACCTTATGGAAATTTAAGAACTATTTTATTGATTCTGATTATTTAGTGCATTTCTGAAAGTTCTGATATTTAATTAACAGTAATGCATTTATTTCAAGGACATTATATTTAATTAAATGCTACTGGGATATATTATCCGTCAAGAGAAAAAAGGTATTTACAGCGTAGCGCTAATATTGAAGTGACTTGGGACACATAAATAAATAGAATATTATTATTTATGTGACGGAGTAAAATAAAAATCTGAAAAAAGTTGCCTTTAAACACAAACGGCAACACATAAGTGAATGAAATCGGAGACTTGGTCGTATTAAGTCTCTACATACATAGTTATGACGTTCATTATGAAAACACGCCTATTCAAATATATTGAAAATTTCACCACCAAAAACTGAAAGTTTTCAGATAAAAATTCTATTTTTTTCATATTTCTGCTCAAAAACATAGATTGTGGGTACTCGTTAGAACTGCCTCGGTGAGGCTGTTCTAACGAGAACCCACAATCTATGTTTTTGAGCAGAAATAAGAAAAATAATGTATACCCTTGTAAACCCCAATTTTACTATATAAAAGTGGGGTTTGAAGGGGTCAAGATTATATAGATATGTTTTCTTGATGTTTGCGAAGCTGCATACGATCTCTAGCACAGACTTAAGCGTATTCGATTTACAAAGTAACCACAACGGGCTTCTCTGATCTGGGTATCGACCGATAAAAGATCTACCTCCATTACGCAGCAAGTACTCTGTCTGGTTGGTACAGTAAAGAAATATACAATGCATACAAGTGTGTTATTACGTTTGAACTATGGAATTGTAAATATATTTCCTCTAGATGAGTCACAGTCATAAAGCACAGCCTAGCAGAGGCAACAAAAAGAGATATAATGAGGAACAAGAAAATAACTACTGGTTGGAGTGGGGCTTGAACTAGATTTACTGGATAGAAACCTACTACTTAATTATCATGACAAATTAGTTTGTTTAGAAAAAAACAAAAAGGTAAGAGAAAAGTCCAGGAAGTGTCACAAGCACAAACCGCAGTCCTTCTTAGACACCAAGAGGAAGAAGAAACCAACAAAACCAAACAAGCACAAATAAGATTAGCCCTCTCTTCCCCAAGCGAGGTAATCGCAATGCTAAAAGGACTGAAAAACACAAGAACAAAATAACACCAGGTAAGACATAAACCAAATCGCCTCGTAGAATCAACCCACAAAGCAACAAAGAGTAAGACCAACACCAATACTTTTTTCGCGGTGTCTTCCTTCACTTGGCACTTTCCGCATCCGTCCTAGCTCCTTACTCCTGTAGGTGCGTGTTTGCCAAATTTTTGGTCATTACAGAGGACTGTTACAACAAGCCAGGTAACGCTTAGCATGCTGAGTAAACGTTTCAGCAGACATTTTCAATTTTCCCAGGATATAGACACTATAACATTTTCATGCAAATTTTCATGCAAATTGCGTGACATTTCAATTTTTTCAAAATGTCGTCTCCTTAATTTACCCATAAAGTAATAGAGGTCTCAGGAGATCATTGCTCAAGAACTAACAATGTGATTAGAAAACAAAATGCCTTAATATGATTTCTTTTCTTTACTTACTCTGAACGCACATGCAATTACCAAGAAACTTCATAGTCATAAGTTAGATTAGTTACAAAGGAAGTGTCATAAACACAACCCCTTCGAAAGGCTCCGGAATAAGAAATTTTGAATGTGAAGCTTTTTTTTGTTTTTCTTTTTCATCTTTCTGTGCCACATTAAGGTTGCGCTTTGTTATTGTGGCATTTCCTGGCTATCTTCACTCATAGCTATGTACATAAAAGAGAAATAGCAAACCGTTAACGACTAAAAGAACGTAGATGAGTCTCAAAAACAATCGCTTGCATTGACTAGTAGAAAAAAAATTGAGTTGTTTGAATGATGTAACAATATATCGCTGTGGATAGCAATCACCCAGAAATTACAATTCGTAAAATACTCATCAGAGTACACAATATATTTATAAGAAAAATTTTCCTGTTGTAAAACTGCATTTCCAAGCCTTTGAACACGAGGCCCACGGGCCACGGGTCGCTCACCTGAGTGACATAGCCACTGCAGACATGTAGATGTTCTGCAACATTTTTCCAATCCTGTCATCGCAACTAATGAAAAGGTCATCATTTCAGCAGTTCTTAATTTTGAAGAAGAATATATATGGCATGACAGTCAATGGAGCGTGATCATTTGAACAAACTCTCAATCATATTTCAGCAGTGGGATCAATGTGAAATTTGGTGGAAAATGGCTAAGTGGTTTCTGAAAAATCAGGATTTTATATATGTAAACAGCTCAGTGGCATGGAAATATAATAAACATAAACAAGATGGCAGCCATCTTAGATTTCCAATCAGAATGACTTTAGCTACTGTTGATCTACAAGTCACCTTGATGCTTCCAATGAACTTTGAGTCAACTGCCCTTTTGGTTCAGGAAAAAAAAAGTTCAAAACAGACTTTTAAGATGGACGCCATAGCCTCAATTTGGGATTTCCTATCCCAACGATTTCAGCTATTTTTTTATCTACAACTCACCCCAATGCTTCCTACCAAGTTTCTAGTCAATTGGCCTTTCAGTTCAGAAGAAGAAGGGAACTAGAAATGTGTCAGTATGACACAGATGCCCACGCCCAGGGCCATCCTCACCCACGCGCAGGTATTTTGCAGAAAATGAAGTTGAAAAAGGGCCATAACTCTCATAATAATTGGCAGATTTTACCCTAAATCAAACTTTTTTAAAACAAGAAAAATGCCTAACGCATTATGGGCAGGTTTTTCAAAAGGTCAATGAAAAGGTAAACCTCGGAAGACCGAATGCCCACGGCCATGACATCGCTATTTTAAAGGACAGATTTATGAAAAATCCGTCCAAGATTCAATTTTGGCTGCACAAGCTTTCGGATCCAGGTACCTAACAAAGAAAGTCAGCGTTGTCTCTCTTATACAGGGCATGCCTACTTGCCCTTATCTATGCCTCTACCAAATATTATCAAAATATTTCAAACCATTTAGAAGTTATGAAGTGCACAAGAATTTGGCTTAGAAATTCATTCGGGGGAGTTAACTTGAAAAAATAGCCATTAAAAGAGATGGCAAATCCCCTGACCGCACCGCAAATGGCAGTCTTTTTTCAATCTAGGGTATCAGAGATGTAATTTTATCAAGGGATACACTTGTTTAACCCTGCAGTGGGTGGTAACTCCACAACTGTGAATCAGACACATAACTCTAAAACCTTAAGTTGTAGAAACTGGAGTTTGTGTTTTTCAACAAAGAAACTGAAAATAATGAGAAAAATAAAGCCCGTTGCCTGCAATGATTATAACTCTCAAACCGTTAGTCATAGAAACTGGATTTTTTGTTTGCTAGTATGTGATTTTCAACAAAGAATCCAAAAATAATGAGAAAAATAAGGCCTGTTGCCTGCAAAAATTATAACTCTCAAACTGTAAGTCATAGAAACTGGATTTTATGTTCGCTAGTAAGTGATTTTCAACAATGAATCCAAAAATAATAAGAAATATAAGGCCCTTTGCCTGCAAGGCCTGTAACTCTTCGGCCATTAGTCTGATAAACTCAATTTTGTGTTCGCTAGTAAGTGATTTTCAACAAAGAATCCAAAAATAATGAGAAAAATAAAGCCTGCTGCATGCATTGCTGATAAATCTGCATCCGAAGTATAAGTAAGGGAGATAACTCCAACATTTCGTAGGTCAGAGTTGTCCTTACATATTGTGACACACCTATTTTATGTTTTAAGCATCTCTACATACTATTATCAAAATGTCTCCACTGGTTAAAGAGTTATGGCCTGCACAAGATTTTACAACCAGGGGAGATAATTGAAAATAAATGGAGTAATGAGTAACCCATAGTTACAATTTTTAAATGCAACTCTCCTCCTTAATGTTCTAAGCATCCCTATTAATTATCAACAAAAAATCTCAACTGGTAGAGAGGTTATGACCATCAGCATATTTAAAAAATATGGTAGATAACTAAAAAATGGAGTCAGACTTGTCTTTTGTGTACATGACATGCCAACTCATTGTCCTCTACAACTTGATGAAGTATCATAAAAATATCTCAAAAGGTTGAAGAGTTATGGCCTGCACAAGATTTAACAAATATGGGAGATAACTCCAGAACTGAATCAGAGTTGTTGTTCTTGTTATGTGACACACCTACTCAATGTCCTCTACAACTTGATCAAGTATCATGATATCTCAAAGGGTTATTGAGTTATTGCCTGCACAAGATTTCATAACTATGGGAGATAACTCCAAAACGCAGTTAGAGTTGCCATTCTTGTATGCGACACCCTACTCAATGTCCTCTACCTATTGGTGAAGTATCATGAAAATAACTTATAAGGTTTTAGAGTTAAGGGCCGCACAAGATTTAACAACTATGTGAGATAATTCCCAAAAGGGAGTCAGCTAGAGTTGTTATTCTTGTATGTGACACACCTTTTTAATGTCCTCTACAAGTTGATCAAGTATCATGAAAATATTTCAACGAGTTATTGTTATGGCCTGCACAAGTTTTTATAACTATGGGAGATAACTCAATAACACAGTTAGAGTTGTCTTTCTTGTACGCGACACACCTACTCAATGTCCTCTACCTAATGGTGAAATATCATGAAAATACGTTAAAGGGATTTAGAGTTATGGGCCGCATAAGATTTAAAAACTATGGGAGGTAACTCCAAAACGGAGTCAGCTAGATTTGAGGGGGGGGGGGGGAGGGGAGGGTGGGGGAGGGTCCGGATGAAAAGATATTGAACGGAAACAACTATTTTTCAACATTGATAAAGAGCCATATTTCCAAAAACAATTGGTAGATTTTACCCTAAATCGAACTTGACCTATATTTTATAATTATATGCTTCTGTATAAAATATGAATCCAATTCACTAATCTTTTAAAATGTTATCAATGGACACCATTTTTCAAAGTTGAAAAAGGGCCATAACTCCAAAAAACATGGTGGATTTTACCCTGAATCGTACTTGACCTACATTTTATGATTATATACCTGTGTATAAAATTTGAACTTATCTTTTCAAAAGATATCAAACGGAAACCATTTTTCAACTATTTATCAACATTGATAAAGGGCCGTAACTCCAAAAATAATTGGTTGATTTTACCCTGAATTAAACTTGACCTACATTTTATGATTATATACCTGTGTATAAAATTTGAATCCAATACACTAATCTTTTCAAAAGATATCAAACGGAAACCATTTTCAACTATTTTTCAACATTGATAAAGGGCCGTAACTCCAAAAATAATTGGTGGATTTTACCCTAAATCGAACTTGACCTACATTTTATAATTATATACCTGTGTACAAAATTTCAGTCCAATATACCAACCCCTTCAAAAGATATCGCATGGATAACTCCCAAAATAATTGGTGGATTTTATCCTAAATCGAACTTGACCTGTATTTTATGGTTATATATACTGTGAATAAAATATCAATCCAAAACACCAATCCTTTCAAAAGATATCGCACGGAAACCAAAAGTGTCACGTACGGGACGGACGGACGTACATACGGACAGCGGTGATACTATATGCCCCCCCACCCCCATTGAAAATGGCGGGGGCATAAAATAGATTTTCAAGATGGCCACCATCTTGGATTTCCGATTGGAACAATTTCAGCTATTTTTATATCTACGAGCCATCCCGATGCTTCCTACCAATTTTCAAATCAACTGGCCCTTTAGTTCAGGAAAATGAGCGAAGAAAAGAGTTTCAAGATGGCCGCCATGACAATTTAAGCTATTTTAGATCCACAAGTCACCTCAATGCTTCCTACCAAGTTTTGAGTCAAATGGCCTTTCAGTTCAGGAGAAGAAGCGAAAAATAGATTTTCAAGATGGCTGTCATGGTGGCCATCTTGGATTTCTGATAGGGACGATTTTAGCTATTTTTGATCTACAGGTCACCCTGAAGCTTCCTACCTAGTTTAAAGTCAATAAGCCTTTCGGTTCAGGAGAAGAAGTGAAAATTAGATTTTCAAGATGGCCGACATGGCCATCCTACTAAGTTTGGAGTCAATTGACTTTTGGCTCTACCGACCGTTCTAAGGCGGTGATCCCGGTGTTAGTCTTACTCTTTGTTGCTTTGTGGTTTATTCTACGAGGCGATTTGTTGTATGTCTTTCCGTGTGTCATTTTGTTCTTGTGTTTTTCAGTCCTTTTAGTATTGCGATTACCTCGCTTGGGGAAGAGAGAGCTAATCTTAGTGCTTTTCGTACGTTTGTTTGGTTTGTGCTTGTTTAGATTTGTCGGTTTCCTCTTCCTCTTGGGGTCTGGGAAGGGCTGCGGTTTGTGATTGTGGCACTCCCTGGACTTTTCTCTTACCTTTCTTTTTTAGGAAAAGAAGCGAAAAATAGATTTTCAAGATGACCGCATGGATTCAAAATCGGCACGATTTTAGCTATTTTTGATTTACAAGTCACCCCAATGCTTCCTACCAAGTTTCGAGTCAACTGTCCTTTTGGTTCAGAAGAAGAAGCGAAAAATTGATTTTCAAGACGGTTGCCATGGCGGCCATCTTGGATTTCCGATCGGCACGATTTTAGCTATTTTTTATTTATTTGTCACCCCAATGCTTCCTACCAAGTTTGGAGTCAACTGGCTTTTGGGTTTAGGAGTAGAAGCGAAAAATAGATTTTCAAGATGGCTGTCATGGCAG
The DNA here is from genome assembly GCA_964016985.1 of Anodontia alba. Taxonomy (NCBI): domain Eukaryota; kingdom Metazoa; phylum Mollusca; class Bivalvia; order Lucinida; family Lucinidae; genus Anodontia; species Anodontia alba. Next base: position 10,979,244 of record OZ024830.1, on the reverse strand, counting down.
CCATCTTGGATTTCCGATCGGCATGATTTTAACTATTTTTGACCTACAAGTCACCCTGATGCTTCCTAGCAAGTTTAGAGACAATTGGCCTTTCGGTTCAGGAGAAGAAGCGAAAAATACATTTTCAAGATGGCGGCCATCTTTGATTTCGGATCGGAACGATTTTAGCTATTTTTGATCTACAAGACCCCGATGCTTCCTACCAAGTATCAAGTCAACTGGCCCAGGGGCGTAGGAGGAGTAGGCTTTTAAAGCAATTGTTGATGACGGACGACAGACAACGGACGACGCTCGACGGACATTGACTGACAACAATAGCTCACCAGGAGCACTTCGTGCTCAGGTGAGCTAAAAGTTTGAGCAAATTTGGCTCAGTGGCTTCAGAGGAGAAGTCGTCTGAAATTCTCAACAATTTTCCCATACAAATAATATAGGGCTCATACAAATGCATAGGGAAGCAAACCTGACCTTGCCGTAAAAAGGTTAAATGTCAACGTACGACAAATTTTTAGCAAATTTGGTAGAGCCCCTGTCCCTGATGATTTGTGCACAGATTCAGCCCCAAGGCATCCTCGGTTCTGGAGAAGAAGATTTTTAAAGGGTTTTACCATATATGGGCATGGCGGCTATCTTGGTCAATTAACCGCGACCATTTTAGCAATCTTTTGTCCCAAGGCATTCTCGGTTCTGGAGAAAAAGATTTTTAAAGGTTTTTAACCATATATGGGCATGGCGGCCATCTTGGTCAACGGACCGCGACAATTTTAGCAATCTTTTTTTTTCCTCACCCTAAGGTGGCTCCATATGAAATTTGAGCAAAATTGGCTCAGAGGCTTCAGAGGAGAAGTCCTTTGAATGTTCAACAATTTTCCTATTCAAATGTATGGGGCTCCTGCAAATGCATAGGGAAAGGAACTTGACCTTGCCGTAAAAAGGTCAAAGTCAACGTACGACAATTCTTTTAGCAACTTTGGTAGACCTCCCGTCTCCGATGATTTGTGCAAGGATTCAGCCCCAAGGCATCCTCGGTTCTGGAGAAGAAGATTTTTAAATGGTTTTAACATATATGGGCATGGCGGCCATCTTGGTTAACGGACCGCGACCATTTTTTAGTAATATTTCGTTCCCCCACCCTAAGGAGGCTCCGTATGAAATTTGAGCAAAACTGGCTCAGTGGCTTCAGAGGAGAAGTCGTTTGAAAATGTTAACGGACGGACGGACGGCGGACGAAAAGTGATCACAATAGCTCATCCTGAGCATAGCTCAGGTGAGCTAAAAACTCACACATAAAAACACAACAAAAACATTTGTTTGCCTGTGATTGTATTCAGAAACTGTCTACCCGGGTCAGAGGCAGCACTGGGTTTTGGTTTATGCTATTTGTTCAGGCCTAGTAGGCGTAAATAAAGGTTTTCTTGGGGTCTGGAAAGGGCTGCGGTTTGTGATTGTGGCACTCCCTGGACTTTTCTCTTACCTTTTTTTTATACTTGAAATATTTATCTGTCACAAAACTGTGTACCCATCATATTTTAATGTGCACTTTTAAGTAATTTTTCATTGATGTAGGTATTCGCTGCATCATAACCTTATATAAATAAAAATAAAAGTGTAATTAAACATGATTTCTTAAGTAAAAACAATATATCTGTGTTAAATGAATATATACTCAACAAAATAATTTAAGGGTCACTTATTGAAATTTTCTATATATGCAAACTTTGACCGAGTCTGTGTGCAAAACCACAGAAGATATTGAAATATTGTTGTTTCTTAAAGTGGAACCCATCACGAAAACATGTCTATATAATTTTGACCCCCTTAAACCCCCCTTTTATATAGTAAAACTGGGGTTTACAGGGGTATACGTTATTTTTCTTATTTTTGAGGCGGTTCTAACGAGTACCCACAATGTTTTGAGCAGAAATATGAAAAATATCAGATTTTTTTTTATCTGAAAATTTTCATGTTTTGGTGGAAAATTTTCAGTATATTTGAATAGGCATGTTTTACTGATGCCAAAAAAGGAGTGTTTACAACAACAAATTTTGAAATGTAACTTTTTATTTTAAAATACTTTTTACCCCAAAATGGAAAATTGACATTTGAACATGATAAAAAGTATCTTGACTTCAGACTGTTAATAAATCATGGAGTAAGTTTTTTTTATTTCAATCGAGAAACTCACATTTTCCTACAGGCACCCTCTATAGATTATTCACGGTCTATGGGGAATCATCGAGGCAATTTTAGCCTATTAAAGAATTGATCTCCTTTTCGGGCCATATCTGTGTGTCCTTTACCGCAAAGAAAGTGGAATTTGCAAGATTGTATTTGGGATAAACAAAAAAAAGTAAGAGAAAAGTCCAGGGAGTGCCACAATCACAAACCGCAGCCCTTCCCAGACACCAAGAGGAAGAGGAAACAGCCAAAACCAAACAAGCACAAATCGAACAAACGTACGAAAAGCACTAAGATTAGCTCTCTCTGGTTCCCAAACACAAGAACAAAATAAGACAAGGTAAGACATTAAACAAATGGCCTCCTAGAATAAACCACAAAGCAACAAACAGTAAGACTAACACCTGGACCACCACCTTAGAACGGTCAGTAGAATACCATTTCTAAATCATTGTTTTGAATAAAAATCGAAAATTTCAGATATTCAAAAAAAATATCATATTTGGGTAAAAAGTTATCTTTTCAGAAATGACCATTTTCTCAGAATCTTCTAGGCTGACAAAGTAAGTGCCATTGACAGCTGAACATATTGCTAACATGTTGAGCTTATTGAAATGGGTTTGCAAATAGCAGTATTGCCCACAGAATAATTGTAACAATTGACGGGCCGCATTTGAATGTTAATCATAGGGAAACTGAAACTGGTGACTCTTTAATTATTCTATTGAGTATATTATAAGCATGTATATACAACTGCTTGCATAAAATTCCACAGTCAAAATGTTGTTCTATACTACTGCTATTTTTAGAGAAGTCTTATTGTTGTATTTCCTGGACAGTTTGTAGCTGAATTCTGTGAGACACACTATTATATCGGTAGTTGCAGTTTAGCCCCTTTTCCTAAAACTTGCTGAAATTTGGAATTTTAGACTGGATATTATGCGACAGACTGCATGCCTAGTTGTCAACCCAATCACTGTTGATGTCTGTGCTTCACTCTTTAATTGCACGACGGCGGTTCGGGCTTCAGACTCAATGATGGCCTCTTCGTAAAACTTTAAGCAGTGAGTTGGGGCTTGACGATATGTCTTTGGCTTGGTCCGCCGTGGTTCAACTATCGTTTTTCATTTTCTCTGGCATACAGTAGAATTTGCCATGATTACTCGTCTTTGTTTATCATTGTGATTAATTTGATTTGTATGTTTTCGCTTTGATGCATTGACTGAGTTGGGAGCCATGAAATGGGATTCAATTCCGATAAGAAAAAATACGGGTCATCTACTTTTTCGTGAGGAATCCATATATGAATTTTCAAAACATAAGCATACTTAACTTATGCTATGTACATGAAAGCAAAAAGAACAAATAGCCAGAAATTGCAAAGGGCCATAACTCTAACAAAATTTCATTAAACTGGCTGAAAATTTAAACAGGTGATTTCCTCCTCTGTCCCAATCAGTACTCCATCAAATATCAAGGCTCTATCTCAAATACTGTTTGAGATATCTTGCTAACGAGATTTCAATGTCATTTTATTAAAAGGGCAATAACTCTAAAATGGGATATAATTTCGATCAGAAAAAAAATACGGATCACCTATTTTTTCATGAGGAATCCTGATATGAAATTTCAAATCATTAGCATACATGGTTCTAAAATTATGCTATGCACATGAAAGCAACAAATGGCCAAATACTGCAAAGGGCCATCAACAACATTTCATTAAAATCGTTGAAATTTTATCAGGTGATCTCCTCCTCAGTCCCAATCAGTATACCAAATATCAAGACTTTAGCTCAAATACTTTTTGAGATTTGCTAACGAGATTTGAATGTTATTTTATTAAACGGGCAATAACTCTAAAATGGGAGATAATTCTGATAAGAAAAAATACGGGTCACCTATTTTTTCATGAGGAATCCATATATGAATTTTCAAAACATTAGCATACATGGTTCTAAACTTATGCTATGCACATGAAAGCAACAAGATCAAAAAGCCCGAAATTGCAAAAGGCCATAATCTAACAAAATTTCATTCAACTGGCTGAAAATTTAAACAGGTGATTTCCTCCTCAGTCCCAATCAGTACACCAAATATCTAGCTCAAATACTTTTTGAGATATCTTGCTAACGAGATTTCAATGTCATTTTATTAAAAGGGCAATAACTCTAAAATGGGATATAATTCAGATCAGAAAAAAATACGGGTCACCTATTTTTTCATGAGGAATCCTGATATGAAATTTCAAAACATTAGCATACATGGTTCTAAAATTATGCTATGCACATGAAAACAACAAATGGCCAAAAACTGCAAAGGGCCATAACTCCAATTAAATTTCATTAAATTCACTGAAAATTTAATCAGGTGATCTCCTTCTCAGTCCCAATCAGTATACTAAATATCAAGACTTAAGCTCAAATACTTTTTGAGATTTGCTAACGAGATTTCAATGTTACTTATTAAACGGGCAATAACTAAAATGGGAGATCATTCCGATAAGAAAAAATACGGGTCACCTATTTTTTCATGAGGAATCCATATATGACTTTTCAAAACATTAGCATACATGGTTTTAAACTTATGCTATGCACAGAAAAGTAACAAGATCAAATAGCCAGAAATTGCAAAGGACCATAACTCCAACAAGATTTCTTTAAACTGGCTGAAAATTTAAACAAGTGACTTCCTTCTCAGTCCCAATAAGTACATCAAATATCAAGGCTCTAGCTTAAATACTTTTTGAGATATCTTGCTAGCGAGATTTCAATGTTATTTTATTAAAAGGGCAATAACTCTAAAATAGGAGATAATTCCGATTAAGAAAAAACAAATGGGTCACCTATTTTTTCATGAGAAATACATATATGAAATTTCAAATCATTAGCATACATGGTTCTAAAGTTATGGAATACACATGAAAACAATAAATGGCCAAAAATTGCAAAGGGCCATAACGCCAACAAACTTTCATAAAATATGTTGAACATTTAATCAGGTGATCAGCTCCACAGCCCCAATCAGTATACCAAATATCAAGCCTCTAGCTCAAATACTTTTTGAGACACGAGATTTCAATGTTATTTTATTAAAAGGCCAAAACCTCTAAAACGGGTGACAATTCTGATAAGAAAAAAATACGGGTCACCTATTTATTCATGAGGAATCCATATATGAAATTTCAAAACATTAGCATACATGGTTCTAAACTTATGCTATGCTAGCACATGAAATTACAAAGGGCCATAACTCCAATAAAATTTCATTAAACTTGCTGAATATTAAATCAGGTGATCTCCTCCTCAGTCACAATCAGTATACCAAATATCTAGCTCAAATACATTTTGAGATATCTTACTAACGAGATTTCAGTGTTATTTTATTACAAAGGAAATAACTTTAAAATGGGAGATAATTTGGATTAGAAACAAATACGGGTCACCTATTTTTTCATGAGGAATCCGTACATGAATTTTCAAAACATTAGCATATATGGTTCTAAACTTATACTATGCACATGAAAGCAACAAATGGCCAAATATTGCAAAGGGCCATAACTACAACAAGATTTCATTAAGTTCGTTGAGAATTTAATCAGGTGATCTCCTCCTCAGTCCCAATCAGTATACCAAATATCAAGACTCTAGCTCAAATACTTTTTGAGATATCTTGCTAACGAGATTTCAATGTTATTTTATTAAACGGGCAATAACTCTAAAATGGGAGAAAATTCTGATAAGAAAACAAATGCGGGTTATCTATTTTTCATGAGGAATCTATATATGAAATTTCAAAACATTAGCATACATGGTTCTAAACTTATGCTATGCACATTAAAGCAACAAATGGCAAAAACTTGCAAAAGCCATCTCCAACAAAATTTAATAAAATTTATTCAAAATTTAATCAGGTGATCTCCTCCTCAGTCCCAATCAGTATTACAAATATCAATACTTAGCTCAAATACTTTTTGGGATATTTTGCTAACGAGATTTCCATGTTAATTTATTTAAAGGGCAATAACTCTAAAATGGGAGATAAATCGGAAAAAAATACGGGTCACCTATTTTTTCATTAGGAATCCATATATGAAATTTCAAAACATAAGCATACCTGGTTCTAAAGTTATGCTATGCACCAGAAAGCGTGACGAACGAACGAACGAACGCGCGCACGCACGAACAGACAAGCCAGAAGCAATATGCCCCCACCTTTTTTCAAAGCTGGGGGCAAAAAAGTGTGGAATTATAACATCAATGCCTGTACATTTTACTCTAGCTCACCGGCTTATAACTTCAACTTATTAAATTCGCCAGAGCTTCTTCAAATCTTAGTGACTTTAACTACAGTCATAAAGCCCTAACTGCCGAACTTCTTAGGCAGGGCTATCGTTACTTTAAACTTCGTCAGGCGTTTCTGAAATTTTATCGCAGACACAGTGCCTTCATAGAAAAATATAGCGTCAGTCTCAAAAAACTTCTGCAACAAGCTATATCGGATCCAGAATTTTACGGTGACTTAGTGTACAGATTTAGAAAAATTATAGGAAAATCTAACTTTTCGGAGCAATGCAGAAACTTTATTAACCGTTATAAAAGAATTGGCTATAGCCTGGATATTATGCGGCAGACTGCATGCCTAGTTGTCAACCCAATCATTGTTGATGGCTATGCTTCACTCTTTAATTGCACGACGGCAGTTCTGGCCTCAGACTCAATGACGGCCTCTTCGTAATCTTTAACCAGTGGACTGGGGCTTGACGAGATGTCTTTGGCTTTGTGCTTTAACCCCACCCCCCTACCCCCCGCCGCCCCCGGTGGTTTACTCTACTGACCGTTCTCAGGCGGTGGTCCCGATGTTAGTCTTACTCTTTGTTGCTTTGTGGTTGATTCTACGAGGCGATTTGTTGTATGTCTTTCCGTGTGTCATTTCGTTCTTGTGTTTTTCAGTCCTTTTAGTATTGCGATTACCTCGCTTGGGGAAGAGAGAGCTAATCTTAGTGCTTTTCGTACGTTTGTTCGGTTTGTGCTTGTTTAGATTTGTCGGATTCCTCTTCCTCTGGGGTTTGGGAAGGGCAGCGGTTTGTGATTGTGACACTCCCTGGACTTTTCTCTTACCTTTTTTTCGATGGGTTAGATCTAACAAATTTTTTGTTCATAATAAATATTATCAGTATGAGGCAGATTAGCTAGGTATCTGGAAGTAGAATATAGAGCTTGTATGAATAAAAGTATTAAAAAATGCCTTTGAAAACAAAGAACACATTACAGATAGAAAATAGGGGTCTCGATTTTATTTAGACTCTTCGTATGAAGTTATGAAGTCTGCTACATTACTTACGCCCTCTAGCGTATACATGAGCAGTACTGCATTTTCAAATGTACCACAATGGACCTAGTGATCCCGAAGAACATGGAAATATTATCTGCACTATGGTGAAGTACGGGGTTTACGACCGCCACACTGAACTAACACCAGCTGCAGTGTATTAAAATAAAAGTCAAAACAATTGCCTTTGTCGGTTTTCTGTTCCTCTTGAGGTCTGGGAAGGGCTGCGGTTTGTGATTGTGGCACTCCCTGGACTTTTCTCTTACCGTTTTTTGGCCCGCCGTGGTTCAACTATTGGTTTTCATTTACTCTGGCATACAATAGAATTAGCCATGAGTATTCATCTTTGTTTATTATGGTGATTAATTTGATTTTTATGTTTTCGCTTTGCTTACCTTGTGTCATTTTGTTCTTGTGTTTTTCAATCCTTTTAGCACTGCGATTACCTCGCTTGGGGAAGAGAGAGGTAATCTTAGTGCTTTTCATACGTTTGTTCGATTTGTGCTTGTTTGGATTTGTCGGTTTCCTCTTCCTCTTGGTGTCTTGGAAGGGCTGCGGTTTGTGATTGTGGCACTCCCTGGATTTTTCTCTTACCTATTTTTTCAATGTCTGGAACTTCTTTTGGACCGTCGAAATTTGTTATAGATATGGGTTGTTCGAGTCACTGAGAGCTAATCTCAGTGCCAGGTCAGGAGATAAAATGGGGGTGATTTAGGCATAGGATGTCTTTTTCACCTGTTTTTTAATAAAATAATGATATGCTGAATGTACGCATTAGAATTTCCTCGATGAAATAAGAAAATATCCCTAGTATATTTTTCTTGAGAGATCGAAAGGGACTAAAAAACTATCCCGAATCAGTAACGGTAAACGCGCCGTCAATGCTCGTGTCTTTGAAGTTTTACGGTAGTTTTAACTTGTGCATATTTATGCATATCTACCTGTATGTGAGTGTATATGTCTACATAAATATGTAATGTTGTGTATATTCGGAGCATCATTTTGAAGAAAGAAGAAGAAGAAAAAAAAAAGAGTTAGAGAATGGCAAGTAAAAGACTTTACAACCAATATATTTGATCAGCTTGTTATGCTATTGAGTTCACTGACTTTTCTTTTTTACCCATCTTCTGTCTCTGGTTCTCCATTCTATTTCTGTCATCCTTTCGTCTTTCCTGTACTATGTCTCCTCCTGTAGTTTACTTATTTGTATTAAAATATCTCTATGTGTGACATGAAAAGTAATTGTTGACATACATGTTATAAACAGGGTATTGTAGTTTAATCTGCCTTCACATATTTCTATTAGAAATTGTTTCTATACATATCGATGGGCTGTTATCCCTTGTACGGTTGAATTTTAACATCCAGGAGAGGTAACGGCGAAATGAGGAACTAAAAACAACATAAAGAATGAAATTGATAACACAATCTGTTTGTTCACAAAGCTGTGATATTTCAAACAAATTTCTAGCCCAGCGTAATGGCGCGATAACAATATTAGTACCGTTAAATAATAAGATGTGTTTCATTAAACAGAAAGGCACGGTTAAAACCAAGAAAGCCACAACCACGCTAAGAAGCATTATTGTTGTACGGTATGTTTCATCGGGACCTCTGTATCTGCTCATTTGCCGCCTAAGTGCTCTTTGAGAATATAACTTAATCAACGTGATAGGAGTAAAACAAAGCAGCATGGACGCTGGTAGAAAAGTACGAAGTATTGTGCCACAAATGGAAAGTATAATCATTGTTTGTTTGTTCGTTTGAGTCAAAAGTACTGGTATACATTTCCCATTGTCTATGACCGCTGCAATGCTCCAAACTCCGCAAAATCCCGATATTACAATACAAGTACAGCAAACACATATGATTGCCATTCTGCGGGATGAAAATCTCTTCGCCTTTAAAGGAAACCAGACGACAATAAAACGTTCGACGCATATTTGGACAATGAATAATGCGGCACTTATTCGTGACGCCCGATAGACCAGAACATAAATTTTACACCCAGCTATAGAAACGGATCGCACATCCATTCCAATAAGGTCATGCACAAATTGTTTATTGAAAGGAAAGGCAAGAAGAAATATTATGTCATTAAAGGCCATTGCTCTTAAATATATTCCATGAGACGAATATCTATATAATCTACATCTAGTTATCAGTATTGTTAACAAATTTCCACACAGTCCTAGCACGAAAAACAGAGGAACGACCAAGTAAGAGAGATAGATAAGCCAAATATCTGCTCCTTCACCAAACTGGTCAATAGTTGATGTATTGCCTTTGTATAAGGTTGCACTGTTAATATCAGTAGATATACTATAAGGTACTGTTGTGCCATTCTCTGCACTAGACGTCGCTTCCATCTCTTAGTCAGAATCTGAAAAATACGCAGATATAAATCTTTCTTACTGCTTCATTTAATATAATCTTACATTCCGGGGCCCTGGATATTAATATGTCACGTTTGTGTTCTGTGTTTATTTTTTTTGGATTTGAATTTATGTATATCTAATGGCAGTTTCCACCAAAATTTATGACGAACGGGACGACCTTGATTTTGATATAGTCAATTTCCCTTTTTCTGGATGGCGATGTCCTCCGGCGTATCTCATATGGGATATACAAATCTCAACTTATTAGATTCGCCAGAGCTTCTTCAAGTCTTAGTGACTTTAACTGCCGTAATAAAGCCCTTACTGCCAAACTTCTTAGGCAGGGCTATCGTTATTTTAAATTTCGTAAGGCGTTTGCGAAATTTTATCGTTGACACAGTGCCTTGGTAGAAAAATATAGCGTCAGTCTGAAAACACTTCTGCAATAAGGTATATCGGAACCAGAATTTTACGGTGACTTAGTGTACAGATTTAGAAAAAAAAAAATGTGGGAAAATCTAACTTTTCGGAACAATTCAGAAAACTAATTAGCCGTTATAACAGAATTGGCTATAGCCTGGATATTATGCGGCAGACTGCATGCCTAGTTGTCATCCCAATCATTGTTGATGGCTATGCTTCACTCTTCAATTGCACGACGGCGGTTCGGGCCTCTGACTCAATGACGGCCTCTTTGTAAAACTTTGACCAGTGGGATGGTGCTTGACGATATGTCTTTGGATTTGCCCGCCGTGGTTCAACTAATGGTTTTCATTTACTCTTTGCGTACAGTAGAATTAGCCATGAGTACTCATCTTTGTTAATCATTGTGATTAATTTGATTTTTATTTTTTCGCTTTGATGTACTGACTGAGATGGGAGCATTTTGGTCACCTTCAGCAGCTGCTCATTTTGCTTTCTGTTTTACTAGATGTGATTAAGAGTGGCATCGGGACCCACGGTGAAGTTGGCTTGCCGTAAAGTGCTTTAAACCCTCCCCCCTACCCCCACCCCCGGCCTATTGTAGTATATTTGAAAAAAAAAAAATGGAGTTCTGCTCATGTATTCGCTAGAGGGCGTAAGAAGTGTTGCAAACTTCATTACTGCTTATTAAGAGTCTCAATAAAACCGAGACTCCCATTCTCTAATCTGTAGAGGGTAGTAGTTGTCAACCCAATCATTATTGACGGCTATGCTTCACTCTTTAATTGCACGACGGCGGTTCAGGCCTCAGACTCAATGACGGCCTCTTCGTAAAACTTAAATCAGTGGTTGGGGCTTGACGATATGTCTTTGGCTTTGCCCGCCGTGGTTCAACTATTGGTTTTCATTTACTCTGGCATACAGTAGAAGTAGCCATGAGTACTCGTCTTTGTTTATTATAGTGATTAATTTGATTTTTATGTTTTCGCTTTGATGCATTGACAGAGTTGGGAGCCTTTATGCGAACCGAATTTTTATGTATTTCTGTATTACGAGTAGCATCGGGACCCAGGGTGAAGTTAGCTAGCTGTAAAAGTGCTTTAAACCCCCCGGTGGTTTGCTCTACTGACCGTTCTAAGGCGCGTTTGTTCGGTTTGTGCTTGTTTAGATTTGTCGGTTTCCTCTTCCTCTTGGGGTCTGGGAAGGGCTGCGGTTTGTGATTGTGGCACTCCCTGGACTTTTCACTTACCTTGTTTCCTTTGTTTCCAAAGACAATCTTTTTGGCGTTTTTTTACTACAGTGCAGCTGGTATTACTGCCGTGTGGCGGCGGTAGAACGTCTCCCTGTATTTTACCATATTGCAGATTATATTTCATTACCTTTGGAATAATTGGGCCCATTGTGGTATATTTGAAAATAGTTCTGCTAATGTATACGCTAGAGGGCGTAAGCAGTGTTGCAAACTTCATTACTGCTTATGAAGAGTCTCAATAAAACCGAGACTCCTATTTTCTAATTTGTAGTGTGTTCTTTGTTTCCAAAGGTTATCTTTTGACGTTTATTAATCTACTGACCTTTCTAAGGCAATGGTACCGTTGTTAGTCTTACTCTTTGTTACTTTGTGGTTTATTCTACGAGGCGATTTGTTTTATGTCTTACATTGTGTTATTTTGTTCTTGTGTGTTTTCTTGTTAGCATTGCGATTACCTCGCTTGGGGAAGAGGGAGCTAATCTTAGTGCTTTTCTTACGTTTGTTCGGTTTGCGCTTGTTTGGTTTTGTCTGTTTCCTCTTCCTCTGGGTGTCTGGGAAGAGCTGCGGTTTGTGATTGTGGCACTCTCTGGACTTTTCTCTTACCTTTTGCCTTAGCAAAGAGTGGGGCAATTTATTTGTCATTATTATTAACATCTTTCTATATACGCTAGTAAGTTTACCCTTCGTAAAATACTGGTTTCTATAGCCCCGCATTTTGAAATTTCTTTATTATTACTGAATGAGCTATTGCACGACAAACCTATAATCAGACCTGTGCAACCAGTGAAGACTGAGATAAGCTTGCGCATCCGCGTAGTCCGATCAGAATCTTTGTAGTCGCGTGTGCCTTAAACAGTCCCAGGGCTATCTAGAGAGGGATGAACAAGAACCTTGCTGGGTAAATGTACAGGCTGATCTTTGCTGTGCTTTAATAAACTACTCAAATATAGCATTGATACTTTCTTTCAAGTAATATGATAATAATCATTTTGATCGTCCAAGATATAACGTTATATAGATTATTTATAACCAAACCTCAAGCCCGATCTTCTTCCGGGAATTATACAGATGTGAACTCAAATGCTTACATGGGAATATGTTTAATAATTATTACTGTTATAATATATAAAGCAGAAACTACGTAAAACTATTTTTAAAAGTCACACACATCTTATTCATTATGAAAACACGACTATTTAAATATATTGAAAAATTCACCAGCAAAAAAAAAAAAACCCTGAAAGTTTTCAGATAAAAAATCTGATATTTTTCATATTTCATCTCAAAACATATATTGTGGGCACTCGTTAGAACCGTTTCGCCAAGGCGGTTCTTACGAGTACCAACAATCTATGTTTTTGAGCAGAAATAAGAAGCATAGTGTATACCCCTGTAAACCCTATTTTTCCTATATAAAAGTGGGGTTTAAAGGGTCAAAATTATATAGGTATGTTTTCGTGATGGAAGGTTTGTCGTGAGCTGGTTCAAACGTTCTGATCGTTTGGGACGACAGAGCTTGAAAGTTATGCTTGAACAAGAAATGCCGGGGTCACTGGTACTTGCCTTTTTCGTATCTCTACTGAAAAGCCGAACCGAGTCTGCTATTCGTAAACTATGAATTTTGTCTTATTGCCAAAGAACACTGTTACTCACGGTTACCTACAGATCATACCAACTGTCATTATGTGCTTCTGGTCCTGTTTGTGGGTTTCATGTTTTCTGACTTCAGATCGCCATTGAACTCTTTGCCTTGTTTCACTACAGTGTTGTAGATTATATGTGTCTCGCGATGTATCACCTATCAGGAACAAAACCTCTATGCAGACCGAAGATGTATTTGTAATTTGAGGCTGAAAATTTGGGTGTGGTTTCGCGTGAGAAAAACTAGCTAAAGCCCCCACCCACCCCTCCCGCCCCATACTTTTCCTACTAACCGTTCCAAGGTAGTTTCTCTGTCGCAGGTCGCAGGTTTTCTTTTGTGCGTCTGTGTTTTTATATGTGGCGTTTATTTTTATTTAATCTAAATGATTTAGGCAGAGTAAATTAGCAACTCTGCATTTGTGTTGTGTTCCATGCAGCGTAACTTTGTGGTTTGACATTTCACATTCCTACAACTGCCACTGACCATAACTAGATGCTTCTTCTGTTGTGGTACTTTCTGTTTGTTTCATCGGTATTTGTTTTATTATGTATATCTATTCTTCTATTTAGATATGCTCAGTGTCTTAGGAAGCCTGTGCCTTTGGGATTTGAGTCGTTCGTTGTAATATAAAAGTCATATTCAAAATCGTATATAACATTAGTGACACAAGCGACCATTCATCCTAGTAATACACCTACACGAATTATGTACTGACCTCAATTTAAAGACACATGATACCTTTCAAGGAAGTCAACTCTGTCTCAATCGTTTTCACATTGTTTTAAAAAGAGGTCTATCCTAAAAAGAAAATGCATGCTCCCCATTGGGAACAAACTATTTCCCTTTAGAGCAGATCGCTGTTTAGATGATTAGTGGGAAGAAAAACATACAAGAAGTCTCAAAAGTTGTCTTCGTAGTTAAAATTATAGCCCAATGGCCTTTATAATACTTGTTGCATACTTGTATAATTAGAATATATCTCTAGGTGAACTTTTCATGTGATATAACTAGCTGAAGATGTTTTCCTTCATTAACATAGTACTACTGATACCGTTTGATAATATTTAAAAACATAGGCTTATATTATGTGAAACAATGACGTTTTAAAATTTAGTCTAAAACGATAAAGCAATAAGGATGCACTTATCTTTCGAGCTACATGGAAAATGGTATATATATATATATATATATATATATATATATATATATATATATATATATATATATATATATATATATATATATATATATATATATATATATATATATATGTGTGTGTGTGTGTGTGTGTATGTGTTTGTGCGTTTGTGTGTGCTATTGGCTCTATGTGCTGTTGGGGACCCGGCGGGAATAGGTCTGATTAGGTTGCGCGGATGCGCAGTCTGATCAAAGCCATTTTATGCACATGTGGCTTTGTAGGGATCGTGGTGGCCTAGCACCTATATATTTTTACGTTTAAATTTATGTTTTTATAATGAAAGAAAACAACACATGATAATTGAGTTATTTACGTTTTGCCGCGACGTCGTTTTCAATGCAGTGTTTCCGGAATTTCTTGATGTTAACTTGCTGTACAGTTTTTAACAACGCCTTTCTATTTGGACATCCTGCTGAAGATCATTTATGTGAATGCGCTTCAGGATTTACAAAATATTAACGGGAATGCTGTTACTTTGTTATTGAACTTTTATATATATAGCTACATTTACAAAGCACAGAGAAAAAAAATGGCAAAAAAGGTAAGAAAAAGTCCAGGGAGTGCCACAATTACAAACCACAGCCCGTCCCAGACACCACGAGGAAGAGGAAACAGACAAAACCAATCAAGCGCAAATCGAACAAACGTACAAAAAGCACTAAGATTAGCTCTCTCTTCCCCTAAGCGAGGTAATCGCAATGCTAAAAGGACTGAACAAGAGCTCCGCCAAGCGGGGCATTATACGCCCGTGGCAAGTAATAAGATGCAGCACATTAACTTGCTCCTGTATAATTCAGTGCTCCGGATATAAACTGTAAGTGGAATTGCAAAAAAAAAAAAAAAAAAAAAAAAAAAAAATTCATTGGGGCATAATCTCTGCTGATATTTGGTGAACTGTAACCTAAGGGTCCAAGCTGGCCAAGAAATTAAAGGAGAAGTTTGCTGCTTCTAAGGAGAAGTGCTTTCTGACGGAGGACACACCACAGAAGTATGGCTATATTATAAGCTCATATGAGCCTTCGGCACACTATTACCTCTAAACAATATGCTGTGAAAAGTTTACAAAAACATTCAAAGGGGCATAATTCTGCAAATATTTGGTGCACTGTAACCTAAAAATAATATGTGCCGCTCCACATCATCATGTAAGTACTTATGAAGCTTCAGCTTGATCGGATGTAAACTGTAGGAGGATTTAGCCGGAAACAAAACAATAATAGAAATTTTCAAAGGGGTTTAACTCTGCTAATATTTGGTGGACTGTAACCTTGAAACAATATGCGCTGCTCCACATCATGGTCTTACTACAAATCAAGTTTCAGCTTGATCGGATGTAAACTGTAGGAGGATTTAGCCGGAAACAAAAAATTAAGACATTTTCGAAGGGGTTTAACTCTGCTAATATTTGGTGGACTGTAACCTCGAAACAATACGCGCTGCTCCACATCATGGTCTAAATGTACATGAAGTTTCAGCTTGATTGGATGTAAACTGTAGGAGGATTTAGCCATAAAATAAAAATTAATCGAAATTTTCAAATCCTCTGCTAATATTTGGTGGACTATAACCTCGAAATAATATGCGCTGCCCCACATCATGGTCTAACTATACATAAAGTTTCAGCTTGATCGGATGTAAACTGTACGAGGAGTTAGCCGGAAACGAAAAGTCTACTGAAATTTTCAAAGAGGCATAACTCTGCTAATATTTAGTGGACTGTAACCTCGAAACAATATGCGCTGCTCCACATCATGGTCTAACTATACTTGAAGATTCAGCTTGATCGGATATAAAATGTAGGAGGAGTTAACCGGAAATGAAAAGTTTACAGAAATTTTCTAAGGGGCATAACTCTGCAGACATTTGGTGGACTGTAACCCCGAAACAATATGCGCTGCGCCACATCATGGTCTAACTATATACCAAGTTTCAGCTTGATCAGATGTAAACTGTAGGAGGAGTTAGCCGGAAACGAAAAGTCTATTAAAATTTTCAAAGGGGCATAACTCTGCTAATATTTGGTGGACTGTAGCCTCAAAATAATATGCGCTGCTCCACATCATGGTCTAACTATATATGAAGTTTCAGCTTGATCGGATGTAAAATGTAGGAGGAGTTAACCGGAAATGAAAAGTTTACAGAAATTTTCTAAGGGGCATAACTCTGCAAACATTTGGTGGACTATAACCCCGAAACAATATAGGCTGCGCCACATCATGGTCTAACTATATACCAAGTTTCAGCTTGATCAGATGTAAACTGTAGGAGGAGTTAGCCGGAAACGAAAAAGTTTACGGACGGACGGACGCCATACCCCGTAATATAATACGTCCCGTTTTTCAAACGGGCGTATAAAAAACACAAGAGAAAAATAACACAATGTAAGGCATAAAACAAATCGCCTCATAGAATAAACCACAAAGCAACAAAGAGTAAGACTAACACCGGAACCACCACAGAACGGCCAGTAGAATAAACCACCGGGGGCCTAAAGCACTTTTACAGCTAACCAACTTCACCCTGGGTCCCGATGCTACTCTTAATACAGAAATACATAAAAAATTGGTTCGCACGAAGGCTTCCAACTCAGTTAGACACAACGGTACGTTACAAAACCAACATACATATAAAAAGAACTGCAGCAGGAGCACCTTATTGGAATGACCAGTAGTGGGTATTTCTGTATTTAACTAACAGGAATGGTGGAGTAATTCCTGGTGCTTCTCTTTATTATTGCTGTTGTTGGTAACTAAACCATTATCTGGTACACATATGTATAAATCTACTGAATATGGAAAACATAAGAAATACTAAAATAACTCAGCGTTACAAACACTGAATAGGGACTCAGTTTACTGAATTTACAATACTTCAACAGTTCCAACTACAAATACTTGCTAGGAACGAAACATCACATTAAGACGTATAAATAGTCTTACTTATATCAAGATAAATCACCCATGAGGGATCGGCTACAAACCAAAATAACTTTAGCCCTTTAGCCCATTTATCACTAATGGACTCTTCTACTATAACTCTATGGACCGATTTATTTTCAAAAGCAGCGTGTTTGGGACTTAAGGCAGATTAAAAGAGGTAAATTTGCTTTGCAAAGAAACTTATATTACGAAACGCCATTATGTCATATGATAAAATCTTTCTGATACGCACAAAATATTTACAGTGTAGGAATTTTATATTATGCTATTAGAGGATTGTCTTATCATCAGAAGACGTACTTTCGTGTCCTGAAAATACTTTTCGTTTCTGGATCAAAGTTTTTATGTTTTCGCTTTGATGCACTGACTGAGTTGGGAGCCTTTATGCGAACCGAAGTTTTATGTATTTCTGTATTAAGAGTAGCATCGGGACCCAGGGTGAAGTTGGCTAGCTGTAAAAGTGCTTTAAACTTCCCGATGGTTTATTCTTCTGACCGTTCTAAGGCGGTGGTCCCGGTGTTAGTCTAACTTTTTGTTACTTTGTGTTTTATTCTACGAGGAGATTTGTTTTATGTCTTATATTGTATTATTTTGTTCTTGTGTTTTTCAGTCCTTTCAGCATTGCGATTACCTCACTTAAGGAAGAGAGAGCTAATCTTAGTGCTTTTCGTACGTTTGTTCGATTTGCGCTTGTTTGGTTTTGTTTGTTTCCTCTTCCTCTTGGTGTCTGGGAAGGGCTTCGGTTTGTGATTGTGGCACTCCCTGGACTTTTCTCTTACCATTTTTTTACAAAAGGGTAAGTGAAACGGCAACAAAACCAGTAAAATTGAGATTAATTATGCTAATCTTAATAAGTGAATAAAATATAAATAATTATATACTTACTTGAACTTTCCTGTGCATTAGTTAATCGCATAAATCATGAACAACATTCAGTAGGAACGGACGACCGGGAACAAACACCAAAGGAAGATAACATGCAGTCTTGCGAATGCGCCATATCAGTGGAAAACCGTATTGTAGCGTATATGGAAATAGTAATCAGGACAGCCCGCTCATTCTCTTTGGATGGAAGCTGAATCTATATGCTAACATAAAACATGGCCTTGGAGACTATCGGTTAATAGCACACACTCAGATTAGACCGGATGGGTAGACTGGTATGTGTCGACGTTCGTTGCACATATAGAATATCCCTTTTTAAACTTTATATGGCTGAAAATCAATATTCTGGTGATATTGCAAATTCATGTTTCAAGAGCATTTTATGAATCTGGTCTATTTCTGGTAATTCACATTGAAATTTCTGGCTTCATTATGTAACCGAAGAGCTGCAAATTACTGCAAACGAGTTAACGTTTCATTTCAGTTCTCTAGCCATTTAGAGTGTAATTGGTTGTCTTTGAGATATTATCATCACAGGTTATGTTTTTGAAATACAAGCTTAAATTGGCTGTCGGTTTATGTTGAAATAAATGTACCGAAACAAATTGCGCCCCTAGTGGACAAACAGCCGTAACTGTAGACAAATTAGAAAAAAGTCGGTTAAAAATTTAGATCAAGCATTTCAAATGATACGTTCAGGAAAGCTACTTCATCCATGAGGTGCGAAGAGCTGCATAAGCGCCCACACAAGTCTAACTGAATCGTGTAACGAGAAAGTCTGTCCGTCGAATAAATCTTTCAGTGCACATACCCGGCAACTTAACGAGGCCTAATGTATATCTCTTTAGCTGAAGCTTTCCTTAGACCCCACCGCTTACGCGTGCGAACAACATAGGTTCTGGCGATAATGTGCGGATGCGCAGGCTTGCCTGAACCTTTTTAGTTTGCATACGCCATATCGACTCTTTTCCCTTGATGAGCCTCAAATAGCATGCCTGTTTAAATCCAGTACAGTAATGCTGACGACTCGTAACATGATGTTTAGCTATACATGTTAGCCTGTAATAACTGATCCGTGATAAAATTTTATTAATAGAAAACAATGCTTCGTCATTTGAAGAGTTTCAAAGGAACCAAGACTACAATTTTCGTTTTTTTTTTTTTTTTTTTTTTTTTTTTTGTATTTTGTTTTTTTGTAAGTATATGTTTCCAAGGAAAGCCTTTATAGAATTTATCTGATTTCACTGCAGCTAGTATTCGATGTCGTCCATATTTCTCTAAAGCATTCTTTGAGATCATTCAGCCAATTCTGATACATTCAAAAATCTAGTTCAGGTTAAGCCGGCTCTAGGCGGGGAAAGAGGGGCGGGGCATATGTGATCCTGCAAACGGCAGCGCTATCCAATGAAGAGTCTCAGTGAAGACGAGGCTCAGATTTCTGCTTCTTCATGTTTTTTGGTGTATCAAAGGAGAACTAAAATAATTTTTACTTAATTCCACTGCAGCTGGTCTTAAGTACCGTGTTGCTGCCGTAATAGTCTCCTGGTACTTCATCATAGAGCAGTTTTCCTTTTTTTTTCCTTGACATTCTTCAGCCCTTTGTGATATCTAGAAAAGTTGAGTTCCGCTTAAGGCGGTGTTGTGAGACGTATGTAGCCCTGCAAACGACACAGCTGTCATTTGAACAGTATCAATAAAACCTAGACTCCGATTTTCGTGTTTACTTATGCGTGTGTGTGTTTGTGTGTGTTTCAAAAGTCAACCTTTATAGATTTTTATTTGACTTCACTGAAGCTGGTGTTGAGTGCTTTGTGGCGGCCGTAACATGCTCCTCGTGCATCATCATAGTGCAGGTTTTTCATTGGAATCATTCAGCCTATTCTGGTACTTTGGAAACTCGCATTAGACCGCTTAAGTTGATGCTAATGGTCGTATGCTGCCCCGCCCCCATCCCATACCTGGCAAATTGGTAATGCTGCCATATGAAGTGTTTAAATGAAACCAATTCTCCGATTTTCGTTTTATGTCTCAGTGTTTTCAAGGGCAACCTTTATAGATTTTATGTGGAACATTCAATTTAATTCTATTTGACTGCGTTGGGAGCCTTTATGCGAACCGAATTTTTGTTTTTCTGTATTAAGAGTTACATCGGGGATCTGAGTGAAGTTGGCTGGCCGTAAAAGTGCTTTAAACCCCCGGTGGTTTAGTCTACTGACCGTTCTAAGGCGGTGGTCCCGGTGTTAGTCTTACTCTTTGTTTCTTTGTGGTTTATTCTACGAGGCGATTTGCTGATGTCTTGCCTTGTGTTATTTTGTTCTTGTGTTTATCAGTTCTTGTTCTTTTAGCATTGCGATTGCGTCGCTTGTGGAAGAGAGAGCTAGTCTTGGTGCTTATCGTACGTTTCTTTGATTTGCGCTTGTTTGGTTTTGTCTGTTTTCTTTTCCTCTTCGTGTCTGGGAAGGGCTGCGGTTTGTGAATGTGGCACTCCCTGGACTTTTCTCTTACCCCCCTTTCTTTTAACAAAACAGTGCTATATAGATACTATTACTGGACATGTACAAAGATATGTATACCTAAATACACAAATCGACCAGTTTACCTGCTTTGCAACCGATACGAAGGTAGCTTTCCAATTATTGAAACGTGAAACTATATATTTCAGACCTATCACATTTTCAGTCGATAGTTTTGTCTTTCTTTTTAAGTAATGACCCCTCTAGCAAAAAAAAAAAAAAAAAAAAACTATTGGGGTTACTTATTTATGTGTTTGCTTCTCTAGTATATGATCCATTCTCTGATCTTAAAGAAAAAAGCTGTAGACCTACAGTGAACCGTTTTTCCCTTTAAGGGCGGACATATATATAGGTATACATTTGAGCTGTGTACATTGTGCCTACCGACGTACACTGAAGCAATTTATGAAATTATTGTTAGAATTTATCATACAACAGCAGTACACAAATCGGTAAACGGTTTGAAATTTGGGCCAGCGCATGACAAAACGCTAAAAATGGCATGTGCGCCTAACGAAGACTCAGATAAGCCTGGACATCCTGGCTGATCAGTCTTCGTGTCCGCATGAAGAAAGCTTGGATCCTTAGCTACGCATTGAGCGCACAGCGAAGACCCTGATCAGACTAGGCGGATGGCCAGGCTGAACTGAGTCTTTGCTGAGCGCACATGCCATTTTGTAAGTTTTGTCATGCGCTGGCTCATTTGTCTGCCGAAAGCAGAAGCAAAATTACTAATGCATATATGTATATATATATATATATATATATATATATATATATATATATATATATATAAGTTGATATATATATATATATAAGTTGGGAGAAGGAGCATAACATCTAACAAAAAATCCATCGTTCCTAAGTCAGGGCATGCGACAGCTTATGTGGAACGTTTTGTTCATGTGATTTTACGTAAGTTGGGTCCATTTGCCTTACATATTGGTGAGAAACACTCAGTTTGGTGTATACCCCTTTCGGTGTCAGGTTTATTTGCATTGAAAATATTGCGTATATGGGTACAGTGGTGTTGATAGTAAAGGTAAGTTTTATATTTTTTGCACGTTGTGTTGATAGTAAAGATAAGCTTTATTCTTTTTGCTCGTTGTGTTTACGCATATTGTTTACATTTCACATATATCCAATCACGATCAATTATCAAGTCGCAGCGAGCCAGATAACATGGGCCCGAAAAAGCATAATGTATTTTTTAACTTCTGCAACTTTTATTTGTAAAAGTTATATTTTTACGTCATTGTTTTTCAAATAGAAAACCTCTGAAGAAGGCGAAGGCGAAAGGCCTTAGGTAATTAAATCATTTGCACTGTTAATGATATATATGCAATTTAAATCATTCAAGATATCCACTTTTTGTTGGCATATTATGTTGCGTCTTTGAAAACATCATTCATCTGGACACCATGTAAATACCTAATTCCAGCCGCACTGTTTTACATATTCCGTATATATTTATAGCAATGATAATAGTGATAAAAATCTAAAAGGTTGCCTTTGAAAACAAAGGAAACAGTAAAAATAGAAAAGGTCTCGGTTTATTGAGACTCTTCATAAGAAGGAACGAAGTTTGCATCACTGCTTAAGCCCTCTATCGTATACATGAACAGAGCTCCATTTTCAAAGAAATTTTCTTACCCGCCATTTTTCTACAGTTCAAATAGATAGACAAAAAAGTACAGAAGATATCCAGAGATACTAAAAATTAGAGATCAAGTGGAAGAGCCGACAAACCATGATATATATTATATAATCAAGATCTAAACGATGGCCTTTGGAAACAAAAAACAAACGTAAGAACGAAAATCGCAGACTCGATTTCATCCCATCTTTACATATAAAGCTATGTAGTTTGCGAGGGTGTATACGCCCCACCCCCTCCCCTCACACCCGCCACCCCTAGCGCCGGCGTAAGCGGTATCCGATTTTCAAATTAACCAGAATAGGCTCAATCATCCTAAAGGAAATAAAAATATAATCTGCACTATGGTGAAGTCAGAAGAGACGTTTTAGGGCCGCTACACGGTCACAGACCAAAAGAAAGCGAAACACTTTGCTCTCTCTTCTCCAACAAGGTAACTACAATGCTAAACAGGAAACACATAACACAACAGAAGACAACGTACATGACATACGGCTGAAAATCCCAGCAGCGAGCAACATGAGGCCATACAAATAAGTCTGAAGTCAACATGCTAAAACCGTATTTTGGAAAATCATCAAGTCGATATATACAAATGCAAAATCAAGAATGTTCAGACAGACAGACATGGACCCTAAAGACATGGGGTGTGATCCAAACGTTCATGGAAAATAAGCATCACTTGGTAAACGTGCCTCGCCCACCGTGCCTGTCAGTCTACACAGAGATTGAGGAAAATACGGGAACTTATGTCGGTGTCTGGAAAGTCTATTTATAGCTTGATGGTGGAAAAACATCAGCTATAAGTCTGTAAACTGCCACATTGTAAGGACTTACTGTATGCCATGATGTCTCCAATGGAACTTCTTGTGTTGACACCAGTTTAGTTCTTTGGTATCCTGGAGTCCAGTCTTGTAGTGAGCAATCTTCCTGATTCGAAGTACCGACACAAATTCTTTTTGGCCTTACATGGTGTTACACATGTTACATTTTCTACGGTACCCTTTAGAAATGAGTATTTTAAACCCATACAATTTATTTTCGTAGATTGTACATTGCCCCTTTGACCATAACTTTGTAATTGCTGACAAGGTATTTAAATTTCCTTTCCAAAGCTACAAACCTGATCTCTCTAGCTTTTATACTTTGTCAGTTATTTGGTGTTAAGCAATGTCGGGCCACTGTGAAATGTAACATTCAAAAAATCATTTTCATATATTATTACACCAAATGCAGCCTAGAAATTGTACAAATAAAGTGAATTCTATTTGTAGCATTATATTTTAGTGATATGAGATACATAAGCACATTAAAACCTGTCTCACCCATATTATTCTGCCCATAGTAACGTAGGTAACATCTAAAATATCTACATATTATGGGCTTTGGTGGTTTTCTGTATGGTATTCTGCATCAGATTTTAATGTCTTTGTTTTGTATCCTTTTGAAGTTGTTTTAAACATTTCCAAAACTCCAAATTAAATGCAGCAAGTCTTTGTCACTTATATACATTCGTCAGATATACATTCAATACTGTTGACTGTAAAGTAGGTATCTGCATTATGGCCACTTTTGCATAAAATACTGAATAATGTCATGAAGGTTTTAATGTATGGCAAATGCTTATAATTTCATTATGTCTAAATAAAATATCTACAGATGAATTATATGTCAGACCCTCAGATGACTTTGCTTAATAATTTATCAATGGTAACAAATGTAATATCTTTATGTCTTTATTTTAAGGGATTTTTGTTTTTGTAAAGATCTTTACCTATACCTTTATCACTTGAATTAATACTCAGATTTAGAATAATAAAGTTCTGTAACTTCATATTTTTATAATAAGAGGATAAAAATGGCACTTTCGCCTTATTTATTTTGTTACATTATCAGAGGTTTACGTAGGTATTTCATTTATCTGCAATGTAACTAACTTTTGCAAATCAAGAATTTTATTGGTATATTAAGAAGATCCATAGTATAGCTTGCTACACTAATTTTTGTTTATGATTTGTTTTTGTTTTGACCTTCAAATCTATATATTAAAACATTGCACATTAAGCAGTTGACCACAAAGTCTTTCTGTTATATGTTTAATGTATGTAGCATAAAACATTATTTCAGATTAAACAATATTGGTACAAGCATAGTCTCATGCCAAGAAATGCATGTATTTAATACCAGAGTAACATATACATGTAGTCCTGATTAAAATAAAATGTTCACTATCATTAAAACAAACTGTTCATTATCAATGTTCACTACTGCAGGACATATAGAGCCTGTTAACACAGTGATGACTGGTCAATGTCTTCCCTGTGTGCTCAATGAATAGCAAAGGACCTCAGCTTTCTTCAAGCAGACGCTAAGACTGATCAGACTGAGCATTCAACCAGGCTGATAAATTAAGATTATATAAAGTAAATCATATAACACTTTCCCTAACCATAATGATTTTCCCCCAAAACAAACAGTGTTACTTTATTGTTTAAATATACAGAAAACAACTATCCTTAAAGATAAGAGTGTAACATTAGGCAGATTTAGAAACATACAATGAAATTGAGTATATACCATCGCAATTCAGTGACTTTAGCACCTTCAGAGATTAACTCCACTCTTATGTTGAAAACAAAAGCGGTATGCAACCTGATTTTCATTTGTTTCATGCATATATTTGTTCATTTTTTCTAATACAACATAAACTACCGGTACTTAGCTGAAATTCATGAATAAAAATCAGATCAATATTGTTGGATATAATTAGCTATAGTCAGCATTACATACTTACATATGACTTTGGTTTAACTCTATGAGAGGACCTAGAAAAGTGATTCTTAGTGTCAGAATATGTATTCTGAGCAGCAGAAGTTGTAGTGTAAGCACCAGAGTTTGTCTCAAATATGATCAGTGTCTGGACAGAAGGAAAACAGTCTTAAAAAACATGGGACTTTAATAATAGTAATGAAAACCCATTGTTTATTTTGGTAGGGTCTTTCTTTAGAACCACAATAAAAGTTGTAACAGTCAAAACAAAAATATGCAAGGAGTCTGATTAAGAATAGCAGTCACAGTTGTGTAACATACGTTACCAGATATGCTAGATAAATGAAAATGTTTGGTAATAGTTTATTCACCTTAACAGTACCATTGACAATCAGCAGATACTAGGTCATTTTCATGTCTGAAATTGCAATGAAAATAAAAGGTGAGAATTAAATAGCTTATCTTATCTTGGCATTAAAATAATCTAGTAATAGATGGTATATCAGAGATAGGGGCCGAAGAAGGTTTTTTTATACCTCATTATAGTTTTTTGGCAGCTAAATCTAATTCAGACTCTGTCGTAATGCATATATGTCCCAGAGACACAACCAGTCCTTTCTGTTATGTTATATTATTATATTTTCTCCATTTACATAAGGCTCAGAAACAAAACCAATCCTATTTGTTATTTTATACTATCATCATTTTGATTATCAATTACACGTTTTGGAGGTCCATTATAAAGTAACAAAGAGAATGGTAGTCGTTAAGATTAATGTTGTTGTGTGGTTTTCTCATTACAAATATCATTAATAATAATGATAAAAAAACAAACAAGACTCTTGTATAATTTTATATCTAGGAAGGTTTTTGATAATCATTTATTTAATGTCATAATATTATACAATGTATGACTGGCCTATATGTGTTGGGTCTTTTACAAGGTATTATATAATAAAACAGATTTTATTCAAGCAAACCTTATAGTTCTCCTTGAATAAATTATGAATGTTTGTTTTCACTTTATTTATGCTTTTGAGTTGGGATTAGGAAAGTATACAGTGTTATATTAATGAATAGCTTTCCCCTGCAAACACTGTCTATAGGAAACATTGTTCTGATATCTCAGCACTTAAACTGACATAAAACATGTGTAACAGTATTACATGTGACATATTTCTGGCAGTCTAGATGGATTTAAGTTTTAGAATATCAGCTTTAAGCATAGAAGATA
Source organism: Anodontia alba (assembly GCA_964016985.1). NCBI lineage: Eukaryota > Metazoa > Mollusca > Bivalvia > Lucinida > Lucinidae > Anodontia > Anodontia alba. Next base: position 10,952,845 of record OZ024830.1, on the reverse strand, counting down.
AGCAATGAAGATCTAATATCATATAGGTATGTATGAATAGGGGATATTTCTGTATTTGTTATAGGGTACATTTTACTATATATTTTAAAGATACAATTATCAATCAGCAGAGGATTGGCGAGATTTTTTTTTTTTTTTTTCCACTTAATTCACAAAAGTATAAAGGTATCTGATAAAAGATTTACTTTGTTTGTTATTGACTTTTTAGAGCTGATGTTCCTTCATCTGTATGTACAAAGTATCAACAGCCATTTATAGGATATAGATAAAGTATCACTCAAAAAGTAACATAAGTAACACTAAGGAGTGTATAAAGCATTTATTCGAAGCTTATAATGCATTAGTGAAATCATGATAATTTAATACATCAAACTAATTGCAACCACAGCCAATTAAATGTTAAGAAGTTTGAAATAGCGATACTTTTCAGATGAAAAAGTTTAGGCTGTTTTAAAGAAACTATTGTTACTTGTGTCGTTTGCTCAGTCAAGCTGGCTTGTTTTCATTTCTTGATGTACAAAGCAGTATATACAGTGTTTATCTATTGTAAAACAGCATTAGATTAAATTTCTAGTCACTGACTGGTCATAGTCAACCAAAACGGTGTATCAGGAAACTTATAAATGACGTTTTTGACTTTTAGTAACATATGTAATAGTTATATCACAAGTAATTGGGAGTCCAACATATCAAAGTACCTGTCTGTATAAAACGACATCCACGAGTAGCAAATAGCATGCTAGTAAGTAAGACTATTAGTAGTTTAGTATTTACACTAAAGTATTTCAATTGTTTTGAGGGTAACGTTGGTAACATGACTGTTACTTGTAAACGCCCCCATCGCCAGAGGGCTTACATGTGTCATTTTGTTTCTTATATAATGTAGTTTCAGAAAATTATAGTGTACAAAATTCCCCCCTGGGGGAGGATGGTCTATGGCCGGCCCAAGGTCTAACAGCTTTAGAGCCAGTAGTAAAATCTACCTGAGGGAAGTACGATCGATTTTACTGGTACCAAAAGTATAAGTGAAGATACACAGGAAATGCCACAGTCACGAAGCACAGCCCTCCCGAGGCACCAAAGGAAAGAGGGTTGAGGAACAAAGATGCCAGATCTGAAACCACAGACGCACAAACAAAGAAAGACAAACTGCACAGAGAAACCGCCTTGGATCGGCCAGAACCAAGTAAATAAGTGGACTCGGGAACGGATACTATCAGATTTCCATCATGTTCTCAACATTAAAGGGAAATACAGACAAATACAGTTAAACAGCCACAGAACGAACAGATGGTAAGCAGAGTTGGCAGCCCTTTCCTAAACTGTGTTACTCCCTCTTACCTGATTATACCTTAAATTTACACAATTGTAAACATCTGTAAAGAGTGAGGTCAATATAGGAAACTTGTATTCCGGAAAATCATAGTCGATATACACAAAGGAAAACTTAGGAATGTTTAGACAGGATACATGAAGCTAAAATTAATGGGGTGTAATCAGGCATCCATGGAAAGTAAGAATTAACTTGGTAAGTGAAACATAACAGAACATTAAACAAAAAGTACCGCAATAAAAGTACCGCCTCAAAACGGTCAGTAATCAATTTCTTTGGATGTGTGTGGGTTGAGGGAGAGAGGTTAGAGGGCTAAGGTAGCTTTACGGCTCCCAAAGCCTATAATGAAGCAAAGAATGGGACTCAATAGAAACAACGTGTTAAGACACTTGGGGATCCCTGGAGTGTGATACAATACCACTGGAATCATTAGGCAAACGAAAGCCAGCCAATTCTGTACCTAGGTTCAAATATTATAAAACAATGCAAAACTAGAATTTGTTTTATCTACAAAAAACACAGATGTCTCCCCCCGTTTTAGTGTCATATTGTATTGTATATTCAGCAAACATTTATACTAACTAATCAGATTCCAAGGAAAATAACTCAAAAAGTATAAATGCAAACGTTATGGTTCTTGCGCTTTGCATGTCGTCTAATGTTTAGTGATATTCATATAAAGTTTCGTGAAAGTATCTTGAACGGTGTTTTAAGTTATAGAGCGGACACGTTTTTTGTGACGGTCAAAGTTCCAAGGGAAATAATTCAAAAACTATAAACGCAAGAGTTATGGTTCTTGCGCTCTTTACGTCGTCCAATGTTGATAGATACTTACATGAAGTTTCTTGAAGATATCTTGAACATGTTTCAAGTTACAGAGCGGACACGATTTTGTGACGGACAAAGTTCCTAGAGAAATAACATAAAAAGTATAAATGCAAGAGATATGGTTCATGTGCTCTGCTCGTCGTCTAATGTTGATTGATATTTATATGAAGTTTCGTGAAGATAGCTTGAGAGGTTTTCAAGTTATAGAGCGGACACGATTTTGTGATAGACAGACCGACGCTCGGGGAAAAAACAATATGTCTCCTACCCTAAAGACATAATATTGCTAAAGCTAGCATACATGCCCGCTAATGGAGTAAGTGAAACATCACACAAAACATGATAATCAAACTAAATCACTGTAATGAAAAAAAGGATGAGGGCTCTGCAAACACTCCGGACACTGACTGACAGCAAGGACCCAGTTGTTCAAAGCATCGTTAGCTTAACAGGCTTGTTAGTGGTCAAAATGTTACCTGTTCTACAATATCAAATTCATAAGTATTTTTGCTGAAAAAAGCAAAAGCTACTTTTTTTTTTTAGCAAAAATATTAGCGTATATGCTGTATTTAATGATCAAAGTTTTAACGATACATTAACTAACAACATCATTAGTTTTGAACAACTTGGCAAAAGCAAAACCACCAGTTGAACCACAGAGGGTATGAAAAAAAGTTCAATTGCGCGTCTATTCTGGATCTACTATGTTTACTTAGGCATTCTATTCGAGGATTATGGTGAATACGGTGTGTATGTTAATGAATTAGAAATATTATAATTAACGTTTGCGAATATGAAAACAAAATCAAGCACATAAATAAATCATTTATCAGTCGAGGTCAACGTACCAGATCGTTCATCCGTTTATCGTAAACGAATTGATAGAACTCAAGAACTGAAACAATCAGGTCCACATCAAGCCCCAACACCAAAGGGGAAAGATAGACAAATAAAATAAAGGAGCCACAAAATGAACAGACGTCAAGACGTGTGAATTCTGCTACAAAACTTAACCGAGTATATAATCAAGTTACATAATTATAAAAAAAAATATTAGAAAGTGGAAAAGTGAAACACTACGAAACAATTACCAAAAAGTACCACAATGAAAGTTACGCCTTGGATTGGTCAGTAATGAAGGCGTTGGGGATGGGGAGGCTTAATTATAAAAAGAAGGTGTTTATATTTCACAATTAATTCGATTTGCCAGAGTGTCCAGTCATGTAACTGACTTCAACACTCGTGATAAATTGCTAACTGCTAAACTTCTTAATCAGGGTTATCGGTATCATAAACTACGTAAAGCCTTTTCTAAATTTTATAGACGTCATTCCAATTTATTTTCTAAATTCAATGTTGGACTTAAATCTCTTCTGCAAAAAGGCCTATCGGAACCCGAATTTTATGGTTGACTTAGTATATAAATTCAGAAAAATATATGCTTGCAATGGCTTCAGTACCCAATTTCGTAAAATCATTCTTCGATATAAAAGGATTGGGTACAACATAAATGTTATACGACAGACTGCATGCATGGTTGTTAACCCAATCACGGTTAATAACTTTGCTTCCCTCTTTAATTGCACGCCGGCCGGTTAGGTCTCAGATTCTATGATGGTTCCAGCGTAAAGGCTTACTTGAAATTTAATTTTGGGTAATGTTGGTTGGTACTTGATGCTCTATCTTTGGTCAGGCCCACCGGAGTCTTACTGTTGGTTTTCTTTTGCTCTAGCATTTCAGTTGTTTCGTGCTGTCAAGTCCTCATCGTTGTTTCATCTCTGTAAATTGTTGATTTTTTGTGTTCTCGGAGATGTAGCACTGATGAGTTAGGAAGCCTTTATGCTGACTGAACTAATTATGTGTCTAAACTGCGGCAGAAGTATGGGCGAGGATTCTGGCCACGTAAAATCGACTTAAGCCCCCAGTGAAATACTTTTCACTGACCGTTCCAAGGCGGTTCTTCTGTCATGGTTTATTTTTGTTATAGTTCGTTTTTGAATGTGTGTGTCGCTTACATCTTTTTGTTTTGGATAGCCATTTGGCCACTTTGTGGGAAAGTAACTGTCCGTTTGGCTTTCTGCTAGTGATGTTTCCATTAGGGTCCAGTTATTTCGTGTTTGTGTTTCTTTCCCTTTGATGTCTCTGATGGGTGGTGTAGGATAACTGTATCGATTCCTGATCATTGCCTTCCTTTCTATTAAGCTCTACAAAAACATAAATATGCAGATACCCAGGAAAGACAAAAATCACGGAGCAATTCCTCCTCTTTCACTCTCCTCGTTTTTCTTAGATGAAATGACTACATAAAACAACACTTCTTGGAAAACAGAACTAACACATCGTGAATACCTGTCTTTTATATTTAAAAATGTTTCAAAAATATGAGAATACACGCAGGAAATGCCGCAGTTACGAAGTGATGCGTAATAACTTTAAATCGTTATTGCTTCTAATGATGCTTAAATAATGGATGACAGTGCGGAACTGTGTGCCTGGCTAACTTTCACGCATGGATAATACAAAATAAGAAACGTGCCTATTGGAATGAGAAAAACGATTGTTACGTGATTATTATATACCATTTTAGCTACAAACAAGAGACTCAAAAGTTATTCCTAACCAGAAGCGTTTCCTTCTAAATTCCCAAAAAAGAAACGTTCGAGCTTTTTGCATGTCTGACTATTCGTGTCATACATATCTATGTAGAAGAGAACACTTAATATGTACACAGGATATATGTTTTGATACAAAGGTCCGGCTGCGTTGTGGTAGGTTTTTTTTGCGGGAACCGAAACCTGCCGGCACTAAGAATTTTCCATACGAGGAATTCAAAAGTATGGATAACGCAGACTGTTTTGGCATGTTGGCTGGTCAATGTAAGTTCGGTACACAAAATTAATGGTCATTTAATACCAGCTGCAGTGAAGTAAATAAAACTGCAAGCCATGCACCATGCCCCGCCACAGCGACATATTCCCTATGCACTTCTGTAGTATAAGGATTGAAAACAATCTAAGTTAAACATGAAGAGAAGCAATAAACGGTTATTTAATAACTCAAAAAAAAAAAAAACAAAAAAAAAACAAAAAAAAAAAAACATAAAAAACACAAAAAAGTCTAAGTTAAAAATGCAATAAAAAGTGATAAAAAATAATTTCAGGATTCTGAAAAAAAAAAACAATATGCATATTTTCAGCCCATCCTAAAAGCGTGTGTAAAGTTTCAAAAGGATCGGCCTGAAAATGTAGGAGGAGTTGCGTGTACAAGGTACATACACCCTATACATTTCTGTAGTATAAGGGCTCGAAAAAAGTCTAAGTTAAAAACGCATAAAATGTAATAAAAAATAAATTCATGATTCTGAAAAACAATATGCATATCTTCAGACCATCCTAAAAACGCCTGTAAAGTTTGGAAAGGATTGGCCTAAAACTGTAGGAGGAGTTGCGGGCAGAAGGTACATACTCCCTATACATTTCTGTAGTATTAGGGCTCGAAAAAAGTCTAAGTTAAAAATGCAAAAAATGTGATAAAAAATAAATTCAGGATTCTGAAAAAAAACAAACAATATGCATATCTTCAGACCAAGCACCTGTAAAGTTTGAAAAGGATTGGCCTAAAACTGTAGGAGGAGTTGCGGGCAGAAGGTACATACTCCCTATACATTTCTGTAGTATTAGGGCTCCAAAAAAGTCTAAGTTAAAAATGCAAAAAATGTGATAAAAAATAATTTCAGGATTCTGAAAAAACAATATGCATATCTTCAGACCATCCTAAAAGCGCCTGTAAAGTTTGAAAAGGATTGGCTTAAAACTGTAGGAGGAGTTGCGGGCAGAAGATACATACTCCCTATACATTTCTATAGTATTAGGGCTCGAAAAACGTCTGTTAGAAATGCAAAAAACAATGTGATAAAAAATAAATTCAGGATTCTGAAAAAACAATATGCATATCTTCAGACCATTCTAAAAGCGCCTGTAATGTTTGAAAAGGATTGGCCTAAAACTGTAGGAGGAGTTGCGGGCAGAAGGTACATACTCCCTATACACTTCTGTAGTGCCGGCCTCGGTGGCTCGGTTGGATGCGCCGTCCGACTGGAGACCAGAAGGTCGCGGGTTCAACCGCCGCCGAGGTCGGCAACATTCTTTCGTGGAGATTGATCATGAAATATTTTCTACGGTCATTCTCTCCATTCCGCTGATTCAAGAAGGGCAGTTGTCAGTTTCTGGCGGAAGAAAGTGCACAATACTGGTTAACCGCTTAGAGGACTAGGCCTGCCCAGTAAACGTGTGGCTAGGTAAACTGACCGCGCTCGACATGACCCTGTTGGGTTGACTGGGCCGTAAAACCTCAACACAAACAAAACACTTCTGTAGTATTAAGGCTCTTAAAAAGTCTAAGTTAAAAATGCAAAAAATGTGATAAAAAATAATTTCAGGATTCTGAACAAACAATATGCATATCTTCTGACCATCCTAAAAGCGCCTGCAAAGTTTGAAAAGGATTGGCCTAAAATTGTAGGAGGAGTTGCGGGCAGAAGGTACATACTCCCTATACATTTCTGTAGTATTAGGGCTCCAAAAAGTCTAAGTTAAAAATGCAAAAAATGTAATAAAAAATAAATTCAGGATTCTGAAAAAACAATATGCATATTTTCAGACCATCCTAAAAGCGCCTGTAAAGTTTGAAAAGAATTGGCCGAAAACTGTAGGAGGAGTTGCGGGCAGAAGATACATACTTCCTATACGTTTCTATAGTATTAGAGCTCGAAAAAAGTCTGTTAAAAATGCAAAAAATGTGATAAAAAATAATTTCAGGATTCTGAACAAACAATATGCATATCTTCAGACCATCATAAAAGCGCCTGTAAAGTTTGAAAAGTATTGGCCTAAAACTGTAGGAGGAGTTGCGGGCAGAAGAATGGTGGGGGCGCTGACGGACGGACGGACACTCAAAATTTCAGAGGGTATAACATAATACCCCGCCACATTTTTATTGGCGGGGTATAAAAAATGAAAAGGTTACTTTTGAAGCAAAGAACACATAAAAGAACGAAAATCGGTGACTCGGTTTTATTAAGTCTTCATATACAGCTATGTATTTTGCGAGGCTGCATACGTCCCCATCTCCCCACCCCACCCCCATCCCCTAGCTCCGATTTTAGTAGTATCTGACGGCTTAAGAAGATTAAGCAAACTCTGGAAATTGGTCATAGACCACGAGGGATATTACTAATGAAAACGTTAAACTATAATATCCCGCCTTTATCGTGTTGCACGCAGATCACTGTCAAACATTTAGGTGAAAATCCATTGATGTTTACCCAAGTTATCAGCCGGAAACGAAAATATAGGCGTGTCTCGGGCAGATAACTCATTAAACTACCGTGTGGCGGGGTATAAAAAGGATTGTGATAAGGTTAGAGCATTTACTAAAGTTTTTAACAGACAGACGCCGGCCTCGGTGGCTCAGTTGGATGCGCCGTCCGACTGGAGACCAGGAGGCCGCGAGTTCAACCCTCGCCGAGGTCGGCAACATTCTCTCGTGGAGATTGATCATGAAATATTTTCTACGGTCATTCTCTCCCTTCCGCTGATTCAAAAAGGGCAGTTGTCAGTTTCTGGCGACAGAATGTTCACAATACTGGTTAACCGCTTACAGGACTAAGCCTGCCCAGTAAAGGTGTGGTTAGGTAAACTGACCGCGCTCGACATGACCCCATTGGGTTGACTGGGCCGTAAAACCTCAAAACGAACAAACAAACAGACAGACATACACGGACCCAAAATAAATGCGGACATAGTAAAACATATAGGTTGTTCTATTCGGTTGTTTGCAGACGATACTAGTCTTTATATCATTATCGAGTGTCCAAATGCAGCGGCTCGGTGTTTAAATGCCGATTTGCAAACTATTTCTCAGTGGGCAGAAGATTGGTTAGTCAATTTGAATGCTAACAAAACACTTTCTATGATCATCTCGAGGAGAATTATCTCACCGCCTCATCCTCCCCTTTTTATGAACGGAACAATGCTTCAAGAGACGAATAGTCACAAGCACCTAGGACTTACACTTTCTAGTTCCTGCAACTCGTCAGATCACATTAAAAACATTTCCGTAAAGGCTTGGACAAGATTAAACCTCCTCCGAGCTCTTAAGTTCAGAGTTGGTAGAAAATCACTTGAAAAAATGTATATGGCGTATGTGCTGCCTCTGCTAGAATATTGTGATTCGGTGTGGGACAATTGTCCCACAGAGACTAAAAGGCAACTCGGCGTAATCCATATCGAGGCCGCTCGAATAATAACCGGTGCTACTAAACTGTGTAGCGTGAGCAAACTACTCACAGACCTTGGATGGGAGACTCTCCAAAACAGGAGAAAAAAGCAGACTCATAATTCTCTTCAAAATCCTTCATGGGCTAACTCCTGTATATCTTAATGATCTCCTTCCACCTCTAGTGCAAGACACGACCTCTTACAATCTAAGAAAATCAAATCATTTCCAGAACTGTCGCGCTAATACCAATTTGTTTCTGAATTCCTTTTTCCCGGCAACGATCCGTGCATGGAACGATCTCCCCGCCGAGGTCAAGGATGCGCCATCAGTGGCTGCATTCAAATCACGTTTAAACAAGGATCTAAAAAAACCTCCTTCGTATTATAACACTGGTACACGTATAGGCCAAATTCTCCAAGCACTTCTTAGACTTGGATGTAGCTCCTCCTTAAATGCCGACCTTTATCGTAAAAATATCGTTCCAAGTCCCACGTGGGCGTGCGGAGGATTTGAAAGTGTCACTTTTTCTTTGCATGTCCTAGGCTCGCTCATTTTCAAAGAAGATATTTCTCGGATTCTCTTTTAAATTATACGGTTAAAGATTTTCTCTATGGCAGCCAAAATCTAACCTTTCAGGAAAACGAACAGTTATTTCTTAAAGTGCAAGAGTATATAGTGAAATCCGGAAGATTTTTGTAGTTCCTATAAATGACTATGTTTGGGGAACTGGGAATCAGCCTAAATATGTTCATTTTGCCGCTAGAAATGTTTACAGCTGTAGCATTTGAACTGAACAATATGCTTTGTGTTTCATAACAAACACTAAATCTACCTGTGTATCCGCTGAATTTACTAATCAGTTCGATTGTTACTTCATGTCAATACATCTGAAATTTCATTCTTTCTTTCTTTCTTTCTTTTTGTTCTTTTTCATATTCATTAAATGTGTTACACTGCCTTCCATTCATAGATGATGCAACATATGCTGTTTATTCCCAGGAGATGACTCAAATAAGCACTTGTGATTACCGTCAAATCCTGTGACATATATGTCTAATGTATGTATTGTATATGTCTACTATAAAGTCAAATAAATACAGTTTAAACCAATAAATGCGGTGTAATCAGGTGTCCATGAAAAGTAAGCATAAAATTGTAAGCATGATTCGCCCACAATACCTATACGCCTGGGCAGAGATTTAGGAAAATACGGGAATAGTAACCTAGAAAAAATGTGAAGATACCCAGGAAATGCCACAATCAGACAGTTTGCTTACGGCTCAGCTGTGGCAAAACATCAGATATAAAGCTGCAAACAGCCACATAGTAGAGACAAGGTCATGTTGGGTCATATATATCTAATTTATTTCAATATAAGTAAAAATTGTATTTGTTTTAGATATACATATGCGAAGCGAACAATGTTACAATATAATTTTATTCGGCTACCCTTACGAAAAAACGTACGTTTGAATTTAGTGCGGGCCTGCATTTAAACAAATACAAACACACGTGGCTTCTGACTGTGATGATTTTGTCACTGGAAATTAACGAAGAAGAGCTGTTTAATCAACTAGAGAGAGATGGGTAAATGTGTATGTACAGTTTTTGAAAGAGATCGCAAAATGTTACTTTTGAGGTCAACTGGGTAATATTTACTGGAAAGCCACTATCACATCATTAAATACCAGATCAGCAGCGACAAAAATGAATACCTGCTGGTGAGCCAGTGCGTGTGTAGACTGTCCGGACAGCTTGTGAATCCAGTGTGTACAGTGCAATTATATGTATTATACATAAGGATGCTTTTTATTTTATACTTAGCAGTGAAATCAATGCATGAAAAAAATAAAAATGATATCAATCACTAATGTAATGATATCGTATCATTTCACTAGTGACTGATACCATTTATATTGTTTCACTGTAGCGAGTCGGGACTACTTCTTTTGTTTATTTCTGTTCAAGACTTAACTCCCTTGCAACTTGGCTCTTTGCCAACCATACAGGGCCGTTACACAGACTCGAGAAAAGGTGTCTACTACTCTCTAGAAAATACTAAATTGCAAATATTTCAAAATGAAGCAATCGGATTTGATGAATCCAAACTTTGAATTTGTAGAAACTGACTTAGATGACATTGGCTTAATGAATACTGTTGATAACATTCTTACCCAGTCTTCAAGTCTTCAGTGGGGAGGGGGCAACACTTGCTGCGGAGCCACAACAGCCTGCAACTACTTCTGAGCAAGAAAATTCAGAGCTAACAGCCTTTCCTGAGACTTCCAATCATAACATTTATACCTCACATGCCTTTAGCTGACTTTTAAGAACAGCAACAGAATTCCAACACTAAACGGAAAACTGCCAATGATGTAAGTTCTTTCAGAGCTACCTGACATCTCAAAATGAAACATGGTTCCCACAGTTCATTCCACCCATGGCTATGTCTTTTTCTCTTACCTTTTTTTTTCAGAATATATAGCTGGGTTCAAGTTGTCGGTCCGTAGAAAAGATGGCCAGGAGTTCGAGCCAACAATTCTGCGATCATTTTTGTTTTCAATCAACCGTCATTTAATAAGCTGCGGCTACAAGCTCTCTATTATGACTGACACTTATTTCCGGCAAAGCCGTGACATACTTGCAGCAAAACAGAAACAGTTAAAATCCATGGGCAAGGGCAATAAGCCCATGGCAGCTGATGAAATTTCTGACCAGGACTTGGATCTCGAGTGCCAGAAAGAAGTACTTGGTTCTGCAACACCTAGCTCCCTCCAACACGCAATGTGGATGGTATGTACCCTTCAGTTTTGATGAAGAACGGAAAAGAAACTCATGATCCCCGCTGGGGTGACATACAACTACTTGCTGATGAGGACGGTGTGGAATACCTTGTATACGCCCAAGAAAGACAAACGAAAACACGCACTGGCTCAAATCCCAGGGATATTTGGAAAACGAAACTCAGAGCATATGCACTTCCCGATTGTCCTGAGAGGGATCCTGTAGCCTTGTACAAACAATACACGAAAGTTCGTCCCGGTGACATGTTAGATCCAAACAGCCCATTTTTGTCCTCACCATTCCATAAAGCCTGATCATGCGTGGTACAAAAAGATTCCAATAAGCTGTATTCAATCATGAGTGACCTGAAAACAGCCGCTGGCCTACTAGTCACTGACAAGCTACTCACTAATTACAAATATACACTTACATATTTCAGTGTCTCCGGTCCTTTTTGCGCTTTTAATGTGCAGTATGGTTTTAATGTGCGGTGGTCCCGGGGTTAGTCTTACTCTTTGTTGGTTTGTGGCGATTTGTTGTATGTCTTTCCGTGTGTTATTTTGTTCTTGTGTTTTTCAGTCCTTTTAGTATTGCGATTACCTCGCTTGGGGAAGAGAAAGCTAATCTTAGTGCTTTTCGTACGTTTGTTCGGTTTGTGCTGGTTTAGATTTGTCGGTTTTCTCTTCCTCTTGGGGTCTGGAAAGGGCTGCGGTTTGTGATTGTGGCACTCCCTGGACTTTTCTTTTACCTTTTTTGACTGTTTACCCAGTCTATTTTAAAGCAGATGATGATTGCATGCATGGCAAGCTGAGGCGAACATGTACAAAGACGATGATTGCTATTATATTGTTAAAGCAAACAGCACTCTGTACCAAATGGTCAATACATATTTTATGTTTCTTCCACATGTAATAGATAAGTCTGAAATAAAGATGAAAAGAAAAAATAAATACTGAAAAATGCTACAAGTAACCTTAAGAAATTAACAATATTCAGTAGACCAAATAAGGGGAGTAATTGATAATTAAAGGATAATTTTCCTTATTTCTCAACAAAAACATATATGTTGTGGGTAATTAGAAGTGCCTAGACGATGCGCTTCCAATGAGTACCAACAAGATATGTTTTCGTTAAAATTATCCCTGAATTATCTCCAAATATTCCTCTTACCTGGTCTACTTTAAAGAACAAATAGAGTGGTTAATTCATGATAATTACAGGTGTCAGTTCAAACCTCAATAAAAGTATGTGGCTTTTGTAGTGAATACCAACTTTTTTGTAGAAAAAAAAAGTAAACAGTGTTGCGATTTACCATGACATACCTACTTATCTGTTGCTGGTTTTAGGATAGATGGATTGTTCAAAATCGTAATGATCCAAAGATTTCGGATAGGCAGGCCTGAGCAAATAGTGCAGACCCATATCAGACTGATTTTAGAGGAGCAGCCTTCTCAGGGGCTTCACTGTTTGCCATTCCACCTTAATCTTGTAGACGCATTTTTCTTTGGTCAATCAGTATGTTTTAGTTCTCGGGATAATTACAGCAATATTTGCGGGTTTCAAAAATTTTAGGACAATTGTGGTAGTTACATGTGTTTAGAATAACCTTGCTGAAATAATTCCAATGTAATCCAACGTAGTCTTTCATGGTGAAATGTGGAAAAAAGAAATGATACCTTTACTGTACACCTGCTTCATTTCAACATACTCTTTGCTTGAATAAAAAAAAACAACAAAAAAAAAAAACAACTTTTTTATTGAATGTTTTGTCCAGTGTCCGAATCATTACCCTCCGTTCGACATCTTTCAGTAATTACCTTTTTACCTATTTCTACAGTCCAAGTGATCCTATTGCAAGAAATTGTTGCAATTTTAAGCAGTCCACTAGTCCTAAAATGTCCCGCAAAACGTTTGGAAATCGGTTACCAAATACAAAATTTGCACTGAAAATGTGTTTGAGGACGGACTTTTACAAGTAAAAATTTTAAGAAAGGCACTATTTTCTGGCATTATTTTTCAACTTATTTTGGCAAGAATACATTAGATTTACAATAAGTGGCACTGGAAACTTATTGCTGGCTATAAAAAAAGGTAAGAGAAAAGTCCAGGGAGTGCCACAATCACAAACCGCAGCCCTTCCCAGACCCCAAGAGGAAGAGGAAAAGCACTGAGATTAGCTCTCTCTTCCCCAAGCGAGGTAATCGCAATACTAAAAGGACTGAAAAACACAAGAACAAAATGACACACGAAAAGACAAATCGCCTCATAAAATCTGAATCAGATTGATAACTGAAGTCAAAGTTTAAGACTTTGGATTACCTCCCTTGCCTATCAAATCCCCTTGCCTATCAAATCCCTAGTAAAATCTAATTTTGGACATGAATTGTTTATTTATGCACAGATTTTCGAACATTTTACAGCCTATATATATTATGACTAATAGACTGCCAAAATCTGATAAAGAAATTCTTGCTTTAGCATTATTCAGAGTGTAGAAACATATGCGAAAAGGCTGTATCTGAAATATGTCGAATGGAGAGTAGGATTTGTTTTATATCGGGTCACAAGAACATTAACCGTTTGAACAACTACAGTCACCTCAAGGCAGACCAGAGAAGAAAATATCGTCTATTTTATCAAATCGCTCCACACCACCTGTCAAAATTCAAGTTCCTGTGACGCATACGGTTACCACAGGTACAAGCAAATCCCCTGTAATTCCAGTATGCTCTATAACCGAGGACTTTTCAGAGACAGAAATACCTTGTATCAAGGATCAGGGACCTAGCCCCGGTTTAAAACACTCTACAACAGGCCCTCAGTTAGCAGTTTAAAGCCTGGACCCTAAAAGCTTTAAACGTCACATCTTGCAGAATTGTTTGCAGGGAATAACATACATGGAAACATTAACATTCATTTTTATCAGTCCCATTCGCAGCAGATGTCTACGAATACAGCCTTCACAGCAAATGTTAGCCCAAAAATGCCTATCGAATCGCCAGTAACGCCGAAAAAGTTCAAAAGGATAAGAGTTTCAGATAGTGACAGTTACTAAACAGTGTGTGCAACTTATTCCACATATAGTGTTACGAGCCAGGCGTAACGAGAAAGAAATGAAAGTGAAACCAGCAACAAGTTTTAAATTATTAACAATATTTATTCCACAAAAAAAATAAGACAAGATTCAAAACAAAAGAATGTAAGTAGACAGTACCTTTCAAGTTTATGTCACAAAGTCCCTCTGAAATAATCCATCGGAATTTATAAAACAAATCCTTTGAATATCAGTTTCTGATCCCACAATTTAATGTTCCTGAATTCAGAATTTAAGTCCAGAATGAATAAAATAGTAAAGTAATCCAGTATAGAATAATTTCCAGTGAAAGTATACAAAGATGCCCAGATGAAATTCTTCTCTCCTTATATAATATCAGAGAACGTTCTAGAAAAAGAATTTACTACAAGCATCTCTTATTTTCTAGGTTCCTTCAGGAAACTTCTAAATCTTCCATGACATGCCAAAAATAACTCAGTCCAGAATCAAGGCTGTAAACATCATGTTATTGTAAACATGTTGAACATTCCAGAAAGTTATTTTTGGAAACATAGTAAATAAAGCTATTTATGGAAACATAGTAAACATGTTGTTTAAAACAATTGAACACCCTGTTATATAACAATAGGAACATTGGTTTTGAAATGGTTTTGTTTGAACTGTAACGTTGTATTAATCTTTGTGCTTGATCAATATTTTGTACACAGCTGTTTTGACACTATTTTGTGCTTGACACGGACTTTGCAGGAGCAATTTGATCCCCAACAAAGGATTTATCATAGGTACAATGCAACAAATAATTTAAAAAACTGTACTTTTTTTTTTATTTTCAGATCTGTTCATGAGCTGGGGTACAGGGTGAATGGCAGGGAGAACGAGGTAGGGGAGAGAAAGAGAAGAGGAAGTATGAGGTACGGGGAGGAGAAGGGGTATGGGAAGGCGGAGAAGGGAATGTGGTGGGGAACAGAGACAAAGGGGGAGGTAGGGGACAAAGTGGGGGAGGGTAGAAACAGGTGAAGACAAAGGGGAAGCCCACCTTGTACCCCCCTTTCATTTTAAAACAATTATTTTAAACTTTTAGGGTTCCGAAGTTGTCAAACGTTGGGGTCTACGAATTGCCACCGCTGACGTGGCATGTTGATGATGATTCTTAACCAGTTTATTTCATAACTGATCCTTCATGTATTTTCAAAATTTAAAGTAAACGTTACAAACTTCAAAGTCTTGCCTATTTTTCGCATTAATCTACATCTCAACCATTTTAATTCATTTTCTTAGCGGATTTCTGTGTCGATTTCTCGAGTAAACCACCTGCTCTGTCAATATCGTATCGACTTGCAACTGTCAATATTAATGCGCTGATTGACGTCACAGCAAAACACGATTTACAATCAACTTTACAATAAGAAACTGTTTTATGCGTTTCATTTTATTTAAAATAATGAAGCAATATTAATTTAATCGTAAACGGTCTGTATTATTATGTTTTGACCTTCAAATTAATTAATAATTCCTCAACTATTTCTTTGCTTTCGTCGTCCCAGGTGGTGATTCGTCTCAAGGCGGCAATCGAACAGCTGATTGATCAATTATCTTAAGTGTCCTAATAAATTATAAAATAAAAAAACAAAAACTAACTTTTTCAACAATATTTCATCTCTTGTGCTGAAAACATCAGTATTTGTACTCGTGAATTTTCGGATGTTCTCAACACACTCGATGAAATATTTTGCTATCCACCTGAAAAAAGTAAATAGCCACTATGTATTTTAACTAGCTTTTTGCAGGTTTTAGAAATCTAAATTTCTATACAGGGACGGCATTGCGAGTTTATCATCCACGTGCTTAAATGTTTGGGCAAATATCTACGAATCAAATAAACTGGAAAATAAGGGATCCAACAAGGGGTGTTCTTTTCGATTTTGTAGAAGTAAATTTATTTGAAAGAGTGTTTTCTTTTTGTATTTTGTTTTTTTTTACATGTGGAAAACTATTATTTGGCCATCCACGTACATTTCCGGGCATCACTCATATTCCATGCACGATTCCTAGGTGCAGTCAGTGGTCAACAAAGACCGAATGGAGTCTCTATATCTTGTACTAGGCAACTTATAAAATATCCACACAAACATTTACTTTTACAAAATCGAAATAAAAGCACCACTGTTAATAAGCATAACACCCCGCCAGTTTGGTCACAGTCATCAACATTTACTCAGCTTATTGTTTGGAAATGAAAATACGGGAATGTCTCGGGCAGATAATTCCGTCAAAAAGTGAAGAAATGTATCAATTAACAATACCAAACTAAATCTTTACAAAATCAATGCACATACCAAGTTTGGCGAAAATCCACTGACATTTACTAAAGTTCTCGTCCGGAAACGAAAATACGGGCATTTCTCGGGCAGGTAGTTCCGTCAAAAATCGACGAAATGTTGCCACTAGTAATCCCAAAACCAGATCTTTACAATATCAATGCACATACCAAGTTTGGCGAAAATCCAGTGATATTTACTCAAGATGTCGTCCGGAAACGAAAATACGGATGGAAATGCCCAGGGAGCGCCACAACCAGAAACCACAGCCCCTCTCAGACACCAAGAGGAAGAGGAAACCGACAAAACCAAACAAGCACAAAGCAAACAAACGTACTAAAAGCACTAAGATTAGCTCTATCTTCCCCAAGCGAGGTAATCGCAATGCTAAAAGGACTGAAAACCACAAGAACAAAATAAGACAACGTAAGATATAAAACAAATCGCCTCGTAGAATAAACCACAAAGCAACAAAAAGTAAGACTAACACCGGGACCACCGCCTTTGAACGGTCAGTAGAGTAAACCACCGGGGGGTTAAAAGCATTTTTACAGCTAGCCAACTTCACCCTGGGTCCCGATGCTACTCTTAAAACAGAAATACATAAACATTTGGTTCGCATAAAGGGTCCCGACTCAGTCAATGCATCAAAGCGAAAACATAAAAGTCACATTAATCACTATAATAAACAAAGACGACTACTCATGGCCAATTCTTCTGTATGGCAGAGTAAATGAAAACCAATAGCTGAACCATAATACCCCGCCACTACCATATAAAAAGTTGACTGCGGAACACTGAATACTTTGCACCACTTGGTTAAAGGTTATGTTTTGAAGCAAGGATCGCGTTGCTGTTTTGAGTACTATACACAAACAATATTGAACAAGAGGCCCACAAGGCCACAATTCGCTCACCTGAGCGATAACATAACAACATTTTTCCAATATTGTCACAGTAACTTATCAACACAGTGGACTGTCTTTATTCAACGCCTAGTACTTTGGGTAAAATTTTCAGATGACATTTTGAAATATTTTTCACAGAGACTAGAATTTGACATTTCAGGGAAGTTGTCTCCAACTGAGGAAATATCACCAATTTATCATCCGCTGAATTAGCCAAGAGAGTGGTAAAGGCTAATAGATTTTTTAAGATGGCGGCCATGGTGGCCATCTTTGATTTCTGATCCATTCGCTTTAGCTATTTTTGATCTACAAGTCGCTCTTGTACTTCATATCAAGCTTCGAGTCAATTGGCCTTTTGATTCAGGAAAAAAAGCAGAGAATAGATATCCAAGATGGCATCCATCTTGGATGTCTGATCGGAATGATTTCAGTATTTTTGATCTACCAGTCATCCCGATGCTTCTTACAAGTTTCAAGTCAATTGGCCTGTGGGTTTACGAGAAGAAGCGAAAAGTAGATTTTCAAGGTGGCCATCTTGGATTTCCGATCGGGACGATTTTAGCTATTTTTGATCTACAAGTCATCCCAATGCTTCCTGCAAAATTTCGAGTCAATCGGCTTTTCAGTTCAGAAGAAGAAGCGAAAAATTGATTTTCAAGATGGCCGCCATGGCGGCCACCTTGGAGATTCGATAGGGACGATTTTAGCTATTTTTGATCTATAAGTCAACCCTATGCCTCCTACCAAGTTTGGAGTGAATTGGCTTACGGGTTTAGGAGACGAAGCGAAAAATAGATTTTCAAGACGGCCGCCCTCTTAGATTTCAAAACGGCACGATTTAGCTACTTTTGATCTACAAGTCACTCCGATGCTTTCTACTTAGTTTAAAGTCAATAAGCTTTTCGGTTCAGAAGAAGCGAAAAATAGATTTTCAAGATGGCCGCCAGCGGCCATCTTGGATTTCGGATCGGAACGATTCTAGCTATTTTTCATCTATATGTCATCCAAATGCTTGCTACTAAGTTTGGAGTCAATTGGCTTTTGGGTTTAGGAGAAGAAGCGAAAAATAGATTTTCAAGATGGCCGCCATCTTGGATTTCCGATCGACACAATTTTAGCTAATTTTGATCTACAAGTTACCACGATGCTTCCTATCTAGGTTAATGTCAAAAAGCCTTTCAGTTCAGGAGAAAACGAACATGGCGGCCATCTCTGATTTACGATCGGAACGATTTTAGTTATTTTCTTTATCTATAAGTCACCCCGTTGCTTCCTACTAACTTTGGAGTCACTTGGGTTTTGGGTTTAGGAGAAGAAGCGAAAAATAGATTTATAAGATGGCTGCCACGGCGGCCATCTTGGATTTCTGATCGGCACGATTTTAGCTATTTTTGTTCTACAAGTCACCCCGATGCTTCCTACCAAGTTTGGTCAGTTGGCCTTTCGGTTCAGGAGAAGAAGCGAAAAATTGATTTTCAAGATGGCGGCCATCTTGGATTTCCGATCGGAACGATTTTAGCTATTTTTGTTCTACAAGTCACCTCAATGCTTCCTACTAAGTATCGAGTCAATTGACCCAGGGGTGTAGGAGAAGTAGGCTTTAAAGCAGATGTTGACGCCGCACGACGGACATTGACTGACCACAACAACACATCATTTCGTGCTCAGGGGAGCTAATAAAGCCATTTTTTTCAATAGCAGTTTATAAAATTAACATGACTCTTTAAGACTAACGTTAATCATTTATACCTACCAAGAAATGCAATATCTTGCACTCAACATGACTTCTAACTAATGTTCTTCCCTCAGCTAGAAGATTGCTGCTTGTTCAAAATTCAAATTTGAATTTTGTCATCAATCGGCAGTTTTCATAGGATTTCGGTAGTTCGTGATGAAATTTTAACAGACATGAAAGCAATGATCAATAAATCGTTACAATTACCTAACAACCTCCGTCCAAGACACCTAAGGGAAAATAGGACGCTCTTAAAGCAACGGCACCACAATCATCAGTTTCTTTTCCAAAATTGGCCAAACAGGTATCCAAAATAAAAAAAAAATTCACCAGGACACACATACAAAGACATACAGTGAAAGAAATATTAAGCGACAGCAGAAGCACCGCCTTGGAACTGTCAGTAAAATATTACTGGGGTGGAGGTAGGGGGGGGGGGGGGGGCTTAAATCGATACTACGTGGCCACAACCCTCGCCTTTAGTTCTGCCTTGGTATACACAAGACATTTGTTCAGTCCGCGTGAAGAGTTCTTAACTAATCAGTGCAACATCTCCGAGGACATTAAAATCAAACGAATACAGAGTTGAAATAAAAATGAGGACTCGACAGCAAGAAATAACTGAAATGCTGAAGGTAGGCCCGACCAGAGCCAGAGCATCAGGCACCAACCGACTAACTTTTATTAAAAGTCAAAATCGTAAGTTATGCTTGGAATATAATTTAGACTGGAATCAAGAACCTTTTAAAATCCTAGGAGTGACTTTTACTCCAGAGGTTTTTGACATATGGGATCAAAATGCAATTGATGTCCTTAAAAAAGTGGAAAATGTTATCAAGTCTTGGTCAAGAAGAAAAATTACATTGCCTGGAAAGATAACTGTTATTAAATCATTAGCCATATCAAAATTTGTTCATTTATTTCTGGCTCTACCCAACCCACCAGGAAATTTAGTACAAAGCCTAAATAAATTATTTTATAAATTCCTGTGGAATTCTGGGCCTGACAAGATAAAAAGAAAAATTATAATTAAAGATATAACACAAGGGGGTTTAAGAATGATTCAAATAGACAGTTTTGTTACAGCATTAAAAGTTACATGGCTAAGGCGACTAATTTCACAACCCAGTTGCACATGGAGCAGTCTTTCATACATAAATATGGATAGTCTTTTTACTAAAGGAAATAATTATGCAGGCATAAAGGCAAATGAGCTAATAAACCCATTTTGGAAAGATTTACTAATAAGTTGGAATAACTTTTGCAAAGCAGTCAGAATCGAGACACTTGAAGATATTTTATATTGCCCAATATGGTTTAACTCAAATATGAATGGGGGACAAAATTTATATTTTAAAGAATGGCATGATAAAGGTATTAAAATGTTATAGACTTACTTAATGAAGATGGAAATTTTTATCAATTTGATGAACTGAAAGAAAATTATGGTATACATGGGACTTTTTTAGACTATCAATCAATCTTAAGAAAGTTGCCTACGTACTGGAAAACTAAAGTCAACCAAAATAATTTTGTATGTAAGAACAGGAAACAAAATGTTGCTCGAAATTGTTATCTTAAATTATTATGTAAAGACAAAAAAGGTAGTAGAACATTATATAATATTATTGTTGGAAACCAGGATTCAAGTCCACCATCTCAAAAGTGGGTTAATATATTAGGAAATATTACACAGGAAGAATGGAATAGTTATAATGATACAATTAAAAATATCAAAGAAGTAAAATTACAAGAGTTTCAGTTTAAAGTAAATAACCATATACTAGTTACAAAATCTTTTCTTCACAAAATAAATAAAGTAGACAATGACAGATGCACTTTTTGCAGCCTGGAAACTGAAACAATAATACATGTGCTTTTCAACTGTAATAAGGTGAAAGAATTTTGGTTGGCTATGAAGAATTGGTTAAGAATTCAAGCTAATGTTATACTTCATTTAACCATAAAGAATGTTATTTTTTCTAAACAAGAAAATAATGAACTACTTAACTACATACTGCTATTAGGTAAGTACTTTATCTACAAAACAAAGTTTTGGCAAATAGCATTAGGCTGGAAAATTTTATTATCTACCTGAAAAGAAAATATCAGAATGAGAAATACATCTCAAAAATTCATAATAAACAGAATAAATTTCAAGCCAAATGGTCACTTTTAAGTCACATAATGGAAGGTACAACTGATACGCCATAGCCAGAAAAAAACAAAACAAAAGAAAAAAAAAAACACAAAAAAAAAAAACAACAATATTTTTCCACAAACATCATCTTGAAAAAAGGCAGTTGCAGGAACTATTAAACCATTAAACTTAATATAGATGTAGCCGATACCCAAACTCTTAAACTTAATATCTTTTGTAGCCATAAGCCATACAGCCCTATGTTTATGTTCAGGTAAGCAGACAAGTAATGCAGAGCAGATTAGAATGTTTATGTCTTCATCAAGTTCGGTTAGTATAGTATAATCAACTGCATGTATATATATGAACATGATCCTTTTTCAAATCACAAAGACAGTTTTGATAACTCATGGTTCCTATATCAAAATAAGCAGAAAGTATAAACAGTTTTTGTGGTTGCGAAAAGGGACTATAGCCAATGAAAAGTTGTTTCATATACAAAAGCAGACATTATTAATTAAAAGAGTCTCCTTGTATATGAATACTGAAATATTATTGTACTCTGACAGACAAAACAATAGTTCATATAGCTTAAGAAGGATGAGAGATAGAATTTAAGCTTATCAATATATCAGTATCTATTATGTATATGTATTACATGCATAAATTAATAAAATAAAGATGTGGACAAAAAAAAAAAACTTTTATTAAAAGTCTTTAGGCCAGAGCCGTCGTAGTCTGAGGCTCGATCCGCCAGCGTGCAACAAAAGAAGGAAGCAAATAAAAGTAAAAAAGGATTGCCTTTGAAAACAAGGAACACACCAAATCACGAAAATCGGAGACTCGGTTATTAACCGTGAATGGGTTAACTACCATGTAATGCATGCAGTCTGTCGTATAACATTATGTTGTTCCCAAGCTTTATATATCTAAGAATGGTTTTACGAAATTGAGTGCTAAAATCGCTGCAAGCAAATATTTTTTCCGAATTTATATACTAATAATATAAAAATCAAAAAAATTACTAAGTCACCATAAAATTCATATTTTGATAGGCATTGTTGCAGTAGAGATTTGTCCAATATTGAATTTTTAAACAATCGAAATGACGTCTATAAAATTTAGAAAAGGCTTTTCGGGGTTTATGGTGCTGATAACCCTGCTTTACAAGTTTAGCAGTTAACAATTTATTTCGAATGTTGAAGTCAGTAACATGACAAGACAAGCTGGCGAACCGAATTAGTTGAGAGATATAAACACCTTAGGATGCTCGACCAGGAACATCCCCATCCAAGAAAGGAATATTTACAGTCTAAAAATCAAAATAATCGCATTTATCATAAAAGTCTGCAAGAAATAAACCGATCTAAAACAGACAAAAGCAAATCCAAAAACGAGGCTTTACTGTTAGAAGAATTTGCTGATAAATAAACCTGACTGTTCAAACCATCGAAGTACTAATTATCAATATTTAATGATGGCTGTGGCTACTGACAACCGGTTGTAGCGATTTCGCTATTGACAACCGGTTGTCTATAGCGATTTCGCTACTGACAACCGGTTGTCTATAGCAAAATCACTGCTGACAACCAGTAAGATGTTTTAAAGTTTAAAGTCTTGATCAGTATCATCAATTTCAATATAGAATGATTATTAATAACTACAAGAAGCATATAATTAGTTTTAGTTTTAAAAGCACTTTTTATAAAGTTCATATGCAGATATAAGAAATTTGCAAAGACAACAAATATACATGAATGATTTTGTAAAGCAATATTCAAGTAGAATAGAGAAACACCTAAATCTCCTGATCAGACTGCTCCTTCAAGAGCAGAAGCAGTCTGATGAGGATCTCCACTCTTTGCTCATGATGGTCTATCCCAGTACGCAGATTATTATACTGTTTCTAATCCTAAGACATTTTTGTTATTTACAAGAAATTACCATAATGTCATAATACAGCTGTTAAACTCTTTTGGGTAACTAGCAGAGAAAAAGGTATGGTCTGATCTTGGTCTACTCTCAAGCATAAGACTTTGTTTCTCAATATTTAGGGTATGTACATGTAGGTATTTACAGTACTTCTTCTAATCATAAGTCACCTTTGTTATTCGCATTTACCAATTACCATAATGTCATAACACTGTCATTAAACTACATTGGGTAACATATGAATGTAGTGATCACAGTCAGAACCATGGATGTATAAACAGGCCTTAAGGGTTATAATGATACATTATATGACGCTGGAAACCTTCAATGGTGTGTCTTCTGTTGGTATTACTACATGTACTTAATTGCACAGTGTTATGTCCCACCCCCCACCCCCACCGAAGGAGAGGGGCATATTGTTTTTGCTGCAGATTTCATAGGCGTTAGTGTTACACTTAATGTTTGTCTGATATCTCTTGAACCATTGGTTGACACTGACTCTTACCAAATTTACATTGATATACAGCATATATCACTGTGACAGGTTAAACAATTGGTTAGATTTGGTTACCCTGACCTAATTTTCAAGGTATCAGCGAGACTGTTGAAATTAGGACAAAAACATTTGTAAGTGTAATTTCACATGAATCTTACCATATTTGTCTGGATGTATCACTGGGACAAATTAAATTGATTAGGTTTTGATGACCTTGACCTGGTTTTCAAGGTCATAGTTTGGCTTAACATGCCAAAATAAGGCTAAAAAGAGTGTATTTGCTGGTTCTCATATACCATCGATTGGATTTTTACAAAACTTGCATGAATCTATGCTTGTGACTGGATGAAGAATTGATTTAAGGTTATGGTGACTTTTACCTAATTTTCAACATTACACTGGGGCTAAAACTAAGCTTATATACACAGTATCTCACAAACTACTGGAAGAATTCGTACCAACTTTCATGAAAATATAATTGGGACAGGACAAGGAGCTGATTAGCGTTGGTGACCTTGACCTAGTTTTCAAGGTCACAGCTACACTAAAGCTGTTAAATTAAAGTTAAATAGGGCTTGTCTGCATGGTATCTCCTGAGCTTTACATTATTTTATCACTGGTTTGTTTGGGTTTGGGTTTTACGGCCCAGTCAACCCAATCGGGTCATGTCGAGCGCGGTCAGTTAACCTAGCCACACGTTTACTGGGCAGGCTTAGTCCTCTAAGCGGTTAACCAGTACTGTGCACATTCTTTCGCCAGAAACTGACAACTGCCCTTCTTGAATCAGCGAAAGGGAAAGAATGAACTTGGAAAATATTTCATGATCAATCTCCACGAAAGAATGTTGCCGACCTCAACGGGGGTTGAACCCGCGACCTCCTGATTTCCAGTCAGACGGCGCATCCAACTGAGCCACCGAGGCCAGACTATTTTTTTAACCTTGGTACATGATAAAGAGTTCCTTAGTTATTATGACCTTGACCTAATTTTCAAGGTCATTGCAGGATTTCATTTATAGCAACATTTGGCTATGATGTCTTATCTGTGTCCATACTCAATCAAAGAAATCCAAAAAAGGTTAAAACTATGTTAAAACATGAAAAATGTCTTGTCCGTAGACACCTGTCTTTATCTGTAGATGTTGCAGAAGTTAACTTATTTGTCTTATTAATCAATACCTTGAAATGTCTACGGACAATACATATCTATGGACAAGACATTTTTAGCTCGCCTATACCAGAGTACAGGAAGAGCTATTGCACTACCCCTGGCATTGGCTTTGGCATCGGCGTTAACAAAAATGTTAAAGTTTTAAATCAAAGTTTTGATGGATTTAGTTTATATTTGGTATAATTATAGATGTTGGTTCAAAACTTTATTGTGCCCTATCCACATCCCTGCTCATGACCTATAGGGCAAGGTCACGGACTTGTTTTTTTGTTAAAGTTTTGCGTCAAAATTTTTAAGATCTCATAAATTCGAAATCCTTGCATGGATTTACTGTATACATGTATTTGGTATAATAATATATATAATTGGTCCAAAGATTTATTTGGCACTACCCCCACCCCTGCTTATGATCTAAAGGTCAAGGTCACAGACTTTATGTTAAAGTTTTGCGTTAAAGTTTTTAAGATCTCTTAATTTCTAAATCCTTGTATGGATTTATGAACTTAGGTGTCCAAAAAGGCGTTATTTTTAAATGAAACAATATAACATTAATTTTTGCCCATTTTTGGACCATTTTGCTTGGTACTTTGGTAAACATGAATTCCAAAATGTATTTAGGGGTTTTGGCATACATGCCATACCTCACACTGTGAGACAAAATCTCACAGAATTTGGCTATTTTACAACCCATTTTCCATAATAATTTCAAATCTCACAGAATTTTCAGACCCTCTAAAAGAATATTTTAAGAACTAATTATAAACTTTACAACATTATACTTTTGATATGCTTAATTCATCAAAATAAAGGCTTTAAACTTATTTCTGTGAGCTTGAAAGTGATTTTTAGGAAAATAGCACAGAACTTTGTCAAATTTCCCTTAAAAATTAGCCTAATCTCAGATTTCTGCCAAGAGCTTATGGCATGTATGTTTTGGGCTGCTGAAGACGGTCTTTCAGCACTTCCCTGAAATAAAAATAATGTAAGTCTATTGTAAACATTAATAGAGGCATATAACAAGCTTTTAACCCTTAGGTGAAAAAATGCATCTGATCTTGGCTGAGCCATATAGCCTAAACTGTATTTCTGTGTCAATTCATTCAGTACATTTTTAAGCATTTTACCTTGTGATCTTCCATTAATTTTTTTTCTGTTTTACTGTCTGTTTAACATTATTGATGTCTTTGTTTATAACACTTTCGCCTATTTTAGATGATACATACTAGTAGCCTAATGCTTTTGGTTTCAACATTCATTTCAATGAAGGGTTTTATTTCATAATTTCATCTGCCGTCAGAGTTCTGTTTTTGGAGTACATTGGCAATGTATGTGCTGAGACAGGATGATTATGGTCAAAGATGAGTTTTGTTACTTTATATTTTTCTCCATTGCTATCAAGATGAAGCTTGAGAACAGCTGAACAACCAGTTGCAAAATATTGCTGCACAGGTCTTTTACCATCACTCCTTATTCTTGGTTTGCCATAATGTTTTTCACACCTTCACCCATGACAAAAGGTGATATTCATTGTTTTATGTTAACTGTAAGTCAGTAAAATAGTTATTATTATTAAAAGAATTTTGTACATTTGTGTAAATGATGTTTCAAAATCAATTCTTAAATAACATTTTACCGGTTGTCAATAGCGAAATCGCTATTGGTTGTCAATAGCGAAATCGCTACTGACAACCGGTTGTCAATAGCCACTTCCTATAATAAATCGTCTAATTATCTTGACGTCGAGCTGAAAGCTTTAATAACTTAAGATTGCTTTTCTTCAGAAAAAGACATCATGAAGTCTCTTGCATAACAGAACAAGAACAAATCAGCCACAAGCGGTGCGCAATTCGTACCCATCGGAATACCCACAATTTGTCTAAATAGCTTAGTATCACATCTTACATAAATATTGTCAAGTAGAAAAGTGAGGGTTTCATACACTTTCTGACATGACCATGAGGTATAATTTCTATGCTTTTCGGAAGTGATAAAAAAGCATTTCTTCCGTTACATGCAAGATAGAGGGAACCTTCCCTATGAAATGTCCATTCAATGAAATTATTAAGTTTTTCTTTTATAGGATTATCAGGTAGTGTAGTGTTAAGCGTGGAAAAATCATACGTAGACAGACTTGATGCACAAAAACTTCTGGAGTTAAGTTTATTCAACACTTCCGTCGAGTTTTTATGGACCGAAACAGACTCTTACCTGATCTTTCATAGACCTTGTCGCAATGTTTAATCACATTTCTGATGGCAGTAAGACAAGAAGTCAACAATTCGTAAAGTTCAGTAGTGGTATAAGAGCATGAATTTGCAATAAACCGTGTTTTGTATGGTCTTTTGTGAAGTTTAGGCAACCAATATAACGTAGCGAGCTTATCTGGGCCTTCTTGTATAGCACTTACAGCAAACTCGGTGGCTGAATGGTAGGAATGATCATTAACCACAGACCTCTCAGCAATCAAGGGTTGCAGTTAAAATGCCTTAGTACCACCAAGTTCTTATTAAAGAATATTAACCTAATGGAGCCGTCAAACGACGACGACATTATTTGCTGCCTTGTCTGCCAGAGCCAAAACATACTTCTTATGAAATTCTTGCATACATAGTTTAAGGTTAATAAAGACGTCTTTGTGTTAGGAGGTAATAAATATGTATTTTGACAATAGAAAGGAATACGTTTATTAGCTATTTTCAAAATGCTCCGTTTCCATTCTTTATAGGGTTGCATGTTAAACATACTCTCGCTTACACCATCGATTGCCGAATTCATTCAAGGCAGCAACAATTTCTTCTCTACATTTATTGAAATCGATATTAGAAGGAAATTGGTATTTCGGACCTTTAAAATTATATAACGGATTCTAGAATCAGGAATTATTTTTAAATTCCGAGTGATTATATAACCTGCTACCGGATACCAATACACTGAGTCTTTACAGTCTCAGGTCTCAGGAGTATTTGTATAAATATCGAGATCTGAAACAATTTATTAAAATTAAATGATAGATCGAACAAGTTTGTTATACTTATAGCAAGAAAAGGTAAGAGAAAAGTCCAGGGAGTGCCACAATCACAAACCGCAGCCCTTCACAGACCCCAAGAGGAAGAGGACACCGACAAATTAGAATCATGAGGAAGAAAACTTATAGGTTTTTCAGTATTTGAAAATAAGTTGGAACGGGTGAAATAGCCGAATTGTCCCGGAAGATACCACATAGTGGACAATCACGTGATTCACAATTGGTAATCTCACAGTTTCGTGGATATTTTCTGATCGATTCATTTTTTTTACCTTTTTTTTTCTTCTAGGCTAGTTTCATTCACAACAGCTTATGTAGCGTATCCAGGCTTTCAGGCTGATGCTAGCATTGTGGTCACCGTCTTCAACAGCTGCCCACTTTGCTTTCTGTTTTACCAGTTGTTTTGTGATGCTAGTAATTTGGTCACCTTCAACAGCTGCCCATTTTGCTTTCTGTTTTACTTGTTGTGATTAAGAGTAGCATCGGGACCCAGGGTGAAGTTGGCTAGCTGTAAAAGTGCTTTAACCTCCCCCCCCCTCCCCCCCCCCCCACGCTGGTTTGCTCTACTGACCGTTCTAAGGCGCTGGTCCCGGTGTTAGTCTTACACTTTGTTGCTTTGTGTTTTTTTCTACGAGGCGATTTGTTGTATGTCTTTCCGTGTGTCATTTTGTTCTTGTGTTTTTCAGTCCCTTTAGTATTGCGATTACCTCTCTTGGGGAAGAGAGAGCTAATCTTAGTGCTTTTCGTACGTTTTTTTTTTTTGTTCGGTTTGTGCTTTTTTGGATTTGTAGGTTTCCTCTTCCTCTTGGGGTCTTGGAAGGGCTGCGGTTTGTGATTGTGGCACTCCCTGGACTTTTCTCTTACCTTTTTTTCAATACATTTATTGGATCATGTTCCTTTTTAAACAAAAGCATATGGTTTGTTTAAATGTCTCTCAGATATTTTTGGTACGGTGCAATAGAAATCACACTTTTGTCAGAGCATGGCGTTTCGAATGATGTTTTTGCCAAAACACACAATTTGCAACGAATTTATGCGAATAGGCCAACAGCATTATTGTATGTAAGATTGTCGAAAACTGTGTCTTGTTTAAAAAAGGTAAGTCCAGGGAGTGCCACAATCACAAACCGCAGCCCTTCCTAGACCCAAAGAGGAAGAGGAAACCGACAAATCTAAACAAGCACAAACCGAACAAACGTACGAAAAGCACTAAGATTAGCTCTCTCTTCCCAAAGCGAGGTAATCGCAATACTAAAAGGACTGAAAAACACAAGAACAAAATGACACACGGAAAGACATACAACAAATCGCCTCGTAGAATAAACCACAAAGCAACAAAGAGTAAGACTAACACCGGGACCACCGCCTTAGAAAGGTCGGTAGAGCAAACCACCGGGGTGTTTAAAGCACTTTTACAGCTAGCTAACTTCACCCTGGGTCCCGATGCTACTCTTAATACAGAATTACATAAACATTCGGTTCGCATAAAGGCTCCCAACTCAGTCAATGTATCAAATCGAAAACATAAAAATCAAATTAATCACTATAATAAACAAAGACGAGTACTCATGGCTAACTCTACTGTATGCCAGAGTAAAAGGAAACCAATAGTTGAACCACGGCGGGCCAAGCCAAAGATATATCGTCAAGCCCCAACCCACTGGTTAAAGTTTTACGAAGAGGCCGTCATTGAGTCTGAGGCCCGAAACGCCTCGTGCAATTAAAGAGTGAAGCATAGCCGTCAACAATGATTGGGTTGACAACTAGGCATGCAGTCTGCCGCATAATATCCAGGCTATAGCCAATTCTTTTATAACAGTTAAGTTTTCTAAATTGCTCCGAAAAGTTAGATTTACCTAAATAATTTCTAAATCTGTACACTAAGTCACCGTAAAATACGGGTTCCGATATACCTTGTTGCAGAAGTGTTTTCAGACTGACGCTATATTTTTCTAACAAGGCACTGTGTCTGCGATAAAATTTCGAAAACGCCTTACGAAGTTTAAAATAACGATAGCCCTGCCTAAGAAGTTAGGCAGTAAGGGCTTTATTACGGTAGTTAAAGTCATTAAGATTTGAAGAAGCTCTGGCGAATCTTATAAGTTGAGATATGTATACCCCATATGAGGTATGCCGGGGGGATATCGCCATCCAGAAAAGGAAAATTGACTGTATCAAAATCAAAATCGTCCCGTTTATCACAAATTTTTGTGGAAACTGTACCATTAGATATACATAGATTCAAATCAAAAAACGGAGCCTCGGTATCGGAAGAATTTGCTCTATTTAATTGGAGTTCTGTAGGGTATATCCGGTCTACCATTCGGTCAAGGTAAATATTGTCAATATTTAATAAATCGTCAAGGTATCTTGAATTGAAAGCCTCATTGTTATTCGCGAAGAAGAACGGAAAACATTCATGATAGGAGTCACTTTGTATGATAGGAATCACATTACGTATTTGTAGGAGGATAGGTATCACACGAGTCCGTTGTGCATCCAGGCAAAACTGAGCCCGCATACACTTAGACCATTTTTTTTTAATGTTTGTAGTCTTGAAACAATCTTGTTTTGCTATTTGCGCTTTGATCAATTTGTTTGGGATAGGTGTTTAACACATATAAATTGTTTTGAAGTGAGAAATAGCCAATTTTGCCCACTCCAACACATATTTCAGAATAAAACTACCTAAATGAACGTCACCGGCGGTAAATGAACAAGCTCCAGTTTATATCCCAGCCAGCATTTTTTATAAATCTATAGCGGGCCGTTATCGGCCCGTCAGGGTAGCTGACGGGCCGATAACGGCCCGCTATAGATTTATAAAGAATGCTTACTGGGTATACGCCTGAGTTTTATTACTATTATTTGCCTCTGGCGCAGAGAATTCGGTCATTTTATCCCGTTACACACCAATTTTAGGTATTCTTATTAACAGAACACATGTTCCTCGTCCGTGGTCTCTATTTGGTAGCCGTGATGCTGTATTAGTGTTTCTGAGGAGCTGAATGAAATTTCGATAATTTCACACTGTTGCTAGAGAGTCACTAACCTGAAATACTCGAAAACGCCAACGGTCCGATAACACAGGTATTTTCACTATAATCATATACCAGTTGTTGTTCAGACCGAGTTTTCTGTTTCACTGTTGTTATTTTTCAGAAAATGACTTTTTGGCACTTAGCTCTACACTCTGAATCATCAGTCTTCGCAATTCGATGTTTTCATTGTTTTCAGAAAACCGGAAGTCCGTTCCAGAAATAATTTATGGTAAAACTTTTGAAAACAATGTAACCCTTCTGACTGAATAATAGGTTAGTAATGGAAATTTTCGCCATATGGTGAATATTTCATTAATTGAATTTGTTAAAAAGACAACTATGACTCAAACTTACATTAACACTATATGGGGAAATATTTTAATACTAAATCAGGATGACGTTTGAAATCTGGAGAGTCGTGACTATTTTCTACTTTTTTTACTACTGAAGTCTTATGGATTTCACTTCCGGTTTTTTAAAAATAATGAAACTGTCGAGTGACTGAGGCAGATAGTAAAGGTTTGAGCATGTTCTGAAATATTTCGTTGATATGTTTGTTTGTCTTCTTTATGCCAATGCCAATGCAAGTTTGGGTCATTTATGTTAGAGCTACATAGATGCCTGATTATTTTTATATTTTGTTCTTTAATTTTACATAATTTTATTATTTTAATTTTGAATATATCAGTACAGGAATACTTTTGTATATTTTAATGACATTAAAAGTTTGAAATCCTACAGATCAAGCGTTTCAAACGTCTCCGATTGGTGTCTACACAAATGCTCCGAATGGTATCTAAACAGATGCTTGTTTGATATACGTTTGTCTGAGCAGCCAAAGTGCTTTGAATGATATTAGCTTCTGCTTACCTTGATATGAGGTTTTCTATACTCTGTTTCATCTCAATTTTTACCTGATAAATCGACTATTGCGCGAAAACCGGAAGTCCTAAAAATGTTAAGTGGTGAAAAACTTTCAAAAACGTAACCCTTCAGATTTTCAATTTTATCTAATTAAGTTAACTGATCAAAATGTCCCAATACGGTGTATTGCTAAATTTCCCTTTTTTGTTTTTATGTATTGTCAACTGCAGTGAATATAGCCACCAAGTTGTCATTGCACCAGATGGGGAAAACTTTTGTTAGTTAACTTACTGTAATAAAATTTTTGGAAAAAAATCTGGAGGGTTATTTTTATTTTACTCTATTGTAGCTGATATTGTGCCGTGTGACGGCCGTTAAAAATTTCCCCGGACATCATCATAGTGCAGGCTATATTTAATTTCCTTTGGGATCATTGAGCCCATCCTTGTTATTTTGAAAATCGAATACCGATTAAGCCGGCGCTTGAGGACGTATGCAGCCTCGCAAACTAGTGTTGCATATGAAAAGACTCAATCAAACCGGGTCTGTGATGCGTGATTTTATGTGTTCTTTGTTTCCAAAGGCAATCCTTTATGACTTATTTTATTCTCCTATAGCTGGTGTTGTGCCGCGTGGCGGCCGCAAGAAGTCTCCCCGTATATCATCAAAGTGCAGGTTATTAGCTCACCTGAGCACGAAGTGCTCATGGTGAGCTATTGTGGTCAGTCAATGTCCGTCGTGCGTCGTCCGTCGTGCGGCGTCAACAATTGCTTTAAAAGCTTACTCCTACACCCCTGGGCCAATTGACTCGATACTTGGTAGGAAGCATCAAGGTGACTTGTAGATCAAAAATAGCTAAAATCGTGCCGATCGGAAATCCAAGATGGCCGCCATCCTGATAATATATTTTTCGCTTCTTCTCCTGAACTGACAGGTCAGTTGACTCCAAAGTTGCTAGGAAGCATCGGGGTGACTTGTAGATCGAAAATAGCCAAAATCATGCCAATCGGAAATCTAAGATGGCCGCCTTCCTGAAAATCTATTTTTCGCTTCTTCTCCTGAACTGAAAGGCCAATTGACTCCAAAGTTGCTAGGAAGCATCGGGGTGACTTGTAGATCTAAAATAGCTAAAATCGTGCCGATCGGAAATCCAAGATGGCCGCCATCTTGAAAATCTATTTTTCCCTTCTTCTCTTGAACTGAAAGGCCAACTAACTCCAAACTTGCTAGGAAGCATCGGGGTTATTTGTAGATCAAAAATAGCTAAAATCGTGCCAATCGGAAATCCAAGATGGCTGCCATGGCCGCCATCTTGAAAATCTATTTTTCGCTTCTTCTCCTGAACTGAAAGGCCAATTGACTCCAAACTTGCTAGGAAGCATCAGGGTGACTTGTAGATTAAAAATAGCGAAAATCATGCCGATCGGAAATCAAAGATGACCGCCATGGCCGCCATCTTGAAAATCTATTTTTCGCTACATCTCCTCAACCGAAAGGGCAATTGACTCCAAAGTTGCTAGGAAGCATCGGGTTGACTTGTAGATCAAAAATAGCTAAAATCGTGCCGATCGGAAATCTAAGTTGGCCGCCATGGCAGCCATCTTGAAAATCTATTTTTTTGCTTCTTTTCCTAAACCCAAAAGCCAATTGACTCCAAATATGGTAGGAAGCATCAGGCTGACTTATAGATAAAAAATAGCTAAAATCGTTCCAATCGGAAATCCAAGATGGTCGCCATGACAGCCATCTTAAAAATCTATTTTTTGCTTCTTCTCCTGAACTGAAAGGCCAATTGACTCCAAACTTGCTAGGAAGCATCGGGGTGACTTGTAGATCAAAAATAACTAAAATTGTTCCGATCGGAAATCCAAGATGACCGCCATGGCCGCCATCTTGAAAATCTATTTTTCGCTACATCTCCTCAACCGAAAGGGCAATTGACTCCAAAGTTGCTAGGAAGCATCGGGGTGACTTGTAGATCAAAAATAGCTAAAATCGTGCCGATCGGAAATCCAAGTTGGCCGCCATGGCAGCCATCTTGAAAATCTATTTTTTTGCTTCTTTTCCTAAACCCAAAAGCCAATTGACTCCAAACATGGTAGGAAGCATCAGGCTGACTTATAGATCAAAAATAGCTAAAATCGTTCCAATCGGAAATCCAAGATGGTCGCCATGACAGCCATCTTAAAAATCTATTTTTTGCTTCTTCTCCTGAACTGAAAGGCCAATTGACTCAAAACTTGCTAGGAAGCATCGGGGTGACTTGTAGATCAAAAATAACTAAAATTGTTCCGATTGGAAATCCAAGATGGCCGCCATGGCCATCTTGAAAACCAATTTTTCGCTTCTTCTCCTGAACCGAAAGGCTTATTGACTTTAAACTAGGTAGGAAGAATCTGGGTGACTTGTAGATCTAAAAATAGCTAAAATCGTGCTGATCAGAAATCCAAGACAGCTACCATGGCGGCCATCTTGAATAAAATTTTCGCTTCTCCTTCTGAACTGAAAGGCCATTTGACTCGAAACTTGGCAGGAAGCATTAGGATGACTTGTAGATCTAAAATAGCCAAAATCGTCCCGATCCAAAATCCAAAATGGCTGCCTTGGTGGCCATCTTGAAAATCTATTTTTCGCTTCTTCTCCTAAACTGAAAAAGCCAATTGACTTTAAACTTGGTAGGAAGCATCGGGTTGACTAATAAGTCAAAAATAGCTAAAATCTTTCTGATTGGAAATCCAAGATGCCTGCCATCGCAGCCATCTTGAAAATCTATTATTCCCTTCTTCTCCTGAATCGAAAGGCTTATTGACTTTAAACTTGGTAGGAAGCATCTTGTAGATCAAAAATAGCTAAAATAGTCCCTATTGGAAATCCAAGATGGCCACCATCTTTTTTATATATACTTATATAGGGAAAACCTTTAAAAATCTTTTTGTTTGAAACCAGAAGACCCTGGCCTTTGATATTTGGTTACATAGCTTCATCTAGTTCACATGTCTATTCAACAATAAGGCTCCATGCGATCATGCTTCTGTCCAGCACCCCCCAGCCCCCCAGCCTGTCTTCCGAAAACATTCATTTTCAACAAATTTTAAACAAACATAGTCCTATGAAGAAAAATCATAGTCTTTTAGAATATACTAGAGACAATGACACTCAGGTGAGCAAATTAGGGCCCTCTGGGCCCTCTTGTATTTTATTTCCTTTGGGATCATTGAGCCCATCCTGTTTATGTTGAAAATCAAATACCGCTTAAGCTGGCGCTAGGGGGCGTATGCAGCCTCGCAAACTGCAGTGCTGCATATGAAGAGTTCAATCAAACCGAGTCTCCGATTTTCGAAATTTTTTGTGTGTTCTTTGTTTCCAAAGGAAAACCTTTTTTACTTTTATTTTACAGCTAGCCAACTTCACCCTGGGTCCCGATGCTACTCTTAATACAGAAATACATAAAAATTCGGTTCGCATAAAGGCTCCCAACTCAGTCAATGCATAAAAGCGAAAACATAAAAATTAAATTCATCACTATGATAAACAAAGACTACAGTGTTCCATATGAAGAGAATCAAACCGAGTCTCCGATGTTCGTGATTTTATGTGTTCTTTGTTTCCAAAGGCAATCCTTTTTGACTTTTATTTTATATTTTTGAAAAGTTCTAAACCATTTAAAACTTTGGGGATGACTTCCGGTTTTCGTGCTAGACGATTTATTGCAGAAGATGAAACGGTGTTTAAACAGAGATATGACTGGTCATTTCTAGGACTGGATAACGTATCTGAATGACAAATCACCCTTAAAATGATTTCCATGGCGGTGGTCCCGGTGTTAGTCTTACTCTTTGTTGCATTGTGGTTTATTCTACGAGGCGATTTGTTTTATGTCTTACCTTGTGTCATTTTTTTTCTTGTGTTTTCGGTACTTTTGTCGTTGCGACTTCCTCGCTTGGGGAAGAGGGAGCTGATCTAGTTGCTTTTCGTGCGTTTGTTCGATTTGTGCTTGTTTGGATTTGTCGGTTTCCTCCTCCTCTTGGTGTCTGGGAAGGGCTGCGGTTTGTGACTGTGGCACTCCCTGGACTTTTCTCTTACCTTTTTTCCATGCCAATGCATAATCCATGACGTTACCAGTCCTATGCAATATAGACCCGGTAAATCCTATCCCTTTAAATGATAAAGTTGTGGTTTTCAGGTGTTGAGTTATATAATATTTCCTCTCAGTAAGGCGGTTCTAAAGAGCTACCACAATCTATTCTGAATCTGAAATGAAATCTAATCTAAAATGAAAAAAACACTTCTATTATCAAACATAGGTAAGGTTAATTAGTTCAAAAGAACTAAAAATGCATTATACTTTCTTTCAAAAACACTCTAGAACGTATAAGTTGAAATTTTGTAGTGGCGGAGTATGTCTCTTATCCATTTCTTTCTGTTGTAATGTTCAGAGTGACACTTATTACACGGTCTGACTCCTATCATTATGTTTCTGCTCTTGATTTCTCTGCCAATAATCATTGTACGGAACTGAAACAAGTACCGACTATCATCTATTTAAAAGTAATATATACTACTACTCATGGGCCCGTGCAAAACGTGTCACTTGGGAAATAGACATTCACAACTGGCATTGTTTATCAAAGTGTGATGCATACCAGTAGCACCAGCACATTTCTGTCGAGATTTACAAGAAAATCGGAGCATTTTGTCCAAATTTTGCATGGCAGGAAAAAATGCGTCTAATTTCGGGTTCGGTGCGGTAGACGTAATCTCTGAAAACTATTGCATTGTATAAAAATGGTGCAATACTTACTGTGAAACGGAGTGAAAAAAAAAACAAAAACAAGACAAATTAGTGAGTGTATCAATTGTGAATCACATGATTGACCGCCTTGTACTAGGCAAATCAATAAAATCGATCTCTTTATTTTTGAAAAAAATTTTGATAAAATCAAATTTATGATTAAGTTCAGAGTCGATGCAAGGACGAAGAGCATGTTGAGTAAAACATGCCCGCAGATCTGTGCTGGCCTCTGATTATCTTGTCCATATATTACCATTTGAGAGAAATATGAGGTCTTTTAGAACCTTTTCAGAAGTCACAGAATATGATTATTCATTATCTGCAGTGTTCCTGTTGTACTGAAATACGATAATAACTAAGAGAAACATTATATACAAGATAATGTTTTTGAGCCTTAAATGCTCTACTGACCCCAAGTATCAGTGCCTAAAGTAAGCATTGAGCTCCCTGTTACATCCATACACAGCCGCAATTTGACTGAAAGATTGTTGAAAGCGACTTTAAACCTAAATAAAATAAAAATAAACATTGGAACTTTCTTTTTTCCTGTTAAACCTGTCTGATGGATTTAAGTTTAATGTTATACCTGCGCTTGCGCGGGTCCTTTTATAGTCGAAATTAAACTTGCGTAGAATTAAATAAGCTTGTTTATCCGAACAGTCCGATCTGGTTATATGTTATTTGTTAACAGACTGTTGGAGGACCACACACGATGATAGTGAGCAGTGTAAACTTCAGACTGCGCAGATGAACATGCTGATCTGTCGACGCTGGTCGCATATATATCAAAGGCTTTGGGATCTGATGAACCATCCCAGAGTCCTTAAAGAACTTGAGGTAGAAATTGGTCCTGTATTTGCTCATTTGTTCCAATAATCTCTTGATAAGGTAGAAATTCGCAAGGAATGGTCTTTGGCTAACATCTGTCCATTTGATAAGAAGGGCGACAGAGCTTTACCAAGTAACTATCGTCCAGTGTCCTTGATATGTGGTCCTTGCAAGATACTTGAACACATAGTATGTACAAATATTAAGGCTTATCTTGATGAACACAAGCTTCTGTCAGACAGGAAACATACTTTCAGGAAGAACCGTAGATGTGAAACTCAGTTGATCACAGTAATAAATGATTGAGCCAAAAGTTTGGATATGCAGGGGTTCAAGTAGATACATTCATATTGGACTTCGAGAAGGCCTTTGACACTCCTCCTCATGAACTTCTGAAATGCAAATTCCATGGATATGGCATAAGCGGAAAAACTTTAGTATGGATTAATTCATTTCTGTGCAATAGGCAACGGGTTGTAGTCAATGGAGCAAAATTTCAATGGGCAACTGTTTTGTCTGGTGTGCCGCAGGGCACTGTTCTCGGTCCACTGTTGTTTTCATTGTATATAAATGACATCATGGTTGGAATAGAATCTGAGATTCGTTTGTTCGCGGATGACTGTGTCTGCTATCGTCAGACTAATAGCACTGAAGACACAATGAAACGCCAAAATGATATTGATCAACTGGGAAATGGGCCAGGAAATTGGGTATGAGATTTCAGCCCGTGAAATGTCTCATTATGCAGTTTACTAGGAAGTGGATCAAAAAGATCAATGCAGTTTACTCCTCAGAAGGAACAGTCTTTGAAAATGTGGATAATGTTAAATATCTTGGCGTGGCAATTTCTAATGATTTGAAATGGAATACTCATGTAAGCAATGTTTGCATAAAAGCAAACAGAATTCTAGGTTTCTTAAGACGTAACCTATCGTCATCCCCCCCCCCCCTCGCCGCCCCCCCCCCCCCCCCCACAAGATGTTCTAGCACTCTTGCACAGTTAGGGTGGAAAAAAAAAGGTAAGAGAAAAGGTAAGGAAGTCTCTTCACAAGAGACGCGAAGGTAGTAAACTCATATTGCTATTAAAAGGTCTGAAAGGAAGAGCGAGTATACCTTGTGACGACCTTCAACCCTCAAATAGGCGCAGTAGGAATCAGCAGCCAATGACATTTCAAGTGCTATTACCCTTAGCAAAATGGAAGGCAGTAAAAATGCAGTTATGTTTTTTTCTGAGGAGTTAAAAGCAGTTTTCCAGCATTTTTTTTTTTTCTTTTTTTTTTTTTATTCAAACAGTTGTTGCTTAATTTGCATAAACAGTATTATTATAACTTAAAAAGCAGTTTTTCTAGCAGTTACAGTTTTTTTGCAGTGAAAATGCAGTGAAAGTGACTGCATTTTGGGCGAAATATTTAAATAAGCTAAGCAGTTTAACGACGTCATTGAAAAACTGCTAAAAACTGTTTTCCAAATATGGTAAACAGTTTTTGAAGTCATCAGAAAACTGCCAAAAACTGGATCTGAAACACTAAATACTGTTTTTATGGGGTTTTTTTTGCACAGTTTATTCACAATTAAATCTCAACGTTTCGGCTGATTAAAGCCTTTTTCAAAGGAGTTAAGTTCTTTCAATGCTACACCTTCTTCTTATCAATGTCAACCATTTTGAATACAGATGTTATGCACAACGTTGTCACGACGTCACATCTGATTACTCTCGCCAAGACGTTGTATTACCATTTGGCGCCAAAACTGGAGTAAAAGTGTAAAGACTTTTTCAACAATCAGACCACTAATGTGATGCAGTTCACAATGAAATAAACCAGTCCTTAGTAAATAGGAAAAAAATATATATAAATGAATAAAATAAAACAAAACGAAACAAAAAGTAAAAAGTAAAGAACCATAGCTGTGAAATTAAAATAATAAAAGCTGCCTGCACATCACCTTAAAAATTCAGTGAACTAATACACAATGTACTACTTATACCATAGCCTGTTATAACATGGTTCATCTATTTTTCAGAGATACACCCCCACCCCAACTCCTAGGCCCAACTTTATCCCACCCCCAGAAGAAAAAAAAGAAAAGAAAAAAAACGAAAAAAATACAAAAAAAAAAAAACTAACGATATTTTTTGTGAACTGCATCACATTAATGGTCTGATTGTTTGTGAACTGCATCACATTAGTGGTCTGATTGTTTGTGAACTGCATCATATTAGTGGTCTGATTGTTGAAAAAGTCTTAACACTTTTACTCCAGTTTTGGCGCCAAATGGTAGTGCAACGTCTTGGCGAGAGTAATCAGATGTTGTGACGTCGTGACAACGTTGTGCATAACATCTGATTCAAAATGGTTGACAGTATTAAGAAGATGGTGTAGCATTGAAAGAACTTAACTCTCTTGAAAAAGGCTTTAATCAGCCGAAACGTTGAGATTCAATTGTAAATAAACTGTGCAAAAATATATGTGTAAAACTATTGTGCGCTTATGAGATGTTTTTATGTTATTTTATTTTATATTCAATGGGATCTTAAACACTTAACACTGTTTTTACTTTATTTTATTTTTTTTATTTTACTTAGTTTTATTTTTGGACTGTGATAAAAGTGTTTTTGAAATTTGGCAGATGTAAACTTTGTCATATGCTTTCTTAGTTCCACAATAATTTACACACCAAATACTATATGTATTTATATACAACAAGGCAGTCTGAAGGATATCTATATGTTGAATTTTGAGGCCGCAGACTGACAATGGAGCGGCCTCAAAATTCAAGGCTCAAATTGGTGGCCTTTAATTGTGACCTTGACGAGTCTGTATTGTTGAGTTATGAGTTCTGCACATCATCTCACTAAGGCGAACACTTGACCCAAATATAATAAATATCTTTCAGAGGGTTCAGGAGATATGGAGTGAACATGAAATTCAAAGCTCAAACTCGTGACCTTTAACTGTGACTTTGACCTTGAACCGGCCTGCTTAAGTTATAGGTTCTGCATATCACTTCACTAAGGCAAACATTTGACTTAAGTTTCATGAAAATCTTTCAAAGGGTTCAGGAGATATGGAGCGAACAAGAAAGAGACGGACGACCTTCAGTTGTGACCTTGACGATGAGTCTGCATTGATGAGCTATAGGTTCTACACATCATCTCACTAAGGTGAACAGTTGACACAAATTAAACAAGGACGTCTGATTGGCAATGGAGCGGCCTCAGAATTCAAGGCTCAAACCAGTGACCTTCAATTGTGACCTTGACCTTGAGTCAGCATAGCTGAGTTATGGGTTCTGCACATCGTCTCACTGAGGCATACATTTGACCAACGTTTAAAAAATCCTTTCAGGGGTTAAGGAGATATGGAGCCGACACCAAATTCAACGCTCAAACTCGTGACCTACAACTGTGACCTTGACCTTAAGTCCATAGGGCTGAGTTATGGGTTTTGCACATTGCCCCACTGAGTCGATTATTTGACCAAAGTTTAGAGAAAATCCTCCCAGGGGTAAAGGAGATACAGAGCGGACACACAATTTAAGGCTCAAACCTGTGACCTTGAGCTGTGACCTTGTGAGTCTGCACGGTTGAGCTATGGGTTCTGCACATCATTTCACTAAGGCAAACATTTGACCAAAATTTAAAAAAAAATCCTTCCAGGGGTAAAGGAGATATCGAGTGGACACGATATTCAGGGCTCAAACTCGCGACCTTGAATTGTGACCTTGTCCTTGAGTCCCCATGGTTCTGCACATCATTCCACAGGTGAACATTTGACCAAAGTTTAGAGAAAATCCTCCCGGGAGTAAAGGAGATCCAGAGCGGACACGAAATTCAAGGCTCAAACCCATGACCTTGAACTGTGACCTGGACCTTGAGTAAGCATGGTTGAGTCATTGATTCTGCACATCGTCTCACTAAGGTGAACATTTGACCAAAGTTTAAAGAAAACCCTTCCACTGGTATAGGAGATACAGAGCGGACACGAAATTCAAGGCTCAAACCTGTGACCTTGAACTGTGACCTTGACCTTGTGTCGGCATGGTTGTGTTATGAGTTCCGCACATCGTCTCACTGCGGTAAATTATGACCAAGGTTTAAAGAAAATCCTTCCCGTGGTATAGGAGATATGGAGCGGACACGAAATTCAAGGTTCAAACCCATGACCTTGACCTGTGACCTTGACCTTGAGTTGGCATGGTTGACATGGGTTCTGCACATTGACTCACTGAGGCAAACATTTAAACTTCATTACTGCTTATGAAGAGTCTCAGTTAAACCGAGACTCCCATTTTCTAATCTCTAGTGTGTTCTTTGTTTCCAAAGGCAATCTTTTTGACGTTTTTTTTTGACAGAAGTTTAATGAAAATCTTTCAAAGTGTTCAGGAGATATGGAGCGGACAAGAAAGTGTTATGGAAGGACAGACGAACGGCCATTTCAATAATCCCCAATGCGCTTTGTGGCGGGAGATTAAAAATCAGTACTTCAAATAAAGTGATTAAAAAATGGAAAGCAAACATGCCAAAATAAAACAAGAGCTGTCTTCAGACAGCACAGCTTGCCTAGAAAGCTATCTTTGTCTGTGATCTCGTGCATAAGTTAACTGGTGGGTTTGGCAGTGTGTGGGCAGGGGTATTACCGAATAAAACATTGCACTATGCCAATCAGCATACTATCATCATAGCTAATATGAACTAAATCCATCATATGGTTTTGACATTTGAGCATTTAAAATGCTTTAATATAAAACTTTAACATAAAATTTGTCAGTTACCTTGAACTTTAGGTCATAGACATATACATGGGGGTATAGCTGAATAAAACTCTAGACCTATGTCTACCATCATACTAAATATGAACCAAATCAATCGTATGGTTTGGAAAATATGAGCTCTAGAAAAACTTTGATATGCAATTTCAAATGCTGCGATCTTGCCTTAAGCTCGTAGCTGGCTTAGCAGGGTATTGCTCAATAAAACTTTAGAGCTGTATCTGTCACCATGTCAAATATGAACCAAATCCATCATTTGGTTTGGAAAATATGAGCTCTTAAAACTTAAGCATAAAACTTTCACGTAAAATGTCAAAGTCTGTGATCTTGACTTTAAGGTCATGAGTGTGGATGGGGTATTGTTGAAAGGAAATTTGAACCTTTATCTGTCATCATACAAAATATATATAAACCAAATCCATTATAGTTTGGAAAATATTAGCTCCTATAAAACTTAAATGTAAATGTGGCTGCGGGCTCCAAAGCAGATGCTGACGTCCAAATTCCAAAGTGCAAATTTGCTCAAGAAGAAATAAAAGGCTCACCTAATTTTCCATGAGAATTCCACATATAAAATTTTCAAATACTAGGCCCAAACAGTCATTCTTGAGCGTCATAACTGTATATTGATAGACAATGGCAATAACACTGCAATTAATGAATGCATAATTATCTTATCTTTCCAAAATATTATAGTATACCAAAAATCAGCTTCCTTGGCAAAGTTGATTAAATGGTCTTATTTATTTATTTATTTTTTTATGTCTAAGTTGTGATACATACCAAACAGTGTCATGCCAATGAATGAATGAAAACAAAGCAACAACAATTAAAGCAATGTACCACATCAAATTCCTCCAAGTTGGGGTCTTAAATCTATTCTGGAAAGATGAACAAAAACATACTGAAAATGTAACCTAATGTTTTCCTTCCCAAACATGGGTGAGGAATGGACGAAAAAAGCCTGCTGATTAAAAAAATAGCAAGACACAATGAAAAGAAAAATCAAATCTCAATCCCAATTGACAAGTGTATACACTCACCATGATTTTGCTGCTTTTAGGATGCAATAAAATGAATTTGTCAAATAATATCAGATTCAAGTGAGACAAAAGCACAAGGCAAGCTTTCATTTCCCATCACAATTTGAAAAGAGGAAGTGATGTTAATCACAGGAAGTATGTAATGAGCATGACCAGTATTATACAATTTTAAGGTATTTTTTCAGTGGTGGTCAGTAAAACTGCCCTCAGAAAATAACTGTATAAAAACTGCTGTTTCATTACTATTTGGAATGCACTTTTATAAAACTGCTATAAACTGTTCATTTAATTCTATCAAATAGCAGTTTTATGCAGTTTGTGCTAAAACTATTTTCTTACTGACCACAGAAAAAACTGCTCTGGAGAAATATCAATCAGAAAAATTGTTGTAAACTGCATTTTAACTGCTTTTTAGGACAAAAATTGCATTTTCACTGCAGAAATACTGCAGTTTTTAGCAGTTCGTTTTGCTAATGGATGCTAGAACTGACATTTATAAGTACAGTTTCTTCCCAGACACCATTAGGGATTG
Source organism: Anodontia alba (assembly GCA_964016985.1). Taxonomy (NCBI): domain Eukaryota; kingdom Metazoa; phylum Mollusca; class Bivalvia; order Lucinida; family Lucinidae; genus Anodontia; species Anodontia alba. The sequence goes on along the minus strand of OZ024830.1, from coordinate 10,908,972 downwards.
AAATGCACTCCCTGAATCTGTAATCTCCCCTGCTGAAAATTCTGAGCACCTGTCGTCAGATTCACAGCATTTGTGAGATCTAGAGACTAGTCTTCGCAATCGTTGGCCCTGGTGAACGAATGCCTATTGATGTATTACCAGTAAAGTATTCTGATTCTGATGGTTCTGACCATCAGGTTAATTTTAATTTAGGAGGTTTCATATATTTAGGAATAGTAACAAGAAAGCCTAAAACATCTTACAGCGTGGTGCGACTCAAATAATAATTTCTTTCGCATGCAAAATCTTGACAGGGGTATTTCAGTTCAGTTTTCAGATTTTTAATGCTGCCAGGCAACTGAGTCACATAGAGGAAGCGCCTGACAGGGGTATTTTCGGAATGAATATTTTATAACAGAGGTGTAGATCGTCGAAGCGATAATATCAAATCAATTTTATTGGTATAAAATCCAAACAAGAACAGGATTGTCACTCACCAATAAATATGAAAGGGTTGTTTTGGTACGTTGTGTTTATTTCATGCAGGCCAGATGGAGAGAGAACTAACGTACTCCTTAAAACAAGCTTGAGAAACTCAACCATATTTTTATAACTAAACAAAACGTTTTAAAAACACGTCACGATGATTTGTTTGTGTTGAGGTTTTACGGCCCAGTCAACGCAATGGGGTCATGTCGAGCGCGGTCAGTTTACCTAACAACACGTTTACTGGGCAAGCTTAGTCCTCTAAGCGGTTAACCAGTATTGTGCACATTCTTTCGCCAGAAAACGTCACGAGTATACAAATCCATGAGTACCAACAACATTGTTCTAGTCATGTAGATACTTATTAGAACGCTTAAAACATATCTTGAATACTTATTAGAAGTACCTTGACGAGGTGAGTACTCACAATACTCTTGTTCGTCTGTCATAACTGACAATAACCAATCTTAATCAGCTGTGTGATGTGTTATTATTTGTGTGTTCTAAGATGGCTGATGAGACCAATCTTAACTCTAAACTGCCTGTTGCAGATAGAACAAGAGAGGTCTGAGGAAGAAAGCTCTGTTGGTGATGCCTTAGCTCTGGTTTTCTGCTGTGCACGTTTCTGCTCGGCTTCGCTGATTCTTTTTGCTTCGTATTCACCAGCTCCCCTTTTTATGAGGCCTCGCCACTTTGTACGATCTTGTGCAATCTGTTCCCATGACTCAGTTGGTATGTTGAAGTCTTTTAAGGGAGGGTTTGAGGGTGTCCTTGAATCGCTTCTTCTGACCACCATGGGGACGTTTTCCTACTTGAAGTTCTCCATAGAGGATTTTCTTTGGCAAACGTTCATCAGGCATTCTGGTAACATGGCCTGTCCATCTTAACTGTGCCAATTTCAGAAGAGTATGTATACTCCGCATCCCTGCCCTTTTCAGGACTTCTGTGTCTGGAATCCTGTCTTGCCACTTGATCTTTAGAAGTTTTCTAAGACAGCTTGTATGGAAGTGGTTCAGTCTTTTGGCATGCCGTTGGTAAACTGTCCAAGTTTCGCATGCGTATAATAGTGTTGGCAGCACTACCGATCTATATACTTTCAGCTTTGTGTCAAGTCTGAGTCCACTTCGGTCCCAAATACTTCCACGGAGCCGGCCAAATGCTTCACTAGCTTTGGCAATTCTAGCATTGACTTCATCATCAATGTGCACAACTCTAGACAATGTGCTTCCAAGGTAGGTGAACTTGTCTACCACTTGCAGTCGTTGACCTTTCACAGTGATGGTAGGGTCCTTGTAAGGCTTTCCAGGCGCTGGCTATACTACCTCAGTCTTTTTTATGCTGATTGTGAGATCATAGCTTTCACATGAATCAGATACTTGATCCACACCTTTTTGCATTTTCTCTTCTGTTGGAGGACCCTTTGCCATGTCATCAGCAAAGAGGAACTCGTCTAGCACCTCTGTCTGCACCTTAGATTTAGCTTGCAACCTTCTTAGGTTGAAAAGGTTCCCATCAAAGCGATACCTAATAGGTATACCATTGTCACCATCCTGGAAAGCATCTGTAAGCATGGCAGAAAACATCATGCTGTAACCCTCAACATCACGAAAACACGCCTATATACTTTTGACCCCCTTTAACCCCACTTTTATATAGTAAAACTGGGGTTTACAGGGGTATACATTATTTTTCTTATTTCTGCTCAAAACATAGCTTGTGGGTACTCGTTAAAACCGCCTCACTGAGGCGGTTCTAACGAGTACCCACAATCTGTGAGGCGGTTCTAACGAGTACCCACAATCTATGTTTTGAGCAGAAATATGAAAAATATCAGAAGTTTTATCAGAAAATTTTCTTTTTTTTTTTTTTCTTTTTTTTTTGGAAGTAAAATTTTCAATGCAGTCTTTGGATACAAATAGTGGATGTTAGTAGATTCAAATTATCCAATAAGCAAACAATTTGTATTTTTGGCTATTTTCTAGTTTAAGTGTGATTGTCCCCCTTTTTTCAACTTTAATATCTTCGTATGTGTTGTATTTATCGTAAGTGGTTCTTAATGTATTATCTGTGGTTGTACTGCCTCCGCCAAATACATGGCTTTGTTGCCCATAACGTACTACTTTTAATAGCGCAGCTTCAGGAGTCTTGCGACTCCCTTGGGTGGCATAATGTTGAAAGATATTCAATACTATAGCTTCACAACCGGTAGTTATTTGTAACTATAGTCATTGGGCTATATGTCTTAGTTGGTTTTATTATTCTTTTATAATATTCGTTATTTATTCTTTTTCCAGTGTTAGTTTCATCATCATCAGCAGCAGATTTGTAACGCTACCAGGCAACAGAGCAGCTCCAATGCAGTTTATATCTGTTTTTAGAATAGGGGAGGTAATTCTAAAAGTCGTTGTTCTCTCCCTTGTATTTTCTGTTGTCGTATTTTTGAGTTACATTTTTTATTTGGTTGAGTAGTCAAAATTCACAGAACTCCCACAATTATGATTGAATGAAATATTATGAAAGATAATTTTCCAGTCATGCTGTACGGATAGTCCACACTCGCAGTAGATCTACACAACCAGAAATCTCCACTGCTATATATCATTTTGAAATAATAGGAGGTAATTCTATGATTTGATGTTATCTCCCTTATGTTTTCTGTTCCCTTACATATAAGTTACATTATTTAATTAGTTGAATGGAGTCGAACCCACAATATGCCACCTAATTTTATGTTTATTAGACAGCGCGGATGCAGACCAGACGCCGCAAAAGCGTAATCCGGTCAGGAGCCCCACCGCCCGCTGAGGATAAAACATTTCCAGTGCAAAGGTCCCTTCCACTTTACATCGAAAAGAGGGTATGGTCAGTGTGTCACCCTTTTCATCTCTGTTTTAATAAATTGTTTTCTTGACCGTTTTCTTTTAAATTCCCCAGAATTAAGACAAGCTTTAAAGTAAAACTCATGAGAAATATATACTTGCTTCCATCCGTCCATCTTTTTATTTTCAAATAGGGTTTCTACATACTGTACTAGAACCCGTATGTGGGCTAGGAGGATGTAGTTTCCATATTGGCCCCTGGATACAGACTGGGATGGAGTAAGCCAAAGGGATAGCGGCACTGACGGACAGAGAGCAAATAGTGTGTTACACAGGACCTGGTCCGTTTTTGAGAGAAAGTTATACAGGTTTGTAAGCCAGAAGGAAACACCCTTAGAGCAAGGGTATCTGTGCCATAAAAGTTAAAAGGCTTCATTATTTTGTCCCGTTACATAATTAGGGCTTGCCCCGTTACACAGTATTAACATACCTTCTGCGTAATGTTTTGCAAAATAGAAAGGAAGGCAATGGTCAGGAATCGATACAATTATCCCACACCTCCCATCAGAGACATCAAAGCTTAAATCGATTTTACGTGGCCACAATCCTCGCCCTTACTTCTGCCGCGGTTTAGACACATAATTCGTTCAGTCCGCATGAAGGCTTCCTGACTCATCAGTGCTACATCTCCAAGAACACAAAATATCAACAAATTACAGAGATGGAACAACGATGAGGACTCGACAGCACGAAACAACTGAAATGCTAGAACAAAAGAAAACCAACAGTAAGACCCCAGTGGGCCCAACCAAAGATAGAGCATCAAGTACCAACCAACATTACCCAAAATTAAATTTCAAGTAAGCCTTTACGCTGGAACCATCATAGAATCTTGCAAACCTTCCATTATAGTAACTCTTCTGTCCACATCTTCATTATGTTCCCATAAGCATGTCTTTTGCTTCAGTTCATTTCTGCATAACATTCCCAGTTTCCACTAGTAATTCACCAGATATGGCATATTTTGTCATATATTTTCTTGTTGTCCCCCGCCTTTTCGAAGAAAAGTGGAGGGACACTGTTTTTGGTTTTCCGTGGTGCGTGGCGCGTGGTGCGTGGTTCCGAGTTTTTAGTAGGTACTTTGTCCCCTTAACTCCTCCCACAGTTTTTGTCCGAACCTTTTGAAACTTTACAGGTGTTTTAAGGATGGTCTGAAAATGTGCATGTGGTTTTTTCAGAATCCTGAAATAATTTTTTATTACTTTTTCCGCATTTTTAACTTAGACATTTTTTGAGTTCTAATATTACAGAAGTCTATAGGGAGTAGGTACCTTTTCCCCTTAACTCCTCCCACAGTTTTTGGCCGATCCTTTTGAAACTTTACGTGGGCTTTTAGGATGGCCTGAAGATATGCATGTGGTTTTTTCAGAATCCTAAAATAATTTTTTATTACTTTTTCCGCATTTTTAACTTAGACATTTTTTGAGTTCTAATACTACAGAAGTGTATAGGGAGCAGGTACCTTGTCCCCTTAACTCCCCCCCACAGTTTTTGACCGATTCTTTTGAAACTTTACAGGTGTTTTAACGATGGTCTGAAGCTGTACATGTGGTTTTTTCAGAATCCTGAAATTAATTTTTATTACTTTTTAGACATTTTGAACATAGACATTTTTTGAGTTCTAATATTATAGAAGCGTATAGGGAGTAGGTACCTTGTCCCCTTAACTCCTCCCACAGTTTTTGGCTGATCCTTTCGAAACTTTACATGGGCTTTCAGGATGCCTGAAGATATGCATGTGTTTTATTCAGAATCCTGAAATAATTTTTTATCACTTTTTCCGCATTTTTAACTTAGACATTTTTTGAGTTCTAATACTACAGAAGTATATAGGGAGCAGGTACCTTGTCCCCTTAACTCCTCCCACAGTTTTTGGCTGATCCTTTTGAAACTTTACAGGTGCTTTAAGGATGGTCTGAAAATATGCATGTAGTTTTTTCAGAATCGTGAAATTATTTTTTTCTTACTTTTTACACGTTTTGAACTTAGACATTTTTTGAGTTCTAATATTACAGAAGTCTATAGGGAGTAGGTACCTTGTCCCCTTAACTCCTCCCACAGTTTTTGACCGATCTTTTTTTAAACTTTACGTGGGCTTTTAGGATGGCCTGAAAATATGCAGGTGGATTTTTCAGAATCCTGAAATATTTTTTTATTACTTTTTCCGCATTTTTAACTTAGACATTTTTTGAGTTCTAATATTACAGAAGTGTATAGAGTGCAGGTACCTTGTCCCCTTAACTCCTCCCACAGTTTTTGTCCGATCCTTTTGAAACTTTACAAGGGCTTTTAGGATGGCCTGAAAATATGCATGTGGATTTTTTTTAGAATCCTGAAGTAATTTTTACCACTTTTTCTGCATTTTTAACTTAGACATTTTTTTTAGTTCTAATACTACAGAAGTGTATAGGGAGCAGGTACCTTGTCCCCTTAACTCCCCCGCCCCCCCCCCCCCCCCCCCACAGTTTTTGGCCGATTCTTTTGAAACTTTACAGGTGTTTTAAGGATGGTCTGAAGCTGTGCATGTGGTTTTTTCAGAATCCTGAAATTAATTTTTATTACTTTTTAGACATTTTGAACATAGACAATTTTTGAGTTCTAATATTACAGAAGCGTATAGGGAGTAGGTACCTTGTCCCCTTAACTCCTCCCACAGTTTTTGGCTGATCCTTTTGAAACTTTACATGGGCTTTCAGGATGCCTGAAGATATGCATGTGTTTTATTCAGAATCCTGAAATAATTTTTCATCACTTTTTCCACATTTTTAACTTAGACATTTTTTGAGTTCTAATACTACAGAAGTATATAGGGAGCAGGTACCTTGTCCCCTTAACTCCTCCCACAGTTTTTGGCTGATCCTTTTGAAACTTTACAGGTGCTTTAAGGATGGTCTGAAGATATGCATGTAGTTTTTTCAGAATCGTGAAATTATTTTTTATTACTTTTTACACGTTTTGAACTTAGACATTTTTTGAGTTCTAATATTACAGAAGTCTATAGGGAGTAGGTACCTTGTCCCCTTAACTCCTCCCACAGTTTTTGACCGATCCTTTTTAAACTTTACGTGGGCTTTAAGGATGGCCTGAAAATATGCAGGTGGATTTTTCGGAATCCTGAAATATTTTTTTATTACTTTTTCCGCATTTTTAACTTAGACATTTTTTGAGTTCTAATATTACAGAAGTGTATAGAGTGCAGGTACCTTGTCCCCTTAACTCCTCCCACAGTTTTTGTCCGATCCTTTTGAAACTTTACAAGGGCTTTTAGGATGGCCTGAAAATATGCATGTGGATTTTTTTTAGAATCCTGAAGTAATTTTTACCACTTTTTCTGCATTTTTAACTCAGACATGTTTTGAGTTCTAATACTACAGAAGCGTATAGGGAGTAGGTACCTTGACCCCGTAACTCCTACCACAGTTTTAAGCCGATCCGTTGAAACTTTACAGGTGCTTTAAGGATGGTCTGAAGATATGCATGTGTTTTTTTTTTCAGAATCTTGAAATTATTTTTTATCACTCGTTTCCTGCTTCAATACTTAGGTAATTGATACAGGACCAATGGTCCTCTGGTTAACTTTACCATTTTTAACACCTCAAATAAAAATAAGGCGGGGGACATAAATTCCCCATGGAATTTGCTTGTTTATTAACTTTTTCCGCTTTTTCGACTTGGGTTTTTTGCTAGATTCGATTAGTATTAGAATAGATATCTTGAGGGCACAACTCCTCCTTGATTTTTCTACTGATCATTTGGAAACTATGCATATTTGTTCCACATGGTATGAGGATGTGTATGTGGTTTTGGGGTTAATCTGCCATTACCTGTTTTCAATTTTTTACTCTTTTTCAACTGTTTTAGTTGTGACACGATGACAAGAGTTCGTGGGCACAACATCTCTGACAGTTTTATACCAAACTCTGATGGTGGTTTTTTCATGGTCTGAGGATGTGCATATGCTTCTGGGGTTATCCTCCCATCATTTTTTGTCAATTCGACTTTGTTTTTCAGGTCCGATTACTACTTAAATCATGCCATGTGGGCGTAACTCATTCTACACTTTTCCACCCATCATTTTTAAACTATGCGTACTTGTTTTGTATGGTCTGAAGATGTGTGTGTGTGGTTTTGGGGTTATCCTCCCGGTATTTTTATTAACTTTTTTTCCGCTTTTTTGGCATAGTTTTTACTTAGTTTTTCCAGGTCCAATTAGTAATGGAATAGATATCTTGTAAGCGTAACTCCTCATATTCTACCGATCATTTTGAAACTGTGCATATTTGTTCTGCATTGTCTGAAGATGTGCGTGTTGGTTTTTGGTTTCCTATTATAGGGACTTAAAACTCACAACCCTTTACTAACAAAGCCATGACGGTGGGAGACGACTGCCCGCAACAGGCTTTTATGTTTATTATTTTCCATGATATAACAAAGAACATTTTGTATTAATAGGAGCAGAGTATACTTTGTAGTGGACAAAAATTTAAATGATACATCTGGCTGACAGCATAAATTGTTTCACTAATCTCGTCATCCGTGTCATCACTGTTATTTACCTCAATGATAAGTGGTGGAACAGCAGAATCTCTCAGTCCGACCTCCTCCCAGTAGAAGACTTCCTTCTCTCGCAGATTTCACTGCGTCTTTCCACTCTCGACAGTACTGCTTGAAAGGCCTCAGGTACAAGTTTGTCGTTATCTGCAAGCTTATATGTAGTGTTGCGGACAGCTGTGTAGTCTGTGACCTGGGTCCATATTTCTTCGATGGCAGCGTTTGACTGGCATCCCGACTACAACGTGACTTGCCGTCTCGGCCAACTGGTCAGTAATATATTGTATTAGTGGCTTATATCTCTGCCACCTCATATAGTTCTGTTTTCAGCATTCTTGTAGTATATTTTATATGATGCTGGTCCAATCAGGTTCTTATGCGTTCTTTCCTCCAAGTAGGCGTTGGAGATTCTGCGTCTTATACCTCGTATTATGACAGGAAAGATTGTCTATCACAGTACAACTAGGTTTAATCAGAGTTTGGATAAGGTTTTCCTTAAACCACCCCATGAATACATGGGTGTTAATGACCTGAAAACCAAACCACAACCCAGGAGAAAGCCCCGCTCCGCTGATCCGGCATGCAAAATAATTAACCTCTACCCGAGGGCATAATTCACGACGAGGCCAGTCGGCAGAATACAACTGGATTGATAGGCAGTGGTGGGCATAAACCCACATTTCATCGAAATAGATTGTCCTCTCAACATCTCGTCTTCTTTGTAACAGTAATTTTTCTCAAGAAGCAGCTTCGCTCAGCAAAGTTGTCATGTCGTTCGGTCAGTTTGTTTTTTGTTTGTTTGACATCAGCGGTTTACGTTTTATATGCTAAGCTTGTTGATATAATAATTTTCCCTGTAGAGACTCTTTAATTTACAATTACTACCTTTTTCCGCAAACATCCAATTTGCCCTTTGTCTAACAACCTCTTCATAAAATGAGTCAAGTTTGTTTCGCCAACCTCTGTTTTGCTTTTTTTTTTTTTTTTTTTTTTTTTTTTTTTTGCTGTTCATTGTGTTTGGAAGAGGTCTCGGTATTACGGCGCAAACTAATCTGACGGTGTCATAACTGACTTTTTGGGCATTTGAGTGTATCGTGCAATTTATACTAACAGACGAACGTCCATAGCAAAGTCAGTATGTTTCTAATTTTTAGCGCCCTGATTTCTACTCTTTATCAAAACATAAATAAAAATTAAAGGACAAACTGTCAGGTAAATTTCACTACCGTAATTGTCTGACTTAGACAATTCCACTCTTATCTTACTACCAAACCACCAGATATCCTTTTTTATTTCAAGAGAGTTGTTTAAAGTCAAAGAGATACACTCTATATTTTTAAACCATTAACAGTGACCTGATATACAAAGGGCAACACATAAGGGTATCTTCTACGCATAGATATGTCGTCTAATGGGGTTACAATTTCTGTAAAGTTTGATGAAAATATCACCGTTTTCAAGTTACCAAGCCGACATATGACTACTTACACAATATTCGCCAAACGTAGGTAGGCAACGGTTATGGTTCTTATTTTTTGCACGTCATCTCATGGTGCTTATCATTTCTGTAAAATTTCGTGAAAATATCTCACACAGTTTTCAAGATACAGATCGGACATGGGTATATGACCGAAGTCACCATTTACCATGTTGCTATTTACCATAATTATGGTTATTGTGATCTGCATGTTGCCTCATGGTGATAAACATTTCTGTGAAGTTCCGTGAAAATATCTCAAACGGACTTCAACTGACGAGGCAGATACGATTTTTAACAGACAGACTGACGGGCGGACAGACAAACGTCCATGGCAAAATCAATATATCTCCCGAGCCTGATGGAGGGAGACATAAAAAAAACAAAATACATCTGAAAATGATATTGAATAGAAATATACAAACCCATTTCCTCATCATATTTTTGGTCGTTCCGGTATTTCGTGATCTTGCCGATATTTCTGGTCGTTTTGGTAAATCTAAGTACCCCTTATGACATAGGAGGGTCCTGCAAAAAGTTTTGTCACTGGGTTTGGATTACTTCAGTGCTACGTTTTATCAAACGTATTTTTTTTATAAACCATAAAAGTATTCCCCCTTTATTGAAACACATTTTTGTAACCTTTTTACCCAGTCGCGAAAAGCAGATAAATAGTCTTCTTTTGATATCTGTTGGAGACACTGATGAATAGCGCTGCAAAGAGAAAGTCTAGACGTATACTTATTTCCAGAAAGCATTTTCTTAAGCCTTGGAAATAAAAAAGAATGCACAGGGACTCAGTTCAGGTGAATAAGGTGGATGGTTTAAAACTTTCACCTTTTCAGAAGCCAAAAAAGACTTAATAACTTCACACTTATGAGAGGAGGCGTTGTCATATAAAAGGTGGACTCCTATCCATCCTTTGCTTGGTCCTTGGTCCATGTTCCAATGTAACAAGTAAATTGGTAAGTGGATATGACTGCATCAATTTCAATTTAAAATAACTCGGTCAGTTGGAAAGCAATTTTGACGAAGTAAATGGTTATCGTTAGCAATTCAACCCACCATTCAAGTGCAGTAAAACATTTTAAAATATACCTGGGATAAGAAAAAAAAAGGTAATGGAAAGGTCCAGGCATTGTCACAATCACAAACCGCAGCCATTCCCAGACACGAAGAGGAAACCTACAAATCCAAACAAGCACAAATCGAACAAACGTACGAAAAGCACTAAGATTAGCTCTCTCTTCCCCAAGCGAGGTAATCGCAATACTAAAAGGACTGAAAAACACAAGAACAATATGACACAAGTAAGACATACAACAAATCGCCTCGTAGAATAAACTACAAAGCAACAAAGAGTAAGACTAACACCGGGACCACCGCCTTAGAACGGTCAGTAGAGTAAACCACGGGGGGGTTTAAAGCACTTTTACAGCTAGCTAACTTCACCCTGGCTCCCGATGCTACTCTTAATAAAGAAATACATAAAAATTCGGTTCGCATAAAGGCCCCCAACTCAGTCAATGCATCAAAGCGAAAACATAAAAATCAAACTAATCACTATAATAAACAAAGACGAATACTCATGGCTAATTCTACTATATGCCAGAGTAAATGAAAACCAATAGTTGAACCACGGCGGGCCAAGCCAAAGACATATCGTCAAGCCCTACTACTAGTTAAAGTTTTACGGAGAGGCCGTCATTGAGTCTGAGACCCGAACCGCCGTCGTGCAATTAAAAAGTGAAGCATAGCCATCAACAATGATTGGGTTGACAACTAGGCATGCAGTCTGCCGCATAATATCCAGGCTATAGCCAATTCTTTTATAACGGTTAATTAGTTTTCTGAATTGCTCCGAAAAGTTATTAAAGAGTGAAGCATACCCATCAACAATGATTGGATTGACAACTAGGGATGCAGTCTACCGCATAATATCCAGGCTATAGCCAATTCTTCATAACGGTTAATTAGTGTTCTGAATTGCTCCGAAAAGTTATTTTTTCTAAACCTGTACACTAAGTTGCCGTAAATTCTGGTTCCGATATACCTTGTTGCAGAAGTGTTTTCAGACTGACGCTATATTTTTCTACCAAGGCACTGTGTCTGCGATAAAATTTCGAAAACGCCTTACGAAGTTTAAAATAACGATAGCCCTGCCTAAGAAGTTTGGCAGTAAGGGCTTCATTACGACAGTTAAGATTTGAAGAAGCTCTGGCGATTCTAATAAGTTGAGATATGTATACCCCATAGGAGGTACGCCTGGGGACATCTCCATCCAGAAAAGGGTAATTGACTATATCAAAATCGTCCAGTTTATCATAAATGTTGGTGGAAACTGTACCATTAGGTATAGATAGATTCAAATCCAAAAACGGTGTCTCGGTATCCGAAGAATTTGCTCTATTTAATTGGAGTTCTGTAGGGTATATGCGGTCCAATTTAATTGGAGTTCTGTAGGGTATATCTGGTCAAAGAAATATTGTCAATATTTTATAAATCATCAAGGTATCTTGAAGTGGAATTAAAAGCCTCAATAATGTCAGCCTGATTTTCCTGTGAGAAAGACTTCATGAAATCTCTCACATAACAGAAAAGAAACAAATCTGCAACAAAAGGAGCACAATAAGTTCTCATCGGAATACCAGTAGTTTACCTATACAGTTTAGTTCCAAATCTAATAAAAATATTATCTAAAAGATAAACAAGGGCATCACAGACTTTTTGACACGGCCATAAATTATGATTATTGTATATATCAGAAGTGTAAAAAGCACATTCTTCGTCGCAAGCCAAATATTGGGTATTCTCCTGAATAGTTCGGTTAATTAAATCAATAAGTTTATCTCTTATAAGATGATGAGGTAACGTAGTATACAGTGTATAAAAGTCAAATGTAAACAATTTAGAAGCCTGAAAGTTTTTAGATTTAAATTTATTGAGAACTTAATTGGAATTTTTAATTGACCAAAAATAGTTAACTCCGTCATTTTCGTAAACGGTATCATAGTATCTAATTCAATGTTTTTTAACAGCAGTAAGGCATGGCATTAGCAGTTTGGACAAAACAGTAGTCGTACATGAACTAGAATTAGCAATGAAACGTGCTTTATAAGGTCGTTTATGAAGTTTCGGTAACCAATATAACAGGAAGTCAAAAACGTGTATGTTTTATGCGGCAATTAATATAAAGCATGGACAATTCATATAGACAAATTAGACAAACTAGACACACTGAAATATCTAGATTTCGGTTTATTTACAAATACACCAGTTTTTATATACCAAAAGATAATGACACCTGATATTTTATATACTGTCTTACAGTATTTAGCAACATGCTTTGTGATAACCTTACAAAGCGCAGCAACACAAGAACCATATTGTAAAGTTGCCAGTAGTGAAAAACACTGGTCATGTGTAAATCGATTTTACTAAGCCAGACCGTTACCTTGAATATAAATGTTGTATAAAGACATAAACATGTTTAGCTTTATAGAAGGTAAATGAAACTCTAACAGACAGCACGCGCACAGAAAGGAACGGCAAAGTCTGCAGCAGTGGAAGGTGACCCCAATGCTAGTATCAGAGCAAGAAAACAGAATATATGGAAACAAATTAAATACGTTAACTCAGGGAACTGATACAATTATGTCACATCAAGCCAAAACACAAAATGGAAAGACAGACAATTACAATTAAGAAGCCAAAAAATAAACAGATGGCAAGCAGAGTTTGGAAGTGTCAACGCTGTTACCCAAACATAACGGAATATATTTTCACTTATTGTCTAAAGAAAAACATTAGAAAGTGAAATACTACATAATAATTAATAGAATGTACCACAATAAAAGCACCGCCTTGGAATTGTCAGTAATGTATTACTGGGCGTTAGGGCGGGTGGAGGAGCTTAAGCTAGCTTTATCGGATCCCAAATCTCTCCATCAGCCTTCTATAGTGGTAAAAACATATAAATGTTTGGCCTTCTCACTCATCCATGAATTATTACGGGCAGCAAATTAATCACAAATAAAGCCTACAATGAAGCAAAGATGAGCCAACAGAAACAACGTGTTGACGCACTCGGAGATCTCTGGGTTGTCAAACAACACCACTGAAATAGTAAAGCAAAAACAAAACAAAACGAAACAAAACAAAAAAACACCAGTTTAACCCCAATGGGCCGAGTAATAGGTACACAAATTTCTAGCCCAGATTATCTCATGAATAGTATTTTAAGAAGGCCATCATAGTGTCTGAATCCCGACCCACCGGCGTGCAAGGAGGTCAGCGAAGTGGTCAACCAATTAAGCACGCAAACATTTTTATGACATCAATATCATATCTTGTTCAATTATTACATATAGCAATTTTACTAAAACGATCAAGAAATTCAGATTTTATTAACCGTTATAAAAGAATTGGCTATAGCCTGGATATTATGCGGCAGACTGCATGCCTAGTTGTCAACCCAATCAATGTTGATGGCTATGCTTCACTCTTTAATTGCACGACGGCGGTTCGGGCCTCAGACCCAATGACGGCCTCTCCGTAAATCTTTAACCAGTGGGTTGGGGCTTGACGATATGGCTTTGGCTTGGCCCGCCGTGGTTCAACTATTGGTTTTCATTTACTCTGGCATACAGTAGAATTAGCGATGAGTACTCGTCTTTGTTTATTATAGTGATTAATTTGATTTTTATGTTTTCGCTTTGATGCATTGACTGAGTTGGGGGCCTTTAAGCGAACCGAATTTTTATGTGTTTCTGTATTAAGAGTAGCATCGGGAGCCAGGGTGAAGTTAGCTAGCTGTAAAAGTGCTTTAAACCCCCCGGTGGTTTGCTCTACTAACCGTTCTAAGGCGGTGGTCCCGGTGTTAGTCTTACTCTTTGTTGCTTTGTGGTTTATTCTACGAGGCGATTTGTTGTATGTATTTCCGTGTGTCATTTTGTTCTTGTGTTTTTCAGTCCTTTTAGTATTGCGATTACCTCGCTTGGGGAAGAGAGAGCTAATCTTGGTGCTTTTCGTACGTTTGTTCGGTTTGTGCTAGTTTGGATTTGTCCGTTTCCTCTTCCTCTTGGGGTCTGGGAAGGGCTACGGTTTGTGATTGTAGCACTCCCTGGACTTTTCTCTTACCTTTTTTTTTTCCTACAAATTTTCTTATCTTATATATTAAGTGATCATAAAATTTAAGTTCTGATAGGCCTTGTTACAGAAGTGTTTCTAGTACGGTATCGTATTTAGAGACCAATTCGTAGTGTCGACAATAAAACTTAGAAAATACTTTACTAAGTTTATGATACGGTACCCCTGTTGGAGAAGTTTGGCAGTCAAAGTTTGTTTACGAGAATTGAAGTCAGCCAAATGACTAGATACTCTTGCAAACCGAATAAGCTGAGAAATTTAAACACCATAAGAGGGGCATGAGGAACGTCGCCATCCAAATAAAAAGGGAATTAACAATGTCGAAATCAGAATCATCAGGTTTGTCATAAATTTTAGATGACACAAAATCGTTAGAAATTAATGAATGCAAATTTTTAACAACAGCGGCTTCGGTATCAGTAAAATTAGCTTTGTTCAACTGCAATTTAGTAAATTAAATTTAAGCGACCATTCCTTCAATGTAAGGATTGTTGATATTCAAAAGGTAGTCCAAATATCTGGAAGTTGAGTTAAAAGCTTCAATAATATTAGCTTTCACTGACCGTTCCAGGGCGGTTCTTCTGTCATGGTTTATTTTTGTTATAGTTCGTCTTTGAATGTGTGTGTCGCTTACATATTTTTGTTTTGGATAGCCATTTGGCCACTTTGTGGGAAAGTAACTGTCCGTTTGGCTTTCCGCTAGTGATGTTTCCATTAGGGTCTAGTTATTTTCTGTTTGTGTTTCTTTCCCTTTGATGTCTCTGATGGGAGGTGTGGGATAATTGTATCGGTTCCTGATCATTGCCTTCCCTTCTATTTTTTATATCATAAAATCTCTTTCATAACAAAAGAAAAACAAATCTGCTACAAGAAGAGCACAATCAGTACCCATCGGAATTGTCACAATTTGTCTATGTAGCCAAATCTTATGTAAATGTTGTCTAAAGGGCATGATAATGCGTTACAAACGTTTTGACAAGACCAAAATTTATACCGTTTTTGGTCATCAGAAGTAAAGAATGCAAAAAAAAAAAAAAAAAATAATGTCGGCCGTATAGCGGTGACCACAATGCTAGATTGAAACAGGACTTAACGTTCAGCTAGGGCCCAGAATACCTTTAAAAGAACCTAAAAATGAACCATCAACACAAAAGTGTAAGTGAAGATATCCAGCACATGCCACAACCAAGAATCACAGCCCTTGCTGCCTTCTCCTACTCCCTCACACAAACAGGCAACATTAGAAAAAGAGATTAGGAACAAACTATGACAAAACAAACACCATATATAAAAACGATATATGAACGAAGTACTGTAACAGTAGAATCGCCTTAGAACGGTCAGTAGAAAAACCACTGGGGGCCTTAAACCAGTTTTAATCGCGCGAAATCCTAACCTTTATTCAGATGCAAATCAAAATTACAAACTTATGGTCGGTCCTCTACCTCATAAATGATACATCACAGTTATACACACACAACCACAGACATTAGAATGAAACAAAGCAAGAATACAAGTAATTCAGAAAACATGATGACAATGGGCCTAGCCACAAATATTGATAGTCGGACGCCAACCCACTGAAACAGGTTGAGGAGGGGGCCGTCATTGTCTGAGATTCAGCTCACTGTTGTGCAATTATAGAGGGGAGCAAAGTTATCGACCATATTTCGGTTAGCACCCAGCATGCAGTCTGCCGAAGAATATGCACACTGTAACTCATCTTTTTACAGTGACTGGAAATCTTTCTTAACTGTTCCTAGGAATAAATTTTGCCAAAAGTCATTCTGAATTTATAGCCTGTCGTCAAATTATTCAGGGCTGAGTTCAGTTAACCTAGACGTTCGCGGTTACTCGCACAACAAAAGAAAACTTTCCATTCAGTTGGTACAGTTTCGGCGGAAGGAAGCGAACATTCCCAAATTAATCTCAAGCTGGCTTTTGGCATAACCAAGATGGCGGCATATGCGAATAAACAATATTAATGCTTGTTTGTAGCCCAAATTATGGGAATGTTTACTGCATGGATATTATTTATTTCATTCTATACTTAATTAATAATAATTGATATAATTTATTCGATCTAACATCAAGTCTCGTATACGAGAATAAAGGCTACCCTCTGATTGTAAAACACATGAGACGGCTTTATAATAAATGTTCAGAAGATGCAAAATAATTTAAAAAAAAAAATAAATAAATAGACAAAAAAAACAAAAAACAAAAAAAAAAACAGGCGCCATTATTTCAGTTTACTGAACGCAGCACAGGTTCCGCTAGACCTTACTCCAGACGTGTTTTCAAACCGAAGTTATATCTTGATATTAGTTCAGTATGACGCCGTTAAAGCTTAGAAAATGTTTTATGATACCGTTGTCCCTGCTCAAGAAGTTTAGCAATTAAAATTATTTCGATTATTTAAGCCTTGAAAACAGCAAAACGACTCAGCGGAGAAGAA
The DNA here is from genome assembly GCA_964016985.1 of Anodontia alba. Classification (NCBI taxonomy): domain Eukaryota; kingdom Metazoa; phylum Mollusca; class Bivalvia; order Lucinida; family Lucinidae; genus Anodontia; species Anodontia alba. The sequence continues at coordinate 10,891,994 of OZ024830.1, read as the reverse complement.
TTAATTCTATATTCAGTCTATTATTTTGGTTGATATGCTTTCAATAGACATAGTGGGAGCTGGAACACTTTCTGTATGCTTAGGTTTAAACACCGCAATTAAATATTTTCGAAACGAAGTGCTTACCAAAGCGTACAGAATAAAATTCACAACCGCGTTTAATTGTTCAAATAGTTGACTGAACTCAAATAAAGTCTTCGCCCATGGCTCCTTGGATGTGACAATATCAATGCCATTGATTTTCAGTCCATTTTTCAACAAACAAAACGACGTTATCAATGCGATGTACGCGAAAATTACGCTAATAAGCATCATACTAGTGCGTGCTGTCTCATCCCTTGCCTTTTTGCTATTGCAACTCATAGTGCGTCTTGCTGATCGGTGACGCAGAAGCCTGCTCACTGTTACAGGGGTTAACAATAAAAGAACAATTGTTGGTACAAAACTGCGCAATGTCATACCGATAACTGAACATATTTTTAACAAAAGTTTGTTTTTATGTTCAGTACCATGGTGAGTGCACTTGTCCTGTTTTATTCCAGAAGCAATAGCCCATATTGCGCTTAGCGTACATGTACCAAAGACAATGCAGCATACAGCCGTGAGAGCTGCTCTCCTAGTTGATAAATGTTTTATTCTTAAAGGAAACCAAACAGCTACGAAACGTTCAACGCATATTACAGCAACAAACAACGACGAGCACAATCTACATGCGCGAAAGACAAAAAAGAATGATTTACACACAAAGCTATTCACTGTCCGGACATCCCTTCCAAACAGTTCGTGTACGAAGTCCTTCTTAAAAGGAAATACAAGTAGAAAGGTTATGTCAGCACAAGCTATTGCTGTAAGGTAAATTCCGTGAGAAGATCGTCTGTAATATTTGTTTCTGGTTACCAGCAGTGTCATGATGTTTCCACATAGGCCTACCACGAGGAGGAGTGGACACAATATGTACGTCATGTAGTTTATCCAGGAATCCTCATTACTCGTGTTTTGAATAAAACTTCGGTTTTTGTCTTGTGATAAGGCAGTCGCATTCGTGTTGTAACAGAAGGTTGTGTTAGCCATAATAATATTTGGACAGGACACAGCTTGCCTTCTACTTCATCTGAAATATATAGATTTGATTTGTTAAAATAATTAAACACAGTCATATTAGATGTACGATGCCGGACGCACGCACGCAACTACTACTGAAAACCGGCAATGTTAAGCAATAAAAATTTGAAGAAAAAAAAACCTATTTATGTCTAGTGGACTATTCTTCAATAACCGTTTGGACCGGTCCATTTCCAATAGAATAGGATCTGGCTAGTTATTATTATTACCATGTTTGATAGAAATTCCTGTATTTAATGCAGACTGTGTAGACCCTGATCAGATGCTGCGGCGTCTGATCTGAGTGTTCGTTGTTTGCTTATGTCCCTTTTATGGTTTAGGTGGGGTGGGTGATGGGGCGGAAACGGGGGGGGGGGGGACGGGGCTAGGAATAGATGGTTTAATAAAGAACAGTTGTCACCAAACGACAAGAACCTCTGAAGATCATATATCTGCCTTCATGACTAAATATAAACAACAGCGGCAGATGTCAGACATAATGTGCCTTCGAAGGAGACGTCAAACAGGGCACCCATGCCATTCGATTATAAGAACTTCAAAAATTTTAATAAGGTAATTGTTTTTATTGCTGTTGTTCCTCGTCTCCCTTTCTTTTAATGTCTTGAGAAGACTATACTTCGTGATTGTGGCACTTCCTGGGTATCTTCACTGATATTTTGTTGGGCTCATCGTGGTCCTGTTTTTGTTTTCTTGTATTCTGGCTTCAGATAACCATAGAGCTCTTTGCTTTGTTTTATCATACTGTTTGAATTATGTGTGATTCACATTGATGTTTAAATTATGAGGTAGAGGCCGCCTATGAGGACTGAACATAAGTTTATAGTTTAGAGCTGAATTTAGGGCGAGCTTTCGTGTGAGTATATCTGGTTTAAGCGCACCTTTCCTCACCCGCCCTAGTAGTTTTCCTACCGATTGTTCCATGGCGGTTACGCTGTTGCAGACGTCTTTGTTCGTGCGTTGATGGTTTCATATGTGGTGTAGGCTTTGTCATTATTTGTTCGTCATATGTTCTTCCTTTTTGTGCTTCGGGAAAGCTGTGCTTCGTGACTGTACATCTTCACTTATATTTTGCATGTCACAATTGTTTTATTTGTGCCGCATGCCAATCGTAAAACATATCCCCATACATACGAGGGCAAGTCAATAAGTAACCAGCCTATCCCATTTCCAATTGACCGAGACACCCAAGATTTTCATGCCTTGTTTCAATACATGTTTTTGGCCTGAGGGCAAAATTGTACCCTTATCGTATCATTCACTCATAAGATATTGAATGTCAAACATGGCTAGCGATGCAAAAGCAAGCTTTTCGTCAAAAGTTGAGTACCGTTCTGTAATTCGGTACTTGTATTTGAAAGGGAAAACAGGTCAGGAAGTACATTGCGAGTTGACCAATGTTTATGGGTCTTCTGCACCATCGTATGCACAAGTTAAATTCTGGGTTGGGGAATTCAAACGCAGTAGAACGTCTTTAGAAGACGAAACCAGATCTGGACGCCCATCAGATGCCACCGATGAAGAAATGTGTAACAAAGTACGGGATCTGGTGTACTCTGATAGGCGAATTAAGGTGGAAGAAACAGCGAATGCATTACACATTTCACATGGTAGCGTTTCAACAACTTTACATGATCGCTTGGGTATGCACAAGCTAACAGCCCATTGGGTCCCAAAATCCCTTAGCGACGAGCAAATGGCAACCAGAGCACCAGTATACAGCGCATTGTTGAAGCGGTTTAGGTCAAAGGAAGATGATTTCCTTTCACTTCTGGTGATTGTAGATGAGACCTGTATTTATTATTATGAGCCAGAGAATAAAGCTCAAAGTCGCCAAAATGTAGGGCCGGGGTCTCCGAGGCCAAAGAAGTTCAAAACGCAACCCTCTGCTGGCAAGGTGATGGCAACTGTATTTTGGGATGCACAAGGCGTTATTATGTTGGACTTTCTAGCAAAGAAAAGTACAATAACAGGTGCGTATTATGCAAATTTGCTCGACTAACTGAGAATTGTGATACGTGAAAAACGCCGAGGTAAACTGTCCAAAGGGATTCTGCTCCAACAGGACAATGCGAGAGTCCACACTTGCAAAATTGCAATGGATGCTGTTGAACGGAATGGCTTCGAGCTAAGACCGCACCCCGCCTATTCTCCAGACTTGTCTCCTAGTGACTATTTCCTATTCCCAAACTTGAAAAAAGGATATCCATGGACGTCATTTCCGGTCCAACGAAGAAGTCGTGGCGGCAGTTGAGGAGTGGGTCAGAGACAAGGACCCTGGCTTCTTCAGTTCTGGGCTGATGGCACTGGAACACCGTTGGTCCAAGTGCATCATTCTAGAGGGCAATTACATCGAAAAAGAAGAGATCAATCTCACCCAGAAATAAGTTAGGTTGTTTTTTATTGACTCGCCCTCGTAAATTATACTGTTTTTATTTTAGCCACGGGAACTTTGATTGCATTTCGAATAGCCACATTTAGCCCTTTGCTTTTGTTTCTCACAGTGTTTGAGGTTATATGTGCTTCACTGTGATGTTTAATTTATGAGAACTCCTGTGCGGACCGAACATAACTTCATCAGAATTGAGGGCGAGGTCTTTCATGAGTAAAACTGGTTTAAGGCCCTCTGTAGTTTTTGAACGGATCGTTCCTCTCATCACGAAAACATACCTATATAATTTTGACCCCCTTGAACCCCACTTTTATATAGAAAACTGGGGTTTACAGGGGTATACATTATTTTTCTCATTTCTGCTCAAAAACATAGATTGTGGGTACTTGTAGCCACCTCACCGAGGTGGTTCTAACGAGTACCCACAATCTGTGTTTTGAGCAGAAATACGAAAAATATCAGTATTTTTATATAAATATTTTCATTTTTTGGTGGTAAAATTATCAGTGTATTTGAATAGGCGTGTTTTCCTAATGTGTTGCAGTTTTTCTTTGTTCGTGTGTTGGTAGTTTACACGCAGCGTCTGTTTTGTCACTGTTTGCTCATCTCTTTTTCTTTTTGTTGTCTCGGAAGACTTTTCTTCCTGATTAATTAACCCAACAAAGGTTAACAACTTTGCTATCCTCTTTAACCCCATTACGAAAACTCACCTATTCAAATATATAGAAAATTTCATCTCCAAAAACTGAAAATTGTCAGATGAAAAGCCTCGACGAGGCGGTTCTAACGAGTACCCACAATCTATGTTTTTGAGTAGAAATAAGAAAAATAATGTATACCTCTGTAAACCCCAGTTTTAATATATAAAAGTGGGGTTTAAGGCGGTCAGAATTATATAGGCGTGTTTTCATAATGCATTTAAGCCTAGAATCCCATAAAAGGAACTTTAACAACAGTGTAAACCCACATCAGACGCCGCAGCACGCGGCGTCTGATCAGGGTCTACACTGTTTGCATTAAACAGGGGGATTTCTATGAAACATTGTAATAAAACTGATCCGACATCCCCTTAAATTGGAAATGGACCGGTCTGAATTGAGGCAGGAGAGTCCATTCGGCATAAATGGGTTAAAACAGATGTACAACTGGTTTGAGCGCACCTCTCCCCAATCCTAAATGTTTTCCATATGATCAAGCTTACTCTCATGCGGTAGGCTCATTCTTTTGCTGTGAGTTTCATTTGTGGTCGAAGTAAATGAGTAAACTAAGAAACTGACACAATCAGATCCACATGAAGTTTCCAACATCAAAGGGAGAGACAGACAAATACAACTTAACAGCCACAAAAAGAACAGATGACAAGCAGAGTTGGCAGCTCTTTCCCAAAAAGGTGGCAACTCTGTTACCCAAACTAAACTAATATATCTTTAACTTACACAATTGTTTAAAGAAAAACATTTATAAGTGAAACACAACATCATTGTGTTTGAAAATATAATTTAAATGTTGTTTTTGTGTGTGTGTGTGTGTGTGTGTGTGTGTGTGTGTGTGTGTGTGTGTGTGTGGTTGGGTGGGTTGATGTGTGTGTGTGTGTGTGTGTGTGTGTGTAGACTGGCGAACCAACCGCTTTTTGAACCAAAACGTTATATGTACTGAAAGTATATCAGGAATAAGGGCAAGGTTTGGCACCAGTAAAACCATGCTTGGAGACCCAGCAACTGTGCTGGTGACTTTCCAAGTCGGTATACTGTTGCCGTTTTTCTTCTAGTTTATACATTCTATTTTGGTTGAAATGCCGTTTTGTGATACAATTTATGTCATTGGTTTCTTGGTATCTTGGAATGGCTGTATTCCGTGATAGTAACCTTTCATGGTTCTGAGTATCTTCGTACTCACTTTTGTTTAGCAAAGAGGCTCCCTTTGACATGACGGAATTTATGAATGGGATGGTAACAACATTATCTAAGAATATACCTTCATATCTGTATCGGTCACTGTACCGGCAATATACTTACAGCTGTTTATATTTAAATGTGCACACCCAGCTAGCATTCTTCATAAATCTAAAGCGGGCCGTTATCGGCCCGTCAACTACCCTGACGGGCCGATAACGGCCCGCTATATATTTATGTAGAATGCTTACTGGGCAGTTATCTTTCTTGTATATTGACCAGCGATATCATAAGTCCTTTTAAGGTAATCGCAAGGGTGGATGGGGTCTTTTATGGAATACGGAAAAAATAGAGAGAGAAAATTGGGACTCGATTTGACTATATGAGCCCTTTTAACTAGAAATCTCCCTTTTGACATATGCTACGAGGGCGTGTCAATAAATAACCAGCCTATCCCATTTCCGATGGACCGAGATGGTCATGATTTTCATGCTTTGTTTCAATATATGTTTTATACATGGGTACAAAATTGCACACGTATCGAGTCATTCTTTAATAAGATATTGAATGCCAAACATAAATAGTGATGCAAATGCATGCATTTCATCTAAAGTTAAGTACCGTGTTGTAATTCGGTACTTGTATTTAAAAGGTAAAACAGGCAAGGAAATACACGGCGAGTTAGCCGCTGTTTATGGGTCTTCTGCACCATCATATGCTTAGGTTAAATTCTGGGTAGGGGAATTCAAACGCGGTAGAACGTCTTTAGAAGATGAAGCCAGGTCTGGACGCCCACTGGATGCCACCGACGAAGAAATGTGTAAAAAAGTTCGGAATCTAGTATACTCTGATAAGCAAATTCAAATGGAAGAAATAACGCAGGCATTAGGCATTTCACATGGTAGCGTTTCAACAATCTTACATGATCGTTTAGGTATGCGTAAGCTAACAGCCTGGTGGGTCCCCAAATCCCTTAGCGATGAGCAAATGGCAACCAGAGCATCAGTATGCAGCGCCCTGTTGAAGCGTTTTAGGTCAAAAGATGATTTTCATTTGCGTCTGGTGACTGTAGATGAAACTTGGGTTCATTATTATGAGCCAGAGAATAAAGCTCAGAGTCGTCAGTGGGTAGGGCCTGGGTCCCCGAGGCCAAAGAAGTTCATGACGCAACCATCTGCTGGCAAGGTGATGGCCGCAGTATTTTGGGACGCAAAAAGCGTTATTATGTTGGACTTTTTACCCAAGAGAAGTACAATAACTGGAGTGTACTATGCAAACTTGTTGGACCAGCTGAGAACCACCATCCGTGAAAAACGCCGAGGTAAACTCTCTAAAGGTGTTTTGCTGCAACAGGACAACGCGAGAGTCCACACTTGCAAAGTTGCAATGGATGCTGTAGAGCGAAACGGGTATGAATTAATACCACATCCTGCCTTTTCGCCTGACCTAGCTCCTAGCGACTTCCTGCTATTCAAAAACTGGAATAAAGGATAACCGTGGACTTCATTACCGTCGTGACGGCAGTTGAGAAGTGGGTCAATGGAAAGGACCCTGATTTTTTTCAGTTCTGGGCTGATGGCACTTGAACACCGTTGGTCTAAGTGCATCACACTAGAGGGCAATAACATCGAAAAAGAAGAGGTGGATCTCAACCGGAAATAAATTAGGCTGGTTACTTATTGACTCGCCCTCGTACCAGCGAAGAACCAGATTCAGTTTGCACACATTTCGAAAACACGCCTATTCAAATATATTGAAAATTTTACAACCAAAAAAGGAAAATTTTCAGATAAAAAAATTCTGATATTTTTCATATTCCTGCTCAAAACATAGATTGCAAGTACGCCTCGGCGATGCGGTTCTAACGCGTACCCTTAATCTATGTTTTTTTTAGCAAAATAAGAAAAATAATATGTACCCCTGTAAATCCCGGTTTTACTATATAAAATGGGGGTTAAGGGGGTTAAAATTATATAGGCGTGTTTTTGTGATGATCTGATTCGGTTCTACACTGCTCGCTAATATATTGTTATGAGTCTTTCATTATGTTAGCGGCCGGGGTACACCTTGATCAGATTATGTAAGCTCGCTGCTGATCTGAATTTACGCAGATTTCATGAGTTGTCATAAGGAGTTGTTTCTTTTTTATTTGGAAGGTTATTATTATATTTTATGATACTCTTTTTGATTGTGTTTATAGCTTTACATTAAATGAATTATCAATTGGTACATATAAATTTTTTATACAGTTTGTAACACATGTATCAAAGGATTTCATGTTTTGGACAAATAGTACAATTTCCGTGGTCCTGTTTGTGTTTTTCTTGTGCCGTCAGCCTTCCCTTTGCTTTGATTCATCACAGTGTTTCTGATTATATGTGTATCACTATGGTATTTCACAGATGAGGCAGAAAACACCTATGCGGCCAAACATATATTTGTTATTTCTCGATCTATCAGAATTAAGGGTGCGGTTTCGCGTGAGAGCAAAAAGCCCCCCTCTACCCCTCCCCAAAACCCCAGCACCCTCTCCACCCGTAGTTTTCTGACTGACCGTCCCATGACTGTTCTTTGCTGCAATGATTCTTTTTTGTGTGTCGGTGGTTTCATATGTGGCGTTAATTTTATCATTATTTCTTCCTTAGCTTTCCTCCTTCTGGTGCCTGTATACTACTTGCGAACGTGGCATTCCCTGGGTATCTTCACTTATATTTTAACCCTTGCTTTCCGAATAGATTAAGATGCCATACCCTCTTCTAATTTCCAGCCAATCAGATTACTTAATCCGGTTTTTGGATAGAAATTCACATATTTAATGACAAACAGTGCAGATCTAGATCAGTTGGCTTCCTTAGATCTGAATCTACACTGTTTGCTAATCAATAGTACCATTTGATTTCGTAAAAAAAAAAAAAAAAAAAAAAAAAAAAAAACAACAACAACAACAAACAAACAAACAAAAAAAAATGAAAGCAAAGAAACGCAATACATCATAATAGACTTACTGTCGGCAACTTTCTTTCGCCGAGTGATCATGAAATATTTTCTACGTGGCTAATTCTAGCGAAAAAATGCGCACAATACTGGTTAACCGCATATAGGAGTAAGCCTGCTTAGTATACGTGTGGTTAGGTAAACTGACCGCGCTCCACATGACCCCGTTTTGTTGACTGGGTCGTAAAACCTCAACAAAAGCAAACAAATAGACTCTTACTACAAATAAGGTACAATCCAGGTAAAATAATATACCGATAATCGAATAGTTTGTGGCCCAGTCCCATTTAAGTTTTCTGCTCGAAGCTAATGTTATCATTTAACAATCTGGGTCTTGTCTATGAACTGCGAAGTCGTCTGACTATATGAAAATAAGCTTATGTTGCCCTCATACGACAACTCGCTTTGGGCCGAGAAAGAATGTCGTAAGAGGGAGAGACGGAGAACATAAGTTATGTAAATTAATTAGAAACTGGTGTAGCTTCTATTCTGCTTGTTGCCGTTTTTCAATACAAGCCCCGAATATCAAAGGGTAAAACAGACATACAGACAGCAAGTAAACTCAGCAACCGTATTCGCCCAAAAAATGGCAACTCTTTTACCCAAATTTAACTAAAAATATTTTAAACTTACATAATTGTTCCAAGAAAAAAAAAACATTTGTCAATAAAACACTATGTAGCATTTAACAAAAAGTACCACAATGAAAGTATCACTTTGGAAAGATAAGTAATAAACTACTGGGGCGTGTGTCGGGTGGGAATGGAGAGGGCAATCTAGCTTAACCAGAATGGGCTCAGTGTTTCAAAAGAAAATACCAATATAATCTACACTATACAAAAGCGAAGTACGAATATCGCTCCATGAAAGAAGAATATCACCCCATGGGATAAGAGGAGCGAGCTGTGTATCACGTTACATAACTGTTTATGAACAGATTTAATAAAAACTATATTTTCCTTTATTTACATGCAATATGCGCTTTTCTTAGAAGGACCCGGGCCTCCTTTCCGTACCACTATATCATTACTACAGCGGGTGTAAAATGTTGTTTGGCTGCCGTAATCCGTCTCCCCGTACTTGACTTTAGTGTAGTTTGGAAAGAAACATCTTGTTTGGATATATTTGAACGTAGAATATCACTCAACCTTGCTTTAGGAGGCGCAAGCAGTGTTGCACGCTACATTGATATTCATGAACAAACTCAATTATACAACTGAACCTGATGTTTTCGCATATTTGATGTACAGAAAAATTGCGGTATTAAGTCCACTCGAAAATAAGACCACCCTTTTTCCAGTCCCAAATGATCTTTTTCTTGGTATTCTACATAACTCCAGATAAGAGTGGGTATCGGCAATATATTTTTTTTTCTTATTTCTGCACAAAAATACATTGTGTGTACTCAATAGAAGCGCCTTTGCGAGGCGCTTCTAATGAATACCACAACGTATTTTTTGTCCTTTTTGGTTGAAAAAAAGGGCCTTATCTGGTGTTTTACATTCAATATTAGACCGCCCCACTAACAAGACCACATTTAGGCAGTACCAAAGGTGGGCTTATTAGGGGGATTTAACTGTATTTTTATTTCCAAAGAAACCCCCTTTTCAGAACTTTTTATTATTATTATTTCTACAGCCGATGTTAAGTGTTGTGTGACGACCGTTAACTGCCGTCTCCCTTTGCTTCACTGTAGCGTAGCATCACGAAAACATACCTATATAATTTTGACCCCCTTAAACCCCAATTTTATACAGTAAAACTGGGGTTCACAGGGTATACATTATTTTTCTTATTTCTGCTCAAAAACATAGATTGTGGGTACTCGTTAGAACCGCCTCGGCGAGGCGGTTCTAACGAGTACCCACAATCTATGTTTTAAGCAGAAATATGAAAAATATCAAAGTTTTTTATCTTAATTTTTCAGTTTTTTTTAGGTGAAATTTTGTATATATTTGAATAGGCATGTTTTCATAATGGTATATATTTCTTGCTCTTATTTGAAAGTAGAATATCGCTGAAAATTGCGCTCGGGAGACGTTAGGTGTCTGCACGTTTCATTAATAATCAATAAGTGCGAATCAGCAAGGTTTTTGTTCATTTGATGTGTATTGCATCAGAAAGATCTCAGAACGTTGTGCCTCGAGGAGGGCTATGCTTTGTGATTATGGCATTTTCTGATTATCTTTACTTACTTTTTTATGACGCTATTCCAAACGGTTCCTATGTTGCAGTTCTTTGTTTGTGCGTCGGTTGTTTAACTCTTTCCCCGCTGGTGGCGACTTTTTGCGTCTGCTGATAACCTTTGCAAACAGTTCGGACCCTTATCTGGCTCCAAACTGTTTGATACTCTGATGGTATTTCTGAAGATTTTTTGAAAAAGTTATTTTTTTAAAAAAAAGTCCACAGATGACGAAAACAGCATGCAAAATTACCCAGCATGCAAATATTTAATATTGGGCGTTTGTTTGGCCATTATTTGTTCATATCTCTCCTTCGTTTGATGCATCGTGAAGATAGCATTTCCTGGATAGCTCCACATATAGTTTTAATAACTATGTAGGACGACTTATTATCTATTACTCCTAATAAACTTCATGAGTAATTAAAACATTTTTTTCTGTCTGCTTTCTGCTAGATTAACCTTTGTCATGCTGAGTAATTTAGGATGCCACGCCCACTTCCAATTTTCAGCCAATCAGTTAATTTGATCTAGGCTGTTGATATCATTCACATACTGAATGACAAACAGTGCAGATCCAGATCAGTTGGCTTCTTCAAGATAGGGCATATCCGAGTTCAGCAGGACTAGGGTTAAGTTTAAATTCCATAACAGTCTGTCTGTGAAAATAGATTTCAAGCAGGGCTTTACTGTCTTTCTGTTCAGTGATATAAACAACAACCCAAAGAAACGCAGAACTTCTTATTACAACGACAATACAGAGATTAAAATATTTACTTATCGTTTAGTTTAAGGGTAAGTAATACATTTTCAATGGCGGTAACTTTATCAAAACTGTTTTGCCACCCTTCAGAAAACAATTCTCTAAAGGGAAATAATATGCTCCCTTGGTTGGATCCAGGATTAGAGGGAGTTCAAGCTGTCTAAGGGGGCAGGGTTGGGGGTGGGGGGGAGGTTCGATTTGATCGAGTCACGGTACTTCACTATGTATTCGGACAGACTGGCCTGTGCAAATAGTGTAGACCCAGATAAGAACACGGTGTCTGATTAGGGTCTACACTGTTTGATACTCAACAAGTAATTTTAGACGCAGACACGTTCAGATGTAGTGAAATTAAACTGTTGAAATTTTAGAAGTATAGTGCAAAGAGTTGTATGATATTGAGGTATATAGTATAAAAAAATCCTATGAAAATTATATTTGAGTTCAATGTGTTTGGGGAGATGAGTATGGGGTTTCGATTGACTGAAGCATTTCCCCGCCCCTAGTCTCTGATTCCGCAACAAGGAACACCAGTCAGACCCTTCGCTGTCCGTCAGAGCTTTAAACATTTCTGCCAGCGTACATACTGCGCGAATATGCGGAGTATTACATCAAGAATTATATTGTATTATCTCCTCTTATGTTACTTGCCGCCCCTTCTGTACAGAATCCTTCTGCGAATAGATAAAACCCATAGTGCCTCAGATGAAATTACATTCATCGATCCACCCATCTGTCCATCCATCCATCCATACATACATACATACACAGAAGCTACATGTAGGAAATTGGAAGTAAGAAGAAGAAACGTGTGTGAAGAGACTAAGTTGGAAATATGCTTAAGTGGGAAAAAATAACGACTGTCTTGGAAAACGTATATCAAGCGCTCAAGTTGGAAAAACGACTAAATGGGAAAACGACTCAGTTGGAAAAATCAATATTTGCAGTGGGCATCATTGTTTTATATACCAATCATCCTGATAAGTAGATGTGGTCGTTGATTTTAACACATAATGCATCGGCGTCTTCTGCCCGGTGTAGAGTTTTATAATTTCTTGCATGTCTAGCTTCCACTCTTGAAATTGATGTAACTGTAAATCAGTATTTACATGCCATCTGCTTATAATGTACCATGTGTGCGCGTGTGTGTGTGAATTTCATGTTGCATATATGATATAAATTTTAGGTTAACGGTCACAACAACTCCATGCTTTATCAATTACATAATAGTTACATGCATCATGACTATGAATGTTAAGAAAACTGAACAACTGTTTATGTAGCAATATTTATCCGTCCACTTACAGCACCTTTTTAACGAGACACAGACTATGGAACGCCATGAATGTCTTATATGGGCAAACAGCTTACTTTGTTGTTCAGAACATAGTTTTATAGCCTCCGCCAAACTGTTTAGCATTGAATCCACGTTTTCCGTAAAACATTATATTTGATCAGCTTCTCAAACTTGTCTGGTTGCCTCAAGTCTCACTGTTTATGAGCTCCTTACCTTCAAGAGGAAATGTTCTTTAAGAGGTACAAAACACTGCTTTTGAAAGGAAATATGTTTGTACGCCTTATTTGGATAGCTCCAGCTACTTCTCTGATCAATATGCATTTACTACTTCACTTCGAAACGGATTTAAACTACTGGATACATAGAAATGCATCCATGCACTTATACATAAACGCAAAGCTTAGGCGTAAAAAACAGCTGTGTTTCCGCTAACATGCTGAAAAAAATTTGGTCGGTAGGTAGGAGAAACTTTTTTTTATTTTTCTATTTTTTTTTCCAGAAAAGAACAGGGTAGCTCCTGTAATTTTATGAAAATACAGGTAGTTTGTTGAGGGTCGGTGCTTTACTTTTTTATTTTGCATTTTTACTGATAAAAAAAGATAGCAGTGTCGGTTGTTTGAAACAGGGTCGGTCGGTTTAGCGGAAACACATCAATTTTCTTTTTACGCCTTGTTTACTGCTCTTTTTAAAGCGAATAAAATTCTCTACCCCCCTCTCTCTCTCTCTCTCTCTCTCTCTCTCTCTCTCTCTCTCTCTCTCTCTCTCTCTCTGTCAGGGATCATCTGCCTACACAAGGCATGTGCGGCAAACATCGGGTTGGATTTGGGACAAAAACTATAAATATAGGTACGGTATTTGAGCAGTATAGGTCTAAAATGAAACAAAAATGTTCAAGATTATGAAAATGGGTCATGTTTTTGAGACCTAGATCGCACACCTCTTCCAAAAACCCGGACAATTACTACCAATATTACCCGCCTCTCTCTCTCTCTCTCTCTCTCTCTCTCTCTCTCTCTCTCTCTCTCTCATAGTGTTATCATACTAAATTTATAATCGCTTCTATTACAGTCAGAGCATGATTTGTTTGCAGGCAATTTGTACTTGTAGGAAATATTACTATTGCAAAAGCAAATCAAGTCCAATCAAGTCAATATCAGTAGTACTGGTACTGGGCAGTAGTTGACTGTCGTATCGATAGGTCTGGTACTGAGACAGTGGTGCTGTAGGGTATCAGTAGGACAGGTACTGGGGCACTAGTGGATAGCCGTGTCAATAGGTCTGACACTGAAATAGTGATGGACTGATACTTGGGCAGTTTTGGACGTATCGATATGTCTGGTACTGAGACAGGGTAACAGTAGTACAGGTATTAGGGCACTAATGGACTTTGAGGTATCAGTAGGACTGGTACCCGAGCAGAAGAAGACTATAGAGTATCAGTAGGATTGGTACTGGGGCGGTACTGGATTTAGCATATCCGTAGGATGGGTACTGGACAGTAGTCGACTGTGTCATATCAGTAGGATTGGTAACTGAACAGTAGAGGAATGTAGTGTATCCGTAGAACTCGTACTGGGTCAGTAGTAGAATGTGATGTCTCAATAGGACTGGTACTGAGACAGTAGTAGACTGTAGGGTATCAGTAGGACTGGTGCTGGGGCATTTGTGGACTGCGACGTATCCACAGGACTGGTACTGTGCCAGTAGTTTTCTTAATTGTATAAGTAGTACTGGTATGAGGCAGTATTGTACTGCATCATATCAATAAGACTGGTACTTTGGCAGTAAGGGACAACTGAATATCACTAGGACTGGTACTGGGCAACTGGGCCAGCAGTGGACTGTGACATATCAACAGAGCTGACACTTGGGCAGTATTGTACTGTAGCTTATAAGTAAGACTGGTTCTAGGGCAGTAGTGTACTGTGTCATATGAATAGTACTGGGACAGTAATGGACTGTAGGATATCAGTAGTACTGGTACTGGGGCAGTTGTGGTCTGTGACGTATTAATAAGATTGGTACTGGGGCAACAGTGTACTATAGCGTAAAGGCGGATTAGTACTGGGCAGTAGTGTACACTATCGTATCAACAGGACTTGTCCTGCGGAACTAGTGGACAGGACTGGAACTGGGCTACTGAAGGGTATCGGTTGGACTGGTAATGGGGTAGTAGTGGGCTATCGTATCAATTGGTCCGGGGCTGGGGCAGTAATGGACTGTATCATATCAGGACTGGTACTGGGACAGAAGTGGGCTGCTTATCATATCAGCAGGACTTGTACTCGGACAAAAGTAGGACTAGTCCTGAGCAGTAGCGCACTGTAGGGTATCCGTAGGACTGGTGTTGGGCAGTAGTGAACTATCGTATCCAATAGGTCTTGTATTGGGGCAGTAGTGGACCGTATCATATCAGCAGGTCTCGTTCTGGGAGAGACGAGGGCCGTCGTATCAGTCGCCGACAGTGGGCAGTTGTAGACTGTATCATATCAGTAGGAGTAGTACTGGGACAGAAGTGGACTGTGTCGTATCAGTAAGACTGGAACTGGAGCAATGGTGGATTGTGTCATATAAGTAAGACTAGTGCTGGGATAATAGTGGAATGTGTAGTATCAGTAGGAATATGGGACAGTAGTGTACTATGTCGTATCAGTAGAACTGGCACTGGGGCAGTAGTTGAATATATCATACCAGTAGGACTTGTACTTGGGCAGTAGTAGACTGTATCGTATTAGTAGGACTGGTACTGGTACAGAAGTGGACTGTGTTGAATCAGTAGGACTGATACTTGGGCAGAAGTGGAGTGCGTCATATCGATAGGACTGGTACTGGGTCATTATGGACTGTATTATATCAGTAGGACTGGAACTGGGACAATAGCGGATTGTGCCCTATCAGTAGGACTGGTAATGGGACAGTAGTGGACTGTGTTGTTTGAGTAGGACTGGGTCAGTAGTGGACTGTGTCGTATCAGTAGATCTGGTACTGGGCAAATAGTGGACTTTAGAGCATCTGTAGCGCTGGTGCTGGGGCACTAGTGGACTGTGTCGCTTCAGTAGATCTAGTACTGAGACAGAAGGGAAATGTGTTATATCAGTGGAACTGGTACTAGTACAGTAGTTGACTGTATCATAACAGTAGGACTACTATTGGGCCAGTAGTGGACTGTGTCGTATCAGCAGGAAAGGTACATGGACAGTAGTAGACTGTGTCGTACCAGTACGACTGGGACAGTAGAGGATCATGCCATTTCAGTAGGACAGGTAGTGGGACATAAATGAGAGTATGTAGTACAGATAAGTATACACAAGTAAACTTAAAAGTCGCACAGATCGTACAGCTTTCAAAAGAAAACAGAAATTTTCCGGTATAACTGCAGCACAGCTGTATTTATTCTCAGTTAATCGTTGCTGTTGCCTGGATAAGCGTTGTACCGGGATAATTGTACTTCATACGTTATTTGACAATTTGTTTTCTCAAATGACTTCTCTGATTGGCTGAAATTGTCTATAACAGGTTTTTATAAATCCTGATGTTTGTTAATAGTAGCTGGTACTTGTCAAAAATAGCCAGGCTAAGGTCAATGACCTGTCTACATCACTTTTGTTACTAAAAATAGTCCTTAACTAACAGCCTGTGTATGGTCAAGGACCGATCAACATCACTTGTTACTGTTGCCAGAGAGCTAAAAGGTCATTTAAGAAAATAATTGATGCATTTTGTTGAGATAAACCTTATATAATTATTGACTATTGTGTGGTTGGATTTGGTGTGAAGTCGACCAGAGTATATCAATATTGATCGTGGTAATAACTACTGAATGGCGGGCAGACTGACTGACAAAGAAGTGCTTGAACACAACACATAAAAGGAAGATGATATTTTTTTCTAATTTAATGGCAAATTTCGAACTCAAATTAACTTAAAAGTCCGCCCAACTATTCTGATGACAAGCTTTCAAAATCACTGTTATTTCTTCTGCCTTTGAAAATGCTCTAAGCGCGCGAACTGTAACCTTTGTGGCCCTGGTCGTGTTTGAGGTTTCTCTCTTTTATCACGTTTTTGGATATCTTCGTCCGATAACGATGCGAAACGTTTACTTTCGAATTTTTCTTCATGATATTTTCCGCCTGCTGCGGTTTTGTCCATCACTGCTGTTCACAGAAGCATGATGTTATATTTTTCCTTTTCTTGATAAACTTATATGATTTTCAAAGAATTGTATGATGAAAATAATAACTTCAAGTTCCTGTGTTACTGTTGCTCCAAAATTTGGTCAAACTACAACACTGGTTTCCGTATTTAAATAAAGTTCAAATAACAGAATGAGATCCAGCAAGCGGATATGTGTGTGTATTCCCACTGTCTAATTTAAGAAGGAGCTGTCGCATGGAAAATCTTTTTTTTTAGAAATAAATGTCCACTAGAAAATCTAAAAGATGGATGGATGGATGGATGGACGGACGGACGGACGGACAGACAGACAGACAGACAGATAGATAGAAAGATAGATATCTCGCATAGCGTAATGATAAACTTACATAACTTGAAGATAAACTCACATAACGTAATAACAAAGACATAACGTAATATCAAACTCATATAACGTAATGACAAACTCACTTGCCGTAATACCAAACACACATAACGTAAAGAGTTGTCACATGACGTGAACGTGACTTCCCTGCATATATGGCATCAACCATAGTGACTTAACGAAATGAAGTGTCCATAGAAAGTATGAGAAAATGCACAAAACAAAATGAACAAATTAATACCGTATTATTAAACCAGCATAAGTAAATAACAAACCCACACAGCTTAATAATAAATGCACAAAATGTAATTGCCAGTTCACATTGCGTAACACTTTAGTCACATCACGCAATACTAAACCCAAATAAAGTAACATCAAACTCGTATAAAGGAATAACAAACCACATAACTTAACACATTCTCACAAAACGCAAGGTATATCTGTATCGGTCACTGTACCGGCAATATACTTACAGCTGTTTATATTTAAATGTGCACACCCAGCTAGCATTCTTCATAAATCTAAAGCGGGCCGTTATCGGCCCGTCAACTACCCTGACGGGCCGATAACGGCCCGCTATATATTTATGTAGAATGCTTACTGGGCAGTTATCTTTCTTGTATATTGACCAGCGATATCATAAGTCCTTTTAAGGTAATCGCAAGGGTGGATGGGGTCTTTTATGGAATACGGAAAAAATAGAGAGAGAAAATTGGGACTCGATTTGACTATATGAGCCCTTTTAACTAGAAATCTCCCTTTTGACATATGCTACGAGGGCGTGTCAATAAATAACCAGCCTATCCCATTTCCGATGGACCGAGATGGTCATGATTTTCATGCTTTGTTTCAATATATGTTTTATACATGGGTACAAAATTGCACACGTATCGAGTCATTCTTTAATAAGATATTGAATGCCAAACATAAATAGTGATGCAAATGCATGCATTTCATCTAAAGTTAAGTACCGTGTTGTAATTCGGTACTTGTATTTAAAAGGTAAAACAGGCAAGGAAATACACGGCGAGTTAGCCGCTGTTTATGGGTCTTCTGCACCATCATATGCTTAGGTTAAATTCTGGGTAGGGGAATTCAAACGCGGTAGAACGTCTTTAGAAGATGAAGCCAGGTCTGGACGCCCACTGGATGCCACCGACGAAGAAATGTGTAAAAAAGTTCGGAATCTAGTATACTCTGATAAGCAAATTCAAATGGAAGAAATAACGCAGGCATTAGGCATTTCACATGGTAGCGTTTCAACAATCTTACATGATCGTTTAGGTATGCGTAAGCTAACAGCCTGGTGGGTCCCCAAATCCCTTAGCGATGAGCAAATGGCAACCAGAGCATCAGTATGCAGCGCCCTGTTGAAGCGTTTTAGGTCAAAAGATGATTTTCATTTGCGTCTGGTGACTGTAGATGAAACTTGGGTTCATTATTATGAGCCAGAGAATAAAGCTCAGAGTCGTCAGTGGGTAGGGCCTGGGTCCCCGAGGCCAAAGAAGTTCATGACGCAACCATCTGCTGGCAAGGTGATGGCCGCAGTATTTTGGGACGCAAAAAGCGTTATTATGTTGGACTTTTTACCCAAGAGAAGTACAATAACTGGAGTGTACTATGCAAACTTGTTGGACCAGCTGAGAACCACCATCCGTGAAAAACGCCGAGGTAAACTCTCTAAAGGTGTTTTGCTGCAACAGGACAACGCGAGAGTCCACACTGGCAAAGTTGCAATGGATGCTGTAGAGCGAAACGGGTATGAATTAATACCACATCCTGCCTTTTCGCCTGACCTAGCTCCTAGCGACTTCCTGCTATTCAAAAACTGGAATAAAGGATAACCGTGGACTTCATTACCGTCGTGACGGCAGTTGAGAAGTGGGTCAATGGAAAGGACCCTGATTTTTTTCAGTTCTGGGCTGATGGCACTTGAACACCGTTGGTCTAAGTGCATCACACTAGAGGGCAATAACATCGAAAAAGAAGAGGTGGATCTCAACCGGAAATAAATTAGGCTGGTTACTTATTGACTCGCCCTCGTACCAGCGAAGAACCAGATTCAGTTTGCACACATTTCGAAAACACGCCTATTCAAATATATTGAAAATTTTACAACCAAAAAAGGAAAATTTTCAGATAAAAAAATTCTGATATTTTTCATATTCCTGCTCAAAACATAGATTGCAAGTACGCCTCGGCGATGCGGTTCTAACGCGTACCCTTAATCTATGTTTTTTTTAGCAAAATAAGAAAAATAATATGTACCCCTGTAAATCCCGGTTTTACTATATAAAATGGGGGTTAAGGGGGTTAAAATTATATAGGCGTGTTTTTGTGATGATCTGATTCGGTTCTACACTGCTCGCTAATATATTGTTATGAGTCTTTCATTATGTTAGCGGCCGGGGTACACCTTGATCAGATTATGTAAGCTCGCTGCTGATCTGAATTTACGCAGATTTCATGAGTTGTCATAAGGAGTTGTTTCTTTTTTATTTGGAAGGTTATTATTATATTTTATGATACTCTTTTTGATTGTGTTTATAGCTTTACATTAAATGAATTATCAATTGGTACATATAAATTTTTTATACAGTTTGTAACACATGTATCAAAGGATTTCATGTTTTGGACAAATAGTACAATTTCCGTGGTCCTGTTTGTGTTTTTCTTGTGCCGTCAGCCTTCCCTTTGCTTTGATTCATCACAGTGTTTCTGATTATATGTGTATCACTATGGTATTTCACAGATGAGGCAGAAAACACCTATGCGGCCAAACATATATTTGTTATTTCTCGATCTATCAGAATTAAGGGTGCGGTTTCGCGTGAGAGCAAAAAGCCCCCCTCTACCCCTCCCCAAAACCCCAGCACCCTCTCCACCCGTAGTTTTCTGACTGACCGTCCCATGACTGTTCTTTGCTGCAATGATTCTTTTTTGTGTGTCGGTGGTTTCATATGTGGCGTTAATTTTATCATTATTTCTTCCTTAGCTTTCCTCCTTCTGGTGCCTGTATACTACTTGCGAACGTGGCATTCCCTGGGTATCTTCACTTATATTTTAACCCTTGCTTTCCGAATAGATTAAGATGCCATACCCTCTTCTAATTTCCAGCCAATCAGATTACTTAATCCGGTTTTTGGATAGAAATTCACATATTTAATGACAAACAGTGCAGATCTAGATCAGTTGGCTTCCTTAGATCTGAATCTACACTGTTTGCTAATCAATAGTACCATTTGATTTCGTAAAAAAAAAAAAAAAAAAAAAAAAAAAAAACAACAACAACAACAAACAAACAAACAAAAAAAAATGAAAGCAAAGAAACGCAATACATCATAATAGACTTACTGTCGGCAACTTTCTTTCGCCGAGTGATCATGAAATATTTTCTACGTGGCTAATTCTAGCGAAAAAATGCGCACAATACTGGTTAACCGCATATAGGAGTAAGCCTGCTTAGTATACGTGTGGTTAGGTAAACTGACCGCGCTCCACATGACCCCGTTTTGTTGACTGGGTCGTAAAACCTCAACAAAAGCAAACAAATAGACTCTTACTACAAATAAGGTACAATCCAGGTAAAATAATATACCGATAATCGAATAGTTTGTGGCCCAGTCCCATTTAAGTTTTCTGCTCGAAGCTAATGTTATCATTTAACAATCTGGGTCTTGTCTATGAACTGCGAAGTCGTCTGACTATATGAAAATAAGCTTATGTTGCCCTCATACGACAACTCGCTTTGGGCCGAGAAAGAATGTCGTAAGAGGGAGAGACGGAGAACATAAGTTATGTAAATTAATTAGAAACTGGTGTAGCTTCTATTCTGCTTGTTGCCGTTTTTCAATACAAGCCCCGAATATCAAAGGGTAAAACAGACATACAGACAGCAAGTAAACTCAGCAACCGTATTCGCCCAAAAAATGGCAACTCTTTTACCCAAATTTAACTAAAAATATTTTAAACTTACATAATTGTTCCAAGAAAAAAAAAACATTTGTCAATAAAACACTATGTAGCATTTAACAAAAAGTACCACAATGAAAGTATCACTTTGGAAAGATAAGTAATAAACTACTGGGGCGTGTGTCGGGTGGGAATGGAGAGGGCAATCTAGCTTAACCAGAATGGGCTCAGTGTTTCAAAAGAAAATACCAATATAATCTACACTATACAAAAGCGAAGTACGAATATCGCTCCATGAAAGAAGAATATCACCCCATGGGATAAGAGGAGCGAGCTGTGTATCACGTTACATAACTGTTTATGAACAGATTTAATAAAAACTATATTTTCCTTTATTTACATGCAATATGCGCTTTTCTTAGAAGGACCCGGGCCTCCTTTCCGTACCACTATATCATTACTACAGCGGGTGTAAAATGTTGTTTGGCTGCCGTAATCCGTCTCCCCGTACTTGACTTTAGTGTAGTTTGGAAAGAAACATCTTGTTTGGATATATTTGAACGTAGAATATCACTCAACCTTGCTTTAGGAGGCGCAAGCAGTGTTGCACGCTACATTGATATTCATGAACAAACTCAATTATACAACTGAACCTGATGTTTTCGCATATTTGATGTACAGAAAAATTGCGGTATTAAGTCCACTCGAAAATAAGACCACCCTTTTTCCAGTCCCAAATGATCTTTTTCTTGGTATTCTACATAACTCCAGATAAGAGTGGGTATCGGCAATATATTTTTTTTTCTTATTTCTGCACAAAAATACATTGTGTGTACTCAATAGAAGCGCCTTTGCGAGGCGCTTCTAATGAATACCACAACGTATTTTTTGTCCTTTTTGGTTGAAAAAAAGGGCCTTATCTGGTGTTTTACATTCAATATTAGACCGCCCCACTAACAAGACCACATTTAGGCAGTACCAAAGGTGGGCTTATTAGGGGGATTTAACTGTATTTTTATTTCCAAAGAAACCCCCTTTTCAGAACTTTTTATTATTATTATTTCTACAGCCGATGTTAAGTGTTGTGTGACGACCGTTAACTGCCGTCTCCCTTTGCTTCACTGTAGCGTAGCATCACGAAAACATACCTATATAATTTTGACCCCCTTAAACCCCAATTTTATACAGTAAAACTGGGGTTCACAGGGTATACATTATTTTTCTTATTTCTGCTCAAAAACATAGATTGTGGGTACTCGTTAGAACCGCCTCGGCGAGGCGGTTCTAACGAGTACCCACAATCTATGTTTTAAGCAGAAATATGAAAAATATCAAAGTTTTTTATCTTAATTTTTCAGTTTTTTTTAGGTGAAATTTTGTATATATTTGAATAGGCATGTTTTCATAATGGTATATATTTCTTGCTCTTATTTGAAAGTAGAATATCGCTGAAAATTGCGCTCGGGAGACGTTAGGTGTCTGCACGTTTCATTAATAATCAATAAGTGCGAATCAGCAAGGTTTTTGTTCATTTGATGTGTATTGCATCAGAAAGATCTCAGAACGTTGTGCCTCGAGGAGGGCTATGCTTTGTGATTATGGCATTTTCTGATTATCTTTACTTACTTTTTTATGACGCTATTCCAAACGGTTCCTATGTTGCAGTTCTTTGTTTGTGCGTCGGTTGTTTAACTCTTTCCCCGCTGGTGGCGACTTTTTGCGTCTGCTGATAACCTTTGCAAACAGTTCGGACCCTTATCTGGCTCCAAACTGTTTGATACTCTGATGGTATTTCTGAAGATTTTTTGAAAAAGTTATTTTTTTAAAAAAAAGTCCACAGATGACGAAAACAGCATGCAAAATTACCCAGCATGCAAATATTTAATATTGGGCGTTTGTTTGGCCATTATTTGTTCATATCTCTCCTTCGTTTGATGCATCGTGAAGATAGCATTTCCTGGATAGCTCCACATATAGTTTTAATAACTATGTAGGACGACTTATTATCTATTACTCCTAATAAACTTCATGAGTAATTAAAACATTTTTTTCTGTCTGCTTTCTGCTAGATTAACCTTTGTCATGCTGAGTAATTTAGGATGCCACGCCCACTTCCAATTTTCAGCCAATCAGTTAATTTGATCTAGGCTGTTGATATCATTCACATACTGAATGACAAACAGTGCAGATCCAGATCAGTTGGCTTCTTCAAGATAGGGCATATCCGAGTTCAGCAGGACTAGGGTTAAGTTTAAATTCCATAACAGTCTGTCTGTGAAAATAGATTTCAAGCAGGGCTTTACTGTCTTTCTGTTCAGTGATATAAACAACAACCCAAAGAAACGCAGAACTTCTTATTACAACGACAATACAGAGATTAAAATATTTACTTATCGTTTAGTTTAAGGGTAAGTAATACATTTTCAATGGCGGTAACTTTATCAAAACTGTTTTGCCACCCTTCAGAAAACAATTCTCTAAAGGGAAATAATATGCTCCCTTGGTTGGATCCAGGATTAGAGGGAGTTCAAGCTGTCTAAGGGGGCAGGGTTGGGGGTGGGGGGGAGGTTCGATTTGATCGAGTCACGGTACTTCACTATGTATTCGGACAGACTGGCCTGTGCAAATAGTGTAGACCCAGATAAGAACACGGTGTCTGATTAGGGTCTACACTGTTTGATACTCAACAAGTAATTTTAGACGCAGACACGTTCAGATGTAGTGAAATTAAACTGTTGAAATTTTAGAAGTATAGTGCAAAGAGTTGTATGATATTGAGGTATATAGTATAAAAAAATCCTATGAAAATTATATTTGAGTTCAATGTGTTTGGGGAGATGAGTATGGGGTTTCGATTGACTGAAGCATTTCCCCGCCCCTAGTCTCTGATTCCGCAACAAGGAACACCAGTCAGACCCTTCGCTGTCCGTCAGAGCTTTAAACATTTCTGCCAGCGTACATACTGCGCGAATATGCGGAGTATTACATCAAGAATTATATTGTATTATCTCCTCTTATGTTACTTGCCGCCCCTTCTGTACAGAATCCTTCTGCGAATAGATAAAACCCATAGTGCCTCAGATGAAATTACATTCATCGATCCACCCATCTGTCCATCCATCCATCCATACATACATACATACACAGAAGCTACATGTAGGAAATTGGAAGTAAGAAGAAGAAACGTGTGTGAAGAGACTAAGTTGGAAATATGCTTAAGTGGGAAAAAATAACGACTGTCTTGGAAAACGTATATCAAGCGCTCAAGTTGGAAAAACGACTAAATGGGAAAACGACTCAGTTGGAAAAATCAATATTTGCAGTGGGCATCATTGTTTTATATACCAATCATCCTGATAAGTAGATGTGGTCGTTGATTTTAACACATAATGCATCGGCGTCTTCTGCCCGGTGTAGAGTTTTATAATTTCTTGCATGTCTAGCTTCCACTCTTGAAATTGATGTAACTGTAAATCAGTATTTACATGCCATCTGCTTATAATGTACCATGTGTGCGCGTGTGTGTGTGAATTTCATGTTGCATATATGATATAAATTTTAGGTTAACGGTCACAACAACTCCATGCTTTATCAATTACATAATAGTTACATGCATCATGACTATGAATGTTAAGAAAACTGAACAACTGTTTATGTAGCAATATTTATCCGTCCACTTACAGCACCTTTTTAACGAGACACAGACTATGGAACGCCATGAATGTCTTATATGGGCAAACAGCTTACTTTGTTGTTCAGAACATAGTTTTATAGCCTCCGCCAAACTGTTTAGCATTGAATCCACGTTTTCCGTAAAACATTATATTTGATCAGCTTCTCAAACTTGTCTGGTTGCCTCAAGTCTCACTGTTTATGAGCTCCTTACCTTCAAGAGGAAATGTTCTTTAAGAGGTACAAAACACTGCTTTTGAAAGGAAATATG
This sequence comes from Anodontia alba, assembly GCA_964016985.1. Lineage (NCBI taxonomy): Eukaryota > Metazoa > Mollusca > Bivalvia > Lucinida > Lucinidae > Anodontia > Anodontia alba. Next base: position 10,866,963 of record OZ024830.1, on the reverse strand, counting down.
TTTGTACGCCTTATTTGGATAGCTCCAGCTACTTCTCTGATCAATATGCATTTACTACTTCACTTCGAAACGGATTTAAACTACTGGATACATAGAAATGCATCCATGCACTTATACATAAACGCAAAGCTTAGGCGTAAAAAACAGCTGTGTTTCCGCTAACATGCTGAAAAAAATTTGGTCGGTAGGTAGGAGAAACTTTTTTTTATTTTTCTATTTTTTTTTCCAGAAAAGAACAGGGTAGCTCCTGTAATTTTATGAAAATACAGGTAGTTTGTTGAGGGTCGGTGCTTTACTTTTTTATTTTGCATTTTTACTGATAAAAAAAGATAGCAGTGTCGGTTGTTTGAAACAGGGTCGGTCGGTTTAGCGGAAACACATCAATTTTCTTTTTACGCCTTGTTTACTGCTCTTTTTAAAGCGAATAAAATTCTCTACCCCCCTCTCTCTCTCTCTCTCTCTCTCTCTCTCTCTCTCTCTCTCTGTCAGGGATCATCTGCCTACACAAGGCATGTGCGGCAAACATCGGGTTGGATTTGGGACAAAAACTATAAATATAGGTACGGTATTTGAGCAGTATAGGTCTAAAATGAAACAAAAATGTTCAAGATTATGAAAATGGGTCATGTTTTTGAGACCTAGATCGCACACCTCTTCCAAAAACCCGGACAATTACTACCAATATTACCCGCCTCTCTCTCTCTCTCTCTCTCTCTCTCTCTCTCTCTCTCTCTCTCTCTCTCATAGTGTTATCATACTAAATTTATAATCGCTTCTATTACAGTCAGAGCATGACTTGTTTGCAGGCAATTTGTACTTGTAGGAAATATTACTATTGCAAAAGCAAATCAAGTCCAATCAAGTCAATATCAGTAGTACTGGTACTGGGCAGTAGTTGACTGTCGTATCGATAGGTCTGGTACTGAGACAGTGGTGCTGTAGGGTATCAGTAGGACAGGTACTGGGGCACTATGGATAGCCGTGTCAATAGGTCTGACACTGAAATAGTGATGGACTGATACTTGGGCAGTTTTGGACGTATCGATATGTCTGGTACTGAGACAGGGTAACAGTAGTACAGGTATTAGGGCACTAATGGACTTTGAGGTATCAGTAGGACTGGTACCCGAGCAGAAGAAGACTATAGAGTATCAGTAGGATTGGTACTGGGGCGGTACTGGATTTAGCATATCCGTAGGATGGGTACTGGACAGTAGTCGACTGTGTCATATCAGTAGGATTGGTAACTGAACAGTAGAGGAATGTAGTGTATCCGTAGAACTCGTACTGGGTCAGTAGTAGAATGTGATGTCTCAATAGGACTGGTACTGAGACAGTAGTAGACTGTAGGGTATCAGTAGGACTGGTGCTGGGGCATTTGTGGACTGCGACGTATCCACAGGACTGGTACTGTGCCAGTAGTTTTCTTAATTGTATAAGTAGTACTGGTATGAGGCAGTATTGTACTGCATCATATCAATAAGACTGGTACTTTGGCAGTAAGGGACAACTGAATATCACTAGGACTGGTACTGGGCAACTGGGCCAGCAGTGGACTGTGACATATCAACAGAGCTGACACTTGGGCAGTATTGTACTGTAGCTTATAAGTAAGACTGGTTCTAGGGCAGTAGTGTATTGTGTCATATGAATAGTACTGGGACAGTAATGGACTGTAGGATATCAGTAGTACTGGTACTGGGGCAGTTGTGGTCTGTGACGTATTAATAAGATTGGTACTGGGGCAACAGTGTACTATAGCGTAAAGGCGGATTAGTACTGGGCAGTAGTGTACACTATCGTATCAACAGGACTTGTCCTGCGGAACTAGTGGACAGGACTGGAACTGGGCTACTGAAGGGTATCGGTTGGACTGGTAATGGGGTAGTAGTGGGCTATCGTATCAATTGGTCCGGGGCTGGGGCAGTAATGGACTGTATCATATCAGGACTGGTACTGGGACAGAAGTGGGCTGCTTATCATATCAGCAGGACTTGTACTCGGACAAAAGTAGGACTAGTCCTGAGCAGTAGCGCACTGTAGGGTATCCGTAGGACTGGTGTTGGGCAGTAGTGAACTATCGTATCCAATAGGTCTTGTATTGGGGCAGTAGTGGACCGTATCATATCAGCAGGTCTCGTTCTGGGAGAGACGAGGGCCGTCGTATCAGTCGCCGACAGTGGGCAGTTATAGACTATATCATATCAGTAGGAGTAGTACTGGGACAGAAGTGGACTGTGTCGTATCAGTAAGACTGGAACTGGAGCAATGGTGGATTGTGTCATATAAGTAAGACTAGTGCTGGGATAATAGTGGAATGTGTAGTATCAGTAGGAATATGGGACAGTAGTGTACTATGTCGTATCAGTAGAACTGGCACTGGGGCAGTAGTTGAATATATCATACCAGTAGGACTTGTACTTGGGCAGTAGTAGACTGTATCGTATTAGTAGGACTGGTACTGGTACAGAAGTGGACTGTGTTGAATCAGTAGGACTGATACTTGGGCAGAAGTGGAGTGCGTCATATCGATAGGACTGGTACTGGGTCATTATGGACTGTATTATATCAGTAGGACTGGAACTGGGACAATAGCGGATTGTGCCCTATCAGTAGGACTGGTAATGGGACAGTAGTGGACTGTGTTGTTTGAGTAGGACTGGGTCAGTAGTGGACTGTGTCGTATCAGTAGATCTGGTACTGGGCAAATAGTGGACTTTAGAGCATCTGTAGCGCTGGTGCTGGGGCACTAGTGGACTGTGTCGCTTCAGTAGATCTAGTACTGAGACAGAAGGGAAATGTGTTATATCAGTGGAACTGGTACTAGTACAGTAGTTGACTGTATCATAACAGTAGGACTACTATTGGGCCAGTAGTGGACTGTGTCGTATCAGCAGGAAAGGTACATGGACAGTAGTAGACTGTGTCGTACCAGTACGACTGGGACAGTAGAGGATCATGCCATTTCAGTAGGACAGGTAGTGGGACATAAATGAGAGTATGTAGTACAGATAAGTATACACAAGTAAACTTAAAAGTCGCACAGATCGTACAGCTTTCAAAAGAAAACAGAAATTTTCCGGTATAACTGCAGCACAGCTGTATTTATTCTCAGTTAATCGTTGCTGTTGCCTGGATAAGCGTTGTACCGGGATTATTGTACTTCATACGTTATTTGACAATTTGTTTTCTCAAATGACTTCTCTGATTGGCTGAAATTGTCTATAACAGGTTTTTATAAATCCTGATGTTTGTTAATAGTAGCTGGTACTTGTTAAAAATAGCCAGGCTAAGGTCAATGACCTGTCTACATCACTTTTGTTACTAAAAATAGTCCTTAACTAACAGCCTGTGTATGGTCAAGGACCGATCAACATCACTTGTTACTGTTGCCAGAGAGCTAAAAGGTCATTTAAGAAAATAATTGATGCATTTTGTTGAGATAAACATTATATAATTATTGACTATTGTGTGGTTGGATTTGGTGTGAAGTCGACCAGAGTATATCAATATTGATCGTGGTAATAACTACTGAATGGCGGGCAGACTGACTGACAAAGAAGTGCTTGAACACAACACATAAAAGGAAGATGATATTTTTTTCTAATTTAATGGCAAATTTCGAACTCAAATTAACTTAAAAGTCCGCCCAACTATTCTGATGACAAGCTTTCAAAATCACTGTTATTTCTTCTGCCTTTGAAAATGCTCTAAGCGCGCGAACTGTAACCTTTGTGGCCCTGGTCGTGTTTGAGGTTTCTCTCTTTTATCACGTTTTTGGATATCTTCGTCCGATAACGATGCGAAACGTTTACTTTCGAATTTTTCTTCATGATATTTTCCGCCTGCTGCGGTTTTGTCCATCACTGCTGTTCACAGAAGCATGATGTTATATTTTTCCTTTTCTTGATAAACTTATATGATTTTCAAAGAATTGTATGATGAAAATAATAACTTCAAGTTCCTGTGTTACTGTTGCTCCAAAATTTGGTCAAACTACAACACTGGTTTCCGTATTTAAATAAAGTTCAAATAACAGAATGAGATCCAGCAAGCGGATATGTGTGTGTATTCCCACTGTCTAATTTAAGAAGGAGCTGTCGCATGGAAAATCTTTTTTTTTAGAAATAAATGTCCACTAGAAAATCTAAAAGATGGATGGATGGATGGATGGACGGACGGACGGACGGACAGACAGACAGACAGATAGATAGAAAGATAGATATCTCGCATAGCGTAATGATAAACTTACATAACTTGAAGATAAACTCACATAACGTAATAACAAAGACATAACGTAATATCAAACTCATATAACGTAATGACAAACTCACTTGCCGTAATACCAAACACACATAACGTAAAGAGTTGTCACATGACGTGAACGTGACTTCCCTGCATATATGGCATCAACCATAGTGACTTAACGAAATGAAGTGTCCATAGAAAGTATGAGAAAATGCACAAAACAAAATGAACAAATTAATACCGTATTATTAAACCAGCATAAGTAAATAACAAACCCACACAGCTTAATAATAAATGCACAAAATGTAATTGCCAGTTCACATTGCGTAACACTTTAGTCACATCACGCAATACTAAACCCAAATAAAGTAACATCAAACTCGTATAAAGGAATAACAAACCACATAACTTAACACATTCTCACAAAACGCAAGGTATTTGCACAGGATAAGACAGCCATGGCGTCCCATAACAGCCTACTGGTGGTGATGTATGTGACATTAAACTGATAAGCATTTCTGCTGTTAATCAGTTTTGTACATCATTTTGATTGAGCCAAAGGTGATTGTTTATTGCATAGATGAACTATTGTTTATTGCATAGATGAACTAGGTCGGATGTCTTCACCTTATCATGTTCCTTGAAATACTCTTTTGATCGCATACCACTATATTTATCCTGAATATTCCGACAATATAGACTGAGCAAACAGTGTAGACAAAGAGTAAAATCCAAAAAGTTTGATCAGGGCCTGCACTGGGAGATTTTTAGACACAATACTAGTTAATCAAATGTGCAAGTTAACATTTTAGGATAAGTACGGTAAATAGTTAGAGCATCCAAATATTTAGGATAAAACGTTACTCAGCAAATTTACGATATGAAAGGCTGGTTCTTGTGCTTTAGCAAAATAGCCTTTGGAAAAGTAGCTGTTGTAGGGAGGTGGCTATTGTAGAGAGGTTTAATATATAGATTATATGTACTTTGGACTATCAGAAAAACGGTTAATTTTAGGGAGGTGGCTGTTGTTGAGAGGTGACTGTTAGTAGAGGTGCCACTGTATATACTGATAATATTGAACATTAATTGCGTGTCGTATTATTTTTCTAAAATAAGCAATAAATAAATAAATAAATAAAATTTCATGTTAAGACAGAAGAAATAATAGACCTGAATATACATGTATGTGCACGCGCAGTTTGAAAAAAAATGTTCATGAAATGCGAGACTGATTTAGAAAGCATTTTTCCAATGAAAGCGCAAAAATTACCTTTTTTCTAAGATAAACACTGTTCTGTGTTGCACATGGTCGCCACATTTTCCTATTTAAGCGTATTTCCTAGTCAATCGCTTGACAAACGTGCGCATGGTTGCACTCACATAAAGCACCGCGAATATGCACCAGAACGCACGCACATGCGAACTCACACACGGACAAACACACACGGATGCACTAATATTAATGATAATAGGGACAGAATAAACCCACTCACGGATAGTCAGACAGATAAACAGATAAAGGATATACAAATAGACAGCCAGGCGAACAGGCACATAAGATCTACGGATCCACTCATAATAATAACAATAACGCATACACAGACAACTCACAGATATAGGACACACACACACAAACGCCTGCAAACTCATTAGAAAGACAGACAGATAAGCTGTAGACAGCCAGAGAGACACACAAACAAACGGTCGGAAGGAAGGACGGCCGATCGGACAATCTGAGTGAAACACATAGGAAGAGACGAACGGAGGGATGAACTCACAGACGGACGGACAGACAGACATAAATGTCCATACGCTAGTACATACACACGCTCGTTCACACAGACAATAAATACAAACATGCAACAAATCAGTTAGAAGTTCGAAAATATGAAGTTAAAATTTTGAAATAAGAAGTTAGAAGCTGGAAGTTGAAAATAAGAATTTAAGTTAAGAAGTAATAAGTTGAAAATAATGAGTAAGAAATTGAAAATAAAAAAAAGTTAGCAATTAGAAGAAACTAAAAGTTACAAATAATGAACGTACGCACGCACACATGCACTCACACTTGAATACAAAAAAAAAGGATGCAGTCGAGGGCAACCACAGCGAAAGAGCGCACATACATGTACATACGTGCGCGCACACGAATTCACACATGGACACAAATACTTGTACGCTCATAGTAATAAGCACAGCGCATACATGCATCAAATATATAGACACAGACAGAAGGACGGTCGAATGAACGGACGGAGGCAGACTGGCGAAGGAAGGGACGGACGATGGAAGGTTCCAACGTCCGGCTTTAGAGGCTATTTTGAATGGAAAATTACATGCCTGATTAGGGGCTAAGTTTAACCGTCCTGAAGACAAGGAATATATTTTAATGTAATAAAGCCTAATGTGATTACAAAATGAAACCCTTACCCTAAACGTTCGACCGCACAGACTGACTGATGGACAGGCATGCACGTTCACAGTAATGGCATGCCCGTATACATACATACATACATACATACATACATACATACATACATACTTATAGAGATTCGATAATTACACAAAAAGACAGAAACCCAACCAGCCAGACAAACAGACGCATAAGAACCACTGATACACCCATAGTAATAACAACAACGTATATACACACAACTCACAGATATAGGAAAGACACACACTCAGACACACACAGACAGACACACACACACACGCCCACCCAGCAGAAAGACAAACAGATAAGTTGTAGACAGAGAGACACACAGAGAAGGGGACGGAAGGAAGGACGGCCGATCGGACAAATGGACGGAAACATACGAATGAAGAGACGGACCGAGGGATGGACTCACAGACGGACTGATAGACGGACAGACAGACATGAATGTCTATACGCTAGTACATACGCACTCTCGTTAACGCAGACAATTAATCAGTTCGAAGTAAGACGTTGCAAATAAGAAGTTAGAAATTTGAAATAAGAAGTTAGAAGCTGGAAGTTGAAAGTAAGAATTTAGAATGAGACATAAGAAGCCATAAAAAAGAAGTAGGAAGATGAATATAAGAAGTAAGAAGTTAGAAGCAACTAGAAAATACAAATAATAAATGAAGCGTGCTCATGCGCACAATTACGCGCGCACACATGCACTCTTGCTTGAATACAAAAATGACGCAATCGATTGCAACTACAGTAAAAGGGCGCACATACATACGCGCACATGAATTCACACATGGACACAAATACTAATAAGCACAGCGCATGCGCGCATCAACTCACAGATAGACAGAAGGACGGGCGGACGGAGGCAGACCGGCGCTGGGAGGGACGGACGAAGGAAGGTACCAACGTCCGGGTTTAGGGACTATTTCGAATGGAAAATTATATGCCTAATTAGGAGCTAAGCTTAACCGTCCTGAAGCCAAGTAATGTTTTTAATGGAATTAAGCCTAATATGGTTACGAAATGAACCCCCAGCTCTATACGTTCGACTTTACAGACTGATGGATGGATAGACAAGCACGTTCAGTCATGGTGTACAAGTACGCCCGTATACATACATACATACATACATACATACATACTATTTTGCACTTAGAATAATTTTTTTTTTTTTTTTTTTTAAATATATGCGCGATTGTGTGCCTCAAGCTTAGGCATGTCTTACAGCATCAAACAAAGGACATGTGTTGCATAAGTCATGAACACGATTTAATATGTGAGAGCAAGTTTATTGTACGTCTAAATCTGAATTTAAAGAAATAATACAAGTAAACAGTTATAATTAATTAGTAATTAGACACTTACATTCTTGAAGCACAATGGCAAATCTCCATAGATCATAATGCTGCCAACGAAACATCAATAATAGCTTTCCTTCCTAGAAAAGAACATTTCCTTACAGCTCTCTCAGATATATACTCGGAACCAATACGCGTGATACCGTATTCCCTCTTGTTAAAGGGAATAGATGCTCATGGAAGTTTAAGCGCCAATACTTGCAAGAGTCCTGTTCCTGTTGAATTGCCTGAATGTACATCATATAGACTCGTTCAGAAGGCCAATTAGAACTCAGAAATCAGGAAGGATACAGGATCAATGAACTTGATCTTTACAACAACACAAATCCAGGAAAATGTCAACAAACTTTGGACATTTATATGACTTTTGTCACCTCACGAGTGCATCGAACAAAGTAAGTCGTGATGGACAGTTTGGCTGTCCACCGAAGTTCATAGCAGTGGTAAGACTTGTCTATGATGGTATACTTGAGAGGGTAAAAAATGATGGAAAGCTTTTTCAACCGTTTTAGTGACGAGTGGAGTAAAGCAATGCCGTGTGCTGGGACCAACTCTGGTCAACATAATGTTGTCTGCCATGCTTAAGGATGTCCATCTTACAGCCTTGCCAAACACGTCTCTTATTAATACAACTTTCTAGAAATCCCTAGATAGGTTATGTTTCTTCGTTTCTAGCTAACTTAATTGGTGCCTGTCTTTTCCCATGAGTTTGATCTGTACGTGATGAAATTCACTGTTGTACCCGATGCAGGACCATTTGTAACAATTGAATGCCTTATATTCACTCTACAGAACGTTTGGCAATTTCTGAATAATAAAACAGGGTCCAGTTGTTCAAAGCTAACGACGTCGTTAGTTAACGATTCGTTAAAATGTACATCGAGTGATACGCAAATATGCTGAAATTTTTTGCTGAAAAAATGTGAGTAGCTTTTGCAGTGCAGTGCAAAAGCTACTCACATTTTTTCAGCAAAAATTTCAGAATATAGTATATTGAATCCGCTAAAACAGTTAACGAAATGACCCTTAACGAGCTCGTTAAGCTAACGACGCTTTGAACAACCGGGCCCAGATTTTCATCTATGGTTGGTCTGATTAAGCTAAATTAGTGCCTACAGCTCATCGAAAGAAGGATATCCTTCAAACACAAGTAACACACACAAAGCTATATATTATCAGCCTCAGTTTGATGAGCCAGAAGAAATGTGCATTACGAAAACACGCCTATTCAAATATACTGAAAATTTTACCACCTAAAAAAGGTAAATTTTCAGATACAAATTTTGATATTTTTTCATATATCTGCTCAAAACAGATTGTGGGTACGCGTTAGAACCGCCTCGGCGAGGCGGTTCTAACGAGTACCAACAATCTATGTTTTTGAGCAGAAATAAGTAAACTAACGTATACCCCTTTAAACCCCAGTTTTACTATATAAAAGTGGGGTTTAAGGGGGTCAACATTATATAAGCATGTTTTCGTGATGAACACGCCTCATGCGCACAAGCAACAACTTAACCTAATTTTATTTCTCATACCACTACCAATTTTGTAAACGGAATTCTATTTTCTCTAACATGAACTGAATGTGTTCGATAGCTGCACCTCTGAGGGCCCGAACAAAGATATAACATTGGGCATCAACCTTTTAATGAAATGTTGATATCGGCGCCTTCGTACAGTCTAAGAGCCGACCCACCATCATGCAATGAAAGAGGAAAGCATAACTATTAACCATGGTAAGGTTAGAAACTAAGCATATAGTCTGTCGTATGATATTCTCGTAATATATCATCCTTTTATAACGGGTGATATTTTTAATACTTTTAAAATTGGATTTCCCAGCATTTTTTCCTAAAATTTATAAACTATATCAGAGAAAAATTCTGGTTTCGGTATTTCATGCTGCAGAATTATTCAAACTAATTTTTATATTTATAAAATTTGTAGTGTCGGCGGTAAACTTTTGAAAACGTTTACGGTGTTTGTGATACCGACAGCCTTGTGTAAGGAGTTTGGCAGACAGGACTTTATTCTGATTGTTAAAATTATTTACACGAGAAAATACTCTTACAAAACAAAATTAAAAAATGTATACTCTATACGAGGGGGACGGAGGAATATCACAATCTAAAAAAGGAAAATTAACACTATCAAAATTACAATTACCACGTTTATTGTACATATTTGAAGAAATTATACCATTTGATACCGATAAATTCAAATAAAAAAAAGAGGTTTCAACATTAGAAGTATTAGCTTTATTCAACTGAAGTTACCTGGAATAGACTTGATCAATCATATGTTCAAAATAAATATCCATATTAAGCAGGTTATCTTGATATCTAGAAGTAGAATTGAAATATTCAATATCATCAGCCTGTTTTTTATCAGAGAGAGACAACATAAAATCTTTCTCATAACAAAATGAAATAACTTATCCGCACAGGGGAGGACAATTTGTTATCATCGGAACTAATTGAGCTCCCCTGTGTAAAGTTTATTGCTAAATCTAATGAATATATTATCCAAAAGGTAAATAAGAGCTGCACAAACTTTTTAACACGACAATGCAATATATGTTTGTGTCTCTCATAACGCGTTTCAAATTACAGGCGAAATTCAAGTTGTCCTTTCAATTAAACGAGTTAGCTTTTCTTTAATTGGATTTTGAGGTAAAATAGCATAAAGACAAATCGTATGTGAAAAATCTGGAAGCTCGAAAACCCTTCGATTTCAGTTTATGACAAACTTCGCCTGAAATTGTTGTAGACCAAAAGAGGTTTTTATTATTCCTTTCATTAACTTTTTCAAAATATTTTATTTAATGGTGCTTGACTGCACGGCGGCAAGAAGTTAATAATTAAACCAATTCAATGATGGTGCAAGAACTTGCTTTTTGTGTTTTTATGAAATGTATGTTACCAGTATAGAGTGAAAAGTGTTTCTTGATTTTGTTTATACCTATCGCAAGCTCAACAGCAATATAGCAACAGTTCTTGTCAACAACAGTTTTCTCATGAGGAGAAGTACATTGATATGTGTTTTGCATTACAAAGTTCCTTGTTAATTAAAAAACGCTTTGCTTGACGCCGCGTATTTTATTGAATGCCAGTGAAGTCGAACAAACTGATATGTTTGCTATATACATCAACATAGTCGTCAGTATCCAGTGGCTTGTACTCGAACAGCAAACACCCTGCTAAAATGTTTATGTCCTTTGCTGTGCGTATATGTCACGAAAGCACATTTTCAAATGTCGCATTACCGTTTTTTTTTTTTTTTTTTTTTTTTATAAAGTTCTGCGTCGTTGGCACTTAATTGTGAGACATAAATAGAAATAATGCAAGATAAATCCTTACAGGAACCAAAGAAGAATGACAATTCTGTAGCTGGATTGACTATCATATGGGGCGCGTCATGCGAATACGTGTCTTCAGGCATATCCGGGCAGCGAAGGCCCAGATCAGCCTGAACTCCGCGCAGTCTGATCAGTCGCTATCCGCTAACAAAATCATTTGAAAATATAGACTGTATCAATGAAGAGCAAACGCCTGAATAAGAATGCGCATGGATCTGAATCTGAGCGATTTGCTCATGTTCGAAGACATCTTTTCGCTTGGCGTGGCTCAGTTATGAGCCAGGCATAATTACGTTGGTCGTATCAGCTACTGTGGATTAATAAGCTGTTAGACAACACTGTTGATAATTAATGGTGTATTACAATAATCCTCAAGAGACCCTGCCAACGAATTACAGTATACCTGTAAATGACTGTATAGACTGGGACATAATTATCTTGAAAATTCTCCAGATTAGAAACTGCAGCTATTTTTTAACGTGTACTCTTCCCTTTATAAAAGGAATATAACTATTTTATCTTTTTGTTTTTCTTCAGATTATTTCGCGATCACAGAAACTGTCGTATAGTGCTTATATGGAGGCCGAAAAAGATCGCCACTTACTTCACTTTAGCTATGTAGTTATAGTTTGGTCTCGTATGTCCATTAGCATGACACATACATTCCCATTAACAGTAAAGTTGCCCGATCGGGCATCAATAACCTTTGATAACCTTTGTAATTTGAATGGTAGATGTTACTATAATTAGTAACGCGATACCCGATCGGGCACCATTTGATAATTTCCTAATACCCTCAGAAAAAGAAAAAAATGTATCACAGTTTTTGACGAATCAAAACCAAATTTTAAGAGCTGAAAGATGAATTAATTATCTAACTTTCGACCGTTCAGATTTTTTAAAGTGCCTAGAAAGAAAGGTTATTAAGGTTTAAAATCAATATTTCTTTTCACTGCACCTCTGTGTATCCCGTTCGGGAACACATGGCATTTATGATACCAGATTTGGAAAGAACACAGCATCCCATTTGGGAACAATGAACATTTCGTGCAAACAAGAGTCAAGTTGCATATTGACTTTAAATCTTCAACAACTTTTGATTGTTCAGATTTTTAAGTTCCTTTGAAAAATTGTTTGGGTTTAAAATTTGATATTTCGTCTGTATCTCTTTGCTTCCCGAAACGAAAGCAAAATATTTTGAAAACAGGCTTCTAAATAACGAAAAACTTACAAAAATCGAAGAGTCAATAATTAACATGTCTCTTTAAGAAAGAAATGAATTAAGGAGGAAATCCATCTTCTTTCCTGAACTGATCAGAAATTTTAAAATCAGGGATTTATATACTACTACAAAATTTGATAAAAACATACAAAAATTCTTAAGATTTTGCATTTCCTACTTGGTATAAAATAGTGAAAGCTATTCCGCAATGGAAAATGAGTACAATAAAATACTATATGTATTATGTATGCTCAAAAACTTAAAATATGCACAGGAATATATCATGTGCTGTATCAGACATTTTAGGGAACTTCATAATTTTAGAGAGGAAACTGTTTCTGCCATAGGATAACTGAATTGCACGATCTGCAGGAAAGGTCTACCGACTGAGGTCTGAGGTCGATAACTTTCTAAAAGTGCCCTATAATCACCCCGTGTGTTCGTCCGTCCGTGGCCAGTTAGCGAAAACGGTCTTAGCGCTTAAACTGTTGGTAATATTTTTATATCTTTTGGCAAACTAATAAATACCGACAAGATCTAGCCAATATGCTTGCGGAATGTCATTTTTCATTGAATAAGGTAATGCCGAAGCAAAATATGTGAAATATGGAAATCGCCGTAGGTCAACCATATGTAACATTTTAATAATTTTTTGTATACGCATTAATATTGACACAATCCAGACAAAGGAATTGCCAAATGCCACTTTTCCGATTTGTTTTAAGTCTTGCCTTGTGTTATTTTGATCTTGTGTTTATCAGTCCTTTGACCATTGCGATTACCTCGCTTGGGGTAGATAGAGCTAATCTTAGTGCTTTTCGTACGTTTGTTTCATTTGCGCTTGTTTGGTTTTGTCTGTTTCCTCTACCTCTTGGTGTCTGGGAAGGACTGCAGTTTGTGACTGTGTCACTCGCTGGACCTCCTCTGACCTTTTTTGCACAAAAACTAAATACCATTTATAAAACTGACTAAACTGTATATGTTTTTGTTCTGTTTGGACTCTCCGAATATGTGTTCACTTAACATTAAATTTTGACGGCAGCAAAACTTTGTCCAGAAATTCAGTGCTACGAGGGCCATACAATAAGTTATGCCAAGTGGCATATAAGAAGAGGGCTATGAAGTAAAGTCTCAGATGGTTAGTGATGCTCCTGTTCTGATCGGTTAAAATTTTGTCTGCCAGCAAGCAGCATTCTAATCTTAAATAAACAGTTAATGTCATTTTGTTATGCTTATGCCAGATGCACAAAGGTGATTCTAGTGAAAAAGGGTTGGTTTGCAAATAAAGGGACTTTTCTGCCATGTATGACCAAACTGTGACCATCAAAAGAATTGTGATTCATTCAATATGATATTACTGTCTCCAAGCAGGGACATAAACTTCATCAAACTGAATTACATGTATCAATCTGCATCAACAGGCTGATCAAAGCATGACATATATTGAAAAAGGGCAAAAGGTACATTTTATGCATGTTTGCTAACTGATAGGGGCCCGAAAGTATATAATAGCCATGAATGACAGATTAATGTTTCTTCTGAAAACAAATCATTGCAGATAGCTACTTTCGCAGCATTTTACTGTTACCTTAAAAGCCAATGAACAGGCTTCAGAAGGTATTCTCACTAACAAGCTTGTCTCTTTGGTTATTGAGAGACTTGGTAGCCCTCTTCTTATATGCCACTTGGTTATGCGAACATATCTCTAATAATATATGCATATATGGCTTTAAAATTCTACCAGTTCGCACCCTAGCATTTGTGCGCTTTACATGTACAATATCATCAAAATGGAATTGGACAAATTTTTCATTAGCATTCTCATTGTATATGCAAACATGGCATGGACGCGAATTTTATAACCAAAATGTCAAATCCTTCGGTGTATAGGAAGAAAAGGGTAAGAGAAAAGTCCAGGGAGTGCCACAATCACAAACCGCAGCCCATCCTATACACCAAGAGGAAGAGGAAACAGACAAAACCTATGGTGGCATATTTCAGCCACGAGATAGCTAGATAGCTATCGCGATAATATTCTTAATTTTCCAGAAAATAAAAAGTTTTCCTGAAAACATTATCGCAATAACTTGAATTATCTAGATATGCTTTTTTAATTTCCAGAAAATATTTTAACGCAAAATGTCGTGATACTGCTCGGAACTGACATAAGTATCCAGATAAAATTATCGCGATAATTTTTTCATGGTAGCAAGGTAGCTATAAATAGAAAAAAAAGTAAGAGAAAAGTCCAGGGAGTGCCACAATCACAAACCGCAGGCCTTCCCAGACCCCAAGAGGAAGAGAAAACCGACAAATCCAAACAAGCACAAATCGAACAAACGTACGAAAAGCACTAAGAACACAAGCGGACATGACATTCCAGGATTTCCACGCACCGATTTGCCATTACTTAGTATAAACTCTTACCTTAAAAGTCGCTGGTAAATACCCTCGGTGAATTTCAACAGTATAAACAAAGGTATTCCGATTGCGGTTCTATCTATAGATGACAGAAAAATAAAAGGCAGCTCTGGGCACTAACGCAAAAAATATCGCGACAATACTGTAAACTTTCGCGATAATATTTTCAGGAAACTTTAGACTATTAAAATAATCTTTTCAGGAAACTTCGAAATATCAAGATGATTATTGAAAGTATCGTGATAGCTACCTAGCTATCTCGTGGCAGAAATATGCCACCATATAAACAAGCGCAAATCGAACAAACGTACAAAAAGCTTCAAGACTAGCTCTCTTTTCCCCAAGCGAGGTAATTGCAATGCTAAAAGGACTGAAAAACACAAGAACAAAATAGCATAAGGCAAGACAAAGCAATCGCCTCGTAGAATAAGCCACAAAGCAACAAAGAGTAAGACTAACACCGGGACCACCGCCTTACAACGATCAGTAGCATACACCACCGGGGGTTTAAAGCACTTTTTACGGCCAGCTTTTATGGAAGACATTTACTCGTCATAAATCTATAAATAGTGCATGAATAAAATATGATTTTTTTTTGTTCATAAACAATTATCGCTTGCTAACCGTGGGGACAGTTATCGAGATGAATCGTCACATGGTTTTTATGCTACTAAGCAACAGCAAATGACACAAATACCATAATCGCTTCAAAGTTTGAGAAATGCTGTTATTTTGGCAATATATATAGCAAAAAGCATGTGAGTTATCGGCAAAGAATTAATATTACAACTTATGGAAGTCTTTTAGTTGAAACAAAATAAATGTACATGATTAATCTGTTTTGGGGTATCCTGTAGGATTTACTTAAACGCTGCAATTGTAATCGTCTAACTTTCCCTTTGATATTGAGGACTTGATGTAGATATGATTGCATCGGTTTCTCATGTTCACTTATTTACTTTGAGACAAACATTGAGGACCAGTTCACGTTACTTATTGGATGACCCTTATATTTAGGTGAGTCATGGTTATTTGATACACAGTGCATTATAATACATTGAATTCCAATTCACTAGCTTTTCTGTATTTTAATGATAGCATTTTATTTAAAGTGCTTTTGTGCTTGTTTGGATTTGTCGGTTTCCTCTTCCTCTTTGTGTCTGGGAAGGGCTGCGGTTTGTGATTGTGGCACTCCTGGACTTTTCTCCTACTTTTGTTTCTAATATTTGCAATCTTTCATGGAACATACGAGGGATGTTCGAAATGAATTGCTTATTTCTATCTGGAGACTACAAATTTCAAGTTAGCCCAAAAGTACTCATTTCATGCCCTCGAAGTACTCCCCGTGGCTAGAAATGCAAAGTTTCAGCCGATGTATCCACTTCTTGAAGGCGTCACGGTACGCTAATTTGGGCACAGTAATAAGGTACTGATGAATGGCAGATCCAAGTGCCTGTCGGGACTGGTATTTCCGCCCAGCAAGGAATGCTTTCAATTTCGGAAACAAAAAGAAATCACATGGGGCAAGGTCTGGGGAATACGGGGGGTGAGGCAAAACAGTTACTTTTTCTTTCTTCAAAAACGCCGTAACTATTGCGGAGGTATGAGCTGGGGCATTGTCATGTAGAAGACGGACATGTTTAAAACCAGTGGTAGGGCGTCGTTTCTGATAATACTTTTTCAGTTTCTTCAGTACTACGTCTTTGTAGTACTTTCCGATGATGCTTTTGCCCTTTTTCACTGGCACTTTTATTGCTTCACCAGAGAAGAAGATTGCATACAAAACCTTCTTTGTACGCAAAGAACGTTTGGCAATTATTGGGCGTTTGCTGTGTTTAGTGGCCCAGATCTTATTGCTAACCTTTCTGACGGGCTCAAAATAATGGACCCAGGTTTCATCACCTGTGACGACATTGGCAAACTGCTTTTTGTCATATTTTGGAAACATTTGAAGCAGCTTTTTGGCCACTTTAACCCGTTGCCTCTTTTGCTCGTCAGTCAACAGATATGGTACCCATCTAGCAGAAATCTTTCTGACTTTCAAATGCTTCTTCAAAATAAGGTGAACCGTTGATAGTGATATGCCTACCTTTCGTGCAATATCACGAACTGTAAATCTGGCATCTCCTTCAATGATTTCCTTTATTTTGGAAACGATTTCTTTACGAGATGCAGATTTTGGCCTACCTGATTTCGGTGCATTTTTGATGGACTCTACACCAGACTCAAATTTCTTTTTCCACCGCCGAACTGTGTCATAAGACACACAAGAAGGTCCAAAAGCAGTAGAAATTTCAGTCATCAGCTTCTTCAAAGAACAACCAAGTTTTGAGCGAGTTTTGATGTAAGCCCGTATTTCATCTTTTTTGTCGACGCTTCTACCAACCATTTTTACTGCAGTGGTCAATGACTGCGTGTATTCAAATGGCAAATTTTATGTCTTACACTTAGTCTAACATGTACATTTATACACCATTGTGTAGATATTGAATAGCCCTATACAGGCATGTATTGGTTTTTATCGTGCCCCACGTGGATATCGAGTTAGAGGACAATAAGCAATTCATTTCGAACATCCTCTCGTAGTATTAGAAACATGTGATGATTATCAATCTTGCATTTGCAAATTAGACAAGATTTTATTGTACGGTAATAGTATCTCCAGTTTGATTTATCGACCAGTCTGTTAAAGACAGTAGTCTCATCATAAAATGTTTTATGTGTAGTATTCTAGATATCCTTTACCTTTCTGAAACCACATTTTGAAAAACTTTCAAACCATAATGGAGCATGTCTGTAGTGGATATTAATGTTTCTGAATATACTTTCATTTACTTTTATTACGCTGACATAAAATTCTAGCATATTTCCGAAATTTAGATTTTTTTAAAGATGAACAATGAAATAAAAAGAAGTCTGTTCCATATCTTTGATCAAAGGACTTTGTCCAGTACCTACCTTTTATGTTCCAGTTTTCATAATTAGAATGAATAAGTTTGTATGCAAACTTTATCCCTTTACACATTAAAATTTCTTATATTTACCATGTTTTGACCACCGTCTATAGGCTGAATGTACATTGCACATCCATTAACTACAGGTCTTTATCGTTCCAAAAAATTTCCATATTAGAGATTCATTTTTTTTTTCAAGACATAACTTGGTCTAGATCTTATTTCTATCTCAAAACCAATTTGAGAAAGGTGAAGGCTTTTGATAACCAATACTCTTTCTTTTATAGTTAAATTGCGTTTCTTCCGTATTTGGATACATGTTTTTATTTTATTGATTTTATCCATCCAAATAGCGTTTTAATCAATATTGTAACCATGCAATATACCTAATGTTTTTATATGACTTTTTGTCCAGGCGATTTCCATGAATGCAAGATTTTTATTTTTCCAATATATAGCCGAGTTGTTTTCTTTTTTATGGACCTTTGCTCCTGATGATTTTTCGAACTTTTTAATTACTTTAAAACATTCAACTACTGATTCTTCAGCAGAGTTAAACACTTGCACACTATCATCTACATATGCCACATTTCTGGCTTCTGCTATTTGATCGTTACCGGGATGTTTATAAGGTAATGGAAACCCTATTACTCTATTATGACTTCTTATGGCACATGCTAGTGTTCAGATTGAATTATATATAATAACGGACTGGCCGGGTGGCTTGTCTCATTGAACGATTTATTTTGAAATATTTACTTTTAGAACCATTAGTCAATTTACAATTTTTTTTTTTTTTTTTTTTTTTTTTTTTTTTGCATTTTTAAATATCATTTGTATTCAGTTTCTGAATTTTGTTCCAAAATTAAATGCTTCTTAATATTTGTCAGTCCATGATTATTCTTCCCGGTCAAACGCTTTCTGGTAATCAAGAAAAATTATAGATTAATATTTTGATTATTGATAATACCATCTTCTCCTGGTGACTTATTGCATTTTAGAATTTTTAATACATTTTTAATTTCATCTTCGGTAACATCGTTATCACAGAAAGTTTTGTCGTCTTCATTTATTTGTTTATTTACAGTTTTTAGCAAATCATTTGCTTCCGTTTCATCTATATCTTCTGAGGACAAAAGGTTTTCGAAAAATGAGCTTTGTTCTTTAAATATAGTAAATATGTCGGATGAATAACTGCCATCTGAACCATTCTGGTCCATAATTTATTATTTACATTCTTTTTTCTAAGTTAAAGAAAAACTTCGATGATTTTCACCTTCTTCAAAATATTTGATTCTAGATCTTACTTTAACTGCGATTAATTGTTTATCATAAAAATCGGTAATCTTCTGTTTTAAATATATTGCTTCATTTTTTCATCATTGTTTTGAGAATCCTTAATTTCATTTAATCGTGTTTCGTACATTTTGGTTTTTTTTCCCTTTACTTTCATTTTAATGGTGATATGATTGATTATCTGTTCCTTTATGACTGTTGAGGTCGTGTTATGCATTTCTCTCTTTTCAAAATATATTAACATTCACTGCGGGCGTGGCGGCTATTTAAACGTTTCCCCGCACTTCAGTTTAGCTACTGCTGACCAATTATTAAGGTCACCGACTTAGAATTTTAAATAGTTTTGCCGGTGGTGCTGGTCGAGGTCATACGTGAATCTCTAGAATTTGCTCCGTATAACAGTCTGTCCAATTAAACAATACTTTCTGCTTTCAAAATAAAGGTAAGAGAAAAGTCCAGGGAGTGCCACAATCACAAACCGCAGCCCTTCCCAGACACAAGAGAAAGAGGAAACAGACAAAACCAAACAAGCGCAAATCGAACAAACGTACGAAAACACTAAGATTAGCTCTCTCTTCCCCAAGCGAGGTAATCGCAATGCTAAAAGGACTGAAAAACACAAGAACAAAATAACGCAAGGTAAGACATAAAACAAATCGCCTCGTAGAATAAACCACCAAGCAACAAAGAGTAAGACTAACACCGGGACCACCGCCCTAGAACGGTCAGTAGAATAAACAACCCAATTCCATTTAATATTTTATATCAAACTGCAGCTTCGTTGCAATTGGATAAGGTACTTTTTTAAATAAATTTTTAAATAACTAAGGTCACCGTAATAACCCAAAGTACTGGGACAGACAGACCTGGCAAATAGTGCAGATTCGGATCAGACGGCGCAGAACACGGCATCTGAACAAGGGATACATTGTGTACAACTCATCCAACAGTTCTTAGACGAAACAACAGGTAGTCAGATGTAGTTATTTAAATTTTACGAAACATACGTGCTCGTAAGTTAAAGTTTTATTCGTTTTTTTTTTTTTTTGTTTTTTTGTTTTTTTTTTTGTTTTTTTTTTTTTTGTTTTTTTTTTTAATTTAGTTAAACTATTGTATATCATTTTGCCAATAAAATGTTTATACCATTTGGGCCACGATATGCGATAACGTGTCTTTGGGCATATGCGCGGATGCACAGTCTGAGCTGGGCCGTCACTGTCCGTTCACAGAACCATTAGATTCTACTGAATGTATGAATGAAGAGAAAAAAGCCCGGATGGTACTTTGCGCATACACAGGATGATTTGAATCTGTGCATTTTACGCATGTTCGGAGGTACTTTTTCGCTTAACGCGGCCCATTTTTAATTTAGTTCTTCTTAAGCATCTCTATATTTACATGATACTTTGACTTTTGCAGCTTTGTTCTTCAGTGAACGAAGCGATTATTTCCATATATTCACTATTCGATCTGTACGTCTTTGGCTACAAACACTGATTGTATGATGTTCTATGCTGAATAAAGTTATTTTATTTGTATAGAACTGTATATACTTGGCAGATTTTCCTCCATTTGTACAAGGGAAATATTTCTGTGTTTGCTTTTTTGTATACCAAGCCCCTTCTGAAATAAGCCTACTCTACAACGGAACAATTTCCGCCCACGGGGAGCAAAGTCTTTACTTTTGCAGTAAACGAAATGCAAAAATAATTTTGAGAGGCTTGCGTTCACTGCATGTTAGTCTATTCCCCTTAAAATTGCTTGGGTAACAACCTTGAATATTAGCCACCAAAATAAACTATACATGACTGAGTCGCAACATGAGAAAATGTACCTTCTGATATATCCGCCCCACCCTCCCCCAAATAAATTCTAAAATGTTTTATCCCCAAAAACTGATCGGAATCTGAATATGTAGCGATTTTGCATCCTTGCCTATCCAAAACGCGCCCAGTGAAGATTCTGATCAGGCCGCGGGAGTGCAAAGACAAATCTGAATCTTCGTGGGCGCTCATGTCCGAAGGTACCTTTTCTGACGCGCCAGCTCATATAATGACCTTTTTGAGAGGATTCTCATCACGAAAACACGCCTATATAATTTTGACCCCCTGAAACCCCACTTTTATACAGTAAAACTGGGGTTTACAGGGGTATACATTATTTTTCTTATTTCTGCTCAAAACATAGATTGTGAGTACTCGTTAGAACCGCCTCGACGAGGCGGTTCTAACGAGTACCCACAATCTATGTTTTGAGCAGAAATATGAAAAATATCATAATTTTTGTCTGGAAATTTTCCTGTTTTTGGTTGTAAAATTTTCAATATATTTGAATAGGCGTGTTTTCGTAATGTAATAATACCTACAAAATTGTCTTAGCATCAATTAATAGTTTCTGACAAACAGTAGCAGATGTTTGTTAAGCATTAACCCTAAAAGCGCCAATCACGACTACAACAGATTTCATTTTGAAATATTTTGTTTTACTTTTAGGAGAAAAAAAAATAAGGCTTGACATTCCATGTGAGCAGACGGTTAACTTGAAATGTCGTCTAATTTTATCTGAAAATTAACAAGGAAAGTAGAAAGTAGACAATTTGGCTCGGTAAAACCAACGGTTAGATTATCTAACATGAGTTCTTAGGGCAGTAGCAGTACTAAAATCAGTGTAAACCCAGTTTAAGTAGGGTTTGGTGTCTGACCGGGGTCGTCGATGCCTTTTGACGCATTGTACATAATTCAAGTTAAGCAAACAGTAAATACCCTGAAAAGACACCTGGAATCGCAGGCTGATCTTATGACTTTTTTCTCAATACACACTGTTCATTTTGTATGTTGATTGCGCCGTGAATGTCTTTAAGCGTCACTTGGAATTAATGACTAAACGTTTACTGAAACTTCTAGGTCCAGTTGTTCAAAGCATCGTTAGGTTAACGAACTCGATAGTGGTCAACATGTTACAGTCACAGGTAGTTTTGCTGAAAAAAATGTGAGTAGCTTTTGCAAATGAAAAAGCTACTCACATTATTTTCTGCAAAAAATATTAGCGTATATGGCATATTTTAATGATCAAAGTTTTAACGATACGTTAACTAATGACATCGTTTGTTTTGAACAACTGGGCCTAGATTATTAAGGAGAATGGATACACTTTCAAGAGAGATAACACTTTAAAAAGTGTTTTGTGTCCCTTCTGAAAAAAGTCAACACTAAAAGGAACGAATTTGCTCGCAATACGGGGGGCTATTTATTTCCTTTAAAGGCCCCATATTCCTCAAAAATAGACATTTTTTTTATCCAAGAGAGGTTTCATAAATTGATATATAGTATAAATACGATTATAAATTGTGGCATCTGACAGCCTGTAAAATTTCAGTAAGTCTCTCGTTTTTGAACTGGGTTAAAAATAAAATGGTTTTTATTGTATCTCTGAATGAATGTTGGTAACATTCATTTAGAGATACGATAAAAAATCATTTTATTTCAAGAGACTACCTGAAATTTTACAGGCTGTCAGATGTCACATTTTAATGATTGTATTCATACCATATATCAATTTATTGAATCTTTCTTTGATAATAAAATGTCTATTTTTGAGGAATATGGAGCCTTTAAGAGCAGGCCCCTTTTCAGAGGGGTTTGATATGCAAGAATCAAACAATGCGTCACAAAAGATATCTCCCTTATAATAATGGCAGAAATTTTACCACATATACCAAGTCCCCTTAAACATGTCATAATCAGCAAATGTATAGTCAGACGAATGTGGATTGAACAATAAAGATAAAACATAAGCCTTATCCCTGAATAGTGAAGATACCATTATGAAAACACGCCTATTCAAATATATTGAAAATTTCACCACCAAAAACTGAAAGTTTTCAGATAAAAATTCTGATAATTTTTATATTTCTGCTCAAAACATAGATTGTGGGTACTCGTTAGAACCGCCTCGGTGAGGCGGTTCTAACGAGTACCCACAATCTGTTTTTGAGCAGAAATAAGAAAAATAATGTATACCCCCTTAAACCCCAGTTTTACTGTATAAAAGTGGGGTTTAAGGGGGTCAAAATTATATAGGCATGTTTTCGTGATGCCAAGGAAATGCCACAATCATGAAGCACAGCCTTTCTGAGGGAGGTGAGGAAGAAAAATAATGACAAAACAAACACCACATATCATCACGAAAACATGCCTATATATTTTTGACCCCCTTAAACCCCACTTTTATGTAGTAAAACTGGGGTTTACTAGGTATACATTATTTTTCTTTTTTTTTCTCGAAAACATAGATTGTGGGTACTCGTTAGAACCGCCTCGATGAGGCGGTTCTAACGAGTGCCCACAATCTATGTTTTGAGCAGAAATATGAAAAATATCAGATTTTTTTATCTGAAAATTTTCATTTTTTGGTGGTAAAATTTTCTGATTATTTGAATAGGCATGTTTTCGTAATGACAACCACCGGCGCACAGTGATGAACTGCAATAGAGGAACCACCTTTGAACGGTCAACTCAGGGCAGAGGCACTGTCTGGTCTGAATCTTCTTTATCTCACTACACAATACAGAAATTTTGTAGATTATAATGAGTGATAACTGTCGATATTGAATAATCTGCACAACTAGTGTAAATACATTTTTAATCTTAACTATTAGTACGCTGGGGAAATGTGGAGCATACGACTTCCCAGAAAATGGCGTTTGAAATTTCAAGAAACTCACCCAAACAGACATCATGCAAGCACTATCAAATCCTATTCCCTGATTAAATTAGAAGCATATAATCACCAGGGCCCAGTTATTAAAACAATGTTGTTAGATAACGTATCGTTAAACCTTTGATCATTAAATATAGATTATACGCTAATGTTTTTGCTGAAAAATGTGAGTAGCAAAAGCTACTCACATTTTCTCAGCAAAAATACCTGTGAATTAGATATTGTACTCACTAAAACAGCGAACATTTTAACCACTTACGAGCTCGTTAAGTTTACGATGCTTTGAACAACTGGGCCCTTGTTGTTTTTTTTTTCCTGCCTAACTTTCCCAGAGAGATCTAAAGGTGCAATATGCATCACATGAACGTCCTTATAGCATCTGACAAATTTACTTCTTCAGATTAAAGCATCATGCAATAAAAAAAGTCTGAAATATATCGAAAACATGCGCGGTCTCGCCAAACCAGTGCTGTTCGCTCACATAAGTGGTAGGTCAAGGGGAAACACCAGCGAAAAAAAGCTAGACATGTGGCCTTAGTAAAGAGCCGGGCATGCGCACTGAAAGGTTGAATCGACGGAAAGTCTGAAGAGCCTTGCTCTAGCGACACAGCTCATATATCCCAGTAAACACACAACGTCACAACAACGTCGTTACAACGTCGATGCAAAGTCGGGACGTTGAAGCGACGTTGTGGCTGCGTTGTGTGTTGGGATATACTTTCATTCAGGTGAAAAAAAGTGAAATCGTGTATACGTATCACTAGATATCCCACTCCAGAAATCTGCTCTTCTTTCTGTTTGGCCTGGTATTATGTTATAGTAATTTAGCGCATTTACATCGAGTGGACTCTTCTACCTCAACTCTTTGGACCGGTCAATTTCCAAGCAGGGTGTCTAGTTAGTTTTATAATTACTGTGTTTTATAGAAATACCTATATTTAATGCAAGTAGTTTAGACCCTGATTAGACGTCTTTTGGTGGTTTCCAGACTGAAATAGGTTAGACAAACGTAAGCGCACAGTACTGTTTTTACAACGAATACGATGTCTTGCGATCGAGGCTTACGTGAGCTGTTGGGTTTCTTTTTTTTTTTTTTTTTTTTTTCTTTTTTTTATTTTGTCACGGCTGTTCTTGGCGTTTAGAATTATCAAATGGTTAATTCTCTTTGAACTTCAACATACGCAGAATGTTTCAATCGGTATCACTCGAGAACAGATTTAGTTAAACCAAATCTGCTATTTTAAAGCTATGGGCGTTCTCTTAATTTATAATAGGATCCGCTTTTTTCAGATTTATATCAAGAACTGAACATGATAGCCGACTTCAAAACTAGTCGCTTATAAAATGAGAGACAACGTGAGAAAACGTACCTTCCACATCCTCTCAGTCTGATCAGTATTCATTGTTCAAGTGAAGAAACTTTGAATCCTTGTCTATCCAACATGCGCCCAGTGAAGATTCTGATTCAACTGGGCGCACATGTCTGAAGGTACGTTTCCTCCTTTTGTGTCTCGAATGTATGACGTGCTGACCTACAAATATATCGTATTTACCCTAAATATTTCGACACCTTATCACCTTACCACACTTGTTCCGTCTTACTACCCATTAATGCGGTTAAAACTACTGAATGAGAGGTGAACAGTGTAGACCACATGGACTATAAAGACGTACGGACGAAGACTACCTCCTAGCTAGCATTCGACTTAAATCTATATTGGACCGTTATTGGGCCGACAGGATTCCTATCGAACCGATAACGGTCCGGTATAAATTTAAGTAGAATGCTTTCTGAGAGTGATTCAATTGATTTCGCAGCTGAAAATGACGGAAATAATGAATTGTTTTACACCTTAACGTGTTTTTTTATTCGGGTTTTACGGCCCTTTCATGAATATTTCACTTTTATCGAGCCGATCGTTCATCAGAGGTGGGCAAACCGGAGAACCCGGGGAAAAAAACACCTGACTGTCTGTAAGCAGAACATGGCTTTCTCACATGTGACCCGAGCAAGGCTCAAACCACTAATGGATTAAAAGTCCTCTCCTACGGGGCCCACACTTTAACGTGTTACCAACTATAACCAATCGATTTACATATTCAGGCAGCAGACAGACAATCACCTGATAATCTTAAACTTTATCATTCTCTGATAGTCTAATTCAGGAGACGGTAAATTGATATTTTTTCTTATTTTTTTTTTCCAGATAACAGTTGACATTACATTCAAATTGCCTCCATTGAAGATAAATTGCACGAAATGTCAAAACCTGTTTTCTGGATAAAACACTTGAAAAGTATTTCAATATGTCGCCTGCTGAACATTTTACCCAGCTTGCTAAGCGTTTAAGCAGAGCACACGTGGATTTTAGCGATATATTCCGCCCGAGTACATATGTATGGTGCAACATTTGTCATAATGTATTTTTGCATTATTATTATAATCATTATTATTATTATTTTAATTTTAGGCAAACAAACTTGACTTATTTCTCTGACTTGATTATAGCATTTATAAGTACACGTTTACTGTGTACCATGTACAAGTGAGCATTCAGACTGTCATGCCTGAAGTGTAAAGTGGACATATCCGTCCGAATATTAAATGTAAAGGTTAAAGCGACGTCAGTTAGATCGATTTATATTATAACTGTTATTATGACCTATCGGTTCTGTTTACAGCTTGAATGTTAAGTATAATGATGGTTTGAAACTAGATCTCAACTAATTTGAGAATGTCAGAAACATTCCTCAACGAACTGCTGTCACCCCATAGTTTTGGTTGCATGTACTTAATGTGTATCATGTGTGTATCATGCGCTTGTCGATTTATCGGACTCTGAGATATTTGTGTAAAGCTGCATTTTATGTAATATGTCATTATGAATGTGTATGTTATATGGAGTTTATTTGGTTGTTTTGACCGATTACGGAGAAATAATTCGCTAGTGTTCTAAAAACGAGTGTGTAAAAAACGAGTGAGCAAAGCGAATGAGTTTTTTTACAAGCAAACCTTAGAACACGAATGAATTATTTCTCCGTAATCGATCAAAACAAGAAAATAAATTGCTTATAACATTTTCATTAATGGGTTACCTTTGAATTTTCACATTCAGCCATTATGGTTTCCTGTCAAAATAGTTTCAGTCAGTGCATGAATTTCAGGAGTTGGGGTTAAGTTTGAAAATCAGTCGCCATCTTGTTTTCACTTTAATGCAAAAGCATCCTGTTCTTGAAATACAGACACAACAATGTCACGAAAGTTGAAGTGGATTATCAAGAAAATCATACTTTATAATTGTGTTGCAGGTCTTTCCGGAAAAACGCCAACTGGACTGAAAATTGCAGTCTGATTTCCATGATTTTTTCAAATTTTCCGCGAAACGTCAGCTATTGTTATTGTTTTTACCAACAACGTCAGCAATTTCGCCTAGCAATTATGACGTCAAAACGTTCGAAATGAAATAATTCACTCGGCCAATTAACGATTATAATTCACTGAGAAATCTCAGTAAATCATTGCTGAAAATGTAATAAATTCATTTAATATTTACTATATATGTGCATTATATTTTATGTTACAAACCGCCTATTAAGGGTGATGAAAATCTACATGTTTGAGCCCGAATAATCTACTTGAGTTGAATTGTATCTACTCTGTCACGTGAGGAAGAGGGATCTGCTCTATTTACTTAATAGTTAGGCTCTGGTTCTGGCTGTGGCTGTTCTTGTTCGTTCTCTCTTCTCCTCATTATCGTAGGTCGACTGGGATCTGTCACGTGAGGAAGAGGGAACTACTCTCTTGATTTGCTGTGGCTGTTCCTGTTCAACCTCTCTTCCCCTCGGTATCGCCGGTAGACTGCAATCTGTCATATGAGGAAGAGGGAGCTGCTCTCTTGACTTGTTGTTTAGGTTCTTGTTGTAGCTGATACTGTTTATCCTCTCTTCCTCTCAGTATCGCAGGTAGACTGAGATCTCTAACGTGAGGAAGAGGGAATTGCTCTCTTGACTTGTTGTTGCAGGTAGACTGCAATCTGTCACATGAGGAAGAGGGAACTGCTCTCTTGACTTGTTGTTTAGGTTTTTGTTGTAGCTGTTCCTGTTCGTCCTCTCTCCCCCTCGGTATCGCAGGTAGACTGCAATCTGTCACATGAGGAAGAGGGAACTGCTCTCTTGACTTGTTGTTTAGGTTTTTGTTGTAGCTGTTCCTGTTCGTCCTCTCTTCCCCTCGGTATCGCATGTAGACTGCAATCTGTCACATGAGGAAGAGGGAACTGCTCTCTTGACTTGTTGTTTAGGTTTTTGTTGTAGCTGTTCCTGTTCGTCCTCTCTTCCCCTCGGTATCGCAGGTAGACTGCAATCTGTCACATGAGGAAGAGGAAACTGCTCTCTTGACTTGTTGTTTAGGTTTTTGCTGTAGCTGTTCTGTTTGTCCTCTCTTCCCCTCGGTATCGCAGGTAGACTGAGATCTGTGATTTTAGGTTTGTTACTGTCTCGTAAGTTCGTGCATCTTCATTATGCCCTATTTTGTATGGTGTCACTTTATGTATTTATGATATCTATTTCAAACATATATATTCGTTCATGTGTGAAACATTTCTTATGTTACAGCCTTGTGGCATTTCTAGGACCTTTTCCCTTATACTTTTGCAGAGGGTTTTTATTATTTCTTTTCGTGTCAGAATGACCCCACTGTTAAAGATGAATGAAATATTTGGAACTGGCTGTAGAATTCCATTTCCTCTGATTTCAAACAGAACAATGTATTTTGTGCGCATTTGACTAGGTACATATCCAAGAAAATTCCCCTGAAAGAATTATGATGTGTTTTTGTTTGTGGTCTCAAATATTATCAGCGTTACATAAGATATTACACGACTTTATGGGAATAAGCCTTAAGCCAATTTTGTCATTCGAGAGTAAGAACAAAATGCAGCTCCCTCTAACAACTTTTGTATTGTAAAATATTGTAACCTGTCCATTGTGTGTGTGTGATTGGACTGAAAGCACGAATTTCTATATGGCAAGGTACAGCGCTCAGCTGGCTGAAATAGACTTTTCTCCATATTACTTTTTAAAAACAAGTAATTAAATACAGTAATTTTTGTATTCCTGGTTTTTATCAGTAACCAAGTCAATGACAGTAATAAATAACTGAGGGACACTTCCTATATGAGAATTTGCCATTCATTTAATTATGGATGGTGTGATATGTATAAAATAGTCTTGACTTCTATATCTTTTATTTGAGTTTAACCACAAAATGTAGCTATCCCTTCTTCCGCGTGGAGTTGTAGCTGTAATACTTTCTTAATAACCAATTTACATAATGTAAAAAAAGCCAAGAAAATTATTAAGATAAAAAAAAAAAAAGCTTTAATTTGAAATTATTGTTACGAGCCAGGCGTAACAAGAAAGAAATGAAAGTGAAACCAGCAACAAGTTTTAAATTATTAACAATATTTATTCCACAAAAAAAATAAGACAAGATTCAAAACAAAAGAATGTAAGTAGACAGTACCTTTCAAGTTTATGTCACAAAGTCCCTCTGAAATAATCCATGAGAATTTATAAAACAAATCCTTTGAATATCAGTTTCTGATCCCACAATTTAATGTTCCTGAATTCAGAATTTAAGTCCAGAATGAATAAAATACTAAAGTAATCCAGTATAGAATAATTTCCAGTGAAAGTAAACAAAGATGCCCAGATGAAAATCTGTTCTCCTTATATAATATCAAAGAAGGTTCTAGAAAAAGAATTTTCTACAAGCATCTCTTATTTTCCAGTTCCAATCAAGAAACTTCTAAATCTTCCATGACATTCCAAAAAGAACTCAGTCCAGAATCAAGGACGTAAACATCATGTTATTGTAAACATGTTGAACATTCCAGAAAGTTATTTTTGGAAACATTGTAAATAAAGCTATTTATGGAAACATAGTAAACATGTTGTTTAAAACAATTGAACACCCTGTTATATAACACTTCCCCTCTTCAGGGAAAAGAAAGATTTATGTAATAAAGCTTTCTTTTGCCATAAAATTATCATAAAATAAAATACTGATAAAGGCAATTATTATCTTGTATACAGCAAGTTACAGGAAACCACAGATCAAGACATCATGCTCTGGACAAGGCATCAGGAATAATATTATCTTTTCCCCTGATATGCCTGATGTCAAGATTGTATTCCTGTAACAACAGACTCCATCTGAGCAACCTCTGATTCTTGTTTTTCATCTTATGGATGAAAGTCAGTGGATTGTGATCACTGAAAACAACAATAGGTGAGGACGAAGAAGTCAGATAAACTTCAAAATGTTGAAGAGCAAGTATGAGAGACAAACATTCTTTCTCTACTGTAGAATAATTCTTTTGATGTTTGTTAAACTTTTTGGAAAAGTAACAAACTGGATGATCCACACCATTGTCATCCTTTTGCAGTAATACACCACCTGCACCAACATCACTCGCATCTACTGCTAACTTGAATTCTTTATTAAAATTCGGTGCCAAGAGAACCGGCTCACTTCTCAGTATGGCTTTCAGTTTATCAAAGGCATTCTGACAATCACTGGTCCACTTAAACCTCATTCTTTTACTAAGTAAATTAGTCAGTGGCTCAGCAATGACAGAAAAATTATTACAGAATTTTCTGTAATAACCGGCCATACCAAGAAACCTCATCAGTTGTCTTTTGCCTGTGGGCACCGGAAAATTTGAAATAGCTTCAACTTTAGCCTCTATAGGTTTAACCTGACCATGACCCACAACATGTCCTAGAAATGTTAAAGTTGCATGACAGAATTCACTTTTAGCAAGGTTTATTGTCAAGTTTGCTTCACTTAGTTTATCAAAGAATGCTTTGATAGTTCCAAGATGGTGATTCCATTCATCACTGTATATGATGGCATCATCGATGTAAGCATCGCAATGCTCGATTCCAGCTATTATGGTGTTGATTAAGCGTTGAAATGTTGCTGGAGAGTTTTTCATTCCGAAAGGCATTACTTTATAGTGATATAATCCATCAGGAGTAACAAATGCTGAGATCTCTTTGGCTCTTTCTGTGAGAGGAATTAGCCAAAATCCTTTCAGAAGATCAAATTTAGTTATATATTTTGAATTTCCAACTTTGTCAATACAGTCATCCATTCTTGGTATGGGAAAAGTGTCTGTTTTACTCAAATTATTGACCTTCCTGTAATCGGTGCACATCCGATATGTTCCATCAGGTTTTGGCACAAGAATGCAAGGTGAACTCCATTCACTTTGACTTTGTTCAATGAAATCGTTGTCCAGCAAATACTGAATTTCCTCCTTAAGATATTTTTGTTTTGTTGGGTTCATTCTATATGGATGTTGTTTGACAGGTTGTGAGTCCTCAACATTCACATCATGATAAATTTTGTCAGTCCTTGTAGGAATGTCCGGAAATAAGTGTTCATATTGATAAATTAACTGTTTCAGTTCTTTTCTTTGGACTGGATCTAGGTGTGAAAGTTTCTGGTCGAGATCCTTTAGAATGTCAGAATTCTGAAGTTTTGATGAAGCAGGATCAGATTTGATGAAGTTCATGTCTTCAGAGTTCATTTCACTTTGTTCCTGAGGGACTGAACTAACAACACTAATTGGTGTAACAGAAGAGCTATCCCTATCTATGTATTGTTTAAGCATGTTAACATGACATAACTGTTTTTGTTTGCGTCTCCCAGGAGTGTTAACAATGTAATTTACATCACTAATCTGTTTATCTACAGTGTAAGGGCCGTAATATCTGGCTTGCAAAGGTTTGCCAGGAATAGGCAAAAGAGCAAGTACCCTATCTCCAGGCATGAATTTTCTTTCTTTTGCATTTTCATCATACCAGCTTTTCATTTTCCTTTGTGCTGACTTAAGATTGGTCCGAGCAGCCTCACAAGCTTTAGACAATCTGTCTTTAAAATCAGATACATACTGAGGTAAGTTCAGAGAACTGTCATCATTTGAGAGAAATTTCTCTTTCAAAAGTTTCAAAGGTCCACGCACAGTGTGGCCAAATACCAGCTCAAATGGGCTGAAACCAAGAGATTCCTGAACAGATTCTCTAACGGCAAACAACAACAAATGAATGCCTTCATCCCAATCTTTTTCAGTGTCAAAGCAGTATGACCTGATCATATTTTTCAGTGTCTGATGAAATCTTTCAAGGGCACCTTGACTTTCAGGATGGTAAGGTGATGATTTAAATTGAGTAATTCCCAACTCATGCATGACCTGTTGAAAAATTCCTGACATGAAATTTGAGCCCTGATCCGACTGAACAGACTTTGGAAGGCCTACAAATGTGAAAAACTTTACCAAAGCCTTAACAATATTCTTTGTTTTAATATTCCGAAGTGGAATGGCTTCTGGGAAACGTGTAGAAGCACACATTATAGTGAGAAGATACTCATGGCCTGCCTTGGTTTTAGGCAAGGGACCAACACAGTCAATAATTATTCTGCTAAAAGGTTCATCAAAAGCAGGTATGGGCTGTAAATGAGCTTTTGGTATTGTCTGGTTGGGTTTTCCTACCATCTGACAAGTATGGCAAGATTTACAAAATTGAGAAACGTCAGATTTTAACCCTGGCCAGTAAAAATGGTTAAGAATTTTGTGATAGGTCTTGTTTACACCTAAATGACCTGACATGGGAGTCTCATGGGCCAAGTTCAAAATTTCAGGGCGATAAACCCTTGGAACCACTATTTGGTGGTTAACAGTCCACTCGTCTTCTGCTGAGACATCAGGAGGACGCCATTTTCTCATTAAAATGTCATTTTTGACATAAAAACAGACTGGGACTTGATCTATTTCTTTCTCATCTAAAGCCCTTTCAAGCAAAGGCAAAATTTCAGGATCATTATGCTGTTCCTTACAAAGTTGTGACCTTGACACCAAGTCATGACCTTGACCTTGGTCATTTAATACTGAAGAGTAATGACTGGACTCTGACTTGTCACTTAAGTCTGTCTGCTTGCCAGACAGGCTGGGTGAAAGAGAATTTATAATCTCGTCTGTAAAAGACTGACCCAAAAAGGTATCAGTTAAATCAATTTCCCCATCATTCTGTTTTGCTTTCTTTGCCATGGCCCTTGTAACAGCACAAGATGGGTACAGATCAGGGATTTCCTGTTCAATGGGATCAGGTGGCTGATCAAGACAAGGTATAGTAGTCAAAAGTGGATTTACCACAACCTTATCTCCTGCTAAGTCATTGCCTAACAGTAAGTGAACACCTTTAAAAGGTAAAGAAGGTCGAATACCAACAGCCACTAAACCAGTTACCAAGTCTGAGGATAAATAAATGTTATGAAGAGGAACATTAACAAATCCACACTCTACACCCTGAATAAGGACACTTGTCCCAGAAGAAGTCTTCTCAGAAAAAGGCAGAGTATCTGCTAAAATAAGGGATTGAGAAGCTCCAGTATCTCGTAAGATTTTAATTGGGGTAGACTGGGCATAGTCACTATTTAGTGACACAAAACCATCTGATAAGAATGGTTCATAAATCTCTATAACAGAATCAGTCTCAGGCCTTTCGGTCTGGATAGGATCTTCCTCCTTAACACATGACTGTGGTTTTGACCGTAAAGAGGTAAGGCCAGTAGGTTTAAGCCCCTCTTGTTTTTCTTTCTTTCTTTTCAAATGTAAACATTCAGATATAATATGACCTGTCCTTTTGCAATAATTGCAAATTGGTTGAGATAAGGGATTTTGATCTTTATTTTCACCAGAAGGTTTGGGTTTGGGAGTAATTGTTTGGCTATGACTACCAGGTGGATTACTAGGACTATGTTTGGATCCTGAATGT
Source organism: Anodontia alba (assembly GCA_964016985.1). Classification (NCBI taxonomy): domain Eukaryota; kingdom Metazoa; phylum Mollusca; class Bivalvia; order Lucinida; family Lucinidae; genus Anodontia; species Anodontia alba. Next base: position 10,833,110 of record OZ024830.1, on the reverse strand, counting down.
GGGAAAAATGGTCTTCTAGAGGGATTTGACTTATTTATAAAGGAAACTTTATGTGTTAAAGCATAATCATCTGCAAGTCTAGCTGCAGCTTCCAAAGTTTCAACCTGTTTCTCATTTAAAAAGGACTTAATGTCTGAATTTATGCACCTTTTGAACTCTTCTACAAGCATGAGCTGCCTAAGTTTTTCATGATCAGAGCCAATTTTTTTCGAAGAACACCACCTGTCAAATAACTGTTCTTTAGTTCTAGCAAATTCAACATGGGTCTGCTCATTTTCTTTCTTACAGTTCCTAAATTTTTGCCTGTAAGCCTCAGGGACCAGCTCATAAGCCTTAAGAATTAATTCCTTTACAGTATCATAACTGGAGCTCTGCTGGACAGTCAGCTGAGTATAAATTTCTCGAGCCTTCCCAATTATAACACTTTGCAAAAGCAAGGTCCAATGCTCCTTTGGCCATTTTAAATTTTCTGCTACTTTTTCAAAATGAAGAAAATATTTGTCAACCTCTTTTTCTTGAAAAGGGGGAACTAATCTGATGTGTTTGGTAATGTCAAAATGAACGCCAGAGTCTAAAGGTTGCCGTTTTACCGCCATATTTTGCATTTCTAATTCTTTCATTCTTAATTCTGTATCAAATTTTAATTTTTCCCTTTCTATCTGCATTTGTCTTTCTTTTTCTTTCTCCCTCTCTTCCATTTCCATTCTTTCTTTCTGCACTCTTTCTTCCATTTCCATTCTTTCCTTCTGCATCTGTCTTTCTTGTTCTAATCTTAATTTTTCTAACTCAATTTGCTTCTGAATTTCAAGCTCTCGTATATGCAAACCTGTCTGAGTTACGAGAACAAGAGACAAAGCAGAAGAATCAAGAATTTCCTTATCAACCAAAAATTGAACCAAAATATTTTTTATTTCCTGTTTTAACATGGACTTGTTGACGGTAGTCAATTCATAGTGAGCAGCAATATCCAACAAATCAGACTTTTTGGCCAAATCTAACAGCTCCTGCGAAGGCGCAGTGATAAAAGCTTGAAGGTCAAATGACATGATTGCTTTTTGCTGGTTTTATCAAGTAGATTTTCAATCAGAGTTTATTTATTGATATTTTTCAAAAGTCAATATTTGCTTTTTATGAAACAAATATTTTTATATTTACTGAGATTTTCAAAAAGTCAGTACTTGTTTTATAGCAAACAAATATTTTTTTTCCTTAAAAATCAATATTTGTTTTCTTTAAAAAGCTCAAACTTGTTTTAGCTCAAGAAAATGTTCGATCCCGGACGAGCCCCCAATTTCTGTTACGAGCCAGGCGTAACAAGAAAGAAATGAAAGTGAAACCAGCAACAAGTTTTAAATTATTAACAATATTTATTCCACAAAAAAAATAAGACAAGATTCAAAACAAAAGAATGTAAGTAGACAGTACCTTTCAAGTTTATGTCACAAAGTCCCTCTGAAATAATCCATGAGAATTTATAAAACAAATCCTTTGAATATCAGTTTCTGATCCCACAATTTAATGTTCCTGAATTCAGAATTTAAGTCCAGAATGAATAAAATACTAAAGTAATCCAGTATAGAATAATTTCCAGTGAAAGTATACAAAGATGCCCAGATGAAAATCTGTTCTCCTTATATAATATCAAAGAAGGTTCTAGAAAAAGAATTTTCTACAAGCATCTCTTATTTTCCAGTTCCAATCAAGAAACTTCTAAATCTTCCATGACATTCCAAAAAGAACTCAGTCCAGAATCAAGGACGTAAACATCATGTTATTGTAAACATGTTGAACATTCCAGAAAGTTATTTTTGGAAACATTGTAAATAAAGCTATTTATGGAAACATAGTAAACATGTTGTTTAAAACAATTGAACACCCTGTTATATAACATTATAAATAAAAGCAAAATTTTTAGAATATATGAAACCCAAACCTAATATCGTATGAAAGGATAGAGACTACCATTGATTTTTCCTCCAAAAAACTTTCTAATTTGATTTTCAAAGCAACTACTCAAGACCTAACATTTTGTCCATATGTCCATATCTACTTCAGAATTTCCAGAATTATACATTTTGAAAAAGTAGTACGAGAGAACTCACAAAGTGACAAAACTACTGTATCTGTTATTTATGAAATAACATTCATATCCACTGGTCTGTGAGATGAATTACTATAACACACACACACACACACACACACACACACACACACACACACACATTGTTACGCTTGAAAGTAGTCAGGGTGGAAAGAAGGTGATAACCTATTGATTAACCCTTGTCCTGCTGAACCCGGATATATCCTGCCTTTACAAACAGTATAGGTCCAGATCAGTTGGCTTCTGAAGAAGCCAACTGATCTGGATCTGCACTATTTGTCATTCAGTATATGAATATGTATCAACAACCTGGATCAAGTAATCTGACTGGCTGACAATTAGAAATGGGTGTGGCATCTTAATTTATTCAGCAGGACAAGGGCTAAGCTGCAGATTGGGTAACGCCTTACTCTATCAACTACACAAAATACACTGTTAAAAATATTTTTACATTTATATATTTACAATATAAAACATATAAGGACAAACAATAACATAACAATCACTATTCCCTTCGCTTAGGCCGCGACAACAATCATAACAAGACCGAACATTAAAGTAGTTTATTATTTAATCAATCTGGTTGATTAATCAACCTGTGAGTAACCAGTAAAATTCGCGACCAAGTACGATGACCATTGTCGTGTCGATAGGAAGGGAATGCTCTTCTTTGTCTTAAGTTAGTAATGCCAAAAAAAAGGAAAGTTCCTAGTGCTAGCACTAAGCACTGTCCACTGAGAACTCTGCGAAGTTATGGTCTTCAGGGCCCTTACATATTATTGTAAAAAGGTACGAGAAAAGTCAAGGGAGTGCCACAGTCACAAGCCACAGCCCTTCACAGACACCTAGAGGAAGAGGAAATAGACAAAACCAAACAAGTGCAAATCGAACAAACGTACGAGAAGCACTAAGATTAACTCTCTCTTCCCTAGCGAAGTAATCCCAATTCTCAAAGGACTGAAAAACACAAGAACAAAATAACACCAGGTAAAACTGAAACAAATCGCCTCGTAATATACCACTAAGCAACAAAGAGTAAGACTAACACCAGGACCACCACCTTAGAAGCCTTTACGACTTCACTTTATATTCTTTTAATCAGTAATACATTTGTCAAACAATGCCAACACAATCCTGTAGGACCTTGTATATACTATACCACAGTTGATGTGGAATCATTTCCTTTGTAGTGACTGCTTCTTGACACTATCTGGATACGTGCATATTCGTTCTCGATCGCACATAGAACTTTTTCTTCTCTGCAGCTTCTACACACCTATAACAAATGAGGAAACACACCCTCACTGTACATTCTACAATAAAACAAGAGAATTTGTTTAAATATTGAAAATAAATATTTCTAAATTTCAGTATCTTCAGGATCTGGAGCTAATCCCGTCGCAGCTAACCCCGGACACCTAGAGGAAGAGGAAAGAGACGCAAGCCAATACGCGCAAAAACAAAACGCGACGAAATGCACACATACCACAGTATAGGGAATGCACGTGACCAAATGACTAAGCGCACGGAGTGTGTTACTATTTTTAGCTCCACATCAGGTAAGATTTTTTAGAATACCTCGATTTACACCTGATGGAATTTATTTAAATAAAGCGCAGAGTACGCGGGAAATCAAGCTCATTCTGGTGGTGTAATCGCTATTCTGCAATCTGGTCTGACTCTCGAGAACATTCGGAGAATGGTTTTCGACAAAATTCATGTACATTGTCCCGGTAGCCCAGATTGACAGCAAAAGCATTCTTAGAAAGTTCTTCAGAATTAGACCAGATCACAGAAAAGCGCTTACATCACCAAAAAGAGTCTGATATTCCGCGTACTCTGCGCTAAAAATAGTAACAAACTCCGTGTACCTAGTATTTGGTCACGTGGATTCCCCACACTATACAAGCTCTCTCTTCCCCTGACGAGGGGATCACAATGCTTAAATGACTGAAAAGCACAAGGACAAAACGCAAGGCAAGACTTAATATAAATCACCTTGTAGAATTAACTACAAAGCTACATATAGTACTCGTAAAAGCAACAGCGGACCACCGCCTTAGAACGGTCAGTAGTATAAACTAATGTGCCCGGATCCTCTGCTCAAAATAGAAAAAGCAATTTTGATCTAGGAAAGTGAAATAAACTATATAAGTCTGTGCGTCTGTACGATTACGAGCATGCGCGCACGTCCACGTTTATGCACTCATTATATATAAGAAATTCTCCGTATCCTGAGAACACTGAAATTTAGAGGATTTTATAATTCAAGATTTGAACTAATTTCAACAGAAAACTCCAGACCAGGATTCTTTCTGGCGCATGTACCCTAGAGAAAAGTGTATAGGGAGAAATATAAAATACTACTGATCAGCCCGTCTTGAAATAACGCCGGCTCCGGCCACAACACCTAGCTATTAAGACAGAGCCTTTATAAACACTGAGCCACAACGCTTGCCAAAGAAAGAGTTTCATGGAACAGTATATTAGACTTCTCACCATGTAACGTCGGAGAGGGTTTTTTGCTCAAGCGCACTCATTTATACTGTACAAGGAATTCGCCGGACCCTGTGGATACTAAAATTACGATTTCTTTCTTATCTTTTAAAATTTTAAACACATTTCAACAGAGAGCTCCAGACCAGTATCGATCATTAATGATGCATCTACCTTAGGAAAATGTAAATAGGGAGAAATGTAATGTACTACTGGTCGGATCGAGTCTCGAACCCAAACCGGCTGCGGGCCACAATACCTGGCCATTCAAGGACAACCGTTATAACCACGCTCACTAAAGAACGGGTTTCATGGAACACTGTTATAATAGATTTCTAACCATGCAACGTTGGATAGGGCTCATTTACGGAACCCCCGAAGTGACATTTTCTTTCCAATATTTAGCAGAAAAGAAATTAGACAGTTCGTTAAACGAGATCTTTATGTTGAAAAAACGACACAAAAGTTGTTTAAACGACATATTATTTTGTTTGTTTTCTTGGTTTAGTTTTCTGTCCAATGTTAAAAAAAAAAGAAACCAAAACAGTAAAATACAGAACGTGGAAATAAAAACAAAAAAAATTCGACATTTCCTTTCTGGTATTTAGCAGAAAAGAAATAAACTGAAAACAAAATAGAAATTTAAACAAAAATAACACATTTCGTTTCCGATATTTAGCAGAAAAGAAATAAAACAATCCAAACAAAACGGAAACTAAAACAAAAAATAATACAAAAATCTTTCCAATATTTAGCAGAAAAGACTTAAACAATAAACACAAAACAGAAATTAAAAAAATAATAATAATAGCACATTTCTTTTCCAATATTTAGCAGGAAGGAAATTAAAACAAAAACAAAAAATCAGAACAGAAATTAAAACAAAAATATAGAATGGAAATTAAAACAAAATAATATATCGTTTTAACCACTTATTTTTGTCGTTTTTCTCAACTTTATTACTCGTTTTAACAAAAAAATATATCGTTTAAACGACTTATAATATCGTTTATTCAACATGATTTGGGGCTCCCCGGTGGTTTATTCTACTGACCGTTCTAAGGCGGTGGTCCCGGTGTTAGTCTTACTCTTTGTTGCTTTGTGGTTTATTCTACGATGCGATTTGTTTTAAGTCTTGCCTTGTGTCGTTTTGTTCTTGTGTTTTGTAGTCCTTTTAACATTGCGATTATCTCGCTTGGGGAAGAGAAAGCTAAGCTTAGGGCTTTTCGTACGTTTGTTTGATTTGCGCGTGTTTGGTTTTGTCTGTTTCCTCTTCCTCTTGGTATCTGGGAAGGGCTGCGGTTTGTGATTGTTGCACTCCCTGGACTTTTCTCTTACCCTTTTCCCCATTGTTTGATTTGTTATGTTGTTAAAACGGGATGGTTATGTTGAACAAACGATAGATAAGTCCTTTATTTTTTTCTGTTCTGTTTTTATTGTTTAGATTTCTTTTCTGCTAAATATCGGAAAGAAATACATTATCTTTATTTTAATTTCCGTTCTATTTTTATATTGTTTTATTTTCTTTTCTGATAAATATTTGAAAAGAAATGTGTTATTTGTTTTATTTCTGTTCTGTTCTTTTCTGTTTTTTTTTTTTTTTTTTTTTTTTTTTTTTGTTTTTTTTTTTGAATGTTTTGGTTTCTTTTCTGCTAAATATCAGAAGGGAAATGTCTAGTTTTTGTTTTAATTTCCGTTCTGCTTTTATTGTTTTAATTTCTTTTCTGCTAAATATCGAAATATCGGAAAGGAAATGTGTTTAAATTTTTGTTTTAATTTCTGTTCTGTTTCTATGGTTTTGATTTCTTTTCTGCTAAACATCAGAAATGTCCGTTCTATTCTTTCCTTGTTTTATTTTTTTTTTCTGATAAATATCGGAAAAGAAATATGTTATTTTTTTATGTCTGTTCTGTTGTTGTTGTTGTTGTTGTTTTTTTGTTTTTTTTTGTTGTTTTTTTTTTTTTTTGTTTTTTTTTTTTAATGTTTTGGTTTCTTTTCTGCTAAATATCAGAAGGGAAATGTCTTTTTTGTTTTAATTTCCGTTCTGCTTTTATTGTTTTAATTTCTTTTCTGGTAAATATCGGAAAGGAAATGTGTTATTTTTATTTTAATTTCTGTTCTGTTTCTATGGTTTTGATTTCTTTTCTTAACATCAGAAATGAAATGTCCCTTCCCGGGTTCTGTACTCGTTTTTTTTTTTTTTTTTTTTTTTTTTTTTTTTTTTTTGTGTGTTTTTTTTTTTTTTTTTTTTGTTTTTTTTTTTTTTTTTTTTTTTGTTGTTTTTTTTTCGTGCGCAACCGCACTCATTGTATAGAAAGAATTCTCCGGATACTGAAAATCAGAAATTTTAATAATTTAAAATTTCAAAAGAGAACTCCAGATTTTTCTGGTGTGTGTGTGTGTGTGTGTGTGTGTGTGTGTGTGTGTGTGTGTGTGTGTGTGTGTGTGTGTGTGTAAAACAAACTTTAATTGTAGCTGTCAATTGACAGGTCAAAATAGAACTTAGAAATCGATATATATCATAAATTGTCCGTTTTGGCTTTCTGCTTATAGTCTTGATTGTGGTGCCGCGTCTTTAATGCGTCCTTCTTTCCTTTTGGTATCGTGGATCGAAGATGTTAGGTATTTGTATCGATTCCTGATCATTGCCTTCCTTTCTATCTACTAACATGTTTGTGTTCAATCACAAACTTACTTTGCTATTTTGATAATAGTATTGGCATACCCAGAAGCTAAAGACATTTTGAAATAGTCAAATCCTTGACGAATCCTTGATGATTCCGTAGTTTTCTTATGTATAGCATAACTTTAGAACCATGTACGCTAATGTTTTGAAATTTCATATTTGGATTCCTCATGGAAAATCGGTGACCAATATCTTTTTTCTTATCCGAATTATCTCCCATTTTAGAATTATTTCCCTTTTAATAAAATAATATTGAAATCTCGTCAGCAAGATATTTCATAAAGTATTTTAGCTAGAGCCTTCATATTTGGGTTACTGGTTGGGACTGAGGAGGAGATCACCTTATTAAAGTTTGAACCAATTAAATGAAGTGTTGTTGGAGTAATGGCCCTTTGCAACTTCTGGCCATTTAATGTTTTTGCTTTATTGTGCATAGCATAGGTTTGAACAATGTACGCGAATGTTTTGAAATTTCATTTATGGATTCCTCATGAAAAAGTAGGTTGCCTGTATTTTTTTCTTTGCCGAATTACCTCCCATTTTAGAGTTATTTTCCTTTTAATAAAATAACATTGAAATCTCGTTAGCAAGATATCTCAAAGAATATTTGGGCTAGAGCCTTAATATTTAGTATACCGATTCGAACTAACGAGGAGATCACCTGATTAAATTTTCTACCAATTAAATGAAACGTTATTTTTAGTTATTTCCCTTTGCTATTTCTTGCCATTTAATCTTGTTGCTTTATTGTGCGTAGCATAAGTTAAGAACAATTTATGCTAATGTTTTGAAATTTCATAAATGGATTCCTCATAAAAATAGGTGACCCGTATTTTTTTTGTCTTATCCGAATTATCTCCAATTTTAGAATTATTTCCCTTTTAATAAAATAATATTGAAATCTCGTGAGCAAGATATCTTATAAATTATTTGAGCTAGAGCCTTGATATTTGGTGTACTGATTGAGACTGAGGAAGAGATCACCTGTTTAAATCTTGAACCAATTAAATGAAATGTTGTTGGAGTAATGGCCCTTTGCAACTTCTGGCCATATAATCTCGTTGTTTATTGTGCATAGCATAAGTTTTGAACCATTTATGCGAATGTTTTGAAATTTCATATACGCTCGTATTTATTCCCCATGAAAACTTATGTGACCCATATTTTTTTCTTAGCCGAATTATCTTTTAAGAGTTATTTTCCTTATAATAAATAACATTGAAATCTCGATAACAATATATCTCAAAAAGTATTTGAGGAAGAGCCTTGATATTTAGTATACTGATTTGGACTAACGAGGAAATCACCTGATTGAATTTTCACCCAATTAAATGAAAAGTTGTTTGAGTTATGGTCCTTTGCACTTTCTGGCCATTTAATCTTGTTGTTTTATTATGCGTAGCATAAGTTTAGAACAATGTATGCTAATGTTTTGAAATTTCATATAAAGATTCCTCATGAAAAAAATAGGTGACCCGTATTTTTTTCTTATCCGAATTGTCTCCAATTTTAGAGTTTTTTCCCTTTTAATATTGAAATCTCGTTAGCAAGATATCTAAAAAAAAACTATTAAAGCTAGAGCCTTGATATTTGGTATACTGATTGGAACTGAGAAGGAGATCATTTGATTAAATTTTCAACAAATTAGATGAAATGTTGTTGGGGTTATGGCCCTTTGCAATTTCTGGCCAATTATTGTTGTTGCTTTATTGTGTATACAATAAGTTTAGAACCATGTATGCTAATATTTCGAAATTTCATATATGGATTCCTCATGAAAAAATCGGTGACCTATATTTTTTCATAACGGAATAATTTCCCGTTTTAGAGTTATTTTCGTTTTAATAAAATCATATTGAAATCTCTTTAGCAAGATATCTAAAAAGTATTTGAGCTAGAGCCTTTATGTTTGGTATACTGATTGTGACTGAACAGGAGATAACCTGATCCATATTTCAACAAATTTCATGATTTTTTTTAATTATGATCCTTTAAAATTTCTGACCATTTACCGTTGTTTCTTTCTTATACAAATCATAACTTAAGAATAATGTATGCTAATGTTTTAAAAATTCATATGTGAATTCGTCGTGAAAAACAATGGGTGAGAAGGAAGTTGGAGGGGCATATTGCTTCTGAGCATAAGTACTGTCCCTTTGTAAATTAAGGCATTTTCTCTTGTCAGCAAAATATCTCAAAACTTGGAGCTAGAGCCTGATAGCTTGATGAATAGATTGGTAGTGATGAGAAGATGATCCGATTAACTTTTGAATAAATTCTGAAAAATATTTCAGAAGTTATGGCCCTTTGTAGATTGGGCTATTTTTACCTTTTATTATATTTGGAAGCAAACATATGGTGTGTGTGGGGGGGGGGGGGGGGGGGGGGGCGGCGGGGGCATAGTGTTTTACAAACACAATTTCTAGTTTCATTTCCTTGGTATCGCTGAGCCCATTTGTGGTATCTTTGATAATGAAGTTCTGCTCATGCATACACAAGAGGGCGTAAGCAGTATTGCAAACTTCATTACTGCATCTGAAGAGTCTCAATAAAACCGAGGTTCCTATTTTCTATTCTAAATATTTTCTTTCTTTTCAAAGGCAATCATTTTTACATTTATTGTGATCACAGACATATCGCCGAAGATTTAGCGGCCTGATCATATGTCTGAACGCTACACTTGCTAACTATCATCTATTGAAAGGGTTACGATAAGATATAAATTAGTCAAAATTAAGATTGAAATCGCTAAATTGTTTGTAAGTAAATAAGTGAACTCAGGAACCGATACGATCAGATCCACATCAAGTTCTCAGCATCAAAGGGAAAGACATACAAATACAATTAAACAGCCACGAAAAAGAATGTATGGCAAGCAGAGGTGGCAGTCCCTTCCAAACTCTGTAACCAAAACATAAATGAGTATATCTTTAACTTGCATTTAGTTAATAGAAAAACATTTGCAACTATTTGCGAGTGAACATTTAACAAAAAGTATCACAATGAAAGTGCCGTCTTGGAACGGTCAGTATACATGTATGACAAGTAATATTCCCTGTGGACGGCGCAAAAAGAAGGAATGGGATACATATCATGTAGCTGCATTAGAGCATGTGTTTTTCTCGGCAGTATAACAACATTTTGTCTTTTTACGGTATATACACAAAGTTTGATGACAGACGAGCCAGAGCAAATATTTTTAAGATATAAATTAATATACCCTGGAAACGCCACAATTACGAAGCACGGCCTTCCAGAGGCACCAAAACATCACGAAAACATACTTATATAATTTTGACCCCCTTAAACCCCACTTATATATAGTAAAACTGGGGTTTACAGGGGTATACATTATTTTTCTTATTTCTGCTCAAAAACATAGATTGTGGGTACGCCTCCCCGAAGCGGTTCTAACTACCCATAATCTATGTTTTGAACAGAAATATGAAAAATATCCGAATTTTTTTATCTGAAAATTTTCTTTTTTTGATGGTAGAATTTTTAGTATTTTATATCGGCATGTTTTCGTTATGGAAATAAAGACGAGGAGAAAAGAATGACAAAAAACCACAACGCATCTTCTGATTAGTCTCTACACTGTTTGTCTCTTATTGAGCAGCTTTAGACACATTATCTGATAGCCAAATGGAATTGTTCAAATTTTAAGATTTAAATGATAAAGAGATAAAATATCAGAATACTTTGATTAAATGAGAGTACCCTGCCAGCACCCGGATCAATGGATACCTTTGTACTTTGAAAACCTAAACACACTTATATGAAACATACTGGTCTAATCTTTGATATTGTCAAAACAGACAAAAAGTAGAGAAAAACGATAATTTATCTCTCTAAACAAATATTGTCCAATGCAAAATGCTGACAGAAATAATAACTAAATAAGTGAACTCAGGAACTGATATAATCAGATATCTTAAAATTTGAACAATTCTATTTGGCTACCAGGGCCCAGTTGCTCAAAACTAACGATGTCGTTAGTTAACGTATCGTTAAGACTTTGATAATTAAATATGACATACACGCTAATATTTTTGCTGAATAAAATGTGGGTAGCTTTTGCATTTGCAAAAGCTAATCACATTTTTCAGCAAAAATACCGGTGAATTAAATATTGTACTTACTAGAACAGTTAACATTTTGACCACTAACAAGCTCGTTAAACTAACGATGCTTTGAACAACCTTGCCAACATAATAAATACGTTTAATGGGAATCAATGCACTTTTGGAAGGTAACTCTGTCCAAAGGGAGCAAATTCTTTCCTGATAGAATAGACCACTTTTCAGAAGATGTTTGTTGTGCAGTAAAATAAACAGAAAAAGCATAAGTAAATATACCCAGGAAATGCCACAATTACTAGGCATAGCCTTCCCGAGGTATCAAACAAGGAGAGATGAGGAACAAATGAAAACAAACCAAACATCACATATGAAACTACACACAAACAAATAAGAACTGCGACAGAGGAACCGCCTTGAAACGGTCAGTAGGAAAACTGAAAGTTGTCTTCCTTACACATGGCATGTTTAAAATGTTAACAGAAGGGAACGGTACCAAATTTAGTGTACTGGGCGCGTGTAAATCAGAAACTTACTTCTCATTCAAATGTCCATCCCTTGAAACTTATTAATCACGACTAACCGATTGTTCGCAAGTTTTGACAAAACAACGGCTAACTGAAGGTCATTAGCAACTTTATTAAAGTCTCAGCTTCTAGATATAAAAGCATACGAACTGGCAGCAGAGACCAGTGGCGTTGAAGAGACACACAAACATATTTTTTCTGAAGAATTAAATGAATACACAAAGTAAAGAAGTTATAATACTTATCACTTGAAAGAAGAATCTATATATAAATTCATCCAACACAATGGTGTAAGTACTTTAATTAATATGCATGTTTGTATATTATTGTCGGTGAACAAGCTTTAACCGTTTCGAACTGAATTTGTGGACCAACACAGATATCTTTTCAAATAGTGAGAGTCTAGAAAAGAAGGTTAGTAAATGAGTCATCTAATCAAGATCTACAATGTTTCACACATTTTTTTCTGACACCCCTGTTTGCATCAATGGGCGAGTCAAAATGCAAACACAGATGAGTTCACTTCTGAAACAGTGTTGAAAGGGTGAAGTATTTTAGAATTTAACAGATTAATATTTGTTTTAAGTTTTAAATATGAACTAATTTGGGCCAGCGCATGACAAAACCTACAAAATGGCATGTGCGCCACGCGAAGACTCAAATCAGCCTTTGCATCCGCCTGAGGTCTGATCAGAGTCTTCGGTGTCCGCATGAAGCAAACTTGGGTCCTTAGCTACGCACTGAGCGCACAGAGAAGACTCTGATCAGACTGAGAGGATGCCCAGGCTGATTTGCGTCTTCGCTGGGCGCACATGCCATTGTAGGTTTTGTCATGCGCTGGCTCATTTATAATCAGCATCTATGTAAAGTAAAGCGAAAACAAACCGTACATTTAGCCTGAGAAAAGAAGTATTGTACATTTTTTATCCTAAATATTTATGGATCTGCAAACCCTATCATATCTGTTCGAAATTTGAAAATAAAGTCCATTTTAACTGCCTCTTGATGGATTTCGAAATTGCTCGATGACTGGAAAACAGAGTAGACATTGATCGGACGATGCGTTCTGTGGCGTCTGATCTGGATTTACACTGTTTGCTCAGGCTAACCTGTTAGTATACCTAGGACAAGCATGGTAAACAGCTTCACACGCTGAACTAACCAAACTTTATTAAAGTTGATTACGTTTAGTGCTTGAAACATCAGGAAACCATCTGTGAAAATCAAGAGAAAATGCAAATTCCACATTTATATGTATGACACGCCATAAAATGTACAAGTGAATGACGAAAATAAATACATATCAGTATTTAGCGCTCCAAGTACGGATAATCTGAAAAACAGTCAACTTCAGTTATCTCAAACTCTTATTAGAGACCACAACATTTTGTTTAGGTAAACACTAGTTTGAAATAATAGTTTAAATGTAAGAAAAACAGTAGTACTAATATTGCTCCTTATTTAGATGGCTTTTTTTTTTGTGGCGTTTGTTTTGTCATCATGTTATCCTCATCTCTCCCTCTTTTGGTACCTCGAGAGGGCCTTGCTTTGTGATTATGGCATTTCCTTGGTATCTTCACATATTAGCAGTAGTTTGAATTATCAATGTTTGATATAACGAGGATCAACTGTACATATTAAGTGTAGCATGTAGAGGTTTCTTCTAAAATGTTTACCACATTTGATGATTTCCATCACGAAAACATACCTATATAATTTTGAACCCCTTAAACCCCACTTTTATATAGTAAAATTGGGGTTTACAGGGGTAAACATTATTTTTCTTATTTCTGCTCAAAACATAGATTGTGGGTACTCGTTAGAACCGCCACAATCTATGTTTTGTACAGAAATATGAAAAATATCTGAGTTTTTTATCTGAAAATTTTCAGTTTTTGGAGATAAAATTTTTTATATATTTGAATAGGCGTGTTTTCGTAATGGTTCAGTCATTTCCTTACCATTACAGTGTACAGAATCTATGCATTTTGCGCATGCTCGAAGACACATTTTCGCATGCATGCGAAAATGTATCTTCGAGCATGCGCAAAATGCATAGATTCAGATTCATCCCCCACACTCGCAAAGTGTCATCCGGGGCATTTTCCTCCATTCTACAGTGTTCAATGATTCTATTAACGGACAACGAAGTAGTTGATGGTTGATAATTTTGTTCCCCACTTTTAATGCATGACGGTGAATCGGTCCTCAGACTAAACGATGGCTCTCTCCTCAGTTTGTTTCAGATAGTTGGTGCTTGTCTGTCATTGTATGCGGTTGGGATCATTTGTGGTCCTGCTAGTGGTTTCAGATCGCCATTTAGCTCTTCTTTCTTCACAATGATTTTTATTATATGTGTTGCTATGATATTTCACAGATAAGATAGAGGACCCCTGTGCGGAGCGAACAAATATTTGAAATTAGGAGCACCATCATAATTTAGATTAAGGTTTCGCGCGCGAGTTATACTTGTTTAAGCCCATCCCCTCCTCTGTCTCTCTTTCTCCTCCCCCAACCCCCCCCCCCCCCTCCCCCAGCCACATCTCTGAGTAGAAAACAAGTCTTCATATTTCATACGAATCGTTTGCTATATTTTATCAGTAAAAATGCAAAATAAAAAAGTAATGACCCGACCCTCAACAAAATACCTATATTTTTATAAAATTACAGGCCCGACCCTGTTCTTTTTTGGAGAAAAAATAGAAAAATAAAAAAAAAAGTTTCTCTACCTTCCGATCTTTTATTTTTTCAACATGTTAGCGGAATCACTGCTATTTTCTTTTTTTTTTTTTTTCGACGTAGTAGTTTAAGCTCAACGTCTTGAGCAGCTGTATGAAATCACGAATATGCCATACAATCGAAAAGAATCTGCACAACGACCTTTTCTGTTATTACCGTAAAAGGGCACGCCTACTTAATCATTGTATATTATGCTTTGAAAAGTGTTTTCAAGATCACGGTAAAACTGCGAGGTAAGGACAAACCTAAACAGGAAAATACTAAAAAAATAAAAACAGGACACTTATAATTCTTTTCGAACGATACTGTACTCTTTGTCCTTCCATACGCACATTATTATGTTTATTTTTAGCTGTATAAAACTGTAGCTGCTTAGCAATATATAATTAGTTAATGAGTTTTCGGGGGGCACCGAAACAGCCCCCATAGCTCAGTGGGTAGAGGGTTCGCCTACCACGCGGAAGGTTGCGGGTTCGAAACCCAGGATTTTTTTTATGAATCTGTCCCGTACCCTTTTTTCATTGTTATATGTATGTAAATATACTTTCGTTCCTACGTCGTGTATCTGTTTTTAACAGATATTACTTGTTTTATGCCTTAACACCATCGCTGATAGACCGCTTCATAGCTTCTATTCTGATAAAGACTACACAGTGAAGAAGTCTACATCGCTGACTGTTACTGAAAAATTAGATACCGTTTATACCCAAAAAATAATGGGACACCCGTACTCCTTACTACACTTGTCCTCAACTTAACACAAGTCTATTTCACTATAGACTGATCAGACACCGCGTTCTTTGGCGTCTGATCTTGATCTACACTGTTTGCTCAGGCCCGTCTGTAACAGTACTTAAAGTTAATACGGTACCGCAGAACGCATCATTATGGAAAATAAATGCACTGTGGAGACTGTGCGCATGCGCAGGATGAAAAAAAATGTGCTAATTTCACATATAATCGAAGAATTCGTTCCACACCTCAACACAAGTTTTTGATCTCTGTTTCATTATTTAGCCACAACGTAATAAAAAAAAACCTCGGATATGTGCGCGAATACGCAGGCATTCTAGATAGCGAAGGACGCAAAGTATCTTCAAGCGGTCAACAGAAACTCTGATCAAACTGCGCGGATGCGCAGGCTGCTTTCAGTCTTCATTGAGCGCACATGTCTGAAATGTTTTTTCTAACATTGCGGCCCATAGGAATAATTGTCCGGGATATATGCGGACAGCAAGGACCTATATCAGTATGTTTTTAGCTCCACCTGAGCTATGCTCAGGATGAGCTATAGAGATCACTTTTTGTCCGTCGTCAGCTCGTCCGTGCGTCCGCCCGTCTGTTAGCATTTTCAAACGACTTCTCCTCTGAAGCCGTTGACCCAATTTTGCTCAATTTTCATATGGAGACTGGTTAGGTTGGAGGAACTAACGTTTGCTAAAATGGTCACGGTCCGTTGACCCAAAATAGCCGTCATGCCCATATATGGTATAAACCTTCCTCTCCAGAATCGAGGATGCCTTGGGGCTGAATCTTTACGAAAATCATCGGGGACGGGAGGTCTACCAAAGTTGCTAAAATGAGGGTTGTAGGTTGATGTTTGACCTTTTTACGGCGAGATCAAGTTTGCTTCCCTATGCATTTGTATGGGCCCATGCATTTGTATGGGAAAAAATGTTGAGGACTTCAAACGACTTCACCTCTGAAGCTGCCGGGCTAATGTTGCTCAAATTACATGTGGAGCCTCCTTGGGGCAGGCGAACAAAAGATTGCTAAAATGGTCGCGATCCATTAACCAAGATGGCCGTCATGCCCATATATGGTAAAAATCTTTAAAAAATCTTCTTCTCCAGAAACAAAGAAGCTCAAATTTCATGTGGAGCCTCCTTAGGGCAGTGAAACGAACTACTGTTAAAATGGTTGCGGTCCGTTGACCAAGATAGCCGTCCTACCAATATATGGTAAAAACATTTACAAATCTTCTTCTCCAGAACTAAGGCTGCCTTGAACCTGAATCTTTGCACAAATCACCGGGGAGGGGAGGTCTTCCAAAATTTATTTATTTATACAATATTTTAAAAGGCTGACATATTTAGCTAATAAAAGCCATTCTATCAAGTGACCCTCTACTAACATAATAAATTCTCTAAAACACATGCTACTTAAAGTAAAAGAGCAAAAATATAACATATACACATATATACACAGACGTCAAACATACATTCTAAAAAATGCAGTTTTATCTAAAATTAAGAGATCATGCAAATGGTATAACTGCATTAAGAATCGTAAGAACATTTTGTCATTATTAAGAACATTTTGAAACTATTTCTAAAAGCATATAAATAACATTTGCAGTGAAGATTAAGATGTGTAATTACTTTCGCTTTTGATACTCGTATCAAACATAATATTGCACATGATTTAGGAAGTGCATAAAATTCGGACATCTAGGAGAGTCCGATTTTTATACTAGTAATAGCCTATACTGTAAAACTACGGTCAACTCATGCTAAGGAAGTCAATTAAAATTAGGACTGTCTTGACATTTTGAGACTATGATTAACACTAGTTAAGATATTCTTTTACACACTTTTTAAAGAACTTAGCTGATTTAATGGCACATGGTAAAACGTCCCATAGTTTTTGCGCTGAACATGTGGAAGATTTGCCATAGAGCGCTGTTCTCGACCTGGGCACTGCCAGTAAGCCGTTTTCAGAAGATCTTAGCTGACGCATGCAGGGTTTTGAAATGGGCTTGAGTAGATCTGATATATATGGTGGTGTAAGTTTGTGTAAAGCTCTATAAGTTAATACGGCTTTATTATAGTTAATCGACAGCTAACAGATATCCAGTCTATCTCTTTAAACATCATTGTAGATGGCGTGGTATATCAGCCTTTAAGATGATACGTGCTGCGCGTTGTTGTAATTTGTTGAGCCTATTTATATTTATTTTATGCGCCGTGCCCCAAGTTTTTTAACCATACTCGAGGAGTGGTAGGATGTAACCTTGATAGTAATTGTTTTAACCTTTATTGGCACATACTTTGCAAGGTGTTTCAAAGAAAAATTCTAGAGGAAATGGTGGAGCAAAGATAGTCTATATATAGTCAAAAGCAGATGTTCATCAATGAATACACCAAGAAGCTTTCGTTTATGTGACAATAGGATTATTAGCTCCATTTATTTCTACTTTTTGACAGTTATGTAATATTTGACGGCGGTTCAGTGACGGCCTCTTCGTAAAACTTTAACCAGTGGGTTGGGGCTTGACGATTTGTCTTTGGCTTGGCTTGCCGTGGTTCAACTAGTGGTTTTCATTTACTCTGTTACATAGTAGAATTAGCCATGAGTACTCGTTTTGTTTATCATAGTGATGAATTTGATTTTTATATTTTCGCTTTGATGCATTGACTGAGTTGGGAGCCTCTATACGAACCGAATATTTATGTTTTACTGTATTAAGAGTTACAGCGGGACCCAGGGTGAAGTTGGCTGGCCGCAAAAGTGCTTTAACCCACCCCACCCACCGGTGGTTTATTCTACTGGCCGTTCTAAGGCGGTGGTCCCGCCGTTAGTCTTACTCTTTGTTGCTTTGTGTTTTGTTTAATGTCTTGCCTTGTGTTTTATGTTCTTGTGTTTTTCAGTTCTTTTAGCAATACGATTACCTTGCTTGGGGAAGAGAGAGCTAGTCTTGGTGCTTTTCGTACGTTTGTTCGATCTACGCTTGTTTGGTTTTGTCTGGTCTTCTTCCTCTTGGTGTCTGGGAAGGGCTGTGGTTTGTGATTGTGGCACTCCCTGGACAGTTCTCTTACCTTTTTTTCAGACAAAAACATACCTTTCAAACAGCTCTAGTAAAACTAATCGGCCAATGGATGGCCTGCATCGATAATGGGAATATAGTAGGCGTACTATTTATTGATTTTTGGAAAGCCTTTGATATGGTGGACCATGCATTACTAATACAAGAACTCTCACTTTACAAACTAACAAACACAACCTTAGATTGGTTCACATCATATCTAAACTGTCGGGTCCAAACAATAGTCAATGACCAGTCGGTCAAGCTTCTCTCAGTTGCAATCATGTGTCCCTCAAGGTTCTATATTGGGACCAACCTTACTCTTATTATTCATCAATGACTTACCTCTCTCCATGAATCACTGTTCAACCGACATATTCGCTGATGATACCACTTTTCGTATTAATGGTAAAACTATAAGCTAAATTGAAACCAAACTCCAATGTGACTCCCTTGAAGCACACGTTTGGAGTAATGACAAAAAATGCAAAAATGATGATCCTATTTTGATGTTGAAGGGCAAATATGTTTCCCGATGCATTTGTATGGGCCTTTTACATTCATACAGGAAAAATGTTGATAAATCATGTTTTGGACATGTCTTTGTTGAGGAGCATCGAGGTGGCTAGCAGACACAAATTAGCTACATCAGAGCCGTTCGATATTCAAAGATGGCCGCCAAAGCCGCCATCTTGAAAATCCATTTTTGACATCTCTTCCAAAACCTTTGGTCAGTTTGAGCCGAATCTTGCTCTGTAGCAACAGGACGACTTCTGGATCGAAATGAGCTAAACTCATGTCGATCAGAAATCCAAGACGGCCGCTATAGCTGTCATCTTGGAAATCTGTTTTGTACATCTTCTTGCAAACCACAAGGCGAATTAATTTGAAACTTGTAGTGTAGCAACAGGTTGACGTGTAGATAAAAATAGCTAAAATCATGCCAACTCCTAATCTAAAATGACCTCCATCTTAAAAAACAATTTTGACTTCTCCTCCGAAACTGTTGAGCGATATGAGTTGAAACACACTGTAGCGACAAGATGACATGCAGATCGAAAAATAGCTAAAGTTGTGCCGATCGGAAAATCTAATTTCAACCTCTCCTCGCAAATTAAGTCGAAACTTATGATGGAGCAACAGGTCGACCAGTACATATAAAAGTAGCTAAAATGATGTTGAATGGAAATCCAAAATTGGGCCACCACAGCAACCATCTTGAAAATCGATTTTTGACGTCTGCTCCTGAACAACTGGGTAATTTGGGTTTAAAACCTACATTGTAGCAGCAGAATGACTTGTAGATCAAAAGCATAAAAATTTTGCTGACCAGGGATCTAAGATGGCCACCACAGCTGCCATCTTGAAAACCAATTTTTGACTTATCCTCCCGAACCATTGGGAGATTTGAGTTGAAACTTAAACTGTAGCAAAAGGATGACCTCTAGATGGAAATTATCTAAGATTGTGCAGATTGAAAATCCAAGATGGCCACCACAGCCGCCATCTTGTTTTTAAATGCCTTCTTCTCTCAAATCGCTTGAGCAATTTTTACCAGATTTCACATGGGGCTTTCTGTCGAAAGGGTATTGGCAATTTGTTCAAATGGCTCCGCGCCATTGAACAAGCTGGCTGCCACGCCCATACATGGTAAAAAGACTTAAAACTCTTCTTCTCCAGAATCAAGAAAGCTTTTAGGCTGAATCTTGGTATATAGCATTGGGGACTCAAGATGTACTAAGTTTTCCAAACGATAGTCGTAAGTTGACTTTTGACCTTTTTAACGGCAAAGCCAACTTTATATGCGGAAAGTGTAGAAAAAATTATTTTCTCAATGGATAATAGACTATTTGCTGAAATGTACAACGTATGATTAAAGTAGTAAAACTGTTTAGCTACTGTCAAAATTTGGCGGGGAGGGGAGAATTGGAGGGCTGGACTATCTGCCCTTGCCCTTGCGCTATATACATGTATAAGATTGTGAAATGTTTAACTGTCTTCTCTGAAACAGTTTGAACACTGTTCACTAGATTTCACAAAGTTCACATAGGACCTTCTCTTGAAAGGATATTGGCAATAGGTTCAAATGAATCTGCGCCATTCAACAAGATGGCTGCCATGACCATATATGGTAAAACACTTAAAAATCTTCTTCTCCAGAACTAAAAACGCTACAATCTGATACTGACTCTTGGTATACAGCATCCAGGACTCAAAATCTACTGTTTGTTGAAATGATAATACTAGGATGACCTTTGACCTTTTTATGGTCTGGTCAAATTTGTATCCTAGTTGCTGTCGCAATAATAGAAGAAGTTTCATGGCATTTGCAGATTATTGAAAGATCCTCACCAGACCTGATGGTAATAAGGCTCACTGGCTGATCGCTGTTTTATTTTTGAAACTTATCTTGTCAGTTAGTGCATTCTTCGCATATGTGAACAACTAATACATCGATAATATTGCGCATACACACAGTCTGATTTGGGTCTTTTTATGCCCCGCCATAAAAGTGGCGAGGGCATTATGTTACACCCGCCGAAACTTTGAGTGTCCGTCCCTCATCGCTTCTATCATTCGTGTCCGCTCCATAACTCTAATACCGTTAGAGATATTTTCACGAAACTTCAGACAAATGTTAAACACTGTAAGATGGCATGCCAAACATACAAATCGTAACGCTGGTTTGCCTACTTTTAGACTTAGTGCTCTTTGAACATTGAACATAGTCATTCCTATCATGTACTTGTGTCCGCTCTGTAAGTTACAAGCATTTGAGATATCATTATGAAATTTCTCACAAATGTGAAACACTATAAGAAAAGGTTCAAAACACAAAACCGTAACTCTGGTTAACCTACTTTTGGAATTTCGGCCCTTTGAACAAAGAAGCTATTGAAAATAGTCATTACTACTATGTGCTGGTGTCCGCTGTGAAAAACCATTCCAGATATTTTAATGAAACTTCACACAAATGTAAACATCATAGGACGAACATAAGAACCATAGAACCGTAATTCTTGTATGTCTACTTTGGAGTTATGGCCCCTCGAACTTTGAAAAAAGTGATTTCTGTAATATAATTGTGTCCACTCTGTAACTTGAAAACTGGGCAAGATATTTTCTTGAAACATTATGCAAATGTGTATCACAATTATATGATTTGCAAAACAGAAGAACTGTAATTAAACACCATATATTTTTTCTACTAAAGAAGTGTTTGTAAAGTAATGTTTACAGGCGTATTCATTTCACGAACTTGTTAATGTGATAAACGGAAAAAGGAAACAATCACGTTGACCATTTTTATCCAAACTAACACATGTACATGCATCAATGTTAGTCCAATTTAGGGAAAGACTAAAACACCTTCCTTTTGATTTAGTTTTTGACAGTATTATGATACTTGCTTGGTGTAAGTGCAGTGGCGGGGCATGGTGAAACACTTTTATTTCTCTGTTGGTATATTCCTCTCGACCCTATGATCCTGTAAGCGGACAGTGAAGGTTATTCTATTACTATGCGCATGCGCGAGCTGATTTGAGCGTTCGCTGTCGCATCTCTGGAAATCATTTATCAACCCAATCAGCGTTGATGGCTATGCTTCATTCTTTAATTGTGTAATTAATGTATTTCTGTATTAAGAGTAGCATGGGGACCCGACGGCGCTTGGGGCCTCAGAGTTAATGACGGCCTCTTCGTAAAACTTTAACCAGTGGGTTGGGGCTTGACGATATGTCTTTGGCTTAGCCAACCTTGGTTCAACTATTGGTTTTAATTTACTCTGGCACACAATAGAATTAGCCATGAGTACTCGTTTTTGTTTATTATAGCGACTAGTTTGATTTTTTTGTTTTCACTTTGATGCATTGACTGATTTGGGAGCCTTTTATGCGAACCCAGTTTATATGTATTTCTGTATTAAGAGTAGCATCAGCAGGCTGTAAAACTTCTTTAACCGCCTCCCCCCCCCCCCCCCCCCCCGCCAGCCCCCCGTCCCCCCACCCCCCACCCCACCCCCGCGGTGGCTTATTCGACTGACCATTCTAAGGCGGTGGTCCCGTTGTTAGTATTATAGTATTAATCTTTGTTGCATTATTCTACGAGCCGATTTGTTTTAAGTATTGCCTTGTGTTATTTTCTGGGGTGGTCGGGTGGTGCGAAGGTGTCGTGTATCTTACGTCATCGGGGCGTCCAACTGATACTGGCTTACAGTTGGGCAAGGCGCGCTATCCTTGTAGCAGATAAGGGCAGAGAGGGAATGTTTTTATTCGATCTATTTCTTCACTTTCATTCCCGTTCCTCTTTCTTCCCTGTTCCTCTCTTTCAACTCTTCTCCTATCTCTTCAATCTCTTTTCTCCCTTTCTCTTGGAGGCGACACAAAATGACCCACAAGGGTTAAGGTGTCGTTAAACCCCAATACAATCAATCTGTGTTATTTTGCTCTTGTGTTTCTCAGTCCTTATAGCACTGAGATAACCTCGCTTGACTTAGTGTTTTTCGTACGTTTGTTCGATTTGCGCTTGTTTGGTTTTGTCTGTTTCCTCTTCCTCTTGGTGCGACTGGTGATTATGGCATTTTTACCATAACGTGGTTCACATGATATGATAAAAAAAGAGCCGGGTGAAACATTTCCTACAAGATTGCTTGTGCGCCCAGTGAAGATTCAGATCAGCCTGCGCATCAACGAATGCTAAGATGTAGTTTGTGTCCTTCGTTTAAAGAAAGCTAAGATTTTGACTACCCACAGAGCGCAAACAAATGTCTGATTAGCATGTGCATTTTACGCAGGCTGATCTGTGTCGCTGCTAGGTGGACATAAAGTCTTGTAAGAAACTATTACCCAGGATCATTATTGTTTTTTTGTGCCTCTCAAGTAACTCAGCTCTAGGTACGGTTTTGTATCTAGTAAAGAATATGACATATATTTTATTATTTATTGTAGAAGTCTGATACAGTATCGAATCAAAATGGGTCCCAGTCCGACAGCGGAGCCACAAGGTTTCGGAGTTGTGGTTATGGGTTCGAGTAAAGTGGGTAAAACGACCCTCATCAAGGGACTACTCCGGTTAAATGACAAAAATGACAACAACTCTGAGGCCAAAATTGATAACCTATACGAGTATAGAGAGTACATGTTTGAGCCATCAGACACCACCCAGTCGAGCCACCCAACACTGCGATCTAGGGCAATCGCCACCGGTGACCTTTTCGTTCTCTTGTTTTCTGTCAATGACATGCAGACTTTTAACTTTGCTAATGAGCTCCGAGACTTCATTGTTGAAAGGAAGGGTAACGACATACCAACTCTGTTTGTTGGTATAAAGGACAGAGAAGGAAAGAAACCTCGACTGACAAGGTCTGTTTCCTATGAGCTTGCTGATCTTGTCATTTCATGTGACTTTGAAAGTAGTTATCACGAAATGTCACTCACTGATGAGTCAGTGCTGACAAAATTACATCAAGAAATACTCCACCACCAGAAGAGAAGTAAAGCAAATGTCACACAAATTTCAAGAGAACAAGGGACAAGTCTCAAACATACATTAAACAGACTTTTCAGCCGTGAGTAAGCTATGATTTTAATCATGTGATGCCAAAAGGAGATATACACCTTTCATTCTTGAAAGTACATTTTTTCATCTTTGAATTTAGACAAGTCCATTTGTTGTAAATAGAAGTGAAAACCAAAGTCAAACCAAAAACAAACAGTTTAGATCCTCATGAGCGGCTAATGATGAGCCGTCTAATATGGAGCTACACTATTTGCAAAGGTTTCAATCTACAGCTTTCAAAGTCTTAACGCAAAAGAGAACAGCGAAATCACCGTCCAGCCTGCATATCCACGCATGTAATGTTGGTTCTCCTATCGTTAATTACCAATAATCATCACATACTGTCCTCAATATACAGTATTCCGGTTCTACAGAACACATGCTGATCTAAATCTATAAATGAGCAGGGACACTGCATCTCCTACAAGATTGAATACCGAAAACTCTGATTAGCCGCTAAGTAGCGTAAACAGTGTTGCAAACTTCATTACTGCTTATGAAGAGTCTCAATAAAACCGAGACTTCCATTTTCTAAACTGTAGTGTGTTCTTTGTTTCCAAAGATAATCTTTCTGACGTTTATTAAGTGGTATTCGATTTTCAGTCAAACGTATGAAGAGGGAAGTAAGGAAGGAAGTTGTAAGTGAGATGTAAGAAGTCAGAAGTTGGATGTCTAAAATAGGAAGTGAGAACTCAGAAATAGGAAGTCAAAAGTAAGAGGTAGGAATTCAGAAGTAGCAAGATCCTACTTCCCACTTCCAATTTTCTGACTTCTTACTTCTAACTTATGACTTTCAACTTCCCAGTTCCCACTTTCGATTTCTCACGTCTTACTTCCAATTGCTCACTTCCTGCTTTTATTTTTGACTAGCTACTCTATGCTAATTAAAAGGGCATTTTACTGCATGTGCGAGCAATGTATGTCTGATTACGGTATACGCTGTCTCATATATAGAATCCACGCACACGGATCAAAATGTTTATATGCAAACTGCACAGAAGTATGATCTAGGTCTGCACCGTTTGCTTGGGCATGTCTGTCCGCTTACTTATGGCACATATGGTAGTTTGGTTAACGCCCAGCGGGCACATGACGTTTATACAACCTCTCATAAACATCGATGCATCCACGTTAATGAGAAGTTGTATAAACGTCACGTGTCCGCTGGGCGTAAACCGTGAATCTTCACAGAACCCAGCTCCCCGTCAGCATTCTGCTTAAATCTGTGTCGAACCGTTCTCGGCTCGACAGGTTGCTGAGAGAAGTCCTGTCGGGCCGATAACGGTTCGATATAGATTAAAGCAGAATGCTAGCTTGCTTAGCCTTAACATTGAACACTCTCACAATGCAGACCCTAGTGGAACTGCTATGGGTCTATACGATTTGCTCAGGTATGTCTATCAAAAGATGTCAGGTGAGTGTGCTGTCTATCTAACTGCAGAAGTTGGCGGAAAATTTTCTTCTTCCAGCTGGTATGGTCTTACAAAGTATACTGTATAATTGTAAATTTATGTCGTGTCTAAGAAAATATCATGAAATAGTAAAATTTGTGTTTACTCTTATTCTTGGTGTCATTTTAGGCTGTTTTCTGTGATTGCAGCACCTCTTGGACATCTTCTGTACTATTTCACTTAAAAAAGATCAACATTCAACATATTTCTCATCAACAAATCTAGACAATTTATTTCATCCAAGACAATCCTCTAGCACCAGCTTAAGGGGTATTCGATTTTTAAGGTTACAAGAGTGTGCTCAACCATCCCAAAGGAAATAAAAATAAGTCTTTTCATATGCAACAATGTCGTTTTGCAAGGCTGTATACGCCCCATAGCACCCGATCCATCCATATGAACTCTGTTAATTCTTCATGAGTCACACATCACGAAAACATGCCCATATAATTTTTACCCCCTTAAACCCCACTTTTATATAGTAAAACTG
This sequence comes from Anodontia alba, assembly GCA_964016985.1. Classification (NCBI taxonomy): domain Eukaryota; kingdom Metazoa; phylum Mollusca; class Bivalvia; order Lucinida; family Lucinidae; genus Anodontia; species Anodontia alba. Next base: position 10,807,180 of record OZ024830.1, on the reverse strand, counting down.
GGGTTTACAGGGGTATACATTATTTTTCTTATTTTTGCTCGAAAACATATAGTGGGTACTCATCAGAACCGCCTCATCGAGGCGGTTCTAACGAGTACCCACATTCTATGTTTGAGCAGAAATACGAAAAATATCAGTGTTTTTTTATCTGAAAATTTTCAGTTTTTGGAAGTGAAATTTTCTATATATTTGAATAGGCGTGTTGGCATAATGACGAGATTAAACATATGATATGCAAATTATGATAATTCATGCAGCTTTTTACAGCAATTGCATATATTACAATTAAAAGCTTTGGTTTGTAAATGGCATATTATTAGTTATACTTAAAGCAAGAAGCCAGACTGAGCCTAATTTCTTCACATGAGAACACGATCATCAGATATGAGCTGCAAAATGAGTTGGGAGACTACAAAGTAAAAATCAAAAGGACAAATGTACTTCAATTGAGGGGACCGTAGGCTCTCACGTAAATCAAAAATGAAAACGCCATTCATGTTGACATACGGAAATCGTGATGATAAAGAAAATGATCCTTAATGCAGTTTGAGAACAGCGAAGATCTGTGCATTCGCGCTATGATTAGGGCTGCACAGCGTTGGTATGTCTAAGTATTAAGTATACCATGAGTGTATAAGCAGGCAATCAAAGCAGTGAAAGTACAGGCTTTCTGGGTATGTGCTACCGATATATACGATAGTGTCCCTTTATACATCTTGTGCATCATATATACCGATACACGAGTTCACGTGAGAAAAGAAGCACTTAACCCACACGAGAACAGTGATAGCCCGCTTCAGCCTACTCATCCGCTTTCTGACTTGGATACCTACCGTTGCCGTCTGATCAGGGCCTGGTTAAGGGGAAATGATACTGTTTCAATTGAAGCACATCAGTCAAAATTTCGTATTAAGGATCTTTACTTTCTTTAAGAATCGGTGAACTCAGCCCTCGTATTAAGGACTTTTACTTACTTTGAGAATCATTAATCTGTTTTAGCAATAAGGATCTTTTCTTACTTCGATAATCATTGATCTCAGCCCTCGTAATGAGGACTTTTCTTACACTGAGAATCATTACTCTCAGTTTTCGTATTAAGGACCTTTTATAACTTTGAGAATCTCAGTCTTTGTAATAGGACTTTTTCTTATTTCGGGAATCATTGTTTCTCAGCCCTCGTAAGAAGGAGCTAGTCTTACTTTGAGAATCATTGATTTCAGTCTTCCAAATTAGGACCTTTTCACACTTCCAACATTGATCTCAGTCTTTGTAATGAAGACCTTATCTTACTTTGAAAAATCATTGTTCTCAGCCTTTGTAATAAGGATATTTTCTTACTTTGAGAATGATTGATCTCAGTCTTCCTAATAAGGTCCTTTTCTTACATCGAAAACCATTTATCTCAGCCTTCGTAATGAGGATCTTTCCTTACTTTGAGTATCATTGATCTCAGTCTTCGTAATGAGGATCTTTTCTAACTTAGCGAATCATTGATCTCAGTCTTCATAGTAAGAACCTGTTCTTACATAGAGAATATCTACTTGTAAACATGTGTTTTCGTTCCATTCTGTTTGGCGGATATAAACCAAAGACCCAGTTTTCGAATCAAAAATATATGTACATTTCATAAGGTCTCCCAGCTGGCAAATAATCTTGAAACAACGTCAATTCAACATTGATTCAACGTCTTAACAACGTTTGATTTAATGTTGATTCTAAGTCAATACGTTGAATTAATGTTGGGCCGACTGTTTCAATGCTGTGTACACGCTAGGAACGTAATAAATTCTATCAATTTAACAATTAAGCAAAGTTGTAGCAGACGACCCTCTAAAACGTACTTATGCTATGTTTGGAATAGTATAAGGCTGCTTGGTAAACGAGTCGCATCACGTTTCAAAAATATAAGTGAAGGTACCAAGGAAATGCCACAATCACGAAACATACCCCTTCATGATGTACCAAAAGAAGTAGAGATGAACAAATAATGACGAAATAAACGCCACGTATAATACCACAGACGCACAAACAATGAAGGACTGCAACAGAAGAACCGCCTTGGAACGGTCATTAGGAAAACTACTGGTGGGGGCATAAACTAATTTAACTCGCGCGAAAGTTCAATCTTTTCATCACGAAAACATACCTATAATATTTTGACCCCCTTAAACCCCACTTTTATATAGTAAAACTACAGGGGTATACATTATTTTTCTTATTTCTGCTCAAAAACAAAAATGGTGGGTACTCGTTAGAACCGCCTCGCCGAGGCGGTTCTAACGAGTACCCACAATCTATGTTTTGAGCAGAAATATGAAAAATATCAGAGTTTTTTATCTGAAAATTTTCAATTTTTGGAGGTGAAATTTTCTATATATTTGAATAGGCGTGTTTTCGTAATGGATGCCGCTCCAAAATACAAATATATGTTCGGTGGTCTGCATATAGTTACTCTACCTCATCCATGAAACATCAAAGTTAAGACACGTAATTAAAACCAGTATGATAAAACAAAGCAAAGAGCTGAAAGGCGATATGAAGCCAGAACACAAGAAAACCACAAATGTTGTTTATAGTTTGTTGGTGTATCCTCGAGTCGGGTTCAATATCTTGGAGAACGGTTGGTGGCCAGACTGAAACTTTTATGTTATTTTGGTTGCTGACTATACCAGACAATTATACATTTATGCAAAATATAAAGATTCCTTAGATTAAGTATCCAGCTAAGAAGCAGAAACCAAAACATAACGGACGGACATACGGACGAACAAGGTGAAAACATTATACCAACACACAAACACAGTTGGCGTTGAGTTTAATTACAGTGATAATATATAGATGTTTGTAACTCATAATATCAAACTGTAGCTACAAAGGAATTTGTGAAAGAAACAACAGAGACCAGTTACAGCAAGCAGGAGACGAAATGCATACGAAGTGTATAAGGGAGAACTTTTTCGAGTGGTCAGTAAAGGGTAAATATTCCTTGCTAGACGGGAGTCAAAATGTATACTTCATTTTTTTACCTCCCGATTATATATAGGCAATATTTTTATCAATTGTCAATTATCAATTTTATAAGCGGATGTCTTTGTCTTAGTTTCGGCAAATTAAATTCGGCAAATTAAAATAATCTTGTATCCAAAATGTTCCTTACATTCTAGCTAAAACATGCATATCAAATCTTGATAGTTTTGCTCAGAAACAGAGAAGTTAGAGGAGTTAAAAATTCGAAGTAGGATCTGCATCTTAGGGAAACAATGAAGACAACCGAAGCAATCCGAAACGAAGAGTGAAAGTAACATTGACTTGTTATTTTTCACTAGTGAAAATATCATATTCTTTCACTTGTGAAAATATCATATTTATTGATTTCGGATAAAACTGATTTCACCGCTTGTAATAAAATGAAATAACTTACCTAACAAATAAAATTCTTCTGATACCGAAGCTCCGTTTTTAGATTCAAACTTATCAATATCTAATGATATAATACAAGTACATCTAAACTTCATGCACAACGAAATGATGTTGAATTTGATATTGGAAATATTTCTTTTTTAGTCAATGACGTCACTTGTATTACATGGTGCGGGTCATACCTAGCATGATGGCAAACAACCATGCAGTCAGCAAAGCAACTAACAACGATATTTTAAATAGAGGATGTATTTAAACAATTACATATTACATATTTTACCTAGCATGACAACAGAAGCCTATTGTGTGCTCAGCTAAGCAGCTAACAGCAATGTTTTAGCTACATGGTGTATTTAAACAGTTACATATTCGTTGATTGCCTAGCATGACAATAGAAGCCAATTGTTTGGTCAGCTAAGCAGCCAACAGCAATGTTTTAAATAGAGGATGTGTTAAACAGTTCCATATTAATTGATTACCTAGCATGCCAATAGAAGCCAATTGTGTGGTCAGCTAAGCAGCTAACAGCAAGTTTTAACTGCAGGATATGTTAAACAATTACATATTAATTGATTACCTAGCATGACAATAGAAACCAACTGTGTATTCAGCTAAACAGCTAACAGCAATGTTTTAGATAGAGGATGTGTTAAACAATTACATGTTAGTTGATTACCTAGCATGACAATAGAAGCCAATTGTGCATTCATCTTAACACCCTAACAGCAATATTTTAGATAGAGGATGTGTTAAACAATTACATGTTAAGTGATTACCTAGCATGACAATAAAAGCCAATTGTGTATTCAGCTAAACTGCTAACAGCAATGTTTTAAACAGAGGATATGTTAAACAATTACATGTTAGTTGATTACCTAGCATAACAATAGAAGTCAATTGTATGTTCAGCTAAACAGCTAACAGCAATGTTTTAAATGGAGGATGTATTTAACCATTATGTATTAGTTGATTATCTCGCATGACAAAGGAAACCAATTTTATTCTACTGACCGTTCTAAGGCGGTGGTCCCTGTGTTATTTTGTTCTTGTGTTTTGTAGTCCTTTTAGCATTGTGATTACTTTGCTTAGGGGAGAGAGAGCAAGCCTTGGCTGCGGTTTGTGATTGTGGCACTCCCTGGACTTTTCTTTTACCTTTGTGTGTGTGTGTGTGTGTGTGTGTGTGTGCTTTTCGTACGTTTGTTCGATTTGCGCTTATTTGGTTTTTTCTTGTTTCCACTTCCTCTTGATGTCTGGGAAGGTCTGCGGTTTGTGATTGTGGCACTCCCTGGACTTTTCACTTACCCTTTTTTCAGCTAAGCAGCTAAAAACAATGTTTTAGATAGAGGATGTATCTAAACAATAGACCCTTTTCACAGTCGTAATTCCCGATAATTGCCGAACGGAAATTTTCCGGAAATGTATCGAGATCGAGGCTGGCGGTGTACTGACAGTCGCTAATTCAAGGTTCTCGGGATGCATAAATCCGGGTCCGGATGCCTAAATATTCCAAAAGCCGAGTCCGCCGGACGCATGTTTTCCCCGTGGGACTACTACTAATTATGATTCGATTATTTGACTGATGTCCGCCACGTGTCAGCCTTACCGTCGGTAGCATCTTAAAAGAATGATCCGCCGCGAGTTTTTCACACCTACGATAGTACCGTTATCTACTTGCTAAGCAAGCGGCAGTTAAACAGATGTTGGCAGTTAACACTTCAGCGATCGTTAACTGGTCGAGCAATGAAAGCATGCGACTGACACATTATGCGCCCCTTCCCTCATTGTGTATTGCCGCTACTGACCGACTGATTCATCGAGATGCACATGCGGGTGTCATGTCTTTTATCCTCTGAGGCTGGCATTTTTTTTAATTGCTCTTTTTTTCCGATTCAAAATTTTCGGATGTCGAATTTTTGTCACTGACCAGAGACGCATGCTTACCGTTTTCTGCTGAAATACGACAAGCACTAAAGCAAAATTGTACCTTATCCATTTGCAAGATCTACGCATCAAAACGGTTATTCCTGCTGGCCACTAAATTAGTTTCTAAGTACCATCGAATCTATCATGTAAACTGTGGGCCCTCTGTAGAGTCTTATGTTAAGGGATGCTCAGATGCACCCCAGATGACGATACACTAAATTGTCTGTTCGAGTTTCTGATATGTTATTTTTTCTATAGCTCTCGCATAAAAAAAAGTGCGTGCTCATAAAAGTAGCGTGTGCTCGTAATGTTAACCTCAGATGACAGCGTGACGGGGAAACCATTTTGGGAGAAAAACGAACTATTACCATGATGGATTGTAGAGCGTTTTCTTCTTATAAAACAGACGCATATAAAATAACAGAACAAAATTACCAAGACTTTTTCCTCGAATCGAAGCAGTAGATCGAAATGTCAGCAAATAAAAAACAAATCCCGGATATTTTTTCGTAGCGTATATTGATCACAGTACATGTAAACATTGAAATGGCGTTTTGCGTGAAGCTCATCAGAAGTGGTCATGTTCAGACTGTGCGGATATATTTCATATACAAGTTTGCGATAGCATATAAGAGAGCTTAAATCAGTTTTGAATAAAATATATTTCACTTAAAATCCAAAACACTCAAGATCACTTAATACAGACAGCAACGATCTTATTTGGGGCGTGGTACTGAATTTAACTAAAAAGCAATGTAGAGGAGTCATGAAGAAAAAATGGGACTGCTTATTACACGGAAATTTCCACAAATCTTCTTCTATTGTGTACTTAGTCACGGTGTGACGATCCGTCATTGTTATCTGTGATTACCTAGCATGTCAACAGAAACCACTTGTGTGTTCAGCTAAGCAGCTAATATATAAATGCATATTAGTTGATTACCAAGCATAACAAGAGAAAGCAGTTTTGTGTTCAGCTAAGCAGCTAACATCAATGTTTTAAATAGAGGATGTATTTAACAATTACATATAAGTTGATTACCTAGCATGACTATGGAAACCGTTTTCGTGGTCAGCTAAGCATTGAGAATGAAATTAGACAATTACATGGAGCATGACAATAGAAAACAATCATATGTTCAGCCACTCAGCTAACAAAAACGCTTTGAGCTGGAGAATTTAATTAACATTAGATTCTAATCAGTATTTATTTTAGTTTGGACAGGTCAGCTTTGTATATGTGTAACCTTTTATTGACTGTGTCGGAGTCGGAACGAAGAGGTGTCGAGTTTTTCAGGGAATGAATATAGGACTAAAATAAAGAGGATGTCAGAATACTATATATATGAAAAGATAAATAACAAAGTCATAGCATGCCCACTCTCTCTCTCTCTCTCTCTCTCTCTCTCTCTCTCTCTCTCTCTGTGTGTGTGTGTGTGGGGGGGGGGGGTGATAAATATATCATTAATCAACATGAAAAGGAACCAGGAAATAATATAGATGATATGCGACAACCTGCAAGCTTAGTCGTTTACACAATCCAGGTTAAGAAGCTGCCCTCTTTGTTTGTCGCAGACTTAATGATGACTCAATCCTAAATCTTGGATGGATGTCTTGTGGCTGATATTACTCATTTATGGTCATGGAATGCATCCCTCTCAAGGCACCAGATAAGAGATTTGTGCCAAGTAAAGATAACATTTAAAAACAACAGTTCCTCAACTCTAAAAACGAAAAAGAACGGCAGAAGAAGCACATGTTCAAACACAAACTATCGCACCGCGCAGTCTGATTAGGGCCTTCACTGTCCGCAAACAAAATCATTAGATATTGTACAATGTTTCAATGGACAGCAAATGCCTGGATGAGACTATGCGCATGTGCAAGATGAATCCGCATATTTTACGCATCCCGAATGCACTGTTTAGCTTGACGCGGCCCAGATGAAAGCTCAACTACCAGCCGGAAGTCAGAACACTAGTAGAATCACGGCATGGTCCTCGTCAGGTAAAACATATTTAAACCATATATGCCGAATGAACTTTTCTTCCTCAATTCTTTGGACGGGGTTCATTTCAAGTAGAAAGGATGTCTGACTAATTTTTATTTATACCATGTTTTAAAGAAATTCCAGTATTGAAGGCAAAAAGTGTAGACCCTGATCAGACACTGCATTTTGTGGCATATGATCTGTGTCAGCACTGTTTGCTGATGTCCGTCTTTGGTTCCGGAACGACAGACATAAATAAGTTAATACCAATAATCGGATTTCAAAAACTGGATATCTACAGTAATTACTTACCTATCAGAATCTCTTAACTTCAACTGTTGTCCTCTTTGCTTTCTGTTTTTCTTACTGCCTGTGCTGTTGGCAGTTTTGTAGTTTATCGCTTATGTCTGGAACTGCTTACAGAATTAAGGATGTGGATTAGATTCTTGTTAATCATTTCAACCCTGAGTTTATGAAATGGACTTTGCCAGCATTGTAATCGAGCAATTTCATTGTTGCATATAGGGCTGAAAGGATTAACCTAGGTTGAAGCTCTGAGCAGTGTTACTGTTCACCGTTCTAAGGCGGTATTTCTGTTGCATTGCCTCTTCGTTTTGTTCATTTTGTTTTAGATAAAGTTCTGGACCCAGTTGTTCAAAGCTAACGATGTTGTTAGTTAACGATTCGTTAAAATTTACATCGAGTGACACGCAAATGTGCTGAATTTTTTTGCTGAAAAAAATGTGAGTAGCTTTTAAGCACTCACATTTTTTCAGCAAAAAATATCAGAATATTGTATATTGAATCCGCTAAAACAGTTAACGAAATGACCTTTAACGAGCTCGTTAAGATAACGACGCTTTGAACAACCGGGCACTGTATTATAATGTCGTTTTGTGTCATTTTAACCTTATTCTTTTCTGTGTTCCGCGATTATGGCCTATCCTGAATATCCCCGTATTTATATTCTTTTAAACGATTGTTTGTTTTCATATAAAATACATTGCTATGAATTTCCGAAATACATCACGAAAACATGCCTATATTATTTTGACCCCCTTAAACCCCACTTTTATATAGTAAAACTGGGGTTTGCAGGGGTGTACATTATTTTTGTTATTTCTGCTAAAAACATAAATTGTGGGTACTCGTTAGAACCGCCTCGCCGTGGCGGTTCTAACGAGTACCCACAATCTATGTTTTGAGCAGAAATATGAAAAATATCAGAGTTTTTGTATCTGAAAATTTTCAGTTTTTGGTGGTGAAATTTTTCATATATTTGAATAGGCGAGTTTTCGTAATGTTGACCTCAGATTCATTTTCACCTGGTGCCTAAATATACAATACCTTGTCATAACGTATGTAAGATATTTTGTTTAACCACCTAGATAATATTAGTTAAATTTATTCGTCGATAAATAGAACAGCCAAAGGACCGTGAAATATAGTTCTAGTTACGGGTTATTCCAGTTATCGAGGATTGAATTCTATAGAAAAATGATCAATGGTCATTACTAGTTCCAGATAACCGGGTCAGTTTGAGCTATCTGCGATGCAATTGTCGAGTTCACTTTTCATTAAAGTTATTATTCTCCTATAATGTACCGTGTGTTCAAGCTTTCTTTCTAAGAGGTTCAGGTTTCATTGCTTATACATGTACTGAAGTGCTGTGGGTGCATTCCACAGTTTCACACTTGTGAACCTGGGCAAAAATGTCAATAACTAGGGGTAGGGCTAGAAATCAGTCTGAAAATACTTTTTGCTGCACATATGACCAAAACTGGTTTTATGCTTGTCATAATTGTTAACACTGTAGAAAAAGACTTTTCTTGAGGTCACATGACCTTATTATAAAACAGTGTAGGTAAAATACAAAACTGTTGAATTCTGTCTGGTACCCGGTTTTACCTTGTCAAAAATTGTAGCATGTTTTTCTTTGGATTTTATCTTAAAAACGACATGGCTTACAGGTATTGATTTCTGGATAAAAGTAATATTCTGTAGGCGCTCTGTCAAATTTTCGACTGTTCTATGCTAGTGCGTTGTCCTGGTGCAACAACAGGTTTTGGTACATAGCAGTTATTTTTATGATGATTAAATTATTATTTGGTATGTTTGCAATTTATTGATACAGTACCTAATGGACAGGTACTGTTATATTTGCTGTGATTGCATTTTATTTATGTGGCCTTGTAAATAGGTAGAAATGGAAGTCAAAACTGTGGAGTGCACCCATTAACACAGATCTGAATTTTCAAGGTTGTTTAAAGTTAAAATATAGTATTTAAATTTCAAATTTTGCACTTTCCTGTCAACATTACACTATTTTCTTTGCTTTGAACAGCAGATTATGAAAAATATGAAGATTCTAAAATTTTCTTGCAGTATTCCAAAGGAGATAACTCTTTTTCTGCGCATCTTCAAAAGAAGTTTACACCTATTTTAAGTACTCTAAAACTTATTCAAATGGCACATTTTGTTAAAATAGATACATTTACATTAATTGCAAGGTATTTTTGTCAAAAATTGTTGATTTGTACATGTATTTTGTCATTTACACAGACAGAATATTCAGTACATGCTTTTTTCTAACTGAAAATGAAGTTTCTTTCTGTAAGCGCCAACTTCGACGATAGTGAAATTACACCGCTTCATGTCATCTTTGGCTCGCAGCCAAAGGTAAAGACAAATATGGACTTATTCAATTCCAGTTCAGGAGGTGGCGAGTCAAAGTGAAGGCACATTGGTTTTCTATTTACGTACAAAATCATTTTCAGCAAACACTCATAAATGTCATAACTTGTTTAACAAAGCATGTACTTAATATCAGGATTTATTGTTCAGCGACGTGTGTAAATGCAGCCACCAGAGTAGGGATGGTACCAAGATTGACTGTACCAGATTTTCTCCAAAAACTGGTCATTATACAAGATGATTCAATTTTATTTTTGTTCATTTTTGCAGGGTGTAGTTTGCTCAGCAGTTGTTGTGGATTAGCAGTCATATTTGTTGCTAGCACTTGACAAGCAGCTTGATATTTCTTATCACTTGAACGGATTATTTGTGTAGCTGTGTCACAAGTATTTTCATTTACATCTTTCACAGTACCCGGATTTTTATTTTTCGGTGGGTATTACGATTGACTGTTTCTTTTAAGTGTGTGTCTTTAACTTTTCGGTTGTTCCTCAGACTACACTTTCTCGAAGACATTTTGAACGCATGTTAAGTCAGACCAACATATGGGTCTGCTCATCTGGAGCACTTTTATATCCAATTATATATATATATCCACCTTTATATATAAATCCAGAAAAAAATATCTATTCTGAGAAGCAAGCAGACAGCATGCGTGCTGTTTCAAAACATATTCATTTCTGCCTGATTGCTTCAAGCACGCCTTACTTGAAGCTAAAGTTGGTGAAATGCAATCAGAATCATGCCATGAGAAAAGGGCCTTTTATGACATGCATACAAACAGTAGATACCTATATACATACAGATACCCTGATCAGAGGTTTGATCAGGGAAGTTGCTCTTTCTAGGTCAGGCACATAGTATACGACATATATATACAATACAGAGTACAGAAGTGAGCCTTTTCATGAGGAAAATAGTTTCAGTGGAATATGTTAAAAGTGAACACCAAGATCAGCCTATGGAGAGTACCTGCACAGACTGGTCAGGGCATGAACTGTTCAGTGTTTGCAAGAGCATTATTAAACACGGTGCTGTTTCTTTAAGAAAACATCGAATGCCCAGATGAAGACTGCACGGGCTCGTCTACTGAACTGGGTTTGGCTCGGTCTGTTTCGGATCATCACATTCTAGCTGATCAGGGAACCTAAATGTTGTAGGACCGTTCTCTTGTCACCAGTCCAAGGTCATATCTGTTTTATTTTGCTTAATGCTGTTTCCATGTCAAGTTTGGTTTACAAAGAATATCACTATTAATTCTAGTGTGCTTATAGTCAGGTGAATTATATCCCTTTTTGGTTATGAAGAACAAATTATAAAGTTTGTGTTTGTAATACCTGTCAATATTACTGTAAATGGGTGTGCTGACAGGATGGAAGTGTAATATAAACCTTTTTCATAAAAAGAATAACTAATACTAGAGCTTTTGCTGGCTAAGCAGCTCCCAAGAGTCTAACTTTGGAAAAACACATATTTTTGTACGTGAAATGTGTTTGATTTCAGTTGCTAAACAAGCAAGACCAGAAGTCACTACTCACTGGGCTGCATACAGAATAAGGTAAGAGAAAAGTCCAGGGAGTGCCGCAATCACAAACCGCAGCCCTTCCCAGACACCAAGAGGAAGAAGAAACCGACAAAGCCAAACAGGCTAAAATCGATCAAACGTACGAAAAGCACTAAGATTAACTCTCTCATCCCCAAGCGAGGTAATCGCAATGCTAAAAGGACCGAAAAACACAAGAACAAAATGGCACAAAGTAAGACATACAACAAATCGCCTCTTAGAATAAACCACAAAGCACCAAAGAGTAAGACTAACACCGGGACCACTACTTTAGAACGGTCAGGAGAGTTAACCATCTGTCTATTTGTTCCTATTAAATACATGTAAGTATAAGTGGACAGAAATCTGTGGTTCTTATAAAGATATTCTGACAAATTTTGACATATACCGGCAAAATCACTTGATTTCGCGACTTGGCCGCACAGACTAACATGCATTATAGTCAAATTCCTTCTCAGTAATACATCATAGAAGACAAAAAGTGGTCTTTTTGTTGATCATGTAACTTTTGCTGCAAGAATATTTCCATTTTGTTGCAAATAGAAAAGTTTGCATTTTCCTTAAAGGGTGCATTCCAGTTTCGCATTTGTGAACCTGGGCAAAAATATCAATAACTAGTCTGAAAATACCTTTTGCTGCTCATTTTGACCAAAACTGAAGTTTTATGCTTGTCAGTAATTGTTAACACTGAAGAAAAAGACTATTCTTGAGGTCACATGACCTTATCATAAAACAGTGTAGGTAAAATACGAAACTGTTAAATTCTGTCTGGTACCCGGTTTTACCTTGTCAAACAATGTAGCATGCTTTTCTTTTGATTTTATCTTGAAAACGACACGGCTTACAGGTATTGATTTCTGGATAAAGTAATATTATGTAGGTGCTCTGTCAAATTTTCAACTGTTCCAGGCCAGTGCGTTGTCCTAGAGTTGATGATAATCATTCGAAAACTGCACTTTTTGCATAAAATTGGCCGCAGTCGGGGTGGGTGGCTGGGATTTTGTTTACATTAGTGCAACAGCAGGTTTTGGTACATTGCATTTATTTTTATGATGAAGTATCAAATAAATTAGACCGCGCCATTCTAAAACGTGTCTTCGGGCATATGCGCACAGCGAAAACCCAATTCAGCATGCGCATCCGCGCAGTCTGATCAGGGCCTTCGCTGTTCGCTAATAGACTTATTGGACACTATAGAATGCACCAATAGAGAGCTAATGCCCCGATGAAGCTTTCCGCAGGCTTGACGCTGCTCGATTAATTAATTGACTTACGCATATAGCAGAGAAATCTCGAGAAAGACGTAGCGAATATTTTATTTTACTTCAACAAATCTAGTTTGACTTTGAAAAGTATTTACTCACATAACACGGTTTCAAATGACTCTATAAAAATCAATAATCCTTATGAGTAGCATCTATAAATCTAAATCTTTGATCTTTTAACAAAAATACACATCAAGCGGCACCAAATGATAAACTAAATACACTTTAAATAAATATGCAACGTTATTCAAAATGAAACTTTAACGGGTATTGTCGATCGACAGTGTAGAATGCTACATCGTATATGGTGAGCGAGGACAAAATGTCGTAATTGTAACATAAATACTCTTATGAGAATCCTCCCAGTAAGCATTCTGCATAATTCTGAATCTGGCCGTTATCGGCCGATAGTGGCCTATGTGGATTTGTGAGGAATGCTGGCTGGGCTAAGAACAAATGTGCACGCTCTTCTCAAAGAAATTCTCGACATATGTACCGATGTAAATAACTAAAATATCACTATAACTATGGCATGTCCTCGCATCATCATCATCATAATCATCATCATCATCGTCGTCGTCGTCGTCGTCGCCGTTGATATCATCATAATTATCATTATCATCATCGTCGTCGTCGTTTCTTTCAAGTCAATGTAGCAGATTGTATCATTAATATTATTGGTAGTAGTAGTGGTAATGGTAATGACAACAATAATAATCGCAATGATTATTATTGTTGTGTTGTTATTATTACTGCTGTTAGTGGATTATTATTATCATTATTATTAGGAGTTGCAATAATGATAATTATTAGGACGACGGTAGGTATTATTATTATTATTATCATCATCATTACTTTTATTATTATTATTATTATTATTATTATTATTATTATTATTTTGTACTTCATAAACATACATCATTATTATCTACCATTCACGTATTGTAAATATGCCTTTATTTCTATTCCATGAAATTTATATAAGCTTTTAGCTTTTTATCAAATCCTATACCATATAACATTATGCGATGTATATATGTGAACGTAAATGAATAAAATATTGTTTAAACCAAATCTAAATCTATAAATTATTATCTTTGACGAGTACTAGAATTCAACAGTATGAATTTGCTCCATTCTAGATGGGCCGCGCCATGCGTAACAGTGTCTTCGGGCATGTGCGAGCAGCGAAGGCCCAGATCAGCCTGCGCATCCGTGCAGTCTAATCAGCGCCTTCGCTGTCGCTAACAGAATCATTGAACACTACAGAATGTATCAGTGAAGAGCAAATGCCCAGGCGAGACTTTGCGCGTGCGTGGGTGCGAATCTGAATTTGTGCATTTTGCGCATGCTCGAAGACACATTTTGCTTGACTGGCCTAGATATTGGCATTTCAACTTTAGTAGCATTTTAGGAAAGCCTAAAAGGAACATTTAGGCTAGTTTTGTGCTTCCTCATGTTCAGACTGAAGCACGGCAATCGCTGTTGGTCTAAACAATATATAGATCTTTTGAATATATTTGCCAAACAGTGTAGAAACTGACTAGAATATGCAGTTGTTCAGATTGAATAGAGCTTTGCCGATAAAATATATGAGCTGGGACATGTTTTCCTATAATATTACATGAGTTTCCAGCGAAAAATCAGATCACCCTGCGCATCCCTGCAGTCTTATCAGAGTTTGCAGGACATTCTGAGGGTAGCCAAGGGACCAAAGTGTCTTCTGAAGGACAGCAAAGATGCACAGGCTGATCTGTCTGTTGAGCCCACATGCAATATTGTAGGAGATGCTGTGTCCCGGCTCAAGTAGTTAAATAGAAAGATGAAACACCTCGACATATGCACTCTTGTATTTCTATAGCAGGTGCAGCTATATTTTAAAAGATACAAATATAAACCACAGATGTACATGTAATAATTCAGCTACACATGTAATATAGGGTTATTGCACTGACACTGGTGAATATTTTCACGAATTCTGATCTCAATGGACACGGGCTTGTGGCCGTGCTTTGATATCTCAGTGCGGGGCAATAATCACCAGTACATGTGTGCAATAATCTTTTTTTTATTATATAGCTATAAATATTAAATGATAAAAATGTGCGATAAAAGCCGAGGAGCTAGCGTGCCGATATCACACGATATCGGCACACTTACTCGATATTCCACACTTACTCGGATGCCTTCCCATACTACTCGTACTGTTACATTACGTTGCTTTTGATGACGTCGTAATGCAGTGACGTCGCGCCAAACCTTGTCACGTGCATTGGTAGAATTCACATTTTAATTATTAAAACAGCGTTTCAAAGGGTAGAGACCCCGGGAAACGAAATAAATATTTATAGCTAAATAATAAAAGGGCTATTACACTGATATTGATGAATATTGTCCCTCATTGGGAAATCGAAGGACGGTCGCAAGCTCGCATCCTTTGATATCACAACTCGGGACAATATTCACCAATATCAGTGCAATAACCCTATATTATCACTATACCTATTAGTATTTTGCGTCAACCTTAAGATAGACCTTATAATTATTATTTTAAATTCACAGCCTGTACAAACGCGTGACAAATTTATCCATGACGGCATGGCCTTAAGAGGTCAACAAAAGCAATATCATGTAACGATAACATTCGTAGGCATCTGAGTAGGTGTGCAATATTAATTAAGCAAGCCGATATCTAGTGATATCTGCACGCTTGCTCCTCGCATTTTATCGCACAGTTTTAATCATTCAATATATATAGCTATTTGACAAATGCAAATACAGGTCCCCTGAATTATACTTTTGACAAATTCGTAAAACATTTCCGTGTGTGAGTGTTTAACTCTCCTACAACATGTCCAAACGTGTCGTTTACTCATTTTCCGCTGATATGTATTTAGAATCCGTGTCCATTTTTTTGTGTCCACAGAACAGAGAACATGTGTACAAACCCGCGTCCTCAGACTGGAACGCTGAAAACCATAAAATATTGTTATCAGAAATCATAGACATTACGAAAACACGCCTATATAATTTTGACCCCCTTCAACCCCGCTTTGATATAGTAAAACTGGGGTTTACAGGGGTATACATTTTTTCTTATTTCTGCTCAAAAACATAGATTATGGGTACTCGTTAGAACCGCCTCGGCGAGGCGGTTCTAACGAGTACCCACAATCTATGTTTTGAGCAGAATTATGAAAAATATAAGAATTTTTTATCTGAAAAAATTCCTTTTCTTGGTTGTAAAATTTTCAGTATATTTGAATAGGCGTGTTTTCGTAATGTAAAAAATTCACATTAAAATATTAGTGCACCTTACTTTCGTATTGTGCGTATTATTATTTGGCACCTTTCATGAAGTAACATTGATGCATTATGATGAAATCAATGCACATTGGTTACTTATTTTATATTAAAGATATAGATATGCGTCAGTGAAAAAACAAACATCTAAAACATTACAATTTAGCATTTCGGACGCCAATGAAATTTTCAGTACTTTTTGCATTAAAAGCAACATTCTATAATTTTTGTTTTAAATAGTAAAGATGTTCATATCATCTTATTCCTAGGAATATTTTAGATTTGAATACCACAGTACCAAATGCGTATTTATTTTTGTTTTAGAGTTAACGCAAATAATAATAATAATAATATCTCTGTCGAAATGACACGTTTTCTGCATCATGAAAACATACCCATTACGAAAACACGCCTATTTAAATATACTGAAAAGTTAATCGCCGAAAAATTGAATATTTTCAGACAAAAAATTAAAATATTTTTCATATTTCTGCTCATGACATAGATTGTGGGTACTCGTTAGAACCGCCTCTAACGAATACCCACAATCTATGTTTTTAAGCAGAAATAAGAAAAATAATGTATACCCCTGTAAACACCAGTTTTACTATATAAAAGTGGGGTTTAAGGGGGTCAAAATTATATAGGCATGTTTTCGTAATGTATATAATTTTGACCCCTTAAAACCCACTTTATATAGTAAATTTGGGGTTTACAGGGGTATACATTATTTTTCTTACTTTGCTCAAAAACATAGATTGTGGGTACTCGTTAGAACCGCCTATCGAATACCGCAGTCTATGTTTTGAGCAGAAATTTGAAAAAATATCAGTTTTATCTGAAAAAATTCAATTTTTGGAGATGAAATTTTATATATATTTGAATTGGCGTGTTTTTGTAATGGGATCATTATCATAACGTACAATCTAATTTCACTTTAGGGTAATGATTTCTACTTCGCGCCTGCGCAGAAAGAATGACGCGCGCAGACTAGTTATGCATGCGGCAGTCCAGAGTGAGAGTTAGATTTTAGATCACAAACATTGGAGATCGAAAACAATGTAGTCAATCAAGGTCGTCGCTCGGCGGGCAATAGGCCTGATCCGCCGCACTTGTACAAAAAGCAGTTTTCGCGGAATATGTCTGATTTTGATTTAGATGTTACGAGACAGAGCCCGAATTAATGAATAATTTGGATTTGTGACAATATACTGCAAAATTATCACTAATACTTATACCGTGAAATAACCATAGGGATATCTTCGACATTCAACAAAATGTGTTACATATATATTACATGTATCACCATATAATATCATATATTTAAATGTAGCAATTAAAGGAAGAACGACAAAACTGTTTAAATAAACCTGGATGTAAAACAAGAAGCTCGGACTTTCCTCGTCATTTCTTCTACAAAATCGAACGTCTTAAAAATCAACTTAATTCTCAGGAACAATTAACAACAATATATTTAGCAAATTTAGTACTTTTTTCTTCATCACAATAGTATTCTTGAATCGTAACAAATCTGTTTTATTATATTGTAATGTGTACATGAATAGCGTTCGATTATTTATTCGATCTGTATTACCGCACGCGTCATGCACTATTCCTAAACACGTGTTTGCGTGTGATGCATTTTCCAACACATGGCATGGTTAGGTGTACTGCACTGTTGCATACGTGTTCATGTGTATTGCATTGCTCCAACACGTGACATGATTAGGTGTACTGCACTATCCAACTCACAGTTTTGTTTTCTTTGTTTCCAAAGGCAAACTTTTTGACGTTCATTTTACTACACTGCAACTGGTATTAGTGTCATGTGAATGCGGTAGAACGTGTGTCCGTACATCACCATCCTGCAGATTATATTTCATTTCCTTTGGGATCACTGAACACATTGTGTTATACTTGAAAATGGAGTTCTGCTCATATATACGCTAGAGGGCGTAAGCAGTGTTGCAAATTTTATAACTGCTTATGAAGAGTCTCCAATTTTTCAATCCTTATTGTGTTCTTTATTTCAAAGGCAATCTTTTCGGGTTTTATGCAGATAGTGCCATGTCGCGGCGGTAGAACGTCTCCCCGTACATCACCATAGTGCAGATTATATTTCATTTCCTTTGAGATCATTTGGCCCATTGTGGTGCACTTGAAATTGGAGCTCTGCTCATGTATACGCTAGAGGGCGTAAGCAGTGTTGCAAACTTCATTTCTGCTTATGAAAAATCTCAGTAAAACCGAGACTCCCATTTTCTAATCCGTAATGTGTTCTTTGTTTCCAGAGGCAGTCTTTTTGACGTTTATTTTACAACACTGCAGCTGGTATTAGTGTTATGTGGCAGCTGTAGAACGTCTCCCCGTACGTCGCCATAGTGCAGATTATATTTCATTTCCTTTAGGATCATTGGGCCATTGCGGTATATTTGAAAAGGGAGTTCTGCTCACTTCATGATACGCTAGATGGCGTAGCCAGTGTTGCAAACTTTCTTATTGCTAATGAAGAGTCTCAATAATACCGAGATTCACATTTTCTAATCCGCATTGTGTTCTTTGTTTTCAAAGACAATCTTTTGAACGTTTATTTTACTACACTGCAGCTGGTGTTAGTGCCGTGTGCAGATTATATTTCATTTCCTTTGGGATCATTTGGCTCATTGTGGTATATTTGAAAATGGAGTTCTGCTCTTGTATACGCTAGAGGGCATAAGACAGTGTTGCAAACTTCATTACTGATTATGGAAGTTCTCAATAAAACCGAGAGTCACCTTTTCTAATCCGTAGTGTATTCTTTGTTTCCAAAAGTAATCTTTTTGACGTTTATTTATGTGTACTGCATTGATCCAACAGGCTACATCATTAGATGTACTGAATTATTCACACACACATGTTTATGTGTGCTGCAGTGTTACTGCACGCACACCGTTAGGTATACTGCGTCATGCACCATTCTTAAACACGTGTTTATATGTGTTGCATTTTTCCAATACTTGGCATATTTAGCTGTACAGCACTGTTCGAACACACGTGTTTATGTGTGTTCCATTGCTCCAATACGCGACATGTTTAGGTAAGCTGCAATGTTCCAACACACCTGATTATGTGTGCTGCATTCTTCAAACTCGCGACAAGATTATGTGTACTGCACTATTCCAACAGACGTGTTAATGTGTGCTGCATTGTTCCGACACGCTACATGATTAGGTGTATTGCACTATTGCAACACACGTGTGTTTTTTGCGCTGCATTGGCTAGGTGTACTGTACTATTCCAACACATGTGTTTATGTGTGCTGCATTGTTCCAACACGCTACATCTTTAGGTGCTCTTAAATTAAAAAGATGCTATCAAATTATGGTAAAACACACAGATAATGATGAAGAAATTTGATATGATCTTTAAGTAAGAAAGAACATTAGGCGGCTACTCTACAGCTGCAGGTTTTAAAAATGGCAATTTTAAACGAAAACATAAAACTGTTTTATCTCTTTTTGATTTAAATATTCTCTTAAATTCTGGACGTCATCAAATGCTTTCTAAACTAGCTTCACTGTCTGTTTCTTCATTACGTAAGTTTGATAAGGCGAATAAATTTTATGATAGAAAACATGATTTGTATGAAGCAGCTCTCCTTACTAGATGTTATACTCAACATGCTCTTCGTCCTTACATTGATTCTGAAATTAACCACATTAGACACTTCATCAAAATTACATTCATTAATAAAGGTATTTAATTCATAGATTTACCTAGCATATTTCGAGATAATAATGTTATATCAGCTATACCTTCATATTTCGTAAACACGGAATCTCCTATTATTTGTTATAAATATAACAAACCTATCCGTAATACTATACTTAATTTCAATATATTAGTTTCTGATCTTGATATTGAAACAAGTTCCCCTGATCTTGATATTGAAACTAGTTCCCCTGATTCTTGAGATTGTAAAGATTCTAAATTTGTTATCAACCAGCGGGTCATATTGTCACTGGTAACTTGAAGATTATAACTGATTCACGAATCCGTTCAGTTATTTCAAAAGGACCTAAATATAGATTCCCAGCCCACATTGATTTCAGTAAATGTCGGGAAACAATTGCCAATTGGTGTAAACGAGAGCATGTTGAGTCTGATGCTTTAAATAATTGGAAATTAAAGATTTTTAAGATCATTAATGAACGTGTGTTATTTTACTCTAATAACCTTGATCTTCTCCCTCCTAAGCCTAAATTATCTTTTCGATATTTGAAACAAGGTATCCAAGAATTTCATTGGAAGCATGTTTTGGCTGCAGCTGATAAAGCTGCTAATAATGTTGTTGTTGTGTGACAACTTTATTATATCAATACTCTAAAACAAGAACTTGGTAGTACCAAAACTTATGGACGGATTTTTACTGACGAGAGATCTATTGTCAATACCCATTCTATCGATATTACTGCTAAGTGTGCAGTGAGTATTAAAGAAAAGCAAGACAAACTTCCTACGTTTGTTGGTTACCGAAACTTCATAAACGACCTTATAAAGCACGTTTCATTGCTAATTCTAGTTCTTGTACGACTACTGTTTTGTCCAAACTGCTAACTTCACGCCTTTCTGCTGTTAAAAAACATTGGATTAGATACTATGATACTGTTTACGAAAGGGACGGAATTAACTATTTTTGGTCAATTAAAAATTCTAATGATGTTCTCAATAAATTAAAATCTAAAAACTTTCAGGCTTCTAAATTGTCTACATATGATTTTTCTACACTGTATACTACGTTACCTCATCATCTTATAAAAGATAAACTTATTGATTTAATTAACCGAACGTTTATTCGGGAGAATACCCAATATTTGGCTTGCAACGAAGAATGTGCTTTTTTCACTTCTGATGTTTATAATAATCACAATTTATGGTCGTGTCAAAAAGTCTGTGATGCCCTTGTTTATCTTTTGGATAATATTTTTATTAGATTTGGAACTAAACTTTATAGACAAACTTTTGGTATTCCGATGGGAACTAATTGTGCTCCTCTTGTTGCAGATTTGTTTCTTTTTTGTTATGAAAGAGATTTCATGAAGTCTCTCTCACCTGAAAATCAGGCTGACATTATTGAGGCTTTCAATTCAACTTTAAGATACCTTGACGATTTATTAAATATTGACAAAATTTACTTTGACCAAACGGTAGACCGGATATACCCTACAGAACTCCAATTAAATAGAGCAAATTCTTCCGATACCGAGGCACCTTTTTTGGATTTGAATATATGTATATCTAATGGTACAGTTTCCACAAAAATTTATGATAAACGGGACGATTTTGATTTTGATATAGTCATTTTCCCTTTTCTGGATGGCGATGTACCCCGGCGTACCTCATATGGGGTATACATATCTCAACTTATAAGATTCGCCAGAGCTTCTTCAAATCTTAATGACTTTAACTACCTTAATAAAGCCCTTACTGCCAAACTTCTTAGGCAGGGCTATCGTTATTTTAAACTTCGTAAGGCGTTTTCGAAATTTTATCGCAGACACAGTGCCTTGGTAGAAAAATATAGCGTCAGTCTGAAAACACTTCTGCAACAAGGTATATCGGAACCCGAATTTTACGGTAACTTAGTGTACAGATTTAGAAAAAATTTAGGTAAATCTAACTTTTCGGAGCATTTCAGAAAACTTATTAACCGTTATAAAAGAATTGGCTATAGCCTGGATATTATGCGGCAGACTGCATGCCCAGTTGTCAACCCAATCATTGTTAATGGCTATGCTTCACTCTTTAATTGCACGGCGGCGGTTCGGGCCTCAGACTCAATGACGGCCTCTTCGTAAAACTTTTACCAGTGGGTTTGGGACTTGACGACATGTCTTTGGCTTGGCCCGCCGTGGTTGAACTATTTGTTTTCATTTACTCTGGCATACAGTAGAATTAGCCAGGAGTACTCGTCTTTGTTTATTATAGTGATTAATTTGATTTTTATGTTTTCGCTTTGATGCATTGACTGAGTTGGGAGCCTTTATGCGAACCGAATTTTTATGTATTTCTGTATTAAGAGTAGCTTCGGGACCCAGGGTGAAGTTAGCTAGCTGTAAAAGTGCTTTAAACCCCCCGGTGGTCTGCTCTACCGGCTGTTCTAAGGCGGTGGTCCCGGTGTTAGTCCTACTCTTTGTTGCTTTGTAGTTTATTCTACGAGGCGATTTGTTGTATGTCTTTCCGTGTGTCATTTTGTTCTTGTGTTTTTCAGTCCTTTTAGTATTGCGATTACCTCGCTTGGGGAAGAGAGAGCTAATCTTAGTGCTTTTCGTACGTTTGTTCGGTTTGTGCTTGTTTAGACTTGTCGGTTTCCTCTTCCTCTTAGGGTCTGGGAAGGGCTGCGGTTTGTGATTGTGGCACTCCCTGGACTTTTCTCTTACCTTTTTTTGCTTTGTATCGTTATATCTCGTTTTAAATTCACATAAATGCTAATAGATGTTATTAGACCGTTTTCGATATCGCTTAATGTGAGTTTTGCCGTTTATATATATTGATCTTATTTGAAGGTTTTTTTTTTTTTTTTTTTGCACACACACACACACACACACACACACACACACACACACACAAATGTGTGGGATTCATTTTTCGTTTGTACACACTGTGTCTGTGTCTCAGATATGTTCTTCAAATTCATCATTACATGGCTCATTTGCGTTTCAGTCTTTATATTTTATTGTCATATCAGAAAGTGTGTGAAGCTCTCACCTTTCTACTTAATATTTATAAAAGATTCAGTACTAGGCTATTTAGATAAATCGTGGGTAGTCCGATGGGTACGAATTGCGCATCGCTTGTGGCTGATTTGTTCTTGTTCAGATATGAAGGAGACTTCATGATGTCTTTTTCTGAAGAAAAGCAATCTAATGTTATTGACGCTTTCAGCTCGACATCTAGATATTTGGACGATTTATTAAATATTGACAATAACTACTTCGAAGGTTTGATCAGTCATATTTATCCTTCAGAGCTTCAATTAATAAAGCAATTTTTTCTGAAACTGAAACCCCGATTTTGGATTTGCATTTGTCTAATTTAGATTGGTTTATTTCTTGCAAAATTTATGATAAACGCGATGATTTTGATTTTGAGATTGTAAATTGTCCTTACTTGGATGGGATGTTCCTCTTCCAGCATCCTACGGTGTTCATATATCGCAACTAATTTGGCTCGCCAATGTCTAGTCATGTTACTGACTTTAACACTCGAAATAGATTATTAAAATCAAGGTTACCGGTACCATAAACTCTGCAAAGCCTTTTTCTGATTTTTATAGACGTCATTTCGATTTAGTTTCAAAATCAGTATTGGACTTAAATCTCTTCTGCAACAAGGCCTCTAATGCTACAATTGCATGCAAGGTAGTTAACCAAATCAAGGTACATAACTTTGCTTCCCTCTTTGGCTGCACGCCGGCGGGTCAGGCCTCAGACTCTATTACGGCTCCAGCCTAAAGACTTTTAAGTAAGTCGGTTGGCGCCTGGTGCTCAGGCTCTGGTCGGGCCCATCGGAGTCCTGCTTTTTGTTTTCTTTTGCTTCAGCATTTCAGTTATTTCTTGTTGTCAAGTTCTCACCGTTGTTTTATGTCTGCATTCGTTTGACTTGTATGTTCTCGGAGTTGTTGCACTGATGAGTTAAAAACCCTTCACGCGGACTGACTGATAAAATGTCTTGTGTATACAAAGGCATGCATAACAACGAGGGCTGTGGCCAGGTTAAATCAATTTAAACCGCCCCCCCCCCCCCCCGCCATACACACACACAAACTCCTCAACCCGCCCCTCTGTCTTAGTAAAATTTTACTGACCGTCCCAAGGCAGTGCTTCTGTTGTAGTTTACTATTTCTGTCATTATATATCTTTGTATGTATGTCCTGGTGAAATTTTTATTTTGAATAGCAGTTTGGCAAATTTTTGGGAAAGAGTTACCTAGTTAAATAATGTTGACCCAGATGAGCCGGCCTGTCACGATCTATCTTCAGTATCTACACTTTTTCAAGTTATGTTTTTCATTTAAGAGCCGGCCTGTCACGATCTATCTTCAGTATCTACACTTTTTCAAATTATGTTTTTCATTTAAGACTGAAACTCTCTTTTGCGTCTGTTGACATGTCCAAATTCAGGGATGTGATAGTTCACTTCAGATACTCAGGAATAAAAGGTATGAAATTCATATATATTTCTGGTCTACTTCATAGAAGTGCAATTCGGGATACAGGTTGATATAGTTCTTTGACTTTCTTTTGAATCCCTTGTGTTACTGATAATCTGTAACTTTTAATTTATACGAATGAAATATGTTTAAACTAAAGAGTTGACATGAACGAAGATCATTTTCTGGTGTTTCATCCTACGCTTGTATTCCTTAATCACAGCGCTATTTACAACGCGTTATGTTACATTTAAACCTTAGAAAGACTAGCCAGTGTCATAGAAAGGCAAACCAGTTCATCTTTCTTACTGAATGTTCCTTGGCTTCGCGCAAGTAAAACTGGTTTAAGCCCTCCCCCCCCCCCCCCCCACACACACACACACACGCCCACCCAACGACCCAGCCACTCGTAGTCCTTACATTCCTAGACGATATCTTCTTTTTCGCATAGTGCAGCTTACTTAAAGGGATATGATACACTTTCTAGGCAGACAACCTCTAAAATTGGGTCTTCTGTAAAAAGGAAAGGAGAAGCTCCCGTTGGAAGCAAATTATTTCCTTTTTGAGTAGATCCCTTTACAGAAGAGACTTCGTGTGCAGGGAAGCATAAAGGAAGTCAATAAAAACTTTCTCCCTTCTAAAACATGTCGGAAACCTACCAGATATATCTTAAAAGAGGTATTTAACATCTTATTTGAGCTGGGGCTTAGTATTTTCTACAAAATTGCATGTGCGCCCATCCGCATCCGCACAGTCTGATTAGAATGTTCGCAGAGCAGTCTGTGGGTAGCGTAGGAGCCGAAGCGTCTTCAGGCGGACAGACTGGGCTTAGGCTTCACTGGACGCACATGCAATCTTGTACGAAATGTTGTGCCCCGCTTTATTGAAGAGCGAATATTCATATTTGTCTGCGTGTTAGGTCAGTCTGACAAAATCACTTAGAACAAAAATAATTCTGTTAAAGAAAATATTACACACAAAGACTCCATTTTATTGAGTGGTCTTTACTACTGATGTAGTCCGTCCTCCGCGTAGCACCACTTGGGCGGTATTGCCTTTGTAGTGTTAAATCTACCAGATAGTTAGCACAATAGGCATTGACCAGATCGGATTTTGTGAACATGTAGTTTCAGATTAGATAGCCGTTAGGCTTGTCTTAAGTGCCGTATGACGGCCGTAAAACGTCTGCCACGTATTTTATCATAGTGCAGTATTTTTTTTTCTTTGGTATCATTGATCCCATGCTGGTATCTTGGAAAATTTAGTTCCGCTTTAAGCGTGGCTAGAGTGCGTATGCATCCTTGCAAACATGAAGAGTCTCCATGAAACAGAGACTCCGATTTGTTCTTTTATATGTGTTCTTGTTTTTCAAGTACAGCCTTAATGGATTTTATTTATACTATTTCCGTGAATATTGCATTTCAACTTATTCCAATGTATTATTATTATTATTATTATTATTATTATTATTATTATTACTCGCTAATATGCTCCTTATCTTGGTGTTAGACCGCGCTAAGGATAAAATGAAATAAGAAGCCTGTCTTTTCTCGATGGTATAAAATACCATATAGTTGAACTAATTGGAATTTGGTGCAATTAATAAATGAGCCGTGGAATGGGAAAAGAACCGTTATCGATGTAGCATATGCAAGCAGCAAGGATTTAGGCCAGCCTGTGTATCCGCCAAGTCTCGGCAGCATTACGAAAACATGCCTATTCAAATATACTGAAGTTTTTACCACCAAAAATGAAAAAATTCAGGTAAAAAGTTCTGATATTTTTCTTATTTCTGTTCAAAAGCATAGATTGTGGGTACTCGTTAGAACCGCCTCGACGAGCAGAAATAAGAAAAATAATGTATACCCTTGTAAACCTCAGTTTTACTATATAAAAGTGGAGTTTACGGGGTCAAAATTATTTAGGCATGTTTTCGTGATGAGAACGTTTGCTGCCCGCTCATGTAGGCGGTAGGACAGTGGGAACTTTAGCCAAAGATCTACACAATGTGGACTTGCTAAGTGGTCCTCGTGAGCACTGAAAGATTGATTCGACGCAAAGGTCGGAGAGCCTTTATTACGCGACGCGTCTTTAACAGCTATAGACTTGACAAACCTCGGATTGTGATTGTGAACATGTAGCCTGTTATCGGTCCTCTAGCATATGTTATTGAGAAGTGTCCACTTTTGAATTTCTCTGTCATTTCTGGAGCCGGATAAAAAGACTCTGTCAAATTCTTGTGTCTTCCAGCCAGATCCGTGAAGCTCGAAACGATTCTAAACATAAACATAAATAATATCAATGTAAATCAATTTTCTATACCTAAGCCGGCCTCGGTGGCTCATTTGGATGCGCCGTCCGACTGGAGACCAGGAGGTTGCGGGTTCAACCCCTGCCGAGGTCGGCAACATTCTTTCGTGGAGATTGATCATGAAATATTTTCTACGGTCATTCTCTCCCTTCCGCTGATTCAAGAAGGGCAGTTGTCAGTTTCTAGCGAAAGAATGTGCACAATACTGGTTAACCGCTCAGAGGACTAAGCCTGCCCAGTAAACGTGTGGTTAGGTAAACTGACCGCGCTCGACATGACCCCATTGGGTTGACTGGGCCGTAAAATCTCAACACAAACAAATTTTCTATACCACAGGGATAATAAAATTGGAAAAAGAAACTCTCCGATTGGCGTGCCTGAGGATTGTTAATTCAGTCCCTTGCCAGTTATACCAAAGGCTTTGCAACTGGCACCAGCTGCCTGGTGTTTGAAAAAAAAAAACACAAAAAAACGGGGATTTGAGACTCCACAAGCAGCCTGTACAATGAGTTTAATATCTAATTCCATGTTGTGTTTGTGAGAACTTACAGTAAAGACTCCATATTCCTTAAAATACATATTTTGCTATCCAAGAAAGGTTTCTTTCTTTGGTGGTGATGTTCCTCGTGCGGCATCCTACGGTGTTTATATTTCACAATTAATTCGATTTGCCAGAGTGTCTAGTCATGTAACTGACTTCAACACTCGTAATAAATTGTTAACTGCTAACCTTCTTAATCAGGATTATCGGTATCATAAACTACGTAAAGCCTTTTCTAAGTTTTATAGACGTCCTTCCAATTTAGTTTCAAAATTCATTGTTGGACTAAAATCTCTTCTGCAACAAGGCCTATCGGATCCCGAATTTTATGGTGACTTAGTGTAAAAATTCAGAAAAAATATATGCTTGCAATGACTTCAGTACCCAATTTCGTAAAATCATTCTTCGATATAAATAGATTGGGTACAACATAAATGTTATACGACAGACTTCATGTATGGTTGTTAACCCAATCACGGTTAATAACTTTGCTTCCCTCTTTAACTGCACGCTTCCCTCTTTAGCTGTATCTTTGAACAAATATTGCCAACATTGATGCAGGGATACGATACAAGATCATTCCATTTTTTATCCACTTCAAAACCGAGAGACTACCTGAAATTTTACAGGCTGTCAGATGCCACAGTTTATGATTGTATTACCATATTTCAATTTATTAAACCTTTCTTGGATAATTATGTCTCCCCACTTTAGGGTTGGGAGACATATTGTTTTTCCCTCGGGCGTCTGTCTGTCTGTCACCAAATCGTATCCGCTCTATAACTTGAAAACCGTTCAAGCTATCTTCACGAAACCTTCATATAAATATCAATCAATGTTAGACAACGTGCAGAGTGCAAGAACCATAACTCTTGCATTTCTACTTTTTGAATTATTACCTTTGGACTTTTGTCCATCACAAAATTGTATCCTCTCTGTAACTTGAAACCTTTTCAAGATATCTTCAAGAAACTTCATGTAAATATCAATTAATTCTAGACGACGTGCAGAGTGCCAGAACCATATCTCTTGCATTTATATTTTTTGAATTATTTCCCTTTTGAATTTTGTCCGTCATAAAAACGTGTCCACTCTATAACTTGAAAACCGTTTAAGATATCTTCATGAAACTTTATATGAATAGCAATCAACATTAGACGGCCTGCAAAGCACATGAACCATAACTCTTGCATTTATACTTTTTGTGTTATGTCCCTTGGACTCTCATTAGTTAATATAAATGTTCGCTGAATGTACAATACAATATGATACCAAAAAGCGGAGAGATATCTATGTTTTTGTAGAAAAACAAAGTCTAGTAAAATGCCTATTTTTGAGGAATATGGAGCCTTTAATAATAATAAAAAACACTGAACTTCAAGTCACAATGTGATGATACATTGACATGGGCTACACGATGCGAAAACGTGTCTTCGGACATATGCGGATAGCCAAGGCCCAGGCCTTCGCTGTCCCTAACGGAATTGTTGGGCACCATAGAATGTATCTATGGACAGCAAATGCCCAGATGATACCTTGCGCATGCGCATGATGATCTGAATCTGATCTGCGCATTTTACGCATGTTCGAAGGCACATTTTCGCTTGCACGGCCATTTTATTTATTTATTTATTTATCTATTTTATTATTATTATTTTTTTGCTATAACAAAAAATAAGTGAAGATACTCTGGAAATGACACAATCATAAGGCACAGCCTTCCCGAGGCACCAAAACGAAATGAGAGATAAGAAACAAACAATGACAAAACTAACGCCATATATGAAAACACTGACGCAAGTACAAAGGAGAAACGTAACAGAGGGACCGCCTTTGAACGGTCACTAGGAAAACCTCAAATATGGCAAAGTGGTTGTGGCGATAAGTTCTCAGTACAATAATCATATTCCTTCAATTTAAGATTGCTAACAATAGCATAACTTCAGACAAGAGGGGTATCCACATAATGTTTCCTTATTTCTCCAAGAAAACTTATGTTGCGGGTACTCGTTAGAAGCGCCTCGCCGAGGCGCATCTGATGTGTACCCATAACATATGTTTCGTGGATAAATGAGAAAAATATCTGTACTTTTCAGTTGGAAAAGTACCCTATCTAGAGCTAAAAACATGTACATACACACACACACGCACACACACTAATTAGTAAAGAAATGGAATCCATCTATACGCAATTTTGTTGGAAACTTTATCGTAAAAAAGGAACTTATAAATTATCACCTTTAACCAAGGCAGTAATCTGACCATGGTTAATATGCAATATTTTGTAAGCATTTTTGTCTATAAAGTGCATAAATGGGAAGTTTTAATATTTAGTCACAGTAAATGTGTTCAATAATCGAGATGATAATAGGCAGTGGTATTCGGTCATATTTTACTTCTGCTTTTGTCCCGTAATAAACAGTGAGGATAAAAAGAGTTAAAATCACGAGACCACACAGCTCTTCATCTTTGCTACGACTCAGTTACTTTCAAGTCAGTGCTAAACGTGGTGGTGTCCCACCTCCAAATTGTAACTTAACCTTTACCACTCTCAGGGCTAATTCAGCTGACGACAAATAGCACTAATTAATACTGACATCACAGAGTAGAACAAATAAAACCATTTACATGTATGGTCACTATGAGTTTCTTTTCCATGCTTCTCAAGGACCATTACTGTTGCACGATGGGTTGTTCATTCACAAGCAACCTTGTGATTGGTATAGTGTAAAGGTTTGTTTAGTTTAAACATATTTTATTCAGAACAGTTCACATATACAAACAGTACAGAGAAACATAACATGTAAGCACTGAAAGGATTAGAACGAAAGCTGAAGCTTATAGAGTTCTTCTCCTTAAACATTCATCTGTATACATTGCAGCGGTTTACAAGTATTGGACTATACTGGATAAATACAGAGATAAAGCAAAGCACAGTGAAAACATAAATATCAAAGATATGCAATGAGATTAGAGGTGGGGGTGCGGGGGGGGGGTTAGGTACAGGAATACAGGACCCCAAGTTCATGGAAGGTATAATGAGTGGAAGCATGAAATAATTTATCAAAAGCGCTTCGTTTCTAAGATATACTTATGTACTTGCTCAAATATAAAATTATTTGTTTCTTGGGATAATGCTGAGTCACCATACAAAAGTAGATTGAGTGAAGGGGGTTGATGGATTTCAATAGCGTTCAAAAGAATCGTTCGTGGAACCTCGTAAAATCTGCAGTGAAAAAAGTTATGCTGAGAATTTTCTATGCTGCCACAACGACAAAGTGGAGAATCAGTGATGTTTTTCAAATATAGGTCTAAATTTAATGAGCTACATCCAGTGCGTAAACGCATATGCAATATCTGGGCTTTACGCGTTCCATAATAATAATGTTTGGGTACTTTTTGCTTGTCTTGGCTCAGAGAATATTTAAAAGAGTTGAGAGTTGGTAGTTGTCTAATTTCTGTAGGCAGTTTGTTCCATTCTCTAAGTGTTGACGGTAAAAAAGAGTTATAATAAAGGCTTGTATTCGTTCGGATAGTTTGGAGATCATTTGAGTTTCTTAAGTTGTATCGCGAAACAGTGCTAACCTGCTGGGGAAGAAGAGATGAAAGATAAGTAGGCGCTAAGTTATTGACCATTTTGTAAAATAATATGAGTTTATGATTATGTCGCCTTTGCTGCAGTGTTTCCCAACATATTTCTTTGTATAAGTTACTTAAGGATATTAGTTTAGTCGCGCCTGTTGCAATTCTTGCTGCTTCTGTTTGGATTTTCTCCAATTCGTCTTTTTCATATTGTGAACAATTGTCCCAAATAACGTCAGCGTACTCCAAAATAGGTCGTATAAAAGCAATATAAATAGTTTCCAGAGATTTGCGATCAAGTTTAAATTTCAGTTTTCTCATTACATTTATTCTGAACCAAGCCTTTTCCTTGATATAATCGATTTGTTTATGCCAGGTACAATCTTGAGAAAGGTGAAGACCTAGGTGTTTATGTGAGTCCACTTCTTCAATCTGCACATTTTGCATGAATAGGGGCGGGTGGTCTGGTCTAATAAGTCTGCGTGAAATAAGGAAAGCTACACTTTTTGACGGGTTAAAGGTAACTAACCAAGTAGTAGCCCATCTTGAGATTTTCTCGAGATCCGAATTAAGACAAGTTGCGGCCGATGCTGGGTCACTAACGATGATAAAAAGACTAGTATCGTCTGCAAATAGACGGATATTGGAACCGATGTCAGTGACTATATCATTAATGTATACTAGAAACAGCAAAGGGCCTAAAATTGAGCCTTGAGGCACACCAGCTCTAATATATGTCCATTCAGAAGATCCACCTGGTAGTACTACACGCTGTCTTCTATCTGAAAGGTAGTTTCTGAACCAGTCAAGTAATGTTCATGTGACACCAGCAGCTCTAAGTTTGTGAACAAGTCCTGCGTGCCAGACACGATCGAATGCTTTGCTGATGTCACAGAAAACAGCTCTTACCTCTTTGCCAGCATCGAGTGCCTCACAAAAAGTATGGTATAAATACGTTAATTGATTGACAGTGGAGTCGCCAGGAATAAATCCAGACTGAAGAGAGGACAGCATGTTGTTACCTTGGAGATGATTAAACAAGTGTTTAAAGACTAGTCTTTCAAATAGCTTCGCGTCAGAGTTAAGTAGAGAAATTGGACGATAGTTGGAAACAACAGATAAGTCACCTTTTTTAGGAACAGGAGAAACGTTAGCGTCTTTGTAAGGTGAAGGAAAGATTCCAGAGCGTAAAGATTGATTGAACAAGGAACAGTAAGGAGAGGATAACTCGTGTGACAGTTCTTTCAGAATGCGATTGCTTATACCATCAGGGCCTGAAGCTTTACCAATTTTGAGTGTTTGGAGAACTGATTCTACCTCAAAGGGTGTTTGTTTGTCCTGGTATTGCACGGTGGTCATCTAGGGAACCAGCTCAAAAATGCGTCAATGGAATTTTGCTCCCTCGACACGTCCGGGAATTTTCGAGCTAGTACCCTTGACAGGAATATGGCAAACAAAGGTATGTCTCGAAGAATTTTACCACTACTTTTTTTCTTTAGTAGCGATTTATAAAAGTATTGGGCAATGCCATCGTGTATAGATATGATTTAATAAAGAGCTAGTTCCGTCGACCATGTTGTCTGACGTGATACATGTGCCATAAAGCTACATTTAAATGGGAAACACTGATTAAATCGACCGACTTGTTATCTGCCATTACGATTCGAAATGGCAGATAGCTAGTTCAGATTAGTCTCATGAGTAAATGGGACAAACCAAATAAATCGAATCGGTTCCTAATGTTCACTTAGTACTTACTTTGCTATGTTAGACACGTTTCTGTTATTGTACAAATCTTAACACAGACAGAACCTTGTCAAACTAACAAGTAAATCACTCCATTTTGTCTAAGTGTGGCACAGTGCTTTGTTACTGCTTGCATTTTTTGACGTTCAAATTTTAACACATGTTGAAACGTGTACCAATTTACATTATTTGATTTATGTTTTAAGTAATGGTTAATGCAGCTCTCGGAAGTGCTTCATTTAAGAGAAGTAGCCTACGAAGAGGAGGAAAAAGTATTTAAATACATCGAGACAAAAAAATAAATCAGGATGTCGTATAATATTGGTGAACATTTTTCTGATGAAATTCCTCTTTCAATAAACACAATTTACCATCACGAAACCATTTTAACAAGGGAGACAGTTTTTGTGACTTTCGGTTTGCTTTTGGAGCAACAAGCTGCTTCTAAACAGGGGTCTACTCTTTAAGTAAAAATGGGGTTTACAGGGTTATATGGTAAAAATGGGGTTTACGGGGGTAAACGTTGTTTTTCTTATTTCTGCTTTGAGCAGAAATATGAAAAAATATCAGAGTTTTTTATTTGAATTTTTTCAGTTTTTGGAGGTGAAATTTTCTATATATTTTAATAGGCTTGTTTTGAATGCCATTAGCAAATAACTTTAAGCAGCCATGTTTGAGCTTTATCGGGTGTATTCCTAGATAAGTTTTATCTCATATAAATTTTCCAGTCATCGAAATATGTTGTTTAAGTATTGAATTTATGACACTCAACCGAGAACATGAATATTAAAAAATATTACAAAGTTCGCATTGAACTTATCCATAAATTGAAGGCAATGGAAACAAAGGACAAGTTATTTTGAGAACCAGGAAATATATAGGGACTGAATAATTATTAACTGATACATAAAACGACCATCCTTTACGAATACGCTTGAGTTTGATACATGACACTGCATTTTTCAATGTTTATTTTAAAAAAAAGGCAACAATAATTAAAAATGCTAGCAGATAGATACGAAACCTCTCCGGGACGTACTTGATTTGGGACGAAACTGCCAGGATGGCATCTCTTGCAACGGACGTACAAATTGAGACGGAACTTCAAAAACCTGTAAGGTTGATAAAAAACTTGATTTCCCTTATGACCTAGGTAGGTATGAAACCTCTCCGGGACACACTTGATTTGGGACGAAACCTCTAGGACGGAATCTCCTGGAACGGACTTGCGTTGGCACATAAACTCCATAAACCTGTTTTGTCAAGGCTGATTAAAAACTCAATTTCCCTTATGATCTATCACGACAGAAAATGGTAGACGGAACTAGCTCTTGTCGATGATACTAGCTCTTGTCGATGGAACTAGCTCTTTGTAATTTCGTCATTATCCGCCAGCTACATTATCTACGCCAATATTTTCAGCTTATTTATGTTTAATGTTTGATTTTACCAGAGATGGTAATTTGTGGGGTGGGGGGATGGGGGAGGTCTTAAGGCTGTAGATTTGGCGAAAAAAAAATGAAAAATTCGTGGCGCAAAATTCCGTGGACAAAAAGTTCAGAACATTTAGTTCTGTCTTTAAAATTTGTGGCAAAATTATATCTACACACGATAACACGATTTTTCCCTAAATTTATGTTGTCTTTTATAGTCATTTTATATACAGTCGACTCTCGTTATCTCGAAGTCCAAGGGGCTCTCTGAAATACTTCGAGATATCCGTACCTCGACACATCAGATTTGCAGAATTGAGGAGAAAATAAATGCAACAACCACATTTCACAAATGAATATGTTATTTGACTCCTGAAATTAGATATATTAAAAATATTGTGGAAAAGAGGAGAAATTGCACCTTAGGAGCAATTTCTCCTCTTTTCCACAATATTTTGTTACCTATTGTTAGATTTCCATGTTAAATCAGGGACCAGATTTTTTACTTCGAGATAAACGGTTATTTGAGATAAGCGAAGTCGAGATAATGAGAGCCGACTGTACGTGTCGATGAGGGGTATTGAAGATACTTTTTCAAAGAAATCAAAACTTGCATTTCATGCAAATTCTGTCTGTTGAAGACCTGTTTTGTGGGAATAATAAGAAAAAATATTTAAATATATCGTCTGCTGAATACAGTATAACCTCAGTGGCTCGAACCCGGATGGCTCGTTTAACGTGGATGATTCGAACTTTTTTTTCAGTCCCAACAAAATCCTTCCAATAGCTCAAGAAAACAAATATTTAGGGATTTTTTTCTTATTTTATCATGGAATTGTATGTTGTGTGTACTCATTAGTATCGCCCCATCCAGGCGATTCTAATGAGTACACTCAACATACAATCATTGTGTAGAAAATCGAAAAGATTTCCCTAAATTATCGCTGTTTGCTTCCTGAACTGGTGCCATGATTAATCCTCAGTGGCTCGAACTACCCATGTCTCGAACGAATTTCCATGGTCCCAAAGCTGTTCGAGCCATTGAGGTTCGACTGTATTTTACTCGCGTTAATGTTTGTTGTACTTCCTAATGCCAGGAATTTACATTTGTCTGTAGTTTTACAGCTCCCACTGTTTGATAGTATGGTAGTATGTCCGAGCTCTAAGCATGGCGCAATGCTATCTCTCGTCAACTGACCTATGCAGTCTGAATCATCATGACAACATGCCTATATAATTTTGACCCCCTTAAACCCCACTTTTAATAGTCTTTTATATAGTAAAACTGGGGTTAACAGGGGTATACTATATTTTTCTTATTTCTGCTCAAACACATAGACTTTGGGTACTCGTAAGAACCGCCTCGGCGAGACGGTTCTAACGAGTACCCACAATCTATGTTTTGAGCAGAAATAAGAAAATATGGGAGTTTTTTATTTGAAAATTTTCAATTTTTGGAGGTGAAATTATCTATATATTTGAATAGGCGTGTTTTCGTAATGATTACTTTTTGGCAGACAAGTCCTGGAGCAAACATCATAATCGACTAGTCTGCACGGATTCGACAGTATCTAGGAGATGGCATTTGTAGTTGTAAATTGTAAGTTTCTTAATATACCTATTTCTGATGTAGTAGGAAAGTTGTGAGTTACTTCCAATACATCGAATTTCAAAGCTCTCTCCTATTTTGACCGAATCTTTGTCTGTGTCTATTTTCACCTTAGCATTTGAGTTTCCAGAGTCACATTGGCCACTGCCTGTAAAACAAACATTATAACACTGAGAATAAATCTATTCCACTCCATGCCGAGACAATCTATCGTAATTATGATTTCCGCCGGTCACCTTTACTCTTCTGCAGAAAGCAGCTGATTCTGTTGATTCATGCGTACATGCAAACGTGCTTACGACAGACGGACAAAGGCACAGACGGACGTACAGAATGACTAACACATACGCAGCATGAAAACATATTTGAACAGGGTTATCAATAGCTGTTTTCTTGTTTTACTGGGTTACACTAGAAAAACCATATCGCTTATTAACCCATTAAAGATTGAAATAAACTCTATCAAACTACATATTGGAAGATCCATTTTCGATTTTCAGTATATCAGGTTATATTATATAGATATTCCTAAAGAAAACTGGTTGAACTATTTGCAAACACTGGAGACCCTGATGAGACGCTGTGCACTGTTAGCCAGTTACCCGTTTAGTCTTCAATGGGTGAAGGAACTTTTCAATTTACTCGCATAAGTGTTGCGAAAACCATAAATGCTTAGTTTGGCTAAAATTAAATAGACTTGCCAGAGAATTTGACTATTTCACGGAAAGTTAGTACCAAATTTCCACCTCCTAGGCCTCTCAGTTCCTACGAAATAAGCGAAGATTTTTTTTTTGTATAAGAAAAATAAAGAAATAAAGGAATGAATTAGCAGAATTAGCCAATCACGATATATCAACCAGTTGTCCTTATGTCAATCAGGCCACACAAGTCCTGAGGGAAGTGTGACGAATGTTCTCAATGTTCGAATTGGAGAGAAAGAAAAACAAAAACATGGGACAATAAGAAACAGCTGTCTGGTTCTTGTATACACAAAACATCCATCTAGTGTTCATTTCATCACGGAAACATGCCTAGATAATGTTGACCCACTTAAACCCCACTTTTATATAGTAAAACTGGGTATTACAAGGGTATACATTATTTTTCTTATTTCTGTTCAAAAAATAGATTGTGGGTACTCGTAAGAACCGCCTCATCGAGGCGGTTCTAACAAGTACCCACAATCTGTGTTTTGAGCAGTAATATGAAAACTATCAGAAGTTTAATCTGAAAATTTTCAGTTTTTTTTTTTGAGGTGAAATTTTCTATATATTTGAATAGGCGTGTTTTTGTAATGTGTGTACCAAGTTTCAACCTCCTTGGCCTCAAAGTTCCTACGAAAGGTGTGACGAAATTTTCATGTTTAAAGCTTGGCGACAAATGTTTATGAATAAAGGCATGAATAAGGAACAACAGCCTGATTATGATATACTCGCAACGTCAACCCACTGTTCACATGTGTACCAAGGTTCAACCTCATAGGCCTAACAGTCTCCAAGGAATTAGCAACAAAACTTTTTAATGTTTGAAAACTGGAAAGGATAAAAAAAATAGATAAAAAAAGCAGCGGCCTGGTTCCAATATACACAATATATCCACCTGGTGTTCATTATTAACTTCTGAGAAAATAGAGACGAAAAGTTTTAATGTTCGAACATTGAAAAGAAAACAAAACAGAATAGTAGTAAGAATAAGTAGTTTTGGCCATGGTACCCAAGCCATAAATCAATCTCATAAATCCGTAAACGAATGACGAATCAGAATGCTTAGACCAACAGACATCGACCCCAGAATAAAGGGTGTAATGAGGCGTCCGCGGATCGTAAACATTACTTGGTAAGCAAGCTTCGCTCATCATGCCCACAGGCCTGAATGAAGAAAATGTAGGTAGAAGCGTATGTCCAGGAGTTTGGAAGTCTACTTACGGCTCGTCATTGCCAAAAAACATCAGAAACTATTCTCGAAACTGCCGCATTCTAGGAACTTCTTAAGTGTTGCTACCAGTTTTGTTTTTTGATACCCCTGGTTCAACAACTTTGTAGTAAGCACTTTCCCACGCTCCATGAAGTCCTGATAATTTCAACAGGCTCTGGCATAACGGATTAACTGTGATACGTAAACACCATATGCTGGTGCAGAAGGGATATTACTGCTCGAGAATGGAGAGTTAACAATGGGAATATTAGAGTCATCCCGTTTGCCGTAAAGCCTAGTAGTAAGCTTTCCATTGTCAATGTAGAGACTTTATGATCATTGCCGTCCCTTCTATTTATAGTCACTGAGCGAACATTTATGGCGAACATCTTCATATTTAGTTTGAAAATTGGAGAGGGAGAGAGGGAGAAATAGATGAATAAAGAATGAATAAGAAGCGGCATCATGATTTTGGTAAACACAACCCACTGTTCAAGTGTGTACTAAGTTTTAACTCTGCAGACAGTTACTGAGAAAGTGTGTGACAAAATGTTTCGTCTGAAATGGTTAGGGAACGACAGAAGGACAGAAAGACATAATCACGGAAGGACAGGAAAATCCAGTTTAGTCCCTTTTTAAAGCAGGACTATGTGGGTACCCAGCTTCAACCTCGTAGGCCTCGCAGTTCCTGCGAAAATTGTGAAGGATAATTTAATGTTTTAAAATTGGAGAGAGAGAAAAACGGAGAAATCAAGCAAAGAATAAGAAGCAACAACATGATTTTGGCACATAAGATGTCCAAGTGTATACCAACTTTCAAGTCTCTAGGCGTCACGACTACTCAGAAAAGTACGGCAAAATTAATGTTCCTCTTAGTCTGAAAATTGAAGAGAGAGAAAACTTGAGAAATAATGAAACAAATAAGCATCACGATCATGCTTTCGGTACACAGGATACACCCACCCACTGTCAACGTGCGTGCCAAGTTTCAGTTCTCTAGATTTCGCGGTAACTGATAAAATGTAACGAAAATTTCCATCTGAAGCCTGATAATAAGAGAGAGATAACTTGAGTAATAAAAGAACAAATAAGAGCGGCTTCGTGATTTTGGCATACACGATACATCCATCCACCTACTCTTCAACTTTGTACTCTAGACACCACAGTGGCTGAGAAAAGTGTGACGTAAATATCCATCTGAAGTGGTTATGGATTGACAGAAGGATAGAATCATGAAAGGACGGAGATACAAGACATACCATCGGGACTGTAATGTACAGCGGTTTTACTCTAGATATCATGTGGACTCTACGGAGACATGGATATCATTATTATCTAGACTGTAGGGAGACGTTAGTATCCTTAGTTAGGAGATACAGTAGCGACAGTGGGCCCGCTGGTGTGAGGTGTTTCGCTTTTAGATACGAGTATGTTGAAAGTGTGTGTGTGTGTGTGTGTGTGTGTGTGTGTGTGTGTGTGTGTGTGTGTGTGTGTGTGTGTGTGTGTGTGTGTGTGTGTGTGTGTGTGTGTGTGTGTGTGTGTGTGTGTGTGTTTCAGCAATAGTTACTCAACCCGTTTTTTCTATGCAGATGAAAGAGTTTAAATATTTGTCGCGATTTGTGCAATAAACATAAAACAATAAAATAATCAAGTGTCCATGCCGAAAATACAGACAACTGGAATTAAAATGAGACTGAACCGGTTAAAATAAGTCACCTGTAAAGATAAACCAAACATTTATGGGAACAGAAAACCTGATGGCGGACTTTAATATGTTGAATTTGAAACTCAAGCAAACGTTTTACTCTGACCCTGAAATATGACTTTTTATTTCATTTGCATTTAAGTATGTAGATCAATTTCAAATGTGCATTTCCCTTCTCCTTCACTAACAAAACTATTCTTAAGCAGAAAGGTGTATTTTTGTCGTCTGCTATTTCTCTTTTAGCATGCAATACATCTAGATAACCCTCTGATCCCCAAATCAGCTATGTGTTTAGATATTAAGCAATCCAAGCTGTCATTTTAACCTATTTATGCCGAATGGACCTTCTACCATAACTCCCCAAGTAAAGAGATATCTGACTAGTTTTCCTGTTACAATCAGTTATAGAAATTCCTGTACTAAGTGCAAACAGTGTAGATCCTGATAATTTTTTCAACAGGTTGAACCAAAACTTTACTAGATGACCATGAATGACCAGTACTCCGGAAATGTTGATAAAGAAACGTATCAATTTTCTTTGTTTTGTTTTTTTTTATTTTTTTTTTATTTTAAGCAAATGTTCCTTAAACCTTTGTTTTAAGGGCCCGTTTGGTCTGTCCAACATACTGCATTCCTCAGCCTCCTTCGATGCAAGTGAGAACATATATAACATCCTCTGATTTTCAGTCTAAATCAGAGTTGTTTACAACTGAAAATTGTCTATGATTAACTGAGGAAATTATAGTTGTCCGACAAATTAAATGATTGCAGCAGTTGCAACTCTTGGCATTGCACTTAGAAATATTAGGGTACATACTGTTCCTTTTATACGGATTCTTATATTTTAGAAGTACAGGAGATTTAATTGGAGAAAGTCTAATTCTAAGGTGATTACTGAAAATATTATAATTGGAAGCGCCATATAAATTTATAGATGATACAGAGTGAAGTTTCAAAGGTGAAACGTTAACAGTAGGTAACAGAGAGTTAAATCTAGCAGTAGAACGGGATATCTGTAAAGAAGAAGCAGAATGTAGCCTAATAGGAGAAATAGTAATTTTTAACCTATAACACAGTAAACATTTATACAGTTGCAGTATAGGCTTATTGAAAAACAAAATAATAAAAAAAAAATTTTAATTAAAATGTAAGTGCTTACCATTTGCAAAAAAATCTGAAATAAAAACCAAAAATACCACGAGCAGAACTTTAAGTTCCATGTCTTGTTTTCTTCTGATCATATAAGATATTTCGACTGATAACGTTCTTCTTATCTCACTGTATGTCGAAAGCACACGAGCCTTGAATTTATATATAAGCTTTATTAGGTAAAAACGTACCTTATAACACGTGTAATTATTTAATTGGCTATGGGCCAACTAATGCACCTATAGGTATTCAAACAAATATCCTATTTGCGCGACTAGGTTCATACATGCATTGCTTTTTGTGCTTTTTGTAGCATACATAACATTATAAACAAACGACAGATTTACAAATACATGGATTTTTTGTGTGACAGTTTGTTGTTATTGTTATAAGCACGTCACACCTAAATTACAATGTGTACCATATACAACGGTTTTATCCTTAACTCCAAATATATACTGGGTTGGTTTGATGAGCCACAATGTCAGTACACGTTCATTCGTACATGAACGACCAGTGAAGATTCATATTACGAAAACAAGCTTATTCAAATATATAGAAAATTTTACCACCAAAAATGAAAACTTTCAGATAAAATTTCTGATATTTTTCATATTTCTGCTCAAAACATAGATTGTGTATACTCGTTAGAACCGCCTCGGCGAAGCGGTTCTAACGAGTACCAACAATATGTTTTTGAGCAGAAATAAGAAAACCAATGTATACCCCTGTAACGTCAGTTTTACGATATAAAATAGGGGTATAACTGGGTTAATATTATATAGGTTTTCGGAATAAGATCTTCACTGAGCGCATTTTTGGATAGCCAGTGATGCAAAGTTTCTTCATACGACAACCAAGACTGATGCGCAGGGTGATTTGAGTCTTCGTTGGACGCACAGGTCAGAAGGTACATTTTCTCATGGTCGTTGCGGCTCATATATTAGCATAAATACCGTCATTTACATACTTCCGCCTTTTTATCTCATTATATTTATTCACTATTACCAAATAAACAATAGTTACCATAAATAGCCAGTTTAGATCAAAGGTTTTTAATTGCCTATTTATTTATTTTATTTTATTTGCATTTAACGCTTAGCGTGCTGGTAAATCTCGTCAGCAAACTACATATCGGACTATTTATTTATTTAATTATTTCAGAAAAAAACAGGATTTGACGTTATCTACAAATCGTCTCCATCCTAGATCCTGTTTTCTGAAAAAAAAAAAAAAAAAAAAAAAACATCCTAAATCTTGTTTTCTGAGAAAACAGGATGTGACGTTTCGTGCAAATTGTCTCCACGTCAGATCCTGTTTTCTGGGGAAAACTAAGAAATATATCATCGATTTGTCGTCTGCTGCATTCCCACAGAATGGTAAAGGTTCGCGGTTATAAGGGGAATACTGGGCATAAGAGGAAAGTGGTGGTCTGCTTTTTGCGAGCATTCACCAAATGAGAGCCAGACGTCTTGAGACAGTTAATGACGACAGTTAATGACGATCTCAGAACACAAACTCTAAAGCACATGATAAGGTCTGAAAAAGAACTAAAGATCTTCAGGAAGCGCCACATTCAGAGACCATAGCTTACCAATGGTACCAAGGGGAAGAGCAAACAAACCAAGACAGTACACAGGCTAGAAACCAAGGAAAAGCAAAGTGACCAGCACCTTCGTCCCCAACAAAGTGATAATAATTCTAGACAGGCTCCACTATTCACAAGAATTAGTCAACAAAGCATGAAAAAGTCCCGCAGCGAGCAGCCAAAAGATCACAAAAAAGAACAAACGACACCTGAACTACCGCCGTAGAATAGCCAGTAGTAAAAACTACCGGCGGTGGCTTTCAATCGATTTTACTACAACCAAATCTTCACCCTAAATTCAAATGTCGTTAAAAATACAGATGATTTTTTTGGCTTGCATAGAAGCTCCCTTACTCAGTCAGTGAAACATCGCAGGAAACAAGCAGGACTTTGTAATTCAAATTAGATCACTGCGATTAAAACAAAGATTGGGATAATTATATCAGACAATGGCAGCCAGAGCTAAAGAAAACAGCTTCTTTAACTACGGAGGACCCCAAAAAAGGCATAACATCAATGACACAACACATCACAAAACGACACTTCTTCGAAAACAGAAGAACAGGACCCAATTGTTCAAAGCATCATTAGCTAAATGAGCTCGGTAGTAGTCGAAATGTTAACTGTTTTAGTAAGTACAGTATCTCACGTGTATTTTCCTAAAAAAATGTGAGTAGCTTTAACTATATTAAAAATATTACTATATATGCCATATTTAATGATATTTTTTAACTATACGTTAATGAACGACATTCGTAGTTTTTAACAACTGGGCCCAGAATTATCGCCTTGACTCGGTCTGAATTTCAGCACAAAGCACAGCCTTCCCTACAAATGTCACATATGAATAAAAGTCAAAAAAGATTCCCTAGAAACCACTGACAAACAAGGAAGAACTTCACTATCTTGGAACGGTCGGTAGAAACTATGGGGCCAGGGAGGGGGCAGTTTTATTCGCGCGAAACATCAATCTTAATTCTGATGCAGTTCCAAATTACGAATATATTGTTAGGTTCGCACAGGGCTCCTCTTCTTCCTCTGTGAAACATCACAGTGAAATGCATATAATCAAAACCACTGTGATGAAACAAAGCAAAGCAAAGGGCTCACTGACTACCTGAAGCCAGTACACAAGAAAACCATTACAGGACCATGAAGGCTGAAGGTGATGTCACCAATAAAGATTATATGTTAAGATACCCAGGAAATACCACAGTCGCGGAGCACAGCCCTCTCGAAACTCCAAACGGCGGAGAGATGGGAAACACATAAGGACAAAACAAATGCCACATATGAAACCACAGACACACAGACAAAAAAGAGCAGCAACAGAGGAGCCGTCTTGGAACTGCCAGTAGGAAACTATTTAGGGGCTTAAACTAGTTTAAGTCGCGCGAACCCTCATCCTTAATTCTGAT
This sequence comes from Anodontia alba, assembly GCA_964016985.1. NCBI lineage: Eukaryota > Metazoa > Mollusca > Bivalvia > Lucinida > Lucinidae > Anodontia > Anodontia alba. Next base: position 10,763,835 of record OZ024830.1, on the reverse strand, counting down.
GCAGATCCAAAATGGGTAAGAGAAAAAGTCCAGGGAGTGCCACAATTACAAGCCGCAGCCCTTCCCAGACACCAAGAGGAAGAGAAAACAGACAAAACCAAACAAGCGCAAATCGAACAAACGTACGAAAAGCACTACGATTAGCTCTCTCTTCCACAAGCGAGGTAATAGCAATGCTAAAAGGACTGAAAAACACAAGAACAAAATAACACAAGGCTAGACTTAAAACAAATAGCTTCGTAGAATAAACGACAAAGCAACAAACAGTAAGACTAACACGGGACCACCGCCTTAGAACGGTAAGTAGAATAAACCACAGGGGTTTTAAGGCACTTTTACAGACGACAAACTAGTGAAACAGAAAGCAAAACGGGCAGTTGTTGAAGGTGGCGAAATGCTAGAATCACATCACAACTAGTGAAACCGAAGTAGACAGCTACTGAAGACGGTGACCACAATGCTAGCATCACAACACATATAGAAAAAAAAGCAATGCAGGAACCACAAAGCTACAAAGAGCTACAGAGAGTAAGAAAAACACCAGGATTACTGCCTTAGAACGATCAGTAGAATAAACTACCGGGGGCTAAAAGCACTTTTACAGACGGCCAACTTCACCCTGGGTCCCGATGCTACTCTTAAAAAAAGGTAAGAGAAAAGTCCAGGGAGTGCCACAATCACAAACCGCAGCCCTTCCCAGACCCCAAGAGGAAGAGGAAACCGACAATCTAAACAAGCATAAACCGAACAAACGTACGAAAAGCACTAAGGTTAGCTCTCTCTTCCCCAAGCGAGGTAATCGCAATACTAAAAGGACTGAAAAAACACAAGAACAAAATGACACACGGAAAGACATACAACAAATCGCCTCGTAGAATAAAACCACAAAGCAACAAAGAGTAAGACCAACACCGGGACCACCGCCTTAGAACGGTCGGTTGAGCAAACCACCGGGGGGTTTAAAGCACTTTTACAGCTAGCTAACTTCAACCTGGGTCCCGATGCTACTCTTAATACAGAAATACATAAAAATTCGGTTCGCATAAAGGCTCCCAACTCAGTCAATGCATCAAAGCGAAAACATAAAAATCAAATTAATCACTATAATAAACAAACACGAGTACTCCTGGCTAATTCTACTGTATGTCAGAGTAAATGAAAACCAATATGAACCACGGCGGGCCAAGCCAAAGACATATCGTCAAGCCTCAACCCACTGGTTAAAGTTTTACGAAGAGGCCGTCATTGAGTCTGAGGCCCGAACCGCCGTCGTGCAATTAAAGAGTGAAACATAGCCATCAACAATGATTGGGTTGACAACTAGGCATGCAGTCTGCCGCATAATATCCAGGCTATAGCCAATTCTTTTATAACGGTTAATAAGTTTTATTAATTACTCCGAAAAGTTAGATTTACCTACAATTTTTCTAAATCTGTACACTAAGTCACCGTCAAGTTCGGGTTCCGATATATCTGGTTGCAGAAGTGTTTTCAGACTGACGCTATATTTTTCTAACAAGGCACTGTGTCTGCGATAGAATTTCGAAAACGCCTTACGAAGTTTAAAATAACGATAATAAACGTTTTGTTAATCAAATCAATAGGTTTTCTTTTATAAGATGATGAGGTAACGTAGTATACGGTGTAGAAAAATCTTATGTGGGCAATTTAGAAGCCTTAAAGGATTTAGATTTAAATTTATTGAGAACTTCATTGGATTTTTTAATGACTAAAATAAATGTTAATTCCGTCCCTTTTGTAAACAGTATGATTGTATCTAATCCAATGTTGTTTTTTTTTTTTTTTTTTTTTTTTTTTTTTTTTGTTTTTTGTTTTTTTTTTGCTTGTTTTTGCTTTTTTACAGTATAAGGTATGAAGTTAGCAGTTTGGACAAAATAGTAGTCGTACATGGACTAGAATTTGCAATGAGACGTGCTTTATAAGGTCGTTATGAAGTTTCGGTAACCAATATAACGTAGGAAGTCTGTCTTGGTTTTCTTTAATACCCACTGCAAACTCAGCAGTAATATCGATAGAATGGGTATCAACAATAGATTTCTTGTTAGTGAAATCCGTTTATATGTTTTGGTACTACCAAGTTCTTGTATTCGATAACTGATATAATGAAGTTGTTACACAACAACAACATTATTAGCAGCTTTATCAGCTGGAGCCTAAACATACTTCCTATGAAATTCTTGGATACCTTGTTTCAAATATCGAAAAGATAATTTAGACTTAGATAAATTAAACTGAACGTATATTCGGGAGAATACCCAATATTTGGCTTGCAGCGAGGAATGTGCATTTTTCAATTCTGATATATATAATAATCACAATTTATGGTCACGTCAAAAAGTCTGTGATGCCCTTGTTTATCTTTTGGATAATATTTTTATTAGATTTGGAACTAAACTTTATAGGCAAACTATTGGTATTCCGATGGGAACTAATTGTGCTCCTCTTGTTGCAGATTTGTTTCTTTTTTGTTATGAGAGAGATTTCATGAAGTCTCTCTCACGTGAAAATCAGGCTGACATTATTGAGGCTTTCAATTCAACTTCAAGATACCTTGATGATTTATTAAATATTGACAATATTTACTTTGACCAAATGGTGGACCGGAAATATCCTACAGAACTCCAATAAAATAGAGCAAATTCTTCCGATACCGAGGCACCTTTTTTGGATTTGAATCTATGTATATCTAATGGCATAGTTTCCACCAAAATTTATGATAAACGGAACGATTTTGATTTTGATATAGTCAATTTCCCTTTTCTGGATGGCGATGTCCCCCGGCGTACCTCATGTAGGGTATACATATCTCAACTTATTAGATTCGCCAGAGCTTCTTCAAATCTTAATGACTAACTACTGTAATAAAGCCCTTACTGCCGAACTTCTTAGGCAGGGCTATTGTTATTTTAAATTTCGTAAGGCGTTATCGAAATTTTATCGCAGACACAGTGCCTTGTTAGAAAAATATAGCGTCAGTCTGAAAACACTTCTGTAACAAGGTATATCGGAACCAGAATTTTACGGTGACTTAGTGTACAGATTTAGAAAAATTGTAGGTAAATCTAACTTTTCGGAACAATTCAGAAAACTTATTAACCGTTATAAAAGCATTGGCTATAGCCTGGATATTATGCGGTAGACTGCATGCCTAGTTGTCAACCCAATCATTGTTGATGGCTATGCTTCACTCTTTAATTGCACGACGGCGGTTCGGGTCTCAGACTCAATGACGGCCTCTTCGTAAAACTTTAACCAGTTGATATGTCTGTGGCTTGGTCCGCCGTGGTTCAACTATTGGTTTTCATTTACTCTGGCATACAGTAGAATTAGCCAGGAGTACTCATCTTTGTTTATTATAGTGATTAATTTGATTTTTATGTTTTCGCTTTGATGCATTGACTGAGTTGGGAGCCTTTATGCGAACCGAATTTTTATGTGTTTCTGTATTTAGAGTAGCATCGGGACCCAGGGTGAAGTTGGCTAGCTGTAAAAGTGCTTTAAACCCCTCGGTGGTTTACTCTGCTGATCGTTCTAAGGCGGTGGTCCCGGTATTAGTCTTACTCTTTGTTGCTTTTTTGGTTTATTCTAAGAGGCGATTTGTTTTCTGTCTTTCCGTGTGTCATTTTGTTCTTGTGCTTTTCGGTCCTTTTAGTATTGCGATTACCTCGCTTGGGGAAGAGAGAGCTAACCTTAGTGCTTTTCGTACGTTTGTTCAATTTGTGCTTGTTTGGATTTGTCAGTTTCCTCTTCCTCTTGGGGTCTTGGTAGGGCTGCGGTTTGTGATTGAGGCACTCCCTGGACTTGTCTCTTAACTTTTCTAGGAGGGGGGAAATCGAGGTTATTAGAGTAAAATAACATGTTCATCAATGATCTTTAAAATCTTTAATTTCCAATTATTTTAAGCATAAGACTCAACATGCGGACGCCTGATTACACCCTTTATTCTGGGGTCCATGTCTGTTGGTCTGAACATTCTGATTCGTCATTCGTTTATGGATTTATGCGTTTGGATTACGGCTTTGTTACCATGACCTCAACTACCTTACACAAACGCGTACAATAATCATTTCACGCACTGGCAATTGTTACCCGACATTTACTGAAGTCAATGTGGGCAACTTACAAATACATGTTCGGTTCGCATAAACATTGCTATAAATGGAATTTCAAAAGTTGGAATACATTATCTATGTTTCATCATAGTGTTGAGAAGTTGATTTATGAGATTTTCTGTTTTAATCCACTAATGAAGTGGGGAACGCTTGAGCAGGCCGGGCTGTTGTGTGTTGCTGGGCATGTGTCAAGATTCGGGGCTCCAAAAAGTTTCGCTTGCTTTGTTTGTGACTTTTTGCTTTTCAATGCTTTGTTTATGATTTGTTCTCGTGGGTGCGAGACGAGTGTTGTATTATTATTATTATTATTATTATTATTATTATTATAATCACACCATTTGAACCTGGGGTGAAGATTTGGTACATGTAAAATCAAATAAAAAAAACCATACGCACAGAGCCCATCCACCATATCCTAGTAGTTTATCCTACTGGCCGTTCTTATGCGATGGTATTGGTGCTGTATGATCTCAGTGAGGCCTTGTAGCTGCTCGCTGTGGAGCTATTATCATGTTTTGTCCTGGTCGTTGTAGATTGATGTATTTTGTAGATCCTGTTTAGCATCGTGACCACTTTGTTGTGGAAGAGGCAGCTAGTTTGTTTGCTTTTCTTTGGTACGTGGTTTGCGTGCTGTCTGTAATGGTTTGTTTTGACTTCCTCATTGTGTCACTGGTAGGCTATGTTCGTGTTTGTGGCTGTTCTTGGACACGTCTATGCTACGTTTTACTACTGACTAGTTCAATGCGGTATATGTGCGGCAGTTTTGTTCCGTTTGGTCATTCAATTGTCGGTTAATGATGTATTGTGATGTCTTATTTGGTTGTTAATCCGGTGCCTTAGAGGAGTGGCAGTGTTCAGTGACTGTGGCCTTTCCTTGATATCCCAATATCTATTGTTTACATTTAGCGCCCACCCCATTTACGTCTCTTCTACCACGAATCGTTGAACCATTCTATTTTCAATAGCGGGGTGTCTAGTCAGTTTATATTATATTCCCTTTTTGCCACATTATATAGTAAACTGAGACAAATATTTAATATCTTGTAGCCATGACAAGTTATCTTGTTGCTACAAGATAATAAGTTGAGGCAACGATTGTGTATCTTGTGACCACGGTATATTATCTTTATTGCCTCAAGATACTAAATTGCGGTAACGATTTTATATCGTATGGCCACGGCATATTATATTGTTGCCTCAACGTAATAAGTTGATGCAGTCACACTGTAGTGTGTTTCTTCGACATATATCTTGTTGCTTTAAGATAATAATTTGAGATTAAATAATATCCTGTGGACCAAGATATTACCTTGTTATCTTAACCCTTATCCTCCTGTGGTCTTTGGCAGAAATACCCTTAGCACCTGTAATTTTGCTTGACTTGCACCGATTTAATTCATGCTCGCACATGTGATGTATCTACTGACTTAATACTGGCTTAATATTATTGATGACGTGAATGTTACATGATAGCGAGTCATGTTACAAAACGGTATTGGTTTCGCATACATATGTATATAAAATAAAAATTCCAAGACACTAGGGCCAAATGCGGCCATTGCCGGAATGATTAGAGAAACTGCGATAATATGTTTACCCGTGCATATATACATTCGGCAGTTGTTGAAGTAAAGTGCGCATGGTTGGCAGAGGAGCCTATTAGCTTGGATGGGGTGAGACAAAAAGAAACAATAGAAAGTGGCGAAATTCGACTGAGACTTTGGAGAATTGAGTCCTCCGTGAAATCACCTGACCAGTTATTGACACCAAAACCTGACCAACCAAAATAGCTTACCAGTTAACGGTTAATGTTATTGCTTAGACAAACAATATTACCTATGTACTTTTTCATTGATAAATACAGGTACACATGCAGTTTTCATTGACAAATACAAGTATCACGATATTGTTTGTCTAAGGATTTACGCATGGGCGTGGTTATAGCCTTCTGACGGGGGAGTCAATTATTTCACTACTTGGTCTTGAATGCGGACAAATGAAGGCGTTGAAAAAGTAAACTCGCTCATCTGTTAGAAAATCTAGAATTAAAGGACGGGCCCCATTCCCAGAGGTCATGAGGGCTCTAAAGTATGTCTAGTCCGTAACTGCGTATATTGATGCGACCCGCAGAATAAGGGTTAAGAGAATGAGTCGAGGCAACGGCATTATATAATTGTTTCCTTGACATGTTATTCTATGTTGCATGTTGCCTCAGACACTAAGTTGAGATGAGGACAAAACAGTTTGCTGACCCAATGCATTCTGTTGTTGCCACAAGATAAAACAAACACTATGTCTCTTCCGGGGTTTCGTACTTAACCACAAACATTTGAACTGAACTTAGGAACAGCAGTATTTCGCTATCAGATCACAATCCAAACAGACTACAGATCAACCGTCGTGACCCTGTGCTGTTGCTGCATAGAAAGAGAACATGCATTGTTGCAAGAAGAGTCAGGTCAGTTCTGTGCATTGTTTTTATTATTTGAGAACATATTATGAGGCGATTTTAATGATTACACACAACATACGTTATCATGATAAGATAGGAAAATTAGCATAAAATATCCATAAATATCTGTTTTCTTGAGCTATCGGAAACCTAGACGAGCCATCAGCGTTCGAGTGATTGAAGTTTAAATCTGCACCTAAGCTAGGTTGACTTGGGTTGTCAATTATAAATCTGATAAGCCGTAAGGACCCTTCTGTCATAACGTGGCCTAACTATATTTTAGCCGCCACGTGGGAACGAAGACTCAAATCAGCTTGCGCATCTGTGCAGTCTGATCACAGTTTTCATTGTATGCATGAAGAAACTTTGCAATACTAGCTATCTAGTGCTTAGAGAAGACTTTGCTCAGACTGCACGAATGTTCAGGCTGATCTGAATCTCGACTGTGTGCACATGCCCGAGGGTACGTTTTCTGACGCTGCGGCTCATTTATAAGTGGTTATCTCCTGTGAATCTAGACTAGACTATATTATCAGCAGTCAATATTGAAGTAACCTGCCTTCGAATAATAATAAATAATTCTAACAGGTGAAAAACTAAACTATGACATGGATTGATATTGCCTCTAGTTTTTAACTCTTTCAGCCCTGTAGACCAAGACAGAATATGTTTGCAAACTGTATAGATCTAGCTGAGACGGCTCATAATGCTGTTTGCATATATTGTAACGGTTTCCAGTGATGCGCATATATTTCATTTCATTTCATTTTTTTTTTTTTTTTTTTTTTTGTTTTTGTTTCTTTGTTTGTTTCTGACGGAAAGACTGACCGATTTCATTCCGAATTTTAACGGAAAGTACCGAATGTCTACGATCGCGTTCTGCATGCTCCGAACAATCTCCGAACCTAACCAATAAGTCGGAATGCAAGCAAACTGGCCGCACAGTGTATTTGAGAAAACGAAGTGGTTTTCATCGATGATGCACTGTCGGCAGTGGCTCAGTCTTGCTTTTTTTTATTCCGAGATCTATTGGCTGAATTAGTCATATGATATAGCGCCATGGGATTTTGATAACGAGTGAATAACGGAAAATCGTATGAAATCGGCTTTACCAACTTCAAACAATACCCAGTCGTATTTGAATGATGACTTGGTGGCAGGTGTCTCTGCCACGCTCATACATTGCAGAAAATAAATCATATGTCCACTTGTGTAGTCCCACCTTCTGGCTGTTCTAAATCTGGATTTAACCTTTTGTAGTCAGAGCATTACATCGGCAAATTCTTTTTAAATCGTCGATTACCATACGCAGAGGGGCTCACTTAATAGTTTTGATACAGTTAAATGAGAAAATGCGATGATATTAAAGCAGTGTGTACATGAACAAAACAAAGGTGAGAAAATTGTTATTTTGGCGTAAAATTTTGATCAATGTAAGAAAAGTCCCGATTTTCTGGAACATTGCTTTTTTTTTAATTTTGCTTTTTCTGCTGCTGACTTTTAAAATAGACTTACATTATTGAAGCCAGTATGTATCATAATAAAACAATTCTAAGACGTGAAGACCTATGACGTGAATTTTATATTGCCTCTAGTTTTAAACCTTTTCAGCCCTGTAGACCAGGACAGATACGTTTGCAAACAGAATAGATCCAGATGAGACGGCCCATAATGCTGTTCGCATATATTGTAACGGTTTCCAATGACGCGGCATATATTTCATTTTTTTTTTTTTTTTTTTTTTTTTTTTTTCTTTTTTTTTTTTTTTTTTGTTGTTGTTGTTGTTTGTTTGTTTTTTTTTGTTGTTGTTGTTGTTTTGTTTTGTTTTTTGTTTGTTTTTTGTTGTTGTTGTTGTTTTTTTTGTTTTTTGTTTTTTGGGTTTGTTGGGTAGTGACTAGCCAATTTCACTCCGACTTTTAACAGAAAGTCCCGAATATCTACGATCGCTTTCTGCGAGCTCCGAACAGAAATTTTACTAACCAATCAGTTGGAATACAAACAAAATGGTCGCGCCGTGTATATGAAAAATCTCGTGGTAGCAAAGTGTTTTTCATCAATGATGCACTCAGTCGGCAGTGGCTCAGTCTTGCTCTTTTTTATTCCGAGATCGTCATATATTTAGTCATATGATATAGCGCCACGTGATTTGGATAACGAGTGCATAATGGAAAATCGTATGAGATCGGCTTCACAACTTTAAACAATACGCAGTCGTATCTGAGTGACGACGGGTGCAGTTGTCTCTGTCACGCTTATACATTGCAGAAAAGAAATCACCTGTCCACTTGTATTGTCCCACCTTTTGGCTGTTCTAAACCTGAATTTAACCTTTTGTAGCAACTCTATGAATCTTAGTAAGAATCTTCCTTTTATCCACTACAATGTACAGAGTATTGCAAACAAAATCGATATCCTTTCCGCTGAATTGACAGACTTCGATATTCTAGTTTTTTTGGATACTTGACTCCACGCAGATATACATACGAATGATTTATTAATACCAGAATGCATGCCTCCTGAACGAAAAGACAGACTGAGGGACCGCCATGATGGCGTTATGATATATGTCAAAGTCACATTGTTTTATACAAGTAGATATGACTTTGAACCACTCAATACAGAATGCACTTGGATCAAGATTTACCTGAACCATACACGTATTTTATTTGATTTATTTTACCGCCCCCACCCCCGCACTCCCCACACACACACCCGCACTTCCCACCCCCACCCCCACCAACTCCGATATGGTATACCTTTCTAGGATCGAGGATTCCATTTCACTGGCAATGTAATTGTCACTGGAGTTTAAGTTTAATATGCTCAGTGATCAAACCTCAAAAAAAAATAACTGACATTTGTGAACAATTTTCTCTCTACCAGACTATCACAGAACCCACCCACTTTTCTGAAAACTCGTCGTCCCTCATAGACATTATCCTCACTAGTGGCAAAAGCAATCTTAATTACAGTGGTGTAACGGACCCATTTCTTAGTCAAGAAAGTGGTTATCACTGCCCAGTTTATGGCATCTTTAAGTTTTCTAAACATAAAAGAAAATTTTTTCCCGACGCATTTGGAGGTATGAACAAGGTGATTACAAAAGTTTCAGATACTGACTGGGACACACTGACTGACCCAGATATAAACGTCTACACACGAAATATTACAGTTTATATAAATTCCCTGACAGCGGAATGCATACCAAACAGAACACTGAGAATAAGACCGTCTGATCGACCTTGGATAATTACAGCTATCAGAAAACTAATTCGAAAACGTAAACGACTATATAAAAAGGCACCCAGCTAACTACTCTGAGATTATGGAGCAAATTTAAGAAAATCAGGAATAAGGTCGTAGGCTCTATTCGACAGTCCAAACAACAGTATGTCGACCATCTCTCAAATAAACTTAAATCAGAATCGCTATCCTCTAAAGACTGGTGGTCCGCTCTAAAAGCCTTTATTACTCCTTCTCAAAACTCTTCTATACCAACACTGAAAACAGGCGGCAATATTTATTCTGACGAAACCGACAAAGCGAAAATATTAAATAATTTCGTCGGGGACCAGCCCCTACTTAACGATCAGAATGCTCGTGTACCAAATATAGCGTGTTATGTAAACAAATTCCTATCCTCTTGATATTACGCCCCTTGAGGTAGAATCCGTCTTAAAATCCCTTCCTCTTGGTAAAGCTGTTGGATCAGATGACATAAACAGTCGTATTCTACGAGAGATTGCACTTGAATTATCATATCCCTTATGTTCTTTGATTAACCAGTCCCTACGACTTGGAATGTTTCCTGATACTTAAAAAGACGCTCTTGTCTGTCCTATCTTCAAAGAGGGAGATCCAGCTTCTGTCACAAACTATCGACCTATTTCTCTCTTAAGTTGCCTGGGGAAAGTTCCAGAAGGTATAATTTTCAAACAGCTATATAACCACTTACATAATAATGGTGTTCTTACACCCCTGCAATCTGGGTTTATACCCGGGGAGTCCACTACAAACTAACCTTCTGTAACATGTAGCCTTGCGAATTGTCAGTTATAGCACACGTTTTATGGCTTCCTTGCCAATCAATTCATTAGAACATTTAGAAATATATAAATTTTCCTCCGGGCTGCTTCGCCGCTTGATTAGTACTGATAATATTTACAACTGATGGACAAAGTAATCAAGTTAAACACTGATTGGTTTCATAAACTTTAACGAATCAGATTCACAGACGCTCAACTACGTAAAAGGGGTATTATCAGCTCTATGGCTCCAACTCTAGATAATTTCTACTCAGGAGAAGACACTGCGCTTTCAATCCAAGCGTCTATGCTCTAGAGTTACAACACAGAGTCTCAGCTTCAACTCTGTTGTTCCAGCCTTGGCGTCTACTGCTCCCAACACTCTCTACAGAAGCTGTGCTTCGTAAGAGAAATAGAAGTAAGCTCGAGACGCGTCAGACTAAGTCGATAATTTCTTTGCGATGTGTACTCATTGCTTGTCAACGACAAAACTGAACCAGAGACTCTGAAATCACAGCCTTTTATACCTGACGCTGTTACCCGGCAATTTACCGCGTTCTAATATTGCCGAAAACCATCTACTTTCACTTTACATTCTTACTGTCGCTATTCACTAATAAGCGTCTATCTGATCATTCGGTTGTCTAACGTTTTGACACCTTTAAACTATCAATCTGTATCGGGGACGCCTACATCCGAAGACTTGGGTAAATAAGGACCAACATACATCAACAATAAATGTAAATTACCTAGTGCTTTGAACACAAGCAATCCGCAAATATTGTCGTCTGTAAACAAACTTACTTTCGCTTTCCGAGACGGAATTGAATAGAACATCTGCCCGTTGACATTAGCAGACTCGGGCCTTAAGCACTACATTACCCACGCCTTCGAGTATATGCGTCCCGCATGATTATGTATATATATATATATATATATATATATATATAAAGAGAAACACAGAACAATATCCTGACATATTTTTTTTTTTTTTTTTTTAAACTTATTGAAATTACTTGTTCTAACTGAGGACGATCTACCTTGTTGTCCTTGAAAAGAAATAAAATAAACAATGACTAAACATGGAACAACGTCTGAACCTGAACTCTAAAAATAAACTAACATCATGGGAAAATGGTAAATAATGAAAAGGTTATATGGCATTTCACACAAAATCTAAAAGTATAAACACTAACGTGAACCTTAGGTTGACTTAGATGCAGAGTTGAGCTTTTAGCAGGAAAGCAAGTGTTCGCCCTCAGAATCTGCATTAATCTGTTCTCACAATGAGGGACAACTGGCCGTTTTCAATCTTGACCGAAATATTTTCTGGTTTAAGTGTGGGTGATTCCAGATAGTCACCAAGATTAATGTTCATGCCACCAAATCTTCTGGAAGCCGAGCCAACGAACATAGTGTTAATCATTACTTCTCCGTCTTTACTTAATTCTAACTGTTCTTTCACTTTACCGAGGCTTCCAACATTAACCTTGAACTTCAGTTGCAACTCTTCAGTTTTTTTACATTCAGCTTGTGCTTGCTCTGCAGACTCTTTGACTGCACAGCTTTTGGACATCATCTCAGGCGAATGGGGAACTGGTTCCTTGAAGTTTCCATTTGATCCTGGACCACCTTCAACATCAGCTGAGATTACAGTGGCACTAGGCTTGTTGCTTTTAACTGGTGCAATAACTGGCATTGAACAAGTGCGTTTCCTGATTACTCGTCCGCTGGAAATGTCTTGTATCTTTCTTTCATCATCTTCTGAAGAAATCGGCTCCCCAACCTGTACATTACTATCATGATCCCAGTCACTATCTGAGCTTTCAGACAGGTTCAAGTCAGTGACTATATCTGCTTTCTTGTCTGACTTCTTACCACCATGGGCACGCCTCTCATGCTGTCTTAGGTAAGATGCCTTTTTGAAAATCGTTCCACACTGACTGCAAACATGGGCTGAGCTCATGCATGATTTGACGTGTTCACCAAAGTCCTCGTCCGGTTTCAGGTTCAACTTGCACACTGGACATATTGTTGTAACCGAGACTTCTCTCTTTCTTGGCGTTACCTTAGTCTGAGGCATGTTTCTGAAAAGAGATGAAACATAATCTTGTAACCAAATCGGCTTTCTCCTTTGCCTTCCGTACCTATTGTATGGCTCTTCATTAACTGAACTGGCTTCTTCGCCTTCAGGTAATGAAGGGTCAACATGCAGGTCATGGTCAGTTGTTCTTTCTATATCAGGTAATTGATCAGTCTCGTAACTTAACAGCTGTGTTTTAGCCCGCTTTATTCTGTCAATGTGAATCACCTGATTTGAGCCATTTCTGCCACAATCTACTATAAACAAAACATCTGCGAGCTTTTCCTTAATTTTAAAGGGGCCCCTCCAAAAAGAACTCAACTTAACTGACTGACCAGTTTGCTTTACTGGGAAATAAACATATACGATATCATTTACTTCAATTTTCTCGTAATTACTCTTACGATCATGATACCTCTTTTGTCTGCATATTGAAAGACTTGTACTTTGTCTGACGAATGTATGGACAGTTTCTAAACTTTCCCTTAACTCCCAAACCCAGTCATTTGTACTAGCGCTTTTGATTCCAGGAGGCATTTGAAAAGCAATATCAAGGGGTGTGCTTGTTTCGCGACCTAGCATCAAGGTGTTAGGTGACATTCCCGTTGTTTCGTGCTGTGTGGATCGGTAGGCCATCATGACATATGGCAATAAATTGTCCCAATTTCGATGATGATCTTCTACAAAAGTACCCAACATTGTGCACAGCGTTCGATTGAACCGTTCAACCATACCATCCGATTGAGGATGGTAAGGTGTGGTCCTTGTTTTCTCTATTTGTAGTAATTCGCACATTTCAGAGAAGAGATGACTTTCGAACTGTCTTCCCTGATCTGAGTGAATTTTATTGGGCACTCCAAAACGTGAGATTACTTCAGTCACGAGAATTTTGGCACATGTCTTTGCTTCCATATTCTGCATTGGAAAACTCTCTGTCCACTTTGTAAAATAATCGGATATAACGAGGATATATTTATTACCACTTTCACTGACAGGTAATTCTCCGAGTATATCCAGAGCTATTCTCTCCATCGGATATCCACTCCTTACTACCTGCATAGGGGCTATCCTTGTCTTAGTAGGATTTTTCTTTTTGGCACATTTTTCACACCCACCTACGTATGCGCGGACATCATTCTGAAGCCCTGGCCAGTAATATCCTTGCTGAATCTTGCTCAAGGTTTTGTTCATACCTAAATGGCCTGAAGCCTTTATGTCATGTGAATACTCTAGAACTTTCCTCCTTAAACTTAAAGGTACTACAGCTTGCCACCTGACACTATTGGTTCCTAAAATGTTCCAACGTCTAACAAGAATATCATCCTTTATATCAAGTCTTTCCCACTGGTTTAAAAGACTTTTTACATACCAGCTTTCACTAGCCACGGAATCTGATTTGAGTTTTTCTCCTTTTTCAAGCAGTTCTTTCACAAAACGTGTGTCTCTATTTTCGTTTTGGGTTTCCCTAAGGTTGCCAACTTCATTAGCTGTCTGATCACTTTGCAATATGTTTACACTATAAGTGGCATTTTCCCCATCCTCGTCATCAACGATTCCACACTGACGACAAGGGATACGACTAACCCCATCTGCATTTTTGTGTGTTCGTCCAGGTCGATGTTCTATCTTCATGTCAAAAGATGACAGAAATTCTATCCATCTGGCCACTTGGCCCTCTGGGTTTTTGAATTGCATTAACCACCTTAAAGATCCATGGTCAGTTCTCACAGTGAATTTCTTTCCATACAAGTAATGCTTGTAATACTTCACAAAATTTACCAGTGCCAGCATTTCCTTTCTAGTAACACAATACCTGCGCTCGGATTTGGTCAAAGTGCGACTAGCATAAGCTATAACTGATTCACCATTTTCTGTCATTTGAGAAAGTACAGCTCCAATGCTCTGATCACTTGCATCAACATCTAAAATGAAGCTCTTAGCGAAATCAGGATGTGTCAATATTGGGGCTTCAACAAGCTTTTCCTTAAGCATTTGAAATACCCTTGTACAATCATCTGTCCATTTGAATGGTTGGTTTTTCTCTGTTAGCTTGAACAGAGGCTTAGCTATCTCGGCAAAATTATAAACAAAGCGTCGATAGTAACTGCAGAGACCGAGAAAAGCCCTAACTTCTCTAGTATTTTTTGGCGTTGGCCAATTTTCAATACACTCGGTCTTATTTGGATCTGTATGTACTCCAGCCTCTGAGATCACATGACCAAGAAAAGTGACCTTTTTAGCGAATAATTTACATTTTCTTGGTTTAAGTTTTAAACCAGCTTGTTGAAGTCTTTCAAATACAAGTCCTAAGTTCTGTATCATGTCTTCGAACGTTTTCCCTACCACTATCACGTCATCCAAGTATATCAAGCAAATCTGCCAGTGCAACCCAGCTAATACAGTTTCCATCAGCCTTTCAAACGTGGCAGCGGCGTTGCAGAGCCCGAAAGGCATGACTACGAATTCAAACAGCCCCTTTCTACTTGTGAAGGCAGTTTTCTCTCTGTCTTTTGGGTCTGTCTCGACCTGCCAGTACCCAGAATTTAAGTCAAGCGAGGAAAACCACCTTGAGCCTGATAACTGGTCTAGTGAATCGTCAATTCGAGGTAGCGGGTATGCATCTTTAACCGTAACATCATTTAATTTTCTATAATCTACGCAAAATCTGCTTGTTCCGTCTTTCTTTTTGACCATCACTATACTACTAGCCCATGGACTGGATGATTCTTTTATCACGTTTTCCTTTAGCATGGTATCTATTTGACTATTGATCTCCTCGTTCATTTGCACAGGTACTCTCCTAGGCTGCTGCTTTATAGGCTGAGCATCTCCTGTCGGTATCTGATGCTTTATGACGCCCGTTCTTCCAATATCATCATCTGATTTTGAAAACACATTAGAAAATCTAATCAGAAGTTTTGCAACTTGGTCTTGTTGTTGATGATCCATACCTTCTGTGGTACGGTCAAACAAATCTTGTAAATGTTCAGGAACTTTTCCATTATTAGTAGAAGTTACATCTTTCACATTCTGAATTCTACAGACGGGGCTTATGGTTGCAACATTTGCACCTGGGTGCAACGTTTGTTCTTCATTAGTTATATTCATAACACGAATTGGTGGTGTAACACATCCATAAATCAAAGTCCTTGCCACAAGCAATTGGTTACTTCCATCTGAATAGCCTTTAGGTTCTATAATACACAACTCTTTTGGACCGATACGCCTGTCCTCTAATTTACCTTCTATCAACATTTCTGTCATAGGTGGTATTTGTACTTTCTTTGAAACTGTTACACGATAACATCCTATTGAGCCACTACATGTTAACTCACATGACTTGCCTTGAACAGTCAAAATATTTCTCGTTACATCTATCTGACATTGATGAGTTTTGAAGAAATGCAATCCAAGAATCAAATCTACATCAATATTTGCAACCACAACACTACAAGCACAATGTATGCCACATATGTCAATAAACACTGTGTCTTTCCTTTTATCTCTATAGTCTCGCCTGAAGCTGTGAAAACGTCATGTTTGAATTTTTCAAGAACAGGTGAACTGCATGGTCTTATAGTATCCCATAAACGAAAGGACATAATTGTCAAGGTTGCTCCAGTATCTATTAAACAATCTATAGGCAGATTATTAATTCTGCCTTGTGCGTACAGTCCGGCACCATTGTTAGAGACTTGATTGGTCTGTTGATCTTTCTCGCTTGTTTTCTCGCTATTTTTCACTTTTGTCTGGCCTTTTGTCCCTTTTTGTGGACAGTTCCGTCTGAAGTGTTCTGTGGAGTTACATATCCAACATTTGGGCTTTGGCTTCTGTTGTTGAGTTGAACTGTTTTGTCGACGGAAGTTTCTTGTGCGTTGCGAGGACTGGTATTCGTTAGATTTATTGTTCGAGCCACTGTCGTGCGTCAGACACTCAAGAGTCTTCTGAATCTTTGTTACGGCATCTTTCAAAGCTTTTAGTTCGTCGTGTTTTTCAACCTGAATAGCATCATTTTGATTTGCTGTCCGCAAAAACCCTTGACCTTCCATATGGGCTCTCTCAGCTTTGTTGAATGCCTCTAGCTCTACGGCATGGCGCACTGCCATATTTAGACTTGTGGGCCTTGCCTGTTTAATTCTGAGTCTCATGTCTGAGCTAACAAGGGAATCTATAAACTGTTCTTTTGCCAAGGTTTCTCTCACGTCGGCGGGAGCTGTTGGATAGGCCAAGTTCGTCAGTCTCCAAATATCTTGGCCTAATTCCGTCAAATTTTCTGTAGCTTTTTGTCGCCTTTCTTTGAGTTGAACTCTGTAGAGTTCCGTCTGATTTGGCGGGGCAAATCTTTCTTGAAGAGCCTTTGAAAGGTCCGCATATTCACATGATTTAGATGCTAAGTTGCCGTACACTCCTTGTGCCTGACCTCTCAGAGAAACAGCCAGATAGAGTCCTTTCTCCTTTTCATTCCAACCGTTTATCTCAGCACAGGCATCAAAATGAGCTTTGTAATCGGCCCAGTGTCCAGTCCCATCATATGTTGCAGGCTTTATTTTTGAGCCATGTCCCTTTAAACTGAGAGGCGCTGCACGCAACGGGCCTGCTGCTGATTTTGGAGTGGATGTAAAAGGCTGCAGCCGATCTTGTGTTATGTCGGCTTCTTTTGGTTGCCCTGCATTTTTATTGTTTAAAAGGATGTGTGGTGTGAGGCAAGGTGGCTCTATTGGGTCCATTATTCGTTGATCTGTCTTTGGTGTATTTGGGGAAACTCTTTTGGGATTTGCACCATGCCGTTTTATGCTTGGGAAAAGGTCTGACTGCTCGGCAATGCTTCTCTTTGGTGTTTGCAATACATTGAGTTCTCTTTCAAGAAGAGTTATTTCAGCGTTTAGCCTACTTATTTCGTTTTGCCTTCCAATTACCCCAAGCTTTTCTTCTATCCCACTCAATCTACTTTGGAACTCTGATGTTTCGTCCATTCCTACACACTTAAACTATAAAATGCACTTCAGAAACGATGGGTAAGTTATAACTACTTATTATAAAAATATCCGAAAGCTGCCGCCAAATTGTAACATGTAGCCTTGCGAATTGTCAGTTATAGCACACGTTTTATGGCTTCCTTGCCAATCAATTCATTAGAACATTTAGAAATATATAAATTTTCCTCCGGGCTGCTTCGCCGCTTGATTAGTACTGATAATATTTACAACTGATGGACAAAGTAATCAAGTTAAAACACTGATTGGTTTCATAAACTTTAACGAATCAGATTCACAGACGCTCAACTACGTAAAAGAGGTATTATCAGCTCTATGGCTCCAACTCTAGATAATTTCTACTCAGGAGAAGACACTGCGCTTTCAATCCAAGCGTCTATGCTCTAGAGTTACAACACAGAGTCTCAGCTTCAACTCTGTTGTTCCAGCCTTGGCGTCTACTGCTCCCAACACTCTCTACAGAAGCTGTGCTTCGTAAGAGAAATAGAAGTAAGCTCGAGACGCGTCAGACTAAGTCGATAATTTCTTTGCGATGTGTACTCATTGCTTGTCAACGACAAAACTGAACCAGAGACTCTGAAATCACAGCCTTTTATACCTGACGCTGTTACCCGGCAATTTACCGCGTTCTAATATTGCCGAAAACCATCTACTTTCACTTTACATTCTTACTGTCGCTATTCACTAATAAGCGTCTATCTGATCATTCGGTTGTCTAACGTTTTGACACCTTTAAACTATCAATCTGTATCGGGGACGCCTACATCCGAAGACTTGGGTAAATAAGGATCAACATACATCAACAATAAATGTAAATTACCTAGTGCTTTGAACACAAGCAATCCGCAAATATTGTCGTCTGTAAACAAACTTACTTTCGCTTTCCGAGACGGAATTGAATAGAACATCTGCCCGTTGACATTAGCAGACTCGGGCCTTAAGCACTACACTTCCTTTATAATACTTTTTGTCAAGCTTTGGATTCAGGCAAAGAAATACGTGTACTATTTTGTGATGTCAGCAAGGCATTCGACCGCGTTTGGCATAAAGGCCTTATTTGTCAATTAAAAGTAGCAGGTATCTCTGATGGTCTTCTATCCTGGTTTGAAAGTTATCTGTCCGATAGAAGACAACGTGTATTTCTTCCTGGCACACAGTCAGACTGGAACTACATTCATGCGGGAGTGCCACAGGGATCCATTCTCGGTCCGCTTTTATTTCTTTTATATATTCATGACATAGTTAAAGACATTCAGTCAAACATTAGACTTTTCCCTGATTGTAGTGGAAAACCCAGACACGGCAGCACAACCTCTTAACTCAGAGCTTGGAAAAAATCACAAAATGGGCTAAAGACTGGTTAGTCAACTTCAATCCTATCAAAACAGAAACTCTAATATCTCGAAAACTAATATAACCATCACATGCATAATTACGCATGTTAAATAAACAAATCTCGAAAGTTGAAAACCATAAACACCTTGGACTCTACTTAAGTAACGATGGTTCATGAACACGCATATAAATAATATTAAAGAAAAAGCATGGAAACGGATTAATATAATGCGTAAACTTTTCCAATAAGATAGAAAATCACTTGAAATAATATATACGGTTTCTTGAGGTCTGGGAAGGGCTGCGGTTTGTGATTGTGGCACTCCCTGGACTTTTCTCTTACTTTTTTTTTCATCAGACCAAGACTTGATTATGGCAATGAGACTTGGGATAATTGTACCCAGTATGAAAAAGATGAATTAGAAAAAATCCATATCGAAGCGGCCAGAATAGCAACCGGGACGACAAAATTGGTTTCAATAGAAAATCTGTACAGTGAAATTGGTTAGGAGACATTAGAAACTAGAAGAAAAAAATAAAAACTTGTTCTTTTCTATAAAATGGTTAATCATCTGACGCGACTCCACCTATCAAATCTTATTCCCTCTAGTATTACTGAAACCTCGTTACAACCTTAGAAATGCAAATGGCATCAGAACAATCAACACACGAACTACCCAATATTACAACTCTTTTCTACCATCTACAATTAGAGAATGAAACTCCCTTCCCGAAGAACTAAGAGCCTCGACTACTCTTCTGTCTTTTAAAGCCCAGATAAATCAACATAGCACTAGCATACCGAAGTATTATAGTTCCGCGTACTTTATGAATCGATTGTGGAATCGTCCCTGTGCGTTTTGGAATTCCAATACTGTTGCACGGTTCTAGAATCGTCCTGTGCTATTCTAGACTCGCGCAACTACCGTAATAAAACCCTTACTGCCAAACTTCTTAGGCAGGGCTATCGTTATTTTAAACTTCGTAAGGCGTTTTCGAAATTTTATCGCAGACACAGTGCCTTGTTAGAAAAATATAGCGTCAGTCTGGAAACACTTCTGCAACAAGGTATATCGGAACCCGAATTTTACGGTGACTTAGTGTACAGATTTAGAAAAATTGTAGGTAAATCTAACTTTTCGGAGGTAATTGCAATGCTAAAAGGACTGAAGAACACAAGAACAAAATGACAGACGGTAAGACAGAAAACAAATCGCCTCTTAGAATAAACCAAAAAAGCAACAAAGAGTAAGACTAATACCGGGACCACCGCCTTAGAACGATCAGCAGAGTAAACCACCGAGGGGTTTAAAGCACTTTTACAGCTAGCCAACTTCACCCTGGGTCCCGATGCATCTCTTAACACAGAAATACATAAAAATTCGGTTCGCATAAAGGCTCCCAACTCAGTCAATACATCAAAGCGAAAACATAAATAATCAAATTAATCACTATAATAATTAAAGACGAGTACTCAAGGCTAATTCTACCATATGCCAGAGTAAATGAAAACCAATAGTTGAACCACGGCGGGCCAAGCCAAACACATATCGTCAAGCCCCAACCCACTGGTTAAAGTTTTACGAAGAGGCCGTCATTGAGTCTGAGGCCCGCACCGCCGTCGTGCAATTATATAATGAAGCATAGCCGTCAACAATGATTGGGTTGACAACTAGGCATGCAGTCTGCCGCATAATATCCAGGCTATAGCCAATTCTTTTATAACGGTTATGAATTTGCTCCGAAAAGTTAGATTTTCCTACAATTTTTATAAATCTGTACACTAAGTCACCGTAAAATTTTTGGTTCCGATATACCTTGTTGCAGAAGTGTTTTCAGACTGACGCTATATTTTTCTACCAAGGCACTGTGTCTGCGATAAAATTTCGAAAACGCTTTACGAAGTTTAAAATAACGATAGCCCTGCCTAAGAAGTTTGGCAGTAAGTGTTTTATTACGGTAGTTAAAGTCACTAAGATTTGAAGAAGCTCTGGCGAATCTAATAAGCTGAGATATGTATACCCCATATGAGGTACGCCATCCAGAAAAGGGAAATTGACGATATCAAAATAAAAAAAATCGTCCCGTTTATCATAAATTTTTGCGGAAACTGTACCATTAGATATACATAGATTCAAATCCAAAAAAAGGTGTCTCGGTGTCGGAAGAAGTTGTTATATTTAATTGGAGTTCTATAGGGTATATGCGGTCCATCATTTGGTCAAAGTAAATACTGTCAATATTTAATAAATCATCAAGGTATCTTGAAGTTGAATTGAAAGCCTCAATAATGTCAGCCTAACAAACATTATACACAAGAATACATGTTAAGAGATTGAACTGAAATCAATATGATGACAAAGTTCCCGGTTACAAAATAAAATAAAAAATAGTAGTATTCAGTACAGACAAAAGTTTTTGTGTTTTAAGATTAAGATTAAGATTAAGCTGTGAAATCCATTATAGTCAAAAGGAGACTGTTTGAATTTCTCTGGATCGAAGTTTCGTACGAAATATTAGAGAGAGAGAGAGAGAGAGAGAGAGAGAGAGAGAGAGATTCTTTCTATGAATGAACATATACACGTTGTTAATGCTAACATATCTGCAAAACGAGAGTATTTCTATGATTTAACATATCCATTTCTGCGAAATTATTAGACTATTTGCAAACGCAGACTTTCTGTAGATATTGAAGTTAGCAATAAGTAGAGAGAAATACCATGGAGAGAGAGAGAGAGTTTCTTTCTATGACTGAACATATCCGTTTTGCTAAAATTTCTTCGATTTTTTTTTTTTTTTTTTTTTTTTTTTTTTTTATTTATTTATTTTATTTATTTATTTATATATTTTTTTGAAAACGCTCGATTTCTTTAGATATTTTAGCTAGCAATTAGCAGAGTGAAATATCATACAGAGATAGAGAGAGTAAGAGACACAGAGAGAGAGAGAGAGATAGACTCTTTCTATGATTGGACATATCCATTATTGCTAAAACTACTGCGAAATTATTAAACAAAACAAACGCACAAGAATAGACTCGAAATGTACGAATTACGAAAATTCCGTTCATGTAATTTGCTAACATTGATATTATTGGGCAAGAGTCTTCATATAGACTCTAACTATTGAACAGATAAAACATAATAAAACTAGAATCCCTAATAAATGCTTCCCCTTCCCGCCACCCAACCCGCTACTGCAAGTTTGGCTTTGTAGATTTATCATTTAACCATTTTCAGAGTCAGTGAGTTTCATGCACATGCTCAACTACCTTTATGCATAACGACAACCATTGGCTCCATTTGGAGCTAGGGGTGGTAAATGGTCTACCTGTTGCAATCCACAGGATTAGGTACTTAGCTTATCACAGCTAGGTGCTAATAACGCTGCTAAGTTTTGTCATATTCCACCAAAGGGTCCTGCTATCAGTGCAAACCGATAGCAATTTTATATTTTTACAATACTTGGTAGTGTATTATTCTTCTTAACTTGTTGTTTTTTTTTTTTTTTTTTTTTTTTTTTTTTTTTTTTTTTTTAAAAAACAAAAAAAAACAAGAGTTTAGAAAAATTATAATCTGCAAGTTGTCGCTTTTAAGAATCTTCACCTGTGGAATACCTGTATTAGTCCCATTAAATATATACAGTTGCAGGAAATTAACCACTTATTTATTAAGTTTTTGGCTTATTTTTCCAAGCATAGCAGGCCTTTGGATGTCATAATGACCATAAGATAAGAAGGGTAAATATGTTCCTTATTTCTCCACAAAAACCTTTGTCTATTGTCATCTGATCAAGATATTAGATTGAGATTAAATAGTAACTATCAAACTATCAATTGGTTTGAATACATTGACCCCCCCCCACACACACACACACACACACACATATACACACACACACACACACACACACACACACACATATATATATATATATATATATATATATATATATATATATATATATATATATATATATATATATATATTTGAGATTTAAACAAACTTGAACAAAGAATTCCGGCCCAGGATCAATACTGATGCAAGTACTTCAGAAAAAAGTGTATAGGGAGAAATATGAAATACCACTGGGCTGAGTGAGGTTCGAACCCACGCCAGCTACGACAGCAGCGCCTAGCCCTTCAGACTCAGGAGACATAACCATTGCACCACTACACTTGTTAAAAAAAACTAGTTTCATGGAACAGTATTATACTTGATTTCTCAGAATGACCCGTCGGATAGGGTATATTTTTGGTGCGCTAGCGCACTCATTATATACAAAGAAATCTCTGGATCCACAGGATACTGAAGCTTGAATATATTATTATAATTTGCGGTTTAAACAAAATTCAACAAAGAATTCCGGCCCAGGATCAATACTGATGCAAGTACTTCAGAAAAAGTGTATAGGGAGAAATATGAAATACCTCTGGGCTGAGTGAGGTTCGAACCCACGCCCGCTACGACGGCAGCACATAGCCCTTCAGAGTCAGGAGACATAACCACTGCACCACTACGCTTGTTAAAAAAACAAGTTTCATAGAACAGTATTATACTTGCTTTCTCTGAATGACCCGTCGGATAGGGTATATTTTTGGTGCGCTAGCGCACTTATTATACACAAGGAACTCTCTGGATCCATAGGATACTGAAGCTTGAAAGTATTATTATAATTTGCGATTTAAACAAACTTCAACAAAGAATTCCGGCCCAGGATCAATACTGATGCAAGTACTTCAGAAAAAAAGTGTATAGGGAGAAATATGAAATACCACTGGGCTGAGTGAGGTTCGAACCCACGCCGGCTACGACGGCAGCGCCTAGCCCTTCAGAGTCCGTATATAATTTAAAAAAAAATTCCTTGTTACAAATGTTGGTAGAATACTACAGATAATATCATGAACATAATAATACAAAGTATACGAATTTACACTCAGCATTTTAAGCTTCCACTGAATGATGTAAAAGCTCGTATATTGATGTCTCTGAGAAAAGGTTTCATGTACATTAAAATAGTCCAATGTTTTATCATCATCCAGTGTATGCAAAAAATCTGGGCCCAGTTGTTCAAAGCGTCGTTAGCTTAACGAGCTCGTTAAGGGTCATTTCGTTAACTGTTTTAGCAGATTCAATACACAATATTCTGATACTTTTTGCTGAAAAAATGTGAGCAGTAAAAGCTACTCACATTTTTTTCAGCAAAAAATTTCAGCGTATTTGCGTATCACTCGATGTAAATTTTAACGAATCGTTAACTAACGACGTCGTTAGCTTTGAACAACCGGGCCCTGAATTTCAATTCTGATTATTATTCACACGCTTTCAAATTTAATTTCATTAAAAATGGACAAAGTTGGTTCAAACGACGTCGTTTCAATTTTGCGTGCCTGCTGGGTAATGCTTTTATAAGCACGTATTCTTGAAATTGATTAGAGTGTTCAGCCTTTAACTTGCTGATTTTAAATATCAGCACATGTTAAAAAATATTTCACAGAAACTAGTTTTGTTTTCATTCAAACTGAACACGAAGTATCAGTTCTTATTTCTTGTTCAAGTAAGAAATATATCACGCATTTGTAGTCAACGGTAACGTTTTATCGTTATACCGCATTTTCCCCCAAAGCGTTTGTCTGGATAAGGCCTAGGCAAACTGTGTAGACTCAGATCGAACGCCACAGAAGGTGCGTCTAATCAGGGTCTACACTGGATTGGCAGAGGCAAACTGTGTAGACATGCAGCGGTTTAGACACATTAACATCTAGTACAATGGCTTTATCAAATATAAAGGCAAATACGATAGAAATGGGATAAGATGTCCGGCTTTTAAGGGTAAAATGGTAAGTATGAATTAAACATTTAGGAGAAAAGTTTTATTAAAATAATTTGAAACAAATACAAATGTCCTGATCATTCCACTGATGCATCATGCCCACTAAATGAACAATATATACATGTAGCGAAATGAAATGCACCATCCGATCAGTATGTTTGTCAACAGAGACTGAACAAAGAGTTTGTTTTTGTATGAAAGATCGTAGAAAAACTACTGGGTTGTGGCGGCTGACTTCTGCCTTATAATAGGCGTATTATGATGGCTTCTTCCATCTATCTATCTATCTCTATCTATCTATGTACATTTGTTGTATAAATCTATCCAAAACAAACACTTTGACGCTATGTATATTTGCCTTTCTGAAATATGTTGTTTGATACTTCTGTTTTGTTTTGTTTGACGCTTCTGAGTTGAGCGGATGCGGTAAGCTTTAAACGCATACGTCAAAAAACATTAAGGTTTGCATCCCTTGACTTCTTTTTATCTTTTTGCAGAAATCAGCAGTGTTTGACATCAAAGTGATAATATTAATAATAATATTCATATATTTTCAATACATGTGTTAGCACAAACGCCCACAAACAGCTATTTAGATAATAAACGCCTACCAACACGTCAGGGTAATTTAAATGTTAAAAATAAAAATATTTTTATACTGTTATACTGTGCTTTTTAAGAATTCCAATATGGTCCCGATTCCTAAAACGCGTATGGACAATTCTGGAATCGCTCTGCGCAGTTTTGGAATTCCAACTTTGCGCAACAGTATTAGAATTCAGACAAGAGTGCCATGATGGCCCTGTAACGCTCACCTGAGCATCACAACACTTTGAGAACCTGATCTAGAACTGATCAAGGCAAACAGTCTGATCAAAATGATTATATTAACAAGTAAGACAATGTAGCATGTCTAATGTCCTGTGAAATAAAGGTCAAGGTCAAATATGGATGACTGCACTCAAGAGGCCATGCTAAGATGTATGCATGTACTAAGTATCACTGGCTGTAGCAGCAACAGTTACTGAGAAACTGACCTAAACACAAACACTTCACAAGTACCAAATATCACTCTGTAGGACCAATAATTACTGAGAAACTGACCTAAATGGAAAAACTTAAGAAAGTCACTGGACAGAAAAATATACATCACCTTGAAATCATCAAGACAAACATTTTGAGCAAGATTCATGATGATCACTTCAAAAATGTGACCTCTAGAGCATCAACAAGGTTTTACTTTGATTTGGACAGGTGACCTAGTTTCTGATATCAAGTGACCCAGTTTTAAACTAGACCTAGAAATCATCGACGAAGATTTTGAGCAATATTTATGATGATTATTTAAAAAATGTAAACTCTGGAGTGTTAAAAGTTTTCTGCTGATTTAGCCTGATGACTTAGTTTTTTACCCCATGTTACCCAGTTTCGAACTTGTCCTAGAAATCATCCAGACAAACATTTTGAGCAAGATTCAAGATGATTGCTTCAAAAATGTGACCACTAGAGTGTTAACAAAATTTTCTGCTGATTTGGCCTGGTGACCTAGTTTTTGACCCCAAGTGACCCAGTTTCGAACTTGACCTAGAACTCATCAAGACAAATATTTTGAGCAAGATTCATGATGATTGGTTAAAAAATGTGACCGCTAGAGTGTTAACAAGGTTTTCTGCTGATTTGGCCCGGTGATTTTTTTTTTGATCCCAAGTGACCCAGTTTCAATCTTGACCTAGATATCATCAAGACAAACATGTTGAGCAGGATTCACGATGATTGCTTGAAAAATGTGACCACTAGAGTGTTAACAAGTTTTCCGCTGATTTGGCCTGGTGACCTAGTTTTTGACCCGAGGTAACCAAGTTTCAAACCTGATCTAGAAATCATCAAGACAAATACTTTGAGCAAGATTTATGATGATTGCTTGAAAAATGTGACCGCTAGAGTGATAACAAGGTTTTCTGCTGATTTGTCCAGGTGACCTAGTTTTTGACCCCAGGTGACCCAGTTTCGAACTTGACCTAGAAATCATCAAGACAAACATTTTGAGCAAGATTCTTGATGATTGCTTGAACAAGTCACCCGATGCTTCCTAGCAAGTTTGGAGTCAATTGGCCTTTCGGTTCATGAGAAGAAGCAAAATATAGATTTTCAAGATGGCTGTCATGGCGGCCATCTTGGATTTCCGATTAGAACGATTTTAGCTATTTTTGATCTATAAGTCACCCCAATGCTTCCTACCATGTTTGGAGTCAACTGGCTTTTGGGTTTAGGAGAAGAAGAAAAAAATACATTACCAAGATGGCCGCCATGGCGGCCATCTTGGATTTCCGATCGGCACGATTTTAGCTATATTTGATCTACAAGTCACCCCGATGCTTCCCAGCAAGTTTGGAGTCAATTGGCCTTTCGGTTCAGGAGAAGAAGCGAAAAGTAAATTTTCAAGATGGGGGCCATGGCGGCCATCTTAGATTTCCGATCGACACGATTTTAGCTATTTTTGATCTACTAGTCACCCTGATGCTTCCTACCAAGTATCGAGTCAATTGGCCCAGGGGTGTACGAGGAGTAGGCTTTTAAAGCAATTGTTGACGCCGCACGATGGACGACGCACGAGGCACGACGGACATTGACTGACCACAATAGCTCACCAGTGCTCAGGTGAGCTAAAAACGCGCAGGGGCGATTCTGGAATCGTCCAGATTCCTAAACTGCGCGGAACATTATTACTCCGGAGATCGTCAGTCACAAATAGTACATAGTCGCCTTCGCACCAAATGCAGTTGTCTTAACTATGACATCTATCTTAGAAATCTTATAGATTCACCACTTTGCTCATGTGGCGATATCGAAACAACTGAGCATTACTTTCTGCAGTGCCGTAGGTATCACCTGCAACGACAGGATATGATTAATAACATCTCTCAAATATGCCACGTATCTATAGATGTGCTGTTATTTGATGACATTTTCCTATCAAATGTAAACAGCAGAATATTCTCACACGTGCAAAAGTTAGAGACTAAAAGATTCAAATAAGTATTTGCTCAATTTTGTCCTACTACTATCACTACTGGGCAATGTCTATTTTTTTTCCTTAACACCATGACTGCTAGGTGCTGACAAGAAACCCGATATGTTATATCCTACACACTTTACTCAACGCGCTAATGATACAACTACAGGGTAATCATATCAGACCTTGAACATTCAATATAATTGACTCCTCCGTCAGAAGGCTATAACCATGCCCATGAGTAAATCCTTAGACAAACAATATCGTGATACCTGTATTTGTCAATGAAAACTGATTCGTACCTGTATTTATCAATGAAAAAGTACATAGGAAATATTGTTTGTCTAAGCAATAACATCAACCGTTAACTGGTAAGCTGTTTTGGTTGGTCAGATTTTGGTGTCATTTACTGGTCAGGTGATTTCACGGAGGACTAAATTTAATCTCTCGGGGAGAAGGAATGTGGTAGATTTGAGCGCACATGGCGTTCGATTTGTCCACTCCGGGTTATTATCTAAGCAACAAAGCGTGGCGTGGTTGAGGAAATCATGTTCTGGTGAACAGAAGTGTTCTGCGACAGGAGGCCTCTTGAACCGCTTGTGTTTCCAATCATCTCGGTGGCCGTTCATCCGAAAACGGCATCTTTTATTCGTAAATTTTACATTTGCACTGTTAATTATTAACTCTCAACATATAGTTAACGCCTATTATTTCAGCATCCTTTCTGGACCCAGTGCTACCAAAAAGATTTTTGGTTAGATGTTATGCTCCTGCTCCCATCTGATATATATATATATATATATATATATATATATATATATATATATATATATATATATATATATATATATAATATATATATATATATATATATATATATATATGTGTGTGTGTGTGTGTGTGTGTGTGTGTGTGTATATATATATATGTGTGTGTGTGTGTGTGTGTGTGTGTGTGTGTGTGTGTGTGTGTGTGTGTTAAAATGTTATTTTTGAACAATAATGGATATTAGATGTACTACAACAGAAGGAACTATGAATGAGCCGAAACGTGAGAAAACGTACCTTCTGACATGAACGTCCAGTGAAGACACAAATCAACCTGCGCATCTGCGCAGTCACATTACGAAAACACGCCTATTCAAATATATGTAAAATTTCACCTCCAACAAATTTCAGTTAAAAAACTTATTTTTTATATTTCTGCTCAAAATATAGATTGTGGGTATTCGTTAGATCCGCCTCTGCGGGGTGGTTCTAACGAGTACCAACAATCTATTGTTTGAGCAGAAATAAGAAAGAAAAATACCCCTGTTTTACTATAAAAAAGTGGGGTTTAAGGGGGTCAAATTTATATAGGCATGTTTTTGTGATGGTTGAATCCTCGCAATCTGCCCAGAGTTTTCGTTGTCCGCATTTATTAAGAGGCAATGCATCCTAGCCTATACAAAATGCACCCAGAGAATGCATAGACTGATCTGAATCTTCGCTGGGTGCACTTGTCCGAAGGTACGTTTCCTTACAATGTCTGTGAGATGTTTTTTTTTGTTTTTGGTTTGTTTGTTTTTTGTTTTTTTTTTTGTTTGTTTGTTTTTTATGTTTTTATCTATGAATGGTCTAGAAACTACAACCTAAGGTGATAATAGACAAATAAGTATTAAAAAGGCAAGCATCTGTTTAGTGGAAAATCTCACAGTTTATGTGGCTCGTGTTAAGAAATATTATTACCTCGTACATAAACGTTTCAAAATAAACCACAGGTTGCTAAATAATTCCACAGTTAAAATGATAGATAAATACAGTCAAACCTATGTTAACCAAGCACCTAAGGGAAAGGCGAAACGTTGTTGTTTTAGACAGGTGATTGCTTAATACAGAAAAAGGACCAGTTGCAAATTTGTATTGCGATGTGCCTACGTAAAAAGGTCATTTTCTAAGGTGTACAAACACGTGTATGAATTTGATCAAATGGGTACTCGATGTCTCTAGTTTGTATCTGTCGATTTTCTTTTTCCACTTATAAGTGTTCCTGTTCTGTCTGCCAAGTTCAACATTGATTCTATGAGAAAATGGAACACCCGCGTGTACTTCGTGCTTTGATTTCGTATATTTCTGCACCCGAACTAGGTTTAACTTGTATGAGAGTTTGTTTTTTTTTTGTTTTTTTTTTGTTTTTTTTTTTTTTTTTTTTTTTTTTTTTTTGCTAAGATGATTATTTATTAGTGTACGTTGTCGGAAAGCTGGTTCAACTTGTCCTTCGTAGTGAAAAAAATCTTTTTTGGTCAATTTCATCATATAAAGCAACACAATCAATGTATTGCAGGGACCGCAACAACAATGATAAACTTGTTTATCAGGAAGACGGGCGAAAGCAAAGAAATGCAGGTGGTACAAAGATAGTGAGAATTTGTTACGGCAGGGGCTGTACCCTTTTTAGCTCACCTGAGCACGATGTGCTCAAGATGAGCTATTGTGATAGGTCAATGTCCGTCGCCCATCATGCGGCGTCAACAATTTGCTCTAAGAATACCTCTCCTACATCCATAAGCCAATACCAACCAAACTTCACAGGAATATTGCCTAGGTGACCCTCTACTAAAATAGCTAAAATGGTTAACGTGAAAATAGAAAAATCTGTTTTGAGCTCTTATTCTGAAGCGAAAGGCACATTGACTCAAAACTTTGTAGGAAGAATCGTTGCGACTTGTAGATTACAAAAAGCTAAAATCACTTCGATCGGAAATCCAAGATGGCCGCCACCTCAAACCAGCATAAAAATCTTTTTTGAAACGGCCAATTGACTCGAAACTTGGTAGGAAGTATTGGGGTGACTCGTAGATCAAAAATAGCTAAAATAGTTCCGATTGGCAAATCAAGATGGTCGCGGCCGCTAACTTGAAAATCTATTTTGAACTTCTCCTCCTGAACAGAAAGGCCAATTACTCAAAACTTGGCAGGAAGCATCAGGGTGACAAGTAGATCAAAACTAGGTAAAATCGTTCAGCTCGGTAAACCACGGTAGATGTCATGTTTGTCATCTTGAAAGTCTATTTCGAAATTCTTCTCTGTAACCAAAAAGGCCAGTAGACTCGAAACTTGATAGGCAGTATCGGGGCCACTTGTAGATCAAAAATAGCAAAATACATTTCAATCGAAATTCAAGATGATCGCCACGGCAGTAATGTTGAAAATCTCTCTCTCTCTCTCTCTCTCTCTCTCTCTCTCTCTCTCTCTATCTCTCTCTCTCTCTCTCTTTAACGAAAAGACCAATCGACTCAAAACTTCATTGGCAGTATGGAGGTGACTTGTAGATCAAAATAGCTAAAACGTTCCGATTGGAAATCCAAGATGACACCATGTCCGCCATTTTGAAAATCTATATTGAACTTCTTCTCTGAAACCGAAAGGCTAATTGACTTAAAATTTACCTGGTAATCAGGTGTCCGATATAGGGCTATCTTGGACCTCTTGTTTGAATTTATTTGAGTCAGTGGGTGGATAAAGGTTGTTTTCAGTTCACAGTAAAAGAAGGGGATTTTTTTTATGTTGTTGTTTTTGTTATTGTTTGTTTGTTTGTTTTGTTTATTTGTTGTTGTTGTGTTTTTTGTTTTTTGTTGTTGTTTTTTTTGTTTGTTTGTTTGTTTTTTTGTTGTTGTTTTTTTTTTTTTTTTTTTTTAGTTATCATTTTTACTTCAGTTAGTTATTTCACTAAGAATGTAAATAATACTCGTAGGTTTGAAGTGTTAAAGTCATACCAAATATAAAACTGATGAAAGGCAAATTCCAGAAAGATTTTCTCTGCTCATTTGTTAAACAAGAAATGACATTCCTAACACCTGTCGTTACGACGCTTTTGTAATGTTAGAAGTCTCAGGTTATACAAGCAAAGTGCAGAGAGAGAGAGAGAGAGAGAGAGAGATCGCCTTTGTTTGAGTCCAGAAAATTGCAGGCTAATTCACATGATTACACAAACCAAGGACATATTTTTTAAACAAACAGAAACCTCCATCCGCAGAATCCGTTAGTGTTAAATCTATTTGTAGATTTGATATACTGTCGAACAGCTCTGAACTAAGATATATTTTCTTCCCCTAAGAAGTTTGGGCCACCAAATAAAAGTTTCTTGAAATTCTACGGATGGAGGTTTCTGTTTGTTTAAAAAATATAAGTCTTTGGTCTGTGTAATTATCGCACTGAAAGAAGTAAATGTCAATATCTGCAGTACCATTTTGACAGAGACAAGATGGATCATCTCGTATGTGATTAGCGAGTAAATCATTGTTTAAGTTCAGTGTAAAATATTTCGATTTCTCTACTCTTTACACAATTATTCCTCATGATAAATTGAAATCTAAATTAAAGGAAATTATCAATCAGTGCAGATGTCATAAAAATGCTGGAATATCTAATCGACAATATTTTTGTGGAGTTCGGCGGACGGATATTTCAGCAAACAATCGGTATACCGATGGGTACTAACTGTGAACCGTTGCTTTCCCGCTTTTGATTTTTATACTCGTATGAGGCGGAGTTTGTACAAAGTCTCCTCAAAGCAGGCAAGAAACACCTTGCACAGCAATTCAATTTCACCTACAGATATATAAATCATGTATTTTCTCTAAAACACACAGTTTGCAGAGTATTTGGAATTCATCAATCCACGTGAACTTGAAATAAAGGAAACAACGGCAATCCATCACGAAAACATGCCTATATAATATTGACTCCTTTAAACCCCACTTTTATATAGTAAAACTGGGGTTTACAGGGGTATACATTATTTTTCTTATTTCTGCTCAAAAACATAGATTGTGGATACTCGTTAGAACCGCCTCATCGAGGCGGTTCTAACGAGTACCCACAATCTATGTTTTGAGCAGAAATATGAAAAATATCACAATTTTTTATCTGAAAATTTTCATTTTTTGGTGGTAAAATTTTTAGTGTATTTGAATAGGCATGTTTTCGTAATGATACTTGGATTTGTTATCTTTACATTGACAGTGGGAAGCTTATGACTAGGCTTTACGACAAACGACGTTGACTTCAATTTTCCCTTTGTTAACTTTCCATTCCTGACCATTAACATACCTTCTGTACCAGCATACGGCGATTACGTATCACAGTATATCCGTTTTGCCAGAGCCTGTTCAGATTATCAGGACTTCATGGAGCGTGCTCACTACAAAGTTGATGAGCCAGGGGTATCAAAAAAAAAAAAAAAAAAAAAAAAAAAAAAAAAACTGGTAGCAACACTTAAGAAGTTCTATGGGAGACATCATGAGCTGTTCAATCCCTACAATGTGGCAGTTTCCAGAATTGTTTCTGATGTTTTTGCCAATGACGAGTCATAAGTAGACGTCCGAAATCCCGGACATACGCTTCTACCTACATTTCCTTCATTCAGGCCTGTGGGCATGGTGGGTGAAGCTTGCTTACCAAGAAATGCTTACTATCCGCGGACGCCTGATTACACCCTTTATTCTGGGGTCCATGCCTGTTGGTCTGAACATTCGGATTCGTCATTCGTTTACGAATTTATGTGTTTGGATTATGGCTTTGGTACCATGACCACAACTACTTCCTACAGCTGATTCTCACTTAAAGTACTATAAGGTCCTGTCCCCCGTGAAATAGTAAGAAGGTACTATGTAGGTATCTGATGA
Organism: Anodontia alba; assembly: GCA_964016985.1. Lineage (NCBI taxonomy): Eukaryota > Metazoa > Mollusca > Bivalvia > Lucinida > Lucinidae > Anodontia > Anodontia alba. The sequence goes on along the minus strand of OZ024830.1, from coordinate 10,730,303 downwards.
ATTCTTGATGTGGGTTTTAAAACTTTAACTAAATCAAAAGTTCGTGAGCTTTCTTCCAGAGAATTCCATAATGCTATAGATGAGCGAATGCAAGAGCTATGCGAAATCCCTGTTCTTGTAAACGGAATAGTGATATTGCTTCTGTTTGTCAGATCGTAGTTACTTACATTTCCTGTCAAAGGTGGTATGAGTTCTGAATTATAAGTCAGCACTAAATCATTCATTGATTTGTACAGGAATATTAATTTTTGTTGCTTACGCCTTTCGGAAAGTGAAATCCAGCTGCATTACTTGTATGCATCACAAAAACATGTCTATATAACTTTGACCCCATTAAACCCCACTTTTATATAGTAAAACTGGTGTTTATAGGGGTATACATTTTTTCTCATTTCTGCTAAAACATTGATTGTGGATACTCGTTAAAACCGCCTGGTTCTTCTTTGAGAAGAAATATGAAAAATATTAGAATTATTTATCTGAAAAATTTCGTTTTTTTTTTTTTTTTTTTTTTTTTTTTGGTGCTAAAATATTTAGTATATTTGAATAGGCATGTTTTCATAATATGTTTTCCTGGGAAACTGATCGTTTAAGTCCTTTAAAAATTCTTGCTGTTTCGTATTGTAATTTTTCGAGTCTATTAGTGTCAAGTTTCGTACAACCGTCCCAAACTAAAGACGAGTATTCTAGAATGGGAAGTACGTATGAGCTGTATGTCTGGTTTAAAGGCTATTCTGCTCAGATTATACTTTAATCTTCTCAATACCCCGATTTTTCTGGCTGTACTTTTAACTATAATTTCTACATGGCATTGCCCTTTAGAACTCAACTTTACGTGTTTTATAGATGAAAGTTTTTCAGAGATATCAAAAGAGTACGTGCAAACTCGTTACATGTATTTGAGATAAAACAATCAATAATTTTATTATCATTTAAATTTCCTTTTCTGTCTTTTTTAAAATTAATATCGATGACACTAGCGGATGATTTGATATTGGATTTATTTTTTGATCATTTACATATTTTTAAAGAATTGATTTATCAAACGTCTTTGACACGTAAACATGTGAAGTTCAAAACGACAATTTGGTGCCTATTTTCGCAGAATACACAATTCTCACTATTTTCCTCTTAAATTAAATCACGAAAACATGCCAACAAAATGTTGACCCCCTTAAACCCCACTTTTATTAGTTAAATTGGGGTTTACAGGGGTATACATTATTTTTCTTATTTCTGCTCAATACATAGATTGTGGGTACTCGTTAGAACCGCCTTGCTCAGGCGGTTCTAACGAATACCCACAATCTATGTTTGGAGCAGAAATATGAAAAATATCAGAATTTTTTTATCTGAAAACTTTTTTTAGTGGTGAAATTTTCAATATATTTGAATAGGCGAGTTTTCGTAATAAAATGTAAAATATGCCACGTGGTTTTTCCTTTTCCTATATATAGTAGAATAATTTATTGAACATACCTTGAACATAATAAAGTAGTGCGACCGAAGACAGAATTACAGATCAATGCAAAACACTGAATGCTCTTTGTAATCTTTCATGGGCCTTTGGCAATCACTGGTCTTTAAAATAGCATAGCTTTTCAATGTTTGAATTCATTAAAATGTTTGTTCAATCACTCTTGCATATTTCGTGCATGATACATGCATATTCGCAAGGCTAATCGTCAAAAAACGTTTGTTTTTTATCTAAAAGATGTATTATCAAATTAAATCAAATCAAATCAACTGATTTTTTCTCAGAATACACACAGTATTAAATGAGAACTGTCAATATACAATGATATTACATATAAGTAAAAAGCAAGAATTGACCTTTCTAGAAGACGCTAAAGGCTATATTCTATGTGTTTCAAACGAAGAGAGGGAAAGAGTTGGGGGAAAAATGGTTGCATACCAAGGGAGACAACCTCCTATATACTTAGTAATGCCGAAACTATACAGTTTTGTCCCTTATGAAAACAAAAACTATTATTCAAAGGTGAACTCGGCCCACTGGAGAAGGGCGTATTCCACTTAATCCTGGACAAGGCTGCACACCCGGACAATTCTACATGGCCAATCGATATTCTGCTACAAAGTTGTTACATGTGGTGATGTGTAATCAGGGAATGAAGTCACATATGAAAAAGTATTGTCAGGAAATGACAACCCAAAGCACAGCTCCCCCAGCAAACACACAACGTCGCCACAATGTCGACGTTGTAACGACGTTGTTGTGACGTTGTGTGTTTACTGGGCCAAGATACCTTCTCCAAGGCATGGCTTAATAATCTCAGGTTTTTATGATAAGGATCATCCGACTATTAAGAAGGCACGCGGTCCGCGTGCATACACATGTTTTATTGTCACAGTTGATTTGTCAGAATCAGAATCAGAATTTTTACTGGTAATACGTCTAGTGACATTCATTCACCAAGACCTGTGATATGGGAAGTTAGTCCTTAGCTCTCACGAGAGAGGTAAACTTAGCCACACCAGCCTAGCTCTGCTCCTTCAGCAGAGGTAATTATCGAATTTGGAAGGGCATTCCAATCTCTGATTTGAGGGAAGTATGAGCCCTTATAAATGTCAGTTCTTGTAGCGTGGGTCTGAAAAGTCAATGAGTGATGATTTCTACTGCGCCTAATTTGGAGAGGGGGGGGGGGGGATAAGGTAATCTGTTAGGATGCTGACAGCACCCTTTAGACCTTTGTACAAAAGAATCAGTCTACTGTCTCTCCTCCTTTTCTTGAGAGACTCCCATTTTACTTTTTCCAGTATTCCAGTCAAATTCCCAGTTTTAAAACAGTAATTGCTAGTAGTTTTGTGCACAGTAACGAGAAAAAAAAAGGAACTTAGTATTCTAAAAGGATTAATTTAAAAATGTACTATAAATAATTTGGATAGTTAACCAGAGGATAAGTGCAACTTTTAACAGGTATGTTCACCGACACAAACATCTGCCCCTATCACAACGCAGTACCAGCCGTCTAAAAGGTTTGCGTGACGTCGCAACGGTTTCCCAGTGTAAATGGTGTCATCGTGGCGTCGCCACACGTACAAATTCGTTTGTCGGCATGCATCATCCGGCGCACAGCATCGTAAACGGTGTCAAACTGGTTTCGGTTAAACCATTTGAACTGGAAAAAGTTCACCATCTTCATAATTATTATTTTAATATTACATGCATATATAGTTAGACATATATGTATATTTTTCATTTTCTTTTTTTTTTTTTATTTGTTTGAGTAAGCGGTAGCCGGCGGAACCTTTCCACATATACCCGTGGAAGTGTTTCACCGCCGACCAAACCAATCCCTTGCCTAGAGAAGTAATTCTGTTACCACTTAAGTTATGCTTGTTAAATAAGAATTGGCTACACGGCGTGCGGGCAATGTCGCACCAACGTTGTTGCCATAAGACGTTGTATCAACATCGGTGCGACACCGCCCCAGTTTCGTGTATCCACTTGGGTACTTGGGTAGTGGAGTGGGCTTCTTATCCTTGAAGCCATAACACAGGTACTGGCATATAGGTTTTACAGGCATACTGATGACCACTATATGACTAAAAAAACAGGAAAGCATTGCCCTTAACATTAATATTTGTATAATGCAGTTCAGTTGAATGTTTAAGTTAAAATGTTTATCGATGCCATTACTTTATATTGTTTACAGACAAGAACTGATATCAATCTTTCATATGACTACTAAAACTTAAGAAATATTAATTGTCACGTTTAGTATAAATATGAAGCAATTATTGAGTCAAATGATCACACTAGCATCTCTGTTTATACTGACATATCCAAATCAATTAAATTTACGCTTCATAACAAAAACACGCCTATTCAAATACATTGAAAATTTCACCACCAAAAAATGAAAGTTCTCAGATAAAAATTCCGATATTTTTCATATTTCTTCCCAAAACACAGATTGTGGGTACTCTTTAGAACGCTTTGCCGAGGCGGTTCTGACGAGTACTCACTATCTATGTTTTTGAGCAGAAATAAGAAAAATAATGTATACCCTGTAAACCCCAGTTTAACTATATAAAAGTGAGGTTTAAGGGGGTCAAAAATATATAGGTATGTTTTCGTGATGTTGCGTAAAACAAATGAATCAATAAGCATGTTTTTCGTATTTATCTGTGTTTTTCTTGACTTAAACTAACACACTACGGTTATTACCCCACTTGCATTGAACCGGAAATCACGTGATAGTATATGTTGTCGTTAACTTCAAATCATGCACATATTGACTGCCATCCACCAAGCTGTAATGCATATACGTTTCATTCATATCAACTGACTAAGTTGCTACCGGTCTTTTAGGCTTAGACTTTTATGGGATCTGAAAAACTGGCTTTTAGATACAGGTGATTGCTAAATACAGCTGGGCCCAGTTGTTCGAAACTAACGATGTCGTTTGTTAACGTAACGTTAAAACTTTGATCATTAAGTATGGCATATACGCTAATATTTTTGCTGAAAAAATGTGAGTAGTTTTTGCATTTGCAAAAGCTACTCACATTTTTTTCAGCAAAAATACCTGTGAATTTGGTATTGTACTTACTAGAACAGTTAACATTTTGACCACTAATGAGCTCGCTAAGCTAACGACGCGTTGAACAACTGAGCCTGGTCTTTAAGTGAGGTTTGACTTTATTGTCTTTTAAGTAAAAACCTCTTTTTGTTTTCATCAGTATAAAATCATATGAAGAACTGTTGCGTTTTAAGTACAGTATTTTTTTCTTTCAACGAATATTAATAGCATGAATGGTTTTCTAAGGCGGTGGTCCTGGTTTGTTTGTTGTTGTTTTTTTTTGTTGTTGTTGTTTTTTTTTTTTGTTTTTGTTTTTTTTTTTTTTTTTGTTTTTGTTTTTTTTTTTCTATATGTGTTGTGATGCTAGCATTGTGGTCACCGTCTTCAATAGCTGCCCACTTTGCTTTCTGTTTTACTAGTTGTTTTGTGGTACTAGCAGTTTGGTCACCTTCAACAGCTGCACATATTGCTTTCTGTTTTTGTTGCGATTAAGAGTGGCATCGGGACCCAGGGTGAAGTTGGCTGGCCGTAAAAGTGCTTTAAACCCCTCGGTGTTTTGTTCTACTGACCGTTCTAGTTAGTGAACAAGTTTGAGATCATAACTTAAATATTGTTTGACCTTGAAGGACCTACGTGCAAGGACGCTCTGAGACATACGTTGGCATGTCTGGGCTGGTTTCCCACCCGCGTGCAGAATTGTGTATGTCCGTCGTCGACGACAAAGAAGACATAATCAGAGTATAACATAAAATAAATTCATAATTTGTAACAATACATTTACTTTATTACATTGGATATATATAAATATATTTAACAAAATTCCGTAGTAATTTCCATCAGATAAAATATAGTATTTAAACACTTAAAATGTATTTGAATATCAATTGTTGTGTAAACACACATACCTTATATCTACTCAGGCGTAGCGGAGCGGAGCCTGAGGTATTTCTCCTATACAGACTGGGTCTAAGCTATTTTAAGGATTTAAAATTATCTTTATTTGGAGAACTACTAGTTATAAAGTGGAATTGAATACTGCACGTTATAAGTATAAACATGCGTTAAGGACGAAAAAGTTTTTTCGAATATCATTATATGTGTAACACACATACCTTATATCTACTCAGGCGTAGCGGAGCGGAGCCTGAGGTATTTCTCCTTTATAGAATGGGTCTTAGTGTAAAGGAATTTTTTTTTTTTTTTTTTTTTTTTTTTTTAGGAGAACCATTGTTTATGAAGTAGAATTGTATTCATTATGTTAATGTATAATTTTGCAGTGCCACAAGGTGGCATTATTGCCTTGTAACATTATTAATGCCACTATTAATAAAAATCATGACAGCAGTGGCACACACATAACCAGTACTTAGCATTTTTAGTTTTATGTAATAGATATTACTTAAGAGTATTTCTGTATCCAATACATAATGTAAATGCGGAGTGATATTTGTTCCTATTTGAGGTAGAATTTATTTTATTCTTTGTCTTCTACATTTAAATATATTACTAAACAAAACATTATTTATATCATTTATTTATGTAAAGTAACATAAACAAAACTTCATCCATACAGGTACAGCTTGTATACATTTTGTCGCATAACTATTGACTTTGTCCTGTTAATCAGTAGTGGCAACTTGCTCTTTCAACATCACTTTATTAATTTATTGATTTCCTGTATGAACTAAAGAGAAAGATAGAGTGGATAGTGTGACCAGCATTTTATTACACATTCTTTCTAATTATATTCTATTAATATTGCCCAAGGATTTGCAAATTCACCACCCAAGCAAATCTGTAATGTAAACACCAAAATAAAAATATTTTTCCTTCTTTGTTTCTTTTATTGTTTCTTTCTTTTTGTTTATATTTCCTTGTGATGTCAGCGGAGCTATATATAAAAGCTGACATGTTGGTTATCTAGTTGGACAGACTGTCACGGACTTGGGACCGTGCCAGTTGGTTCATCAACAACTACAGATGCTATATTTATAGACCGTTGATGACCAACAGTGATTCTTATCCTAGGATTACGCAGCTGCTACCCTCGAATCACGGTCTGTACAACTAATAATAACCCCTGCATGTTTACAGAATGTTTAAATACATTCTCTTATTATGTACATATTAAAGTCTTACTTTAAACTGATAGTGTAATGACATACTGTGTCACTTAATTTGTTTAACACTATTTATATTCATAATTACTAACCTGTCCTTTACATCTCACTGTATTCTTCCTGCTGTCTTGCTGATTCCTTCTGCAGTGTGTGCCTAAAACACATAAATTTCATGCCGGTATCTGCATATTGCTAGATCTTAGTATTTTCTTGCGTATAGTAACGTGCACCTGGCACTTTGGGTTGAATTTTGTATTTTACATATGGTCTGGCGATGCTGTTTTACAGTTTCCAGTGTGTATACAAGTACTGCCGCACTTATGGCCTCAATCAGAAGATGTAAAAAATATATATTCCCTATTTATATGTGAAAACAATAACGTTTTAAAATACATGAAATGAAAACTAATTATATATTGTTATTTATTTTTTTCAATAGTTCTTTTGTAATAATACCAAATATGATTAGATGTGTATGACAATCCATCTGACAACATTGCTTGCTGTGGGTGGGATATTGTTTACAATTTATAAACATGATTACCTGGGATATTTTTGCATCTATCCTTTACAACGTGTTCCGTGATCAGTTGTATTTGTATAATCCAATTAATAAGCACTGAACCACAGGAATATAAAGCAATTATTGTCTGAAATCGTTTCAAGAAAACATTTCAAGAAAACAGTCGTCTGCTGTGTTTATTTAGCGAGGCTGTTTGTATAAAATCTAACACCGAAGTAGTTAGTATAGAATAGAACATAATGGAAAGCGCATTAAGCAGTTGGGGTTCAGGTTCGCTGTCTTCAGTTAATAGAAGTTGATTTTGAGAATCGGATCTCTAATGCTATTATTACATTAATATAGTGTACTTTGTAGTATATGCGAGTTAGCTGCTATAAAATAAGTAATATGAATATTTTATTTATAAATACCAATAATATAACCATTATCAAAATACACGTAACAGTATTAAGCGTATATCATAACAGAAATTTTATCATTAATTTAATACTGAATGTGATTAAAAATGAATTAAATGAATATATACAAATATGTTTTGAAGATGAAGAAACTTGCCGTCCTCTGCACGAGCGTCAGGTGTAAGTCAGTCAGGTAGGGGTTCCTTGTTAGTGAACAAGTTTGAGATCATAACTTAAATATTGTTTGACCTTGAAGGACCTACGTGCAAGGACGCTCTGAGACATACGTTGGCATGTCTGGGCTGGTTTCCCACCCGCGTGCAGAATTGTGTATGTCCGTCGTCGACGACAAAGAAGACATAATCAGAGTATAACATAAAATAAATTCATAATTTGTAACAATACATTTACTTTATTACATTGGATATATATAAATATATTTAACAAAATTCCGTAGTAATTTCCATCAGATAAAATATAGTATTTAAACACTTAAAATTTATTTGAATATCAATTGTTGTGTAAACACACATACCTTATATCTACTCAGGCGTAGCGGAGCGGAGCCTGAGGTATTTCTCCTATACAGACTGGGTCTAAGCTATTTTAAGGATTTAAAATTATCTTTATTTGGAGAACTACTAGTTATAAAGTGGAATTGAATACTGCACGTTATAAGTATAAACATGCGTTAAGGACGAAAAAGTTTTTTCGAATATCATTATATGTGTAACACACATACCTTATATCTACTCAGGCGTAGCGGAGCGGAGCCTGAGGTATTTCTCCTTTATAGAATGGGTCTTAGTGTAAAGGAATTTTTTTTTTTTTTTTTTAGGAGAACCATTGTTTATGAAGTAGAATTGTATTCATTATGTTAATGTATAATTTTGCAGTGCCACAAGGTGGCATTATTGCCTTGTAACATTATTAATGCCACTATTAATAAAAATCATGACAGCAGTGGCACACACATAACCAGTACTTAGCATTTTTAGTTTTATATAATAGATATTACTTAAGAGTATTTCTGTATCCAATACATAATGTAAATGCGGAGTGATATTTGTTCCTATTTGAGGTAGAATTTATTTTATTCTTTGTCTTCTACATTTAAATATATTACTAAACAAAACATTATTTATATCATTTATTTATGTAAAGTAACATAAACAAAACTTCATCCATACAGGTACAGCTTGTATACATTTTGTCGCATAACTATTGACTTTGTCCTGTTAATCAGTAGTGGCAACTTGCTCTTTCAACATCACTTTATTAATTTATTGATTTCCTGTATGAACTAAAGAGAAAGATAGAGTGGATAGTGTGACCAGCATTTTATTACACATTCTTTCTAATTATATTCTATTAATATTGCCCAAGGATTTGCAAATTCACCACCCAAGCAAATCTGTAATGTAAACACCAAAATAAAAATATTTTTCCTTCTTTGTTTCTTTTATTGTTTCTTTCTTTTTGTTTATATTTCCTTGTGATGTCAGCGGAGCTATATATAAAAGCTGACATGTTGGTTATCTAGTTGGACAGACTGTCACGGACTTGGGACCGTGCCAGTTGGTTCATCAACAACTACAGATGCTATATTTATAGACCGTTGATGACCAACAGTGATTCTTATCCTAGGATTACGCAGCTGCTACCCTCGAATCACGGTCTGTACAACTAATAATAACCCCTGCATGTTTACAGAATGTTTAAATACATTCTCTTATTATGTACATATTAAAGTCTTACTTTAAACTGATAGTGTAATGACATACTGTGTCACTTAATTTGTTTAACACTATTTATATTCATAATTACTAACCTGTCCTTTACATCTCACTGTATTCTTCCTGCTGTCTTGCTGATTCCTTCTGCAGTGTGTGCCTAAAACACATAAATTTCATGCCGGTATCTGCATATTGCTAGATCTTAGTATTTTCTTGCGTATAGTAACGTGCACCTGGCACTTTGGGTTGAATTTTGTATTTTACATATGGTCTGGCGATGCTGTTTTACAGTTTCCAGTGTGTATACAAGTACTGCCGCACTTATGGCCTCAATCAGAAGATGTAAAAAATATATATTCCCTATTTATATGTGAAAACAATAACGTTTTAAAATACATGAAATGAAAACTAATTATATATTGTTATTTATTTTTTTCAATAGTTCTTTTGTAATAATACCAAATATGATTAGATGTGTATGACAATCCATCTGACAACATTGCTTGCTGTGGGTGGGATATTGTTTACAATTTATAAACATGATTACCTGGGATATTTTTGCATCTATCCTTTACAACGTGTTCCGTGATCAGTTGTATTTGTATAATCCAATTAATAAGCACTGAACCACAGGAATATAAAGCAATTATTGTCTGAAATCGTTTCAAGAAAACATTTCAAGAAAACAGTCGTCTGCTGTGTTTATTTAGCGAGGCTGTTTGTATAAAATCTAACACCGAAGTAGTTAGTATAGAATAGAACATAATGGAAAGCGCATTAAGCAGTTGGGGTTCAGGTTCGCTGTCTTCAGTTAATAGAAGTTGATTTTGAGAATCGGATCTCTAATGCTATTATTACATTAATATAGTGTACTTTGTAGTATATGCGAGTTAGCTGCTATAAAATAAGTAATATGAATATTTTATTTATAAATACCAATAATATAACCATTATCAAAATACACGTAACAGTATTAAGCGTATATCATAACAGAAATTTTATCATTAATTTAATACTGAATGTGATTAAAAATGAATTAAATGAATATATACAAATATGTTTTGAAGATGAAGAAACTTGCCGTCCTCTGCACGAGCGTCAGGTGTAAGTCAGAACATAATAAAGTAGTGCGACCGAAGACAGAATTACAGATCAATGCAAAACACTGAATGCTCTTTGTAATCTTTCATGGGCCTTTGGCAATCACTGGTCTTTAAAATAGCATAGCTTTTCAATGTTTGAATTCATTAAAATGTTTGTTCAATCACTCTTGCATATTTCGTGCATGATACATGCATATTCGCAAGGCTAATCGTCAAAAAACGTTTGTTTTTTATCTAAAAGATGTATTATCAAATTAAATCAAATCAAATCAACTGATTTTTTCTCAGAATACACACAGTATTAAATGAGAACTGTCAATATACAATGATATTACATATAAGTAAAAAGCAAGAATTGACCTTTCTAGAAGACGCTAAAGGCTATATTCTATGTGTTTCAAACGAAGAGAGGGAAAGAGTTGGGGGAAAAATGGTTGCATACCAAGGGAGACAACCTCCTATATACTTAGTAATGCCGAAACTATACAGTTTTGTCCCTTATGAAAACAAACACTATTATTCAAAGGTGAACTCGGCCCACTGGAGAAGGGCGTATTCCACTTAATCCTGGACAAGGCTGCACACCCGGACAATTCTACATGGCCAATCGATATTCTGCTACAAAGTTGTTACATGTGGTGATGTGTAATCAGGGAATGAAGTCACATATGAAAAAGTATTGTCAGGAAATGACAATCCAAAGCACAGCTCCCCCAGCAAACACACAACGTCGCCACAATGTCGACGTTGTAACGACGTTGTTGTGACGTTGTGTGTTTACTGGGCCAAGATACCTTCTCCAAGGCATGGCTTAATAATCTCAGGTTTTTATGATAAGGATCATCCGACTATTAAGAAGGCACGCGGTCCGCGTGCATACACATGTTTTATTGTCACAGTTGATTTGTCAGAATCAGAATCAGAATTTTTACTGGTAATACGTCTAGTGACATTCATTCACCAAGACCTGTGATATGGGAAGTTAGTCCTTAGCTCTCACGAGAGAGGTAAACTTAGCCACACCAGCCTAGCTCTGCTCCTTCAGCAGAGGTAATTATCGAATTTGGAAGGGCATTCCAATCTCTGATTTGAGGGAAGTATGAGCCCTTATAAATGTCAGTTCTTGTAGCGTGGGTCTGAAAAGTCAATGAGTGATGATTTCTACTGCGCCTAATTTGGAGAGGGGGGGGGGGGGGATAAGGTAATCTGTTAGGATGCTGACAGCACCCTTTAGACCTTTGTACAAAAGAATCAGTCTACTGTCTCTCCTCCTTTTCTTGAGAGACTCCCATTTTACTTTTTCCAGTATTCCAGTCAAATTCCCAGTTTTAAAACAGTAATTGCTAGTAGTTTTGTGCACAGTAACGAGAAAAAAAAAGGAACTTAGTATTCTAAAAGGATTAATTTAAAAATGTACTATAAATAATTTGGATAGTTAACCAGAGGATAAGTGCAACTTTTAACAGGTATGTTCACCGACACAAACATCTGCCCCTATCACAACGCAGTACCAGCCGTCTAAAAGGTTTGCGTGACGTCGCAACGGTTTCCCAGTGTAAATGGTGTCATCGTGGCGTCGCCACACGTACAAATTCGTTTGTCGGCATGCATCATCCGGCGCACAGCATCGTAAACGGTGTCAAACTGGTTTCGGTTAAACCATTTGAACTGGAAAAAGTTCACCATCTTCATAATTATTATTTTAATATTACATGCATATATAGTTAGACATATATGTATATTTTTCATTTTCTTTTTTTTTTTTTATTTGTTTGAGTAAGCGGTAGCCGGCGGAACCTTTCCACATATACCCGTGGAAGTGTTTCACCGCCGACCAAACCAATCCCTTGCCTAGAGAAGTAATTCTGTTACCACTTAAGTTATGCTTGTTAAATAAGAATTGGCTACACGGCGTGCGGGCAATGTCGCACCAACGTTGTTGCCATAAGACGTTGTATCAACATCGGTGCGACACCGCCCCAGTTTCGTGTATCCACTTGGGTACTTGGGTAGTGGAGTGGGCTTCTTATCCTTGAAGCCATAACACAGGTACTGGCATATAGGTTTTACAGGCATACTGATGACCACTATATGACTAAAAAAACAGGAAAGCATTGCCCTTAACATTAATATTTGTATAATGCAGTTCAGTTGAATGTTTAAGTTAAAATGTTTATCGATGCCATTACTTTATATTGTTTACAGACAAGAACTGATATCAATCTTTCATATGACTACTAAAACTTAAGAAATATTAATTGTCACGTTTAGTATAAATATGAAGCAATTATTGAGTCAAATGATCACACTAGCATCTCTGTTTATACTGACATATCCAAATCAATTAAATTTACGCTTCATAACAAAAACACGCCTATTCAAATACATTGAAAATTTCACCACCAAAAAATGAAAGTTCTCAGATAAAAATTCCGATATTTTTCATATTTCTTCCCAAAACATAGATTGTGGGTACTCTTTAGAACGCTTTGCCGAGGCGGTTCTGACGAGTACTCACTATCTATGTTTTTGAGCAGAAATAAGAAAAATAATGTATACCCTGTAAACCCCAGTTTAACTATATAAAAGTGAGGTTTAAGGGGGTCAAAAATATATAGGTATGTTTTCGTGATGTTGCGTAAAACAAATGAATCAATAAGCATGTTTTTCGTATTTATCTGTGTTTTTCTTGACTTAAACTAACACACTACGGTTATTACCCCACTTGCATTGAACCGGAAATCACGTGATAGTATATGTTGTCGTTAACTTCAAATCATGCACATATTGACTGCCATCCACCAAGCTGTAATGCATATACGTTTCATTCATATCAACTGACTAAGTTGCTACCGGTCTTTTAGGCTTAGACATTTATGGGATCTGAAAAACTGGCTTTTAGATACAGGTGATTGCTAAATACAGCTGGGCCCAGTTGTTCGAAACTAACGATGTCGTTTGTTAACGTAACGTTAAAACTTTGATCATTAAGTATGGCATATACGCTAATATTTTTGCTGAAAAAATGTGAGTAGTTTTTGCATTTGCAAAAGCTACTCACATTTTTTTCAGCAAAAATACCTGTGAATTTGGTATTGTACTTACTAGAACAGTTAACATTTTGACCACTAATGAGCTCGCTAAGCTAACGACGCGTTGAACAACTGAGCCTGGTCTTTAAGTGAGGTTTGACTTTATTGTCTTTTAAGTAAAAACCTCTTTTTGTTTTCATCAGTATAAAATCATATGAAGAACTGTTGCGTTTTAAGTACAGTATTTTTTTCTTTCAACGAATATTAATAGCATGAATGGTTTTCTAAGGCGGTGGTCCTGGTTTGTTTGTTGTTGTTTTTTTTTTTGTTGTTGTTGTTTTTTTTTTTTTTTTTTTTTTTTTTGTTTTTGTTTTTTTTTTCTATATGTGTTGTGATGCTAGCATTGTGGTCACCGTCTTCAATAGCTGCCCACTTTGCTTTCTGTTTTACTAGTTGTTTTGTGGTACTAGCAGTTTGGTCACCTTCAACAGCTGCACATATTGCTTTCTGTTTTTGTTGCGATTAAGAGTGGCATCGGGACCCAGGGTGAAGTTGGCTGGCCGTAAAAGTGCTTTAAACCCCTCGGTGTTTTGTTCTACTGACCGTTCTAAGGCGGCGGCCCCGGTGTTAGTCTTACTCTTTGTTGATTTGTGGTTTATTTTACGAGGCGACTTGTTTTATGTCTTACCATGTGTTATTTGTTCTTGTGTTTTTCAGTCCTTTTAGCATTGCGATTACCTCGCTTGGGGAAGAGAGAGCCAATCTTAGTGCTTTTCGTACACTTGTTCGATTTGCGCTTGTTTGGTTTTGTCAGTTTCCTATTCCTCGTGGTGTCTGGGAAGGGCTGCGGTTTGTGAATGTGGCACTCCCTGACTTTTCTCTTACCCTTTTTTCCCTTATAGTCATCTTTTGATTTTTGTTTCCGTCACGAAAACATACCTATATAATTATGATCCCCTTAAACCCCACTTTTATATAATAAAACTGGGGTTTACAGGAGTATACATTATTTTTCATATTTCCGCTCAATACATAGATTGTGGGTACTCGTTAGAACTGCCTCGTCGAGGCAGTTCTAACGAGTACCTGCAATCTATGTTTTGAGCAGAAATTTGAAAAATATCAGAATTTTTTATCTGAAAATTTTCATTTTTTGGTGGTAAAATTTTCATTATATTAGAATAGGCATGTATTCGCAATGTTACGTAAGAATACTTGCATTATTAAAGTTGTGATTTGTTTAAAAGCTGTGCAAATAAAACAAGAAGCAGATGACATAATATTCGTTCGTCTGTCATTACTGATAATGACCAATCCTAATCAACTGTGTGATGTGTTATTATTTGTGTGTTCTAAGATGGCTGATGAGACCAATCTTAGCTCTAAACTGCCTGTTGCAGATAGAACAAGTGAGGTCTGAGGAAGAAAGCTCTGTTGATGATGCTTTAGCTCTGGCTTTCCGCTGTGCACGTTTCTGCTCGGCTTCGCTGATTCTTTTTGCTTCGTATTCACCAGCTCCACTTTTTATGAGGCCTCGCTACTTTGTAGGATCCTGTGCAATGTTCCCATGACTCTGTTGGCATGTTGAAGTCTTTAAGGGAGGCTTTGAGGGTGTCCTTGTTTCGCTTCTTCTGACCACCATGGGAGCATTTTCCTACTTGAAGTTCTCAATAGAGGATTTTCTTAGGCAAACGTTCATCAGGCATTCTGGTAACATGGCCTGTCCATCTTAACTGTGCAATTTCAGAAGAGTATGTACACTCTGCATCCCTGCCCTTTTCAGGACTTCTGTGTCTGGAATCCTGTTTTGCCACTTGATCTTCACAAGTTTTCTAAGACAGCTTGTATGGAAGTGGTTTAGTCTTTTGGCATGCCGTTGGTAAACTGTCCAAGTTTCGCATGTGTATAATAGTGTTGGCAGCACTATCGATCTATATGCTTTCAGCTTTGTGTCAAGTCTGATTCCACTTCAGTCCCAAATACTTCCACGTAGCCGGCCAAATGCTACACTAGCTTTGGCAATTCTAGTATTGACGTCATCACCAATGTGCACAACTCTAGACAATGTGCTTCCAAGGTAGGTGAACTTGTCTACCACTTGCAGTCGTTGACCTTTCACTGTGATGGTAGGCTCCTTGTAAGGCTTTCCATATGCTGGCTAATATACTACCTCAGTCTTTTTGATGCTGATGACATAATACATGAAGATTCGATATACGAACGAATTTCTTTTTATGTGGATTTCATCGATATGTAAACGCCCGCGAATCACTCACAAACTGAATAAAGCCCAAATCTTTACACAGTCAACCCTCTTTATATCGACACTCGATACAACGACCATATTCGTTATAATGACAATTTGAATGTCACGAAACCTTCGCCCAAGAGGTGACAGTTAATGAGAAATTATGCAAGAATATTACATTAAAATTTCAAGCAACATATGTTTTGGATATTTGTTAGAATTGCCTCACGGAGGCCATTCTAACAAATATCCAAAACATATGTTCTGTGAGGATATAAGAATGAAACAAAATCTTTCTTAAGTATCATTTTGTCCATTAGGGATTCTTTACAACGGCAAATTCATTTTAATGGCATCTTTGGGAACAAATGCTGTCGTTGTAACGAGGGTTCACTGTATTAAGTTTGTGAGTGATTCGCCGACGTTTAAACATCGATAAACACAAAAATAAAAACCATTTCTTATATCCGTAATTGCACCTACAGGTGGTTTTTATGGGTAAAATAGCTAATCTCATAAATTTAAGCTAAGAAAATAGGTCCGGGATTCCCGGTTATTGAATTTATCGAAGTATAAATCCGATTTTATGCTCTCGGTTAATTAAATTGTTTTAAATAATTGTAAACCTGTCGAGTTGTAATATCAAGAAATAAACAGAAAAAAAAGAAAGATATTTATAGTAAGTATCTTGATACGCTCTCTGTTATCACAAGAAAACGAGTCATCAGCAGTACTGCAGACATGTCGACAATAACAAGAGCTGTCAACAGACAGCATAGCTCGCCTGGAATTTGGGCGATACTATGTCCAAAAGGTGCAGATGGAATCGCAAACAGTGTAGACTCTGATCAGACGGCTCTTAAGAACTAGTCTAATCTGGGTCTGCACTGTTTGCATAGGCCTATCTGTCCCAATACTTAGGATCATTACGGTAAGAGGAAATGTTATGGCATTGTAGCTTTTAAAAGGATTTCTTATGCTATGGTTTGGTCATTTTTTGTCATGAATTCGACATTATCAGGGATCAAATATAAAATTTCTGCGACATTGACCTTGAGGTCATAGTCATGGGTTGGGTAATGACGAATAAAACTTGGACCTGTATCTATTATCATTCCAAATATGAACCAAATATATCATATGGTTTGGAAAATATGAGAGCTCTTAAAACACTTTAATATAAAATTTCTAAGTTCTTACCTTTGACCTTGAAGCCATGGGCATGGGCAGGGAATATTGCTGAATAAAATGTTTACCTGTATCTATCAGCATATCAAATATGAACAAAATCCATCATATGATCTGGAAAATCTGAGCTCTCCAAAACCTAAATATAATTTTTTAAGCCAATGACCTGACCTTGAGGCAATGGGCTGAGGTATTGCTGAATAAAACTTTAGAACTATATCTATCATTATACCAAATATGAACCAAATCTATCATATGGTCTGGAAAATATAAGCTCTGAAACTTCCTGGACTTCCATGAAACTCTCTACAAGGAAACACCCACCAAAATGAGGAAAAAAACATCTTGAGCTTGGGATTCGAACTTCTAATGCCTATATCAGTAGTTGAATGTTAAATTGAATGAGCTACCATTGTTTTTAAACCACTGTGATGCTCACTTAACGCTTAGCATGTTGAGTAAAATTTCAGCGAACGACAGATTGAAATATTTCTTACTTTTCCCGGAAAATAGGCTTTGACATATATTGCAAATTGTATTATGCAGCACTGCCCTGTCATATTTGAGAACAAATGTTGTTTTTGACTCATTTTGTACTGACAGAGGTATAATACATCCTTCCAATTAAGGGAACTGATACAATGTCAGGGGGCGGTAACTCTCAAAATTGTTCTGGAAACGGATCTACTCCAAAAGGAAAGAATTTGCTCCCCCCCCCTCCCCCCACCCTTTGGGAGCACAACAAAACCAACAGTAAGACTTGTGCGACCAGTGAAGACTCAGATAGGCCTGCGTACGTGCCTTCTACAGTCTCCAAGCTATTCAAAGAGGAATAAACGAGAACCCTTGCC
The DNA here is from genome assembly GCA_964016985.1 of Anodontia alba. Taxonomy (NCBI): domain Eukaryota; kingdom Metazoa; phylum Mollusca; class Bivalvia; order Lucinida; family Lucinidae; genus Anodontia; species Anodontia alba. The sequence continues at coordinate 10,712,557 of OZ024830.1, read as the reverse complement.
ATACTGCGAGGATGTACAGGCTGATCTGAGTCCTTGTCAGTTACACAGGTCGTATTGTAGGTTTTGTCGCTGGCATATATACTGACCAACAGAAGACCCTGATTAGATTGCACGGCTGTCCAATTATAGTATCAAGGTCCATTAATCACCTAGTGTCGCATATGTCTGTATGATTCAAAGAACAAACGTTGACGTAGGTAACAAACCTACAAAATGGTAATGAATAATTAGCTGTATATTATTGTTTGTGTCGATGCACAGTAAAACCTACATGAAGAGATCTGCAAACAGTAAATTTACACATGAAATACACATACACCTTATGCTTCCGTGTCATATTACGGCATTCGTATATGCAGACTGTTCTGTACATTCGCTGTTCAAAGGTAATGTCCTATAAATAGCATGACACACGAAAATCCTCTGCATATGCGAACAGAAAAAAAACCCCGGATCTGACTACTCTGACGCATGCCTTCTCAGCTGCATTCTTTATAAATCTATAGCGGGCCGTTATCGGCCCGTCAGCTACCCTGACGGGCCGATAACGGCCCGCTATAGATTTATGTAGAATGCTTACTGTGTTCGTTGTTTTAAGGGGAATAAATATACTTTCAGGGGAAATAATCTCTCAAATTGGAGTCTACTCTAAAAAGGACGGCATCTGCTCCCTATTTTACTAAACAAGAAAGAGTTAGTTTCCTTCGAGCAAATTCTGTTCTTATAGAGTAAATGGTGGTGGTGGGGGTGGGGGAGGGGGGAAGAGCAAATTCTTTCCTTTTAGAGTAGACTCCGTTTCGGAAAGGGCTTGTTGTTCAGGAGAAGAACAGGAAGTCACAAAAATTGTCTCACTTGGCGGAAATCTGTCCAGTAAGTAGTAATATTCCGATTTCTTCCAGAAAACAAATGTAAAAACCAATCAAATTGTGTGGATGCACCGTGTCATCCGGGCTTTAGTAATTCGCATTGCACTGTGGCCCCTTCTGTATGTGACTGGGTCCATATGAGTTTTCATTTACGCTGATCTTTTTTTATTTTTGAAAAAAAAATAGCAACCAACTGTTCTATTTTCTTTTTACAACTATAAGAAGTCAGGATTAATAGACTGTCAAAAGCGAGTGGTGAGTCAGCATCACGTCAATAATGGGCCTGTGCAGTTGTCCTTGCTGAGCGCGGACTTTGTTGTTTGCATGTATGCTAATTAAAAGCGGATGCACTTTCAAGTTAAATAACTAACAAGAAAATTTTTACCGCCCTTCTAACTAAGAACGCCTCTTAGAAGACAGAAGTTCTTTCATCAGAGAACACATTCCCTCACCATTTATGCTGTGTGGGCTCTTCTATCTCAAGTCTTTGGACAGGTCCATTTCCAATATAATGGGTGTCTGGTTATTTTTACTTTAATCATGTTATATAGATATTCCTGTATTTAATGCAAACAATGTATACCCTGATCAGACGCCACGTTCTGTGGCGTCTGATCCGGGTCTACACTGTTTGCCAATGTCCCTTTTACATGATACCAGACATAAATGGGTTAAGAGTTGCCCCGGTTTGGGACGATTCAAGTACCAGGGGTTAAAATTTCTGTTTTGCATTTTTTCTTAGGAAAATGGCAACAAGAAAATTGTCATGTGTAATGATTTTCCCTTAAGCCCAATCTTGTTTCACGTGATTCATTCTTCTTTGATGTATGCCAAACAATTCAGTTCTTCAGGCAAACTCGTGAATAAGACAGCAGTATATTTATGTCATGGACATAGCTATAAAATTATTTATGTTAATGCTACTTTCGGACCAAACAGGTAATATTTTCTATTTTTATTATCATTTTCTATTATTGGTACTTGCTGTAATCTATTATAACTATTTTCTATTGTTTTTTGGGCCGAGTCAAACGAAAAAGTGCATATGAACATGCGCAAAATGCGTAGATTCAATTCATCCTGCGCATGTGCAAAGTCTCATAAAGCATTTGGTGTCCATTCATACATTCTGTAGTATCGAATGATTATGTTAGCGGAGATTGAAGGCACTGATCAGACTGCGCGGATCGGGCCTTCGTGTCTCCGCAAAGACACTTTTGGTTTTTCGCACATTTTTTTTTTTTTTTTTTTCTTTTTTTTTTTTTTTTTTTTTTTTTTTTTGTTTGTTTAATTCTTCTTTGATTCATTTGTATCGCGTTCTTATTTGTATCGCGTTCTAAGAAAACTAGTATAATGTGACACAAACCTTCATCTCGGCGCAGTTTGGGCAGGAATGTCTTTTTCTGTTTGCACACGGAAACGTATTGTTTCTCTCTCTTTCTTTCTCTCTCTCTGTCTCTCTCTCTATATAGAATGTATAATATTTAGAAGCAATTGTCGTAATCAGAGCACTAAGTATTAGTACTATATACTGTGTAACCTTCTTAAATTTCATAATGAGAATGAATAAATTTTCAAAGTAGACATTTTTCAGAATTTTCCTGCGGCAAAGAAATGACTAATTAAGACCTGATGAACAGAGGGTCTTCCCTCAAAGGAAGGAATTCGCTGTCATTAGTGTTAAAGCAAATTCTGTCCCTTAATAATAAACCTCTATCAGAAGGGAGACAAAACCTATTTGACAAAGTTACCTCCCCTGAAAGTGTAAGTGCTCCCCTTAGCCTTTACCACTCTCTGGGCTAATTCAGCAGACGACGAATCGATGATATTTGTTTCTTATTTTTCCCAGAAAACAAAATTTGGCATTTCATGCAAATTGTCTCAAATCCTGTTTTCTGGGAAAAATAAGAAAAATATTATAATTTTTCGATTGCTGATTTTATTTTACCCAGAGTACTAAGCGTTTATATGAGTGTAAGGATAAATTGCTTTTTTCTCCAGATGCAGACTACAAATGTTATTCCTGCTCCTCGGAAAATGGTGACGTCTGCTCCAGAGTGAACGAAAACACTACAGTCATTGTTTGCAAGAATGGGTGCGCGAAAATAAGAACACAACCTTTGGTGGGCGATCCTTGTGAGTAATCATATTTTTTAGTGTAATCAGAGCCGGAAAACAGCATTACTTCCTGTTTGTTCTGTCCTGCCTATTTAACCGCTTCTGAAAAGGTTCTACTCTATAAAGAAAGAATTCTCTTAGAGTGGATACTTCTGTTTCAGATAGGAGTTACAGAAGGGGGCTTGAGCGACGTAATCACCACCTTTCATGTTTCAGGTACACACTTTTGTAAGCGACATTTTGACATTTTTGACTAGTAGTTCAAGTCCCCATACTTGACCTCCATGCCAACTATGTATTTCGGAACACGATGGGCACCCGTAGCATGGGAAAGGAGCTATTTTTGCATATGCGAACAACAATGGTTCCGGCGTGCATCCTTGTAGTCTCGCCAGAACCTATGTTGTTCGCTCACGTAATCGTTTGCAAGGAAAAAACTTCAGCCAAAGACATAGATATGTGGCTTTGCTAAGAGACTGGGCATGCGCACTGAAATGACTCAGTAGAAACTCTGAGGATTATCTCGCGACGCGGCTCGCGGTGGGTGACCGGTAAATCAAGAGGAGCTTAATATGCTCGGACACCGGGCCCCGAGGTTATAAAACTACAGTACAACCTCAATGGCTCGAACACGGATGGCTCGTTTACCGTGGATGATTCGAACTCTTTTTTCAGTCCCTAAAAATTTCTTCCAATAGCTCAAGAAAACAAATATTTAGGGATTTTTTTTTATTTTATCATGGAATTGTATGTTGTGTGTACCCATTAGAATCGCCTCATCGAGGCGATTCTAATGAGTACACTCAACATACAATTATTGTGTTGAAAATCGAAAAGATTTCCATAAATTATCGCTATTTGCTTTCTGAACTGGTGCCATGATTAACCCTCAGTGGCTCGAACTACCCATGTCTCGAACGAATTTCCATGATCCCAAAGATGTTCGAGCCATTGAGGTCCGACTGTATTTTCAAACTCTACACATCTGAGCATGAGTGCCCTGCTAATAAGTCTCAAAGTACTAACAAATGCAATTATTTCTTGCTAAGCATAGCTGAGCATGAACATTTCTCTGCTAGTAGTATTCCCGAAGACTGATTATGTCAAGACATATCTGTCCTTTTCTGACAGCTTTGAATCGGCGTCATTGCCAAACGAACAGTTCATGACCTAACAACACTATTCATATATGCACAGAACTGAATATAAATCAGTGATGTTTTCCGCATTTTTAACTAAAACTGGAGAACTGTAAAGCTGTCATAATGTATTTGCATACCTCACCACACGATAGTGGCACTTTATATTTTCTCCCTGGATGTCTATGTGTTCATACGTCCTTATGCCGTACGCCCGTCCGTCTGTCCATAAATTCGTTTCATTGCAAAAAGTGCAAAAAGTTTAGTTCTGTTTTATAAATTTAGGGGAGTTCCAAATCTGTCCACGCATGGATTTCCTTCAAACTTTGCACGTTATTTGCACAATGTCCAGCAACTATGAACATAACACTGTTTTGTTTTGTTTTGTTTTGTTTTAATTTCGGGTCTCAGAAGAGCTCCCTAATGTACACCAAGCTTAAAGGTATACCTGTCTCAAAACCTATCGATATAAAATCAACAATTCAACATGATTTTCATAAATGTTCATTGTCGTAATTAAGGAACTCAACGACGAATGTTAAACTACCATAAAAAGTTTTGTATACATTGCTGTAATAATAATGTTGGATATTAAAAATCAAAATCTGATTATATTTTAGATGAAAATAAGACAGAGCAGAAATTCATCTTCAAATTTATGTATGTTCAGCCCTTGTCAACCTATGATTTTGCCTAAAATACGATGCTACATATAGCGTCTCCTGCATTACGAAAACATGCCTATATAATTTTGACCCCCTCAAACCCCACGTTTATATAGTAAAACTGGGGTTTAGAGGGGTATACAATATTTTTTCTTATTTCTGCTCAAAACATAGATTGTGGGTACTCGTTAGAACCGCCTCGGCGAGGCGGTTCTAAGAGTACCCACAATCTACGTTTTGAGCAGAAATATGAAAAATATCAGAGCTTTTCATCTGAAAATTTTCATTTTTTGGAGGTGAAATTGTCTATATATTTGAATAGGCGTGTTTTCGTAATGATATGTGGCGTTTCATGAAATTTGAAAACCGGTAACATGTCTATAAAATGCAAGATATGAACTTAGGTCGGTTAAGTGTAAAATTCAAAATTTTTATTGACTAATCAAAAACGTCCCAAATATTCTGAAATCCATCATATAACAAATTGAAATCAGATTTAATTTATTTTTAACACTCTAATTCCTGACAAAAAAGATTCAATAAGCAGTTAATAAAACGTAGTCGGGGCATTCTTTGGACCAAAAATACTCAGCTCATATTTAGGGTTGCGTTGTATGGGTCATGCAATAAATTCCTTATCAGTTCTCGATCATCACAAAAATGTACCTATATAATTTTGACCCCCTTAAACCCCACTTTTATACAGTAAAACTGGGGTTTACAGGTTATACATTGGTTTTGTTATTTCTGCTCAACAAACATAGATTGTGGGTACTCGTTAGAACCGCCTCGACGAGGCGGTTCTATTGAGTACCCACAGTCTATGTTTTGAGCAGAAATATGAAAAATATCAAAAAATTTTATCTGAAAAATTGCCATTTTTTGGTGGTAAAATTTTCAGTGTATTTGAATAGGCGTGTTTTCGTAATGCAAGAATAATGATCAATCAGCATCGGCATGTACAGGGTGACCCATTATGTATCCTCAACATTTGTCTCTTTCCGTGATATTGAAATGGGTGTCTTTAAAGGAAGAAATGCAAGAGTCTTTTTCATGTACAGGGTGACCCATTATGTATCCTCAACATTTGTCTCTTTCCGTGATATTGAAATGGGTGTCTTTAAAGGAAGAAATGCAAGAGTCTTTTTCTGTAAAATATGTATAAACCAAGGTGAGCCGTCAACTGAGCCGTCAACAGTCCTTTTAGTTCTAAGTTCGTGATTTTTTTGAATTTGTACAGCATCAACAGCAGAGCTTTTCATATTTGTAGGTCAATCTTTTATTATAGGGATCAAACATGGTTTTTCATGCACTAACATTCGCCAGGTCCCGAGGGAGGTGTTGAAAACCGAGGCCGGAGGCCGCCGTTTTCAACATCTCCCTAGGGACCTGGCGGATGTTAATGCATTGAAAAACAATGTTCAATCGCTATTATTGCATAAAATCTGAAAACATTTGCTACATTTCGCGTTATTGCTTGCACTATTTTGTTTTGCCTTTTCACCGATGTCTCGTGAACGCAATTTCCACGGACTATGCTGGTTCTTAGGCCGGGCAGTACACATCTCGTAATGGCAGCAAATCTGTGGCCCCGGTACAATCATATGGAAAGTTACGTAGACGTGCATTAACAGCGCATGAATTGTCTTGTTAATACATGGCTTTGCGCCGGTTAATGCACGACTGTTAATAACGTGCGACACTGCTTTTTATTTAGTAATAATTATTCATTAATTGTTACATCATAGTGAAGGACAGGAATTTCTTTATTTTTATTTAGCTACAATTTGAATTTAAGCTAAACAGAACCCTTTATTATACTGGGCACTTGGCTCATTTGACCACAGTGGACCCACTGCCAAACGCAAAGAAGTTCAAGTAATCTGTAGTATCTTAGATTTGCTTTTTAAGACAGGTTTTCATCCCACACTTTCAAGGGTGTTCCACAGGGTGCAATTTAACTATTTCTTTGATTTCTACTGGTTGTTATAACCCGAAAAGGTGTTTCTAAGCAAGCTCTTTATAATGGATAAAACCTCATGGGAACAAAATATAAAACATCGCCTGAATATAAATCAGTTATTGTATGTACTGTCTCATTTGCTATAATCTGGGTTGTCGTATTTAATATTCAAAAAAATATGTTATCAGGTTTGTTTGTTTGTTTGTTTTTTTTTTTGTTGTTTTTGTTGTTTTTTTTGTTTTGTTTTTTTGTTTTTTGTTTGTTTGTTTTTTGTTGTTGTTGTTTTTTTTGTTTTTTTTTTTGTTTTTTTTTATTTATTTTTTTTTTTTTATTTTTTTTTTTTTGTTTTGTTTTTTTTTTTTTATTGTTTTTTTGTTGTTTTTTTTGTTTGTTTTTTTGTTGTTGTTTTTTGTTTTTTTGGCGGGGGCTGTTGTTGTTGATTTTTTTCATTATTACTCGTATTATTATTAAGACATTTTGCGAAAAACTCCAGATATGTATGGGCCCATTTTCATATTAAAATGATGGGTTGACAATAACTGGCACCCAGTTTTAGTAAAGGTCAGATTTGTCAGAAAATAATTACGCAGTTGAAATATGGGGGAAGCTTGAAACTAACTTAAACATAAAAGCTCCAATACCATACAAATATGAAAACGTATTCATGAGCATTTTTAGCAGTGACTTACTGCTTTTATCAGCAAATCTGACATTCAAATTACTAATTACTGATAGCTGCGGAGTGTGTTTTTTCACGTGTACCCATGGGTTCAGACATTATTTTATACAAAATCGTCTATTTAAGCAAAGGAAACAGATAAATGGGGATATGTACATTATGTACAACAGTCATGTCCTGGGAAATTTTATAAAAATAAATCATGTTAAATAATGTTCAACAGAGAACCCAGAAAGTTTATATATATATATATATATATATATATATATATATATATATATATATATATATATATATATATATATATATGAAGCAAAAAGTGACACTGAGGCTGTTTTCTGCATTCAAGGGAGCGTATCCTGGTTTACTGCCTGAAACCATTTTAAAATTTCGCATGTAAACTGTATTTCAAATTACATTCTACCGATTTTCAATGTCATGTAGTTAAAGGGTCATATAAATGGACTGACATAAAAAGTGTCCGATTTCTGATCCAGTATGGCCGCTACGATAAACTTAAAAGAGAACGCCTGTTTGGAAACTTTACCCTATCATTTCGCTTGACACATTTTAAATTTTACTAGACACTATTTGGACGTTCGTGCCTATGATTTTTCTATTAGATAAATTCGTTTATAATACGATTTTATACTTATGTAAGTCTTTAAAATGCATGCTGATGTTCTCTGCAAATTTTGTCTTGCCCATAATTTTAAAATATTTGTTGACGGACTACACTCGGTAAGAATATATGATGACCAAATACAATAAGTAAAGTAATTTCCACAAGCAAAAAAATCATCATGAAAACACGCCTGAAAAATTTTGACCCCCTTAAACCCCACTTTTATATAGTAAAACTGGGGTTTACAGGGGTATACATTAGTTCACTAACAATAAGTAAAGTAATTTCCACAAGCAAAAAAAATGTTCATCGAAATTCCATGAAGTAGAAGCCCTTTTACAAAAACGCGACAAGAATTTTAAAAACAGCGCCCATTTATATCAACTGTACAGACGGGTGTGTTTATCTGCCAATATATTATGGAAGCGTATTGGTATTGCTGTCCACCCCCTACCCCGAAATTTATCTCCTGAATGATTAAACTGGGTGGGTTGGGGTGGGGGAGGGATGGGGGCAAGCTAGCTGCCCAGGCCAGGGTATCTTACCCTTCCCCCCCCCCCCCCCCCATACACCCACCCCCTACCTGTACGAAGAAAGACAGGTAATTGTTGATACTGGATTTATTCAAATGTTTTGTTTAATATGAAATTCAAATGGAATAAGATAAACATAATATTCTGAAATTTTGTTTACAACACTTTCTGAGGCAGGGCCGTAACTAATGTTGGTAGAACTTGTGGCCCGACCCCATTGCCATGAAATGATGCAATAAAATATGTTTATACTAGGGAAAAATATGTTTATACTAGGGAGTGAACCGCTAGGACCACAGTATTTTGGCCCTAACCTATTCCCTTAAAGTGAAAAATGGGTAAAAGCAGGTATTACTATCAATCCAATGTCTATGCATTAGAAATTTAAGTTAAAAATGATTAAATAGCTTTTCTGGTCTGAGTTTACCCATTTTTCCAGGGGTGCGGGGCAAGCTGCCCAGGCCAGGGTATCTTACTCCCCACCCCAGCCTGTCTGAAGAAAGAAAGATACTGGTAAATAATAGAAATATAGAAATATTCAAATGACCTGTAAAATGGGATATTGTTTTTAAAAAAAGATAAAAACAATTACCTGAGCTTTGTTTGCTGAGGTGGGTTGGGGTGAGGGTAGGGGGGAAGGGGCAAGCTGCCCAGGGTAGGGTATCTAACTCCCCACCCCTTCTTGTCAAGAAAGACAGGAAATAGCAAATATTGGAATTATTCAAATGTCCTGTTAAATGCCAAATTCAAGTAGTTAAGATAAAAGTAGTATTCTTAAACTTTATTTAGAAGATTTTCTTAGGCTGGGAGCGAACCGTCAGGGCCTCAGTATTTTGGCCTCAACCCCTTCCCTTAAAGTGAAAAAAATAGATAAAAGCAGGTACTTCTACCATTCTAATGTCGTGCATTAGAATTTTAAGTTGAAAATGATTAAACTGCTTTTCTGATCTGAATTTGCAAGTTTCCAGGTGGGATTAGGGTGGGAGGGTGTGGGGGGTGGGGGTGCAAGCTGCCAAGGCCAGGATATCTTCACCACTGTGTGTGTTGGGGAGGGAGAAGGGGCGGGGCCAAGCTGCCCAGGTAAGGATATCTTACCCCCCACCCCAGCCTGTCTGAAGAATGATAGATAATATTAAGTCATAGAAATATTCAAATAACCTTTTCAATGGGAAATTATTTTAAAAAAGATAAAAATAGTACTCTGAACTTTAATTTTGTTTACAAGATTTTCTGAGTTTGGGCGCAAACTTCTTGGGCCACAGTAATTTGGCCCCATCTAGCACCTTCCCGTAAAGTGAAAGAATAGGTGAAAGCAGGAACAACTAACATTCTAATGTCGGTGCATTAGAAATTTAAATGATTAAATAGCTTTTCTGATCTGAGTTTGGCAAGTTTCCAGGTGGGGGAGGGTGCGTGGGAGTCAAGCTGCACAAGCCAGGGTATCTTACCCCCACACTTTCTTGTGTGAAAAAGGATAGATCAAAGTAAATAATAGAAATATTCAAAGAACTTGTTAAATGGGAAATTCTTTTAAAAAAAAAAGATAAAAAAAAAATAATTTTCTGAACTTTGTTTACAAGACATTCTGAGGTTGGGAGCAAATTTCTCGGGCCACTGTTTGTTTTACCTTAACACCTTCCCGTAAAGAGAAAAGTTGGTAAAAGCAGGTATTACTACAATTCTAATGACTATGCTTTAGAAATTCATGTTTAAAATGATGAAAAAAAATTCTGATCTGAGCTTGTCGAATTTCCATGTGTGGGGGCCAAGCTGCCCAGGCCTGGGTATCTTCACCCCATGGGAGGCAAGCTGCCCAGGCCCAAGGTGTCTCATCCCCCACCCTTTCCTATGTGAAGAAAGATAGAACAAAAGTAAATAACATAAATATTCAAATGACTTGTTAAATGGGCACTTGTTTTAAAAAGATAAACATTATTTTCTTAACTTTGTTTGCAAGATTTTCTGAGACTGGAAGCAAACTCCTTGGGCCACAGTACTTCAGCCTAACACTTTCCCGTAAAGAGAAAATTAGGTAAAAACAGGTCTTACTAACTTCTTATGTCTATGCATAAGAAAATTATGTTTAAAATATCGAATAAGCTTCCTGATCTGTTTGCCAAGTTTCCATAGGTGGGGGGCGGTGGAGTGGGGAGGGTGGGGAGGGTGGGGGCAAGCTGCCCAAACCAGGGTATCTTCACGCCCGGGGGTGGGGGCCGGTGTATCTTAACCCTGTCCCTTCCTGTATGAAGAAAGATTGGTAATATCAAACACTGGAATTTCTCTAATGACCTGTTCAACGGGAAATTCTATTAAAAGTGATAAAATAGCTTTCTAAACTGTGTCTGCAAGAACTTCTGAGTTTGGGAGGAAATGCTTAGGCCACAGTATCTTAGCCCCATCCTTCTCCAATAAAGAGAAGAAAATAATGAAAAACAGATATTAGTACTGTTCTGATAATTGAGCGTTATAAATTTGTTATAAAAAATAAATATTGTTTTGAATTGAATTCGCGAGGTTTTCCTGGTGGGGGTGGGGGTGGGCGTGGGGGCAAGCTGCCCAGGGTAGGGGGCAAGATACCCCGGATTATCTTGCCTCCGTGGGACAAGCTGCCCGGGTTTGGTGGGGGTGGGGCAAGATAAACTTTTACACCGGCTAAAACTTGATACTGACGAAGAGACAAAGAGTTAACAGAGCTGAGCTACAACAAATGTACCCGCTTAAATTACTTGGGGTATTTGGGACCCTTGAATGATTTTCTCGCCGACAATAAGCATTCGGTCCCCCTGGTGGTAGCCTCTTTTGATTGATAAATGATGTCAGTGTTCCGCTTTTCATGCGTATGGCGATAAAATAATACAGATATCAAGATCTTTAACTTCAGTTCCGCAAAACATAGCGTTGTTTCGTAAAACATATGTTGTAATGTGCAGTACAAAATATTCAAACAATACAGATTACCACATAATGTTGTCGTTTTATATAATTTCGAGAATGTCTATAACGAAATAAAATTAAAATGAAATAATAAACACGTGAAAACATTGTTTTTATCTAACTTTTATGGAAAACAGTAAATAGTAAAAACTCGATAATTTTGCATTTTAATGACAAAAATATTGCCACGAGAAAAAAATATAAGGGGGGTACCAATACGCTGCCATAAAAGACCGGTGGTGACATTTCAACTACATAAATTCAAGGTTTCGACTTCACGAATTAACGATTTCAGCTTCACGAAATCACGATTTCAACTTCACGAATTCAAATTTTACGAATCAGCTTCACGAATTCACGAATTCAACTTTACGAATTCACGAATTCTTCTTCACAAATTCAGCTTCACGAATTCATGAATTCAACTTCACGAATTAAATTCACGATTTCAAATTCACGAATTCAACTTCACGAATTCACGAATTCGACTTCACGAATTCACGAATTCAGCTTCACGAATTCAACTTCACGAATTCAGATTCACGTATACACGAGTTCTACTTCACGAATTCACGAACTTAGCTTCACGAATTCACGAATTCAACTTCACAAATTCAACTTCAGGAATTCATCTTCACGAATTCACGAATTCCACTTCACGAATTCAACTTCAAGAATTCAGCTGTTGAATTCGTGGTTGAATTCGTGAATTCGTGAAGTGGAATTCGTGAAGTTGAATTCGTGAATGCGTGTGTTCGTGAAGTTGAATACGTGAATTCGTGAAATGTAATTCGTGAATTCATGAAATTGAATTCCTGAATTCGTGAGGTTGAAATCGTGAAATTGAAATCGTGAATTCGTGGAGTTGAAATCTTGAATTAATGGAGTTGAAATGTTACTACCGGTCATTCATACTTTCATCTTCGAAACAAAATAAGTTTTTGCTACAGAGTGGTAGATCTGTGGAATAATTTGACTGAAGAAATTGGCACTGCTAAAACAATCACCAATTTCAAGACTTTACCAGATAAACACCTAATACATCAACGTTTTGACACAAGTGAGATATACAAAATCACCCATCACGAAAACTTACCTATATAATGTTGATCCCCTTAAACCCCATTTTTATATAGTAAAACTAGGGTTTACAGGGGTACACATTATTTTTCTAATTTTGCTAAAAAACATAGATTGTGGGTACTCGTTAGAACCGCCTCACCGAGGCGGTTCTAACGAGTACCCACAATCTATGTTTTGAGCAGAAATATGAAAAATATCAGATTTTTTTGTCTGAAAATTTTCCTTTTTTGGTTGTAAAATTTTCAATATATTCGAATAGGCGGGTTTTCGTAATGCTTTTCGACTCTGCTATATGCACATACGCTCGTACCTTGATTTACTCAGATCTATTATAAGGTAGATCAAACTTCGCACCCAGAAGAAAGCTACAGGTAACTACATATATCACAATCGAAGTCACAGTTCAGAGAAGAATACAAAGGGGAATATGAGCCATCCGGGCTTCTCAGTTCACTACGGAAACAGTAAACAGAGAAAACCTACCGTTTGACACGTGCGCCCAACGAAAACTCAAATTAGACTGTACATTCGTGCAGTCTGATCAGAGTCTTAGTTGTCCGTATGAAGAAACTTTGCATCCTTGGCTATACTGTGCCTGGTGAAGATTCTGGTCAAACTGCTTGGATGAGATGGCTGATCCGCATTTTCGCTGGGCACATATGGCTGGAGATACATTATCTGATAATACGACTCATGTGACAATTAGGCAGAGCTGTGCGATGTTTTTTATAAATACCGTAATAACCCTAAATATTCGGACAGGTAGGCCTTAACAAACAGTGCAGATCCAGATCAGACGCCGCAGAACGCGGCGTCTGATCTGGGTCTACACTGTTTGCCATTCATCCAGCACTGTTTTAGACACATCAACAGGTAGTAAAGTAGACTTAAAAAAAATAATAGACAAATATAATGAGTTGAGGTCTCCCAATACTTAGGGTAAATATGGTATACTATTTCACTGGGTGTTTACTTGGTCATAATTTTGAATGATTTTCCTGACTTTAATGAACAAGGTTTTTTCCTACAACCTTTTAGCAGTTCTTTTAAAAGATTATCTGAAAGGTATGATTTTTATACATATGTTTATTCCTAAACAACTGATACATTTATTCATACAAATGCAAATAATTCCCATTTTTCAAAATGAAATTCCTCCAATGATGTCATAAATGATAGCAGGAAAAATATTGTCCGAATTCCTGGGCAAATTTTAGGGAAAAAACCAGTACCCGGTTAGGGAAAAATAATTTCCTTTCAGGACCTGTAGTCTATAAATGGAAATTCAGAAAAAAAAACTTTTTTGCTTCCGGACCAAACAAACTATACATTTGTTGTTGGTGGTGGTAGTCGTCTTCGTTTTATGTTGTTCATTTTCACAAATTTAGTTTTAAACCTACCGGTAATATAGTTGTTATAGCTCTCGATAAGTGGGGTGGTTGGGTGAGGCAAAAGTGTCGTGTATCTTCCGTCACCGGGGCGTCTAACTGATTTTGGTTTTCAGTTGGACAAGGTCTGCAATCCTTGCAGCAGGTAAAAGCAGAGAGGGCATGTTTTTACTACTTCTGTTTCTTCACTTGCATTCACTTTCCTCTTTCTACTCTGTCCTTCTCTTTTATCTGCTTTACTATATATCTTCTGTCTCTCTTCTCCCTTTCTCTGGGAGACGACGCAAAATGACCCACAAGGTTTCATGTGTCGTTAAAAACCACAACACAATCAATCAAAAGCTCTCGATAAGAGAGGGCATCAGTTGAATACTTTCCTCATTTATCTTCATGAAAACATATGTTGTGGTACTCGTTAGAAGCGCCTCGGAGTGCCAAGGCGCTTCTAACGAGTACCACAACATACAAACGAAATAAAAAATACAAACACCTTTTGGTTGGAAAACATGTATTAGCTGGAGTTATATGTAATTTAATTTACATTTCAGTGTACACGAGAGGGTGCAGTGCTTCAAAACATTTCAAAGGCTGTGAAAGCATCAACATTATAGGAAACATGAAAAAAGAATGTGACTGTCGACAAGATCTGTGTAACCATAGTAACCAATTAGTATCGAGGTTATTGTTATACTTGATCATATTTATGACCGTGTATAGTTTATCAATGCGTAGATACATTTAAGGGAATTGGTGCACCCCGACGGGAAATAACTGATAAATCGTTTGCCTCCTATCTCATTGGAGGGCAGGATACTCTTACAGGAAATAATTTGATCCCTTTAAGAGCAAAGTTCTTGCTTTAATGAATTAAACGCCAAATTTCAGAAAGGCTTCAAATGCCATAGTTAACGTCTTGCCTGTAAAAGTTGTCCTCCTATTGGCGCTAAAATATTTTGTGTGTATCTATTCAATGTAAGTTATTCGAAATGTCGAAGAAGAAAAATGTAGTGCAAATTCAGTTTTGATTTTCACCTCCTTTTAATTGTGCATTTCCGACATAAAACTCGCTAACGCTTAGTGTGCTGGGTAATTTTCAATAGACGACAAAACTTTAAGTTTTTCGTAGTGAAATGTCAATATATTTGAACAGGTGTATTTTCGTAATGTTTATACACTTGGTACATTTCCGCCAGATTTTAATCGGGAGATCACTTTTGTGACTGACTGTACGCTTTCCTACCACCGAAACCTTTCTGTAAAATTGTCTACTTTAAAAGGAAAAACATTGCTCCCCCTGAGGAGCAAAGTCTTTCCTTTTACAGTTGATCCCTTTTTAGAAGGGAGGTGAAACCACTCTTCTAGACGTGTATGAGTTCATTTGAACTCTTGTCATATTGAATAAATTAGGATGCAACACTCACTTTTAATTGAGCCTGATCCAGGTTGTTAATACAAAGGCACATACTGAATGACAAACAGTGCAGATCCAGAAGCTCACTGATCTGGCCTGACGTTGTTTTCAAAGCGCGGCATATCCGAGCTCAGCAGGACCAGGCATTACGAAAACATGCCTATTCAAATATCCTGAAAATTTTACCACCATAAAATGAAAATTTTCAGATAAAAAATTCTAATATTTTTCATATTTCTGCTCAAAACATAGATTGTGGGTACTCGTTAGAACCGCCTCGACGAGGCGGTTCTAACGAGTACCCACAATCTATGTCTTTGAGCAGAATTAAGAAAAATAATGTATACCCCTGTAAACCCCAGTTTTACTATATAAAAGTGGGGTTTAAGGGGGTCAAAATTATATAGGCATGTTTTCGTGATGGTTAAATTGTTTCAGCCTTTTCTTTGCGTGTCAGACATAGGTTGTTAACATACCATTACGCGATCCGTCTCATAAAAATTTAAGCTTTAGGACATTGTAAGCAAAACGTCAGATAAAAATCAATAATACTTTCATATTTTTCTGAAAAAATGCTTGACATTTCACTTTAATTGTATATTGAGACGATTTGAATGAAATGCCAAGCTTTTTTGTGTAAAAAAAATATGAAAAAATATTTAAAATTGTGTCTATTTTTCTTAGAATCAGCAGATTAAATATTAAGTTTTGAACTTTAGAACCTCTCTAATATACTTGCACAGTATGGTTATGTCCCGTTTCAGTTTGTAGTTCAATAAACAACAACAACAAAAAGGTCAAATTTATTTATGAGGTTTTAAAAAAGCCATAAAAAACAACTATTAAACTACTTATTTATTCAGAATTCATGTAAATGATTCATTTCACCGATTTATATAGTAAAAAGAGGACAAAAAAGTTTCGTTTTTTTGTCGGACCCATCAATACCGGTATTGCTGGGTCCAAGGTATTTTATTTCTGAGGTTTTAAACAAGCCTTCTAAGGAAGCTAACTGTTCTGGGTCTGCATTGTTTGCCATTAAGTATGTGAATTTGTAGCAACAATCTGGATCGAGTAATCTGACTGGCTGAAAATTAGAAGTGGGCGTGACATCTTAATTTATTCAGCAGGACGTTTCAGTTAATTAATTCTTTCCACGAAACATCTTGCATCGACATTTTTGCGACGTTGTATTCAAACACCATGTGCCCACTGGTCTTAATCTACAAGAGCCATACCTTGGGAAAAGGAACCTTTTGGGGCTATGGGAATACCTGCTGAACCCGGATATGTCCCGCCTTTGCAAACAGTGTATATCCAGATCAACTGGCTTCTAAAGAAGCCAACTGATCTGGATCTGCCCTGTTTATGATAAACTATAGGAATTTGTATTAACTACCTGGGTCAAGTATCTGATTTACCGAACAGTAGAATTGGGCGTAGCTTCTTAATTTTATTCAACATGACAAGGTTTAAGGATAATAGTTAAGAAGATGTTCAGGAAGAGTTACAAGCACGCATGTTGCCTACCAATGACACAATGAAAAACAAACAATCCACGACAGACGGCACAAGCGCTACAAATGAAAATAATAATAATTATAATAAAAAAAATAATAATAATTATTATTATTATTATTATTATAAACGGCCATCATAATGCCCTCAAATATTTCAATTCTATCACAGCTATATTAAGGGAAACAGATACAATTTTAGAGGAGTCATCTCTGTTCCTATGTAAGAAAAATATTTGCAGCAAAGTGACAATAACTAACATAATAATATTTGTAGTCCCTCTTTCGGAAGCGAAACTAAGGAGACTTTTCAATCCTGAATGTGCGATGCGTAATGTCATTCTGGTTACGCCATTGGGCTCTGCAGATCAAAATATACATTTGCAAACAGTGTTAATCCAGTGGAGACGCCTCGTAATGAGCGGTCTCATCTGGATCTAATCAGTGTCAGTTTGCATATTTTTATACTTTTTGGTGACACCCCTATTTCAACAATGACGGATCCAAATTTAACGAAGGGGGACTCAACCAGCGGACTGGTTTAAGCCCGCATTATTTTTTCTACTGACCGTTCCAAGACGGTTCCTCTGTTGCAGTCTCATCCTTGTTCGTGCGTCGGTGATTTCAGCATGTGACTAGTTAACTCCAAATGATCCCGTTTCAAAGTCCACCTAGATATCATCAAGACAAATATTTTGAGCAAGATTCACGATAATAACTTCAAAACTGAAATCTCTAGAGTTATACCATTTTTTTTTTTTTTTTTTTTTTTTTTTTTTTTTTTTTTTTGACTTGGCCCGGTGACCTAGATTTTTGACCCCAAGTGACCAAGTTCGACCTTGACCCAGAAATCATCAAGGCAAGCATTTTGAGCAAGATTGGTGATGATTATTTAAATGATATCATAAAGGATAACATTCTGGTAAAGTTTCATGAAGATTGATGAAGAAAACCTGTGGCCTCTAGAGAGTTAAAAAAGGTTTTCGTATTAAAAATCTGACCTACTTAATGTCCTATGTTTTAGCACAACCTAACCCACATTCCATCTTGACTAAAATATCATGAATACAAACATTTCAGTAAAGTTTTCTAAGGGTCGATTAAGGTTTTAAAGAAATTTGACACAGTGACATAGTTTTTGATCTGACAGGACCCATATTCAAACTTGACCGAGATATCATCAAGTCAAACATTCTAGTAAAGTTCCATGAATGAAGAAAACTGTAGCCTCAAGAAGGTGAAGAAGGTTTTAAAGAAATTCCACCTAATTACCTAGTTTTCGACCCAACATGGCCCAGATTCAAATTTGACCACGATATCATAGACAAACATTCTGGTAATTTATTGTTTTTTTAAGATTGAAGCAAAACTAAGGCCTCTAGAGGGTGAACAAGGTTATAAACAAATCGAATCCAATGACCTACTTTTTTACCCAACATAAAACGTATTCGAACTTGACCAAGATATCATCAAAACAAATTTTGTGGTAATGTTCCATGAAGATTAAAGCAAAACTGTGGCCTCTAGAGGGTGAACGAGGCTTTAGAAGAAATTTTACCTAGTAACCTAGTTTTTGACCCAACATGACCCATGTTCGAAACTGACCAAGATAGGAATGAAACTCTTTAATTGCACGACGGCGGCTCGGGCCTCATACTCAATGACGGCCTCTTCGTAAAACTTTAATCAGTTGGTTGGGGCTTGACGATTTGTCTTAGGCTTGGCCCGCCGTGGTACTCGTCTTTGTTTATCATAGTGATGAATTTGATTTTTATGTTTTCGCTTTGATGCATTGACTGAGTTGGGATAGCCTTTATTCGAACCGACCTTTTATGTTTTTTACTTTATCAAGAATTACATCGGGACCCAGGGTGAATTTGGCTGGCCGTAAAAGTGCTTTTAACCCCCGCCCCCTCCCCCGCCCCTCACTGGTGGTTTACTCTACTGACCGTTTCCCCCGCCCCTCACTGGTGGTTTACTCTACTGACCGTTCTAAGACGGTGGTCACGGTGTTAGTCTTACTCGTTTTTGCTTTGTGGTTTATTCTACGAGGCGATTTATTTAATGTCTTACCTTGTGTTATTTTGTTCTTGTGTTTTTCAGTCCTTTTAGCATTGCGATTGCCTCGCTTGGGGAAGAGAGAGAGAGAGAGCTAATATTAGTGCTTTTCGTATGTTTGTTCGAGTTGCGCCTGTTTGGGTTTGTCTGTTTCCTCTTCATTACGAAAACATGCCTATTCAAATATACTGAAAATTTTACCACCAAAAAATGAAAATTTTCAGATAAAAAATTCTGGTATTTTTATTAATTCTGCTCAAAAACATAGCTTGTGGGTACTCGTTAGAACCGCCTCGGCGAGCCGGTTCTAACGAGTACCCACAATCTATGGTTTAGTGCAGAAATACGAAAAATAATATATACCCCTGTAAACCCCAGTTTTACTATATAAAAGTGGGGTTTAAGGGGGTCAAAATTATATAGGTATGTTTTCGTGATGTCCTCTTGGTGTCTGCAGGGAAGGGCTGCGGTTTGTGATTGTGGTACTCCCTGGACTTTTCTTTTATCTTCTTTTCGTATGTGTCGCATGTTTTGTCATTGTTTGTACCTCATCTGTTCTTCTTTTCGTGTTTCGAGAAAGCTGTGCTTCATGATTATGGCATTTCCTTGGTATCGTCACATATTTTATGACGTCACAGAATAATAACTATTATTTGATAGCTATAAATATTGAATTATTAAAAATGTGCGATAAAATCCATGGAACAAGCCAGTAAGCATTCAACATAGATCTATAACGGGCCGTTACAGATAATGGCCCGCTATATATTTACAAGAGGGCCAAGATGGCCCTGGATTGCTCACGTGATTACCAGATAGATTGGCCTTTCGGTTCAGGAGAAGAAGTGCAAAATAGATTCTCAAGAGAGCGGCCATGGCGGACATCTTGGATTTCTGATCGAAACGATTTTAGCCTTTTTTATCTACAAGGCACCCTGATGCTTCCTACCAAGTTTGGAGTCAATGGATCTCCCTTACCAAAATGAAAATGTTACGGAAATATTGCGACAGTATTGTGGCAGTATTACCACAATATAAACTTGTTGCTAGAAAGACCAGATGCTTGAAGCTGCAATATTGCCATATTAGTGGGAACAACAAGCCAAGCTTCTGGCAGTATTTTATTGCCATACATTACGAAAACACGTCTATTCAAATATATAGAAAATTTTATCTCCAAAAACTGAAAATTTTCAGATAAAAAACTCAGATATCTTTCATATTTCTGCACAAAACATATATTGTGGGTACTCGTTAGAACCGCCTCGCAGAGGCGGTTCTAACGAGTACCCACATTCTATGTTTTGAGCAAAAATAAGAAAAATAATGTATACCCCTCTAAACCCCAGTTTTACTGTATAAAAGTGGGGTTTAAGGGGGTCAAAATTTTATAGGCTTGTTTTCGTGATGACCACCATATTTCTGGCTAGCTGGGAAACGTGCTGAATGCTAGCTGGGAAACGTGCTGAATGCTAGCTGGGAAACGTGCTGATATCACTCGATATCGGCATGCTTGATATTCCACGCTTACTCGGAATCCTCTTAAGGTAGTTCTTAAGTCAGAGGAAATGGGCCTGTTCTATTTACGGGCGTTAATTTGTCGTAATGCAAATTAGATTTTAGGAGTTGAAATTATTTCTTTCTTTTTCAATTACAATTCAGCAAAGTGTCTTGAAAGACGAGGTATAGACTTGCTTTATCTGAAATATGGAATGAAATGTGTTTTTATGACGCCGTGAATCGGCAAACCGATCGCTGCAGATTTCCGGGTTCATTTTTTGTGAAGTTTTTTTTTTTTTTTTTTTTTCCTTTCATAAAGTTTAGGCTCACTAAAAGACAGAAACTTATATTTAAAGTTCTCCGGAAAATTCCTGAAGCAGTAAAATGCATCTCGGTATGCGAACGATTGTGTATTGTTACTCCGAGTAGCTCTTACCGGCATATACTTATTACTGACCGGCGCGGGAATCGCGCAGGTCTCTTAATATAGTTTTGGAGTTTTATATATAGTAGATAGTAGAGTATTCGATTAGCTCACAAAGGATTTTCATATTTGCCGGAATCGTCAGGGTCTGATGTTTCATTCATGTTTGTATCTGTCGGAAACACCAGTGTCTTACTATTCATCCAAGCCATTAATTTGTGGATTTCGGTAATGTCTAACTTTGAATGCGCATGTTGAGACAATCAGAGGGGTTAGGACGTGGTTGTTTGGCTGCGAATGCTCATATGAGAAATTAGTCAAGGTTCTGGTGAGATTGCACAATTGCGCAATGTGTTAGAAGATCGCTCAAAGAGCCGCACAAATAAGTGTTTTGAACCATAGTGAAAATTGAGGGCGAGGATTATAACTGACGGTTCAAAGACGGTTTCTTTTGTTGTGGTTTATTATTGTTCTGTGTTTATGTTGTTGTTGATTTATTTCATTTTCCGGTTTTACTGCAGCAGACTTGGATTTCTTCAAGCCCTATGATTAATTTGATTCATGTATGGTATGATTATACTTGTTTAACCGCACTTTTGTGCAGTGCTATCCCCAACCCCTTCCCCACAAACAAATCTCAAAGTCAAGGTAAAGAGATAGAATTGTTAACGTTTTAATCTAAAATCTTTAAGAGCTTATTCTTTTCAAACCACATGATTCATTCAGTTACTGATAAGTAGGATGTTAGGTATATTATGCAAATTTTAGGCACCCCCTGTCCTGTTCTCCAACGCGCGCGCGCGCACACACACACAAACACACACACACACACACATGATCTCAAGATCAGCGATAAACTTGAAAAATGTCATAGGCGCCTTTAAGTCAAAGGTCAACTTCAGGCGAACTATCCTATTAGTCTTATCAAAAATGTTAACATTAAAAAACTGCCTTATAACACAAATTTTGAAATCCAAAGCATAAGCTACATAATTTAAACAATTTTGTTATATCCAAACAAAAATATGTAGATGTTATATAAAAAAAATAACCATTAACCATCAGTTTTGATCAAATCTATAAGTTTTCGAATCCATCTTTGAACTATGCTAGCTCTAAAACCACCTTATAACAAACTGTGTTATAAATTTTATTTTTTATTTATAAATTTTATTTTTATTTCAGTAAAGAAATTTCATAAAGCTTAAAAAAGCATACATTAGAGAATCACATTCTTGTTCTTTTTTACCTGTTACATTGAAAATTTATTAAACTTTAGTACACCCTTCTCCCATATCTCTAAGGAAACATGAACAAAATTTGCGCCGGTACTTAGACGTTTATGTCATTTCGAAAACATGCCTATTCAAATATACTGGAAATTTTAATACCAAAAAATGAAAATTTTGAGATACAAAATTCTTATAATTTTCATATTTCTGTTCAAAACATAGATTGTGGGCACTCGTTAGAACCGCCTCGATGAGGCGGTTCTAACGAGTACCCACAATCTATGTTTTTGAAAAGAAATAGGAAAATAATGTATACCCCTGTAAACCCCAGTTTTACTATATAAAAGTGGGGTTTAAGGGGGTTAAAATTATATAGGTATGTTTTCCTGATGCTAAATATTTTGTCTTGTCGGTTATTGAGAAAGCAATCTGGCGAAATAGATGAGCTACCTGGAGCCTCCGGGACAGAGCTGCTAGTTAATAAGTGACTTTAACCCATTTGTGTCGAGTGGATTCTTCTACTTTAACTCTTTGGACAGGTTCATTTCCTATATAAAGGGTGTCTGATTAGATGTTATTGTCAGGTTTTGTAGAAAGATCTTAACTTAATGCAAACAGTGTAGAACCTGATCAAATGCCGCGTTCTCTAGCGACTGATCTGGGTCTACACCATTTACCAATGTCCCTTTTATGGGACGCTAGGCTTAAATGGATTAAGCAAGACCTGAGTTTATCATAACCAGCAGGTAGGGCGAAAGTCCTATAAATTTTTTAAGCAGTTTCTCGTCATGATTATATTTGACTCGGGTGTTAATCTGATTCAAAAATCAAGTATAGTTAAAAAATAAGTCTCAGTGTAAGTTCTAACTGCACAGTAAGGAAAAAATCATGGCGTATGTCTATATCCATTTGAACACTCCGCCTGTAAAAAAAATAATATAAAATAAATAAATTAATAAAAACCATTTGGGGGAAAAAGTGGCCCTTCATTTTATTTGACAACCGTGAGGATAATCAATAAGTTTGCGAAACAATTTTACCAAATATAGTAGGTCGCTGCGGCAAATCTTTGGCTCCCATGTGCAAATCTTGTTAAAATTGACCCAAATACATGTTAACATTAACAATATATGTTCTTTCAGATAAAATATGTTGCCAATTTTTCTATTAAGAATTGACGTCAGGATGACGTCACCAAGTATGCTATCGTCATTTACCTACAAAATACTTTTAGTTGGGGAGAACTAGCTATATCTGAATTAGATAAGCGACTAATTTAGCCCCAACTTGCATCTCCTGGACATGATTTATTTGCACGGATGCCGTCGCTCCACGGGGCCACATATACACATATAGGCAATTTGAAATATCAACGTGGCAACCTAAGGTAATATACTGAACCAAGATAGTACACCTTACTAACTGGTCATATCTAAGTCTATATTCAATATAAATTAAACTATGTGGTACCAAATAAAAGAAAAGATACAGGTCTTTAATATAGTATGAAAACATAAAATCAGCTAATTTGCATATGAATGAATATTGTTTGATACTTCTTGCGAAAAAAGTCAATTAGATACAAGATATATTAATCATATTCCAGTCTTTGGCCAATATAGGTTAAACAAAATGTGCAAAATAAGATATTAGACACTGGCATATTGCTCCATATATAAATATACAAATTAGCTCATTTGCATATACATGAATTTTGCGAAAAAAAAAAAAAAACACAAGACAAATTAATCATATCCCAGTCTGTTAATTAATACTTATGTTCCCCTTCCCCAACCTCCCACCCCCCCCCCCCCCCCCCCAAAAAAAAAAAAAAGTCAGTAAAACACAAGACACATTAATTATATCCCAGTTTGTGGTCAATATTTGTTTATCAAAATGTGCAAGATAAGAGCTTAGACACTGGCAATTCGCTTCTGTTCCATATATGCAAATAAGCTCATTTGAATATGCATATATATGCCTTAATGTTTAGATTGTGGTAAAATTCATTCAAAAATCTGAAACTAAGCTGTTTTAAACGTCTTTGGTTTCTTAATATTTTCAGTATTTAAGACTCACTTTTACAACTATTGTGCTTGATAGTGAAGATGCAATGCTATTCCAAAGAAAAAAAAGGTAACATCTAACGTCTTGATATGGGGTCCATATATAGTTTGCTTGTATCTAAATACAGAATACTTTATGCATTGTCTGTGATTCTTCAGGGTATTTAAGCCACCTATTTCCTTGAAATAATAAGTCTTATAATAGTAACATGAATCAAACAGAAATGGGACAAGGAATTGTTGTTTTCACTTATCAGGGGCCCATATAGGGCTAAAATGTCTACTTAAAGGTAAATTTTGCAATTTTCAATATAGTTAATCTACTTTCAGCTTCTATTTAAGAGGTACGGTCACTCTTGTTTCCTTTAAATGATTTTTCTTGGTAGCTTAGTTGATACCAGGATCAGAACGGAATTGGGAGAAGTTGAGTTATATTCCCTAGTATGGTACGCAGATGGGTAAATATGTCTACTTTTGACAGAATGTACTAATTATAGCCATTTTCCAACTAAAATTTTATTTCTGACGTCTAAGCCTCTAATTCTCTTAAAATGGTATACTTCGCAGTTTTATAGGTACCCGGAAGCAAATAAAAATGTTCTTCGTGAAGAGGCGCCTATGGGGCCGAAATACCACCCGTATAGATAATCTTGAATTTTATATGCATTTTCTATTTAAATATATATTTCTTGAGACCCCGTTTCTAATGTGCTTAATATAGCTTTGCCTACTAGTATGGCAGGTAGCTTGGCTAATACCCAAATACAGGTAATTATGGGCATATAACCTAGTTAGGATCCGAGCATTCGGGTAATATTTTCTTCCCTATGGCAAACTACTGTAATTTTGAAGGCATTCTCAAATTTATTATTGTTTCTTTTCCGAAATCTAAGGTTCTTAATTTCCTTCAGATGTTATGGTTATTAGCCTGTTAGGCACCCTTATCCAAAAAGAATGGAGAAAAAGTAGTGTCATGTTCTCTGATAAGGAGCCCAGGGTAGGTCAGAATACCTTCTTAATGTAGAACTTCTGATGTTTTCTATATTTTCTATTTTATTTATTTATTTATTTATTTGTTTTTAATTTTGGAGATGCAAGATTTGTATTTACTATTTATGCTTAATAGTTTGGTCATATGTCCTGACACAAACCAGATTTGAAAACTGTATGGTCTCATTCCCTACCAAGGACTCCAAGACGGGTATGAGAGTCCTATTTAACGAAGAAATACCATCATTTTATATACTTTTATTATTTCTGAAGTCTTTTAAATTCTTTCAAGTAAGTATGCTTTGTGGTTTAGTAGGTCAGTTCAGTTCGGTCCCTTAATCTTGATGGTCGTTGGGGTACCACTGATGATGTTTCAACACCTCTTCTCCAACTTTCTCTGTCTTCCACTGCCTTGGGTGAATATCACGTCCGCATTCTTCTCTCCTTTCGTCCTCACCATTCTTTGCAGAATTGTCTTCGACATGCAAGACAATCTTGCAATGTGGCCATACCATCTGAGATTCGCATCATCACCATCATAGCTAGGAGATCTCCATGCACTCCGAATGAATCCTGATTCCAGTTGCGAACCTCCTCATTTATCGCATGGTCTTTGTAGGATATTTAGAAACCTCCGCCTGCAGCTCATGTAAATACAGTCAAACCTCGTTATCTCGAACTCGCTTATTTCGAATTACCGCTTATCTCGAAGTGAAAATCTGGACCCTGTTTTAACATGGAACTATGACAACAGGTAACAAATAATGTGGAAAAGAGGAGAAATTGCTCCTAAGGAGCAATTTCTCCTCTTTTCCACATTATTTTCTATCTATATTTCTAACTTCAGGAGTCAAATTACACATCCATTTGTTAAATATGGTTGTTCTATTTATTGTTTTCCTCACTCTCTCAACTCTGATATGTCGAGGTACGGATATCTCGAAGTGTTTCAGCGAGTCCCTTGGAATTCGAGATTACGAGAGTCGACTGTACTTTAGAGACTTCGTCCAAGCTCTGCTGCAAGGATCAAGTTCTCACAAGAATAAAGGAAGGATAACATGAGAAGTAAATGTGATGCTCTTGTCCTTCTAAATGACTTTGTAAAGAACTGATATTGTCTGAGCAATCCTGAAAATGACGTCTAGTACCCCTTCGTTAGAGATGATTGATCACAGATATTTGAATCCTCCACTGCGTCTAGCCTCTGATATTTTGTTGTTGTTCTTTTTCCCCCTATTTTCATTTACTCAGGGTAGCAACCCAGCAACTAAGCATAAAATTCCAAAGAATATGAGGCTTAAACGTCAGAAATAATCACTGAAGTAGAAACGGCATGTGAAACATAACATTTTACCAGATTGAAGACATATCGATCCCTCATCGGCTCCCTTTCTCAGAGACATAACATACTTCCTTTGTGGTTTGTCATGCCATCTACTAACGATTAAATGTGACTATTTCATTATAAATTAAAGGATGCGTTTCCATAAATAAAACAAAACGAATATATAATATATATGAAATCTTAAGGATTTTTCCATTAAGGAGATATGTTGGTCCCTCCCTGGCCCCTTAGTAGGAATATACCTCTGTCTAACTCGATTGGGTTTGAGTCAGGGTAACTACCAAACTAATAAGCATACTTATTTGAAGGATATAAGAGGCACAGACTTCGAAAATAACAAATAAAATTGGAAATGTACATTAAGTTACAATATTTTGAAATAAGGAAGACATTTTCAACTCTTCTGGACCCCTTCATATGGTGTGTGTTTCTACATACCTCCATTATGGCTTGAGCTAGGATATCAACCAAACCAAAAGGTTAATAATTAGTTCCAGTATAAAATTAACAGCTAAGACTCAAGAAATCAATGTGAAAATATGGAGAAAAAAATATAAATATAAAATTATGAAGACATAATGACCCCATATGGGCTCAAAATAAAAGAATACAACCCATCCTCAAGATATTCTTTTTTATAATAAGCAGTATTATCCTAAGGAAAATCAGGAAGCAAAATTACTCGGAATAAAGGTTGCAAACAAATATGCATAAAGTGTGTCCCGTCATGAGCCCAAATTAACGCATGCGATACTAATTAATCCAAATTAACGCATGCGATACTAATTAATCCAATTCCTGTTCGTTTTAGCATTTCTACCAGACTGACTACCAGTACCAGGCTTACTTATGTCTAAAAACCATAAAATCTACCAAAACTAGCAACGAAACATATTAATACAAGTTTACAGCCGTCTAGTTTTCTGATTATGGATGGCTTTTTTTACCAAAAAACATTAATATTAATGAGTATTCATGAATATACAAACGAGCTTATTAACATATATAGACAATAAACACAAAGACATTTTATAATCGTATATTTGGCGCATTTTATAAATCTATATTAAGCACAATCTGGTTTATGAGTAAATAATCTTGCTTTCACTGATTTATTTCATCAAAAAGTAAGTATTAGTTAATACTCATGCATACGCAAATGCGCTAATTTGCATATTTGGATACTTGTAGCGTAATGTCCATACTTTTATTTGGTACCAGTAATTTTGATCTATGTTGGATATAGTCTGAGATACTGTTGCTACACTCTTAAGCCAACATTTTACTGTGAGTTGCCATGGTAACGATGATATTTCATAAAAGCTGATAAGATATTGTCTTCCTTTAGAGTATTTTTTTTTTTTTTTACATTTAATGGATCCCAGTAAACACTTTGGCACACATGAGAAGTACTTATATGGGGCAGGTTGCTTGTCAGGCTAAATAAGCCATCAACCTATGTGTCCCCTTTGCTTTCGGGCCTCAGACTCAATGACGACCTCTTCGTAAAACTTTAACCAGTGGGGTGGGGCTTGACGGTATGTCTTTGGCTTGGCATGGTTCAACTATTGGTTTTCATTTATTCTGGCATACAGTAGAATTAGCCATGAGTACTCGTCTTTGTTTATTATAGTGATTAATTTGATTTTGTATGTTTTCGCTTTGATGCATTGACTGAGTTGGGAGCCTTTATGCGAACCGAATTTTTATGTATTTCTGTATTAAGAGTAGCATCGGGACCCAGGGTGAAGTTGGCTGGCTGTAAGAGTGCTTTAGCCCCGGCCCGCCCCACCCCCCCCCCCCCCCACCCCCCGGTGGTTTGCTCTACCGACCGTTCTAAGGCGGTGGTCCCGGTGTTAGTCTTACTCTTTGTTGCTTTGTGGTTTATTCTACGAGGCGATTTGTTGTATGTCTTTCCGTGTGTCATTTTGTTCTTGTGTTTTTCAGTCCTTTTAGTATTGCGATTACCTCGCTTGGGGAAGAGAGAGCTAATCTTAGTGCTTTTCGTACGTTTGTTCGGTTTGTGCTTGTTTAGATTTGTCGGTTTCCTCCTCCTCTTGGGGTCTGGAAAGGGCTGTGGTTTGTGATTGTGGCACTCCCCGGCCTTTTCTCTTACCTTTTTTTTTTATATATTACATTTTATGTTTATTTCTTGGTATAATTTATGATGACATCATAGAAACCTTAAACTCAAACTCAAAACTTGGCAACATCTTTTTTTATACTTCACATGGACCCAATTTACAAAATTTACAAAAAAAAAAGTTTAATTATAATAAGCCATATACACGGGACCTACAATGCGGCCTGCACTAAACATGATACTGTCCAATTTCAGAATGTAAATATGAACTAATAACAGTAAGCTGGTGTGTGATACACTAAAAACATTCATTCACTTTAAGAGTACGTAACAAGGAGACGTCTCAGATGTAAGCCTCCGACATTCCCAGTCGGGTGTGGGAGGGAGAATCTTGATTATTTATATCAGCTACACTGGCTCGACAGGACCAAAAGAAACCATCGAAACGTCACAAAACAAAATCTTTTTATACCAAACAATGCCATACAAAATTAAGACCCACACACCTTCACAACATGTTAGGACAATTCATGAGCTGCAAAAATACCAAGAAAATTTTGAACCCCTACAATCTTAGTGCCACCTCATACTTTCTCTTTCTCATACACACACACGCACGCACGCGCGCAGACAGATTTATACTTAGAAAATTTCATTAACTACACAAACACAGCTATACCACCAGTCTGACAACTTAACTGAACCAACTAAAAAAATTGAGGTGATTTTTTTTGTTTATTGATAGTAAAATGATATGATCAAATTATCGAGATTACAATTCTGTATGGCTATTTCTTCGGGAAAGATATCATCTTAATCCTTATCCGGATAATTGTGCACTTCTGTGTATTAACATTTATAGTATTTTGTTCGTCTTTACCAATATGAATGACCCTGTCCACTTATTTGAGGTAACCAAACCTTAAGGTTTGCAGTGAATCACTGAATTTTGTTTTTATTTATTGGTAGCTACAAAATAGTTAACTTTAAGTAAAAAATGGTAAGAGAAAAGTTCAGGGAGTGCCACAATCACAAACCGCAGCCCTTCCCAGACACCAAGAGGAAGAGGAAACTGACAAATCCAAACAAGCACAAATCGAACAAACGTACCATCACGAAAACATACCTATATAATTTTGACCCCCTTAAACCCCACACTTATATCGTAAAACTGGGGTTTACAGGGGTATACATTATTTTTCTTATTTCTGATCAAAACATAGATTGTGGGTACTCGTTAGAACCACCTCGACGAGGCGGTTCTAACGAGAACCCACTATCTATGTTTTGAACAGAAATATGAATAAAAAATAGAATTTTTTTCTGAAAACTTTCAGTTTTTTGTGGTGAAATTTTAAATATATTTGAATAGGCTTGTTTTCGTAATGGAAAAGCACTAAGATTAGCTCTCTCTTCCCCAAGCGAGGTAATCGCAATGCTAAAAGGACTGAAAAACACAAGAACACAATGAGACAAGGCAAGACATACAACAAATCGCCTCGTAGAGTAAATCACATAGCAACAAAGAGTAAGACCAACACCGGGACCACCGCCTTAGAACGGTCAGTAGAGTAAACCACCGGGTCCCGGTGTTAGACTTACTCTTTGTTGCTTTGTGGTTTATTCTACGAGGCGATTTGTTGTATGTCTTACCGTGTGTCATTTTGTTCTTGTGTTTTTCAGTCCTTTTAGTATTGCGATTACCTCGCTTGGGGAATAGAGAGCTTATCTTAGTGCTTTTCGTACGTTTGTTCGGTTTGTGCTTGTTTAGATTTGTCGGTTTCCTCTTCCTCTTGGGGTCTGGGAAGGGCTGCGGTTTGTGATTGTGGCACTCCCTGGACTTTTCTCTTACCTTTTTTTAAGCACTTTTACAGCCAGCCAACTTCACCCTGGGTCCCGATGCTACTCTTAATACCGAAATATATAAAAATTCGGTTCGCATAAAGGCTCCCAACTCAGTCAATGCATCAAAGCGAAAACAAAAATCAAATTAATCACTATAATAAACAAAGATGAGTAGTCATGGCTAATTCTACTGTATGCCAGAGTAAATGAAAACCAATAGTTAAACACTCATAAAGAAATCTAAGATGGATAACATATCAGTGAAAGTATCACATTTTTAATACTGTATTCAGTTATATCAATATGAGTGACCCTGTCCACTTATCTGAGGTAACCAAAATTTGCATTTTGAAGAGTACCCCTGTATTTTGTTTTTATTTGTTCATATTTGTACAGAATATAACTCTCCAAATCAAACGAACACAGAAATTCTTAAAACGATTGTTTTTCTATAACATAAATATGCCACAATATGTGTATCAAATACAACTATCACGATACAGCTGAAAGTTTCACACATTTGTTAAGCCACAGATGGTGTAACTTTATAGATTTAATCCGATACATGCAGTTTGCTCGTATTTCTTTAGTTACATCATGAAAACATACCTATATAATTTTACCCCATTAAATCCCACTTTTATGTAGTAAATCTGGGGTTTACAGGGGTATACATTATTTTCTTATTTCTGCCGAGGCGGTTCAAACGAGTACCCACAATTTATGTTTTACGCAGATGTATGAAAAATATCAGAGTTTTTATCCGAACGATTTCAGTTTTTGGAGGTGAAACTTTCTATATATTTTAATAGGCGTGTTTTCGTAATGTATAAAAGTTGCCTCATAAATTGGCATAAATACTAGAAATATTCAGCTGAATAGGTTATCTAGTTAATATTCTTCAATATGGTTAATTTACATATGGCCCCAGTGTGTGTTTTCTAAAAATAGGGCCAGTATTTTGTTTCTATTTCTTACCTGGCAAAACAGTAAATGGGTGCAAAGAATATAAAAATAGATGTTATCTGATAGAACTTACCTAGAAAATATTCTAATTATCAAGAAAAGGCTCATTTGTCTTCTGGTGTTAATTCATTTTAGCTACTGAATGACTTTTTTAATAAAGCCACGCATTTTTTCTAGCTAGACACATAAGCTTTACATTTTGAAATGGAATAGATACAAACAATACTCAAATGCATGACACAGCAGAGAGTAATCTACTGGAATGTGCCTACATGTCAAAGTTCCTGATTAGAGGGATATACAAATAAATATTTTGCTTAATATTCCAAAAAAACATATACTGTGGGTATTTATTAGAACCAGTTTGGTAACATCTAAAGAATGCCCAGAACATATTTTCATGGAGAAATAAGAAAGTAAATGCTTTTTGGTGATATTGCCCAATAGTTGTGCATTTTTGAATTATGGTTAAAACGTGTTCTCTGGTGTAACTAAGTTTAGCTACAAATACACTTTTTTGTAGATTAGACTCACTGCTCTGTTAGATGCAATGCATTAAACATTTAAAATACAGTTGAAATAAAGAATCTTCAAATGGCTGTAATACCAGATGGAAAATGACCAGAACTATATGCATTTAAGTGCTCTAGATGAGAGGCAATCTAGATAATTTATTACTATTATTTCTAACAAAACATATGTTGTTTAGTAATTAGAAGGTCATTGACAAGGCACTTCTAACACAGAAAATATTCAGTATTGACTGATTCTTAAGGAACAGTAGTTTGTTTCCTCAAATGTCCACATTATATACACATTACGCAAACACTCTAATATGAAAAGCTCGAGGGGGGGGGGGGGTAACTTAGGGGTAATTTTGGTACGGGTGTGCGAGCCAGATCATCCAAAATGTTGACCTATTCATATACTGCCCTTTGATTTTTTGTACCCATTTTTGCTGGTTATTACACAAATATCACAGTCAATTCATGTAATACTAAGAGGATGAGCAGCCTCGAAAACTCTTTGAGCGAAAAATATGTGCATATACCAGGATGTCAGAAAAATGGGGCCTTTCACATAGGAATCCAGAAAAATCGGGCCATTCATATACTTTTTGTTGAAGAAAGGGAGCCAATCATATACCTGGCCATGCTGAAAAAGGGGGCTGTTCGGCACGCACATCCATACTATGCCATACATAGGAAGTTACCCCCCCCCCCCCCCCACCCCCCGAGATGAAAAGTGTTCTCCTTTGAATAATGTAGCATCTGATTTGGGCCTACACTGTTTGCACAAGACTGTCTATCCACAAAATTAAAGCAAAAATGATAATCAGTGTAAAAAAATGACACAAATTTGCAAAAAAAAAAAAAAAAAAAAAAAAAAAAAAAAAAAAAAAAAAATGAACTGAGCTTTATAAACAAAAAGAATTTCATAAATTTCGCCTTATAATGTGTACCTTCATGTACCCGAGTTACAACATAATGTCTGGGGTAACAGGGGATTAAAATGACTATTTTAGTGATTCAAGGAGGCCTTAACCGTGGCATACACCATATGACAAGTATTTGGGGAAATGATGGAGAATCTTGTGGTCGTCTAACTTTTTCCCTAATTTTGCAAAATTCAGATGATCACAATAGAAGGCTGTACAAAGACTTAAACATTTTCCTGTTTGATGATAGGGGTCATAATTCTTCCAGGGTTAATTTGTTATGGCAGGTTCTAGAAAAATACAAGAAATTTGACCTGTCTAACCTTAACAAATAATACATTATATTTAAATTAGTGTTTTAGTGTTGTTGTTTTGTTTGTTTCTTGTTTTTTGTTGTTGTTGTTTTTTTTTGTTTTTTTTTGTTGTTGTTTTTTTGTTGTTGTTTTTTTTTTTTTTTTTTTTTTTTTGTTTGTTTGTTTGTTTGTTTGTTTTTTTCTTTATAGTTTCAGGGACCATAACTCATATGTTATACAGTATGGCTGGTTTAAGAGATAAAACGAGATCTTTTGATCACTAAAAAATGACGCAGTTTGACTAAATCAAATAATACTTTAAGACAATCAGACAATAAATAATGACTTCGGTGTACACATTATGTTAAAATTAGTGATATTTCACAATTTCAGGGACCATAACTCTTGTATGAGTAATACCGTTTGGCTGATTTAAAAACTGAAACTAATTCTTTTGATTATCTGGTACTTTGTTTAGTTTAAAAAATCAGATAGTAGATGAAGGCTATAGGGCCTCATAGATTTTAAATATGTGCGTGCGTGCCTGCGCGGGTGCGTGTGTATGTGTGTGTGTTTTGTCAAGGGAGGTAATTGCAAAACAAAAATAACTTACAATTTTGAACAGCGACCTTTCAATTCTTTTTTTCTGGTTTTGATAGATAATAGTTCTATCATATGAAGGAATATATAAAAACGCTAGATTTTAGAAATACATGTTTTCCTAATTATTCTGTTCTGGATTATTTTTGTATATGTCTGCAATGTTATATGGACCTTGGTAAGAGCCAAACAAACCGTTTTCCTAAATGCTATTAACTTGTTGCTATTTCTAGTCTTCCTTAATTAGATATGATCAAAGATGTGATATAAGCTTCAAAACCAGAATTTTATCACTTCATCTGAGGTTTAATTAATGGAAAACTGGATTTTTTTTTTCACGAAAATACGTTCCTAAAACTTTGCATGAAAATACGTTCCTAAAACTTGACACCAAAACTGCTTATCTAGCATTCTGGCTCACTCCTACTACTCATCCCCCCTCGCCCTCAGCCCCCCCCCCCTCCCCACGCACCCCCGCACCCCTCCTTACATCGCCCTTCCCTTTCCCTCACACACACATGAGTATCACATTCTCCAAAGTGAAACTCGTCTACCTTTGACATGTTGTGACACAACTATGTCGTTGTATGTATGTACCAACTATACTTACTTAAATGTACAAATAATATCGGATTTGGCAGTTAGTACAGAGCACGTTTTAGCAAATTATCACTAACGTACTTTGATAGTATCTGTATGTGTATGACAAAATTATGAATGCATTTTTTGCCAGTTTTACAGTGAAACAGTTTAAGGTTCACATTTCGTTCTCTCCTCCGTGTTACCGATGCGTTTGCAGAATTCTTGTCGAAAACAGACGATCGTTTACGACAAAATACGAATGAGCGTCCACAGCACCACAGTGCGAGCATATTCGGGACTACAAGTTGCAAAAGCGGAAGAACAAGTGAAGAAATCAAGACAAATTCCAAAATCAGACTACCAACAAGCATATCAAATTGTACTGCTGCACAATTATATGTGCTTACAGCATACTAGAAAATCCAAGCTGCAAAAGCAAGGGACAGTATTATAGATTGCGGTCAATATGGTGTAATTGATTTTTCAGGTTCCATTATCAACTACACAAATTTGTCTTGTGGTTTAAAGACCTTATATTTCAGATAGGTTCGCGGCGACATTGCCGACTGCTTAACGAATATATCGGAAAAGGTCCGAGATGCTATGTTTCGTCATGTTTTATCTAATTATGGATTTGAAATTGACTGAGTTGGGGCTTAACGACACGTAAGCCCTTGTGGGTTATTTTCAGTCGTCTCCCAGAGAAAGGGAGAAACGAGTTAAAAGAGAGAGGAAATGAAAGAGAGGGAAAAGGAAGAAAGAAAAACAGGAATAAAAGTGAAGAAAAAGAAGAAATAAAAACATGCCCCCTCCACCCTTACCTGTTACATGGATAATAGGCCTTGCCCAGCTGTAAGCCAATTTCAGTTGGACACACCTGTGACGTAAAGTGTACGACACCTTCGCCATACCCGACCACCCCCTATGGATTTGAAGTGGACACTCCTAACCTATGACACGACAGTAAACATTCATCGATCTAGACATATAATAATTTTACTTAAACTGTACCGTATGTTATGGAAGCGTCCTAGTGCCAGGTAAAAAAAAATTAAGTCCTATGTAGGAGATAGTAACTCCTACGTAGGAGATAATAAGTCCTACTGGAGATAATAAGTCCTACGTATGAGTTAGTTACTCCTACGTAGGAGATAATAAGTCCCACGTAGGAGATAGTAACTCCTACGTAGGAGATAGTAACTCCTACGTAGGAGATAATAAGTCCTACGTAGGGGTTAGTAACTCCTACGGAGGAGATAATATGTCCTATGTAGGAGTTAGTAACTCCTATGTAAGAGATAATAAGTTCTACGTAGGAGATAGTAACTCATAGGTAGGAGATAATAAGTCCTACGTAGGACTTACTGTCTTCTACAAAGGCGTTAGTAACAGCATTACAATGCGGAGGAAAACAATTATATGTTGGTCATATTTCATTCCATAAAATATATATATTTAATTGATTATTTATAATATTTAAGAAATTACATTAAAACAAAATGATAATTGTAACAATATTATTGATATTATTTTCAGAAATAATTAAAATAGTATAAATCAAGCTGTATATCTTTATTCGAATAATCCTATGCTGGTGTTATTTTATCTCATAAAATGGTTTTCTAAGAAATTAAACATAGTGATAATAATGATAAAAGAAACATAGTGATAATAATGACATTATTATCATTATCATTACCATTATTATTATTATCATTAATGTTGTTATTATTATTATAATTTACATATTTATATATTTATTTATTTATTTAATTATTTATTTATTATCTGTACATCTGAATTCCACAGAATAAATATTATTATGTTGGTCACATTCAAAACGTTTTGTTTTTAAAATAGTACGTGGACTTTAACAGTTTTTTCTGCATGTATATTAGGGGTATAATATCACTGTCATACTGAAATACTACCTGCTGACATAGTTTGTACGTGCTATTTAAGTGACAAACAGTGTGCAGACCTTAATAAGATACACTGTAATGTAATAACTGATCAGGGGCCGCGGCTGCTGTTTGTTTAGGTGTGTCAGCCAGAATACTTAGGTTAAATACTGTAAACCACTTTCTTCTCTAACCACCATCTGTCAGATTCAATAAATTGTTCACACCTTTTCAAACATTGGCCTAAAGGTAATTGTTTCAAAAATAAACCTGGGATATCAGATGATCTTTTACTACACTTGCCATATATTTTTACAAGGTCATTATAGTACCCATTGATTTGTCTAAACATTGC
This sequence comes from Anodontia alba, assembly GCA_964016985.1. Lineage (NCBI taxonomy): Eukaryota > Metazoa > Mollusca > Bivalvia > Lucinida > Lucinidae > Anodontia > Anodontia alba. The sequence continues at coordinate 10,675,958 of OZ024830.1, read as the reverse complement.
TGGCTAAATGTAAAACCGTGTAGACCCAGATTACACAACGTGTTATGTGACATCTGATCTGGGTCTACACTGTAAGCACAGGCCTCTCTGCCTAGAAACCTGGGGAAAACGACATTTTATCCGTATGAACTAACTATCCAACACAGAAATAACAAGAGCCTCTTCAAATAATAAAAACAGGATTTTATAATATGTGCAACAATTGTAGTCCCAGATCAGCCTGTGCTTACATTTTTTTTCGCTGATAGAATGTGAGTAGTATAGGGTGCCACTATGGACACCGCTTATGGGAATTATGTATGGGGAGTACCTATAACATCCTATACTACTAATGTGCAAGCTCTATTCGCTGGCAGTGAAGATTCTGATCATAAAGCGGACGCACAGACTAATCTGGGTCTACAGTGGTCGCATTATTCATAAAGTCCATTTTTATTTGAAAAGACTCAACCATCATTGTTTCTTATTTTTACTTGTAGACACCTCAAAGTTCTACAATTTTTTTTTATTATTCTTATTAGTGCATTGTTTTATAATAAGAAGATTGTTCAAACATATATATATAAACACAAGTTTAATAACATCATTGTGTATTTCCATGAAGTGTGAACCGGTTAAATACAACTTTCACCAGGGACTTGTACCTCCTGGTTTTATTAATATACTTGACATCGTACAGCTGAGAACCAGAAGCCTCAGACCACTGGACAATGTTATAGTTTGATCTATAACCCATGCAATAACCACAAAGTGGTCAAAACATCAAATGAACATCAACATTTGAAAAGGACCATTACGACAATGATCTAAGAACCCGGGCAGGCAAATCGGCATCTTTAATTATGTACTTAAAGAAACACCGCTTACTGTAGAATACATTAATAAACAGTGAAAATCCTGATCAGATTGTGCAGATGTGCTGTCTGATCTAGGTCTTTCGTGTTTGCATAGTACACAATTTCCCTTTTTCATAATCTGACACAAGTGTCCTGTATCTGAGACAGGTCACTGCAATTCTTTAATCTGTCAGATCAATAAAATTTCTTAAGTTTGATTGATTAACTAAAAAATGATTGTAAGGCAAAATAGGTAAACTATTGATCTTCATTTCAAAATCGCATTATCTATAACTAAATACTATCTCCTACGTTAGACTTATTATCTCCTACGTAGGAGTTACTAACTCCTACGTAGGACTTAATAAGTCCTACGTAGGAGTTAGTAACTCCTACGTAGGACTTATTATCCTCTACGTAGGACTTATTATCTCCTACGTAGGATTTACTATCTTCTACGTAGGACATATTATCTCCTACGTAGGTGTTACTAACTCCTACGTAGGACTTATTATCTCCTACGTAGTACTGATTATCTCCTACGTAGGAAATTTGTTTTTTCACCTGGCACTAGGACGCTTCCATAGTATGTTTCTACTTAGAATTTCATTAAGTATTCAAAAAGGCGACTTCATTTATAATAGATGTGTTTGTTTGTGTTAAGGTTTTACGGTCCAGTCAACCCATTAGGGTCATGTCGAGCGCGGTCAGTTTATCTAACCACACTTTTTCCTAGACAGTCTTAGTTATCTAAGCGGTTAACCAGTATTTGTGCATACTTTTTCGTCAGTGACTGACAACTGTCCTTATCGAATCAGCAGAAGGGAGATAATGATCGTAGTAAATATTTCATGATCAATCTCTACGAAAGTATGTTGCCGAACCCGGCGGGGATCGAACCTCCTGATTTCAAGTCTGACGCCATCCGACCAAGCTACTGAGGCCGGCGGAAAAGAGATTGAAAGCATTAAAAGCACAGGTGACTAATCAGATTGTGTGAAGCACTAAGGAAAAATCATGACTTGTAATGGTCATAACCACCGTAAATCTCGCAAGACAAGATACACATTTACAATAGGAAAAGGAGCTCCTGAACTTTGGAGGTACTCTCCCATCGAAAGATGTGGAATGTCCATTCATGTAAATAAGTGATTCAGTAAAAAGTTAAAAGTAGCAAACAGTGTAGATCCTAATGGGTCGCCCAATCTGGATCTGCTATGTTTATAAAAGTGTCTGTTTGGGCATACAGGGCTAAAAGGTTGACTCTTTAACGGTAGAGATACACTTGTTAAATTTTTGCCATTTCCTTCAAGAGAGACTTTTTTGACTTCCTGTTGGATTTACTGAACCCCATGCCCCTTCTTACATGTGGTCTATCATGAGCAGGTTTTCTCCTTATAGAATACATCCTTTCTCAGAAAGGGACGTGAAACAGTTAAAACAGAGTGTTTACCGTGATTACGTATCATTTCCTTTTCAGTGTCATACAAATTGGTAGCAGATGAAATTCTCCATTTTTTTTTTTTTTTTTTTTTTTTCAGAGAAATATGTCTTGACATTTTATGTGAATCGTATGCAGGCGATACACACGAAACATCGACATTTTTCTTCTGATAAAAAGTAATCACAATGTCGTCTGCTGTTTTTTTTTTTTTTTTTTTTGTTTTGTTTTTTTTTTTTGTTTTTTTTTTTGTTTTTTTTGTTTTTTGAAAATTAAAAAAAAAAAAAAAAACACAATGTTGTCTGTTTTTTGTTGTTGTTTTTTTTCTGAAAAAAAAAGTAAACGCAATGTCGTTTACTGCTTTTTACTCTGAAAAATACAAAAAAAAAAGTAAACACACTGTCATCTGCTGCTGTTAGGACTGGGGCTTACATGATTAGGGTTTCCACTTTAGAGTGTCTACTTCATTGCAAGCGTTCCTTATGATATTTGAGTATTCTGGACTGGCATACCTAGCAACATCTCGGTAATGTTTCTGTTGGGCTTCCATACATCTGTTGTCCCAAGTCCAGTCCACAAAATCGAATACAAACATCTCCTTCCTTAATGAGTCTTTATTGAAGTTTTTACATTTCTCTGGACACAAATCGAAGCCTCCAATAAAACACATGCTGGATTTAAATATATGAGTATATGTTTGCTGACTTCTCCAATTTCCGTGCACGTCATAATACTTATAGTGAACACAAAATCTTGCAACCGGTCGCAGTTGCTCACTTGTGAACGTTTCACGGTAATACTGATGGCTTTGTCTTCCAGCTAATATTTGGTTTCCTCTGGGATTGAAGCTGATGTGAAATGTATATTCGTCGCGATGGAACATCCATATATATTGACACATGAAATTGAACTGGCCAAGATAGCCTACCTTCTTTCTCTGTAGTATTTCATCGAAAGGCATACCGTGTAACTTTTCTACATATTCTCTCAATTTGACCAGATGTTCCACTTTCATGATTACAGGGAAATTTGCCATGCAGCTCATCACCTCTTTCGTTTTGAAGATTTTAGTTGTTGTTTCTGCTACCATTCCCCAATCAGCACTAGTGACGTTCCCGTATAGACCTATAATGATAGGCTTGCCGTTATCAAACAGCAGTTCAGGAATCACTCTGGATGTAAACACCGTGTCCGTGTCCAAAAACCCAACGTATTTTTTCGACGTACACTTTTCAGGATAAAACATGTCTCTTTGCATCCTGTCTTTCCCCGAATATTTAACTTGAGTTATAGGATCCATATAACAAATATTTGGGAAAGGAAATCTTTGTCTTATATAGTCTGCGAAAAGATGATCTTCGTGTCTTTCATAATCCAAAACAACTACCATTGAGAAATTATCAGGCCAGAAATACCGCATACTCTGTACCAACAGGCTTTCATAATATCTTTGTAACGATGGCTTTGCTGTTGTCATTCTAAGGTACAATTCCAAGCTTAAATCCGCATTGGTGGTAACTAAATTGGATGAAGCATTCATTTCGAGATTTGTAATTTTTACACTATATACGTAATGTTTCCCAAATGAATAAGTCTCTGAGCCACTTTTAGTAGAACCAGATTTCCTATTCCAAACCATCAATAACATTCCAGTAATTAGCAACATAAAGAACAATACCCGTTTATTTTTATTTTTACTTCTACATTCCATGATGACCTTTTCGTTAAGGCAATTTGATAGCCCGCATACTAAGTTAACATGTATGTAAATTTATCGGGTATTGAACAATGGTAAAAATAAACCAAGCGATGTATGTTTGTTTTGAGAAAGATTGTGTAGTCACGCTTGGCAAATTCAGCAGACAACACGTTGATTTGTTTAATTTCTCTCCGATAAATAGGATCTAATATTTCCTTCCCTAGGAGACAGTTTGTATGAAATCTGGTGAAAAAGTATTTTGAGATGCGTCTGCTAAAATTAAAAAAAATGTCGCCTGCTACAATGCTTACACAGCACGCTAAGTTATAAATGTATGAGTAGAACGTCTTTATGTCTTAAGCCATTACGAAAACACGCCTATTCAATATGGAAGCGTCCTAGTGTCAGGTGAAAAAAATATTTAAGTCCTACGTAGGAGATAATAAGTCCTACTTAGGAGATAGTAACTCATACGTAGGAGATAATAAGTCATAACAAAACATGTTGTTTAATTAAAAACAAGTAATATATTAAGTGAATGATAATTCAGGAAGACCAACGTTATCGTCTGCTGAATTAGCCCAGAGAGTGATAAAGATTAAAGGATCAATTATCCCGCCACACACACACACACCTACAAAAGGGTTTGACATTTCATGCAAAGTGTCTCTGTTGGAAACAATTTGCATGAAATGTCAAATCCGATTTTCTGGGTAAAATAAGACAAATATCATCAATTTATCGTCTGCTGAATTAGCCCAGAGAGTGGTAAAGGTTAAGGGTTAAACTATTTTACCCAAAATATTAGTTTGACAGTTCATGCAAACTGTCTCTATTGGAGACAATTTGCATGATATGTCAAAGCCTACTTTCTGGGAAAATTAAGAGTATCATCAGTTTGTCCTTGATGTATAAATGTTGCCTTACAATCATTTTTCAGTTTCTCATTCAAACTTCAGAAATTGTATTGATCTGACAGATAAAAGAATTGCAGTGATCTGTCTCAGATACAGAACACTTGTGTTAGATTACGAAAAAGGGAGATTGTGCATTATGCAAACATGAAATACTCAAATTAGACAAATCAAACTGCACATTCTGATCAGGATTTTCACTGTTTATCAATGCATTTTACAGTAACAAGTGTTTCGTTAGGTGCACAATTAAAGATGTCGATTTGTCTGCCCGGATTCTTAGATCATTGGCGTAATGGTCCTTTACAAATGTTGATGTTCATTTGATGTTTGGACCACTTTGTTTTTATTGCATGGGTTATAGATCAACCTATAACCTTGTCCAGTGGCCTGAGGCTTCTGGTTCTCAGCTGTATGATGTCAAGTAGATTAATGAAACCAGAAGGTACAGGTCCCTGGAGAAGGTTGTATTTAACCGGTTTACACTTCATAGAAATACTGCCTTTATGTGACTCAGTTGACTGGTAGTGTTAAAAAATCTAGATACAGCTACTGGAAATACACAATGACGTTATTAAATTTGTGTTAATATATGTTTCAACAATCTTTTCAAAACAATGTATTAATAAAAATAAAAAATAGAATGTCTTGTTAATATTTTGTAGAACTTTGAGGTGTCTACAAGTAATATGAAAAACAATGATGGTTGAGTCTTTTTTTAATAAAAATGGACTTTATGAATTATGCGACCACTGTAGACCCGTATTAGTCTGTACGTCCGCTTTATGATCAGAGTCTACACTGCACGCGAATAGAGCTTGCACATTCTATCAGCGAAAAACTGTATGCACATGCTGATCTGGAATTACAATTGTTGCACATATTATTAAATCCTGTTTTTATTATTTGGAGAGACGCTTGTTATTTCTGTGTTGGGTAGTTAGTAAATATGGATAAAATGTCGTTTTCCTTAGACTATTACTCTTACTATCCTAGGTTTCTAGACAGAGAGGCATGTGCTTACAGTGTAGACCCGGATCAGATGTCACATAACACATTGTATAATCAGGGTTTACACGATCTACACGGTTCTACACTTAGCCAGTAATGTTTAGACAAATCAGTAGGTATATAATGGCCTTGTAAAAATATATGGCAAGTGTAGTAAAAGATCATCTGATATCCCAGGTTTGTTTTTGAAACAATTACCTTTAGGCCAATGTTTGAAAAGGTGCGAACAATTTATTGAATCTGACAGATGGTGGTTAGAGGAAGAAAGTGGTTTACAGTATTTAACCTACGTATCCTAATAGACACACCTTAAAAAACAGCATTCGTGGCCCGTGATTAGACATTAATACATTACAGAGTATCTTATTAAGGTCTGCACACTGTTTGCAACTCAAAGAGCACATATAAACTATGTCAACCGGTGGTAACACGGACTTACTACGGACTTAATCAAATTTCAGTATGATAGGGATTTAAGGTGTTTAATAATTAGCAATATTATACCCCTAAATACACATGCAGTAAAAACTGTTGAAACTCCACGTAGCTCTTTTAAAAACAAAACGTTTTGAACATGACCAACATAATAATATTTATTCTTCGGAGTTCAAATGTACAGCTAGCTCACTGTTATTATTACTAATCATTTTAATAAATAAATATATAAATAAATAATAATAATAATAATAATAATAATGGTAATAATAATGATAATAATGTTTCTTTTCCATTATAATCACTATGTTTACTTTCCGAATTATGATATACAGCTTGATTACTATTATAATTATTTATGAAAATAATATCAATAATAATGTTATTATTATAATTTTGTTTTAATGTAATTTCTTAAATATTATAAATAATCAATTGAATGCTTTATGGAATGAAATATGACCAACATTGTTTTTCTCCGAATTTTAATGCGGTTACTAACACCTTTGAAGGAGAAAGTAAGTCCTGTGTAGGACTTATTATCTCCTACGTAGGTATTAGTAACTCCTACGTAGGACTTATTATCTGCTACTAACTCCTACGTAGGACTTACTATCTCCTACGTAGGAGTTATTATCTCCTACGTAGGAGATAATATGTCCTACGTAGGAGTTACTAACTCCTACGTAGGACTTATTATCTCCTACGTAGGACTTATAATCATCTACGTAGGAGTTACTATATCCTACGTAGGACGTACTGTCTCCTACGTAGGACTTATTATCTCCTACGTAGGAGTTATTAACTCCTACGTAGAACTTATTATCTCCTATGTAGGACTTATTATCTCCTACGTAGGTTACTAACTCCTACGTAGGACTTACTATCCCCTACGTAGGAGTTACTATCTCCTACCTAGGACATATTATCTGCTACGTAGGAGATACTAACTCCTACGTAGGACTTACTATCTCCTACGTAGGACTTATTATCTCCTACGTAGGAGTTACTATCTCCTACATTGGACTTAAATATTTTTTTCACCTGGCACCAGGACGCTTCCATATGAAATGAAGATCAGTAGTTTACCTATTTTGCCTTACCGTCATTTTTCAGTTAATCAATCAAGAAATTTCATTGATCTAACAGATTAAAGAATTGCAGTGACCTGTCTCAGATACACAACACTTGTGTCAGATTATGAAAAAGGGAGATTGTGCATTATGCAAACACGAAAGACCCAGATCAGACAGCACATCTGCACAATTTGATCAGGATTTTCACTGTTTATCAATGTATTCTACAGTAAGCGGTGTTTCTTTAGGTACACAATTAAAGATGCCGATTTGTCTGCCCGGATTCTTAGATCATTGTCGTAATGGTCCTTTACAAATGTTGATGTTCATTTGATGTTTTGACCACTTTGTTGTTATTGCATGGATTATAGCTCAAGCTATATCATTGTCCAGTGGTCTGAGGTTTCTGGTTCTCAGCTGTACGATGTCAAGTAGAAAAATGAAACCAGTGGGTACAGGCCCCTGGAGAAGATTGTATTTAACCGGTTCACACTTCATGGAAATGTTATTAAACTTGAATTTATATATGTTTGAACACTCTTCTTAATATAAAACAATGCACTGATAAAAATAAAAACATAGAATGTCTTGTTGATATTTTGTAGAACTTTGAGGTGTCTACAAGTAAAATAAGAAACAATGATGGTTGAGTCTTTTCAAATAAAAATGGACTTTATGAATTATGCGACCACTGTAGACCCACATTAGTCTGTGCGTCCGCTTATGGTCAGAGTCTTCACTGCCAGAATAGAGCTTGCACATTCTATCAGCGAAAAAAATGTATGCACATGTTGATCTGAGGTACAATTGTTGCACATATTAATTATTAAATCCTATTTTTATTATTTGAAGAGACTCTTGTTATTTCTGTGTTGGGTAGTTAGTTCATACGGATAAAATGTCGTTTTCCCCAGGTTTCTAGGCAGAGAGGCCTGTGCCTACAGTGTAGACCCAGATCAGATGTCACATAACACATTGTGTAATCAGGGTCTACTTGATTTTACACTTAGCCAGCAATGTTTAGACAAATCAGTGGGTACTATAATGGCCTTGTAAAAATAAAGGCAAGTGTAGTAAAGGATCATCTGATATCCCAGGTTTGTTTTTGAAACAATTACCTTTAGGCCAATGTTTGAAAAGGTGTGAACAATTTATTGAATCTGACAGATGGTGGTTAAAGAAGAAAGTGGTTTACAGTATGTAACCTAAGTATTCTGATAGACACACCTAAAAAAATAGCATTACAGGGTATCTTATTTTTTTTATTTTTTTTCTTTTTTTTTTTTAATATCATGACTATAAAGGCTAGTCACTGGAGTCTCTAGCGACCAGCCTTTTTTTTTTTTTTTTTTTTTTTTTTTTATTTAGACTAAACATGTGTTTAAATGTCATAAATACATATATACTGACAAATATATATAGCACATGACTATTTTAAATACGTTATCATTTGAAATGACAAATTCAAAGCCTATCTCTTTAAAAGATTAGTAAAAGAGAAAAAGTTTAGAAAGAGAGAGGGGGTTGTTGAGAAAAGTTGGTAGACACGGCTGTTGGAATATTGTTCAGATTCATGTAACACGTGAAAATACAGAAGATTGTTTTCTGCCTGTCTCAGCTGGTGTGTAGTTACCACTAAGACTGATAATAGTGAAACCATTGCTGTATCGAGACCACGGTAGTCAAAAAAAAAAAAAAAAAAAAAAAAAAAAAAAAAAAAAAAATTTCCTTAAAGGACAGCAGAAAACAAGCTGTAATATCAATATATGTTCTAAAGCATACTGTCTTCTATAACTATAAATTCATGGTGCACCTCTTTATCCAGAGTCTGTTTCAATATACCCGTGGCAGATAGTCAGCAGTAAGCAGAACCCAGACACTAACATAAAAGTCATATTGGACCCATGGGTCACTCTGTGCTTGGATAAAAGTAGTTATATACTGGTGTCCACTTCTTAAAAAATTTATTTAATCTATTATTAATGAATAAAGTGTATCTCTCGCTAAGCATTTTTTTCTTTAACAGGCTGACAAAACCTTGAATGCTTAGATTTCTGGAAGCAAATTTGTTTTTGTAGATGTAATATTTTGCTAAACCATAGATATAATTGACCAGTTCTGTTTTACCACCGTATGCAAATAATATGTTTCGATCTTCTAACAATATTTCTAAATTGATATTTGTTGTCAACCATGTTTTAAGTTCAATCCAAAATGTTTTTACTCTTGGGCATCGAAGAAATAGATGATGAATTTTTTCTGGTTGCTCACCACAGTAACTACAAGCCAGATTATCAGTTTTGTTAATTTTATAAAGAAACGAATTAGTTACTAAAATTTTATTATTAATTTTGTATTGAAAGTCGCGCAGTTTTATCTCGTGAAATAACTTTAATGTTCGATGATACATTTTCCCTTCCTCTTCCCCTATAGCCCCCATCTCCGTTTGCCATTTTGCTTGTGGGATGTACTCGTTTACTCCGACCAAAATGTCGTAGAAAATTCTACTTCCTTTCTTTGATTTAATTAGGTATTGAAGGTATATATTACATACTACATTTTGTTTAGTTTCAACAATAAATACACGATTCATGTTAATTTGATCTTTCCATACTTGAGAAATATTATTTAATACATGCTGATAGTCTAGAAATGTGCCCCTTATATTATATTTCGCTTTTAACTGTTCAAAACTATAAAATATCCCTTCCTCACTAATAAGATCATTAATTACTCTTATGCCCATATCCCACCAATTTCTTAAGAACAGTTGCCCATTTCCAATGCGATCATTATGCCATATAGGGCATATAAGAATTTGTTTAATGTTTTCTACGGGAACCGCTTCACAAAATTCAGACCAAACTTGCATTAAATCTTTCCAAAATGGATTTTGTAAATTGGAACTAAGTTTCGCCGCACAAACGCCACCAAACGAAAATATCTCCGAAAAATTTATCGAAGCTAATTCTTTCCACCCACCAGTATCTGATTGTTGTAGTATTCTTCGTAACCATGAAACTTTTAATGCTTTTATAAATGACCTTAATTCCACCATTCTTAAACCTGCATATTCTATGTTTTTGATTATAATTCTTCTTTTAATCCTATCTGGTCCTGAATTCCACAAAAACTTGTAAAACATTTTTTCTAACTCCTTTATTAGTTCGTTTGGTGGCGCTGGTAGTGAAATAAAGAGATGTACAAACTTAGAAAGAGCGAGAGATTTAATAACTGTTATTCTACCAATCAGGGTCAATTTTCTTCTGGACCATTGATTTAGTATATTCTTAACTTTTAAAAGAACTTCTTGGCTATTTAGGTCCCATATATTAAACACTAGGGGTGAGAACACTACACCTAAGGCTTTTAAAGGTTCTTGCGACCAATCTAACGGGTACTCATCACACAGAGTTTTTTTCTGAATTACTTAAACTACCTATCCATAAGGCCCTTGTTTTATCTACATTTATTTTTAATCCTGACATTATATAATATTGTTTTAATGTACGTAAAGCTTCTTTAAGTGAAATTTCAGAGCCATCTAATAAAAGCTGTGTATCATCCGCATATTGTGATAATTTGAATTCTTTATTATTTATGTGTATACCTTTAATATCTTTATTATTCCTTATCATTTTCCCGAGAATTTCTGCGCATAATATAAAAATATATGGTGATATCGGATCCCCTTGTCTACAACCTCGTTTAAGATAAAAGAAGTCGGACATAAAGCCATTTTGGAGTATACATGATTCAGCCCCATTTTGAAATAGACTAATCCAGGTTTTAATAGACCTTCCAAAATTAAAATAATCTAAAACTTTCGAAATGAACTTCCAAGAGACAGTATCAAATGCTTTCTCAAAGTCTATGGAAAGTAGCAGACCGGGTATATTTTGTTTTTTAGATTCAAAAAGTACATCATATATAAGTCTTACATTTTCTCCTAAAAACCTACCCGCTATAAAACCTTTCTGATTTTCATGTATGACTTTATCAAGTACTGTTTTTAATCTATTTGATATTACTGCTGATGCAAGTTTGTATGTAACATTCAATAAAGATATCGGTCTCCAATTTTTTAAATTAATTCTTGGTTTATTTGGTTTGGGAATGCATGTTATAATACCTTGCTTTTGAGTAATACTTAGCGAGCCAGTACGATAACCGAAGTTCAATGAACGTAAAGTAAATTGTCCAATATCGACCCAAAAGAATTTAAAAAACTCTACTGTGAACCCGTCCAAACCGGGACTTTTATTATTATTCATATTTCTTAAAGCGGATGTTAGCTCTGTGTAAGTTATCTCACCTTCTAATTCCTGTGATTCTTTATCGGACAATTTACTTTCATTGTCACCTAATATTGAATGTATTGATTTAGAATCGTCTATTTCGACTTCCTTATATAATTCTTTATAAAAATTTGTTTGGCATTTTAGAACATCGGACGTTTCTGTAACTTCTTTACCTTCTTCGTTCACCAATTTATGTATAACTTTACTAGTAAAATTTCTTTTTTCTAAATTAAAAAAATAATGTGATGGTTTTTCGCCTAAATCTTCATATCTGCTTCGGGATCTTAACAATACTCCTTCAATTTTCTCTTTTTGAATTTCATTTAATAAAGATTTTTTACTTTCTAATTCATCCAAAACATCTACAGATAAATTTAAAAAGTTTGCATTTACTTCTTCTTCAATCAATTTAATATCTTTCTCTAATTTAGCTTCTTCCTCTTGCCGCTGTTTCTTTCTCTGAGAACTGTATTTTATTGTACTACCACGAATCATTAATAAAAGCGTTTCTAAAAAAAGTTGATCATTTATACTAAATTCTTGTTCTTGATTATCAATATTGTTGTCTCCGTTATTTATTTGGTATGTTTGTTTTACATCAGAAATCGTGTTTTTAACCAGACTTACATACTGTTGATCTTTTAGTAATGAATTATTGAACTTCCAGTAACCCCGCCCCCTTTCGTTTGTATTTAAAGCAAGTTCAAATACTATGCCACTGTGGTCTGATCTATAACCTGGAATTATTTTTGCCTCAGATGCATATGGGAAGCAGTCATCATTTATTAGGAAAAAGTCTAATCTAGCCTGTTTCCGGACTGGATTTCTCCTACTCCAAGTAAATTCTCTTTTATCTCCATTTAATACCCTATAAATGTCTACAAAATCTTCCTCATCAATCATATTTAAAACTTCCTGACGCGCTCTAGGGTTATTTATGTGCAAATAGTTATTCGTATCAAGATCTGGGTTAATTACTAAATTCCAATCACCACAAATAATAATCTTATCATTTTGAAACGCGTTATATTTTTGTCTTATTTCTTTATAAAATTTTGGCTTATCGTCATTTGGTCCATAAAGATTAACTAAAGTAAATTTTTGTCCTTCTATGTTTATATCTAGTTTAATGTAGTTCCCATTTACATCTGAATTAACGCGTTCTACTTTATGCTCAAAGTTGTTATTTAAAAGAATCATTACTCCCCTACTGCTATTATTAAAACAACTAAAATAAATATTATACCCCCACTCTGCTTTAATATATGATTCCTGTAGCCTTTGTATATGAACGTCTTGCAAACAAATAATGTTATACTTCTTTAATCTTACATGTCTAAAAACCGCTCGTCTTTTTTGTGGGTTTGCAAGTCCCTGACAATTTTGTGAAAAGATTGATATTTTATCTGCCATACAATTTATTTTCGGTCAAAGTCCTAATCCCTTCAACAGGTCCGCCACGAATAATTAAAACAGTCCATGTATATATACACCACAGATTAATTTTACCAACAACCTTGAGTAATAAAAACCCTGCATAAGACGAAAGAAAAAGTAGAAAAGAGAAGAAGAAAGGATAAGAGAGAAAGAACCTTACCAAGAACTCATTTCCCGATCGGTGCTAAGGCGACCTGGAGCAAACATCAATGAACTTACACATATATTGTCAAAATATCATTGCCTGTAATCAGTATATAAAATATCTGCGTAAACCTCCCTCAATAATAAAAAAAAAAAAAAAAATCTTCTTAAACCTTCCACTTTATGAAACTACGTTACCGTGAATGTTGAACTCAGTAAGCATTTTCTACAAACTGTAGCTACAGTGGAATATCAAAGACTCGAACACCTCTGTCCCAGGATAACTATTTCAGTAAGACACATGCCCCCGCCCATGACCCACCTCTTCCGGAAAAAAGGATTTTGCAACTTAATTTAGTTAAAAAGGTGGCCGCAAGATCATGTACACAAATGGGGGTATTACCGATTTAAAACTGTGAACCCATGTCTATCATCGTACCTATTATAAACCGAATTTTTCATTTGTTTAGAATGTTTGAGTTCTGAAAAAAATCCCACTCTGTGATCCTGACCTTGCGGTCGTCAGCACGGGCGGGGACATTACTGAATATGGCTTTTAACCGTCATCTTACCAAATATAAGCCCAAATCATCCATAGAAAATGACTTTGAGAATTAATGAAAAAACTCAATTTAGACAAAACACATAACATACACAACTACAGCAGACAGGTCATTGGTGTTCGAGTCGTTGGGATACCACGTGGTGAACAATACAAACAACAAGTGTCATGGCAATACATGAAAATTTACATACATATTTACAAAGTTGAGGTATCTATAAAGGAGATTACCATACTAGCCTGTTTGGGTATCTCCTACTGCATAGCCTAACCGAACCCATGCAGGCCCTTAAAAATTACTCTTTTAATTCAAACTGATTAGTGCACATACATATGACAGAAACACATAAATAGAGAGAGAGAGAGAGAGAGAGAGAGAGAGAGCAGGAAAACAAGCTACATTTCACAGTCACTTTTCTTCAACAGCGTCTTATACCCACAGAGGACATACAACGCCAAACGAACGTCGAATCAGCGTTGCATCAGCCTTGATCTGCTACCAAGTCAAATGTACATTGTACCGCTCAGCAGAGCTGACACCCAAACATACAGAGCATGTGACGTTGTATCATGATCCAGCCTGTCGCGCTAGATCATGATACATCATCACAACATACATCAATCTCTAACACAACAGCCCCGTGTAATTAGTGGAGATCCCATCTAAGTTGATGCGCAGGCTAGTCCAAATTGTTAGGCTTCGCCATGCGACAACTCAGAATATAAAACTATATAAGAAAACATTTGTAGTTTTCTAGCTCAAAAAGCGCTCGTACCCACCTTAAAACATACCAACAAACCCAAACTCCGTCAACATTACAAAGTTCGGCCACTGGCTGTTGAGTTAGGCGACCCTCATAAAGTAAGGTGGCATATAACCAAAATTTCTCTAGTCATTAACAGCTCGCTTAATAGAGTAGAATCACTACCAAAAAAAAAAAAAAAAAAAAAAAAAACTCGTTTTCTCTAGGTGTTAAATGTATTTGTGTATTGATTTTTTTTTTCTTTTTTTAAATCTAAAAAAAAAAAAAACAAAAAAAAGGAACAAACTCAAATAATAACAAAAATAGCTATTGACAGTTGAGAGATAAAGACAAAAAAAAACAACTAGTGATCTGTTAATAACTATGGCCGTTTGCTGCTAAAAAAAAAAAGCAAAGGTCTATATGTTGCAGTTAAGATATTTTGAATAGCACCTAATTAAAACAGTAAAAACTATACAAAAATGTTGTATTTCTCGTTGTTTTCTTACTTGATCGAAAACTTTCTTTACAACCTTTTTTTTTTAAAAAATTGTAGTGAATGAAAAGAAGAAGAAGAGAGAGAGAAAAAGAAAGTCTACGCAGAAATGGTAAAATTCTTCATGACCGTCCATTTCTTGTAGACTACAGTTAGGCAACTTTTAGTGTAAACGCGCGAGCTAAAAAAAAAAAAAATCTTAGGTATGGGAAGAAATTACTGCCACATTAATGTATTGTGGGAATTCTATAGAAGAGTTCATGTCAAAACAAAAGTCGTCCTTTTTAAATTTTAAAAGTCAATATATGTTATTTCCTAACTGGAAACTTACATAAAAAATCTGTGATATATACCCTTCAAGAGCATGAATTGAAGGAACACGTTGCTAAGAAATTAAGGCTTTTAGAACTTCTTCCGAGTACTTCTGTATTGAAGAAGCATGAGAAGCTATCAATCTGAAAGATACAAAAAGCGATCAGTCCAGTGACGATATAAAAAAGTTAAATGTTGTGTTTGTAACTTCTGGGAGACCAAAACACTGAAGACTATGAGAGCGGTTACTTTAGTTAACTGGGCTAACTGTGAATTTTGTGGGCACTGGATACATCTCAAGTTTTGTGCATCAGTAAAATATGTGGATGCATACAGTGTTCAGGTACCTTTATTGTGAAAATTAGAGTCAAGGACTCTAACTTCCAATTGGGAAAATTACGAGTTGAAATTTGTCAGTTTTGTTTTTATCAGACATTCTAATGTTTCTATGAAATAATATTCCTCCGAATTTGTTATATTAGGGGTGGGATAGATGATTGAGCATTTACCATCATTTCAGTGGACAAACGGCGTTCCATACTTTGACAATTTTCATTTTAAGTGAATGTCGCGATAAAGAAGTCATCACCGTTTCCGGGTAAACAAAACAGCATGTCGGCATTGAGGCGGAAAATGTAAATAAAAAGAAGAAAAATGCATGTTTTTTGTCCATACTAAGATATAATGATTTAACAGACGAATGAGGTATATTAAATCCTAACCAAATGTTACATTTCTTTGATTTTCCCAATTAAATAACGTGAGAAAGCGGGAATGCTGTATAAATTGCTGTAAACACTCTGATTGTATGATCTTTCAAAGATAGGTGGACCTAAAAAAAAGTAAGTGGGTTAACAATGTTAGGCAGACGAAAAGTCTGTTCAACCCTATTCCTTTCGTACTTTATTTATCAAAGCCTCCAGGAAAAATACTGTATCTTGAAATATCTTTATATTCATACTCTACTTTAATAGGTAAAACTGTTAACATGTATGTATTAAACTATGTCAGGTACTAATAATATTGATATAACTGGTATAAACTACTTTAACATGCACACAGTATAACCCATTTTTGAAACCTTTGAACAAGGCATTAGCAAACATTGCAGGGCCGGAACAGAGGCAGAGTTATGCAGCCTCTGGTCAGGGCCTTCACTGTTTGCACAAAACTCTACCTTTATTCGAGCAAAACCCTATGCCATTCACCCCAACATCCTTGCCAATTTTCATAACGAAAACGCCTATTCAAATATATTGAAAATTGCACCACCAAAAATTGAAGGTTAAATTTTCATATACAAATTCTGATATTTCTTCACATCTCCGCCCAAAACACAGAATGCGGATACTCGTTAGAACCGCCTTGCAGAGGCAGTTCCAACAAGCATCCACACTCCACGCCCCCGAGCAGAAACAAGAAAAATAATGTATACCCCTGTAAACCCAAGTTTTACTATATAAGAGTGGGGTTTAAAGGGGTCAAAATTATATAGGTATGTTCTCGTGATGTATAGCAGACTTGGATACGGGCAAAACAAAAAAAAAAAAAAAAAAAAAAAAAAAAGAAAGAAGTCTTGTTTCCAGAAATCCCAACTACCCACCCCTTTGGGGCCATTCAAACCTTTTAACATATCTGAGAAATTGTTTTTTTTTTTTGTTTTTTTTTGTTTTTTTGTTTTTTTTTTTGTATTTTTATGCTTTTCATGTAAAAATAAATAATTAAATAAATAAATATATTAATAAGGAAGTAAATAAATATAAAAAAAAAAAAAAGAAAACAAAAACCTACATTTTGGGATGTTCTCAGAAACAAGACCCCCTCCTTATTCGCCCAGTCACATTCAGTGTTGAGGGTATAAATCAGTTCAAAAATAGGTTACTTAGACCAAATTAACTAAACATGGTTTGAAGTAAGAGTTGTCTGCTTGCATAGCAAACAAATTTGAAGATCCTGAACATGCACAGGTCATATAAAATTTACTCTAGCCCCAAAAGCACCATAGAAATTGTTTCTCAAAAAAAAAAAAAAAAAAAAAAAAGGGGGGGAGACACCCCATATGAATTGCTCACCTAGAGCTATTCACCTGCGATGCCAAGCCCCACCTAACCCTAAACAGTAGGAAGAAAGCATTTAAAAATGACATGTGCTATAAATGTTATTGGCATTTTTGGGGCTAGCAAATAATTTGCATGCATTTAACATAACAAACACAAATAAGTCGGAGAAAAAAAAAAAAAAAAAATTATGGCCTACTTTGAGCAGCAAAATAAAATAAAAGGTTACTTAGATCAAATTAACTAAGCATGGTTTGAAGTAAGAGTTGTCTGCTTGCAATGCAAACAAATTTGGAGATCCTGGACATTCACAGGTGATGTAAAATTTACTCTAGCCCTAAAAGCACCATAGTAATTGTTCTCAAAATAAATAAAAAAAAAAAAAGAAAAAGAAAAAAAAAAAAAAAAAGGCCAGACACCCCATATGAATTGCTCACCTAGAGCTATTCATCTCCAATGCCAAGCCCCACCTAACCCTAAACAGCAGAAAGAAAGCATTTAAAAATGACATATACTATAAATGTTATTGGCATTTTTGGGGCTAGCAAATAATTTGCATGCATTTAACATAACAAACACAAATAAACCAAGAAAAAACAATTATGGCCTACTTTGACCAGCAGAATAAAATAAAACTGAATTAAAAAAAATTGAAATAAGGAGTGTGGCTGCCTGGCTGAAACACAAAAAAACATGAACAGCTTGCATACCTCTTACTGAATCAGATCTGTTTACTTTTTGTTTCTTCACCTGAAAAGTGTATATATATTTATAGATATACACCACAACCACTTTACAGCACTCTCACTGGGGACCACAGCACAAATCATGCCAATTAAACAACCATGTTATATCCAAAACAAAAGTGCATAGACTACACCGAAAAATGACCATTTGTCATTCTTCGCTATAATCCATACATTTTTTTTTGGGGCCCACCCATGAACAGCGCCACCTCTAAAACCATGTTATACTAAACCACACTATGAAGAGGCCGCAGTGCATATAGGTCACCGTACACCTATACACAATGTATGCAATAATTCATATATACGCACATGAACCTGCCCACAAGGAAGTTGAGCTGATCGAATTTGACCAGCAAAGGCCCAGGTGAGGCCGCATATTAATATGGTCACACATGAACCTTTACTTACACAAGGATATTGCTAAATTTTTTGCCAGAGAGTACCGTGACTACTGAACACAAAACTAGCAATACCACATTCAGCTCTGATCCCGCCCCCCTCCCCCCGCCCCCCCCCCCAATTTCCTAGGTGACAAGTGCTAAGGCATCTTATTACTAGGGCCTTCATGACTCAGGAAAGGCTATTGTTCTATGTCCCACTCAGTTTTAGCAATTATGTTGATGTCAGGTTTAAACATCTCTTCTTAACCACTCCGATTTATCATCTTTGCGAACCTCTAAATATACTTCCAAACCTTTGTCTTTTATTCTTGTTTTAAGTTTTTCTTCCATACGAATTTTGTAAGCAACCTTTGCTAATCGCCCCCTTTCATTTTTCATAATCACTGGCCAGTCAGGGATTATTCTTCTCTTAGACCCAGCTAGCTTATAAGCATTTGACAACACTAAATCTCTATCCTGATACTGACAAAATCTTAATATTATGGGTTTAGGTCCTGGGCTCTTGGATGGAATTCTGTGGTAGTGGACAAAATACATATTGTTAACTCTTTCATAATCTAATTGTAAATCATCAACAAACAGGCTCTTCAATTTGTTTTCTATATTTTCATTTAACTCTTCTGTGATGCCGTAGAAAAGCAAATTGTATTTTCGGTCCTGCTTTTCTTGGAGTAAAAGTTTATTTTCTAAATCCTTCACTTTATCCTCTAACTCAGCTTTAACTTTATTGAGCAAAGCAGTTTGCTTTTCAGTTCTTTCTTTACACATGTTACTGTTGAACTCAGCAGCATCTTCAATGCTTTGCACTTTAGATTCTAGCTTTGCAAACTGAGTTTTTGATTCAGCTACTTCAGCTCTTAAACCTTTTATCTCATCCTTTAGGTTATCAAACATACCTATAAACTTATCTTCTAGCTCTTGGAATCGTTTCTCCAATTTACTATCCATCTTCTGCAACATCACCCTAATGCTGATATCGCCTTCTGGTGTTTGTACTGGTGGTGGGGTTGGTGGTGTCACCCCCACAGCACCATCTGACTCCTGAACTAGTTTTAACTGTTTGACTTTATCAGCATTAGATGCTGGACTACCACTGCCGACTTTACCAGGAGTGTCTGTGCTCCTTGTTTTTATAGAGCTTTTTGCTGATTGGTCAACTGGCTTTGGACCCATTGCTTATTAATTTATTAACCATGTATCACACTGTATACCACTAATTCAATTTAGCAATAGTGTTTCTAGTCTATCTGTATTGTTTCATTGGGTGGGGTATTATTTACACTTCAACGAGTGAGGTATTTGAATTGTTCTATGACATGAGACGCTTATTTAGACTCACTACTACAAACATGTAGTCTAGTAGGGTAGTCTATCACAGGTTCCTACTCTGAATTTCTCAATCACATCTCTCCAGGCCGCCAAACCAGCAAGTTTTCTTAGATCATATTGGACATGACCGCCATTTTTCTAAGCGCCAACCGGAAGTCCTATCTTATTAAGGTCTGCACACTGTTTGCCACTCAAATAGCACGTATTAACTATGTCAGCAGGTAGTAACACAGACTTAACCAAATTTCAGTATGATAGGGATTTAAGGTGATAATATACCCCTAAATACACATGCAGAGTGCATGTAGCTATTTTAAAAACAAAACGTTTTGAACATGACCAACATAATAATATTTATTCTGTGGAATTCAGATGTACAGATAAATAAATAAATAAATAAATAATAATAATAATAATAATAGTATTTATGATAATAATAATCATGGTAATGATAATGATAATAATGTCATTATTATCACTATGTTTCTTTTATCATTATTATCACTATGTTTAATTTCTTAGAAAGATATGAGATAAAAATTTTCTTAAATAGTATAAATAATCAATTAAATATATATATATATATATATATATATATATATATATATATATTATGGAATGAAATATGACCAACATATGATTGTATTGCGGTTACTAACACCTTTGTAGGAGAAAGTAAGTCCTGCGTAGGACTTATTATCTCCTACGTAGGTGTTAGTAACTCCTACGTAGGACTTATTACCTCCTACGTAGGCGTTATTAACTCCTACGTAGGACTTATTATCTCCTACGTAGGACTAATTATCTCCTACGTAGAAGTTACTATCTCCTACGTAGGAGTTACTAACTCCTACGTAGAACTTATTATCTCCTACGTAGGAGTTACTATCTCCTATGTAGAACTTATTATCTCCTACTAACTCCTACGTAGGACTTATTATCTCCTACATAGGCGTTACTAACTCCTACGTAGGACTTATTTACGTAAGAGTTAGTAACTCCTACGTAGGACTTATTATCTTCTACGTAGGACTAATTATCTCCTAGGTAGAACTTATTATGTCCTACTCCTATGTAGGACATTATCTCCTTCGTAGGAGATACTAACACGTAGAACTTATTATCTCCTACGTAGGACTTAATATTCCTTACGTAGGAGTTACTATCTCCTACGTAAGAGTTACCATCTTCTACGTAGGACTTATTATTACCTACGTAGGACATTATCTCCTACGTAGGAGTTACTATCTCCCACATAGGATTTAAATGTTTTTTACACCTGGCACTAGGACGCTTCCTTAATATTCTTTATTATATATGTTTGTATTTCCTTTATTTCCATTTTTTGTTGTTGTTTATTTTTGTTAACAGACAGTGCACTGATACTCAACAAATCAATGATACTAATGATTCTTACTCAGGAACAAAAAATAAACAGATGACTATAAAGTAACAGTTCATATTAGTTTGATTGTTTGCAAGGATACATATTTTGTTTGTCACAGCAACCAAACTGTGCTTTAGATGCAAATACCAACACTAAATAGCTGTAGACATAACTCCAAAGCCACTAAATGTATCTTAATAAAACCCAAGGCAAAAACAGAAAATAACAAACTGATTATGTACCATTATTTAATTTGCTGGTAAATATTTCGGTTACTGTGGCAACAGGTATGTAAAATTAATACATAGTTCCATCCTTTAATAACACAAAAAACTAACTAGACGTCCTTTGGATTTTCAGAACAGAAAAAAAAAAACAACAGAAAATAGCAGATTCAGATTGCCTGAGTCTGTTTATGAGGAATACAAATAATAATAATTAAAGAAATACAACATCTGTCATGCCCCACATTCAGCAGCTTTGAGCGGAAGTCTATTTTCACATACATTTGTATTTTATTTGAACACTTTAGTCCTAAATTATAGTGACAAGAAATTAGACCCGTCCAACCAAAAGGCCATCAGCTACCCTGACGGGCCGATAACGGCCCGCTGTAGATTTATAAAGAATGCTTACTGGGGTAACGAAATACGGGGCGGGCGATGTTTTACGGCCTCTACACACACACTTAACGCCAGATGATGTAACATTTGCAAAAACGTCTGCAATACTTCAGACCGTTGCAGTTTGTCAACCAGATCATGTAGTAGATTATAGTCACTTTTATTCATTTAGCATACCATTCAACATACTTTTATAAACTTATAAATGGCATGTTTCTATGAGATTTTCTTTGCTTATTAAAGACCACTTGAGGTAACAGAAGCTAACTTAAGCTTTGGCTTCGGCCGAGTACAAAAACAGCATGTTCTCCTTATAAAAATCAAAGACACCTATTTAGTGCACTTACAGAGCTTATATTTGTTGCCCCTCACCCCCACCACCCCACCCCGCACCCCACATCCCCTTATATCTCCCTTATTTTAATAATTGGTGTAATTGAGGATCTCTTTGGAATTACAACAATTTCCGACTATGCAGCTATGAACATATATATATATATATATATATGTTCACTCATTGACCACTTCCATAATAAACGTTAAGAAGATTGCTTTTGGAAACGAAGAACACACTACAGATTAGAAAATGGGAGTCTCGGTTTTATTGAGACTCTTCATAAGCAGTAATTAAGTTTGCATCACTGCTTACGCCCTCTAGCGTATACATGAGCAGAACTTCATGTTCAAGTATGCCACAATGGGCCCTATGATCCAAAATGAAGCTTGCTGCTTGTATATCTATCTTTCATTGCTCTACATTGATATGATTGTGGTTTTTGAGGTAGCTCTTACACACTGCTTATGTCTGAAACATTCTTAACAGAATGATATCCCAAGATGAGAAATCTATACGTCATGTTCATCAAGTCTGATAGAATAAAAACCATATAACAGAAACCACTTCATATTATTCCTGATATCGTGGGCGGTATGCAAAGGTTTTGCGAAAAATAAAGTTACACAAAATGTCTGAATGGTCTAGAGATGAATTTTACATCCTTTCACCACGAAAACACGCTTATATAATTTTGACCCCCTTAAAGCCCACTTTTATACAGTACAACTGGGGTTTACAGAGGAATAAATTATTTTACTTATTTCTGCTCAAAAACATAGATTGTGGTACTCGTTAGAACCGCCTCGCCGAGGCGGTTCTAACGAGCACCCACAATCTATGATTTGAGCAGAAATATGAAAAATATCAGAATTTTTATCTGAAAATTTTCAGTTTTTGGTGGTGAAATTTTCAATATATTTGAATAGGCAAGTTTTCGTAATGTGTCTGTTTCAGAAGGTGACGTCTGACTTTCAATGTCTGTGGTCGGGCCCTTCTTTGTCCTGTTTGTAGTTCACTTGAATTCCGGCTTCAGATCGCTATTGATACCTTTGCTTTGTTTCATCACAGTGTTTGTGATTTTGTGTGTTCCACTGTGATAATTCACTTATAAGAAAAAGAACCATTTTCAGGCCGAATACTTGTATGTAATTTGGAGCAGTATCAGAATTAAGGGTGAGGTTTCTCGTGCGTAAATCGGGTTTAAATCCCACTTTGCTCTCTGTTTTGTGATGCTAGCATTGTAGTTATCTACTTCAATGGCTGCCCACTTAGCTTTCTGTTTTCTTCATTTGTATTGTTTCTATGTTTGGAGCTGCAAAGAAAAGGAGACAAGGGCACAAGGGCAAGGTTTCACGCGTGTAAAATTGGTTAAAGCCCCTCCCCCACCCCACCCCCAATAGTTTAAGCCCGCCTGAACAAAGTTCAGGAAACGCCATCTTTTTATCCCCGGCATCGGCGTTGGCGTGGCCGCGTCCACAAATGTTAAGGTTTTGCATTAAAATTTTGACGTCCTCATTATTTTAAAACTCTTGGATGGATTATGTTCATGATTGGTATGATGATAGATATGGGTCTAAACTTTAACGTTGTACCAACTTTTACCCAAACTTGACCTCAATGTCAAGGTCACGGACTTTTAAATTTTAGGTTAAAGATTTCACGTTTTGTATTATGATAGATATTGGACAAATATTTTACGCAATGTCACCCTACTCCAAATTTTACCTCAAGGTCAAGGTCACAGACTTTTTTATGTTAAAGTTCTAAGTTAAAGTTTTTAGGGTGTCAGTATTTCTAAACCCTTTATGGTATAATGAGACATACAGTACAGTCCCATTCCCCTACTTGACCTCAAGGTCAAGGTCATGGAATTTTTAGGATCTTATTATTTCCAAACCTTTGATGGATTCTGTTTGGTATGATGGTAGATATTTGTCAAACATCAAACGCAGTACCATTCCCATCCCTATTTAAGCTGACCATAATAAATGAGGAGGATTCATATCCATAAGACTACAGACTGCTTATGGCGTTTTCATCTGTCTCCCAAAATCACAACAGCTAAAAGTTTATCATCCTTGACCTCAGTAAAATAGAACTTATTTTATTCTAAGTGATTCAGAAAGAAAATGCGCAACCTCAGGCGAGCTGTCCTGTCTGTCGACAAGACTTATTTTTTCTATTGACCCTTCCAAGGAGGTTCCTCTCTTGTAAGTTTAAGTTGCATTTTGCTATTTGTTCAGTCTGTTGTCTACATGAGCTGTGTTGTATTTCGTATTAAATGTTATTGTGCGTATTTCATGTCTCGTCTACTTAAATTGGCTCGGGATGAATGTATTGATTGATTGTGGATTTTCCTGGGTGTCTTCTGTTCGCCATTTAACCTCTAGATTGTGAAGCGGGAAAGGGTCATGCGCTGAACTTATCAAATCTTTGTATCAGTATCCAACAGCGGTCCAAGTATTTATTATCTATCTAGAAATACAGGAGATACACATCTTTAGAAACTTTAACAGAAAACTTTAACTAAAATTTATTTAAGTCCATGACCTTGACCTCAAGAATGATGACTGAGGCAGCTTGACTTGGAAGGAATAAATCACTGGACTAGAACGTAACAAAACTCGAGAAGTAACTAATTCCATTCAGACGGTAAGGAGATATAGATATTTTTTAGACACATTTAAACAAAACTTTAACATAAAAGTTCCAAGTCCATCACCTTGACCTTTAATTATAATCAGGGGTTATAGTTGTTCTAAATACAACTTTGGGCCAAAATACACCACCGTCCCAATAAAAGATTTTGAACAATATCGGTTTTTAAATCTCTAAATTTAAAACGCCAAATTTATGGATGTTTACGCCGTTGTCAATGCCGACGTCAACGCCGACACCTGTCACATTGGCATATGGTTTTGTACATATGAGGTTTAAAGACAGACCATTAAATGGAAATACAATATTTCTATAATTGTAAGTGCTGGAAAACATTTATCTTGATACACACATATACAGTCGACTCTCGTTATCTCGAATTCCAAGGGACTGTCTTAAATACTTCGAGATATCTGTACTTCGACATATCAGAGTTTCAGAATTGAGGAAAAACTAATTCGGTTAACCACATTTAACAAATATATGTGTAATTGGACTTCTGAAGTTAGAGATATATTGAAAATATTGTGGAAAAGAGGAGAAATTGCTCCTTAGGAGCAATTTCTACTCTTTTCCACAATATTTTTACCTGTTGTTAGATTTTCATGTTTAAACAGGGACCAGATTTTCACTTCGAGATAAGCGGTTATTCGAGATATGCGAGTTCGAGATGGCGAGAGTCAACTGTAACAGGCAAAACATATTGCTTAACTTGTAACATGTAAAATTGTCATTTTTAATCAAATTCTAAGATTTCTTTGTGAGAAGGGATGATCTATGAGTGAAATACTCGATTGTCTATTAACAAGTTAGACGGAGCATTAGTAGACAAAAAATTCTAAAAGCCGAACAAATAATTTCCTGTGCTGTGGAAATTTTACAGAAAATACTCATTTTATCATTAAAATTAACAGCTTTTGCCCAAAATATCATTAGAATATTGACTTCAAAGCCCCCCCAAAAAAATCAAAATTCACTCAGGTAGTGGATGAAAATATTTACACCATAAAACTCGAGGCATGAAAACATCTGTTATTTTTTTTTACACAATTACATAAATCAGTGATGTCTGTTTAAGAATATATTTTCTCCCCAAAAATATATTTATTTCACAATTGACTACCTCAGTTATTTTTATTTATGGGTTTCTGCCAGTTTACATTTTCTCATATTGCAGCTGGTATAGAAAAAAAAGGTAAGAGAAAAGTCCAGGGAGTGCCACAATCACAAACCGCAGTCCTTCCCAGACATCAAGAGGAAGAGGAAACCGACAAATCCAAACAAGCACAAATCGATCAAACATACGAAAAGCACTAAGATTAGCTCTCTTCCCCAAGCGAGGTAATCGCAATGCTAAAAGGACTGAAAAACACAAGAACAAAATGGCACAAGATAAGACATACAACAAATCGCCTCGCAGAATAAACCACAAAGCACCAAAACACCGGGACCACCGCCTTATAACGGTCAGTAGAGTAAACCACCGGGGGCGGGGGGGGGGGGTTAAAGCACTTTTACAGCTAGCCAACTTCACCCTGGGCCCCAGTGCTACTCTTAATACAGAAATACATAAAAATTCGGTTCGCATAAAGGCCCCCAACTCAGTCCATGCATCAAAGCGAAAACATAAAAATCAAATAATCACTATAATAAACAAAGACGAGTACTCATGGCTAATTCTACTGTATGCCAGAGTAAATGAAAACTGATAGTTGGACCACGGCGGGCCAAGCCAAAGACATATCGTCAAGCCCCAACCCACTGGTTAAAGTTTTACGAAGAGGCCGTCATTGAGTCTGAGTCCTGAACCGTCGTCGTGCAATTAAAGAGTGAAGCATAGCCATCAACAATGATTGGAGTCAACTAGGCATGCAATCTGCCGCATAATATCCAGGCTATAGCCAATTCTTTTATAACGGTTAATAAGTTTTCTGAATTTCTCCGAAAAGTAAGATTTACCTGCAATTTTTTTTTTTAATCTGTACAATAAGTCACCGTAAAATAGAACCACGGTGTGTCCCAGCTATTTTATTTGGAGTTTTACAGCCCAGTCATCACGAAAATATGCCTATATAATGTTGACCCCCTTAAACCCCACTTTTATATAGTAAAACTGAGGTTTACAGGAGTACACATTATCCTTCTTATTTCTGCTCAAAATATTGATTGTGGGTACTCGTTAGAACCGCCGTGCCGAGGCGGTTCTAACGAGTACCACAATCTAAGGTTTGAGCGGATATTTAAAAAAATATCAGAATTTTATCTGAAACTATCTTCTTTTTTTTTTTTTTTTTTTGCCGGTAAAATTTTCAGTATATTTGAATAGGCTTATTTTCGTAATGTTACATTGTTAAGGTAATATCAGAATGGTCAATTAGCCTACTCACACTCTGTCCTGGGCAGGCTTAGTCCTCAAAGCAGCTGACCAGTACTTTGTATACATGTTCTTTTGCCAGTTACCGACAACT
Source organism: Anodontia alba (assembly GCA_964016985.1). NCBI lineage: Eukaryota > Metazoa > Mollusca > Bivalvia > Lucinida > Lucinidae > Anodontia > Anodontia alba. Next base: position 10,648,542 of record OZ024830.1, on the reverse strand, counting down.
GCCCTTCAGTCAACGGAAGGGGGAGAATGACTCTAGAAAGTATTCTATGATCAATCTCTTTAAAAATGTGGCCGAGCTTGGATTCCAAGTCGCGACCCCTGAATCTGCGAACAGATACGCTACCGACTTCGACCGGCATAATTGTAGACGTTTATGAAAAATAAGGCAGTGTACGACCCGCAGAAAAATCGACCGATTTGACCGACTGAAAGGCTGACTTTCGAAGAGTATCCAATACTCACCTTGTGAGTCGGTCTGCCCGTCTGTCTGTCTGTCCGTGGTCATTTAGCAAAAATCGCCATAGTGCTTTAAGCGTTGGGAATATTTTGATAGTATTGGCATACTTATAGATACTGATAAGATCTAGCTAATGAACTTGCCAAGTTTGAATTTTAATTGACAGAGGCTAAGCCGGTGGAAAATGTGAAAGTATGTAACAGGGTTGGATTTTGTTCACCTCTACCTTAATTCGGACATAGGTTATATACCTCTGACCAGCACTTTCATTTTTGTCCACCTTTGACCTTTTCCCACCAAAACTTGAAGTGGTTATTGGGTAATTTTATCAGCTAATCTAGTACTTTTTGTTAGTTCAGCTGGAGGTCGGACATGTTTAAAGATTGTAGAAAGTTCTGGTCTTTGTTATGTTTGGGCACTTTTATTGCTGCATATTATTTATTCTTGGTAGGTAGTTGTGACGTTGCTGTTCGTGAAATGGCAGTGGATTGCAATATTAACTCTATTACAGCCTATAACATCACCATCTGTCTTTTATTCATGTCATCATTGATCGCATATTGAAGCACTAACAGGCAGCACTAGCAGCATTGAGATAGAGCTATGACATAGAAAGAGGGTCGGTCCACCTGATTCCCTATATCGTTAGATGTATTTTTTGTAAATGTATTTTATGTGTGAGCTTTATAAATAAAAGAGCCGCTGATGCAAGAGGTAGCTTTGTGTGTAAATGGAAGGCCCGCTGCTGCAGGGGAGTCATTGTAAGTTGATAGCGATAGAAATTGTTGGCTATCCTGAGGGTCCCCGCTTGCCTAGGAAAAGTATGTTTAGGTAAACTGTCCGGCTGGAACATGTCCGCAGTAGTGTTGACTCGGCCGTAAAACTGCAACTCTGTCTCAAACACGTAGATTATAAAAGGTATGCTAAATTAAGTGTTTCAGCAAGTTAACGGGTCACTAGAAAACGCTAGAATATTATTCGTGCTGTATCTCTGATATTTGTGATATTCATGCTATTTTCTATTTTGTCATGTACATTTGTCATGTGTATATGAGGGTATAGTTGTAAGTGTGTAATTGTGTATTTTCAGAGTGGAAGATTGTACCCTACCTACCATTTGTACGTCAAACACAGTACATAAAGGATTATATCGCACTCTCATTGTTGAAAGTTTATTATGAGTCTACTACAATCTACGTATATAGTGTCACTCCCCCAGTTATATATATGATGGGAAGAGACTGAAAAGTTACAAGTATAAAAATGGTCATAACTCTACAATCGTGTTTAATATTTTGATATTTTTTTCACGTACTGATTGATACCGACATCTAGCCAAAGGACTTGCCAAATGTTTGATTTTATCGACCCGAGGCAAATCAGGTCTATGATTAATATTTACCATTTTCACAACTTCAATTGTGGTCTACGAACCGATCTGTTTTATGTCTTGCCTTGTGTTATTTTGTTCTTGTGTTTCTCTGTCCTTTTAGCATTGCGATTGCCTCGCTTGGGGAAGAGAGAGCTAATCTTAGTGCTTTTCGTACGTTTGTTCGATTTGCGCTTGTTTGGGTTTGTCTGATTTCTTTTTCCTCTTGGTGTCTGGAAAGGGATGCAGTTTGTTATTGTGGCACTCCGTGGACTTTTCTCTTACCTTTTTTCCACGAATGTTCAGTGCTGCTGGACAGTTATAGCATGACATAGCGTTTTTATACAAAAAAGACCTGCCATTGTAAGCGGGTCGTGCGCTTCTGCCGAAAGTTGATTCTTAATTGAATCCACATCTCAATGGTCCAAAGTGTGATATACTTAAAAAAAACAAGCAAACAGTGCTTAGTTTATTCCAAATATTCACCATAAATACTCGTTCCTAAGAAAAAATTTCCCTTACTATGACATTTTCGATACTGATCGAGAACCATTATCAGACCTCGTGACGTCACGAGTGTTTCGCCACAGGCGGTCAAGATGCACCGAGGGTGACTTCCAATTTGATTAAGCTCCGGGTTTGGCGATGCCTAACTGTACCACTACACAAAAAGATTCTAACAGTAAGAATTTTACCCAATTTTTTTTTTTACATGTAATATTTACAACACATATCATAATACAGACATTGACATAATACAACACTTCACACACAATTTGACGTAAATCTCTTCACGTTGGCACGTTTGGGGAACTAAACTGGTATATTACTTGATTTATCTGGTTTGGTTAATCAATTTAATACACTCAGTATATACCCAACCAATTGGAGATTGGGGATAACTCTGCATGCCAATGTGAAGAGATTGCCTCCCTTTATTCTATTATTTTAGTTCAGCTTGTAAAGTTTATTTATACTTTTTAATTAGTGATCGATCTCATTTTTTCTAATTATCGGTTATCTTATTTCTCATATTTATTTAGACACAGCCTTAATAATTTTCTTGTATGTCGGAATCACTTGAACATTTTGTTCTCTGTTCACAGCTCTGGCTGATTACTGCACCGCATTAGATTCTTGTTTGACTGGAATCAAGCGTAGGTGCTGCACCTCATATTGAGATCAACTGTCCTTGGAAGGACATGGAAGGACACAACTAAAAATAAACAAAACACAGACGACAGACATGTTCTATAATAATCTAAGATGAAGCCTGCTATGATAATACCCATTATTCTACAATGACGCACGTCACCGTATAGAGTGAGTGACGTCATTGACGTCGCGGCTGAATATCCGACGCCAGGATAGACCCAGCATTGACGTCGACGTGACTCATCCGTGACCTCCATCCCTATGAATGATGTCGACGCGGTCGACGGTGAGCACCGGTGGGCAACGTCGTCCGCCTAACGTCATAACATCATATGCAAGCTCCATTTCCATACATACACAAAGATTATAATGTATGAATGACAATCAGTGACATGACGTTCCAAATATCGCAACTTTAAATGTCACTGACATTATTAATGTTAAACACCTCCGACCTGCGGATAATGATCAGAGGGAGAGTAGTATTGGATCAACTCCAACTATTATAAACTCGGTACCCTGATCAGACGAAATCGGAACACTTAAAGTATTATATATATTACACAACAATTCCTCCTAAATTTTCTCTCCTACAAGTTAACAGTGATTATGCAGGCGGAATAATACAAATTTACCATGCTCTCTTAATATAATTACTTCAATTAAGTATTAAACTTAGAAAAAAGAAACTGCGTATGCATGTGGATGTGTGCATGTCTGTATGTTCGTGCATATGTTTGCGTATGCGTTTGCAAACCTAAATTTCTGGCCTACGCGATTCTTATGGTACCGCGCATTTTACATTGACTATTCCGATCCTGTACTGTTTTTTATGTGTATAAACTAAATCACACCATCCTTCTCTATCACCGAATATTTTTTCCCTAGGGAGAAGTTTCCTACTTGCGTAGGCAATGGGAAGCTTTCCTTCGCCTTCAAACTCTTGGTGCAAAACGGCTCCTAAACCAGCGTCGGAAGTATCCGTTCTAAGAATGAACGGTACTTTGTTTTGGAATATAGGCAGCCGAAGAATAGGGCTACATGTAAGCCTCTTCTTCAACGTTTGAAAAGCCTTTTCATGGTGATCCTGCCAATGTTTGATGTTATTTGGCCTATTTTTTTTTTTTTTTTTTTTTTTTTTTTGTTAAATCCGTTAAAGGAGACGCAATGGTCCCTGTAGAGTTTCAAATGCTGTCAAAGGTTGGTCTCATCAGTCAATTCCACTTGCCAATAACCCTTACTCAGATCCGTTTTTGAAAAGTATTTATGACCTGACAGTTTATTTATCACCACCTCCATATTTGGTATTGGTTCTGCATTCTGCATCGAATTAGGTAACTTTATTTCCGGAAATCGATGCAAAACCTCACCGACCCATCCTTTTTGGGGACCAATACTACAGACGAAGAATATGGAGAAACTTACGGTTCAGTTACTCCTAAGTCAAGCATTTCATGAATTTCTGTTTGGATAACCTTGCGGGTTTTATATGGGCATACAGATCTCTATTACATGATTCTAAAAATTGGTTACGTGTCATAAAATTGCATACCGCTTCGAACGTCTTTTCACTTTCGCCATCGCTAACCATTTACTTAAATAACTATTAAGTCTATTACTAAACTGAATAAAAGTATCTTTGTTCTCGGGCCTACTATAACGAAATTTCTTACGAAATCCGCGTTCTGTCATATCAAAATTCTTTAACAATTCTTCTTTCAATTTATCATTACTGGCCGCGTCCTCATCTCATAACCTGTCATATAAACCTAAGGCCCGCCCCTTTAATAAAGCACTTAAATATGCGGCCCATAAAGTTGGATCCCATTTATTAGCTATCGCGTACTTCTCAAACCGGGACAAATTGCTGTCTATTTTGTCTTTACTATCATCGAAGTACGGCAACTTGGGATCACGTTCATGTGCTGTTTGGTCCTTAGATTTTGCCTGCTCCATATCCGCCTTTTGTAATTCAATTTGATGGGAAAGTTCTAATTTATCTTTTCTAACCACTGTCGTAACCTTTCAAGTTCGATTTCTTTATTGGCCTCAATCTGGGCTTTTCTGGCCTTTGCCTCGTCTCAGGCCTTCTCAGCCTCGGCCTCTGACCTTCTCAGCCTCGGCCTCTGACCTTCTCAGTCTCTGCCACGGCTCTGGCCTTCTCGGTCTCGGCCTCGACTCGGACCTTCTCCGCGACCTCGGCCACGATACTAACCTTTTCATCCTCTGTTTCGGCTCGTGCCCTTTCGGCCTCGGTCTTGGCTTTCTCGGCCTCGCGTTCCGCAGCTCTATCTGCCCTTTGTAATCCATTCTCTTAATTCCTGTCCTTCATAACCTAACTCTTTCTCTAATTGTATAAGCTCAGCCATAATTACAAACGTAAAGTTCAGTTCAGATTTTTAACGCTACCAGGCAACTCAGTCACATAGAGGCAACGTAAAATCTCACGTCGAAATTTAAACTACTTAAATCAAGTTTAAAATTGTCCAACTAAAACGCTGGTCAGAAGTTTAACGCATGCGCATTAAATTTAAGTTACATTCTGACTTTAAACTATCAGCGACGTAACGTAGTGGTGAAGTCTGGAACTGACGTCTACTAAGAACCGAATATATAGTATCTTTACAATGTACTAACGTCACGTAGCGACGCCTTAAACGATTTATCAACGTTACGATAAATAAACACGTCACTGACTACCATCACTTAACGTACAATGACGTTACATATATTAACTAACGTAAATAGAGTGTAACGTATTTATACTGACAACAGAACGACCTTAATAATCGACGTAATATTTGATGTTAGTCTTACCGTCGCAAAAGACGTAACCCTTAACGTTATCTTACGTAAAATATCTTAACGTAAACATGTCAGATCTGAAAAATGGCTACTGGTATTCACAACCAAGGACTTGAGACAGTTAAAACAATTAGATAAATTGAGTCAAACAATTGAACAAGAGGACCATGATGGTCCTATATCGCTCACCTGAGCAAACAGCTTTGCACACTTACTGCTGAAGTTTCAGCCAAGTTCACTGCTCTAAGATTTTTGTATAAATTTTATAGCCCTGCTCCCAAGCGGCCACATTTTTTTTTTCATGCATCATGATGGCTTGAACTGAATCTTGAAAGAGTCTCACCAAAGGAACAATTCTGCCATATTGAAATCGGTCCAGTGGTTACTGAAAAGAAGATTTTTTTTAAAGTTTTCTATAAAGATGTAAAGGGAAAATAAGCCCCGCCCCCTGGCGGCTATGTTTTTTGACGAATCAAAATGGCTTGAACAATCTTGGTAGAGGATTACCAAAGGAACATTTCTGCAAAATTATATTGAAATTGGTCCAGTGGTTTCTGACAAGAAGATTTTTAAAGTTTTCTATATAGATATATAGGGAAAATAAGCCCCGCCCCCTGGCGGCCATGTTTTTTGACGAATCCAAATGGCTTGAAGAATCTTCCTAGAGGATCACCAAAGGAACATTTTTGCAAAATTATATTGAGATCGGTCCAGTGGTTTCGGACAAGAAGATTTTTAAACTTTTCTACATAGATATATAGGGAAAATAAGCCGCGCCCCCCTGGCGGCCATGTTTTTTGACGAATCCAAATGGCTTGAACAATCTTCCTAGAGGATCACCAAAGGAACATTTTTGCAAAATTATATTGAAATCGGTCCAGTGGTTTCGGACAAGAAGATTTTTAAACTTTTCTACATAGATATATAGGGAAAATAAGCCCCGCCCCCTGGCGACCATGTTTTTTGACGAATCCAAATGGCTTGAACAATCTTGGTAGAGGATAACCAAAGGAATATTTCTGCAAAATTATATTGAAATCGGTCCAAGGTTTCTGACAAGAAGATTTTTTAAAGTTTTCTATATAGATGTAAAGGGAAAATAAGCCCCGCCCCCTGGCGGCCATGTTTTTTGACGAATCCAAATATCTTGAATAATCTTGGTAGAGGATCACCAAAGGAACATTTCTGCAAAATTATATTGAAATCGGTCTAGTGGTATTTGACAAGAAGATTTTTAAAGATTTCTATATAGTTATATAGGGAAAATAAGCCCCGCCCCCTGGCGGCCATGTTTTTTGATGAATCCAAATGGCTTAAACAATCTTGGTAGAAGATTACCAAAGGAACATTTCTGCAAAATTATATTGAAATCGGTTCAGTGGTTTCATACAAGAAGATTTTTAAAGTTTTCTATATAGATATATAGGGAAAATAAGCCCCGCCCCCTGGCGGACATGTTTTTTGACCAATCCAAATGTCTTGAACAATCTTGGTAGCGGATCACCAAAGAAACATTTCTGCAAAATTATATTGAAATCGGTCCAGTGGTTTCTGACAAGAAGATTTTTAAAGTTTTCTATACAGATATATAGGGAAAATAAGCCCCGCCCCCTGGCGACCATGTTTTTTGACGAATCCAAAAGGCTTGAACAATCTTGGTAGAGGATCACCAAAGGAACATTTCTGCAAAATTATATTGAAATTGGTCCAGTGGTTTCTGACAAGAAGATTTTTAAAGTTTTCTATATAAGTATATAGGGAAAATAAGCCCCGCCCCCTGGCGGCCATGTTTTTTGATGAATCCAAATGGCTTGAATAATCTTGGTAGAGGATCACCAAAGGAACATTTCTGCAAAATTTTATTGAAATCGGTCCAGTGGTTTCTGACGAGAAGATTTTTTGAGTTTTTAGTTAAAAAATCTATTTTTAGCTCCTGTGACCTAGATATGCAATGGACCGGAACCATTTGAACAATTTTGAAAGAGGATCAACCAAGGATCATTCCTGTGAAATTTGGTCAAAATCCAATCAGTGGTTTAGGAGGAGATGTTGTTTAAAAATTGTGAACGGACGGACGGACGACGACGACGACGGACGGTGAGTGATCACAATACCTCACCTTGAGCCTTCGGCTCAGGTGAGCTAATAAAACTTGCTTGGGTGTTCGAGAAAATTTTGAGTTCCAACTCAGATTAGCGTATCCGGTTCCTATACCTTTGGAACACTAGAATGTTGCACTTCATCGCGTGAGAAAACTTATCACTAAATGAATTTATTGCACAATATGAGAACAAAAAATAATTCTATTTGCTAATATGCTAATATGCTAATATATTCGTGTAATCATCCCATCAGCCTGCCACCAGATGTTACGCCAAAGGCGGCCAAGACGCACCGAGGGTGACTTCCAATTTGATTAAGCTCCGGGTTGGGCGATGCCTAACTGTAACACTACACAGAAAACTCTAACAGAATTTTTTTTTCATTTTTTAACGTGTACTATTTACAACACCTATTATAAAACAGACATTGACATCATACAACACTTCACACATAATTTGACGCAAATCTCTTCACGTTGGCACGATTGGGGAACTATACTGGTATATTACTTGATTAACCTGGCTTGGTTAATCAATTTAATACATTCAGTATATATCCAACAAATTGAGGATAATTGTATGCCAATTCGTAGAGATTGTCTCCCTTTATTTTATTATTTCTATGGCGCATTTAGTTCAACTTGTTAAGTTTATTAATACTTTTTAATTAGTGATCGATCTTATTTTTTTTTTAATTATTGATTATCTTATTTCTCATATTTATTTAGACACAGCCTTAATAATTTTCTTGTATGTCGGAATCACTTGAACATTTTGTTCACTGTTCACAGTTCTGGCTGTTTACCGCCCTGCAGTAGATTCTTGTTCGGTAGCCTCTGCTACCAATACTGGAATCTAGCGTAGGTACTGCACCTCATATTAAGATCAATTGTCCTTAAAAGGACATGGAAGGACACAACTAAAAATAAACAAAGCCCAGACTAAGGACATGTTTTTTAATAACCTAATATGAAGCCTGCTATAATTATACCCATTATTCTACAATGACGCAGGTCACCGTATAGAGTGAGTGACGTCATTGACGTCGCGGCTGAATATCCGACGCCATGATAGACCCTATCACTGACGTCAACGTGACTCATCCGGGACCATCCCTTGCAAACATTTAGTGATTTTCTAGCTGTCTGCGTTTCGCAACCAGTTTTAGCCTAACTTATACATCTCGCTACTATTAATAAATGTCAATAACGATGGTGCGACTGTAGAAAAGACCCTACTTTTAATTTACAAAACTTGGTCAGCTTGCACTGCAGTCTCTGGGTATATCTGTGGTACATAATTGGCATCTTCTTGATATTCACCCAGTCTCGACTTGAATTTACAGCCCGTTTCACTCATGTATTTCAGTTTACAATTGAGGCACGAAACACCACAAGTATTTACATTTTCCATTTTGTCTTTGGGATGGACTAAGGCTTTCCTCGGCGTGTGTCGCACAGATACTGATATACCATGTTTTTGGGGTCGATTGTTTATAATCAAGCCTAAGTATGCGTACACCAAAAATTCCTTAAGGTTGTTGTCCACGTTATTATCTTTCAGCGATGAAATCAAACCGCGCGTTTGTATGAAATCCAGGTAACGGTTATTTATAGCCGTGCTATTCTTGTCATTGTGACATCAGAGTGCGTGTAAAGAGGATTATCTGTAAAACCTGATCAGGACATTGGCAAACGGTGCTAACCAAGATCAGAGGTCGCAGACCGCGGCGTTTGAATAAGGTCAGTATTGTCTGCTTTAATTTCAGGAAGTTACGGGGTTAAATGAAACAGCCTTAAGTCCCGTTCAGGGCCTTTTTCGCAGCCTAAACGCTTCCCAGTGTTGCCACTGCTTTTATTTCATTAAGTCATCCTTGTCAGTTTGAGGTATTTCCATTTCCTTTTTTTTTTTTTTTTTTTTTTTTTTTTTTTTTTACCATTAAGTCATTCACTTTTTCACAGTCAGTGTATCTAGGAAAGGTATTTTTTTGTTCTCCTTCTGTTTGCGTTTCGTATATGAAATTTATGCTCCCGGTGGCATCAGCTGGATTTAGGGCCTGTGTAAGATTATCTACTTGTCCTCCCTTAATGATTTCTAATGTATCGTCCACATACCGTTTCAACAATCAAGGTGCACATGTGACCGGTGCTGTAGCGATAGCAAGTTGTTCCAAGAACTCTATGTACAATTTCGCGTGACTATTGGAGAAACAGGACTACCCATTGCCGTACCAAATATTGGCTGATATATTTTCCACGGAACGAGAAAAAAGTTGTAGTTAGCACAACCTTGAGCTACTCCATGATGTCCGAGACAAGTAAGCTTGTTGCGTATTTAAAGGCTCCATATTCCTCTGAAACAGACATTTGTTATCCAAGAAAGGTTTAATAAATTGATATATAGTATTAATAGTATCATAAAATGTGGCATTTGACAGGCTGTAGAATTCAGTTAGTCTCTCGTTTTCGAACTGGATCTAAAATGAAATTTTTATTGTATCTCTGAATTGATGTTGGCAACATTAATTCAGATGTACGATAAAAAAATCATTTCATTTCAAGAATGAGAGATTAACTGAAATTTCACAGGCTGTCAGGTGCCACATTTAATGATTGTGTTGATATCAATTTATTAAATTTTCCTTGGATAATAAAATGTCTTTTTTGAGGAATATGTAGCCTTTGAGTTTACTATCCTTTTCAAGTCTACTGCAAATTATCTTTGTTTACCACAAGGAACCAGTTCAGTGATGAGCAGTCCAAATCCTGTGTCGTCACGAGGTCAAGGTTTTTTTGTTTTGTTTTTTTTTGTTGTTGTTGTTGTTTTTTGGGGGGGAGGGGCGGGGTTTAGCTTTTAAATGACCGACAAAGTATGCATAAAAACCGGAAGTTACCTTTGATATGGCATAAGGCATTTTTGGCAGCATAAGTTGACAGAAATTAGAACCGTTCAGCTACTTCTTTCGATTCAAGTTACCCAACAATGAGATATTTTCGTTTCAAATGACATTTAAAGCGATGTTTATAATCGATGCAAAGTTCATAAAATCAATAATTTGAGATAGGCTTCAAGTCATATCCGCATGAGAAACTTCAGCCTTTATTGTGTGTTTTTTTATTGTTGGGAACATAATGTAAACCGTCGCATGAAAATTTTGTGGAAGTTCACGTTCTAAAAATATTAAAAAAGAAAACTACGAAGATTTTACCATTTTTCATCAAAAGTTTACTCATAAATGAGCATCTGAGGGCAAAATTTGTTAAACTGTTCTTGTACGAAATGCAAGTTGATTCAAGCAAAACAAATGCTAGAAACATTGCAATAAATGAGAGAGAAAAAAACAACCACACCAGTGCGTTTCTAATGGCTTTAAGTATAATATTTGGAATTATGTGATAGTCTGTCCTCATGAACATGTTCAACAACCTGTTGTTTTTTGTTTGTTTGTTGTTGTTTTTTTGTGTGTTTTTTTTTTTGTTTGTTTGTTTTTTGTTTTGTTTTTTCTCTATTTGGTGAAAACTTTATATCTCTCAACAAAGGAATTTTAACTGTTTCAATACAGTTCCTCTGTTGCAATTCTCTTTAAGACGTTCGTGCCGCGGGAAGGTTATGCTTATTATGCCGACTGTGGCATTACCTGGGTAATATTTTTAAGTGAGCGGGGATACTGTCAGTATCCTTTAACCCTGTGTAAGGGTTTTAAAAATGAGTCTAAATCCTACAGACTAAAAGTCAGCGCGTTTGAGTTACGTGTCAGTTTAAGCGCAATAACAAGCTTCAATACTTTACGGCTCTCGTTTAACATTTCTTTCCCTTAGTTGCTTTCTCTGCGTAGCAGCTGTTTTCACATCAGTGATCATGAATGTCACGTGAAGTAATAAGTTGCTCGCCTTTTAATAAAATAGTATGTTTACGCAGTAAATATTATAATCAATGGTAAAAGCGACAGGTCAATTTTTTCAGGATATACATACAACTTACAGCGGCTTAGCCAGCAGAGAATTATTTTTACGCACATCCATATCCAGGAAAAAATCTTGAAAACTATGCATGGAATCTCTTCGAAAATAGGGGCCGCTCTTAAAAAAAAGAATTTGCTGCCTCTGGGAGCAAATTCTTTCCTTTAAGAGCAGTCCCTATGGTAAAGAAGCAAAACTTTTATATCAGTGCCTGTTTATTATAGATATTTTTCTTATGCATGTTCCGCATGCGCGCAAAGAGTGCTATGCCTATAACATATTTATTACAACTTTTGCTCATTATTTTTGCATAGACAAATCAACATGACCTACTCGATCAAGACTCGGATATGGTAATAATGTTTCCTGGTAAGTCCACACTAAACTCAAATGTAGCTTTTGTTTATTTCTTTGTATGTTTGTTTGTATCATAAGGGTTTCCGATTAAAGTTATTTCCTAGTATTGTTCGCTGGGCAGGTGGAAATATGAAGTTAACATATGGTTGATTCCTGATATCTCAAACACTGATATCTCAAAGTACTGTTAAAGTCAAACTTAACCTCAGGCAATGTTGTTTTAGTTTTGCTCTATGTCCCCTAGATTTCAACTCCTTTTATCTCGAGCTACTATTATCTCAAACCAAAATTTCCTTGGAGTTTGAGATTAAGACAGTTGACTGTATCTGTTTTTATGTAATAGCCCATTGAAAGAAGTACACATTAAGCTTTTCCAAATAGAAACCGATTTTGTGTCATATGCCACCTGTCTACGCTTAGATCAATCTATTCATTCTGACAGTCTGATGAACGTCTAAGCTGCACTATAATGATGTACGGGGAGACTTTTTACGGCCGCCACACGGCACAACAACAGCTACAGTAGAGTAAAAAGAGTAAAAAAAGATTGCCTTTGGAAATAAAAAAAAAACACAAAAATTCACGAAAATCGGGACTCCGTTTGATTGAGTCTCTTCATATGCAACACTGTCTGCGAGGCTGCATACGCCCCCTAGCGCCGACTTAAGCGGTATTCGAGTTTCAAAATAACCAGGATGGGTTCAATAATCCCAAAGGAAATTAAATATGGCCACCCAGTTCCAATTTCCCTAACTCAGCTAGGTGCCCAAAATGCCCGACAGGAGCCACCAAACAAAAACAAAACATTAAACAGGACAAAAAAGAAATTAAAAAAACTCCGCATCCAAAGTCACATAACCTCCACCTACAGTAAAAGTACAAGAACCACCGCTTTACAACCATCATTCGTAAAGACTAACAGGGGGTTTAAATCGACTTTACTGGTACCAAATCATCAACATTTCAAATGTTATAAAATTTACAAACTATATAGTGGCTCATTAACTTAATAATGAAACATTACAGGGAAAATATACAAGAACATTCAAATTAAATTAAATCACCATGATGAAGGAAAGATTACGGCCCTTGGCAAATACCTTAAACATTAACAGCCAGAACCAAAAACAATTATAAGGTGAAACTCAAGGATCCGAACAAAGACATAACATCAGGCATCAATCATCTAATGGAATGTTTATGTCGGCACTATTAAGGAACTGAGACCCGATCCACCGTCTAGCAATTAAAGAGGAATGTGTAAATCTAAGCATGCAATCTGTCGCATATAGCGTCTATGTAAAATACTATTCTTTTATAATGGGTACTATTTTTGATTGTTCTAAAATATGTTTTTCAATTACTTGGCCTACGTTTATTAACTAGGTCACGGTAAACCTCTGATTCCAATATTCCTTGTTCCATTACTTTTACTAAGTTCATCAACTAGGTCACCGTAAATCTCCGATTCCAATATTTCTTGTTGCAGTAGTGCTTTCAAGCTAACTTTATATTTATCAATCAATTCGGAGTGTCGGTGATACAACTTTGAAAAGGCTTTACAAAGTTTAAATCAAATTAAATCACTGTGATAAAACAAGGAAGAGATTTCGTGGCAAACAACTCAGATATTGACAGTCAGAACCAAAGAAAGCCACTAGCTGAATCCCTGAGGGCCCTAGCAAAGAGATAATGTCAGGCATCAATCCTCTAATGAAGGGTTCAGGTCGGCCCCGTCATAGAATCTCAGACGCGAACCACAGTCATGCAAATAAAGAGGGAAAAAATCTAAACTGTTGCCTTTGGAAACAAAGAAAACATTACGAAAACATGCCTATTCAAATATACTGAAATTTTTACCACCAAAAAATGAAAATTTTCAGATGAAAATTTCTGATTATTTTCATATTTCTGCTCAAAACATAGATTGTGGGTACTCGTTTGAACCGCATCGCCGAGGCGGTTCTAACGAGTACCCACAATCTATGTTTTTGAGCAGAAATAAGAAAAATAATATATACCCCTGTAAACCCCAGTTTTACCATATAAAAGTGGGGTTTAAGGGGGTCAAAATTATATAGGCATGTTTTCGTAATGACACGCAATAATGAAACTCGGAGACGCGGTTTTATTACGTCTCTTCATATATAGCTACGAGTATGTAATTTGTGAGGTTTAAGCGGTATTCGATTTTCAAAGTAACCAGTGGGCTCAAGCATAGCTAGCAACTATGGGTTATTTAACCATTTTAGACTGAATAAACTCGCCCACTATATAGTAAATTGGAAATCAAATTTCAATTTTAAGTATAACGGGCTATGTGATTTAGATATTCCTAGAGAAAAATAGCTAAACTATTTGTAAACATTGGGTACCTTGATCAGACGCCACGTTCTGCGGCCTCTGGTCTGGGTCTGCATTGTTTGCAATTTACCCGTTTGAGGGTTTGCAATGGTTTAAAATAAACGATCTGTCGCAAAATAGAAAGAATGGCAATGACCAGGAATCGATACAATTATCCCATACCTCCCATCAGAGACATCAAAGGGAAAGTAACACAAATACGAAATAACTGGACCCTAATGGAAACATCACTAGCAGAAAGCCAAATGGACAGTTACTTTCCCACAAAGTGGCCAAATGGCTATCCAAACGTAAACAAAAAGATGTAAGCGACCCACACATTCAAAGACGAACTATAACAAAAATAAACCATGACAGAAGAACCATCTTGGAACGGTCAGTGAAAAGTATTTCACTTGGAGGCTTAAATCGATTTTTCGTGGCCACAATCATCGCCCTTACTTCTGCCGCGATTTAGACACATAATTTGTTCAGTCCGCATAAAGGCTTCCTAACTCATCAGTGCTAGATACCTTCTTCATCACAGAGAACAGATAAAAAAAAAGGTAAGAAAAAAGTCCTGGGAGTGCCACAATCACAAACCGCTGCCCTTCCCAGACACCAAGAGGAATAGGAAACCGACAAAACCAAACAAGCACAAATGGAACAAACGCATGGATATAAGCCTGTTACCAGAAAGACTGACCTGTACAGAGTTATGAAATAGTAGTGGATTGCCACCCCCTGCCATTCGCTACAGGCAGCATCGGAGGCAGTCTAACTTCTTGGAAATTACTACTTTTCCTTTTTCTGTATAAAACGGTAAACAAATATGAGTTCAACTTTCGATAGTTTGAGTCTTTGAGAATTAAGAAAAGAATTAAGGAAAAGAAAAGCTAAAGTGTCAGGAAGAAAGAAAGAACTGATTGAGAGGTACGTTTTCTCTGATTCCATGCTAAATAAAAACTATCCGACGCTGGATTACATGATTCAGATTCAGATCGACGGTTGCAATATCCATTACGTAAAAACTAAAATTCAGATACATTCGTTTATTCTTGTAAATTTTCAATAAATGACAATACATTAATTGAATTAGACGAAATATATAAGACTTGTTTCCTGTAATGATGATAATGCCAATTTGACTGAAACAAAAGTCTATCGGGAAAGGTACAGGAGGTTTCCCCTCTTCCGTAGGTTTTGTCCCTCGACTCCCCTAACTGCAAAGCATTGGAAATGTGTTTTCTCGATGAAAAAAAAGAAGATAAAAACAGAATAACAGTTATTGATCAAAACTGATAATTATGGTACTATCTCTCTTCTTAGTATTTTTTTCCTTTTTACAACCCTGGGGTGAGTGAAGATACTATGATTTTACCGGTTACAGAAGCTAGGACCCGGCCATTATTTTTACCCCCAAAAAATACCAAAAAATTATGTTCACATACAAAATTTAACATGTACTAGTAAATTTTGACTTTAACATACACCCCCCCCCCCCCTCCAACCTCCACACACTACCCCCAAATAAATTTTTAAAAAATGAGTTACTGGATACTCAACCAACCCCACCTCAAAATAATAATTATAATACCATGAAAATCTTACACAGCCCAGAATAGATGAAAAGATGTTGATATACAATTTAAAGGAAAAAAACACAGTGCATTATAAATACGAAAGTTTATGAACAGCCCTCCCCCAACATATTCCCTCTTCTCCTCCCCCCCCCCCACCCCTACCCCACCCCCCCACGGGGAAAAAAGTTGAAAATTCTATACCTCCAGTAGAGTCATTTAGATTTCAATCCCATGAAAATAATACAATTCCGTATTATGACCCCTAAAATATAAAAGGCAAAATTCAGAATACCCATCCCCCAACCCATCAGCCATATATATATTCATAATAATGCATATATATATATATATGAGTTTTCCCACACAGGGAAGTGGTTAGAGGACCATACCCCTGGGGACTATACAGTCAAAAGAAATCTGGACACCTGGAAATATTTAAAAAAAAATGATTCGGGGTCCAAATTTTTTTTTAACAGACCATGTGATGTCGTTGTTTATTGTCCTTTCAGGTTGGAAGCATATGAAAGAAACAAAAAGTTTGGACAGCCAGATATTGCGGAGCCCGATTCTACGATAGAAGTTCTTGAGGCTAGCTTGCATAAGGATATTAATGCTGACCTTGACTTCTGTCCATTTTCAATGGAAAATGTTGTCAATTATTTAAATCAATATGACAAGACTGTAAAACAGTCAAAGAATTTTATGATAATACAGTGTTGAAGTACTCCAGATTAGCAACTGTAGATGACAAACTGTTTGTGAAAAGCTCCTGCCAAGCTGAATACCGAACAAGTACAAAGTAATGCATAGAGATTGTTCTAAGTAAAGATGGCTTAATATTAGAATCTAAGTATGACTGTGGAGGAGGAACGGGCCCAAATGACCATTGCAAACATATATGTGTTGTATTGTATGGAGCATACATGTTTTCAACCAAAATAAAATGTGAAAACGAAAAAGTTGAATTTTTCCTGGCATTTCCGCAATACCTGTGTTCCAATTACTCACACCAGCAAACAGGTTTTCAGTTGCCTTAGGCCTTTTCTCTTCCCAATTTGGAAATATCTGTAAATCTAAGTCGGAAAAAGTTAACTGCTGATAAAATAAAACTTGTATATTCTTTAATTAATATACCGAATATTAAGGCACCCTCTTTACAGCATGGCAAGAAATAGGAAGAGTTAGCCTTATCTAGATTTATGACTGATTTCCGACAAAAAGTTAAGAGAAGTGGCATCGTATTGTCTTTAGATTTCCCATTTTGATCTGTTCCCCCTAATAGTGTAATAGATGTCCTGTCTGCTTGAAGTCAAATGCCCATATTCAACTACAGATAAAATGATAACTCCAGTTACAGTACCATATCCTCCAGAGACCATAGGTTCTAGTCCCGGCCTCGCCATGTTCTTTTTCCTCCCCTGCAATACATACACAAATTAAATTTATGTTTAGCAGTTCCTGACATACACCATGTACATGGATAAACAGAAAAAAGCAATCAAACACAGTAAAGCGTGGTAATAAGGCCAAATTTATAAATAATATGCGCATTAAGGGTTGCAAACTTTACTGCTTATGAAAAGTCTAAATAAACCGAGACTCAAATTTACTGATCCATGATTTTTTTTTTTTTTTTTTTTTTGTTTCCAAAGGCAATCATTTTATGCTTATTTTACTACACTGCAGCTGGTGTTAGTGCCATGTGGCGGCGGTAGAACGTCTCCCCGTACATCACCATAGTGCAGATTATATTTCATTTTCTTTGGTATCATTGTGCTCATTGTGGTATATTTGAAAATGGAGTTCTGCTCATGTACACACTAGAGGGCGTAAGCAGTGGTGCAAAATTCATTACTGCTTTTGAAGGGTCTCAATTAAACCGAGACTCCCATTTACTGATCCGTAGTGTGTTCTTTGACATTTTGAAATATTTCTTGTTTTTCCTAGAAAAGAGGATTTGACCTTTCATGCATTTTGCATGGAGAATCAGATCCCGTTTTCCTGGAAAATAAGAAACATGCCATTAGTTTATCGTGTGTTGAATTTACTCATAGCAAGTAAGTGCAAAAGAAAGCCGCCATGGAAGCAATGTGTACGAAGGGCGGTCGGAAAATATCCGGACTTTTCACGCTCCGATCTTTCCACGTGCATCTACCTACATAACTTAAACATGAGCGAAAACTACATTTCATCGCCTATAAATCGGTCAGTTTATTTTCAAGGAGAAGTTTTGAGCATTTAAACAAGGTAGGTGTTCGGGTTACCGTGGACTCCAAGCTGGAGGAACAGAGATTTGTAATAAAATTCCTGCTTTAGAGGGTGAAAATTTTTGCCACAGTTTTTAATGGTTGCAGAAAAGTTTTTTTAAAGCCTGAATATAACCTTCTATAGTTGGGTTATACAGTTTAGGGATGATAAAACAAGCGTGAGGAATAGGTCTAGGCCAGGGAGGCCCGCTGAGTCAATGGACCCTACAATGGTGGAGAATATTGAGGATTTTGTCAACAGAGTAACATTGCAGGAGGTTGCTCATCAGATAAGTACCTGTAAAGTGTCGGTACATCAATTTTACACGAAACACTAGACATAAGCAAAAGTTAAGTGCTAGGTGGGAGCGAAAACAGCTGACAGAATACGAAAAAGCATCCGGGTGACCATAGCAAAAGAACATTTGAGGCGTTTTAACCATGATGAAAATAAGTGTTTGAACTGTATTGTCACTAAGGATGAAATGTGGGTTCATTATGGTGAACCTGAAACAAAAGCT
Source organism: Anodontia alba (assembly GCA_964016985.1). Lineage (NCBI taxonomy): Eukaryota > Metazoa > Mollusca > Bivalvia > Lucinida > Lucinidae > Anodontia > Anodontia alba. The sequence continues at coordinate 10,629,865 of OZ024830.1, read as the reverse complement.
CAGTCAAAGCAGTGGAAACGAGCTGGTTTCCCAGCTCTCAAGAGGTTTAAGCTGTCTCCACCTGCTGACTACTTTATGTGGGCTGCTTTTTTGGGATTAATGCAGAATAATAATGGTTCATTTCATGTTAAACTGTCTTACTGCGACTGCTAGATACTATTCAGAAGCAATTTTAAAAAGAAAAGTACTCAAAGAAAAGCTGAAAAAGTTGCGTCCCAGGCTAGCACAGAAAAATGTCTTTCTTTTGCATGACAATTCCCCATCTCATACTACCTCATCTACAGTAGAACTTATTAACTTTAAGGTCACTACCGGTACTAATAATCGCATCTCTTGAATGACAAGGGAGATAATTAGGATGATAGAGGAGCATTTTTCTAGACCGGAGTATAATATGAATTTAATAGGTGCGACATATACCGGTGCGTCCAAATTATCATCAAATGCTTCATAGGTGGGTTGGCCAGGTCTAACTGAATGATTTCAGACCACGCTTGACTTCTGAATCCACTGCATGAATCGCGATATAATGTCCAAGTCAACAATATTTCAGTAGTTCAGAGATTGCCTCCAAATTTGTGGGACTTTTACCCGACCCGATCACATGAATTCGTGTCCTGCTTAGTTACTAGCAGCTCTGCCATGGAGGCTTTAGCATCCCATCTATTTCGCGGGCCCCGATGACAGGTACAATGACAATATACTATCGTTCGCTTAGCTGAAGTCCTTTTTACTGCTTCAGGATTTTTTCTAGAGATTTTTGACCGTTTGTGCATTTTTTTTTTATTTTTTTTTTTTTTTTGTCTTTGTTTCTTTTTGGTCTTGTTTTTTTTTACGTCTAATTATGAAAAGCAGAAGAAAAAAACAACATAAAAATAACAACAATTTACAAACCAGTCGAACAAACAAATTATTGTGTCGAGGTTTCTTTAGATTATCACGTGAAGAGTGCGTAAAGTATATGCGTTTTCTAAAAAAACTACATCAAAGTGTACCTTTATGGGCTGACGTCATAAGTCTCGTGATTCAACCCCTTGCAACTGGAATATATGGCGTTATAGGCTGTTTTGTTGCTATTATCGGCACGGCCGCTGTGTCAATAATCTCTGCCAAATCACGTAACGCTCATTGCATTTCAGGATAAGCACCAAACGTTTGTTGGACCATCACATTTTTGGTCACACACATCACTAGTCACATAGGTAGTCTATAGTAGTGCGTCTGTACGCTGAACCGCTTCGCTGTTCGGGAAACTGCAGTTCCCATTGGACACACATATAATTTCTAGTGTTCATTAAAAATAGAAGGGAAGGCAATGATCAGGAATAACAATTATTCCACACCTCCCATCAGAGACATCAAAGGGAAAGAAACACAAACACGAAATAACTAGACCCTAATGGAAACAGCACTAGCAGAAAGCCAAGCGGACAGTTACTTTCCCACGAAGTGGCCAAATGGCTATCCAAAACAAAAAGATGTAAGCGACACACACATTCAAAGACGAACTATAACAAAAATAAACCATGACAGAAGAACCGCCTCGGAACGGTCAGTGAAAAGTATTTCACTGGGGGGGGGGGGGGGGGGGGGGGGGTGGGGTGGGAGCCGAGGGGGGTTTAAATCGATTTTACGTGGCCACAATCCTCGCCGTTACTTCTGCTGCGGTTTAGACACATAATGTGTTCAGTAGTCAAGATGCTAGCTATGATGTATTAATGTTCTAATGCGAATGTTAGCCGCAGGAAAAAAACTTCTGAAGATACAGAAAAGCCGTCGCTCAAAATATTTCCTGATCCTGATCCTTTATTTCCAAATTATTACTCTTTTGATTTCCATGACAACAATCAAATGGACGGGTCTTTTGCACAAAATTCTTACATTTTATGGAGAAGTACACATGGAAAATGTTTGGTTAAATTTTGTTGAAATATATTAAATAGTGTGAACAAAAAGTCCCTTGTATGGTAATTTTCCATTATGTTTATGGTTTTTGGTTGCCGTGACAACAGAAGTTTAAAATTTATTTGGTAAACTAGAAATCTTTTGATTCATACTGCGTATGGGTGGTGTATGTGAAATTTTGTAAAATTCAGTATCATAGTTACATTACTATCTTTAGAAATTTCTGCGTATTGTGAGGTAGGTGGGGTAACTTGCTATTACATTATCAGAATTTTTTCCGGTCACATATCATTGTTCACAGAATATGCAAATAAAGAGAATTGTTATGAAATTCATATCCTTGATGATTATCATTTTCTTTATAATTGTTTTTTGTGACTTAGGGGGTAGGTGTAAATAAAGTTTAATACCACTAAAACGAAATAGTGGTTCACCTTCATACTCTGAGAGAATACAACTTATACATAGTTTGATCTGTTGAAAAAGTTTAAAGGAAATTGATTGGTATGAAGTATGTTACATATTAGTATCTTCAGTATATGCTTATTAAAATAGATGTGATTTTGTCTGAATTTTCTTGTTTGAAAATGAGAAATAAAAAGATTTACACTTATATTCGGTAAAACCTTTGTGTGTTTTCTGGTTATTCCTTTGTGGTAAATCACTTACAGTAAAAACAGGATTTTTTCCTATATTAATAAACTAATAGCGAATTTTAGCATGTTAGTAAAATTTGACCAAAATGGCCATAGTAGTAAACACAGTAGGATTCTTTAAAGAGCCATAACTGGTATACCAGATGGTAACATTGCTATTTTATTGACGTAAAATAGCCAGAATATAACACAAAACTGAATTATAAAATATGGAAAAAAAATATTGTTGGAAAAAAATAAGGGTCAAATGTCAGTGGTGACCTTAAGTGGCAATTGTTGCCCCACTCTCCGTACAGCCTAGGCCTTGCCCCTGCAACTTTTATTTGTTACCAGAACTGAAAACAAAACTCGCTGGAAGCAAATATGAGACTAGGGCGACTTTAATTTCAGCTGTAAATCGGTACCTAAACAGTAGGTCTGTTTCATGGTTTGCGGAGGTAATAAAAAGCTACCACGAAGATTGTAAAAGTGTACAGACGTAGGTGGGAAATACTTTGAAAAAGAATAAAACGATTTTTTTGAAAAATATTCAACGAATTTTGAGAAAGAGCAAAACGTCCGGGGATGTTTCGACCGCCCCTCGTAAATGGGTTAACTGGAAAGACGTTTATGCGCACTAAACATTTAGAAGTATGAAACGGATTGCAATTGTGCGAAAATTTGAACTCAGTGGAATAATGAGTAACAATGACTTTGAATATTGGCTAGACTTTAAAATTCCAATCAATATTAGGCCTTGTCCGTTACCAATTTCGAATTATTATGGCAAACATGGGATGAATAAATATAACAGCTTTAAGCCGATTGAGTTGAATGTAGAGTATTTGATCTTGGGTAACTCATTAAGTGAGGATAGATGTTTCTTTTTTAAGTTAAACATACTGCATATTGGTTTTTATGGTCTTCCTTTGGCGCGAAGAGCTATAAAATTTATCCTACACACTAACGCATGCTTTAAGAATACTGCAGGTCTTCTCTAAACAGAGAAGAAGGATAAACTGTTTGACAGTTTCAAAGTTTCAAATAAGCCGCGCAATGGGAAAAGGGTATATAAGGACAAATCAGATCAAGATCAGACTTATCCGATCCTTCACTGCCGCTTGCAGAATTAGTGGGTTCTATAGAATGTAACGACGTATACGCCGCGCCATGCGAAAGCGTATATGCGGACAGCAAAGGCACAGATCAACATACGTATCTGCGCACTCTGATCAGTGCATTCTCTGTCTGCTTTCAGAATCAGTGGATAAATACAGAATGGAGAGCAAAGGCGCGGGTGATATTTTGCGCATGCGCAGGATGGTGTGATTTGTGTGAAGGTACGTATTCACTGTATAAAACTATATGGCTTTATTGGCTGCTCTGGAGCTTTCTGACTGTATACCAAGCAAGCATTCTTTATAAATCTACAGCGGGCCGTTATCGGCCCGTCAGGACAGCTGACGGGCCGATAACGGCCCGCTGTAGATTTATAAAGTATGCTTACTGGGTATATCTCAAAGTCTATTTTCTTATGGTGCGGCTTAGGCGAAATATTTAAATAAAGGTATGGGCTACGTCAAGCGAAAAGGTATCTTCGAACCTGCGCAAAATGACAATCAGAGTCAGACCGCACATGACCAACGTCTCATCCGAACATTTGCTCTGATTTGATACACTCTGTAGTGTCACTTGATTCTGTTAACAGACATCAGGGCCCAGGTCAGACTGCGCATGAGGCCGAAGACACGTTTAGTATGGATACGACCCATTTTATAGCGGTACATGTGCGTGTAGTTTAGAAACACTTTATTTGGGCACCTTAACTCCTAACCGTGTTTGTTCTACATTTTGTACAAATCTATTTTACTACCTGTTATTATGTCAAAAACGTCTGAAGGAGTGGTAAACAATGTAGAGTGGTCACACTGGAGGAGTGGTAAACAGAGTAGACTGGTCAGACTGGAGGAATGGTAAATATAGTAGACTGGTCAGACAGGAGGGGTGGGTAAACATAATAGACTGGTCAGACAAGAGGAGAGTAAAACAGAGTAGACTGGTCGGACTGGAAGAGTGGTAAACAGACTGATCAGACTGAAGAAGTGGTAAACAAAGTAGACTTGTCAGACTGGAGGAGCGGTTAACATAGTAGACTGGTCAGATTGGAGGAATAATAATCAGAGAAGACTGGTCAGACTGAAATAGTGGGGAAAAGAGTCGACTGGTCAGACAGGCGAATTGGTTAACATCGTTGGTCAGACTGGCGGAGTGTTAAGTAGAGTCCACTGGTCAGACTGGAGGAGCGGTAAACAGAGTAGACTGCCCAGACTAGAGACGTGGTAAACAGAGCCTGAAGGAATAGTGGACAGGGCAGACAGAAGTTGCGGTGAACAGGGTATACTAGACAGACTGGAGAAGTGGTAAACAGAGTGGACTGATCAGACTGAAGAAGTGGTAAACAAAGTAGACTGATCAGACTGAAGGAGTGGTAAACTTAGTCGACTGGTCGGACTGGAGAAGTGGTTGTCAGAGAAGACTGGTCAGACTGAAGCAGTGGTAAAAAGAGTAGACTGGTCTGACAGGAGTGGTTAACATAGTTGGTCAGCCTGGAGGAGTGGAGTGGTAAGCAAAGCCGACTGGCAGACTGTAGGAGTGGTAAACAGAGTAGACGGATTCAATAAGAAACGTGGTAAACAGAGGACTGGACAGACAGAAGGAGCGGTGAACGGGGTAAACTAGTCAGACTGGAGAAATGGTAAACAGAGTAGACTAGTCAGACTGAAGGAGTGGTAAACAGATTAGACTGATCTAACTGGAGGAGTGGTAAACAGAGAAGACGGGTCAGCCTAGAAGAGTGGTAAACAGGGTAGACTGATCAGAGTGGAGGAGTGGTAAATAGAGAAGACGGGTCAGCCTAGAAGAGTGGTAAACAGACAGACTGAAGGAGTGGTAAACAAAGCAGACTGGTCAGACAGGAGTAGTGGTAAACAGAATAGACTGGTCCGACTGGAGGAATGGTAAACAGAGTAGACTGGTCAGACTGGAGGAGTAATAAACAGAGAAGACAGGTCAGACTGAAGAAGTGGAAACAGAGTAGACTGGTCAGAATGAAGGAGTGGTGAACAAAGTAGACTGTTCAGACTGGAGGTGTGGTAAAAAGAGTAAATTGGTCAGACTGGAGAAGTGGTAAACAGAGTAGACTAGTTAGACTGGAGGAGCGGTTAACAAGATAGACTGGTCAGCCTGGAGGTTTGGTAAAAGAGTAGGCTGGTCAGACTTATGTAGTGCTAAATAGGTATAGGTAAACAGAGTAGACTGGTCAGACTGGAGGAGTGGTAAACAGAGTAAAGTGGTCAGACTGAAAGAGTTGTAAACAGAGTAGAGTGGACAGACTGAAGCAGTGGTAAATAGAGTTGACTTGTCAGACTGGAGGAGTGGTAAATTGGGTAGACTGGTAAGACTGAAGGAAAGGTAAACAGAGTATACTGGTCAGTCTTGAGAAGCGGTAAACAAGGCAAACTGGTCAGCCTTGATGATGGTAAACACAGTACACTTGTCAGACTAGTGAAATGGTAAACAGAAATAACTGGTAAGACTGAAGGATAGGTAAACAGAGTAGGTTGGTCAGATTGGAGATGTGGTAAACAGAGTAGATTGGTCAGACTGAAGGAATGGTAAACAGAGTAGACTGGACAGACTAAAGGGGTGGTAAATAGAGTAGACAGCTCAGACTGGAGGAGTGGTGAATTGATTAGACTGGTCAGCCTGTAGGAGAGGTAAACAGAGTATACTGGTCAGACTAGAGGAGTGGTAAACAGATTATAGACTGGTCAGTCTGAAAAAAGTGTAAACAGATTAGACAGGCCAGACAGAAGGAGTGGTAAACAGAGTAGACTTGTCAGACTGGAGGAGCGGTAAACAGAGAAGCTGGTCACACTGGAGGAGTAGTAAACCAGAGTAGACCATTCAGACTGGATGAGTGGTAAACGGAGTATACTGGTCAGACTAGAGGAGTTAAACAGAGTAAAGTGGTAAGACTAAAGGACAGGTTAACAAGTCAGACAAGTGGTAAGGAGTAGAGTGTCAGACTAAGAGAGTGATCAACAGAGTAAACTGGTCAGTCTGGAGGAGTCGTTAACAGAGTAGACTAGTCAGACATGAAAAAGGGTAACAGAGCAGACTGGTCAGATTGAAGGAGTGGTAAACAAAGTAGATTGATCAAACTTAAGGATGGTAAAGAGAGCAGACTGGTCAGTCTGGAGAAGTGGTAAAGAGAGTAGACTGGTCATACTGGAAGTGTTAACAGAGTAGACTTGTCAGACAGGAGAAGTGGTAAACAGAGTAGACTGGTCAGACTGGAGGAGTGGTAACAGAGTAGACTGGTCAGACTGGAAGAGTGGTAAACAGAGTAGACAAGTCAGACTGGAGGAGTGGTAAACAGAGTAGACTGGTCAGACTGGAGGTGGTAAACAGAGTAGATGTGTCAGACTTGAGAAGTGGTAAACAGAGTAGACTGGTCAGACTGGAGGATTGGTAACAGAGTAGACTGATCAGACTGGAGGAGTGGTAACAGAGTAGACTGGTCAGACTGGAGGAGTGGTAAACAGAGTAGACTGGTCAGACTTGAGGAGAGGTAAACAGGGTAGACTTATCAGATTCGAAAAGTGGTAAACAGAGTACACTGGTAAGATTGGCGGAGTGGTAAACAGAGTAGACTGGTCAGACTTGAATAGTGGTAAACAGAGTAGACTGGTCAGGTGCAGTTTCCCAGCAAACAGCATAAACGCTGCAGCTGTAGCTTTTAACATTCATCTGTGCAATTCGCTGAAGGCATATCTGGGCAAATACTGAATTGAAATAAACACTTAAAGATGGTCTCATTTTGGCTGATTCGTTTGTAAAACTATTCAAACAAAGTTTGACAAACTATGGATAAATAAGAATGAAAATGCCAATATTACCTGAGTCGCAAAATATAAGTAAAGATATTCTGTGGAAATGCTACAGTCACGACGCTCAGCCTTCCCTAGTCACCAAAACAAGGAGAGATGCATCACGAAAACATACCTATATAATTTTGACCCCTTAAACTCCACTTTTGTGTAGTAAAAATAGTATATAGTAAAAAAAGGTAAGAGAAAAGTCCAGGGAGTGCCACAATCACAATCATAAACTGCAGCCCTTCCGAGACACCAAGAGGAAGAGGAACCTAGGGGTTTTTTTTATTTCTGCTCAAAGGTTCTAACGAGTACCCACAATCTTTGTTTTGAGCAGAAAAATGAAAAATTTCGGAGATTTTTATCTGAAAATTTTCTGTTTTTGGAGTATTTCAAAAGGTGTGTTTTCATAATGAGAAACAAACAATGACAAAACCAGAACTGCGGCAGGAACCACCTTGGAATAGTCAGTAAAACACTAACTGGTTGGTGGCTTAAACCTTTTTTTACTCGCGTGTAACTCCACCCTTAATTCTGATGCAGCTTCATATTATAAACATATGTTCGGTCTGAATATGGGCCATCGACCTCATCTGTGAAACATCACAGTGAAACACATATAAACAAAACACTGCAAAGAAATATAGGACTCAATAACGATCTGTAAAGCTGGTGGTCGACAGGTAAAAAAGGTAAGAGAAAAGTCCAGGGAGTGCCACAATCACAAACCACAGCCCTTCCCAGACCCCAAGAGGAAGAGGAAACCGACAAATCTAATTAAGCACAAACCGAACAAACGTACGAAAAGCACTAAGATTAGCTCTCTCTTCCCCAAGCGAGGTAATCGCAATACTAAAAGGACTGAAAAACACAAGAACAAAATGACACACGGAAAGACATACAACAAATCGCCTCGTAGAGTAAACCACAAAGCAACAAGAAGTAAGTCATGGGAACAACTGAAGAGGATACGTTTCCTTCACCCATCAAATGGGTCGCGTCAAGCGAAAAAATGCCTTCGAACATGCGCAAAATGCGCAGATTTAGATCATCCTTCGCATGCGCAAAATATTGTACAGGCCTTTGCTCTCTATTCACACATTCTAAAATATCCAATGATTCTGTCAGCGGAGAGTGAAGGTCCTGCTTACGGATGCACAGGCTGATCTGGGCCTTCGCTGTCCATATATGCCCAAAGATAGGGTTTTACTTGGCGCGGTTAAAATTACAGTATCAAGAAAGGATTTTATATGTTTAGTTTATGTATGTAGCATGTTTGGTATGGGGCAGATAATCCCTACTGTCCTTTTGACAGTTTTTGCTTGGCCTTTTTTTCTAAAATGAAAACATATATAACAAATGATAAACTATATCTCATCAGAAACCATTTGTCTTCTGTTTCTGTGTTTTGTTCTCAAATATATACCCTAAAATTAAATTTATCACCAAAAATTGGTCTGACCTATGCAATTTCTATAGTAAAGTGATTTTTTTTTAATTTTTGTCTAAGAAAATATTTTTTACTTTTCTTTGCTGAATTTGAATTATTGATTTTTTACAACAATATTGTAAAAAATTCAGAAAAATTGAACAAGTGCCACTTGTTGAAAATCTGCCTCTTTGTTACCTACCCTCCAAATTTCTGCATAATTTGCATTGATTTTCACTATGAGAAAAAGTGAAAATACTGATTTAAAAATAAAAAAAAAAACATTGACTGGAATAAAGCTTTTTGTGCATATGTAGTTACGACAAATGGTTTTGCATTAACCCATGACAAAAGTTTACAAATTTACTTCTTTGTAAAGCGCCAAGCAAAAAAAAAAAACTTTCTGAAAGATGTCAAAAGCACAGTAGGGAGTCTTTGTTTCATCTGTCCAAATATTTAGTGTACATATAGTATTCTTTCACAAGAGTTTAGCCATTGAGAAGATCATACGGCCGGTCATAATGCTTCTTCACAGCTGACAAATGTCGTATGTCTAAACAATCGATGCTAAACATTCGATGTCAGCGCCGTTTAATTCAGATACAAAGCATAAGTTCCGATATATATCACTGAGGCCGGACCGTTACAGCACAGAAAGAGGAAATTTATTATTGGGAACATAAAAATAATCTATTTGTTTCATAATCGTAATTAATTTTCCTTTATAATCTGTGGCGAGAAGATTTCCAGGCCATGGTTATAAAACTTTTATACGAGACCCTCGTATGCCCAACTCAGCTGAGTTTGAAATTTTTTAATGCTAATGATTATGAAAATTCCAAATATAGTTGGCATTTTCATAATCATCAGCAGATAAATTTTCATGCTCAGCCACATTTAGCAGAAAAGAATTTGCAGTTGTTAGTTATTTGAGATTTATTAGCAGGAAAAATTTCATGCTCAGCTGAGTTTAACATGAATAAAGTTTGTAACCTCGGAGCCGGATAATGACCTGGAGTGTCCGACTCTGTCGTATTTGTACTAAACTTCATTGCAAAGATGGGGTTTGGAGAGCAGTAAAACAAACATTTAGTCACAAAAGTTGTCTCTCTTGACAGAAATGGTCAAATCTACCAATAGACACCAGGCTCATTAATAGATTTGTACATCAGTCTGTAAAGCAAAATATATATTTCTAAACATTGCCTTTAAAACAGTATTAATGAAGATGTAATATTATTCCATGTTTCGTTATGTACATGCACAAATTTCATCCCCAGTATATGACCTTATCAGTGAGGCCGACTGAATTGTTAAATGTCTAATGGAACTGTGCTTAACAATCACCAGATGAATCTAATGTATATAACTTGAGGAAGAAACTAAACGAAAGTTATCCCAATTGATATATATATATATATATATATATATATATATATATATATATATATATATATATATATATATATATATATATATATATATATATATATATATATCCAAATTCAGCAGCATATGTATCAAAATTAGGTCCCTTGTCTAATATATTAGTGATAACTGAACGACTTGGATGACTGTGTATCAATATCTTCCATCACTATCTGGATTTGATATAAAAACAAAATATGATTCTGAGGACGCTGTTTATCATTCATTTTGATGCTGTGAACAGTAACAGAAATTGTAGACACCGTCTGTGTTGATATATAGCTGTCTGCAGAATTAACCTAATAACATTAGTCTGTAGATTACTGACTGAACAAGTGGAATAAAAAGCTCAAGCTCTATCAGTCCCATTCACTGGGCTTTTGCACTATTTACATACAGTCGAACCACAGTGGCTCGAAAATCTTCGGGACCATGGAAATTCGTTCGAGATATGGGTAGTTCGAGCCACTGAGGGTTAATCATGGCACCAGTTCAGGAAGCAAATAAAGATAATTTAGGGAAATCTTTTCGATTTTCTACACAATGATTGTATGTTGAGTGTACTCATTAGAATCGCCTCGATGAGACGATTCTAATGAGTACACACAACATACAATTTCATGATAAAATAAGAAAAAAATCATTAACTATGTTTTCTTGAGCTACTGGAAGAATTTTGTAGGGACTGAAAATGTGTTATTATTTCAAGTGCCAGAGTTTGCACTTTACAATCACCTTTCGTATTCCTCTTCCTCATGATTCTAATTTATACCTCATTGAAGGTTAGGTATTTACCGGTATTCGTATCCCGTTTATAACAATTTCTTACTTTACGTTTCTTTGGACTTGTATTAGACTTAGTTATGTATTGTCGGTTGTTGCTATACTCTGTATGCATCGGTCCTACCGCCTGTTTGCATCGCTACTTATGCCTGTAATAGCCGGTACGAATACTGCTTTTTATCTAATGGTATTACTTCCTATACTACTATATGAGTATCACAGATTAAAAATTACTATTTCTCCTATTAGGCTACATTCTGCTTCTTCTTAACAGATTCCCCGTTCTACTGCTAGATTTAACTCTCTGTTACCTACTGTTAACGTTTCACCTTTGAAACTTCACTCTGTATCATCTATAAATTTATATGGCGCTTCCAATTATAATATTTTCAGTAATCACCTTAGAATTAGACTTTCTCCAATTAAATCTCCTATACTTCTAAAATATAAGAATCCGTATAAAAGGAACAGTATGTACCCTAATATTTCTAAGTGCAATGCCAAGAGTTGCACCTGCTGCAATCATTAAATTTGTCGGTCAACTATAATTTCCTCAGTTAATCATAGACAATTTTCAGTTGTAAACAACTCTGATTTAGACTGAAAATCAGAGGATGTTATATATGTTCTCACTTGCAGCGAAGGAGGCTGAGGAATGCAGTATGTTGGACAGACCAAACGGGCCCTTAAAACAAGGTTTAAGGAACATTTGCTTAAAATCAAAAAAGCAAAGAAAATTGATACATTTCTTTATCAACATTTCCGGAGCACTGGTCATTCATGATCATCTAGTAAAGTTTTGGTTCAACCTGTTGAAAAAAATATACACAAGTCCAATTCTACCGAAAGATTAAAAAATATTTTAAGACATGAACTTGAACTTAAATGGATTAAACGTTTACAAACCCCTTTTCCACTTGGATTTAATGATAATATTTACCATGAAGGAAATATTTCTAAAATGCCGGATTTCGATGCTTTTTCCCTTTTAGATATTAAAAACCTAATAAACGATCCCATGGTAAGCGCAAAAATGGCAATTTTAAACGAAAACATAAAACTATTTTATCTCTTTTTGATTTAAATATTCTTTTAAATTCTGGACGTCATCAAATGATTTCTAAACTAGCTTCACTGTCTGTTTCTTCATTACGTAAGTTAGATGATGAGGCAAAAATAATTTATGATAGAAAACATGATTTGTATGAAGCAGCTCTCCTTACTAGATGTTATACTCAACATGCTCTTCGTTCTTACATTGATTCTGAAATTAACCACGTTAGACACTTCATCAAAATTCCATTCATTAATAAAGGTATTGAATTCATAGATTTACCTAGCATATTTCGAGATAATAATGTTATATCAGCTATACCTTCATATTTCGAAAACACGGATTCTCCTATTATTTGTTATAAATATAACAAACCTATCCGTAATACTATACTTAATTTCAATAAATTAGTTTCTGATCTTGATATTGAAACTAGTTCCCCTGATTCTTGAGATTGTAAAGATTCTAAATTTTGTTATCAACCAGCGGGTCATATCGTCACTGGTAACTTGAAGATTATAACTGATTCACGAATCCGTTCAGTTATTTCAAAAGGACCTAAATATAATTTCCCAGCCCACATTGATTTCAATAAATGTCGGGAAACAATTGCCAGTGCTTTAAATGATTATTGTACGCGTTGGTGTAAACGAGAGCATGAGTCTAATGCTTTAAATAATTGGAAATTAAAGATTTTTCAGGTCATTTATGAACGTGTGTCATTTTACTCTTATAACCTTGATCTTCTCCCTCCTAAGCCTAAATTGTCTTTTCGATATTTGAATCAAGGTATCCAATTTCATAGGAAGTATGTTTTGGTTCCAGCTGATAAAGCTGCTAATAATGTTGTTGTTGTGTGACGACTTTATTATATCAATACTCTAAAACAAGAACTTGGTAGTACCAAAACATATGAACGGATTTCTACTGACGAGAGATCTATTGTCAATACCCATTCAATCGATATTACTGCTGAGTTTGCAGTGAGTATTAAAGAAAAGCAAGACAGACTTCCTACGTTATATTGGTTACCGAAACTTCATAAACGACCTTATAAAGCACCTTTCATTGCTAATTCTAGTTCTTGTACGACTACTGTTTTGTCCAAACTACTAACTTCATGCCTTACTGCTGTTAAAATACATTGGATTAGATACTATGATACTGTTTACGAAAGGGACGGAATTAACTATTTTTGGTCAATTAAAAATTCTAATGATGTTCTCAATAAATTTAAATCTAAAAACTTTCAGGCTTCTAAATTGTCTACATATGATTTTTCTACACTGTATACTGCGTTACCTCATCATCTTATAAAAGATAAACTTATTGATTTAATTAACCGAACGTTTATTCGGGAGAATACCCAATATTTGGCTTGCAACGAAGAATGTGCTTTTTTCACTTCTGATGTATATAATAATCACAATTTATGGTCGTGTCAAAAAGTCTGTGATGCCCTTGTTTATCTTTTGGATAATATTTTTACAAGATTTGGAACTAAACTTTATAGACAAACTATTGGTATTCCGATGGGAACAAATTGTGCTCCTCTTGTTGCAGATTTGTTTCTTTTTTGTCATGAGAGAGATTTCATGAAGTCTCTCTCACGTGAAAATCAGGCTGACATTATTGAGGCTTTCAATTCAACTTCAAGATACCTTGATGATTTATTAAATATTGACAATATTTACTTTGACCAAATGGTGGACCGGATATACCCTACAGAACTCCAATTGAATAGAGCAAATTCTTCCGATACCGAGGCACCTTTTTTTGGATTTGAATCTATGTATATCTAATGATACAGTTTCCACCAAAATTTATGATAAACGGGACGACTTTGATTTTGATATAGTCAGTTTCCCTTTTCTGGATGGCGATGTCCCCCGGCGTACCTCATATGGGGTATGCATATCTAAACTTATAAGATTCGCCAGAGTTTCTTCAAATCTTAATGACTTTAACTACCGTAATAAAGCCCTTACTGCCAAACTTCTTAGGCAGGGCTATCGTTATTTTAAACTTCGTAAGGCGTTTTCGAAATATTATCGCAGACACAGTGCCTTGTTAGAAAAATGTAGCGTCAGTCTGAAAACACTTCTGCAACAAGCTATATCGGAACACGAATTTTACAGTGACTTAGTGTACAGATTTAGAAAAATTGTAGGTAAATCTAACTTTTCGGAGAAATTCAGAAAACTTATTAACCGTTATAAAAGAATTGGCTATAGCCTGGATATTATGCGGCAGACTGCATGCCTAGTTGTCAACCCAATCATTGTTGATGGCTATGCTTCACTCTTTGATTGCACGACGGCGGTTTGGGCCTCAGACTAAATGACGGCCTCTGCGTAAAACTTTAACCAGTGGGTTGGGGCTTGACGATATGTCTTTGGCTTGGCCCGCCGTGGTTCAACTATTGGTTTTCATTTACTCTGGCATACAGTAGAATTAGCCAGGAGTACTCGTCTTTGTTTATTATAGTGATTAATTTGATTTTTATGTTTTCACTTTGATGCATTGACTGAGTTGGGAGCCTTTATGCGAACCGAATTTTTATATATTTGTATATTAAGAGTAAACCCGCCCCCCCCCCCCCCCCTCCCCCGGTGGTTTGCTCTACCGACTGTTCTTAGGCGGTGGTCCCGGTGTTAGTCTTACTCTTTGTTGCTTTGTGGTTTAATCGTCGGGGAGATTTGTTGTATGTCTTTCCGTGTGTCATTTTGTTCTTGTGTTTTTCAGTCCTTTTAGTATTGCGATTACCTCGCTTGGGGAAGAGAGAGCTAATCTTAGTGCTTTTCGTACGTTTGTTCGGTTTGTGCTTGTTTAGATTTGTCAGTTTCCTCTTCCTCTTGGGGTCTGGGAAGGGCTGCGGTTTGTGATTGTGGCACTCCCTGGACTTTTCTCTTACCTTTTTCGAATCATCCAAGGTGTTCGATCCATCCGTGTTCGAGCCATTGAGGTTATACTGTAGCTTGTTTCTAAAGTGTTTTTGCCTGCTTTGATGCCAGAATTTGTCAAAATGTATAATTCAGGAAATTCTGCAGTAGCTATTTGCAAAAAAGGTATATTTTGCGCGATGGTTTTGAATATGAAAGTAGAAAGTTATGGGATCATAATTTGCCTTTGCATCTGCTGTGACTTCTTACAATATCTATCTGTATATCTATCTATCTATACTGCGACACCCTCTTTATGAGTATTATGCGCGGATCTTCCTGGGTAGAAAACAGTACTAAGCAATGTGGCGTGATAAAGTGTCTTGCTCAAGGACACAACACTGGGTTCTCGCTGGGGTCGAACCCGTTAACTCTCCATTTTGAATCGGACGCTTTACTACTGCACCACAGTGCTCGGTGTCAGTGTCTTCGAAGAGGTGAAATTCGTTGTATCGCGCCGGTTTCTTAATATAGCTTTGGATTTGTACATATGGGAGACTATTCGATAAGTTCACTAAGGACGTTTTATATTTGCTGGGACGTCGGTTTGTGACGTCAAATCCCGGCAAATATATAAAAACAAATTAAAACAAACTGTGTTATAAGCAGATTAATGTCTATTTTATTTTCATTTCAATCAAGATATTTCATAAAGCTTAACAAAAGCAAACATTAAAATTTTCGGTGCCAAATTTCAGACGGTATTTCTCGTCTGCTTTTCTTTTTTAACAATCTATCGCTTGAAAAGAAGTTTAAACGTAAAGTTGAAGGACTGAATGTCAAACAGCGTAGATCCAGGTGAGACGGCTCATCTGGATCTATGCTGTTTGAAAAAGCCTATTATTATCGCCTGTGGCATTGAAAGTTAAAGAATCACATTTTTACCGGTTACATTGAAAATTTATTAAACTTTAATATACCCTTGTCCCATATCTCTATGTAAACATGGACAAAATTTGCGCCGGTACTAAGAAGTTTACGTCTAAATATTTTGTCTTGTTACATATAACATAACCTACCATTCTGCTTTTCTGATTATGCTACTTGTTTAAAAGATACCTATAGAGGGACAGCTGTGAGGTAAGTGCCAAGTATTGAAAATCCATCTAAAATCAAAATAAATAAAAGAAAAGCTATGGAATGTAGAACCCTTGTAAAGGGAAATCTATGATAGCCTGTGGACTAAAGAATCATTAATTGGTGGGAACGAATTGCTAATTAGTGTGAACGAATTATTAATTGGTGTGAACGAAATAGAGAGAGAGAGAGAGGGAGAGAGAGGTAGAGAGAGAGAGAGAGAGAGAAATGCGTATCTATTCCGGGTTCCGTACTTCGCCGCTTAAGATACACACAGAAAAATTCAAACACATAAATGAATATTAATAATGATACAAATAACTGTAAGCATCAAATTTATCTTGTCGTTTTGCTATTAGCGTTAGATTTATAGTGAATTTGTAATTGTAACATAACAAATCAATCCTTATGTCTGGGCTGATGATACTTATTATCTGCAGTAAGACAGCTTTACATCTGAGACGGGCCACGTGAAACAATCATTATAACTATCTCTTTAGACAACTTAGACCAAGCTCAAACTTCACTGTGGACATGCGCCTGGGGTAAAGGGCTTCGCTGTTCGTTGTATACCGTATTTCCCCAATATATTCGGCCAATTTAACTAATTACCATACTTATCCTAAATTTATTGCATGGTCTTATGTTCAAAACTTCCTAGATGAGTGGCGAACAATGTAGACTCTGATCAGACGCCGCGTTCTTTGGCGTATGATCTGAGTTTATACTGTTTGCTCACACCTGTCTGTCCGAAATGCTTATGGTAAATACGGTTTTGTAAATGTCAGATATGGTATATTTGAATGGACAATTCCTAACGTACAGACCTACGTACCGTCACTGTATCCTTATGGCATAATGTAGACTTAGTGTTAGCCTGACTCATTTAGACATAATGATCTCGTTTATCTAATGACAGACCGGTAGTTAGGTCATTATTCACAGAGATGGCGAAAGGTGGTTTCCTTCATTGGTGCTTAGGATCTCGGAGACAAGAGTTCTAGAACTGGCTGTATATAACTACTATTCATGACGCTTTTAATGCAATTGTTTCTTTTTGTTTACAGCCTCAAGATAAACACTTAAACTTGACACTGACATTTTGTAGCGTGAAACCGGGTCTTCTACAAAGTCAAGCACTGCGGTCACCCATCCAGGTACTAACCGCGACCTCCGTAAAACAGTAAAACTCTACCAGTGTCGCCATAAAAGCCGGCTTCCACAGAAAGGCTGTAGAAGTGATATATATGTACCTAATCCGTTACATTTCTGATTCTCTCTTTCTCTCTCTCCCTCTCTCTCTCTCTCTCTCTCTCTTGACTTCGTCCCGAAGTCACACACGCCTCACTAGGCAAATCCGAGGGCGGATCGTATGCAACACACAAAGGATACTGTCTCCCATCCCACCGCTGCCACCAAATGTAGCGTGAAACCGGGTCCTCTTCGAAGTCAAGCACTGCGGTCACCCATCCAGGTGCTAACTGCGATCTCCATTGCTTAAATTCGTAAAACAGCCAATCACTTTACCAGTGTCGCCATAAAAGCCGGCTTCCACAGAAAGGCTGTAGAAGTGATATGTATACCTAATCCGTTACAATTTTATTTTTTTATCATAGCTTTTCTAAATTTACATGTACATTTTAGTATCAATTGATATGTCTGCGTATTGTTATATGAATGACAACTAGACAATGTAGACACTGATCAGACGCCTAGTTCTGGGGTAGCTGATTTGGGTCTACACTGTTTGCTCATACGTATGGTGAATATGAAAAATCTGTCACCCATCCAGGTACTAACCGCGATCTCCATTGCTTAACTTCGTAAAACAGCCAATTACTCTACCAGTGTCGCCATAAAAGCCGACTTCCACAGCACGGCTGTAGAAGAGATACGTATACCTAATCCGTTACAATTTTATTTTTTATCATAGGTTTCTAAATTTTGCATAAGTCCATTTTAGTATCAGTTGACATGTCTACGTATTGCTATATGAATGACAATTACAGACGCCTAATTCTGGGGTGGCTGATTTGGGTCTACCCTGTTTGCTCATACGTATGGTGAATATGAATAATCGGTTATTTTTGCAAAAATACTCATGCAGATACGTGTTTGAAGCCGTGTTCGAACGGGCAGATCCACGTGCTGTTTGAACCTGATCTACATGTTGACCTTTAGCAGTCTGAAAATTAGTGCTATTTTTTCTTATTTTAACAGAAAATAAGACGACATTACATGTACAGTTTCAATTAATTGTCAAATATTTTTCGATAAAAAATCGGGAAATGTATTAAAATTTTGCTTGGTTTTGGTTAAATCTAGGAAGTTAAATTTTAAGCTTTCAAAGTAGAATATACGAGTATATTAAAAATATTTACTGGAACCGAATGTTTGTAATCGTTAGTGGCTAGTTTAAATTAGATTAAAACAAAACATCACTTCATCGATGCCGAGCTAGCATTCTGGTTAAATCTATACGAACCAAATCGGTTTTTATGTAAATTTTAGCAGTCCATGTTATTACGGCTTCTTCTTGGCCGGAACAATTCATTCGAATCTATAGCAATTCGCTCGAATGATTTTTTTCCGATTGCCTGAAATTAAAATGTTTCAATCATGGCTGTACTCAATATATAAGCTATGATTTTCTGCAAAACCAACAATAAATCGTTCGAACGAATTATTAATTGGTAGGAATGAATAATTAATTGGTGGGAATGAATTATTAATTTGTGGGAACGAATCATATGTTGCATTTTCGGTCAATTGATGAATGTCGTGCTTTGTCGACCTCGGCTTTTTCAGCTAAATTAAGTTCCGTCTGGCGAACGTCTATGCTCACCCGTACTTCATCATAGTGCAGGTTTTATTTTTATTTTCTATCGGGATTATTGAGTCCTCGTCCCTTGGAAAATCAAGTTCCACTTAAACTGATCCTGGATGGCATACGCAAAACCAAACGGGCCTAAATGGTATATGCAACTCAACAAAATAACGGTCCTAGATGGCATATGCAGCTCAACACACTAAATGGTCCTGGATTGCATATGCAGCTCAACAAACAAAACGGCCCTAGATTGCATATGCAGCTCAACATACTACACGGTCCTAGATGGCACACGTCGCTCAACAAACTAAACAGTCCTAGATGGCATATGCAGCTCAATAAACTAAACGGTCCAAGGTGGCATATGCAGCTCAATAAACTTAACGATCCTAGATGTCATATGAAGTCCTAGATGAAGTATGCAGCTCAACAAACCAAACGGTCCTAGCTGGCATATGCTCAACAAATTAAACGGTCCTAGATGGCATATGCAGCTAAAAAAACTAAACAGTCCTAGATGGCATATGCAGCTCAACAAACTAAACGGTCCTAGGTGGCATATAAGGCCAAACAAACTAACCGGTCCTAGATGGTATAGGCAGCTCAACAAACTAAACGATCCTAGATGGCATATGCAGCTCAACAAACTAAACGATCCTAGATGGCATATGAAGATCAACAAACTAAACAGTCCCAGATGGCATATGCAGCTCAACAAAGTCAACGGTCCTAGATGGCATATGCAGTTCAACAAACTAAACGGTCCTAGATGGCAAATGCAGCTCAACAAACTAAACGGTCCTAGATGGCATATGAAGATCAACAAACTAAACAGTCCCAGATGGCATATGCAGCTCAACAAAGTCAACGGTCCTAGATGGCAAATGCAGCTCAAAAAACTAGACGGTCCTAGATGGCAAATGCAGCTCAACAAACTAGACGGTCCTAGATGGCATATGAAGCTCAACAAACTACCGGTCATCGATGGTATATGTAACAACAAACTAAACTAGATGGCATATACAGGTCAACAAACAAACGGCTTTAGATGGCATATGCAGCTCAACAAACTAAACTGTCCTAGATTGCATATGAAGCTCAACAAACCAAATTGTCCTAGGTGGCACATGAAGCTCAACAAACAAAACGGTCCTTGATGTTATATGCAGCTCAACGCACTAAACGATCCTAGATGGCACATGCAGCTCGACAAACTAAACGGCTTTAGATGGCATATGCAGCTCAACAAACTAAACGGTCCTAGATTGCATATGCAGCTCAACAAACTAAACGGTCTTAGATGGCATATGAAGCTCAACAAACTAAACGGTCCTAAATCGCATTTGCAGCTCAACAAACTAAACGGTCTTAGATGGGATATGAAGCTCAACAAACTAAACGGTCCTAAATCGCATTTGCAGCTCAACAAACTAAACGGTCCTAGATGGCATATGTAGCTCAACAAACTAAAAGGTCCTAGATGGCATAAGCAGCTCAACAAACTTAACGGTCCTAAATCGCATTTGCAGCTCAACAAACTAAACGGTCCTAGATGGCATATGAAGCTCAACAAAATTAAAAGTCCTAGATGGCATATTCAGCCCAGCAAACTAAACGGCCCTAGAATGAATATGCAGCTCAACAAACTAAATGGTCTTAGGTGGCATTTGCAGCTTAACGAACTAATCGGTTCTAGATGGCATATGCAGCTAAACAAACTAAACGTTCCTAGATGGTATCTGCAGCTCAACAAACCAAACGGTTCGAGATGTTATATGCAGCTCAACAAACTAAACGGTACTAGATGATATATGCAGCTTAAACAATCTAAAAGGTCCTCGATGGCACATGTAGCTGAACAAACTTAATGGTCCCAGATGGCATATGCAGCTCAACAAACTAAACTGTCCAACATTGTACATGCAGATAAATAAACTAAACGGTCCTAGATTGCATATGCAGCTTAATAAGCTAAACGGCCCTAGATGGCATTTGCAGCTCAGCGAAATGAACGGTCCTACATAGAATTAGCTATTCAACAAACTTAACGCTCCTAGATAGTATATGCAGCTCATGAAACTAAACAGTCCTAGATAGCAAATGCAGCTCAAGAAACTAAACGGCATAGATGGCATATGCTGCTCACAAAATAAAACGGTCCTAGATGGCATATAAAGCTCAACAAACTAAGCGGTCCTAGATTGCACGTGTAGCTTAATAAACTAAATGGCCTTAGATGGCATATGCAGCTTAACAAACAAACCGGTCCTCGATGGCACGTATAGCTTAACAAACAAAATGGTCTTAGATGGCATATGCAGCTCAATAAAATAAACTGTCCTAGATTGCATATGCAGCTCAACAAACCAAACGGCCCTAGGTTGCATATTAGCTCAACAAACTAAACAGTCCTAGATGGCATATGCAGCTCAATAAAGTAAACGGTCCTCGATGGCATATGCAGTTCAACAAACTATACGGACCTAGATAGCATATGCAGTTCAACAAACTAAACGGTCCTAGATTCCATATGCAGCTGAACAAATTAAACGGCCCAAGTTTGCATATGCAGCTCAACAAACTAAATGGTCCTAGATGGCATATGCAGCTCAACAAACTAAGCGGTCCTAGATTGCATTTGCAACTCAACAAACTAAACGGCCCTAGAGGGCATATGCAGCTTAACAAACAAAATACGGTCCTAGATGGCATATGCAGCTCAACAAATTAAACGGTCCTAGATTGCATATGCAGCTTAACAAATAAACGGTCCTAGATGGCATATGCAGCTTAACAAATAAACGATCCTAGATCGTATATGCAGCTCAACAAACTAAGCGGTCCTAGATTGCATCTGCAGCTTAACAAATACATGGTCCTAGATCGCATATGCAGCTCAACAAACTAAACGCTCCTAGATTCCATATGCAGCTGAACAAACTAAACGGTCCTAGATCGTATATGCAGCTCAACAAACTAAGCGGTCCTAGATGGCATATACAGCTCAACAAACTAAACGTTCCTAGATGGCATATGCAACTAAA
This sequence comes from Anodontia alba, assembly GCA_964016985.1. Taxonomy (NCBI): domain Eukaryota; kingdom Metazoa; phylum Mollusca; class Bivalvia; order Lucinida; family Lucinidae; genus Anodontia; species Anodontia alba. The sequence continues at coordinate 10,607,801 of OZ024830.1, read as the reverse complement.
AAAACTAAACGGTCGTAGATGGCATATGCTCAACAGACTAAACAGGTCCTAGATTGCATCTGCAGCTTAACAAATAAACGGTCCTAGATGGCATATGCAGCTTAACAAATAAACGATCCTAGATCGTATATGCAGCTCAACAAACTAAGCGGTCCTAGATTGCATCTGCAGCTTAACAAATACATGGTCCTAGATCGCATATGCAGCTCAACAAACTAAACGCTCCTAGATTCCATATGCAGCTGAACAAACTAAACGGTCCTAGATCGTATATGCAGCTCAACAGACTAAACGGTCCCAGATGGTATATGCAGCTCAGCAAACTAAGCGATCCTAGATGGCATATGCAGCTGAACAAACTGAGCGGTCCTAGATGAAACGTGTAGCTGAAAAAACTAAAGACTGCATTTGCAGCTCAACAAACTAAACGGTCCTAGATGGCATATGCAGCTCGACAAACTAAACTGTCCTAGATGACATATGCAGCTCAACAAACTAAATGGTCCTAGATGACATATGCAGCTCGACAAACTAAACAATACGACATGGCATATGCAGCTCAACAAACTAATCGGTCCTAGATGGCATATGCAGCTCGACAAACTAAACGGCCCACGTTGGCATATGCAGCTCAACAAACTAAACGGTCCTAGATGACATATGCAGCTCGACAAACTAAACAATACTACATGGCATATGCAGCTCAACAAACTAATCGGTCCTAGATGGCATATGCAGCTCAACAAACTAAACTGTCCTAGATGACATATGCAGCTCAACAAACTAAATGGTCCTAGATGACATATGCAGCTCGACAAACTAAACAATACTACATGGCATATGCAGCTCAACAAACTAATCGGTCCTAGATGGCATATGCAGCTCGACAAACTAAACGGTCCTAGATGGCACATGCAGCTCAACAAACTAAACGGTCCTAGATGGCACATGCAGCTCTACAAACTAAATGGTCCTAGATGACATATGAAGCTTAACAAACTAAACAATACTACATGGCATATGCAGCTCATAAATATTTTCCCATATACTTTAATGCATTTTAATGTTTACAAGACACTAAACATTGTGTTACATCATAAAGAAAATACTGATGTTCTGTAGTGTTTGGAAAGATAAATGATGTATGTCCAAAATATATGACTTTGACAAATATCGGATATCTGTCAATGATGCATGTCCAAAATATATGACTTTGACAAATATCGGATATCTGTCTTCTCAGATACAACAATTTAAATTAAGAGGAAATTTTTAAAGTGGCAGATTTCCATTGACGTCAATGTTGACGTCGCTCAAAAACTGCCCAAAATATCTTACACAAAATTTAATTCATAGTTTCTCAAGTTTGCATAGAAAAAATCCAATGAGAATCACAATGTATATTACATATATCGTCCAGCTTTCAAATGATGTGAACGTTATAAAGATATAAACAATTATTTTTATTATTATATATTTTTTTGTAAACATGAAAATGCATTGAACTCTATGGGATTTTTGATGCTGTGGAATTACTTTTGAGCTCTGACTGTATATAATGTTTAATGTCCGTATGAGACTTTGCGCATGTGCAGGATGATGTGTCCACACATTTTGCGCGTGCTCGAAGGCATATTTTCGCTTGATCTGTCCCAAATGATGAGACATACGACTACAGTAAGCCAAATTATTTGTTAGCTGTGAAGAGGCATTATGATGGACCTCGTGATTTTATACATAGCATATATCCTGTGAAAGACAGACTGTATTTTACTAAATATTTGGACAGACAAGCTTTAGCAAGCAGTGTATACCAGATTGATCTGCTCATACAGTTTTGTCTAGGTCTGTTTGTCGTACACATGACACTATGTTTATTCAACCCATTTATGCCTAGCACCTGTTAAAAGGGGCACTGGCAAACAATGTAAGCATTGATCAGACACCGCAAACGCGGCTTCTGATCAAGGTCTACACTGTTTGTATTAAGTACAGAAATTCCCATAATAAATGCAAGTACTGAAAAAACAAACCAAACACCCTTAAATTGGAAATGAACCTGTCCAAAGAGATTACTAGAAGAGCCGACAGGACAGGCGGCTGTCGCGAACGGACGAGAGAGTCGACGAACTCAGGTCATTTTATTAATTCTTTCGGCGCCAAATTTCAGACGACATTTGTTTTCTGCTTTTCTTTTTTAACAAACTATCGCTTAAAAAGAACTTTATACGTAAAGATGAAAGACTGAATGTCAAACAGCGTAGATCCAGATGAGACGGCTCATATGACCGTCTCATCTGGATCTATTATTTAATTGCTCCGGGTTCGCAGATTTTTAATTTTCTTTCAGGATTGCAATCTATTCGGTATGAAATGTAAAACGTACGCGCTCGTATAATGAGCCACCGCACGACAAAACAATAAGACTTGTGCGACCAGCGAAGACTCAGATCAGCCTACGCATCCACAAAGTCTGATCAGTGTCTTCGCTGATCACATGTGCCTTCTACAGCCTCCAGGCTATATAAAGAGGGATAAATGAAAACCTTAATCATACTGGGTGGATGTACAGGCTGATCTGATGGCTTGCTGGTCACACAGGTCTTATAGTGGGTTTTGTCGTGCGCTGGTTCAAGTGTTTTGAATAATGGGGTAAGGCAATGTTCAAATGCTTAAGATAACTGGATACTCATGGTGGATTATCCGCAGTTTTTACAAGGGAGACAAACCTTGTGAAGTCTTGTTAGCTTTCCTGTACATGATCACTTCTGAAAATGGTTCTACTCTAGAAGGAAAGAATTTGCTGCCAAGAGGAGCATACTCTTTCCTTTTTTGGTTGATTCTTTCCTTTTAGAGTTGATCCCTTTTTTAGAAGGGAGTCAAACAAACAATTTTTGTAGTTATTTTTTCCTAAAAGTGTATCGATTACCCTTAACTCTTTTGGCGCCAAACTTCAGACGATGTTTGTTGTTTTTATTTTAACAAACTCTCGTTTGGAAAGACCTTTATATGTAAAGTTGAAAGACTGAGTGTCAAACAGCATAGATCCAGATGAGACGGCTCATTGAGCCGTCTCATCTGGATCTATGCTGTTTACAAAAGCCTATTATTACCACATGTCGCAGTGAAAGAGTTAAATTAAGATGTTTCCCGTAAGATGTTTTCCGCCGCCTGATTCTAGATTTCATCGACACTGACCGGGACAACGCGATATATGAGCCCCGACGTTACTTCAGGACATATGCGCCCAAGGATGCTTGCGCACCTGTGTTTCTGATCAGTCTTCGTCGTCCGCTAAAAAAGAATTATGGCCCCTTGCCTACACAAATCGCATCCATCGATTTCTCTTATCAAAGTACGGCTCGTATATACATGTATTACGTTGCATCTCAAACACGAACTGAGATACATGGATGTCAGTCAGTTTGTGTTTTTTTTTTCTTTTTCTAAAGATTCAATTACCCGACCATGCTATTATAATCAAATATTCTAGTTCCATGGCTGTTTCATTAAAAGGTATGGGACATGCCGCTGGGATAACCCTCGTTTTTGATCTTATAAATCATTAAGCTAAGGTTAACAGACAATTTATACACGAATGGAACAGAAGGAAAATGGAATCAAGCAGAGCAAATTTTTATTCTTTGTTTCTAAAATTTGATCATTAGGTGTACATAGAAACAGTCAGTGTTAAAAAAATCGAAATAGAATTCCTGTTGATGAGAGTTAATGTAGATATTGTAACAAGTTTTAGGATGAATATTATTTTTATTAGAATGTGACTTATATAAAGACATTAGGAAACGTTATATTTAAAATACGGAGCAGAAAGAGCTCATCATGTCAACGGAAAATAAGAATATTGTATTTAAATTTGGCACTTTATATTAAGAATGCCTATAAGGTAAGAGCTGCTAGTAATAGTTAAATATTGTCCTGAAAAGTGAGACTCAGATAATTGTATTATGTGTATCTCCCATATTTGTCACTTATAAATACTGATATAATTATAGCTTTTGGAACCCAGTTTGTATTTGTATGTGATACTATATGTATATAATACACTTGTGTATGTATATATGACCTACACATGTTGTGATCAATGTAGAAATTGTACTTACTTACCTATCAATAGGTAAGGTTTTCATGCTCTTGGTATATGATTAGGTCTATTTTCTACCAGCTCTGTATATGAACAACCCTTTTATCTGTTTTTCATCTAGCAACAAATATCAATTGTCAAGGCAGCTACGACTCTTGAGATTACTATGTATTTGTTTTTTCACACTATATGGAACACAAACACACACACACACACACAACACACACGATTTAAAGTAAAAGAACATGAAATATATAAGTAGAATTTTTTTGTTGTTGGTATTTAAATCTCAAGCTTAACGCTGAGAACGTGCTTGAATAATCTTGTGTCATGGACAAAGACCGTTTTCCTGGACTTCCTCATTAAAAGGAATAAACAAAAATATAATAGTTTATAGCCAAACGTGACAGAAGTAATAAACGTGTTGTATAGTAAATATCATAATGTCAAAGGTGGAATGTGGAATGCTGAGTGTTATGCTCCCTGGTTGCACTGTGATAAAACTGTTCAATTTCTTTTTATTGGAGGCGGTTTCTTTTATCTTGATTTTTTATTCCGTAAATAATATGAACAGATCAATGCAGCGTAACAACAATAGACAACAGTCCTTAAGTTATTCAAGACTTCACAAGGGATAGGTTATCATAAACAGTCAATCCCCTTTATAATGATACTCGATACAGCGACAAAATTCGCTATAATGTTAACAGCTTCGCTCAAGTGCGGAAAGTCAATAAGAAATTATGCAAGAAATTTGTAGTTAACACTTCAAAAAAAAACATATGTTTCGGGTATTTGTGAGAATCGCCTTACTGAGGCGATTCTAAGAAATATCCATAAAATATGTTCTATGAAGAAAAAAAAAGAACAAAACAATGCATTTCTTACATATCATTATGGATAGTTTACAACAGCAAATTATTTTAAATGGCAACATCTTCTAATTTTCAGCCATCATATTACTTGATCAAGGTTGTTGATACAAATTCAAATAGTTAACGTCAAACAGTGCATATTCAGATCAGTTGGCTTCTGAAGAAGAAGCCAACTGATCTGGATCTACACTGTTTACAAAAGTAAGACATATTCGGGTTCAGCAGGAAAATGGTTAACACCAGCTGAAGTGAAGTCAAGTAAGTTAAATAAAGGTTGCCCATTGGAAACTCCGAACACATAAAAAAACGAAACTCGGAGTTGTGGTTTCATCGAGACTCTTCATATGACAGAGATTAAGTTTGCATGGTTGCGTACGCCCCCTAGCACTGGCTCAAGCGGAACCCGCTTTCCCAAGATATCACAATGGGCTCAATGTTTCCAAGAAAAATAAAAACAGCACTATGATGTAGTACAGGAAGACTTTTACGGCCGCCATGCGGGAACAATTTTACGATCGCCACACGAGAAGACTTTTACGGCCGCCATACGGGAATACTTTTACGGCCGCCACACGGGAAGAATTTTACGGCCGCTGCTTGTGAAGGCTTTTATGGCCGCCCCTCGGGAAGACTTTTACGGCCGCCACAGGGAATTACTTTTACGGCCGCCACACGGCTTGTGAAGTTAAATAAAATATATAAAGATTGCCCTAGAAAACGCTGAACATACAGTATAACGAAATCGAAGTCTCGGTCTCATACAGACTCTTCATATGGTGATAAACCCGAATCTGCTATTTTCGTTTGTTCCATGTGTCTTCCAAAGGATCCACACTATTTTAACTTTAATGTTTACTCTATATACATGTAGAGTATAACCTCAATGGCTCGAGCCCGGATGGCTCGTTTACCGTCGATGATTCGAACTCGTTTTTCAGTCCCTACAAAATCCTTCCCATAGCTCAAGAAAACAAATATTTAGGGATTTTTTTCTTATTTTATCATGGAATTGTATGTTGTGTTTACTCATTAGAATCGCCTCATCGAGGCGATTCTAATGAGTACACTCAACATACAATTATTGTGTAGAAAATCGAGGAAAAAATCCCTAAATTATCGCCATTTGCTTCCTGACCTGGCATCATGTTTTTAACCCTCAGTGACTCGAACTACCCATGTCTCGAACAATTTTCTATGGTCCCAAAGATGTTTGAGCCATTGAAGTTCGACTGTATATTCCTTGCGGTCATTTTGTTCATGTAAACTACGAAGACCGTGATAAAACTGTACTGATGCGTATGGCCATTTTAGACACTGTAGTATATATTAATGTAAAACATAGATCCTGATAAGACGTCCGGGTAAGCGCGGGCTGATCTGGGCCTTCACTTTTCAGTATGACAAAATGATCCTTTTCTTATGACGCAGCTTATCTCCTTCCACAACATGCAACCTGAGACTAGAATTTGATCCATCACGTGAGAAAAAGCACCTTCTGACATGTAAGCGCAACGAAGACTTAAACCAGCTTGTGCATCCCCGCAGTTTGTCAGTCTCTGTTGTCCGCATGAAGAAACTTTGCATCATTGGCTATCCAAACTGCGCCGTGAAGATTCTGATCAGACTGGGTGAATGGGCAGACTGATCTGAATCTTCGCTAGGCGCACATGTCCGAGCATCACGAAAACACGCTTATAAACCCTACTTGTATAGTAAAATTGGGGTTTACAGGGGTATACATTGCATCTCTTATTTCTGCTCAAAAACATGAACTGTGGGTATTCGTTAGAACCGCCTCGACTGTGGGTACACGTTAGAACCGCCTCGGTGAGGCGGTTCTAACGAGTACCCACAATCTATGTTTTGAGCACAAATATGAAAGATATCAGATTTTTTTTATCTGAAAATTTTCAGTTTTTGATGGTAAAATTTTCGATATATTTGAATAGGCGTGTTTTCGTAATGGTATGTTTTCTGACGTTGCTTAGTTGTTTGGTGGAAACCTAGTCTAATTATTCATGGTTTGATAAACTGTATAAGCTTCTGAGTATACTATTTCTCAGTTGCATTTATCAATTAAATTAAAATTTGTATTTTGTAGTTAAGATGACAAACAGATCAATACTGCAGTGTAGCAATAATTGCACAACCCGTAGTAAACCCATCCGAGAGGAAGACTTACGAAGAATGCCCTATAAATGCACTGTCCGTCCGTCCGTGATCAGTTTGTAAAATCGCTATAACTTTTAAACCGCTTAGAATATTTTGATAATTTTAGGCATGCAGATACAAATTGGCCAGACCTACCCCGGCCCACGCCCCTCCCCCCCCCCCCCCCCCCCCGCACCCCACCAAAAAAAAAACAAACAAAACAAAACAAAACTGCCTAATGCCAGGTTTCTCTGCCTCGATGAGGCGATTCTAATGAGTACACACAACATACAATTCCATGATAAAATAAGAAAAAATCCCTAAATATTTGTTTTCCTGAGCTATTGGAAGGATTTTGTTGGGACTGAAAAACGAGTTCGAATCATCGGCGGTAAACGAGCCGTCCGGTTCGAGCCATTGAGGTTATACTGTAAGTCCAAATGAGCTCAGTGATTCAAAATGATCAGAAAATATAAACTACACAAAAGTGAAGTACGGCGAGATGATTTACGGTCACCACATGACACTTAACATTTAAAACGCCAAGCAAAACCTGCATCTGAAACTGTCGTCTGTTTATGTCGGCTGCTGAATATTCTTGCAAACTTTTCAAACCTATTTTTGCATACCGGCAAACAGTGTGGACCCAGATCAGACTGCTCCTAAAGGGGCAGTCTGATCTGGGTCTACACTGTTTGCAGAAATGACTTTTAAAGTAACCAGCAGAAGACAAAGCAGACGACAATAGTTGTGACTGGCGCTTTAAGGGTTAACACCATCTATAGTGGAGATAACTGAGAAAACAAGTTTATCATCAGGTGCCTAGGAAAGGCAGTATCTCTGTACAGTTCCACTTTCTTCGTTCTGTTTTAGTTGTAGTAATACAGTGCTGTTGTGTGATATCATTTCATATATAATTCAGTCCTCATCCTGTGCGATAGCTGTGTCCCGTGATTGTGGCAATCCCTGGGTATCCCCCTTTTTTTCTTTTTTTTTTTATTTTTTTTTTATTTTATTTATTTTTGTTTTTATTTATTTATTTTTTTTTTTTCAATAAAATCAAGTCTGCTTTTTTCATGTTTTGGTATGTCTCCTGCTTCTAAAATATCCACCTTGTTTAGAATCTTGAGGTAGATTATATCTGTTTCGATTTCATACTATGTGACACTAGCGACTGAATATTCAGGTTGAGTTTCCCTCAGCGGTCCTCTTGCAATCTTTTAAATTTATTTAACTTGTATGAAAAGTTAACGTATAAATGGCATTTACTGAGCAACTTTTCAAAAGGGAAATTCAGTTCCAGATGAGAGAGGTATATCATTTTCCTATTTCTGAGCAACAAAAAAAAAAACATGTTGTTTGTGCTCATAAGGGTTGTACCGGCTCATCGTTGTTCGCATTTGCTATAATATCCGTTTATCCTTATAGAAGGGCTAATTATATCATAACAGAACTACTCGATTTTGCATTACGAAAACACGCCTATTCAAATATATAGAAAATTTCACCTCCAAAAATTGAAAAAATTCAGATAAAAAAACCCTGATATTTTTCATATTTCTGCTCAAAACATAGAATGTGGGTACTCGTTAGAACCGCCTCGGCCAGGCGGTTCTAACGAGGACCCATAATCTATGTTTTTGAGCAGAAATAAGAAAAATTATACCCCTGTAAACCCCAGTTTTACTATATAAAAGTGGCGTTTAAGGGGGTTAAAATTATATAGGCATGTTTTCGTGATGTGTATCGCAGTGAGAAATAGACTGCTTATATAAACCAGTACTATGTATGTTATTGAATCAATATTGTCTGTTACAGCCTCCATTTTTATTTGTGTCTGTGCTTAAGCCAATTTGATTATTCTCTTTTCTCCTATATACAGTTGTTCTGTCGTATTTTGTGTCAATTAATAAGATATTTATTATGTCTATGACCAGCTGCTAGTTTCCAATTAATCGCCTTTGCTGCGATTGTACAACGTTGTGGTTTACAAGAAATCGTTTTATATTTTAACTTGACAATCTTGTAAACCTGCGCTTGAAATGCGGTATTCAATACCAGCCTGAGACTGAATTGATTACGATGATAACAGCAAATGACAGTCTTCCAAAATAGATGTGCAACAGGGGACATTAGTCTCTGACCAGACTAAATGGAAGCTGGGAGTACATTCCACGCTGTCCTCCTAGCCGGAAAGGGAAAGAGGCTCAATTTGATAATATAAAAAAGGGTAAGAAAAAAGTCCAGGTAATGCCACAATCACAAACCGCAGCCCTTCCCAGACACCAAGAGGAAGAGGACACCGACAAAACCAAACAAGCACAAATCGAACAAACGTACGAAAGCACTAAGATTAGCTCTCTCTTTCCCAAGCGAGGTAACCGCAATGCTAAAAGGACTGAAAACCACAAGAACAAAATAACACAAGGTAAGACATAAAACAAATCGCATCGTAGAATAAACCACAAAGCAACAAAGAGTAAGACTAACACCGGGACCAACGCCTTAGAACGGTCAGTAGAGTAAACCACTGTGGGGGGAAGGGTGGATGGGGTTTAAAGCACTTTTACAGCTAGCCAACTTCACCCTGGGTCCCGCTGCAACTCTTAATACAGAAATACATAATAATTCGGTTCGCATAAAGGCTCCCAACTCAGTCAATGCATCAAAGCGAAAACATAAATTAATAAACTTGAAATGTGTCAGTATGACACAGATGCCCCGCCCAGGGCCATCCTCACCCACACGCAGGTATTTTGCAAAAAATGAAGTTGAAAAGGGGGCCATAACTCTCATAATAATTGGCAGATTTTACTATAAATCGAGCTTGACCATATTTTATGATTTTATTACCTGGGTATAAAATATGAATCCAATACACATATCAATCTTTTTTTAAAAAATATCTAAAGGAAAACATCTTTTGAAGGTGAAAAAGGGCCATAACTCCCATAATAATGGGTTGATTTTACTTGAATTGGAACTTGACCTCTATTTTATGATTATATACCTGTGTTTTTAAATATGAATTCAATACACTAATGTTTTCAAAAGATATCAAACTGAAACTATTTTTCAAAGTTGAAAAATGGCTGTAACTCCAAATATAATTGGTGGATTTTACCCTAAATCAAACTTGACCATTTTATAATTATATGCTTGTGTATATAATATGAATCCAATTCACTAATCTTTTCAAAAGTTATGGAACGGAAACCATTTTTCAAAGTTGAAAAAGGGTCATAACTCCAAAAATAATTGGTGGATTTTACCCTAAATCAAACTTGAAATACATTTTAAGATTATATACCTGTGTATAAAATTTGAATCTAATACACTAATCTTTTCAAAAGATATCGAACGTAAACCATTTTTTTCAACTATTTTTCAACATTGATAAAGGGCCATAACTCCAAAAATAATTGGTGGATTTTACCCTAAATCAAACTTGACCTATATTTTATAATTATATGCTTGTTTATAAAATATAAATCAAATTCAATAATCTTTGAAAATGTTATGGAACGGAAACCATTTTTCAAAGTTGAAAAAGGGCCATAACTCCAAAAATAATTGGTGGATTTTACCCTAAATCAAACTTGACCTATATCTTATAATTATATGCTTGTTTATAAAATATGAATCCAAATCACTAATCTATTAAAATGTTATGCAACGGAAACCATTTTTCAAAGTTGAAAAAAGGCGATAACTCCAAAAATAATTGGTGGATTTACCCTAAATCGTACTTGACCTACATTTTATGATTATATACCTGTGTATACAATTTGAATCAAATTCACTAATCGTTTCAAAAGATATCGAACGGAAACCATTTTTCAACTATTTTTCAACATTGATAAAGGGCCGTAACTCCAAAAATAATTGGTGGATTGTACCCTAAATCGAACTTGGACCTATATTTTATAATCATATGCTTGTGTATAAAATATGAATCCAATATACCAATCTTTTCAAAAGTTATGGAACGGAAACCATTTTTCAAAGTCGAAAAAGGGCCATAACTCCCAAAATAATAGACGGATTATACTCTAAATCGAACTTGACCTACATTTTCTGATTATATACCTGTGTACAAAATTACAATCCAATACACCTACCCATTCAAAAGATATCGCACGGAAACCATTTTTCAAAGTTGAAAATTTTTCAAAGATGAAAAGGGCCATAACTCCCAAAATAATTGGGGGATTTTAACTTTAAACCAAACTTGACCTACATTTAATGACTATATACCTGTGTATAAAATTTCAATCCAATACACCAATCCTTTCAAAAGATATCGCACGGAAACCAAAAGTGTTACATACGGGACGGACGGGACGGACGTACGTACGGACAGCGGTGATACTGACCCCCCTCCCCCTCCCCCCCCCCCCCACCCCCATTGAAAATGGCGGGGGCATAACAAATACGAGTACTCATGGCTAATTCTACTGTATGCCAGAGTAAATGGAAACCAACAGTTGAACCACGGCGGGCCAAGCCAAAGACATATCGTCTGGTTAAAGTTTTACGAAGAGGCCGTCATTGAGTCTGAGGCCCGAACCGCCGTCATGCAATAAAAGAGTGAAGCAGCGCCATCAACAATGATTTGGTTTACAACTAGGCATGCAGTCTGCCGTATAATATCCAGGCTATAGCCAATTCTTTTATAACAGTTAATAAGTTTTCTGAATTGCTCCAAAATGTTAGATTTCCTACATTTTTTTTTCTAAATCTGTATACTAAGTCACCGTAAAATTCAGGTTCCGATATACCTTGTTGCAGAAGTGTTTTCTGACCGACGCTATATTTTTCTACCAAGGTACTGTGTCTGCGATAAAATTTCCAAAACGCCTTACGAAGTTTAAAATAACGATAGCCCTATCTAAGAAGTTTAGCAGTAAGGGCTTTATTACGGCAGTTAAAGTCACTAAGAGTTGATGAAGCTCTGGCGAATCTAATAAGTTGAGATATGTATAACCCATATGAGGTACGCCGGGGAACATCGCCATCCAGAAAAGGGAAATTGACTATATCAAAATCAAAATCGTCCCATTATCATAAATTTTGGTGGAAACTGTACCATTAGATATACATAGATTCAAATCCAAAAAAGGTGCCTCGGTAATTGAAGAATTTGCTCTATTTAATTGGAGTTCTGTACAAACAACACTTGAAATGCAAGAGGGTGTTGCTTCAAATCCAGGGTCGGGTATGAAGGCCACGGCCGGCCGCCGAGCCGAGCCGAAAGAGGTCGAGCCTAATATAGTGTTTTCTTTTATTTGTTCAAACGAGTTCAAGATACTTATTTCTTTTAATCTCATATGGTCATACATGTAAAATGATGTATTCACCACTAAATTTTGTATAATTATTTGCTTATTTATGGCTTTTTGTCCAACTTTCCATTCATCAAGGGTATGAAAGCCATGGCCGCGAAAGGGATATGTTTGGCGATTTTGTGAAATAATAGCTGGTTTATAATCTGAACATTTGACAAAGGTTTTAAAAAGATATTTTCAATTAATTTGAATCATTATAGCATGCAGGAACTGTCTATGAATCTCATTTTTCTTCTTTCATCCAAATAACGAGTATAAGCCGAATCTAAAAAAAAAAGGTATACATAAACTAAACGAAAATTACCGAACTGGAAAATAAGAGCACTGAAAGGGTCAAAACTGAACAATTAAACATGGTCATATCATCACGAAAACATGCTTATATAATTTTGACCCCCCACGACCCCTTATACCCTACTATTATATAGTAAAACTGGGATTTACAGGGGTGTACACAATTTTTCTTATTTCTGCTCAAAAACATATGTTGTGGGTACTCATTAGAACCGCCTCACCGAGGCGGTTCTAACAAGTATCCACAATCTGTTTTTAGCAGAAATATGAAATATATCAGAGTATTTATCTCAAAATTTTCAGTTTTTAGAAGTAAAATTTTCTATATATTTGAAAAGGGTAATGTAATACCAGTAGGATGGCCAGCATTAATGTGAAAAGCTATCGAATTAGTTACAGATGTGGAGCTATTGATTGATGTATTAGTATCATTGTTACTATTGTTATTTCACAATAACATAAATACAGTACGTATTGGTCCATAGAAGATCCCCAGTGAAATAGACACCGGTAAATTTGAGAAAAATTCATCCAAAATTTTGGATATTTTTTTGTCAAATCAGATCCACATCAAGACCCTAACACCAAAGGGAACTACAGACAAATACAATTAAGCAGCCATAAAAATGAAAAGTTGGCAGGCAGAGTTGGCAGCTCTTTCCTAAATTGTTGGCAACAATGTTTACCCCCCCCCCCCCCCCCCCCGCCCCCCCCCCCCCCCACTCCGCCCTCCCCCCCCCCTCCACCCTCACAAAAAAATATAGAAAATCAAACACTTCTTAACAATTAGCAAAAAAAGACCATAATAAAGGTACCTCCTTGGAACGGTCGGTAATTAATTACTTGTGTGTGTGTTCGTGTGTGTGCGTTGGGGTGTGTGTGTGTGTGGGGGGGGGGGGGGGGGGGGGGCTAAGCTAGCTTTACTGGATCCCAACCCTCTCCCTCAGCTTCCATTGTAAAAACAAACAAAATATATTTGTTTGGTCCGTGCGGGGGACTTCTAACTCAGCCATGTATCATTATGGGCAACAAATAAATCACAGATAAAGCTTTCAAAGAAAGAAAGATGAGGGCTCAACAGAAACAAAGTGTTGAAACCCTGGGTTGTCCAACAACATCACTGGAATACTGGAGCAAAAGAAATAAAAAAAGTTCCGGCCCAGACCATCTAATGAATAGTTTTTAAGTCGGGCCATCATAGAGTCTGAACCCAGAACAACCGGCATGCAATTAAAACGGCAAGCAAAGTGGTCAACGGTGATGCGGGTTTGTGTTCGGGCCCTCCGTTGTTCAAGTACAGTCGAACTTCAATGGCTCGAACATCTTTGGGATCATTGAAATTTGTTCGAGACATGGGTAGTTCGAGCCACTGAGGGTTAATTATAGCGCCAGGTCAGGAGGCAAATGGCGATAATTTAGGAATGTCATTTCCAACTTCTATAAAATAATGGTATGTTATGTGTACTCATTAGAATCGCCTCGATGGGGCGATTCTAATGAGTACACACAACATACATTTTCAGGGTAAATTAAGAAATGATATCCTTAAATATTTGTTTTCTTGAGCTATCGGAAAAATGTCCTACGGACTCAAAAACTAGTTCGAGTCATCCACGGTAAAGGAGCCATCCATGGTCGAGCCATTGAGGTTACACTGTAGTGATTTAGCTGAGGGCCCAGTTGTTAATAACTAACGATGTCGTTAGTTAACGTATCGTTAAAACTTTAATCATTAAATATGGCATATATGCTAATATTTTTGCTGAAAAAAATATTAGTAGCTTTTGCATTTCACATTTTTTTCAGCAAAAATACCTGTGAATTAGACAGTTTACTTACAACAACAGTTACCACTAACGAGCTCGTTAAGCTAGCGGCTGCCAGTGTCTGAGCTCAGTGATTGCCACAAGCCCTCATCCTTGTTTCATCACTGTAATTTATATTTATTTAAACGTGTTTTCTAAGATGTTTCACTGATTTAGTTAGGGAATCCCAATGTGAGCCGAACAATCATTTTGTATTTTTACACCATTTGAAATTAGGGTAAAAACTTATGGCCAAATCCATTCGATCTCCATCCTCACTGCAGGTAGGTTTTTTGTTTGTTTGTGTTGAGGTTTTACGGCCCAGTCAACCCAATGGGGTCATGTCGAGCGCGGTCAGTTTACCTAACCACACGTTTACTGGGCAGGCGTAGTCCTCTATGCGGTTAACCAGTATTGTGCACATTCTTTCGCCAGAAACTGACAACTGCCCTTCTTGAATCAGCGGAAGGGAGAGAATGACGGTAGAAAATATTTCATGATCAATCTCCACGAAAGAATGTTGCCGACCTCGGCGGGGGTCGAACCCGCGACCTCCTGGTCTCCAGTCGGACGCGCATTCAACTGCGCCACCGAGGCCGGCAGGTAGGTTTTCTTACTACTGACCATAGGTTTTTTACTACTGACCATTCTAAGCTGGTGGTACTGGTTTTGTTTCTTCTTTATGTGGCCTTGTGGTTTCGTGGCTTTTTTTTACGTTTTCTCCTATTCGTGATCTTATTGTTGTGTTTAGTGAATCCAGTCTAGCACTGTGATCACCTTGTACGGGAAGAAGGGACTGGTTGCTTTAGCTTTACTTTGGTTTGTGGATCGTAGTCGGGACCATCTTAGTCATAGTTGCGGTGTTAGTACGACGGTGGTTTCATCCTATTTTAGCACTTGCTAACTTGCTAAATGCTGGTTAATTTCCTAAAAAAGCAAGCTGCAATTTCCATCACTTGCTAATTCTAGCAAGTTGGAAAGATTCTCTTTAATTGGCAGAACCTGAGGCATTGTTGCTAAAGTTTTGCAATTTCTTTTCCAAAAGCAATGATGATATTTTTTCTTATTTTTCCCAGAAAACAGGTTTTGACATTGCATGCAAATTGTCTCCATAGGAGACAATTTGCATGTAATGTCAAAACCTGTTTTCTGGGAAAAATAAGAAAAATATTCTAAAATGTCTGCTGAAATTTTTACCCAGAGTGCTAAGGTTAAAAGACACATTTAACAGCGTTTATAAGTGTGAAAAAGCAAGTTGGCTGAAGGGTTTAGCACGTGAAAAATAATGCCACTTGCTAATTTTAGCAAGCTGTCAAAAAAGTTAAATTCGAACCCTGATGTGGCGTTGTTTGTTTTGCCATTATTTTTTTCTCATCTCTCTTTCGTTTTGGTGCATCGGGAAAGCTGTGTTTCATGATTGTGGCATTTCCTGGGTATCTTCATTTATATGCATTACGAAAACATGCCTATTCAAATATACTGAAAATTTTACCATCAAAAAATGAAAATTTTCAGATAAAAAATTCAGATATTTTTCATATTTCTGCTAAAAACATAGATTGTGGGTACTCGTTAGAACCGCTTCGACGAGGCGGTTCTAACGAGTACCCACAATCTATGCTTTGAGCAGAAATAAGAAAAATAATGTATACCCCTGTAAACCCCAGTTTTACTATATAAAAGTGGGGTTTAAGGGGGTCAATATTATATAGGTATGTTTTCGTGATGATTTGTCTTGTGTCTTCAGATTGCCCTTGAGCCCTTTGCTTTGTTTCATCACAGTGTTTGTGATTATATGTGTTTCACTGTGATGTTTCACAGATGAGGTAGAGGACCCCTATGTGGACCGAACATATGTTTTTAATTTTGAGCTGCATCAGAATTAAGGACGACGTTCCACCCGAATAAAAATGGGCTGCGTTCAAATTTGCAAGTTACACGCAAGTGTTTTGCCCTGGATCCCTGCTCCTGTTGGCGCTCGTCATTAGGTTCAAGGATCTAGGGCAAAACATTTGCTTTCACTTTGCACTTCTGAATGAAGCCCTGATCCCTGATTTAATCCCCCAGTAGTCTTTTCACTGACTGTTTCAAGGCCTTTGCAGTTGTCCTTTGTTGTTTCACCATAGTGCAGATTATATTTCATTTCCTTTGGGATCATTGGGCCTATTGTGGTATATTTGTAAATGGAGTTTTGCTTATGTTTACGCTAAAAGGCGTAAACAGCATTTCAAACTTCATTACTACTTATGAAGAGTCTCAATAAAACCGAGAATCCCATTTTATAATCTGTAGTGTGTTTCCAAAGGCTATCTTTTTGACGTTTATTCAAATGTGGCGTTTGTTTTGTCATAATTTGCTCCTCGTCTCTATTTTTTTCTCTCTTCTTCGGAAAATCTGTACTTCGTGATTGTGGCATTTCCTAAGTTTCTTCACTTATAGATTCGTGTATTGTCTGCCATGGTTTGTTGGCTTTTCCTGTTCGTGTCATTTGTCGACTATGTTCTGTGATTGTGGCTGTTCTTGGATATCTTCTATACTTTTTTTACTACAAACCGAGGAAATGTGATGGCAGCCATGTAGATCCTGACGAGACATCTCTATGGATCTAAACTATTTGCACAGGCATCTGTCTTGGTCTGCAGGATTCAAAGGGTTTAACAATCTCACATTTAAAAAAAAAGGTAAGAGAAAAGTCCAGGGAGTGCCACAATCACAAACCGCAGCCCTTCCCAGACACCAAGAGGAAGAGGAACACGACAAATCCAAACAAGCACAAATCGACCAAACGTACGAAAAGCACTAAGATTAGCTCTCCCTTCCCTAAGCGAGGTAATCGCAATGCTAAAAGGACTGAAAAACACAAGAACAAAATGACACAAGGTAAGACATAAAACATATCGCCTCGTAGAATAAACCACAAAGCACCAAAGAGTAAGACTAACACCGGGACCACCGCCTTAGAACGGTCAGTAGAATCCATTTAAGCCGAGTGAACTCTTCTACCTTAACTCTTTGGACAGGTCCATTTCCTGAATAAGGGGTGTCTGGTTAGTTATTATTATTATTTGAAGAAATTTCTGAATTTAATACAAACAGTGTATACCTTGATCAGATGCCGCGTTCTGTGGCGTCTGATCTGGGTCTACACTGTTTGCCAATGTCCCTTTAATGGGACGCTAGGCTTAAATGGGTTAATGTAATTTACATTTGAAACAAAACCTTTTATTCCTTTGCAAATGGAATATGTTGATTGTGTGAAAGGAAACTCCTTAAACTTGACTTTTATTCCACGTCGATATCCTCTGTTGTCAGTTCATTAAATTAATCGCATAGATGACGACGTCACGCTTAAGCAATAAGTTTACGAAAACTTTATATGAAGATAAGTACTTGCTGTATGGGCTGCTGGCTAAATTGCAATTGTTATAATTGAACTGTGAAAAATCTTTTACATCTCAAAACCATCAAAGAAGTGAAATCATAAATAAAATTAAAAGAACTCAAGTTTGTCTGTTTTGAATACAAAAACACGATCAGGTAAGTGTGTCCCAGCTGCATACCTTATTATTCAAAGCAAATTGGACGATGGCGGATATTGATAAAGAATCGTCAGTGGAAGAAGGAAACTTCTCTTTATACAACGGAATTAAAGTGTTTATTTTCTTGTGTGTGTTCAGTATGTATCAGAAGTAACTTCAACTTAACAAATATATGGCATTATTCGCGTCTGTCTAAGATAGGATAGGGTAGGGTAGGGTAGGGTAGGGTAGGAAACGATACGATACGATACGATACAATACGATGCCGTGTGACACGTCACGATTACAATATGTTACGATTGGAATATATATAATAATGAACGAGACAAGAAGAGACGGTAATGAAACCATACAATATGATATATCATATATTATGTTGTATTTTGCCGTGTTGTGTTATGGCATGTCATGTTATGTTATACATAGTATACCAATTTATTCGGTTAAATTCCATTCTCTTATGTTTAGGGGGTTTCTCTATCGTATTTTGTCAGTATGTTCAACAATCCTTTATTCTCTTTGAGAAATAATTTGATCTAATTTAGCCATTGACGTGTAATAGCATAACAGATTATTAATTACTGCTGAGGAACAAGTAATCGCATTTAATGATTTGCGACAATACACAGAAATACCAACATAATATTTTAAGTGAACAGCGAACGCCAAGTCTAGACTGTTTATTCTGGTCTGGCGTTATCTGCTCGTACTCACAGTTCTTGAACAATTCCTAATATAACTAGCAAATATCGGATTTCCGCTTCGGACAGTGGGGATGCGCAGCACGGCATTTCATGGGTTTTGTTGCGATCAGGCTAGTATCGGTATTTCGCTGACTTTTATAGCCATAAATCAATATAAGGCAATTTGTGTCACATTATTCCATTTTCTATCAATAACCCTTGTCTGATGCTGTAATGCAATATTTGCAGATACAGCTGAGTCGCAATGTAGGAAAACATACCTCCTCACATGTACGCCCAACCTAGATCCAAATCAGACTCTGCATAGTCTGATCAGTCTTCGTTTTCTGCATGAAGAGCTTTGCATCCCTTGCTATTCAAAATTTGCCTAGTGAAGATTCTGAACAGATTACGCAAATGTGCAGGCTGATATGATTTTTTGCTGGGCGCACATGTCCGATAGTATGTTTATGTCGGCTCATTTGTTTTGTTTCAAAGAGGAAATACGGCTGTCTGTGAGGTCTGTTATTTTTTTTTTTTTTTTTTTTTTTATCCAAAGGAGGACGAGTGTCTATCACTGCCAGTAATTTCTGACGTTATGGTGATGAGTCGTACTGGTAAAATAGGTTCGTGCTACGGTCAGAGTCATCGGTGAGCGCGTAAATATGAATAGGTATACATGAAAGATTTTGAAAGGGAGACATCTTCTGCCTTCTACCCAGCTAGCATTCTACATAAATGTACAGCGGGCCGTTATCGGCCCGGCAGCTACCCTGACGGGCCGATAACGGCCCGCTGTACATTTATGTAGAATGCTTACTGGGTAAGTATTTGAAGATAGTATGGAAAATGTCCTGGAATAGCCAGGATCACAGAACACAGCCTACCAATGACAACAAGAGGAAGAGCAAATTAACAATAACAAACAGCACACAAATATAAGTGAAGATACCCAGAAAATGCCACAATCACGCAGCACAGCCCTCTGGAGGCACCAAAAGAAGAGAGTAAACAATAAAAGCAAACGCCATATATAAAAACACCGACGCACAAAGTAGAATTGCAACAGAGGAACCACCTTGGAATGGTCAGTAGAAAAAAGACACGCGTAAGGGGAGGTGGAAGGAGGGGCTTAAACCAGATATGCTCGCTCCACATCCACCCTTGCTCGCGCCATATCAACCCTTACAATCCACAGAAGAGGAACGGCAAAGCAACCAGCAGCTCCCTCTTCAAAGTGATCGCAATGCTAGACAGGATTCACAAAACGCACATGACAGAAAATGAAACAAAGTCCCACAGCGAGCAGCCACAAGGTCACATAAGGAACCAACAACACCAAAACCATCACCTTAGAGCGGTCAGTAGTGAACACTACGGGGTGGTTAAATATTGTAAAATACAAAATAATTGTTCTGATCGCATTGAGGCTCCCAAACACATAACAATCAGTGAAACACCGTAGGAAAAAGAAACGTGTAAATCAAATAAATCACTGCGATGAAATAAGGATGAGGGCTCATGGCAATCAGCGTGGACACTGGCAGCTAGGGCCCAATTGTTCAAAGCATCGTTAGCTTAACGAGCTCGTTCGTGGTCACAATGTTAACTGTTCCGGTATGTACTATATCTAATTCACAGGTATTTTTGCTGAGCAAAATGGGAGTAGCTTTTACAAATACTCCCATTTTTTTTTTCAGCAAAAATACCACATTTAATGATCAAAGTTATAACGATACGTTAACTAACGACATCGTTTGTTTTGATCAACTGGACCATGAGCCAAAGAAAACCAGAAACAGACAGAGGTTTTAACTACTGAGGATCTTAAATAAGTAAATGGCTAAATGCGAGGTTTCTCGCTAGTTCTCTCGCGCTGGTGAACTAGCGCTAGTGAATTAGGGAGAAACCTACCCTTAGCCAAATTCTTGAGTCAGTAAGTTGAATAATAAGAATCAGGAACCTCCAACACCTAAAGGTGAGACCAGGGCTGCGTTCAGTGAAAGTTACTCGCGAACGTTTTGCCCTGGATCAAAGTTCCTGCAGCATTCGTCATTAACTATTGGGATCTATAGGGGTCCAGGGCAAAAGGTTTGATATTACTTTGCACTTCTGAACGCAGCCCAGATGTACCTAGACAGGTATGCAACTTCTGCCTTACTATCAATACCATTTGGGCCGAGGCACCGCGTTTCCAAGATTGCATGTGCGTCCAACGAAGACTCAGATCAGCCAGCACAGCCACGCCGTCCTTGCTGTCCGCTTGATGACGCTTTGGGTCCTTTGCTATCCACAGAATTCCCTGCGAAGACTCTGATCAGACTGTGCGTATTGACTCGCATCACACGGAATGACATTTTTGCTTGACATTTTATTTTGAATGAAAGTATTTTGTTTTAATTGACCATATCTTATCAGAAACCATTTGTGGTTCCTGTTTATGTGTTTTGTTCTCAAACATTTACCATAAAATAAATGTATATCCAAACATTGGTCTGACCAATGCAATTTCTATAGTAAAGTGACTAATTATCTAAAAAATATTTTTATATATCATTGCTTCTTTTTCACTATTAATGTCTCATGAGAATACTGTGAAAATTTCGGAAAATTTTAATATTAAATATTGACAATATTTACTTTGACCAAATGGTGGACCGCATATACCCTGCAGAACTCCAATTAAATAGAGCAACCGAGGCACCTTTTTTTGGATTTGAATCTATGTATATCTAATGGTACAGTTTCCACCAAAATTTATGATAAACGGGACGATTTTGATTTTGATGTAGTCAATTTCCCTTTTCTGGATGGCGATGTCCCCCGGCGTACCTCATATGGGGTATACATCTCAGCTTATTAGATTCGCCAGAGCGTCTTCAAATCTTAGTGACTTTAACTACCGTAATAAAGCGCTTACTGCCAAACTTCTTAGGCAGGGCTATCGTTATTTTAAACTTCGTAAGGCGTTTTCGAAATTTTATCGCAGACACAGTGCCTTGGTAGAAACATATAACGTCAGTCTGAAAACATTTCTGCAACAAGGTATATCGGAACCAGAATTTTACGGTGATTTAGTGTACAGATTTAGAAAAATTATAGGAAAATCTAACTTTTCGGAGCAATTCAGAAAACTTATTAACCGTTATAAACGAATTGGCTATAGCCTTGATATTATGCGGCAGACTGCAAGCCTAGTTGTCAACCCAATCATTGTTGATGGCTATGATTCATTCTTTTATTGCACGACGGCGGTTCGGGCCTCAGACACAATGACGGCCTCTTCGTAAAACTGTAACCAGTAGGTTGGGGCTTGATGATGTGTCTTTGGCTTGGCCCGCCGTGGTTCAACTATTGGTTTTCATTTACTCTGGCATATAGTAGAACTAGCCATGAGTACTCGTCTTTGTTAATTATAGTGATTAATTTGATTTTTATGTTTTCGCTTTGATGCATTGACTGAGTTGGGAGCCTCTATGCTAACCGAATGTTTATGTATTTCTGTATTAAGAGTAGTATCGGGACCAAGGGTGAAGTTGGCTAGCTGTAAAAGTGCTTTAAACCCCACGGTGGTTTACTCTGCTGACCGTTCTAAGGCGGTGGTCCCGGTGTTAGTCTTACTCTTTGTTGCTTTGTGGTTTATTCTACGAGGCGACTTGTTTTATGTCTTACCTTGTGTCATTTTGTTCTTGTGTTTTCATTCCTTTTAGCATTGCGATTACCTCGCTTGGGGAAGAGAGAGCTAATCTTAGTGCCTTTCGTACATTTGTTCGATTTGTGCTTGTTTGGATTTGTCGGTTTCCTCTTCCTCTTGGTGTCTGGGAAGGGCTGCGGTTTGTGATTGTGGCACTCCCTGGACTTTTCTCTTACCTTTTTTTAATAGGTCGAATTTGTTTTAAAAATCTGCCCTACCGATTTACCAATTTCTGCATAATCTGGAGCCATTTTACAGTTTACTATGAGGAAAATTGAAAATATTCGATGTTTTAAGTCCAGTGAATAGAATAACACAATTTGTGCATAGGTAGTTACGACAAAGGTTTTGCATTAAATCATGACAAAAGTTTGCAAATTTACTTCTTCACTGAAGAGCGCCATGAAAACAAAATGACTTTCTGAAAGCTGTCAAAAGCAGAGTTAGCATTCGGAGAAATTATCTCCATACCATACTTTGAAAGAACACGTCCATTTGGTAACCTGGTCAGTGTCTAAATTTGCTGGAATAGTGATAAATAATGTAGACCCTAATCATCCGCCGTATTCTGTCGTGCTTGATATGGTTCTACACTGATTGTTCAGGCCTTCTGTCCCAAAACTTAGGTTAAATACGTCCAATCCAGGAATATTAATAACTTAAGACACTAATGACTTAGTGTCAAAAATGTCGCTATGAAACCTTGTAGTTGCCGGAAAACTGACTATGTAATACTAATAAAAGTTCATATTATCGTTAATATGTCTGTTACAGTGCAAATCGATAAAGCAGCCTGTGACATGTAACTGTACTGTCTGATCTTTGATGCTTTCACGTATGCTTAAAATGCAGCTGCAACTGCTTCTAAATTATCGGGAAATCACATTTGTTGTCTCTCTGCCGGTGTTCAATAAATATTAATGATAGATGGATTGCATTTTAAAACTAAGGGGACCGCATACACTTGGTAAACTTTCTGCCATTTTTAAACGGGAGACAACTCTTATGGTCTATTGTCTGCTTTCCCGCACATGAACCCCCTACTGTAATGGGGTCTACTCTAAAACAAAAGAATTTGCTCCCACGGGGAGCAAATTCTTACCCTTTAGAGCAGACCCTTTTTCAGAAGGGAGGCAAAACAATTTTGACTCAGTTGCCTCCCTGGAAAGTCCATTAGGTCCCCCCTAACACTCTGATCATCTGTCGAAAAATGAGTGTGTGACTGGAACCGGTATTCAGGTCTCCTTTCTTTATATTTTGTGTCATTTTATTTATCCTTACAATAGCCACATCCACTTTACAATCAGACTGTTTAATGAGCATCGCCAGTGAAAATGTGCCTAAGCGGCATACGAGGGTCCTGCAAAATGTTTTGTCACTAGGTTCGGATTACTTCAGCGCTACGTTTTATCAAACATATTTTTATTACAAACCTTCAAAGTATTCCCCCTTTACTGAAACACATTTTTGTAACCTTTTTACCCAGTCGCGAAAAGCAGATAAATAGTCTTCTTTTGGTATCTGTTAGAGACACTGATAAATAGCGCTGCCAAGAGAACTTCTAGATGTATACTTATTTCCAGAAAGCATTTTCTTAAGCATTGGAAATAAAAAGAAGTCACAGGTCAGGTGAATAAGGTGGATGGTTTAAAACGTTCACCTTTTCAGAAGCCAAAAAAAACTTAACAACCTCACGCTTATGAGAGGAGGCGTTGTCATGTAAAAGGTGGACTCCTGGCCATCCTTTGCTTGGTCGTTTCTTATTGTAAAACTCTTTCACTTTCTTCAGTACAGAATTCTTGTAGAATCGGCCAGTGACTGTATGACCAGATGGACAAGGCACTTGAACGACTAGCCCACTTGAATTAAAGAAAATTGCGTACAACATCTTTTTCGAACATGGTTCTCTGGGAAATACATGGGCGTTTTTTTATCTTTTCGCTTCCATTGCTTATTATCAGCCCTTCTTTGTGGCTCAAACATGTGCACCCGGGTTTCATCACCTGTTAGCAAGTTAGAAATAACTCGACTATTACTGCCTTTGTATGTTTTCAAAAGTTCCCGGGTATATTTAAGGCGTTGTGTCTTTTGCTCTTCAGTAAGCAAATGAGGTACCCACCTAGCGCAAACCTTTCTCAGGTCCAAACGCTTTTTCAGAATTGTTTGCACACTGCCTTCTGATATGTCAGTACAACCAGCTATATCTTTGACAGACAATTGCGCATCCTGTTCGACCACAATCTTTACAGCAGCGATGTTAGCCTTTGTAACAGAGGTTTTAGGCCTTCCAGGACGGGTATCATCTTCAACAGAAAATTCCCCAGCTTTAAAAGCTTTAACCCATCTAAAAACTGTGCCTGAGGTCCATATATACCACACAATTCATTAAATATCTGCTTTGAATCTATATTCAGCCTAATGCGGCATTTAATATAGCTACGAATTTCAGTCTTCTGGTCGATGTTCCAATGTAACAAATAAATTGGTGACTGCATCTATTTCAATTTGAAATAACTCGGTCAGTTGGAAAATTGGAAAGCAATTTGCACGAAATAAACGGGTATCGTTAGCTATTCAGCACACCATTCAAGTGCAATGAAGCATTTTAAAATATACCTGGGATAAAACTAAGGAAGCCTGTGACATAACTTTTTGCACGAACCTCGTATAGGGACTGCGATGGCTCAGATCAGCCTGCATATCCGCACACTCTGTTCAGGGCCTTTCATATCCGCTAATGAAATCATTAGATACTGTATAATGTAATGATGTTTAGCTAACAATATAAGTGAAGATACCAAGAGAATGCCACAATACAAAGGTACCAAATGAAGTAGAGATGAGGAACAAATAAAGACAAACGAAAAGCCATTTATGAAACCACGGACACACAAAGAAAAACTGCAGCACGGGAACCTCATTGAAACGGTCACTAGGAAAACTACTGGGGGCTTAAACCAGACTGTGTGGTATTGCTGGCTTATCTGGATCTTTCCTATTAAACTATACGCTGAAGTCGCCGATAGTTTATTTTCAGATTATTCAAAATGGGCAACTGCATCCCAAAGGACTGAGAGTGTAAACTATATAAAGCTATAAAATGTTACCTTTGGAAATACAGAAATACAGATAGAGAAAAATGGGAGTCTCGGTTTTATCGAGACTCCTCATCAGCAGTAATGAAGTTTGCAACACCGCTTATACATGAGCAGAACTCAATTTTCAAAGAAACCATAATGGTCTAATGATCCTAGAGGAAATAAAAAAATATAAACTGGACTATAATGAAGCCACAAGGCACTTAACACCAGCTGCAGTGGAAGGAAATAAAGCTATAAATGGTTGCTACACTCCACTTTACTCCTTCAATGCATTGCGCTCTGGGTAAAAATTTGAGAAGACAACATTTTAAAACTATGTTTCTTTTTTACCTCTGAAAATAGGTTTTGATATTTCATGCAAATTGAAATGTCAAGACCTGTTTTGTAGGAAAAATAAGAAAAACATCATCAATGTATCGTCTGCTGAATTAGCCCTCAGAGTGGTAAAGGTTAATTCTTATGTAATACGTATGCATGCTTTATCTGATTAAGATTCTAAATATAACATGAAAATGCAGTCTATCGGGAAACGATATCAAAAGCTTAACCCTTAAAGCGCCAAGCAAAATTTGTAGCAGACGTGATTCTAAAAGTTTTATTTATTGTTTTTGTATTATAATTATTTTTCAGAGAAAACAAGTCTTGATATTTCATGTGAATCGTCTGCTTGGCAGACGATTCACATGGAATATCAAGACCTGTTTTCATCTAATATAAAAAAAGAAAAACAAAATTGTAGTCTGCTTTAGTTGTGATTGGCCGTTTAAGGGTTAAGTGACAGTTGTCTTATATATGGTATACTCATCAAAATTTGTGAATGCTTGGTTTATTTCTATTTGTACCGTACAATTATTGTTATTAGATTCTTCGTATTGGGAATGTGTATAATAATGGAGCTATGGATTAAACTGTACAATTGTTTCCGAATAGTTCCTTTCTACCAAAACAAACAGTACGATCATATATTGTATTCATAAAGGTGTGTGCGTCTGTGGTTTCATATGTGGCTTTTGTTTAGTCCTTATTCAGTCCTTATCTCTCCTTCTTTTGGGGCCCCTGGGTGAATGGGGGAGAGGGAGCCATTTCCTGGGTATCTTCATTATCATTAAAGAAGCCATGCGGTTTCTATGAACCCATCACTGAAAAACTGAAACTAGATACATTTATATATTTAGTTTGTAACTCCATTGTGCTACGGTGACGATAATTTCTATATCGCAGTTCGAAAGTGTAAAACTTACAAAACACCAACCCCTGATTCAGTTGAGTCGCAACGTCAAAAAGCGTACCTTTGGAAATATGCGCCCGGCGAAGATTCAGATTAGCCTTTGCGTTCGCGCAATCTGATCAGATCAGAGCCTTCACCGAACGTATTTTGGAAAGCCAAGCATGCAAAGTTTCTTCATGCGGAGGCTGATTTGAGTCTTCATTGGCGTATATACCCGATTGTACGTTGCCTGACGTTGCGCTTAAGTTGGTTTTGACCTAACAGATTTTGAAGTGACACGAGAATTATTGCCTATGACTCGGTGAATGTTTACTGTCATGCAAAGGTTGGACGAGTTCATCCAAAATCCGTTTTAGGTAAACATGACTGAAAATAACATCTCGTGAATTTTCGGACTTATCCGTGAATTGTTCGGCGATAGCTATTTTGTAATAGCGGACGGCGTGGTGCAGTGGATACATTGCTAGGGTATGACTGTCTTTAGTAGAGTAATTTAGTAGAGTAAATTGTCCTATTGACACCTCGCAATCTTTCTCTATTTCTTTTTTTTTTTTTTTTTGTATTTTATTTCGGAAATTTTATATCATTTGTGGCTTACACATTATTCATTTTTTATTGTTTTTTTTTTATACCCAAATTACACACACAAAAAAATTGCTACATGGGCCTTATTGCATCTGCTGTTCATACATCATTATAAAGGACGCCGGCTAATTGGCACTAACTGTATTTACCCGAAGTCTGAGCAAACAGTGTGGACCCAGAGCAGAACGCGGAGTGATTAGAGTCGTTACTGAATGTCTCTCATCTGGCAATTTTAGATAAATAAACAGGCAGATGAATGAGCTTGTTAATTTTTGTGGCAAGTATGGTAAGGTATCAGAATGTTTATGGTAAACATGGTATTTTTTTCTTTCTTCTTTCTTTTGTTTTTTTTTTTTTACAATAAACAACAAGATATTATCTCAACACTTTATCATCATTCATTCTGATCAGGACCTTCCCAGCTAGCATTCTACGTAAATCTACATCGGGCCGTCATCGGCCCGTCAGCTACCCTGACGGGCCGATGACGGCCCGATATAGATTTACGTAGAATGCTGACTGGGTTTGTCCGCTTAAAATTAACGGATAGTATAGAATACATGAATAGACAGGAACAATCCAGAGAAGATCCAGATGAGAATACGCGGATGCACAGGTTGAGCTTGACCGTCGCTATTCGAATGCAATAATAGTTCATTACACGCATTAAAGATTTTTTTGTATTAAAAAAAGGTAAGAGAAAAGTCCAGGGAGTACCACAATCACAAACCGCAGCCCTTCCCAGACCCCAAGAGGAAGAGGAAACCGACAAATCCAAACAAGCACAAATCGAACAAACGTACGAAAAGCACTAAGATTAGCTCTCTCTTCCCCAATCGAGGTAATCGCAATACTAAAAGGACTAAAAAACACAAGAACAAACTGACACATGGAAAGACATACAACAAATTGCCTCGTAGAATAAACCACAAAGCAACAAAGAGTAAGACTAACGTTTAGCATGTTGGGTAAACATTTCAGCAGACATTTTAAAGATATTTTTCTCATTTTTTTCCAGAAAATAGAATTCTCCATTTCAACATTTCATGCAAACTGTCTACTCGACTGAATCCTATTTTCTGAGAAAAAAAAAAAAAAAAAAGATATGAAATATCACATCAGTTTGTCGACTGCTGAATCTACCCATAGCGTGGTGAGTGTTAAAACAGCATGATCATTTTCACATCGCAGTGCTTGAAAGGAAAAATAATAATTATAATAATAACAATAATAATAAAATACGCACAGAGATAAGATATCAGTATGAGTAAAAAAATAAAAGACGATTACAAGGATCGAACCTCCCACCGTCGATTTTGTTTAACTTTATAGACAACGATCTTACCGTTGGCGCTATAATTCAATAACCGCTATCAATGTATACCATACTCAGGTGAACCGAAAAGTACCGAGTGGCATTATTTATACCCGCAACAACCTGCTTCACCTGACCCTGGATTATTCCAATATTAAAAGTACATTGACACGACAGTAAACATTCATCGAGTAATAGTGTAACGCTGATTGCATATTCGCTCAGTTATTACTATTTTAACCCTGGCCCTGCTGAACCCGGACTTTGCAAACAGTGTAGATTTAGATCAGTTGAAGAAGCCAATTGACCTAGATCTGCACTGTTTGTCATTAAGTATGTGAATTTATATCAACAATCAGAATCAAGTAATCTGATTGGCTGAAAATTAGAAATGGGTGTAGCATCTTAATTTATTCAGCGTACCACTAAGCCAGTTACTGGAGTTGCCATTTGATCCGTTTCGTGTAATATGATTTTCAACGTGGGAAAAAGGTCCTTATGCCATATGCGAACAACGAATGTCTAGATGGGCGTGCGCACTCGTACAGTCTGATCTGGACATTCTCTGTTCGTCGACATATACTACAGAATCAATTCATTCAGTAAGCGGACAACGAATGCCCAGATCAGCCTGCGCGGGTGCGCAAGGTTCGTACAGGCTGATCAGGGCCTTCTTTGTCCGCAAACTGCATAAGGGCCCTTTTCGTACGTTTCGAATCATATATTGTATTTACTCTCTGAAGTATTCTGCAGCCATAGCATGTACACTAGTTCATTTATTTCCATTTGATCCTGTCTGGGAAGTTAAAAAATCAAACATGTCCGGTTCTTTTCTGAATACTCATGAAATTGAGCAACTGTATTTGTAATCGGGGAAAGGCAGAAATCACATGGAGCTCGAACCGGCGAGTACGGCGTGAGGTCATCAAGTTCTAGAATCGAAGTCAACATATTGTATAAATTTGACCCGGGAACATGTAAAAGATCGAATGTCTAAGTTCCACTTATGCCTAAGTTCTACATATATAGTTTACTACATTTTCTATTTAGAACAATCGCCGTGTCAATGACAGGCTATGCTCTGTGTCTGTGGCACTCTCTTACCTTTTTTGCATATTTGAACACACCCAAGAAATAGCCACAATCACAGAGCGTAGCCTGCCACTGACACCAAGAGGATGAGCAAACACGCCGAGACAGACAGTTCCAATAAGGAGGGCTGAGCAAACAGTGTAGACCCTGGTCAAATTGCTCCTAAGGAGCAGTTTGATCAGGGTCTACACTGTTTGCCATTCTATCAGTACTTTTAGAAACATAAACCAAAGAAAACAATGAAACAGCTCCCTCTTCCCCAACAAGGTGATCATACTGCAAGACAGAATCCACTAACGACGAACATGACAAAGCACGATAAAACGCCCCGCAGAGTGGCCACATGGCCACACAATGAACATACAACCCCAGAACCACAGCCTTAGAACAGCCAGTAGTAAAAAGGTAAGAGAAAGGTCCATGGAATGCCACAATCACAACCCGCAGCCCTTCCCAGACACCAAGATTAAGAGGAAACAGACAAAACCAAACAAGCGCAAACCATACATGCGTCAAAGCTAAAATGACTGAAAAACACAAGAACAAAATAACACAAGGCAAGACTTTAAAAAATAAATCGCCTCGTAGAATGAACCACAAAGCAACAAACAGTAAGACTAACACCGGGACAACCCCCTTAGAACAGTCAGTAGAATAAACCACTGGGGTGTTTAAAGCACTTTTACAGCCGGTCAGCTTCACCCTGGGTCCCGGTGCTAATACAGAAATACATAAAAATTCGACTCGCATAAAGGCTCCCAACACAATCAATGCATCAAAGCGAAAACATACAAATCAAATATATCACTATGATAAACAAAGACGAGTACACATAGCTAATTCTACTGTGTGCCAGAGTAAATGAAAACCAGTAGCTGAACCATGGCGGGCCAAGACAAAGACATATCGACAAGCCCCAACCCACCGGTTAAAGTTTTACGAAGAGGCCGCCATTGAGTCAGAAGCTCGAACCGCCGTCGTACAATTAAAGAGTAAAACATAGCCATCAACAATGATTGGGTTGATAACTAGGCATGCAGTCTGCCGCATAATATCCAGGCTATAGCCAATTCTTTTATAACGGTTAATTAGTTTTCTGAATTGCTCCGAAAAGTTAGATTTTCCCACATTTTTCTAAATATGTACACTAAGTCACCGTAAAATTCTGGTTCCGATATACCACGTTATATTTTTCTACCAAGGCACTGTGTCTGCTACAAAATTTCGAAAACGCCTCACGAAGTTTAAAATAACGATAGCCCTGCCTAAGAAGTTGGGCAGTAAGGGCTTTATTACAGCTGTTAAAGTCACTAAGATTTGAAGAAGCTCTGGCGAATCTAATAAAAACTACCCTAGGTCTATATGATATGAAGTCTATGTATTTCAAAAGTCTCTGTTTTCAACAAAAGAAATCTTAACATTTTTGAGACAGTCTGTTTAATACAAAGAATTGGATTAGCTTACATTTTATTGAAAAACATGCGATTCCGAAATTTCAAAACCACGTTTGCTTCAAGTTTAAAGGAAATTATTTGTTAAATATTATCAGGTGCGTTGGAGACAAAAGCTCTTGAGCGAGGTTATCATTAAACGAAATGTGAAATTCGATACACAAGGTTAAAAGACGCAGTTATTTAAACGATATACAATGATTGTCGTTTTTGTAGGCGATGGAGGCCACCATCCTAGAATGCAGGTCGTGCTTAACCAAATAATAAAATATTAATGAACTTTGTTAATTACCAGTTTTGAAGAATTAACCCTTAAAATGTTCATCACAACTCAGCAGAGTATTGTTGTTGTTTTTTTTTTTCAGAGAAAATAAGGCTTGACATTTCGTATCGTTATGCATTAGATAAGGGCTATGTTCCTTGATAACAACTTTGCTGGATATTAACATTTGTTTGCATAACTTCATGATGTAAACGCGATGTTTTTATAAAACTATCACTAAAATATTCATTTTGTTTATGTTTTGTTTGTTTCTTGTTTGTTTTAATACCTGTCAATGTCTTCATCTTTTGGTGTGCGTCTCAGTTTAATATGAAGTCTCATACAACACATTACGAAAACACGCCTATTCAAATATATTGAAAATTTTACCACCAAAAAATGAAAATTGTCAGATGAAAAATTCTGATATTTTTCATATTTCTGCTCGAAACATAGATTGTGGGTAGAACCGCCTCGACGAGGCGGTTCTAACAAGTACTCACAATCTATGTTTTAGAACAGAAATAAGAAAATAATGTATACCCCTGTAAACCCCAGTTTTACTATATAAAAGTGGGGTTTAAGGGGGTCAAAATTATATAGGCATGTTTTCGTGATGAGATGATCGATATGATGAACACATTTTATAAAGTTGTTGTTGTTGTTATTGTTGTTATTTTGTTGTTGTTATTGTGTGTGTGTGTTTTTTGTTGTTGTTTTTATTTTTTATTTTTTTTTTTTTTTTTTTTTTTTGGGGGGGGGGGGGGGGGGGGGTTGTTTTTGTTTTTTTTTTTTTTGTTATTTTTTTTTTTTTTTTTTTTTTTTTTTTTTGTTCATTGTTGTTTTTCTTTCATTTTTTTCTTTTGTTTTATTCTTTTTTATTTTTATTTTTTATTTTATTTTTTCTTTCTTTCTTTTTTTTTTTTTTTTTTTTTTTTGATGTTGTTTTTGTTTTGCAATCACATTCGCCATTCCATATTACTATATCTCCATATTATCTCCCTTGTACAAAATGCCGGAAAATCTACCAAGTGTATTTAAGAATTAATATACAAAACAACCATAAAAATAGAGACATTGTTCTCGTTTTGTCATTAATATCCCTGGTGGTAATCAATAACGTCTGATTATTTTGGACTCTGAAATGCTCAATTTAACTATGCAAATTCATACCAGATATACAAGTATTTTTACTGCAGCCGATTGCCTTCTACTTTCGATCTTCCGAGATTTTACCTTTAATTCAAATGCAGCTTCACGGTACAAACATATGTTCGGTCCACATAGGGGACCTCTACCTGAGCAGTGAAACATCACAGTGATACATTTATAATCACAAACAGTGCGATGATGTTTGTCTTATTGTTGAGTTTGGAAGGATAAGTGCATTGATTTATGCAAAATAGTATAGGCGATGTCCAGAAAGAGCCCCTGTCGCAGACAGTGGCTACCAATCACACCAAGAGGCTGAGCAAACAATTATACAAGTTAAGATTATATAGAAATTGCCACAATCACGAAGTACAGCCTTCCCGAGGCACCCTAAATAGGAGAGATGAGAAATAAATAATGACAAAATAAACGTCACGTATTAAATCAACGTCATACGAACAAAGAAGAACTTCAACAGAGGAACCCTCTTAGAACGGTCAGTAGAACAACTACTAGGGGCTTAAAACTGTTTTATTCGCTCGAACATTCCATTACTTCTGATGCACCTTCAAATTACAAACATATTTTCGTTCCGCATAGGAACCCTCTACCACAACAGTGCACTATCACATTGCAACGCATTTCATCACAAACACAGTGATGATGTTTGTATCTTACTGTTGGGTTTGGCAGTTTAAATACATTGATTTATTCCAAATGATTTGGAAGATATCCAGGAAGAACTACAATCACATAATACAGCCTACCAATGACATCAAGAGGAAGAGTAAAGAAACCATGATCCAGCTAGCATTCTTTATAAATCTATAGCGGGCCGTTATCGGCCCGTTAGGGTAGCTGAGGGCCGATAACGGCCCGCTATAGATTTATATAGAATGCTTACTAGGTCGGGAGACAGTACACCAGCCACAAACCAAAGAAAAGTAAAGTAATGAGCTCCCTCTTCCCCAACAAGGTGATAACAATATCGGACAGCGTCCTTCAAACGCAAGAATAAGACAATCAACTGGACAAAACATGAGAAAAGCCCCGCAGCGAACAACCATAAAGCCACACAAAGCACAAACAACGCCAGCGCCAATTCACTTCCATGAAATAAGGGTTATTTGTGGTTTATTCTACGAGGCGATTTGTTGTATGTCTTTCCGTGTGTCATTTTGTTCTTGTGTTTTTCAGTCCTTTTAGTATTGCGATTACCTCGCTTGGGGAAGAGAGAGCTAATCTTAGTGCTTTTCGTTCGTTTGTTCGGTTTGTGCTTGTTTAGATTTGTCGGTTTCCTCTTCCTCTTTGGGTCTGGGAAGGGCTGCGGTTTGTGATTGTGGCACTCTCTGGACTTTTCTCTTACCTTTTTTTTTAGTTATGAACGGAGTTTCAACTACATACTTCTCAAGAAAGTTTTACATCCATTCTGTGCATTTTGTATATTGTAATAAACGCGAAATTTTGTACAAACAATTTATTTGTAATTTACAGTATAACCTCAATGGCTCGAACACGGATGGCTCGTTTACCGTGGATGATTCGAACTCTTTTTTCAGTCCCTACAAAATTCTTCCAATAGCTCAATAAAACAAATATTAAGGGATTTTTTCTCATTTTATCATGGAATTGTAAGTTGTGTGTACTCATTAGAATCGCCTCATCAAGGCGATTCTAATAAGTACACTCAATATACAATTATTGTGTAGAAAATCGAAAAGATTTCCCTAAATTATCGCTATTTGCTTCCTGAACTGGTGCCATGATTAACCCTCAGTGGCTCGAACTACCCATGTCTCGAACAAATTTCCATGGTCCCAAAGATGTTCGAGCCATTGAGGTTCGACTGTACTTTATACTGATCCTACAAATCCACGAAGCTGTACCAGAATTAAGGGTGAGGTTTCGCGCGAATAAAACAGGGCTGTGTTCAGAAGCTAATGTTTTGGCCTGGATCCCTGTACCGAATGACGAGCGCCAACAGGAGCAGTAATCCAAGGCAAAACACACGCGAATAACTTACACTTCTGAACGCAGCCTTGGTGTAAACCCTCTAGTCGTTTTCCTACTGACCTTTCCAAGGTGGTTCTTCTGTTGCAAGTCTTCTTTATTTGTGCGTCTGTGATTTCATATATCGATGGTTGATCGCAAGACTGTAGCGAAAAGCAAGTCAGATGGTTGTTTCTCCCAATACTTAATCTCTTCACCATGAAGGCTTTATGAAGATTACAACATTTCTTTCTGTAAACAATGGAAATTTAGGTGCCATTGCCCGTATGAGCAATGGCACCTAAATTTGCATTGTTTACAAAGGAGTTAAAGTTGCCCCTAAACAAGGATTTCAAAAATATGTTTGAGTTACTACAGTCTTGCGATCAACCCTCGATATGGCGTTTGTGGTTTCCTTATCGTTCCGCATATGTCCTTCTTTCGGGGGAGATGTGCTTCGTGCTTTTGACATTTCCTGGGTATCTTAACTTTATTGTTTGCAATAACGCTCATTTTTCAAGAAATGCTAAAAATGGGTGAAACTGCATTAAATTATTTTAGAACATTTAAACCTAGTTTGAAGATTTGGTACAAGTAAAAGGTATAGGAAATGATATTTTTTTCTGGTCTTACACATGAAAGCGCTGTGAACACCAAGGCAGCAAGACAAAACGTGTACGAAATTTTATGTCAAAAAGCCAAGAAACTGAAAACGCATGCATACCTTTCTGCGTAGTATAGGAAATGCATGGAAATGTTGTAATTATGCGGATATACCTAATTTATCAATCCTAAAGTTTTGCGAACTGCGTTTATAAAACATCACCTCATAACTTCTCTATAACATTCAGTGTGTAAACTGATATGCATCAAAAACGTCTACTCGTGTCTGAGGGGAATCGTTATTGTTAATGCGTAGACAAGATAACAAAACAACACATCAAATGGCGCACGTGTAAGAGCGAATATTAAAAGTTGTTCAATTCATTGTCTAATTGAAGTTTAGGACTTTTTTTTATTTAGCATTTATTAGACCTTCCGTCGTGACATAAGTAATGATTTTAAATAACGTTGGTACGTTGTAAACATTTGCAGCTTAAAATGTTGACTGGCCCTTGTTATACGTTTTATTTCATTTTCCACAATTAAATCCACAATAGATAGTGATGCAAAACTTGTTTTGAGTAGTATATTTTAATTTGTCTTGTTTTGAAACCAGACGTGCTGCAAATTCAATTTTCGAACTTCCAAATGAATTATTTTCTTTAAATTGCATGTGCCTTGGGCGATATAGGTATTCTACAGTTATTTAGATTGCTCCTCTACTATTACTACAGATAGGCTGTTATTCCCAAAGGAATATTTGTTTTGTCTGGTTGGATACGTAAATCTACCTACACTTGTCAAAATTGTCAAATTACTTGACTCTTTACGTTCTTCTTAATAGTTCTTTACCAGAAAAGGAAGCCAGAAAACAAAAGTTACACTGTTTATTAAGTACAAAAATAGAATATTTATATATAGAAAATCTCAAGTATTCTAAAATCAAAGCATATAAAATGATTTATTTAAAAGTTTAAAAGGTATGCTACCCCGACCATGTAGTATATCGCGTCTGATTACATTTAAATCTTTATCCGAACAATACATGAGACGCAACGTCAGAAAACAAACCTTTGGACATGTGCGTCCGAGCCAAAATTCAGATCAGCCTGCGTATTCGCATAGTCTGATAAGACTCTTCACTAAACCCATTATGCATAGCCCAAGATGGGAAAACCAGGCCAATTTGAGTTTTCGGTGGGCGCAAATGTCAGAAGGTACGTTTTCTCACGTTGTGTCTCAGTATGTGGCTACAGAAACGGAAGATAGTCCCCCGAAAGCCAGTGCTTAAGGGTTGAATGGCATCTGATGAAAACAAAGAACTTTCTGGAAATGCCAACACGTGTGCGGAGGAGTAGGGGGCTTAAACCTTGTTTTAGAGCGCTAAATCTCGCCTTTAATCCAGATGAAGTTCTACTTACACATAAATGTTCGGCCCGCATCTGGGCTTCGTAACTCATATATACATTCTAAAGGTTCTCCTTAAGAGCAAAGAAAGCACACTCAAAATTGAAGTGTCAAGTTTTATTTGGTTAGGCTAGCTAGTTTCAGCCCATTTGACCACATCAGTGACCCTCATATAATTTTTTAAAACCTTAGAATGGATCCAGTGTCCGCAAAAGACAAGAGAATATGTCTTCTAGACCTTTATCAAGATCAAGGGCGAGGATCGGATATCTATAAAAAATATAGGTAAAGATACCTGGGAAATGTCAAATTACGAAGCACAGCCTTTCGGAGTTTTAAAATACCGATTTCGCGCCACAACATTTTTACTTGTTAAATTAGCATTTTTCTCAATACATGTAAGTTGTTACTTTATGCTGGACAAGTTGCTTGAAGGTATGAATCATTAGTTTTCACATTATGGGAGTGAAAGACCTACTTGTGCTAAAAGTGGAAGAGTGTAATGGCATTATTCGATAGAAGAAAAAGAAGGCGGAAGATAAAAAAAAATGACATGTTTTAGGCACCAATACTCTAGTTTCCCATATGCGAATGCCGAAGATCAGAATATCTTATATGCACCTCAAACATTCCCAGTGCGAGCAGTGAAGATTCATATCAGACTGTGTGGATATTAGCATATGGGCAATATTATAAACAGCGGTTTTTTATTTACATGTGAGCAGAGCTATGGGAATGTTTCGTCAGTACAGTAAATATCCAGATTGGCCAGGTCAGCCACAGTCTGATCAGAACATCTCTATATTCTACAGTACCCAATGCTACTGTAAGTGGACAGCGAGGGTCCTGATCAGACTGCGCGAATGCGCAGTCTGATCTGGGCCTTCGCTGTCCACATATGCCCCGTAGCAGTTCATTTCAGTGACATATTGTATTATCTCTTGAAGCCGATCAGTTACAAATGCTGATCTAATAAATGAATCAATAGAGAAGATTATGAATTGCAATACTGACGATGCACTATAATTGATCAATTACAACAGCTTTTTTGATAACAGAACCAATACAAACCACTTTGAAATGCACTACAACAGCATCAACCGTACAAATGAACCGCATCGTGGGAAATCGTACCGTCTGACATGTAGACCCAACGAGGACTCATATCAGCCTGGAAATCCTCGCCGTCTGATAAGAGTATTCGGTGTCCGTATGACATTTTGCATCCTTGGCTATCCATAATGAAGCCAGTAAATATTCTGATGAGACTGTGCGAGTAAACAGGCTGATCCGAATCTTCGCTCGGTACACATGTCCGACGGTATAAGACGATGTCGAGGAAGAGTCACAATTACAGAACACAGCCTGCCAATGTCACCAAGACGAAGTGAAAACAACCATGACAGACAGTACAAGAAATGGTATATCTTATGCGAACAGCATAGGGAATGATACAAGATACTACCAATCTGCCTCGTACTTCGTCACCTGAAGATCATATCATAAGTATTTGGTGTGTGGCAAAGACAGTATACAGTCGAATCTCGTTATCTCGACTTCGCTTATATCGAATAACCGCTTATCTCGAAGTGACAATCTTGTCTCTGTTTAAACATAAAAAAGCTAACAACGGGTAACAAAGTATTGTGGAAAAGAGAAGAAATGCTCCTTAGGAGCAATTTCTAATATTTTTCCATAATATTTGCAATAGATCTCTAATGCAGGAGTCAAATGACACATTCATTTGTGAAATGTGGTTGTTCGATTTATTTTTTTCCTTAATTCCGCAAATCTGATATGTCAAGGTACGGATATCTCGAAGTATTTCATTGAGTCCTTTGGACTTCGAGATAACGAGAGTCGACTGCACTTTGATATAAGAAAAATATACGAACAGTCGTTGTAAACTGTAAAACAAATGAAGACATTGTTCAGAAATCGCCACAATCATAGTTCGTTGTATTTTGTAATCTTAATACCTTTCTTGTCTACTTAAAGAGCATACATATAGCATTTATGCTCCAAATACACCCCCGGCCCCACTGCCCCATTATTAAGTTACACGTCACTCCCCCATTATTAAGTTACACGTACATTTAGTTACATTTCAAATACCCCGCTTGCATAGTCTCTGCGTTTTCTAGGTATCAAGTCATTACAATATTAGGAAATGGGGCTTGTATTGATCATATCTCTTTTAATTACTCACTTTTGTGAAGTTACAGTAATACCCTCAATTAGTGTCTGTGAAAACTGTCAACAGACTTGATATATGAAAGGCAGGTGCATGAATTTATGTGAAAAGAAAAGGCTTACAGAAAGAAGCAAATTTCTAAATTCATTCCTCGTGTTCAGTTTGAAAATAAACATGATTTTCTTTAATATCAATATCCCTTATTGTTGCCAAATTGGGCTTGAACGTCTGGTAGTTTGATCAAATAGGTCAGTGAAAAAACAGTAATGGCCGAAGAAAAAACCCTGCTTTCACCCTATTCTCCTCGCCTACACACACACACACACACACACACAAAGAGGAAAACAAAATGGTCTGTCCCATAGGAAGGCTGTGATTCATGACGCGCTTTCCTGGGTATATCCCCATTTTCTTTTCCGTAACTTACCAGTGGATCAACAAAGAAAACATAGATATAAACCTTCAAAGTCTGGTGAAACAAATATGATCGCTCGACTCATTAAATCAGAGGTAAAGTAAACCACGCTGAAACCGACCACCGACGAGTAAGTTCAGAGCCATTTGAGAAAAAGGTTTTAGAATTGAGCTATCATTGAGCTTGCAGCCGACCCGCCCTCCTGCAAATTAAGGATTTTGAATACAATGTAGATGTTATGCAACAAACTACACACTTAGGGGTTAACCGAAATCAAGGCAGCATTTTTTTAAATGCAGTACGGCGTGGCTGGCCGCAGTGACAAACAATAACAGAATTACCGCATTGGAAAAGCCGACAGCAAAACTGTCGGGGGCTTAAGTCTGGGCCCAGTTGTCCAAATCTTCGCTAGCTTAACGAGCTCATTAGTGGTCAAAATGTTAACTGTTCTAATAAGTACATATCTAATTCACATGTATTTTTGCTGAAAAATTGTGAGTATCTTTTTCAAATGCAAAAGCTACTCACATTTTTTTTTCAGCAAAAATATTAGTATATATGCCATATTTAATGATCAAACTTTTAATCATACGTCAACTAACGACATCGTTAGCTTTGAACAACTGGGCCCTGGTTTTATGGACAAAAAGCCTCCCAGTCAGCATTCTACGTAAATCTATATCGGACCGTCATCGGCCCGTCAGCTACCCTGACGGGCCGATGACGGCCCGATATAGATTTACGTAGAATGCTAGCTGGGCTCGTCCTTCATTTTGATACAGTTCCAGCCACCTGTGAGTGTTATTTGTTATAGAAGAAATATACCAGTATATGTACAGGAAAATGTTAAAACTGTAGAGCAGGACAAAAATTGGACATGGACTGACTGGTAACAGTGATATGTAATGGACAAGATGGAGTAAAACGAACAAACATATTAATGTTTCCTTATGCTATATTCATCTATGCCATATATTTCAACAAATGGATGCTTTATTTCAACCTATGACATAAATCAACTTTTCATTACTATGATGCAACAAAGATAATGGTTCAGCTATAGACTGGAAGTCAGAGCTAAAGAAGACAACGAGTAAAACTACAACGAGCCCGACCTCCGACACGGAAGGTCAGGTACAACGCACTAAGAAAAGGTTAAGAACTGAGCTGGATTTGATTGATTGAGTTGGGGTTTAATGACACATCAACCCTTGTGGGTCATTTTGTGTCATCTCCCAGAGAAAGGGAGAAGAGAGATAGAAGAGATAGTAGAAGAGATGAAAGAGAGGAATAGAGAAGAAAGAGGAACAGGAATGAAAGTGAAGAAACAGAAGAAATAAAAAAATTCCCCCTCTACCCTTACCTGCTACAAGGATAGCAGGCCTTGCCCAACTGTAAGCCAATATCAGTTGGATGCCCCGATAACGCAAGATACACGACTGAGCTGGGATAGAGTCTGTGGTCCAATCTACCGTCGTGCAGTTAAAGGACTGAGGGTATAATGTAGACGGTATGCAAAAGACTGCACACTAGTGGTTAACAAATGTCCAGACCTCTTTGATAGCAAGTAGACGCTCCAGCAAAACGAATAACCAGACAGTTTTAAAGGAAAGTTTCCATGAAACGATCAATAATAGTTCACCAATAAATGAGCAGGCAAAAACAATTCACATGCAATAATTTATTTCCTCTAACGGTTTCATATTAGACTAGTACAATTAACATCCGACTATCGACTAAAACTAAGACCAAGAACTATCCGTTGAAAACTAAGGTTGGCGGATTCACACGACATACAATGTGTTGCAATATTGCACCGGAAAGACATACAAGTGGCTACAGCCATTTCATTTCGTCTTTAAGGGGAGCTCGTGATTCCTATTTAAAAAAGAAAGTGATTTCTTCTATAAGAGACTGTTTTCATACTAAAATCATTGAAACAAAACATTGCGTAAAGTAGACCCGCCCATGCATAGCAAAACATGTCATTCGTAAAGTTTTAATGTGAACATTTATTTATCACCCCGGCGAAGAAATACACCAGAATGAAATTCATGAATAAAACTAAACAAATATTTGTAATGACATGACATGTATAGTTTCTCCTTACATAAACGCAGGAATTTCACAAATGGAAACCGATTTTCTGTAACGAGATCAACATACGTCGTTCCGACGGTTTCTGCAGAAACCCTTGCTAGGAAAATACAGAAATATAGAGATTTATAAATGACAGATACATACGTCTTTTGGCGACGTTTTCTCGATACTTCTTGAGGTACGCTTATGTAGCATTGTGTTTTGTCTGCATACATATAATTTGCCCATTAGTGCCTGAGGTCACGAAATATGGAGATTTGCAACCTATAAACAGAATGCAGTGTCTGATTAGGGTCTGTACTCTTTGCCAAGACAATACTATGTTACAATAACAGAAACAAGTAAGTACTTCACTATAAACGTGCGTTACGACGCATAAGGGACCTATCCGGCTCGCAAGTGAAATAATTCATTGAAGCTTGCCATTAATGAGCGACAGCATGTGTAGACTTGCGATGATGCGTGCGTGCGTGCGTGTGTGATCTGCCCAAAAGTCCGTATTTCACTATATCAAGTCAAGAAGATAGTAGATTACATCCAAAGAACCTTGTCTTATTGTCTGCTAGTTTGAACAGGATGCCACATTGTGACGTTACGGAAACGAATATGACAAGACGAATTCGGAATACTAGGATCATATTCCTTCAAAAAATGTTAGAGCCCACTATATTTTTGGCTACAGCATGTGAAAGACAGAGCCCAATCCTCTCCTACCATTGTCTTTAACATTCCTCCGTAGGGTACCCATTCACTCCTGTGTGAACAGTGAGTGTTTGTTTCAGCTGATAGTCTTAGATTGACTTGAACCCATAATACAAATGTATTCAGTGCCGCATTGAAACGTTCTAATCACTCGGATACGGCGCCTCTTGCATTACATTTATAAGGTAAAAAAACACGGTCACCTAACCATCGCAGGATTGGTTACTATGGAATATGTGGCATGTTTCTTAAGAAAGGCAGCGTAGAGATATTCTGTCTGTACAATATTAGGGCTTGAAGTTTCAGCTCCCTTTCGCACAGCAATGCCCATTGTCGCTCAGATACATCTAAAGAGCGGTCCTTACATACTACTGCCCTTTATAGTTTTCGACATTTTTCAGAAAGGCTTTGTTTTATGGGTTTTTTTTTTTTTTTTTTTTTTTTTGTTTCTTGTTTTGGTTTTGGTTTTCCCCTTGCACAGTGCTTTACTCAGAAGAAAAGAAAACATTGCACATTTATGGAACAGCACTGATTTAACATCGGCGAAGAAATGCAAAAAAAACAAAAAAAAAAAAAATGTTTTGCAATATTTTTCTCCACAATTCCAGGACAAATTACAAAGGTCAGATCAATAATTTTACCGTAAATATTTGAAAACAAAGCACATAAACATAAAAAAAAAATTAATTCCTGATAGGTTGTTGTCAATGACAAATCAGTTTGTTTGTTTTTTGTTGTTGTTTTTTTTATTACTGTTTTTTTTTTTTTTTTTTTTTTTCGTTTAGAATAAAACGTCAAGCGAAAACCCCGTCTTTCAGAATGATGTCGAAAGCAAGCACAGTTTGTGCCAGCTTACACCTTATATTTCAC
Source organism: Anodontia alba (assembly GCA_964016985.1). Lineage (NCBI taxonomy): Eukaryota > Metazoa > Mollusca > Bivalvia > Lucinida > Lucinidae > Anodontia > Anodontia alba. The sequence continues at coordinate 10,564,844 of OZ024830.1, read as the reverse complement.
ATTACTACGCGCAACCTATACAGTGACTGTGTCGTTTATCTGTAATGGACAAGTGCACGAACCCAGGGATCCAAACGAAGCATCATCTCATCTCTTTAAAGCCATTCAATTTGAAGATACTAGTTAGATCATGGGAAAAAATTTAATCATATAATACTGATTCACGGATTCGCTTTTGTGGCGAACTACGCAACATAGGTGTCCAAACAAACGGAATAATTTTACATGGTAAGACATAAGGTAACACGGTGTTACTGATTCATCACATAATTTAGAAACACCGGCACAGTGGCTCAGTGGTAGAGTGTCCGCTTTGTGACTGTGAGTGTGGCGTCCGTTTTGTGACCGGGAGGTTGCGGGTTCGATCCCCGGCCGGGTCATACCAAAGACTTTAAAAATGGTACTAGCTAATTTCGCTTGGCGCTCAGCATTAACAAAGTAGAGCCAGAACTAGTCAGTTCAGTGTCAGTATAATGTGACTGGGTGGAATATCATGTCAAAGTGTCTGGAGCGTGATATTTCAGTGAGGCAGCACTCTAAAAGTGAGCATTGAGCTCCCTGACACATCCAGACACCGTCGCGATATAACTGAAAGTGGTTGAAAGCGACGTTAAGCCCAAATCAAACAATAATTTAGAAACACAATTAACTAGAGCTGTGTCACAGTACACAAAACACACCCAGCTCAAAACCAGTTGGAAAGGAAAAATATCATACATATACTCGTATATAGCAAATGGTAATGATGCTGTAATACTTACTGTTATATATGTGTTCAGCTTTGCCAGTACTAGCAAGAGATAAGAAAAATTGTTTTGGCCATTTTTATACCCCGCCACAGAATAGTGGCGGGATATTATGTTATCACGTTGTTCGTCCGCGTGTCCGTCCGTCCGTCAATCGTACGTCCGTCAGTTCGTGTTTTATTTCCGGGCGATAACTTGAGTAAATGTCATTAGATTTTCACCAAACTTGGTATGTGCATTGATATTGTGAAGAACTGGTTTTGGATTGCTAATGGGCAAATGTCGCCAACTGCTAACAAGAGTTATTGCCCCGACACGTTAAGGGCGAGGTAATATCATTCCATGTCTTTTTATTCTTAATTAAAGTGCCTATGCTCTATGTCAAAAGTACAACCGACTCGTGTCACTCTTTCTAGTTTTGGGAGCGTGTTAGGGTTGGTGGTGGTGATGTGTGTGTGTGTGTGTGTGCGTGCGTGCGTGCGTGCACGCGCGCGTGTGTGTGTGTGTGTGTATGTGTGTGTGTTATGGGCGGCGTAAATGAGATATATTTCTGACTGGACTGTTCCTTTTGCGTGACACTGCTTAATGCAAATGGCGACCGAATTTCAGTCTTAAAGAAAGCACTCCCAGGAGACATTTTACTCCGCGAAGACAGTGGCCTTTTACTCTGCAAGACAATGGCCCATTACTCTACCAGATACTCGAAAAATGTTTAATATAGGATTAACATTATTACGTCAATAGGAAACACTCCAAGAAAGACACACAAAACACAAGCTAGTCATATTTTATAAGATTGTTAATAGGCTCATCCCTGATTACCTGTCTGATCTTGTGCCCCCACTTGTTGGCGACAGCAACCCCTATAGCCTAAGAAACGCAAACGATATACAATCTATTCGCGCTCGTACTAATCTCTTCTTTAACTCCAACTCCTTTTCCTCTTCTACTATCAGAATTTGGACTAGCTTGCCCAAAGATATAAAAGATGCAAACACTGTCACAGCGTTCAAATATTGCCTCAATAGACACAGAAGACTTCCTCCTAAGTACTATAATGCTGGATCTAGAATCGGCCAAATCCTACACGAAAGATTGCGCATGGGGTGTAGCTCACTCAATTCAGATTTATACTCTAAAATATTGTTCCAAGCCCATCTTGTGCATGTGTTGAATTTGAAAGCTGTTATCATGTTGTTTTTTTCTCCAGTGTCCTAGATATTCCAACGTCATGAATACTTACCTTTCTGGCTATTTGCACACGCATTCTGTTCAGGAATTGCTTCATGGCAAGGTAGCAGCCACCGATGAAGATAATGTAACCATTGTTTGTCATAGTCAAGTCGAAGCGTTTCTTATGATATAAAGGTACTAACGCAATCTTGATGCAAATTATATTGAAAGAATTGAGTTATGGGTGTGTGTCTCTCTCTCTCTCTCTCTCTCTCTCTCTCTCTCTCTCTCTCTCTCTATCTCTCTGCATGTTTAATGTATATGTGCGTGCACGTATTAGTGCATGCAAGCGTTTGAGTACGTGCCTGAATGCGCGCGTGTATGTATGTATGTTACGGCTTACATATATGTATATAAGTTATTAAGCTTTTGGTTTCATTGTTTACGATCAAACATGTAAAAAGGCTCAGCCACTCATAACATCAATGAAAATTATATGCCTTTATTGACAGGAGATGACTTTCAGACAAGCTAAGGCTTACAGTCAGATCATGGAACATATTGTATTGTTGTAAATTATGTTGTATTTGAAGCAACCAAAATAAAGTTTAAACCAACATGAATACTTCAGAAAAACCTATCAGCAACAATGTGCAACATTTGGACACAGGATCTATTCCAAAGGTTATGGATACATTCATACGGACCGTGTCCGATATCACGAAGTTTCAGTTTGTAGGCGCATGAGGCTTGAACAAATCCTACTAATTCGTACGTCTATAGGTACATATACATTGTAATTTGGAAGTTCTTCTCCAAATATTTCGACATCATTGCATTAACACACCTATGTCACATATACCCTATGTTCCCCAATAATATTTAGTCAAAACAAGCGGTAACCTACATTATTATAGGGATGTCCAGAATTGTACAATTTAATCAGCTAAGTAATTTGTTTGTTACATATAGCAACCCCTTTCGCTGCATAACTCGGCCTTAATCTGCTTGATATCTAGATACTTCATCATTTCTCTTAAAGGCATTTGTTTCCTGTGCAATGAGGGCAGATTATATTTCATTTTGGAAACGGACACACAAAGCATGAAAAGGTCCCGCAGCGAGCAGCCATAAACAAACTCAATAAACAAACTTTCCTTTTTCTCCAATGGTTTATTATTGATCGCCTCAAAGTTAATGCAAGTGGATTCAGACATCAAACAAGCGCATTTCTTACTATCATCGCTCTCGTAAACTATTTACATAGTCAGTCACTTTTGTCTCAGTCTTAGTCGATAGCGGATAGTTTCAATCTAAACTGTACTAGTCTATTTGCTCATCAGTAGGCTAACTATCTGTCAGTGTTGATCTTAATGTAAAAATAGTGTAATGTTTGAGCCTAAAGTTTACGCCGTCTGTCATCGTAGGACGCAATTGCGGATGCAGCAGTGATAACTGGCGTAACGAAACGATTGACTAACACATTCACAGTACCTACCGCGCGGTTCTCGTGCATATAATATATACAGTATACGTGCGTTTTGTTTATGGATGACAGACTTTGATTATGATTTTAGACTTACCCTTTAATTTCTAATGTTTCAAGACCATTTCACGGATGATAAAAGGTATAGAATGATTTACAATATAACTATAAAGGTCAGTTATGTATGTAAGGAAATAATATTTTATTAATAATTGAATAGGCAATAGAAAACACAATTGTCTGTATCATACAGACGTTTGGTAGTATTACACTATAAGAAGTTGCAAGCATTTAGCTGGAGAATAAAATTCGACCAATCAGAATACAGCAAATTTCAATCCGACACAGTACTATAAAAGCAGACTGCGCTATTGGAATTGGGTCAGTCGTAAAGAAGTTTCAGGAGAGGTTTCATCGCGGAAAAATAACTACGTAGCAAGTGAACATTTTCTGATCAATAGCTTTGTGCCAAAGAGCAAAATAAGTAGCTTGGTAAAAGAGTGCTGGTTATTGATAAGTGTCTACATACTGGAACTCTCGATTGCTGATTATATATGCTCAAGAATAGTGCTGGCTGAATCTGCAGCTGAACATCGACAGAGACTAGCCTATTGGACGAGCTGGGAGACAAGAGCGTGGACTTCAATAGAGACCAGCGTATAGGCTGAACTATTATTATATTGATGAGCTTATCTGCCATATTGACCATGTGATTATTTTATATATTCTTTAAGTGATTATAAGATTACTAGCAATTATTTTCAAATCCTTTCTTTTGTATTCAAACGGCCAGGAAGCCCACAGGAAAATTTCTATATATAACGTGTGTAAGGCCTGACATAGACTGCTCGAGAAAATACGCTACAATCGAAACGGAAGTCATATAATGTACTGACTAAGTAACGTCAGTTTCGTGCCATATCCTGTTTCGGCGTTAAGGTTCATACAATGAACGTTTCTTTCTGTTTTCGCCGTACTACATTGTCCTTATTCCTTGATAGTCAGAATTTCTGACACTACAGACTAGTTACATATTGTTCTTTTGTCTGTCTGAGCCGCAACGTAAGAAAACGTACCTTCTGACATGTGCGCCCAACGAAGACTCCAATCACCCTGACCATCCGCGAAGTCTGATCAGAGTTTTCGTTGTTCGCATGAAGAAACTTTGTATCCTTAGCTATCCAAAATGCACCCAGTGAAGATTCTGATAAGACTGCGCAAATGCAAAGGAATCTGAATCTTCGCTGAGCACATGTCGAAGGTACGTTTTCTGACGTAAAGGCTCTGTCTAGGTAGCCGAGACACAAAACTATCAATATTGTAATATTGTGACTGTAATGCCATAGTAGACTCGGGTTGATAGCATCATATTATAAGCCGCAAGGTCAGAAAACGTACCTTCGGGCATGCGCGCTCAACGAAGATTCAGATCAGCCTGCGCATTCACGCAGTCTGATGAGACTCTCCATTGGGCGCAGTTTGGATAGCCAAATTTTCTTTATGCGGACAATCAGGACTCTAATCAGACTGTGCGTATGCGCAGTCTGATTTGTGTCTTCGCTGAGCGCACATGTCAGAAGGTACGGTTTCTCACGTTCGGACTCTTATCGCCTCACCTTCAATTACTTGAAGTGCCCTGCTTACTGCAGTGTGTTTTGCTTATTATCTATTTAGTCTAGACGGATAGTTTGCGTATTATATTTTTGTTGTTCTTGTCATTGATCGGTAATCATAATAACAACTTGAAATAAATATGAAACATATGTGTTTTATGGAACATTTTCGAAAATATACTTCATGATTGTGCGAAAGGTCAACATATAAAGGCCACAAATCCAGATTCATTGCATACCGAGGCTGCAATCCTGGTTCTTTGCATAGCATGACCAAAAATCCGCAATAAATGCATACCAAGGCTAAACCTCGAAGTTCACTGCTTACCAAGGCCGTAAATCCAGGCTTTTTGCATATCAAGGTCGTAAATCCAGGTCCATTGCACACCAATGCCACGATACAAGACTCACTGCTTACCAAGACCGTAAATCAAGACCCAATGCATACCGATAAACGTCAAAAAGATTGCCTTTAGAAACAAAGAACACACTACGGGTTAGAAAATAAAGGCCATAAATCCACAGTCCATACCAAGGCTGTAAATCGAGACTTGATGCATACCAAGGCTTTAAATTCAGAAAAAAAAAAAGGTAAGAGAAAAGTCCAGGGAGTGCCAAAATCACAAACCACAGCCCTTCCCAGACCCCAAGAAGAAGAGGAAACCGACAAATCCAAACAAGCACAAATCGAACAAACGTACGAAAAGCACTAAGATTAGCTCTCTCTTCCCCAAGCGAGGTAAACGCAATACTAAAAGGACTGAAAAACACAAGAACAAAATGACACATTGAAAGACATCCAACAAATCGCCTCGTAGAATAAACCACAAAGCAACAAAGAATAAGACTAACACCGGGACCACCGCCTTAGAACGGTCAGTAGAGAGAACCACCGGGGGGGGGGGGGGGGGTTAAAGCACTTTTACAGTTAGCTAACTTCACCCTGGGTCCCGATGCTACTCTTAACACAGAAACATATAAAAATTAGGTTCGCATAAAGGCTCCCAACTCAGTCAATGCATCAAAGCGAAAACACAAAAATCAAATTAATCACTATAATAAACAAAGACGAGTACTCATGGCTAATTCTACTGTATGCCAGAGTAAATGAAAACCAATAGTTGAGCCACGGCGGGCCAAGCCAAAGACATATCGTCAAGCCCCAACCCACTGGTTAAAGTTTTACGAAGAGGCCGCCATTGGGTCTGAGGCCCGAACCGCCGTCGTGCAGTAAAAGAATGAGCCATCAACAATGCTTGGGTTGACAACTAGGCATGCAGTCTGCCGCATAATATCCAGGCTATAGCCAATTCTTTTATAACGGTTAATAAGTTTTCTGAATTGCGCCGAAAAGTTAGATTTACCTATATTTTTTTTCTAAATCTGTACACTAAATCACCGTAAAATTCTGGTTCCGAAATACCTTGTTGCAGAAGTGTTTTCAGACTGACGCTATATTTTTCTAACAAGGCACTGTGTCTGCGATAAAATTTCGAAAACGCCTTACGAAGTTTAAAATAACGATAGCCCTGCCTAAGAAGTTTGGCAGTAAGGGCTATATTACGGTAGTTAAAGTCATTAAGATTTGAAGAAGCTCTGGCGAATCTAATAAGTTGAGATATGTATACCCTATATGAGGTACGATAGAATGGGTATTAACAATAGACCTCTCGTCAGTAGAAATCCGTTCAAATGTTTTAGTACTACCAAGTTCTTGTATAAGAGTATTGATATAATAAAGTCGTCACACAACAACAACATTATTAGTAGCTTTATCAGCTGGAGCCAAAACATACTTCCTATGAAATTCTTGGATACCTTGTTTCAAGTATCGAAAAGATAATTTAGGCTTAGGAGGGAGAAGATCAAGTTTATTAGAGTAAAATAACACACGTTCATCAATGATCTTAAAAATCTTTAATTTCCAATTATTTAAAGCATTAGACTCAACATGCTCTCGTTTACACCAACGCGTACAATAATCATTTAAAGCACTGGCAATTGTTTCCCGACATTTATTGAAATCAATGTGGGCTGGGAATCTATATTTAGGTCCTTTAGAAATAATCAGGCCAATTGCACATCAAGGTCGTAAATCATGACCCACTGCATACCAAGAACGTAAATCAAGAGTCACTCCATACCAGTGCCGTAAATCTAGGCTCACTGCATTCCAAGGCTGTAAATCCAAGTTCTTTGCATACCAAGAACTTAAATCTAGGCTTATTGAATATCTGGGACGTAAATGCGGGTTCAATGCATCCCAAGGCCGTACATTACCGTTCCAATGCGGTTCTTTAGCTGTGTTTGTGCGTCGGTGGCGTTTGTTTTGTCCTTATTTGTTCCTCATCTTTCCTTCTTTTGGTGCATCGAGAAGGCTGTGCTCCGTGAATGTTGTATTTCCTTGGTATTTTCATTTATATTATTGCATAGAAAGCAGTTTCGCACGTTATTAACAGCCGTGCATTAACTGGCGAAAAGCCGTGTATTAACAAGGCAATTCACGCGCTGTTAATGCACGGTTACGTAACTTTCAATATGCTCGTACCAGGGACACAGAATTGCTGCCGTCACGAGATGTGTACTGCCCGGCCCCAGAACGAGCATAGTCCGTGGAAATAGCGTTCGCGCGACATCGGTGAAAAGGCGAAACAAAATAGTGCAAGAAATAACGCGAAATGTGGCAAAGGTTTTCAGTTTTTATGCAATTATAGCGATCAAGCATGGTTTTCAATGCATTAACATTCGCCAGGTCCCTTGGGTGGTGTTGAAAACCGCGGCCTTCGGCCTCGGTACTCTTATCCACTAGCGGAGACACTGACCTAATAATTTAATTAAAAAAAGGTAAGAGAAATAAAAGTCCAGGGAGTGCCACATTCACAAACCAGAGCCCTTCCCAAGCACCAAAAGGAAAAGGAAACAGACAAAACCAAACAAGCGCAAATCTAACAAACGTACGAAAAGCACTAAAATTAGTTCTCTCTTCCCCAAGCGAGGTAATTGCAATGCTAAAAGGACTGAAAACACAAGAACAAAATAACACAAGGCAAGACATAAAACAAATCGCCTCGTAGAATAAACTTCAAAGCAACAAAGAGTAAGACTAACACTGGGACCGATGTATTACCACAACGTCTTACAAAAGAGCAGCTCAGTTTAGAAAAATAAAAGTAAAAAATGGCCCAGGAACTACGATTTGCCCTAGGAGTGAACCAATTCTACAGATGTCGTGTATCAATGTTCCAATATTGCCACACCAATTGATCAAAATAGTGTGCTTATTAAAACTGAACCAACAAATGCTGATTCGTAAGCAAAACCATATGGCGATTCAAGACAAGAAAGTCGTTATTCCTCTATCCATTGACAAAGTGGTTTTAAACATATCATTGAAGTTATGGTAAATCAAGATAAAGGTTGATTTTATATAGGCACAAACTATTCAGTATCTGCACTCTTTGCAAAATAATGCGTTTTCACTGTGATGTTTCATTGATGAAGCAGAGGATCCCTATGAGGACCTAACATATGTTTGTAATTTAGAGCTTCATCAGGGTTAAAGGCGAGGTTTCGCGCAAGTAAACCTGGTTTAAGTTCCACAAGCCATTCCCGCCTACCAACAGCCTCCGTACGCGCTTAGGTTTTTTTTCTACTCAGCGTTCCAAGGCGGTTCCTGTGTTGTAGTTCTTCTTTGTTCGCGTGTCGTTGTTTCATATGTGGCGTTAATTTTTATATATTTGTTTTCATTGTTTGTTCCTCACCTCCTCTTCTTTTGCTGCCTAGGAACGTCTGTGCCTCGTGAGTGTGGCATTACCTGACTTTCTTTAGCTATTCTGTACTCTTCAAGAACCAGGGACCAGTTGTTCAAAGCATCAGCTTAACTAGCTCGTCAGTGATCAAAATGTTAACTGTTCTGGTAAGTACAACATCTAATTCACAGGTACTTTTGCTGAAAAAAAATGTGAGTAGCTTTTGCATTTTTTCAGCAAAAATATTAACGTATATGCCCTATCTAATGATCAAAGTTTTAACGATACGTTAACTAACGGCATCGTTAGTTTTGAACAACTGGGTCCAGATCAGCATGTGTAAATGTATTTCGTGGTCAAAGATTGGCTCATACAATGAATATGTCGGTAAGTAGGCCTTTTGGATTACAAGAGTTAAGAATAGTTTTATTGGCATGATATTTTTTCTTCTGTAAATCATACAGCTAATGCACTTTTCTCGCAAGAAATATAAACAGAACTGATATTAAATATTTAAACAACGGAATAGTTGTCAAAAAGACAAACTTGTGTTTTGGGAAACTGTTCTCGTTTCCTATTGTTATTTATCTAGTACAAAAAGGTAAATAAGAATTCTTTTAAAAAGTCCTACAAAATAACCATCAAACAGACACGTTTGTCTCGCTGTGTTATCAATTTTCTTCGTGCAAATCCAAGATAAGTTCTGATAATTACTTCAAAATAACCATCAAACAGAAACGTTTGTCTCTGCTGTGTTATCAATATTCTTAGTGCAAATCAATAAACTTTAATTATGTCATATTGTAAAGCTTTCCGTTTCATTAGTGCAACTACATAAGAGAAATACGACCATTGCTATCGCTGTAGATATTATTACGTCAACTTCCCAGTAAGGGTAGCTGACGGGCCGATGACGGCCCGCTATAGATTTATAAAGAATGCTGACTGGGTTATTACTCGGGCATATTGTATATATGTGGTGTAAAATGAGACGCAACTTGAGCAACATACCTTTTGACATGTTTTCCTAGCGATGATTCAGATCAGCCTGCACGTATAACTACATGCGCAGGCTCATTGTCCTCGTTCGTGCACATGTCAGAGAGCACGTTTTCTCACGTTGTGTTTCAAATGTTTTCTTTCTGAACAGTTAAAGAAAATATGTATGCGTGTTTATCATTTTGAAATAGACATGGTAAAAATTGTATTTCTGGGTTTCAAAATGCATCATTTTCATTACAGTGCATACCCCCTCAGGTAATATAGGAATTGTGCGATAATCTAAATCACTCGCCAATAATACTTCCAGACTGTAAATCCCGTAAGAATATATCTTTCCGTTAGATTTATTCTTGGATACGTAAATATCCAAAAGCCAAATTTCTAAGTCACTGAGCGGTTAAGTTATTTAATATTTCTTTGTCGAAAAATAGGAGCGGTCAAAATGTAATTAAACAACACATTTTGAACTCATTTAGGAAGATAATCAGCTACATTTGTATTTCTTTTTAATTTTAAAATGTAGTAAACTGGTTGGTTGCCACTGTATAATAAACAGCCAAAGTGGCTCATTGGAAGTGTTTAATGAACAGTACAGAGTGGATCGTTGCAATTGTTTAATAACCAGTACAAAGTGGTTCACTGACAGTCTTAAATAAACAGTACAAATTGGTTCATGGTCAGTGTTCGATAAACTGTATAAAGTGATTAATAAACAGTACAAAGTGGTTCAGTGCCAGTGTTTTATAAACAGTACAAAGTCATTTTATGGCCAACGTTTAATAAACAGTACATAATGGTCTGCTAGTATTTAATAAACAGTATAATGTGGTTAGTGGCTAGTGTTTAATAAGCAGTAGAGAGTGGTTCATTGCTACTATTTAATAAACAATACGATGTGTTTCATGGCTAACGTTTAAGTGTTTAGTGTTAAATAAACAGTGCAATGTGGTTTGTTGCCAGTGTGTTTAATAAACAGTATAATGAGGTTCAATTGCCAGGGTTTAATGAATAGTACAAATTTGTTCATGTCGAGTGTGTCATAACAGTATGGTGCCCATTGCCAGCAGTCAATAAACAGTATAATGTGGTTCATTGCAAGTGTTTGATAACCTGAGTAAAGTGGTATGTTGCCAGTTTAAAGTACAAAGTGGTTCATTGCGAATGTTTTATTAAATGAGCCCAGCATTTAATAAACAGTAGAATGTGGTTTATTGCCAGTGTTTAACAATCATTTTTGACATTTTTTTCAAGAAACAGTGCCAAGTGGATTATTGCTAGTGTTCAATAAACGGTACAGAGCGGTTCATTGGCAGTGTTTAATAAACAGTATAATGTAGTTACAGATTTAATAAACTGAACAATGTGGGCCAAATGCCATTGTTTAATAAATATTACAATGCGGTTCTTGCCAGTGCTTAATAAATAGTATAATGTGGTCAGTTGTCAATGTTTAATCAACAGTATAATGTGCTTCATTGCCAGTCATTAGTAAACAGTATAATATGGCTCATTATCAGTGTTTAAGAAAGTAAATGTGGATCATGACCCGTTTCAATAAACAGCATGTGTTTCTTGGCCAGAGTTTAATATACAATACAAAGTGATTCATGGTCGGTGTCTTAATTTACAGTATAGAGCGGTTCATTGACACTGTTTAATAAACAGTACAAGTGGTTCATGTCCAGTGTTTGATAAACAGTATAAAATCGTTCACTGACACAGTTTATTAAACAGTACAAAGTGGTTCATTGCCAGTGTTTAAAAAACGGTACAATTTGGTTCGATGTCAGTCCGATGCCAGTTTTTAATAAACAGTATAATGTGTTTCTTGGCCAGTGTTTTATAAACAGTGCAAAGTGGTTCATGGCTATTATTTAATAAACAGTATAAAGTGGTTTATTGACAGTGTTTAATATCAATACAAAGTGGTTCATGTCCAGTGTTTAATAAACATATTAAAATGATTCATTGGCAGAGTTTACTAAAAGAACATAGTGGTTTATTGCCAGTGTTCAGTAAAGAGTGTTATGTGGTTCGTGGCCAGTGTTTAAAAAAAACAATGTTATGTGGCTCATTGACAATGGTTAAACAGGATAAAGTTCTTCATTGACAGTGTTTGTTAAACAGTACATAGATATCATCGCCGTTGTTCAATAAACAATATAATGTTGTTCATTCATAGTGTTTAAAAACCGTATAAAGTGGTTCTTTGACAGTGTTAAAGTGGTTCTTTGGCAGTGTTAACTAAACAATATAAACTTCCATTGCCAATGTTTAATAACAGTTTAATATGGTTCGATGGTAGTGTTTAATAAACAGTACAGAGTGGTTCATTGACAGTGTTTAACAAACAGTATAAAGTGGTTCGTTACCAGTGTCTTATAAAAATACAAAGTGGTCCATTGCCAGCGTTTAATGAACAATATAAAGTTGTTCAGTTGCGAGTATAAAATGGTATATTGTCAATGTGGTGATGAACATAGATTTACAAGTCCCTGTATTGCTATTGACCATTCCAAAGCGGCTCTTCTTTTGGGCACTTGTTTGTTGGTTCGTTCTGCTTTCGTGGAAGTGTCACTTCATGTTTACACCCTTCTATGGTTCATTGGAAAGACTGTGTTCCGCGGATAAGGCATTTTAAGTATCTCTCCATTAAAAAGGATCAAAAGTGTCGCAGTCTGAATTTGCTGGCAAAGCTATACCATTACAGCTTCATTTAAATACCTCAGTAGCAAAAAAAAAAATTGGTAACATTCATAAGCATTTATTTATACCTGAACATGTTCATCGAATGTATTGTTATTACTGTGGTAATATTTCGTTCATTATTTTGGAATAAAAGTAAAAAAGGATTACCTGTGGAAGCAAAGAACATAGAATATCACGAAAATCGGAAACTCGGTTTGATTGAGTCTCTTTATATGCAACACTGTAGTTTGTGAGATTGCATACGCCCCCAAGCTCCATCTTAAGAGGTATTCGACTTTCAAAATAACCAGGATGGGCTCAATGATCCCAAACCAAATAAAACATAACCTGCTCTATGATGGAAAAAAAAAGGGTAAGAGGAAAGGCCAGGGAGTGCCACTATCACAAACCGCAGCCCTTCCCAGACACCAAAAGGAAGAGGAAACACACAAAACCAAACAAGCGCAAATCGAACAAACGTACGAAAAGCACCAAGAGTAGCTCTCTCTTCCCCAAGCGAGGTAATTGCAATGCTAAAAGGACTCAAAAACACAAGAACAAAATAACACAAGGCAAGACATAAAACAAATCGCCTCGTAGAATAAACCACAAAGCAACAAAGAATAAGACTAACACCGGGACCACTGCCTTAAAACGGTCAGTGGGATAAACCACGGGGTGGGGGGAGGTTAAACCACTTTCACGGCCAGCCAACTTCACCCTGGGTCCCGGTGTAACTCTTAATACAGAAAAACATAAAACTTCGGTTCTCATGAAGGTTCCCAACTCAGTCAATGCATCAAGGCAAAAACAAAAAAATTAAATTCATCACTATAATAAACAAAGACGAGCACTCATGGCTAATTCTACTGTGTGACAGAGTAAAAGAAAACCAATAGCTGAACCACGGTGGACAAAGCCAAAGACAAATCGTCAAGCCCCCACCCACTGGTTAAAGTTTTACGAAAAGGCCGTCATTGAGTCTGAGGCCCGAACCGCCATCATGCAATTAAAGAGTGAAGCATAGCCATCAACAATGATTGGGTTGATAACTAGACATGCAGTCTGCCGCATAATATCCAGGCTATAACCGATTGTTTTATAAAGGTTAACTAATTTTCTGAATTGCTACGAAAAGTTAGATTTTCCCACAATTTTTCTAAATCTGTACGCTGAGTCACCGTAAAATTCTGGTTCCGATATACCTTGTTGCAGAAGTGTGTTTACGGTGACTTAGTGTACAGATTTAGAAAAATTGTGGGAAAATCTAACTTTTCGGAAGTTAGCTAGCTGTAAAAGTGCTTTAAACCCCCCTCCCCCCCCCCCGCCCCCCCCCGGTGGTTTGCTCTACCGACCGTTCTAAGGCGGTGGTCCCGGTGTTAGTCTTACTCCTTGTTGCTTTGTGGTTTATTCTACGAGGCGATTTGTTTATGTCTTTCCGTGTGTCATTTTGTTCTTGTGTTTGTCAGTCCTTTTAGTATTGCGATTACCTCGCTTGGGGAAGAGAGAGCTAATCTTAGTGCTTTTCGTACATTTGTTCGGTTTGTGCTTGTTTAGATTTGTCGGTTCCCTCCTTCTCTTGGGGTCTGGGAAGGGCTGCGGTTTGTGATTGTGGCACTCCCTTGACTTTTCTTTTACTTTTTTTTCAAACTGACATTATGGTTTTCTACCAAGGCACTGTGTCTGCGATAAAATTTCGAAAGCGCCTTACGAAGTTTAAAAAAACGATAGCCCTGCCTACGATGTTTGGCAGTAAGGGCTTTATTGCGGCAGTTAAAGTCACTAAGATTTGAAGAAGCTCTGGCAAATCTAATAAGTTGAGATATGTATATCCTAGGTACGCCGGGGGACATCGCCATCCAGAAAAGGGAAATTGACTATATCAAAATCAAAATCGTCCCGTTTATCATAAATTTTGGTGGAAACTGTACCATTTAATACACAGAGATTCAAATCCAAAAAGGGTGCCTCGGTATCGGAAGAATTGGCTTTATTTAACTGGAGTTCAGTAGGATATATACGGTCCACCATTTGGTCAAAGGAAATATTGTCAATATTTAATAAATCATCAAGGTAATTTGAAAGCCTCAATAATGTCAGCCTGAATTTTCCGTGAGAGACTTCATGAAATCTTTTTCATAACAAAAAGGAAACAAATCAGCAACAACAGGAGCACAATTAGTACCCATCGGAATACCAATAGTTTGCCTATAAAGTTTAGTTCCACTTCAGATGAAAACGTTATCCAAAAGATAAACAACATCACAGACTTTTTGACAAGACTATAAATTGTAAAGCAATACTTGTAAAATCCTTTGCCCATCGTGTATCCTAATGCATTGCAGGATAAAATTTTATATATGAGCCAGCGCACGATAAAACCTACAATAAGACTTGTGCGACCAGCGAAGACTCAGATCAGCCTGCGCATCCGCATAGTCTGATCAGAGTCTTCGCTGATCGAATGTGCCTTCTAGAGCCTCCTGAGTAGTATAGGGCGTACGACTACTCTCCTGGCTCTCAGAAGGAAGACGAATGATACTACTTGCCATACTGGGTGGGTGTACAGGCTGATCTGAGTCTTTGCTTGTAGCATAGGTCTTACTGTAGGTTTTGTCGTGCGCTGGCGCATATGATTCATTTTATAGAATGATACTATATGAGCCGCAACGTCAGAAAAGGTACCTTCGGACATGTGCGCTCATTAAAATTCAGATAAGCCTCACAGACGGATATGATTCTTTTCTGAGCGCAATTTTGATTACCAAAACATGCTTATTCAAATATACTGAAAATTTTACCACCAGAAATTGAAATATATTACATAAAAAGTTCTGATATTTTCATATTTCTGCTCAAAAAAGGTAAGAGATAAGTCCAGGGAGTGCCACAATCACAAACCTCAGCCGTTCCCTGACATCAAGAGGAAGAGGAAACATAGATTGTGGGTATTCGTTAGAACCGCCTCGACAAGGCGGTTCTAACGTGTACCCACTATGTTTTTGAGCAGAAATTAGAAAAATAATGTATATCCCTGTGATCCCCAGTTTTTATATGAAAGTTGGGTTTAAGGGGATCAAAATTATATAGGCATATTTTCCAAATCCATAGCCAAGGATGCAAAGTTTCTTCATGCGGACAACGAAGACTCTGATCAGACTGCGCTGAAGCGCAGGCTGATCAGAGTCTTCGTTGTCCGTATACGTCATAAGGTATATTTTCTAACTTTGGGGCTCAAATGATGGTTCCCTGCTTCATCTATTTCAGAAGTTTGGCGCCTGACTATCAATGTCTGAGATCGGGCACATCGTAGTCCTGTTTGTGGTTTTCTAGTGTTCTGGCTTCAGATCGCCATTCAGCACTTTGCTTTGTTTCATCATAGTGTTTATGGCTATTTATGGTTATGTTTGCACCGCTGTGATGATTCACTGATGAAATAGAGGACCCTATGCAGACTGGACATATTTTTGCACTTTGGAGCTGTATCAGAATCAAGGGTGATGTTTCGCGTGAGTAAAAGTTCAGCCCCAAGTAGATTTTTTTTTTTTTTTTTTTTTTTTTTTTTTTTCGTTCAAATGGGGTTACTCTGTTTCAGTTCTTCTTAAACCATTTAAGCCTAGTGTCCGATAAAAGGGACATTGGCAAACAGTGTAAACCCTGATAAGACGCCGCGTTCTGCGGCGTCTTATCAGGGTCTACACTTTGCATTAAGTTCTGAAATTCCTACAAAACATTATAATTATAAAGGCTAATCAGACACCCCTTTAAAATGAAATAGACCTGTCCAAAGAGTTATGGTAGAAGAGTCCACTCGGCATAATGGCTTAAATGGTTTAAGAAGAACTAAAACAGAGTAACCCAATTAGGCAAACTTTTGGTATTCCGATGGGAACTAATTGTGCTCCTCTTGTTGCAGATTTGTTTCTTTTTTGTTATGAGAGAGATTTCATGAAGTCTCTCTCACGTGAAAATCAGGCTGACATTATTGAGGCTTTCAATTCAACCTAAGAAACCTTGATGATTTATTGAAGATTGACAATATTTACTTTGACCAAATGGTGGACCGCATATACCCTGCAGAACTCCAACTAAAAACAGTAAATTCTTCCGATACTGTGGCATCTTTTTTGGATTTGAATCTATGTATATCTAATTGTACAGTTTCCACCAAACTTTATGATAAACGGGACGATTTTGATTTTGATATAGTCAATTTCCCTTTTCTGGATGGCGATGTCCCCCGGCGTACCTCATATGGAGTATACATATCTCAACTTATAAGATTCGCCAGAGCTTCTTCAAATCTTAATGACTTTAACTGCCGTAATAAAGCCCTTACTGCCAAACTTCTTAGGCAGGGCTGTCGTTATTTTAAACTTCGTAAGGCGTTTTCGAAATTTTATTGCAGACATAATGCCTTGTTAGAAAAATATAGCGTCAGTCTGAAAACACTTCTGCAACAAGGCATATACGAACCCGAATTTTACGGTGACTTAGTGTAGATTTAGAAAAATTGTAGGTAAATCTAACTTTTCGGAGCAATTCAGAAAACTTATTAACCGTTATAAAAGAATTGGCTATAGCCTGGATATTATGCGGCAGACTGCATGCCTAGTTGTCAACCCAATCATTGTTGATGGCTATGCTTCACTCTTTAATTGCACGACGGCGGTTCGGGCCTCAGACTCAATGACGGCCTCTTCGTAAAACTTTAACCAGTGGGTTGGGGCTTGACGATATGTCTTTGGCTAGGCCCGCCGTGGTTCAACTATTGGTTTTCATTTACCCTGGCATACAGAGAATTAGCCATGAGTACTCGTCTTTGTTTATTATAGTGATTAATTTGATTTTTATGTTTTCGCTTTGACGCATTGACTGAGTTGGGAGCCTTAATGCGAACCGAATTTTTATGTATTTCTGTATTAAGAGTAGCATCGGGACCCAGGGTGATGTTAGCTAGCTGTAAACCCGGTGGTCTGCTCTACCGACCGTTCTAAGGCGGTGGTCCCGGTGTTAGTCTTACTCTTTGTTGCTTTGTGGTTTATTCTACGAGTTTGTTTTATTTCTTTCCTTGTGTCAGTTTGTCCTTTTGTTTTTCTGTCCTTTTCGCATTGCGATTACTTCGCTTGGGGATGAGAGAGAGCTAATCTTAGTGCTTTTCGTACGTTTGTTCGATTTGTGCTTGCTTGGATTTGTCGGTTTCCTCTTCTTCTTGGTGTTTGGGAAGGGCTGCGGTTTGTGATTGTGGTACTCCCTGGACTTTTCTTTTACCTTTTTGTGTGTGTGTTTTTTTTTTTTGTTTTTTTTTTTTTTTTGTTTTTTTTTTTTGTTGTTTGTTTGTTTGTTTTTGTTTGTTTTGTTTGTTTTGTTCTTTTTGTTGTTGTTTTTGGTTTTTTGGTTTTATTTTTTTGTTTGTTTGTTTTTTATTGTTGTTGTTTTTTTGTTTGTTTTTTTTTGTTTTTTGTTTGTTTTTGTTTGTTTGTTTTTCAGCAATTATTTAAGTTAAAGATATATTTAGTGAAATTTTGGTAACAGAGTTGCCACATTTTTTTTGAAAGGGCTGCCAACTCTGCTTGCCATCTTTTCTTTTTGTTGTTGTTTAACCAGAACATAGCATGCTCAAGTCGACCGAGTCTGCCTATCAGTAATAATGAATACGTGTAAATTTCCTCGCGTCCCCTAGCAGCTTTGGTCGGAATTCTATTTTTACATATAACGTGATATATTAGTCCAGTAGTCCCAATGGACTAGAAAATGTAATAATATCAGCATTATAAAAAATATGGGGCGACGCACTCCTGTCGATGTCCAAATGGCAATTAATTTTTCATCTTTCACATGTAATAGAGATAAATCGCAAAATGACAAGATGTCAGATAGATTCCATCGCTTAAATGCCATCTGTTATGACAAATCTAATACATATTAAGATCGATATTGCAAATTCTAAACTTTAATATGTTAATATGCGACGCAAGATGACTTTTATTAGATAAAGCACTCAACTGCAAATCCCAGTTATTATCAATTTGATAACAGGCCGCTCTTTTCAATTGAAACTCGCTGATGAGTGTCTCGGCAAAGAAATAGAAAAATAATATTGCTACTTGATTAAATTTTATCTACATTCACACTGTTCTGCATTAAAAGTACTTTTCCGGCAATCCCGTTCCTTGCAGGATTGCATCTGCATCCAAAGCAGGGAATACGTAGATTTTATTATTCCGATGACAATGATGCCAGCGGCGGAGTTTCGCTTATTACCACGTTGGAAAACATATATGAGACCCCTTTAGAAACTTCAACGCTTTCCCTTCCGCAAACAGCTAAGATCTAGATTATCCCTTGCAGTCACATCCGAACAGTGTGGTCTAGATCTTACATATGAAATACATTCAATAATACAGTCGAACCTCGTTATCTCGAACTCGCTTATTTCGAATTACCGCTTATCTCGAAGTGAAAATCTGGTTCCTGTTTTAACATGAAACTATGACAACAGGTAACAAAATAATGTGGAAAAGAGGGAAAATTGCTCCTAAGGAGCAATTTCTCCTCTTTTCCACATTATTTTATATATATATTTCTAACTTCAGGAGTCAAATTACATATTCATTTGTTAAATGTGGTTGTTCAATTTATTGTTTTTCTCACTCTCTCAACTCTGATATGTCGAGGTACGGATATCTCGAAGTGTTTCTGTGAGTCCCTTGGAATTCGAGATAACGAGAGTCGACTGTATTTTGGATAAACACAGCAAACATAGGTGTAGCACTCATTACACACATTGCGCATGTGCATAACATGTGTGACAAAAATGATATAATTTGTAATAAAGAAACATCAACTAACATAAAACAGTTTGCTTCTTTATCAGAGGGGTTGCTCTTAAAAGAAACAATTAATCGCTTCCAAAATAGGGGCTACTCTTAAAGGAAAGGGTTTGCTCCCAGAGCTTTCCTTTAAGAGTAGTCCCTATTTTAGAAGCGACACTAGTGAGACGTTGAATCGACGTTGAGGTGACGTTGTATTAACGTCATGTGCCCGCCAGGCTGAAGCTAGAACATGGTATATAATTCTAATAAAAAAAAACAGCAGAAAATAATTTCAGTGGGTCGTAACAAAATTTGGGTCATATATGTGGACATAGTGTCGCTTTAATAATATCATCCATCTAAACATTCATCTGCTGTACTTATTTAACAAATGCCAGATGACAATGCAACATTTTCTTATTGTCCCAAGAAAACAGGGTAAGGAATTTTATGTACATCCTCTTCTTCGGATGATTCTTGGAAAATATAAGGCATTATTTTTAACCCTTTAAACCCTGAGTATCTGAAATAGATGCTTCCATCTCTGCATTTGGACACATTCATTGCTGCCAGGTGGGTGAGAGTTGTAAATCATGAACCGAATGGCAAACAGTGTAGATCCTGATGAGACGGCTCATAATGAGCCGTCTCATCAGGATCTACACTATTTGCAAAGTATCTGTCTTGGTCTACAGGACTGAAGGGATTAATATCGTTGGCCAATAGTTTTATACAGCCTGCTAGCAGTTAATGCTGTTTCCCTAGTGATGCATAAGCTCCTTGATTTAATCAAGACGTTTGGCTTTTTACAGGAGAGAATGATTATTGCCTAGATCGGTGAATAAATTGATGAGAACATATGTTACTGTAAGTGTCCAGAGTTCACAGAACATGATCAATATGTAATTAAATTGTAACCGGTAAACTGATTATGCATACGTTATTAACTTTCACAACGCTGAGCACTCTGGCTAAAATTTTCAGCAGACGACATATTGAAATATGTTTCTTATTTTTCCTAGAAAACAGGATATGACATTTCATGCACATTGTCTCCAGTGGAGAGGATTTGCATGAAATGTCATATTCTGTTTTCTGGGAAAAATAAGAAAAATATCACCAATTTGTCGTCTGCAGAATTAGCCAAGAGAATGGTAAAGGTTAATCAGTGAGAAAAGCAGAATGTAATTTAAAGAATATAATTTAACATGACATGTCAGGATTTTTAAATATCAGCAAACGATGTTTTAAATAACTATTGACATTTCATTCAAATCGTCTCCCGGAGTCGATTTAAATAAAACATCTTAAAGCTCTATCGTCTGGGTAAAATAAATAAAAATAATAATACATATGACCGTATGCTTGTTCGGCTGGAGATGAAAACACGTTTATACATACATTCCTGCTTATAGTGTAGACTAGGGCTGGCTAATCAGAGCTGAAAAGATAATCGTTTATCAGTCCTACCATTGTAATTGATAATCGATTAGTAATCGCTGAAGATTTGATCTTAATTTTACCTATGACCCTTTCATATATTATATTGAGCAAACAATGTAGACCCAGATGAGACGCCGCAAATGCGGCGTCTCATCAGGGTCTACACTGTTTGCCACTAACACTGCTATTTTAGACATAACAGTGGGTAGTATATTGGACTTGTTCAAATTTTAGATAAAGTATGGTAAGGAGCTGAGGTGTCTGAATACTAAGGGTAAATACGGTAAAGTAACAAACGCAGAAATCAAATGATCGATTATTAGCAAATCTGTAATGATAGTCATTTTTGTGGAATTTATCGATCAATTAATCGATTATCCGATTAATCGTGCCAGCCCTAGTGTAGACAGCTAAGCGACAGATCTGTGCTCATCCACCCAATCTGCCTGGATCTCTCTCTTGTTCTGTGAAGGCTGTGCGTGGTATAGACAGTTGTTATTCCTTGGTCATAATCAATAAAGTGTTATGATGGAAAGCATCAATATTAGATACTGAGACCAATATCGCATTTTGCTCTTTCTTGTTAACAAACAACAGATCACGAGCATTATGTTAGACAGCGCCTCTTGCATCAAGCTGGCACATTACGTTTATAAAATGTCACATTAATGTCGCTGCTACGTATGACATTGCATCGACATTGAAGCGACATTGTATAAACCCTATGTGCCCCCTGGGTTCCTCTGGCACAGATGAAGACCAGTGCACGCTTTGCCTATTCGCCGTTTCCATAATTGGGACCTCCGGCCCACAATACAGCATGCATAAAATTTTTAACATAATGATAATTAGTGAATAGCCGACTTAAATGTATAGTGGTCTGATAAATTGGCCTTTAATCTACATGCATGTTTCAGAATCTTTGGAACTTTTAATATGCGTTGTAAATCATAAACCCCCATAACTGCATAAAATATGTTCAAATATCGTCTTTTTATACACAGTTCTTAAGCCTTCATAAGCCCTGCATTTGAAGAAGAAATGATATTCATTGCAAATACATCATTGCTCATACATTTTAAACAGATTCTAAAATGTCTGTCAGTGGAATCATATCTTCTCTAATCAGTTATTACCATGAATAAACATCTGAACCTTAATATAAAGGATTTCTCAAACGACATATACGATGATTTAATACCTATATCTGTAACGAGTAGCTTTAGAAGATTTATTTTTGACAGAATATCCTTTCTGTAGAACAATGCATCACGAAAACATACCTATATAATATTGAACCTCTTAAACCCCACTTTATATAGTAAAACTTTGGTTCACAGGGGTATATATTAGAAATATGAAATATCAGAAATTTTTATCTGAAAATTTTCAGTTTTTGGAGGTGAAATTTTCTGTATATTTGAATAGGCGTGTTTTCGTAATGAAATTTTGAAAATGTTTGATCATTGTACAATTGTAAAGTATCCTTGTGATAATATACATAGCTTCAGACAAGACGGAGTATCCACAAAATTCTTTTCTGACTTCTCCACGACAAAATATGGTGTAGGAACTCATTAGAAGCATATTGCTGAGGCGCTTCTAATGAGTACCCACAACATATGTTTTCTTAAAGAAAAAGAAAAAAATATTAGTATTTTTCGGTTGAAAAAACACGTCCATTACGAAAACACGCCTATTCATATATACTGAAAATTTTACTACCAAAACAAAGAAAATTTTCAGATAAAAGTACTGATATTTTTCATATTTCTGCTCAAAACATAGATTGTGGGTACTCGTTAGAACCGCCTCGGCGAGGCGGTTCTAACGAGTATCCACAATCTATGTTATCGAGCAAAAATGAGATGAATAATGTATACCCCTGTAAACCCCAGTTTTACTATATAAAAGTGGGGTTTAAGGGGGTCAAAGCTCCATAGGCGTGTTTTCGTGATGGAAAATCCTGACCGACATTTACAGTTCCAAAGTCATAAGTCTGTAAGGTATGGCAAAATATAAGAGAAACTACCCAAGAAATGCCACAGTCACGAAGCACAGCCCTCTCGATGCCCCCCAAAAAATGAAAGATGAGGATGAAGACAAAACATGTCTGTAAGGTAAAGCAAAACTGGTAATTTAACACACCGGAAACATATGAACGTTCATTACTTCATAACGAAAACATACCTATATAATTTTGATCCCCTTGAACCCTACTTTTATATAGTAAAACTGGGGTTTACAGAGGTATACATTATTTTTTTCTTATTTCTGCTCTAAACATAGATTGTGGGTACTCGTCAGAACCGCATCGCCGAAGCGGTTCTAACGAGTACACACAATCTATGTTTTTAGCAGAATTATGAAAAAATCAGATTTTTGTATCTGAAAACTTTCATTTTTGGTGGTGAAATTTTCAATATATTTGAATAGGCGTGTGTTTGTAATTTGAAATTGTATACAAAATCACTTCAGTCCCTTGACATTGCCGTCGTCAGGTACCTCTGGTAACTTTGAGATTGTTTCTTTCCATTTTACTCTTCAACGGCCCTTTGTAATCTAGCGAAGCTAAGACAGTTCCAGTCCACGATTTTTCTTTCCATCTGTCCAAGCCTGGTTTCCATTTAGTTTGATATCGAGCTCAGATTTTCCTAACGTTTTCGTCATCACTTTTGTCCCAGCATGCATAGCATTAAGTGTTGATCAAATAGCTTAATACTTCCCTATTACTCCAATTTAGGTTTACTGGGTTTAATAACATTTTCAGCTTATTTTAATAGCGGAGCAGTTTACTGATGAAGGAAAAATAGCTTAGAAGTTATCCAGGAATAGCCACAATCACAGATCATAGCCTGCCAATGACACCAAGAGGAACAAACCATGACGGTACATAAGTCATGAACTGAAAAAAGCAAAACAACCAGCTCCAGCTTCCCTCTTCAGAAAGAACAGTGACAGTTGAAACTAGCAACTCTCTCTCAAAAGTGATCTGCAAATCACCCCGCTAATCCGAAAGACAACTCTTTGGCCCAAACAATTATGAATCGTCAATAAAAACTAGAAAAGATTTTATATCTGAACAGGTTTAAAGAACGCCTAGAATATTTGGTAAAAAATCAGCATACGACTTTCAGAAATTGTTTCTAAATTTGCCCGGAAAGCTAGGTTCGACATTTCATGCAAATCGTCTGCTTAGGAGATCACTTGCATAAAATGTCAAAAATATAAGCAAAACATTATTTCTGGAAATAACAAGAAAACAATCACGACCGTGTCGTCTGCTAATTAATATTAGAAAGTATTAATAAACAATTTCTAAAAATATAAGACTTGATAGTTCATTTATAATTGTCTCCTTAGGCATTCTAATGCAGTATCTAAATTAAAAAAAAACATCACGAAAACACGCCTATATAATTTTGACCCCCTTAAACCCCACTTTTATATAGTAAAACTGGGGTTTACAGGGGTATACATTATTTTTCTTATTTCTGCTCAAAAACATAGATTGTGGGTACCCGTTAGAACCGCCTCACCGAGGCGGTTCTAACGAGTACCCACAATCTATGTTTTGAGCGGAAATAAGAAAAATATCAGAATTTTTCATCGGAAATTTTTCATTTTTTTGGTGGTGAAATTTTCAGTATATTTGAATAGGCGTGTTTTCGTAATGATCTAAACGGTTGCCTTTAGAAACAAAGAATATACAACAGAACAGAACGAAAATTGGAGACTCGATTTTCATTTAGTCTCTTCATATGTTGCGATGTGGTTTGCAGAGTTGCATGCGCCCCTGTTTTCTAGGAAATAGACATACCCGGTATAATAATCATTTTCTCTCTGTTAGTTGTAATCTTAGGGCACTAGGGATTAATTCTTTCGGTGCCAAATTTCAGACGACATTTATCGTCTGCTTTTTTATTTTAACAAACTATCGCTTGGAAAAATATTTATATGTAAAGTTGATAGACTAAATGTCAAACAACGTAGATCCAGATGAGACGGCTCGTCTCATCTGGATCTATTGTTGTTTGCAAATGCCTATTTTTATCGTCTGTGGCAGTGGAAGAGTTAAGGGCTTTCTGTTACTTTTATGCTATTAGAAGATCATTTAGAAATAACTACAACAAATTTACTGATATAATTATTTCCCTAATTTTAAACACTGGTGACACTTTCCAGCTGAATTGTGGTAAGGTCTATTTAATAAATAAGGGCTAACACCTCTATATGATTTTAATTACAATATAATCCAAAACGCATTTTATGCCTAGATTATCAAGTCTAACGAGATGTTTTTAGATACTGATTACAGCATTAAAATCTCTAATTTCATCACAGTCTGATATATCTCGTACGCTTCTCTTAAGCCTTAAAGCGCTAAGTAGATTTGTAGCAGACTACATTCTAAAATTGATTTTGTAATTTTTCAGAGACAGTAAGATCTAGCAGACGATTTACATGAAATGTCAAAACATAAGTGATGATACCCAGGAAAAGCTACAATCACGAAGCACAGTCTTACTATCTCTGAAAACTAAAAAACATATTCAAAGTATCGTCTGCTGTAGTGTTAAAATCTCTTATTTCATCACACTCCAATACACTGGTTATATACGACAGATAATGCCTTCTCTTAACGGTTAGCACAGTGGTTAAAAGTTTCAGTAGACGTCCCTCTGAAATATTTTTCTTATTTTTCGTAGAATAAACGTTAAAACGTCTGCCTTTGGAAACAAAGAACACACTACGGATCAGAAAATGGTAGTGTCGGTTTTATTAAGACTCTTCATAAACACTAATGAAGTTTGCAGCACTGCTTACGCCCTCTAGCGTATACATGAGCAGAACTCCATTTTCAAATATACCACAATGGGCCCATGATCCCGAAGGAAATGAAATATAATCTGCAGTATGGAGAGACGTTCTACCGCCGCCACATGGCACTAACACCAGCTGCACTGTAGTAAAATAAACGTCAAAAAGATTGTCTTTGGAAACAAAGAATTTGACATTACGTGCAAATTGTATCCAATTTGCATGAAATATCAAATCATGTTCTCTGAGAAGAAAGAAAAAAACACCACCAATCTGTCGTCTGCTGAATTAGCACGGAGGGCGTTAAAGGTTAAGAACTTCTTTGAATGTATGGATTAGACTGATAAGTTCGGTTGCTCCCTGTTTTCATTTTGTAATACATGTATATATACACTGTTATTTTGTGGGTAAGTTAGTAAGTTAAATGCTGTCTTTTGCATTGTGAAATACGAACATATGTTTATATGAAGAGATGGAAGCGAATAAGTAAGAACCAATTCCAGCTAAAAACTTCCGTATAGAGTTTACAGTCTAATATGGAACATGCTTAGACCTAAAAATTGTAATTAGTTGGATCGTCTGGACCTTGGAAAATTCCTCAGACAACAAATTGATGACAACGTATTTATCCTAAGTATTGGGTTATCGTTGTCTTATTGATGTGTTTAGTGGATCCTGTCTAGCATTGTGATCGCCTCGGTGAGATAAAGGGGAGCTGGTTGCTTTTCTTTTCTTTGATTTCCCAGTAAGCATTCTACATAAATCTATAGCGGGCCGTAATCTGCCCGTCAGCTACCCTGGCGGGCCGATAACGACCCGCTATAGATTTATATAGAATGCTAGCTGAGTTGTTGCTTAAGTATTGTCTGTAACGGATTTGTTTGCTCTTCCTCCAGTTGTCATTGGTAGGTTGTGATCTGTGGTTGTGGCTATTCCTGGACATTATTATTTTGGGGTAAACAGGCTTGAACAAAACCGTGTACACAATGGTCAGACGCCACAGAAGGCGGCGTCTGATCAGGATGTACACTATTTGCCAATCATGCACGAGTTTTAGACGAATCAGCAGGTAGCGAAATGGATTTTTTATTAAATTTAAGGATAATAATGGTAAATAGTTATGATGTCGATTCTTAGGGTAAATATAGTGATTTTCTTACTTTCTTCAGATCAAGAGTTTGATAATTCATACCAACTGTCTACAAAACTTATTAATTGGGGTAAATAAGAACGAAGATGACCAAATGTTCCTTGGTGGTTGATTTGAGCAGTTGTTTTAACAAGAACGTAGGTCAAAATCAGGATCAAGTTCATTGAATGGTTCGTCAAATTTCTTTGCTGTAGCTTCAACAGTTTCGAAATCAACCTACAAATTATCATGGCGAACATTAAGACAACTTTGTCTGAAATTCGGACCAAACGTTTGGCCTCTAAAGTGTTCAAAAGACTTTCCTTTCATCTGACCGCTATTCTGAATACTAGACTTTCGTTGGACTGAATATGTCTTGATATTTGAGAATTAATCTTTCAAACGGAGGCTTGTCTAATATGGGTTATATTTTTCTGAAACATACCTGCAGAAATGTCAGTGTTTAGTGCTCAGTTGGATCTTCTGTTGCCGGTCTTCTTTGTTTGCGCGTTTGTAGTTTTATGTGGCGTTCGTGTTGTCATTTGTTCCACGTCCCTCCTTTTGGTGCCTTGGGAGGGCTGTGTTTCGTGGCTGTGGCATTTTCCTGGGTATCGTCACATATTTTTTTCTGAGTTGATGTTGCTTGAAAATTAATCTATTTCATTGCATAGTAAATAAATGAACTCAGGAACTGATACAGTCAGATCCACATCAAGCCCCAACACAAAAGGGGAAGACAGACAAATACAATTAAGCAGCCACAAAATGAACAGATTGCAAGTAGATTTGACAACCCTTTCCCAAAAAGGTGGCAACTCTGTTACCCAAACTTAACTGAATGTATCCTAGCTTTACGTAATTGTTAAAAGAAAAACATTAGAAAGCGAAACACTACATAACAATTAACGAAAATTACCACAATGAAAGTACCGCCTTGGAACAGTCAGTAATGAATTACTGGGTGGCTTAAGCTAGCTTTATGGGATCCCAAACCTCAGCTTCCATCTTTCAACTTGGTATCACTAATGTACTGTCTTTACTGTCCGTTAGAGTCTTATCAGAACCTTCGCTGCCCGTAACATTTAGTGTTTGACATCAGTGAAGTGTATTCTACACGCTTTAGTATGAACTCGTGCTTTTTGAGTGATAAACAGAACAACACGCTCATCAGGATGAAAGAATGTACGCTTTGTCATTGCCTTAATTTCTGCTTGTATTGCATGATGGGGGAAAGACCGTAATAAAAATTGTTAACACTTGTGGTCAAACCCATTTGCCAATATGTTATTATGGCAATAAAACATGCGTACGCTGTACAGACTCACCAAATGTTTTGTTGTCCGGTACAGTCCTATCAGAACTTTTGCTATCCGTTACAGGCTTATGAGAACATTTGCTGTCCGTTACTGTTCTATGAGAACTTTTTCTGTCCAGTATACAGACTCGAGAGAACATTTGCTGTCCGTTTCAGTCTCATCAGACCCTTTGCGTCAGATCCTTTGCTTTTCGTTACCGTCTCATCAAAATATTTGTTTTCCGTTGCAGTCTCATCAAAACATCCGCTGTCCGTTACTGTCTCATCAGATCCTTTCCTGTTAGTTACAGTCTCATCAGATTCTTTGCTTTGAGTTACAGTCTCGTCAGATATTTTGCTGTCGGTTACAGTCTGATCAGATAATTTGCTGACCATTACAATCTCATCAGATAATTTTCTGACCGTTATAGTCTTGTCAAATGATTTACTGTCCATTGCAGTCTCATTAGATAAGCTGCTGCCCCTTACAGTTATATCAGATATGTTGATGTCCGTTATAGTCCCAGCAGATAATTTGCTGCCCGTTAGAATTCATCAGATAATTTGCTGACCATTGCAATCTTATCAAATAATTGTCTGGCAGTTACAGTAACATAAAATAATTTACTGTCTGTTACTGTCACATCAGAAAATTTGCTGTCTGTTACAGTCACATCACGCAATTTGCTTTCTGTTACAGTCACATCAGATAATTTGCTGTCTGTTACAGTCACATCATGTAATTTGCTGTCTGTTAAAGTCACATCAGATATTTTGCTGTCTGTTACAGTCACATCAGGTAATTTGCTGTCTGTTACAATCACATCAGGTGATTTGCTGTCTGTTACAGACACAACAGATAATTTGCTGTCTGTTACAGTCACATAAGATAATTTGCTATCTCTTACAGTCACATCAGATAATTTGCTGTCTGTTACAGTCTCATAATTTGCTGACCGCTACAGTCTCATCAGGTTATTTGCTGACCATTATAGTCTTATCAGATAATATGTTGTCCGTTACAGTCTCATCAGGTAATTTGTTGTCAGTTACATTCTCATCAGATAATTCTGTCAATTACAGTCTAATCTGATAATTTGCTGTCCGTTACAATCTCATCAGATAATTTGCTGACCGTTACAGTCTCAGCAGGTAAGTTACTGTCCTTTACAGTCACATCAGATAATATGCTGTCCGTTACAGTCTCATCAGATAAAGCCGGCCTCAGTGGCTCGGTTGGATGCGCGTCCGACTGGTGATCAGGAGGTTGCGGGTTCGACCCTCGCCGAGTCGACAACATTCTGTCGTTGAGATTTGATCATGGAATATTTTCTATGGTCATTTTCTCGCTTCCGCTAATTCATGAAGGGCAGTTGTCAGTTTCTGGCGAAAGGATGTGTACAATACTGGTGAATAGTTTAGAAGACTAAGCCTGCCCAGTAAAAGTGCGGTTAGGTAAACTGACCGCGCTCGACATGACCTCATTGGGTTGACTGGGCCGCAAAACAGATACACTGCAGTCCGTTATAGTCTCATCAGATAATTTGCTGGCCGTTAAGTCTCGGCAGATAAGCTGCTGTCCGTTACAGTCTCAGTAGATAAGTTGCAGACCGTAACAGTCACATAAGATAATTTGCTGTCCATTACAGTCTCATAAAATATTTTGCTGACTGTTACTGTCTCACCAGATAATTTGCTGATCATAACAGTCTCATCAGATAAGTTGCTAGCCGTTACAGTCTCGTTATGTATTTTGTTGACGGTTACAGTACATAAGACAATTTTTTCTGTCCGTTACAGTCTCATCAGATAATTTGCTGACCGTTACAGTCTCATCAGGTACTTTGCTGACCGTTAAGTTTCATCGGACCATTTGCTGTCCGGTACAGTCTTATCAGGTAATTTGATGACTGTTACAGTCTTATACTGTAGTTTGCTGTAGATTAAGTCTCATCGAATAATATGCTGTCCGTTACAGTCTAATCAGGTAATTTGCTGTCCGTTAAGTCTCGTCGAATAACATGCTGTCCGTTACAGTCTGATCAGATAATTTGTTGACCGTTACAGACTCATCAAATAATTTACTGTCCGTTACATTCTCATCAGATAATCTGCTGTCCGTAACAGTCTCATCGAATAATTTACTGTCTGTTACTGTCTCATCAGATAATTTGCTGTCCGTAACAGTCTCATCAGACAATTTATTGTCCACCACCGTCTCATCAGGTAGTTTGCTAACCGTAATAGTCTCATCAGACAATTTGTTGTCCGCCACAGTCTCATCAGGTAGTTTGCTGACCGTAACAGTCTTATCAGACAATTTGTTGTCCGCCACAGTCTCATCAGGTAGTTTGCTGACCGTAATAGCCTCATCAGATAAGTTGCTGATCGTCACAGTATCATCAGCTAGTTTGCTTTCCGTTACAGTCACATCAGATCCTTTGCTGGCCGTTACAGTCTCATCAGATAGTCTGCTGACCTTTACAAGTCTTATCGAAATTTTGCTGCCCTTTACAGTTTCAACAGAACCTTCCCCTGTCCCATATAATTTCATTAAAACCTTTGCTGTCTGTTATAGTCTCATGAGAACCTTTGCTGTCGGTTACTGTTTGATCAGAACCTTAAATGTCCGTTACAGTTTGATCATAACGTTTGCTGTCCGTTCCGGTCTCATCATATCCTTTCCTGTCCGTAATAGTCTCGCCAGAACCCGTGTAACAATGTCATCGGGACATTTGCTTTCCGTTACAGTCATATCAGAACAGTTGCCTTTCGTTGCTGTCACATCAGAATTTTCACTGTCCGTTACCGTCACATTAGAACCTTTGCTTTCCATTACAGTCCCGTCAAAACTTTTGCTGTCCGTTACAGTCACATCAGAACGTTTGCTGTTCGTTTGAGTCTCATTAGATCCTCCGCTGTTCGTCACTGTCTTATCAGAATCTTTGCTGTCTGTTCATTTGTTCTACAGTATCAAGCAATTCTATGACCGGACAGTGAGGGTCCTGATCAGAAGATATTGACATGTGTGCTGATCTTGGCCTTCGATGACAGCATATGCCCCTACCCCCGCCTAGACACATTTTCTTTTGCTAAGACTCATTACCAATAACATATTTTACATGTTTTCTGATATCTGATCACAAATATGATATTAACAGAGTACAAACGTCCTAGAAATAATATTCTGGTAACATGTTTGGCATGAACTTTGTTACAAAATACGATATAAACAAAGTACAAACATCCTGGAAATCCTATTCTAGTAACATGTTTGGCAAGAAATTTGTTGGTTGTATTGATCATTGATAAGTGATTGTAACTGTTAGATACATTGTATTATACTTTATTGCGATGTTGTCTGTTTTCTATAACTCTTTATATATCGCGTCCGAATGGTGATCAGGAGGTTACGGGTTCGACCCCCCGCGGGTCGGCAACATTCTGTCGTGGAGATTGATCATAAAATATTTTCTACGTTCATTCTCTTCCTTCCGCTGATTCAAGTTTCTGGCGAAAGAATGTGCACAATACTGGTTAACCGCTTAGAGGACAAAAGTGTGATTAGGCAAACTGACTGTGCTCGATATGACCCCATCGGGTTGACTGGACTGTAAAGTCTCAACACAAGCAAAACTATATATTTCAGGAGATTACATCTATAAACATTTTCCTCATAAAAAAGACGACATTTCATACGAATCGTCTCCTTAAGCAGTCTAATAAAATATCAAGTTCTATTTTCTGGGAAAATTACATAACTAATTAGTGCAGTCTGATCAGATTCTTCACCGGTCGCGTTTCGAATAGCCAAGGATACAAAGTTTCTTCACACGAATATTCAGGCTAATGTGAATATTCGCTGGGCACACATGTCCGAAGAGGCTCAATTAACAATAACAGCCGTTTCCCATTTAAATATCCCTATGGGTCGAGTGGGTAGGAAGAGTCCGTATTCCGATAGTATCCTTGGGCACCCACTGGACACAATCAGATGACGCCAAACTGGTTCCCAAATATTTATGTGTTTCTTGTTTTGTTTTGTTGTTGTTGTTGTTGTTGTTGTTCAATAAGATTGAGTTTGGCATTCTATTCTCCTAAGTATGCAGTTCGATTGACATGCCGTGCTTAAGAGATTATTCGAGTGAAATGACAGCCCTATTTTAGGTAAAATAAGAAAAACAATCTAAATATCCTCCAATGACATTTTGACCAAGAAGATTAATAATTAAATAACCTTGATGACTGTTTAATATCTCATAAATACTGATAACTTGATAACAAATCAAAAAAGTATGATAACAATACAATCCAAAACTATTCGAGCCGCTTCATAGGAAAAGAACCGTAAGCGGTAGGGCAATGGTTTGATTTATTCGAGCCTTTTTCCGGCGATGAGCCTCATTTGATCCCAAGATTATCAATGCTAACGAGAACCGTTTTTTTATATACAGATTACAACATTAAATTCTCTAATTTTATCAGTCTGATACCTCGATTATGTCTTCTCTTAAGAAGATATTTGAATGTAGGTGGTTGTTACATTGACAAAAAAACAGAAGAAAGATATTTTAGTGTGTTCATTTTGTACTGTTTTGTTGTTATTATTGCGGGTGAATTAAACATTCTGTCACAACACCAACACAGAACTTAGGTTTGCACCTGACTATCCATCTCTGTAGTCGGGTCTCTGTGACTTTCTTGTGATCTCGCTTCAGTTCACCATTGAACGAACTATTTGCTTTGTTTCACATAGTGTTTGCGATCATGTGTTTCACTGTGATATTTTACTGATGAGGCAGAGGACTCCTATGTGCAGCGAACATATGTTTGTAATTGGGAGTGCAGCGAACATATGTTTTTAATTGGGAGTGCAGCGAACATATGTTTACAATTTGGAGTGCAGCGAACATACGTTTGTAATTTGGAGCGCAGCGAACATATGTTTGGAATTTGGAGTGAAGCGAACATATGATTGGAATTTGGAGTGCAGCGAACATATGTTTACAATTCGGAGTGCAGCGAACATCTGGGAACCGCATCCGTAGTAAGGGCGAAGTTTCGTGTGAGTAAAACTGGTTGAAGCCCAACAGTGTTTTGTTATTGTTGTTTTATTCTGACAGTTCCAAGGCGGTTCTCCATGTTGCAATTTTCTTTGTTCGTGCGCCATTGATTTCATATATAGCGTTTACTTTGTCATTATTTGTTCTTGATGTCTTCTGTTGGTATCTCAACCAGCCTGTGCTTCCTGATTGTGGCCTTTCCTGGGTATCATCACAATAAAACACGAATATATGTCAGTTAGACTGCATTTTTGTTTTTCTTTTTGTCATTCTTTATCACTTCCTGTATCTGTATTTGTCTCTTTAATCCCATTTCTCTGTTTTAATTCAGAAACCACTCTATATTTTCTACTAAGGGACATAACTTATAAAATCATTATAAGCTGTACTAGATTGTATACTTTTGAAAGGAAAATTGAAAATGATAGAAAAGATAGAGTCTGGAGACAGACTATATATGTCAAATTGAAGAGATGAAAGCGATCACAATAAAACACGAATATATGTCAGTTAGACTGCATTTTTGTTTTTCTTTTTGTCATTCTTTATCACTTCATGTATCTGTATTTGTCTCTTTAATCCCATTTCTCTGTTTTAATTCAGAAACCACTCTATATTTTCCACTAAGGGACATAACTTATAAAATCATTATAAGCTGTACTAGATTGTATACTTTTGAAAGGAAAATGATAGAAAAGATAGAGTCTGGAGACAGACTATATATGTCAAATTGAAGAGATGAAAGCGAATAGGCAAAAACAAATGCAACCAACTGATTCCATGATTGACTTTAGCCTAACGCAGAACATACTTAGAAAGAGAAATTTATTTTTTCACATTTTAGGAGAAGTATGGAAAGGTGTTAAGGTTTCTGAATACTAGGGAAAAGAAGAAAGTAGATCAAAGACCAGGATCAAGTTCATTGAAGTTTAGTATTAAAAATTGTTTAGTTTTAACATATTTCATTTGTCTAAATACAGATACAATGCATAGCAATATGAACATACTTTAAATGGGATTCAGAAAAAAAGTCAAGGGCTTATATGAACCTGTTAAACTATACAAGTGGGTCAAACATTGCTATAGCTTCAACAGTCACTACAGTGATCATAGGGTATTCCTTTCACTTCACCTAGTGGCTTGGTTGGTGATCCTATGTGACCCGGTTTTAATGTTAATCTAGGGATCTGACACCACAGAACCTAGTTTTGTAATCAACCTACAAATCATCATGGCAAAATTTCAGGCAAACTTTCCTGACGTCCAAACTAATTGTATAACCTCTACAGTGTACAGAAGACTTTTCTGTCTTCTGACCTTGCGACTTAGTTTTGACCCCTTGTGACCCGATCCAGTTTTAAACTCTACTTAGAAATTACCATGACCTCTGGAGTATTCACATGGTTTTCCGTTCATTTAATCTGGTAACATACGTTTTACCCCAAGTATCCTAGCTTCACCTAGAATTCATTAAGAGAAACATTAAGACTAACTTTCATAAATAAAGAGTTACCAGAAATGTGTCCAAAGGACACGGATGTCCCGGCCTGAAAAAAAATAAACGCAAATGGCTAACGCCTGAAAACTTGCTTACGCCATCTCGGACGCGGACGGAGACAGGCAAACGAACAGGAGTAACACTATATGTCCTTTCCACCATTTTTTCGGATGGTGGAGGCATAAAAATGTGTTCACTAGAGTAACAATATGTTTGCTAGAGTGTTCACAAGGCTTTCACTTTATTTGACCTTGTGACCTAATTATGATCCTATGTGTCCAATTTTCAAATTCGACCTAGCAGTCATCACAACAAACATTCTAATCACAAGTTGCACGATGTTCAGATCAAAAATGCGGTTTATAGGGTTTTCACATTTTTTTTCTATCATTTGGCCTGGTAACCTATCTATCTATGTGGCCCAATGACCCAGTTTAAAAACAAATATAGAAATGATCAAAACAAACATTCTGATAAAACCCATGAAAATCAGATCAGGAATTTGACCTTTATAGTGTTAACCAGGTATCTAAACATTTTACCTATAGTGGCGTAGTTTTATTCTAGTAACACTGTTTCAAACTTGACATGGAAATCAGTTTCGAACTTTACCTAGATTTTATTAAGACCAACATTCTGAACAATTTTATGACACTCATTTAAAAATAAGGTCTCTAATGTGTAGACAAACTTTCTTTAAGATTTGACCTAGTATCCATGACCCAGCTTCGCAGCTGACCTCGATCGTATTGATATAAATATTCTGAGCAAATTAACCCTTGCCCTGCTGAACCCGGACATACCCTGGCTTTGCAAACAGTGTAGATTCAGATAACTTGGCTCCAAAGAGGCCAACTGATCTGGATCTGCACTGTTTGCCATTAACTATGTGAATCTATATCTACAACCTCTACTTGATCAGGTAATCTGATTAGCTGAAAATTAGAAGTGGGCGTGGCAACAAGGGTTAAAAGCTCACCCATAACTTTCGACCCTGGTTAGCTAAAGCATACTAAGCGTTAAAGACTATTTCTCAGAAAAGTATATGGGACGCAATTTGAGAAAAAATACCTTCTGACATGTGCGCACAACGAAGACCAAAATCAGCCTGCGCCTGCGCATCCGCGCAATCTGGTCCCGAGGTCATCAAACTTTTTTCACGCTCAACTCAGCTGAGCATGAAATTTTCTCTGCTAATAAATATGAAAATGCCAATAATAGTTGGCATTTTCATATTTATTAGCAGAGAAATTTTCATGTACAACTGTATTTAGCAAGAAAACATTTGCAATTGTTAGCAATCTGAGATTAATTAGAATTAGCAGGACAAATTTCATACTCAGCTGAGTTGAGCATGTTAAAAGTTTTATAACCTCGGGTCCTGGTCTGAATCTCCGTTGTCAGCCTGAAAAAAAAATATATTTTTATTATCCAAAAGACTATGATCAGACTGCGCGAATGCTCGGACTGATCTGAATCTTCACTGGTCGCACATGTCAGTAGGTACGTTTCTGGACGTTTCGGCTCATATAGTAATGATTTCTTGTTGCCGTAAGATACAGCAGACAGAGTTTCTGTGTAGTATTGACCAATACGTACTTTCTGTCAACTGCCATTCTTCTGTCTGTAATGACAGGAATTACTCGGAACTGTCTAGACAGATAAAGAATTTTAGCATTTGGCTAATTTATCAGGTTGTTGAGGGAGAAAACATATGATTAACATTTACCACTGTTGGCTAATTCAGCAGACGACATTTTGATTTTTTTTTCTTATTTTATTCCAGAAAACAGGATTTGACATTTCGTGCAAATTGTCTCCTTAGGCGACACTTTGCATGAAATAACAAATCCTGCCTCTTAATTCGTGTTCAAAATAAATGTTGCTTTATCGTTTTATCATTTATCTTCCCTAAGCCGTGAAGAGACATCTGTTTTTAGCGTGGCAGGTTGTCCGTCTGTCCCAAAGTAAATTTGGGGAAGAGCCACAAATCACAGAACATAAACTGTTTAGAGGAGGAAACAACAAACAAGCACAGACAGCACACACGTTAATATGAACATAGGCAATGCCTATAGGCGAGCTCGCAATGCACTATGCTTTGAAATACCACATTTTGCAGTTATAGTACAATTGAATAATATTAAAGCCAAAAATCGTCCAAAAAATCAAAGCATAAGACCTAAGCTATACCGTTAAAATTTTGGTACCGGATTCTGGTACCGGATTTTCCCAGTTGCTCCGTGTGCTGTACCATAGAGCTTGCTCGCGCAGGCCTTCGGCCACATGCGGCAGCGAGCTCGCTACAAACCAGAAAAAAAAAAGCAACCGGCTCCCTCTTCACCAGAAAGGTCATCACAATACTATACAGAACCCACCAAACACAACAATAAAACAGCAAACAGGACAAAAACAACAAACAGGACAAAACAAGAAGTGTCAATAAGCAGTGCTTTTTAGATATCCTCACAAGACAATGACTGTCTTATTGGTACTGAAAAGCAATGTATTAATCCATTTATGTCGAGTGGAATCTTCTGTCTTATTTCTTTGGACAGATCTATTTCCTATATAAGGGGTGTCTGGTTAGTTTTTATTATTACAATGTGTGAAAACCCTGATCAGACGTCGCTTTCTGTGGCGTCTGATCTGGGTCTACACTGTTTGCCAATGTCCCTTTTATGGGACGCTAGACTTAAATGGGTTAAAATGCATATTTGCTTCAGTTGTATGTGACTGGAAAACCAATACAGACAGACAGACAAACATATGGGTAGACATAAATGGCGAAGTTAAAGTGGGAGTCATTTTAAAAAGACTTTTCCAGCAGCAAACGTCTTCAAGCACATGTTCAATATGTCCTAAAAAACTCTGCAAAGTATCAGAAAGGGGGGGGGGGGGGGGGTCCAAGTCTGTCCACGCATGGACTTCCTTCAAACTTCGCATGTTATTTGCACAAGTCCCAGCAACTATGAAAATAGACTTGTTTTCTAGAACAAAGAAGCGTGGGTCTCAGGAGAGCTCCCTGATGTACACCCGTCATAAATGTATACCTGGGTCAAAATCTACCAGTATAAAATCAACAATTCAACATGATGTCTAATAATGTGCATTGTTATAGTGAAGGAACTCAATAAGGAATATTTTACTGCCATAAAAGGATTTATATATATTTCTGTAATAATTAAATTAAATTTTGAAAATCCAAAACTGGATAAATTTTAGAAAAAATAAATAAGAACAAAAAATTAATCTTTTAAATTTATGTATGTTTTGGTTCTTGTCAAGCTATGATTTTTGCATATAAAATATGCCACATGTGTCCTCTCCTGATATGTGGAGTTTCATGAAATTTAAAAACCGGTAACATGTCTATAAAGTAGATGATATGCACTTAGGTCGGTTGAGTGTAAAAATCAAACCTTTTATTGATTAATCAAACACGTCCCAAATATTCCGAAATTCATCATATAAGTGATAGAAATCAGATTCAAATTATTTTTAACACTCCTGTTCTTGACAAAACAAATTAAATACGAATTGATTATGAAAAGTAGCTGGTGCATTACACAGACCAAAAGTACTCAGAATTGCATTTAACATATGTATGGACCATGCAATAAATCCCTTATCATTCTTTTATCAAGAATAATCAGGATTACTCTTTACTTTAGGTGTAAGCAGAGTGGCCCATTATGTGTCCTCATCAATTGTCTCTTTTTTGTGACTATAGAACGGACGTCTTTAGAGGAAGAAATGCAAGTGCCTTTCGTCTGTAATCTATGTATAATTCAAGGTGAGCCATAAAAACGGTATTTTCAATACTAAATTTGTGATTTGCTTTTGTAAAGCATCAACAGTAGGGCTTTTCTTTATTTTCAGCTCACTCTTAAATACTTATGTTCAACTTCTACATCACAGTGGAGTACAGGCATTCCTTATTTTTGTTAAACAACAAACTGAATTAGAGCTTGACAGAAACTTTTATTTCCTTGAGCACATGGCTCATCAGGCCACAGTGGATCCGCTGCCAAGAGCAAAGAAATTCAAGTCATCTACACTACCTTAAAATTGTCTCGTAAAACATTTTTTATTGCACTCTTTCAAATGTGTTCTACGGGGTGCAATTTAATTATCCTTTGATTTTCCACAGTTTGTAATAACCGTTTAGTTGATTCTAAGCAAACTATAATAATGGACCCCCAAAACCTGAACCAGAATGAAAAATCAAATATCACCTGAATAAAAATAAATTATTTTGTGTATTTTCTCATTTTGGTGTAATTTGGGTTATCATATTATATGTTCAAAGTCAATTTGTTACCGGTTTTTGATTTTTAAGAAATTTTGTAAAAATAATCCAGATATGTATGGCCAATTTTTGTATTAAAATGATAGGTTGACAAGAACTGGAACTCAGTTTAATTAATGACCAAATTTGTCAGAAAATAATTATGCAGTTGAATTATGGGGACTACTCAAAACTTATTTAAACATAAAAGCTCCCATGTCATACAAATAAATAAATATATGCTATAAGCATTTTTAGCAGTGACTTGCTGTGTTTATCAGTAAATCGGATACCCAAATTATGAGTACCTGGTAGTTGTGGAGTGCGCTTTTCATGGGTACCCATATATTCAGATGTGATTTTATACAAAACCGTCTGTTTAAGCAAGGGAAATAGACAAAGTGTGATAGGTACCTTATGCATAACGTTCATATCCAGGTCAAGGCCGTCGTCGGCGGTTCGGCAGGTCCGGCGAGCGCCGGACCACTTTTTTGGCCGAGCATGCTTTCGGCCGCACCACTTTTTTTTTTTTTTTTTCTTTCATTTCAGCCTTTTCTGTTGTGTTTATCTGTGAAATTGTTTAATCACATTATCAAAAGTGCTGCATTTAATGCCTGTTTTGTTAATGCAGTTATCAATAACGCTTGTGGCTCGTTTCACCGGTAAACCTGTCCAAGGTGTGAAAATAAAACAGTCACACGTCGTGCCAAACACTGCAATCATTATAATGACACCTGTTTAATTTAATTCATTATCTTTAAAGGATTAGTAGGCTATCAATAGATGATATATCAAAGACATGATAAACTCGTTGAGTTTTGATTCAGCATGTATTAAAGAGAGCCACAAAAGAAAGTTTAAATACCCTCAATTTATTTTTTAATTATTCTAAATCAATGAACATGTCGGTCGGCAAGTTATGTATAAAATTTTTTACTTTGA
The DNA here is from genome assembly GCA_964016985.1 of Anodontia alba. Lineage (NCBI taxonomy): Eukaryota > Metazoa > Mollusca > Bivalvia > Lucinida > Lucinidae > Anodontia > Anodontia alba. The sequence goes on along the minus strand of OZ024830.1, from coordinate 10,525,091 downwards.
ATGACTGGACTGAAATTATGGCCCTCAAAAGCTTCCAAAATGCATTAAAACGCACGTACATGCGTCGATAATTCACAAATTGTTTCTCGGGGGAGAACCCCACTTACGAGATGGGAAAAAATCCCCTCTCATGCTCTCCCTCCTCTCGTGCCTTCGACACTCTCCGATAACTCCGCCGGACCACTTTCCACTATCCGGCGACGGGCCTGATCCTAAGCAATACCTGTGCTTAATATTATAAGATTTTATCCGTGGGCAGAGTCCTATGTAAATTCTCTATAGGCTGAAAGTCCCCCTTTCATCAAATTCTTCAAGTGAAGCTGATTTCACCATATACGCACTATCTTAGAGCATACAAAACCCAGTAGTGAAGAATTACCAAAAAATGGCTATGTGAAAAAAAGTTGTCGTTTTGACTACTTTTGTATTAGCAATATACTTCTTCCTGCACGTGTTCAACATGTCTGTAATAAGTCTGCAAAGTATCAGATTGTTTCAACAAATACTTTGAGACAAGTTGACCGTGTATGCACTATACAGTCCTGATTATGGCAAAGCAACTTTTCAAGAGCAACAAAGGGAATTAACTGTAAAGGAATAAACCCCTAAACCATTATTTTTCTCTACAGAAGCATCTCATCAGTATCAACATTGATGCAAATTATAAAAAGACACTTTAAATTATTTAGCAAGATAAGCAGCAGACCCAAAACGCCTTTTCAAGAATAACAAAGGAAAATAACTCTAAAGATATTAACCCGTAGGCCCTGACTTTTTTCTAACAGCAACATCTCATCAATATCAACATTTGTGCAAATTAAGGAAAGAATGTTTAAATCATTTTGCAAGATAAAAATCAGAAACTAAAAACACATTTTCAAAAATAAGGGAAACAACTGTAAAGGAATCCCTTGGCCCTTATTTCTCTTTGACAGCAATATGAAATTTTATGCAAAATATGAAAATATTCCTTAAGTTATTCAGCAAGATAAGAAGCAGAGACTAAAACGCCCTTTCTAGAATTACAAAAGGAAATACATGTAACTCTAAAGAAATTAACCCTTGGCCCTTCTAACAGCAACACCACATCAGTATCAATGTTATGTAAAATATAAAAAGATTCCTGAAATTATTTAGCAAGATAAGAAGCAGAAATCAAAGCACCTTTTCAAGAATTACAAAGGGAAATAACTGAAGAAATCAACTCCATAGGTCCTTATTTTTCTCTTACAGCCACTTCTTTTCATATTTTCGTATTTGTCTGACTTTTCTCAGCCATTCAGCTTTTTACTATAATATCTAATATAATAAAATGTGGTCACGTTTTGCTATTTTGCAACATGAAAGTGAAAATAGTAAAGCGAATGGGTATAAATATAACCAGCATGCAAATAATAGATGGTCATGTGCTTTTATGTAAATAAACAGACCTGTCCAATGATCTCGAAAAGAACTGGCGAGGTCAAAACGATTTTTCCGACGGGAAAAAATGCGTATATTCTTGGATAAATACGTCCGAAAAATGTTATTGATCTTGAACACGGACTGCAAAAGACACTTATCATGTTTACATGTATCAAACAAAGCTAAATGTAGCACATAAAATTCCATATTGTATAATCGAATATATACGTAGAATGGCTGTAATGTGGGCTATAACTCCCGCATATAGCTTGGCAATTTAAAGAATGGTGGGCGGTCCTTACTGTTTTTGCTACCTACGGACTGCTCGATTAAAAAAAAAAAAAAACAAAAAAAAAACGGTATGTCTGCTTACGCGTTGTCTTTGTGCACCTGTGAAAACAGGCGCACCTAAACATGGTACATGCCAGGCAAATGCCCAATTATCCAGATATTTATAGGTCTTTCCCTGTTACGCCATAGGCGGCCAAGACGCACCGAGGGTGACTTCCAATTTGATTCAGCTCCGAGTTGGGCGATGCCTAACTGTACCACTACACAGAAGACTCTAACAAAGGTAGAATTTTTTGTTGTTGTTGCTGTTATTACAAGTACTATTTACAACATATTTAATAATACAGACATTGACATAATACAAACATTTCACGCACAATTTGACGCAAATCTCTCCACATTGGCACGGTTAGGGAACTATACTGGTATATTACTTAATTAACCTGGCTTGGTTAATCAATTTTATACACTCAGTATAAACCCAACCAATTGAGGATAACTCTGTGTGCCAATGTGAAGAGATTGTCTCCCTCCCTTTTGTCTCCCTCCCTTTCCTATATTATGTCTATGGCGCCTTGGATTTGAAACTTTTTTTTTTTTTTTTTTTTTGAATTTTCATTTTACTTCTTGATTTTAGCTCATCTACTTAATTTCTATCTATATATTTACATCCTAAATTTTTTATATCACAATCACATGAACATTCTTGTCTGGCTCATACTTCTGACTGCTCACTATTTCGCATATGACTTCTAGACTCGGGGTTTGGCGGCCTTTGCTCGCCCAAGACTGGAATCTAGCTTATGTGTAGGGACTTCACCACATATTGATATCAACTGTCCTTGGAAGGACATGGAAGGACACAACTAAAAACAAAAAACAAAAAACAAAGGTCTAGATAAGAGTGGGTATCAGGTAAATAGTTTTCTTATTACTCGACGAAAACATATGTTGTGGGTACTGATTAGAAGCGCCTCGGCGAGGCGCTTCTAATCAGTACCACAATATATGCTTTTGTCGAGAAATAAGAAAAATATGGATACTTTTTGTGGAAAAACGCGCCTTATCAAGAGCTATGAACAAAACACAGACTAAGGACATGTTTTATAATAATATAAGATGAAGCCTGCTATGATTCTACCCATTTTTCTACAACGACGCACGTCACCGTATAGTGAGTGACTTCACTGACGTCGTGGCTAAATATCCGACGCCATGATAGACCCATCACTGACGTCGACATGATTCATCCGCGATCTCTCTCTATTAATGATGTCGACTCTGTCGACGGTGTGCCTGCTAACCGTCGGCAACGTCGTCCGCTTAACGTCATAACATCATATGCAAGCTCTATTTCCATACTTGTTTACAAATAATTATAATGTATGAATGATAATCAGGGACATGACGTTCCAAATGTCGCAACCCTAAATGTCACTGAAATTACAAATGTTTAACACCTCCGACTTCGGATAATGATCTGAGGGAGAACAATTTTGGATCAACTCCAATTATTATAAACTCGGTACCCTGATCAGACGAAATCGGAACACTTAAAATATGATACATATTCCACAACAATTCTTCCTAAATTTGCCTCCTTCATTGCAACAGTTATTATGCAGGCGGAATAATACAACTTGATTTACAATGACTTCTTAATATATTTAATTCAATTAAGTATCAAACCTAGAAAAAAAAACTTTGCGTATGTATACGGGTGTGTGCATGTTCGTGCGTATGTTAGCGTATTGCCAGTGCGTATGTAAAACCTAAATTTCTGTCCTACGCGATTCTTATGATACCGCGCATTTTACATTGGCTGGCTCTTCCGATCCTACACTGTTTTTATTTGTATAAACTAAATCACGCCTTGCGTCTGCTGCTGCACAGCCTAGCGCAACCTGCTCAGCATTCCTGAAATAACCTAGGTAACATGTGCAGGATCGGACTAGCGTGCGCTGCAATATATAGTTTATAGGTCTACTATTCAGACTTTCCTACTTTTAAAATTTGAACAGAAAAACCTACAAACAATAAAATAATATTAATATAATTTTACGACTCATCGAACTGTCCAATTAGGATTCTAACGGGTCGTTGTCCTTCGAATTGGACTATATCGGTGAGTTCTATATATAGTAAGGCTATACTCTTGCCACCCATCAAGTGCACGCTATGTGCGGGATTTTGCAAACATTTTGCGATTTTCTCGCTTTCTGTGTTTTGCAATCAGTTTAGCCTTACTAAAGTTGCGTAACTTTTATATCATGCTACTATTAATAACAAATGGTCCAACTGTAGAAAAAGTACCTTACCTCTAATATATATTAAACTTGGTCAGCTTGCACTGCAATCTGCTCTGGGTCATAACATTCCCGAATTTTAAAGACTGTTGACACTTTCCAATTGAGTAGTGGTCCAGGACTGTCCACTAAATAAGGGATGTGTGTATGTATGTAGAAAGTTACAGAATAAGGGATGTCACACATGTATGAATTTATATAGCTATCACGGACAATGTTCAAAATACCTTACCTGCATAATAATGTATATTATTGCATAAAAAGCAGTGCCGAACATATTAACAGCCGTGCATTAACCGGCGAATCCGTGTATTAACAAGGCAATTCACGCGCTGTTAATGCACGGCTACGCAACTTTCAATATGATCGTACCGGGCCACAGATTTGCAGCCGTTACGAGATGTGCACTGCCCGGTCCTAGAACGAGCATAACCCGTGGAAATTACGTTCGCGCGACATCTGTGAAAATCGAAACAAAAAAGTGCAAGAAATAACGTGGATTGTAGTAAATGTTTTCAGTTTTTATGCAATAATAGCGATCGAACATGGTTTTTCAATGCATTAACACTCGCCAGGTCCCTTGGGAGGTGTTGAAAACCGCGGCCTTCGGCCTCGGTTTTCAACATCTCCCACGGGACCTGACGAATGTTGATGCATGAAAAACCATGTTTGATCCCTATATACATACCTGAAGATGCAACATTACAACAAGAATAATCCAGCAAGAAATATGGCTAACCATTCTTGAAAGCATCGTTGAATAGTTTAGAAATTTGATGTTTAATGTTTGGTGTTTTTGAAGTCCCATCATCGGTATTTCAGTAATTTTGGAACAATAAGAAGATGCAATATAAATAAGCTACTATAACGCTCCTCAATCTAAACTGACTTTTTAGCCTTATGAAGTCGTTGAGACGAGATTTATACAGGTTTGAATTAATCTTCCTAGCATGTAAATATTGCATCAGTGGATATGGAAGATGTTACTACATGGGTCAATGAGCGGTCAGCCATAAGAAAACCGTTTTTCAACATAATGCAATGTGCATTTAGCCTTATTAATAGTGGACTACTCTGGTCACGCATCATAACAGTGATTAATTCGGGAAAGACCTATAAAAATTAATGTGGTAAAAACTGGTAAATATACACGTTCAAAACAGCCACTTACTAAAGTGCGTTTTATTACAAAAATGCTTGGTATGCTGATGGTTTCGTCATGCGTGCGTCCTTGATCTGGGTCTATGCTTGTGTCGAATCTGTGAAACATTTCATACGCTCGTAATATGTTGCTTCGACCGCATATACAGGGAATGTTTACTAGGTGTACATACAGAGTGCACATACTCTTCTGAAGTTGGCACAATTAAGATGGACAAGCCATGTTACCCGAATGCCTGATGAATGATGCCAAAGAAAATCCTCTATGGAGAACCACACGTGGGAAAACGCTCCCATGGTTGTCAGAAGAAGCAATACAAGGACACCCTCAAAACCTCCCTTAAGCCTCTCATACCAGCAGAGTCATGGTAACAAATTGCACAGGATCGAGCAAAGTGGTAAGGCCTCATAAGAAGGGGTGCTGATGAATACGAAGCAGAAAGAATCTGCGGAGCCGAGCAGAAACGTGCTCAGGAGAAAGCCAGAGCTAAGGCAACATCAACAAAGCTTTCTTCCTCAGACCTCTCCTGTTCTATCTGCAACAGGCAGTTTAGAGCTAAGATTGGTCTCATCAGCCATCTAATACACACAAACAGTAGCTCTTCAACCATTTGATTGAGATTGGTCATTGTCAGTAATGACATACGAACTATTACTAGGCGTATGATCGGATAAATTATTCGTTTCTGTCCTGTGTTGATAAACAATGTACAGCACCTGGCAGAAGGCTGAAAAGACCTTTTTTCAAAGAGAATGGAGGCTGCTACAGACGAATTTTAGTATAATGAATTTTAGTTTCCGATACACCTGTGTTTAATTTAAATCAATTCCACACTTTTTTGTCAACGACCTTCTAAAGAGCTGTAGATAAACGCCGTTTTTCACATTACTCACAATTACGATCTTAGTAGCATTTTCATGTGTGTATCAATGAAAAGTCAAAAAGACAACAGCTATAAAAAGAGCTGTGACATAAATATAAGGTATCTTCGCGGTAAAAGCAAACATCAAAGATCAAGATCAACCGGTGGAGATATATAGTCTGATCAGGAACTTTGCTATACTTCATTATGTTCTACAGTGCCTAAATATTCAATAAGCGGACAATGAAGGTCCTGATCAGCCTGTGCGAATGCGCAGGTGATCTGGGCCTTCGCTGTCCGCATATGCCCAGACAGGTTTGGCACGGCTCAGTCCATGAAATAATATATACTGTATTCAGTGGCCTCTTTTAACCAACTGAAATATCTGCCTTATAACAACATTTCGACGACCTTCTATCTCTAAAACTAATCCGTGTAACACTCATCTTCTTTCCATATGACAAGTTCCAACAAAGTCCATACATAAATGTTTTAGGATCATGTGTATTCATCCACCAAGCACCAGTGTCATAAACCCTCAAAGACGATATTCGTATTATTTTTGTATTATTACTTTTCCGTGAAAAATAAGCATTACTATATATTGCAGATTATGTTTTTATTACTTTTTGGGATCACTGAGCCCATTCTGGTTACTTTGCAAATCGAATACCGACTAACCTGGTGCTGAGGTGAGGGATGGGGGTGAGAGGGGAGTTTGTAGCCTCGCAAACTACATTGCTGCAGACGAAGACTTAATAAAACCGAGTGTCCGATTTGTGTGTGTGTGTGTGTGTGTGTGTGTGTGTATGTGTGTGTGTGTGTGTGTGTGTGTGTGTGTGTGTGTGTGTGTGTGTGTGTGTGTGTGTGTGTGTGTGTGTGTGTGTGTGTGTGTGTTTCCGAAGGCAACGTTTTAGCAAGCGCGTCGCGAACGAAGTGTGCTCTACGGTAGAGAATATGATCAAGGAAAAGTAACATACAACGATATATACTTTCAGCAGTAATCGCTCTGACCAATTTTCTTCCGTTTTTTCTTTTCTTCCCGGAAGTTGCATCGGAAGTTGAAGGACTTGATTATGGGTCTCACTAATAAGCGTCACGAAGTGACCAAAGGAGTGTCAATAAAAAAAAAAAAAAAATAAAATAAGTGTCACGAACATATTTTGTTGATTATTTTTATTATTTATTATTGATTTGCATAATATTTTTATATACAGATATTCATTCTTTAATGGTGCTGTGAAGGTTTTTTGAAGAGTGCAGATATAGATCTGTGCTGTGCTCGCATTTAGTTTAAGCCTTTTTTCATATTAAATTTCTGTTAATAAGTGCGTCCAACCCGAACCGCGAAGCGGTTCGGCGTGCAATCGCACTACTATAGACTACTATGTGACCCGTGATGTGTATGACCAAAACTGTGATGGTCCAACAAACGCTTGGGTGGTTCGGTGCTTGTCCTGAAAAAAAAAACAACAATAAGCGTTCCGTGATTAAGCAGAGGCTATTGACACGGCGGCCGTGCCGATAATAGCAACAAAACCGCCAATAACGCCAAGTATTCCAATTGCAAGGGATTGAATCACGAGACATGACGTCAACCTACAATAATTGCGATCGCCGCCATTTTGAAATTTTGAATTTTGTCTCCCCTTCGAATTTTATTTCTACCCATTCTCCGTCTGTTAACAAACTAAGTATGATTCGTTTAGTGCATAAGGTACACTTTGATGTAGATTTTTAGATAACACATAGACTTAACGCACTTTTCGACCTCGACACAATAATGTGTTTGTTCGACCTGTTCGTAAATTTTGTTATTTTAATGTTGTTTTTTTGTTGTTGTTTTTTGTTTTTTGGTTTTGTTTTGTTTTTGTTTTGTTTTTGTTTTGTTTTTTGTTTGTTTGTTTGGGGGTTTTTTTGTTGTTGTTTTTTGTTTTTTTGTTGTTGTTTTTTTTTTGTTGTTGTTGTTGTTGTTGTTGTTTGTTTTTTGGGGGTTTTTTTTGTTTTTGTTTTTTTGTTTGTTTGTTTTTTTGTTTTTTGTTTTTTTGTTTGTTTGTTTTTTTTCCTGCTTTTCATAATATGTAGACTCGCAAAAAAAAAGAAAAACATGACCAAAAAGAAACACAGAAACGCACAAACAGTTGAAAATCTTTAGAAAAAATGACGCAGTAAAATGGATCTCAGGTAAGCGCACGAAAATGTATTGTTGTACCTGCCATCGGCATACACTTTCGGGATTCGGAAAGCATGGCCCCCGCCCATCGGGGCCCGCGAAATAGATGGGCTGCCTAAAGCCTCCATGGCAGAGCTGCTAGTAACTAAGCAGGACCCGAATTCATGTGATCGGATCGGGTAAAAGTCCTACAAATTTGGAGGCAATGTCTCTAAACTACTGAAATATTTTTTACTTTGACGTTATATCGCAATTCATGCAGTGGATTCAGAAGTCAAGCGTGGTCTGAAATCAAATTCAGTTAGATCTGGCCAACCCACCTATGAAGCATGTGATGATTATTTGGACGCACGCATATAGGTAGCACCTATTAAATTCATATTAGCAATATAGTTTGAAGGACTGCATATGCCCCCTAGCACTGGCTTAGCGGAACTCCATTTTTCAAGATATCCGAATGGGTAATAATAGGTCATAATTGGTCACAACAAAACTTGATAACGACCTACAATTAATAATATCAATTTTGTTGTGACTAAAACACATATCTATTAAATTATCGTATTGTAATCGGTTGTAATGAAAATCTACGCCAGTCACTGCTTTGTCAAAGATGTTAACATGCTTGTAAGAGCAGTATGAGTGGTCTCGTGTAAACACTACAAAGGCATTTACAAGCCATTCCTGTCTTTGTTAGTGAAGTTAATTCACTTCTAAAACTGCCTATATAATCCAATGGTTTAAGCCGCAACGTCAGAACTCGTACCTTCGGACATGTGCGCCAGGCACATGTCCGAAGGTACGAGTTCTGACGTTGCATCCGCGCAGTTCGATCTGAGTCTTCGTTGTACACATTAAGAAACTTTGCATCCTTGGCTTTCAAAAATGCGTTCAGTAAAGATTATAATCAGACTGCGCGAAATCTGATCTGAATCTTCGCTAGGGGAACAGGTCTGTCGGTACGTTCTCTGACGTTGCAACTCCTATATAGTTTCATTTAACATGAGACAATGCATATAACAGTTGTCAAACAACCAAGTAAATATGTCTAGTTGTACACGGATTTGACGTGACACAATGCAAATAACAGCTGTCAAACAACCAAGTATATATATCTAGTTGAACACGGATTTGACGAGACAAAGAAAACTGAAGCTTGTAGAATCATAATTAGGCATGTTAATTCTGGCTTTTACATGTCTTTATCTCAACAGACTGGAAGCTGACATTCAACATATAACAGAGATGAGCAAACGGTTAATCTCCTTAAAGGTATTTATTTTGCCATTATGACATAAATACGCAGAGATCAAATCGTTCAGTTTCATTTGTTTGCTCATCGCGAGCATATCTACTACTATGTTGATTTCTGACTTTCATTGTCATGTAAGTGTCATTTCAGAGTCTAAACTGTGTCATTTACTGGAGTCATGTCCCTTTTTAACACAAGAATTCTACAGGGCACAATTCTTTTTTCCAGTTACCGTTTACGTTTCGATTCTTTTAAAGGGACTAAATACGTGAAATATTTTATGCCATTTTAACAAGCGAAACAACTTTTCTGACTTCATCATATGCAATTTTTATTTTTATTTCCTTAGGATTATTGAGCTCATTCTGGTTAATCGAGCTCCGCGCCGGGGCATGAGCAGCCCTGAGAACTACAGTCGAATTTCGTTGGCTCGAACCTCTTTGGGACCATGAAAATTTGTTCGAGATAAGGGTAGTTCGAGCCATTGAGGTTAATCCTGGCGCAAGGTCAGGAAGCAAATGGTGAATGATTAAGGGAAATCTTTTTGATCTTCTATATAATAATTGTATGTTGAGTGTACTCATTAGAATCGCCCCGATGAGGCGATTCTAATGAGAACACTGAACATACAATTTCATGATAAAATGACAAAATATCCCCAAATATTTGTTCTCTTGGAAAAAGTTCCTAGGGACTCAAAAAACAAGTTCGAATTAGCCATGGTAAACGAGCCATCGGTGTTCGAGCCATCGAGGTTCTACTGTATATTGTAGACTCAATAGAACGTGTATCGTGCTTTCATTCGTTCTTTGTCTCCGAGGACAACTTATATAGACTTTAATCCTGTTTGCTTTCCAGCTTGCAAAGTCCCTTCTGAAAAGAGGTCTGTTCTTCAAGGAAAGTAGTTTGCTCCCATTGGGAGTAATTCTTTCTTTTTAGAAAAAAATCTCTGTTCAGAAGGGAGAAAAACAATATGACAGAGTTGCCTCCCCTGAACGTGTCCCAATTTGCCTTAAAAATGTGTTTTTCATCATATGTGCGACCCAAATGAAATTCATTCACTGACTTACATAAAAAGTATTATTTATAGAAGATTATTCCGTAAGCACCGCATATTGACATTTCTAGTTAGAAACATACCAGTGCGGAGTATTACCCAATGTACTTTTATTAATCTTATTTTAATCTATAAACGCCTGGAGTATTCCATTATGAATGTCGGCAGGACCTGTTATCTACTGAAGAAATGACTTAATCCTTAAAGCGCGAACCACAACTGCAGCAGACGAATTTTTATTTTTTTTTTTTTATTTATTTATTTTTTTTTTTTTTTTTTTTTTTTATGTTATTTTGATTTTTTATTATTTTTCAGAGAAATTAAGGCTTGACATTTCATGTAAATCGTCTGATAGGCAGACGATTCACATGAAATGCCAAATCGTATCTGAAAATAATATAGAAAAAGATAGAATGTCGCCTGCTACAGTTTTGCTTACCGATTTGAGAATTAAAATGTTTGTTGTTGCAAACTGCAAATGTCATGGAAAACAATGAAATGCCGCACTCTGGTCTGCGTTTGCGCTTTTTGCTAAGCTCCTTAATAGGGGCCACTACGCGTCAATAGGTTAATGTTAGTTTCAAGAGTGATCTAGACACATTAGTACATTCGTATTTGATTTCGAACAGCTCCTACACTTTACAAATTCAAGAAGAAGGGACTCGGACAATGTCCGAGTCCATTCTTTTTGAATCTGTAAAGTTTATTGATATTATCCGTTACGAATGTCTTTTTGGACCTGGGTTATCCAAAAGATATAATTTGTTCAAAAGATATAATTTGTTCAAAAGATATAATTTGTTCATTTATTCATCTTATAGTATTCTCATTTATCATCACGTGCACTTTTAGTTGTACTCTTCTCTCATTTTCATCATCATACCATCATATTTATTAATTTGTGTCTTTTTCATAATCGATCTTTCCTTTTAATTCAGTGACATAACAATTAACAATCTACAACACTTTATGTTAGCATTGTTTCGAATGTATGAAACTATTTAAATATACTCAAAGGCAATAAAAAAAAAGTGTACAGTGTACTTGTTTCGTTTAAATGTTTTCATGATCATTTTTGTCAGACGTTCTGTCTTAAAAAATCACAAAGGTAATTCTTTCTCTGTCATAAATTATGGAGTTATGAGCCCTTAATTAAAAACAGCATTTCCAGTCATAACTCGCTTTGTGTAAAACTAATGTCATTTTACTTTTCAAAAATGCATAAATGTCTGTGATTAATTTACAACGTTATTTGATTCGAAATTACCATCAAATGATGTCAAGCTGATTTTTAAATTTCTTTCCGTCTCAAATTGTTTCCCTTTGAATGAAAATATAGGGGAATTTAAAGAGTCTGTATCTGAAGTGGCGTTGGTCGTTTTCACTTGAATTTTTGGAAAAAGTGCTGCTTCGCTTAGCCTCCTTGTATCACATACAGATGAAATCTCCTAAAACCGTTAATTTAACAGAACTATGTCAATTAATGTCCCATAGAAATTCAGTGCATTCCGTCAGAAGAGGAACGAAAATGTCGAAAACGTCATGTCCTTGGTACAGAAATTTGACAGTGTACTCTGTTATGCATTTGAAGTTGAAACGTGTCCTTACAGCATTTTGATCCTTCTGTCGACTGACTGCAATACAAATGCATAAATGTAAGTTTCTTTGTCCAAAATGCACTTTTAAAGGGAAGCTACTCATATGCAAATATTGATTTAGACCCCTTATTCGTTTCCGTAAATGCTTCGTTTCCATGCTCTTTGATGGAGTTTCCTGAAAATTGTTGCAATCTATGTGTAAATGATTGTTCTTAACTATAATATCAATGATTTATGTACGTATGTAAAATTTCGGTGACATATAAAAAAAATAGTTACCTGTGTACTTATTTTTGCCTCTCAGTATATGTTTTCCACCAAAAGTTGCATTCAAACAAAAATGTATTCGCCATAAAGCATACTGGCCATTTATTGTCACTCCTCTGTATGTTCCAAACGACTCTGTCTTGTTTCACTTGCACTTTCTTTGCTTACCACAATAGTATTATATAGAACATGTTATATATTAACCCTTAAAGCGCCAGTCACAACAATTGTCGTCTGCTTTGTCTTCTGCTGGTTACTTTTAAAAGTCATTGTTGCAAACAGTGTGGACTCAGATCAGACTGCTCCTATAGGAGCAGTCTGATCTGGGTCCACACTGTTTGCCTATATGCAAAAAGCATGTTTGAAAAGTTTGCAAGAAGATGCAGCAGACGACATAAACAGACAAAATTCTCAGATGCAGGTTTTCTTGGCATTTAAGGGTTAATACCTGTATATAGTTTTACAATAACTGCCTGTATACAGATCCTATATTCATTTTTATGCCTCATCGCCTGATTTTGGTGGGGGCTGTGGATGGGATAGGAAATGATGTTGTAAAGGGTATCATTATTTCATAAGTCAGACAACTATCACTATTCTAATTGATAATATATTTTTATACCATTATGTTAAGTAATTTCGTTAATTAATTTCTGATATTGGCTCCAGTCCTTCTGAAATTTTTCTTCCTCTTCATTTGAACAAGCTATTCCATACGAACTTTGTACACAAACTTCAATTTCTTTTTGAACATAAAATACTTGAAATCAGACATTGCTATTTTTAAATCTAGCCAGATATATATAATAGTTTGCTTGGCGTCCGACTGGTGCTCGATCCCCACTGGGTCCGGTAACATTCTTTGGTGGAGATTGATCATGATACACATTCGCATACTTAATGACAAACAGTGCAGATCCAGATCAAGCCAACTGATCTGTATCTGCACTGTTTGCAAAGGCAGGGCATATCTGGGTTCAGCAGGACTGGGGTTAAGTTCATGTATATGTCTTTCCTATTATCATTGACCATGCATAATTCTGCAATTCCAAGCAGTTGTTCTTGTTAATTTATCGGCCGTGCCATGAGAATTCGCGTCTTCGGGCATATGCGGAGAGCGAAGGCCCAGATCAGTATCGCATCCGCGCAGTCTCATCAGGGCCATCGTTGTCCGCTTACATAATCATTGGATACTACAGAATGTATGAATGGAGAGCAAATGCACGGATGATATTTTGCAAATGTGCAGGATGATTTGAATCTCTGCATTTTGCGCATGTTTGAAGGTATTTTTTCGCTTGACAGGACCCAAGTGATACTTTTATTTAAAAGTGTGCGAGAAAGTGTTCTTAAATATACCTTGAAATACATTTTGAATAGAACTTTGATATTCAAAGCCGGTTCCATTTTGAACAAAACTGCCGCTCTGATTTAATGCTACCTTCTGTAACGGTAAATGTCAGTGACAAACAAAGCAGATGTGGCAGCAAGAGTTGGCAAGAAGGCTTTTGTCATGAAGTGGGTAAACAGGGGGAGTTGTGGGAGTGGAGATAATTGTCTCCCCTGTCAGAATTCCTAACTGGTCCCACGCACATCATATACAGCTATGTAACAAAGTAAGTTATTATCGATGATGAGAAACCATATAAACAGATATTTGGAAGTGTGTCGGTGCTCACAATCTCTCCGTACAGTGCATAATAGTGATAATAGTATATTGAAATCTTAAATATGTTGAACAGCCTAAAATCACTATTCACAAAATGGAAAATGCAATATTGTTCGCCATTTCTGTACTTTATGTACACACTTAGTTATATGTATACTGTAGAACTCAAGGGCCAGTAGGCCTATGTTTCTGAAATAAAATTTTCTATCTATCATGAAAACTATACCGATGCTAGACTCATGAAGCTTGTCATGCCAATAAAAGGCGACGGGTTGATCATGCGCATTATTTATTTCGTTGGTCGGAAAATGTATTGGTTGTTTGGTAACAGGCCAATAGGGACGCTGTTTTGCTTTGCAGTAATTGAACGTCCTGCTAAAAGTGGAAACAAGTCAACTCAAAAGTATCAAATTTGTTATGTTCTGTTTCTGGGACATTAAGATTTAAGGAAGCATTTTGTTTCTCAGAATTGGTGTTTAGCTTTTTTTTTTTTAAATAAAAACACAACTCAGTTTTGAAGTTTGAAAAAAAAATAACCTCACTCCACCCGCTCCAATCACACCCACTTCCCCAATCTGTCAAGGACTCTGTATTTTACATTACGAAAACACGTCTATTCAATTATATAGAAAATTTCACCTCCAAAAACTGAAAATTTTCAGATAAAAAACTCTGATATTTTTCATATTTCTGCTCAAAACATAGATTGTGGATACTCGTTAGAACCGCCTCGGCGAGGCGGTTCTAACGAGTACCGACAATCTATGTTTTGAGTAAAAATATGAAAAATAATGTATACCCCTGTAAACTCCAGTTTTACTATATAAAAGTGGGGTTTAATGGGGTCACAATTATATAGGCATGTTTTCGGGATGCTTTTATATTTTGCCATGTTCTAGTCATCGCAAAGTAATTTAACCAAGCGACCCGTTTTCACCTTTAAAAGTGAACTTTTTTCATATAGTTTATGTCTGTGCGTGCGTGCGTGCGTGTGTTGGATATATAGGAGCCATCGTGTATCTACATTCTGAAAGGTACATACGTCATTTCACTGATTATCGATCACGACATGACTGGCAATACGTTAGCTCTTAGTGTTAGTTTGGCTCTTGTCTTGGTTTAACTCTTTCACTGCCACAGGCGATAATAATAGGCTTTTGCAAACAGCATAGATCCAGATGAGACAGCTCAATGAGCCGTCTCATCTGGATCTACGCTGTTTGACATTCAGTCTTTCAACTTTACATATAAACGTCTTTCCAAATGATAGTTTGTAAGATAAAAAAGCAGACGACAAATGTCGTCTGAAATTTGACGCCGAAAGAGTTAATATTAAATGTGAACTCATTTATGTCCAGTGGACTTCTACCTTAACTCTTTGAACACGTTCATTTCAACAAAAGTAGTGTCTGGTTAGTTTTTATTCTTACCATGTTTTATAGAAGATTCTTGTCCTATATGAAGAGTGTAGACCCTGATCAGATGCGGCGGCGACTGATCAGGGTCTACACCGTTTGCCAGTATCCCTTTTATGGGATGCTCGGCATAAATTGGTCAGTCTAATGAACAATTTGTTACTTATTCTCAATGCCAAGTGCAATTGAAGAATTTTGAATGAAATCAACGTAGTTGTTGTTGTGAATAAAGAAATATTTTTAAGACTTATAAATGGCAAAATAAAAAAAAAAATCCTAGAGATTTCTACTGTTAAAGTATAGTCATGTATAAAGAAGGATAGACTGAATGGTGATAGGACCGACGACCGATGCCGGGCTCCATCGCGCAGTCGGTAGCGCGTCTGACTGCAGATCCAGGGGTCGTAAGTTGGTATCCCAGCTCAGCCACATAGCTTTTGTGGAGTTTAATCATGAAATAATTTCTACGTTGCTCACTCTTACTCTTCCGCTGATTCAAGAAGGTAGTTGTCAGTGTGTGCAAATCATATGCAAAAACAGCCAAAGATAGCGATAATGCGTTACGACTGACAGCAGAGACCCGACACGATCAGCAGCCTAATATAACCATGCATTTATATGAGACGACAAACTAGTCATGAGTTTGCGTACTGCTCTCAATGGTCATTTTAGAATCAATTCCTTTACTCTTTTGGCGCCAAATTTCAGACGACATTAGTCCTCTGTCTTGTTCTTTTTAACAAACTATCAATTTGAAAAAAAAGTTTATATATAAAGTTGAAAGACGAGATGTCAAACAGCATAGATCCTGATGAGACGGCTCATTATGAGCCGTCTCATCTGGATCTATGCTGTTTACAAACGCCTATTATTATTGCCTGTGGCAGTGAAAGAGTTAAACGCCAAAGTTAGGGTCTGGTGTAGAATACAAAAGCTTTTTTTTTTTCTTTTCTTTTTTTTTTTTTTTTTTTTTTCATGAAATGATATGAGGTGGGAATTCATTCAAAAAAAAAAGTTGTATGTAAAATTTGCCCTAAGTATTCACCTAATGATCTGGACAGACGAGCTTGAGCAAACAGTGTAGACCATGACCAGGCGCCGCAGAACGCTGTTTGTGATCTTGTTCTACAGTGTTTACCACTCATCCAGCAGTCTGGGGTAGTAAAATAAACTGTTCAAATTTTAAGGACTTAAGGTGTTCAATACTAGCACAGCATTTAGCAACTGAACTTACTCCAGCGTTCAGTTAAATAGCAATAATGAGCACTGACATTACAGAGTAGGACAAACAAAAACATTCCATATACGGTCATTATACAAGTTCCTTTAGTTTTCATGCTTTTTCGATGACCATTGCTGCTACATCAATGGTGAGAAACAAGAATATCGCAACTCATCGAATCTTGGAGTCAGACTCGGTGTGAAATTTGTATATCCAAATCTAGACTTCGAGATCTCATAAATGGCTCTGAGCCAATCCATCCTCATAGTCCATAATGAATAAGCCAACATGTAATATAGCCTCCTGTGCGATGCCTTGTGAAAGGCATTTACGAATTCTGCGATGATCACTTCTTTCTGGGTGTCTCAAGGCGTATAGTTCGAGTCATATTACTGGCGATATTGAGGACAAAGTGGGTCCGTTGAGTGTCAAGACTTTTGGTAACAGAAATCATGCTGACAGTCAGCAAGTTAAATATTATTTTTTTAACAACAGCATGTACTTTAAGGGTTCGTAACATATATAATTCGTGATAGCGACAATGATCTATTTAATATCAAGTTAGCTTAATCCTAGGGTCCCTCCTGCCCACGCCCCCGCCCCCCCCCCCCTCCCCCCGCCTCCCCCTCCTACCCCCCGCCCCCACCTTTTTGTTTTTTTCTTTCTTTCTTTTTTTTTAACTAAACGCTTCACAACAGTTTGACGTCCCCTGGGGTCTACTGAAATAGCTTTCATGTGTAGAAGGGGTTATTGAGCTCGACGCACCACCATTTAAAACATGCAATGAAAGACTGAAAAAAGAATTATCAAAGATCTGGTAAACACCCTGTTTTTGTCAGTTAAAACCCTCGTGCTTTTCTTAATAAACTTGGATATTTTCGAGTTGAAATTTAGTGGACATATATTTTCCTACACTTCATACAACATTGTCATAGAAACTGATTTGATCCATTTATGCCTTGTGTCCCATTTAAGGGACATTTGGCAAACAGAGTAGACCCAGATCAGACGCCACAGAACATTAAACACAGGAATTTCTATCAAACATGGTAAAACATAATATATAAGACATGTACCTAAGGGTTCAGTTGGAAGAGTCCTTCCGGCATAAAATTAACTTCCAGATCCACAATGAAGGAATTTTCAAACGGACGGGCCCCCTTTATTTGTTTTTTTTTTTTTTTTTTTTTTTTGTTGTTGTTGTTTTTTTTTTGTTTTTTTTTTGTTTTGTTTTTTTTTTTGTTTTTTTTTTGTTTGTTTGTTTTTTGTTGTTGTTTTTTTTGTTTTGTTTTTTTTTTTTGTTGTTGTTTTTTGTTGTTTTTTCATGATTTTTTTTTTTCTCGAGAACATCTTAGTATCTGATGTTTTGGATCCAGTTGTCTGATGAGCCAATACCTGGTGACTCGCGGGATCTGTACTTAGGTTCATTTGAGTGAGGGTGAGGGATGGATTTTTGCAGCACCTTACCCAATAAGCATTCTGCTTAAATCTATATTGAACCATATCGGCATAACAACCGATATAGATTTAAGCAGAATGCTATCTGAATACGTCATTTTTATCTTCCGAGATTAAATATACTTGTTTTAGTTTTGTCTTAATTGTAGTGCTTTTAAATAAACCTTAAAGGCTCCATATTCCTCAAAAATAGACATTTTATTATCCAAGAAAGTTTAATAAATTGATATATGGTATTAATAAAATCATAAAATGTGGCACCTGACTATGGAAGGGTCCTAGTGCCAGGTGAAAAAAAAGTCCTACGTAGGCGACAGTAACTCCTACGTAGGAGATAGTAACCCCTTCGTAGGAAAACACGACCCCATTGGGTTGACTGGGAGTAAGACCTCAACACAAACAAACTTACTTACTTACTTACTTACTTACTTACTGTATATTAGAGTTGGAAATAAGTTATATAGACACATTCTGGGTACTCCGATGCGGATTAACTGTGCATCTCCATTGGTTTCTAATCAGTTACGAGAAAGTCTGCATGTTGTCTTTCTCTGGAGAAAACCAAGCAAGTGTCTCTGAGGCATTTAATTCAATTTCTCAGTATTAAAATAACTTGCTGAATATCAATAGTATATATTCTGAACAAGTCGTTGACAAAATATTTACTAAAGAACTTTAGTTAAATATAGCAAATTCGTCTGATACTAAAGCTTTTTTTTATTATTATTATTATTATGTTAGACTTATCAATATCTAAAGGCATAATTGCAATTAAAAGTTATGACAAATGAGATAACAAATGAAATAACTGATTTTGACAAACGTTTTTTTTTTTTTTTTTTTTTTTTTTTTTTTGTTTTTTTTTTTAATGGATATGGCTGCTAATTTCTCTAATAAAAATGTTATATATTTTTTGTATGGCAATTTATATAAACTGTCTGCTGTCATGCATTTACAGCCGTCCTCGGTGGCTCATTGCATGCGCGTCCGACTGGTGATCAGGGGGTTGCGGGTCGGCAACATTCTTTCGCGGAGATTGATCATGAAATATTTTCTACGGGCATTCTCTCCCTTCCGCTGTTTCAAGAACGGCAGTTGTCAGTTTTTGGCGAAAGAGTGTGCACAATACTAGTTAACCGCTTAGAGGACTTAGTCTATGCAGTACAAGTATGGTTAGGTAAACTGGCGTGACCCCAATGGGTTGACTAGGCCGTAAAACCTCAACACAAAGGTAAAGGTACTTGCTGTACGAGGGTCCTGCAAAAAGTTTTGTCACTGGGTTTGGATTACTTCAGTGCTACGTTTTATCAAACATATTTTTATTACAAACCTTCAAAATATTCCCCCTTTACTGAAACACGTTTTTGTAACTTTTTACCCAGTCGCGAAAAGCAGATAAATAGTCTTCTTTTGGTATCTGTTAGAGACACTGATAAATAGCGCTGCAAAGAGAACTTCTAGATGTATACTTATTTCCAGAAAGCATTTTCTTAAGCCTTGGAAATAAAAAGAAGTCACAGGGATTCAGGTCAGGTGAATAAGACTTTCACCTTTTCAGAAGCCAAAAAAAGACTTAACAATCTCACGCTTATGAGAGAAGGCGTTGTCATGTAAAAGGTGGACTCCTGACCATTCTTTGCTTGGTCGTTTCTTATTGTAAAACTGTTTCACTTTCTTCAGTACAGAATTCTTGTAGAATCGGCCAGTGATTGTATGACTAGATGGGCAAGGCATTTGAATGTCTGGCCCACTTGAATTAAAGAAAATTGCGTACATCTTTTTCGAACTTATGGTTCTCTTGGCAATACATGGGCGATTTTGATCTTTTCGCTTCCATTGCTTATTATCAGCCCTTCTTTGTGGCTCAAACATGTGCACCCAGGTTTCATCACCTGTTAGCAAGTTAGAAATAACCCGACTTTTACAGCTTTTGTATGTTTTCAAAAGTTCCCGGGCACATTTAAGGCGTTGTGTCTTTTGCTCCTCAGTGAGCAAATGAGGTACCCACCTAGCACAAAACCTTTCTCAGGTCCAAAAGCTTTTTCAGAATTGTTTGCACACTGCCTTCTGATATGCCAGTACAAATAGCTATATCTTTGACAGACAATCGCGCATCCTGTTCGACCACAATCTTTAAAGCAGCGATGTTAGCCTTGGTAACAGAGGTTTTAGGCCTTTCAGGACGGGTATCATCTTCAACAGAAAATTTCCCAGCATTAAAACCTTTAACCCACCTAAAAACTGTGCGCATTGAAATGGTCTGAGGTCCATATATACCACACAATTCATTAAATATCTGCTTTGAAATCTATATTAAGCCTAATGCGGCATTTAATATAGCTACGAATTTCAGTCTTCTGGTCCATGTACCAATGTAACAAGTAAATTAGTCAGTGTATATGACTGCATCTATTTCAATTTGAAATAACTCGGTCAGTTGGAAAGCGATTTCCACGAAATAAACGGGTATCGTTAGCTATTTAACACACCATTCAAGTGCAGTGAAGCATTTTAAAATATGCTTGGGATAAAACTTAGGAATCCTATTAGTAACAGAACTTTTTGCACAATAAACGTCAAAAAGATTGCCTTTGGAACACTCGTATGTTTATTGGGGTAAAATATCAACAGGGCAAAAGTTGTCCTTCTCGCATGCGACACGCCTACTTGTTTTGACCAAAATTTATCAAGTTATCTCAAACAGCATGGGAGTTACGGCCTGCACAAGATTTCGGCATCAGGGGAGATAAGTACATAATGGAGATAGTGAGAGTATTCTTGAACACGACATGCCTACTGGTCCTTATCTATGCCTCTTCCAAATAAATCAAAATATTTCATACCACATACACAGGAATTTAGCTTAGAAATTCATTCAGGAGAGATAACTAGAAACCACAGCAGAGTTGTCCATGTTGCACTGGTCCTCCTCTTCACTCCTACCAAATATTATCAAAATATGTCTATGGGTATCAAAGTTATGGAACGCACAAGGATGCGTCTACGGACGGACAGACGGACGGACGCCATGCTGATATCTATATCCCCCGAACCTATTGAAAACTGCATTTTGATAACTGTATGCATATTTTTGTTGTAGTTTGTAAGGGGTGGGTACTTTAAGCTTGCTGTTGAATTTGTTGTGTGAACAACATTGTTTTTGTTTTGCTTTGCTTTGCTTTGCTTTGTAAAGAAATGAAAGTTTGGCTTTATACCGTGAATATTTCCTTGGAAAATATGCAAAAACTACGCAAAGGTTGCTTTTGGGGTTAACTTTTGAGTCGTCTTTTGGTCTTTGTCATAAAGTTCAATGACTTCTGAGTAAGATAATTCTAAACTTTGCGGATATCTGAGAAACATGGGTATCGGTTGTAAAATGGGAATGAAATATTTTATTTACATGAAAACTGATTATAAGTGCAAACAGGCCAAAACTCTTGCGTGTGTTAACTTAGACGGACCCACATTGTGCTCGTGTCTCATCAACTGTAATAGACACTGCTGTATTGTAATACATGCTCAAAAAATTGCTTAGTTCCCAGTTTGGTGATTATGTTTCCTGAAGGGCAAGTATATAGTTACCACTTTGTCCGTCAGTCCGTCAAACGGCATTGAAGGTAGTCAGATGAAACTTTGAATGTATACAGACTGAGGGCAAGACGATTATCCTTGCATAATGACAATTATCTCCTTTGGTACTTATCTTGTCCGGTCATACCTCAATAGCATTGTAGACAATTAGATGACACTTGAAATGTTGATAAAGGACGATGAATGGAAGTGCAGTGTGCACAAACTTTAAGTGCATGTATACACTTGGTAGATTTTCTCCATTTCCGCTTAGGGAGACAACTTTTTGTGACTTCCTGAATGCTTTACTGCACACCAAACCCCTTCGCAGGAAACAGCTCCCTCTTCTGCAAGGAAGTTTCAACACCCCAGACAGGACACACCAAAAACAACAATAAGATAATAAACAGGACAAAACATGAAAACAATCTTGCAGCGGTGAACCACAATCCCCCACTGACAGCACTAGTGGGGAGATTGTCTCTGAGTGGTCCTGAACGGGAACTTAAGACTATTTCATTTAACCCTGTAATTTAGACAAACAGTGCAGACCCTGATCAGATACCACATTCTTCTAATCTGGGTCTGCACTGTTTGCCACTGTTCCCGCATTTAGCCCAGTCCCGGTTTTACAGATAACCGTCTTTACACTGCACTCTGACGTCACACCGACAAACTAGCCCGGCTATCAATAACCATTACCTGGATTCATTGGTCAGTGATAAGCACGTGGACAACATGTATACTTTGGCTCGACTGGAAACACTCGGCCCAAAATCTACTGGGGTGGGTAACACTGCTCTTAGCGGTTACAGGATTATCTACTCTTCATTCTCTAGCTAAAGCATATTTCAAAAACTTTGAAGATAATCAGATAAAACATGCCTATTTGTCAACCCAATCATTGTTGATGGCTATGCTTCACTCTTTAATTGCACGACGGCGGTTCGGGCCTCAGACTCAATGACGGCCTCTTCGTAAAACTTTAACCAGTGGGTTGGGGCTTGACGATATGTCTTTGGCTTGGCCCGCCGTGGGTCAACAATTGGTTTTCATTTACTCTGGCATACAGTAGAATTAGCCATGAGTACTCGTCTTTGTTTATTATAGTGATTAATTTGATTTTTATGTTTTCGCTTTGATGCATTGACTAAGTTGGGAGCCTTTATGCGAACCGAATTTTTATGTATTTCTGTATTAAGAGTAGCATCGGGATCCAAGGTGAAGTTAGCTAGCTATAAAAGTGCTTTAACCTCCCCGGTGGTTTGCTCTACCGACCGTTCTAAGGCGGTGGTCCCGGTGTTAGTCTTACTCTTTGTTGCTTTGTGGTTTATTCTACGAGGCGATTTGTTGTATGTCTTTCCGTGTGTCATTTTGTTCTTGTGTTTTTCGGTCCTTTCAGTATTGCGATTACCTCGCTTGAGGAAGAGAGAGCTAATCTTAGTGCTTTTCGTACGTTTGTTCGGTTTGTGCTTGTTTAGATTTGTCGGTTTCCTCTTCCTTTTGGGGTCTGGGAAGGGCTGCGGTTTGTGATTGTGGCACTCCCTGGACTTTTCTCTTACCTTTTTTGGAACACTGATAGAGGGCAATGAGATCACGTGCCTCATATAAACTATAAACTAAACGTTTTAACCAAAACTTTTTCACGTAACTATAAAATATTTTCTCTGGAACGTCTCTCTGTAAGTGACATTTTTCAGTATTGAAACTAGAAATAAGGTGTTCTCGATTTCTCAAATGTCATTTCAGGTGTTTATATAAAAACGTATTTAAGCTAGGCCTTGATTAATGCCCCTTTTGAGCAAGATATTTCAAAACGTATTTAAGCTAGGCTTTGATATTTGGGATACCAATTGGGGCTGGGTATATTTCCTATTTAATTTTTGTCAGAAATCTGCTAAATATTGCGAGAGCTATGGCCCTTTTACAATTTTGGCATTTTCAACTTTTTAACCATTTGATATAGGAAGCCGATTTTGGGTATACTGACAGTATATGATGTGTGTATTTATTTGGTAAAGATTGAGTGAGCTCCTACTTATATTTACAGAGTTATTGGCCTTTGTTTTTACACACTTTACTGGCAAACCTCATAGCTTAAGAATAATGCCTGCTTAGACTTTGAAATTGCATTTATAGATTGCTTATGAAATAATAGCTGATCCGTATTTTTCATTTTCTTCGGCGGAGTTGTACTTGCGGAGTTATGCCCCTTTTTAAAAAGCAATATTGAAATGTTGTTGGCAAGATGTCTCAAAACATATTCAAGCAAGGGCCTTGATATTTGGTATACTAATTGGGGCTGAAGAGTAGATCACCTGATTTACTTTTGACAAAAATTCATAGTCTATTTCGAGAGTTATGGCCCTTTTTCAAGTTTAACTTTTCTTTTAACTTTTTGACTATTCGATGTAGGACGCTGATTTTTGGTGTACTGGCAGTATATGATATGTGTAACTATTTGATAAAGTTTGAGTGAGCTCCTACTTATGTTTACAGAGTTATTGCCCTTTGTTATTTTGACACACTTTACTGGTATATCCCATAACTTAAGAACTGTGCCTCCTAGGATCTTGAAATTTTATATATGGATTGCTTATAAAGCAATAGCTGACCCGTATTTTTATGCCCCCAACTTCAGAGAAGTTGAAGGGGCATATTGCTTTTGCTTTGTCTGTTCATCCGTTCGTCTCCGTTCGTCAGGCTTTTCAGCATGTTTATAAATTAAGAACCGTGCATGCTAGGATCTTGAAATTTTTTGTATGTATTGCTCATGGAAATATAGCTGACCCGTACTTATGTCTTCTTTGGCAGATTTGTACTTGCAGAATTATGCCCTTTTAAAAAATCATATTGAAATTTTGTGAGCAAGATATCTTAAAAAGTATTGCAATTTTGGTATTTTTCCAACTTTTTTTAACTACTTGACATAGGAAGCTGATTTTTTTGTATACTGACAGTATATGAAGTGTGTATTCATTTAGTAAAGTTTCAACGAGCTCCTAATTATATTTACTGAGTTATTTTCTTTTGTTTGTTTTGACACACTTTACTGGTATATCTCATGACTTAAGAAGTGTGCCTGCTAGGATCTTGAAATTTTATATATGGATTGGTAATTGAAATATAGCTTACCTATATTTGTCTTCTTCTTCGGCAAATTT
This sequence comes from Anodontia alba, assembly GCA_964016985.1. Classification (NCBI taxonomy): domain Eukaryota; kingdom Metazoa; phylum Mollusca; class Bivalvia; order Lucinida; family Lucinidae; genus Anodontia; species Anodontia alba. The sequence goes on along the minus strand of OZ024830.1, from coordinate 10,500,221 downwards.
TTACTTGCGGAGTTATGCCTCTTTTCAAAAAATCATACAGAATCTTGTGAGCAAAATACCTCAAAACATATTCAAGCTAAGGGCCTTGATATTTGGTGTTCTAATTGGGGCTTAGAAGTAGAACACCTGATCAACTTTTGACAAAAAAAAGCCGTAAAATATTGTGAAAGTTATGGCCTTTTTTCAGTTTTGGCATTTTGCCAACCTGTTAACTATTTGACATTGGAAGTTGATGGATGGTACACTGACAGTATATGATGTGTGTATTTATTTGGAGAAGATTTGAGTTAACTCCTATTTATATTTACAGAGCTATTGCCCTTTGTTTTGTTTTTATACACTTCACTGGCACATCTTATAACTGAAGATTTATGCCTGCTAGGATCTTGAAATTTTATATATGGATTGCTTATGGAAAACTAGCTGGCCCGTATAGTTATACCTCTAATTTCGGAGAAGTTGGAGTGACATACTGCTTTGCATTTGTCCCTTCGTCTGCCCATTCGTCACGCTTTTTTGGCATGGCTGGTATCTTAAGGACTGTGCATGCTAAGATCTTAAAATTTTATAAAATAAATTGCTTATCAAAAAATAGCTGACCGTATTATTTTTCATCTTTGCCAAATTTGTATTTACGGAGTTATGCCCCTTTTCAAAAAAATCGTATTGAAATCTTGTGAGCAAGATATCACAAAAAGTATTCAAGCTAAGACAGTGATATTTGGTATACTAATAAGGGCTGAGGAGTTGATCACCTGATTCACTTTTGACATATATCCATAACAGATTGCAAGAGTTATGGCCCTTTTACAATTTTGGCATTTGTTTTTCCAACTTTTTTTACTATTTGACATAGAAAGCTGATTTTTGGTATACTGACAGTGTATGATGTGTGTATTTATTTGGTAACGGTTGATAGAGCTCCTACTTATATTTACAGAGTTAGTGTTCTTTGTTTGTCTTTGACACACTTTACTGGCATATCTCATAACTTAAAAAGAATGCCTGCTAGCATCTTGTAATTGCATATATGGATTGCTTGTGAAAAAAAAATAACTGATCCGTATTTTTTTCTTTTTTCGTCTCCAGCAGATTTGTACTGGCAAGGTATGCCCCTTTTCAAAAAAATCAAATTGAAATTTTGTGAGCAAGATGTCTGAAAAGGTATTCAAGCTAAGGGCCTTCATTTTTGATGTACTAAATAAAGCTGAGGAGAAGATCACCTGATAAATTTTTATAAAAAAAAAAAAAAGTAAAATATTGCGAGAGTTATGGCCCTTTTTCAATTTTGGCATTTTTCCAACTTTTTAACTATTTGACATAGGAGGCTGATTTTTGGTGTACTGAGAGTATTTAGTAAAGGTTGAGTCACCTCCTACTTATATTTACAGAGTTATTGCCCTTTGTTTGTTTTTGATACACTTTACTGGCTTATCTCATAGCTTAAGAACAATGCCAGCTAGGATCTTGAAATTGCATACATAGATTGCTTATAGAAAAAAAAAGCTGATCCATATATTTTTCGTCTTTGGCAGATTTGTACTTACGGAATTATGCCCCTTATTGAAATCTTTTTGGCAAGATATCTCAAAAAGTATTCAAGCTATGACCTTGTTATTTGTCAAACTTATTGGGGCTGAAGAGTAGATCATCTGATAAACTTTGGACAAAAATCTGTAAAATGTTGTGAGAGTTATGGCCCTTTTGCAAGTTGGTATATTTCCAACTTTTTAAATATTTGATGTAGGAAGCTGATTTTTATGCCTCAATTATGAAGAAATTGGAGGGACGGGTCGTTCGTGCGTGCATGCATCCAACTATGCATCGGTTACGCTTTTTGGTGCATAGCATAACTTCTGAACTGTGCATGCTAGGATTTTGAAATTTCATGTATAGATTCCTTATGACAAAATAGTTGACACATTTTTTTCTTATCAGGAGTTATGGCCCTTTGAAAAGTTATGGATGAAATCTTGCTAGCAAAATATCTCAAAAACCACTATAGCCTTGAGACTTGGGGAAAAGATTCGTAGTGATGAGTAGATGACCTGGTTAACTTTTGAATAAATTCTATAAAAAAAAATAATACATACGTTTTGGCCCTTTGTAATTTTGGGCATTTACATTGCACACTTTTTAATGCACAGCATAACTTTTGAACTGTGCAGGCTAGGATTTTGAAATTTGATGTATGAATTCCTCATGAAAAAATATCTGACATGCATTTTTTTTTCTTCTTCTTCTTGTCAGGATTATGTCCCTTTGAAAAAAATATCGCTGAAATCTTGTCAGCAAAATATCTCAAAAGCTATTGAAGCTAGAGGCTTTAAACTTGATGAATAGATTGGTAGTGATAGGTAAATGACCTGATTAACTTTTGAATAAATTTTGAAAAATAGTTCATGAGTTATGGTCCTTTGTAATTTTCGTCATTTATACCTTGTCAGCCGAATATTTCAAAAACTGTTGGAGCTAGAGCCTTGAAACTTCATGAATTAATTGATAATGATGAGTAGATGACCTGATTAACTTTTGAATAAACTCTGAAAAATATTTCATGAGTACTGGCCCATTGTAATTTTTGGGCATTTTCCCTTGTCAGCAAAATATCTCAAAAACTGTTGGAGCTAGAGCCTCATAACTTGATGAATAGATTGGTAGTGGTGAAAAAATGACCTGATTAACTTTTGAATAATTCTAAAAAATACTTCACAAGTTATGGCCCTTTGTAAATTGGGGCATTTTACCTTGTATTATCCTTAGAGGCAAGCCTACGGTTGGGGTATAGTGTTTTTACAAACAGAATTTCTAGATGTTGTTTTTTTGTGTGTGTGTGTGTGTGTGTTTTTTTTTTGTGTTTTTTTTGTTTGTTTGTTTTTTTTGTTTTTTTTTTTGTTTTTTTTTTCTTTCTTTCTTTTACTTTTAGTAAGTAATAGTATCATAAATTCCATTGACTTCTAAGTTTGGGGTGGTCGGGTGGTGCGAAGGTGTCGTGCATCTCATCGAGGCGTCCAACTGATATTGGCTTACAGTTGGGCAAGGCCTGCTATCCTTGTAGCAGGTAAGGGTAGAGGGTAGATGAGAATGTTTTTATTTCTTCTGTTTCTTTACTTTCATTCCTGTTCCTCTTTCTTTCCTGTTCCTCTTTCTTCCCTGTTCCTCTCTTTCATCTCTTATACTATCTTTTCTATCTCTTTTCTCGCTTTCTCTAGGAAACGGCACAAAATGACCCACAAGGGTTGACGTGTCGTTAAACCCCAACACAATCAATGGACTTCTAAGTAAGATAAATCTAAAGTTTGTCGATATGTTTAAAATGAAGACAGAAATACTTTATACACGATATATTATATGAAATGATTTTAGTGCAAACAGGTCAAAACTCTTATGCGTGATAACTCAGATGAATCCACGTTAAACTCATGTCGCACCATAAATACTGTAATATACACAGCCTTATTGTCCCCCGCCTTTTCGAAGAAAAGCGAAGGGACACGGTATTCGGCTTTCCGTGGTGAGTGGTGCGTGAAGAGTGATGCGTGGTGCGTGGCTCCGTGTGAGCGCAACTCCTCCTACAGTTTTGGACCGGTCCTTTTGCAACTTTACAGGTGTTTTAATCATGGTCTGAAGATCTGCATGTGCTTTTTACAGAATCCTTCTGTTCATTTTTTTTTCCACTTTTTTCACATTTTTAACTTAGACTTTTTTGCGTGGTTCCGAGTTTGTAGTGGGAACATGGTGAGCATACCTCCTCCTACAGTTTTATACCGACCCTTCTGAAACTTCACAGGTATCTTAATCGTGGTCTGTATATATGTGCTTTTTACAAAGTCTTGAAATATATATATTTTTTTTTTTTTTTTTTTGTTTGTTTGTTTTTTGTTGTTGTTTTTTTTTTTTTTCAAATTTTTCACATTTTTAACTTAGACTTTTTTTCATGCTTCAATACTATGAAAGTGTATATGTAGTAGGTACCTTGTGAGCGAAACTCCTCCTAAAGTTTTGAACCGATCCTTTTGAATCATCATAGGTGTTTTAATCAAGGTCTGAAGATATGCATATGCTTTTTACAGAATCTTGAAATAATTTTTTTCAAATTTTTCACATTTTTAACTTAGAATTTTTTTTCATGCTTCAGAACTATGAAAGTGTACATGTAGTGGGTACCTTGTGAGTGCAACTCCTCCTACAGTTTTATACCATTCCCACTGAAACTATACAGATGTTTTAACCATAGTCTGAAAATATGCATATGCCTTTTACAGAATCTTGAAATTACTTTTCTTTTTTTTTTTTTTTTTTTTTTTTTTTTTTTTTTTTTTGCTTTTTTCACATTTTTCAATACTATAAAAGTGCAAATAGTAGTAGGTACCTTATGAGCACAACTCCTCCCACAGCATTTTTTTTTTTTTTTTTTTTTTTTTGTACATTTTACAGGCTTTCAAATGGATCTTAGTCATTTGTGATTGGGCCTTCTGATGCCCAAGCCACCAGCATCTACAGCGCTTTGATTGCAATAATAAGCTTGTCCGTTTCACTGACATATACCTCCCACTACTGCGCATTTTCGGGGAGCATTCTTCGGTTTCACCGATGCTCTTGTTTGGAAGATTTTCAATAGGCGGGGGACATAAATTCTCTGAATTTGCTTGTTGTAATATATACTATTCAACAAGAGTACCGCATAGCGGGGCAATATACGCCCGTTTACCATTTTACAAGGGTATCTCATCTCTTTGTCTGGACAAAGGCGTGAAATATGCGTACTTTTACAAATGCACGCTTGTTATGTTCTCATTGCTACCAGCTAGAGCGTGAAGAAGGATGGTCTGAAAAAAAAAATAGACTAAGGGAAGTAACTCGGAAACTGAGAAATGATGGCCAATATATTGAAGATAATTATATGAAATTTGCAATGTTGATAGAAGACAATGAGAGGAAGGCCAGTGTGCAAGAGCTTAAAGTGACAAGATACGTTTGGTAGATTTTTTTCCCATTTCTGCTAAGGGAGACAACTTTTTTAGACTTGATTCAGACATTTCTACAAAGTACCATTAATGTATCTGGGAGTTAGGGAGTGCACAAGATTTAATGACTAAATAACAGAAGGTATATACAGTTGACTCTCGTTATCTCGACCTCGCTTATCTCGAATAACCGCTTATCTCGAAGTGAAAATTTGGTCCCTGCCTAAACATGAAAATCTAACAACAGGTAAAACAAATATTGTGGAAAAGAGGAGAAATTGCTCCTAAGGAGCAATTTCTCCTCTCTTTTCCACAATATTTTCAATATATGTCCAAATTTTAAGAGTCCAGTTACACATATATTTGTTAAATGTGGTTGTTCGAAATATTTTTTCCTCAATTCTGCAAATTTGATATGTCGAGGTACGGATATCTCGAAGTATTTCAGAAGTCCCTTGGAATTCGAGATAACGAGAGTCGACTGTACATTGTAATCCAAATATATGGAAGAGAGAGTTGCAGTTCCTTCACACGACATACATATTTGACTCAGTCTACATTTCTACAAAGTATCATCACAATATATCCAAATTATACATGAGTTACTGTTATTTCAAAAACAATAAGCGCTCTAGAGTTGTTATTTCCTTTACAACACATGCCTACTTGATTCAATCTTCATTTCTTTCCTTACCTTTCATATGATGCCATAGAGTGAGTTAGATATGAAACCGTTCAGAAGTTTTCGTTTGAATGTCTCATCATCCGAACTCACATTATATATTACTTCTGGTCTCAACCCAATGTAGACTGAATAGACTCCCCCACAATATATATTGAAGAGTCCAATATCAATTTTAGGTACGTCTGGCTATGATATTTAGATCCTACAGAAAAATGGTTGAACTATTTGCAAACAGTGGAGACCCTGATCAGACGCCGCGTTCTGCGGCGTCTGATCTGGGTCTGCACTGTTTGCCAATTATCCTTACAAGGGTCCCCAAACTGTAATGGGTTAAATATATTCTGGCTTCAATTTGTTGAATAGAAAAGAAAAAAAAATGGGGTCTCTTAAGAGAGTCAGTTAATGCAGAGAATTACTTCCTTTAGTAATTTCATGTTTCCATATTATGTATTGCACTGCAATGTGAATTGCACTGTAATGTGACTTCTTACTCATCTATATCTTCATAAGAAAAAACTGAAAATTTCTGCCAGAATTTTTTATTGATCGACTATCGCACAAAATCGTTTTCCTGTTTCTTGTATGCTTCTCCTTGGTAACGCCCCAGATACAGTTTTATTTTCTCGAAAACAGGGAGTGGACAACGATTGAAGTAGACAAGCTACTAGTCTGATAATAAGAATCTGATCCTGATCGAGAGTGGAACAATCTTCCCGCTGATGTAAAATCAGCACAGACCTCTGGCGTCTTTTAAATATAAATTTGTGAGAGATACCCCGAAAATTCCTAAATATTACTTCTTTGGCGACAGACTTAATCAGATACTCCATACAAGACTAAGAACTGAATGCAGTACATTAAAATTTCACTTGTATCGGAGAAACTTGATCCCTGAACCATATTGTACTTGCGGAGCTGTGGAAAATACTTCTCACTCCCTTTTTATATGTCCAGTTTATTGCCATTCGTAGAGAATTGTTGCACACAGTTAGCAATTATGTTGAACCATCGGAAGCTGTTCTTTTGTTCGGGGATGATACATTATCAGATGAAAGTAATGAAGTCATTTTCAGGGCAGTTCATAAATATATACAACAAACCAAACGATTTTGATCAAAGGATTCAGATTTTTGGATTTTAACCTGGAAACGGTATATTACAGTAATCAACAATTGCACCTACTGAAGAGCCACGCCACTGATCCCGATTGTTACCATTATCATTAATTATTGATGCCAGACTTTTTTTTTCTTTCTTTCCTTCCTCTCCTCTTTTCTTTTTTCTTCTTCTTTTCTTTCTCTTTCTTCCTGCTTTGCTTTCATTATTCTTGAATTGACCAATGAATTATTCATGAAAAATGTTTATATATGTACATGTAGTATAATTTAGACACACTCCATTCAAAGTGTAACTTTACTGCAGGAGGTGATTCAAAGAAGTATAATATGCTTGTTTTCAAATCCTGTATGATTGTGCTATTGTATTCTGCCGATGTTCTTAAGTGTAAATGTTTGAAACATTGAAATAAAATATTGTGTAAACCAATCTGATCTTCTTTTTTTTTTTTTTTTTTTTTTTCTTTTTTTTATATATATATATATAAAAAGATAAAAGAAAGTCAACTTCTTAATGATAGCAAGTCTGTTTGGTAGAGACTCCAATACACATACTTATACTGGCTAAGTATTAAACTTGATAAAGGAAACTAGACTAGCTAAATTATTATCCTGTGCATTTTAATGCAAATACAGTTGATTCTCGTTATTTCGACCTCGCTTATCTCGAATAACCGCTTGTCTCGAAGTGAAAATTTGGTCCTTGCCTAAACATGAAAATCTAATAACTGGTAAAAAAATATTGTGGAAAAGAGGAGAAATTGCTCCTAAGGAGCAATTTCTCCTCTTTTCCACAATATTTTCAATATATGTCCAAATTTTAAGAGTCCAGTTACACATATATTTGTTAAATGTGGTTGTTCGAAATATTTTTTCCTCAATTCTGCAAATTTGATATGTCGAGGTACGGATATCTCGAAGTATTTCAGAAGTCCCTTGGAATTCGAGATAACGAGAGTCGACTGTAGATTGCTCTTTTTCCATATTCATTTTAACGCCTAGTGACTAGGCTACGATTGAAGAAGCGTAACTGCAGCTTAACTAAGAGCCATACACACTTGCAGCAGACGACATTCTTAAATATTTTTTTTCATTTTCCTTTTCAGATAGAGTAAGACCTGACATTAAGTGTAAATCTTCTGTCTAGCGGACAACTCACATGAAATGTCAAACCTTATTACTCTCTGAAAATGATAAAAACTAGAAAATGTGTTTGTAAAACACTATGCACCCAGCTATATGCTTTCCCTTAAACATGCATTGGCCGTAATACTTAATCACCAAAAATGGCTAAGTTCTAAAGTCGAAAAAAAATGACAAAACTTAAATTGACGATAATGCCAAAACCACGTGCACATCTACAGACCATGGCAAAAGGGCCTGCAAAGTTTCAATTGATCGGTATAAAACGGTAAGAGGAGTTGCGCACACAAGGTACACATCGTCTGTCGTCAAATGCCTAAGTCGAAAAAGGGGAATAACTCCGCAAATAGAATCCCGACGGAAAAAAAGAAAAACTACTTTTCTGCTTATTTTTCATGCTGATGCTATATATATAATTTCAGGATCCTAGCACTAACCATTCCTGATCGTATGCAAGTGTAACGGACGGACAGACGGATGGACAGATGGACAAACCGACAGACGGATGGACAGGCCTAAAGCAATATGCCCCATCAATTTCTTCGAAGTCGTGAGCATAAATGTTTCAGAATGTCGTCTGTTGCAGTTGTAATTGGCGCTCTAAGGGTTATAATATGTTTACCGGGTTCTTTTTAATAACACCCATCTCTCAAAGGGTAACTTGCCCGCAGCCTGACATAACAACATAACAACAGTGGAAAGGCGTTCAAGGAAATCCTGAATTTTTATCTTTTTCAAATTGAATTTTAGCGATATATATCCAAAATAAAAGTTGTAGAGAAATATAGGCGCCGACATCTCAAAAAAAAAAAAAAAAAAAAATCAACGGTCTTAACCTACAGTAGTTTTGCTGTACACTGGTGGAGATTTCTAAGTCGTGCAGTTTTTGACAGTCCGCGTCGCGTAATGCGTACTGCTATTTTTAAGCATTCAGTCAAATTTGGCTTTAATTTCATAACCGGATTTGACTGAGTTTTTTTTTATCCGGCTTGTTCTTTTTTGAAATTCTTTCTGAAAAAAAAAAAAACTAGTCTGAACTATATGTAGCGTGTAAGGTGAAAACAAGTTACTTCCCCCTACTCGAATGAAAAGCACCAAACCACTGTTTGGGTCTCCAATTCGATTCGCCATTTAGCTGATGTAATGTAATGGCAAAATCGAACAGGGCGAGAAAAGAAACATATCAAACCGAGATATGTGCTGAAACTTTCGAAGTGTTAATGCTGTCATCATTCGGTTTTGGTAAGCAATTTAAGTCTTTGAAGCAAGATCAGAATTTGGAGCCTTTTTTCGCATCTGTCCCATTTTTTCCCTCTCCCTCTCTTTGAGAAACAGTTCATCATGACAAACATGAAAGATATAGTTAACCCATTGTAGACTGAATGAACTTCCCCACAATATATATATTTGGAAGATTCGTATTTCAATTTTAGGTATGTCAGGCTATGCAATATAGATATTCTTAGAGAAAAATGGTTGAACTATTTGCAAACGGTGGAGACCCTGATCAGACGCCGCGTTCTGTGGCGTCTGATCTGGATCTGCACTGTTTGCCAATTACCCTTTTAGGGGTCTCCAGACTACAATGGGTTAAACCCGAGCTCAAAACAAATCCGAAAATACTGTATCTGAACTCTTGTCATACTTATTCTAAAGGACTCAAAATTAGCTTTTCTGCACGCCAAGCCATTTCTGAAAAGGGGTCTATTCTAAAAGGAAAGAAGTTTCTCCCACAAAGGGAGGCAAAACAAATCTGACAGAGTTTCTGCCCCTGAAAGATTACCTTTTCCTCTCAGTTTTGGCTTTCAGAAAACTGTATACACGAGCGTGTATTATCTTTCAGTACCTTGTACATGAACATGTACCACTGCGAGTATTCAGCGAATCCAAAAAGCAGTTGTTAACGAATTGCTGTCTTATTTTTGTCCGCGATTTTAAACGCCCGTTTGAAAAAAAACGGACATATTATGTTATGGCGTTGTCCAGTTGTCAGTCCGTCCGCCCGTCCGTCTGGCGTAAACAATTCTTGCGCGCGCCATAGCTAGGTCACCGTGAGGAATATTTTGATAAAACGTCATAGCAATGTGTATGAGGTCAAGGTGGCGTGTCGCATACAAAAATCGTTGCTCTCCCTTTTTAATTTCTGAGTTACTGCCCTTTGATTAGTTTTTACAGACTATCCTTGTGCGCATCATAACTCGGTAACCAACCATGTGGAATATCTGAATGACGCTTCATAGCAATATGTATGAGGCCAAGACGGCGTGTCGCGTGCAAAAATGATTGCTCTCCCTTTTTTACTTTCTGAGTTACTTCCCTTTTATTAGATTTTTCCATACTATCCTTGTGCGCGCCATAACTAGGTAACCAAATAGAATATCTTGATGAAACATTATAGCAATTAGTATGAGGTTAAGACGGTATGTGACGTACAAAAAAGATTCCTCTCCTTTTCTTTGTTTCTGAATTACTTCCCTTTCATAAGCTTTTCACACTATCCTTATGCATGCCATAACAAGGGAAACAAATGGAACATCATAATGAATTTTTCTAGCAATATCTATGAGGTTAAGACGGTATAAAGATTGCTCTCCCTTACTTTCATTTGATGATATTTTTGACTGACAATGTGGATACCATAAGTAGGTTACCGTATGCAATATCTTGATGAAACGTTTCTATCAATGTGTATGAGGTTTAGACGGTGTGTTGCGTACAAAAAGATTGCTCTCCCTTTTTCAGTTTCTGAATTACTTCCCTTTGATAAATTTTCTTCACACTATCCTTATGCATGCCATAACTAGGTCACCAAATGGTATATCTTGATGAAATTTTATAGCAATGTGTATGAGGTTAAGACAATTCCATGTACAAAAAAGATTGCTCTCCCTTTCTTAGTTTTCGAATTACTTCCCTTTGATAATTTGGTGCATGCCATAACTAGGTCACCAAATGGAATATCTTGATGAAACTTTATAGCAATGTGTATGAGGTGAAGACGGTATGTCACGTACAAAAAAAAGATTGCTCTCCCTTCCTTAGGTTTTGAATTACTTCCCTTTGATAAGTTTTTTTTCACAATATCCTTATGCCTGCCATAACTAGGTAATCAAATTGAATATCTTGATGAATTTTAAAAGCAATGTGTATGAGGTTAAGACGGTATAAAGATTGCTCTCCCTTTCTAAGTTTATGAATTACTTTTTTTTCACACTATCCTTATGCATGCCATAAATGGGTAACCAAATGGAATATCTTGATGAATTTAAAAGCAATGTGTATGAGGTTAAGACGGTATAAAGATTGCTCTCCCTTTGTAAGTTTCTGAATTACTTTTTTCACACTATCCTTATGCATGCCACAACTAGGTAACCATATGAAATATCTTGATGAAACTTTATAGCAATGTGTATGAGGTCAAGACGGCATGTCGCGTGCATAAATTACTGCTTGCCCTTCCTCACTTTCTGCGTTACCCACTTTGATTAAATTTTGACTGACCTTGTGCCTACCCTAAGTAGGTTACCGTATGGAATATCTTGATGAATCGTTATAACAATACTTATGAGGTTAAGAGGGAGTGTCGCATACAAAAAAGATTGCTTTCCCTTTCTCAGTTTCTGAGTTACTTCCTTTTGATGAAATTGGTGACTGACCTTGTGGGTACAATAAGTAGGTAACTGTACGGAGTAGCTTGTAAAACTTTATAGCAATGTGTATGGGGTTAAGACAGTGTGTCAAGTACAAAACTGATTGCTCTTCCTTTCTTAGTTTCTGAGCTATTTCCCTTAGAGTAGTTTTTTTTTTTTTTTTTTTTTTTATCAGACTATCCTTGTGCACACCATTACTCGGTAACCGTATGGAATACCTTGATGAAATTTTATAGCAATGTATATGAGACCAAGACGGCGTGTCGCATGCAAAAATGATTGCTCTCCCTTTCTTATTTTCTTGGTTAAAATTTTGACTGACCTAATGCGTACCATTAGTAGGTCACGTATAGAATATCTTGATGGAAATATATAGCAATACGTATGAGATAAAGAGGGTGTGTTGCGTGCAAAAAAAAGGAAAACAAAAGATTGTTCTCCCTTTCTCAATTTCTGATTTACTTCCCTTTAATGAAATAAGTCGGTAACCATACGGAATATCTTGATGAAATTTTACAGCAATGTGTATGAGGTTAAGAAGGTGTGTCGCGTAAAAAAAGTTGGTCTACCTTTCTTTGTTTCCGAGTTACTTCCCTTTAATTAGTTTGCTTGTTTTTTAACACAATCCTTATGCATGCCATAACTAGGTATCCATATGGAATATGTTGATGAAACTTTATAGCAATGTGTATGAGGTCAAGGCAGTGTATACAAAAAAATTGCTCTTTCTCAGTTTCTGAGTTACTTCCCTTTGATTAGTTTTTTTTCCCACAATATCTATATGCATGCCATAACTAGGTAGCTATACGGAATATCTTGATGAAACTTTGTAGCAATATGGCAACATAATAAGAGTACATTTGTAAAAATCCACATATTTTATGCCTTTGTCCAACTATATAGATGGGGTACCCTTGTAAAATGGTAAACGGGCGTATATTGTCCCGCTGTGCGGTGCTCTTGTTTTGAAAGGTGTAAAGTCTGACAGAAGGCAGATTATACTCCGATTTAGCTTTAGATAATGGGACAAACAGACCTGACATAGATTAGATGCCCACTGCCCACAGAATGTGGCATCTAGTCTGTGTCTATAGCAAAGTGTATGAAGCTAAGACAATCTGTCACCTACAAAAAAAAAAAAAAAAAAAAAAAAAAAAATGATTGCTCTCCCTTTCTCAGTGTTTTAGTTACTTCCCTGGAGCCGACGTTGCATGTCGCATTACTATTCATGAAGCGAGGTTTGTGACCATGACCATTGGTCAGCAGCAGCAGCAGCACTAGCAGCACATTAATGTCTACTGACCACTGTTCTTTAATCATTCAGTAGTAAGACTGATCAAGTATCAACGATTTCAAATGAAGATTTCCAGAAATATAACCAACTTGACAAACCTCTAAAGCAATCAAAGAACTGGTAGCACTGGTGGGTCGATTGTCTTGGGTGTACCCTTGTAAAATGGTAAACGGGCGTATATTGTCCCGCTGTGCGGTGCTCTTGTTTTGAAAGGTGTAAAGTCTGACAGAAGGCAGATTATACTCTGATTTAGCTTTAGATAATGGGACAAACAGGCCTGACATAGATTAGATGCCCACTGCCCACAGAATGTGGCATCTAGTCTGTGTCTATAGCAACGTGTATGAGGCTAAGACAATCTGTCACCTATAAAATAAAAGGAAAAAAAAAAAAAAAAAAGATTGCTCTCCCTTTCTCAGTGTTTTAGTTACTTCCCTGGAGCCGACGTTGCATGTCGCATTACTATTCATGAAGCGAGGTTTGTGATCATGACCATTGGTCAGCAGCGGCAGCAGCACTGGCACTAGCAGCACGTTAATGTCTACTGACCACTGTTCTTTAATCATTCAGTAGTAAGACTGATCAAATATCAACGATTTCAAATGAAGATTTCCAGAAATATAACCAACTTGACAAACCTCTAAAAGCAATCAAAGAACTGGTAGCACTGGTGGGTCGATTGTCTTGGGTGTATGCTAGGAAAATGGTCCTGAACAGGGACGTAAGACTGTTTCATTTAATCCTTAACTTCCTTTGATTTAAGCAAACACTTCAGACCCTGATCAGACGCCGCGTTCTGTGACGTCTGATCTGGGTCTGCAGTGTTTGCCAATGTCCCAAAAATGATCCCAGTCCATGTTTTGCAGATAACCCTCTATCAACAGCACTCTGACGTCACAATGATTATAAATAACCGTCTAAGCTGAGTTTGATTACATTGGTCAATGATAATCACGTGGACAACTACCTTAAGGAAATGTTGGCGTTTGTATAGTATGGCAGGATTGTTAACAAGCGACCCAAAAATGCGATTGTAAACAAGCGACCCAAAAATGCGATTGTAAACAAGCGACCCCAATGAATAGTTTTACCCAAAATGGTAACGAAATTTCTGTAGCCTTGAACCTTTGTTCAGCAGCAGCAAAATTATGTCTACTGAGTTCTATCCATCCAAAATTAAAACTAGATTAAAAAGCTAAGACTGAATAATATAAGCTTGGAGGATGGACAGACGCACAAATTGAGGGAATGATGAAAACGACATATTCTCTGACATACTTGTTGTATCGGGGATATAATAACAACTCTTTCGTATAAAAGAGAGGGGACACATATTACAACATTACACAAAAAATGTTATGATTTCCTATCATTTTATGAGACTCACCAGATTTTTATCCTAAAGCCCAGTTTTACACACATTCTCCGTATTGCATACAAGCCCTTTGAACCTATTTACGCCAAATGGACTCTTCTACCTCAACTCTTTGGACAGGTCCATTTCTAACAGAAGGGCTGTCTAGTTAGATTTTTTACCACTTTTTCTTTTTAAGAAATTTATACATAAAATGCAAACAGTGTAGACCCTGCGTTCTGCGGCGTCTGATCTAGGTCTAAACTGTTTGCAAATCTCAGTTGCAAATATGTCTTTTATTGAACGCTAGGCATAAATGTGTTAATAGCAAGCTCGGAAGTTTAGCGCATAGTTTACCTCTACAAACATTTGCCAATATAACAATATCTTGATGAATATGCTAAACAGTAAAACACAGTTTATCAAGATTAACTGTTTGTAAATTATGTTGTAATCTTTGAAGCTCGTGGTAAGTTATTACAGCTTTCAATTTTGTCACAACTTTTGCTCTAGCGCATATTTGAGGACACTAGATATTGTATTATATTTATGTTTCTTCATGATAAATGTGTTTGGGATGCAAATAAAAATGCTTAATGTTTATAAAATAAGGACTTTACTGTTTTTTTTTTTTTTTTTACTACTACTACTTTGTTTTTCTTCTTTTTATTCTGGCAACATGTCTATCAGACTAAATACATTACAGACTCCCTGGTGTCACTTGAACTGGGACCACCTGGGGGACCACCTCAGATTTTTTTTTTTTTTTACTTTATTTTCTTTTCACTGTTGCAATTTTTTTTATAATTATTATTTAAGGGAAACATTTTCTCTGTTTTAATACCGTTTTGAAAATCAATGATTCAGTCAAACTATGAATTGTTATAGAATAGGCTACGCATCATTACCCGCCCTAATTGGCTACACCCGTTTTAGGCCGCGGCCCTTTGATCTACTTTCTTTTTAACTTTTCTAGGTCTACTTCCGCCGTTATAAATGCCAGAGCAAAAAATAGAGCGTGCAAAAATTAATGATTCTAAATAAGTGTGAATTGATTTGATTTAATAAGCAAATTATAAATACGCTTAAAACATCCCGATTTTTAGCGGTGCTTAACAACAATATTTACATTATCGAACTATATTATCTCAGCAAGTGTACGCGGACGTTTACATAGCGGTGATAAGGTTGTATTGTGTTGTCCGCCATTCAACCCAATGTGGATGGTTTCTGTGTCAATCACTTAATTTTAACCGGAATTTTACTATTAACTGATAGAAAGTTTCAGTTTTGGAATATATCTTCCGATTCTATATTCATTGGAGTATTAAATGAGTGTCTGACGGGCCCCTCAAATGTCCTATTGATCCCGCGAATCAATGGAGACTGAACCCACCAAGCGATCGCACTCCGCTCACAGAAAGCGGAGAGAGAGGGCCCATCAACTTCAGTTAGAGAAGTTGAAATCTGATGATGAAAGTGCGGAAGACGAAAAGGACCCGAACGTGGGCGGGAAGGATAGGGGACGATCAAGGCCCCGGAAGAAAAGGAGCGGGGCTGGAACTTATGAAGAGGATATAATTGATGGTTTTGCAATCGTGAGTTTCAAGTCAGTGGAAGATTTGGAGGTAAGGTTGTGTATTCAGGCTTTGATCTGTCTTCCCATCAATAATGTACTTATTGTTTGAAACGATCGCAGACAATGTTTTCTTTGCTTACAGGTGTATATTTAACCACCACACTTGCTAAAATTACAAATAAATCGCATCACAATTCATTATTATTGACCCTCTTTACAAGTTGACCAATATTAATTAATGATTACAGGTTTCTTAATTGTCGGCCTCTTTGATCTCTGATTATTCAAGAAGGTCCAATCAGAAGGCATCCAAACAGCTAATTCTCCCATTTGAACATAGATACTTTTACAGTGTTTGTGATTTGTAGTTGTTTATTTTATTGTATATTATGCTCTGTAAGATCTAAACAAGCTGAAGTGTTTTTTTTTTAAATACAAGTTTTCCAATTCTTTCCAAGATTAAATGTGATTGATGAAGTATTTTAAAAAAGCATCTCTCTGTCTCTCTATATACAGTCTCATGCCCAGGAAGACATTTAAGGCATGATACAATATTTTCTTTTATTTCTGTCAGACCATACAATGAGAAAACATCATAAATTGCACCTGACTCATAGCATTTGTTAGTGTGCACATCCCAGCTAGCATTCTACGTAAATCTACATCGGGCCGTCATCGGCCCGTCAGCTACCCTATCGTAGAATGCTGACTGGGATAATTTTCTAAAATTAATTCTGCTGAGCTGTACATGTATGAATATCATTTTCAAAATGTGCAATTTGCGTGCCAACTCCAGATCAAAACAGTCCCAACCAAAGTAGCCCCAGACAAAAGTGGTCCCAAAATGAATACAGATATTAATTGTTTGTTATTATTGATAAATTCCCAGTCCGCATTCTACGTAAATCTATATCGGGCCGTCATCGCCCCGTCAGGGTAGCTGACGGGCCGATGATGGCCCGATGTAGATTTACGTAGAATGCTAGCTGGGTTTATTCATTTTTTTTTTTAAAAAAAAAAAAGATTATAGTTCTTGATCAGAGAGGGTATCAGTTAAAATGTTTTTTTAATTTCTCGATGGAAACATGGGTACTAATTCGAAGCACCTCTGCTGTTCTTTGATATATTTGATAGTGCCCATTGATTCTGTAAGCAGACAGTGAAGGCTCAGATCAGACTGCGTAGTAGCAGTGGACTGTTTTATCATATACATATGTTTGAACAACAGGCCTGAAAAAGTGTCCTGCTGGCTGAGTGATTAGTGTTCCTGACTGGATCAAGAAGTCCCAGATTTGAATTCCACTGGAGGCAAGTTGAACTCATAATTGTATGATGCCATATTGCACTGAGCCTT
Source organism: Anodontia alba (assembly GCA_964016985.1). NCBI lineage: Eukaryota > Metazoa > Mollusca > Bivalvia > Lucinida > Lucinidae > Anodontia > Anodontia alba. The sequence continues at coordinate 10,483,080 of OZ024830.1, read as the reverse complement.
TCACAACAGCAGCAACATATTACTGCTTCATCCTCTCGATATGTCTTTAATAATGTAGAAGAGGCAATTTTTTATGTCTAAGGAAGAGTATTTATTTGGTGATAATTCTGGGATAACTTTTCTGACCTCTCCGTAAAAACACATCTAATGAATACCAACAACGTAAGTTTTTATGGAGATATGGAGAAAATTATCTCAGAATTATAAACAAATACTTCTCCTTAACAAGTCTTCTGCCTTGAGATATTTCCACATTGGAGAGATCATTATAATTTTTGGACAAACATACATAAGTGAATGATGTAGTTCAAGTGAAATTATGACAGGTTAATGCACATCCCCTAGTGTGTTCAGGACTTCATGACAAAAGAATACACACTTTCGATGGTCATGTCCTGTGAGGTCTGATCCATAGTTCACTAATACTGCAAACAGAGCAGTCAGTGTATTTGGGTTACAGAATCCTGCTAACAGAATGTCCTGATCATTGGATTACCCAAATGTGAAGGCTTATTTGGGTCTTTGCTGTTTGTGTGTGGCATAAGGACCGTTCTCTTGCATTGGGCATCTTTTATTTATATTGTTTAAATTTGTCCTACTACTGCCTTGTTTATAACTACTCATAGTTCTACATAAGGTGCTTTTGTCACACTTGCATTAGCATAAATGGGTGACTTAAGCATGCATGGTTCCGTCCGTTCATTTGTCCATGTACTTTCATCCTCCCTAGTGTCCTCCCTATATGAAGTGTACTAACTGTAAAACTTAACAGTTAATTTCATTTCATTGAATGCTTAATACATAAGCCTAGATAAGAGTGGGTATCAGGTTAATATTTTTTTTATTTCTCAATGAAAACATATGTTGTGGGTACTCATTAGAAGCACCTCAGTGAGGTGCTTCTAATGAGTACCATAACATGTTTTCGTGGAGAAATAAGAAAAATATCAATACTTTTGGACTGAAAAAAAGTGCCTTAACTAGAGCTATGCTGAGTGAGTCACTGGGCTAAAGAAGGATGACAGTCCTCACTCTTCTGGTGCTTGTATTATGTGCCCTAAGCCAAAAATTTAACATTTTAGTATGAAGTTGCTGTTTATTTCAATTAAAAAATGTTAAAAGTTTTTTTGTTATTTCTCAACCAAAAACATGTTGTGGTACCCACAACATATGTTTTCATGGAGAAATAAGAAAAATATTCCAGATACCCCATCTTATCTATTATATGTACTCTAAGACAAAGTTTCTTTAGCCCATTTATGTCAAGTGGACTTTCTACCACAACTCTTTGGTCCAGCAAGACAAAGTTTCTTTAGCCCATTTATGTCAAGTGGACTTTCTACCACAACTCTTTGGTCCAGTCGATTTCCAGTAGAAGGCATCTGATCTGTTTGTGCACAGTTTGCCCTTACTCTTTAAATATGGGTGGTTTCCCCAAATAACATGGGTTAAAACTGAAACTTATTCAGTATTGTGAATGAGATGTAGAAATAAAACTGTTATTTGTTATATTAATATTAATTGGTATGGCTAATGTAAATAGTGATGGAAGATATAATGCAAATCAACAAACTGATCAACAACTTTTGAAAATATACCTTTAGGATTGTGTGATGAGCCTGTACATCAATGCAGTCTGACCAATCTTAACTGGTCTCCTTTAGAAACTTGGACCCTTGGCTAGCCAAAGACCATCCAGCAAAGACTGATCAGACAGCATAGATGAACATGCTAATTTGTGTCTTCTCAAGGGTGGTCATGTCAAAAGGTGCGTTATCTCATGGTTTAGCACAATACATAATGAAGTTGATAAAAGATAAAGATAAACCAGTTTAACCTTTTATACCACTCTCAGCTGACAACAAATTGATGATATTTTTCCCAGAAAACAGGATTTGACATTTCATGCAAACTGTCTCCATTGGAGAAAGTTTACATGAAATGTCAAAGACTATTATCTGGGGAAAATAAGAAATATTTCAAATTGTCACGCATTCTGAAATTTTTTCCCAGCATGCAAAGCCTTAACCTTTACCACTCTCTGGGCATTTTCAGAAGACTGCGATATGATGATACTTTAAAATTTCGTCTGCTGAAAATTTTATCCAGAGTGCTAAGCATTAATCTATGTGACATTTTGATTTTGTTATCTTTAGAAAAACATTCTGCATAGCTTTAGATAAGTGGGAATATCTGGATAATACATTTTCTTGTTTCTCCATGAAAATATATGTTTTGGTACTCATTAGAAGTGCCTCAATGAGGTGCATCTAATGAGTACCCTCAACATATATTTTCATGGAGAAATAAGAAAAATATCAACAGTTTTCGGGTGAAAAGAAACACATTATCTGGAGCTCAGTTGTGATTAACCTGCTGTAATTTACAGGTTACAAGTGTGAATGAAACACTTGTCTTTGAGCTCTAATGCTAACCAAGGGCTTGAATTAATCTGATAGAGGATAAGCCACTATTTTCAGACAAAATATACTGACATTTTTCTTAATTCTCCATAAAAAAAAACTTAAGGAAAAAACTTCAAATTTGTCGATAGCGAGTGTTTTCATGGACAATAGGAGGGTCGGTGATGCTTTGATCAGTGCTCATGAGGTAAACTTAAATTGAGGATGAACTGTATTTTGGTCCTCTCTTACCACCCTTCTGCCCAATTTCCATACCTTACATAAAAATCTACAGTCTGGTGAAAGTTTCCTCAAAATTGGGCACAAAAACAATAATAAATAAAAAATATTAATATTTACTTATGTACGTGCCTTCAAGCTTAGGATAATTATTGTCATTCCTTGTAGTTGGTAGTATCTACTAATTTGGGGATAACTGCATTCAAATTTGTCATTTTGGGAGGTAAATCAGCAGTTTTACGGTTGTAAATTTCGTTTTACGGCGACGCTTCAGCGGAGCCGTAAAACATAATTTGGGACCGTAAAACTGCCGATTTACCTCCCCAAATGACAAATTTGATGCAGTTATCCGCATTCTAATTCATTTATTCATTTTTCTATTGAAAAAAAAATTGTACTATTTGCACAAAGCGACAAGTGCTGTGCGCTGCGTAAAACCAAAAGCCAGTCAATGAGAAGTGACGTTACATGATGACGTCGGATTTACGACAGTATATCGCAGAATATACCGTTGCAAATTTTTTGACGTTGTCCAATCAGACGTCTCGTTACATACGCGAGTGCATGAGAATTCTTGATACACAAGAGAATTGCAATCTTCTCCCTAGGTTCCAAATAGTCATCATCCTAGCTAGGACTGAATTTGTCACACAGTATTTCTTACAAATTCAGACCTGGGCGCAACACTGGGTACTTAATCATTATTATATCAGAGTTATTATCAACTATTCCTAACCCTTCTCTTGCTGAACATGACATGTCCTGTCTTAACAAACAGTGTAAATTCAGATCTGTAGAAGCCAACTGATCTGGATCTGCACTGTTTGTCATTAAATTTATGAATTTCTATCAAAAACCTGGATAACATAATCTGACTGGCTGGAAATTAGAAGTGGGCGTGGCATCTTAATTTATTCAGCAAGGCAAGGGTAAAGGGAAATGGATACACTTGGTAGAGTTTTTGTCATTTATGACAAGGGAAACAACTTTTGTGAATTCATGATCTCTTTCCTGTTCATAAGTGGGTTCTATTTTAACCATATTCCTGTTGAACGCATATGCCCTACCTTTGCAAACTGTGTAGATCAGAGCAGTTGGCTTCTGAATCTGCACTGTTTGTCATTCAGTATATGAATTTATATCGACAACCTGATAAAGTAATCTGATTGGCTGAAAATTGGAATTGGGTGTGGCATCTTAATTTATTCAGAGTGACAAGGGTTAAAAGGAAAGAATTTGCTCCCTCTGTGTCAGAGTTGCATCAAATCACAAAAGCAACTCTTGGCGGGCATGTCACTTCCTGTAACATTTCTTCTTATTACTGTCAAAATGAACAAAACATTACCAAAAAAATCCAGTGCAGTAGAAGTAGACTTGTACTGATTAAAAAACAACAGGTCATCACATCAAAATTCTTTTTACCATTCTATTTCTCAGAAAAGCAGCATATCAGGTAAGTTGATAACTCAGGTGATACTTGCTTTTGTTAATATTTTGCACCAAATGTATCAAGTGGATATAATTTGGAATTGTTCCACTCTGAATAAATTAAGATGCCACATCCATTTCTAATTTTCAGCCAATCAGATTACTTGATCCAGATTGTTGATATAATTTCACATACTTAATGGCAAATAGTGCAGATCCAGATCAGTTGGCTTCTGAAGAAGCCAACTGATCTGGATCTGCACTGTTTGCAAAGGCAGGACATATTCGCGTTCAGCAGGACTAGGGTTAATACCAGTGAGTACCTCATTGATTTGTATTGATAATTAACAAAATTTGTCTTTGAAATTATGCTCTATGATCTTGTGACTGGGGAACATGGATTAGGCACAGCTCACAGTTTTAGATAAGTAGGATACCCAGATAAGTATGTTTCTCTACAAACACACATTTTGGCATAGTTCCAGTTCTATGAGGCATTTTTTTTTTTTCATCAAAAAAAATACTTATGTTTTTCTTATTTCTCCACAAAACCATATGTTGTGGGTATTCATTAAAAGTGTTATGGTGAGGTTTTCCTAATGAGTACCCACAACATATGGTTTTGTGGAGAAATAAGAAAATATGTGGATACCCTCTCTTATTTGGAGCTATGAGTGTCCACAGGTACTCATTAGAGGTGCCTCAAAGCAGCATGTGTTTTCCTGTAAAAAAATATCAGTTGTTTTTTGGCTGAAAAAAAAGTGTCTTATCTGGATCAGTGAATCAAAGTAATCATTGGATAATTACAGATCAGGCTTTCTACTTGAAGAAGTTGGGATTGTTTAGTATTGTGCAGAAATCATACTGGGAATTAAATGCAGCAGTATTATGGAAAATCAATGGTGCTGGGAGTTTCTTTGGTGCATAAAAAATACTAATTATGATAGGGGATGTCCCAGCTACAGTGTAGTAATATGGCACTAGAGTCATAGCGCCAAATAAGAGGGGGTACCAGGGGGAATATTTTACTTGTTGCTCTATGAAAATATATGTATATTCATTAGAAGAGCCTTGGTGAGACTGAAATGAGCGTGTTATCCGTCTTTGAGTTAGTCTTATAATTATGCACTGGCAGGAGACTTGATAAGGAGGAGTATTTGATGATAATTCTAGGATAATTTTCTCCAGTTCTCCATTAAAACATATGTTGTGGGTACTCATTAGAAGCACCTCACTGAGGCAGTTCTAATGAGTACCCACAACATACGTTTTTATGGAGAATAAGAAAAATTATCCCAGAATTATCACCTGATACTCCTCCTTAACAAGTCCTCTGATTGGTTTGAATTCTAAAACAGGATAATCTCTGAATAGATACCCTGCAACCACCTTACTCGCTAGATCTTTGCTTATGTGCCCATATTAACCCATTGTATACTGAATAGACTTTCCCACTCTATATATTGGAAGAGTCCAATGTCAATTTTAGGTACGTCCAGCTATGAGATTTAAATATTCCTAGAGAGAATGGCTAAACTATTTGCAAACAGTGGAGACCCTGATCAGACGCCACATTCTGCGGCATCTGATCCGGGTCTGCACTGTTTGTCAATTACCCTTTTATGAGTCTCCTGCCTACAATGGGTTAAAAACATGGTGATGGTGATTTTACTACCGAAGTTCGGTGCTGTATAATTGACTGAATACTGCTCAGTGTGTTTTCATGGGTTTAAATCTGGCATAAGAGTCACTACATTCAGAAGAATAATTTTTTATACATTGATTACATGTTCTTTTACTGATTGGTAATTAATGCCACTTGGTCCTTTTCGCTCCTAAAGTCTACAATCTTGCCCTGCTGAAAGTGGAGTGATATTTGTCATTGCCTTGTCAGGTGGTTAGTGGAAAAAAAAACAGTAGTACAGAGCTTTACATTACCTGTCATTTTACTCAGAAACCCACAGGCTGGTCCCCAAGACATATTCAGACAGTACAGATCAATAGACTGGTTGGGTGTTCGTTCACTGATCACATGACAATGTTGTTTTTGCCACAGTGTGTATCAAATATTTGTAACATCAGTCCTGATAGGTCTTGATAAACAGAGGATTTAGCAGATAGTATTTGCTGGGTTTTTTTGCAGCAAACATCTATGTAGGTACTTGTTAGAATTGCCTTACTGAGGCAATTTCAATAAGTACCCACAAGATATGATTTGTGGCAAAAGAAACAAACCTTACTCTGCATTACCACCTTAAAGATAACTAAAGCTCTAGGTAAGAGTGCATATCAAGATTTTTTTCTTATTTCTCCATGAGAACATAATTTATATTGTGGTTACTCGTGAGAAGTGCCTCACCAAGGCACTTCTAATGAGTACCACAACATATTTTTTCATGGACTCCTAACAAAAATATTAACAGTTTTTTATTTTAAAAAGCACCTTATCTGGAGCTGTAGTGATTCACCTTTTCTGGAGTTGTTTCTAATCTCTTTAGGCTAGTTTTTCTGTGATGCAAATCAAAGTACAGGTGGTATAATCTAACCTGTCACCTGCTGAATTTTAATATAAACACATGAAACTATGAAATACTCTTCTTATTTTTCCCCGGAAAGTAATGCTAAACATATCTTACTATTAATCACCCCTTTTGAGATAGTTTTCGCGAAATTTTTATTTCTGTTCTTTTCAGAAAGTTAAGAAAGTATCACAAAAGTTTTACTAATTTTGTCATCAGCCCATCCAGAGTTCACCTGAGAAAATGATGTGTTAGTAACTGTTGACAAATGATTTCTGAACCCTAGGGAGTCCTGTGATATAATGAAAGAGTCCTGAAAAGCAAATTTGAGTCCCAGTTCTAACATAGAATGTGATGATCATGTTCTGATGATGAACCTTTTTCCAGTAATTTTTCATTTTATCTGAATGATATGAATTTATTACATTACCATATCTACCCTAAACTGAGGGCTTGTAAAAGAGGTGTACCATATTTGATGATAATACTGGGAAAAATTTGATGATAATGCTCCATGAAAAAACATGTTGAGGGTACTCATTAAAAGTGCCTCACTCAGTGATTTTTTTACCTTCGAGTCCCGCTTCATATACTCAAAACCTTGTCTCTGGGACTCACAAAATTTATACGTGCGAGTCTCTAAACTCACAAAATACAATAGAAAACTGCTTGAAAATATGTAAAGGACTCTTTGATTTTATCCTGGGGCTCATTAAATATCAATCATGTGAGTCCCTTGGACTCAGTAGAACCAAAAGGTAAATAAATCACTGCTCACTGATACACTTCAAATGAGTACCTGCGACAATATACGTTTTATGGAGAAAAAGTCCTCTGCTAAATATAGGGACATATTAACCCCTTACCATAGTTGTCCTTAGAGCTTCACACATTTTTTTTTTTTTTACCTAATTTTGACGCATCTTACCTTACTTGTTTCTAAAATTAAACCAGTCCATTTTACTGCCAGTTGAGCTGTCTAAAACTGCTTGACCAAGTGGCAAACAGTTTAGACCCTGAGACAAAATGTGGCATCTGATCTGAGTCTAAACTGTTTGCTCAGACATGTCTAATCCAATACTTGATGTTATTATAGTATATACCCTGCTGTGAAATATAGAGATTTCTGGGTTATTTTCTATAATTTACAATGTGATGATATGTTAACAGTAACTAATGAATGAATTCTCAGTGGCAAAACTGAACTTTTCCTGCATTGTTGCATTAATTATGGACTGCTTCCTGCATTGTTGCAGTTTATTTTGTATGCCCTCAACCTACAAAGAGATGTGAACCTGACCAACTGAATGTCATAGCTTTTACTTAGGCAGCATTGACAGTTGCTAATAAACTAACTGAATGGTATTTCTGATATTGTTTTGTGTTATTGTAATTTTGTGGCACTTTCAAAAAATAGTACTGACGTCTGTTACACTGGTAAAAAGTGTTTGCTTGATATGAAAAATCTGTCACTCAGGAGTGTAGGTAATACAGTAAAAGACTTCAGAACTAATTTGTTATGGAATTATCATGCTCCTTCATGACAGATTTTTCATATCAATCAAACACAGTCTGTTGATTATTCTCTACATATTTGTGGGTTTTATACAGCTAGCTGTGCATTTGCATAGCTCCATGGGAGGTGCTTTTTTTTCAAGCATAAAAATATATTTTTTTTTACTTCTACACAAAAACATATGTTGTGGGTACTCATTAGAAGCATCTCGCCGAGATGCTTCTAATGAGTACCCACAACATATGTTTTTTTGTGGAGAAATAAGTAAAATGTCTTGAGGATACCCCTCTTATCTGGCGCTATGATTTGTTGACAGCCCACACATCGAGGGTTGAGCGCAAGACTATGGTAACTCAAACGTATTTTTGAAACCCTTGTTCAGGGGCAACTGGGACCCCTTTGTAAACAATGCAAATTTAGGTGCCATTGCTCATACGAGCAATGGCACCTAAATTTTCATTGTTTACAGAAAGAAATGTTGTAATCTTCATAAAGCCTTCATGGTGAGGAGATTAGGTTTGGGGAAAAACAATCATCTGACTTACGATAGTCTTGCGCTCAACCCTCGACATGCTGAATGGTAGAACTTCAAATACTGTATTTTTTCTAAATATTCAGAACTTGTAACGCTTTCATAATTTTCCAAAATCATTATTATTGGATACAGCAAAGTCAGCCGATGTATACTTAGAAAATGGCCCTTAATTATCAGGGCCCAGTTGTTCAAAGCGTCGTTAGCTTAACAAGCTCGTTAAGGGTCATTTCGTTAACTGTTTTAGCAGATTCAATATACAATATTCTGATATTTTTTGCTGAAAAAATGTGAGTAGCTTTTGCACTGCAAAAGCTACTCACATTTTTTCAGCAAAACATTTCAGCGCATTTGCGTATCACTCGATCTAAATTTTAACGAATCGTTAACTAACGACATCGTTAGCTTTGAACAACTGGGCCCAGAATTTGCTGTTTGGCCAGCTGATATATAAGTCTCTCCTGTTTGTGTTGCTCCAAGATCTTCTTATATTACAGCTGATTCAGTTATAAAGGATATCCCCATGGCTACAGATAAGACCTGGGGTATCAAAGCAACCAGGTATGCCGTTGTACCAGTATTTTTGCACACCCCTAGTCCCAGTTCAAATCCTGCTGGAAGTGGAATTCAGTGACTGTATGGCACTTTATTGCACTTTCATTATCATCCTTCCTTCATCCATAGTACTAGTTAAGGCGCTTTTTTCAATCCAAAAGTATTGATATTTTTCTTATTTCTCCACGAAAACATATGTTGTGGGTACTCATTAGAAGCGCCTTGCTGAGGCACTTCTAATGAGTACCCACAACATATGTTTTCATGGAGAAATAAGAAAAATATTTATCGGATACCCTCCCTTATCTAGATCTATGTTAATTAAATCATCAGGATGTTGGAAGGGATGTAAAACACCCAAGTCCTCATCATCATCAAGAAAAGTATCAGGTAAATATTTTTTCTTATTTTTTCCTTGAAAACATTCATTGTGGAACTCTGTAGATGTGCCCCATTGATGCACTTCCAATGAGTACCACAACAGCATTCCCACTCACATTTTGATTTAGGGGTACATGTACCCCTTGGGTTTAGCATTTGGGGGTACAGATCACTTTTTGAGGGTACACATATTTTGGGGGAATTAAATGCATTGTTAAGCACTGGGAAGACTTTATACTTTAAATGTCATTGTGGTCAGTTTTAGGTACTTTGTCTTAGTATTTTAAATAAAAGGAAAACTGTGCTTCAATCATGATATCAAGACGTCACTTTTACAAAACATATTCTTCAGTCAAAAGAACCTAATACTAACAGCCAAGTTCAAGTACTATTAAAGCTTCCTAAATATACAATGTTCGAAAACAGGTTCTGTCCAGAATGTTGTTCCTTTCGTTCAGTGTGAGCCGGACATACTGATTTTATAGAAAATCGCTACTGCAAAATGGCATGAATGATTGGAAATTCTATGAAAGAGTGTATGACATTTTCCTGGGAGTTCTGAGCGCTTTTAATATTCATAACAGTGTTTATTGACTGAATAATTAAACTTTTTTCGGGAAATTAGGCAGTCACGAAAACTTATGACATGTAGATTTTACGGCAATAAGTACATGTTCTGTTGATAACAGTCATTAAAAATTAAAAACTTGCCTAAAGTAGTCTTGCAGCGGTACAACTATCCTAAATTCATCTAAATGAAACAAAATATTTCTTTTGCATGCAGTAATTACCGATCTAATTGACAACTTTTGTATACACTTGAGCGAACCGAGCCGTATCGAAACTCGGAGAAAAAGAAGTGCCCACTGAACCGCGATACAATATAATGGTCGTCAGTGATTGGATAATGCAAAAAAGGTCATACACAATAACCAATGAACAATAATCTTATCCCTCTCGGTAAGAATATAAATACATTCCGTGATCCCCGTAACGATCCTCGATCCGTTCCAGTGCACTGGTCGCACGCATTCGTTATTGTCCGCCAGCAACCGCAGTGTTTCGATGCTTTATTAATATTTAAAAGGATATGCTAATGAGCGGAAACTGACTCAGTAGGACGTACGCATGTTGCAATTTATACGTGCACCAATTTTTTTGTACGTTTGTGTACGTAGATACCAACAATTCTGTACGCTCGTGGCAGATTCTCTACGTGAATCACGTACTGCAGTACGTGAATGGGAATGCTGCCACAACATGTGTTTTCATGGGGAAATAATAAAAACACCAGCATTTTTGGTTAACCCTGATATACCTTGCCTTTGCAAACAGTGTAGGTCCAGATCAGTTGGCTTCTGATGCAGCTAACTGATCTGGATCTGCACTGTTTGTCATTAAGCATGTGAATTTGTATCAAAATCCAAAATCAAGTAATTTGATTGGCTGAATATTAGAAGTGGGTGTGGCATCTTAATTTATTCAGCAGGACAAGGGTTAAGAAAAAGCACCTAATCTGGATCTATGATGTCCCCAGCCATGTAGCAAAGGCCTGCCTGGTACTTTGCACATGGGTAGGATGATATGAATCTCCTCATTTTGCACATGTTCGAAGGTACTTTTTCGCTTTATGCCAGCCATATAGAACTGAAAGCTCCATGATAAGCCAAGGTCTGTGTTTATTGTATTATTATTGGTTGGAAAATACATGTAAGACCTGGAAAAAACATCAAAAGGAGATAATGAAATGTTTTAAGTGCCAGATTGTGAGTTCAGAATTATATTTAATGGCCAGATGGTTATGAGAAAGCTTTTCATCAACTCTCTCCCAGTTTGTTTCAACATAAAAAAAAAAAGCAAATAAGAAAATATTTGTCTGGCTCCTGCTCTTATCTGGAGCTATGTCAGCAAGTCCCTTGTCAGCTTTCACTCAGAGCAGGAAAAGCTTCTTTATTTTGTGGGGAACAGATTGAAACTTTGGTTGTGACAGTATTGAAACAAGGACATTTTATTTCTCCCTTGTTGATGTATACAGGATTAATCTCTTCAGTAAAGCAGAGGACCTAACTTAAGGATGACTATTGGGTGATAATACTGGGATTTTTGTTGTTGTTTTTTTCTCCATAAAACATAAATTGTGGGTATTTACTAGAAGCATCTTGGTAAGATGCTTCTAACGAGTACCCACAATGTGTGTTTTTATGGAGAACGGCCAAAATTATCCCAGAATTATCATCAATATTTTTAACAAGTCCTCGACTGCTTTCACACAGAGCAGGAAAAATCCATGTGGGGATAGAATGAATAGAATCTTCTTTATAATTTTTGTTGGAGAACTAACTGAAACATAGGTTGTGACTGTATTGAAACAAGGACATTTTATTTCTCCCATAAAGTGGCTGTATACACAGAGATCCAGATAAGTGCTTTTTAAACAGAAAAAAGTATTAATATTTTTCTTCCCCCCCACCCCCCCCCCCCAACCCCACAAAAAAAAAACAAACATGTGGATACTCATTAGAAGTGCCTCTGCGAGGCACTTCTAATGAGTACCCACAACATTTTCGTGGAGAAATAAGAAAAATATTTACCTGATAACCTTCTTATCTGAAGCAATGTATACAATATTAATCTCTTTAGTAAAGCATAACTAAATATAAAATTTGTTTCGTTAAACCTACGATACATCTAAATATTGCTCTCCGGGGAATCACCCGACTACCGCAGAAAAAACAAGAACCTGAACTTTTGTACCGGCATTTAGAAGTACCCAGCACCGGTTGTTCGGGTTTCCGAACGACCAGTACCCATAATTCAATTTACCTTCTGCGGCTTCCGGAGGAAACATGCTTATCAGCTGAGAGAATTCTTCGACGATTTTGTAGCCGTTTGTGGGGTATTCCGCTGGTTTCACCCGCTCGCAGACTATTATTTCATTCATTTTATTTATTTCTTCTTTCGTTTTGCTTTATTTTGTTTAGTTTCTTTTGTGTATCAAGTTGCGTTTAGCGATATCGTTGAACGTAATTTCGATACGCTCCTTAGTTCGGATTCGTCTGCCGTTTTTTAGTTTTTCTGGTTATTCTTCTGAATTCCTTTTTCTTTTTCGTTTGTTCAGCATTTCAGCTATATAATGTCTGCACAGAACAAAAGATGTCCTGGAATATATGGTAAGTGCTCAAAGATTATGCCTTACTGGGATAACCATAAAATTTGTAGAGCCTGTAGGGGCTATTCCTGTTCCCCTTCTACTCCTTGTGAGGTTTGTTCAGAGTGGACTGAGGAACTGTGGAAGAAACTTTCTAAATGTTTACATAGAGCCTCTCAGGCTAAATCTGTTAAACCTAAGGTTTCTTCTTCGCAGGCTCCTGCTAAAGGTCCTGCTTCTTCTGATGAATCCCAGGCTCCTGCCAAAGGTCCTGGTTCGTTTTGTCTTCCTAGTGGTAGTTGTCCAGCACCGGCTGCCATTACCACAAGGACGACAGAAAATTCCAGTTGCCGCGAGCTTGAAAGCGATTTAGTCCACCAAGCTCCTGGTGATCACAATAGGAATCCTGAGTCAGAAGGAACAAAGGCTCCCTCATCTCAGGTTCCAGTTGATATCATTACCAGTCCCTCCAGGAAAAGTTCTTCTCCTGAAAGACACAGTGGGAAAAGCCATTCTAAGTCGGTCACGCCTATGGATATGGCATTCCCACGGAATAAATCTCTTCCAAGGCAGTACGCTTCTGCTAGGTCAGCCAGATCACGTAGCAGGAGCATACACACAGACAAAAGACGAAGGCGAAAGTCGAAGTCAGTCTCGTCTGGTAGGTCTAGTTCTTCGGAAGGAAGAGCCAGACATTCCAAGCATAGGGACAGTAGGTCTAGGCATAAGTCTAGGCTGTCTCATTCTAAACGGAGAGATTCTCGGTATACCAGATACCATAGGTCTAGGTCACCTAGGTCCAGGTCACCTAGATCCAGGTATCACAGGTCTAGATCATACAGGCCCAGGTCACATCGATCTAGGCCACTTAGGTCTAAGTCTCCTAGGTCAGACAGGTATAGACATGCGAGTCCTAGGTAAGTTAGATATTCTAGGTCTCGTTCTGTTTCAAAGTCTAAAGTAGACCCTGCTGTTTCTGCACTGACAAAGTTGGTAGAACAACAAGGTCAGATGTTGAAAGAACTGTCAAGTCGATTTGATAATCTTTCTACACCAACTCCTCAGGTGTCAGCCGATAAAGTTACTGTCACCCCTTTAGGAGCTGAAAATGTGGTGGACGTATACAACTCTGAAAATGAGGAGTCGGACCCAGATCGTTTTCAGGTTCGTGTTGGAGATAGTGAAAGGATTGGGGATTCCGATTCTGATCACTATGAAGAAAAAGGGGAAGAGACTCCCAAAGAGTCTCTCTCTTACAAAGAAGCCATTATAAAACTTCGCAACAGGCTTGGGCCAAGTGTCTGCCCCATTCCTGAGGCGAAAAGTAAAGCAGTTGGGGCATCCGCTTTAGATTTCTTCAAGGATCAAGAACGGTCGGAAGAAACCTCTCTAGCATTACCTCAATCGAATAGCGTTTCTGTTTCACTTTCTAAAATGAACAAACGTTTGAAGGGAGAGGATGAGGTTCCAATGACTCCTCTTCCCTCATATCCTAAAGGTTTTAAAATAGGCTCATTTGTTTCCCTGAAAAGTAAACCTAAGATATTTCAGGCTTCTTCTTACGAGTCTTTAAATCCTTTGATTAGCATGGATCCTCCCTCTGTTAATCCAGGTTTAAAGGATATTATGAAGCAAGGTTCTTCGGTACCTTCTTCTCAAGCTGTTCAATTTTCCACTCTTGAAAATTGGGAGAAATTGGCCAGAACTGGTATGCAAGTAGCTTCTCATTCAGAGATGTTTCTTTGTGGAACACTCAAAACTATGCAGCAGGACACTTTGTCCAAGGATGACATGTTGGAAGTGTCACGCTATCTTCAAGCTGTGGCCGTGTCTCAGTCTCACTTAATTGAAATTTTATCAAGACTTGCTTCAGGGCCTCTTTTGGCTCGTAGAGATGCTTGTTTGGCAGTGTCAGATTTGGATTCAGAGGTCAAACAATCTTTACGAGTTCAGCCCATGGAATCTTCAACAATTTTTGGTGAGAAATTCCCTGAAATTGTGAAGCAGTACAAAGATGGACTTACCCATAAGTCTCTGCAGATGGCTGTTGTCGGTGCAAGTAAACAGCAGTCTTCTGGTTTCAAGAAAAAGGGTCCCAAAGTTTCAGAATCCTCAACTAAGTCTACATATGGTGAGCTAAGCGTTTCTGTAGGGCCCAATGCTTCTAGAACTGCTAATGTCACACAAGGTCAAGGTAGACCGTTTCAGAGAAATCCTAGGAGAAATCCTGTGAATCCAGGGCAGAATAAGGGTCCTAAGAAGGGTAAAGGACCTAAGCCCAATGCCCCTTAGGGGTGCCCACTTCGGTTCCCAGGCTTGCCAAGGCATGAAACCTTGTGTCTCATGCCCAGAGCAGGTACCAAGATCAGACCTGCCAACAGGAGGAAGAATTTCTTTCTTCCTAAAGGCCTGGGAAAAAATAACTTCGGATGTTTGGACACGCTCTGTCGTCCAAAGTGGGTATCGAATTCAATTACGTGTCCTACCTCGTCTGTTTCTTTCTCCACCAAGATGGTGTACTCGTATGCCACAAGACCCTGTAAAACTGGAAATCTTGAGAGACGAAGTGAAATCATTGCTTCAGAAGCGAGCAATCGAAGAAGTAACGAAGGATCATCCCAGGAGAGGGTTTTTCAGTCGTATATTTCTGGTTCAGAAACGGTCAAGGGGTTGGCGTCCAGTAATAGATCTTTCTCGTCTGAACCAATTTGTTCTTTGCCCTCATTTCAAAATGGAGACATTGAATTCAATCAGACAAGCACTTCAGAAAGGCGACTGGGTTACTTCCCTCGATTTGAAGGATGCATATTTTCACATCGGCATCCATCATCGATCACGACGTTATCTTCAGTTCATTTTCGAAGGGAAAATGTACCAGTTTCGAGTTCTGCCATTTGGCCTCTCTGTAAGTCCATATGTGTTCACTCGAGTCTTGAAATCAGTTTTAAGTCATGTTCGTCACCAAGGTATTCGAGTACATGCATACCTGGACAACTGGTTACAACCTTCAGTGTCAGAGGCCCTATCATGGCTTCACAGCAAAAGGCTCCTCAGGATTATTCTAGATCTAGGCTTTATCCCAACTGGGGGAAGTCAGAACTAGTTCCAGTTCAGGAATTCACTTTCCTAGGTGCTCGATTCAAGCTCAAACAAGCATTAATCGGCCCCTCTCAGGACAACATTGTTTCTCTTCAACAAGCCTTGACCAAGTTGTTGGGAGCGGAAGAAACTTCAGCTCGCCAGTTATACTCCATTCTAGGTCAGATGGAGTCTATGGCCAGCCTCCTTCCACTAGGGAAAGCTTTCAAAAGACCCTTCCAGTGGGAATTCAAGGAGAGGTGGTGTCAAGGACTGGCTTTGTGGGACGACAAGATCCCTTTAGGGCCATGGTTTTGCAAAGCAGTGAGTCCTTGGATGGACATGGAGGTTATAGTGGCCATGTCTCCTCTTCATCATCCTTCTCCCCAGCTCCATCTTTTCACAGATTCGAGTCTGGAGGGTTGGGGGGCTCACATGGACAGTCACATGGCATCGGGTCTTTGGTCCCCGTCTTTCAAACAACAGCACATCAATGTCCTCGAGATGGAAGCAGTCTTGTTGGCTCTCAAAGCTTTTGCGGTTCATGTCAGGGGTCATTCGGTGTTGCTAGCTACGGACAACACAACAGTGGCGGCCTATGTGAACAAACAGGGGGGGACTCATTCCCAAACCTTGTGCAACCTGGCAGTAGAGATTGCGTTATGGTGCACTCAGAACAAAGTTCACATCAAGGCCAGATATTTACCTGGGAGACTCAACGCTCTAGCAGATTGCTTGTCCAGGAAAGGGAATATTGTTCAAACCGAATGGTCTCTCAGTCCAAGAGTAGCATCTCAGATATTTCACATCTGGGGCAAGCCTCATCTAGATTTATTTGCAACTCGTCTGAACAGGAAGCTACCGCTGTTTGTGTCTCCTGTCCTGGATCCAGAAGCATATGCAACAGATGCACTGAGTCTGAGCTGGCGGGGAATGTGGGCATACGCATTTCCTCCATTTCCTCTGATTCTTCCTTGTCTCAAGAAAATTCAGGAGGAGGAATGTTTAGTGTGCCTTATTGCTCCTCTTTGGGAGGGACAAGCATGGTTCCCTCTACTTCTGTCACTTCTGGTAGCTCCTGCAGTTCGCCTTCCTTTGAAGAAGGATCTGCTGTATCAACCCATTTCCAGAATGTTGCATCCCACCCCTCAGGTGTTCCATCTTCACGCTTGGTTGCTATGCAACGACACTTGCAGGCGACAGGCATTTCTGAGCCAGTTGCCAGTCGAATTTATTCCGCGAAAAGACCTTCCACAAACAATCTGTATGATTACAGGTGGAAATCTTGGGTGGATTGGTGCATCGGAAGGAAAATGGATCCCTTCAATCCTTCTGTGAATATGTTTGGAGAATTTTTAATCTCTTTGCATGATAAGAACTTTTCTC
Source organism: Anodontia alba (assembly GCA_964016985.1). Taxonomy (NCBI): domain Eukaryota; kingdom Metazoa; phylum Mollusca; class Bivalvia; order Lucinida; family Lucinidae; genus Anodontia; species Anodontia alba. The sequence goes on along the minus strand of OZ024830.1, from coordinate 10,465,895 downwards.
CAACCACAGTTAAGGGCTATCGTTCAGCTATTTCCACAACTTTGAAGCAGATTTCAAGTATCTACTTCTCCAGTCAGTCTGTCTTATCTGATGTGGTTAGAAGTTTTGAGCTGGAACGTCCTAGGACAAGGCCTCATTTTCCAAAATGGGATCTTGCGGTAGTCCTTTCGGCTTTGAATTCTTCGCCTTTTGAACCTCTAGATTCATGCGGTTTTAAGGAGCTCACTTTCAAGACTGTGTTTCTTACTGCTCTGGCCTCTGGTCGCAGGCGTAGTGAAATTCATGCCTTGTCCTGTTCTGATGTTCAGTTTTCAGATCAGTCAGTCAGTTTGTCAACCTTTCCTGGGTTTCTGGCAAAGAATCAGCTTCCCTCAGTTTTGTCTTCACCTATTTCTTTGCCTTCTCTCTCAGGTCAGGATTCTTTACTATGTCCTGTTAGAGCTCTTAAGATTTACCTGGAAAGGGTTTTATCTAGGAGAAAAGGTCGTAAAAGGTTATTTATTTCTCACCTGGATTTTTATGACAAAGAGATTTCATGTGATACTATTTCGAGGTGGATTGTTCAGACCATCAAGTTGGCTTATGGAACTAGGAAGTTGAACCAAGTCTCAGTAAATGCTCATGAAGTTAGGGCTCTAGCTTCATCGTGGGCTTGGTCTAATAAGGTTCCTCTTGATGATATTGTGAAGGCTGGGTTTTGGTCTTCAGAGAACTCTTTTATTAAAAAAATACAGAAAGTTCAAATTATGCCCTATTTGAGGGTTTTTCGCGGTGTGAGACTAGCGACCCATTTGCCATGGTCGATGTCCTAACGGCGAAGCGAACTTTTGTACTCAGCTTGGTAGGTTATTCTTACTAGACCCACCATCCATTAATGTTGTAATCAGCAATATTTAGATGTATCGTAGGTTTAACGAAACAAATCTAGAAAATTTTATATTAATTTTCATATTTGTGAGTTATACCTACGATACATCTAAATCATTCTCCCTCCACCTCCCCTCAGTTATCAGTTTTTTGCATCGGTAAATTGAATTATGGGTACTGGTCGTTCGGAAACCCGAACAACCGGTGCTGGGTACTTCTAAATGCCGGTACAAAAGTTCAGGTTCTTGTTTTTTCTGCGGTAGTCGGGTGATTCCCCGGAGAGCAATATTTAGATGTATCGTAGGTATAACTCACAAATATGAAAATTAATATAAAATTTTCTAGATTTCAAGTGTTGTGAAGTGCAAATGACTTGTGATCGGTAATTTGTACAGTATTACCATCAACGACCAGGGCCCAGTTGTTCAAACTAACGATGCCGTTAGTTAACGATTCGGTTTTGAGCAAAAAATATCAGAATATTGTGTATTGAATCCGCTAAAACAGTTAACGAAGTGACCCTTAATGAGCTCGTTAAGCTAACGATGCTTTGAACAACTGGGCCCAGAGCTCCAGATAAGTTCCCCCCCCCCCCCCCCCCCCCCAAACCAAAACCCTGATATTTTACTCATTATTATTACTCCACAAAACTGTGTTGTGGGTACTCATTAGAATTACTTTATCAAGTACCTATAATATGTCTGTGCAGAAATAAAGTGACTACACAACAGATCCCCAATTATCCGAGTACAGAGAGGGCCAGATAAACATCAGTATTTATTACATTATTTCACCTTATTGAGACAATTCCAATGAGTCACAGCTGTAAAATTAATCCACCCATTATAATGGGTTAATACAATAGCTTAAAAAAAAAGCTGCCTTTTCCCAAAGTTTTGAAATAGGAGGCCAAAATTTGACAGTAGAGGGCAGATGTGATAGAGATTTGCAAAAGATCATTAAGAAAGGCTTAAAAGTATAAGCTGGGAGAATAGAAGGCAATTTAGCCTCCTGCCTCCTCTTAATGAAAAGGCTGAAAAAAGACCTTGATCAGATGCTGTGTAATGCTGCGTCAAGCCTGGGTCTGCACTGCTCAAGCATAAGTAGCTGAATATTTAGGGTGAATGTTATTTGCTGCCAGGATTTTTGTCATTACTTGAAGATCTAAAGAATGATGGTTTATTTTTTGGAGCTGAGGCTCAGCAATACTTATTATTATGTAACAATAGGGGCCTTACTATTTTTTTTCCAGAACCTTACTAATTTTTATTTGGACAAAATAACATTCTACAGTTACTTATGTTCAAAGAATAAATTTGTGCCTGTGGAAACTCATGGAACTATGCAAATTATCATTATCTCTTTTTTTTCAGTTTTATAGTTTAATATGCCTGTTATCAAACCAGCCCAGATAAAAGGTAAACTCAAACTCCAAATGAGTACCAACAACATATACTTTTATAAAGAAGTCAATAAGAGAACACAGGCTATAATCTGAAGTCTCCAGAATTGCTTGTGACTGTGCACTTATTGGGAAATGTGCGGTACTTACCTGAATAGGGTATACATAGAGAAACTGCAAGCAAAGTGATTGATATCTGGCTGTATAATATCTCACCCTATCAAACCATCTGTAATACTTCCATCAACCTGGCTGCATGAAAGCCTTGTCAGAAACATCTCTCTGGATGAGGGGCTTTTTCAGCGAAGAGGTACTGATATTTTTCTTATTTCTCCATGAAAACATACTATGTGGATACTCATTAGAAGTGCCTCACAGAGGCACTTCTAATGAGTACCCACAGTGTATGTTTTCATGGAGAAATAAGAAAAATATTATGTGGATACCCCCTCTTATCTAGACCAGTGTCAGAAGAATATCCTAGTGCTGGATAAGAAGAATATTTTATTCTTATTTCCACATGATAGTGTATGTTGTGTTTGTCATTAGAATTGCCTGGTGAATATAAATTTTAATGAACATACTCATAGCAAGGCATGTTTTTGTGAATACAAGAAAAATGTCACTGCTTTTTTGGTTGTAAATGTTTCTTATCTGGTGTTGTGGCAAATTATTATTTATATATTCCCAGTTCTTGGTGAGGTGAGCATAGCTCCAGATAAAGCACTTTTTTCAAACTAAGAATTAGACATTTTCTTATTTCTCATCAAAACTAACGTTGTGGGTAGTCATTAGAAGCACCTCTCCAAGGACTTCTAATGAGTAAACACAACATATGGTTTCGTGGAGAAATAAGAAAAATAATAAGTGGATACCCCCTCTTATCAGTAGCTATGGGTTGGGGTAAATACTGTCAGTTTATATCTGTCTGGTTTGTTTATCAAACAAGCTGTTGATATAAACTAACTCCAAATCAGGTGTTATGATGATGATGGTTTGGTGTTTTATGTCCCTTTCAACATTATTTAAGTCATATCGAAACAAGCTGTTGATAAAAACTAGCTCCAGAGAGACTGAGAGAATACTAATAGGTTTTCCTCTTTCTTCATACGCTGACAAAATTTCTATCATTTGAAAGATTTTAGATTATTTTTATAGAGTAATATACATTATATGAACTGTAAATATGTAAAGAAGATTGTGACATAATCCTGCGGTGCCTCTGACAGAAAGAGGGAGATTACGTACCACAAAGACAAAGGCTATTTTATTAAAAAAGAAAAAAGATTAGTTACCATGTGTCAGACACATAAAAAATTTAACATTGTAAGTGCTAGCCTTTAAAATACTACTTACAACTGTAGCAGATGGAAGTTTTTTTTTTTGTTTTTTTTTTTATTTCTCTTAGAAATCAAGACTTGACATTTCATGTAAATGGTCTCCAAAAACTAATAAGAATATGCCAAGTGCTAAAATTTTGCTTAATACAAAGGGTTAAAAGAAACTGTGTCTGCAGCAATTCAGATTTAATACAGAACATTTTTTTTTGTGGAAAAAAAGGAAACCTGAGCATTCTGTTATCTAGAACTCTGGTTGTAGAAACCAAGGAATATGGAAATTCATTGCAAACTCAAATATCACATTCACTGATCTAAACTGATCAATAGCTGCCTCTTCTCCTACTGTATGCTACAATTCTCTACTTGTCTAATATTGGCAAACACAAGTCATCACATGGCCACATCCTGAGAGACCACAGCCCTAGATAAGCTGCCCTTCCAGCCAGCCAGTATGTCCAGCCTGTCACTGCCTGTCCAGCCTGTCAGTGTTTAGCTCCAGATAAGGCACTTTTTTCAACAAAAATGTATTGATATTATTCTTATTTCTCCCTGAGAATATATGTTGGGGTCGTAGAGGAGCTTCTAATGAGTACCCACAAGTTGCCACAACATATGTTTTATATGTTTTCATGCAGAAATAAGAAAATATGTGGATACCCCTCTTATCTGGCGCCATGAGCCACTATGTTCAGCCTGTCAGTGCTAGCAAATAATTGATGGTATAATTCATTAGGGTAGAAGATTTATGCAGTGTAGAGATTCAACACTTTGTGTTTACAAAGTTCCACATAAAGTACATTTTTCAGCCAAAATATGTTGATATTTGCATAGCTACAGATAAGAAGGGGTATCCACATAATATTTTTCTTATTTCTTGATGAAAACATATGTTGTGGGTACTCATTAGAAGTGCCTCAGCATGTTTGTCGAGAAGTAAGAAAGATATCAGCATTTTTCGGATGAAAAAAGCGCCTTATCTGTTGCTATGATATTTGTATTATTTCTCCACATAAACATATGCTGCAGGTACTCATTAAAATGCTGCATCAGTGAGTAGGCATTTCTAACGACTGCCCACAACATGTGCTTTTGTGGAGAAATAAGAAACAATAATGATACTTTTTGGTTGAAAAAGCCATCTGTCTCAGATGAGTTGTAAATGCAGGGAAAGGGACTAATTTACTAATTATTTATTGTATTCTTTCACATCACAAGCTTCATCAGTAAAATGTGACCATGATTTACCACAGTTGCTAACCATAGTCATTAAAGTGGACTATGGTCAGATTACAGAAGTATGATTTACAATCACCCAACCATGGTCAGAAATTGGTCACTGACCAAAAAGCATGGCTAACAACAATGATGGTGACTGTTGTCAACAGATTGCACAGTGGATAGCCAAGATCATTATTTACAGTAGTATTGATGCCTATTATTAAACAAGTATTAGCTGTTGCTAAAAGCTTGGTCTATGCTAAATGTAGACCAAGCTTTTTATATAAGCTAATACTTGGTTGGACAGTCCATAGACCAGTCTGAGTGCTTCTGGAGCAATCGCAAACTCTAAGAGTGTCTCTGCCCATGGGCATAGACAATTAGGCAGAGAGCTGCAATGATAATCAGAGAAAGTTGGAGTCCACCATCAGATACTGCTATAGGAAAAAGAAAAGAGATAATATTTACCCTTTAAAGCACCTAAGACATTCTATTTATTATTATTTTTCAAAGAAAATAATAATGCATGACATTTGATGTCAGTTGTCTAGCTACACCTTACCTGGAGCTGTAATTGTAATAATTGTAATCATTATTTTCACCCCTCTTCCCTCACCTCTCCCCACCCCCACAATCTCCCACCTGAACCCCTCTCCCACAAATACACCACAACCTCTTTATAACACTAATGTTTGGGTCCATTGCATAAAACCGTGTTAGTTAAACAACCGTGTTATATCGAAACAAAAATGTATAGATTATATTGAAAAATGACCATTTATGGTCATTTTTCAATATAATCTATACATTTTTGGGACCCATCTTTGATTCGTGTTATATCCAAAACTGTGTTATAACGAACTGTGTTATAAAGAGGTTGTAGTGTATGCACGGTTCCCACCTGTTACACTCTATGGCTCAGCCAAGCAGATCATCTTAATATAGTCACCCTAGCAGAGTAAGCAGATCCTTTCCAGCTTGAATGCAAGGAGAATCCAGGAATCTGACCCAAATATCTCCCATAAACTAGCACACTGACACAAGAAATCTTAATCAAACATCTCCCATAAATGAACTGGATTACTTCAGAAAATATTACTCAAATTTCTCCAATAAATTAGGCAGACTGGCACCAGAAAATCTGGCCCAAATGTCTTCCATAATCTGACAAACTATCACCAGAAATCTTACCTAAATATCTGCCATAATCTGACTGACTTGCCTAGAGTCCTGACTGAAACAACTTTCATAATCTGGTAGACTGGCACAAGAAATCTGACCCAAGTGTCTCCCATTATGAATCTGGTAGACTGACATTGGAATTTTTTACCCAAATGTCTTGGATAATGTCGCAGACTGGCACCAGAGGTCTGATCCAAATGTCTCATAATCAGATAGACTGGCACCAGAAATCTGACCCATGTGTCTCCCATAATATGGCAGACTGGCACCAGATTTCTGACTCAAATTAATCTTGCAGACTGGCACCAGAAATCTGACCCAAATGTATTTATTATTCTAGCAGACTGGTACAAGAAATCTGACTTGGTTGTCTGTCATAATCTGGCAGACTGACACCAGAAATCTGACCAAAATGTGTGCCATAATCTGACACACTGGCACAGGAAATCTTACCTAAATGGCAGACTGCCATTAGAAATTCGACCCATTATGTCCCCCATAATCTGGCATACTGGTACCAGAAATCAAATCCAAATGGCTGATTGGCTCTAGAAATTTGACCCAAATAAGACTGGCACTAGAAATTTGACCCAATTAAGATGTGCACTAGAAATTTGACCCAAATAAGACTGGCTGTAGAAATTTGACCATCTTACCTTAGGTGCACCATCTTACCTGTAGGTGCAAATGCTTCTTTCATATCCCTTGTATTCTTAAATTGTTCTTCAGCCTACCTCAGAATTGATTTCATACTGTAAGTCAGAATTGTTTACCCATGAATAATAACTGTATTCATTCTAAGTATTGAGAAAAAGACACCTGAACAAAGAGTATAGACACAGATTAGATGCCACAAGAATGCATCATCTGATCTGGGTCTGCACTGTTTGCCACTTCGCCAGCTGTTGTTCTCAGGCACATCATTACTTGTTCAAATTTTATGACAAATGTGATAAGAAGTTAAGATGACCTAATATTTGGGATAAATATGGTAAGGTAAGTCAAGCTCTAGATTAAGCACCTTTATCTGTCAAATAGTGTGGTATTATACTGAGCCAGTAAAAATGCAACTACCCATATTGGGCCACACTCTTAAAGTTAACCCTTCTCTTGCTGAACACAACATGCCCTGCTTAGCAAACAGTGAAGATCCAGATCAATTGGCTTCTGAAGAAACCATCTGATCTGGATCTGCACTGATTGTCATTAAATATGTGAATTTCTATAAAAAAAACAAACAACCCAGATCAAGTAATCTGATTGGCTGGAAATTAGAAGTGGGCATGGCATCTTAATTGATTCAGCAAGGCCTTTTTATCATTAACATAGCAATCAATGGCGCTGATTTCAAAACAACATTTTACTACAGCTGATACTGCAGTTCGTATTGGTTGAGCTGCATGTTTTGATAAAGGGACACAACTGAACTTTGGTGTAAAAATTGGGCAAATAACCCTTTTATTCAAATGTAGTAATGGCTTTATGACTGGTTAGTTTGTGTTGAATGTTTTGGTATTTTGAATATTGTTTGGAAGTCTGTGGATACATGTCAGGAACCAGCTTTCATTGATTTTTTTTAGCTTTTAAATGACAGTATGCATGAAAACTGGAAGTTATCCATAGTATGACATTTTTGACAGCAATAATCGACAGAAATGAGAACCTTTCAGTCATTTTTTTTCTATTCAAGTATCCCAATAATGAGATGCTTTGGTTTTAACATTCAAGACAAATTTTCAAAAATCCATGCAAATTTCACAAAATCTGAAATTTGAGAAACAGCTTCAAGTCATATCTTCATAAGGAACTTAAGCGTTTATTGTGTATTTTTATTGTTGGGAACATACTGGATACCATCACATGAAAATTTTGTGGAATTTTTTTTTTCAAAAAATGTTAAAAAAGGAAATTCAACGATTTTCCAGTTTTCATCAAAAGTTTATGCATGATTGAGCATCTGAGGGCAATTTTTGTTAAACTGTTCTTGTATGAAAGGCAAGTTGATTAAGCAAAACAAATGCTTGAACCATTGCAATAAATGAGAAAAAAAACAACAAATACCGTATTCGACCTAATTACCGCACTGTGCGCTTAGGTTTTTCAAAATTACTGGGAACACTCAGATGTGATAAAATATGTACCTATACCTATTAAGGATACACTATAAAAAGATCAGCAAAGGACTTATTTGATGATGATTATGCGATTTTTTTTCTGATTTTCTTTATAAAGGGATATGTTGTGGGTACTCATTTGAATTGCATCGACAAGTCGATGCAATTCAAATGTGAACCCACAACATATGCCTTTATAAAAAAGTAAATAAAAAGTACACTGGCTATAATAAGACTACGGAATTTCATGAGTGTGTGCTTATAGGGGTATGTGTGGTAATTAGATGGAATACGGTATACATGTTGCATTTCTAATGGCTTTAAAGTATGTTTTTCCATGAAAATTATGTTGTGGTACTTATTAGAAGTGACCACATCATATATTCCATCCATGGAGAATAAGAAACATATTTATCTGATCAAGTACTATTCAAATATAGCCTAAGGCCCCTTTCGAGATGATATGGCACATAAGTCAGGGATCTAGATCAGAGTGGTATCCATATATACTTCTTTCTTAATTTTCCATGAAAACACATATTGTCAATATGCATTAGAAGCATAGTAGTGAGGCTTTTGCAATGAGTACCCACAATATAATTATGTTCTGTGGAGACATAAGAAAAATATAGATATTTTAGTTGAAAATAGTGCTTTATCTAGAACTCTAAAGGTGAAATTAAATATTTAACCTATCAGTGCTCCAGATAAGATGTTACTTATTTATCCATAAAGAAGAAATTTTGTATCATCTAACTAGAATCATCTTGAGTGAGGTTTGAATTAGATAATGAAATAACCATGCTGCCATAATGAGAAAATATTTGAATACTCAAGTAATATTAGCTAGCATGTGATATGAACATTGGGGCATAGTTTGGTGAGTCACGACCTTGGTGACATGTCATAAACATTGTGACAAAATACAAGGTCAACAACTGGTAGTTACACATCATTAGAGCATGTGTGGACACACATTATTTACCCTATGTACCGTATTTACCGTATGTATTCGGACAGACAAGCCTGAGCAAACAGTGTAGACCCAGATGAGACGCCGCAGATGGCGGCGTCTCATCAGGGTCTACACTGTTTGCCACTCATCCAGCAATTTTTAGACACAACATCGGGTGGTAAATTGTTCTTGTTCATATTTTAGAGCAACTACGGGAAGGAGTTGAGGTGTCCGAATACTTAGGGTAAATACCGTATTGGAACACCTTAACTCCTTACCATACTTGTCCTAAAATTTGAAAAAAAAAAAAGTATATTGTACTGCCTGTTGATGTGTCTGAAATAGTGCTTGATGAGTGGCAGTGTAGATATTTTCAAACGACTTCTCCTCTGAAGCCATAAGGCTGATTCTTACCATATTTCACATATAGCATCTATAGGCAGGGAAGGGAAGAATAATTGTGTTTTTTGTCTCCATCAGATAAGAACTCTGGTTGCTGTGGTAACATAGTTGCCATTGACTTACTATGGGAAAAATGGAAATTGTCAGTTATTGTCCTCTAACTGCAGATACATGTATTTTGAAGTTCCACAGAAATGTTCCTTGAGCAGTCCATTGTGTTACAAAGCTGAGTTTGATTTGTTGCCATGCAAATGAAACCTTGAATTTGCGAAAAAATATTAAAAAAATCTTCTCCTCAGAAGCCGTAAGGAAGATGAAGCAGAAAGTTTACAGAACTGTTCATAACTTTTGCCGCTACAAAAATTGAGTTTTTGCTTTGTTGCTATGGAAACTTAGGCTTATAATGGGAAAAGTGAAAGTAGGTCCTTTTTTCTATCTCACTTCAGATATTTTGACAAAAGTTTTACAGAAATGGTCTTTGAGTAGTTTTTCTGTTACATATGAATTTTGTCCAATTTTGATTGGTTGCCCTGGCAATCTAAACATTAAATTTGCAAAAAAATATTCAAAAATCTTCTCCTCAGAAGCCATAAGAGGGGGTAAAGCTGAAACTTTCAAATATTCATAAAATTAGCTTCTACTAAGATTGTGTTTTTTGTTGCCATTGCTCATGTGCTTTTGTCGCTGTTGCAACTTAAAGTTTCCAGATGATAGATGTACGATGGGAAAAGTGAAAGTATGGTAAATGTCCTAAAATTTCAAACACTTCAATCTGTAGTTTTTAGCCTAAATTCTGCTTTTAATGCAGATGTTTCTCACAATGCTGAATGGAATGACAAATAGTGTAGACCCTGATCAGACTGCTGTATAGGAGTAGTTTGATCTGGGTCTGCACTGCCTACATATGCCATTTTGTCAGACACTTTGGTGTATGAAATTTTAGGACATTTACCATAGGCCATTTTTAGCTCACCTGAGTGAAAGCTCAGGGTGAGCTATTGTCGGATCACCCTTTGTCCGTAGTCGTCCGTCGTCCATCATTCGTCGTCAACAATTAGTTTGTTAACACTCTAGAGGTCACAGTTTTTACCCAATCTTAATGAAACTTGCTCCGAATGTTAACTTCTATGAAATCTAGGTTAGATTTGACAGTGGGTTATGGGCAAAAAAGTAGGTCACCAGGTCAGATCAAAGGAAAATCTTGTTAACACTCTAGAGGTCACATTTTTGGAGTAATCATCATGAATCTAGCTCAAAATGTTTGTCTTGATGATTTCTGGGTCAAGTTCGGATATGGGTCACTTGGGGATCAAAAACTAGGTCACCAAGCCAAAAACCTTGTTAACACTCCAGAGGTCACATTTTTTAAGTAATCGTATGAATATTGCTCAAAATGTTTGTCTTGATGATTTCTAGGTCATGTTCAAAACTGGGTCGCTTTGGGTCAAAAACTAGGTCACCAGGCAAAATCAAAGGAAAACCTTGTTAACACTCTAGAGGTCACATTTTTGAAGCTTCCATCATGAATCTTCTTCAAAATGTTGTCTGGATGTTGTTTAGGTTGACTTTGAAACTGGGTCATTTAGGGTAAAAAATCAGGTCACCAGGCCAAATCAAAGGAAAACCTTGTTAGCACTCTAGAGGTCACATTTTTGAAGTAATCATCATGAATCATCATGAACCTTGCTCAGAGTGTTTGCTTTGGTGCTTCCTAGGTCAGGTTTGAAACTGGGTCACTTGTGGTCGAAAACTAGCCCACCACGCCAAATCAAAGGAAATTCTTGTTTACATTCTAGAGGTCACATTTTTAAAATACTCATCACCTGAGTATTGCTCAAAATGTTTTGTCTTGATGATTTCAAGGTCAAGTTCGAAACTGGGTCACAGGGTCAAAAACTGGGTTACTGGGCAAAATCAAAGGAAAACCTTGTTAACATTCTAGAGGTCACATTTTGAAGCAATCATCATGAATCTTGTTCAAAATGTTTGTCGTGATGATTTCTAGATCAGGTTTGAAACTGGGTCACTTGGGATCAAAACTAGGTCACCAAGCCAATTCAAAGGAAGACCTTGTTAAGACTCTTGAGGTCACATTTTTCAAACAGTCATCATGGATCATGCTGAAAATGTCTTGATGTTCTTTAGGTTGACTTCGAAACTGTGTCACTTGGAGTCAGAAACTAGGTCACTGAGTGAAATCAAAGGAAAACTTTGTTAACACTCTAGAGGTCATATTTTTGAGGTAATCATCATGAATCTTTCTCAAAATGTTTGTCTTGATGATTTATAGGTGAAGTTTGGAACTGGGTTACTTATGACCTATATTTCATGGTCCAGTGACTTTCTTAAGTTTTACGTTTAGGTCAGTTTCTCAGTAACTATTGCTCCTACAGCAGTGATAATTGGCACTTGCGTACATCTTAGCATGGCCTCTTGAATGCGAGGGTTTCTTTTTGTCGAGTGTCAAGTATCGAGTTGTGAAAGTTGAGTATCAAGTTAAAACTGTCGAGTATCGAGTTGAATTGGTCGAGTATCGAGTTAAAATTGTCGAGTATCGAGTTAAGTTGGTCGAGTATCGAGTTAAAATTGTCGAGTATCGAGTTGAATTGGTCGAGTATCAAGTTAAAATTGTCGAGTATCGAGTTAAGTTGGTCGAGTATCGAGTTAAAATTGTCGAGTATCGAGTTGAATTGGTCGAGTATCAAGTTAAAATTGTCGAGTATCGAGTTAAGTTGGTCGAGTATCGAGTTAAAATTGTCAAGTATCGAGTTGAATTGGTCGAGTATCAAGTTAAAATTGTCGAGTATCGAGTTAAGTTGGTCGAGTATCAAGTTAAAATTGTCGAGTATCGAGTTGATTTGGTCGAGTATCAAGTTAAAATTGTCGAGTATCGAGTTAAGTTGGTCGAGTATCGAGTTAAAATTGTCGAGTATCGAGTTGAATTGGTCGAGTATCGAGTTAAAGTGAAGTTTTCAAAAGTAAAACTGATTTGGAATCAGCGGATGTAACACCCTGCCCTATTTTTGGCTTTTTTTTTTTTTTTTTTTTTTTTTTTTTGAATGGGTAAGATACCTTTTTTGGTGTTAGTATTTAATGAACACCTGCACAAATTTCTGGGAGAGCAACAAGGAAAATTGTACTTTATAACCTGTGCAAAATACAGATGACCAAGACCAGCCTGCATGTTAAATGTTTGTGAAGGCACTCTGTTTCTAGGTCCTGCAAACTCTGTCAAGTAAACTGCGTAAGTCCTGATTGGAATAAGCGGATGTGACACCTACCGGTATTTTTTTTTTTTTAGAATTGGTAAGTTACCCTTTTTTTATTTTTGGTTGAAGTACCACCTGTAGAATTTTACGGGATAGCAACAAGGCAAACTGTACCTTATAACCTGTGTGAAAAACAGACCTTGATAAGAAACAGAATTCCGATTTGTTTTTGGGCTCTTTGGAATCAGTTTTAAAAATTAAATAGTATCTCAATTGACTGCGAGGATTGCGTCAGCCCGGGTGTGTTGTTCACTGTTTTTGTCAGTGGCATAAGCAGCTAGCAAGGTACTTTTGTTGGTGAAGAATTGGTGTCCTCTCAGTGAGGCTGTTACAAAAAAAAAAAAAATAATAATAAAAAAAAAAAAAAAAAAAAAAAAAAGGTGCAGCAAAGACAGGAGCTGCAAAAAGTATACCAATATGAAAGGGTGAATATGATTTATAGCCTTTCAACAGTACTTCAAACATACATTGACACATGAACAAGACAATGAAAGGATGAATATGGCTCATAATAGGCTGAATATTATTTATGGTTAAAGCCTTTCAACAGTATTTCAGTCATATGTGGACAATTGAAGGATGAACACGTTATACAAAGAAACTAACATTATTCAGTGATCAAAGTCACCAATGATTTTGTTACTAAAGTGAATATTTTGGGACGCAAAAAAATCTCCCTCTTTTAGACCAGGATCTCCCTCCTAAAAATTGCAGATCTCCCACTTTGTGTCCCAGAAAATATCACATGTATGATGGTTGGTCGGTCATCGGATGATGAAACATGCCACCAATATGGGTCTTACCCCGGGCAGCAGGGCCATAAGGGGCAGTGTTCCCATATTTCTTTCCTTTCGTCTGATGAAACAGACACGTCTAGAGACTACTTCTGTTGGACATGACTCTCTTTCTGGAAGAATGTCGAGTATCGAGTTAAGTTTGTCGAGTATCAAGTTAAAATTGTCGAGTATCAAGTTAAAATAGTCGAGTATCGAGTTAAAATTGTCGAGTATCGAGTTAAAATAGTCGAGTATCGAGTTAAGCCAGATGTTTGATAAATTGCTCTGACACATCTGCACAACTCCACTGAGGGCAATTTATTACTCTGGAAGGGAGCAATTATGCAATGTTTAGGTTGGAATTTGTCAGCTAGTATTTGAAAATTTTCAGAAAACATGCTCAAGTTTGGCTCATAAAACTATGCTCAATTTTTAACCAGCCTGCGCATGTCTCACTCCAGGATCTAGCTGTTACATATATATCTTCTGATAGCATGCACAATACATATCACTCAAACTAGGTACAGTGAAACCTGTCATATTGGTCACCTCTATTAAGCAAGCAACCTGTATTAAGCAAGCACACTTTCAGTTCCATAAAAAAAGCAGTTACATTAAACTGCACCTGTATTAAGTAAGCATCTGTCTTAAATAAAGCGAGCACTTGCTTGTTCCTGCTTAATACAGGTTGGACTGTACATCATCTCTGAGCAACCCCCCACCCCCCCACCCCCCCCCCCCCACCACACCACCACCACATATCTTTCGCCGAGGTCGGCAACATTCTTTCGTGGAGATTGATCATGAAATATTTTCTACGGTCATTCTCTCCCTTCCCCTGATTCAAGAAGGGCAGTTGTCAGTTTCTGGCGAAAGACTGTGCACAATACTGGTTAACCGCTTAGAGGACTAAGCCTGCCCAGTAAATGTATGGTTAAGTAAACTGACCGCGCTCGACATGACCCTGTCAGGTTGACTGGGCCGTAAAACCTCAACACAAACAAACAAACCACATATCTTTCATATACCAGGACAAAACTGGTGCTCATAACTTCATATTATCCTAGGCCTGTTTTTCACACTAGGTCAAGGTAAGTACCATGTTTGATCAGCCAAAACATTGAGCACTAGGACCAATGATTTGGATCTGCCTGTGCATCATTTATAGGAAGCTATAATATCACTACCACTTTGAGCTGTTCATATAAAAGAGCATGTTCTCTGTATTTTCACGCCACACTGACTTTATTATGGAAGTACCTTCTCACAGGAGATGAACAGTCCAGGAAAGGAAGTATAATATTCAGGAGGGGTGAAGGTGAAGGTAGGCTCTGTCGCTTTAGCCCCACCACATGGGGCTCTGTTTCAAATAATACAGGAAACATAATAGGGATTATCTATTATCTGATGATAATATGAGCTAGTTTTTCATGCAGCTAGACTGAAATATATGCTATGACATTGCATTAGAATCGCCTAACCAAGGCAGTTCTAATGCCATGACACAATCTGTAATTCAATAGAACTATGGCATTCTGGCAGAGTATCAGCGAAATATTTTGATGGGGTGGGGGGGCTGGGGTGGGGGGGGAGGGGGCTGGGGGGGTGGGGGGAAGGGAGGGGGCTATCGCTTTGCTTGCCATTGCAGCATGGTGGCTTTTACAGAACTTTGTATAGACCTATATTGGCTTATATGGAAAATTAGCCCCACCAATGGCCACCATGTTTTTTATGCTAATCAAGCTTGTTTTAGTTCTTTTTTGTTAAGGTCCAATTACTGACTATTTTAGATTCTGGACATATGTTACATAGGAACAGACTTTTGAAGTTCCTTACACAGGCTTATATGGAAAATTTGCCCCACCCATGGCGACCTTGCAAGAAACATTTCTGCCAAATTATTTCAAAATCAGGCAGGGGTTTCTGACATGAAGATTTTCTAAGATTTTGCCATGTGGTTGCCACGGCAACTAAAATTCTGCTTGGATTCCATATCTTTGAAGTATTTTCAATCATTACCTCCTAAGAAACATTCCTATGAAGTGTGGTAAACATTGGCCCAGTGGTTTAGGAGGAGATGTCGAACGTTGACAGACAGACGGACGACAGATAACATAAGATGGATGCCGGATCATCTGCCTGTCAGAATAGCTCACATGAGCACTCTGTGCTCAAGTGAGCTACAAATTGACCCAGGTCATACTATTTTTATTATCGGTATATGACCCCTCTTTGCGAAGTTAATGACGATGCGAAGAAGAAAATAAAGCCTACCCCATAAAAAAAAAATATATATATATATAATAATAATAATAATGATAAAAAATAAATAAATAAAAAATAGTAATACCAGTAACCTGAAGTAAATGTTCATATTTCATGAATTTCAGCTTGACACTTATTAAAATATTGAACAAAGTTAGCTTAAAAAAAAAAAGAACACACACACACACACACACAAAGATAGAAAGCAGCTCAGCTGGTGTTTGGGAACAGATAGCCCTGATGGCATCAACCCTTCATAATTCTATGTCGCACCACTATGGCTGTAGAATTGATAAAAGACTGATTCGCTCTTTTAACTTTGTTATTTGGGCATGAAGACACTGCTTCAAATAAGAGTAATCCTGCAACAAGTTTCGGGGCGAACTTTCCAGGTAAACAAGATCGTGTAAGAGTAATCCTGCAACAAGAGCTCGAAATCTGGACGATGCATTTGAGAAATTCTGTTGGTTAGACATACATTGGTATGTTTTCTACTATTTTTGTACCTTTGTACATTTTGTTAACGTTTCCAAAATACCTTGTCTTACAAGACTATTTTTATTTTGAAGACTTATCTATATGCTGGTAAAAAAAATGGTTAAAACCAAAAAAAAAAAAAAAAAAAAAAAGAAAGAAAAAGAAAAAATTCTGTCCTGTGACTGAGACACATGGTGTAAACAGGCAGATTCTGATGCCTGATTAGGTGGGGGCAAGGAGCTTATGACAGCTTATGTGATGAGCTCTTGGTGGGGGGCAATATTTGACAAATCTCATCGAGAGGGTTATTAGAATGGGAGTCATTATTTTATACAGAAGGAGTTATTCTATGGTCCTGGTGGTTATTCTATGGGATATCATCAAGGGGGTCATTATTTTTGTAAGGGCAGTCAGTATTTTTTAGAAAAGGGGTCCTTTTTTCTATAGAATAATGACCTTGGGGTTGTTATTCTATGGGGGGTCACTTTACTTTGTTACACCAGCACACAACAAAACCAACAAATGTCCTGTGCGCCCGGTCTAATCAGAGTCTTCACGCCAACTCTGGATAGCTTAGGACCCAAAGCCTCTTCATGCCTAGGCTGATCTTTGTCTTCTCAAGTCATACAGGCCATTTTTGTCATGAGCTTGCTCAAAAATAAAATTCACCTGCTCTTCCTATTTTTTTTTCTGTGGAATATTTACTGTGTTCTTACCACATTCCAACAATGATCAGCTGATCAGTGAATCTTTCATATAAAATAGCCATAACTGATAAGCCCCAAAGGTGATCAGTGTAAAAACCTATTAATAAGCCCCCTGCTGCAGCAGACTATTTGCCATGTAACAGGCAATAAATTAGAAATAATGGAATCCCACTGTAGGTTTGATTGCAAGCATAAATATTTGGTTTGAGAGGCTTAGACCACTTTCATCTGCCCTAGATCAGTAAAATTAGCTTGTTGAAAAATTGATGACATATTTTATGACAATACAAATACAAAATAGGTGCAGGTGACTGAATTATAGATATTGCTGATTAAATATTCAAATAAGACTGCTCACACAGCTGCATTGTCATGCTGCTGAAATATGTTAAACCATGTAAATTCATGCTCATTAGGTACCTAAACTTGATATATTACATCTGTGACTCAAGGCTCCACAATCTAAACTTAACTCGATACTCGACAATTTTAACTCGATACTTGACTGTTTTAACTCGATACTCGACAATTTTAACTTGATACTCGACAAACTTAACTCGATACTCGACAATTTTAACTCGATACTCGACAGTTTTAACTCGATACTCGACCAACTTAACTCGATACTCAACAATTTCAACTCGATACTCGACAATTTAAACTCGATACTCGACAATTTTAACTTGATACTCGACCAATTCAACTCGATACTCGACCAATTTAACTTGATACTCGACAATTTTAACTTGATACTTGCAACTTTACAAATCGTGACACTCCTTGAATGCAGTTATCCATATTGACCACAACTTCTATTTCACTGTCCACTTACTTTGTTAAGTGTTTGTGTTTAGGTCAGTTCCTCAGTAACTATTGCTCCTATAGCCAGTGATACCTAGCACATGCATACATCTTAGCATGGCCTCGAGTGCAGTCATCCATAGTTGACATTGACCTACAGTATATTTTATGGTCCATTAGGCATGCTACATTGTCTTTCTTGTTAATATAATCATCATGAATGATAATTTCTTGGTCAGTTTCTTTATGTGCTACGATACTCAGGTGAGCATTACAGGGCCATCATGGCCCTCTTGTTCTATCTTACCGCAGATATTTTGTCACAATTTTACAGAAATGTTGCTTGATAGTCCTATTCCAAAAATGGATTATGTCCAAATGTTTGAATTTGATTGGTTGCCATGGCAACCAAAAGTTGCTAAATCTTTTTTTTTTTTTTTAAATTAACTCCTCAGAAACAGCTGAAACTTTGCAGAATAGTTCAATACCGTATTCGACCTAATTACTGCACTGTGCGCTTAGGTTTTTCAAAATTACTGGAAAACACTTGTGGTAAAATATGTATCTGCCTACTAAAAGGTACACTTAAAAAGGATCAGCAAAGAACTTATTAGATGATGTTTATGCCATTTTTTTCTGAATTTCTTTATAAAAGCATATGTTGTGGGTACTCATTTGAATTGCATCGACAAGTCGATGCAATTCAAATAGGTACCCACAGCATATGCCTTTATAAAGAAGTAGCCAAACAGTACACTAGCTGTAATCCGAAGAGTACGGAATTGCTTGACTGTGCGCTTATAGGGGTATGTGCGGTAATTAGATCGAATACGGTATATTAGCTTTTACAGAAGTTCACTCAGGTGAGCATTGTGGCCCATGGGCCTCTGGTTTTCTTATTAATTACTCCTTGAAAACCATGAGGTGCTTCATGGAGAAATATTAAGATAAAGAATTTACTTGATATCCGCTCTTATCAATAGCTATACTATAAAGCCATGCTCTTCTTTTTCTTTTCTTTTTTATACCCTGCCACTCAATAGTGGCAGGGTATTATGGTTCCATGTTGTACGTCTGTGTGTCTGTCCGTCCGTCCATCAGTCATACGTACGTCCGTCCGTCAGTTTTTCGTTTCCGGATGATAACGAGTAAACGTCAATGGATTTTCACCAAACTTGGTATGTGCATTGATATTGTGGAGATCTGTTTTGGGAATGCTAATGGGCAAATTTCGTCACATTTTTACGGAGTTATCTGCCCGAGACACAGCCATATTTTCATTTCCGGATGATGACTTGAGTAAACGTCAATGGATTTTCACCAAACTTGGTATGTGCATTGATATTGATGGGATCTGGTTTCAGATTGCTAATGGACAAATTTTGTCAAATTTTGACAGAGTTTTCTGCCCGAGACATTCCCATATTTTTATTTTCCTGGACGATAACTTGAGTAAATGTCAGTGGATTTTCACCAAACTTGGTACATGCATTGATATGAAGGAGATCTGGTTTTGAATTGCTTATGGGCAAATTTCGTCAATGTTTGACAGAGTTGTCAGCCCGCAACACGATAATGGCGGGGTACTATAGTTTGTTTTTATTTTGCACTGCAAGAGAAGAGTATCTTAAGTGAGAACAAAGAATGCTGTTGGGAAGTTAGTGCCAGTCAATTTGTCATAAAGTGACAGGCTGATCAATAGAGTGATCAGTGCATTGGCTTTCTTCTCTTGCACAGATTAGCGTTATCCCTGTGGAATTTAAATATCAGCAGACATTTGGTGGCGCTAGTTATTACACTAGAAACTTCTTTACAAAGTGGTTTGTTATAACAGGATTTTGGATATAAAATGGTTTAAAGGTGGACCTCAAACTGTTGTATCCGAACAAAAATGTATAGATTACATAGATAAATGAACATTTATGGTCATTTTTCTATATTATCTAAAGAGCTTTGTTTATCCCAAAAGCTTTGTCCAAATAAAAATGCATAGATTATTTAGAAAAATGACTATTTATAGTCATTTTTTTTATATAATATGTACATTTTTGTTTGGATACAACATGATTCTTTAGCTAACAACTATTTGGATCCCAGCAGTTATAAAGAGGTTGTGTTGTATCAGCAGGCAGCATTTGAAATTGCCATTTATTATTTCTTATTTCTCCCTCAAAGTAGGGTGTGACATTTCTTTTCAAGACAATATGAATACTGTTTAGGATGCATAGCTCCAGGTAGAAGGAATGTTCAGATGATAATTGTTGCAGCTAAAAAAGAAAAAAAAACAAAAAAAAACAGCTGGTACTTGTAGGACTTGCCTTTCCCAGGTGATTCCAGTGAGAACCCCAAAGCATGTTTTGGTGCAATAATTACAAAATAACAAAACTTATGGAAGCCTTATTTTCTTGAAAAAAATAAAATACTATTCTTAACTCTTTTTCCTGCCATATTTTCTTCTGATCTTGGTCTTGGTTGGATTGGAGTTTACAGGCCCAGTCAACATTATTAGTCATTTCAGTTTTCCTAACCACTCTTTTTCCTGGCGGGCTTAGTAATTCGTTTTCCAGAGACTGATCTGGGTCAGCAGAAAGGGTATCTTCCTACTGCAGCTGCAGCGCTTATAGTGAGTACCCACATTTTTGTGGCGGAATAAGAATTATCTAAATACTCCACTTATCTGGAGCTATGAGTTCCTTCTTTTGTTTTGCTAGGGTTTTTCTGCTCATAAGTTTTAATATATGTGTCTTTTCTGTCATGGGAGATTGATTCAAGTGGAGTTAGAAGTACTTAAGTACCTATGTTTATGACATAACACTTAGCATACTGGGTAAAAATTTCTGCAGACAACACTTCGAAATATTCTTCTTATTTTTTCCCAGAAAATAGGCTTTGACATTTCAAGAAAGACAATTTGCAAGTTTGCAAGAAATGTCAAAGCCTATTTTTGGGGAAAAATATGAAAAATATCAAGTTGTCATCTGCTGAATTTGCCCATAGCATTGTAAGTGATACTTTAACCCTTGTCCTGCTGAACCCGGATATACCCTGCCTTGCAAACAGTGTAGATCCAGATCAGTTGGCTTCTGAAGAAGCCAACTGATCTGGATCTGCGCTGTTTGCCATTATGTATGTGAATTTGATTCAACAACCTTGATCAAGCTATCTGATTGGCTGAAACTTAGAAATGGGAGTGGCATCTTAATTTATTCAGCTTGACAAGGGTGAAGGAGGTGTATCAAAGAAGAGAGTTATGCCAGATGCAGACAACAAAGACCCACACCAGCCTGCTTGTTCACACGGTCTGATCTGAGTGTGTTTCAGTGATGAGCTAAATTAGAATGTGTATACATAGTCTGGTCTCAATTCTTACAGCAGACGTAACCAGAACTCCAGATAAGTGGGGGTAGTTGGTAAATATTTCTAATATCTCCGCAAAAACATGCTGTGGTACAGTACTCGTTAGAAGCACCTCACCAAGACATTTCTAATCCGTATCCATACATTTGCATGTAGAAATAAGAAAAATATTGATACTTTTTGGTTGAAAAAGTCACCTTATCATGAGCTAGAAGTCAGTCGTGGACTAGGCAGAAGATGTTTTTCCTCTTTATTTGTTTCAAAACATTTCACGCTTACTCATTGGAATTGCTTCAGGGAGGCAGTTCCACTGAGTAACCACAAGATAGGTTTAATTACAAAAATATGTATAAAAAATCACGAATTGTGTCAGAAATATTGTCTTATATGTAGCCACAAGCCTTCTAAAGAAAGGGTAATTTAATGATAATTCTAGGATTTTTGTCGCACCTGCATTAGCACGCAGGTGCGATATAGGCGTGTCGTGACCCGTCCGTTTGTCCGTTCGTCAACAATTGACTTGTGAGCGCAACTCCTCCTACAGTTTTTGGCCAATCATTTTGAAACTTCACAGATGTTTTGGCCATGGCGTGTAGATGTGCATATTGTTTGCTCATAATTCTCAGATTTTTTTTTTTCAACTTTTTCCGCTTTGTTAACCTAGTCAGTTTTTACCTAAAACCCTTATAGTAGGTGGGTGTCTTGTGAGCGCAACTCCTCCTACAGTTTTTGGCCAAATATTCTGAAACTTCACAGATGTTTTGGCCATGGCATGTAAATGTGCATATTGTTTGCTCATAATTCTCAGATTTTTTTTTCAACTTTTTCCGCTTTGTTAACTTAGTCAGTTTTTACCTGAAACCCTTATAGTCAGTGGGTGTCTCGCGAGCGCAACTCCTCCTGCAGTTTTAGGCCAATAGTTTTGAAACTTCACATATGATTAGGTCATGGTCTGAAGATGTGCATATTGTTTGCACATGAATCTCAGATTCATTTCAGCAGAGTTAGGGGCCCTTGATTTATGCCCAAAATTGGTTTCCGCTCAATATCTTGTAAAAGAATTGATGGCTTAGGATCGTATTTTGCATACATATTGTTGTTAACAATAGCTAGCTTGGGATTGTCACATGACATTTTTCGTCAATTTTCAGCTGAGTTACTGGCCTTGATTAATGGGCAAAAATGATATCTGCTCAAAATCAGTATCTTGTGAAATAATGGACAGGTTTAGATAAAATTTTGGAAGCTTATTGCTGTTGACAATGTCTAGCTTGGGATTATAATATTGCATATTTCATATAGTTTCAGCAGAGTTAGAGCCCTTGGTTCATGTCCCAAAATGGTTTCGCTCAAAATTTTACGTTAGCAGGGGTGATATAGGTGTGCAAGTTCCTTCCATTCGTCCGTTCTTCAACAATTCACTCTGGGTGTTCATCTGTTCATCAACAATTCAAAGTGGGTGTCTTGTGAGCGCAACTCCTCCTACACTTTTTGGCTAATCATTTTGAAATTTCACATATATTTTTGTCCATGGTGTGTAGATGTGCATATTGTTTGCACAGAATTCTCAGATTAACTTTTGCCACTTTTATCACATGTTCAATTTAGTCAGTTTTTTACACAGTACCTTCCACAGTGAGTGCTCATAATTCTCAGATTTTTTTTTTTCAACTTTTTCTGCTTTGTTAACTTAGTAGTTTTTACCTGAAACCCTTATAGTCAGTGGGTGTCTCGTGAGCGCAACTCCTCCTGCAGTTTTAGGCCAGTAGTTTTGAAACTTCACAGATGATTAGGTCATGGTCTGAAGATGTGCATATTGTTTGCACATAAATCTCAGATTCATTTCAGCAGAGTTAGGGGCCCTTGATTTATGCCCAAAATTGGTTTCTGCTCAATATCTTGTGAAAGAATTGATGGATTAAGATCATATTTTGCATACATATTGTTGTTAACAATAGCAAGCTTGTTCTTACAAACTAACCCATCAATTTCTTGAATACTGCAAAAAAGCTTGTATGACTTAATCCCCGCATGTGCGACATCGCTTTCCGCGGATTTCTTGTTTTCTTCTTTCTCCTTCTAAACGTATATTGTTGGAACTCATTAGAAGCACCTCAACTAGGCTTTTTGGAACTCATTAGAAGCACCTCAACAAGGCTTTTCTAATGCATTCCCACAGCATAGGTTTTCATTGAGAGATTAGAAAAAAGTTCCTGTGTTCTTCCTTTAACCCATTGTAGTCGGGAGACCCGTAAAAGGGTAATTGGCAAATAGTGCAGACCCAGACCAGACACCGCAGAATGCGGCATCTGATCAGGGTCTCCACTGTTTGCAGACAGATTAGCCGTTTTTCTCTAGGAATATGTAAATCTCATAGCCAGACGTACCTAAAATTGAAATAGGACTCTTCCAATATATAGTGTGATAGTCTGTTCAGTATACAATGGGTTAACCCTTAAAGCGCCAAGTAAAATTTGTAGCAGACAACATTCAAAATTTTTTTTTTATTTTTCAGAGAAAACAAGTCTCTGAAAAATAAAAAATTGTCGTCTGCTGCAGTTGTGATTGGCACTTTAAGGGTTAACAAGTCTTCTGGCAGTCATGGTATAAGTTTGGTTTTCCCTTCTTTTCTCTTGTTTACATCTCTATTTTTCACAGCTGTTCTCACTAATTCCAGTGAAGGCTTAAATTTCATGTGAAAAAGCTTGAATATTCATAGCTCCTGATAGGAGTGGTGTATCAGATAAATATTCTTCTTATTTCTCCACAAAAACATAAGTTGTGGGTACTCATTAGAAGCACATCCTCGGTGAGGCACTTCTAATGAGTACTCAAAACACATGTATCATAGTCGAGAATGAAGAAAAATATCATTACTTTTTGGTTGAGAATAAAAGCAGCTTATCTGGATGTATTGATGTTATTTTTGCTCAGAGAATTTACATGATTTAAGCCTTAGTGTAGCCTGGCAATCAGGCCCTGCATTTAAGTCATTCTAATAAACAAGGTACACAACTACAGTAAACCTATAGAAATATGTATTATTATTTGCCCCTTATCTAAATCAGTCATTACTTGAGAACATTATATTAGTGTATATGTTTTGCAGTTTATTAGTGAATTTGTTTTATGAAACTGCTCTATTTAACAGACTGATACCAGTCTAGCCTTAGTGTTAAGCAGAGGCTTAGTAGAATTATAAGCCTCTGATGCAAGTTATGTGGTTACCCTGAGTGTTCTGACATAGGAATCTGAGCAAACAATATGGACTTAGTAATATTTTGAGCTCAAAAATAATGTTTGGCAATTAAAATGGGCCAATGGCCTGTGTCCTATTCATTTCAGTGCATTTTTCAAAATATTGATGGGCCTTTCGAAAATCTGACAGACTATTTGGAAAATTTAATGGGACCTATTAACCCTAGTCCTGCTAAATCCGGATATGTCCTGCCTTTGCAAACAGTGTAGAGCTACACTGTTTGCCAATAAGTATGTGAATTTCTATTAACAATCTGAATCAATCTGATTGGTGGGAGTGGCATCTTTTTATTCAGCATGACAAGGGTTAATAACCCTGCAAGAATAGAATAAACATCAAATTTGGATAGCTTAAAGAAGGAACCCAGCCAAAAATGATGTCAACTCAGATCTGTCATTAATTTTTTTCTTGGAAAATAGGTTGGGCCTATCCCAGGAATATCTGGACCCAGATCAGATGCCACAGAATGCATGCATTGTTTGGTTAAAATCGGTGGACAGCCAGTCAGGGCTCTGAGAGCCCTTTGTTAGAAGTGTCCGGATAGCTGAGTAGTTATCGCTCCCAACTTAAAGATCATGACGGATCATGAGGTCCCGTGTTCGAATCCCTTCCATTGTCTCGATATGACTTAAATAATGTTGAAAGGAACGTAAAACACCAAATCATCATAATCATCACCATCATCATCATCAATATCATCGTCAGTTCCTTTGCTGCAGGGCTGTCAGTAACTTAAGGCATGGCTTGAATTTGTCATTCGTCTCAGTTCAAGAAAAAGTCCCACAAATTCTGAGGAAATGTTTTGACATAGCTAGGACATTTAACTGCGACTCAGCAAAAGTACATTGGTACTTGTTTTTATGGTATTGTCGAATGCTATATATTCATTAAAAAAGCTTCTTAACTTTATCCCTGTGTGTTCTACTCAGATTTCTATTCAAACCTATTGGCCATTAGCATCTAGCTTCAGATAAGAGGGGGTACCCACTTAATAATTTTCATATTTCTCCTGGAAACATGTGGTACTATTAGACACCCATCACATTAAAAGCACCTTGGTGAGATGCTTCTGATGAGTACCCACAACATACGTTTTCATGGAGAAATAAGAAAAATATCAGAACTTTTTTTATTTTGAACTGTGCACATAGTGCCAGATAAAGTACATTTTTCAATAGAAAAATATTTATAAATTTTCTTATTTTACATAAAAACATTTTGTGAGTACTCATTAGAAGTGCCTCACTGAGGCACTTCTAATGAGTACTCACAAAATGTTTTCAGGGCCACAACATATATTGTCAGGTGGAAATAAGAAAATTATTATTTGGCTAGCCTGATCTTGTCTGAAACAGTGCTAATGGCTAGTATAAGTTTGAATCTTCTTGAGAACTGGAGTAGAATTTTACTCTTACAGTTCCAGTCGTAACTGAAGCATTCAACACACTTCTACTGAGTACCCAGAATATATATTTTCTTGGGGAAATCAGAAAACTATTAACCTGATACTCCCTCTTTACTGGAGCTCTGTATGCATTAACATGATGTTTCACACCTTGGAGTGACAGAAGTAGGATTTAATACTGTATGTTGAAATATGATTAACCCTTAAAGCACCAAGCAAAATTTGTAGCAGACGACATTCTAAAATGCTTTTTTTTTTTATTTTTCAGAGAAAACAAGTCTTGACATTTCATGTGAATCGTCTGCCAAGCAGACGATTCACTTGAAATGTCAAGATTTGTTTCTCTGAAAAAAAAAAAAAAAAAAAAAAAAAATTGTTGTCTGCTGCAGTTTTGATTGGCGCTTTAAGGGTTAAATAAATGTAAGTTCAGTTTCTGGATCAATGTCAGTCATGTGATATGCATTTGTAACATCTTGCCAAATGCTTTTTATGCAAGCCTAAAAAATGTATTGATATCCATGAAAACCAGTTGTATGTTCATTTGTTGTAATCATTGTGTGATTGTCATGACCTTATATAGCATATGTAATATATATGCTAATTTGTTTGTAGTTAACAATTATACTGTGATGAAAATATCTACTTCATTTCTGTTAACAAGCCACAAGATTGATAAATTAAGTGGTTATAATATGAAAATAATCTGACTGGTTAACAAAAATAATAAAAAAGAAAACAAAATCGCTAAGGTATATGACATGTCTTATTCTAGCCTGTGCCTCTACTTAGCCTCTGGCTTTTGGCAAATCCTTTACTAGATATTGTTGGTATTAATGTGTATGCATTTTATCAAAATATTTCATTTTGTTGAAATTACCCTAGCCACGGTCCTACTATAACCACAGAAAATGGGCAGAGAAGGGATTATTCTTAAGCTGTTTTTTGGCACAACAAAGATGGCGGCCTATGCCAATAAAGTTTATGTATGTTTGTTTGTAACCAAAAATATGGGAATGTTTATAGGGACGGGTTTGACTGTAAAGAGATAATGATGTGAAATCGTGAGCATCTGTAATGAGATTCTTTATGTCTGTAAGGGGGCGAAGTGCGCCGCCCGTCACATTGGTATTTGCAAGTGGCGAACGGTGTGCATGTAAAAATTGGCAAGGGAGGTATCAGTTCCCCATAAGTGGAGTGAATAGAGATATCTCTGTTTCAATCATAAATACAGATATCTCTGATTGAAATACAGATATATGTATTTAATTTAGAAATTCAGATAACTCATTTCAAATACAGATATAAGCATTTCAATTAAAGATACCTGTACTTTTAATGTAGATATCCAGAATTCAGCTTAATTAGAGATTTCTTTAATTAAAATGCAGATCTGTATTTGAAATGTAGATATCTCAAATTGAGATGCAGATATCTATATTATGATTGAAAATAGATATCTGTATTTCAAATAGTAATGTCTGTTTTCAGTTAAAGATATCTCTTTTTCAATAACAGATATCTGCATTTCAGTTAGAGATACTTGTTATTCCAAAAATCTCAGGTGTCTGTTTTTATTAAAAGAGATATCTGTATTTAACATGAAGATATCTGCATTAAATAGGTACTTAAAACCCCAAATGGGTTGCCATTATTGAGTATTGTTTATGTATTGCTTTTTTTTTTTTATTTCAGTGTAAATCCCAATCAGTTCAAGAATCCCATCAGCACTCTCAGTGCTTTGATTTTTTCTTTGGCCATATCAATAGCTATGGGAGCAAAGTATTAGGAAAACTTGTTTGTTATTGAAATCTCAGTCATAGCTCCAGATAAGATGGAGTATGATCCACTTGTAGTTGTTTTTCTTATTTCTTCATGAAAATATATGTTGTGGGTACTCATTAGAAGACTGCCTTAGCGAGGTGTTCTGCTGAGTACACCACAACACGTTTTCATGGAGAAAAAAGAAAAAAGTTGGTACTTTAAAAATAAGAAAAAATACCTGAGCTGGAGCTTTGCTCAATGTTAAAGCAACTTGTGTGTGAGGTGAAGTGCCTGCAGTTTTGGCAGGTTGATTTAACCTTGCTTATGTCACCCTAGACTGGCTGCAGTCTCCAGTGACTAAATAGTTTTTTTCTTATAATCTGTTTAATTATCCACTAAAATAAAACCAAAATAATGTCAAGACTATAAAGGCTGGTCACTAGTGACCAGCCTTTATAGTCATGACATTTTTGTTTTGTTTTATTTTAGTGGATTATCAAACAGGAATATGAGAAAAATACTTAGTCACTGGAGACTGGAGCCAGTCTAGTGTCACCCTTTCATAGCTCTAGGTAAGGTGCTTTTCTCAACTGAAAATTCTGGATAATTTTTTTATTTCTCCATGAAAACTTGTTATGGGTACTCATTAGAAGCATGCCGCCAAGTCCATTCAGAGAACCCGCAACATTTTTGTTAAAAAAAAAAAAAACAAAAGAAAAAAACAGAAGAAAAATATTTGAAATACCTCTCTTATCTAGAGCTTTGCCCTTTTATTTGAATAACTTTTGTCCTGCTGAATAAATTAAGATGCCACGTCCACTTCTAATTTTCAGCCAATCAGATTACCGGATCCAGATCTTTGCTGTAAATTCACATACTTAATGGCAAACAGTGCAGATCCAGATCAGTTGGCAGAAGCCAACTGATCTGGATCTACACTGTTTGCAAAGGCAGGATATATCCAGGTTCAGCAGGACAAGGGTTAATATTAATTGGGAGACCAAATTATCTAGAGCTGTAGATTTGGCTACAATGATGGCCAACTTGAGGTGCCCCTTGCTCATTGCTTCAGATAAGGTGTTTTTTTTTTTTTTTTTTTTCAATAGAAAAGTATTGATATTTTTCTTATTACTTCATGATTCATTAGAAGCGTCTCCATGAGAAAAGAGAAAAAATATTTAGAGAGCTGTGTTACCTAGAGAAAACTAACCCATACTCTGTATGTTGACAGTGACAACATGTATATTACAGTCCGGCCAGAACCTTGTCTACTGACATGCACAATAAAAAGACAAAACATCATGGAAGACTTCATATATAAACTAAGACTAGGTATCCAGTAAATATTTTTATTTTATCTCCACAAAAAAACACACTTAGTGGGTAGTCATTAGAAGCGCCTCATTGAGGTGTTTCTAATGAGTACCATGTTTTCATGGAGAGATATGAAAATATCAATACATTTTGGTTAAAAATGTATACACGGGTCAGTTGCTCTAAGCTCCCGGCATGTGTATGGCTGAAACGGCAGTAATGCTGGTTTTCTTGTGTTGGTGTTCAACTCCACTGTGCTAAGCAGATTTCATAGCTTTGTGTAGTATTTTTAAATTGGATTACTATGTATTATGAGTTAATTTTGATTTTAAATAGAAAATTAGATGAGAGTGATTTATTGAGGATATGTTTCCTTGAAGCAATTTTGTATTTGAGCAAAGGTCTAGATAAGAGGGGGTATTCACATGATATTTTCATATTTCTTCATAAAAATATATGTTGAGGCAGTTCTAATGAGTTGCCTACAACATAATGTTTTCATGGAGAAATAAGAAAAAATGTCGGTACTTTTTGGTTAAAAAAGGACCTTAGCTGGAGCTATGTTTGAGTTGTAGCACAGTAAAATCACACAATATGGTTTCAGCTTATACTGTAGCTCTAAATAAGGGCATAGGCGCCTTTTTCATCCAAATTCTCCAAATATTTCTTGTTAGTTTACAAAAACTTCTGTTATGGATACTCATTAAAAATGGAGCTATCTGTCTTGGAAAGGGCTTCTAATGAAACAATTTTTTTTTTGTGGAAAAGTTTTGATACTTTTTGGTTGAAAAAGAATGCCTTATCTGGATCTTTGGCCTCTGTGTAAATTACAGATAAAAGTATTTGTGAGAGCTTCCAACAATAAATGTTGACACATAGCTACAGATAAGAGGGGGTATCCACATAATATTTTTCTTATTTCTAAACTAAAACATATGTTGTGGGTACTCATTAGAAGTGCCTCGATTCTAATGAGTACCCACAACATATGTTTTTGTTGAGAAATAAGAAAGATATCAGCATTTTTCGAATGAATAAAGTGTCTTATCTGTTGCTATGTTAAATGACAGGCTATAGTCACAACAGCAGCAGACAACATTTTAACCCTTGTCATGCTGAATAAATTAAGATGTCATGCCCACTTCTAATTTCCAGCCAATCAGATTACTTGATCCGGGTTTTTGATAGGAATTCACATATTTAATGACAAACAGTGCAGATCCAGATCAGTTGGCTTCTTCAGAAGCCAACCGATCTTGATCTACACTGTTTGCTAAAACAGGGCATGTCGTGCTCAGCTAGAGAAGGGTTAAATTGTTTTTACCTTTTTAATGGGAAATTAACACTTTGCATGCTGGGTATTTGTCGTCTGTAGATTGTTTTTTTTTTTAAATATTTTTTTCATCCATGGCCACATAACTTTCATGGAGATTGATCATGGAATCATTTCTACAGTTCTGCATCAGCCCTTTGGCTGATTCAAGTACTGGTGAAAGTGTGTCCACAAGTACTGGTTAACTGCATAGAGGACTAAGCCTGCCCTGGAAAAGTGTAAGTTTGACCTGGCCTTAACAATGTTGAAGGGGCCGTAAAACCCCAACCCAAGCAAAATTACAATGCATATGCTTCAAGACTTGTGTTTTGCCTGCTGTGGGTTATTTCATGATTTTCTAATTGAAGGTAATGGTTTGGCTACAATTCCAAGATGCGAAAATTCTCTATTAGCTCTGTTTCTCAATTCTGGCTGGTTTATCTGTTTCTTCAGCAGAATACTATCAGCTAATCAAGATTTATTTGAGAGTCACTCAGTGAAAACAAGTCTTATAGCAGAGCTCCAAAGATGCTTTTTTTTTTTCAACCGAAAACTTAGTATTTTTTTTTTTGTATTTTCATCACAAAATTATATGTTTTGGGCACTCATTAGAAGCACCTCACTGAGGTACTTCTAATGTGTACCCACAACATGTTTTCATGGAGAAATAAAAATCCCAACGAAGCTTTTGTAATGACTACCCACAACAAAAGTTTTCCTAAAGAAAAAAAAAGAAAAATATTTTTCTGATACCCTCTTGTTTAGAGCTATGTCTATGATATCTTGTTTAGAGCATAGGAATATTGTCCTGATAAATATTTTTCTAATTTCTCCATGAAGACCTCTCTTGTTGATAGTCATTAGATCAACAAAATCTTATACCATTGTCTTAACCTATGATACTACAGCTGACTCTCATTTTCTCAACCTGGCTGATCTCGATCCTACTACTAATGTTGAACTAATTTCTAAGTCCCGATTATTTTCCCCATGCATTTATTGTATTTCAGCATCACGTATGTCAAACAGCTTTTACGTCGACACTGGCTATCTCGTCCCTCATTTTCAGTCCCAAAATATGTTTTTCACAGTTTTTATTACTGCGTACCTCGAACTCTGACCATGACGGAGAGAAGGAAAAAATTGAAAGTTGCGGCGCCACCGGTCTCTCAGTTGATGAATATCATAATAGGCCATTGATTAAATTATGTTATGTTATGTTATGTTATGATAAATTAATCAATACTTTAATTTTTCCCCTTTGTCAAGGTAATAACAATCAACACAAACATTGCCTAAAATCCGCCATTATGAAATCACATGCGTGTTGAGTCGTGTTTGACACGCGGCGCTCAACACCGTCTCTTGTCATTGATTTGTAAGGTAAAAGGCGGCCCAGAATAGTTTTATGGAAGATTAGTCAACAAAATTTCTTTAATTTATTGTTTGGATATACTCGTCAATATTGAATACTGTCCATCTGAATGGTATAGTCTACAAGAAAAGTCTGTGTGCGACAGGCTCAGACTTAGATCAGCCTGTAATGATCAGACGAGCTAAGCCTGAATCTTTGCTTGTTACTCTTTGGTCAGGCAGTGCTTTGTAAGCCCAGATAAGGCTCATGCATACAATGAAAAAATCGTGGGCGTGGAGGCTGATCCGAGTTTTTGATAGGCGCACAATCTTCTGGTAGAATTTGTTGTTCATGGCCTCAAATAGACAAATCACATGTGGGTACCAATGTTTATATAACCCTTCCGACCTTGTAGACTGTTACAGATACCCACACAAATAGTATAGGTCCAGATCAGACAGTTCATAACAAGCTTTCTCTGCAGGATCTACAGTTTGCCATATGCTGAGTATCTTCAGGGGAGATAATCCAAACTAGCTTACAGCTGCCACTTTCCGATACTGTAAGTGTTCTATGCATATACAGAAACCAGTCAACTCCTTTATCAAGTCGTCTATGCAAAGGGAGCTAATCCAACCCAGTTCATGATGTAAAGCTACCACTACCCGGAAACCAGTAATTTATATGGAAATCCAAATTTGCAGAAATGAGAAGACAACAAAACACAATGTCATGAGAAATCTACCATTTATTATTATAATTATTCAATGATGATATTATACTTTCAAGAGAACCATTGCCCACCCTAAAACAAACAATGCAAACTGAAGCATGCGTAAATTATTCGAATAACCATGCCTTCCAAGCACATCATAGTTTGGGCAAACAGTCATCATAACTATGATGTCAGATTTGGTTGTCTCGAATTACTGATAACTCGAACATTTTAATCAGGTCCCGTGAAGTTCGAGATAACGAGAGTCGACTGTAATTAGAATTCATTCACACAGGTGATTCTTGTATGGATACTCAATAGAAATTTCTCATTGAGGTGAATCTAAGGGGAGTATTTTGAAGATATTTTTTGTTAGCTTTATACTAAAACATACCTTGTTGGTTCCTCTTGGAATTGCATTGCGAAAGTGGTTCTAATGATATACCCCCCGTGATGTTTTTCTTATTTCTTCGAGTAAATATATGTTGTAGGTACCCATTAGAAGTGCCTCAGCAAGGCTTTTCTAATGGGTACCCTCAACATAAGTTTTCATGGAGAGATAATAAAAATATCAGTACTTTGGCTTAGTTGGATGCACTGTCTGACTGTTGAGCAGGTCACGAGGTTGATCCTGCTGGGTCCAGCAACATTCTTTCATGGAGATTATGAAAATATTTTCTACCATCATTCTCTCCCTTATGCTGATTCAAGAAGGGCAGTTGTCAGTTTCTGGTAAAAGAATGTGCACAACCATAGAGGATTTTTAGCTTTCCCAGGAAAAGTGTGGTTAGGTAAACTGACTGGCTTGACTTGAACTTAATTAATATTGTTGACTGGGCCGTTAAACTCCAACCCAACCAACCAATGTCTAGGAGACATCATTGCTTACTTTAATACATTTGTATTTGTATAAGTTCCCATTTCACTTTACACAGCCCATTTAAACATAGTAGCATGTTCCATTGATTAAAGAAAAGATTGATAGCTTTGTTGCTGAGACAGTGGTCCAGAAAAGAGGTTGGGGACAAATATTTATTTTCTTATTCCTCCATAGAAATCTGTTGTGGATAGTGTTCATTGGAATAATTTCACTTTCAGTTTTCTAATCTCAGAGTCTCCATAGTACATGTTTTCAGGAAGAAATGAGAAAAATAGAGATATATTTTGGACAAAAAAAGTATTTTATCTGAGGTCCTATCAGAGAGACTGGACTGAAAGCTTCCTGATTGTATAAATATTGGTTCTCAATAGATTGAATAAAACAGCTTCCTTTTCAATGGGAAGCAAATTACAAGTACTTTTGTTGTCCTCAGACTGTCTTTTTTATTGGTCACAAAACTTCTCACTTGATAGAAATTTTGTCTACCTTAATTACCCTAAACTTCAGACGCTGTTACACCACAGCACATTTTTCTTGAAATTTGAACAACTCAGTTTGACTACCGGATGATGTGTCCAAAGACAATATCATGATTTCCATAAAATGAATATTTAGACACCTATCGTAATAACCCTGAATTTTGAGGTTATTTTACGTGTTCCGGTAATGCTCAAATTGCGTCATAATTTACGGTGACAGGCATCGCCATTTTTTATACTTTTGGTACACCATATGTGTAGCTGGCATGGTGTGTGATATATTTAGCAAAGACAATTTTCTACGAGTTGGAATGACGAGCAGGCAGCACCTCCTGATTACAGTCATCTCCATTCAAGAAAAAAAGTCTTACTTCAGTGAGCATTCTATGACAATCTAATTCAAAAGCACCAATAATTCTTTGAGATTATGTTTTATAACTTTAACATGGAAATTCATGACATACACATTATGATAGCTTATTGCGACCCTGAATGAATGATTCTTTCCAGGCAGTGATCTAGAGAAGAATTATATCAATATTTGCAGCTGCAATAACTCTTCAGATTTTCACTATATTTCTTTACATCACAGGCACCTCCACGACGTCACAGGCACCTCCAGCTGTTTTTTTGAAGAATCCAGCCTTATTTGGAGTTTATCGATATCTGTATTCAGGCAAACAGGTTTACTTTACATCAGTGTACCAAGATAAACAGATTTGTATGCAAGATATCCGCATTTAGAACCAAAAACGATCGGTCTTTTTCTGTTTCGAGTACTTCGGGCTGACTTTGAAGCCACTTCGAAAGTCGTATCTTTGGTAAATATAGAAAGTTCTGGGGGATATGACGTGTGACAAAACTTTATGCCTATAAGGATCGAATAGCACTCTTTGATTTTCAGTAAACTCTCTGGTTATTGTGTATTTTATCAAAAAAGACGAACACCTATCTTTTTATGTCTAGTTTTTGACTATCACAGGTAGCTCCGGATATCTGTCACAACCATTTAATTGGTACCTCCGCGGAGGTACCTGTGATAGTTTACCAGTCATGTTTCTTCATCTTCTTTTCTGTTTCTCTTCTTTCTTTTTCTGGGAGGACACAAAATGACCCACAAGGGTTGATGTGTTTTAAATTAAACCCAATACAATCAATGGCAGACAGTGTAGACCATGTATCAGATGTTACAGAATGCAGCTCCTGATCTGGGTCTGCATTGTTTGTTCAGGTAAGTACTGTAGATGACTTAAAATGCTTACAGATTTACCCTAAATATTGCAGTACTTCACTGTTTACCATAGCTCCAGATAAGGTACTTGTCAACTAAAAATTATTGTTAGTTTTCTCCATGAAATCATATGTTGTAGGTACCTATTCATCTTAGGTACCCACAAAGTATGTTTTCATTGAGAAATAAGAAAAATCCCACCTTATGTGAAGCCATGCCTTACCACATTACCCTGAGCAGGCCCCTGTAGCCTAGTAGATAGGAGAGTTGACTCTTAACACTTGTAGAGCTCATTCTCTCCCTTCCGCTGATTCAAGAAGGGCAGTTGTCAGTTTCTGGCGGAAGAATGTGCACAATACTGGTTAACCGCTTAGAGGACTAAGCCTGCATAGTAAATGTGTGGTTAGGTAAACTGACCGTGCTCGACATGACCCCCTTGGGTTGACTGGGCCGTAAAACCTCAACACAAACAAACACTTGTAGTGCTGATCCCAGAATAATCCGGTTTCACCATGTGAGTGCTACGAGCTGCTCCCGGAGTGATCCGGTAATAAGGTAGCTCAGTTCTGACTGTTATACCGCCTATTTTAATCGACCAATCGAAACTGTCGTTACAAAGTATGCTTCGGTAAATGCAAATAAAAGATGGAGATCTTGTTTTAAGCTGGTAAATGCTATTTTGATTAGTTTCCTGGCCAAAAATACGAGACTTGCAATGTGGCGAGACAAAATGGCTGACTTTTTTAATGAAATCATACAGGATGATGATTCAAACGATGAATTTGAAGGATTTTCAGCCGATGAAGACGAGAATGAGAAGGGAAATGATTGTGAAGGTGAAATTAGAATCGACGATTAATTTCATGCGTAATTGGGTTGAAGGAGACCGCGCAACTGTGGATTTACCTTTCACAGGTGTGCCAGGCTTCACCGATGTCATTGAGCTACCTGAAAACCCGTCGGCACTGGATTTCTGGTGTCTTTATGTCACTGATAGGGACTTTGAAACAGTGGCTACAGAAACAAACAGATATGCATCTGAATACCTTGAAAATAATGCAGCCAACATCATACATAATAAACAATTTCATTTAACTTTTACAACCATTTCCATAATAGTTATACATTGTGACATTTTTACCTGTGTTACCTGTGACATTGGGCGTACAGGTCTTGCACCTGAAATTGTTGCTGTTGCTTCTTGGGATGTCAGACAGTCATTAAAGCACAGGAATTAAATGAAAAGGTAATTTAGTTTTAAACTTTTATTTTTCACATTTTTTAACATTTACTTGTATTTACCTGTAATTAATTAAGTGATAGGTGAGAAAATATCACTTATTACACAATATTTACAAAATTAAATCAATTACCTTTACAATGATATACAACATGTATAATAAACAACTACATACTGAATACAATAAGACCCTAATTTCACTTATTTCCCAAAAAAATGTTCAGTTCAGGCAACTACTTGTGTAAAATTATATTCAGCACTACAAGGGTTAATCCGGCCGGCCTTGGTGGCTCAGTTGGATGCGCTGTCCGACTGGAGACCAGGAGGTCGTGGGTTAAACCCCTGCTGAGGTTGGCAACATTCTTTCAAGGAGATTGATCATGAAATATTTTCTACGGTCATTCTCTCCCTTCCGCTGATTCAAGAAGGGCAGTTGTCAGTTAAGAAGGGCAGTTGTCAGTTTCTGGCATAAGAATGTGCACAATACTGGTTAACCGCTTAGAGGACTAAGCCTGCCCAGTAAACGTGTGGTTAGGTGAAACTGACCGCGCTCGACATGACCCCATTGGGTTGACTGGGCCATTAAACCTCAACACAACAACAACAAGGGTTAATCCATTAGGTTTCTCACCGCTATGGTTAGAGCCTTGCTCGGGTCACATGTAGGAAAGCCAGGTTCTGCTTACGGATGTTCAGATGTTTTTTCCCCCCTGGTTCTCCAGTTTTCCCCCACCTTTGATGAACAATCGGCTTAAAATATTCTTGAAAGGGCTGTAAAACCCAAATAAAAAATAAAAAAAAACAACAACAAAAAAACAACAACACTTTACCCTAAAAATTTAAACAAGTCCATTTGACTTACTACCCAGTAATCCATGTAAAAAATGCAGGCAGAATGGTCTGATCAGATCTGCACTGTCTGCTTAGGCATTTCCCTCTGGCTTAACTATCTATATGTTTAGGATAATTCTGGTATATTTGCAGGTGTGCATGTTTAATGATAACAACTCCCTGTAAAATTCCTAAAAATCAAACATAGTATCCACAGCATATTATTATGTTTAAGTACTATATAATCTTGCATATAAACACAGAACAAAAGGGTTTAAATCTATTTTGATGAACTTATAAGAGATTGTTTGTTACTTTGGTGTAAATTTATTGAATCTCACTTAAAAATTCATCACACTGATATACAAGTTGGATGGCGCTTTACACACAACAGGGGTTGAAGGTCAAGTTGATTGTAGTTCCTCCTAGCCTTTGTGTGACTAGCATAGCTCCAGATATTAGGTTGTACCCCCATTATATTTTTCTTGTTTTTCCACGAAAACTTATATTGTGGGTACGCATTAGAAGCACCTCAATGAGGTGCTTCTAAAGAGTACCCTGAATATAAATTTTTGTGGAGAAATAAGAAAAATATTAGTACTTTTTTTTTTTTGCAAAAGAAAAAAAAAGTGCCTTATTCTGGAGGTATGGACTTGATTAGAGCACATACAATAACTGGCCTGGCTGTAGATAAAAGTAGCTGGGTGAATATTGTGACCATTTCTCCATGAAAAACATGATGTTGTGGGCACTCCTTAAAATTGCCTTGCTTAGACAAAATTCTAGTGACTAAAACAGTGTAGGCTTTAGTAGAGAAACAAGAAAACCGTCAGTACTATTTGGTTGAAATGATTCTTATCTAGAACTATGCCAGTAAGTGGTGGCTATTGTGAATATAAGGTTGGGCTCTGGACAAATTGTTTAAATGTTTACTCTGTGTATATCCAGAAAATGAAAATTTCATAAATTGTCTTGACACAAGCTTTTAAGATAAATATTATACTTCCACAGGTCATGCTTCTGATAAGATGACAGTTAGATTGTGTTTTTTTAAACCAAAATTTATTGATATGCTCTGTTGACAGGCTTGATTTGTACAATGCCACAGCAAACTTTTTATGTTTCATAAACACAGATGTAGTGATTAAAGATTATCTGTCATTCTGTATATATAGGATTTTAATAGCAAATACCTAAGACAGGTAGCCCACAAAAATGTTTTGCTTACATACTTTTGCTTCTATTAAAGGGTTCAAAAGTGGGAAACTACTTAAAGGTGTATCTAAATTCAGAAAAGTTGGGAGAAAGTAAAACTACTTTTTTATTACAAAGGTTGTTTCGGGTAAATACTCCTCATTGTATACAATGATCATCAGATTTTATTTTACTCCCTTATCCTTTTTAGCAGACTCCTGAAAAAATACTCCTTTCCCTCTAAAATACCATTTTTCCTGCCCTAACCTTTAAAGCTCCAAGAAAAACTGCATCTGAAAATGTTGTCTGTTTATGTTGTCTGCTGAAAATTCTTGCAAACTTTATCAAACCTATTTTTGCATACAGGCAAACAGTTAGGACCCAGATCAAACTGCTCCTAAAGGAGCAGTCTGATCTGGGTCCACACTGTTTACAGAAATGACTTTTAAAATCACAAGCAGAAGACAAAGCAGACGACAATAGTTGTGACTGGCGCTTTAAGGGCTAAATGATGACAGGGCTGTGCACTGCCCAGCTTGAAAAAAACAACAACAACAACAACCCTTTACCAATGGTTTTTGTTCACGCATCTGTACCAAGCTGACCAGAAAGTGTCCCCACCACCTTGGGATTTTTCCACAAAAACCTGTTGTGGGTGCTCGTTACAAGGGTTCTGGTGGCACCCGCAGTGGTATATGTAACCTCTGGTCATTTTCCCTAGATGCTGCTACTGTTGTAAAATACTGATGTGATTACTAAGGGACATGGTGTATAGACCCAGATCAGATGCCATGTTGTACTTCCTGATTGTGGCCTTGCCTGGGTGACTTCATATTTTTTGCTGTTCACAAAGGTATGATTTTTGGGATGCCAGGTCATTAACCCATAAAGTGCCTTAGATAAAGTTTAATCAGTGGGGTATTTTGGGCTATTTGTACCCACCCACCCATTTCTCATTGAATTGAGTATCAGGATTTTTCTTTTGGGTACCCTGTTATGCAAGAATTATCCCTCATATATTCTTATATTATGCCGGCCTCAGTGGCTCAGTTGGATGCGCTGTCCGACTGGAGACCAGGAGGTCGCGGGTTCAACCCCCGCCGAGGTTGGCAACATTCTTTCGTGGAGATTGATCATGAAATATTTTCTACGGTCATTCTCTCCCTTCCGCTGATTCAAGAAGGGCAGTTGTCAGTTTCTGGCGAAAGAATGTGCACAATACTGGTTAACCGCTTAGAGGACTAAGCCTGCCCAGTAAATGTATGATTAGGTAAACTGACCACGCTCGACATGACCCTGTTGGGTTGACTGGGCCGTAAAACCTCAACACAAACAAACAAAATTCTTATATTATCGTCTATTCTCATGTTATCGTCCACCCTTCAATACTAATACAGAAAAACAGCCAAACTTCAAAGTAACCCTACAAGTAAATTCTAGCTAAAATAATAATCTTTATAACTTATTTGTTTGCAAAATATTATTACCAAACACTTTTTGGAGCAAAAATGTGAGTTTGTAAAATTTCCTAATTTACAGGAGGGTATCCCAAACCATATGCATTTTATAACAAAATAAATTCTAAAATGAAAAAGCCCATGCTTGCTTGTTCTGTAAGACGAAATAAGTAAATGCAAGCTTGTTTCGCTTTTGGTATTTATTTTGAACAATGTATTTAGGGTGGACGATAACATGAGAAACGTCCAAAACTGCGCTTAAAATCTGTAAAAGCTAGGAAAATATGAAAACATCAGAATTTCTTGTTACTGCTTGAAGACATCATTCAAAACATACCAAACTCTGAGGTAAAGTAGTCTGTTTGAATTCTTATTAGTTAAGTGTACAATAACTGAAGAAAACAGCATACCAATGTTTGGGTATTTACCCAATAACTTTAGTTTCT
Source organism: Anodontia alba (assembly GCA_964016985.1). NCBI lineage: Eukaryota > Metazoa > Mollusca > Bivalvia > Lucinida > Lucinidae > Anodontia > Anodontia alba. The sequence continues at coordinate 10,425,885 of OZ024830.1, read as the reverse complement.
TCCTTCTCTTACGCCTCCTGTGTGTGGCCTGAGAAGTAGTTAGATTAATAAAGTTTTGTTCTGTTCTGTTCTGTTCTGTTCTTTAATTTGCATTGTTTTCAGAAATTTTAACTGGGTTAATGTCCAGAAAGGTATTCTGGTTAAGCACTGATTTCTGAGAAAAATAAGAAAAGCTACATATATTTGTTGTGTGCTAAATTTACCTTCAATTTGCTATGGGTAAAATCAAATCAAGTGCCATATTTAACGTACATTTTGACCTGTTTTGAATTACGAGCTTCTTACTTAACACTTACCAAGCTATATGCAGATTCAGAAGATGACATGCATACAGATGATATTTTTCTAATTTTTTCCTAGAAAATAGATCTGACACTTCATGCAAATTGTCTCATTAGGAGATGATTTACATGAAGTGTTAAATCCTATATTCTAGGAAATAATAGGAAAAATATTTAAAAAACGTTGTTTGTTGAAATTTTTTACCCAGCAGTTAACCCTTAAAGTGCTAAGCAAAATTTGTAGCAGATGACATTCAAAAATTTTTTTTTTTTTCAGAGAAAACAAGACTTGACATTTCATGTGAATCATCTGCCAAGCAGATGATTCACATGAAATGTCAAGACTTGTTGTCTCAGGAAAAAAAAAAAAAAAAAATTGTCGTCTGCTACAGTTGTGACTGGCACTTTAAGGGTTAATATGTTACCATGCTTATTAAAAACTTTGCACAAGTCTTTTTACTACCTGCTGATGTGTCAAAAATATAAATGAAAGACCCCAGGAAAGGGCCCAGCCATTTAGCACAGTCTTAACTATTTCACCACCACAGGCGATGAAAGAGTTAAGGATGTACCAAAATAAGGAGAGATAAGGAACAAATAAAGATGAAATAAAATGGTAGATTTACAGTAAATGATGTTCTGCAGTGACATTTGTTTTTCCTTCATCCCATCCTCTGGACCACTCCAACTCACCCGGACAAAACATTTAGTGAATACCGTATTCGACCTTATTACCGCACTGTGTGTTTAGGTTTTTCAAAATTACTGGGAACACTCATTTGTGGTAAAATATGTATCTACCTACTAAGGATACACTATAAAAAAATCAGAAAAAGACTTATTTCATGATGATTATGCGATTTTTTCAGAGTTTCATTATAAAGGCATATGTTGTGGGTACTCCTTTGAATTGCATCGACAAGTCGATGCAATTCAAATGAGTACCCACAACATATGCTTTTATAAAGAAGTAAAGAAAAAGTACACTGGCTGTAATCTGAAGACTACGGAATTTCTTGACTGTGCGCTTATAGGGGTATGTGCGGTAATTAGATCGAATACGGTACTTGTTCTACACTCTGCGCTTATAGGGGTATGTGCGGTAATTAGGTCGAATACGGTACTTGTTCTACACTCATTGCCGTTTCAGTTTGATGTGCTAGATGAGCCTGTTTTGGTAGTTTTAATTTTGACCCTCCCATCCCCTCAGGCCGGGACCGCCCCAAGAGTCAGACTGCCAATGCACATCTACATCTGTATGCCAAAGTTTCAAGTTTGTAACCCTGAATGATCTAGGAGAACATAGGTCACAAACACATGGACTGACAAGTGGAAGTTTGGTATAACATGATCCCTAACTTTTTTTGAAAAAATTGTAGACTATTTATTTTTTATTTTAGGGTAACCCAGCTTTCACTTCAGTAGTTTATGCATACCTATTATTTTAATTACTACTCTGATTCTTAGCTTTATGGGAACAGAGCTCTAGATGAGGGGGCTGTATCAGGTGAATATTTTTCTTATTAGGTAAATACTTTTCTCTGTGAGGCCCTTCCAATCAGTGAGGCCCATGTAATGAGTACCACAACATATGTTTTTGTGCAGACATAAGAAAAAAGCGATAATTTGGGTTGAAAAAAGTGGTATATCTTAAAGCTATATGGGAGTTTGGGGTTTGTCTTTAATATTCTTCACAGTGGTGGGATATGTAAAAAGCTTATCTTTTCTGTTTTAATGATCTAGAGATTTAATCTTTGCAACTCAAGGACTCTAGAGATTTACTGTTAATGTCTTTGTTCTTCTAAGGTGCTTCTGGAAGTGTGGTTTTGAGATGTTGCACTTTCTTCATCTTGAATAGTATAGTTACTCAAGTATAGGTTATTGCATAGTTTTAAATTTTTAGCCGTCAGGCAAGAAATTTTAATACTAAGCAATAACCATTTTGTTGCAATAGTCATTCTGACCATATCTCACAGATGCCATAGTGAGACACTAATTATGTATTTAATAAAGGATATCATAAGTCATTTAATGGCTAAAAGCAATAAACTATTTGGATACACTTGATAAGGAGGAATATTTGGTAATAATTCAGGGATATTTTTATCTTTCTTCATAAAAAACATAGCCTGGCTGGGTCTGGCAACAGTTTTCATGGAGATTGTTCATGAAATATTTCTAGGGTCATTCCCTTTCACTGATTAAAGAAGGCCAGTTTTAACCCTTGTCCTGCTGAATATATTAAGATGCCACGCCCTTTTCAAATTTTCAGCCAATCATATTACTTGATCCAGATTGTTGCTAGAAATATGCATACTTGATGGCAAACAGTGCAGATCCAGATCAGTTGGCTTCTGAAGAAGCCAACTGATCTGGATCTACACTGTTTGCAAAACAGGGTATATCCGGGCTCAGCAGGACAAGGGTTAAGCTTCTGGCAAAAGATTGTGCACAAGTACCGACTTGCTCAGGAAAAACATGGTAAGGTGAACTGACCAGCTCAACATGACCTTAATAGTGTTGACTGTGCTGTTAAACACCAAACCAACTGACCATAAAAAATTAAAAGTGCTAATAGCAATTGCAGCAGAATTTCAAGACTTTGGCAGACAGTTCACATGAAATGTCAACTTAGTTTTGCTGGAAAAAAAAAAAATGTCTTTGCTACAAATTTTGCTTGTTGCTTTAAGGGTTAAGGTTATTGCCCCCTCTCTTTATGGAGTGCATGTTGTACCTGATATTTGATTGTCACTGTTATTGTCTGATTTAAACTGGAGGTTACTTGTTAACCCTTGTCCTGCTGAATAAATTAAGATGCCACGCCCACTTTTAGCTTTCAGCCAATCAGATTACTTAATCCAGGTTGTTGATACAAATTCAAATAGTGAATGGCAAACAGTGCAGGTCCAGATCAGTTGGCTTCTTCAGAAGCCAACTGATCTGGATCTACACTGTTTGCAAAGGCAGGGTATATCCGGGTTCAGCAGGACTAGGGTTAATAAATTTGACAACACACTGTCAGCTTCTTTACAAATACAACCTATAAATTATTCAGTTGATAATAGGAGCAGAGGGCACCTTAACACTCGGGTAAAATTTTCAGCTGACAACATTTTCAGATATTTTTCTTATTTTTCCCAGAAGAAAAGGCTTTGACATTTCATTCAAATTGTCACTTTAGGAGACAACTTGCATGAACTATCAAGGCCTATTTTCTGGGATAAAAAATGTCATCAGTTTGTCATCTGCTGAATTTGCCCAGAGAGTGGTAAAGGTTAATTTGCAATACAATGGAGTACACTGACTGGGTTAGTTTTTGACAATACAGATTTATCAGATTTTAATGCTTTGCATGCTGGGTAAAAAATTCAGCAGACCACACTTTGAAATATTTTTCATATTTCCCCCAGAAAACAGGATTTGACATTTCATGCAAATTGTCTCATGAAATGCCATAACTTGTTTTCTGGGAAAAATAAGAAGAAAATATTTCAGTTTGTTGTCTGCTGAAAACCTTTTACCCAGAGTGCTAAGCATTAAGGCCTGAATTGATTGATTTTCAGTGAACACAGATGTTTGTTTAAAATAGAATAATGTTACAGTTTTATTTTCATGGCAGTTCCCCAGGCCCTGAAAGACAGACATCACAGTCTGGATAACATGAGGTTTTGATAAAAATTTAGCTTTATATGAATATCTTCCTTATTTCTTCCTTATTGTACACACAAAATATAATATTAGCCGGGCAAAAATGTGTCTTGGGCATATGCAGACGGGGAAGGCCCAGATCAGCCTGCACATCCACACAGTCTGATCAGGGCCTTCATTGTCTATCAACAGAATTATTGGATGCTACAGAATGTATTAATGAAGAGCAAAGACCAGGACCCAGTTGTTCAAAACTAATGATGTCGTTAGTTAACCAATTGTTAAAACTTTGATCATTAAATATGGCATATATGCCAATATTTTAACTGAAAAAATGTGAGTAGCTTTTGCATTTGCAAAAGCTACTCACATTTTTTCAGAAAAATACCTGTGAATTAGATATTGTACTTACTAGAGCAGTTAACATTTTTGTAACAAGTTCGTTAAGCTAACAACCCTTTGAACAACTATGCCCTGGATGTGCATGTAGAGGATGATCTGAATCTGCGCATTTTGTGCCTCTTTAAGCACTTTTTACACTTGATGTGGACCACTCTGACCTTGGGACCTTGGAATCTCTCCTACATAAGCTGTGGACTAAAATCTGTGAGATAAGACAAAATTTTAAGGGAAATTTCATGAAATTCTGTGAGATTTTCTTAAACATCACTTTGAAGCTCCCCCAGTATAGTCTAAAGTCTTTTTTTTACATGTAAGAAGCTTGTGAAAAACACAACAGTGTCTGATTTATGTTTATTTCTTCATAAAATCTGTTGTAAAATGGTCTGAAAATTCTTTGAGTTTTGAATTTTTTATGGGAACTGCCTTCCAGATGGACCAAATTCTGTGAGATTTTATCTCACTGTGAGATATGGCATGTATGCTCTTATCTTTTCTGTCTTTTTCTCTTCTTTTCAAAGGTATACTCTAGTACAGCTTATAATGATAAATTGTGTCCCTAAGTGGAGAAATAATAAAACAGAGAAATGGGATTAAAGAGAGAAATACAGTTACAGGAAATGGTAAAGAATGACAAAAAAAAAACAACAACAAACAATTGCAGAAACAACTGGAGCCAGTCTATGTAGTTTGTAGCACGTCTGACTCCAGGTGTGCAAGTTTGAATCCCAGCCTGGCCTAATAACTTCTGTGGAGATTGATCGTGAAATATTTTCTATGGTCATTCTCTCCACCATTGATTCAAGAAGGCCAATTGTCAGTTATTGGTGAAAGTATGTCATGGCTGTTTATCTCCACATGCGCAACACCGTGTTCTTTATTTTGTTTGTGTTGAGGCTTTACAGCCAGTCAACCCAATGGGGTCATGTTGAGTGCGGTCAGTTTACCTAACCACACGTTTACTGGGCAGGATTAGTCCTCTAAGCGGTTAACCAGTATTGTGCACATTCTTTCGCCAGAAACTGACAACTGCCCTTCTTGAATCAGCAGAAGGGAGAGAATGATCGTAGAAAATATTTCATGACCAATCTCCACGAAAGAATGTTGCCGACCTTGGCGGGGGGTACACCATGTTGTGAAAAGAAAATCTTAAGGAGATCTTCCGGAGGTGGTTGCAGAGAGTCAGTTTAGTTGGCAGTTTTACATGCCTGTCTGTCACCAAAACGACAAACACTGACCACCCTTGCATCGGGAGAAAAAGGATTTTTGTTTCGTATTCACTTAAGGACTACAACTCTGGGCTGATTATACGGAGACTAAATAAGAAGTTGAATTACATCGCCCGATTTGGGATATTAGCGATCCTGCCAAAATGTTTTGTCTGCTTTATTTCAGCTGACACCCACCTTCAACGCTTATCTAAATTGACTCTCTGTAACCACCTCCGGAAGATCTCCTTACATTTTTTTCACAACACTGTGTTGCGCGTGTAGAGATAAGCAGCATGTGTGGAGATAAGTAGCCATGATGTGTGCAACCTCAACACAAGGAAACAAGTCTCTGGGTATATGCGGATAGCAAAGGCCCAGATCAGCTTGCACATCTTCACTGTCCCCTAGCAGATGCATTGGATGACAGAATGTATGAATGGAGAGCAATGGCCGGGATGCTTCTTTGCTCATGTGCAGTATGATCTGAATCTGTGCATTATCGGCGTTGGCCAAATGCAGCCCAAATGTAAGTTCAGTTGGAAAAAAGGAAAAAATTGCCTTATCTGGAACAATGACAAAAGCCCCCCCCCCCCCCCCCCCCCCCCCCCCCCCCCCCCCAGTTTAGGCACCATATTTACTCTAAAATATTCTCAAGCCTTACTTTTTAACTTGTACTTCTAAAAGTTCAACAAGATTGTTTTACTTCCTAAGAACATGTCTAAAACAATTACTGGATGAGTGGCAAACAGTGTAGACTGATCAAATACATCTGACCATCTGATCAGGGTATTGTTTGCTCAGACATTTTTATTCTAATACTCAGATTAACTGGATCAGTTTGAACTCCCATCCCCAGATTAAATAATCCTGGATCCACCCCTGAAATGTGGAAAGTTTTCAGTATACAAGAACACTATCTTGATCTACTTGATTGAGTTGTAGATTTTGTGAGGATTTATAATACCTACTGTAGGCACTTAACAATTCATCAGACACAGATTACTTGTGTCCAGATGGCAAGGGTACATTCAGAAGGTAACTCCTTTATGTTTGCACCAAAACATATTTTGTGGCTACAAATTGGAATCAGGGTAGTCCTCCCCAATTTCATTGAGTACTGGCAAGATATTTTGATGCGGTTACAAAATTATCTTTAGATAGTGATGGTTATAGCCTTATCTAGAGCTGTGTATGCCCAGATTATGGAGAATAGAGTTGTAGCATACCAGCTGGGAGCCAGCATGATTTAGATCTGGAGATAACAGGTTGAAAAGAATTATTGAGTAAGTTGCATGGTAGTAATTATGTCTTGCTAACTACTTGTAACATTTCACATATGAGCTGGGAGCCAAGAAAAGGTTCTAACATAAATATTTACATTCTCGGTGCATTTACAGAAAAAAAATCTTCAGTTAACTATTGGGACGTAATGTTGTTCATACTTCAATGAATACATTCATTGACTCACCTGATATCACATGATCATTAAGTGATGTCAAAATAAGCAATGGTTCTCTCCTGTATGACCGGATGATGGCCGTGTTACGATGTCAAGGCCGCTGTTCAGGTGTTGATAGGAAAAATGTGAGCAATTGTTTTCTTGTTTCAATTTTAGCCCGCAAACCAGATTTTTTCATCAAATGATGGATGGAAAATAATATAGATTTAAGTAATAAAAACAATCATTTAACATTAATGCAGCAACACGGCTGCAAGCACTGGCTGCACAAGAAATGTAGTGGGCACAAGTCCTTGACAAAGGACCCTGATTACAGATGTTCACAGTGAGGGAACTGCACGCCCCTTGGATGGCAGACCACAGAGGGAAGTCCAAGTTGGACCAGACAAGCTGGAGGTGGCAGCTTCCTTTTGCTACCTAAGAGACCTGTTCTCAGCAGCCTGTGGCTGTGAACTTTCAACCACAACACATGTGAAAACCGCATGAAAGAAGTTCAAGGTGCCATTGACAAAGCCAAACCTCCAAAGTCTGCAGCGAACTGACAGGCCAGTGGACAGATCAGCAATGTCAAGCAACTAGACATTGACACCATCAGATTCAATGAGCTACTTGCACAGCTTGGCATTGAGGATCTGGTTTTTATCCTGGAAGAGAGAAGGCTCCGCTGTATGGACACGTAATGCTCCAAAGGTGCAGTCAAGACAGCCTGTGACATACAGGTTGATGGAAAGTGTGGGCCTGGGAGTCCCAAGATGACATGGAAGCAGCTGACAGAAACTTGGGGCAGAGATTGTAGAGTAACAGATAACACGCTTCAATAGTTCTCTATGTTCACTATTTAGAACTTATCTACCGCTAAGAACATCTGTGTAAAATACAAATGTATTATGCCAGAGATTGTTTTGGTTTATACAAGCAGAAAGTAAAAGTGCACTGAAATTCAATAAAGAAGGTAAGGATATTTAGTGATAAGTCAGGGATAATTTAGCTTTTTTTTCCTTTCTCTATAAAAACATACCTTCTTGGTACTTATTAGAACCTTGCCGAGGTGATTCTAATGAGTACCAACAAAATATGTTTTTTGTGGAGAACGTACGAAAAGTAATAATCCATCCTATCCAATGCATTAAAATTCCAGTCAATTAAACCTTGTCCTGCTGAATAAATTAAGATGCCACACCTACTTCTAATTTTTAGCCAATCAGATTACTTGATATGGATTATTGCTCTAAATCCTCACACTTGATGGCAAACTTCTTCAGAAGCCAACTGATCTGGATCTACACTGTTTGTAAAGGCAGGGTATATCCGGGTTCAGCAGGACAAGGGTTAATGAACAACTTTCCCTTCCATGATTTTTTAAAATGCACTTTAATGTCTAATGTGTCTTTGGCCATCTGTTTAGAGAAAGCCATTTTCAAGACTTACTGGAATGAATTAAAAAAAAACATACTGGGAGAGTTGCCCAAAAATAAAAAAAAATGTCTCTTTTGTTTACAGTTGACATTATGATGGAATTTTACTTTTAAATGGCTAAAAAGGCAGAGTGGATAGTAAATGGGCTGGACTTAGCATTTTTAATGATGTCAATCAATAAACATCGGCAATTGTTACACCACCTTGAAAAATCAAAGGACATCTTTTAAGACAGTTTCCAATCATTTCTTTATGACCAATACAGATATGTAGTAATTAACCCTTAAAGCACCAATCACAACAATTGTCGTCTGCTTTCTCACCTGCTTGTGATTTTAAAAGTCATTTTTGCAAACAGTGTGGACCCAGATCAGACTCCTGATCTGGGTCCACACTGTTTGCCTGTATGCAAAAATAGGTTTGAAAAGTCTGCAAGAATATTCAGCAGACGACATAAACAAGACGACATTTTCAGATGCAGTTTTTCATGGCGCTTTAAGGGTTAAAGTATGAGTCTAGAGCAAATTTACATGAACCCCTTTGGGGTTCACTTTTCTTGTTACCCAGTATTGTTCATACTTCAGTGAACGTTAAAAAAATTACCTTCATTTCTTAATTTTTGTAAATGTCCTAAACTTCCATTCACCAATGTTTCCAACAAAATGGCATAGGCAATAAGTGCAGACCCAGATCAAACAGCTCCTTTAGGATCTACAGTGTTTGCCATTCCACTAAATATTTTAAGAAACAACTGCATTAACCCTTAAACTGCCAATTGCAACAGTTGTTGTCTGTTTTGTCATCTGCTTGTGATTTTCAAAGTCATTTTTGCAAACAGTGAGCTGTCTGATCAGGGTCCACTCTGTTTGCCTGTATGCAAAAAAAAGCTTTGAAAAGTTTGCAAGAATATTCAGCAGACAACATAAACAGACAACATTTTCAGATGCAGGTTTTCTTGGCATTTTAAGAGTAAAAAGCAAAATTTAGACAAAAAATATGTAGAATAAAACATTTGAAAATTTACAGTATTTCCTGTATATTGGTTTCCTATTCAGAAAGGAATGAAAATCAGAGATTCAGTTATATTAAGTCTCTAAATATAAAGACATTTGATTAATTGGACATCTTTATTTGTTAAAAAAAACAGTGATGAATGTTCTGTTTATTGAAATGTGTATTGTTTTAAAACAGTAATGAATACTTTTACATTGTTGCTAAGAATGCAAACAATTTTTGATGTAAATTCAGAGGACTTGTTAAGAATTCAGAGGAGTATCTTGCAACATTCTGGGCTCAGTTGTTCAAAACTAACGACGTCGTTAGTTAACATATTGTTAAATCTTTGATCATCAGATATGGCATATATGCTAATATTTTTGCTGAAAAAATGTGAGTAGCTTTTGCATTTGCAAAAGCTACTCACATTTTTTCAGCAAAAATGCGTGTGAATTAAACACTGTACTTTCTAGAACAGTTAACATTTTGACCACTAATGACATTGTTAAGCTAACGATGCTTTGAACAACTGGGCCCTGATTTTTATACATGGTTATATGATAGTGGCAGGGTATTATGGTTTTATATTGGTCATCCATGTCTGTCAATCTGTATTTTCATTTTCGGATGATAACTTGAGTAAATATCAGTGGATTTTCACCAAACTTGGGACAGGCCTCGGTGGCTCAGTTGGATGCGCCGTGCGACTGGAGACCAGGAGGTTGCGGGTTCAACCCCCGCCGAGGTCGGCAGTTCTTTCGTGGAGATTGATCATGAAATATTTTCTACGGTCATTCTCTCCCTTCCGCTGATTCAAAAAGGGCAGTTGTCAGTTTCTGGCGGAAGAATGTGCACAATACTGGTTAACCGCTTAGAGGACTAAGCCTGCCCAGTAAACATGTGGTTAGGTAAACTGACCACGCTCGACATGACCCCATTGGGTTGACTTGGCCATAAAACCTCAACACAACCAAATCACAAAACTTGGTATGTGCATTGATATTGTGGAGACCTGGTTTGGGATGTGCAAATTTTGTCACTTTTTGACAGAGTTATCTGCCTGCAACATTAGTTACTTGGTTAAATTTCATTGGATTTTTGCCTAACTTGGATGTTTGCATTGATGTGAAGAGTTTGGGATTGCTAATGGGTAAATTTTGTCAACTTTTGACAGTTATCTGCCTGCCATATGAAAGCGGTGGGGTATAAAAGTTTTTATTTTTTTCTTGTTTCTCTATAAAAACATATCTTGTGGGTACTGACCTTATGGCTTAGTGTTTAGCATTGCCTAACCATACCATATTATACAGTGCATGTCTGGATCACTAGAAATATCCCTGAGCTAGATTCGAATCCCGCTAGAGGTGGAGGTAAGCCCATGGCTGAACAGGGCTTCACTGCATAGAGCCTTTCATTATCACCCCTCATCATCTCTATAACTAAAATGTTGAAAGAGACATAAAACACCAATCATCAGCTGGAATCTGGCTCATAGCAAAGATTATATGGGATTTTCAGAAGAACTGTCATTCACGAATTCTTGCAAGCAGTCCTCAGTTCCAAGAAAATAATTCCTGTGTAATTATTCTCCAGATTATGAGAAAACTGACTTCTGAAAGCCTCACAAATCATTTCATTATGAATAGCTTGTTGAGGATTTATTGTGAACATATTGCAAGAAGAAACACTATATCGAAGGCTAATCATTACTAGTATTACTTGCAGCATGCCTTTAAATAGATACTTTTTATCTCTAGAAAAACATATACAGTTGACTCTTGTTATCTGGAAGTCCAAGGGACACTGAAATACTTGAGATAGCCTTTCCTTGCCATATCAGGTTTGCAGAATTGAGGAAAAAATAAGTCGAACAGCCATATTTCACAAATGTAATTTGACTCCTGAAGTTAGAGATATATTGAAACTATTGTGGAAAAAAAGTTCCATGCTAAATTCCTGTTAGTCATAAATCATGGAAAACATTTACAAATCAAGGAACAAGACAAGTAAAAGTTTAAGTTTTATTGTAGAGTGATGTAGTGATGATATCAGTGCATGTACTTACATAATATATCACTGATCGCCACAACATAAAAAACTGTCCGAAAAATACACATTGAATGCCTGCATGCACTTTACATCACCAAAACCGAGTGACACTTTCATCCTCAACAATACCTATAATTCTCTATGAATGTCAATCACAGCTGAAACAGGCGGGGCCTTGTCTCTTATCTAACCCTTGTAAATACATAGATTTTGTCATCTAGTGTTAGATTTCCATGTTAAAAATGGACCAGATTTTCACTTCGAGATAAGCCTGTATTTGAGACAAGGGAGGTCGAGATAACGAGAGTCAACTTTATTGTGGGTACACATTAGAATTGTCTTGTTCAGGGCAGCTGCGCAGTGGATTTGTTAGACCCTGTACATAGGTGAATGGACTGCACCATTTTTGGATTATTTTTCTCCCTACTTTTCTGTGATCATAGCCTTGACCCCTAACCAACCACATGACACAGTTTAGGATTGGACAAGCCATTGTCTGTAAATAACCGTCCCCTCCCCCGATCTCCCACCCCATCTCTACCTGAATGTTTCCTCCCTCTATGCCTGACTAGCATTAACCCTAAATATTGGGACACCCTTAACTTCTTACAGCATATTTCACCTATCACTGTCTTTAATGGCCGGAGTTTTAACACTTAACGACAGATTCAAACTATTTTTTCTTATTTTTCTAGAAAATAAAATTTGACATTTCATGCAAATTGTCTAGTACTATTTTCTGGAGGAAAGAAATAAGAAAAATGTTATCAATTTATAATCTGCTGAATTTGCCCAGAGAGTGGTGATGGTTAAACTTCAGAGGAGAAAAGTAAGAATAAATATTTTAAATTCAGAGTTAGCTGGGTTTAGTGTTTGTTGTTAAGAGTAATTGATATAAAATGTCACAACTTGTCTAAGTGCACTTGAAATGTTTCAATTACTCACAGAGTATTTGCATATTTGTTTAATTTCTGTAAACCATTTATGCAGACATGATTTATTTGTTCATTTGTTGTTGCCAAGGAATCATCTCCAAAGGTCTGTAATAAGCCTGGTAGGGTTGAGTTAGCTTGGTCTGGATGTGAGATCTGTCAGTGAAGTCATATCAGGTCATCTCCTGTAACTCTAGATAAGGAGAAGTTTTGTTAGTACCCCATTTCAGACTGAATGAACTCTCCCACTCTATATATTTGAAGAGTTAAATTTCAATTTTAGGTATGTCAAGTATGTGTGATTTACATATTCCTAGAGACAAATGACAACTATTTGCAAACAGTGGAGACCCTGATCAAATGCTGCCTTGTGCGGTGTCTTATCTGGGTCTGCACTGTTTGCCAGTTATCCATTTGGAGGTCTCCAGATTAAAATGGGTAAAGAAAACGGGGCATCTTATCTAGAGCCATGCATGATGAAAGCATTTTATGTTTTAGAACATGCTAAAATTTGTTCCATATGTCTGTAGCTTTGATATAATATATTTACTGTTTTGTCTAATAAGACCACTTCACTTTAATTCAGAACATTTGCTGGTGAACATGGCAAAAGGGAACATGTCATATGGAAAGAGTCCAAGATCAGCCTGTGCATTTGTGAATTCTGATTAGTGCCTTTAATGTTAAAGATTCACTGGCTACTGTAGAATCATTTTGACAAACCTGATCAGACTACACAAATGTGCAAGCTGATCTGAACCTTCACTTTTAATCTTTTAACCCTTTTATCTCTGAGTTTCTGAAGTACTTGAATTTGGACTTTGTCCACTGATGCAAATGGGGATTCAATCTAAAATTAAAAACAGTGTAGATCTAGATCTAGAAGCCATCTCATGTGGATCTACAGTGTTTGCACAGGTATTGGTTTTGGTTCTGTTGGGCTGAAAGAGTTAACTACATAAGGGCCAATTTCTCCCGCAATGAATCATTTAATTTCCCATTGACATTCTGAGGATAGGTCATAATATGTCTGTAGATGACAATCATGACTTGGCTTATAGTCACCATTGAACCTCACCACTCATAAAGGGCCCTTACGTGTAAACATAGAAGCTTGCCGGGGTCAGCCTGCACAGCCACACATTCTGAACAAATCTTTCATCCAGCATTCTTCACAAAATTATGGAAGGTCCTGATCAGACTACGTGCAGACTGATCTTGGCTTTCATTATTAAAATTTATCATAGCTCCAGATAAGGTACTTTTTTTCAGTTGAAAAGTAGATATTTTTTTATCTTACCATGAAAACGTATGTTTTGGGTACTCATTAGACATGTGTACCCACAACATATGTTTTCATGGAGAAAATTTAAAAAAAATATGCTTATCTGGGGGAGCTATTTATATTGGTAAGGCCCTATATGCATGATACTGAATTGTAAGTAAGCCTGTCCATATTTTGATAGGATAAGATTAATCTGAAAGATTGTATCATAAGAGTATTTTATTTGAAAGATTTCTGTGTGAAAGGTCAGGACTATTATAGATATAAGAAAAGTGTTTATCTATTCAAAATTTATTTTAATTGTGGTTAAGGGAAAGTGGATGGTGCAGTGGTACCTTAATGGTTATTGCAAAGGGCAAAATATAGTCTGTCTTAACCTTGTCTGATGATGAACTCTGCACCACAGACATAACATCTTTCATTCAGTAACATTTATGCAGTAAAATTGCCATTTTGAATGTTCAAATAGTCATGTAAGAATTTGTTCAATAGCTGTGTAATTAATTGGTTCTTGGAAGATACTACCAAATATGTAAAGACTAAACTGGTTCCCTTTGTTATTCATCCAGGTGCCTATTCATTTCATTTTTTTACCCCGACACACAATAGTGGTATCTGTCCATTTGTCCATCCGCACTTTGTTTCTGGATAACTCCTCCTATACAGTTTTCATCGGATCTTGATGAAACTTGGTGGACAGTTAGACCATGATGTGGTATTTTGAGGTAACAGTACACCAAATTTTGATAGTTATTACACTTTTCAAAAAATTTTCAGACTTGACTAGGTTTCCGGTGATAACTCCTCCTACAGTTTTCATCCAGTCGGGTTGAAACATGGTGGACAATAAGACTGAGGTGATGCAGAGCAAATTGTTTCGAGGTTGCAGTACACCAAAATTTGATAGAGTTATAGATCTTTAAATATTTTTCAAGCATGATTTAATTTCCAGCTCACACTTCTATAGTTTTCATCTGATCAAGCTGTTAGTCATTGGGGAGAGAGAGAAAGAGAGAAAAAAGATGGTGAGAACTGTAACCAGGTTACAGTACACCAAATTTTTATATACTTTTAAGGTTACAGTTCACAAAATTATCATTTTGATACAGTTATAACACTAGCTATTGTTCAGGCATGATTTTGTTTCCAGCTCACTCCTATATTGATATAATTGTTATATAGTACAGGTCAGTCCCGTTAGTACTCGCGTCGTTAGTGCGCGAATACGGATATAACGCGGGGACGTCGTGCCTCCCAAAATTTTTTCGAAGGGTCCCAGTTTCCCCATCCTCTAGGTCAAAATAACAAAATGTGTTTTTTGTTTTTCAGAGCTTCGATCTGCAGAAAAAGAAATTCTTTACTGCTGTTGTACATGTCATAATAGCAAATTAAAAAAAATGATTTTGAAAGAATAAAGCTAATCAATGTATTGTCTCTGTCGTATTTTTGTTTGTGTACGTGCGTAATGACCGTAATTGACCTTTTGATGTTTATTTTAAGAAGACAAAGTTGTGCCAATTAAAACTTCATTTAACTTTTAAACGATACAAACATATCTATCAAGAAATGGCTTATCCCGCATCTAAAGAATGAGAAAATGACCACAGTTATCCTTAATTAATTTGTAAATACTTGATGACACCGAATTTTCCAGTTTGATATGGCCGCCTTGCTGACCTAATTAGATATTCATCCAATCAGCGACGCGGATCACTGGATGTCGATTACTGCGCACGCGGTCAGGTAGTAGAGCGTGTAAGTGTGAAATTTGTCCGGCACTCATTGTTGTCTTGAAAAAGTTCATTCTTCTATCAGATTAACACTGATTAAAATGGAAAACCAAAGAAGAAAACGAAAAGCCTTCACGGTTAAAGAAAAACTTGACGCCATTGACATGGCACTTTGTTGGACTCAAATGCTTTGGTTTAATCAAATTTTTTTTCTTTGAGCTTTCGTTCTATTCTATACAAGCAGAAAGATTAAAAAACTTAACGATTTCTGCTGTTTTATTAATAAGATTTCTTTTACTGGACTAAAATAATTCGCTATGCTCGCGGGGACCGGTATTGATACCGGACTTTTTATGTGACTTACACCGCACTTCAACACCGTCTGTATTATAACACCGGCAAATATGGCGGATCGAGCCACAAAATGAAAATGTAAATAAAGTATTAAGCGTATATATTGCAGAAAAAGTACATCAGAGGGTGTAAAAAAGACAAAACATACAGCGTTAGTACTCATTCGTTTATTTATATAAATAACACATGAAATATCATTGTTTTCATTCATAAATCCTTCCAAACATGTATATACGTTGTGTCCCATACAAATGTCAACATTTATAAAGTCTGATCAGTCGGCTCCGAACTTACTACGCGCCTCGCCTATATCGCGGTCTGGATTTGTGCATCCCGACCAGCGCGTAATAACGGGACTAACCTGTATTAATATGATCATAAAATGTGGCATCTGACACCCTGTACAATTTCAGTTAGTCTCTTGTTTTTGAAATGGAACAAAAATGAAATGATTTTTTATCGTCTCTCTGAATTAATGTTGGCAACATTAATTCAGAGTTACCATCAAAACTCATTTCATTTCAAGAATGAGAGACTAACTGAAATTTTACAGGCTGTCAGGTGCCACATTTTATGACTGTATTAATACCATAATTATATCAATGTATTAAACTGTTCTTGGATAATAAAATGTTTATTTTTGAGGAATATGGAGCCTTTAAAGCATCCGGGCACCTGAGACACATAGGGGCCATGCCTGAAAAATCCAGATTAGTTATGCCTGGACCCTGGCTTGAAACTTCCTCTGCGCATAATCCATGCACAAATAAACCTTGCCGGGATCAGATGCTTGGGACAGTTGGTCAAAATAAAAGCTTTGATTTGTGTTTATTACGAAATAAATCACCAGACCAGGAGAGCAATGATTAGTACCTAGGAAAAAAACATATATTAATAAAGCTGGTACCATGTCCATTACTCGGGTGTCCTCAATGGCTTTGCATAATATGTGCAGTTTTCGGAATATCTGGTGCAACTTAGCATGTTGCATTTTTGGAAAGTCTATTTTTACAAAGAATATTTGACTAGAAAATACTGTGATACTCCATTGTAAACAACTTAACTAGTATATTGTCATCAGAAATAGCCAAGACTGTAACTGGGAGATTAGCCCTAGATAAGGTGATTTTTTTCAGCTAGAAATTTTTCTTACTTCTCCATGAAACATGTGGTGGGTGCTCATTAGAAGCACCTTGCTAAGACACTTCTAGTGGGTACCATCAACAAATGTTTTCATGGAGAAAAAGAAAAGTATTTTCCTAATGCTCCCTCTTGTAAGAACTATGTTTAGAACTGCTTATTTACTCTGTGTATGGCTGTATGCAAAGCAGCTTTTGGAATACAAGACTATTTCATAGTATGTGCTCGGCAATGAAAATAGCAACCCCCTCACTTTATTGTTCTGCCGATAGGTTGTTGTCTTACTGCTTTCTTCGTATTCTCTGGTGCATTCATGAACAAAAAATTTAACATTTTGTTTAATGAATTTAACGAACTTGTGGGGAAAAAAATAGAATAAGAACAGGTTATTATGTTTTAAGTTCCTGTAAACGGGATGCAAATTTGATAAACTTTTATTGCAGAAACATGAAATGTTGCCATTTACACATGTAAACATGACAAGCCTGCTCCCTGGAAAAATACAGCAGGTGACAGATTGATGATATTTTCTGATGTTTCCCCAGAATACAATGTTTGACATTTCATGCAAACTGTTGATTCACATGGAATGCCTACCCTGTTTTATGAAGAAAAAAAAAGAAAAAGATATTTCAAAAATGTTTTCTGCTGAATGTTTTTACACCAGCATACTGAGCATGAATTCAGTTGGTTACAAAAAATATTAATACTTAACTACTTAGCATGTTGGGTAGATGACATATTGAAATATTTTTCTTTGTTTTTTTTTTTTTTTTCAGAAATTAGGCTTTGACATTTTATGTAAAGTGTTTTATGAAATGTTAAACCTGTTTTCTACGAAAATTAAGAAAAATATCAATTTATCTCTGCTGAATTAGCCCCAACAGTGGTAAACAGTAGTTAAAGTTAATGAAGTTGGCTTATTCTGGATGAATACTCTTGGAGAAATAATGATTACCTACAGCTTTCCCTTACCTGTAGAGATATATGCAAAGGAAGAAATAACAATCTGTTACAGATGATTAATTAAAACAAACAAACAAACAAGAGATAGAGATGAGGGAGAGAGGTCACTGCTTTGGAGAGATGACTATTAGACTGTAAAATGCCAAGAAAACCTACATCTGGAAATGTCGTCTGTTTATGTCGTCTGCTGAATATTCTTGCAAACGTTTCAAACCTATTTTTGCATACAAGCAAACAGTGTGGACCCTGATCAGACTGTTCCTAGAGGAGCAGTCTGATCTGGGTCCACACTGTTTGCAAAAATGACTTTTAAAATCACAAGCAGATGACAAAGCAGACGACAATTGTTGTGATTGGCAGTTTAAGGGATAGAGATATTTCAATGTATGTATTTTTGGGATTGGGAAGCTAGCGTCTGGGTGGCCGAGCTGTTAGCACTCCCAACTTTGGATCATGAGGTCTCGGGTTCGAAGCCTGCTGGAGGTGGAATTGAGCTTGTGTCTGTATGGAGCTTCATTGCACAGAATCTTCCATTATCAACCTTCCCTTGTCTTGATATGATTTATATACCGTATTCGACCTAATTACCGCACATACCCCTATAAGCGCACAGTCAAGAAATTCCGTAGTCTTCAGATTACAACCAGTGTACTTTTTTCTTTACTTCTTTACAAAGGCATATGTTGTGGGTACTCATTTGAATTGCATCGACAAGTCGACGCAATTCAAATGAGTACCCACAGCATATGCCTTTTTAAAGAAAGTCAGAAAAAATCGCATAGTCATCATTAAATAAGTCCTTTTCTGATCTTTTTTATAGTGTATCCTTAGTAGATAGATACATATTTGACCACAAATGAGTGTGTCGTGTAAGTTTGAAAAACCTAAGCGCACAGTGCAGTAATTAGGTCGAATACGGTAATGTTGAAAGGGATGTAAACAACCAAATCATCAACTTTGGATTTGAGTCCTTTCATTTTTAGGGATACATTACAAATTTTGGAGGGTAAAATATCCTCAGTAGAGAGTAAAAAGCAATGCTAAGTATCTGAACCACTCAGAAATAGGGGTTACTATTAAAGGAAAGAGCTCCCAGAGAGAGCAAATTGTAGCCCCCATTTAGGAGGGAGATAAACACTTTCATATCAGATTTATTTCCCTTGAAGGTGTATCCATTCTTCTTACATAATTGCTGTTTGCATGTACTGTAATTTAACCAATGAGATCAGATTGTGCAACTCTGTAGGCTTGTGTGGGTCTTCACTATTAGCATTCAAATGACATGGAGAGTTCCTGGCATATAGATCTGGCATCTAATATTCCCCTATAACTTCCCTCAATGTCATACAAGTGTTTCTTAATTTGTTTCTGCATGTACTGCAGCAAAACTAACCTCTGGTTAGATATAATAATGGTAATTAAAATGTGTATGTGTGCTGTAGCATGTTGTGTCAGTGGCTTCTTATATTGTCCTGCAATATATTAGCCAGACAGTGAAACTTGGGTTAGGAGTGGTGCAGCGGGGTGTGGGGTGAGTGGAGGAGATAGGCCATATTTATTACACACTGATATTGATTTTATCGAAGAAGTTTTTTATGAAGTTGCAACTGTTTGACAGAAGCATGCTTTTTAGCTCGCCTGTACGAAGTACAAGGAGACCTATTGTAGTCACACCGGTCATGCGCGTGCACATTTGTGTTCTCGTTCCCGTCACACTGTGTTAATTTTTCAAATGCTTATATCTCAACAGTCACTTACCACAGTCCATATATATTTGGAACATGGGTGCTTGGGAGGGTCATCTACGATTTCATAAGAACAGACCTCTGGGTTCTACCCCGGGGTGGGGTTAGGGGTCAAAATCTAGGACACATTTGTAAAATGCTATATGTTGTGTTTAAGTTTTTTATATGCTTATATCTTAGTAGTCAGTTTTGTCAACAAGCATTCATATTCGGAACATGGGTGCCTGGAAGGGTCGTCAAAGTGTCCATAGGTATCAGCCCCTGGGTTCCTGCCCTGGGGTGGGGCTAGGGTTAAAAATCCAGGACACCTCTTGTAAAGTGTTTAGTGCATTTCTGTTATGCTAGCATTGTAAACATCCTAGGTAATACATCAATCAACCATGTGACATTGTTTTAAGTGTCATTGGGTGAAGGTCATGGTGACCTACATTTCACAGGCCATTGACCTTTATTTCATGGTCCAATGATTTTGCCATATATCTCTAAGACTATTTGATGGGGAAATGTCATACATTGGATATTAGTTCCATGTGACACAAAGATTGACTTCAAAATGTAATTAGGTCAGTGTGACCTATATTTCATGGTCCAGTGATTATGCCTCAGATCTCGAAGAGTATTTGATAGAGAAATGTCATACCTTGGATATTAGTTCCATGTGACACAAAGAGTGACCTCAAAATATATGTAGGTCAATGTGACCTATATTTCATGGACCAGTGATTATGCCTTATAACTCAGACTATTTGATTGAGAAATGACGACCTTAGATATTCGTTCCATGTGACAGGAAAACTGATCTCAATGTGACTCATATTTCATAGTCCATTGATTACGCCTTATATCTCGATGACTATTTGATGGAGAAATGTCATGCCTTGGATATTAGTTCCATGTGACCTCAAAATATGATTAGGTCAATGTGACCTATATTTCATGATCCAGTGGTTATGCCTCATATCGAAGACTTTTTGATAGAGAAATGACATACCTTAGATATTAGTTTCATTTGATACTAAGAGTGACCTCAAAGTATATGTAGGTCAACTTGACCAATATTTCATGGTCCAGTGATTATGCCATATCTCGAAGCCTATTTGATAGAGAAATGTCATACCTTGGATATTAGTTCCATGTGACACGAAGCGTGACCTCAAAATATATGTAGGCCAATATGACTTATATTTCATGGACCAGTGTGCCTTATAACTCGAAGACTATTTGATTGAGAAATGATGACCTTAGATATTAGTTCCATGTGACACGAAAAGTGATCTCAATATGTAGGTCAATGTGACCCATATTTCATGGTCCATTGATTACGTCTTATATCTGGATGACTATTTGATGGAGAAATGTCATACCTTGGATATTAGTTCCATGTGACCTCAAAATATAATTAGGTCAATGTGACCTATATTACATGATCTAGTGGTTATGCCTCATATCTCGAAGACTTTTTTATAGAGAAATGACATACCTTAAATATTAGTTTCATGTGATACTAAGATTGACCTCAAAGTATATGTAGGTCAGTTTGACTTATATTTCATGGTCCAGTGATTATGCCTTATATCTCAAAGCCTATTTGATAGAGAAATGTCTATCCTTGGATATTAGTTCCATGTGACAAAGAGTGACCTCAAAATATATGTAGGTCAATGTTACCTATATTTCATGGACTAGTCATTATGCCTTATAACTCGAAGACTATTTGATAGAGAATTGTCATACCTTAGCTATTAGTTCCATGTGACACAAAGAGTGGCCTCAAGATATATGTAGGTCAGTGTGACCCATATTTCATGGTCCAGTGATTACGCCTTATATCTGGATGACTATTTGATAAGAGAACTGTCATATCTTGGATATTAGTTCCACGTGACATGAAGGCTGACCTCAAAATATACGCATTTTATGGTCCAGTGATTTTTCCTTATATTTTGAAGACTATTTGATGGAGAAATATCATACCATGAATATTAGTTCCATGTGACACTAAGAGTAACCTAAAAATATATGTTGACCTACATTTGCATTAAGACTTTTAGAGAGAGATTTGTGATTTATTTTCAGAATCACAAAACTTAATGTATTTGGAATAGAATCATATAAAAATACTAAATACACCTTTTTATGTGTTAATGTGAAAACCTAGGTAGACAAGGCGCAAACAGGCGGGCTATGCTATAATGTGACAGCTCTTATTTTGTCATCTGTTGATTATTTTAAAAAGTTATCTTTTTCAAAAAATAAATGGTTCAGGAATACCATCACAAATAGTTTGGATCCAGATTGGGCACGACTTTTGGTTGGCCCTGATCTGGGTCCAAACAATTCGCAAATGTTATCAGCAGACGACAAAAGTTGCCACTAGCAGGGAAAGAGTTTAGATTCATACTATCCAATAAAAGGGCAACAATCTGCTGACTGGAGAATAACAACCACCAGTCCACACCAAACTGACGAATCAGGAGTTTTCTAATATCAGTAAGCAGTGGTCCCCTAACGTCGGAGAAGGCTGGGCATCTCAACAACATAAAATGGGCTGTAGGTCCTCTGTAGCACGCCTTGCATGCAAGGTACTGCAAATGGCATCTTTCTATCTGAGTGGTCTAAAAGACTGTCGTACATATCACTAGTTTCTCGTCACTGTCAGATTTTGATAATACATTAAGTACTAAATACTTCACTATGTTACCATCAAATTTATCATTTGAGCCAGAGCAGGACAAAACGTGCAAGAGGACTTGTGCAACCAGTGAAGACTCAGATCAATCTGCGCATCTGCACAGTCTGATTAGAGTCTTCGCTGACCGCACATGCCTTTTACAAGAACCCTTGGCATACTGGGCAGATGTACAGGCTGATCTGAGTCTTTGCTGGCCACACAGGTCTTATTATAGGTTTCCCCATGGGCTGGCTCATTTAAAGTTGCATTCCCTGCATTATAAATAACATATGAAGCATTAAACATGTAAAAGGACCATAATGGCTGAAAGCAAAAATGAAAAAGCCCATTTCAGCCTGTTTAACAGTGCCATCTGATCAGTGCCTTGGCTTCTTACTAGTGGCAGGCTTTTCTCTAAGCAAAAAATAAATTAGGCCCTGATCAGGTGTGCAGGCTGGTTTAGGCTTTTACAGATTACATGCATAGTAGCTAAGGCTCCTGTATGCACAGTGGCTGGTACATATCTCACAACTCCAGATAAAAGGGTATCCACGTATTATGTTTCTTAATTCTCCACAAAAACATATGTTGTGGGTATTCATTAGAAGTGCCTCTGTGAGGCACTTCTAATGAGTACCCACAACATGTTTTTGTGGAGAATTAAAGAAAATATCAATACTTTTTGGTTGAAAAAGCGCCTCAGCAGGAGTTACCATATCTGTATCTGTATCAAATGACTTTCATCTCAATTTCATGTAAACACTTTGCATGCTGGGTAAAAATTTCAGCAGATGACATTTTGAAATATTTTCTCTTATTTTTCCTAGAGAATAGGATTTGACACTTCATGAAAATTGTCTCCAAAGGAGACAATTTGCATGAAGTGTCAGATCCTATTTTCTAGGAAAAATAGATAAAATATCATCAGTTTGTCATCTGTTGAATCTACCCACAGCATTCATGCATTAAATGACTTAATATGGATTATCTCCAACTAGGCACAATAGTACAGGATGGTAGCTCTAGATAAGGAATATGCATGCATCAAACAAAAAAAAGTGTCTTCAGACATGTGGAGAATGTGCGAATTTACATGAATTTACATGATCCTGCACAGTGCAGTCTCATCTGGGCATTTGCTCTCCATTGAAACATTCGGTAGTCAAAGCTACAGATAAGAGGGGGTATCCGCATAATATTTTTCTTATTTCTCAACAAAAACATATGTTGTGGGTACTCATGAGAAGCGCCTCGGCGAGGCGCTTCTAATGAGTACCCACAACATATGTTTTCATTGAGAAATAAGAAAGATATCAGCAGTTTTCGGATGAAAAAAGTGCCTTATCTGTTGCTATTTGTAGTATCAAGTGCTTCTGTTTGTGGACAGCAAAAGCCCTGATCAGACTGTGTGGATATGTTTGCAGACAGATAAAGCTGTGATCAGACTGTGGATGCACAGGCTGATCTGGGCTTTGCTGTCCGCATATGCCCGAAGACACTTTTCGCATATTTTCTTCATTGAAGACCATTGATAATCGTAATTCTTTTTAATCTCTCTATGAAACCATGAAAGCAAAGTTTTGGTCTTCTCATTAGAAAACATTTTGGTTGAAACAAGCATTTTATCTGGAGCTATGCTGGAATCTAGACTCCTGCAGTGTTGTATTAAAATAATTCAAGGTAGGTCTATACTTATGTTGTAAATGCCTCTTAAATAGCATAATGCCCCTTTAACTCCACTTTCTTTGTGTAAGACCAGTTTTCTCAAGATTGATTTAAAACATGGTTCCAGATAAGAGGAATAACCAGAAAACTATTTTATCTCTCCACAAAACTACAGCAGGTTCCAGGGATGGTTTGTGTGTGTGTGTGTGGTGGTGGTGGTTGGGGGGGGAGGGGTGGTTGAGGAGGTCATGTTTACCCCAGCAGATGCCACCCCCATTTCTAAGTCAGTGACTGTGATCTTACTAAGACCAGACACCAGAGGATTTGTTAAGGAGGATAATTTTCTCAGTTTTCTCCATAAAAACATATGATGTAGGTACTTATTAGAAGGCCTCGCAAAGGCTTTTCCTTGAGCACCCATATGTTTTCATGGAGAAGAAAAATATTAAACCCCCCCCCCCCCCCCCCCCCCCCCGACCCTCCCCACAACACACACACACTCTGGATACACTGAAAACTAGAAAATTCTTATTAATTTTCATATTTGTGAATTATACCTACGATACATCTGAATAATGCTATGAGTCGATTCACCCGTGAATTACCGCTTGAGAAGTAGTAGTCCCGAAAAAACATTTGAGCCACCTCTTAGTACGTACACATAAAGTGACTACGTCACTCGTACACGTATACAAAAAATCAATTTACCGAAAAAATAATAACGATAAAAGAGGGGAGGCGGCGGGAGAAAGATTCAGATGTATCGTAGGTATAATTCACAAATATGAAAATTAATAAGAATTTTCTAGATTTGTTTCATTAAACCTACGATACATCTGAATAATGCTGACTTCAACATTAATGGAGGAGGGGACCACAAACTAATTAAAATTAAGCTTACCGAGGATGGTCAAATGTTATTAACAAGCCGTAAAAACGCACACCAACTAAAGGGTCGAGAGTTCTCACAGCCGTAATACTGTACCACAAAAAAAGGGGTAATTTGACCATTTTTTAGAAAAGAAGTTCGGACATAGGCCATTATCATACTATGACCAAGAAATACTAAAACTGGATGATCAATAATAAAAAAGGCCACCAGATCAGTAGTTACCCAACTATATACAATATATATACAGGGACATGACTATATCAATCAGACAGAAGAAATGGTAGAAGGCACAATAACAGACTGTGCCGCTACCATAGGCCCTAGTCTAGCTAAACTTCTAGAAAGAGTAGATATGTCCCTAAGATAAAACCTTATAAAGGAATTTTCGGAAGACCAATAACTGGCTCTGAGAATATCTTCTAGGGCAACTCTGTTAAACCATGCCCATGATGAAGCCAGAGCTCTGACTTCGTGAGCATTAACCTTAGGCAACTCAAGACTAGAACCTTCATAAGCAAACTTTATTGTTTGAACAATCCACCTAGACACAGTGTCAGAAGAAATCTCCTTCTGATAGTTTTCTAAATGAGAGATAAATACCCTCTTGCGATTTTTCCTTCTCGGAAAAACTCTAGTAAGATAAATCCTAAGGGCCCTTACAGGACAGAGCAATGGAGTATCACCTTGACCTTTAAGGGCAGGAATACAAATTGCTGGACTCAGCACTGAAGGCAGCTGATTCTTGGCAAGAAAACCTGGAAAGGTGAAGAACGTAACAGACTGATCAGAAAACTGAACGTCTGTTACAGAAAAAGCATGAACTTCACTTCGCCTTCTACCTGATGCAAAAGCAATAAGAAAAACTGTCTTCAAAGTTAATTCCTTGAACCCACAGGATTCCAGTGGTTCATAAGGAGGAGCCAGTAGGGAGGATAGAACTAAGGTTAAATCCCACTTGGGAAAATGAGATCTCAATCTGGGTCGCTCTAGCTCAAAACTTTTAACCACATCCGACAAGACAGATTCATTAGAAAAATCTATTTTTGAAATTTGCTTTAGTGTAGTGGAAATTGCAGAACGATACCCCTTCACTGTAGCTGGGCAAAAATTCTTATTATGTAGAAAAATTAGGAATTCTGCAAACCCATTTATAGTTGGATTGCAGGGATCCATTTGCCTTCCGATACACCAATCCACCCAAGATTTCCACCTGTAATCGTACAAATTGTTGGTGGAAGATCTTTTCGAGGAGTAGATTCGTTGGGCAACTGCTCTAGAAATGCCAGACGCTTCCATCTGTTGTTGCATAGCAAATAAGCGTGAAGACGAAAGATGCCTGGCGTGGGATGTAACATCAGAGATACCGGTTGATACAACAGATCTTGATTCAGAGGAAGCTGTAGTGGAGGAGCAACCAGTAATGATAGTAGGAGAGGAAACCAAGGTTGTGCCTCCCAAAGAGGAGCAATTAACCAAACTAAGCACTCCTCTGTCTGTATCTTCCTGAGACATTGTAATATCAGAGGAAATGGAGGAAACGCATATGCTAACATCCCTTCCCAGCTGATCGAAAGAGCCTCCACTGCATATGCCTCTGGGTCTGGAACAGGTGACACAAACACTGGAAACTTCTTGTTCAGCGGAGTAGCAAAGAGATCTATTAGAGGAGAGCTCCATAGCTGACAGATCTGATCTACCACTCTCTGGTTCAATGACCACTCTGTCTGAACAACTTTCATTTTCCTTGAAAGGCAGTCTGCCAAGATGTTCAGTTTCCCTGGGAGGAACCGTGCCTTCAGGGATACCTTGTGCTCTACACACCACAATGCAACCTGCATTGTCAGATTGCACAGGGTCCTGGAATGAGTCCCCCCCTGTTTGTTGATGTGAGCTGCTACCGTTTTGTTGTCTGTTGCCAACAAAATGGAACGACTCTGAACATGAACGGTAAATGCCTGAAGAGCCAGGAAGACTGCTTTTAGCTCTAGGACATTGATATGTTGTCCTTTCCATTCTACAGGCCATATGCCCGAGGCCATATGACTGTCTAGGTGTGCTCCCCACCCATCCAGACTTGAGTCTGTGAACAACTGAAAGTCTGGAGGGGGATGATGGATTGGAGACCAAGACATTAAAAACTCCTTGTCTAGCCATTGTTGTACAGCCCTGGGGAACCAAGGATGTAGCCTGATTTGTTGTTCCCAGAGACAATCTTCCTGGGACCATCTCTCTTTGATTCCCCACTGGAGAGACCTCTTGTGTAACCTCCCCCAGTGAAGAAGATTCGCCATTGATTCCATCTGTCCTACAATGGAATGCAGCTGACGAGCTGAAGCTTGTCTGGCATTCAACAGTAGAGTTAACGCCTGTTGAAAAGTTGATATTCTCTCCAAAGAAGGACCCACCTGACCTTTGATCAAGTTGAACCGGGCTCCTAGAAAACAGAATTTCTGTGTTGGAACCAGTTCTGATTTCTCCCAATTGGGGACAAATCCTAGTTCCAGTATAATGTTCAGAAGTCTTCTGCTGTGTTGCCAAGACTGGACTTCTGAAACAGACAGTTGTAGCCAATCGTCCAGGTAAGCGTGCACTCGAATACCTAGCCGGCGGACATGCCTCAAAACGGCTTTCAGAACACGGGAAAACACATACGGGCTCACTGAGAGCCCAAATGGGAGAGCCCGAAACTGATATATTTTCCCTTTGAAAAAGAATCTGAGATAACGGCGAGACTTCCGATGAATCGGAATATGAAAATAGGCATCTCTCAAATCGAGAGATGTCGCCCAATCGCCTTTCTGTAAAGACATCCTGACTGTGTCCAGAGTCTCCATTTTGAAATGTGGACAAAGGACGAATTTGTTCAGACGAGACAAATCTATGACTGGTCTCCACCCGCCTGACCTCTTCTTCACTAGGAAGATTCGACTGAAGAAGCCCCGTCTTGGGTGACATGTCTTGACTTCTTCTATGGCATGTTTTTGTAATAATGCTGTAACCTCCTCCTTGAGGATCTGCATCTTCGCAGAGTCCTGAGGCATTCGAGTGCACCACTGTGGTGGACTTCGAAATAACTGTGGAAGGACACGTAGTTGAATTCGATACCCACTTCGGACAACAGAGAGAGTCCAAGTGTCCGAGGTGATGTTTTCCCAGGCCTTTTGGAAGAAAGAAATTCTTCCTCCTGTTTGTAAATCTGATCTTGGGATCTGATGTACTACGGAATTGCATGTTCTTAAATGAGGGAAGGCCTGGGAACCGAAGTGGGCACCCCTAAGGGGGAGAGGGTTTCTGGCCCTTTCCCTTTTTAGAGGACTTAAATGAAGCCTGATTATTTACATTTTTTCTAGCATTTCTCGCAGTCCTGTTGGCCTGCGAGAAATTAGAGGTTCTAGAAGAACCTGGTCCCACCGTAACACTCAAGGTGTTAGGCCTGCCCTTGGAATTGTATCCAGAGGGTTTTTTATCTTTATTCTTAAAACCTGCTGACTGTTGCTTACTGGCATTAACCACAGCCATCTGTAAGGACTTATGTGCCAAACTTTCTTTATACTGACTAACCACTTCAGGAAACTTATTACCAAAAATAGTAGCAGATTCCATAGGCTGCACACGTAATGACTGTTTACACTCTGTGTCCAAATCTGTTACAGATAAACAGGCATCTCTTCTAGCTAAAAGAGGCCCTGAAGCTAGCCTAGATAATATCTCAACCAAATGCGACTGAGATTGTGCAACTGCCTGTAAATAGCGAGATACTTCTAACATGTCATCCTTTGAGAGGTTTTCATTCTTAATGGTTTTAAGAGTCCCACATAAAAACAGCTCAGAATGTGAAGCTACTTGAATACCGGCCCTAGCCAGCTTCTCCCAATTCTCTAACGTTGAAAATTGAACGTTATGAGAAGATGGAATAGCTGATCCTTGTTTTATAACATCCTTTAAACCTGGGTTTAAAGAAGGGGGATCTAAACTAATATGTGGATTAATTGCCTCATATGATGACGGTAGAAAAACTCTAGGTTTGCTGTTTAATGCCACAAACGAACCTGGTTTAAACCCCTTGGGATAGATTGGAAGAGGAGACATTGCAATCTCTTCTTCTCCTTTTAAGCGTTTATTCATTTTAACCAAAGATTCCACCACACTATTAGACTGTGGCAGAGCTAAAGATACTGTGGCAGTCTGGTCTGGATCCTTGAAAAATTCCAAGGCTGAAGTACCAGACATCTTGTTAGTAACTTCAGGAGTAGGACAAACCTCCGAACCTAACCTGGATCGAAGCTTAACAATGGCATCTCTGTAGGACAGAGATTCCTTAGGTACTTCTAATTCCCCTTCATTATCATCATCCTCTGAAACCACACCAATGGTTTCATTGGATCCAACACAAAGTTGAATCTGATCTGCACAAGGATCAATATTCTGTTCAGTCCCAGAATCTACTGAAGACAAAGATTTTTCTTTATCAACAGTAGATGAATTCTGTGAAAAAGTGTCCATTCTTTCTGACAATTTTTTTCAACATGTCTCCCTGTTGCTTTACTAGCTCAGATAGTAAAGCAACAGAAGGGTCAGTAGAAGTGTTCTTAGGGGACATAACTCTTGGATGTCTAAATCTAGGAGACCTAGATCTAGATCTGTAGCGTTTAGAATGTCTAGGTGACCTTGACCTATGTCTTGTCCTAGGAGACCTCGACCTATGTCGTGGCCTAGGAGATTTAGACCGAGGTCGAGACGTGTGTGTATGTTTACGTCTGGGAGGATCCCAAGACAAAACAGACTCCACACTGGACCCTGAATCAAAAGAGGAAGAGCTCCTAGAATGTCGAGCCCTCCTGGTAGGAGGGTTTGACCTAGGTGGTCTACTCTGCGACTGAATATCTGTCCTAGGAGACAAAAACTGTCTAGGAACAGATCTATTTCTCTCAAAGGCTACATCCATGGGAGTCACTGACCTGGATGGAACCTGTCTTGTAATGTTTACACTCGAAACATTAATACCAGGAGCCTGAGTGACAGAATCAGAATCAGACTCATGGTTTCTGTTTCTTTCATGTTGTCCAATGTCAGTGGCAGAAACTGTAACACTGACATTAGGAAGAGCTGTATGCTGTGTATTCTCTAGCCCAGGACCATTTTCAGGAACCTGTGATAGAGGTACATTTCTTTTCTTTAAACGGTCTGACCTCTGCAGGCATTTATGGAACTTGCGCCAAAGCTCCTCATCCCACAGAGAGCAGACTTCGCATGTCTGAGAGGGAGAACAGGAATTGTTCCTGCAAGACCGGCAAACCTCATGGTTATCCCAATAAGGCATAATCCTACTACATGGTTTACCTGCCCTACCTGAACATCGTTTGTTCTGAGTCGACATCTTTTATAATAAACTGAATTAAACTGAACTAAGAGAATAATTCGAAATAAACGATAGAACAAACAAAAAATACAGAAAAATGAAGAGAGAAAACGGAAGTCCGAACTTAGGAACAGTCCGAAATTACCTATCGCTAAAGCGAAAGTAATTATCGGAAGAAAAAACAAAGGAAAGAAAAAACTGAAAAAATAATTAATAACTAAAGAAAAATGTAGAAACATGTAAGCAAAACAAAATAAACTCAAGAACGGCTACGGGTGAGACCCTTTACCCACTACCGGCACGGCTTGAAATTTCCTTCAAATATGCACGTGTTATCTCGGTGCCCGCTTGAGGTAAATTGATTTTTTGTATACGTGTACGAGTGACGTAGTCACTTTATGTGTACGTACTAAGAGGTGGCTCAAATGTTTTTTCGGGACTACTACTTCTCAAGCGGTAATTCACGGGTGAATCGACTCATAGCATTATTCAGATGTATCGTAGGTTTAATGAAACAAATCTACTATGTGGTAAAGTGCAGCAATTAACCCTTGTCATGCTGAATAAATTAAGATGTCACGCCTACTTGTAATTTTCATCCAATCAGATTACTAGATCCAGATTGTTGTTATACATTCACATACTTAATGGCAAACAGTGCAGATCCAGATCAGTTGGCTTCTTCAGAAGCCAACTGATCTGGATCTACACTGTTTGCAAAGGCAGTGTATATCTGGGTTCAGCAGGACAAGGGTTAATATAAGAAAGTCTGTAGGACACCTGCGTAGCTTAGGCTTGCCCATCATATAAAATTCCCGTCAGTGACTTTGATCTCAAGGTCCACAGGGTGGATTCCATTGACCAAAACCTTGCAACAATATCATATATTGGTCTAAATCTCAACCAGATCTTTAAAAATCTATTGGCCAAAGTCTTGATCAGATCTTGGAAAACTTTAATCTAAGACTTCAACATTCTAGTTTGAGACTATCTGAGTCTCTGACCTTGACCTCAATGTCATGGAGAGGTGATACTGCATGGCGATCTGGATATCAGGAAAACATGTTGTGGGTACTCAATAGAAGTGCCTCGCCGAGGCACTTCTGTTGAGTACCCACAACATGTTTTCTTGCAGAAATGAGAAAAATATTCTCTTTAAAAACATGTTTTGGCTCTGCATAAGCGCCTCAGTGAGGTACTACTAATGGATACCCACAACATAATTTTTGTGGAGAAATAAGAAAAAATATCTATAATTTTTGGTTGAAAAAAGCACCTTATCTGGTGCTATGGTCATTGTTTGGTTGCAAAAAAAAAAGCATCTTATCTAGAGCTATGACAGACCGGTCAGAGGTCTACTCTGGTCTCAGTTATTATATCTCAAAGGTCTATTTTAGAGACACTCAGTCTGTTGTAATAGCAAGGTATTATTGAGGCATTCAGTTGTCAAGTGTGCATTGAACATGCCCAGTGTCAGACAAATAACCTAACATAAACAAGTCTAACCTTGACTAAATTTTATCTCTCTCTAATCCTTTTATGTTTGGAGAGTAGTTTTATTAACCTCTTGTATTCTGTAGAGGAAATTAGCAGATATGGCTGGATATAACTGAAATATTCTTGAAAGAGCTGTAAAACCCAAATAAGGGCCGTAAAACCCAAATAAAAAAAAAAAAAGAAAATCCCTAAGAATTCTGACACCTCATTCATCTCCTTACCATACTTGTTTTAATCCTTGTCATGGCCTGAATAAATTAAGATACCATGCCCACTTCTGATTTGCAGCCAATCAGATTACTTCATCCAGGTTTTTGATAGAAATTCACATATTTAATGACAAACAGTGCAGATCCAGATCAGTTGGCTTCTTCAGAAGCCAACTGATCTGGATCTGTACTGTTTGCTAAGACAGGGCATGTCCTGTTCTGCCAGAGAAGGGTTAAAATTTGAACAATTACAACTGACTACCCAGTGTTGTAACTAAAATGTGCTGGATGAGTGGCAAACAGTGTAGCCCCTCATGAGATGTCACATTCTCATCTGGGTCTACACTGTGTGCTCAGGCCTGTCTGTCCAAATACATACAGGAAATACAGTAAGTCTCATTCAGTGACAATTAACCTTTACCACTCTCTGGTCAAATTCAGTAGATGGCATGATATTTCTCCCAGAAAATAGGCATTGACATTTCATGCAAATTGTCTCTTCAGCGATAAAGGTAGATTGTAGCATTTCCTGAACATCTTCGAATTTTTTTTGTGGTCTCTGAAGGATATAGTTTGATTGAATGTTAAGCCCTCTTTATAGGTGAAATTTGAAAAAAAAAAAAGTGCTAATATTTAAATTCAGTGTGCTAAAGGGTAAAGATTTTTATGTGTGGGAGTTGAAGTTGCCTGTTAGTATTTACAGTCAAGATTTACTTCATTGTTCTCATGATCTTTGTGCAGTCACTATTTTGTATTTACAGTATCAGACGTGCATCAGATTAAGCCACAGAGGCTGGCAACGTGATGTTTTGTATCTACCATAATAACCCTAAGTATTGGGACAGACAGGCCTGAGCAAACAGTGTAGACCCAGATCAGACATTACAAAATGCAACATCTGATCAGGGTCCGACATTCGGGGCAACATTCTTTCGTAGAGATCATGAAATACTTTCTGCCGTCATTCTCTTCCTTCCGCTGATTCAAGAAGGACATTAATTGTCAGTTTCAGACGAAAGAGTGTGCACAAGTACCGTATTTACCCTAAGTATTCGGACACCTCAACTCCTTACCATATATGTTCTAACATTTGAACCAGTACAATTCACTACCCGATGTTGTGTCTAAAAATTGCTGCATGAGTGGCAAACAGTGAAGACCCAGATGAGACGCCGCGTTCTGCGGCGTCTCATCTGGGTCTATACTGTTTGCTCAGGCCTATCTGTCCGAATACATATGGTAAATACGGTATTGGTTAACTGCTAAGAGGACTAAGCTTGCCCATGAAAACGTGTGGTAAGGTAAACTGACTGGCTTGACATGACCTTAATAGTGTTAACTAGGCCACATTAAACTCCAACCCAACCAGCCAAATGAGATGCCTTGTAAACAAACCATTCTGTCTGGATCTACATTGCTTACTGTCTGTCATTCTCAAATACTCCTTTTCAAGCATCCTGATGACTGTGTGGTACACCACAACCTCTTTATAACACTTTTGTTGGGGTCCATAGCATAAACGGTGTTAGTTAAACAACCATGTTAGTTAAACAACTGTGTTATATCCAAACAAAAATGTATAAATTATATTGAAAAATGACCATTCTATACATTTTTGGGATCCATCTTTGAACCGTATTATATACAAAACTGTGTTATAATGAACTGTGTTATAAAGAGGTTATAAAGAGGTTGTAGTGTAATTAGTGCTCGCAACTCCCGATCATTAGGTCCCGGGTTTGTATCCGGCTAGGGCAGAGCTCAACTCATGATTGTACGGTGCTTCATTACTCAGAGCCTTTCATTATCACCCCTCCGTTGTCTCGATATGTCTTGAATAATGTTGAAAGGGATGTAAAACACCAAACCAACATCATTAAACACTCTTTTAAAAAATGGACACAGTTTTTGGTTGGGAAAGTTCATTGAGCCAGAGAACAAGTACTTGATTTAACCAGGTGCAATGATTTGTAAACCAGATTATCCTGTCTGTAAATATTATACCATAGAAGTTGGTAAATTGTAAAGTTACCTGTAGGCCATCTGGTAAATTTTTTTTTCTTATTTCTCCATGAAAATATATATTGTGGGTACTCATTAGAAAAGCCTCACTGAGGCACTTCTGATGATTGCCCACACCACAAAAGTTATCATGGAGAATTCAGAAAAATATCAGTATGTTTTGCTTGACAAAAAGAGTGCCTTATCTGGAGCTGTGAACTTCTAGTCTTGGCTTTTCCCATTTTGTCTACTTACTGGTTTATTCCTATTTTGTCTACTTCATATCTGTGGGTAATTCCCATTTCATCTCTTTTTTTTTTTCTGTAAAATGACCAAGACCTTGCCCAAAACTGTTCAGATAAAATTTATATGTTTAGTATTGATCATTAAAATACTTATTAATGATTAAAATCTGAGTACACTGGTTGATTTGCCTGATTGCCATGTTTTTCATACAAATTGAATGAGGATGATAATAAGGGAAACAAGTTCACCAAAAAGATAGAAACAAACCAACTTCTGCGTCTGATGTAGGTCTACACTGGTTGTTTTGTCTGATTTATATGTTTTGCATACAAAATATGAAATATAAGTTAATACCACCATTGTGATCTTGAGTTGGCTGCATATGTGAAAATATCCTCAGTAGACGAAATGGGAATGTGTGAGTAGACCAAATGGGAAAATTGTCAAAATAGTAGACAAAATGGGATTAGACAAAATGGGAATAAAACGTCCAAATATTTAGGTTAAAGATGGCATTTGAAGGAGCTGGAACTAAAAGGTGCTGACCGACTGGCAGGCAGTGTAGACTGATCAGACTGCTCCTTTGAACTTAGTTTATACTGTTTGTCCTGGTGTGATGTAGGGTAACAACTGTTTTCACAAAATCGAGGGTTGAGCTCAAGACTGTAGTAACTCAAACATATTTTTGAAACCCTTGTTTAGGGGCAACTTTGACCCCTTTGTAAACAATGCAAATTTAGGTGCCATTGCTCATACGAGCAATGGCACCTAAATTTCCATTGTTTACAGAAAGAAATGTTGTAATCTTCATAACGCCTTCATGGTGAGGAGATTAAGTATTGGGAAAAACAACCATCTGATTTGATACAGTCTTGCGATCAACCCTCGATTAATGATCTGAGATACCTTTTACTGGCTTCCCAGTTTGTTGTCTACATTTCAGCACCTTGCATGCTGGGTAAAAATTTCAGCAGATGTCATTTTGAAATTATGTTGTTTGTTTTTTTATTTTTCCTAGAAAATAGGATTTGACATTTCAAGCAAATTGCTTCCCTAGAAGACAATTTGCATTAATTTTTGGATCCTATTTTCTAGGGAAAATAAGAAAAATAGCAGTTTGTCGTCTGCTGAATTTGCCCATAGCATGGTAAGTGTTAAGTGCAATAATTTATTTTTCATTTGACAATTTAGAGTAGATTCTCAGCTCTATGATCATGAATTAAAGTTATTTTTGTGACTTCTTCTGAGGTTTGAACTGTCTTTGTTCTGTTAATGCGTAGCATGCTAGGTAAAAAATTTAAGCAGACAACATTTTGATGAATTTTCCTTATTTTTCCCGGAAAATTGGCTTGTACATATCATGCAAACTGTCTCCTGAGGAGACAGCTTGCATGAATGTCCAAACCTATTTTCTGGGAAAAATAGAAAAAAAGAAAATAGGAAAATATAATCAGTTTGTCATCTGCTGAATTTGCCCAGAGAGTGATAATGGTTAATATGAGCATTGTTATTCTGAAGATGAAGTGATATTGGTATCATGTAAAAAGGGGCCAAAACATACGAGATAAATGTGAAAACCCAGACCAGCCTGCACTACGCATTTAGTCTGAAGAGCAAAGTTTTTTTTCTTTTTGCCTGGAGAATCCCAGATACTAGATGCCCCTGCTGACATGAGCTTTTCCAGGCTGACATGAGCTTTTGTTGTTGGAATATGCACTCCTGTTGGCAGACCTCTTCAGTCTTGGTTTGGTTTTTCTCTCTTGCATAGCTCAAGATAAGAAGGGAATCAAGATAAAAATTACCAGGGAAGGACCCACAAATTTTAACTGTCACCTGTAAAAAAGAGTGAAAGAGGCAAACATTTTGCCACAAATTTTATGTAAATTGGTGGAGCAGTTTAGGAGATATGGCCTTTTGTATGTTTCACAACAGCTTTCTATGGAGGCCGCCATTTTGTCAGTCATGTCACATGATGAAATAAGAAATCGCTAATTTCAAGCCTAAGAATAAGTTGTTTTCTTTTAAAAAACAGTAAATTTTCATTATATGTAATAAAAGGGATATAAATTGGTTATTCACTGAAATTATCTTGCATCAGAATGGCTGTTATTTGATACTTTTGATAGTGCGTATAAACTCACAGCCTCGTTCTGGACTCACATTTTTTAAACCCTTATAACTTTCTTATAGATTGGTCGATTTTCATGAAACTTGTTGCAAAATGCTAAGCTACTGAATGCCTTTCTTCCAAACTACAATTACTAGTTTATGAGCCCTTCCCTTTAAATTAAGATGCCACACCCACGTCTGATTTTCAGCCAATCAGGTTGCTTGATCAGAATTGATGCTATAAATTCACATAGATGGCAAACAGTGCAGATCCAGATCAGTTGGCTTCTTAGAAGCCAACTGATCTGGATCTACACTGTTTGCAAAGGCAGGGTATATCTGGGCTCAGAAGGACAAGGGTTAAAAACAGCGATGGGAATATTTGTTAACACCTCCCTCCACCTGTGCATGCGTCCAGCCATCACGCTGTCTTGCTACATGACTTCCCCACATGGTAAGGATGTGCGAGAGCAACAGTATTTTTCCGTCCATTCGTCCATCAGTCCATCCATCTGTTAAATACACTATCTCCTCCTAAACCACTGAGAATTCAGCCCAACTTGCTACATGACTTCCCTCATGGTAAGGGTGTGCGAGAGTTAGTTTGTCTGTCCATCCATTACGCTATAAGCTACATTGGCACAGAGCATGGGGATTTTGCGATGGTGTGGCATCTGCTGAGCATGCTAGTTCCTATTATTTCTGTATGAAAGTATATGTTATGAGTACTCATTAGAAATAACTTGTTGAGGCAGCTCTAAGGAGCACCAACACCGTAGAGAAATTAGGAAGATAGTAGCATAGCTTCAGATAAGAGGGGGTGTCTGCATAATAGTTTTCTTATTTCTCCACAAAAACATGTTGTAGTACTCGTTAGAAGGGCCTCATCAAGTTGCTTCTAATGAGTACCACAACAGACATTTTGTGGAGAATTAAGAAAATTATGAAGGCCAGTTGTTCAAAGCATTGTTAGCATAAAGAGCTCATTAATGACAAAAACTCCTAACCCTTAAAGAAAACATGCATCTGAAAATGTCGTTTGTTTATGTCGTCTGCTGAATATTCTTGCAAACTTTTCAAACCTATTTTTGCATACAGGCAAACAGTGTGGACCCAGATCAGACTGCTCCCTAAAGGAGCAGTCTGATCTGGATCCACACTGTTTGCAGAAATGACTTTTAAAGCAAACAGCAGAAGACAAAGCAGATGACAATAGTTGTGATTGGCACTTTAAGGGTTAACTATTGTTTGTTTGTTTGTGTTTAGGTTTTACGGCACAGTCAACCCAGTGGGGTCATGTTGAGCACAGTCAGTTTACCTAACCACACTTACTGGGCAGGCTTAGTCCTCTAAGTGGTTAACCAGTATTGCACTGCACATTCTTTTGCAGTTATATTTTTGCTGCGAAAATGTGAGTCACTTTTGCTATGCCAAGGCTGCTCACATTTTTTTCACCCAAAAATATCAATTTATTTGCCATATTTCAAGATGGAAACTTAAATGTCACGTTAGCTTAACATTAGGTTTTGAACAACTGGGCCCAGTACTTAGGGTCTTATCTGGAGCTATTTTAGTAGTAAGATTTTAGTTTAACCCATTTATGCCTAGTAGACTCTTCTACCTAGTCTTTGGACATGTCCATTTCCTATATAAGGGGTGTCTGGTTAGTTCTTATTATTACCATGTTTTTAAGAAATTTCTGAACTTATCACAAACATTGTAGACCCTGATCAGACACCATGTGTTGCGGCATCTGATCCAGGTCTACATTGTTTGCCAATGTCCCTTTTATGGGACACCAAGCTTAAATGGGTTAGAAAAGTCTGCCTATGGCAGAGAGATCATTGTTCTGAAGAATCAATAGAAAACTCCAAATAACTTCAGTATTTCTCTTTTTCTCTGCAAAACATGTGAAGTGTTTCTGGTTTGTTTGAGTTGGAGTTGGTCGCATAACTTTTGTGCAATTGATCATAAAATATTTTCTGCAGTCATTCTTTCTTTTCCACTGATTCAAGAAGAGCAGTTGCCAGTTACTGGCAAAAGTGTGCATAAACTACTGGTTAACTGCTTATAGGACTAAGCGAAATTTATGTAGGGGAACTGGGATTTGAACTTGTGACCCATGAGGCACTACAGACTGCACTGTTAAACCCAGTATGGCATGTTTCTTGCAAGATATACTGTTAATTTTCTTGTAGAGAAATAAGATAAACATTCAAAATTAACAGCACAAAGCAAAATTGTAACAGATGGCATTCTAATTTAGAATTTTTATTTTATTATTTTTCAGAGAATATTTCATGTGACTCATCTACTAGAAAATAGGATTTGACATTTTTAGTTGCATGAAATGTCAAATCCTATTCTAGAAAAAATTAGAAAAAGATGAATTTGTCATATACTGAATTTGCTTATATCATGGTATATTTACAGGGGACATTTTATTTTGCTTTGAAAATTTTCTAAGAAAAAATTATGTAAATTTTTGCAGATAGCGAATTAAATGTTAACCCTTGTCATGCTGAATAAATTAAGATGCCACACCCACTTCTAATTTTCAGCCAATCAGATAGCTTGATTAGGATTGTTGCTACAAGTTCACATACTTAATGGCTAACAGTGCAGATCCAGATCAGTTGGCTTCAGAAGCTAACTGATCTGGATCTACACTGTTTGCAAAAATAGGGCATGTCCGGGTTCAGCAGGACAAGGATTAATAGAGAATAATTTTTCTGTTTTCAGAAATTTGCAGCTGGAAAACTGTCAAGTAAAAAGAATGTCTCAGCCAGGCAGAATAATTCTTTGTCTCCAGGGCGGCACAAGAACAGGCCAAATATCAAGAAAAAGGAAAAGAAAGTAAGTCTAATTACTTCTGTGGATCAGTTGTACAGTAAATGTCCTAAAATTTTATACACAAATTTTCTGATCAAATGGCACATGCAAACAAGGCAGATCCAGGTCAGACTGCCTACACTGTTTGCCATTTCTCTAAATGTTTTAAGAAACAACTGAATAAAAAAAGTAAAATTTAGGATAAAAATGCATATTATAAAGTGTTCGAAATTTTAGGATATTTACCATTATTCTATAACCACCTCGTTTGTGGTCGGGTGTGGCGAAGGTGTCATATATCTTACATCACCAGGGCATCCAACTGATATTGGCTTACAGTTGGGCAAGGCCTGCTATCCTTGTAGCATGTAAGGGTAGAGGGGAAATATTTCTATTTCTTCTGTTTCTTCATTTTCATTCCTGTTCCTCTTCCTTCCCTGCCCCTCTCTTTCATCTCCTCTACTATCTCTTTTCTCCCTTTCTCTGGGAGACAACACAAAATGTCCCACAAGAGTTGACATGTTGTTAAACCCTAACTCAATCAAAAGCATTATTATTGGTGGAGTTACATATCCTTGATTTACCTAGAAAATTGTTTTATACACATGGCATAGTAGGGTTTGTGTCTCCGCAAGTCCTCATATAGTTTTCAAGGTAATGGTTTAAAACTTGCATCATAGTAAGGATAAAGACTGAGCATGTGGGCAGAGCTCTGATCAAATTATAAATGGTAGAGTTATGTAACCTTGATTAACTTTGAAAATTTGTCTTATAGACATGACAAAGCATGATTCATGTCTCTGCAACATCTCCTACTGTTTTAAAGATAATGGTTTGAAAATTGCAGCAAAGTAAGAATATAGGCTGGGCATTTGCATAAAAGTAACAGAACTCTGATCAAAGTTTTGTTTCTGGAGTTACTTACCCTGCCAGGAATTACTTAGAAATTTTGTCTTTTGCACATGGCATAATAGGATTAGTGTCTATGCAACTCCTCCTACAGTTTTCAAGAAAACAATTTAAAACTTGCAGCTAAGTAAGAATATAGGCAGGGCATGTGTATAATAAAGGTCACAGAACTTTAATCAAATGTTTATTACTAGAGTTGCATACCCTTCATTTACTTAGAACCTTGCCATTTTCACATTACACAGTACAGTTCATGTCTCTGCAACTTCTACAGTTTTCATTGTTGTGGTTTGAAACTTGCACTACAGAAAAGGTATAGGTTTAGCATATGCTTGAAGGTCAGCTAATTCTGATCAAGCTCTGTTGCAAGAATAACATGCCCTTGATTTATTTAATAATTTTGCCTTATAACCATGTCATAGCAGATTTCATGTGTACACAACTCCTCTTACAGATTTAAATGTCATGTTTGGAAATTTGCACAGTAGCAAGAATACAGGTTGAGTTTGTGCATGAAGCCCACATGACTCTGAAAACAGTCAAATGATAAATGTACAGAGCCAAACTGGCAGTAGCAGGGCAATTCATCCCCTTTAGAGATCTTCTAGTTTTTAGCTCACCTGAGCATGAAGTGCTCATGGTGAGCTATTGTGGTCAGCCAATGTCCGCCGTGCGTCATCTGTCATGCTGCGTCAACAATTGCTTTAAAAGCCTACTCCTCCTACACCCCTGGGCCAATTGACTAGAAACTTGGTAGGAAGCATCGGGGTGACTTGTAGATCAGAAATAGCTAAAATTGTTCCAATAGGAAATCTAAGATGGCCACCATCTTGAAAATCTATTTTTCGCTTCTCATGAACCAAAAGGACAACTGACTCAAAACTTGGTAGGAAGCATCGGGGTGACTTGGAGATCAAAAATAGCTAAAATCTTTCCTATAGGAAATCCAAGGTGACTGCCATGGCAGCCGTCTTGAAAATCTATTTTTCCCTTCTTCTGAATCGAAAGGCCAATTGACTGGAAACTTGGTAGGAAGCATCGGGGTGACTTGTAGATAAAAAAAAAAGCTAAAATCGTTCCAGTTGGAAATCAGAGATGGCCAACTTGAAAATCTGTTTTCGCTTCTCCTCCTGAACTGCAAGGCCAATTGACTTGAAACATAATAGGATGCATGGGGGCTATCTTAGAAATCTATTTTGCACTGCTTCTCCAGAAACGAAAGGCCAATTTACTGAAAACATGATAGAAAGTATCTGGACGACTTGTAGGTAAAAAATAACTAAATTTGTTATGATAGGAAATCCATTATGGCCACCACAGTCGCCAGCTTGAAAATCTGTTTTCAACTTCTTCTGAACACTAAGGCCAGTTGACTCTAAATTTGATAGGAAGTATCAAGGTGACTTGTAGATCAAAATTATCAAAAATCATTCTGATTGGAAATCCAAGATGGTCCCCCTAGCAGCCATGTTGAAAATCTATTTTGAACTTTTTTTTTTATCTTGAAACAAAAGGCCCATTGACTAGAAACTTCATTGGAAGTATCAAAATCATTCTGATTGGAAGTCCATGATGGCTGCCATCTTGAAAATCTATAATGAACTTCTTCTCTTGAACCAAAAGGCCATTTGACTCGAAACTTGTCTGGTAATCAGGTGAGCGATACAGGGCCATCTTGGCCCTCTTGCTTTAAAATATATTTTTTTTCTTTTTGAGAGAAAATAGGTTGACATTTCTTGTGGATTGTCTGCCAAGCAGACAATTCAAGTGAAATGTTAAGACTTGTTTTCTATGAAAAATAAAACATTTAGAATGTTGTCCTACAAATAAGCACTATGGTAAGATTTTCAGCAGATGACATTCTGAAATATTTTTCTCAGAAATCAGGTCTTGACATTTCATGCAAATTGCCTCCAAAAGGGAATGTCAAATCCTGTTTTTTCATTGCATGAAATGTCAATCCTGTTTCCTGAGAAAAACAAGAAAAATATGATCAGTTTGTCATCTGCTGAATTAGCCCAGTGGTTTTGAAGGCTATTACAGCGGTAAGGCAAATACAGCCAGCATGTCACAAGATTGTTTTCCATTCAATAGCTGTTAACACTTGGCAGCTTAAATCAGATGCTATTTAAGATTTGTCTCCCTTAATTTACTATTTGGTCTAATGTTGGCCCTTATAAATATTTACACTTTTTCTGTCTGAAAGATAAATCTTTGACATCTTCCTCCCACAAAAACTGAAAACTACAGGTTTAAAATGTTGGGAGTTCTAGTCAGTTAGCACTGGACCATAAATAATGGTTAAAACAGAGACTATGAAAACAGAGACTATTAGTTGCTGAAAAAATCAGCCTTTTATTCAGCTATTTTAGAGGCATAAGTGTTAGTTTCTTGCACAGCTGAGTCCCACTAAAAACGGAAAAAAGGGGAAAATTTACTGGCCCTTGCAGCGCTTCAGATAAGGTATATTTATATATTTATAGGTTTTGTTTTTTTTAATTTCTGTATGAAAGCATTATTGGAGTCCTTTTATGGCCCTTTCAACAATAAATCATTTACACTGAGCTGTGTATTTGTGCATTTATTATACCCCCGGCATACGAAGTATGTCGAGGGATATATACTTCTCGTCTTTCTGTCCGTCCATCCGTCCGTGCGTGCGAATGTTAACATTTTGCGTCAAAGTTTTGCGTGAAGTTTTTTCCTTTTGGATATATTTTTGAAAGCTGTGTTACTACTAGATGATTACAGAATAGCTGAATCATTCTGCTGATGCTGCTGACCCAAGATCAAGGTCACCGACTTAGAAAATAGTTTGATGTTTACGTCAAAGTTTTTCGTGAAGTTTTTGTCTTTTGCTTGTGGATTAATGTGATACTTGGAATATTGGTTCTGTGTGCACCACAATTGACAGCATAACAAATGTAGGTCACCTTGACCTATATTTCATGTCCAGTAATTTTGCCTCATATCTTGAATGTTAATTGATGTATGAACATCATTATTTGGGATTATGAATTAGTATGATCCAACAGTTGATCTAAAAGTAAATAGGTCATTGTGACCTATATTTCATAGTCCAGTGATTTTATGTTATATCTTGAAGACAATTTTATGTATTACTATCATATTTTTGGATTATGTGACCAATATCTCATAGCCCTGTGATTTTGTCTTTGATACTTGCATGTCTACCAAAAAAGTTGGTAATTTTCTTATTTCTCCATGACAATATATGTTATGGGTGCTAAACTGTAAGTGCTCATTGAATTTCTTCTGAGGTTCACTAGTCAACATTTGTGTCAACCCTTGGGTTCAGGTCCATTTCTGAATAACTTCTGTACCTACAGTCGTCTTGCATGGCATACACTTTTATCCTAACATGGACCCAACATGGTAACATGTTATGAACATGACCAGTTTTCACCATCAAATGACTTCGCCTTTTCCTTCTGATTCTCAGTCCTAGCACTTTCTGATTAATTATAACATCTTTAATCATAAGATGCTTTTTTCAGTCCAAAAGTATTGATATGTTTCTTATTTCTCAACAAAAACATATGTTGTGGGTACTCATCTGAAGTGAGCCGGCCTCGGTGGCTCAGTTGGATGCGCCGTCCGACTGGAGACCAGGAGGTCGCGGGTTCAACCCCCGCCGAGGTCGGCAACATTCTTTCGTAGAGATTGATCATGAAATATTTTCTACGGTCATTCTCTCCCTTCCGCTGATTCAAGAAGGGCAGTTGTCAGTTTCTGGCGAAAGAATGTGCACAATACTGGTTAACCGCTTAGAGGACTAAGCCTGCCCAGTAAACGTGTGGTTAGGT
The DNA here is from genome assembly GCA_964016985.1 of Anodontia alba. Lineage (NCBI taxonomy): Eukaryota > Metazoa > Mollusca > Bivalvia > Lucinida > Lucinidae > Anodontia > Anodontia alba. Next base: position 10,382,057 of record OZ024830.1, on the reverse strand, counting down.
AAACTGACCGCGCTCGACATGACCCCATTGGGTTGACTGGGCCGTAAAACCTCAACACAAACAAAATCATCTGAAGTGCCTCAGTGAGGCACTTCAGATGAGTACCCACAACATACATTTTCATGGAGAAATAAGAAAAAATATTTCCTTATACCCACTCTTATAAAGACCTATGTTCAATCATCTAACCTGGCATTTACTTTCTCCCTAACATGGACCCAAACACTGCAGTGTCATTATATTTTACGCTCTAATTATATTTTAGGCTGATCCTGGATAGCTCCATTTCTGAAATACTTTATGACTACAACTCTGGCATACACTTCCTCCCCAGCAGAGACTCTAACACTGTGGTATCATTTCAGGACCCAGACTTTTATTTCATGGTCAAATGATTTTGTCATCTTTATGTGTGTATCAAATCTAACATTTAACTCCGTTTCTGATTAACGATATGACCTACAGTCATCAGCCTGGCGTACACTTTTCCTCCCTAAGGAGACAATTTGCATGGTCTGTCAAAACCTATTTTCTAGGAAAAATAGAAAAATAAAACCTATATTGTGGGTACTCATTAGAAGCACCTCAGTGAAGCATTTCTAATGAGCATCACACCATATGTTTTTGTGGAGAACTAAGAAAAATATCAATAGTTTTGGGTTGAAAAAACGCCTTATCTGGCTGTATGCAAACCTCTGAAAATACAAAAGCCACCACTCCAAAGAACTTCCCATGATATCAACCAAGTGTTATGTGGTCAGTAGTTTTGGACCCGAACATAGCACCAACACAGGTAAATTACTTTTATTATTTCGCCATGAAAATGTATGTTGTAGTTTAACCCTTCTCTTGCTGAACACGACATGCCTTGTCTGAAGAAGCCAATTGATCTGGGTCTGCACAGTTTGTCATTAAATATGTGAATTTCTATCAAAAACCCGGATCAAGTAATCTGATTGGCTGAAAATTAGAAGTGGGCATCGTATCTTAATTTATTCAGCATGACAAGGGTTAATACACATCAAAAGCTCCTTGCCAACAATATGTTTTCATGAAGAAATAAGTATATATAAAAACTTTTGTTGAAAAACAAATGGCTTATCTAAAGCTAATACCCAATGAAAATACTAAGATGAATGACCTTTCAATCATATTTTGTGTTATTCCCTGTGTTGATTACATCTGGGTACTCATTAGAAGTGCCGTACTAATGAGAACCCACAACACAGGTTTTCGTGGAGAAAGAAGAAAAATATTATGTGGATACCCGCTTAGAGCTATGTCTTTGTTTGCAGGAGAAAGAAAGCACTATTGCTCGTAATCTTACATCGGTTTGCACTTGATTATATCATTATTATTTCCTTGTAGGGGGGCATTTTGTACAGTGGATACTTGAGCTTTGAAATAATTTAATGGCTCTGATTTCATAACTTGTTCAGATTTCGAGAGGGGCTTTTCATTTAATACTTACACAAGATATTACCACTCACTTCCAGTCTTCACTCTAATCACTGAACATTTATCATTTCTAAAGCTCTCTGTCCTTCTCAAGAGGTTTCTAAATAAGGGCTAAAGCTGGTTGTGGTTTACTAAGTGAATCTCAATAACCTTATCTCCAGAGATTTATACATAGGCCTAGATAAGAGTGGGTATTGGGTTGATATTTTTCTTATTTCTCCATGAAAACATATGTTGTGGGTACTCATTAAAAGCACCTCGGTGAGTTGCTTTTAATGAGTACCCACAACATATGTTTTCATGGAGAAATAAGAAAAATGTTATTACTTTCGGATTGAAAAAAGTGCCTTAACTACAGCTATGACTGATAAGACAATGGTTCTAGATTAGGAACTTTTTTCTGCAAAAAAAAAAAAAAAAACTATTTATATTTTTCTTATAATGAGTACCCACAACATATGTTTTCATGGAGAAATAAGAAAATATTTATGGGCTATTCCCCACCCAACATTCCCCCCACCCCCCTTTTCTAGAGCTATGAAGATTTTTTTTTTTTTTATTCTTTAATTAAGTATTGATATTTTTATCGCACCTGCTTGTAGCAGGGTGCGATATAGGCGTCCGATTTTCTGTCCGTCCGTCTGTCAACATTTATGTCGACGTTCGACATTTATGTCAAAGTTAGTATTCTAATCAACTACAAGACTAAACAACCATCAAACCTTGCATGAAACATCTCCCTGACCTCCTGACTTTGCAACATAGGCATCCGCTTTTCCGTATGTCTGTTCATTCGTCCGTCCGTCTGTCAACATTTATGTCGAAGTTCGACATTTATGTCAAAGTTAGTATTTTAATCAGCTGCAAGACTAAACAACCATCAAACCTTGCATGAAACATCTCCCTGACCTCCCGACTTTGCGACACAGGTGCCCACTTTTCCATTTGTCTGTCTGTTCGTCTGTCCGTCTGTCCGTCTGTCTGTCTCTTAACAGTTCTGTTATGTCGAAGTTTGACATTTATGTCAAAGTTAGTATTCTAATCAACTACAAGACTAAACAACCATCAAACCTTGTATGAAATATCTCCCTGACCTCCTGACTTTGCGACATAGGTGCCCGCTTTTCCATTTGTCTGTCCGTTCGTCCGTCCGTCTGTCTGTTAACAGTTCTGTTATGTCGAAGTTCGACATTTACGTCAAAGTTAGTATTCTAATCAACTACAATTCTACAACAACCATCATTCCTTGCATGACACATCTCCCTGACCTCCTGACTTGGCAGATATGTTGACCCAGTGACCTTGACCTATATTTTGCGCTCCATTGACTTTGACACAATTTACCTTGACATTCCAGATCTTCTCAACTATAAGACATACAACTTCCAAACCTTGCATAGAGCTTCTTCTAGATGTACAGACTTGGCAGGTACCTTGACCCGGTGACCTTGACCTATATTTTGCGCTCCAGTGACTTTGACATATTTTGCGTCGACGTTCGATATCTCCTCAACTATAAGGCCTACAACCATCAAACCTTGCAAAGTGCTTCTCCTCAATGTACTGACTTAGCAGATACCTTGACCTGGTGACCTTGACCTATATTTTGGCTGCAGTGACTTTGACATAATTTACATCAACGTTCCAGATCTCCTCAAGTGTAAGACCTCTAGCCACCAAACCTTGCATAGTGCTTCTCCTATATGTACTGACTTGGCAGGTATCTTGACCCGATGACCTTGACCTATATTTTGAGCTCCAGTGCCTTTTACACATTTTACGTCAACGTTCAATATCTCCTCAACTATAAGGCCTACAACCATCAAACCTTGCATAGTGCTTCTCCTCAATGTACGGACTCTGCAGGTACCTTGACTGGGTGACCTTGACCTATATTTCACGCTCCATTGACTTTTACACCTTTTAGGTCACCCTTCCATATGTCCTCAACTGTAAGGCCTTCAACCACCAAACCTTATATAGCACTTCTTCTGGATGTACTGACTCGACAGGTACCTTGACCTGGTGACCTTGACCTATATTGTGCACTCCAGTGACTTTGACACATTTTACATTGATGTTCGGTATCTCCTCAAATATAAGACCTGCAACCACTAAACCTTGCATAGTGCTTCACCTCATTGCCCTGGCTTGGCAGGTACCTTGACCCAGTGACCTTGACCTATATTTGACACATTTTACGTTGATGTTTGATAACTCCTCATTTATAAGGCCTACAACCACCATACCTTGCATTGTGCTTCTCCTTGATGTACTGAATTAGCAGGTACCTTGACCCGTGACCTTGACCTATATTTCATGCTCCAGTGACTTTTACACATTTTACGTCAACGTTCCATTATCATTGGGCTGTATGATACGAAAAGTCAGTGCTGAAGATATAGCCATTAGAGGAATGGGACTGGCCTGGAATATATGTGCCCCACTAGGCACTTTTGTCTACATTTTTTTCAACCCAGTTTTCCAAGTAAGCACTGCTAAGAATGAAATAAACTTATTTAATAACCACATTCTGATTGAGGCTCCTGTGACTTCTGCACCAGCAGGTGCGATGACGCCTTCCGCGGAATTCTTGTTTGCCTTCTTTTCAAAAGCATATTTTATGGGAATTTACTAGAATCCCCTAGCTATTGTGATTTTAATGTAGATAGACAACATTCTAAAATTTTTGTTCATCTCTCTCTCTCTCTCTCTCTCATATATATATATATATATATATATATATATATATATATATATATATATATATATATATATATATATATATATTTATATATATATATATATATATATATATATATTTGTTTGTTTTTTTTCAGAGAGAAAATAAGTCTCGACATTTCACATGAATGGTCTACTTGGCTTATCTTTTCTGAAAAAAAAAAAAAAAAAAACAACTCAAAATTGTCGTCTGATGCTTAATTTAAGTCATTTCAAAAAGAAACAGACAAACATTGATCTGTAGTCTGACAAAGAGAAACTCTTTATTCTGTAACCAGTTTTGTCTTGAAAAAAAGGGTGGGTGTTCAGAACTTAGGAAAAAATAGCAAAAGCTTGTATCATTCTTTCAGTTTACTTACAGACTTGTTGATTACTGTGGAATATATCAGTGTATAGTTGACTCTACCTAGATTGCCCAGATGTGCAGGTGATCAATGTCCTTGCTTTTCAAGTTTGGCTTATAACTGACGATAGAATGTGCACAATACTGGTTAACCGCTTAGAGGACTAAACCTGCCCAGTAAACGTGTGGTTAGGTAAACTGACCGCGCTCGACATGACCCCATTGGGTTGACTGGACCGTAAAACCTCAACACAAACAAAACCTTTACTTGTCATAGGATTCAAGTACATGTCACCTCTACTTTCAACTTGAGTCGGCCACTGTGGCTCAGTCGCATGCACGTCCGATCAGGAGGTTATGGTGATCAGGAGGTTATGGGTTTGTTCCCTGCAGGGTCTGGCAACATTAGTTAGTGAATATTGATCACGAAATATTTTCTATAGTCTTTCTCTCCCTTCTGCTAATTCAAAAAGGGCAGTTGTCAGTTTCTGGTGAAAGAATGTGTACAAGTAGTGGTTGACTGCTTAGAGGATTAGAGGACTAAGCCTGTCCAGAAAAAGTGTGGTTACATTAGGTCAGCTGATGAGCTCGAAGTGACCCTAATACCGTATTTACCATATGTATTCGGACAGACAGGCCTGAGCAAACAGTTTAGACCCAGATGAGACGCCACAGAACGCGGCGTCTCATCTGGGTCTACACTGTTTGCCACTCATCCAGCAATATTAGACACAACATCGGGTAGTGAATTGTACTGGTTCAAATGTTAGAACATATATGGTAAGGAGGAGGTGTCCGAATACTTAGGGTAAATACAGTAATGTTGACGGCCATCAAACCAGCCAACTGGAGACACCTTTTCTTATCACAGGATTCAAATACCTGTCACCTCTACCCTCCAACTTATCAATCTCACTGTTAACTAACTCTTGTATCAATAAAGATTGAAAATGAAAAGCAAATAATCTTACAATACATTAGTCCACTTAAATTCTGAGTACACAAGGAAGGATAAACTCAAAACCTGTTATATGGCCTCTGAAGTAGTTTCATGCAAAATGCACTACCATATTTGACCCAGTTGGTGCACATACCCCTATAAGTGCACAGTCAAGCATTTATTGGTCTTCAGATTAATGCCCATCTACTTCAGGCAAAAAAAAAAAAAAAAAAAGTATTAGATCCTCAGACACCGCCGCATCTGTCCAAAAGGTCCGGCATGTATGATTTTTTCAGTGAGAATTTTTTTTCTGACCGACGAAAATACATGACACTGGATTTTACTCGCTTATCTGAGAATCACTTCTAACCAAATTGCAATCTAGACCACAAACTTATGGCATTCTTACTACTTACTTGCTAAGAAAATTGGTAAATTACCATCTGTTTATGTTGTTTGATACTTTAAACTTGCTGATACAAATGTTGATAGATTTTAGATACTTCCGGTAGCCATTTTGTTAAGCCAAACAAACCCAAATGCCAAGAATGTACCCAACCAGAAAATAAAAAGAAAAATGAAAAGCCTCCCGCACGCATCTGTTTTTTTGAAAAAAGTGTCTGAGCATCTAATAACTTTTTTTTGGCCTTATAAAAGCATATGTGTGGGTACTTATTGAATTGCCTCAACAAGTTGCCGGCCTTTATGGCTCAGTTGGATGCGCATCTGACTGGTGATCAGGAGGTTGTGGATTCAACCTCCGCTGGTGTCGGCAACATTCTTTCGTGGAGATTGATCATGAAATATTTTCTACGGTTATTCTCTCCCTTCCGCTGATTCAAGAAGGGCAGTTGTCAGTTTCTGGCGTAAGAATGTAAACAATACTGGTTAACCGCTTAGAGGACTAAACCTGCCCAATAAAAGTGTGCCCCCCCTCCCCTCCTCATCAGGCCCTCTGCTCATCTTTCTTTAAAGTGTGCCCTTATTAGTTGGATATTTTACCACAAGCACACAGTGTGGTTATTGGATTGAATATGGTATTTTTGAAGCCTTCAGCAGCTTAGCAGTTTCCCTTGAGTCAGAGCCAGTTGAGTCTTTCGAAGCAAAAAAAAAATGTTTTTACCGCAGTATTCAAACAGACAAGCTTGAGCAAACAATGTACACCCAGATCAGATGCCAGAGAATATGGCTTCTGATCGGGGTCTGCAATGTTTGCCAATCTCCCAGCAGTTTTAGACAATCAAAGGACAGTAGAATGGGAATTATTCAAATTTTAGGACAAGTATGGTTAGAGTTCAGGTATCCAGATATTTGGGAGAAATACTGTAGTTGGATTTTACGGGCTGTGCCATACAAAAACATGTCTTCAGGCATATAAGGTCAGTGAAGGCTCAGATCAGCCTGTGCATCTGTGCAGTCTGATCAGGGCCTTCATTCTATGCAAACAGAATCATTTGACGCTACAGAATATATCAATGGAGAGCATATGCCTCGATGAGATTTTGCGAATGCATGGTATGAATCTGAATCTGGCCCTGAGCCACGCCAAGTGAAAAGGTGTCTTCGAACATGCACAAAATGCACAGGCCCCGGCGTTATAAAACTTTTTTCATGCTTAACTCAACTGAGCATGAAATTTGTTTTATTTATAAATCTTAAAATACAAAGTTTTGAAACTTCCCGTCATACTCACGTCAGCTGAGTTGAGCATGAAAAAAGTTTTAAATTGTTGGTATTTTTATTTTTATGACCAAGTGAAATTTCATGCAGTTGAGTTGAGCATGAAAAAAGTTTTATAACCTTGGGGCCAGTGCATTTTGTGCATGTTCGAAGACACCTTATCACTTGGCGTGGCTCACATAGTTGACTTTGTGGTTAGTGTTACTGTAACAGTTTGTAAACTGAGGGTTGTAGGTTCAGTCCATGTTTTGGTTCATGTGAAATAGCCCTGTTAGAACTACCTGCTTGACTATCATGAACAAATATTGAATTAACCATTACCACTCTCTGGGCTAATTCAGCAGATGACAAATTGGTGATTTTCTTTCTTATTTTTGCTGGAAAACAGGATTTGACATTTTTGACATTTGACATTTCATACAAATTCACAGGAAATGTCAAAACCTGTATTTTGGGAAAAAAAAGAAAAGAAAAGAAAAAATATTTCACAATGTTGTCTGCTGAAAATTTTATACAGAGCGTTAAGCCTTTAGGTTCTGTCACACTTCCTGCAAAATTGTGTTACAACTCCCTATCAATAGTTGTATGTTAGAATATTAGCCAATATTCCTCTCACTTCTGGTATGAAAATGTTTATAACCACACAACCACACTAGTATCTTATCAAGCATAAACATGGCCCTTCTTCTATCTCTGGGATAATAACACCAAACAAGGAATTTTAAGACGTTTTGCCATGATTAATGTTGCTGGGGTGTATGCTATCAGTTCTAGTAGGTAATTTGTTCCTAGGAGGGGATTGAGCACTAAATGAAGTTTGTATCAAGATTTCCTTTGGAAGAAAATCCAGAATCATCGTACCTTCTGTGAACATAGTAGCATTAAAATGCAACTACCGTATTCAGTACCTTAGATAAGCTGTTTTTTGGGTTATTACCCAATTAAAGTCTTGAAAAAAAGCAATTAGAATTAAATCTATGGGGTAAATACCCAATTATCAGAAATTCTTGCACCCATTAACATAATAGGTACCCAAAGGAAAAATCCTGTTACCCAATTCAATGAGAAATGGATGGGTAAAAATAGCCCAAAATACCCATTTGCTTAAAACCTTATCTAGGGCACTGACCGTATTCGACCTAATTACCGCACTGTGGTTTCTCAAAATTACTTGGAACACTCAGTTGCGTTAAAATATGTATCAACCTTCTTAAGGTATATTATAAAAAAAAAGATCGGAAAAGGACTTATTTGATGATGATTATGAGATTTTCTTTCCTGGTTTTCTTCATAAAGATATGTTGTGGGTACTCATTTGAATTGCATTGACAAGTCAGTGCAATTCAAATGAGTACCCACAACATATGCCTTTATAAAATAGTAGACAAAAATTACACTGGCTGTAATCTGTAGACTACGAAATTGCTTGACTGTGCGCTTATAGGAGTATGTGCAGTAATTAGGTCAAATACGGTATATCATTTGCCTGCAGACACATTTTTGCAAACTGGAGTAGAATTTTACCCTTAAAACACCAATCACAACTGCAGCAGACAACAGTTAAAGGAAGCCCTTGTTTGCACTCCAGAGGTCATTCTTTGAAGCCATCAACATGAATCTTGCTCAAAATGTTTGAGTTGATGATTTCTAGGTGTTAGAAACCGGGTCACTTAGGGTCAAAAACTAGGTCACCAGGCCAAATCAAAGGAAAACATCGTAAACACTCTAGAGGTCACATTTTGTTTTATTACTGAAAAAAATCAATTCTAATAACCAGACTTACAAAAAATATTTAAAAAAAAAAAAATGGCATCAGCTGTTCTGTAGTGTGTTTTTTTGGGTTTTTTTTACTCGAAATTTATTATGGGAAAGTGTGTTTATAGCAGAGATTGGCCAAAACGATATCCTTGGGTGAAGGAAACGAACAGTAAACATAAGGCATACTGTTGACCATGTAATAAAGGCATTGATGTTGCACAAAATGGTGAAAGTGCATTGCGGTCAAAGGCGAAGGGAGAGGGGCACAAGAAACAAGAAAAAGTGATGTCTCGGACATTCGTAAATTTCTTTGTCAAGGGAGAAACAAAGGTTGAAACAGAAACCGCAATGACAACTTAACACTTTTGGTTTTAAGAGAGTTCATCGTGACATTATTTAACAGAAATTATCAGTTTTTTAACCCAAAGTTTTTCACTGGATGTGGAACCAATGAATGACAGTGCTAGAATTAACAAATTTGTGTAAGTATTAATTATAGTCTTTGAAAACTATAAGGTTGGTCCTTGAAAAGCCCTTGAAAAGTCCTTGAATTTGACTTGGCCTTGCCTGTATGAACCTAGACTGGCTCAGCCTAGTATGAACCCTGTAGCAACAGAAAACTACCATAGACTTATAATGAGAAAATGGTTAAATTGCATTTTCTCCATATCCAGTGAAGTGATATGAACCATATTTGGCAGTTATGATCATTGGATGATTGTCTACCCAGTTTATGTGTTTTATGACCAGTGACCATTTTGTTTGGCTGCCATGGCAACATTAAATTTAAAAAAAAAAAAGAGAATTTTTTAAATGACAGTTCATCCAAAACCACAGTAGGCAGTGTTGCAAACTTCATTAGTGCTTATGAAGAGTCAGTAAAACCGAGACACCATTTTCTAATCCGTAGTGAGTTCTTTGTTTCCAAAGGCAATCTTTTTGATGTTTATTATATTTCCCTGCCCCTGTGCTGTTTACATATATAAAATCATGATATTGTTAAACAACTCTTCAGAAACGACCAAATTTCACATTGATCCTACTGTTGAAATTTGATTGAGAGTTTGTTCAAATGATCATGCTCCCCTGACTGCCATGCCCATATATTCTTCTTCAAAACAAAGACTGCTTAAATGATGATACTTTCATTATTTGCATGACATATGCATATCTGCAGTCAGGCTATGTCACTCAGGTGAGTGAGCCGTGGCCTATGGGCCTCTTTTTTGTCTGTTTTGGTCAGTTTCTCAGTAACTAGAGATACTTGGCACTTGCATACATCTGAGCATGACCTCTTGAATGTAGTCATCCTTATTTGATGACCTGTATGTCACAGTCCATTAGGCATGCTACATTATCTTACTTGTTAATATAATAATCATTAACCCTTGGCCTGCTGAACCCGGATATACCCTATTTTGCAAACAGTGTAGATCCAGATCAGTTGGCTTCTGAAGAAGCCAACTGATCCGGATCTGCACTGTTTGCCTTCAAGTATGCAAATTTATAGCAACAATCTGGATCAAGTAACATGATTGGCTGAAAATTAGAAGTGGGCGTGGCATCTTAATTTATTCAGCAGGACAAGGGTTAAGAATGTTGAGCATAATGTTTGCATCTATCATTTCTAGGTCCTATGATACTCAGTTGAGCATTACAGGGCCATTATGGCCCCTTTGTCTTATTTTTTCCTAGAAAATAGCCTTTAACATTTCATGCAAATTGTCTCCATAGCCTGTTTTCTGGAAAAATAATGTGACCATTTGCATGAATTATCGGAAGTCTGTTTCTGGGAAAAGTAAGAAAAATATTGAAATTTTTACCCAGCATGCTTACTTAAAAGTATCTTCTCATGGTTTGGTGTCAGACAGCTTTTATGGTGTCCACATGAAAGGAAACCAGCTGGAGAAATTTAAGATACAGGGCATAATTAATCTTTGTGTGATCTCAAGTCAGAATTCATATTTCCTCCTACTGACATGATTATTTTACTGTTGACTGAATTATATTCTGCTACTTTATGGCAGTGGCTCTATTTTTTGCAGTACCCTGAGCAAATGTAGACATTTCCATTTGAGCCCTGTCATGACATCATTCAACTTTTCTTCAAGGTTACCAGGGCCCAATTGTTCAAAGCGTCGTTAGCTTAATGACTCGTTAAGGGCCATTTCGTTAACTATTTTAGCGGATTCAATATACAATTTTCTGAAATTTTTTGCTGAAAAAATATGAGTAGCTTTTGCACTGCAAAAGCTACTCACATTTTTTCAGCAAAAAATTTCAGAATATTTGCGTATCACTCGATGTAAATTTTAACGAATCGTTAACTAAGGACGTCGTTAGCTTTGAACAACTGGGCCCAGAGCTCCAGATAAAGCACTTTTTTAGGCAAATATTATTGATATTTCTCCATGAAAATGTATTTTGTAGATACTCATTATAAGTATGTTGTCAAGGTACTTCTAATGCCTAGTCATCAACACTCGTATGATTTTATGGAGATATAAGAAAGCTATCCTTCTCTTAGCTGGAGCTTGGGAGACAATTTAGGAATCCTATTTCCCCCAGAAAAATAAGAAAAATATCATTAATTTGTTGTCTGCTGAATTAGCCCAGAGAATGGTAAAGGTTAAACTGTTACAAAGGTTTTGTGCAGCTTTATAGTGCATTCTGGTGTCAGTGTCATGAGTGGGGAGAGGGTCTTTCACTTTTATTAAGTGAGTTATGTTGAGATGCATGGCTGACTGCCACATATGAACATGCATCATTTATTCACTAAAACCAATTTGCTTTGACAGCTGAAGTCATTTGACAGAAAAACCTTTTAGTGAAATCCATCCATAAATCTAATCAAGTGTGCCTGGATCAATAACAATATTTCACACATCACTTATTTAGCGGGCTCCAGACAAGGATGCGGATAATGCAAGGGGTATCCAGATAAATATTTTCTGTCACAACTGCTTTAACAAGCAGTAACAATTTGTCGTTGGCGTTGTTGGCTTAAACAATATTAAGTCTGTGCGTTAAGCTCCGTTTCTCAAAGACCAAGGTTTCTAGGCTAATGAAACTTCAAACACACATCCGTCATGATGCATCCAGCCCACTGCCTTGACCTTTACTAACCTTGGCCTACTTTTCATGCTTGGTTGAACAATGTTTAGTCTGTGCATCTACCTCCAATTCTTGAACACCACAAGCAGTTGCGACAAAGTTTTTTGGCAAATTTCTTGTTTAGCTTATTCCTCCATGCATATTGGTATTAGTATTACCTCACTCATTTGTGTTACCCCACTTTGTTGATTCTAATGAGTACCTTCACATTCAGCCCCATGTCACTGACACAACTCATATGAGTACAAAAAATGTCCAAAATATTTGTACACCAAAGTTTCTGACAAAATGGCATAAGCAAACAGTGCAGACCAAGATCAGTCTGCTCTTGAAGTCTGATGAGGGTCTACACTGTTTCCATCCCACTAAGTATTTTGAGAAACAAGTGCATAAAAAACAACATTTAGGCCAAAAATGTATGGAATAAAGTTTTCAAAATTTTAGGATATTTGCTATTGATTGTTGTTGCTTTTGCAGCAGCCAGTAAAATACAATATAGTTAACTAGGAAGTGATACAGTTAACAATACAATGCAGTTAACCAAAAAGTGATGCAGTAATTTAAAATAGAAAGTGGATCAAACATGTTACCATGACATGGAAATATTTGCCTTTCTGCTCATTTTAGGGTTTCTTTTAATACATTTGCACCGAGTCCAATCTTCTACCACACCACTCTTTGGAGTGGACTATTTCTCTTTTTGGGGTTTACAGACTAAAATGGGCTAAAGGCTGGTTAAGAATGAAAAATCTTTACAAATTATGCATTTTGGTGCAAATATGATCAGAATCGGATAAAAACAAAGGAGGTTAAAGATGTTTAGAATTTTGAAAAGCATCATCAAGGACACCACAATTTTGAATATTTAATGAGGTCAGCAACATTTCAGAATTTCAAAAAAAAAACAATAACAAAAACAAAACCTTTCTGCTGAAAGCAGTACAGTTTTTGAGCAGAATCAGTTAATGCTTTAATGCTTAGCACTCTGAAGAAACTATATTCACAAATAGATTGAATATTGTAGCAATTATCCTGCTCCAGATAAGGTACTATTTTCAGTTAAAAAGTACTTAAAAAGTACTTTCATTTTTTGTATTTCACAAAGAAAACATATGTATTGGATGCTCATTAGAAGCACCTCACCAAGGCACTTCTAATGAGTACCCACAACATGTTTTTAAGGAGAAATAGAAAAAATATTTTGGGGGTATAAAAATATTTTGTGGATACCTCCTCTTTATCTGGAGCTATGAAATATTTTTCTCATATTTAACCCTTGTCATGCTGAATAAATTAAGATGCCACACCCACTTCCATTTTTCAGCCAATTAGATTACTTGGTCCAGGTTGTTGATGTAAGTTCACATACTGAATGGCAAACGGTGCAGATCCAGATCATTTGACTTCTTCAGAAGCCAACTGATCTGGATCTACACTGTTTGCAAAGGCAGGGTATATCTGGGTTCAGCAGGACAAGGGTTATTTATAGTAAGGTTTTATGATGTCATAAAGTCTTATTGAATATTCAAAAAGGCAGCACCCATAATAGCATTTTGGATAGCTTTAAACCTTGATAAATATCTTATTTTTCATCCCCTGATCCCCTGTTGATCAGATTTACATCAAATTGCATAGTTGGTCTTGGTTTGTCAATACACTGCAACCTCTTTATAACACGGTTCGTTATAACACGGTTTTGGATATAACACGGTTCAAAGATGGATCCCAAAAATGTATAGATTATATTGAAAAATGACCATAAATGGTCATTTTTCAATATAATCTATACATTTTTGTTTGGATATAACACGGTTGTTTAAGTAACACGGTTTATGCTATGGACCCCAACAATAGTGTTATAAAGAGGTTGTAGTGTACCTTGCATCTTAGGTACATTCTTCACCAACCTTGTTTTCCCTTTAATATCTGATCCCTATGATACACAAAAATCTTTAGACAGCTATTAGCAGATAAAGTTTCAGCATCAGACGATCCAGAGCTGCTCAATCTTCTGTATTTGACAACTGAAACCATCCAATAAGCCTGTAGCAGTAATCTTTCTGGATCAATAGGCTGATTCTAGATTCTTTTCCTTCTACTTTGCATGACAATCACTTTGAATACAAAAAGATAACCAGTCTATTAGGAATAAATGACAGCCAGAGGGAGCTAGCTTTGTCACAGGGCTGCTAGCATGATATACAGATATGTGATCTTTTGTTCTGCTGTCTTATTATTCTTGATCTGTTAGTTAATATTTAATGATGAAAATGTAGCTCTGAAGCAAATGTCAGAATGGCATTACTTCATTTCAGTGTGTTACAAACCTGGCTCTAGATAATCCACCAAAGTATTGATAATTTTTTATGTTTCTTGGCAGAATCATAATCCATGGTTCTCATTGGATACAAGTTCTTTTTACATCTACAAAATCAAGTTAATTAAGCATTTTAATCCAGATGACTCAATTAGTTGATGTGTCATTAAGTCTGAACTCATCATCACTGAATACTCATAATCTTATCATAAGAAGTAGCATGCTCCCCTTATATAGGGTTGTCATACAAAGTGGCATACTTACATTAGGTTGTCATCAAAAGTGTCATACTTACTTTGGGATTGTCATAAAATGTAGCATGCTTAGCTAGGGTTGTCGTACAAACAGGCATACTTACCTAGGGTTGTCATACAAAGTGGCATACCTTGGGTTGTTATAGAAAGTGGCATACTTACATGTGTTTATCATACAAAGTAACATACTTACCTAGGGTTGTCATACAAAATGGCATGTTCCTCTTGGGTTGTCATACAAAGTGGCATACTGTCACCTACCCAGGTTGTCATACAAAGTAGTTTACTATTACTTGTGGTGTCATATATGATGGCATACTCTTACCTAGGATTGTTATACAATGTAGTTTACTGTTACTTTGGGTTGCCATACAAAGTGGCATACTTACCTTGGGTTGTCGTACAAAATAGCGTACTGTTACCTTGGGGTGTCATACAAAGTGGCATTCTGTTACCTTGGGTGGTCATACAGAGCATATTCTTATCTAGGGTTATCATACAATATGGCTTACTCTTACCTAGGTTTGTCATCAAAGTAGCATACTCTTACCTTGGTTTGTCATCAAAGTAGCATACTCTTACTTAGGGTTGTCATACAAAGTGGCATACTCTTACTTTGCCAAATCACTTTGTCGCAACTGCTGGTGGTGTTCAAGAATTGGAGGTAGATGCACAGACTAAACATTGTTCAACCAAGCATGAAAAGTAGGCCAAGGTCAGTAAAGGTCAAGGCAGTGGGCTGGATGCATCATGGCGGATGTGTATATGAAGTTTCATTAGGGTAGAAGCCTTGGTCTTTGAGAAACGGAGCTTAACGCACAGACTTAACATTGTTTAAGCCAACAAAGCCAACGACAAATTCGTTGTTACTGCTTGAAAGCAGTTGTGACAGAAAATATTTATCTGGATACCCCTTGCATTATCCGCATCCTTGTCTGGGGCCAGCTGAATAAGTGATGTGTGAAATATTGTTATTGATCCAGGCACACTGGGGGAAATAGGATTCCTAAATTATCATACAATATGGTTCACTCTTACCTACGGTCTTACCCAGGCACACTGGGGGAAATAGGATTTCTAAATTGTCATACAATATGGTTCACTCTTACCTGCGGTTGTCCTCAAAGTAGCATACTCTTTAATTTAGGGTTGTCATACAATGTAGCTTACTCTTACTTAGGAGTGTCATACAAAGTGGCATGCTCTTACTTAGGGATGTTACACAAAGTGACATACCCTTACCTAAGTTGTTAGACAAAGTGGCGTTCTTTTACCTAGGTTTGTCAGACAGTGGCATATAGTGTTGTGCCTGTTAATCAAAATACTCATAAACTAATCATATGAGACTACTATCGGCAATTATCGCTTGATTATTTTCACTATGGATTATTTGAAATCCTGTTTTTAGAAACATGGCCCAAAGGTCACATAATGAGACATACAAATCAAGAGCATTAGGAAAGACTCATTGACTTGAAACATGGCTGCAAACATCTGCTTTGTCTTGAAACCACCTATGTCTTAAATCACCCTAGTTAGGTTATTATATGTTGTTGCATTTTAAGTTATATAGAAACATAAAGCACAAATGCTATAATGATTTATTATGTGAGTTATGGGATATCCATTTGTACAGTTGATAATCAATCTGTTTTACTTTCCCGATAATCGATTTGTGATTTCCCTATCCAATTCCCAACACTAGTGGCATACACTTAAATAAGGCTGTCTTACAAAGCAGCTTATTCTTACCTAGGGTTGTCATCAAAGTGGCATACTCTTACTTAGGGTTGTCAACTTGTCATACAAATGGTTAACTCTTACCAAGGGCTGTCATATAAAATGATATACTTTTACTGAGGGATGTAATACTCAGTTACATCTTACTATGTTTGTCATACAATGTGGCATACTCTTACCTAGAGTTGGCATACAAAATGGTATATTTTTATATTACCTAGAATTGTCATACAAAGTTGCATACTCCAAGTTTAGGGTTGTCATACAAAGTGGAATACTCCAAGTCCAGGGTTGTCCTACAAAGTGGTATACTTTATCTAAGTGTATCATTAAAAATGGCATTCTCTTAGCAGGAGTTGTCAAACAAAGTGACATACTCTTACCTAGGGTTGTCATACAAATTGGCATACTCTTACTGAGGATTGTCATACAAAGTGGTATACTCTTACCTAGGTTGTCTTCAAAGTTGCATACTCTTTAACTTAGGGTTGTCATACAATGTGACTTACTCTTACTTAGGGTTGCCATACAAAGTGGCATACATTTACCTAGGGATGTCATACAGTGACATACTCTTACCTAGGGATGTCATACAAAGTGACATACTCAAGCCTAGGTTTGTCATACAAGGTGGCATACTTTTATTTAGGGTTGTCAGACAGTGGCATACTCTTAAATAGGGTTTTCATACAAAGTGGCTTACTCTTACCTAGGATTGCCATCAAAGTGGCATACTTTTACTTAGAGTTGACATTAGGGGTGTAATGATTTTCTCAGAAGCTTTTTTGTCTAAATTAACAAAGTATGAGAGCAGAAAAGGCTTCTGCCTTGCCAAAATGTTTGTTAAAATGATGGCAAAGCTGATATTTGAGGAAGCAGTAATGTAGGTAACTTTACAGGCAGTCCAGTCTTTATAAAATCAGCGAAATTTATTTGATTTGGAAATGCTACTACTATTGTGATGCATCATGATATTTGACCCTTGATGCATGATAGTCAGCTAGGTGATAGTCATAATTTGGCATGATATTCAGCCCTAGTTGTCATACAAATAGCCAACTCTTACCTAGGGCTGTCATACAAAATTGTATACTCTCATTTAGGGCTGTCATATACAGTTGCATACACTCACATAGGGTTGTCATAACAAAGTGGCATACTCTTACCTAATAGAGTTGTCATACCAAGTGGCATACTCTTATCTAGAACTGTCTTACAATATGGCAGACTATTACCTTGGGGTGTCATGCAAAGTGGCATACTCTTACCTAGGGGTTGTCATACAAAGTGGTGTACTCTTTTTTGGGGGTTGTCATACAGAGTGGTATACTTTTACCTAGGGTTGTCATACAAATACACAGTGTTATACTCTTACCAAGGATTGTCATACAAAGTGGCATACTCTTTCTTAGGATTGTTTACAAAGTGGTATACTCTTACCTAGGATAGTCATACAAAGTGGCATACTCTTACTTAGGATTGTTTACAAAGTGGTATACTCTTACCTAGGATGGTCATACAAAGTGGCATACTCTTACTTAGGATTGTCTTACAAAGTGGCATACCCTTACCTAGGTTTGTCATACAAAGTGGCATACTCTTATCTAGTGTTACTCTCTTACCTAGGAATTGTAATACAAAATGACATACTCTTAAGTAGGGTTGTTTTACTTATTGGCATACTCTTACCTAGGGCTGTCATACAAAGTGACATACTCTCACTTAGGATTGTCTTACAAACTGGAATACTCTTACTTAGGTTTGTCATGCAATGTGACATACTCTTACCTAGGATTGTCACACAAAGTGGTATACTTTTACATAGAGTTGTCATACGAAGTGGCTACGCCTAGTCTAGGTTTGTCATACAAAGTGACATATTCTTACCTAAGTTTGTCATAAAAAGTGCTATACTCTTACCTAGGTTTGTCTTACAAAGTGACATACTCTTACCTAAAGTTGTCATACAAACTGGCATACTCTTACTAAGGGTTGTCATACAAAGTAGTATACTCTTACCTAGGGTTGTCTACAAAGTGGCATACACTTACCTAGGATTGTCATACAAAGTGGTCTACTGTTACCTAGGGTTGTCATACAAACAGGCATATTCCTTTTATCTAGGGCTATCCTACAAAGTGGCTTGCTCCTCTTAACTAAGGTTGTCATAGTGAGTGGCCTACTCCTCATACCTAGGATACTGAAATTACTCTGAATTCTGTGACAGTGTTGATATTGGCATTTAAGTTTCAAAGATTTTGGTTAAAGTTGGTTAAAGGCTTGTTACAACGCATGAATGCTAGAGCGGGACTGATTAAATGATCTTGATGTCAAGGTCTTAACTTAGAAAAAATTTAACCCTTAAAGCGCCAAGAAAAACTGCATCTGAAAATGTCGTCTGTTTATGTCGTCTGCTGAATATTCTTGCAAACTTCTCAAAACTATTTTTTGCATACCGGCAAACAGTGTGGACCCAGATCAGATACTCCTTTCTGATCTGAGTCCACACTGTTTGCAGAAATGACTTTTAAAATCACAAGCAGAAGACAAAGCAGACGACAATTGTTGTGATTTGCGCTTTAAGGGTTATCATTTGTTTCTGGTTAAAGTTTTCTAAAGATCTGTATCTCTTGAATATATGGGAATTACATTTATACTTGGATTCTTGTTTGTTAGAGTTTTATTGAGAACAAAAATATAAGTGAAGATACCTGGGAAATGCCACAACCATGAACAAGCCTGATTGTCTGAGAGACTTTCAAGTCAAGGTCATAGACTTGGAAATCATGGTTTTTGGTTGAAGTTTATTCAAAGAGAACCAGACCTTATTAGTGACTTTGAGGTCAAGGTCATTGACTTCATAAAATTTTGTGGTAAAATTTGTGGTAAACTAACAGCCAGTTTCAGGCAAGGAGACTGCCATATGATGGTTTTTGTTTTGTGATGCAGCATTCTGATATACATAAAATATTTTGGACTAATGCAACCGTGGCATGTAAGGGTTTTGTGACCTTGAGAGCTCAGTCAACTTCTGTTGCCATGGAAA
This sequence comes from Anodontia alba, assembly GCA_964016985.1. Taxonomy (NCBI): domain Eukaryota; kingdom Metazoa; phylum Mollusca; class Bivalvia; order Lucinida; family Lucinidae; genus Anodontia; species Anodontia alba. The sequence continues at coordinate 10,362,665 of OZ024830.1, read as the reverse complement.
TTGTGTTTTAGCAGTTGTCTTGGTAAATACATGTAGTGAGTTTCTCTCCCTTGTTACCATGGAAATGATTGGTCTTTTTTTCTCAAGCTGTTGTTAAAATAATTCTGTTCAATACTCTGCTTAATTACCCTGATGTTTGCTGCATTCGCCTTAAAAAGACCTTACGTTTTCATATTTATTCTATTATTAATGTCACACATGTTCTCTTCATAAGGGATTTCAGGTTTAGCACCAACTGTTGATTATATGTCTCAGCTTCTATCAGAAATGCTTTAGAAATCGGGGCCCGGGATAAAATGTTATTTGGGGGATAAAAATGTTGGTACATTTTCCTGTTTCACCATGAACAGAAATATCACAGGATCTCATTAGAATCATTTTGCGAGGGCAACACTGGTGAGACACCAGAATGTGTTTCCTTGGTAATACAAGTAAAAAGCCCTCCGACTAGATTTGCTTATCTGGAACCTGAGAGAACCTAGTTATATTGATTGGGCAACAAAGACAGTTTTATGTGCTCAAATAGGTTTCTATGATGGACAACCTACACTAGGGGAGGATGATTAAAGCAGGATTGAAGTAAATTTATCTTCTGCTGATGTGAATCAATCTAAGTGCATTGTGCTAAGTTTGTACAAATCAAATTATGGGCACAATCAGATGTGCTTCGCTGATTATACCAGGATGAAATGAAAACTTAGATGTATTATTAAATGCACAGAGCGCTACAAATCAATATCGCTTTCTTTGCTGCCAAGAACATTTTAAAACGTTACACCGGAGATTATTTCAGACACGAAAGGCAAATTACTTGACTGCGGAAACTAGCGGTGATATTTCAATGATCGAGAAAAAATATATGATAGCATGGCAAAGAATACGAGTAATGAGGACAGTTTAAACATGGAGGATTATAAGACAACTGAAAATGATACTGCTGGATCTGGTTCCATTAAAAACCTAGGAAAAGTAGAAACTGATCTCAGAAAAACAATTGAACATAGTAATGATGGATTAAAAAGTGATGAAAATGATGTTGATGGCTCTGAAAATGACACTGATAAAAGTCAAGTAGGGAATTCGGGTATTGGTGACTTGCATGCTTTGGAAACTGTCAAAAAGACAACTTCTAGTAATTGCAACATGGAAGAAAACAGTGTCATAAAGGAAACAGAAGGGGATTGTAATATATTTGTGGTGAGTATGTATGCAGACTCTGGTACTGTAATGATAAAAAAATGTAATTTGGGTTAAGAGGACATCTTATTTATATACATTCTTTATTTTCTTTTATTATCTTTTAGAGAAAATAGGACTTCCTGTTTCACTTGGCATTTCATGTAAATTGTCTGCTGGGCAGATGATTCACATAAAATGTCAAACCTTTTTTTTTTGCTCTGAAAAAAAGAAAAAGAGAGAAATATGAAAGAAAAAAAATATGTTGTCTGCGACTTGCACTTTAAGTTAACATAAGTTTTCTGTATTTTGTTTGTGGATAAGCATAAAGCTGAGGGTTTACTTACAAATTGTTGATTTATAAATCTCATTCCCTTTGATTTATAACTAAGTCAAGGATTAGTTTAACCTTTAAAGCTCCAGTCACAAATACACAAATGACATTTTGGGAAAGAAAATAAAAAAAATAAGGCTTGACATTTTATATGAATCATCTGCAAGGAAGATGATTCACAGAAAATGCCAAGCCTTATTTTCTCTGAAGAATAATGAAAAAAAATATTTAGATTGTCATCTGCTACAATTTTGCCTGTCACTTCAATGGTTAACCCTGGTCCTGCTGAATCAAGTTATGCCTTGCCTTTGCAAAGACTGGATCTATGTAGATCCAGATGAGTTGGCTTCTGAACTGGATCTGCACTGTTTGTCATTAAGTATGTGAATTTCTATCAACATTCTGGATCAAGTTAATCTGATTGGCTGACAATTAGAAGTGGGCATGACATTTTAAGTTTATTCAGCATGGCAAGGGTTAATCCTTGTCCTGCTGAATAAATTAAGATCCCCTGCCCACTTCTAATTTTCAGCCAATCAAGTTACTTGATCCAAATTGTTTTATAAATTTGCATACTTGATGGCAAACAGTGCAGATCCAGATCAGTTGGCTTCTAAAGAAGCTAACTGATCTGGATCTACACTGTTTGCAAAATAGGGTATATCCGGGTTCAGCAGGACAAGGGTTAAGAAACTTCACATGATAAAACTGTTACTAGAAATGGTGTGTATTAATTTGTACTTTGCAAAACCTACATAGAATATTAACTACATAATGAATGAATGATCTACCTCTGTCAAAGCTCCAGTTTGTCATTGGTATGGAGGTTTATTGAATATGACTAAGACTTACCTCTGTAGAATATCAGGGGTGGGAAACTTCAGGATTAATCTTGATTTGCAGATTGAAAACTTCCATTTTAAGCATGAAATTTCACTTTTTACACTTGTTCACAAGACTGTCCTTTAGTGCCAAAAGGGGTTATTTGGGTTAATATTTGCCTGAAATAACTCTAAAAGCTGATTATTAGTTGTTTTATTTTATTGTAATTTCTGAGTCCTGCTTGGGGAAAGTATTCTATTTTAGGACTGTTTTGAAATTTCCGGATTGATTACTAACAATTATTCTTACCCTTGTAGATGGTCTGAAGGAAATTTTACTTTCCATGGATTCCAGTTTGAAGTCCCATTTTCATGGAGGCAGCATGGTATCTGTTGATGTTAAGCTATTTGGCTTACATTTGTAAAGTCTTGCTTTCATGGATCACTGGATCACCCTGATGCACACTTTGTGCCATTGTCACCAAGCACCCCTCTGTAACATTATATACTGGCATATTGGAACCTTAATGGTACAGTGATCAAAGAAATGTTCCGCCAGAAACCAGGGCATCAGGGTTCAAATATATATATATATGTATAGAAGGAGCATATCATCTAACAAAAAATCTTTTTTGGTAGCACTGGATCCAGAAAAGATGCTGAAATGATAGGCGTTAAACTATATATTGAGAGTTCATCGTTAACAGTGCAAATGATTTGTTTACCTGGAAAGTTTTGTTATGTGATTTTACGTAAGTTGGGCCCATTTGCCTTACATATTGGTGAGAAAGCTCAGTTTGGTGTATATCTCTTTCAGTGTAAGGTTTATGTGCATCGTATACATTGCGTATATGGGCACAGTGGTGTTGATAGTAAAGATAAGTTTTATACTTTTTGTACGTTGTGTTGATAGTGAAGATAAGCTTTATACTTTTTGCACGTTGTGTTTACGCATATTGTTTACATTTCACATATATGTAAACACGATCAGTTATCAAGTCGCAGTGGGCCAGATAACATGGGCCCGAAAAGGGCATATTCTGTTTTTCAACTTATGCAACTTTGATTTGTAAATTTTACTTTTTTATGTCATTTTTTAAAATAGAAAACCTCTGAAGAAGGCAAAAGCCGAAAGGCTTCAGGTAAACAAATCATTTGCACTGTTAATGATTAACTCTCAACACACACATATATATCCTCAGGTCGATTATTGGGTCCTTCAAGTCAGTTGTTGGGTCTTTTTTAAATGGGAATTTAATATATAGTCAGCTACCAATATCTCAAACCCCAAGGTACTAGAATTTTAGATTTGAGATAACAATAGTTTGAGATAAAGGTTGAAATGTTAGAAACTTAGCTGAACCAGTAGTTTCCATTATTTTCTTTGACTTAAGCAGTAGTTTGAGTTAGCAGTGTTTGAGATAAGAGTCAAGGGCTTGAAGTTATACCTCTGAAGCTTTGCATGATGGTTTACCAAGAATATAAGAATGTGGCACCTTTGGACACTGGGCTGTATACATACCAAAACAGTAAAACAAACAAACAAACAAAAAAATCATATACAAATAGCATTTAAAACCACTCTTGTTAAAACTTTGCATGAATACTTAGAGTTACATGGGCTATGCTTAAGAATCAGAATTTGTAACTCTTGTTTTAAAGACTATCCACTATTTTACAGTCGAACTTCAATTGCTTAAACATCTTTGGGACCCTGGAAACTTGTTCTATACATGGACAGTTCGAAAAACTAAGGATCAGTTATAGTACCAGGTCAGGAGGCAGATGGGGACAATTTAGAGATGTCTTTTAGAGCTTCTATAAAATAATGGTATATTGAGTGTTCTCATTAGAACTGCCTTGATGAGGTGATTCTAATGAATACACACAATTAACATTTTAATGATAAAATAAGAATGTTTCCCTGAAATATCCCTGAATATTTGCTTTCTCTGAGCAATCAGAAGAATTTCTTTGAGACTCAAAAACTAGTGCAAATCAGGCATGGTAAAAGAGTTGTTGATGTTCCAGTCATTGAATTTTATTAGTTAATGTGATAATATTGAAAAAAAAATGATACACAGCATCTGCAGACATGCAGTGGCTGTTTCACTCAGGTGAGCGAGTCTTGGCCTCATGGGCCTCTTGTTTAAATTTTTGCTTTAACACCAATTTCTTGCTTATCCTTTGAGAGTACTTGTGGGATGAGGTCAGAGGTGGCTGTAGTCTGGGCAGAAGGGATTTCAAAATTAGAGGGCTTGTTAAGGAGGAATATTTTGGTAATAATTATGTCCCCACCGTAGTGGGGTGGGTGTTGGGGGGGGGACATATTGTTTTTAATGTGGATCCTATCCGCATCGGCATCCTTGTCGGCGTAGCCTCTTGTCTGCACTCTATCTCCTTAATGAATAGATGGATTTTGGCCAAACTTGCACAAATTTATCATTGGGTGGGGGAAAATGCTGATTAGATTTTGGTGACCTTGACCTCATTTTCAAGGTCACACGAGGGCTTAGATTGTTAAAAAAGGCTGGAAAATGGCTTGTCTGCACCTGAAGGAACAAATGGATTTTGACCAAACTTGCACATCTATATTGCTGGGACATATAAAAGAACTGATTAGATTTTGGTGACCTTGACCCCATTTTCAAGGTCACATGATGGCTTAGGGTGTGGCTTGTCTGCACCCTACCTCCTGAATGATTGGAAGGATTTTTACCAAACATGTACATCAATATTGTTGAGACATGGAAAAGAACTGATTAGATTTTGGTGACCTTGACCCCATTTTAAAGGTCATACTAAGGCTTAGATTGTTGGAAAATGGCTTGTCTGCACCCTGTCTCCTGAAAGAATGGGTGGATTTTGACCAAACTTATACATTTATATTTTTGTGACATGGAAAAGAACTGATTAGATTTTGGTGACCTTGACCTCATTTTCAGAGTGACAGAAGGGCTCAGATTGTTGAAAAATGGCTTGTCTGCGCCCTATCTCATGAAGGAATGGATGGATTTTGTCTAAACTTGTACATCTATATTGTTTTGACATGGAAAAGAACTGATTAGATTTTGGTGACCTTGACCCCATCTTCAAGGTCACACAAGGGCTTAGATTGTTGGGAAATGGCTTGTCTGCACCCTATCTCATGAAGGCATGAACGGATTTTGACCAAACTTGCACAGCTACATTGTTGTGACATGTAAAAGAACTGATTAGATTTTGGTGACCTTGACCCCATCTTCAAGGTCACACAAGGGCTCAGATTGTTGGAAAATGGCTTGTCTGCACTCTATTTCCAGAATGAATGGCGTGTGACCAAATTTGCACAGCTATATTGTTGAGACAGGGACAAGAGCTGATTAGATTTTGGTAACCTTGACCCCATTTTCAAGGTCACACAAGGGCCCCCCCCCCCCCCCCCCCCCCCCATCGACCACACACACACAAAAAAAAAAGAGAGAAATTATAGATACAACCTATTTCAACAATAGGTCTGTTCAAACTGGTGGGGGACATACTTTTTCCTTTGAAAACGCTGTTCTAGTACTGGTTTAATTTTTCTGCAGTTCTCCATAAAAAACATATGTTGTGGGTACTCATTAGAAGCGCCTCGCTTAGGCACTTCTATTGAGTACCAACAACATATGTTTTTTTATGGAGAACTGGAGAAAAATTATCCCAGAATTATTACCAAATACTCCTGAGAAATATGAAACTTACCAGAGTTGTATGATGAAAAGTTAGGGGTTCACCTTACCCAGGGGATCTGTGCAATTAGCAAATTACTGCATCTCTGCCATATTTTATTTTCTGAAAAATTATTGTTTTCTCTCAGACTTTTATAACCTAATTACCATCTCTGTTGACTCTGGGAAGTCATCAGATGGCAATCTTCCCAACCTGTTTTTTTTTATGAACATCCTTAGATGATCCTTGTTCCTTACCATGTGTTACCAGAGTAAACACCTGAAGATTGAGTATCCAGGTGTTCTGGTCAGTTTCTAAATTTATCACATAGCACCCTGGGGAAAAGTTCAGCAGACAACATATTGAAATATATGTCTTTCTTTTCCCAGAAAACAGGATTTGATATCTCTTGCAAATTGTCTCCATTTTTCTGGGAAAAATAAGAAAAATATAATCAATTTGTCATCTGTTGAATTAGCCCAGAGAATAGTAAAGGTTATATACCACATAGACTTTCTCAAGTTTTTTCAAGTGGTTGGTTAGAAGTGGTTTGCCATATTTCATGTTTGTTGTTCTTCTGGAAAATAGTTTATTGCATCTAAATTGGCAGTTTTGTTTATTTTCTCTAAGGAAGTTACTACTTACAAGAGTTATATTTCTTTATATGTTTAACTTGTGTGTGAAAGGCTGATAAAATATTTGGCACTTTAAAGTAAACAAAAAAAATCCATCCTGTCTTTTTCATTCCTCAATAGCTGAATGATATGCTTATGAAATTCAGAGGATTTATTAACCCTTGTCATGTTGAATAAATTAAGATACCACACCCACTTCTAGTTTTTATACCCCACCACACGATAGTAGCAGGGTATTATGGTTTCACGTTGGACGTCCCGGTGTCCGTCTGTCAGTCTGTCAGTCGTATGTCCGTCCATCCGTTTTTTGTTTCCAGATGATAACGAGTAAATATCAATGGATTTTCACCAAACTTGGTATGTGCATTGATATTGTGGAGGTCTGGTTTGGGATTGCTAATCATCACTGTTTGCAAAGGCAGGACGTATCTGGGTTCAGCAGGACTAGGGTTAAGGAGGAGCTTTCGGTAATAATGCTGGGATCATTTTTCCAGTTCTCCATAAAAATATGTGGGTACTCATTAGAAGTATCTTACTGAGGTCTCCAATGAGTACCCAAAATATGCTTTTATGGAAAAATAAAATCCCAAGCACTATCATCAAATACTTCTCCTTAACTTTATGCCAGAATAGTAATTTTGATCAGAATAGTTGGTTTAAACAATATTTTATTCATTTAAGTTCACATAAATACATCGCATAATGTTATATGGTACAGTTAATATTTTATTAATACTTCATATCTAGATTTTATACTTCAACTTAGCATTTTATAAACTGATAAAACTGATTGAATTAAAGCTAAATTAAATCTTAATATACAGATTGAGCCATGCAGAATTTTTGTCTTAACCCTTAGCATGCTGGGAAAAAAATGAAACAGGCCTGTAAGAGGGGGGTGCCCCTACTGGAGAAGTCATTACTCCCTTAATTTTGCCTCAATTTACATGGAATTTTCACATATAATTTGCCGATCGTAGATGGCCATTTTACCGGCAAGAGGATGGTCACCTGACTAGAAAGTCACGTGATAGTCATGTGTAAACCGGGAACCGTTTAAGACACTTTAAAAAAAAAAAAAATGTTATAAGAGACCAGCGCCTACTGTGTACTATTGCGAATGAAACGAGTGACATACATAGGTTCTACAGTTATTCCTACTTCTTCCTTACTGGAAATGATTTAGGTGTTATGGGCTTTTTCTCCAGGAAATTGTGATCAGTCTGTTGAAGTGAGTGCTGAAATTAATGGCAGCTTCAAATTCGGTTTTCTCGGTCTTTTTTAGTGTGGGTAAAATCTAGCACACGACTATCTAATGAAAAGTGGCCTGTTTATATGAAAGTAGGTTCACTCCTGTATAAGAACACTTGCTCTGAATGCGGTTGCATGTGGTGTATAGTAAGTATGACAGGCTTTAGAGTTGGCAGACCCCTCCTGGACGCACATAGTCGCCTACAGCAGTGTAAAGGTTAAGTATATATTATTATATCCCCCCACCATGGGATGGTGGAGGGGGACATATTGTTTTTAGTGCAGATCCCGTCGGTGGTGGCGGCGTTGGCGGCGTAGCCACTTGTCTGCACTCTATCTCCTTTTTGAATGGACAGATTTTGGCCAAACTTACTCAAATATATCATTGGGAGGGGGAAAAATGCTGATTAGATTTTGGTGACCATGACCCCATTTTCAAGGTCACAGGAGGGCTTAGATCGTTGAAAAATGGGGCGTAGCCTCTTGTCTGCACACTATTTCCTTATTAAATGGACAGATTTTAGCCAAACTTACACAAATATATCATCGGGAGAGGGAAAAATGCTGATTAGATTTTGGTGAGCTTGACCCCATTTTCAAGGTCACAGGAGGGCTTAGATCGTTGAAAAATGGGGCGTAGCCTCTTGTCTGCACACTATTTCCTTATTAAATGGACAGATTTTAGCCAAACTTACACCAATATATCATTGGGAGGGGGAAAAATGCTGATTAGATTTTGGTGAGCTTGACCCCATTTTCAAGGTCACAGGATGGCTTAGATTGTTGGAAAATGGCTTGCCTGCATCCTATCTCTTGAAGGAATGAATAGATTTTAACCAAACTTGCACATCTACATTGCTGGGACATGTAAAAGAACTGATTAGATTTTGGTGACCTTGACCCCATTTTCAAGGTCACAGGAGGTAGATTGCGGCCATTTTCCAACAATCTATCTCTTGTAGGAATGAATAGATTTTAAGCAAACTTGCACATATACAATGCTGGGACATGTAAAAGAACTGATTAGATTTTGGTGACCTTGACCCATTTTCAAGGTCATGGGAGGGCTTAGATTTGTTGGAAAATGGTTTGTATGGACCTTATCTCTTGAATGAATCAATGGATTTTGACCAGACTTGTACAGCTATATTGTTGAGACATGAAAAAGAACTGATTAGATTTTGGTGACCTTGACCCCATTTTCAAGGTCACAGTAAGGCTTAAATTGTTGGAAAATTGCTTGTCTGCACCCTATCTCCTAAATGAATGAATGGATTTTGACAAAACTTCTACATCTTAATTGTTGAGACATGGAAAAGAACTGTTTAGAGATTTTGATGACCTTGATCCCATTTTCAAGGTCACACTAAGGCTTAGATTGGTGGAAATGGCTTGTCTGCACCTTGTCTCCTGAAGGAATGATAAAATTTCGACCAGACTTGCACAGCTATATTTTTGGGACATACATTGGAACTGATTATATTTTGGTGACCTTCACCCCATTTTCAAGGTCAGACTAGGGCTTAGATTGTTGGTAAATGGCTTGTCTGCACCCTGTCTCCTAAAGGAATGGATTGATTTTGACGTTAGCTAACTTGTACATCTATATTGATGTGAAATGGAAAAGAACTGATTAGATTTTGATGACCTTGACCCCATTTTCAAGGTCATACTAGGGCTAGATTATTGGAAAATGGCTTGTCTGCACTGTATCTCTTGAAAGAATGGATGGATTTTAACTAAACTTGCACAGCCAAATTGTTGTGGCATGGAAAATAACTGATTTTATTTTGGTGACCTGATCTCATTTTACAAGGTCGCAGGAGGGCTCAGATTGTTGGATAATGGCTTGTCTGGATGCTATCTGCTGAATGAATGGATGGATTTTGACCAAACTTGCCCAGCTATATTGTTGAGACAGAGACAAGAACTGATTAGATTTTTTGTGACCTTGATCCCATTTTCAAGGTTACACAAGGGCTATGGACCTTGAGTTTATTATAGATACAACCTGTTTTAACAATATGTCTGTTCAAACTGTTTGGGGGGCGGGGTGGGGGGGGGGACATACGTTTTCCTCCGAAAACACTGTTCTAGTTTCACCAGTTATTTCCCACTACTTTGTGACCAGTTTTATCTTGGAAATGTTACTTAACTCTTTTCCCACTGGTGGTGACTTTTGTCATCTGCTGATAACCTTTGCAAACAGTATGGATCCAGATTAGGCCCAGCAAAATGTCAGGCCTGATCTGGATCCAAACTGTTTGACACCCTGATGGTATTCCTAAAAGATCTTTTTGAAAAAGTTAATTTAAAAAAAAAATCCACAGATGACAAAAAAGCATGCAGAATTACCCAGCATGCAAAGAATTAAATACCCTATAGAATTCTACTGTATGCCAGAGTAAATGAAAACCAATAGTTGAACCACGGTGGGCAAAGCCAAAGACTGTCGTCAAGCCCCAACCCACTGGTTAAAGTTTTACGAAGGAGGCCGTCATTGAGTCTGAGGCCCGAACCGCCATCGTGCAATTAAAGAGTGAAGCATAGCCATCAACAATGATTGGGTTGACAACTAGGCATGCAGTCTGCCGCATAATATCCAGGCTATATCCAATTCTTTTATAACGGTTAATAAGTTTTCTGAATTGCTCCGAAAAGTTAGATTTTCCTACAATTTTTCTAATCTGTACACTTAGTCACCGTAAAATTCTGGTTCCGATATACCTTGTTGCAGAAGTGTTTTCAGACCTACGCTATATTTTTCTACTCAAGCCTGTCTCAGGCCATCAATTGAAAAACCGTTCACCCAGCAGTAAATGGGTACCCTTCAAGTGAAGGTTAAATGCAGCAAGGAGACGATTAGGCCCTGTCTTTCATATGCTGTAGGCCAAGACACAGTGACCTGTAACTCACAGTAAAGACTGCGCCATTGCCCCATAGGGCAGCAAGGCTATGGGATTTTACCTTTACCTTTTTACAAGGAACAGTAATGCTATGGGGAAACCCCACTATGGGGAAACATATGATGTGGGACTGCATAAGTTTTATTGTTTTGGATTATTCTAACAAGCTGCCACAACATGTTGTGGGGAAATAATTAAAAATATTGATGCAATTTTTGTTTAAATATGTATCAGTATTTTTTTAACCCTAGTCCTGCTGAACCCCAATATACCCTGCCTTTGCAAACAGTGTAGATCCAGATCAGTTGACTTCTGAAGGAGCCAACTGATCTGGATCAGCACTGTTCACCATTAAGTATGTGAATTTGTTTCAACAATCCAGATCAAGTAATCTGATTGGCTGAAAACACCTTAATTTATTCAGCAGGACAAGGGTTAATATTAAATCAGGATCTTATCTATAACCCTGGAATGTAATTTCCAAATAAGGCATCTTTTTCATTGGAATAGGACTGATATTTTTCTCATTTGTCCACAAAAACATACGTTATGAGTACTCATTAGAAGTGCTTCACTGAGCACTTCTAATGAGTACCAAAATACATGTTTTTATGGACAAAGAAGAAAAAACTTTGTGGCTGTCTTCTTATCTGGAGCTATGTTGCCTTATCAGTCCCGTTTCATTTGAAGATGTATGTTTTAAGTGGCTTGTTAAGACTGTTTACACCTTTGATTTAGAAATTTTTGTTGTAACAGCCATTTATGGTGTCTTGGGTCAGGAGCATCTAAGGTCATAAGAATAATGCATAGGCCTAGATAAGAGTGGGTATCGGGTTGATTAACTTATTTCTCCACAAAACATATGTTGTGGGTACTCATTAGAAGTGCCTCGCTGAGGCGCTTCTAATGAGTACCCACTACATATGTTTTCGTGGAGAAATAAGAAAAAAATGTTATTACTTTTGGATTGAAAAAAGCACCTTAACTACAGCTATGATAATGCACAAGTACATAGCTCTGTAGTCCAACAATTCAAGCCTCAGTATCTCTATATATGCAAAAAGTTGTTACCTTGACCTTACTTACTTACTGCTCAGTCAAATGCGCATCCTACTGGTGATCAGGAGATCATGGGTTCGATCTCCACTGCTTCTGAATTGACAGTTGATTGGCTTGAACTGCCCAGTCAACACAATTAAAGTCATGGCAAGCCGTCAGTTTACTTAACCACACCTTTCCTTGGCAGGCTTAGGCCTCTTAGCAGTTAACTAATACTTGTGCACATGCTTTTGTCAGAAACAACTCCCCTTCTTGAATCAGCAGGTGAGAATATGACCTTAGAATATATTTCATGATCAATCTCCATGAGAGAATGTTGCCAGATCAATAATTTGTTTGTGTTGAGGTTTTACGGCCCAGTCAACCCAATGGGATCATGTCGAACTCAGTCAGTTTACCTAACCACACGTTTACTGGGCAGGCTTAGTCCTCTAAGCAGTTAACCAGTATTGTGCACATTCTTTCGCCAGAAACTGACAGCTGCCCTTCTTGAATCAGCTGAAGGGAGAGAATGACCGTAGAAAATATTTCATGATCAATCTCCACAAAAGAATGTTGCCGACCTCGGCGGGACCAATAATCCATATAAACGAGGTACTATACTTACATTTAGACCAAAAATGGATACACTGCCAGCAGAAATAACTCTGACACAGAAATATTTGCCTCACTATTCTTTGGGGGTAACATACTCTTAAAAGAAAGAATTTCCTTACTCTGGGAGAAAATTCTTTCCTTTACGGGTACCCCCAATTTTTAGCTCGCCTGTACAAAGTACAAGGAGAGCTATTGTCACCATGGTCATTAGCATTCCTATTTACATTTACGTCATCTTTTCTTACAGTTTTCTGTGCATGATTTTCAATTGCTTATAACTCAGCAGTCACTTGCCAGAAAGCATTCCTATATGGAACATGGATACCTGGGAGGGTCCATTTTGATTCATAGATACTGACCCCAGTGTTTCATTCCCTGGGGTGGGGCTATGATACACCCAGAGGGAACAGATTCTTTCCTTATAAAGTAGACTCTTGGCTGCAGTAAAGCAAATAGGAAGTCACAAAAGTTGTTGCCCTTGGTAGCAAGGGTGAAAAATTTACCAAGTATTTCCAATCCCCTTAAATAAAAAATGACTTCAGTTTCTAGCGAAAGAATGTGCACAATACTGGTTAAAAGCTAAGCCTGTCTAGTAAAAGTGTGGTTAGGTGAACTGACCGCGCTCGACATGACCCCATTGGGTTGACTGGGCCATAAAGCCTCAACACACAAACACAATACTGTTGTCATTTATCTCCATCTTACAGGCATTTATCTCCAACTTACAGACATTTATCTACCACTTACAGGCATCTATCTCCAACTTACAGGCATTTGTCTCCCATCTTGCAGGCATCTGTCTCCAACTAACAGGCATTTATCTCCATCTTACTGGAATTTATCTCCAGCCCACAGAAATACCCAGAGCACTTGTTAAGGAGGAGTATCAGGTGATAAAATGGGGATATTTAGAGGCACTTTTGTTTAGTACCCACAACATATGCTCAGTCAAAAATATGTCGTGGGAACTCCTTAGAAGCACATCACTGAGAGCATATGTTGTGGGTTATCATTAGAAGTGACTCACCGAGGCTCTTCTAATTAGTATCCACAGTATACCACAATCTCTTTATAACACTATTGCTGGGATCCATAGCATTAACCGTGTTAGTTAAACAACCGTGTTGTATCCAAACAAAACTGTATAGATTATATTGAAAAATGACCATTTATGGTCATTTTTCAATATAATCTATACATTTTTGGGATCCATCTTTGAACCGTGTTATATCCAAAACTGTGTTATAAAGAGGTTGTAGTGTATGTTTTTATGGAGCAATTGAGAGAATGATCTAAGAATAATTGTCAGATACTCCTCCTTCACTTAACACTCTGGGTAAATTTTCAGCCGACAACATTTTGAAGTATTTACAGATAATAAGGCTTTGACATTTCATGCAAATTGGGGAGACAAATTGCATGAAATGTCAAAGCCTATTTTCTGAGAAAAGTAAGAAAAATATTATCAATTTGTCTTCTGCTGAATATTTACTCCTAGAGTGGTAAAGGTTACTAGACCTCTGATACCTGTCATAAGCCATCACCAGGGCTGAGCATAGCGGGTGAGTTGAGGTTGCCCACAGTAGCACATAGTGAAGTTCTAATACAGAGAATATGTCGGGTGGTCCAAACATTGGACCTAAATCCTAAAATTCTAGAAAAGTTTCAAACTTTCACCCTCTTCAACACCTTTTAAGTTCAGTTGGATTACGCATCATGCATGTATTTAATTGAACCATAAAATACCCCTTTGGTGACTGTAGTTGATTGGTAGAAAGATGATTTTTTAACCCTTTCTCTTGCTGAACACAATATGCCCCGTCTTAACAAACAGTGTAGATCCAGATCAGTTGGCTTCTGAAGAAGCAACTGATCTGGATCTGCCCTGATTGTCATTAAATATGCAAATTTCTATCAAAAACTCGGATCAAGTAATCTGATTGGCTGGAAATTAGAAGTGGGCATGGCATCTTACTTTATTCAGCATGACAAAGGTTAAGTTTTTATTATACCCCCGACATATGAAGTATGTGGGGGTATATAGTTTTCGCTTTTCCGTTCGTTCATTCATTCATATGTACGTTCGTTTGTTCGTTCGTCTTTCCGTCACAGGGTCAAAAATTTTTGTGTTAAAGTTTATAAAACCTCATATTTTGAAGACCCTTTGATGGATTTCATTCATATTTGGCATAATGGTAGATATAGGTCTAAAGTTTTTATCTGCACCATCCCCACCCCGGGGGTGACCTTGGGGTCAAGGTCACAGACTTAGAATTTTCATAAAAAAGTCAAAGTTTTTTGTGTTTAAATTTATATAGCTGTATCATCAAGACCCTTGAGGAATTTCATTTATAGTTGGTAGATATCGGCCTAGAGTCTTACTCAGCATGATCCCCACCCCAGATGTGACCGAGGTCAAGGTCACGAACTTAGAATTTTCATATAAAAGTAAAATTTTTTGCGTTTAAGTTTATATAGCCGTATCATCAAGACTATTTGTTAAATTTTATTATCCCCTAATTGAAAGGTTGAGCGGATATACCTATCAGCAAGGAATTTGTTCGTCTGTCTGTCCATCCGTTGAAGCATTATTCGTCCATACTTTATTTTTGTGTTAGGGTCAAAGTTTTTACGTTAAAGTTTATAAGACCTTATATTATGAAAACCCTTTGATGGATTTCATTCATGTATGGCCTGATAGTAAATATAGGGCTTAAGTTTTTATCAGCACCAACCCTATCCCAGGAAATAACCTTGAGGTCAAGGTCACGGACTTAGAATTTTCATAAAAAAGTCAAAGTTTTTTGTGTTTAAGTTTATATAGCTGTATCATCAAGACCCTTGAGGAATTTCATTTATATTTGACTTGTTGGTAGATATCAGCCTAGAGTCTTACTCAGCATGATCCCCACCCCGGGTGTGACCGAGGTCAAGGTCACGAACTTAGAATTTTCATATAAAACTAAAAAATTTTGCGTTTAAGTTTATATAGCCATATCATCAAGACCATTTGTTAAATTTTGTTATCCCCTAATTGAAAGATTGAGTGGATATAGCTATCAGCAAGGAATTTGTTCTTCTGTCCGTCCATCCGTTGAAGCATTATTCATTCATACTTTATTTTTGTCTTAGGGTCAAAGTCTTTACGTTTAAGTTTTTAAGACCTTATATTATGAAAACCCTTTGGATTTCATTCATGTTTGGCCTGATGGTAAATATAGGGCTTAAGTTTTTATCAGCACCAACCCTATCCTGGGGGGGAATAACCTTGGGGTCAAGGTCACAGAATTTCATAAATAAGTCAAAATTTTTGTGTTTATGTTTATATAGCTATACCATCAAGACCCTTTTAGGAATTTCATTTATATTTTAAATGTTGGTAGATATAGGTCTAGAGTTTTACTTAGCATCATCCCCATCCCGGGGTATGACCTTGAGGTCAAGGTCACAGACTTAGAAATTTCATATAAAAGTAAAAAAAAAATTTGCATCTAAGTTTATATAGCTATATTATGAAGACCCTTTTGTTGGTTTCATTAATATTAAGCATGATGGTATATATAGGTATAAAGTTTTTCTCGGCACCATCCCCAAGCTGGGGCATGGCTTTTAAGTCAAGGTCACAGACTTTTCATACAAATGTCATTTTTGCTTATATTATAAAGGCTGATTGATTTCACTGGTATATGGTGATAGTTATAGGGCTAAAGTGTTATTTAGCTCAATCCCTGCACCTGTGCCTGACCTTTGAGGTCAAGGGCTTCATATTATGTGTGATTGAATTTTTTCAATGTTATAATATAACATATAGCATACATTTGCCATCTCCAGAGTCAAAGCTACATACTTTGTGCTCTTTAAAAAGTGGCGGTAGCCCTGGTCGGGGGTATACGTGCCCCACTGGGCACTTTGTCTAGTTTTTTTTTGTTTGGAAAACAATGCTCCAAAACTGTCCAAAAGATCTTCAGCTGTGGGAAAACTGGAAGCACTTTTAAGTTCACTGCCATATTTCTGTTCATATGTTGTGAAAACTGTGTGGCAGATTAACTGGATTAGCCTCATTTGACAAGCTGATTTGAACCCTAATCTCTCATATACCACAACACCATCTAAATTATGCTAAGGGATTACTTGAGTGTGCTTTGGTGTTATGATTTATGATAAATAGTTCTCATCAATGGTAAATTATCCTCTCCTATCTCTGGGGAGGTGATAACATGGCCTGTTTCAAGGACTGTGTTGTAGAGACTCAACAATCTCATAGCTCCGTTCCTAGCCACTGTTCCAAATCTTAGGAAACAGTCTGGCACACATTGATTTTCTATTCACTGGGTTATTGAAGGGAATTAGTCCTGATTGTTGTTATAGATCGCTTCTAGATCCTTTTCAACGCCTTAGAGTGTCATACATCTTGCTCGGGATATGCAACAAGGATTGTACGTAGCTGTCTTTGTGTGTGCATTTTTTAACCCATTGTAGACTGAATGAATTCTCCCTCACTATATATTGGAATATTCTAATTTCCATTTTAGGTATGTCAGGCTATGCAATTTACATATTCCTAGAGAAAAATGATTGAACTGTTTGCAAACAATGTAGACCCTAATCACATGCCGCATTCTGAGACATCTGATCTGGGTCTGCACTGTTTGCCAGTTACCTTGTTAGGGGTCTCCAGCCCAAAGCAAAATTTGTAACAGATGACGTTCTAATTTCTTTTTTTCTTTTTTTTTTTTCAGAGAAAAGTTTTGACATTTCATGTGAACTGTCTGCATGGCAGGTGATGCACAAGAAATGTTAAAACTTATTTTCTTTGGAAAGTAACAAAAAATATTTCAGAATGTCATCTGCTGCAGTTGTGATTGTTGCTTTAAAAGTTAAATGTGGAGGGGGAAAAATACATATGTCAAATATGTCCACATTGTTTGCCACTCACCCAGCAATTTTTGGACAGATGAACAAATAATTGAATGGACTTGCTTAAATTTTAGGACAAGTATGATAAGGAGTGAGGGTATCCCAATACTAGAGATAAATACATAGTTGTGGTAAATTCTGGTGATAAAACAGTTCATATGTGTTGTTTCCCAGTGATTCTTTGGATTTGGATTCCATTATTTTCATCAGGATTATATTTGTTTTTATTGGAATTGCCCAGGGGTCTTGGTATATACCACCAGACCCCTGGGCACATTGAGGCAGTGCTGGATGTGTTATGGTTACATTTGTACAGCATTGCTTTCATGGATTGCCCGTGTACACTTACTGGAGCTGTCTGTTATTAAGTACTGCTGGCTGGCCTCAGTGGCTGTGGATCCAACTGGTAATCAGGAGGTTGTGGGTTTGATCCCTGCAGGGTCAGGCAACATTCTTTCATGGAGATTGATCATGAAATACTTTCTACAGTCCTTGTCTCCCTTCTGCTGAGTCAAGAAGGGCAGTTGTCAATTTCTGGCAAAAGAATGGGCACAAAACTGGTTAACCGCTGAGAGGACTAAACCTGCCCAGGAAAGTGTGGTTAGGTAAACTGACTGGCTTGACATGACCTTAGAAGCGTTGACTGGGCCATTAATTTCCAAACTAAGTAACCAACCAAGCACTGATGAAATCAGACTGTAAATTTGCACTTAGCCCTAGATGAGAGATTTTTTTCTGCCAAAAAATATTGATATTTTCTGGGGGCCCCTCTTAACTAGAGCCATGAGACCTTGCCTTTTTTTTACCTATACTTAAATACTGTATTCAACCTAATTACCACACTGTGCACTTAGGTTTTTCAAAATTACTGGGAAAGCTTATGGTAAAATATGTATCCTCCTTTTCTGATACACTTTAAAAAATATCAATGTAGGACTTACCTAAGGATGCTTATGCAATGTGTGTGTGTGTGTGTGTGTGTGTGTGTGTGTGTGTGTGTGTGTGTGTGTGTGTGTGTGTGTGTGTGTGTGTGTGTGTGTGTGTGTGTTCCTATTCTCTTTATAAAAGCTTATGTTGTTGTACTCATTTGAATTCCCTGACTTATTGATGCAATTCAAATGAGTACCAAGAACATATGCTTTTATGAAGGAGATAAAAGAACATGGGTTGCAATCTGAAGACTTCAAAATTAGGTAATTAGGTAGAATATGGTAACCTTAAGTATTGGGGCAGACAGGCCTGAACAAACATTGTCGACCCAGATTGGGTGCTTCAGTATACACATGGCATCTAATCAGGGATTACACTGTTTGCCATTCAGTCCCACAGTTTTTAGATACATCTACAAGCAGTAAAGAGACTGGTTTAAGTTCTAGGAAAAGTATGGTAATAGGGTTAACACTTACCATGCTGTGGGCAAATCCATTAGACAACAAACTGATATTTTATTTTTCCTAGAAAATAGGAACTGACACTTTATGCAAATTGTCTCCTTACATGTTATCTCAAATCCTATTTTCTAGGAAACATATTTCAAAATGTCACCTGCTGAAATTTTAACCCAGCATGCAAAGTTAACCCATTGTAGTCTGGAGACCCCTAAAAGGGTAATTGGCAAACAGTGCGGACCCAGATCAGACACCACAAAATGTGGTGTCTGATCAGGGTCTCCACTGTTTGCAAATAGTTCGATCATTTTTCTCTAGGGATATCTAAATCACATAGCCTGACATACCTAAAATCGAAATTAGAAGCTTCAAATATATAGTGTGGGAGGGTTCATTCAGTCTATAATGGGTTAAGGTACCCCAATACTTCTGTTTACTGTATACCAAACGTATTATATTCAAGGGAAAGAACTGTGTCAGACTTGTTTTGAAATATTTTGCCTCTCAGATAGCATATTAACTTGTTTAGTTACACCATTGATTTCTGGTTGGAAGAGCCTGGAGGAATAACAAATAATTTTAATTGTCAGCCTCACTTTCTGCTTGATAGTTGTTACAAAAAATTGTTTAAATGGAATGACTGTTGGAATAATCTATAACTCAAAATATAGGTGAATTATATAACTGTTGTGAAGTAGGACAGGATTGTGCAGGTAAGAAATGTGTATTGGCTTGAATTTTTTTTTTATATTATTATTATATTTTGAAAATACTGGTGGTCAAAAACAGCCTCAAAAACATGTGTTGTGACATACTGAAATTGCCTTAAACCCTTGTCCTGCTGAACCCGGATAGACCCTGCTTTTGCAAACAGTGTAGATCCAGATCAGTTGGCTGATCTGGATCTGCACTGTTTGCCATTAGTATATTAATTTATGTCAACAATCTGGTTCAAGTTACCCGATTGGCTGAAAATTAGAAGTAGGTGTGGCATCTTAATTTATTCAGCACTCTGAGATTCAGCATGACAAGGGTTAACCCATTTTAGTCAGGAAACTCCTAAAATGGTAATTGCAAATAGTGCAGATACAGATCAAATGGAGTGTGATCAGGGTTTTTACTGTTTGCATTAAATACAAGGATTTCTATTAAAACTTAGTAGTAATAAAAAGTTATCAAGGCACCCTGCCGTTGGAATAGACCAGTCCAAACTCCAAAGAGTTGTGGTAGAAGAGTCTATTTCATGTAAATGGGTTATTTCAGTCCTGATGAAAATCTCTTTACCAATCTGCCGAAATTATCCTATCTAGTCGAACATGTAATTCCTTACTGTATGTATCCTAAAATTTGTACAATTCCAAACAGGATGTTACGTCTATCACCAGACAGACAAGCCTGAGCAGACAGTGTAGACCCAGCTCAGATGTTAGACTGTAGCATATGACCAGGGCTACACTGTTTGCTACTCACCCAGGAATTTTTTTTCATTACGAAAACAAGCAGATTCTAATATACTGAAAATTTTACCACCAAAAAATGAAAAAATTCAAATAAAAATTCTGCTATTTTTAGCTCGCCTGTACGAAGTACAAGGAGAGCTATTGTAGTCACCCCGGTCGTCCACGTTTGCGTTTGCGTTTGCGTTTGCGTTTGCGTTTGCGTTTGCGTTTGCGTTTGCGTTTGCGTTCCCGTTCCCGTCACACTGTGTTAAAGTTTTTCAAATGCTTATATCTCAACAGTCACTCCTCACAGAGGCATCAAATTTGGAACTTAGGTACCTTGGAGGGTCTTCTGAGATTCCAAGAGAATAAACCCCTGGGTTCATGCCCCTGGGTGGGGCTAGGGGTCAGAATCTAGGACACCTTTGTAATACTGTGTTAAAGTTTTTCAAATTCTTATATCTTGACTTTCACTCCTCATAGAGCATTCATATTTAGAATTTGGGTACCTGGACGAGTCTTCTGAGATTCCAAAAGAACATACCCCTGGGTTCATACCTCAGGGTGGGCCTTGGGGTGGGGCTAGGGGTCAAAATCTAGGACACATTTGTAAAATCTTATATGCCTACAGGTTATAGACACAACTGGTTATACATCAGCTAACTATGTGACATCAGTTTAAGTGTAAGAGAGTGAAGGTCATGGTGACCTACATTTTACGGTCAAGGTCACCTAGATTTCACGGTCCAGTGATTTTGCCTTATATCTTGAATACTATTTGTTGGATAAATGTCACACCTGGGATATTACTTCCATGTGACCCAATGAATGACCACTTACTATATCAAGGTCATTGTGACCTATATTTCATGGTTCAGTGATTTTGCCTTATATCTTGAATACTATTTGTTGGATAAATGTCACACCTGGGATATTAGTTCCATGTGACCCAATGAATGACCACTTACTATATCTAGGTCATTGTGACCTATATTTCATGGTTCAGTGATTTTGCCTTATATCTTGAATACTTTTTGTTGGTTAAATGTCACACCTGGGATATTAGTTCCATGTGACCCAATGAATGACCACTTACTATATCTAGGTCATTGTGTCCTATATTTCATGGTTCAGTGATTTTGCCTTATATCTTGAATACTATTTGTTGGATAAATGTCACACCTGGGATATTAGTTCCATGTGACCCAATGAATGACCACTTACTATATCTAGGTCATTGTGACCTATATTTCATGGTTCAGTGATTTTGCCTTATATCTTGAATACTATTTGTTGGATAAATGTCACACCTGGGATATTAGTTCCATGTGACCCAATGAATGACCACTTACTATATCTAGGTCATTGTGACCTATATTTCATGGTTCAGTGATTTTGCCTTATAGCTTGAATACTATTTGTTGGATAAATGTCACACCCGGGATATTAGTTCCTTGTGACCCGATTATTGACATCAAAATATATCTCTGTTGGTGTGACCTATATTTCATGGTTCAGTGATTTTGCCTTATATCTTGAATACTATTTGTTGGATAAATGTCACACCTGGGATATTACTTCCATGTGACCCAATGAATGACCACTTACTATATCTAGGTCATTGTGACCTATATTTCATGGTTCAGTAATTTTGCCTTATATCTTGAATACTATTTGTTGGATAAATGTCACACCTGGGATATTAGTTCCATGTGACCCAATGAATGACCACTTACTATATCTAGGTCATTGTGACCTATATTTCATGGTTCAGTGATTTTGCCTTATATCTTGAATACTTTTGTTGGTTAAATGTCACACCTGGGATATTACTTCCATGTGACCCAATGAATGACCACTTACTATATCTAGGTCATTGTGACCTATATTTCATGGTTCAGTGATTTTGCCTTATATCTTGAATACTATTTGTTGGATAAATGTCACACCTGGGATATTAGTTCCATGTGACCCAATGAATGACCACTTACTATATCTAGGTCATTGTGACCTATATTTCATGGTTCAGTGATTTTGCCTTATATCTTGAATACTATTTGTTGGATAAATGTCACACCTGGGATATTAGTTCCATGTGACCCAATGAATGACCACTTACTATATCTAGGTCATTGTGACCTATATTTCATGGTTCAGTGATTTTGCCTTATAGCTTGAATACTATTTGTTGGATAAATGTCACACCTGGGATATTAGTTCCTTGTGACCCGATTATTGACGTCAAAATATATCTCTGTTGGTGTGACCTATATTTCATGGTTCAGTGATTTTGCCTCATATCTTGAATATTTGTTGGATAAATGTCACACCTGGGATATTAGTTCCATGTGACCCAATGAATGACCACTTACTATATCTAGGTCATTGTGACCTATATTTCATGCTTCAGTGATTTTGCCTTTTATTTTTATTACTATTTCATGGAGAATTGTCATACCTGGATTATTATATCTAAGTGACAAAATGATTTACATACAAATACATCTAGGTCAGTGTGACCTATATTATATGGCTTAATGATAAAAATGTTACAATATAAAATGTACCCAGCAGGCGAGCTCGCTGTCCTCCGACAGCTCTTGTTTATATTTCTGCTCAAATCATATATTGTGGGTACTTGTTAGAACCACCTCGCCAAGGCGGTTCTAATTACATACAATCTTCTATATTTTTGAGCAGAAATAAGAAAAGTAATGTATACCCTTGTAAACCCCAGTTGTACTATATAAAAGTGGGGTTTAAAGGGGTCAGTATTATATAGGCATGTTTTTGTGATGGACAGATCAACAGGTAATCAAATGGACACTCAAATTAAAGGAAAAGTATTGGAAGGAGTTACAGTGTCCAGTAAAAAAGGTAAATATGATACAGTGAACCCTCATTACAATGACACTATTTGTTTCCAAAGATGCTGCCATTAAAAATAAATTTGCTGTTGTACAGAATACTAAATTGGCAGATTTGTATGTAAGAAAGGTCTTGTGTTGCTCTTATTTCCTCATAGAACATATGTTATGGATATTTGTTAGAATCACCTAACTGAGGCAATTCTAACAAGTATCCAAAACATATGTTTCTTTAAAGTATTAAATACAATATTCTTGCATAATTTGTGGCTAAATGTTTCCTCTTAACCCTTGTCATGCTGAATAAATTAAGATGCCATGCCTACTTCAAATTTCCAGCCAATCAGATTACTTGGTCCAGGTTTTTGATAGAAATTCACATATTTAATGACAAACAGTGCAGATCCAGATCAGTTGGCTTCTTCAGAAGCCAACTGATCTGGATCTACACTGTTTGCTAAGACAGGCATGTCGTGTTTAGCAAGAGAAGGGTTAAGCGAAGATTTTGTGACAGTCAAATTGTCATTATAACAAAATTTGTCGTTGTACCGAGTGTTGGTATAAAGAGGGTTGTCTGTACAATATTGTAATGGAATCACAAAAAGTATACACTTTGATCAAACTGCTCCTTCTGGACTTAAATAGCAGGTGACATTTAGAATATTTTTCTTATTTTTCCCAGAACATAGGGTATGATTTATATCTTCCTGTAGCAGTAAAGGTACCAAATTCAACAGACAGGGCTGAGCAAACTGTGTAAATCCAGATCAGATGCCACAGAACCCAATGTCTGATCAGGATCTACACTGTTTGCCACTCTTCTGGCATTTTTTTTTTTTTTTTTTTGAGTCATGTCAGCAGGTAGTGAAGTGGACTATTTTTTTTTTTTTTTCATTTCTTAACCAACAATAAGATATTGCTGTTTATGTGCTCTGAGATACTTTAATACTAGTTTTGATAAAATAGCAATCTGATTTTTTGGTAAATGTGCCATACTTCAGAAATTTTGGGGAGGATCATGGGCCTCACACTTCCTGTAAATTGTCTCCTAAGGAACCCTCATTTTCTAGGAAAAAGAAGAAATGTACTATCAGATTTTATTCAGTTGACTGCCCAGATGTTGCTAAAGATTAGCCTGGTTGGAAATTGAGCTGAAATATGACTCTTTCATTTTTTTTTTTTTTTTTTTTTGGTTTGTTTCAGGTGACAAACATTTTAATCATTAAGTCCTGATTGTGGTCATGTTCGGAGTTGAAATCCAGACTGATCTAAGTGGAAATATTGATGTCTAGATTATAGCTTTATTTAATAAAATCCTGAGCTCTGAGGGGAATGAAAATTGTTGCATGGAAAGTGATTAAGATCCCAACATTTTCTTTCTGAAAGACTGCTAAATTTGATTGTTTGAAACCTGCATGTTTCCATGGCAACGAAGAGCTAGTGCAGGGCTCCTATTGATTGATAGTTAAATGGATTTGAAAGATGAAGTAGTAGAAAATGGCAGAGGTTAACTGGCTTATGAAGTTCTGACACCACAGATCAAGCCTCTAATGCCCTGTCTTCAGAAGTAATAAAATTGTTTCATCAGCATTGTAATGATTAATTCAAAGCTCTAGATAAGAATCAGTAACAGGAAAATAGTTTTCTTATTTCTCCACAAAAACATATATTGCCGGTACTCACTAGAACCCTTGCCTCCACCAGAAACATGTGGGTACTTGGAAAAGCCTCACAAAGGTGCTTCTAATGAGTACCCACTACATATGTTTTTGTGGAGACATAATGAAAACATCAGTACTTTTTGGTTGATCATTAATAGATCCCAAAAAGAATGACCCTTGAGAGCAATGAACTCACTGGCAAAACTGAAAACAGTCATGTCCAAGTTTTTCTGGGCCAGGCTCTCTAATTTTGGCTAATTAGGCCTCCTCAGTGCCCAGCTATTAATTTTAAAAAATCCTAGAATGGTTTCGGTGATCACAAGTGACCGGACAGTATAAACTTCACTACAGTGAAATATGGGGACACATTTTAGGGAGCCAGCTGAAGTGCCAGACGAAAAAAAAATAGCTGATTCTGGGATTGGAAGGTCACTGATGAGAAGTAATTGGCCCAGCCAAGCTAGTCTGGCCCAGTAAACTTGTCACATAACTGATTTCATTCCTTTTAGAATCTGCCATAATAACCCTAAGCATTGGGACAGCAGCTAGGCCTGTGCAAACAGTGTGACATCTGATCAAGGCCTACAGTGTTTGTCCCTCATCCACATATCATTGGTGGTGTTATGATGACTGGATGCAGTTGATAATGACGTCATTAGCAGAATTATCTCTAGATAACAGGGTTATCAATATAAATTAAAATATTTCTTCCCCCCCCCCCCCCCCCCCCCCCCCCCCCCCCCCCCCCCCCCCCCCCCCCCCCCCCGCCAGTACCTACAATGTATGGTTTTCTGAACAAAAATGAATTTTTCTGGTGTACATTGTGTTAGAATGCTGTCAACTGATGATAGAGGGATTAACACTTAGGACTCTGGGTAAAATTTTCAGCAGATGACATATTGAAATATTTTTTCTTAATTTTCCCAGAAAACAGGATTTGACAGTTCATGCAAATTGTCTCCATTTGCATGAAATGTCAAAATCTGTTTTCTGGGAGGAAAAACAAAAGGAAAAATAGCATCAATGTCTACTGAATCAGCCCAGAGAGTGGTAAAGGTTAAACTAGTTGTGAGCTGCAGCAGGCCAAATGTAAGGTGGCAAACATTTGGGAAATGTGGCTTGGCACCTGTGGATCAAATTGATTGGTGATTAATATGGCTGATCATAGCTCCAGATAAGATGATGTGGGGGTGGGGGATAGCCTCTAAAGATTTTTCTTACTTCTCTATGAAAATATATGTTTTGGGTACTCATTAGATGGGCTTTGGCAAGTCGCTTCTAATGAGTATCCACAACATATGTTTTTGTTGAGAAATAAGAAAAATGTCAACATTTTTTGGAAGAAAAAAGCCTCTTATGTGGAGCTATGAGGATTACCTTTCAGTAATTGAATGTAATGATAGCAAGCTGGCAGGAGGCCATGTGAAATATGTCTTGGCTCAGACTTGTGCCTCATTGAATACCAGAAATGTTTATACCTATTCTTGTCAGACCTCTCTGACCTTATTGGAAGTTAATACAAATATTGCATGCCATGATCTTTTTCAGCATTAACCCTTGTTCTGCTTAATCTGGATATACCCTGCCTTTACAAACAGTGTAGATCCACGTCAGTTGGCTTCTTCAGAAGCCAACTGATCTGGATCTACACAGTTTGTCATTCAGTATGTGAATATGTGTCAACAACCTGAATTAAGTAATCTGATTGGCTGACAATTAGAAATGGGTGTGGCAATTTATTCAGCATGACAAGGGTTAATACAGAGCTTGCTGTGGGTGGGGGCTTGGTTGTGTGCTCCTGCTGAAACTTTTGGAGGGTTGACCCTGCCATGCGTTTGGCAGGAAGGTGAAGTAAGTTCAGGGGATGGGGACTTTGTCCTGTTTATTCTATTGTTTGCTTTCCCCCTCTCTCCGGGATATGACTGAAATATTGTTGAAAGTTCTGTTAAAGGGAAATGCAACCACAGTATAAAGTATATTTCACAATGAAGAGCTTAACAAACAGAGCTTGATACAAGTTTTATCAAAATCGGTCAAGGAATAACAAAGTTAATACTGTTAGAAGATTTAAAACATGGTCGACATTGGTGCCGCCATTATGAATATTTAATCATTACTTTAATCACCAGAGCTTTTGTTTTCAGAAAATAAGTTGCTTACCACTTTAGGAAAACATTTTCAGAATTATTAAGATAAAATATCTATCTATATCATTTTTATTTTGATTATGCATATTTAATATTAGGGCTGTGTGACATCACAAGGCCTAAGGCCAAAAAAAAAAAATATGTGTGTTTCAGGTTACATGGAATTTTAAAATAGGGATGGTAGGTCGGAAACTATTTTTATTTTGTTTAAAGTCTTTATATAGGGTTAATAGGAAAACAATATGGCCGAACGGGGAAATCCCCACAAAATCCATAAAAAACTTTAGGGTCGGTGGTGAAAAATTAGGCATGGTCGGGTAACCTGAAACACAAACGTTTTTATTTTAGGCCTAAACATGGCAGCCTCCATGACAGTTGGATTTCAAATATTCAAACTCCAATAACTTTCTTATTTACTGATCGATTTTGACAAAACTTGTATAAAAATGTTCGGCTCGTAAAGTTCTGTCATGTTAGACATACTTTCTTCCTATATTGCATTTCCCTTTAAATCTCAGCTATAAGAAGCAGAAGTACAAAGCTTGCCGGTCAGGATTAGTGCAGAACTTGGAGGACATATGATACAATTAGAATTTTGGAGACATTTTCCTAGTGATCTGAAAGCCAATACATCTGAGTCCTCCGTCACAAGCCATCCATCCCTAATCCTGCCCGCCTTATTTTCTTTTGCTACATTTTATAATATTGCCGATCTAAAACAGGCTTTCTATGTAAGTAAGCGTCAATTTATATACAGAATGTTATGTCATAGTATATGTAACTCTAAGCAGTTAAAGTACCAATAGTTTCCATATTGAAAAATAATGTGTTACTTTTTGTTCCTTTGTATTCAAATACATGCAAATATTCCATATCCTGAGGGAAATTTATATTGAGTTAACAGTTCCACAAGTTATTTAACCTTCACCTTGTTCTGGGCAGATTCAGCAGCTGACAAGCTGTGAATATTTTCCTTATTTTCTCCAGAAACAGGCTTTATGTTTCATTTTCTCCTTAGATGATATTTTTCATATTTTTCTCAGAAAATAAGCTTTGACATTTTATGCAAATTGTCTCCTTATGAGACAATTTGCATGAAATGTCTAAGCCTTTTTTCTGGAAAAAAATAAGTAAAAATATTTCAAAATATTATCTCCTGAAATTTTTACCCAGCATGCTAAGCGTTAAAAATCCCTAGTTTTGATATTCTCAGATATAACCAAGCATCCAAGTCTCAAGATATGTGTTCCTTCAACATGCAATGTCTGATATTCCATACTTATTTAATTACATGTTCCCAAAGATATACTTGGTATTTTTATGGATTGGATTTATGTCTATTTCACATGCTACCTTGTCATATAATTCAGGTTGTTATGTGACTTTTGCAACATAGAAGGTACACCTGGTAGCCGTGGTAGGATAAACTCATTACATCACATTTATTCTCATTGAAGATGACGTAGTTTTCTTTTGTAAGTTTAGGGAAAAAATGGGGTCTGGTTCATCTACTGATACTTTTATTTATATGATGGATTTCCAACATGCATGGAAGCAGCATTATTAGAGGTGTCATTGTATGACAGTAGGTCGGTCTTTGTCTGTTTTTGGATTCCCGTGACCATTAAAAACAATTGTCCTAAAGGCTTGCCTCAGTTAATTTTTGATGAGCCAGTGGTAGATCTGTTAAACTATGAAAGTTTCTGTCAAATGTAGAGATTTATGTTTAAAATACCTTCCAGGACCATTTTCTGGGTTGAACAAATTTTCGTTGTCCAATTTTAAGATGGTATGCATCGGGGATTTGCATGGCCTAAATAGGACTAATTTTGAAAGGTCTGTATAATGTGCTTCAATCACTCTTCATTGTAATTTTGACATGCTCTGCCTGCCAAAGAGCTAGACCTCGACGTGGTATTGGGATAAAACATTTTTTTTTTCATTGGTCTAAGAAAGAAAGAAAAATAGAAGATAGTGGCTATTGCTGCAGCATAACGGGAATACGAAAACGTGACTTACCACATGTGAAGACATTCTAGTTGTTTCCCATTTGTGCTCTTCACCGACTGAGTGTTCGGTTGATTTGAGAGTGAATCACAATCAATTTTGCGGAAAGTAAAACCAGTTGATTATACAGAGAAACAAAAAAAAGAGGTAAATAAGCGATATTATACAAAAAAAAAGAAAAAAAAAGATGTAACTAGGAGGTATAAACAAAAAGGAAAAAAAGAGAGGTAAATACAGATAAAAAAGAAACAAAAAAAGGTACATAAAAAAATACAGAGACAAAAAAAAAAAAAAAAAAATGTGAATACACCCTTTATCTGGAGCTGTTCTGTTCTGCTCCATAGATTAAGATGCCATGCCCACTTCTAATTTTAATTTAAGCCAATCAGATTACTTGATATGGATTGTTGCTGTAAATTCACATACATAATGGCAAACAGTGCAGATCCAGATCAGTTGGCTTCTTCAGAAGCCAACTGGTCTGGATCTACACTATTTGCAAAGACAGGGCATATCCGGGTTCAGCAGGACAAGGGTTAAGAGAACAGGATTTCTTCAAGATTATTTTTCTATCCTAGCTATCAGTTATTACATGCAATATTACATTTCATCTAAAATGACATTTTCATCACTCAGATAGATTGACTTTCTCTTTTGATGAGAATATTGCATTTTTACCCATCTTCAGAAAATCCATAAAGATAAAACCTTGAAATAAAAGATTTGATTACAGCCTGTAATTAATTGATAATAGTGTTTTATAGTTTTAGCTGGCAATCATCTCTAGTTGCCTCAGAGGTATTGTTGTTTTCTGTATTTATTGAAGTTTTCAGGCAATAAGTACTTGCCTTACTTCAGGCTCCAGATAAGCATTGTGTATGGGGCTTTAAATGCATATACATCAATGGTACACTCAAAGATTAACACTTAGCACTCTGGGTAAACATTTCAGCAGATAGTATTTTAAAACATTTTTCTCAGAAAATATGTTTTGACATTTCATGACTGGAGACAATTTGCACTAAATGTGAAATGCTGTTTTCTGGGAAAAATAAGAAAACGGTCACTAATTTGATGTCTTCTGAATTAGCCCAGAGAGTGG
Source organism: Anodontia alba (assembly GCA_964016985.1). NCBI lineage: Eukaryota > Metazoa > Mollusca > Bivalvia > Lucinida > Lucinidae > Anodontia > Anodontia alba. The sequence goes on along the minus strand of OZ024830.1, from coordinate 10,332,668 downwards.
TGATGGTTAAATGCATGTACATCAGTGATACTCTATAGAGAATATTAAAGCATGACTTTGAAATATGTCCATTTTTCCTGACCTTATAAAATCAAAAACTAAGGAATGCTATTTCTAAGTTAAGATATCCTTCAAATCAGCTGTCAGTCCAAATAGTAGACATACAGGCATGGAAAGGCAAAACAGAAAATGTATTTGCTAAACAAATAATGATATTGATGATGAATATCACTTTGTCTTAGTTTGCCCACTTTATTAAACCTTAATGTACACAATATTTTTTGAAAAATATTTTCTTTGAATATGCACAAATTTGAAGGCTTTTAACATCAAAGAATTAGGCGTTTATGTAAATATAGCATTCAAAGACAGAAATTTTGCATTAAATGACATAGCGCAATAAATCCTCTTCTTTTTTCTCTGAATATGTCCCAGATATGTAATTTTGGTTATGTAATTTACAGAGTCACACCAAAGACTTTAAAAGTGGTATTAGCTGCTCTTTTGCTTGGCGCTCAGCATTAAGAAAGTAGAGCTAGAAATCAGAACTGGTTAGCTCAGCGTCAGTATAATGTGACTGGGTGGAATATCATGTTAAGTGTCTGGGGCATGATAGTTCAGTGAGGCAGCACTGTAAAAGTGAGCATTGAGCTCCCTGCCACATCCAGGTACATGTATTTTCGTGAAATGACTGAAAGATTGTTGAAAGTCATGTAAAGCCCTAATAAAACAAACAAATTATTAAAGTTACATATACTGACCCAAGAGGAATGAAATACTGTTAACAGAACAGAACAGAACAGAACAGAACATAACTTTATTGAAAATAAACTCAGGCCACACGCAGGTGGCGTAAGAGCATAGTTGATTGGGCATAAATATAGAAATATAAGTAGAAGTTTGTTATGGGAATCTTGTGAATTAAAGGCAGTTTTAAATTATATGGATATTGATATTACAACTCAAAATACACACACACGCACACGCACACAGAGGAAAATAAGAAATAAAAAAATAATATGTCATCTGCTGAAAATTTTACCCAGAGTACTAAGTGTTAAGTCTGTCACTTTGAAGGTTAACCAGTTATGGACAGTCACTTTACGCCAGTGTTAATTTGTATTCTGCCAATAATGCAGCAAATGTTACAACTTGATCATATCTTGCACATGGGGATACATTTGTTAATCAGCTAATGCAGTCTGTTCCTCTGGAAGTTTGACTGAATTTTTGTCTGTTGGAAAATAACACCTAAACCTACAGCTTTTATCATATTTCCCAGTGTTTATTAGCATCAGCAATTTAAGAGTGAGGAAAAAAAATGGACCATAGCTCTAACCTCTTAATAACACTATTGCTGGAATCCAAAGCAAAAGCCATGTTAACTAAACAACCATGGTGTATCCAAAGAAAAATGTATAGATTATATTGAAAAGTGTCCATAAATGATCATTTTTCTATATAAACTATACATTTATATTTTATTTCCCGTTGTAATTCTTAAAAAGTTGCTTTGGCATGACTGTTTAGTGTATGGATGGTGAAATCGACTCGTCTCAAAGTATTTGTTGAAACAATCTGATATCCATATGTCTGTCTCTCTGTCTGTCTCTCTGTCTGGCTGCCTGCCTGCCTGTCTGTCTGTCTGTCTGTCTGTCTGTCTGTCTCTTTGTCCCCAATCACATACAACCTGATGCAAATATACATTTTAATACTTTGCTTTTCAGTACCCAGAAAGCAATCATTTATCTTTGGTTGGGTGGAGATTATCAAATAAGCACTAGTAGTAGTATTAGTACAACCGTAATGTGTTGGTCCGAGGTTTTTGCTTTTCTTCTAGACTGTATTGCAGATTTCTGTCACATAGCTCCAGATAAGGCACTTGTACTGATAGTTCTCTTATTTGAAAACACGCTGTGGGTACTCAGTTGAAATGCCTTGTTGAGGTGCTTCTAATGAGTACTCACATGTTTTCATGCAGAAATAAGAAAAATATTTTACTTATACCTCTTCTTATCTGGAGCTGTGTCTCATGTCATGCAGTGGTATTAGAATTTCTGCTAATGTCCCAAGTTGCCTGATAATATCCTAAACTCTCCTTAGAGAATATTTTTTCTGGGAAAATAAATGCAAATGATACGTCAGAACAGCTATATTTCATTATTCTTGGAAAGAAGTTATTATTCCTATGAGATTTCATGTGAACTAATAATATACCATTGAATAATGTTAAATCAGCTTATTTGCCTTTAGCTTGCTCTTGGCAATAACAGCAGGATTCATAATAAATGAGTTATATTATTCTTAATTTTCTAGTAAAATATGGATTGACCTGTCATTTATATGTCATCAAAGGTGGTTGGTTGTTGGCCTGCTACACTTTCAGCAGGTGAGGGAAGGGGGGCATGTTAGTATCTCTTCAATTTCTGTACTGTCTTTTGCTCATTGCCCTATTCTTCCTCTTTTCTGCTTTTGTCTCTCTTTTTATCTCTTGTCCTTTTTTTCCCCTCTCTCCAGGAGAAGATGACCCATATGCATTGTTGACATTTAAAGAACTCAAGCTCAAAACCCCTTGAAGAAGCCAACTGATCTGGATCTGCACTGTTTGCCATTAAGTATGCGAATTTATAGCAACAATCCGGATCAAGCAAACTGATTGGCTGAAAATTAGAAGAGGGCATGGCATCTTAATTTATTCAGCATGGCAAGGGTTAATGAGTAGCCTCAACTTCATGTACAGAGCTCTTGTTAAAAGCTATACCCAGATAATTGTTCATCTTATTTCTGCCTGAAAACATATGTTGTGAATGCTCATTAGAATCACCTAGCCAAGGTGCTGCTTATGAGTACCCATAGTGTATATTTTTAGTCAGAAATAAAGGGCCTTATTTGGAGCTATGGCAATATAAATCAACTTAACCCTTGTCATGCTGAATAAATTAAGATGCCATGCTCACTTCTAATTTTCAGCCAATCAATTTGCTTGATCCGGATTGTTGCTATAAATTTGCGTACTTAATGGCAAACAGTGCAGATCCAGATCAGTTGGCTTCTTCTGAAGCCAGCTGATCTGGATCTACACTGTTTGCAAAGGCAGGGTATATCTGGGTTTCAGCATGATAAGGTTAATTATTACATTATTTACCCTGAGTATTGGGACATGTACCTTAACTCCTTACCGTACCTCTCCTAAAATCTGAAAGAGTCAGTTTTATTACCTGCTCAGGAAAAGTGTGGTTAGGTAAGCTGACTGGCTCGACATGGCCTTAATGGTGTTGACTGGGCCGTTAAACTACAAACCAACCAACTGTTTGTTGTTGTGTCTAAAATATTGCTGGATGAGAGTCAAACAATATAGGCTCTAATCAGATGCCCCATTTTGCCACATCTAATCAGGGTCTACACAAGGTTTTTACGGTACCTTGCCTGTCACAGTACACATTGATCATTGATTAGTTTTTCCTGTCTATTTCAGCCACCAAACAGTATACCAAAGACAAAGAAACCCAGCAATAGTCTTGTGAACTCAGAGGACAGTGGAGAGACAACAGATAATTTTGATGCCAGTGACTTCATCCTGAATGGACCCTCCAGAACTGTTAATAGAAGGTTCAGTGATGTAAGTCGTATCATTGTTTTTATATTGACTGGTAACAGTTTCTTGCTCTTTGGTTGCATTTTCAGATACAGTTTGAATTTCTGAATTGGGCTACCCAAGGCATCCCACAAAGTGTCTAGAATTTCTGAGTGGGACTACCCCAGGCATCCCACAAAGTGTCTAGAATTTCTGATTGGGGCTACCCAAGGCATCCGACAAAGTGTCTAGAATTTCTGAGTGGGGCTACCCCAGGCATCCGACAAAGTGTCTAGAATTTCTGAGTGGGGCTACCCCAGGCATCCGACAAAGTGTCTAGAATTTCTGAGTGGGGCTACCCCAGGCATTGATAAAGTGTCTAGAATTTCTGAGTGGGGCTACCCCAGGCATCCGACAAAGTGTCTAGAATTTCTGAGTGGGGCTACCCCAGGCATCCGACAAAGTGTCTAGAATTTCTGAGTGGGTCTACCCCAGGCATCCGACAAAATGTCTAGAATTTCTGAACTGGGCTACCCAAGGCATCCGACAAAATGTCTAGAATTTCTGAACTGGGCTACCCAAGGCATCCCACAAAATATCTAGAATTTCTGAACTGGGCTACCCAAGGCATTCCTCAAAGTGTCTAGAATTGCTGAATGGGGCTACCCAAGTTACCCCACAAAGTGTCTGAGTGCCTTAGAGGACAGGTGTTAGGTAGTTGTGTATTTCTGTTGAGTACCCAGAGCGCATGAATTGGTTAAAAAAACATGTAGGTGGACAGATTGTAATTCAGAGTAAGAATTTCTCCCTGGAAACTTAAATTATAGATACTTTGCATGGCAGTTCTAAAGAGTACCATTCACATAATGTTTTCATGGAAAAATAAGGAAACAAAATTTTGAACATAACAAAGCATTTTATCTGGAGTCGCGATCGTCATTACTAGTCAATCATTTAATTATTGCTCCTGTGTTAATTATCAGTCATTGATTGTTTTAAGCCTGGTTGAAATAGATCTTCTGACAAGAGGGTGATAAAATATTATTGACAATCATTGCATTAAAACTCATTGCCAATTTATTAATCTTGTGAGATACTCAAAATACAACAGATAACTATAATTGGACCAAAAACTAATTAGATAATGGCAACTTGAAAATAAAACATGACACCTCCTAGGCAGGTTTATGATTACAATAACAGTCCTGGGCAGATTATCAAATTGCAAAATAAAGTGTTGGAGGGGCCCTTAACCTGTAAAGTGCAAAGCAAAATTGTAGCAGAGGACATTTTTTTTTTTTTTTTTATATATTATTTTTCAGTTAAAATAAGACATGGTATTTTACATAAATTGTCTGCTATATATTTTTTTTTACAAAAAATAAGAAAAATTTATCAGTATGTTGCCTACTGAAAATTTTACCAGGCATGCTAAGGGTTAATGGTAAGGCAAACTTCATTGAGTAGGTATGCCTTGTGATTTAGTGATAAGTCAACAGAATATTGTATTTACCTAGAAATAATGATAGTATAACTTTACCATAGTATATCATAGGTCTAAATAAGAATGGTAAAAGGTAAATAGTTTTCTTATATCTCGACTAAAATATATGTTGTGGGTACTCATTAGAAGCGCCTCGATGAGGCACTTCTAATGAATACCCACAACATATGTTTTCGTCGAGATATAAGAAAAATACAGAAAATTTTTGGTTGAAAAAAGCACTTATCAAGAGCTATGCATACTATGTTTACTATAAATTATAAATACGTATTCGCACACATGAGCCTGTGCACACCAATATAGAAATTGGAAAGTAGTGCTGATCAAGTCTACATTATTTGCCACGCATTCAGCAGTCTATAGACACAGCAAGTAGTAAAATGGACGTTCAAATTTTAGGGCTTTTGAGTAGTAAGGAATTGTCAGTTCTGAGCCACTCAGGAAAATCAAGCTTAGCTTGATTTTCCTGAGTGGCTCAGAACTGACAATTCCTATACTACTCTTGTGATCATCAAAAACCTCCAAATATATTGTCACCAAAGACAGTCTTTGAAATTCTGCATGAATGCCATAGCTCCAGATATATGGTGTAGTCAAAATAAATAGTTTTCTTATTTCTCGCAAAAAAAACAAAAAAAAACATACCATACTACATTATGGTATCAGTAAGGCACTATCCACAACTTATGCTTTTGTGAAAAAGAAGAATATCAAAACATTTGGTTAAATAAAAAAATGTTTTATCAGGAGTGATGAATATTGTTATCTCTTAATGTGTGAATCACAACTGCAGTAGGCAATATTTTGATATATTTTTAATATTATTCAAGGAAAGTAAGTCGACATTTCATGTGAATCATCTGTCAAGCAGACTTGTCTGAAAAATAAAAATATATAAAAAAAAAAAAGCAAGTCCATGGCGTGCCATCGCATATCCCCATGCCAGCGCCATTGCATATTTCCCTGCACATCAAAATTCCAAATGTGTTCCGCCAGTCCTCATTCTTAGTACTATTACCTGTGACAGTTTCAAGGTTCTAGCTAAAAAAGCCTAAGAGGAGTTGGGTGACAATTAAAAAAAAAAGGACCCAAAATCCTACTTTTTGCCTTCTAGTGACCCCCCCACATGCCCCTGGGGCAAAATTTTTTGCACCACTGTATTCTACTCTTCATTACCTTTGATTTGATATGCAATATGACTATGTTTGTACAAAATGGATTTTGACCAATTGCAGGGTTCATACATGTCGGGGAAATGTCAGAGAAATTTAAATTTTTTCAAGGTCTGGTAATTGTCAGGGAATTCTGTGATGAGTCAGGGAAAAATGAAATTTTGCAAAAATGTCAGGGAAACGTCAGGGAATTTTACATTTCAGCCCGATGAAGCTGGGATGTTTGGTCCCGATGTGTCGTTTTTGCTGAATCCATCAAATTTTCGGCTCCAATTCTGTCAGGGAAATTTGAATTTGTGTCAGGGAAATGTCAGGGAATTGTCAGGGAATTTCAGTTAGTCCTAAATGTATGAACCTGCATTGGGGCCACCCCCCCCCCCCCCCTAGGCCCTGCCCCCAGGGGTCACATAAAAATTCCGAATGTGTTCCTCCAGTCCTCATCCATAGGGCTATTACCTGTGACAGTTTCAAGGTTCTAGCTAAAAAAGCCTTAGAGGAGTTGGTGACAATAAAATAAAAAGGACCTAAAAGCCTACTTTTTGACCTCTAATGACCCCCAGACATGCTTCTGGGACAAAACTTTTGCACCACTGTATTCTACTCTTCATAACCTTCAATTTGATATGCAACATGATTATGTTTGTACAAAATGGATTTTGGACCCTTCGAGGCTACACCCCCCTGGCCCTGCCCCCAGCAGTCACATCAAAATTCCAAATGTGTTCCTCCAGTCCTCATCCATAGGGCTATTACCTTTGACGGACCGGCCCCAGTGGCTCAGTTGGATGCGCCGTCCGACTGGAGACCAGGAGGTTGCGGGCTCAACCCCTGCCGAGGTCGGCAACATTCTTTCGTGGAGATTGATTATGAAATATTTTCTACCGTCATTCTCTCCCTTCCGCTGAAGTTGTCAGTTTCTGGCGAAAGAATGTACACAATACTGGCTAACCACTTAGAGGACTAAGTCTGCCCAGTAAACGTGTGGTTAAGTAAACTGACCGCGCTCGACATGATCCCGTTGGGTTGACTGGGCCATAAAACCTCAACACAAACAAATTACCTGTGACAGTTTCAAGATTCTAGCTAAAAAAGCCTAAGAGGAGTTGGGTGATAATCAAAGAAAAGGACCCAAAATCCTACTTTTTGACCTCTAGTGACCCCCAGACATGCCCTAGGGGCAAAGTTTTTGTACCACTATATTCTACTCTTCATTGCCTTTGATTTGATATGCTACATGGCTATGTTTGTATAAAATGAATTTGGACCCTTTGGGACCACATCCCCTTGCCCTGCCCGAAGGGGTCACATCAAAATTCCGAATGTATTCCTCTAGTCCTCATCCATAGGGCTATCGCCTGTGAAAGTTTTGAGAATCTAGCTTAAATGGTCTAGGAGCAGTGGTGTGACATTACAGATGGATGGACAGATGGACGGACGTGGGGTATAGCAATATCCCCGCTTTTTCTTCAAAAAGTGTGGGGATAAAAATTAGAATGTCTGCTACAAATTTTGTTTGGCACTTTAAGGGTTTAGTGCTGGTGATGGATGCAGAAACATTGGCATGACCGAGCAGTTAGTACTCCTCACTTCAGATCAGATGGTCCATCCCATCTAGCATTCTACGTAAATCTACATCGGGCCGTCATCGGGCCGTCAGCTACCCTGACGGCCCGATGACGGCCCGATATAGATTTACGTAGAATGCTGACTGGGATGGTTCAAAGCAAATCTCGCTCATGACTTACTGTACAGCCTTTCGTTGCATATTGCCTTTCATTATCACCCCTTAGTCATCTCTATTTGACTAAATCATGTTGAATGAGACGTAAAACATGAAACTCATCATCCTTATGAGGGGAATGTTTATGGGTGGGGCATGGTGAGCAGGGGCAGGAGGGACACACGGAATATTTTCCTAGGGGCCTGCTATGAGGCAAGGCAATATTTCTTGTAAAATGTTTGAATTCATATATCAAGTAATACATTGTAATATTCTCTAGAGGCAAGCTGAGATTTTCAAGATGCTTCCTTAAGATAGTTTACATTAATCATTAACTGACAGCTAGGTGGGGAGAATACAAATTACTGGGACTTTCATCAAAACTTAAATGCTTTTAAATTAGCTTAAAATATTGTGAAATGGAGGTGTGCCTTGATAAAATAATTTAAATAAACTTCTAATGCTCAGCGCTCTGGGTAAAATTTTCAGCAGATATTGAAATATATCTTATTTTTACCAGAAAACAGGATTTGACATTTCATACAAATTGTCTCCTTAGGATATAATAATTTAAATGAACTTATTAGTGCTTATTTGGAAAAACTGAACTAGTCCAGAGAATAGTAAAGGAGAAATAATAATAATTTTTTTTTCCCCCTGATACCCCCTGTAATCTGCTTAAGGCTGTGTGTGTGCTTTTTTGTTTCTTAAATTTTATGACTATTTGAAATGAATACTTTGGACAATACTGTTTACATTTTCTTATGACCACCTGCTATACATTTTAATAAATTTTAAAGGACAGATTGGTAGTTTAAAATTGTATGCAGTTCATAAAAGGTTTATAGCATAATTTGAGAAAATAAACCGTGAAAAAATCAGCTTTCAAGTTTGATCACAGAGCAGAACGGCTTAGGCATGGGTTTATGTGATTATTTTATTAGGACTTTTATAGTATTAGTAACTACATTTGCGGATTACATGGGCCACGGCAAGTGAAAAAGTGCCTTTGAATATGTGCAAAAAGAGCAGATTGAGAGCATCCCTGGCCTTTGCTCTCCATTGATACATTCTATTATAGTAGCCGATGATTCTGTTAGTGGACAGTGAAGGCCCTGATCAGACTGCGCATCCGCGCAGTCTGATCTGGGCCTTCACTGTCCGCATATGACCTGAAGGCACATTTTCTCATGGTATGGTTCTGATTGGAGTTAATATATAGCCATAGTTCCAAATAAAAGCACGGGTATCCATCAACAGATTGTTATTTTCTCTCCAAAAACTGATATTGTGGGTACTGATGACAGTCACCTCTGCAAGGCAGTACTCATGAATACCCACATAGTCATTTTCTTTCAAAAATAATAATGATGAAATAATGTGGATCAGTGAGTTTTGGACAGAAAAAAAAAATCTCTTCTGGAACTGTTGAACAGCTTTAACATGTGTGCCTAGAGATATAAGTTAGTTTTGTCAAGGTTTGGTGATTTATAGATTGAATTTCTGATATATATCGTTAGATCTATCTGTATCAAAATTCATTTTGTCCAGTACTTTAAGTAGGTTTTATCTTAAGATGATTTGACAATTTGGTGTTAATTTTCTTGAAGGTAGTTTATCTTGATTGAAATATCAAAGTTATTTAAGGTTTTCGAAGTTTTAGAATTGTGAAATTTTCTTGAATTCCTTTAGAGTGTGTTTGTGACCTTGTCGTTGTTGTTATTGTGAAATAGCTTTGTAGTTAGTAAAATGGAAGAGTACTTTGACAGCTTTGATAATAAGGTAGGTTACTATCTTAACCCTTAAAGCGCCAAGAAAAACTGCATCTGAACATGTCATCTGTTTATGTCGTCTGCTCAATATTCTTGCAAACTTTTCAAACATATTTTTGCATACAGGCAAACAGTGTGGACCCAGAGCAGTCTGATCTGGGTCCACACTGTTTGCAAAAATGACTTTTAAAATCACAAGCAGATGACAAAGCAGACGACAGTTATTGTGATTGGCGCTTTAAGAGTTAATGCTTAGCATGCTGGATAAAAAATTCAGCAGACCAGGTTTTGAAAAAAGGTCATTGTATCACTGTCACCAGTCCACAGTAAAAATATCCTGTCAAAACAATCCATTTTTGGTTGTTTAGTCTGTCTTTTACCCTTTATCTTTCAATTTTGAAATATTAATCAAGAGAAATTTTCAAGAAATTGTAACAGATGAAGAAAAATTTCCCACGTCCGTCCTGGCAGGGAATAGAACCAGGGTCCCTTCCATGACAATTAAGCACTCTTCCACATCGCTATAAAAGCCAGCTTGTACCACAAGGCAGTACAAGTGTCATATACACCTAAATGGTGACACTCTCCCATTCCAAATTGAAGTTTGTCCCTGAATTTCTTGGAGTCCAAGAATAAAATGAAATAAGATTCAAGAGTTTTATGTATATATGTTTTTTTGTTTTTTTTTTTAGAAATTTGTCTGCTGCTTTTGTGAATGGCACTTTAAAAGGTTATTTTTTCCAAGTTGGGCTTTTTAATATCAACAGTACTGAAAACTCCCAGTTTGAAATTGTACTCTTTTTTTCACTCTTAGTTTTTGCTTTCCCTGCCTTGATATTAAACTATAACCTTTACCACTCTCTGGGCTAATTCAGCAGATGACAAATTGATTGTATATTTTCTTATTTTTCCCAGGAAACAAGATTTGACATTTCATGCAAATTGTTTCCAATGGAGACAATTTGCATGAATTGCCAAATCCTGTTTCCTGGGAAAAAAAGAAAGAAGAATATTTCATATGACATCTGCTGAAAACTAACAACAAAAAACAAAATAAAAAGCATTATACAAAGAAGAAATGAACCCAAAGATGAATGTAAGCAATGTAAGATTCTTCTCTTCTTTTATTACCTAACACATTTACAACCAAAATAAATGTCAGTAATAATTACTTTGAATAAGACATTTACAGCCCAACAATGAATATTTTATGAAGTCTGACACCTTGTTACTGTTGAAATAATTTTTTTTGCTTCATGGAAGTATATGTAGCTTGATTTTGTTACCATGGTGACCACCGATAATAATACCAGAGATAACATTGCTCCAGAGTTTTTGGATGAATAGTTTTCTTACTTCTTCATAATGTATATTTTCCTGGAGACACATATGAAAATATCAGTATAATAATCTTATGTTCAGGAACAATGAGTCATTCTCCGTTTGTATTATTAGTATGTATTGTAATTACAACATAGCTCTAAATGAAGGATTTTTTTCAAATGAACAAGTACTGATTTTTGGACGGGTTTTTTTTTTTAAAAAAAAAATAAATAAATACGTCCTTTAAAATAGCGATATACATGCGGGCATTGGGCGTCGTCCGAGGCTTACCTTTTGGTTAACCTTTTGAAAAACCCGTCCATAATCATTTTGGCGTTTTTCTTGTTTTCTTATATCTCAATGAAACTATATGTTGAACGTACTTGTTAGAAGCGCTTCGGTGGGTACTCGTTAGAAGTACATCATCGAGGCAGTTGTAATGAGTAATCACAAGATGATGCTTTCATGGAGAAATAATCTGGAGCTATGTTACCCTAAGTATTTGGACACCTTAACTCCTTGACATACAGCTCTTTGAGCAAAAGTGCAGAAGCTTGTGGTAGTAGAGAACAACATTGTCACCACTATGTGGTGATCCAGCAAGGTTCATTCCCCCATCTAGGACAGTATGAGATGGAAGATACAGAAGTTCAAGTTGATAATAACATAGTAATGTTAAGTTTATGAGATAGGCCAAGTGTTATCGCAGGTGACTAAACACATAGAAAAGTATGTATGTACAGTGATTGCTTTGTTATCTTCCTGAACCAGGGATTACCACTTCACAGCTGATAAATGATTAGATTTCTTAGCCTCTTCATATTGTAATAAATGTATGGTGTCTTGTGGTTACAGAATAATTGACTGGTGGTTTGTTTGGTTGTTTGTTGTTGGTCATGAGAGTGTACCAAATTTATCCCAAGTATCTGACAGACAGTCCTCAGCAAATGCTATAGATCCATATCAGACACTGCAGGGCACTGTCTGATCAGGTTCTGCACTGTGTGCCACTCATCCAACAATTTTTTAGACACATCAATAAGTATTAAAAAAGACTTACTCAAAGTTAAGATAGCAAAGCGTTAAGGTATCTGGCTTGCTTTGTGACTGGAACATTGTGGGTTCAATCCCCAGCCAAGTCATACCAAAGACTTTAAAAAATGGTACTTGCTGCTCTTTCACTTGGCGCTCAGCATTAAGAAAGTAGAGCTAGGAATCAGAACTGGTCTGCTCAGTGTCAGTATAATGTGACTTGGTGGAATATTGTCATGTGTCTGGGACATGATCTTTCAGTAAGGCAGCACTCTAAATGTGAGCATTTAGTTCCCTGCCACATCAAGACACCATCACGGTATGACTGAAAGATTGTTGAAAGCAACATAAAGCCGAAATAAAACAAAAAAACAAAAAAATAAAAAAAGGTATCTGAAGTATAGGTAGTAAGGAGTGACAGTGTCTGAAGCACAGATAGTAAGGAGAAGCCTCCTTATCTGGAGCTCTGAAGCCTTGCACAACATGAGAAAATTTATGTTCTGACATTTATACCCAGCAAAGACTTAGTTCAGCCCAGGCATCTGCACAGTCTGATCAGTTTTCACTGGACACCCTATGGATTCCTAATGATCCAAAGTTTCCGTAGGTACCCAGCAAAGTCTCTGATGAAACTGCAGACCATAGGCTGATTTAGGTCTTTGCTGAGCTCTCCTATCTGAAGGTACATTTTCTCTATTTTTTGCCTCATACATGAAAAAAGAACCAACAATTATTCTGATCAGCATTGCTATTGATAAGGCGCTTTTTTTCCACCAAAAATTATCTATATTTTTCTTATTGCTCGAAGAAAACATATGTTGTGGGTACTCATTAGAAGTGTCTCACAGAGGCGCTTCTAATGAGTACCCACAACATATGTTTTAGTTGAGTAATAAGAAAAATATTTACCTGATACCCACTCTTATCTAGACTTATGTCCGATCCATAGCTCCATATAAGGAACTTTTAAGACCAAAAATTGTTGATATTTTTCATATTTCTTCACGAAAACATATGTTGTGGGTACTCATTAGAAGTGCCTCTCCGAGGCACTTCTAATGAGTACCCACAACATATGTTTTTGTGGAAAAATAAAAATATAATGTGGACACCCTATCTTATCTGAAGCTTTGTGATTACCATTTTACATTAGATGAAGCAATCCAAATCATTCTGACATGCTCAGGAAAAAAGATTAGTAAAAACCCATGACGAAATGTTATTTCAAAAGATAATTTTGTATATTGCTCATTTAAAATCAGTCAGTGTTTGGAGCATCTTTTGAGATGGAAATCAGCTTTGACATGAAAAGCGGGTCAAAAACCTGAGTGACAAGTAAACATACTTTCTCCACTTTTGAAGGAAAATTTGAGCTGACCATATAACCAGTGAAATGTTTGCACAAAGAAAGTTGACAGACCAGGGCCCAGTTGTTCAAAACTAACGATGTCGTTAGTTAACGATTCGTTAAAATTTTAATCGAGTGATACGCAAATATGCTGAAATGTTTTGCTGAAAAAATGTGAGTAGCTTTTGCAGTGCAGTGCAAAAGCTACTAACATTTTTTCAGCAAAAAATATCAGAATATTGTATATTGAATCCTCTAAAACAGTTAATGAAATGACTCTTAACAAGCTCGTTAAGCTAACGATGCTTTGAACAACTGGGCCCAGGAGGAGGCCATGTAGAGAACAGGGAAGACTGATTACACTGTTTGAATGGGCAAAATGTTTTTCTACATATGTTGTGGGGTATGCATTAGAAGTGCCTCGCCAAGTTGCTTCTAATGAGCTTTTACAACATAATTACTTTTTCAAGGAGAATTCAGAAAAAATACATGTAAAATACTTTTTTTTTTTGTCATAAAACAGTTCCTTACTGGAGCTATGACATGGTTCTGACTTGAAAAGAACAAATCGGAATTTTATCCCAGGGTTGTCATCCCACCCAGTTCTATCATTTTATCTTCAACATATTGAAGGCAAAAATCATAGCTCTAGATAAAGCATGTTTTCCAATCAAAATTACCGTATTTACCCTTAGTATTGGGACACCTTATCTACTTATTTGAAACGGTACATTCTACTACCTTTTGAGTGGGTGGTTGGGTGAGGCAAAGAAGCTGTGTATCTTATGTCACCGGGGCGTCCAACTGATATTGGCTTACAGTTGGGCAAGGCCTGTTATCCTTGCAGCAGGTGAGGGTAGAGGGGAATGTTTTTATTTCTTCTGTTTCTTCACTTTCATTCATTTTCCTTTCTTCCCTGTCCCTCTCTTTCATCTCCTCTACTATCTCTTCTATCTCCTCTACTATCTCTTCTATCTATCTTCTCTCTTTCTCTGGGACTACACAAAATGACCCAGAAGGGTTTGATGTGTCGTCAAACCCCATCTCAGTCAAAGTACCTCTTGACATGTCTAAAATATTGCTGTATGAATGGCAAACAGTGTAGACCCTGTTCAGATGCCACATTCTTTGGTGTCTGATCTGGGTCTACACTGTTTGCTAAGGCCTATCTGTTCCAATACTTAGGGATTACAGTATTGATAATTTTCCTATACATGTTAACCCTTGTCCAGCTGAACCCGGATATACCCTGCCTTTACAAACAGTGTAGATCCAGATCAGTTGGCTTCTGAAGAAGCCAACTGATCTGGATCTGCACTGTTTGCCATTGAGTATGTGTATTATAGCAACATTCCAGATCCATTAAGCTGATTGGCTGAAAATCAGAAGTAGGTGTGGCATCTTAATTTATTCAGCAGGACAAGAGTTAACCCATAAAGTGCCAAGCAACATTGGTAGCAGACAACATTCCATTTTTTTTTTATTGTTTTATTTTTTTTTTTTTTTCATTTTCAGAAAAATAAGTCTTGACAATTTACATGTGATGAAGCAGACAATTCACATGAAATGTCAAGACTTATTCTCTCTGAAAAAAACAACAACAAAAAAAAAACAACAACAAAAAAGCATTTTAACGATCAAACTATATACCAGTTTTCTTTTGTCATTTACAGGTGAGCACACGATCAAGTTCTGGAGCAGGATACATGGTAAGTTCTTGTCAATATCGTTATAACCAGTGGAAATCATTCAGTGATTCTGAAAGTATCATCTCCCAACAACAGCCTGCCTTCCTGTTAATGCTTTACATGCTGGGTAAATATTTCAACAAATGACACTCTGAAATAATTTTTGCAGAAAACAGGTGTTGACATTTCATGCAAGTTGTTCCCGTTAAGACAATTTGAATAAATCTCAAAACCTGTTTTCTAAGAAAAAAATCTTAAAATGTTGTCTGCTGAAATGTTAACCCAGACTGCTAAGCGTTAACCACATAGTAAAACACTTCCTAGGAAACGTCCAGGTGGCCAAGCGGTTGGTGCTCCTGACTTTGAATCGTGAGGTCCAGGGTCCGAATCCTGCTTGAGGCGGAATTCAGCTCTTGACTGTACAGCGTTTCATAGCACAGATCCTTACATTGTCACCTTTCTACCGTCTTGATATGGCTGAAATAATGTTGAAAGGGGCATACAACACCAAATCATCATCATCATCATCATCATCATCATCAAAAATACATCATAGCTCCAGATAAGGCACTTTTTAATCAAAGAATTAGTTATAATATAAAGCTCTTGATAAGGTGCTTTTTTTAACCTAGAAATATCGATGTTTTTCTTATTTTTCGACGTAAACATATGTTGTGGGTACTTGTTAGAAGTGACTCAGTGAGGCACTTCTAATGAGTACCCACAGAATGTTTTCCTTCAAGAAATAAGAAAATATTTACCTGATACCCACTCCTATCTAGACCTATGGATCATATATTTCTTTATTCTTGATAAACGCATACATATGTTGGCAAGGCGCTTTTAATGAGTACTCACAAAATACGTTTTCATGAAGAAATAAGAAAAAAATATACCTGGATACCTGTTTATTAAAACTTACATTTGATTTGCCCTTTTTGCACGAAAAGATCTAATGTGCATTGCTCCAAATATAAGGGGGTATACACATAACACTTTCCATATTTCTTCACAAAAGCATAACTTGTCAGTACTCATTAGATGTGCTTCAATATGGTGCTTCTAATGAGTACCACAACATACCTTTCATGCAGAAATAAGAATAAATTCAGCAGTTTTGCTGTTGAAAAAAAAGCACCTTATGACCATATTTTAAAATGAAAGGCCGCTGCACAGTATGAGCACACCTAGAGACTTTTTTACTGGTTCATAACATTATATCATTTTGAAAGAAAATGCACATCACAGTTTGCATAAGTGGCATGTTTTATAGATTAATTGATGTCAACCTTTCCTGATGAATAGGAAAGAGCATACTTCACTTGAAATGCATCGTGAGAAAATCTACCATAGGCTTAAACAGTTTATTCCTAGCTCCAGAGTAATATCCCTCAGTATTGGGACAGATAGGCGTTTGCGAATGGTGTAGACCCAGATCAGACACCACAGAATGTCTGATCATGGTCTGCACTGTTTGTCAATTTAGACACCTGGAGGTTGGTAGAACAGACTATTTCAAATTTTAGGACAAGTGTGGTAAGTAGATAAGGTATCCCAATACTTACAAAACTCCAGAGTGGCTTTTTTGTTTTCAAGCAAAAAGTACTGGGCCCAGTTGTTCAAAGCCTTGTAAGCTTAACGAGCTCGTTAAGGGTCATTTCGTTAACTGTTTTATCAGATTCAATATACAATATTCTGATATTTTTTGCTGAAAAAAATGTGAGTAGCTTTTGCACTTCAAAAGCTACTCACAGTGCAAAAGCTACTCACATTTTTTCAGCAAAAAAATTTCAGCATATTTGCGTATCACTTGATGTAAATTTTAACGAATCGTTAACGAACGATGTCATTAGCTTTGAACAACTGGGCGCTGGTATTTTTCTTATTCATGAAAACAAATGTATTTGAAGCACCTACAACGTGTTTTCAAGAACTAAGAAAAGCCGAGGTCAGCAACATTCTTTCGTGGAGATTGATCATGAAATATTTTCTACGGTCATTCTCTCCCTTCCGCTGATTCAAGAAGGGCAGTTGTCAGTTTCTGGCGAAAGAATGTGCACAATACTGGTTAACCGCATAGAGGACTAAGCCTGCCCAGTAAACGTGTGGTTAGGTAAACTGACCGCGCTCGACATGACCCCATTGGGTTGACTGGGCCGTAAAACCTCAACACAAACAAGAACTAAGAAAAATATTTATCTGGATAACCCTCTTTCCTGGAGCTCTGAGAAAAGTATTGATTTAGGATCATTTACCATATTCAATCTAATTACTGCACATACCCCTATAAGTGTGCAGTTAAGAAATTCCGTAGTCTTCAGATTACAGCCAGTGTACTTTTCTTTACATCTTTATAAAGGCATATGTTGTGGGTACCCATTTGAATTGCATCGACTTGTACCCACAACTTATGCCTTTATAAAGAAAATCAGAAAAAATCGCACAACCATCATCAAACAAGTCCTTTGCTGATCTTTTTAAAGTGTATCCTCAGTAGGTAGATACATGTTTTACCACAACTGAATGTTCCCAGTAATTTTGAAAAACCTAAGCGCACAGTGTGGTAATTAGGTGGAATATGGTATATTGTACAACATTGCTTGTGGGTAGGAAGCATTCATGATTGAGCTGTTAGTGCTGTAGACTTCAAATCACAAGGTCCTGTGTTCAAATCCCACTAGAGGCTGAATATCATGACTTCATTGCATAGAGCCTTCATTATCACTTCTTCATCATCTTGTTGAAAGAGATGTTAATAATCATTATCAGCAGCAGCAGCTTGCCGGCCTCGGTGGCTCATTTGGATGCGCAGTCTGACTGGAGACCAGGAGGTCGCGGGTTCAATCCCTGCCGAGGTTGGCAGCATTCTTTCGTGAAAATTGATCATGAAATATTTTCTACGGTCATTCTCTCCCTTCCGCTGATTCAAGAAGGGCAGTTGTCAGTTTCTGGCGAAAGAATGTGCACAATACTGGTTAGCCGCTTAGAGGACTAAGCCTGCCCAGTAAACAAGTGGTAAGGTAAACTGACAGCGCTCGACATGACCCCATTGGGTTGACTGGGCCGTAAAACCTCAACACAAACAAACAGCAGTAGCTTGTGGCTACTCATTGGAACAGCCTTACCATGACAATTTCAGTGGATAGCAACGAAATGATTTTAGGGGAAAAATCAGAAAAATCTTCTGAATAGGTCCTTCATACCGGAGATAAGGATAAGAGGAAGAGGGACATCCAAACAAATATTTTTATTTTTCCACAAAACTATGTTGTGGGTACTTACTAGACGTGCCTCACTGAGGCCTCACTTAGGCACTTCCAGGAAGTAAAGACTCTCATTATCTCGACCTCTCTTATCTGGAATAACCGCTTATCTCGAAGTGAAAATCTGGTCCTTGCCTAAACATGAAAATCTAACAGGAAAAAATATTGTGGAAAAGAGGAGAAATTGCTCCTAAGGAGCAATTTCTCCTCTTTTCCACAATATTTTCGATATATCTCTAACTTCAAGAGTCCAATTACACATATATTTGTTAAATGTGGTTGTTTGAATTATTTTTTCCTCAATTTTGCAAATCTGATAGGTCGAGGTACGGATATCTTGAAGTATTTCAGAGAATCCCTTGGAATTCGAGATAATGAGAGTCGACTGTACCTCGATTATGTTTTTGTGCAAAAATATAAACAATATCAATACAGTATGTTTGGGGAAAAACCAGTGCCTTACAAAAAGCTATGGTTCACCTATTTTAGTCTGGAAACCCCACAAAAGGAGATAATTGGCAAACAGTGTAAATCTAGATCAGACACCCACAGACTGCAGCATTTGATCAGGGTCTAAACTGTTTGCATTAACTACAGGAACTAACCAGACACCCTGTTATTAGAAATAGACCATTCTAGAAAGTTGTGGTAGAAGAGTCCATTCCACATTAATGTGTTAATACCAAATTTCCTGACCAACATTCCTGTCTGTGAGGTCAAGAGAGACTGAAGGTCATATCAAGACTGTACAATTAGCCTTATTGATCTGGCTGGCCTCTATGGCTCAGTTGGATGCACGTCCCACTGGTGATCAGGAGGTTGCAGGCTCAAACCCCACCCCCCGGTCAGCAACATTCTTTCTTGGAGATTGATCATGAAATATTTTCTACAGTCATTCTCTCCCTTCTGCTGATTCAAGAAGGGCAGTTGTCAGTTTCTGGTGAAAGAATGTGCACAATACTGGTTAACCGCTTGGAGGACTAAGCCTGCCCAGTAAAAGTGCGGTTAGGTAAACTGACCACGCTCAACATGACCCCATTGGGTTGACTGGACCATAAAACCTCATTCTCTCCCTTCTGCTGATTCAAGAAGGGCAGTTGTCAGTTTCTGGCTAAAGAATGTGCACAGTACTGGTTAACCGCTTAGAGGACTAAGCCTGCCCAATAAACATGTGGTTAGGTAAACTGACCGCGCTCAACATGACCCCTTTGGGTTGACTGGGCCATAAAACCTCTACACAAACAAAAGCTTACTAGTCTGAGCTACAGTTTGGCAACTAATTTGAGCTACAGTTAGGCAACTAGTTTGAGCTTCAGTTAGGCAAATAGTCTGAGCATAACTTCAGGTAAGGTGGGTATCCAGGAAAAAATGTGTTTCTTATTTCTCCATAAAAACATGTGATACTCATTAGAATTGCCTCATGAGGCACTTCTAATGAGTACCCACAACATGTTCTCATGGAAAGAAAAAATAGGGATACTTTTTGGTTGAGAATAGTGCCTTATCTGGAGCTATATTGCATCTGTGAGATACCAGTAAGGGAGGTTTTCTCCTGATAAAGTTCACTTGGCATTTGAGAACAGTTAGGCCAGCCAGTAACATAGTAGGAAGTTCATGAATATTTATGAGGCTATTACTCTGTATTTCAGTGTGACAGTGAAAGTGGGGACGAACATGTGAGTACAAATGTAGTTTGTTTTGACATAGAGGTGTATTGTGGGAAAACAATGGTACCTTGTGAGCAGCCTGCTGTTCTTGTAATCTGCTTAGGATTGTCACTGTTAGCCTGTATAATACTGACATCTTTCAGAGTATATTCTGTCAGCAGAAAAAAATAAATAAAATCCTCTGACCAGCTGGGATATTAACCCATAAAGTACTAAGCAAAATTGTAGCAGACGTGGTTCTTATGAAAATAAGACTTGGCATTTCATGTGAATTGTCTGCTAACAGACAATTCACATGAACTGCCAAATCTTATTTTCTCAGAAAATTTAATTGAAAAATATAAGAATTTTAGGGTTAAGTTCAGCAGTCTAAAGGTTAAGGCTGTGTGTGGTTGCCAAGCAACCAAGATCCTGAGCAGACTTGCTGGATAAGTAGGCTGGTCAGGGTGTATGCTTCAGGCATATTTATTGGTCCTCTTTGTACCTCAGTTATTTCTGAAACAAAAGTATTTTCAGCTTTGTACTAAGTACAATATTTTTTCATGGGAAATGTTATTTCAGCCTTGTTTATTTTCTGTCATTTATTATGTCATGTGTACAAAACATACAAGCTCTGAGGTCAGAAAAGTGCAGAATAGTATTTTCATTGTAGTAGGCCAATTTTTGTTGATTTTTTATCAGTTGTTTTTTTCTTCTTAAAATAAATGGTGTCTACCTGATAAAGTAGGCTTTTGAGAATTGTTAAGAATAGTGTTGTCACCGTTGAATAGCCGTCACATTACCACACCATAATGTTACTCTAGCGAGACAAGAGCTGTTAAACACGATACTCGGATAGTATAACCTATTATTTGTGTTACCTCTAATTTAGACCAACCTTTTGCACCGTTTGGTTTGTCAATGCTGTATTCAGTTCACAAGACTGTATTCAGTCCCAATGAAAAGCATTCTTCCGATTCAATAGTCCTCATGAACACAAAGACGTTAAAAGCGGGTGACCTCGCTTTGAGTGGCTTTGAAGTCGTCTCAAGGAGTGAATTTCATCAACACTCGAGAGTTGTTATTACTGCTATCGAAGAGACTTGAAACAGCTGTAGAACCACTCTCGGCGAGCGCGAGTTACATTTACATGTTAAAATATTGTCTGCCATCTTGGATTTTTAGCAGGAGCAATTTGTTGTGTTTATAAAATTTTATACTACTGTGGATCATATTTTTCTTGTAATCGGTGGTTTGTTTAACTGAGTTATGAATGTAAACTGAATTAGTTGTGACAAAAGGGATCATAATAGTAAATCTTTTAGGAAAATATTTGCAAGTACTTTCGCCTTGCTTCAACTGTGTTCTTAGTGTATACTCAAGTTTGTGAATACTGAATAGTGTAGGATTTGGTTGAGAATTGTCAGTGTTTAAGTGTCCAAGTGAATAAATAGGATTTCACACAGAAGTTGGGAGTCCGGACAGATTGAAAAAGGTAAGTACACAATCTTTTATGATCTGATTCTTCAGTTTGTTCCATAGACTGATGTTTTTATCTTTAAGTTCTCAGGAAGAATTTTTTAAAACCTTATCCCATTGTAGTCGGGAGACCCCTAAACGGGTAATTTGCAAACGGTGCAGACCCAGATCAGATGCCGCAGAATGCGGCGTCTGATCAGGGTATTCACTGTTTGCAAATACTTCAGCCATTTTTCTCCAAGAATATCTAAATCGCATAGCCTCACTTACCTAGAATTGAAATTGGACTCTTCCAATATATAGTGTGGTGGAGTTTATTCAGTCTACAATGTATGTCATAGCTCTTGATAAGGTGCTCTTTTTTGAAGCCCTAACTTGCTACAATACTTATCCTAAAATTTTAAACAAATCCATTTGACAGCCTATTGACCTATTTAACGCTTAGCACTCTGCAGCATCTAATCAGAGTTTACACTGTTTGCTCAGGCCACTTTTCCAAAGTCTCAAAATTGGTAAATCCTCTATCTTAAGTAACTAAAATAGTGTTGATGGGATGTAAAATACCAAGGTATTATCATCATGTATAATGCGACCAAGTCTTAGGCCTAGCCATCTATTTATATTTTTCTAATTTATGAGGTTACATCTCTAAGAATAAATTGAACCCTCGTTACAAGGACAGCATTTGTTCCAAAGGATGTTGTCATTAAAATGAATTTGCTGTTATAAAGAATTCATAACGAACAGAATGATATGCAAGAAAGACCTCGTTTTATTCATATTTCCTCGTGGAACATATGTTTTGGATATATATTAGCATCACCTCAGGGAGGGGATACTAACATATCCAAAACATATGTTGCTTGAATTTTTAAATGCAATATTCTTGCATAATTTCTCTTCTACTCACCTCTTGAGCAAAGGTTTCATGACATTCAAATTGTCATTATAAGGAATTGTGTCATTGTATCGAGTGTTGGTATAAAGAGGGTTGACTGTTGATTAATTGGTATGTGTAAGAGGGGCATCCAGATACAGATTTGTCTTTCTGATTTCTCCATGAAAACGTATTCTCTTTGTACTAATCCATCACGAAAACATACCTAAATAACTTTTACCCTCTCAAACCCCACTTTCATATAGTAAAACTGGGGTTTACAGGGGTATACATTATTTTCTTGTGTGTACTCGTTAGATTGTGGGTACTCGTTAGAACTGCCTCGCCGAGGCGGTTCTAACGAGTACCCACAATCTATGTTTTGAGCAGAAATAAGAAAAAATATTAGCGTTTTTTATATGAAAATTTTCAATTTTTGGAGTTAATTTTTGATATATATTTGAATAGGCATGTTCTCGTAATGTCAGAATTGCCATAGCAAGACAATACTAACAGCTGTCAACATACAAAACATATATTTTCTTTGAGAAATATGAAAAAACAAGATTTGTTGGTTGAAAAAACAACAACAACAACAAAAGCAACAAAGATTGATTAGATAGTACAGCCTTGTCAGAGTCTGTTTCATATGTAACACTGTCAGACTGAATTGTTGTCTGGATCTTCACTGTTTACACATGGTTTTAACCAACCAGGTCTCAGATTTGTTCTTCCAGCAATTGGTGAACAGAATAGTCCTATAGGATAACATTACATGAAAACTGGTATTTGAGAGGGCCAGTGAAATTTATAACTAGAAAATATTGATCTTGTGGAACAAGTCATGTTTATGAATAATTCATATATGTGGCACACCGTTAGCATCAGTTCAGTGAGATGATTCTACAAAATAACTACATATGTTATTGGATAAATAAGAAAAATACTAATATGTCCAAAATATACATCTTATCACTGCAGATACATTTTGTAAACAGTTTTCCGAGTTCTTCACAAAAGTATATGTTGTTGGTACACATTAACCCATTGTAGTCTGAAGACCCCTAAAAGGGTAATTGCCAAACAGTGCGGACCCAGATCAGACGCCTTAGAATGTGGCATCTGATCAGGGTCTCCACTGTTTGCAAAGAGTTCAACCATTTTTCTCTAGAAATATCTAAATCACATAACCTGACATACCTAAAATCGGAATAAGAATCCTCCCATATATAGAGAGGTGGAGTTCATTCAGACTACAATGGGTTAAAATCAATCACAAAAGTAATTCCAGTGAGTGTCAGAACATGCTTTTTTTTTTTTTTTTTTTTTGTGGAGAAATATAAATAGCCCCATACTTTTTGAAGAAAAAAAATATCTGATTTAGAGATATCTGAAATCAAATAAAAAAAATGAAGATTCGTGTAATGACAAAGCGAGATGATTCACATGAAATGTCAAGACTTATTTTCTGTGAAAAATAAAAAATAAAAGTATTGTCTGCTTGTGATTGGCATTTAGGGGTTAAAACAATTGTAGGATTTTCTGCAAAATTCCAGAAATCAGGTCACCTTGAAAAAAGAAAATAAGAAAGAAAATTGCTGAAGTTGAGAGGGTGCACTTTGTTACAAATTAATCTTACTTTAGTCTTTTCAGATTATTTTCATATTGTGCAGAATAATAACACAAAGAAATGTCACACAACATGTCTTTACTGATTTCCTTATCAATCCTTCAGATGGATTAACCTTTACCACTCTCTCGGCTAATTCAGCAGGCTATACATTGGTGTTATTTGTAGGCTCTGCCTGCCAAAGGCAGGAATGGGGCATATAGCGTTTCTCTGTGATGTTATGGCTGTAGGTACCTATGTCATGTTCATATAACCAGAGTCTGAAAAATGTTTTAAGTTTACATTCAAATTTACATTGATGTTCATGTCAGCATTTTTCTTGGAGGTCATAACTTTGGTATTTCTTATGCTAGGAAGTTGACATTTGGTATGCTCCTTATCCAGATGTAAACCTTTAACGCTGTGCTAAAGTTGCCCCTGGGATGGAGCTAGGAGTCCAAAAGGCGGGGCATTTGTCTACTTTTGACACATATCTAGTACTTATTTTTCCTTCAAAACAGGATTTGCTGTTTCATGGAGTTACAGTCCAAATTTGATGCAAACAAGTAATAAGAGAGTTGCTTTTACCTTGCAAAAACAATGTTTTTGTGGCAAAATTAGAAAAAAAAATTATCTGTACTCCCACTTTGCTGGAACTAAAATCAATGTATGTAAAGATTAAAACTACAAACCATATTTGTAAAGTTATACATTTCATTGATTAGGAAATAATACAAGAAAGATTATATCCTAATGCTCATTACACAAGAAACCATAAAAAGGCAGCTTATGGCCTAGCTTCAGATAAGAGGGGTATCCACATAATATTTTTCTCATTTCTCCTCGAAAACATACGTTGTTGATATTCATAAGAAGCGCCTTGACACGGAGCTACCTAATGAATATCTACAACTTAAGTTAAGTGGAGAAATAAGAAAAATATTGGTACTTTATGGTTGAAAAAAGTGTTTTATCTCGAGCTGTTATTGAGGGCCTGAGGTCTGTCATCTGGACAATTACTGGATGTTATGAAGGGTTATTTTTGTGCATTAAATAATTTCTAATCTTGGATGATCTTTTGAGCTTTTAATGTTGTAATGGTTTTAAGGTAATGTTGTAATGGTTTTAAGGTATTTGGGTTGTGACAAAACAAAAAGGCACTTTATTTAACCCATTGTATTCTGGATACCACGAAAAGGTGATTGGCAAACAGTGGAGACCCAGATCAGGGCCTCCCCTGTTTGCAAATAGTTTGGCCTTTTTCTCTAGAAATATATACATTATATAGCTTGACATACCAAAAATTGAAATTGGACTCTTCCAATATATAGTGTGGGAGAGTCTATTCAGAATAAAATTGGTTAATTAGTATATAATCAGAGGAATGGGTAGTATTCAATGATAATTCTAGGATAATTTTCTCTAGTTCACTATAAAAACATATGCTGTGGGTACTCATTAGAAGCACCTTGCCTATTGAGTATACACAACATTATTATGTTTTTATGGAGACCCAAGAAAAAATCTCCCATAATTATCACTAAACACTCTTCCTTAGCACCTGACAATGGACAGTCACAGGTCTGCATTTGTGCAGTCTTAACACATGCCATGCAGAATAAATTAAGATTCCCTGCCCATTTCTAATTTTCAGCAAGGTTGTTTTGATAGGTTGTTGATAAAAATTCTCATACTTAAGGTGGGTGGGGGGTTGTAGTTTATATCCATATAATATTTTCTTATTTCTCCATGAAAACATATGTTACGGGCATTCATTATAAGCACCTTGGCAAGGCGGTTGTAATTGAGTACCAACATCATATGTTTTAGTAGAGAAATAAGAAATGAAATTGCCTGACCTGGAACTATGCTTATCTAGAGCAATAATTTTAACCCTTGTCATGCTGAATAAATAAAGATGCCATGCACACTTCTAATTTTCAGCCAGTCAGATTATTTGAACTAAATCGCGGATATTAATTCACATACTTAATGGCAAACACTGCATCCAGATCAGTTGGCTTCTGAAGAAGCCAGCTGATCTGGATCTACACTGTTTGCAAAGGCAGGGTATGTCTGGGTTCAGCAGGACAAGTGTTAAGTGTTTTGGTAAAAGCTCTTAGTATTGGTTAACAATGATCTCTTACTGAGTGTCCAGTGAGTGACCATAAAAATGACCACAAATAGCTACTCCCAATGTAGTTTAAAGTGTTTCCCATACAAGGAACAATTGAAATTTTGACACAAATTAATGTAATTTGGAGGGCTGGCCCTGTTTCTCTCAACTTATAATCTTGTCATTGAAGGCCAGAGTCATGACCTTTCAACCAGATCTAGGGTCAGCTCTTGTTTTCCTCATTTGAGATTTTGGTCCCTTTTCTTTGTGTCTTTTGTCTTCAGAACCTCTGGGGATTCAAATGGCAGGGCAGTACATAATTTATCCTAATATTTGGCTAGAGAGACCTGCACAAACAGTGTAGACCCAGAATAAACTGCTCCTATGAGGAGGAGTTTGATCAGGGTCTTTTGTTTGCCATTTAGCTAAACATTGTAAATCCAAATCAGTTGGCTTCTGATCTGGATCGGCACTTTTTGTCATCAAGTATGTGAATTTGATTCAACAACCTTGATCAAGTAATCTGAATGGCTGACACTTAGAAGTGGGTGTGGCTTTTTAAGTTATTCAGCATGGCAAGGGTTAAGATGTGCAAGTATTTTAGGATGTCTGAGTATTTTGGGTATATTTGGGTACTTGTCTACATAATATTTGGAAACATTTTTTCTTGGTACAACCCATATGCAGTAAAACTTCAGTGACTCAAACACTGATCACTCATTTACCGTGCTTGATTTGAACTGGGTTTTAAGTCCCTTGGAAATTTTCAAGAAAAATATTTTAGGGAAATTGTCTTATTTTATCATGAAAGTCTATGTTATGTGTACTCATTAGATTTGCCTGATCGATACAATCAACATACATAAATGATCAAATCGAGGGTTGAGCGCAAGACTAGCGTAAGTCAGATGGTTGTTTTTCCCCAAACCTAATCTCCTCACCATGAAGGCGTTATGAAGATTACAACATTTCTTTCTGTAAACAATGAAAATTTAGGTGCCATTGCTCGTATGAGCAATGGCACCTAAATTTGCATTGTTTACAAAGGGGTCCAAGTTGCCCCTAAACAAGGGTTTCAAAAATATGTTTGAGTTACCATAGTCTTGCGCTCAACCCTCGAAATGGACATTCCTAAATTATCTCCATTTGCCACCCGATCTGGCTCAGTGGCTCAAATTACCCATGTCTAGAACAAATTTCCATGGTCCCGAAGATGTTTGTTCCACTGAAGTTGGACATATATATATATATATATATATATATATATATATATATATATATATATATGTTGATTTATTTTTGTTTGAATGAAGACATTTTGAAACTTCCTATTGTATTCATGTATTTATCCTTCTATGCCTTTCTTCCCAATCTGGTAAAACTATCTGCACCGTAAAATGTAAACGTCAACTATATTACAGTTCAAGTTTAACTTAAGAGACATAAATCTAATACCACACGTGACAGCTTTAGAAATGTTTTGTCAGATTTTAAATTTTATGCAAATGAGATAAAGATAACATTGAGTGCTCTGATTAATAAGCCTGTCATAAATAACAACCTGCCTTTCTTACCGTTCATTTCCCAATATCATACATTGGTACCCTTGAAAAATCATATGCTTGACTGTCTTTAGTACGGAAACACTATAATCAGACTAAACACTATTACCGACATTTCAAGAAATAAGGCATGGCACCAGTAAAGGGGATTTGATACACGCTGTAGATATTGTCATCATTTCTGTCAAGGGAGACAACTTTTGTGACTTCTTGTTTGCTTTACTACACACTAAGCCCTTTCTGGGAAAGGGTCTACTCTATAAGGAAACAATTTGCTCCCTCTGCGAGCAAATTCTTTCCTTATAGAATAGACCCCTTTTCAGAAGAGGATGTGAACAATTTTACTCTCTGGAAAGTGTATCATGTCCTCTTAAGCTGAGTGGCAACTATTTTTATTTCTCCATGAGAAAATGTTCTGGGAGTTTAGTATAAGGAATTCTCAAGCTCTCTGAAATATTTCTAATGGAATCCCTAAACCTAAGCTTATGGCACTGGAATTTTTATCTCCAGAATAACAGTTTATCGAAGTTGTGAATACACAGCTCAGGTATAAGGCACTTTTTAGCAAGAACAAAGTGCTAAAAATTTTCTTTTTTCTGTACAAATGCATATGTTGCCGTACTTATTATTAATTCATGAAGAAATAATAAAAAAAATCTGAGTACTTGTGTTTTCTAGAGCTGTGGACCCAATACCACCATTTTAAATAATCGGCTGGAAATAATGATAGGGAAAATTGCAGTGTTGGCTCCAGGCGAGATTACCGGCAGATACAAATTAAATATGATTACACGTTCATGTAGAGAAAGCCACCTCCCCCTTGTCTGATTACTAGTAATTGTGCCTAGCTAATGATAGAGCTGACAGAGAGCAGAAGTTGCAGAAAAAAGAGACATTAGAGACGCAATGTAAGAAAACGTACCATCTCACATGCCCTCCCTGTGCATCCATGCAGTCTGATCAGAGTCTACATTGTCCTCATGTAGAAACTTTGCATCCTTGGCTATCTGAAATGCCCCTAGTGAAGATTCTGATCACACTGCACGAATGCACAGGCTGATATCTTTGCTTGGCCCACAGTCATGTCCAAAGGTGTTTTCTGATGTTGTGGACCATTTATTTTTAACATTTGCATGCTGAAGAGGACATCAGCAGAACGACAAATGGCATTGCTTTATTTCTCCCAGAAAATAGGGTTTGCAAATCATTTTCTTATGACAGGGTAACCATTCATTGGAAATTCAGACCTGCTTTCTAGGGGAAAGTTAAAAAAAAATAAATAAATAAAATGTAAAATGCTGATACTCAAATTGTGTGTCAGCATGTAAAGACATAATATTCAGGTTGCCTGGTGTAATCATAATAATCAAATTACAGATTTTTAGTGAGCATGTGTGCAAGAATCTCAGGAGATCAAATAAATGCAGTAACTGTTCTGAAAATAGCTGCTGTATTTACCCTATGTATAAGGACACATTACCTACTTAACCCTTTCACCCCTGAGTTTCTCTAGTGGACTCTTCCAGTTTTGTATCATGACACATCCATTATTGCAAATAGAGACATCAGTCAAAATTCAAGATTAGAATGCAAACAGTGTAGATCCTGATGAGATGGCTCATTATGAGCCATCTCATCTGGATCTACATTGTTTGTATAGGTATCTATTTAGGTCTACCGTGGCAGAAAGGGTTTACATTATGACCTGTCATAATTATCCCTTGTCCTGCTGAACCCGGATATACTCTACCTTTGCAAACAGTGTAGATCCAGATCAGTTGGCTTCTGAAGAAGCCAACTGATCTGGATCTGCACTGTTTGCCATTAAAAATGTGAATTTGTAATAACCTGGATCAAGTAATCTGATTGGCAGAAAATTAAAAGTGGGTGTGGCATCTCAATTTATTCAGCAGGACAAGGGTTAAAATTTGAACTAATCCATTTTACTACCTTTTTGTGTGTCTAAAATACTTCTTGATGAGAGACAAACAGTGTAGATATGATCAGATGCTGCTTTCTGTGGCATCTGATCTGGATCTACAGCATTTGTTCTGGCCTGTCTGTCTGATGTCCGTCTTAAATTAGTAATTTTGCTTTAAATGAATAACTTTTATATACCCTAAGTTTGCAGACAAACAGGCCAGAGCAAACAATATAGACCCTCATTATCAATGGAGGATGCAGTGTCTGATCAAAATCTACCCTGTCACTCTCAGCAGTTTTTAGACACAGTAAAATGGATGCTCAAATTTTAGGACAAGAATAGTAAGGAGTTACTGTTTCCGAATGGTAACAGGTCCTACAATTTGAGTGTGATCATGGTTCTAGAGCAAGCCGCCTGATACCACCTGGTCTGTGTGAAACAATCTCTACAGCACAGTGATGGTCCAGATCATATGTACAGTCTCATCAGAGCCATCTCTGTCTCTGCTTCAGAACCATTGGCTGCTGTGAGTTTTCAACCAAATAGAACTGTATCTCGGATGTGATGTTCATTAAAAGAAACTCAGAAAGGGCCTGCTATACTTGTAGTAGATGGGAAAAGGGGATAATTTCAGCCCATAGTCCTGCTGAACCTGGGTATATTTTGCCTTTGCAAACAGTGTAGAACCAGTCTGGATCTGCACTGTTTGCAATTATTGCCCCCCCCCCCCCCTCCTACCTCCCCCCCCCCCACCCCCCCCCCACACACACACACACACACACACACACACACACCTATCATCACAACAGCCTAGCTTTGGTATTGATTTCTTCTTATATGTCATAAAAGTTTTAGACTAAAACCCCTATTTACATCAGTGAACATATCCAAATTCAAGATTGGAAGGGTCCACTTCAGGAACTCTGGGATGAAAGGGTTCTAATCTATACAGACCAACATGAGTTAAATTGGATTTGAAATGTTAATGGTTTTTCCATCTAGGTAGTCCTTATGGGGGCCATGAAACATTACTAGAAAGTAGCAACTCGAAAATTATCACCCCTTGGTGGATCTAGCATGAAAACCAACAATTAATCCTCATACTCATACTAGAAACTTGTGTATTTCCAGTAAAAAGTGGCATCCCTGGGGAAATTTGCAGCGCTCCTAATCAAATTTGTGCTAAATTCTATTTTCTCACCCTGGGATGGTTTAGTGTTAAATGCACACTATTTTGACTGGGCTGCCATTTTACAATACCATTCCTTCAGCCTAATTTGATTTAGACGAAAACTCTCTTAGTGATAAAACACTTCTCATTCAATTTGTGGCGTAGTTTTCATCGAAAGCAAGCCATTGTTGGTTTCCCTGGAGCAAAATTAAGTTTTCTCAATAGACGCTTTTTTCTTTTTTTCAATAAAATACTGGGAAATGCAGAATCTATGCTTTTAGCATTGACACAGTCTTGGCGAAATATTTTACACACACACACACACACACACACACACACACACACACACACATCTAGTTTCATTTGTATAGAAAATGTGCACAAAAAAATCTTGTTGCTGTGTAAGGAAGAGTTTCAGACAATTCATCATCATCATCATCATCATTTTTTATCTCTTCATGGTCATCATCTTTGGAAGTCAACACAGTACATGTTTTCTAATCTTTAAACCTTACCCATTCTATGGGCAAATACAGCAGATGACCAATTGATGAAATTTCTCTTGATTTTACCACAAAACGGACTTCAATATTTCATGCAAATTATCTCCCAAGAAGACAGTTTGCATTAAATGTCAAAGCCTGTTTTCTGGGAAATATTTCAAAATGCTGCGTGCTCAGATTTTTACACAGCATGGTGCATTAAATACAACATCTTATAGACAATGGATCCACCAGCATCTTTTAAATTCTTTGTGAATTCCTTACCTACAGATTGGACAGATTTGGTAACTATACTGGCAAACCATACTGATGAAATTGACCCTCATAGGCTGGCACGTCATCAAACCTGGAAAAAAAAATAATAATAAAAAAATGAAAAAAAGATCCTCATTGCAAATTTGTGTGACATGTGTTTATGCATCTAACTTTTAACACCTCATACTTACTCTTATCAAGTGCTTTCTTTAGTAAGGCCAAGTTATGATCATGTCCATGCTTTTAACTTAATAATTAGTCTGTTTTAGTCTGCAGGCCCCAAAAAGGGTATTTAGCAAGTGAAACAGAGCAGACCAAGATCAGACATGACAGAATGCAGTATCTTACCAGGATCTACACTGTTTGCATTAACTACCAGAATTTCTATAAAACCTAGTAGTAATGAAAATTAACCAGACACCCTGCTGTTTGAAGTAGACCTGTCCAAAGACTTCAGAAACTTTACTGGTGATATGTCTAATGACATTCATTCACCAGGAAGAAGTCCCATGATAGTAGGTAGACTAAAGAGGATCAATACAAAAATTTGTATTGGTACTAAATTTTCTATCTGAAGTCTTTCATTGCACTGGTACCTGACCTCCTGCAAAATAAAATACTTGTGTCCAGTATTTGCCTAAAGAATTCGGACAGCACTAAGTAAACAGCAAAAGGTCAGATACTGTAAAATGTGATGTCTGAGTAGGACATCTGTTTGCCAGCACCCAACATTTTTTAGACACTTGAAAAAGTACATAATTCATATCTCTTGATAAGAAGCTTTTTTTTCAAGCAAAAATATCTATATTTTTCTTATTTCTCGACGAAAACATATGTTGTGGGTACTTATTAGAAGCGCCTCGCCGGGGCGCTTCTAATGAGTACCCACAACATATGTTTTCGTCAAGAAATAAGAAACCTATTTACCTGATACCCACTCTTATCTAGACCTATGAAGGGTTTAAAAGGTAGTAGAAAAAGCATTAGTTCAAAAGTTTAACCCTTAAAGCACCAAGAAAATCTGCATCTGAAAATGTCGTCTGCTTATGTCGTCTGCTGCATCTTCTTGCAAACTTTTCAAACTTACATGTTGCATATAGGCAAACAGTGTGGACCCAGATCAGACTGCTCATAAAGGAGCAGTCTGATCTGGGTCCGCACTGTTTGCAAAAATGACTTTTAAAATCACAAGCAGATGACAAAGCAGACGACAATAGTTGTGATTGGCTCTTTTAGGGTTAAGATGGGTAGGGTGAAACTTACGGTGTCTGCATATTTACAGCATTTTTGTTACCCGCAAGTTTCGCTTCAGATATTCATCATTTCTCTGTGGTAATCGCAGATTTTTTTTTTTTTGTTGGAGTCCTAGGACTCACCATAACTTGGAAATACTTCAAGAAAACAGTGCTGTAGACTCATAATTTTGTAGCAGGACTGATAGATATGGGATACAGCCACTCCACAGGACTCATGAGGAAAAATTATAAATAAATCACTGACTTAGGGTAAATACTTGAGTATAGAGGCATCAAGACCATCTGAAGGATTTCCTCAGCAGTTCATTAACATCAGTTTGCTCTGATGAACTGCACTAGGTATGAAAACTCTTATTACAAACTCATTAGTGGCAAGAGGACTTCAGAACATTGATCAGTTTTATACCTGTTGTGATGCATAAGATAAAATTAGTTTCCTTTTTTTTCTATTATTTTTCTTACTTCTCCATGAAATACTTCTCCATGAAAACATATGTTGTGGTACTCATTAGAAGCACCTCAGCAAGGTGCTTCTGATAAGTACCCACAGCATGTTTTTGTGGAGTAATAAAAAAAAAAAGAATGTTTAACTTTTATACTCCTTATCTGAAGCTATGGTGATGTTTGGTTAGGCCTGTCTGAGCAAGACAGTAATAATGAGAGTGTAGGTTTTCTTTGGTAGAGAAATCTAAAAAGAAATACCTTAAAAAAAAAAGAAGAAGAAGAAGGAAGAAAAAGATAAATAGTGCAAATTAAATGGAAAGGTGTTTTAAGATATGTGACTCAAATCTGTATCTTAAAACATTTGACCTTAAGATGTTTTCGAAGGAGTCATTAACACACCGCAGAAATTTCCGATGACTGTACAACTGTATTTAGATCATTATTCTGTTACCGGTTTTTCTACACACAATCCATAAAGAAAATAAATAGATTTCCCTGGATAGAGATCATAGCTCCAGGTAAGCGGGGGTAGAAGGAAAAGATTTTCCTTATTTGACCACAAAAATATATGTTATGGGTACTCACTCATATATAACAATATATGTTTCTGTGGAGAAATAAGAATATTGGCAATTATCGGCAATTTGTATTAGTGAAAAAAAAAACTTAACTGGAACTATGGCGATATGTTTCCATGTTCAAAAAGAGCCAGCATGAACACACCCAGACCTACAATAGATCAAACATTTCTCAAATATAGCTATATTTGTGTATTTAAATAGTGTCCACAAATCCAGATAAGAGGCAGTCCCAGGAAAATATTTTTCTTATTTCTACACAAAAACATATGTTGTGGTACTCATTAGAAGTGGCTGACCAAGGCACTTCTTAATGAGTACCCACAACATATGTTTTCATGGTGAATAAGAAAAATGTCAATATTTTTTAGTTGGAGAAATCATCAAATCTGGAGTCATGCAGCAATATTTGTATATTTAAATAGTATACCCAGCATGTAATTGAAGCCATTTCCCAGTTTGAAAAGCTACCATAAAATCATGAGAAACATCAAAAGCAGGTAACATTAAACATATAAAAGCCTTTCACTTGTAATTAGATTTTAAATATTGTTTCACACCAAAGTGAAATGAAGTAAATAAAGCCATAAGTGAGCCATTAGCAGAGGAAAATTAGCCAGTAGGTGACAAACAGAATATAAATTTGAAGAGAGACACCATTGAAAATCAATAGGTTCAAACAGTTTATTATATTTACATGAAATATTTGGGCAAACAGGCCTGTGCAAACAGTGTAGATCTAGAGAGTGACACTGCAGAACTTGGATCTGATCAGGGTCTGCACAGTTTGTGACTAATCTAGCAGTTTTTGAAAGCATCGACCTGTAGTAAAATGCATCATTAGATTTTAGGATAACTATGGTAAGTACATACGGTGTCTGAATAATTAGGGTAAACATGGTAAAGAAAGACCTGAAAATCGATTGCGGTTGATGTCCTAGAATTTCGAACACTTTGTTCCTTACTTTTTTGGCTTAAATTTTGCTTTTTCTACATTTGTCTGTTAAAAAGGTTAGTGGAATGGCAAACAGTGAAGACCCTGATCAGACTGCAGGAGCAGTCTGATCTGGGTCTGTTCTGTTTGCATGTGGCATTTTGTCAGAAACTTTGGTATTTTGAAATTTCAGGACATTTACCATAGCTTCAGCTTAATGCTTAGCCAGCCTTGGTGGCTCAGTCAGATGTGAATCCAACTGATGATCAGGAGGTCACAGGTTTGATCCCCACTGTGTCTAGCAACATTCTGTCTTATTGATCATGAAATATTTTACGGTTATTCTCTCCCTTCAGCGGATTCAAGAAGGACAGTTGTCAGTTTTTGACAAGCATGTCAGTTTCTGACGAGCACAAATGAGCGCAAATACTGGTTAACTGCTTAGAGGACTAAGCCGGCCCAGGAAAAGTGTGCTTAGGTTAACTGACTGGCTCAAAATGACCTTGACCTGTTGACTGGGCCATAAAACCTCAACTCAATCAAAATCAGTTTAATGCTGACCACTCTCTGGGCAAATTCAGTAGATGGCAAATTGATATTTTTTCTAATTTTTCCCCAGAAAATATTTCAGGAAAAGTAAGAAAAAAATATTTCAAAATGTCTGCTGAAATTTTTTACCCAGCATGGTAAGTGTTAGCCTTCAAGCCCTGAATTTGTATATGAGCATATTTCTTATTGCCCTTGAAAACAGTATATACATTTGAAAACAGTGTATATATTTGAAAACGCCGGCCTCGGTGGCTCAGTTGGATGCGCCGTCCGACTGGAGACCAGGAGGTCGCGGGTTCAACCCCCGCCGAGGTCGGCAACATTCTTTCGTGGAGATTGATCATGAAATATTTTCTACGGTCATTCTCTCCCTTCCGCTGATTCAAGAAGGGTAGTTGTCAGTTTCTGGCGAAAGAATGTGCACAATACTGGTTAACCGCTTAGAGGACTAAGCCTGCCCAGTAAACGTGTGGTTAGGTAAACTGACCGCGCTCGACATGACCCCATTGGGTTGACTGGGCCGTAAAACCTCAACACAAACAAATACATTTGAAAACAGTGTATTAATTTGAAAACATTGTATACATTTAAAAACTGTGTATACATTTTAAAGACAGTATATATATTTGAAAATAGTCATACATTTGAAAACTGTATACTTTGAAAAGTTTGTATACATTTGAAAACTGTGTATACGTTTGAAAACAGTGTATACATTTGAAAACAGTGTATATATAATATGTTAAACCCTTATTTTCAAGATATGGCGAGTTATTCATTCTTTTCGCGATTAATATGAATTTTTGTATGTTAAATGGTCATAATTATGACAAAAATGATTTTATCTGTTTCACATCTCAGGGCCAGTCTGCTGTAGATTATTGTTTAGTACAAGATGAAAGTATACAAAACTGTCATTCATTTAATGTGATATGTCCTCAGGAGCTAGTGAATATGTCAGGATGTAATCTTTAGATGACTGACCCACCTACATCTGTACCCCAATCATGCTTTGTTGACATAGATTATAGACATTTCATTCATGGGTTATGCAGACAATTGGCAATAGCATAAAACTATCAAGTTTACTCATTATGACTTGAAGTCCATACTGTTAGAATTCATGTGGTCAGTTGACTGCCAGTCTAGAATAAATGAAATTATTTTATGTTTGGAGTCTAGTAGAAAATTACAAGCTGACATAAAATAATATGTATTTGAACTTTGTGTCTGTGGTTGAGATGGAGATGAATGAAAAACTGAATCCCAAATGGAATGCCAATGCATCAATCAGAGGAGTTGTTAAGGAGGAGTATTGTGATAATTCTGGGATAAGTCTTCCAGTTCTCCATAAAAACATATGTTGTGAATCACAAGAGGCACTTCTAATGAGTACCCACAAAATACATTTTTATGGAGAAATAAGAAAAATTATCACCAAATACTCATCTCAACAACTCCTGATCAGTCACAAACTTTACATAAAGATTTTATTTCTCAGCTGAAGTGTTTGCTGGCTGATTGGATAACCTTGCATTTGAGGTCTGCTTTGGCCCTGAAATATTCCAGTTTTTAGCAGTGAGCTGGTTTCAAATGCTTATATCTTAGATATGTTTAACTACTGGATTGATTGCAGAGCACTGTCCATGTCATGTTTGGGGAATTAAGAATTATATAGTTGTATCAGTTCTAACCAGGTTGTTTTGTTTGTAGTCCTGCTGAACCCGGATATGTTCTGCCTTTGCAAACAATGTAGATCCAGATCAGTTGGCTTCTGAAGAAGCTGATCTGAATCTGCACTGTTTGCCATTAAGTATGTGAATTTATATCACCAATGAGGAACAAATAATTTGATTGGCTGGAAATTAGAAGTGGGTGGGGCATCTTAATTTATTCAACAGGACAAGGATTAAGTAGAATAATTCTGAAAATAATCCTGATATGATCAGTCTTTTTCTTGTGAAAACATATGATCTAGAAGTTCCAGGAGCAGATCAGGATGATTTCTAAGCAGGTTCAATTTGATCAAAGTACCATACTTTGTTTATAAGGAAAGACAGGCCTGAGCAAACAATGTAGCCCCAGATCAGATGCCACAGTATGGACTTGAGAAGTATAAGGTAAAGAGAGTAAGGGATGTGAATATTTAGGGTAAATATGGTATCCCAAAGTTACCAAATTTATCCAAAACTTTCCATGAAAATGCAGTTTTGAGTCAAAAAGGGTTCAGTTGAGAACCCCTCGAAGCCCCTCTGAATCTGCCCCTGAAGTTCTGTTAACCCTTATCATGCTGAATAAATTAAGATACCACACCTGCTTCTAATTTTTAGCCAATCAGATTACTTGATCCAGGTTGTTGATACAAATTCAAATATTTAATGGCAAACAGTGCAGATCCAGATCAGAAGCCAACTGATCTGGATCTACACTGTTTGCAAGGGTAGAGCATATCCCGGCTCAGCAGGACTAGGGTTAAGATCATGTAGCTGGCAGTATTTTATAATAGATTGGTGGTCTTCCTGTTTCTTCTTCATCATTGCCTCAGTGGCAAGTGATCTGTCATGGGAGATACAAATTTGTCATAATTCTCACTCATAATTCATTAGTGCATACATCCAGACACCTGTTACCTGACATGTTGTAACCCTTAATTGGTCAGTGTCAATATTGCTCATCTCCAGACAAGCAACCTATATATAGTAACAGTTTTACCATATTTACCAGTTTGACTGTACTTGTAACATAAATCTGGATAACTCACTTTTTTCAGCCATAAAGCATTGACATTTTTCTTATTTCTCCACTAAACATATGTTTTGGTACTCATTAGAAGTGCCTCGGTGAGGTGCTTCTAATGAGCACCCACAACATATGTTTTTGTGGAGAAATAAGGAAAATATTTATGTGCATGGTGTTTTATCTGAAGCCATATTGTCATAAAATTTGAACAAGTTTATATAACTTGTTGATATGTGTACAAAACTACAGTATGTGGAGCAAACTCTGATCATATACTACATTCTGTGATGTCTGATCTGGGTCTTCACTGTATGCTATTGCCTGTCTGTCCAAATACTTAGGGTAAAATTGTATTGCTTCCACTTACCTGGTGCCCTGGCATTGATAGGTCAGTGTTAGGTCACAGTCTACCAGAAGAAGTCATTATTAGGTCATATACAACCACAGACATTATTTATATGTGTTAAGAATAATGTACCTAATAAAATGTCATGTGTTAATCTTTAGGGCTCTGG
This sequence comes from Anodontia alba, assembly GCA_964016985.1. NCBI lineage: Eukaryota > Metazoa > Mollusca > Bivalvia > Lucinida > Lucinidae > Anodontia > Anodontia alba. The sequence goes on along the minus strand of OZ024830.1, from coordinate 10,294,115 downwards.
GCAAATTCAGTTGACAACAAATTGTTAGTATTTTTCTTATTTTTCTCAGAAAACAGGATTTGACATTTCATGCAGATTTGCATGAAATGTCAAATCTTGTTTTCTGGGAAAATAAGCAAAAAAAAACATCAAAATGTTGCCCTGAAAATTTTACCCAGGATGCTAAGCATTAATCATAGTAACTATGTAAAAGAAGCTCCCTTCCCCCAAACAAAAATAATATTCATATTTTATTATTTTCTCATAATAAAATGAGCAGACATAGCTAGAAAGTCTGTAAAGTTGAAGTATAGCAAGAATATCTGAACAGGTTTTAAAGTGAAATAATGGTAAAAAGCAAAACTTATGTTGCGGCCCAGGTTTCTTGGCTTCCACCTAGCTACACGCCTGATGAATTATAATGGAGCGAATGTATACTGACTGCTTCTACTGAGGACTTCTTAAGGATAAGTATTTTGGTGATGATTCTGGGATAATTTTTCTTATTTCTCAATAAAAACGTACTTTGTTGGTAGTCATTACAAGCACCTCACAGATACGCTTCAAATGAGTACCCTCAACATACGTTTTTATGCAGAACTGGACAAAATTTTCCCAGAATTATCACTAAATACTCCTCCTTGACAAGTCCTCAAGGGACATATTTGAAAACTGAAGCACGGACCAAGCCAAGAACCGCAGTAATGCATTCTAAATTCATCTACATCCTTTCTTGCCATTAAGCTGAAAGAAATTATTAGAATTTTGAATTAAGAAAATCCCAGGCTGACACTTTTATTGGATTAGTTTCACTAAGCATATTTTGAATCTCTTTTTACCATTTAAATGCAGTCGGTAGCTCTAGATAAGACATCTTTTATCAGTGGAAAGTGTCCGTATTTTCACATTTCTCTGCACAAATACATACATCATTGGTATTCAGCAGAATTGCCTCTGCAAGAAAATCTTGATGAGTACATCAAATAATGTTTTATGCAGAAAGAAAGATAAAAATATTCAAGTACTTCTTTTATCTTGAGCTGTGCCATGGGAGATTCTATCTTCATTAGCATTCTGCTGGGCTTTTAAGTTCACTCCAGATCAGATACTCTCTTATTGATCTTTTCTTATTACCTTATTTAATCTAAATATTGGAACACCTATAATGATGATGATGATGGTTTGGTATTTTATGTACTTTCAGCATTTAACACTTACCATGACAAGTTGATGATATTTTTCTTATTTTTCCCAGCAAATTGGCTTTCACATTTCATTCGAATTGTCTTCTAGGGATTTGCATGAAATGTCAGCCTATTTTCTGGGAGAAAAATATTTCAGAATGTCTTCTGCTGAAATTTTTACCTAGCATGCTAAGTATTAACTCTTTCCCTACTAGTGGCGACGTTTTATCAGTTGATAACCTTTGCAAACAGTTTGGACCCAGATCAGGCACGACAGAACATTGGGCCTGATCTTGATTCAAACTGTTTGACACTCTGATGGTATTCCTGAAAGATGTTTTAGAAAAGTTAATTTAAAAAAAGAAAAAAATCCAAGGACAACAAAAAAGCATGCAAAATTACCCAGCATGCAAAGAGTTAAAGACATAAAGTTAAGATGTGTCTCAGTCATTAGTCTTAACATTGATAATAGATTGGGCACAACAAAACCTAGTTTGGTGTCCACAAACAATAGACAGACAGAAGCCCAACAGGGGAATTTAGTTAACGCTTTTTTTTATCTGTTCCATGGGTCATATGGGGTACATCAATTAACCCTACAAAATTTATTACCCTTTGGAAGGCCTCTTTACATCCCCTTGCTGAGATCTCATAATCACCTCTTTATGATATGCCTGATCTCTCTTGCATAGCACCCAGCTGGGTAGGGTTAATTAAAGCATTAGTGAGAGGTACATGAAAATAAGTTGAGTCTGGGTCATTTATCACTGCTGAGAGACTGGGTGCAATAAAACTTGGGATACTGTCAATGAAAGAATGATACTGTCAGTGAAAGAATTTAGTATTGACATTTATCTGTTCCAAAGGTAATATCATATGAGCTGGCATACAAAATTATCTATTGGCTGAAGGAGAGTCACACAAGCCTGCACATCTGATCAGAAGACGGAGCACACTATGGATATACCACTTTTAGCCTCATTTTGCCTCTCTAAGTCATATGAGATTATGGAAGGGTGATTATAAAAGGCTCTGTGCAACGAAGCTCCATATAGTCATGAGCTGACTTTCCCATCACGAAAACATACCTATATAATTTTGACCCCCTTAAACCCCACTTTTATATAGTAAAACTGGGGTTTACAGGGGTATACATTATTTTTCTTATTTCTGCTCAAAACATAGATTGTGGGTACTCGTTAGAACCGCCTCGCCGAGGCGGCTCTAACGAGTACCCACAATCTATGTTTTGAGCAGAAATATGAAGAATATAAGAATTTTTGTCTGAAAATTTTCATTTTTTTTGATGACAAAATGTTCAGTATATTTGAATAGGCATGTTTTCGTAATGCCCCTCCTGTGCAATTCAAACCGAGGACCTCATGATATAAACACTAACCACTCAGCCACCCAGATGCTTCTCCTTTGTATATGAGGCATCTTTCTCTTCTACTATCTTTACAGCAGCATCCCTAGACTGGCTCCAGTCTCCAGTGACTAAATATTTTGTTCTTATAATCCTGTTTGATAATCCACCATTTATTTTAGTGACCGGCCTTTATATTCATATTTATTTTGTTTCATTTTGGTGGCTTGTCAAACAGGATTATAAGAAAAATGTTTAGTCACTGAAAACTGGAGCCAGTCTACAGCATCCCCTTCCAACACATAGATTATGTTCATTATTGACAAACTCCAGAGTGGGGCATGGCTTGAATATTCTCCCTACCAGCCCTAAATAGACTCATCCATCTGGCAGCTTCTATAAGTTATTTAAAGCACACTCGTATGCTTCTATTTCTGTAAGCGGGATAGTGCAAGGGTTGCTACATCCAAGTTTTTTTGCAGATTTTAGAAGAACGTACTCATCTTGAACATTATCATTATTTGTCGTCATTTTGACCACTGTGAATGATCTGTTCTGTTTTGTGCCTCATTTAGATACATATATGCAAAATGCACTAATTAAATTATTTAACAGAGGAAAGAGTTTAACAGTATGATGTATTTACAGGTTTTACTTTTGTCACAGATATCAAGCGTTAGGTTAACTGCACGATCGGTGATGCTTTGTTCAGTCACATTATGGCATTATGTCAATCCCAAGGTATTGTCATAATGATTATTGCGGCAAAAGATAATTCCTGCATCATCTTCCTTGGATGCTATTGCCATGGTCTTAACCCTAGTCCTGCTGTACCCATTATGTTCTGCCTTTTCAAACAGTGTAGATCAAGATCAGTTGGCTTCTTCATCTGGATCTACCTGTTTGGCATTAAGTATGTGAACTTGTATCAATAATCTGGATGAAGTAATCTGATTGGCTGAAAGTTAGAAGTGGGCGTGGCATCTTAATTTATTCCGCATGACAAGGGTTAAGGAAATACCGGATGAGAACCCTTTCTTGCAGAAAATGGACTGTTGCCGCTACTTTTCAAAATGCCCCTGATAGTAGTGCACTGGTTAATAGGGATCACTATTTAACACAGTATATTGTCTGATTGAAATAGACCCTAATGGATCTCATTAATTTACAGTTGGTTTTAAGGTGATTTGTCTACCAATAATGTTGGTAATAAAACTGGTTTAGTGGAGATTGATGTAGGAAATAGATGCAATAAAAACATAATTGTTTGAGGCAGGATTTCTTTCAAAAAATAGTCATTTCACTCTTCTAACCATAGCTCCTGAGAAGACACATTTTTCAACTGAAAAGTACTGAAATTTTTCTTATTTCTCCACAAAAACATATGTTGTGGGTACTCATTAGAAGTGCCTCAGCAAGGCACTTCTAATGAGTAGCCACAACATATGTTTTTGTGGAGAAAAAAAGAAAATAGTACGTCGATACCCCCTCTTGTCTGGAACTGTGTCTAATCCCATGGCAGTACAAAAACTGGAGGATTAGGGAAGGTTTTTGTGATGATGGGTTAATGTACCGAATTATGTAGAATAATCAATTTATTAAGCTAATTGGTGTATTGTGTGACTGAAACAATTTGTCATGCGTCTGCTGACAGCAATGAAATGGATTTTATACAAATGGTTATAGAAGTATTAACGCTTAGCAATCTGGGTAAAATTTTCAGCCGACGACATTGTGAAGTATTTTTCGTATTTTCCGCAGGAAACAGGATTTGCCATTTCATGCAAATTGTCTCCAATAGAAATATTAAATCTTGTTTTCTGGGAAAAACAAGAAAAATATGTCTATATATCGTCTGCTGAAGATATTACCCAGCAAGGTAAGCCTTAATGGCTGTATCCAGTTGAAAGGTTCTAATCTGGGGATCTATCTAGGCGGATTTAATAGCAATTGTATATTTTAATACACCAAGGCTTTCAATGTGTGACATGGTTTGTAGTAAAATTGCAAATATGATTTTGACACTTTTGTTCGCACTGTTATTATTGTGAATAAAACCTTGTTGAGGTTTTGAAAGTCAAGTGAAATGCAAATTTTGTTGGGGGCTTGAAATATTTGCCAACCCACATAGCTTTCTATTTCAGGCACATAGTGGAAAATATGTGGTTTTAATATTTTTGATGTTGTTTTTTGTTATTTTTCATTTTAATATGAAAAAAAAGTAGTTACCACAATTCAAAACAAAAAAAAACACACAAAAAAAACTTTAAATGCTTAAAGTGCCAAGCAAAATTTTTAAGGTAAAAAAACTCCAAAGGATACTCAATGCCTCACTGCCTTATAGGGCAAAACTAATGAGCCAACAACATACATCTGCTTTGCTCATCCAGAGTTTGAAAGTAACACGAAAATATTTTTTTGTACGTGGGGAGGGGAGGTGGGGGGAGGGGGGGGGGTGCGGTTGCTGCACTTGTATTTCCTTTAAAATTTGTTATCTCTAGATGGGAAGGTTATTTAGATACATGTATCTGTTTTTGGTTCATTCCAATTTTATCTATTTCCGTTTTGTCTACTATTTTGACAATTTTTCCCATTTCGTCAACTCACATATTCCCATTTCTTTTATTTGGGATATTTGTAAATCTATGCAGCCATCTCAAGATCACAATGCATCCAAAATGGTACACTACCATAATAACCTTAAGTATTGGGACAGATAGGCATTTGCAAACAGTGTAGAACAAGATCTAATCAGGGTCTACACTGTTTACCACATATCCAGTAATATTTTAGACACATTAACAGGTAGTAGAATGAACTACAGTATTCGACTTAATTACCGCACACACCCCTATAAGCGCACAGTCAAGCAATTTCGTAGGCTTCAGATTACAGTCCGTGTTCTCTACTTCTTTACAATAGACATATGTTGTGGGCACTCATTTGAATTGCATTTACTTGTCGATGCAGTTCAAATGAGTACCCACAACATATGCTTTTATATGCTTGTAGAGGTGATTCAATGAGTACCCACAATATATGCTTTTATAAAGAAAATCAGAACTCATATCAAATAAGCATCTTTAAATACATCCCTCAGGAAGTCCACTGCTCATGTTCCTCTAATGTGTGCCCTTATTAGGAAGATATTTTACTACGTTTTTACCGGTAACTTTGAAAAACTTAAGCGCACACTGAGATATAATTAGGTCTAATATGGTATTTCAATTTTTAGGACAAGTATGGTAAGTAGATAAGGTGTCCCAATACTTAGGGTAAATACAGTACATAGCTTCAGAGGGGCTTTTTGTTTTCATGCGAAAAATATCGAAAGCTTTGGGTTGAAAGTCTAGAGCAATGTATTTCGTGACTTCTGTCATTTCACTAGAAATCTGATCAAGTCTGAAGACTATCTGGTTTACACAAAGAAATATTACAAGAATAGAGGACAAAAATTTCTGTTAATGATGCATGTTTTTCACCTTATTTTATTAAAAGAAAACCTTTACATGTAACATTAAGTCTTGAACCACACCTTCCATTAATGAAAATCATTTCCATTTATAGGAAACAAAATTAACCCTTGTCCTGCTGAACCTGGATATACCTGCTTTTGCAAGCAGTGCAGATCTAGATCAGTTGGCTTCTGAAGAACCATTAAGTATGTGAATTTATAGCATCAATCTGGATCAAGTAATCTTATTGGCTGAAAATTAGAAGTGGGTGTGGCATCTTATTTTATTCAGCAGGACAAGAATTAGAAGCTATCTAAGGAAAGGGTAAAGGAGACACTGCAGTAAGGTGAGGATTTTCCCTAATTGGCTCAGGGGTTAAAGACCAGATTTCAGAAATTAAAATTATTCAAATTTTTATAACATATACCGGTAGCCTGATGTCTGAATCATATTTATGCCTCTGGCTTATTATGGGGAGATAAATCAGCCACCTCAAAAACTCCAAAATTAATACCATGTTCAAAACGATGGGAATTACATCTTAGTTACCTTTCTCTTTGGGAAACAGGACTGAATTATCTCCCTGTAATAATCTAGAAGCATAAATGTTCTATTCAGACATCGGGCTGCTGGAATATGTAATAAAAAATTTGAATATTGTAATTTCTGGTCTGATCTTCAACACCATAGCCAATTAGAGAAAATCATCGCCTTACTGCAATATCTCCTTCTTTTTGGAGTGGACCCCTTTTCAAAAAGGAGAAAAAAAAACAAAAAACAGTTTGACAGAGTTACCTCCCCCCTGAAAGTGTATCCATTTCTTGTAAGCACTTTTCCTTAAACTTTTGATACTTCTAAATTTAGAATTCCAGGAAAGGTGACATACTGGGATAAGAAATTATATTTTGTGCAATAAAAATAATATAGGGGATGAATACCACTTTTTACTTCTTTGGGTGGAAATGTATAAATCACATTATTATATTAGTGCCAATACCCTCTGACATAAAGACTTCTTAATGCTTAGCATGCTATGTAAAATTTTCAGTAGACAACACACTGAGTGTGTCTTATTTTTCCCAGAAAACAATTTGACAGTTCATGTAATTGACTCCAAAGGAGACATTTTGCTTGAAATGTCAAATCCTGTTTTCTGGGAAAAAAAATAAGAAAAAGATCATCAGTTTGTCTTCTGCTGAACTTGCCCAGAGAGTGATAAAGGTTACCTTAGCATAAGTAAATACCTGATGTAACAGAAATATGTCATATTCTGTGAGATGTGCTTTACAAATGAACAGAACCATTTATATTGTTGACATTTTTTCCTGTAACTGATGATTTCCTCATAGTTTCTTTCTTTTCATTTATTTTTAATAAATGTATATATACATATTATCTTTATGTATACTTTCTCATGTTCTGCCTGAAACGTCCAGCTGGCAGAGTGGTTAGCACCCCCACTTCAAGTCGCAAGGTCCTGGGTTTGAATCCTGCTAAAGGGGATTCAGCTTATTACTGTATGGTGCTTCATTGCACAGAGCCTTTCATTATTACCCTTCCATCATCTTTATAAATCATCATCATCTCATGTTCCACCTGGGTTGTTCTGTTCTGTTACACAACTTCACTTGGATTTCTTATGGAAATTTCTTAAAAATGGCATTTCCTCAATGAAAGTCTACCTTATTTATGTTCTTTTGTTAGAGTTGACAGCCATGCAGAACTCCAGAAAAGTTGTTTTTATTAAATACCCATGCACATGTTATTTTTCTTAGTTTTGGATTTAAACAGACATTGTTGGTAGTGTTTAGAATTACCTCACTGAGGTTTTTCTGATTGGTATGTGTTATACCTCACTGAGGTTTTTCTGATTGGTATGTGTTAACATGGTAAAAAGTACTGTGATACCCTATTTGTCGGACATTTATTCATATCTCATTCAGTAGCTTGATGGTGAAATATGCCATAATTCAAGATAAAAGTATTAATAGGTTTGTATGCACTTGGGAAACTTGCTAGAATGTCTTTATTGCCTAATTTGGCTGGGAAATCTTCCACAATCTTAATTGTATTGATTAACTTCTCTCAGGATTAGGTCTGCTTAACTGACTTCATACTGGAGGCCAGGGATTCATTTTAGCTCTGTTCCCTCACTATATTGTTGTTGACCCATGCTTTATTGCTGTGGCTACAGTTAAAAGGTGCTTTATTGTTTGGTCTACAGTGTTACATGAGGTCTGTCACCATTGCTTTTTGAAAATTGCAGTGATTCAGTGCCTGCCCTGGGTTCCACAGTGTCAGCATGAATACAAGAATTTCTATAAAACATGGTTATAATAATACCTCTGCTACTGGAAATGGACCATTCCAAAAATTTGAGGTTGATAAATCCACTGGACATATAAATGGATTTATGTGCAGTGGGCCACACTGAAGATGTCTTTACCCATGTACAGTTGGAAGAACAGCCTCAATTATAGCTGAATTTATCCAAAATATTCTAGTGCCTTACTTAACCCAAAAATGTGGAAACAAAAAACAGCAAAAAACTGACAACTTAACGTTGTTCTGTGACCATTCGTCATTGTGTCTATAAAGTGCTTGTGAAATAGCAAGCAGTTTAGACCATGATCAGCAGCTGGGGGAAGGGGTATGTTAGTATTGTTTCTGTTTCTGCTCTATCATTTCTTTTTTCCTACATTTATTTCTCACTTTCTTCCACCAGCTCTTCTGTCTCAAAGACAGTCTGATCTGGGCCTCTTCTGAGTCTGTTCTGTTTGCTCAAGCATTTACATTCTTTTGTAAATTCTGTCTGATATTGGGGAGGCAAAGCCATTGTATCCATTCCAGATAACTCCATAGCAGACAAGCAGAAAATATCAGTCCCAGGGGAATATATGACATGGAAAGTTTCAGATTGTTGGTTTTATTCAATTCCCAAGAATCCTTATCTAATCAAGCAGCTGTTAAATTAACTTTTACCAATAATGATGCATTTTAAAATTCAAGTTTGATATGTCTGGGCTTACTGGAAAAGAATGGCTGGGTTCAAGGTCTGGATCCATAGGTTTAAGATTTAAGTCAAGACCTGCAATGTGGATCAGTTTAACCCTTCTCTTTCTGAACACGACATGCCACGTCTTAGCAAACAGTGTAGATCCAGATCAGTTGGCTTCTGAAGAAGCCAACTGATCTGGATCTGCACTGTGTCATTCAGTATGCGAATATGTATCAACAACCTGGATCAAGTAATCTTATTGGCTGGAAATTAGAAGTGGGTGTGGCATCTTAATTTATTCAGCATGAGAAGGGTTAATTATTTAATTATTTACCTCACTGTGATCATTATCCTGTGGGATCCTTATGAAATGAGAGACAAAAAAAAAAAAAAATGGAGAAACAGGCAAAAGCACAATCACAGTATTTGCATAGTTCTTGTTTGTTTGAAGTGCTGTTTTGGGTTGTTATTTCATAAATAACAAACCAAAACAGCACTTCAAACAAACAAGAAGAAAACAAACAAAGTGGAAGTGCAAGAGAAATACCCCTTGAAATGGTCAACAGTAAAGCCCCTGTGGCAATTGGAGATGGACATCTGCCTTGTGTATTTAATAGAGATTGCATTGTGTATTTAAAGGAGGTACAAATGCATCTAGGCATACACAATTCTGGCCCAGTATAACAAACACATTTAACCCTTCTTTTGCTAAACACGACATGCCCTGTCTTGGCAAACAGTGTAGATCCAGATGGCTTCTGAAGAAGCCAACTGATCTGGATCTGCACTCTTTGTCATTAAATATGTTAACTTCTATCAAAAACCCAGATCAAGTAATATGATTGGCTGGAAATTAGAAGTGGGCATGGCATCTTAATTTATTCAGCAAGGCAAGGGTTAAGTAATATCATGAACAAAACCAAACAGAAAGATACAAATCCTGAAACTGTGTCCCATGTCACTTCTTTTCTTCAGTAGCTCAGTTTATGCAGTTGCAAGGAAAATAAACATCACATGCCAGATAATAACCATTGACATAAACCCTGAGCTGACCAAATATGTATTCAAGTCTGAACAGTTCAGCCCAGCAGAGACATGGAGCATAACCCATTGGTCTGATTTGTGAACCCAGCCCAGCTTTTCTAGTATGATATATTTTTCTTACCTGTGTTGAAATGAGAAAGTGAAACAAAAAACCAGCCAAAAGGGACCCTATTTGCCCAGTAACAGAAGAACTCTTGCTATTTCACAGTATTATGTATATAGCTCTTGCAGTAACAAATCAGATCCTCTATGGCAGCATTATTAGGCACATTCTATATGTTATAACCAATACATGTCTTTCTCTTGTGGTACAATTCTGTACATACATAATGACCAACATTGATTGACTCTTCATGCATGTTTAGATGAGTCTTATCCATATCTAGTCTAGTCAAAACAAAAAAAACGAAGAAAAAAAAAGAATAGAATTACATTCAATACATTAGAAGATTTTTTATTCTAATCTTTACGGGAAACAAATATTAGAATTAATGGCTGGTAAGTAAGAAACTCTGACTTAACCCTTGTCATGCTGAATAACCTAAGATGCTATGCCCATTTCTAATTATAAGCCAATCAGATTACTTAATCCATATTGTTGCTATAAATTCATATACTCAATAATAAATAGTGCAGATCAAGATCAGTTGGCTTCTGAAGAAGCCAACTGATCTGGACCTACACTGTTTGCAAAGGCAGGGTATATCTGGGATCAGCAGGACAAGGGTTAAGAAAATGCACAAGCTTCTATATACTGTACAATTCAACAGCCTTCATTATGGACTGTACAGTTCAACAGCCTTCATTATGTACTGTACAGTTCAACAGCCTTCATCATGTACTGTACAGTTCAACAGCCTTCTTTATGTACTGTACAGTTTAGCAGCCTTCATCATGTACTGTACAGTTCAACAGCCTTCATCATGTACTGTACAGTTCAACAACCTTCATTATGTACTATACAGTTCAACAGCCATCATCATGTACTCCTATACAAAGGTTTCTTTAACTATACAAAGGTTTCTTTAATTTGGTTCTTAAATCGGGCATTTTACCAGATTCATGGCTTGAGGGCGTCATTAAACCTATTTTCAAGAACAAAGGTGATCCCAGCCAACCTGAAAACTACAGACCGATAACAATTTTAAGCTGTTTTGGAAAACTTTTCACTTCTGTCCTAAATTCAAGGCTTAACAAATTCCTTAATGAACACAATATTTTAGAAGAAAACCAGGCAGGCTTTGGATCAGGGTATTCTACTACGGATCATATATTCGTCCTTCATGCTCTTCTTGAAATCCTTAAGTCTAAAAAGACCAAACTTTTCTGCTCATTTATTGACTTTAGTAAAGCTTTTGATTCAGTTTGGCGAGTCAGTTTATGGACTAAAATTTTGAAATATAATATTAATGGTAATTTCTTTCGTATTACTTATAACATGTATCAAGGAATAAAGTCCTGTGTCTCTCAGGGTGGGGTACAGTCTACTTTCTTCCGAAGTTTCAGAGGGGTTCGTCAAGGGGAAAATTTGTCACCAGTTTTATTTGCATTATTTTTTAATGACTTAGAAACTTTCCTTGAAGAGAAAAATTGTACTGGCATTAATCTAGAAATGCCCACTGATAATATCAGAACATACATAAAATTGTTCGTTTTGCTATATGCAGATGATACTGTTATTTTTGGAACAGACGAAGTTAGCTTTCAGTATAATTTGAATGTTTTCTATGAGTATTCAAAAGCATGGAAACTTGATATCAATTTTGATAAAACTAAGATAATGATTTTCGGAACCCGTAACGATGAAAAGTATAACTTCAAACTTGGCGAGAATAAGATCTCAATATGTAAAGAGTTTAAATATTTGGGTGTAATTTTCTCTAAAAACAGAAGCCTTTATAAGGCGAGGAAGCATAATGTTGACCAAGCAAAAAAGGCAATGCACCTCCTTTATAAAAGAATACGAAATTTGAATTTGCCCCTTGATTTACAATTACATTTATTTGATCATACCATCTTACCCATAGCATTATTTGGTTGCGAACTGTGGGGGTTTGAAAATATTAAACTTATCGAAAATCTTCAAAATGAATTTTTAAGGCGAATTACTAATTTGAAAAAGAGAACGCCTATTTACATACTATATGCTGAACTTGGACGAATGCCAGTGGAAGTGACTGTAAAGAACCGAATGATTGGATATTGGTTATCACTGGTAAACGGAAAAGAAACGAAACTATCCACATTGTTATACAAAAAACTGTTACACGAATACAATGCTGGTTGTGAGCATAAATGGGTAAGCTATATAAAAGATATACTTGTTTCAGTTGGTCAAATTGACCTTTTGAACAAAGAAGTCATTGATAATCCCAGGTCAGTCAAGCTGTCAATGTCTAGGGTTCTATTTGATTTACACATTCAAGAATGGGTCCAGAAGGTTAATTCTTCATCAAAAGGTAGAATTTTTTTATAGTTTTAAACAAGACCTTAATTTCGAAAAGTATTTGATAAATATTTGGTCGTAAACAATATTTGCCTCTCATAAAGTTCAGAACAAGTAATCACAGACTTCCTATTGAGACAGGCTGTTGGGAAAATGTACCTTTCGACGATAGAAAGTGTCAACTTTGTTACAAAGACGAATTAGGTGATGAATTTCATTATCTGTTTTGTTGTAACTATTTTGAAACAGAGAGAAAACGCCATTTGAAACCTTATTTTTATAAAAGGCCCAGTATAATAAAACAGAAAGAGCTACTTGCCTCAGATAATTTAGTGACACTTAAAAAGCTTTCCGAGTTTGTTCAGATAATTGATTGATTGTGTTGGGGTTTAACGACACGTCAACCCTTGAGGGTCATTTTGTGTCGTCTCCCAGAGAAAGGGAGAAAAGAGATAGAAGAGAGAGTAGAGGAGATGAAAGAGAGGGACAGGGAAGAAAGAGGAACAGGAATGAAAGTGAAGAAACAGAAGAAATAAAAACATTCTCCCTCTACCCTTACCCACTACAAGGATAGCAGGCCTTGCCCAACTGTAAGCCAATATCAGTTGGACGCCCCGGTGATCTAAGATACACAGCACCTTCGCACCACCCGACCACCCCCCATTTGTTCAGATAATAATGAACAAATGTGCGACTACATTTTCCACATAGTCTGTATATGTCTTATTATTGTAACATTGCCTGTTCCTTTGTTTATTGTCTGTTTGTTTGTATTTTAACTTCGTAATACATTAACCTATAGATAATGTGCTATTCTATTCTGTTATTCACCCCCTCCACAGAAAAAACGACCTTTCAGTCGTTATAAAGTCTTAATTCAGAAGGTCCCTTTAACAGTTACCTGTATGACGTAGTTCCTCCCGCTCAAATGATCACGTGTCAGTTTCTTTTCTGTGGACTTTGAATGTTCAAGGATTATTATTCTGTGTTAGAAAAAATGGATTAAAATTATTCTACACGGTTAAAATTTTTATATCCTTGACTTTCTCTGGTTCTATATTCACTCCTTCTACTATCTATGTACTTATTTTCGAAATATCGATCTTAGATTTCTTGTTTTCTCAATGTTAAATTTCTTCCTTTGTTTCCGCGTCAGTCGATGCATTTCGCCCGCGGCAACTGTGGCCATTTAAAAGCTAAATGGGATACACATTTATCTTGTCTAACTTGTAATTCTTGCACACGTATCTCTCCGTGTTATATTTGTAGTTCCTGGACAGAAAAAGTTTGGAACCTAGCAGAAAGAAGACGCCTTCATGCTACTAGAAAATCAGTTATGACGCAGAAGAGAAAACAGAAGAAATCAAAAAAATCCAAGAAGTCCCAGTCAGACATGTCTGACAACGGGACAGTTGATGGGAGCACCGCCCCTCATAGCTTTACTGCTCGGGGCAGGACCCATCAAGGTGGCAGCCTGGCGGACTTAGAGTCTGACCGGGCACTAAGCCCACCAGTCACCAGTCACCAGTCACCAGTCAACCAGTCACCAGTCAACCAGTCACCAGTCATCCAGTCACTGGGCAACTTATCTCCGTTCATCCAGTCGCCAGTCAACCAGTCACCAGTCAACCAGTCACCAGTCAACCAGTCACCAGTCAACCAGGCACCAGTCAACTAGGCTCCAGTCAACCAGGCATGGGTTTACAGTCATTCCCGTATGACCTACAAACACAAATTCCGCCTGGTTATATTCCTATAAATGTGCCTGTACAAAGCTACGCTCCGTCCATAAGTAGCCATATTTCACAGGGTAGTGTCCACAGACTATCCAATGTCTTTATTCCTGGTTACGAACGTTCTAATAGACTAGAACTTCCTAATCCAGCTTCTTCCTCTAGACAGATTATTCCACTCGAACCTGATTTTTCGCAGGTCTCAGATCCGAGTGTAATGATTGAGCCTCCAAATTCAAATGATTTATCTATCTCCAGACCTTCAAGGAAGGATCAGTCTAAAAGAGAGCATAAATCTAAAAAGAGAAGAAGACATCGATCGTCCTCTTCTTCTATCTCTACTTCCAGATCAGACTCTTTGAGTTCTTCTCGGCGAAAGAAAAATTCAAAGAGATCTAAGCACTCTCATAAAAAGAGAAGAAGACGATCGATGACGCCTTCTTCTTCATCAAATTCCTCCCAATCTCAACTTGACATTGGTAGATATACAAGGGCTCATAAATTTCCCCAGGTTGTTCAAACGCCAACTCCAATACAACCTGAGGAGACTAATTTTAGTCAAATCACAAATCAACCTATTAATTACGATCAGATTCAGCCGAATCTCACTCAACAGAATAAGGAGTCAGATTCGGAAACTGAATCCGAAGTCTGGTCATTTGATCGTGCGATTAACGAGGTCTTCCGGCTTCTTCCTCCTGAGTTATGCCCCAAAACTCAGCAGGATCAAGCTCCATTAAAACCTCTCTCTGGGATCGAACAATTAATGGAGTCTCGTTCCACTCCATTACTTGTCCTCCCACAATCCAAATTAGTACAAAATACAACAAAATATATTCAAAATAGACTAGAATCGGACAAATGTTCAAGAGATTGGATTTGTCCGCAAAGCTTGGTTTCGGCTCTTGCTCCGACTAAATTCTACAAGAGCCAAAACCAATATTTGCCAACTGATAATATCCCTCAATTAGAAGCGGATGCGTCGTTCCTAGACATTTCTAATAAAGGAAGAGCTTCTATTCCGCTCAAGAATCTAGAAGCATGGGAAAGGAAGGCTAGAAAACTAGTCGCTATTAATTCTCATGCTGATCTATTTTCTTCAGCTGCCTTCCTTTCATTACAACAGGAATCGATGTCGGTTGCGGCCCTTTCCAGACTTCTGGAGGCCGTAGCCAAATCGATTAAACATGCTACTGCCATGTCTACACTTTTAACTACTGAATTATTCCAAGCTAGGAGGGACGCAGCCCTAGTTTCGTCTAAACTACTACTCGACAATTCCACATACGAGTTAAGGAACGCTCCTATTAACTCAAAATCCTTATTTGACGGCAGGATAAAAGAAATAGCTAAATCAAACTTCGAAGCTCAACAGCAAAGGTTTCTAGCTTCTACATCCATTCAGTCACAATCTCATTCTTATAAGCCTCCTTCGCAGAGCAGAGCTTTCAAGATACCTAAATATCCTGCTAAACAAACAACATCCAGACCTAAACCTACGCAGTCGTATAGGTCCAAAAATATTCCTCAAAGCTCATCTTCTCACATTAAGAAAGATAATATCAAGAGGACTGGTAACACCCGTCAGTTCCCCTCCTCTAAACCTGCCTCTTCCTCCGCAAGATTATGAAGGCCCGCCCTTTCCACTGCCTGCTCTTCCGCTCGCGGACATTCCAGTGGGAGGACGATTGGCCCATTTTGCGGAAAAATGGGAGGAAATAATAGACAACAAATGGGTCCTCTTTATCGTACGAAACGGATTCAGGATACCATTCATCAAAATTCCTCCTTTGTCATCTGTTCCGATCAGAATGAGTCAATCCTCCTCCCCGTTTCTCAGAGAAGAGATCGAAAATCTTCTCAACAAACGGGCAGTGGAAAGGGTACAGAATCCGGAAACTCCCGGCTTTTATTCCCGGATATTCCTTGTGCCAAAAAAGAACGGAAAGTTTCGTTTAATATTAGACCTGTCTTTATTAAACCGTTACATAGAGAAACAAGCATTCAAAATGGAGACAGTCAAATCGGTAAGACAAGCGATGAGACTCAACGATTGGGCTGTCTCCATAGATTTAACAGATGCATATCTACATGTGCCGATACATCGTCAATCCAGGAAGTATCTTCGTTTCGTACACGAAGATCAAGTATATCACTTTTCGGCCCTACCGTTCGGAATGTCCCTAAGTCCGTTAATTTTCTCGAAACTGATGGACGTTATTGCAGCTTTTCTACGCCAACGTGCCATATCAGTTTTTCCATACCTAGACGATTGGCTGATAAAAAATCTGATTCACACCGTCTGATTACTCAGACAAAGATTTGCATTCAAACTATTCAAAGCCTAGGTTTTCTGCCAAATCTCAAGAAGTCAGACCTCTTTCCTGCTCAGAAATTCACCTTCATAGGTATGGAATTTCTGACGCAACAAAATTTAGTCAGGGTTCCAGCGGATCGTGTACAGAACCTAATTCTAACAATCAAGAAAATAATGTCAGCAAAACATGTATCGGCACGAACTTTCCTTTCTCTTTTGGGCAAACTCAGTGCTGCAGCAGACCTTGTTCTCCTGGGCAGACTGCACTTACGTCCTCTTCAGATGTGCCTGCTGTCAGTCTGGAAACCTCATATTCTTCCTCTCGATCACCCGATCTCGATAAACGGCATGATTCGATCTCACTTACAATGGTGGATAAACCCCATTCGATTCGAGACAGGGACTTCAATCCATCCTCCAGACCCCAAATTCTTCCTTTATACGGATGCCAGTCATTACGGATGGGGAGCTCATTTAGAGCCGACAACACTGTCCTTTCATGGTCGCTGGACAGAAAACCAATCCCAGCTCCATATCAATATGTTGGAAATGATGGCCATACGATTAGCACTGAAACAAGCCAAAACATTTATTCACCATTCTTGCATCATGATATCCACAGACAACACAACGGTGGTCTCATATATCAACAAACAGGGTGGCACTCATTCCCCCAATCTTTGCGTAGAAGTTTGGAAAATACTCAATTGGTGCCTGGAACAAGACATAGTTATCAGAGTACGTCACATCCCAGGCAAATTCAACATTCTTGCAGACCGCCTCTCAAGACTAGACAAACCTATCAAGACAGAATGGGCTCTGGATCAAACAGTTGCGAATTCAGTATTCCAGATGCTCAACTTCCCAAATGTGGATCTGTTTGCGACAAGATTCAACCACAGACTCCCATTATATGTCTCTCCAGTACAAGACTACAAAGCACTAGCGATAGATGCCCTGTCCATGGACTGGAATCATCTTCATGCATATGCTTTTCCTCCTTTTATTCTGATACCTGCTGTTCTAGAGAAAATCCGACAACATCAGTGCAGAATAGTTCTCATAGCTCCGTTCTGGCCACATCAACAGTGGTTCTCAGAACTTCTTCTTCTATTAGTGTCAGCTCCGATTCGTCTGCCACTAATTCCAAGACTACTGACTCAATCCAAAGGAAGATTTGTACATCAAAACCTCCCAATTCTCGACCTTCACGCTTGGGAGTTATCAAACAATCAATCAGAGATAAGAAATTTTCACAAAACGTTGCAGATTTTGTCTCCAGATCAAGAAGAGCATCTACACAAAAAGTCTACGATGCAAAATGGACCATCTTCTCTAATTGGTGTCATACAAAAAAGGTTAATCCGATCTCGGCCCCTATTACAGTTATAGCCGATTTCTTAATCTTTCTTTTTTCGGAAAAGAAATGTCACATTAGTACTAATAAAGGTTATAGATCTATGATCTCTAACACTTTAAAATTCAAAACTGGTAATAGAATCGGATCTAATCCAGTTTTATCTGAACTTATCAGATCCTTTGAACTTCAACGACCAGTACAAAGATCTCTTACACCTAAATGGGACTTATCATGGGTTTTAGTATGTCTACAAAAACCACCTTTTGAACCTCTTGATAAGGCTTCTAAATTTCACGTTACTATTTAGACAGCCTTTCTCTTAGCTCTTGCCACTGCTAAAAGGTGTAGTGAAATACATGCTCTAGCTATGGATTCACAACATTTAAGATTTAATCAATCTGATGGTTCAGTTTCCTTGATTCTTAAATCTGGTTTTTTAGCAAAAAACCAGCTTCCTTCTGTTAAACCAGATCCTATTGTTGTTCCTAGTCTTGCTCGAATATGTAAATGGGAACATACTGACAGACTTCTTTGCCCCGTTAGGGCTCTGAAATTCTATCTCAAAATGACTAGCTCTTATCGCCAAAATAGAACTAGACTTTTTCTTCCTATTAAAGGCAATAAGGATATCTCTAAAGATACTATCTCGAGATGGATATCTTACACTGTTAAACTTGCCTATAGGAAACTCACTAAACGAGATATCTCTTTCCTTAAAATCAAAGCTCATGAAGTTAGAGCTCTTTCCTCTTCTTGGGCTTTCTTCGACAAAGTTCCTCTCAATGATATACTTCAAGCAGCGGTTTGGAATAGTTCATCAACTTTTGCCAAATTCTATCTCAGAGACATGTCTCAACAAGCACAGAATCTCCAAAGTTTGGGCCCCATTGTAGTGGCCCAAAAAGTGGTGGGGGGCCAACAGCAATCAGCTATGGATGTGTAGACAACATCAACAGCCCCCCTAGACCTGATGCTATACTAGAGAGGTACTAATTATATCTTTATTATATATATATGTTAACCCTGGATTACTTTATCCTTGGTTAAAGGATCTTATTATTGCCTTAAGCACTAATTATGTCCTCATTATATATATATAAAAAATAAATCCTTTTATTAAGCCTTAATTCAGAAATTGGGACTAACTTATTAGGAGAAATCCTCCCTCCTATTCTACAAATTCTAGCACATTATCTATAGGTTAATGTATTACGAAGTTAAAATGAAGTTTTTTTTTTAAAAGTAAAACATATTTTAACGAGTAATACTTAACCTATAGATAAGTATTTATCGTCCCACCTCCCTTCCCTCGCTCCTTTCTCCTAATTGTGTATTGTTTTACACATAAAAGAAACTGACACGTGATCATTTGAGCGGGAGGAACTACGTCATACAGGTAACTGTTAAAGGGACCTTCTGAATTAAGACTTTATAACGACTGAAAGGTCGTTTTTTCTGTGGAGGGGGTGAATAACAGAATAGAATAGCACATTATCTATAGGTTAAGTATTACTCGTTAAAATATGTTTTACTTTTAAAAAAAAAACTTCATTTTCTCTTACACCACCTGTGAGTGGCCTGAGAATTTGTTCTTAAATAAAGTTCTGTTCTGTTCTGTTCTGTACTATACAGTTCAACAGCCTTCAACATGTATTGTACAGTTCAACAGCCTTCATTATGTACTGTACAGTTCAACAGCCTTTATCATGTACTGTGCAGTTCAACAACCTTCATCATGTACTGTACAGTTCAACAACCTTTATCATGTACTGTACAGTTCCAAAAGCCTTCATCATGTACTGTACAGTTCAACAGCCTTTATCATGTACTGTGCAGTTCAACAACCTTCATTGCATAGCTCTAGATAAAGCAGTTGTAACCAAGCATACTGATAATGTTGTAAGTACTTGTTAGAATCACCCTGACAATTAAGGCAATTATGATGAGTACCCATACTGAATGTTTTCAAGGAGAAATAAGGCAAATATTTCTCTGGATATCCCTCTTATCTAGAGCCCTTAATAAATAATCTTTCAGTGTGTTAACTTGATAGGCTCTTGATTAAATTATGACCTGTGGGAATTAAATCCCAATATCACTAAAACCCACAATCTGATGCTTTCATGCCTTGTACTCTCTGGGGACTGACAGTTTCTGCTGGTAATAAGACCATGAAATTGTCTGAATACATCAACCAACCTCCCAGTAACACTATGTTAGGAAATAAAGCACCAAAATGTATCAACACAACAATGCAAATGAATATTTATGCTGAGATGGTGAAATTCATTTAGTTATTCCAATGGGAACTGGGAAATAGTCATTAACAGACAGAATATTAGGTACAAGTTAAATCAGTTTTCTCCCCCCTTGTAATTTTTACTACTGATCATTTTAAGGTAGTGGTTCTTGTGTTGTTCATTAATTTAGTTATCAGCTCTTTACAATACTAATGAATATTTATTATTTATGCTGTCCCTCTCCCCAGCCCCTCCCCCCCCCCCCTGCCCCCACCCCACACACACACTTATGGTTGCTTGCTATGAAGCTTTTTATTATGTTTTTGTTCCTCTGTCTTCTTGTTGTGCTTGGTTGATGATCTGTCTGGCACTGAGATGATGTTTTATGTTTCTTTAACATTATATAAGTCCTATCAAGATGATGATGGGGTGAGATAAAATAATAGTGTTCTAAAGTGGTATGTCTTTTGCCATTCCTCTTTATTTGTTCTGTTTTCAATGAAGTTCTGTATTGTCACTCCATATCATTCAACCCTTGTCTGGTGCCAGAGAAGGGCTATGTTCCATGACTGTGGCCTTTCCTAGTCTCTGTACTTATCCTAGGTATCTCTGTACTTATCTTAGTTATCTCTGTACTTATCTTAGATATCTCTGTTCTTATTCTAGGTATCTCTTATCTCTGTACTTATCCTAAGTATAGGGTAAGTGGTAAAGTATCCAAGTATTTATATGAAAATCTTCTTATCAAATTATCTTGTTTTATAGAAATTATTATGAAGAAATTTTCAAATGCTAAGTATGTAATTTAGCATTACATGTTCATGTCATTATGTTTTGTTTTTTTTTCTTGCAGTTTGCATCATGTTAATATAGTAAAACTGAGGTTTACAGGGGCATACATTGTTTTTCTTATTTCTGCTCAAAGCATGGATTGTGGGTACTCGTTAGAACCGCCTCACTGAGGCAGTTCTAACGAGTACCCACAATCTATGTTTTGAGCAGAAATATTAAAAATATCAGAATTTTTTATCTGAAAAATTGCCATTTTTTGGTGGTAAAATTTTCAGTGTATTTGAACAAGTCTATGTGATTAAGACCCCTACAAATCCCACTTTATGTAGGAATGAGAGGTGTTTGCTGGGGTATACATTATTTTTCTTGTTTCTGCTCTAGATATGGAGTGTGGCTGCTTGTTAGAACTGCCTAAATGAGATGGTTCTGGGTGGGGATGGGAGGAATATCATCATTTTCCATCTGAGATTCTTCTGGTTCTGGGTGGGGATGCGAGGAATATCATCATTTTCCATCTGAGATTCTTCTGCTTCCTTTTCATTGTTGCATTTGCTCATGTTTATAAATGTCTGTTTATTACATGCCTTTGTTTGTCTGTTTGTATACTATGCTCTTATGCCACCTGTGTGTGGCATATCTTCAATAAAGTTATGTTCTGTTCTGTTCTATATGTATTATGGTAAATATGGTCGTTCTAACTCAATACATCTGACACAGTTTCCAGTGAAATTCAAAATGCCATATGTAACAAGAATAAATGAAGACAGATATAGGAATGTCTCCTAGGAGAAGCCACAAATGGACCACATCAAGTGAGAAGACATCTTTGGGCATATGCAGACAGAAACAGCATATGCAGACAGAAAACTCTAAGAATTGTGTGCACATCTGCACAACTGTGTGCACATCTGCACAATTTGATCAGGCTCTTCATTGTCTACCTGCAAAATTATTGGATATTGTTGAACGTAAAGGCCCTGATGAGATTGCAGGTACAGACAGTGAGTTGTAGCAATGCATTTTACATTTGCTTAATGCTTATAGCACTTTAGGTAAAGTGGTTTTAAATATTTTTCTTATTATACCCCCTGCCCCCTGCAAACTATTTGTTGGGTTATACTATTTTCACTGTGCATGAAATGTCAGAGCCTGTAGAAAAAATATCAAGCCTGGAGACCCCTATACGGGTAACTGGCAAACAGTGCAGACCCAGATCAGATGCTGCAGAACATGCAGTCTGATCAGGGTATCCACTGTTTGCAAATAGTTCAACCATTTCCTTTAGGAATATCTACATTATATAGCCAGATATACCTAAAATCAAAAATGGACTTTTCCAATATATAGTGTGGGAGAGTTTATTCAGTCTTTAATGGGTTAAAGATGGTTTGTCACTTGGCACTTCTCAAATAAATAAAGAAAAGAAAATAAATCTGGTGACACTGAAGAATTAGCTAACAATATCTATCAGTGTCATATTCCAAACCTTTTGCTAATAAAACAGAGAATTCAATGCAAGTGTGTATTTTTATTCTCCTTTCTTTCAAATGAAACAAGTCTGCAATGTTAGTCCCCAAGAGTCATTTATCTGTTCTTTCAATGCAATATGATTAGTTTGTTTTACCTTAATAGTCTCCTAATCAGATCAACAACCAAGGGAATTGAAATGAAACACACTAACATCTACAATCTGACACTTGCATGTAATGCCTTCCCCTTGAGACTGGCATTTTCTGCCAGAAATATTACCATTGTATTATTTGAATACAACAGTCAGCCTAGAACAAGAAACATAAAAGGCTTCAAAATCTACTGGGAAATGACCATAAAGAATTCACTAATATGACTGAATAAAACCATGGCTGGATTCAAGTTTTATGTTATTTTCACTGGAAATGACTAACAGTCATAAAAAAAGAAACATTAACACATTTAAACTAAGTATTGAGAAAAAAGCAGGTTGGAGCAAACAGTGTAGACCCAGATCAGATGCCACAGAATATGTTGTCTGACCATGGTTTACAATGTTTGCCACACATCCAGCAGTTAGAGGCATCTGGGTGGCCTAGTGGTTAGCACTTCCAACTTCGGATCACAAGGTCATGAGTTTGAATCCCGTTAGAAATGGATCCAGCCCATGAGTGTACAGCGCTTCATTGCACAGAGCCTTTCATTATCATCCTCCCATCATCTTCATATGACTTAACCTATTTTATACTGAATAGACTCTCCCACACTATATATTGGAAGAGTCCAATTCCAATTTTAGGTACACCAGGTTATGAGATTTACATATTCCTAGAGAAAAATGGCTAAACTATTTACAAACGCTGGCCTCGGTGACTCAGTTGGATGCGCCGTCTGACTGGAGACCAGGAGGTCGCGTGTTCAACCTCCGCCTAGGTTGGTAACATTCTTTCGTGGAGATTGATCATGAAATATTTTCTACGGTCATTCTCTCCCCTCCGCTGATTCAAGAAGGGCAGTTGTCAGTTTCTGGCGGAAGAATGTGCACAATACTGGTTAACCGCTTAGAGGACTAAGCCTGCCCAGTAAACGTGTGGTTAGGTTAACTGACCGTGCTCGACATGACCCCATTGGGTTGACTGGGCCATAAAACCTCAACACAAACAAACACATAGAGGCAGTGCACCTTCTAGGAAGTAGTGTGAAGCATGACAGTTGGTAGCTCAAAGTTTTCTTACCCCTTGTCATCTTAAATAAACTAAGATACCACACCCATTTCTAGTTTTCAGCCAATCAGATCACTTGATCCAGATTCTTGATATGAATTCACATCATTAATGGCAAATAGTGCAGATCCAGATCAGGTTATAGACTGGTTAGATTTGACAGTGAAAAAGAAATAATACGTGGAAAAGGACTTCTTGGCCATATAGGTTCAGTTTCTTTGGTACCTTGGTTTCTGAATCATTTTGTGATGGGCTGCAGCAAATAAAGTTTTGAGATAAAGTTTTTGGTGTAATATTCCTGGAGCACCTTAAACTATTGAACACTTATTTCTGACATTAAACGTATACATTCTGTATGTCTGTATACCTGAATTTTAAAATAGTTTAATCTTTGAAATGACTAACCCTTGTCCTGCTGAATAGATTAAGATGCTACACCCACTTCTAATTGTCAGCCAATCAGATTACTTGATCCAGATTGTTGATATAAATTCCCATATTGAATGGCAAACAGTGCAGATCCAGATCAGTTGGCTTCTGAAGCCAACTGATCTGGAAGAAGCCAACTGATCTGGATCTACACTGTTTGCCAAGGCAGGGTGTATCAGGGTTCAGCAGGACAAGGGCTAATTCATGGCTTAAGTCTGACAGTGGTTCTTAGGAAATCCATAATAATTGAAATCATATTGGTAAATTTGCAAAGATTTTATACAAGTTTCCCTTCATTTAGCCTTCAGAATGGTCAAACTTTGTATTTCTAAAAATAAACCCTTTATTGTCATGAACAAAGAAATAAAGAAATGATGTGATTTTGAAATGCATAGAGAATTCACCACTTTGTCTTGGTATAGAATATTATTGTTACCAAATTCTTTTAATTCGAAATAAAAAAAGAAAAAAATGTTTGAGAGAGAGTCCCCTGCGATCGCCACTCACCCAGAAGTTTTAGACACATCGACAGGGAATAACATTATGAAAACACACCTATTCAAATATATAGAAAATTAATCCTCCAAAAATTTAAAATTTTCAGATAAAAAACTGTGATATTTTTCATATTTCTGCTCAAACCATAGATTGTGGGTACTTGTTAGAACTGCCTCAGGGAGGCAGTTCTAACGAGTACCCACAATCCATGTTTTGAGCAGAAATAAGAAAAATAACTTGTACCCCTACAAAACCCAGTTTTACTATATAAAAGTTGGGGTTTAAGGGGGTCAGAATTATATAGGTATTTTTTCGTGATGAAATGAACTTGTTCAAATTTAACTCTTTGCATTTTTGGTAATTTTGCATGCTTTTTTGTCATCTGCGGATTTTTTTAATCTTTCAGGAATACTATTAGAGTGTCAAACAGTTTGGATCCAGATCAGGCCAGACATTTTGTTGGGCCTGATCTGGGTCCAAACTGTTTGCAAAAGTTATCAGAAGACGACAAAAAGTTGCTTCTGTAGTACACCAGAGCACTTCAGCTAATGTTCTTTAATAATTCTGAGAATAAAAGTGAGAACTTTATGCAGAAAATTCCATCTAGTCTGTAGACTGAGATTAATTTGTCCTAGGAAGCTGGGAAATCAGCCAAGTCTCTGGTCATAGAACAGTGATGTCCTGAAATTGAACTATATATTATTGGCAATTTGTGCTTGTGACATTCAAGGGTCCCTGATGGATTGACTAAACACTTTATATCCCCTGCTTGACTGCCAGAGATAGGCTATAAACAAAGGCATTATTTATTAATGGCTTCCCAGAGGATGTAGTCAGACTTATTGATCAATAATCATTGTGTATTGCCTTACAAGAGGTTGGCTAAGGTAATGTGACCCAACTGCAACCTACTTAGCACTTACCATGCTATGGGCTAACCCTTTCATCCCTGAGTTTCTGAAGTAAACACTTCTGTTCTTGAATTTGGACTTGTCCACTGATGCAGATAGGAACTTCTGTCTAAGATCAAAAACTGAATGGCAAACTGTGTAGATCCTGTTTAGACAGCTCATTACTACAAGCTGTCTCATCTGGATCTACACTATTTCCATTGGTATTGGTTCTGGTCTGCTGGGCTGAAAGGGTAAATTCAGCAGATGACAAAGTGAATTTTTTCTTATTTGTCCTTGAAAATAGGATTTGACACTTCATGTAGATTGTCTCCTAATTAGGTCTAATCCTGTTTTCTAGAAAAAATTTCAAAATGTCTTCTGCTGAAAATTTTACCCAGCATGCAAAGTATTATTTTCTGAACTGTTTGAAAAATTGACATGTAAACATAAAACTAAGTGGAAGAAATTAGATGCCCAAGAAATGGTCCAATCATGAAGTACAGCATTCTTGAAGCATCAAAAGAAAGAGAACAATTAACCCTTGTCCTGCTGAATAAATTAGCTGCCATGCCCACATCAGATTACTTGATCCGGATTGTTGCTAGAAATCTGCATACTTATTGGCAAACAGTGCAGATCCTGATCAGTTGGCTTCTTCAGAAGCCAACTGATCTGGATCTACACTGTTTGCAAAGGCAGGGTATATCTGGGTTCAGCAGGACAAGGGTTAATAACAAAACAAACATTGCATAATTATGAAACCACCGATGCAACAACAAAGAAGAAACTTCAGTTGCATGAGGTGTGGGGAGTAGTCAGCCTATCCAGTCTCACAAACTACATTGCTGCATATGAAGAGTAAACCGGAGTCTCTGACTTTGATTCTTTTGTTTTTGTTCTTTGATTCCAATGGCAACCTTTTAGATTTTTATTTGTGGTGGTTTGAGCATATTTTTCAGTGAGAAATTGATAATAAATGTATTACAGTGACCAGAATATGCTCTTACGCCACATGCGTGTGGCCTGAGTTTATCTTCAATAAAATTATGTTATGGTTCTGTTCTGGTTCAGAAATGTATCATAGTGTTTGGTTGGTATAAATATTCCCAGTTGTATGACAACCCCATACTACAGGTTGTACAGAAGTGGGTTCTTTTCTTGACTTAATAAGTACAATAACACACAAAGTCCTAACAACAAAACTTTATGAAATAAAAACACATCTTTACCCCTTTTAGAATGAATAAACTGCCCCCACACTATATAATGGAAGATTCCTATTTCAGTTTTTATATGAATATATGAAAGTTAGGCTATGTTATTCAGATTTCCCCAGAGAAAAATGGCTAAACTATTTGCAAACAGTGGAGACCCTGACCTGGGTCTGCACTGTTTGCCATTTACCCATTTGTGGATCTTTAGACTAAAATGGGTTAGCTCTGACTCAGTTCAAACCAAACACCATTCATTCTAATTTCATTTTCCCCCCAAAACCAATTCATACTGAAAGGTATAAATTTTATTGTATCATCCCACTGTTATTATGTCTGCTAGATGTGTGCTTCAGTATCCTAGGTTCCAATCAAATTTACATAAACTTCTCCACTAGACACAAGATCAATACCTTGAATCTATTCAATATACTTAAATGGTAGGAAAAAGCCATAAAGTGCAAAAGTAAAGTGTATTATTTCTCCTAATGGCGGTATACATCACCCATCTGTTGTGAAGTTCTAGATGGAGTTTAGTTAATGTTTTCATAGTGTGACAGATGCTGTTATTCTAGGGTGCTTTGGTGCTAATGTCTTTGTATTAAATTCTTCTACTGATTATTACGAAAACATGCCTATTCAAATGAACTGAAAATTTTACAACCAAAAACTGAAAATTTTCAGATAAAAATTTCTGATTTTTTTCATATATCTGCTCAAAACATAGATTGTGGGTACTCGTTAGAACCGCCTCGAGTACCCACAATCTGGCAAGGCGGTTCTAATGAGTACCCACAATTTATGTTTTGAGCAGAAATAAGAAATATAATGATTACCCCGCAAACCCCAGTTTTTCTATATAAAAGTGGGGTTTAAGGGGGTCAAAATTATATAGGCGTGTTTTCGTGATGATACTTGCATTTCTCACTGTAGAGTTGTTGGGATTTTTTATATCAATGGTGGATTATTATAGTTTCAAGTTGTTTGTCCATGTGTCTGTCAATCTGTCCATCTGTCTTATGCCTGTCCATCCGCATTTTCATTTCCAGATGATAACTTGATTAAATATTAGTGGATTTTTACCAAATTAAATGTTATAAATGTTATGTATGTTGATATTGTGGAGATTTGATTAGGGATTGCTAATGGGCAAATTTTGTCAGTTTTTGACAGAGTTACCTGCCTGCCACATGATAGAGGAATAGTAGAAGGGTATCATTATTTCACATTTTTATTTAGGTGTCTGTGTGGCTTCCCATGTCCTATTTTGTGGTGGTGTTTTGGAGTTTATGATCCTTTCAGCAGTATTCTCTCAGTTCCCTTTCAAGTGTATGTGTGTGTGTATGTGTGTGTGTGTGGTCTTGCTTTCATGGATAACCCATTAATGTATGCTTTGAGGCTGTTACTGAGCAAGCAGTTTGCAGTCCACAGTGTATTAAATTCAGAGCACATTAATGCTTTGCATGCCGGGTAAAAAATAAGCTGATGACATTTTTTAATATTTTTCATTTTTTTGTTCCCTAGGAAAAAAAAAAGGCTTTGGCATGTCATTCAAAATGTCTCTTAGGAGACATTTTGCATGAAATGTCAATCCATTTCCTCTTAGCAAACAATTTGCATGAAACATCAGCCTATTTTCTGGGAAACATAAAAAAAAAAGTGTTTCAAACTGTTCTCTGTTGTAATTTTTACCCAGCATGCTAAGCATTAGGTATGACTGGTCATACTAATTCTCATTCTTGACTTGTGTATCTGGTGTCTGGTGACTGTCACAGAGTTCAGACAGGAAAAATATACAAAAATGTATACAAAACTGTTCAGAATTTTAGAGAAGGAATTCATCGGCAAGTTATGACCGTAGGGTAGTTTCAGTAAGGTGATAATTCCAGTGATACTATAGGATAATTAGGTGATTATTCCAGTGATACTACAGGATAATTAGGTTATTATTCCAGTGATACTATAGGATAATTAGGTGATAATTCCAGTGATACTATAGGATAATTAGGTGATAATTCCAGTGATACTATAGGAAAATTAGAAGTTACTTCTTGTGATACTGTATGATATGTAGGTGAAAATTCCAATGATACTGTAGGATAATTAGGTGATAATTCCAGTAAATGTGTAGGATAATTAGGTGATAATTCCAGAGATTCTGTAGGATAATTTGCTGATAATTCCAGTGATACTACAGGATAATTAGGTGATAATTTCAGTGATATTATAGGATAATTAGGTGATAATTCTAATGATACTATAGGATAATTAGGTGATACTTTAAGTGATATTGTAGGATAATTAGGTGATTATTCCAATGATACTACAGAATAATTTTACCATTTGTGGGGCATGACATGTTTTGGTGCAAAATTTAGGTAATTACAGAACAGGATTTTGTTGTACAGAATGATGACAAGATGATAGAAGCTGAGGATAAAAAATGTAACAAAGACAACACTATGTGTGTAAATTCATAGCTCTAAATAAAAGGGTATTAGGTAAATATTTTTCTTATTTCTGCTTGAAAACGTATGTTGAGGCCCTTATAATTAGTACCCACAACAACATATGTTTTCTTGCAGATATACCCTGCTTTTGCAAACAGTGTAGATCCAGATCAAGAAGCCAACTGATCTGGATCTGCTCTGTTTGTCATTCAATACAATACAATACAATACAATACAATAACTTTATTGCATTAAACATACATAATATGTTTAGAGCAAAATAATCATCAAATGGACAACTACATGGATTTTTTTTTTGCAGTATGTGAATTTATATCAACAGTCTGGATTAAGTAATCTGATTGGCTGACAATTAGAAATGGGTCTGGCAGCTTAATTAATTCAGCATGACAAGGGTTAAAAATATAGACTGATGTTGTAGAAAAAGCTGATAATGATGATACAAAGATCATAGCTCCAGATAAGATGCCTTTTACAGCCAAAAATTATTGCTAATTTTCCTATTTGTCCATAAAAAACAAATATTATGGGTACTCATTATATTGTGACTCACCAACATATGTTTTCATGGAGGAAAAAAAAAAAAAATATATATATATATATATATATATATATATATATATATATATATATATATATATATATATATATATATATATATATATTCCTAGGATACCCTCACTTTATCTGGGGTTATGAAAAAGCTGATAATGATGATACAAAGATAGACATCTAAGCTAAGCCACCTGTGTTTTGATGAGGTTGATATTGGTAGGTGTTAAAGAGGATCATATAGTCTGAAATGTGGGACTATAAAAGTGATACTATAAGTAGTTTATTTTCTAATTTAATTGATGTTCTTATGTTTATGGCTTTTTAATGACAGAGGAGTCATGTTTATCCAAATATTTTAAATGTTTTGTGTATGGTTTTTGAATTTATATTTGGAATTTGAGGCTTTAAATTTTTCATAGTGTATTTACCCTAAGTATTTGGACAGACAGGCCTGAACAAACAGTGTAGACCAGGATAAGATGCTGCAAACAGGGGGTACACTGTTGCCACCTTTCAGCAGTTTGTAGACATCAGTTAACATAGGTCTAGATAAGAGTGGGTATCAGGTAAATAGTTTTCTTATTACTCGACGAAAACATATGTTGTGGGTACTCATTAGAAGCACCTCGATGAGGCCCTTCTAATGAGTACCCACAACATATGTTTTCATCGAGCAATAAGAAAAATATAGAAAATTTTTGGTGGAAAAAAGCGTGGAGGGAAGGGGTTCCAGTATTTAGGGTATGTATGGTGGTGTAAACAAAAGTATCAGCAGATGGCATTTTGAAATATTTTTGTTGTTTTTCCCGGACAATAGGGATTGATATTTCTTGTAACACCCCAGTTCCCATACCATACACTGTCTACCCTGGGACACTTTAACTCATTGCTGTACTTGACATAAAAATTGAACAACCCCTTGTTACTACCTGTTTATCTCTAAAAACCACTGGATGAGTACTAAACAGTGTAGACCTTGATCTGACACCATATTCTGTAATATCTGGTAAGGGTCTACACTGTTTTCCCAGGCCCATATGTCCATATTCTTATGACAAGGAAGTCGTAACAAAGAATGAAGCATAACTGAAAGAATTTCCCCGCCTGTTGTGGGAATCGAACCCGGTTCCCCGGGTTAAAAATCCAATGCTCTAACCACTGAGCCAAAGAGTCCACTCCCTGACGCAGTTGTCAGAGATTGAATATATGCTTAGAAGCTATGAATAATCTGCCAAGGTAGATAATCACAAGGTAGGAGTGCTCGGTTGTAACAAAATCCTTTTGGTTATTATGGTACAAATAGTCGGACTGCGTGGATATGCTGGCTATGCGATTTTGCTGGATGCACGTCATTATCATGAGGTAAAATTTCTGACATTAACCCTTGTCATGCTGAATAAATGAAGATGCCCCACGCACTTCTAATTTTCAGCCAATCATATTACTTGATCCAGGTTGTTGATAAAA
The DNA here is from genome assembly GCA_964016985.1 of Anodontia alba. Lineage (NCBI taxonomy): Eukaryota > Metazoa > Mollusca > Bivalvia > Lucinida > Lucinidae > Anodontia > Anodontia alba. The sequence goes on along the minus strand of OZ024830.1, from coordinate 10,262,984 downwards.
ATTCACATACATAATGGCAAATAGTGCAGATCCAGATCAGCTGGTTTCTTCAGAAGCAAACTGATCTGGATCTACACTGTTCACAAATGCAGGGCATATAATCTGGGTTCAGCAGGACAAGGGTTAAGATTCTTATGCCCAGGCTGATTTTTGCAGAATAAAAATCTGCGCCCAGTTGTTCAAAGCATCGTTAGCTTAACGAGCTCGTAAGGGTCATTTCGTTAACTGTTTTAGCAGATTCAATGTACAGTATTATGATATTTTTTGCTGAAAAAATGTGAGTAGCTTTTGCACTGCAAAAGCTACTCACATTTTTTCAGCAAAAAATTTCAGCATATTTGCATATTACTTGATTAAAATTTTAACGAATCATTAACTAACGACATCGTTAGTTTTGAACAACTGGGCCCTGTTCACCTTTACCACTCTCGGGGCTAATTCAGTAGACGATAGATTGGTGATGCTTGTCTTACTTTTCTGAGAAAACATGGCTTTGACATCTCCTAAGGAGACAATTTACATGAAAGTCGAAGCCTGTTAAGGGGGAAAAACAAAATGTTTTCAATATGTCTTACCCAGCATATAGAGCATTAACCCTTGTCCTGCTGAATAAATTAAGATGCCACACCTACTTCTAATTTTCAGCCAATCAGATTACTTAATCCTAATTGTTGCTATAAATTCACATATTTAATGGCAAACAGTGCAGATCCAGATCAGTTGGCTTCTTCAGAAGCCAACTGATCTGGATCTACACTGTTTGCAAAAGGAGGGTTTATCCGGGTTCAGCAGGACAAGGGTTAAAATAGCTACATCTCAGGTCACACACAGGTGGCCTGAGAGACAAAAAACAATCCCAGATGAAAGGTCTGATAATAGATATTATTATACAGTATTACAAAGGTTTTTTTTTTCCCCTCTATACTGACTAAAATGACTGAAATGCAAGTCATAGTTGAAATAAGAGACTTTGAGAGTCCATTTTTATCAGCTGATTGACCCTCTGCATATCATGTAACAAGTATCATGTCACCTTAGACTAGCTACTAGTCGGATATCAATATTATTTTCATCAACCAATTATAATTATCAATGAACTAAATTTGAATCAGCTTATAGTAAGGAGTGATAAAACATGATATCAAGGTCTAGGAGCTAGTCTACATGTCACCTCAGCATGGCCCATGGATTTTAGTTATTTTTTACTGACAACATTTTGTTGTGTACTGCTGTTGCTGTATCAATATTATCGCTTAGCATTCTGGGTAAAATTTTCAGCATACAGCATACTGAAATATTTTTCTTACTTTTCCTAGAAAGCAGGTGTTGACATTTCATGCAAATTGTTTCCAAATCCTGTTTTCTGGGAAAAATAAGAAAGATATAAATGTGTCAGTTGCTGAATTAGCTCAGAGATGGTAAAGGTAATAACCCTATGATAGCTTACTAAAAGTTCTGGTGCAGGAAGCATTCCCATTGGTAAGACTTGCGTTTCAGACTGACTGGCTTCCCATTGGCAGACTTCTCAGGCTTTGAATGAGTACCCACAATATATTTATTTACACAGGGAATGGGAATGGGTGACAACCGCCTTCTTAGACAGAATGTTTCAAAATCATGCAGTTTCCTTTACACCCTTATTTGTGGCCTCAAATTTGTAATTACCTTAAGAAACACAACCCTCTTTTCTGTGTACAGGCCTGCTGCTTTTGTCTAATAATAATAAATGTGCATATGTATGAAAAAAACATCAGATATGGGAGATCACAAGGTTCCAGGTACACTGGCTCCCGTCTCCAGTGACTAAATATTTTTATTATAATCCTGTTTGATAATCCACTAAAATCAAAATAATATCATGACTATACAAGCTGGTCACTAGAGTGATAGAAATTCTGATATTTTTCATATTTCTGCTCAAAACATAGATTGTGGGTATTTGTTAGAACTGCCTCACTGAGGCAGTTCTAACAAGTACCCACAAACAATGTTTTTGAGCAGAAATAAGAAAAATAATGTATACTCCTGTAAACTCCCAGTTTTAGTATATAAAAGTGGAGTTTAAGGGGTCAAAATTATGTAGGTATGTTTTCGTGATGAGAAAAGAGACTGCTTCCATAGGCCAAGTCACATTAAAAATCTACCAATGTGACTCAATATGACAAGGAACTAGGTTGTTCATATTGGTGCCTGAAATGACATCTAGCCCCTTTCTAGGCCCGCTTCAGGGAAAATGAAATAAGATAAAAAAAAATTCTCTGTTGGATAGCCTCCAGAAAAACCACAAATCAAAACAAAATGAATCAGAATAGAAATTTTGGCTTGTGTTTGCCTCTCTGATAGCATAAAACCTCATACAACAGGAGGGTATTGTAACATGGCTCCAGATATGACATTTTTTCCATCCAAAATATGTGGATATTTTTCTTATTTCTGCATGAAAACATATATTGTGGGTACTCATTAGAAGCACCTTGGTAAGGTGCTTCTAATGAGTACCCACATCATATGTTTTAGTGTGGAAGTAAGAAAAATATTTACCTGATATCCTCTTATCTGGAACAAAGTTAGAGGTATTGTAGTTATTGTACCAGTGGCAAATAAATTAGAACCAGTGAATTTCTTTTGATAGGAATGATTAAAGGTGATAAAGAGATTTAATGACATGGTATATAGTAGCTAATAAGGTGGGATAGATGAATTTGTGTTGCTGCCAAGTGCATATTATTGTGGTATTTGTTGGTGGTTTTTGAGCAGATGAATGTTTCTTTTGGGTGTATTTAATGGTGAAAGATTTATATTTATTTTGGAGTGCATGGTACATTGACCTGACTGAAAGTGCAGGAAGTTTCTGTTAGTTCCCATAGCAGAGTCCAAACAAGTTTATATAAGGAAGCTGACTACAACTGAAAAAGAAAATGAACCGACAACATACATTGAGAGTTTTGGATTGGACTTTAGAATCTGTCCACACAAGTTACTGACATCTTAGTAGAATTATAAGCCTCTGCTTTAACCTTTTGAGTCTGCACATCAGTTGGCTGCATTAAGAGTTAGGGATAGAGTAGTTAGGGTTAGGTATGAGTTAGGGTTAGGTTTAGGGTTAGGTTAGTTATCATACTCATGTACCCTATAACAGGAATCTTTACAGACAATATTAGGGGAAGCATAGATGCGGACAGATTTTAAAGGTGTTCTGTTAAAATGAAAAACTTTGTCATGTGGTGAAGTCAGAAATACATGGTGCTTGTCTGGTTACCCTCAAATTTAGAAATATGATGACAGGTTGCCCAGGCTATCAGTCAGTAATGAGCAAGACATTCACCAATGTAAACTTTATTAGCAGTGACAGTAAAAAATCCACCTTTTGACAGACCAGGTGGACTTGTATTCACTCTTGTGCTAAAGAATTTCCAAGAAATGTTTAGGTGACTGAATTTTGACAGGATGTGACTTAAATACTAAAATACTGTTGAAAGAAACATAAAACACTAAATCATCATCATGACTAGATTGTTCCGAACTGTCTTGGTAAATTAACCTAACTTTTTTAATGCATGTACAAAAATATCATCTTGATTATAATGTTTTGTGGCATCTGATCTGGTTCTACACTGTTCACTCAGGTCTTTTTGTCTGTCCGAATACTTGGGGTAAGTACAAATCTAGCAGGGGTCTTGCAAAAAACTGCTTCTGAATTTATTAAGTGATCTCCATAAAACCTAGTGTGCTTGGAACTGCTAATTGATTCAGTTTGCTTAATTGGAGGCAATAACTCTAATTATTATTCCTATCATTCCAGTGTGCTTGGTGTTAGCTGTAATTATCTCTTATTGCATCTTAATGTCAGTATATACAAAACATTTCATGTGGAGGAGAAAGAATTAGGATAAATTGCAATGTCTGTCTGGACCCAATTTGTTATATTTGGGCTGCATATCTATTCTCAGAAATAGGCATAGCTCCAGATTATGCTTTTTTCAGCCAAAAATTGTTGATATTTTTCTTGTTTCTCCACAAAAACATTCATTGTGGTACTCATTAGAAGTGCCTCATTTTACAGTGTACTCATTTAGAAGCATCTCAGACTTTTCATGGAGAAATATAAAGAAAAATGTTTATTTGATAACCCTTCTTATCTAGCTAGACATATGGATAGGGACCCCAGACTAATTGTTTTTTGTTGTTTTTTTTCCTGTAAGGCAGAGAATATTGCTAGGTTTCTTATGTATCCATGAAAACATATGTTGTGGGTACTCATAATAATTGCCTTATTGAGGCAAGTCTAATGAATAATAAGTACCCACAACATATTTTCCAGAGAGAAATATATAAAAAAAAAAATTTTCTCTGTACATTCTTGTCTGGTCTACTGGAAACACATCTTGGGAGATGAATAACAGAAAATTGCTATTTGAGTTCTGTCTGCTCCTGGAATTTACTGGTTCCTACTCAACAGGATTCAGGCAGGCATCAGAGTCTGGAGTTATTATTCGGAAAGTAAGTTGTTAATGTGCTTTTCACATAGTTTATAGCAAGTGAATTAAGGGATCTAAATCTTCATATAGCTTCAGATAGGTCACATTTTTTCAGCCGAAAAATGTTAATATTTTACTTAACATATGTTGTTGATTCTTCTAGTGAGGTGCTTCTATTTAGTACCCTCAAAATTAATGATGCTTCTATTTAGTACCCACAAAATATGTTTTCATGGAATATTAAAAAAAAAGTATTATCTGGATACTACTCTCATCAGGAGATGACGGTCTTCACAACTAACATAGTGTTGAAAGTGTGAACCAGGTAAATCAGTGGGAAGGCATTACTTAACCCAAGTTCTCCTTAACCCAGATATATCCTGACTTTGCAAACAGTGTAGATCCAGATCAGTTGGCTTCTTCAGAGCCAACTGATCTGGATCTGCACTGTTTGTCATTAAATATGTGAATTTATATCAACAGCCAGTATCAAGTGATATGATTGGCTGAAAATTAGAAGTGGGTGTGGAATCTTAAAAAAATTAGCATGACAAGGGTTAAAAAGTTAAGGAGAATGGATATGCTTGGTAGATTTTTCCACTGTACCTGCAAAGGGAGACAACTTTTATGACTTCCTGTTTGTTTTACTGCGTGCCATGTTCCTTCTGAAAAGAGGTCTTCTCTAGAAGGGAAGACTGCTTCCAGAGGGAGCAAACTTCCATAGGGAACAAATTCCACCCTTACAGAGAAGACCCCTTTTTAGGAGGGGTCAAACATAAATTTTGACAAGGTTGTCTCCCCTGAAAGTGTACAACTTTTCTTTAACCCTTGTCCTGCTGAATAAATTAAGATGCCATGCCCACATCTAATTTTCAACCAATCAGATTACTTGATCTGGATTGTTGCTATAAATTCATTATTTACTTAATGTCAAACAATGCAGATCCAGATCAGTTGGCTTCTTCAGAAGCCAATTGATCTGGATCTACACTGTTTGCAAAGGCAGGGTTTATCCGGGTTCAGTAGGACAAGGGTTAATATTCCATCCAGGAGACAAGAAGACTTGTTTCTACCAGGAAGATTAAAGGAGCAGCATGTGTTTAAACTGCATATTTTACAACTTAATTTTCACATATAACAAATGTCATTTGTCATAGATAAAAATAACTTGCATGGGAAATGACATGCAAATATATTGGTCTGGTATGCAGGAAATAGTAACAGAAAGTGGAAAAAAACAACTGTCTATTCATGACTGACCTTTTCAGATTGCATGAGAATTACACATGTTCTGTGTGGGAGATCAGTCTCTCAAGGTGTGGAGATAATCATGGTTCCAGATAAGAGGGGATATCCACAAAATATTTTTCTTATTTCTTCATGAAAGCATCTGTTGTGGGTATTCATTAGACGTGCCTTGCTGAGGCACTTAGTCCCCCACAACATATGTTCTTGTGGAGAGTTTTTCTTATTTCTCCTCCAAATCATACACCACAACCTCTTTATAACACTATTGTTGGGGTCCATAGCATAAACCTTGTTAGTAAAACAACCGTGTTATATCCAAAACAAAAATGTATATATTATATTGAAAAATGACCATTTATGGTCATTTTTCAATATAATCTATACATTTTTGGGATCCATCTTTGAACCATGTTATATCCAAAACCGTGTTATAATGAACCGTGTTATAAAGAGGTTGTAGTGTATGTTGAGGATACTCGTTAGAAGCACCTTGCCAAGGCATATGTTTTTGTGGAGAAATAAGAAAAAATATCTCTTTTGGTTTGTTTGGAAAAAAAGTGTGTTATCTGGAGCTATGAAGATAACTATAATTGGTTTGGATAACTGGGATAATTGTGTTATTTACTGGGAGAGGATATTGTTATCACATTAGCTTCCACTGGTGATGAACAGTATAAGTAAGAAGTATTTGGGTGCCAAAAACTAGCAGAATAATGCTCTGATAAGATAATCATTCACAGGCATGATTCTTATATTTACTAACGTCCGGTTAGCACTCCAGAGTTAGATGACAAGGTCCTGGGTTTGAATCCTGCTAGAAGCTGAATTCAGCTTATGACTATGGCCCTTCATTGTACAGAACATTTCACTGTCAGAACAGAACAGAACAGAACAGAACATAACTTTATTGAATATAGTCTCAGGCCACAAGCAGGTGGCGTAAGAGCATACTGTCTCTTTTCCATCATGTCAATGTGAGTAAATAATGTTGAAAAGGATGTAAAAGACCAAATCATCATCATCATATATCATGGTTTTCAGTGCTAACACTGGTCATTTATGGTTAACCCTTGTCATGCTGAATAAATTAAGATGTCACACCCATTTCTCTTTTTCCAGCCAATTAGTGTAATTGATCCGGGTTGTTGATACAAATTCAAATACTGAATGGCAAACAGTGAAGATCCAGATCAGTTGGCTTCTCCAACTGATCTGGATCTACACTGTTTGCAAAGGCAGGCAATATCCAGGTTCAGCAGGACAAGTATTAAAACAATGACTGTTATTGACCAGTTGGCCATACAAAAAGTGTGGTTAACTGTGGTCAACCATGGTGACTTTTGGCCTTTGATTTACTTCCTGTTGCAGTCTGCAATATCCAATGATTATGTAAGCAGCAGGGTTCAAATTTAACTTTTTTGACAGCTTGCTAAAATTAGCAAGTGGCATTATTTTTTACTTGCTAAACCTTTCAGCCAACTTGCTTTTTCACACTTATAAACACTGTTAAATGTGGCACTCTGGGTAAAAATTTCAGCAGACATTTTAAAATATTTTTCTTATTTTTCCCAGAAAACAGGTTTTGACATTACATGCAAATTGTCTCCTATGGAGACAATTTGCATGTAATGTCAAAACCTGTTTTCTGGGAAAACTAAGAAAAATATTGTTATTACTTTTGGAAAAGAAATTGCAACACTTCAGCCTCAGTGCCTCAGGTTTCACCAATTAAAGAGAATCTTTCCAACTTGCTAGAATTAGCAAGTGATAAAAATTGCAGCTTGCTGTTTGAGGAAATTAACCAGCATTTAGCAAGTTAGCAAGTGCTAAAATTGATCCCTGAGCAGGTATCAAAGGCCCGCTCAATCTGAATGCAATGACTGAGCTTTGCCATCTCTTTCTTATATGTCTCAAAGTCATGGTATGGTCCTTGTATTCTGTGCAAAAGTGAGTTAAAATTGACACTATCTGTTTAATGAAAATTGCTAAAACATGTTAAACCTCAGTCATGGCTGAGAACAGTCTTCTGCAATAAGAGTGAATTCTAGATTCTTTAATTTTATTTATGACATTTAAATGTCCAAGAGGAATACTTGAGTGAAAATATGATACTTTATTAGTTTTTAATGTGATGTGTTGGGACCCAGCTTTATTATTAGCTCACCTGAGCTCTGCTCAGGATGAGCTATTGTGATCACTTTTCGTCCGTCGTCCGTCCGTCCGTCCGTCCGTCCGTGCGTCCGTCCGTTAACATTTTCAAACGACTTCTCCTCTGAACCCGCTGAGCCAATTTTGCTCAAATTTCATATGGAGCCTCCTTAGGGTGGGGGAACGAAAAATTGCTAAAATGGTTGCGGTCCGTTGACCAAGATGGCCGCCACGCCCATATATGGTAAAAACCTTTAAAAATCTTCTTCTCCAGAATCGAGAATGCCTTGGGGCTGAACCTTTGCAGGAATCATCGGGGACGGGAGGTCTACCAAAATTGCTAAAAGAATTGTCGTACGTTGATGTTTGACCTTTTTACGGCAAGGTCAAGTTTGCTTCCCTATGCATTTGTATGGGAAAAACCTTTAAAAATCTTCTTCTCCAAAACCGAGCATGCCTTATGGCTGAATCTTTGCATATATCTTTGGGAACAGGAGAGCTACCAAAATTGCTAAAATAATGGTCGTACATTGACATTTGACCTTTTTACGTTAAGGTCAATTTTGCTTCCTTATGCATTTGTATGGGAAAAATGACCAGAATTTCAAACAACTTCTCCTCTGGAGCCTCTGGGCCAATTTTGCTCAAATTTCATATGGAGCCTCCTTAGGGTGAGGGAACAAAAAATTGCTAAAATGGTCACGGTCCGTTGACCAAGATGGCCGCCACGCCCATATATGGTAAAAACCTTTAAAAATCTTCTCCTTCAGAACCGAGAATGCCTTTGGGCTGAACCTTGGCAGTAATCATCGAGGACGGGAGGTCTACCAACATTGCTAAAAGAATTGTCGTACGTTGACGTTTGATCTTTTTACGGCAAGGTCAAGTTTGCTTCCCTGTGCATTTGTATGGGAAAAACCTTTAAAAATCTTCTTCTCCAAAACCGAGCATGCCTTATGGCTGAATCTTTGCATATATCTTCGGGAACAAGAGGGCTACCAAAATTGCTAAAATAATGGTCGTACATTGACATTTGACCTTTTTACGTTAAGGTCAATTTTGCTTCCTTATGCATTTGTATGGGAAAAATGTTCAGAATTTCAAACAACTTCTTCTCTGGAGCCTCTGGGCCAATTTTGCTCAAATTTCATATGGAGCCTCCTTAGGTAGGGGGAACAAAAGATTGCTAAAATGGTCACGGTTCATTGACCAAGATGGGCGCCATGCCCATATATGGTAAAAACCTTTATAAATCTTCTTCTCTAGAACAGAGGATGCTTTGGGGCTGAATATTTGCATAAATCATCGGGGACAGGGGGTCTACCAAAGTTGCTAAAATAATGGTCATACATTGACATTTGACCTTTTTACGGCAAGGTCAAGTTGCTTCCTGATGCATTTGCATGGGAAAAAACATTTAAAAATCTTATTCTCCAAAACCGAGGATGGCTTGTGGCTGAATCTTTGCATATATCATCTGGAACGAGCGGTCTACCAAAGTTGCTAAAATAATTGTCATACATTGACATTTAACCTTTTTACGGCGAGGTCAAGTTTGCTTCTGTATGCATTTGTATGGGCGCCATACATTTGTATGGAAAAAATGTTGATAATTTCAAATGGCTTTTCCTCTGAAGCCTCCGGGCCAGTGTTGCTCAAATTTCATGCGGAGCCTCCGTGGGCAGGAGAATGAAAGATTGCTAAAATGGGTATGGTCCATTGATCAAAATGGCTGCCATGCCAATATATGGTAAAAACCTTTAAAAATCTTCTTCTCCATAACCAAATAAGCCCTGGGTCCTAATCTTTGCACAAATTATAGGGGACAGGAGATCTACCAAAATTGCTCAAATGATGGTTTATGTTGACATTTGACCTTTTTACCTCCAAGGTCAAATTTGCTTCCCTATTTGTGTGGGCCATATACATTTATATTGAAAGTATCGAAGTGACTTGTAGATCAACAGTAGTTAAAATTGTTCTGATTGGAAATCTAAGATGGCCATCATCTGGTTTATATTTATAATATGTCCCTGCCACTGTGCTGTTTACATGTATAAAATCACGATTCTTCAGAAACCACTTAGCCAATTTCCACCAAATTTCACATTGATCCTTCTGTTGAAATGTGATTGATAGTTTATTCATGATCATGCTCCATTGACTGTCAGGCCCATATATTCTTCTTCAAAACTAAGAACTGCTCAAATGATGATATTTTCATTAGTTGCGATGATAGGATTGGATAAATGTTGCATAACATCTGCATGTCTGCAGTGGCTATGTCACTCAGGTGAGCGAACCGTGGCCCGTGGGCCTCTTGTCTTCTTTTGTGACAGAAGTTATACTAAAGAATGGAGTGGATGGGATATGATTTCTCAGATGGAAATCCTTTTGGGCGGAGGAAGAGGAATGAATAGTTAAAGCCTATAACCTAGACTGGCTTCAGTGACCAGTGACTAAATATTTTTTTCTTATAATCTGTTTAATAATCCACTAAAATATAACCAAAATAATATCATGACTATAAAACCGGCACAGTGGCTCAGTGGTAGAGCGTCCGCTTTGTGACCGGGAGGTTGCGGGTTCGATCCCCGGCCGGGTCATAACAAAGACTTTAAAAATGGTACTAGCTGCTCTTTCGCTTGGCACTCAGCATTAAGAAAGTAGAGCTAGGAATCGGAACTGGTCAGCTCAGTGTCAGTACAATGTGACTGGGTGGAATATCATGTCAAAGTGTCTGGGGCATGATATTTCAGTGAGGCAGCACTCTAAAAGTGAGCATTGAGCTCCCTGTCACATCCAGACACCGTCGCGATATGACTGAAAGATTGTTGAAAGCGATGTTAAGCCCAAATCAAAAAAAAAAAAAAAAAAAAAAATATCATGACTATAAAGGCTGGTCACTCAAGTGACCAGCCTTTACAGTCATGATATTTTATTTTACTGGATTATCAAACAGGAGTATGAGAAAAATATTTAGTCACTGGAGACTGGAGCCAGTCTACCTATAACCCTACCAGGCCTTTGCTCCCAAATGCTTATTTCCTTATAATTTCTATACATTTTATGCAGCTCTGTACAAGAGACATAGATAGATGGAAGTTTTCTTATGTGTACCCTTTCTTAGGTTGTGTGATGTGTCTGAAATGTGATTTAAGAGCTGCTTGATCTACCGTATTTACCCTAAGTATTCAGACACCTCAACTCCTTACCATATATGTTCTAAAATCTGTCCCAGTAAAATTCACTACCCGATGTTGTGTCTAAAAATTGCTGGATGAGTGGCAAACAGTGTAGACCCAGATGAGATGCCGCATTCTGCAGCGTCTCATCTGGGTCTAAACTGTTTGCTCAGGCCTGTCTGTCCGAATACATATGGTAAATACGTTAGGTGTGTAGAGTTTTCTCAGGTATGTCTGAATATTATGAATTTTAGGGGAAACACAGTACTTTTACATTTAGATTGTAGCTTCTCATTCAAAATACCTCAATAAGAAATGCACAATGCCAATTCAAATGAGTACCCCACAGCATAAGTTTTCATAAAGAAATTAAAAAAATATATATCTGGCCTTTTATTCAGTGTATTGGAACCCAGATTGTGTTCTTTCTAATACTGTCAAAATGACAGAGGTTGTTGGCTATAAATAGTATGTAAAAAGAATACTCCTTTACATATAAGATTGCTTTTATTATCTTTCAGACAAAAAGACAAATATTTGAAGTTTTATAGCCCTGATAAACAATTCTTGTTCCTCCTCTACATGAAACTTTATGATAAGGGTGTTTAAGCACTTGACACAATATTGTACTTGATGGACCAAATATGGTGAAAGCACCTCATTTTAAAATGTAAACATTTCCACAACAAGTGACTGTTTATATAAGAGATAAGATTTTCCTTGCTGAAGTATTGATACTCTTGTAAGATAGGGTACAATAACAAACACTACCATAAAGCTGATTTTTTTTTCTGATTTCAAGGAATGTAATGAATAACAGCTTATATTACAGTTTAAAGAGAGCTTTGATGTGTAACCAAATTTAGTGTCCTGTGATTTGTAGAAAAGAACTTTTCTTTGAAACCTTAATATTTTTATAGCTATAATTTACCAGTTAAATTGGTGGTGTAGGCTGTGTCAAGGTAAATTGGTCTACCTGAAAATGTGAAGGCCAAAACCCATGGCCTCCTGCATGCATTAACAGTGGGGATGAGAGGTGGATGAACTTGTAACAACTGTTAGGTTGCATTGTTTCAACTGGTGTCAGAAGTGAAAGTTTAATATTGGGGGCAGAAGTGGGATTTAATTTTGTTACTGATGGCAAACATGAGAGGACAAAATAAAATTGAAGATACCCATAAAATGCCAGAATCACAAAGTGCAGTTTTCATATGGCATCAAAAGAAATTGAGATCAGGAACAAACAATGACAAAACAAATTCACATATGAAACTCACCGACTCATGAACAAAGAAGAACTAAAACAGAATATTGTTAAGGCAGAAGTGGGGTTAAAGTTAGATGTTTTGCAGTTTTCATATTATTGATAGTGTTGATGACAGAACAGGATTTAAGTGGGACAATCTATAACTGAGAAATTAGCTTTTGATATATTAAGTAGTAAGTGCAAAATATCTGGGAGTTAAGATCTGCTTATATCCAAATTGAGTTTAGATGTTTGCTTTAGAAAAGGAAATAGGATGGATTAACTTAAGGCAGTTAGAGTTTCATGGAATATGGCATCAGCCTTATTGTCTGTGCATTTTAATTGGTCCTGGTACCTTAGGAATAATTGCACTGACTTGCTTTAATTGTTGGTTGCAGGGATTTATCTGTGTATGATATATATATTGTTTTGTTTTTGTAATATCTGATGAGGTTTAATTCTTTTCATGCTTTAATCCTGTTTGAGCATGTATGATAACAATGATTATAGTTTTGGCTTCAGCTGTACTTGTTTCCTGGAGCTGTATACAAATTGCGCTCTCATGAATGACTCTGAATTTTTCTCTATATTGGCTAAATACATTGTATAACATCACTGATGAAACTGTTTCTGAGTGATGGAAAATCATGTTTTAACCCTGGTCCTGCTGATTCCCGATATGTTCTGCCTTTGCAAACAGTATAGATCCAGATCAGTTAAAAGCCAACTGATCTGGGACTGCACTGTTTTTTATTCTGTATATGAATTTGTATCAACAATCAAGAGCGAGTAATCTGATTGGCTGGAAATTAGAAGTGGGTATGGCATTGACTCTGTTAAATGCCGGCCTCGGTGGCTCAGTTGGATGTGTGTCTGACTAGTAAGTAAGTAAGTAAGTAAAGACTTTATTTAACGAGGGTAACAACATTTAGCATATAATATAGCTAATCTTCCATGAGGCCCTCAAAATATTATACAAAATGTACATATGCATACAAGACAAGTGTAATATATATTATACTAAGATAATGTTAATCAAGTAAGTAATTTACAGACACACACTGAGAGAAAATGCTGACAACATAGCTAGCAAAAAAAAAAAAAATGTATAATGTTTCCCCACAGTGTTACATATATATATATACATACATATATATATATACATATATACATATATATATACAATGAAATACCATAGATATAGTGTCATGGATGGACCGAGAAACCATTTTCCAGTGACTGGTGATCAGGAGGTTGCGGGTTCGACCCCAGCCGAGTTGGCAATATTCATTGGTGGACATTGATCATGAAATACTTTCTATGATCATTCTCTCCCCTCCTCTGATTCCAGAAGGACAGTTGTCAGTTTCTGGCGAAAGAATGTGCACAATACAGGTTAACCGCTTAGAGGACTAAGCCTGTCCAGTAAAAGTGTGGTTAGGTAAACTGACTGCTCTCTACATGACCCAGTTGGGTTGACTGGGACATAAAACCTCAACACAAACAAAAACTCCCCTAAATACAGAAATAGTCATGATTGTACACCATTAGTAAGGATATTGTTGTGCATATGATATGCTCTTAACATTTATCACACTTTGGGCAAATTCGTGGGACAACAAATAAATGATATTTTTCTTATATTTTCAGAAAACAGGCTTTGACATTTCATGCATATTGTCTCCTCAGACAATTTGCATGAAATGTCAAAGTCTGTTTTCTGAAAAAAATAAGAAAAATACTTCAAAATGTAATCTGAAGTTATACCCAGCACACTTAGCATTAAAAAAGATACACAGTTGCTCTTCTGTGATTTAGCCATGAAATTTAATCATTGTATTTCAGGTATCTCTTATCAGGGTGTCATCTGCTGTTAAACTCGGAATATTTTTGTGCTATCATAAAATCTCTTTAATAGCTGCTCATTTTAGGCCATTATAAGGAGATATATGATAAACTTTAAGGTTTGCAGTAATGTTTATAAAACTGTTTAAATTATAAAATAGATTGATGAATAGCAGGTATGGAAGTCAAGCCAACAACAGCTTTTTATTCACTGATTTACATGAACCTTGAAAACTTTAGACATACTTCAGATAAGAAGCTTTTTAACTAGGAGTATAACTGGTCAGAGAACTTGTTAAGGAGAAGTTTGTTGTGTTGAGGTTTTACGGCTCAGTCAACCCAATGGGGTCATGTCAAGTGCGGTCAGTTTACCTAACCACACGTTTACTGGGCAGGCTTAGTCCTCTAAGCGGTTAACCAGTATTGTGCACTTTCTTTCGCCAGAAACTGACAACTGCCCTTCTTGAATCAGCGGAAGAGAGAGAATGACAAAAGAGGAGTACATATAAGGAGGCGTACATATGATGATAACTGGGATAATTGTCTCAATTTCTCAAAAAAAAACATACAAAATTACCTGGCCGAGGCGCTTGGATTATTAGATGATAATTTTTCACAAATTCTCCATAAATATATATTTCGGTGTACTTATTTGAAGTGCCTATCAAGGCACTTCAGATGAGTACTCACAATATATGTTTTTTATGCCCCCGCCATTTTCAGGGGGAGAGGTGGTGGGGGGGGGGGGTGCAGTGGCATATAGTATCACCGCTGTCGGTATGTACGTATGTCCATCCCATCTGTCCTGTCCATCCCGGATATAACAAAAATGGTTTCTGTTTGATATCTTTTGAAAAGATTAGTGTATTGGATTGAAATTTTATACACAGGTATATAATCATAAAACTTAGGTAAAGTTCGATTTAGGGTAAAATCCACCAATTATTATGGGAGTTATGGCCCTTTTTCAACTTTGAAAAATGGTTTCCATTCAGTATCTTTTGGAAAGATTAGTGTATTGGATTCATATTTTATAAAATGTAGGTCAAGTTCAATTTAGGGTAAAATCCACCAATTATTTTGGCCCTTTTTCAACGTTGAAAAATAGTTTCCGTTTGATATCTTTTGAAAACATTAGTGTATTAGATTCATATTTTATACATAGGTATCTAATCAGAAAATATAGGTGAAGTTGGATATAGGGTAAAATCTGCCAATTATTATGAGAGTTATGGCCCTTTTTCAACTTCATTTTTTGCAAAATGCCTGTTTGTGGATGAAGATGGGCCCTGGGTGGGGGCATCTGTGTCATATTGACACATTTCTAGTTTATGGTGAGATAAGAAAAAAATTTTAAACCCTTGTCATGCTGAATGAATTAAGATGCCATGCCCACTTCTAATTTTTCAGCCCATCATAATACTGGATCCAGATTGTTGATACAAAATCATGTACAAAATGACATGGAAGATCTAGATCAGTTGGGATCTGGATATACACTGATTGTAAAGGCAGGGTATCTTACATCACCGGGGCGTCCAGCTGATATTGGCTTACAGTTGGGCAAGGCCTGCTAACCTTGTAGTGGGTAAGGGTAGCGGGGGAATGTTTTCATTTCTTCTGTTTCTTCACTTTCATTCCTGTTCCTCTTTCTTCGCTGTCCCCCACTTTCATCTCTACTATCTCTTCTATCTCTTTTCTCCCTTTCTCTGGGAGACGACACAAAATGACCCTCAAGGGTTGACGTGTCGTTAAACCCCAACACAATCAATTGTAAAGGCAGGGCATATCCAAGTTCAGTAGACTAGGGTCAATGTTACACAAAATACTCCTCAACGAGTCTTGTGCTATTTGACTATGGCAATTGACAACTCATGTATTTTTCTCATTTCACCATGAACACTTGTGGCACTCATCAGTCATATCAATGACGCAGTTCATCACGAAAACATACCTATATAATTCTGACCCCCGTAAACCCCACTTTTATATAGTAAAACTGGGGTTTACAGAGGTATACATTATTTTTCTTATTTCTGCTCAAAAACATAGATTGTGGGTACTCGTTAGGTTCTAACGAGTACCCACAACCTATGTTTTGAGCAGAAATATGAAAAATATCAGAATTTTTATCTGAAAACTTTCAGTTTTTCTGATGGTGAAATTTTCAATATATTTTGAATAGGCATGTTTTCGCAATGCTTATGAATACCCAGAACATGTTTTTGTGGAGAAATGAGATTATCTGCATATTTCACTTTTAATCACAGGCTATACTAAAAGAAAAAATAAAGAGAGGAAAGCAAATCAGTCAATTAAATAACTGTTCAGAATAATGATTATGGTTTTGATGTATAATTTATATGGTAGGGAAGTATTGAAATTCCCAAGGACAACTTATTTCTTAACCCTTATCCTGCTGTTCACAACAACCCCTACCTTTGCAAACAGTGTAGATCCAGATCAGATGCCATCTGAGGATCTACACTGTGTGTCATTCAGTTTGTGAATTTAAATGAAAACATATGATGCAATCTGATTGGCTGATAGTCAGAAATGGGTGTGGCTAATTAAATTATACAGCAGGATAAGGGTTAATATGGATCATACTCATAAATGGTGAAGCTACCTAGGGCTTTTGTTGTTTGCCTATGATATTAATATGTGGACTGTATACCTTGCCTATGATATTAATATGGGGACTGTATACCTTGCCTATGATATTAATATGGGGATGGTAAACCTTCACTCCTGAGTTTCTGAAGTGAACAAGTCCTTTGATGCAAATAAGTCAAAAGTTGGAACCTAAAATCATTTTGACAAACAATGTGTCATAAACTAAAATCAGAATGGCAAACATTGTAGATCCTGATGACTTGGGGCTATTAGCCTTCTCCACTGTTTGCAGATGTATGTAGTTTGGTCTGTAGGGCTAAAAAAGATAAACAGCAGATCTGCAGGTCTATAGGGCAAAAACAACATGTTTTTGTGGAGAAATAAAAAAACTATTATACAGGTAGCCCCTCTTATCTGCAGCTATGTGCATGTGTCACCTCACCAACCTTCAGCAAGGTATTGTAAATCGAATGTTAATTGTTTGGACAAGATCAGCTGCAGTGTTTTGTACTGTTTAATTTGTGCTTTCAAAAGGACTGATATTTGGACAGATCTTCAGACTTTCTCAATGGCTGCTGCTCAGAGTTGTCAACCTATTATTTCCCAATTATCTCTGTGTGTGCTGATACAAATGGATTAGAATTCAAGTGCTGCTAGAGAATAGGATGATAATTATGTCAAACATTGATTGACATGTGATATGAATTGTGGAGGAAAGACTTCTGCCTCCACCTAGGCTACTTTTACTAGGCTTAGAAGCAAGCTTTTTAACCTGCTGAACCTGGATATGTCCTGCCTTTGCAAACAGTGGAGGTCCAGATCAGTTGGCTTCTGAAGAGAAACCAACTGATCAGGATCTGCACTGTTTGCCATTAAGTATGTGAATTTATAGCAACAATCTGGATCAAGTAATCTGATTGGCTGAAAATTAGAAATGGATGTGGCATCTTAATTTATTCAGCAGGACAAGGACTAAGATAATATTTGAAACATATTTACTTTTAGTATTTAGAATCAGTCAGCTGTATTTACAGGAAGACTTTAGCATTGCATTTGACATTTCTGACCATTTGTTCAATATAGAACGTCAAAAGTCACAATTTCTTCACATTTATTATTCTAGCATCATTTTATAATTACTTTTAAATCATATCTGATAGAAGTTGTACATCCAAAAACTTTCTTGACAAAGCAGATTTTTACCATGTCATGACACTGTGATGTCTTGTGTTTTCCAAAATCATTGACTTTTGAAGGCTTAGAAATTATTTTATCATTTAGATGTTGTACTCTTATATCTGTTAGATACTTCACTTTCTATGACAATAGTTTGCAAATAACTGTCTGTTAGATACTTCGCTTTCTATGACAATAGTTCACAAACATCTTTGGAAACAAATGCTATCATTGTAATGAGGGTCTACTGAATTCAGGGTGGTTTAAACTAGCTCTACATTGTTTCAAACAAAAGGTTCAGTTGAACTTGAATGGTTCAAACATCTTTGAGATCTTTGAGGAATTTGTTCTAGACATGGGTGGTTTATCATAGTGCCAGGTCAGGAGGAAAATGGGGATAATTTAGGGATGTCTTTTCGATCTTCCATAAAATAATGGATGTTGAATGTACTCATTAGAATTGCCTCAAGGCAATTCTAATGAGTACACTCAACATACATTTTCATGATAAAATAAGAAAACTCACATAAAATATCCTAAATATTTGTTTTCTTGAACCATCATAAGAATTTCCTAAGGACTCGAAAACAAGGTAGAATCGAGTAACAGTAAAGGAGTCATCTGCATTGGAGTCACTGATATGAAGTTTTACTGTAAATGCTTCACAATACTCCTTAGAAGTCCCATGTGAGTTTTCCCCAGAAGAAACTACCAGCAACATTAATACCAGAAGTTTCTTTTCCTTTAAGAAAAGAATTCCTGAGCTTCTGGATGTTTTGACTGGTTTCTGATGATTGCATTCATTACTCTGTCTCAGTTTTCCAAGAGCAAATGAGCTCTGTAAATGGTTATATAGGATTGTGTTTGTTCTGATAGCAATCAGAACCGAATACAATAATACTCTGTGGAATATTGATGTTATTTCTATGGAAATTTCAGCTTTTTTTCACATGGTTAAATAAATGAAGGTAGTGTTAACTGATCTGACATTAGGGAGAACAATTAGTGAATATAAATATTCAAATAAAACAAATTGGTTTGGCACAGCAGTGACAGTTGATGGAAGGGATATTGTTGTTAGAATGGAATAATGGTTGGCTAGTGCAGAGAATCAGACAGCTTATTCTGCAGAGGATGGTACTATATTAACCCTTGTCCTGCTGAATAAATTAAAATGCCACACCCACTTCTAATTTTCAGCCAATCAGATTGCATGATCCAGATTGTTGCTATAAATTCACATACTTAATGGCAAACAGTGCAGATCCAGATCAGTTGGCTTCTTCAGAAGCCAACTGATCTGGATCTACTCTGTTTGCAAAGACAGGGTATAGCCGGATTCAGCAGGACAAGGGTTGACCCTTTCATCCCTGAGTCAGAAGTGGACTCTTTCATTATTGAATTTGGACTTGTCCACTGATGAAAATAGGGGTGTCAGTTTTAAATTTAAAAAAAAAAAAAAATGGCAAACACTGTAGAGCCTGATGAGATGGCCGGTTACGAGCCCTCTCATCTAGATCTACACTGTTTGCACAGGTATTGCTTTGGTATGGCAGGCTGAAAGGGTTAACTTTACTATATAAAAGTGGGGTTTAAGGGGGTCAAAATTATATAGGATGTGTGTTTAGATTTTTTTTTTCCATCTTTTTTTCAAAACAACAATGGATATAAGATCCAAGTGCCAACAAATTGTACTGATTTTCTTGTAATGAAAGCCATCTAGTTTTGTCTTGATCATGATCTTAAATATTGGGAAAACTTAATTCCTTACCATACTTGTCCTAACATTTGAACAAGTCCACTTTACTGCCTATTATTATTATATATAGCTCTAGTTAAGGCGCTTTTTTTTTTGCAATCCAAAAGTATTGATATTTTTCTTATTTTCCACGAAAACATATGTTGTGTTACTCATTAGAAGTGCCTCACTGAGGCACTTCTAATGAGTACCCACAACATATGTTTTCATGGAGAAATAAGAAAAATATTAACCTGATACCCACTCTTATCTAGGACTATTTGTTAATGTGTCTTAACAATGATCAGATGCCACATTATATTACACTTGTTCTGGGTTGTTTGTTTGCCCAGACCTGTCCCAAAACTTAGAATTATCATGATAAGTAATTGGATTACTGTATTTACCAGTATATTAGGACACCTTAACTCCTTACCATACTTACCTTCTTCTTTGTGTGTATAATCCTCCTCCTTGAGAAGCACCTCTTGAATCCACAAGAGTAAAATGTTTAAAAACTTGTAAAAATTAATAACAGTCAAACTTGTAAAAATTTATAACAGTCAAAATTTGAAGAACTTAAATTTATTAACCCATTGTATACTGAATAGACTCTCCCACACTATATATTGGAAGAGTCCAATTTCAATTTTAGGTGCATCAGGCTATGAGATTTGTATATTCCAAGAGAAAAATGGCTAAACTATTTGCAAATAGTGGAGACCTTGGGTCTGCACTGTCTGCCAATTACCCTTTTACGGGTCTCTCAACTACAATGGGTTAATTAACCCTTGTCCTGCTGAACCCGGATAAGTCCTGCCTTTGCAACAGTTGGCTTCTGATCTGGATCTGCACTGTTTGCCATTTAGTATGTGAATTTATATCAGCAGTCTGGATCAAGTAATCTGCAATATGATTGGCTGAAAATTAGAAATGGGCATGACATCTTAATTTATTCAGCAGGACAAGGATTAAAGAAATAAGAAAAAACAGCTATGCTTTTTTTTAGGTTGAAAAAAAAAAAAAAATGTCCATCTATATAGAGCTGAGATTGTTTCTTTGTTGGTGATTGTTTGAAGTGTTTGTTTAGTTATAGGGGTATGCCTGTTATCAGACATACTTGATCATAATCCAGTATCTAGGTGTCACTATCTCTGTACTCCTCTTGTCACATGGCCACTTCCCAACCACTTAAAAGCTGAGCATGCTGGGTAAATTAAAATTTCAACAGACAACATTTTGAAATATTTTTCTTATTTTTTCACAAAAATAGGATTTGACATTTCTTGCAAAGTGTCTACCATGGAGACAGTTGGCATGAAATGTCTAATGTTGTTTTCTGGGAAATATAAGAAAAATATCAGTTTGCTGTCTGCTGAATTTGCCAAGAGAGTGGAAAAGGTAACTGGTTCAAAGTCTCAAATACTGGTAGCTACTTGTGTCTATGTTGGGTTGTGTTTTGTTTGTCTTTTTCACAGCACAGTGACAGTATTCTGTCATTGAGAGCTCAGAAAAATGGATTGGGCACTCAAACATGTTGAGAAATGGAGGAATTATCTTGGGTTGTAGGCTGGTGGGAAGGGCCTGCAGTACTTGCAGGGGGTTGAGGGGGGGGGGGGGATTGGCTTATTAGTATTTCTTCTGTTTCTGCACTGTCATGAACTTTTTCCTCCATCCTCTATTTTTCTTTTTCCTCCTCTTCTGCTCCTTTGTCTCTTTGCTCTCCTCCTGTTCTGTGCCTTTACTTTGTCTCTTTGCTCTCCTCCTGTTCTGTGCCTTTACTCTGTCTCTGCTCTCCTGTTCTGCACCTTTACTCTGTCTCTTTGCTATCCTCCTGTTCTGCACCTATACTCTGTCACTTTGCTCTCCTCCTGTTCTGCACCTTTACTCTGTCTCTGCTCTCCTCCTGTTCTGCACCTTTACTCTTGTCTCTTTGCTCACATCCTGTTCTGCACCTTTACTCTTTGCTCTCCTCCTGTCTGCACCTTTACTCTCTCTTTGCTCTTCCATTCTCTGGGAGATGACACAGAATTACACACAAGGGAGGAGGTGTTATTAAGCAAAAAGGAACAAATGGAGATATCTTACCTATTTCTGCTTCATGGGAGGGAGAGGGAGGGGAGCAGGGAATGGGGATTGTTGAGATAAAGTGACATTGGGTAAAAGCAGTCAACTCCCCTGAGTACTTTCTGTAAACAACAAGGATTCTCCTGATTTTATCATTGGCATCTCTATCAAGGATAGCTGTCTTTTCCTTGAGAAATCGAACTTAAACATGGCCATATATCAAAAAGCTTCCAAGATATCAAAAAGAATCTTTTTCTGTGCAATAAAATATTAAGCTGTAATGAGTCTTTCATATGGATATAGAAAATTTTAAAGTTGAAAAAAAAAAAAAAAAAACAGTTATCTTTCCACTAAGGATCTGTGAATCAAACCCTACCTTGTGGATACTTGGTGGCCACTAGATCAGTGAGTGTTTTCATGCAAAATTGATTAAAATTACCTTCAGAGTCCTCTCTGTATCAGGAGCTATGTTAACATTTACCACTCACAGGGCAGTTTCACCAGAGGACAATTTGATGATATTTTTTCTTATTTTTCTTGGAAAATAGGTTTTGCCATTTCATGCAAATTGTCTCTTGGAGACAATTTGCATGAAATGGCAAAGCCTATTTTCTGGGAAAAATAAAAAAAAATAAAATAAAAAAAAATAAAAACAAAAATCAATGTCTTAGGCTGAAATTTTTACCCAGCATGCTAGGCGTTAGTAACCTCAGAGTTGGGATCAGTAAAAATTATAATTATCAAATTTGTGAACAAGACAGATTTAGGCTCGTCTTTTGTGTGTTTACCTACGACATTTGATAATGCACTTACAAAGCCTATTCCACACATCCTAGCTGCTCTTGAACCTGGGTACAATGATATGTGAGAAACACTTGAAGCTCTTGAGTGTATCCTTAAGCCACTTTGAACCAAATTCAAGCCTCTTAAGATTGGCATTCATCCTGTAGATTTACTGCAAAAACCATTAGTTAATATAAATGATAAAACCCATGGCTGATAATTTTATGTAGAGAATATAACAAGTTTTGAAGTTAATGTGGAGATATGTAATTTGTTACTTAGAAGTAATGCAGATCGGTTGCCAAAGATCTGAGATGAGATGTATATTGGATGTGTTCTGTTATCTTGGCATTCAAGGGAATACTTCTGTGGCAGATGATACAGGAACTGAGGATTGAAGTGGTAGTGGTGTTTTAGCTGTATACAAAACAGTTGTAAGTTACTCAGCAGTGATAAACACATAGGTCTAGATAAGGGAGGGTATCCAGTAAATATTTTTCTTATTTCTCTATGAAAACATATGTTGTGGGTACTCATTAGAAGCGCTGAGGCGCTTCTAATGAGTACCCACAACATATGTTTTCGTGGAGAAATAAGAAAAATATCAATACTTTTGGATTGAAAAAAAGCGCCTTAACTAGTGCTATTGAACAACTACATAGTGTTGGATAAGGAGCTTTTTTCAACCAAAAAGAATTATATTTTCCTTATCTCTGCATGAAAATTTATGTTGTGGGAAGCGCCTAGGCGAGGTGCTTCTAATGAGTGCCCACAATACATTTTCATGAAGAAGTAAGAACAAACATTTACCTGATAACCATCTTATCTAGAGATATGCAACTATGACCAGATGTTGTGTGGGGATTATAATGCAGATCAGGTGTTCATTTTAATTGTAAAAAAAAAAATTGGATGATATAATTGTTTCATATCAACAGTGTGGTTTTCAACCAGATCACTTGGATATTTTTAAAAGTTTTTTTTTCAACATAGATGGTACAGATGTTTTTTAGGATATGTAAAATGGTTCACTTGTATAGTTATCAATCAGTTTTGTAAGTATTCTGTTCTATAGATTGTATTTAAAGCTTTTCATTTTCCTCTTTTAAGAAGATTCATCACGAAAACATGCCTATATAATTCTGACCCCCTTAAACCCCATTTTTAAATAGTAAAACTGGGGTTTACAGGGGTATACATTATTTTTCTTATTTCTGCTCAAAAACATAGATTGTGTGTACCCTTTAGAACCGCCTCACTGAGGCAATTCTGATGAGTACCCACAATCTATGTTTTGAGCAGAAATATGAAAAATATCAGAATTTTTCATCTGAAAATTTTCATTTTTTTGGTGGTGAAATTTTCAGTATATTTAAATAGGCATGTTTTCGTAATGTATAGTTGCCTGTAAATAATATTATACTGGAATTGTAATTGTTTCCCTCATACAGATTTTATTTCTTGTGTAACCATAATAAACCACATAGCTCTTGATAAGGTACTTTTTCAACCATAAAGTATCTATATTTTTTTTTATTTCTCGACGAAAACATATGTTGTGGGTACTCATTAGAAGCACCTCAGCAGGGCACTTCTAATGAGTACCCACTACATATGTTTTCCTCGAGAAATAATCTTATCTAGACCTATGTAAACCACATCCATTATTATTATTATTTTTTTTTTTTTTTTTCAGGAAAGTTGGGCTTGGCATTTTACATAAATGGATTGCTAGGCTGTTGATTTACATGAAATGTCAAGTGTTACTGTCTCTTAAAAATGATATATACATAAGAGAAAGTAGTCCGCAACAATTTTGAATGGCTTTTTAAGGGTTAAAAGTCATTTTCGAGGTCTTACCCTCCTCTTAAGGGTATGAGGGAGAAAGCAGTCATTACGAAAACACGCCTATTCAAATATACTGAAAAATTTACCACCAAAAAATGAAAATTTTCAGATAAAAAACTCTGATATGTTTCATATTTCTGCTCAAAACATAGATTGTGGGTACTCGTTAGAACCGCCTCATCGAGGCGGTTCTAAGGAGTACCCACAATCTATGTTTTGAGCAGAAATAAGAAAAATAATATATACCCCTGTAAACCCCAGTTTTACTATATAAAAATGGGGTTTAAGGGGGTCAAAATTATATAGGCGTGTTTTCGTGATGTTTGACAGAGTTGCTTCTTCTGAAAGTATATCATTCCTCCTAAGTAGTTTTTATGCCCCCGCCGCAAAGTGGAAGAGGGCATACAGGTTTACCCTCTGTCATATAGTACTGTTCATGTCTCCCCAACTTCTAGAGTTTTCAAGGTAATTGTTTGGAACTTGAACCATAGTAAGAATATAGACTGAGCATGTAAAGGCCACAGAACTCTCATCAAATTATTAATGGTTGAGTTACATACCCTTGGTTTACTTAGAAATATGGCCTTACACACATGGTATATTAGGGTTCATGTCGCTACAACTTCTACAGTTTTCGAGAATATGAATTGAAATTTGCACCAAAGTGCTTTTTGTTCATAATAGTAAATGTACAAAGCCAAACTGGCAGTGTGTGTGTGTGTATGTGTGGAGGGGGGTGGGTGGGGTGGCATTCATCCCCTTTAGAGATCATCTAGTTTGGGAAGTCATTCTCATTGATTTACTTCTGAATGGCAAATAGTTTAGGCAGGATCAAATTGCTCCTTTACTGACATCATATAATTTTATAAAGAAGTATTTAAAAATACACAGCCTGTAATCTGAAGAAGAAAAAAATCATTTGATTGTGCTTATTGGGGTATGTGTGGTAACTTAACCCTTGTCATGCTAAATAAATTTAGATGCCACGCCCATTACTAATTGTCAGCCAATCAGATTACTTGATCAAGGTTGTTGATATAAATTCATATACTTAATGACAAACAGTGCAGATCCAGATCAGTTGGCTTCTTCAGAAGCCAACTGATCTTGATCTACACTGTTTGCAAAGGCAGGGTATATCCGGGTTCAGCAGGACTAGGGTTAATATGCCAGGTTCCTCTTCAGGTGCTATAACAATATAAAACTTTGCATCTAACAACTGATTTCATTAGAAAGTGCAACACTTGTGTTTTGTATCTTTTTTTTTTTTTATTTATTTATTAGAAGCACTGTAATTGATCTATCTATTCTAGCTAATAAAAGTGTTTAAACCACACCTTAAAATTACCCCCATACTGTGTAACTTATGCATTTTAGATTTCTTGTGCAACATCATTGATTCTGGTTTTCATTTGAACTGGGTGTCAAGAAAATCTACCTTACACTAAAACTAAATGCCCTCTAGCTAAAGATTGATATTTTTCTTATTTTGCCGCAAGAAACATGATGCTTGTTAGTACAGTGAACCCTCGTTACAGCGACAGCATTTGTTCCAAAGGACATTGCCATTAAAATGAATTTGCTGTTGTACAGAATACTTAATTAGCAGACTGATATATAGGAAAGGTCTTATTTTGTTCTTATTTCCTCAAAGAACATATGTTTTGGAGATTTGTTAGAATTGCCTCACTGAGGCAATTCTAACAAATATCCAAAACATACGTTTCTTTAAAGTTTTAAATACTGTATTCTTACATAATTTGTGATTAATAGTTACCTCTTAAGCGAAGGTTTCGTGACAGTCAGATTGTCATTATAACGAATTCTGTGGTTGTATCGAGTGACAGACCCCACTTTCTGTTCTTCAGCTCTGGGTCTACACTGTTTGCTGAGGCCTGTTTGTCCAGTTATTATAACTGGGTAAAGACAGAATTACTTTTTTAGGGTGTATCCTGCAATGTGCCTAAAAACAGGTAGATGTTTTGTGATGAAGAATGATTTTGGCAGACCTGGGGTTATCTTAAGTACCTAATTTACTGTAAATATTTGGATAAACATGATGAAGCAAAGATTGTAGACACAGATCAGATGCACAAAACATGGCATCTAATCAGGGTCTACACTGTTTGCCGTTCGTCGAGCAATGTTTAGGCATCACCAGATTGTAAAATGAATTTGTTTAAAATTTATGGCACATATAGTAAGGCGTTAAGGTGCCCAAATACTTAGGGAAAATATGATAGTTAGATGGTTGCCAGAACCATGATACATCCAGTTATCTTGTTATATGGCAAATAAAACCATTGATAAACTTGATATAGAGTAGCAGAAGTTGCTAAAAATTGACACTTTCCTGGAAGAGATGGATAGGAGTGATAGTTTTCTATCACTTTGGAGAAGCTCCAGTTTGGAAATGGCTTTTACCCTGCAGTAATTGTTTTTACCTAGCAGTAATGGTTTTCACTCTTACATAATGATATCACAGATGATGATAAAAAAATAGAATCACAGACCAGACTGGTGATGATGATGATAATGAATACTTAGAGGACTTGCTAGCACTTAAAGCACTGATTTTGATTGCAGAACAGAACAGAACTTTATTAATCTAACTACTTCTCATGCCACACGCAGGAAGCGTAAGAGAAGGAAAAAAAAAAAAAAAGATGTTAGTTTCAAATATTGTTTTATAAAATAAGACAAAATTTCATGTGAATTGTCTGGCAGTATCCAGCAATGGCTAACATGAATATTATTCTCCCAATGATCAGCCGTTAAGTACATTGACTATGATTTGTAATTTTTTTTTTATTTTTTTTTTTTTATTTATTTATTTTTTTTTTTTGGGGGGGTGGGGGGGGGGGGGGGGGTTTGGGGGGGGGGGGGGTTGGGGGAAGGGTAAACTGCACCTCTCACCCCACCTTTACTTGAGGAGGTTGCATGGGGTGGCACATATGTTACTGTGAACAAACATTCATTTGTGTCTTCTGGTCATGCACTTGTGAAGATAGAGATTCAGTGCATAAATACTTTGCTAAGTTGAGAAACAAAAAGAATAAATAGCAGTCACAGAGGCATTGTTTACACTTCCCAAGCTATTGGCTGATTCAGCAAATGACAAGCTGATGAGATTTTTCTTATTTTTCCCAGAAAATAGGATTTGACATTACACACAGATTGTCTCCTAAAGAGACAATTTGCCTGAAATATCAAAGCCTATTTTCTGGGACAATTAAGAAAATATTACAAAATGTCGTCTGCTGAAATTTTTACCAAGCACGCAAAGTAATAAGGATGCGTATTTGGTGATAATTCTGATAATTTTCTCCAGTCCATTCAAAAATATGCTGTGGGTACTTATTAGAAGTGCCTCAATGAAACGCTTCTAATGAGTACCCACTACATACCTTTTGAAGGAGAAAAAAAGAGAAATTATCCGGAATTGTCACGAAATACTCCTCCTTAACCCTTAAACTGCCAGTCACAACAATTGTCGTCTGGCTTTGTCATCTTCTCGTGATTTTAAAAGTCATTTTTGCAAATAGTGTGGACCCTGATCTGCTCCTCTAGGAGCAGTCTGATCAGGGTCCACACTGTTTGCCTGTATTCAAAAATAGCTTTGAAAAGTTTGCAAGAATATTCAGTAGAAGACAAAAACAGGACATTTTCAGATGCAGGTTTTCCTGGCATTCTAAAGGTTCACATCCTCTGATTCAAGTGTGTACATAAGTCTTTCACTAGGATTTCACTTGTAACATTATCTCCGTCTTCTATCAGCTTTCCTGTAACTGATCTTAACATTTTGCATGCTGGATAAAAAAAATTGAAATATTTTTCTCATAATTCCTGGAAAATAGGATCTGACACTTCTTAGGAGACATTTTGTTTGAAATGTCAAATCCTATTTTTTAAGAAAGATAAGAAAAATATTTCAGAATGCCCTCTTCTGAATTTGCCCATAGCATGGTAAGTGTTAGTTATCTGTATCATCCAGATCAGTCTGTAGCTAATCTAAAGGTAATCTTCAGCAACATGCAAGATAAAAACCCACTAAAAAAAGTAAGCATGAACAAACATTGCTTTTTTTTTGATTGACTTATCTTGGCTTTCCTTTGCCAGCCTGTCACTGAAATGACTCATTACAGGGTGAAAAAGTAGCAGAAACAAGCTATAAACCACATTTATGGGAGTTTTATTAACTTAATGAAATGGAAAGACATTAATCTACACTTTATGGATTTAATGAAAGTTTTCTTTTTCACTATCTTCACTGAATAAGAAATTGTAAAAATGCATCAGGCTGTTTAACACTTAGCACTCTGGGTAATATTTTCTGCGGACAACATTTTGAAATATTTTTCTTATTTTTACCAGGAAACAGGATTTGACATTCCATACAAATTGTCTCCAGTGGAGACAATTTGCATGAAATGTCAAATCCTGTTTTCTGGGAAAAATAAGAAAATTATCATTAATTTGTCATCTGCTGAATTTGTCCAGTGAGTGATAAAGGTTGTTTAATGTATCAGAAAAAGATACATGACATTCAAATTTATACATAAAAGTTATTTCGTGAAAGTTTGTATCGAGGACAATAAAATTCAGGGCTGCACCACCAGCCCGTGAATAACAAGTGTATAAGGTTTATAGTGCTACCAACAAAAACATCGACAAAAACACCGTCATAAATGTTCAACATCCTGGGAAACACTGAGATTATTCTCAACATTGTCCATGTGGCTTAGGTGGCCCAGTGGTTTGTTCCTTGACTTGCAAAGAGGGTATGATGGTTCAAGAAAAAGTCAGGGCCCAGTTGTTCAAACCATCGTTAGTTAAACAAGCTCATTAGTGGTCAAAATGTTAACTGTTCTAGTAAGTACAATATTTAATTCACAGGTAATTTTGCTGAAAAAATGTGAGTAGCTTTTGCAAAAGCTACTTACATTTTTATTTGCAAAAGCTACTCACATTTTTTCAGCAAAAATATTAACGTATATGCCATATTTAATGATCAAAGATTTAACGATACATTTACTAACGATATTGTTAGTTTTGAACAACTGGGCCCAGGTTGTAAGTTATTTTCCTATGGCCTATCTACATATCTGTTACCTCATTATACTCATTCTGGACTTGAGTTTGGTGGACTGTTGTTGGTAAATGCTCTCAACTTGCAAACATATGTTCATGAATTTGAGCCTCACTGAGTCAACAATTATTTCAGACCATTAATACACCTAGTTTATACTTGACATGCCCAAAGAAGAGTGATGTGCTTGGTGACAGACAGCGGCACCAAGTATGCATAGGTGATCTATGAAAATGAGGCTGTACAAACACATGCACTGCCTCCATGTGCCTTGGGTGCCTGGTAGTGTTACAAATCTGCATAACAACATCACCAGCCCAAACCCCACATAATCATGTAACATTGAAAGGGCTGTAAAATCCCACACCACCAGCACCACATATGAATCCTGTCATGTATTTTATGAGTACTGTATTAATTTTAACCCTGAATATTGGGGCACCCTTACTCCTTACTAGTCTTGCCCTAAAATTTTAAATGACTCCATTGGATTAGCTATTGTTGTGAGTAAAAACTGCTGGATGAGTGGCATATAGTGTAGATCCTGATCAGATACCACATTAGCGACATCTGATCTGGATCTACATTGTTTGCTCAGGCCATTCTGTCCAAATACTTGACATATATAGGTCTAGGTAAGAGTGGGTATCAGGTAAATATTTTTCTTATTTCTCGACGAAAACATATGTTGTGGGTACTCATTAGAAGCGCCTTATCGAGGCACTTCTAATGAGTACCACAACATATGTTTTCGTCGAGAAATAAAAAAAAAACAGAGATACTTTTTGGTTGAAAAAAGCGCCTGATCAAGAGCTATGCTTGAGATTATTACAGTAGTGTGAAAGTTACCATTTCTAACTCTGTGGTAGCTTCCACAAGTCAGGTATACACAACATACCTCTCTATCATAATACAAACAAGTATATCAGCAATTATCTCCAAGTAGCTAGACTAATCATGTTATAGGGCCAAAGTTGGCTCTTTATCAGAGCATTGCTGACAATAAAATTAGAGATTAACTCAAGGATTTCAGATAAAAGTAATCTCTTGTCTACTGTTTTGGGGGCTGATTTTGGCAGTCCTGTGACATAATGTGCTAAAAATCACATTACATGGGCTTTGCTGTATAGTTTTGATTTAGTTCATAGTATAATCAGATATACTGTAATAACCCCAAGTAAACAGACACATCCGAGCCTAAAGGTTAGATACATCAGAATGCAGCATCAGATCAGAGCCTAAACTTTGGTGGACTGAAAATCTTGTGTTTCTGTTGTGTTCTGTGGGATCAGATCTGGGTCTACACTGTTTGCCACTCACCCACCATGTAGACACATCAACAAGTAGTCAAATGGAGTTGTTCAGATTTAACCCTTTCATCCCTGAGTTTCTGAAGTGTATTCTTCCATCCTTGTATCTAGACATGGCCACTGATGCTAAAAGGGATTTTTGTCTAAAATCAAAAACAGAATGGCAAACTGTGAAGATCCAGATCAAGACGGTTCGTTACAAGCCGTCTCATCTGGATCTACACTGTTTGCACAGCTATCTGTTTTGGTCTGTCAGACTGAAAGGGGTACGGTCCAGGGCCCATTTGTTCAAAACGTCGTTAGCTTGACAAGCTCGTGAAGGGTCATTTCGTTAACTGTTTTATCGGATTCAATACACAATATTCTGATATTTTTTGCTGAAAAAATGTGAGTAGCTTTTTCACTGCAAAAGCTACTCACATTTTTTCAGCAGAAAATTTCAGCATATTTGCGTATCACTCGATGTAAATTTTAACGAATCGTTAACTAATGATGTCGTTAACTTTGAACAACTGGGCCAGTGTGTTAAGATGTTGTCCAAATATTCAGGGTAAATGTGGTGAAACAAGTGTAGAAAGCACTGATGGATTGAAGCCAAACTGAAGGTATCAAAGAACTGGAGAATTTTTCATCATTTGGTGTTGTTTTCCTTCCATTGATAAAGCAATAATAGTTCTGATCTTTATAACAGCTTTGTTGTCATTATATTGGATAGTATTCAACAGCAAAAGCCCATGATTGCCAGTTGCTGTAAAAATATGGCAAAGTGCCTCTTGTTTCTGTTGTAATAATTATAAGTGACTGCCATTACCCAAATTATCTAAACATTTGTGAGATTAATATGAGAAGTAGAGCACTTGAAAACAGATTGCTAAACCAAACTTCCTCAGATGATGGGGATAATATAGCATACTTGGAGGGTGTGCGTCAGGGGGAAGTGTTGTAACCATTATTATTTATTATAATGGATATTGCAGTTGCAACTTGTCAGAGGACTTGTTAAGGAGGAGTATTTATGATAATTCTTTGATACTATTCTCCATTTCTCCATACAAACATATTGTGGGTATTCATTAGAAGTACCTGGGCAAGGCGCTTCTAATGAGTAGCTGCAGCATATGTTTTCATGGAGAAATAAGAAAACTTATTTGTGAATGATCACCAAATACTCCACCTTAACAAGTTCTCTGTTTTAATTGTGTTTGTCTGTACTGCAGCTGCAAATGGTTCATCATGCATGATATTACTCCAGATGATTTTGCAGGTACAGGTGCTGATGTTTGCCCTTAGTGTTCCAATAGATAGGCAAAACAGTGTAGACCCAGATCAGATGCATCCAAATGTGCTTCATTGTATATTAGCGCTTTTAGTTCAGCAAACACAGCTTATCATTGATGTCAGCTGGAGACAAATTCTTTTTTGAAGAGCTCCTAGTAATCTCAGCAGCATGCCAATT
The DNA here is from genome assembly GCA_964016985.1 of Anodontia alba. NCBI lineage: Eukaryota > Metazoa > Mollusca > Bivalvia > Lucinida > Lucinidae > Anodontia > Anodontia alba. The sequence continues at coordinate 10,230,751 of OZ024830.1, read as the reverse complement.
TACTCTGAGTTTCTTGAACACTTCAAAATAGAACTACCTGATACCTTTATACTTTCAGGGAAAACTAAAAAATATCTTAAAATGGCATTTGTTGCTATTTAGTCTGCCAGGTTAAAGTTACATTATTTCAGTTTTGTACACATGTTTTAGGGTGGCTCACATTTGTCAACTGTCTGAGTCATAAGGTTTATTGCATTATGCAGCATCTGATCAGGGTCTCCACTGTTTGCAAATAGTTCAACCATTTTTCTCTCTCAATATCTAAATCACATAACATGACATACCTAAACTCGAAATTGGAAGCATCTAATACAGAGTGTAGGAGAGTTCATTCAGTCTACAGTGAAACCTGTGTAAGAGCTCGGACCCATCAATACCCGGACTTGTTACTGTCCGTTTCCGTTAATTATCATGTCGCGGGTGCTGGTGATGCTTACGTCACTTCGGAATCTATATTTTGCAAAACTCCACCCATATTAAACTAGTATTAAACACATTTATTTTTAGTTAAGCCAGTTAAAATTATTATAAAGCAATAATGCAATCTTGGGTCCGTTATATGTTAATATCATTTTATTCAACTGATTCCTTTTAACATAGATAATCGCCGAATTTTGCACAACTCGTTTTAGAAAATGTGGGTCAAATTCGAGAGAATCGACATTTTCACAGTCAACTTTTCAAATTTCTATTACGGTTATGAAAATAACATGCTGATAAAGCAATAAAACAAAGCTAGTTTATTCTGAATAAGTTGGATTTATAGTTGATTTAGTTGATTTTAGCGAGAAAAAGCATTAAAAGTCTCTGCGAATGCTAGTACTATTCAGCAATGGTTGCCATTTTTTTCGACGAATAGCTTCATTCACAAATCAGTGTTTGGAAACTTCATCGGAATTTGTAATATGTGTGATCAGTATTCAACAAATATGATTAAAAAACATAATAATAACATAGTATTTAATTTGAATGATAAGTGATGTTTTTTTCACAGTTTATTGCGGATAATTATCACTTTCTACACAATTGATTTTCGCACATCCCAGACGAAATTCGGTAATCAGTAAAATCATAGCCACAACATCATCATATCGATAAAATAGGTATTTAGCACTATAGTTACCAGTCCGGGTATTGATGGGTCCGAGGTAAGAGAGCCACCTTTGAGACTGACTTTAAATAGTGGTTGATGTGAAAAAAGGTGTCTGTCTTATAAAGGTACATGTCATGTAATTTTGCTAGCAAAATTACATGACATGCACCTTTATAAGACAGCCACCTTTCCACACCAACCACTAAGTCAATCTCAAAGGTGGCTTTCTTACACAGGTTTCAGTCTACAATGGGTTAAAGGGCTAATTAGAGTTTTAGCAGATGGCTTTCTTTTTTTGTATTTTTCAGAGAAAATTAGGCTAGACATTTCACGTGAATCACAGATGATTTATGTGAAATACTAAGTCTTATTTTCTGTGTCAAAAAAAAAATAGAGTCATCATTGTTAAGGCTAAATAAAAAATAAGTGTATTTCAGGTTACATGGAATTCTAAAAAAGGGACGGTAGGTTGGAAAATTTTTTTTTTTTTTTTTTTTTTTTGTTAAAATTTTTATATGGGGTTAATAGGAAAACAATATGGCCGATTGGGGAAATCCTCACAAAATCCTTAAAATTCTTTACGGTCGGTGGTGAACAATTAGGCATGGTCGGGTAACCTGAAACTCACACTTTTTTATTTTAGGCCTAAGCACTTTCAGGTTAAGATGCATTTATAATTATTATACAAAAAACCTATTTTGCCTGAGCAACTGCAAGATGAAAGAACACTAGCTGTTGGATCACAGCAGCAAACCATATGTTCATGTGAACTTCTTAGCCAGAATATGGCTGCAAGTAAGCAGTGTGAACAGATTACATACTGTTTTTCTTGTTTCTCTATGAAATTACCATATTTACCCAAAGTATTGGGGTAAATGGGCTTGAGCAACCAGTGTAGACCCAGATCAGATGCAACAGAATGGTAGTATCAGGATGGAAGACCAAGAGCAGTGTACTGAGTTTTTAGATTGCTTGAAATTGCCATACTGGTAGTGTCCAAATAGAAGTCTCATTGGACTAGCTAGCTATATAACTCCAGATTAGAAGTACAGTCGACTCTCGTGATCTCGAAGTCCAAGGGACTCTCTGGAATACTTCGAGATATCCGTACCACGACAGATCAGATTGCGTAATTGAGGTAAACAATAAATCAAACAACCACATTTAATAGGAGCAATTTCTTCTCTTTTCCACAATATTTTGATATCTGTTGTTAGATTTCCATGTTAGAACAGGGACTAGATTTTCACTTCAGATAAGTAATTATTCCAGATAAGCGAGGTCGAGATAATGAGAGTCTACTGTACTTTTTTTTCAACCAAAAAAGTGATGATATTTTTCTTATTTCTCCATAAAAACATAACCTTGTGGGTATTCATTAGAATTGCCTCACCAAGGCACTTCTTATGAGTACCCACAACATGTTTTTGTGAAGAAATAAGAATTTTCCAGATAGCCTTCTTATCTGGAGCTATGTGACTGCATTAAGCCTTAGTTATACCAAGGTTCTTGCACATGTACGATGCTATAATGCACGAATGTGAGCGCATTATCGCACGTACATGCGCAGAACCACTGTATAACTGATTTATTACATTTTCATGCATGTAGATCATCTACATTGCAAGGTATTTTGTGTTGAATGTTGGGAATTTTGGTTACTAAGTGATAAACTGATGTTGTACTGGGAATATCAGTATATTTTCTTAGACTTTGATACCAAACTGATTCCATACTGGTAAGGTCCATGTGGAAAACTAACATTTCATGTGATCAAAACAAGAAAAATGGTTTGTCTAATGAATCAAACAAATTTTCATTTATATGCCAAGATGATAAATTACAGCATATTTAAGTGCTGGCTAAAACCAGACAATTCCTTCTAAATATTATAATGCTTCTACTATTTGTGAAGTAATTCATATGTTGGATTAGTGTTTATACTCTGGGATTTTAGAGTTACAGTATGATAATAAAATTATTCTTAGAAATAAAACATTAAGGCTTAGCATGTTCTGTTCTAGTTTTGTTACTTCATAATAAAGGTGGCAAGAGTTATGTTATATAGCTTGCTAATGGGGCATTGAAATTTTTGTTTTCTAAACTTTTTGGCAGAATCAGTTTCAAATTGCCTTAAAGTACACATGTCAGGTGTTCTCATCAGGAAACATGCCTAAATAATTTTGACCCCTTCAAACCCCACTATTATATAGTAAAACATAGATTGTGGGTACTTGTTAGAACTGCCTTGCCGAGGTGGTTCTAACGAGTACCCACAATCTGTGTTTTGAGCAGAAATATGAAAAATATCAGAGATTTTTATCTGAAAATTAAAAATATTCAGGTTTTTTTTTAGGTGAAATTTTCTCTATATTTGAATAGGCGTGTTTTTGTAATGTTTACAGCCAAAACATAACCATATTTATCCTTATTAGTCAGACTGACAGGCCTGAGCAAATAATGTTGACCCAGATCGGAAGCAGAATGCAGCATCTGATCATGGTCTGAACTGATTCCCACTCATCCAGTTGTTTTCAAACAAATCAAAAGGTAGTAAAATGGACTTTTTCAAACATTAAGACACTTAACCCTTAAAGCACCTATCACAACTGCAGCAGTTCTCATGTGTGTCTACCCTTTTTTGCCCAGGCCTGTCTGTCCAAATACATAATACATGTACACATTTTAAGGAAATGAAGGAGCATTTTCAGGGGTGGCAAACTCAAAATTGTCTTGCCTCCCTATGAAAAGGGGTATGCTTGAAAAGGAAAGAATTTGCTCTCCCTTCAAGAGCAGATTCTTAACATTTAGAGAGGACCCCATGTTAGAAGGGTTGGTGTACATGAAAGCAAACAGGAAGTCACAAAAATTGTCTCTCTTGGAAAAAAATGGCAATTAAATCTCCAGGGTTTACCATTTCCCACAAGATGACTGTAAACTTGTAACATGAAGTGGGCTGCGTGATCTGCCTGGCGGCGGCCAGTTGGCTGTATGACTGTATAATGAGACTGGTATTTAACTCTTTGCATACTGGGTAATTTTGCATGCTTTTTAGTCCTCTGTGGATTTTTTTTTAATTAACTTTTTAAAAAAAATCATTCAGAAATACCATCAGAGTGTCAAACAGTTAGGATCCAGATCAGGCCAACATTTTGTCGGGCCTGCTCTAGGTCCAAACTCTTTGCAAAGGTTATTAGCGGATGACAGAAGTGTCACTAGTGTTGAAAGAGTTACGGTACACTGAAAAGTAAATTTTCGGCAGACTACATATTGGAATATTTTCCTTATTTTTTGCAGAAAACAGGATTTGACATTTCATGCAAATTGTCTGCATTGGAGACAATTTGCATGAAATGTCAAATCCTGTTTACTATGAAAAATAAGAAAATATCATTGTTTGTCTTCTGCAGAATCCACCCTAAGAGTGGTAAAGGTTAAGGCATATTGAGATGTAAATTGAATGTTATCATTTCATCATCAGTGGCTTTCAACTTTGATGTTACAAAAGCCAAAAAATCTATAATCAGGGTGCAATAAAAGCTTGATACTAATCAGTGTATTGTATTGTTATCACATCATCAGTCTGCTGGAGGCTCTAGAGTAGCAAAATGCTAATTTGTTGGTACAAAGGTACAAATTTGGTCAGAAGTAGATGGCTTTATTTCTGCCCTGTTTTTTTTTTAAATTGATTGGAGTGCAAGCAATCAAAAAACAGCAATAAGCAAGAATTTTTTCTGTGTATTAGGCTTACCTGTAGAAAGGTACAGGGGCAGATCAAGGATCATTTCTGAGGGGGTTCGTTTGATCAAATTAACATACTCGCTCTACATATTCAGACAGGCAGGCCATGAGCAAACAGTTAAGACCCAGATCAGATGCTGCAGAATGCAGCATCTGATCTGGGTCTACACTGTTTGCCACTCACCCAGCAATTTTGCACTCTTTCACAGGTAGTAAAATGGAGAAATATCAGGTAAATAGTAAGGGGTATTTAGGGTTAATATGGTATCCTAAGTGTCCAAAAGTCCCATGGAAATGAAATTTTAAGTCAAAGGGGGTTGGACTGAACCCCCAAATCCTCTCTGAATCTGCCCCAGAGGTATTTTTTTTTCTTAGCGAAAACATACATTTTGGTTATTTCCTAACTCCAGATCAGGGCCCAGTTGTTCAAAGCATTGTCACAGAGCTCATTGTACACTTTTTATAGTGTCTTAGAAACAATTTGCCTGAAATGTCAAACCTTTTTTTCTGAGAAAAATAAGAAAAATCAATTTGCAGTCAGCTGAATTTGCCCAGAGCACGTTAATATGTATTAACCCTTTTCCTGCTAAACCCCGATATGCCCTGCCTTTGCAAACAGTGGTCATCTTCATCATCATCATCAGATTTTTTAATTAATGTGTAGGTACAGGGGCAACATCCACATCAGTGGGCCCTGGCTTGCTGCACGTGTGGCAGATCTCACACCATATCTCCAGGTATGTCTATCATGAGAGTCAATAGTTGAGAGCTTCCATTCTCTGCAATCGGTCTCTGTTAGTTGCTTCTATATCATCTTGGGCCTCCAAGGTCCACGCTTTCCATCAACCTGTATGTCAAAGGCTGTCTTGACTGCACCATTGGAGTGTTCCACACTTCCATACCAGCAGAGCCTTCTCTCTTTCAGAATGAGGTCCAGATCCTCACTGCCAAGTCGCACAAGTAGCTCATTGGATCTGGTGGTACAATGTCTTGCAGCTTGACATTGCAGATCTGTCTGATCATTGCCCTATCATTTCGCTGCAGACATTTGAGGTTTAGCTTTGTCAATGGCCAAATCTCACTGGCATGGAGCATTGCCCTCCGCACACAAGAGCTGTACACGCGGCCACGTGTCTTGAAAGGGAGGTGGCAGGCTTGAAGAGAGAACTGGTAGCAGCTCCTTGAACTTCTTCTGGGCGGTTTTCAGCCACCAACTCTGAGAGCATGTCTCCTAGGTAGCAAAAGGAAGCTACTACCTCCAGCTTGTCACCTCCCGACGGACTTCCCTCTGTGGTCTGCCATCCAAGGGGCATGCAGTTCCCTGGCACCATGTACATCTGTAATCAGGGTCCTTTGTCAAGCCCTTGAGCCCACTGCATTTCTTGTGCACCCAGTGCTTGCAACCATTGCAGAAGATGCTGTTGCTGCCCACTCTAGTGCGACAGACGGCACATGGAAATTTGCCTGAACTCTGCATGAGGTCCAGGCGCATACCACAAATCATGATCTTCATCTTTCCTGCAATCCTTTCTCCTCCATTGCTTCTTTCCAAGTCAAAAGCCTCCTGACACAGTCCTCGAGTGATTCAGCGATGATAACAAGGTCATCACCATAGATCATCCCAGGGGACCCCAGAGCTGAACTAGCGTGACAAGACTTCAAGCACAGTGATGAAGAGCAGGGGGCTGAGTACCGAGCCTTGGACACCAACCACTTCAAACTCTTCACTGAACCCCTCACCAACATAGTGTAGATCCCAATCAGTTTGCTACTGAATAAGCCAGTTAATCTGGATCTGCTCAGTTTGTCATTATGTACATGAATTTGTATCAGTAACCTGGATCAAGTAATCTGATTGGCTTAAAATTAGAAGTGGGATGGTATCAAAATTTATTCAGCATGACAAGGGTTACTGGGGCTTAATACTCCTTAGGGTATCATCTTACTTAAAGACCTTACATATTCCTGTCAGCTGATGGTTTTATTTGTGTCCCTGTATGAAGCTAAAACTGATTGTATGCTTAAGCTCCTATTTAATGGATAGCCACAATTTTATTCCCAATAAAAACGTCCCCAATTTATTTTCTAGACCAGCTTGATATTTCGCTATTGATTTTTACATTCTAACCCTGTATTTGAATATTTATAGTTCATAATGTGTTTCATTAATTTTGTAGAAATTGATACCATAAAATGAGTGTCCTCAACCAAACAAAAATAGCAATGGCCCAGATCTGAAGGCCTATCAAACAAAAAATATTTTTATTGTTCACAGCTGCTTTAGCAAGCAGGAGCGACATAGAGATCACCTTCCATCGTCAGCGTTGGCATTGTTGTTGTTGTCGGCATCAGCAATGGTAAGTCTCAAACACCAAGGCTTCTAGGCTAATGAAACTTTATTCACTCATCTGTCATAATGCACACTGCCATCAACTGTTACTGATTTTGAGCTACTTTTCAGACTTAGTTGAACAATATTTAGTCTTTGTGTTTAGCTCCTTTTCTTGAACTCCACCAGCATTTGGAACATAGCCATTCGGCAAATTTCTTTTTTGCCCACAGAAACAGTCCTGGCATAATACAGGGTGGCCGAATGGTTAACGCTCCCAACTTTGAATCATGTAGTCCTGGGTTCAGATTCTGCTGGAGGCGGAATTCAGCTCATGACTGCAGTACTTAATTGCATAGAGCCTTTATTTATCACCCTTCCATCATCTCAGTATGACTTGTAATGTTGAAAGGAACATAAAACACAAAATCATCATCAGACATGCTTCATCAAACACTATGGACCCGCGGGCCTCGGTGGCTCAGTTGGATGCGCCGTCCGACTGGAGACCAGGAGGTCGCGGGTTCAACCCCCGCCGAGGTCGGCAACATTCTTTCGTGGAGATTGATCATGAAATATTTTCTACGGTCATTCTCTCCCCTCCTCTGATTCAAGAAGGGCAGTTGTCAGTTTCTGGCGAAAGAATGTGCACAATACTGGTTAACCGCTTCGAGGACTAAGCCTGCCCAGTAAACGTGTGGTTAGGTAAACTGACCGCGCTCGACATGACCCCATTGGGTTGACTGGGCCGTAAAACCTCAACACAAACAAACACTATGGACCCAGATTAACCCTTAAAGCGCCAGTCACAGTCACGACTATTGTCGTCTGCTTTGTCATCTGCTTGTGATTTTAAAAGTCATTTTTGCAAACAGTATGGACCCAGATCAGCAGTCTGTATGGGTCCACACTGTTTGCCTGTATGCAAAAACAGGTTTGAAAAGTTTGCAAGAATATTCAGCAGACAACATAAACAGACAACATTTTCAGATGCAGATTTTCTTGGCATTTTAAGGGTTAACCTATATTGTTGCCATTCAGACATTCCACCAGTGAGATGAAATTTTAGGATAAATAAGCTAAATACATGTAATTATAATATTTGAATAAATAGAGTAATTGCTCAAAACCTTCATAAAAACTGTACCACCCAATTACAAGGTAATTTGAAAACTGACGAGAAGGGATTAAAGACTACAGTAATAACTCTTAAGTATTGAGACAGATCTTTGCAGACCCAGATCAGATGCCACAAAATGTGGCATCTGATCAGGGTGATCAGGGTATACAATGTTTACCATACATACAGCAATATTTTAGACACATCAAGAGGTAGTAGAATGGACTGTTTCTTTTAGGACAAGTATGGTTAGTAGATAAGGCCCCGAGGTTATAGAACATATTTGATGCTCAACACAGCTGAGCATTAATTTTCTCTGCTAATAGATATGAAAATGCCAACAGTAGTTGGCATTTTCATATTTATTAGCAGAGAAATTTTCATGTTCATCTATGTTTAGCAAGAAAGAATTTACAGTTGTTAGTAATTTGAGATTTGTAAGCATGAAAAATTTCATGCTCAGCTGAATTGAGCATGAAAAAAGTTTTATAACCTTGGGGCCAGGTGTCCCAATTCTTAGGGCAAATATGATACATTTGTCATAAATGTATTTTATAGATCATAGGTTACTTAGATCATCTAGTGTATTTTTCCTAAGTATTCTGACACCACAACTTTTTACCATACTTGTCCTTAACTAGGAATAAGTCCACTTGATTACCTGCTGATGTGTCAAAGTTCCTGGATGAGTGGCAAGTAGTGTAGACCCTGATTAGATGCCACATGCATGCAGCATCTGCTTGGGATCTACTCTATTTGCTCAGGCACTACTGTCCTAGGTACACAGCTAAGCTAGTCAGCTGTCAGTTCATCCAGTCTTGTGTCCAGTCAGCCAGTCCAACACTGCTAGGGAGTTAAGCTTAGGTCGATTGGCAGAATTCTTACGGTAAATATGGTTTTGTTTGGTTTCCCTCAGGAGTATATTTTCCCTAGGAAATTAATTTTCAGTGTGTCTGGTTGCTTTCACCAGAATCATTTAGTTCTACTCTATCTTGGATGTCAGATAAATATGACGGCACTGCACGAAAAGGGCTCTTACACAAGTTGTGGACAATGTAGGCCCTGATCAGCCTGCACGATATGGGCCTTCGTTATCAGTGGATACTGTAGTAAATGTCAACAGACAACAAATGCTCAGATGAGCATGCTGATCAGGACCCACGTTGTCCGCAAATTTCACAAGGGCCCTTGACGTACATTGCGCATCATATGTTTATTTTAAAAGCTAATACTAAAATAACACAACTTGTGTTTAGGCATCTTGCCTGAGATAACATACACAGCAACAGTTAATGGGTGCAGGGGTTAAGAAAAAGCCAGAAACATTTGTCAGAATTGAAGTGTTTGTAGTTTTTACATTCCTACCTGATGCCAGATATGTTACATTATAATTACAGTGGAGAAAAGAATAAAAGCAAGAACAGATGTATGCTTTTCACTTCTTGTTTGTTCAGAGCAGTTGTTAATGCTTAGCACTTTGGGTAAAAATTTTTGCAGACAACATTTCGAAATATTTTTCTTATTTTTTCCAGAAAATAGGATTTGACATTTCATGCAAATTGTCTCCATTGGCTGAATTAGACCAAAGAGTGGTAAAGTTTGAGTATTTTTTTTCTCTCTCTGTACTATTACTCAATAGAAGTTCCTCAGTGAAGGACTTCCAGTGAGTTCCCACAACAATGCTTTCATGGAGATTTAAATAAATATCATATAATTTATGCAAGTCCTAGTTTCTGCAAAAAGTAACAAAAATGTTCTGCTATTGTGTGTACTGGTGTTTGCTTTCAGAATGAGATTGCTTATTAGCTTATTACATGTATATATAAATATGGTTCACCTGAAATGGCAAGCCTGATCTCCTCTGTAAACTAAACATAATTTAAACAGTTTTGCATGATGCAAAACAAGAGAAATTGGCCGCAGGGAGCAAAAATAAATACTATTAAAAGTGAACAGCAAACACCTGCTCATCATCATGAAAACACACCTATATAATTTTGACCCCCTTAAACCCCACTTTTATATAGTAAAACTGGGGTTTTCAGGGTATACATTATTTTTCTTATTTCTGCTCAAAAACATAGATTGTGGGTACTCGTTAGAACTGCCTCATCAAGGCAGTTCTAACGAGTACCCACAATCTGTTTTGAGCAGAAGTATGAAAAATATCAGATTTTTTTTATCTGAAAATTTTCATTTATTGGTGGTAAAATTTTCAGTATTTGAATAGGCATGTTTTCATAATGTTATTAAACAGGCCTTTTTAGATGTCCCCCTATTTAGGATAAATATGGTATTTTCTTTTATTATACCTGATGAGTCTAATTAGTGTGATAATGTTCTGACTTTGTCAAGTATGTTTTGTGATGCTGCTCTGATCAGTCAATTATGTTTGTTAGTTCTATACAAAGGTAGATACTCTTTTGGTTAGAAATGTTTTCCCTTGTATTTATTCTAAAGGAGTGCTTTCGTTGGAAGTGTCCACACTGCTGAGCAGTTAGCCTCATGACATTCTGAGTTTGAGTCCTGGAGACAGCTGTATGGCAGTTCATAGCACAGAGTTCCAGCTATGGCAGTTTTTCTTCCTAAAAAAAAATTTAAAAAAATAGTATTCTCCTTATTTCTTCATGAAAACATATCTTGTGGCTACTCATTAGAAGTGCCTTGGCTAGCCAAGGCACTTCTTATGAGTATCCACAAGATATGCTTTCCTGGAGAAATGGAGAAAACTACTATGTGGATACATCAGCAATACTGTAAATTGACAGTGATGCGAAATGATATAGCAAGGGAAATAACTAATAGATATAAAGAGTGAACAACTAAAACAGTTGCTTCCCTTGTCAGGGTTCTTGGAGCTTGTATGTTTTGTACACCATGTAAAATGTATAGTTATTTTTTGTTGAAACCTGTGTAAATGCAATAAAACAAAAAAAAACATATATATATATTTCAAACACTAGCCTAATAGGCCAAGAGACACACTCGAGAAAAATACCCATATTTGGTATGTGAGTAAGAAGCAGAAGTTATGGGAAAAGAACCATTATAGTACATACAAAAAGTAAAAGTAAAAGCGACACTGTTTACATAAGCTGTACAGCTGTTTACTAATTATAACAGAAAAACCACTGTTCTTGTTTCTATTGGTGTTGATGTATATTTTTGTGTATTTTCAGATATCTGATGCAAGTACGGACACCTTCTCATCTACACCAATCAACCGCTCATTTAACCGTAAGATTGTTTTCTTTCATTCTAGATAGTGTTTTCTGCTTTTATAATGTAATTGACATATCATGAATTTAAATATTAACTGATGATACATTAATTGTTTTTAACTATTTCCCCGCTAGTGGCGACATTTGTCATCTGCTGATAACCTTTGCAAACAGTTTGGACCCAGATCAGGCCCGACAAAAGGTCGGGCCTGATCTGGATCCAAACTGTTTGACACTCTGATGGTATTCCTGAAAGACGTTTTTGAAAAAGTATGAAAAAAAAAAATCCACAGATGACAAAAAAACATGCAAAAACACCAAGCATGCAAAGTGTTAATCTGTTTCCTGCCAGGCTTCATAGCACAGTCAGAAGCACATCTGACTGCAGATCCTGGGGTTACAAGTTAAAATCCCTGCTCGGCCACATAACTTGTGGAGACCGATCATGAATTCATTTCAACAGTCATTCTCTCCCTTTGGCTGATTCAAGAAGTCATTCATGTATTGGCAAATGTATGTGCTCAAGTACTGCCTTAACTGGTAAACCACTCGGAAGACTAGACCTTTCCTGGAAAATGTGAGTAGGTTAATTGACCAACTCGACATGACCTTAAAGCCGGCCTCGGTGGCTCAGTTAGATGCGCATCCAACTGGGGACCAGGAGGTTGCGGGTTTGATCCCCCCTGAGGTTGGCAACATTCTATGTGCCATTCATGTAGATCATGAAATATTTTCTATGGTCATTCTCTCCCTTCTGCTGATTCAAGAAGGGCAGTTGTCAGTTTCTGGCGAAAGAATGTGCACAATACTGGTTAACCGCTTAGAGGACTAAGCCTGCCCAGTAAACGTGTGGTTAGGTAAACTGACCACGCTCAACATGACCCCATTGGGTTGACTGGGCCGTAAAACCTCAACACAAACAAAAAACATGACCTTAACATGGTACCGGCCTAGGTGGCTCAGATGCATGTCCAAGTGATGATCAGGAGGTTGGGAGTTTGATCCTGCACGTTAATATTCTTCTGTGGAAATTGATTATGAAATATTTTCTACAATCATTCCCTCCTGCTGATTCAAGAAGGGTAGATGTCGGGTTCAGGAGAAAGAATGTGCACAAATACTGGTTAACTGCTTAGAGGACTAAAGTGTGGTTAGGCAAGGGAAACTGACTGGCTCAGAATGGCTTAAATGCCAGTGGTGATAACAGGGCCAAACCTTGACAGTGTTGACTGAGCCGTAAAACTCAAACTTAATCTGTTTCTTGAGAATAGTGCCTTGATAGGGTGTCAGGCCTCATTACTGTCTAGACTAATACCTGTAATTGTGAACAACAGTTAGTTGGCAATAACTAGATATTTCAAGATGGTCTTTACAGATTCACAGGTGTTACATGACCATGTCATGTTAAAACCATTATTTTGATCCCCAGCCAGGTTATACCAAAGACTTTAAAAATGGTACTAGCTGCTCTTTCGCATGGCACTCAGCATTAAGAAAGTAGAGCTAGAACTGGTCAGCTCAGAGTTAGTATAATGTGACTGGGTGGAATATCATGTTAAAGTGTTTTGGGGGTGATATTTCAGTGATGCAGCATCTAAAAGTGAGCATTGAGCTCCCTGCCAATCAAGACACCGTCACGATATGACTGAAGGATTGTTGAAAGCGACGTTAAGATCAAATCAAACAAACAAAAATAAGAGGGGCTATCTGGATAACATTTCCCTTACTTCTCTGGAAAGAACATGCTGTGTGTACTTGTAAGAAGTGCCTCAGCAAGGTGCTTCAAATGAGAGTCCACAACATACGTTTTCATGGAGTAATAAGAAAATATCTACTTTTTGGTTAAAGAAAAGTGTCTTATCTGCAACAATGTTTAGAGTTAAAAGGTTTAATTATTTTGTATCTTCTCTAGGTGATGTGATTCCTGGCTGTGTTCAGGCGACACCAACATTTACCGCAGTCACAACAGTTTGTATGGTTACCACGACAACCAGTGATATTACCGTGACAACCGTAACTACAACAACCAGCTGTGACTCCCTAGCAACCACACTGAAAACTACACCAGTGACAACAACCACAGCAACACCAACTGTTGTCAACTCAAACCAACATAGTTATTTACCAAATAATTGTCACAGCCATATAGCAGCTAGCCAGCAGGTTATCAGTAACAATAATAATAATAACAATAATAATAGTAAAACTGTAAATCAGCAGCCAGTTGATAGTTATCCAGCCAATCCTCAGTCAGATCATACTCATCAAAACCATATACCTGTTTCTAGGGAAACACCACAGACTGTACAAAAACCTCATAGTGATATCATAAGAAACCATGAAGCCCCAAAACCACCGTCGTCATCTTCGTCATCAATAAGACGTATTCCCCCAACCCCGCCATTGACTAAGTCATTACCTGTGCCACCAAGGACTCTGCCATCTACAACCATAACCAGTTCAGTAACAAGCAGTTCTGTGATAAGAGAAACGAAAAGGGCTCCGACGCCGTCGAGATTGATCCGACGGGAGGAGTCAAGAGAGAAGGAACGGGAGTCTCATCAAGTATTACCGCCTAGTCTGTCAGTGTCTAAGTCATTCCTTGGAATTCCAGGGTAAGTTTCTCTTGTCAGATCGTCTCACAATAGTTCATAGCTGCAGATTAGAGAAGTGTCCAGATAAATTGTATTCTTATTTCTCCACAAATAGTAGTACAATAAATGTCCAACAATTTCGAACACTTTATTCCATACTTTTTTGGCTTAAATTTTGCTTTTTATACATTTGTCTCTTAAAATGCTTAGTGGAATGGCAAACAGTGAAGACCCTGATCTGGGTTTGCACTGTTTGCCTATGCCATTTCGTCAGAAACTTTGGTGTTCAAAATTTTAGAACATTTACCGTACTCACAACAAATGTTAACCCTTAAAGCGCCAAGAAAAACTGCTTCTAATTATGTCGTCTGTTTATGTCGTCTGCTGAATATTCTTGCAGACTTTTCAAACCTATTTTTGCATACAGGCAAACAGTGTGGACCCAGATCAGACTGCTCCTAGAGGAGTAGTCTGATCTGGGTTCACACTGTTTGCAAAAATGACTTTTAAAATGACAAGCAGATGACAAAGCAGACGACAATAGTTGTGACTGGCGCTTTAAGGGTTAATATGGAGAAGTAATAAACATCAGTATGTTTTAGCTGAAGTGCCTTATATGGGGCTACATTGGTTGTTTTCTGTTTCAATCATCCAGCAATTTTAGACACATCAGCAAACTATAAAATGCAGCTATTGAAATAACTATTGTCCTGCTGAACCCGGATATGCTCCTTTGCAAACAATGTAGAGCCAGATCAGTTGGCTTCTTCAGAAGCCATCTGATCTGGATCTGCACTGTTTGTTATTCAATAAACAACCTGGCTCAATTAATCTGATTGCCTGAAAATTAGAAGTGGGCGTGGCATCTTAATTTATTCAGCATGACAAGGGTTAAGAATAGTATGGGGGGCAGGTTAAAACGCCATCCTGAATAAATTAAGATGCCACACCCATTTCGAATTTTCAGCAAATCAGATTACTTCATCCAAATTGTTGACATAAATTCACATACTGTATTACAAACAGTGCAGATCTAGCTCAGTTGGCTTCCTCAGTGAGGAAGCCAACTGGTCTGGGTCTACACTGTTTGCAAAAGACAGGTATATCTGGGTTCAGCAGGACAGAACAGTTGATTCCTGTCATAAAATGCCAGCAATTACATTCCTGAGTTTCTAATTTTAGAAGGCTAAATATAATACTGAAATAGCAGGCCTCTGTGGCTCAGTTGGATGCACATTCGACTGGTGATCGCATGATCAGAAGGTTGCTGGTTCGACCCCCAGCCAGCCGGCCTCGGTGGCTCAGTTGGATGCGCCGTCCGACTGGAGACCAGGAGGTCGCGGGTTCAACCTACGCCGAGGTCGGCAACATTCTTTCGTGGAGATTGATCATGAAATATTTTCTACGGTCATTCTCTCCCTTCCGCTGATTCAAGAAGGGCAGTTGTCAGTTTCTTGCGAAAGAATGTGCACAGTACTGGTTAACCGCTTAGAGGACTAAGCCTGCCCAGTAAACGTGTGGTTAGGTAAACTGACCGCGCTCGACATGACCCCATTGGGTTGACTGGGCCGTAAAACCTCAACACAAACAAACAAACAATCGACCCCCAGCCTGGTCGACAAATTCTTTAGTGGGAATTGATCATGAGTCATTCTCTCCCTTCCGCTGATTCAAGAATGTGCACAGTACTGCTTAACTGCTTAGAGGACTAAGCATGCCCAGTAAAAGTGTGGTTAGGTAAACTGAACATGCTCAACATGACCACATTGGGTTGACTGGGTCGTAAAATCTCAATATAAACAAACAAAATAATACTGAAATAAACAATAACAGACATTTGAGCTGCAGAAAGAGACGGTATACTTTACAACATTTGTCGAGTGAAGACTCACATCTACGCAGTCTTATCAGAGTTTCTGCTGAGAGTTAGAACCCTTGATTTCTTGTTTATCTATCCTCAGCTTGTCTAGAAAAGACTGATCTTATTGTACAGATACGGTATGCAGGATGATCAGGGCCCAGTTGTTCCAAACTAACGATGTCATTCGTTAACGTATCAGTAAAACTTTGATCATTAAATATGGCATGTACACTGATACTTTTGCTGAAAAAAATGTGAGTAGCTTTTGCATTTAAGCACTCACATTTTTTCAGCAAAAATACCTGAGAATTATTACTAGAACAGTTAACATTTTGACCACTTACAAGCTTGTTAAGCTAACGATGCTTTGAACAACTGGGTCCCGATTTTTTGCTGGGCACACATTTCGGTTTGTTGTCTATACAAATATATAGGATGATCTGTTTTTGCTGAGCGCATATTTTGACTTGTTGATTGGGAGTCTGGTCATTAACACTTTACATCCCAGGTAAAAAGAGCAGACGACATTTTGAAATATTTTTCTTAACTTTCCTAGAAAATAGGATTAGACATTTCATGCAAATTGTCTCCGACAATTTGCATGAAGTTTCTAATCCTATTTTCTAGGAAGAAAAGAAAAATATCAATTTGTCATCTGCTCAATTTCCCCATAGCATGGTAAGTGTTAAACCTCAACAATTCACCTTCATTCAAGTTTCAGTTATATAATTTCATGTATATGTATTATTTTGAAGCAGTTAGAATACATATTACAATTAATTTGGTCGAATATTTAGCTCTGGAAAACATTCTGAATTAACCCTAAAAGCACTAACCACAACTGCAGCAGACGACTATTTTTATTTATTTTTTTTTTCTTTTAATTTTCAGAGAAAGTCTTGACATTTCAGGAAATGTCAAGACTTGTTTTCTCTGAAAAATAAAAAATAAAAAAAATGTCATCTGCTACAAATTTTGCTTGGCACTTTAAGGGTTAACAAGAAATATTGATGTTTCATTTCTGTTTAAATTTTCCTACAACTTTATTGCAGGCATCATGGATCAACGACACCCATCTTATACAGTCCCCTAGGTCCGTCACCGGGGATACAGTTGCCATTACATTCCACGCCCAACCATTCCACATTCCCCGGCGCCAGTATCAGCCCTCTTCATACTCATCCGCCGCCAGTGGCACACACCACACACAACATGTTTGCACCACCTTTGCCATTGGGTCCACCAGCTGGGCCACTAGCGGGAGCCTCTGCTGCTCCACCCCCACCTCCACCAGCAATACCAGGTAAGAACTTTTGTGAGTGGGTATCTTTGGCATCATTATCTAAATGTCAAATTTTGGTTGTTTTCTTAAGGCCAACAGCTCTTAATGCTTAGCACTCTGGGTAAAATTTTCAGCAGATGACATATTGAAATATTTTGTTATTTTCCTCAGAAAACAGGATTTGACATTTCATGCAAATTGTCTCCAAAGGAGACAATTTGCATGAAATGTCAAATTCTGCTTTTTGTGAAAAATGAGAAAATGTCACAAATTTGTCATCTGCTGAATTAGCCATGAGAGTGGTAAATGTTCAATACCAATAGCCTAATTCAGAGCTGTTAATTACATAAATTCTGTTTTCTACATTTGTTTCTGTATTATTTTATCAATTTTTTCCAAGTAATTGAATAATGCCACCATTAACTTATGATGTCATGAGAGCTAGGTTTATGTGACATCGTTTGAAATGGCGTCCAACTGTAAACATTGAAAATGTCATTCAAAAATAGTTGGGGATTTTCTGGCATAACCTGGAAAGTTTCAAGAAATATAATAGATGGTAAATTTTATATTGACAACCACATACTTTTTTGCGCAAGAAGCTGGAAATGCATTTCCACAAAAAAACAGCGAAACTACAGCTAGAATGGATTTCGTTTCATCAAATGAAAGATGAGGCACAGGAATATAAGTATATTTAGTCCTTCTTTCTCCATGACAACATAAGTTGTGGGTAAGCATTGGAATTGCCTCACATATTCTTATAGGTAGCCACAATGTATGTTTCCATGGAGAAATGTGAAAGTGAGCCACAATGTGAGAAAATGTACCATATGATGTGGTCCTAGCATAGAATCAGTTCATCTTGCACATCCTTACAATCTGCATACTGGTTGATCATCATAAGGTATATTTTCATGAAGAAATGTATACAGTAAATGCCCTAAAATTTTGAACATTTTATTACAAACTATTTTTGCCTAAATTTTGCTTTTTATGCAGCTGTTTCTTAAAATATTAAGTGGAATGGCAAACAGTGTAGACCCAGATCAGACTGCTCCTTCAGGAGCAGTCTGATCTGGGTCTGCTCTGTTTGCAAGATATTTTGGTGTTCAAAATTTTATGACATTTACGGTATTTGGTATCTCAGAATGTACAAGTTTACACAGAGTAATAAGAAAATATATCTTCTAAATATGCCTTTTATCTAGACTTGTAGACATTATTATTTTTTGCACCAAAATGTATGTTGTGGATATTCATTAGAATCACCTCAGCCAGTAATTCTGGCAAGTACCACAGCTTGTTTGGTTAACACAGAGGACCTGTAGGGAGTATTTGGTGACAATTCTGGGATCGTTTTTCTTATTTCTCAATGAAAACATGTTGTGGTTTTCATTAGAGGTGCCTTGCCATGGTGCTTCTAATGAGTACACATAACATGTTTTTTTGGAGAACTGGAGAAAATTATTCCAAAATTGTCACCAAATCGTCACGAAAACATACCTGTATAATGTTGACCCCTTAAACCCCACTAGGGGTTTACAAGGGTATACATTATTTTTCTTATTTCTGCTCAAAATCATAGATAGTGGGTACTCATTAGAACCACCTCACCAAGGCAGTTCTAACAAGTACCCACAGTCTATGTTTTGAGCAGAAATATGAAAAAATATCAGAATTGTTGTGTGAAAATTTTCATTTTTTGGTTGTAAAATTTTCAGTTTATTTGAATAGGTGTGTTTTCGTAATGTACTCCTCCTTAGCAAGTCTTCTGTGAACATATCTGAAGCTGTGTCTCTGAACACGTATTCTATGTATATCTACTGGTAAAACACCAAAATATTAAAAGACTTAACTGTTTATATTACTTTCAGACCCCGACATGTTACGAGAAGAGTTGAATCGTCGGTTTCTGGCATCAACTCAGGATCGCTCATTATTGCAAGCCATGCCCGGGTACCTGCGTGCAGACTTTCATCAACATATGCACCAACATCAACATCAGCATACTCACAACCACACGTACCATGGAGGGCTGGGTCCTCCTCCACCGGGAGCCAGTCCACTCGTAACTCCTCCCGCAGCACACCTGGTAAGTTTTTAGTATTCGCCCGCAGTGGAGCTGGGCAACAGACATTTATGTGGAGTGATAAGCTGGGATGGGGAGGGAAGTAGCATTACTTTTTTGTCCTCAACGAAAGCATTTAAATCTTAACCCTTAAAGCGCCAAGCAAAAATATAGCAGACAATATTGTAATTTTTTTTTTAATTTTTCAGAGAAAATGGGCAGATGATTCACATGAAATCTTCAACTTATTTTCTCTCAAAAAATATGAAAAGTATCAAGACTTCTTCTGCTGCAGTTGTAATTAAAAGTGCCTGCATTGAGCAGAAGGCAGTCTAATTTTGTTACCTAATTTCTTGTGAATGGTCCATTCAGCAGATGATTCATAAAATGAGAAGCCTTATTTTCTCAAAAAAAAAAAAAAAAAAAAAAAAAAAAAAATTTTTTTTTTTTTTTTTTTTTTTTTTTTTTGAGAAAATAAGAAGAAAGTCTTCTGCTACTATTGTGACCGGTGCTTTAGGATTAAACTTGATTTCTTCAAGTTAAATCAAGAGAGAGGAACGAATGGTAATTAAGACATGGGTGAAATTTGTGTCATACATGATATGATGTACAGGGTGGTGGTTTCTTTGTGTGTGGTATCAAAGCTCCAAATAAGACAGTGTGTCAGGTAAATACTTTTCTTGAAGTGTGCAGGTAATCGAATGGCTAGCCGTCCCAGTTTTGATTATGAGATACTGGATTGGAATCCAAAGTAGGGTGTGGAATTCATGACTGTACAATAAGGTCTTTCTTTGAATGCTACATCTCAAATGCTAACTTGTGTTTTATTAATATTCTGGCAAAGCCTGTTAAAGTATTTAACAGCCATACATACTTTACCTGCAGTCTGCTTAGTTTCTAAACAAATCTGTTTCACTAATCACTGGTTTATTGTTCAAAGTCGATTTATAGTATCTTTCTGTCTCAGTAATACAGGCAGGTATCTCTTAATGATCAGGTTATTAATGGATTCATGCACTGCACTTAAATAGCCTCAAATGCTTTTTAGATGAGAATTGTGCAGTAAATTGGAAGCGAAGTTGCTTTGCAGTGCATTAATGAGATAAATTTGTCTCCAGAAAACTGTAAATGAAGATGAGTACACTGAAATATATGTCTTATACCTGTGTTTCCAAATAAGATGGATTTTGCGACCAAAAGTATGGATATTTTTCTTATCTATGCACAGAAACATATGTTGTGGTACTCATTAGAAGTGCCTCAATGAGGCACTTCTAATGAGTTCCACAACATATGTTTTTTGTGGAGAAACAAGAAAACTATTTTCTCAATATCCATCTTGTCTAGAGGGATGTATACCTGATCAAGGAAGGCTCAGCTAAATTGAGATTTCAGTATATCTGAACGTTATATGCATTTTCCATGGAGGAATTAACAAAACTAAAAATAGATTTCAAAAGGAATGAACCTTGAGAGCAATGAACGCATTCCCAAAATTGAAAATAAAGTCAAGTTTTCTGGGCTAGTTTCTGCCAGTTAGGCCATTTGGTTGAATAAAGCATCACATTTATGTTAATTTTTTCTAAAATATTTGGGCAGACAGGCAGTAGAAGATTTGGTACAGCAGAATTTGTCTGATCAGGATCTACGCTTATCCAGCAGTTTGTTTTAGACACATTAGCAGGTAATAAAAAAATGCACTGGTTCAGATTTTCAGAAAATCGGGATTGACAATTCATCTGCTGTTGGGATAATTTGTCTGAAATATTAGACCATGTTTCCTGGGAAAATACAATAAGAAAGAGGAAAAAAAGTAATGTTTTGTGGGAAAATAGAGACAACCAATCTGTTTTCCCCATTCTAAGTTTTATTTTATTTTTTCATAGAAAGTAAGTTCTGACATTTCTTGTGAATTGTCTGCCAAGCAGTTCACATGAAATGTCAAGACTTATTTTCTATGAAAAATTATAAAATATAAAAAATTGTCATCTGCTGCTGTTGTGATTGATGCTTTAAGAGTTAACATCTCTTGGTGCCAGTCAAATAATGCATTAATCACAATGCTGAAATAACTGTAGCCTTGCTATTAATGATGTTCTCTCTCATTTCAGTATGATTACAGACCTGGGGTAAGTTGTCTTATTTTTTTTTTTTATCTGTTACTGGGATAAAACATGAAATATACCTTCACATACGTGTGCCCAATGAAAACATCTGTACAGTCTGATCAGAATCTTTTCTGTGCACCCTAGGTAGTGAAGGATCTAAAGCAACTACAGGTGGACAGCCAACACAGATCTGACTGTCCAGATGTGCATTTTGATCAGAGTTTTTGCTGCTCATATTACTGAAGGTAAATTTTCTCACATTTTGGTTTATATTATTATTATTGTTATTATTATTATTATATGAACATCTAAGCAGAAAAGGAGCTTAATACTTAAAATACTTATCACAACTACAGCAAATGGCACTTTGAAATATATATATATATACATGTATTTTTTTTTTTCAGAGATAAAAAGACTTGGCATTTCAAGTTGTATTGTCTCGGAGAAATAACAAAATAATTTTAGTCATCTACACAAATTTGCTCAGCCTCTTAAGGGTTAACCAATATGATGAACAACACAAGAAAATGGCCTTTGTGCCGCCTATGAAGAGTGAAGGCCAATAACAGCCTGCACACCAATGCATTCTGGGCCCAGTTGATCAAAGCATGGTTAGCTTAATGAGTTCATTAGTGGTTAAATGTTAACTGTTCTAGTAAGTGCAATATCTTATTCACAGGTATTTTTGCTGAAAAAATGTGAGTAGCTTTTGCATTTGCAAAAGCTACTCACATTTCTTTTCCAGCAAAAATATTAGTGTACATGTATATGCCATATTTAATGATCAAAGTTTTAATGTTAACTAACATTGCTAGTTTTGAACAACTGGGCCCTGATCTCTATTCATCAATACTTTCTACAGTATTCATCAATACTGTAAGCAGATAACCCAGACTCCAATCAAACTATCTGAATGGGCCAGCTGATCAAGGCAATCTTTGTCCACATATGCATAAAGGTTATTTTCTTACATTTTACATGAAGGAAGTTCCCGAACTGATGAAAATACGCAGTGGCATCTCATAACTATTGTAACAGGATTTTAGTAGGATGTCAGTGCTTTTCTTGGAAAAAGAAGGCAAATGTTGTTTTCTTGTTGTTGTTTTCTTTTTTTCTTTTTTTTTATTTTCTAAAGACAACATTATTCAGGAATCATGCAAAAAGCATTTTTTTTTTTATCCAAGAAAAGCATACTATCAGTGTTTTTTTTTTTTTTTTTTTATCAGATATGTACTTATCTGACCATAACATAAGAATGTCTTAAACAGCCATAACATAGGAATGTCTTAAACACTGTTGATGGGCTGTAAACATCATATGAACACTTCTGATCATTTCATTAGTTCTGTGTGTAAACATCATTCATTTCTTTGTATCCATGGAGCCAGATAACTTGTTATTCTGCATGTAAAATACATTAATCTGAGATCCTAAAACAGTTTTGTGAAGAAACATGAAGAAAAACTAAAAACTGCTAATCCTGTAGATTCAGATGTGACATTTGTTCTACCAAAATACTGACATTTTTCTTATGTCTCCATCATAAACATATGTTGTGGGTACTCATTAGAAGCACCTCAGCGAGGTGCTTCTAATGAGTACCCACAGCATATGTTTTTGATGGAGAAATAAGAAAACAGTTATGTAGATACCCACTCATATCTGGAATCTGTTATCTGGCTTTTTTGGGCCACTGTTATTGTAATCATTATAATTCTAACCATTTTTTATCATCACAATGCTCGAGATAAGAGGGATATCTGGATAAATATTTTTCTCCTTTAAAACATGCTGCCGGTGCCAGTAAGAATGGCTTCACAGAATTCTAATGAATACTGGCAACATTTTTTTTTTATGGAAAAATAAACTTATCTGGGGTATAGCTCTGCCTTAGGTCTTTAAACATTTTCACAACAACAATAGACAACATTCTGAGATCTTATTTTTTCTTTATTTTACCAATAAAACAAGGCTTTGCATCTCTTGTGAATGGTCTGCCTTGGTCACATAATTATGTCAAACCTTATTTTAACCCTTGTAATGCTGAATAAATTAAAATGCCACGCCCACTTCTAATTTTCAGCCAATCGGATTACTTGTTTCACATTGTTGATACAAATTCAAATACTGAATGGCAAACAGTGCAAATCCAGATCAGTTGGCTTCTTCAGAAGCCAGCTGATCTGGATCTGCACTTTGCGTAGGCAGGACATATCCGGGTTCAGCAGGACAAGGGTTAAAAAAAATAATTTTAGAATGTTTGTCTGCTACAACTTTGAACACTACCTTAAGCATGCTTTCAGAATATTGTAAATCACTGTACCTCTGGGGGAAAAAACTGAATTTAGCATTTCTGATGTTCAAAAGCTGGTAGTATTTTATTCTAACTCCTTTAACACTTACTATGCTATGGGCAAATTCAGCAGACGACATTTGGAAATATTTTTCTCATTTTTCCTAGAAAATAGAATCTGACACTTCATGCAAACTGTCTCCTAAGGAGACAGTTTGCATGAAATGTCAAATCCTATTTCTAGGAAAAACAGAAAAAAATATTTCTAAATGTCTTCTGCTGAAATTTTTACCCAGCATGCAAAGTGCTAATACTCTAAGTCTTTTTACACCAAGGGCAGATCTGGCAGAATTTAAAGAGAAAATACTAGTGGTCTGCTATAATTTGTAACGGCACTTAATAGTTAAGCAGCCTATTTTTGTGGGAATTGGTCATTGTCCTGGATAAGAGTTGTATCCAGATGATATTTTCCTTATTTTCTTATGTATATGCAAAAACATGTTGATGGTGCTAGATGGACTCACCTATGCAAGGTGATCCAGTGAGTACCCACAACACTTGTTGAAAAAAGAAAAGAAAAAACACCTTGAAAAAGGCATGACCGGGAATGTTAGGATAAAGTCACTACAAGGTATAAGTGATTTGCAGTATTTTTGAGTAAGTTCAAATGTAGAAAAGAGCCATACCTTAACTGAAGAGATCTTTGGGTAAGAGACAAAAATTGAAGACACTGATTACCCTGTGCTTCGATGCAATCTGATCATGGCCTTTGCTGTTCATGTATTGGCTACATCGAGCAAACCAATCTTCAATATATGCAAAATACATAGATTCATATACTCCTTTGTATCTGCACAGTCTCTTCTGAGTCTTTACTTTCCTTGATAGTAATTCTGTAAGCAGAGAGCTAAGACCCTGATCAGCTTGTGTAGATGACAGATTCCCAAGCTGATCTGGTCCTTTGCTGGCTACATAGCCTTTATGGGGAATTGATACACTTTCAGGGGAGATAACTTTGTCAAAATTTGTTTTAACTCCCTTCTTAAAAGAGGTCTACTCTAAAAGGAAAGAATTTGCTCCCCTTGGGAGCAAATTCTTTCCTTTTAGAGTAGACCTCTTTTCAGAAGGGATTTTGTGTGCAGCAAAACGCAAACAGAAAGCCACATAAGTTGTCTTATATCTTGAATAATATGGTGGACTATCAGATGTATCAAATCCCCTTAAGTGTCTTATGCTTGGCCTGTATGTTGTCTACATTACTCATTAATATTGTAATCGGGCAGTATTCAAACTCTATTCAGACTGGATTCTGTCTGTGACCCAAAGACCTTTTTTTGTATGGTTAAGCTCAAAGAATTGATTTCCAGGAAACAAACCTCTACAACTTACTGTTTATGGATGGCTTTTCTTTTCATTGTTTCTTCTTTCATATGTGTGTGTCTGTCATAAACACTGTTCATTTTAGTTGCCACATAGACCCAGGGGACATATAGCCGAGCCTGACCCACGCCATATAGCTAACGGAAAAGATAAACCTGTACTCCCACAGCACCCTGCTTCCGCGGTAAGTTAGGTGGTGATCGCCTCGGAAACGGGTGCTGTTCATTACACTGTTGTTGCGTTCATACTCATCATAAACCTGTGTAGCTAGTGATAATTGTGTGTTTGTTTGTGTAATATTGTGCTTCAAGATGTTAAGTTGATTTGTGTCAGTGTCTGAGCTGATGACCAGTATTGTCAGATTGGCTGGGCCATATGTACACAGTTTTGTCAGGTACAGAAAATGTCCTAAAATTTCATACACCAAAGTCTCTGACAAAATGGCAAGTGCTAACAGTGTAGACCCAGATCAGACTGCTCCTTCAAGAGCAGTCTGATCAGAGTTAACACTGTTTGCTATTCTGCAAAAATAGCTTACAAAACAACTGCATAAAAAGCAAACTTTAGGCCAGAAAAGTATTGAATAACATGTTCGAAATTATAAGACATTTACCGTATCAAAGAGATATTATCTCAATGCCTTCATTGAATGAATACATCTCTAGGATAGAACACACTGACCTGAACATATTTGCCTCTCATCTCAAAAGTAGCCCATTTGAGAAAGACATTTATTGGTGTACAAGGGAAGCAAAGTCTCTTCTGCTGAGTTATCTCCCTTTGAAAAGAAAGGCAAAAACCTTCATATAACGATGGACAGGAAGGCCATGATCAGTATGTATTGAAAAGCATACTGATCTAGACCTTTTTGTTCACATATTTCCTGAAGACCTCCTTCCTCTAAGCAAGTCATTTATGTCTTTAAAAAGCTTAACCCTTCTCTTGCTGAACACGACATGCCCTGTCTTAGCAAACAGTGAAGATCCAGGTCAGAACTGATCTGGATCTGCACTGTTTGCCATTAACTATGTGAATTTCTGTCAAAAACCTGGATCAAATAATCTGATTGGCTGGAAATTAGAAGTAGGTGTGTCATCTTGATTTATTCAGCATGACAAGGGTAAAGGCTTAGCCTACTGTACAAATTTCAGCAGATAACAATGGTTTTCTTATTTTCCCTAGACAATAGGCTTTGACATTTCATGCAAATTGTCTCATTGGAGAAAATTTGCATGAAATGTCAGAGTCTATTTTCTAGGTAAAATAAGAAAAAAAAAAATCATAAATTTGTTGTCAGCTGAGACTGGTGAAGCCTATTTTTTTTTTTTTTTTTTTTTTTAGAAAAAAATATACATCAACTTGTCATCTGCTAATTTTGCCCAAAGAGTGATAATGGTTAACCCTGGTCATGCTGAATAAATTAAGATGCCACACCCACTTCTAATTTTCAGCCAATCAGATTACTTGATCTAGATTGTTGATATATCGGCCTTGGTGGCTCAGTTGGATGCGCCGTCTGACTGGAGACCAGGACGTCGCGGGTTCAACTCCCGCCGAGGTCGGCAACATTCTTTCGTGGAGATTGATCATGAAATATTTTCTACGGTCATTCTCTCCCTTCCGCTGATTCAAGAAGGGCAGTTATCAGTTTCTGGCGAAAGAATGTGCACAATACTGGTTAACCGCTTAGAGGACTAAGCCTGCCCAGTAAACGTGTGGTTAGGTAAACTGACCGCGCTCGACATGACCCCATTGGGTTTACTGGGCCGTAAAACCTCAACACAAACAAGATTGTTGATATAGATTCATATACTTAATGGCAAACAGTGTAGATCCAGATCAGTTGGCTTCTGAAGAAGCCAACTGATCTGGATCTACACTGTCTGCAGAGCAGGCATATCCGGGTTCAGCAGGACAAGGGTTAAATGATTTCTTTCTTATATGGTAGAATATCATATAATTAAAAAGACAACTGAATATATATATACATTATATTCGAGCATTTGAATTATGTTCTGTACTTGTCTTAAACTTTAAAATTGTCTAGCTGGTCTTGGTATCAGCAAACAGTGTGGATTCTCATCAGACTACTCACTTTAGTACATTCTTATCTGGAAGGATCTACTCTGTTTGTTGTGTCAATTTTGCCTGAATATGTATGGTATTTTGAGAACAGAGAATTTTTATAATGGTTGATATCAGTGTTTGTGTGAAATTCAGTAAAACCAGTGTAGTAGCATTCGCTAGCTACTCTAAAATAGGTTCACCAAATCTGGAATTTAATCCATGTCCTGCTGAATAAACTAAGATGCCATGCCCACTTCTAATTTTCTGCCAATCAAATTACTTGATCCAGTTGTTGATACAAATTCATATGCTTAATGACAAACAGTGCAGATTAAGATCAGTTGGCTTCTTCTAATCTGGATCTACACTGTTTGCAAAGACAGGGTATATCCGGGTTCAGAAGGACAAGGGTTAAAAAAAAAAAAAAAGAAATCTGTTTATAGCTTGCTTGTACAAAAGTATACTGAGAGAACTAAAGCAGTTATCACACCTTCGGAATTGGCCTTGACAGTGGTTTAAGTTTTTGGTTAAAGTTTTTAACCCTTGTCCTGCAGAATAAATTAAGATGCCATGCCCACTTGTAATTTTCATCCAATCAGATTACTTGATCCCAACTCTTGCTACAAATTCATTTATTTAATGGCAAACAGTGCAGATCCAGATTAGTTGGCTAGGAGCCAACTGATCTGGATCTAAACTGTTTGCAATGGCAAGGTATATCCGGGTTCAGCAGGACAAGGGTTAAAAGGCAATATCTCCTGAAATTCTGGATGGAAGTAGTTCATACTTGCCCTGATGTTAGACAGTGGTCTGAAGTTTTATGCTCTACAATCCCAACTCACATAAGTGACCTAGAGGTCGAGGTCAAGGACTTTATGTTAAAGTCTTTGGTTAAAATGTTTAGATGCAAAGCACAATTCAGGCTAGCTACACGTCCTGTGACACCTCTTATTCTTGATATTATTGAATTTCAGAACAACTTTCAAAAATATGGGTTTCAAAAACAAGTATTTATTATCAGAAAATTGATCTTTCAAACATGTTAATTGGCTTGTTTATCATTGTCTGACATATTTATTATTCTCTGTGTTACATCAACAATAGCAGTTCTTTAATGTTTCATTTTGATAATATTTTACCATGATTGAAATAAGATATATCCCAGCTTCAATACCTGGCACTGTGCTCAAAACCACAGCATTCTAGATAGGAGGTGATTCAGTTCTGGATTGGAGGGGTGATATAAGTTACTTTTGTTCCTCAGTGAAATAGTGAAGAATCGCCTTAATTGGGCAGTTTTTTTTTGTGAGGAAAAAAAAAATTATCAAAATGACCAATATTTAACTATGGCTGAGTAGTTGAGGATTATTTGGTGATAATCCTAGGATAATTTTCCTTATTTCACTGTAAAAAATTTAATGTACTTTGTGGATACTCATTAGAAGGGCCTCACTGAGTTGCTTCTAACATGTACTCATAACATGTTTTTATGGAGAATTAGAAAAATAATCTCAGAATTATCAGCAGATATTCAAACTTTAATGAGTGTAATAATTTGTTATTGTTTGGAAAGGTGTAAAGTCTGACACAAGGCAGATTATACTGTGATTTAGCTTTACTCTAAGTATTGCGGCAGACAGGCCTCACCCAGATTAGATGCCCACAGAAAGTGCCATCTAATCTGGGTCTACACTGTTTGCCACTCATCCAGCAGTTTTAGACATCCCAAAAGGTAGCAAAATAGACTTGTGTTCATTTTAGTACAAGTAGGATAAGGTGTTAACGTGTCCCAGTATGCTTCTGACTAGCGGACTGTACCCTGATACAGCAGCCATAATACCCAACAGCTGGCATAGTCTCTGCCAGTAGCTTCAGACAACACAGTTGCAGTGGCTATTCTGGTTCTCTGCTAGTTGCCATGGTGATGAAGGTCTCATGTTGCTTGACAAAGCTCGTATACTCCTTGTTCATTACAGATCCCTGGCTTACCTGGCTATCCCTCCCTGCTTCTAAACCCTGCCGCTGCCCCAGGTGCTGGCCAAATCAGTTCAGGACTATCAGGAGCTTTTCAGCCTAAAGTAAGTATATGCTATTCTAGAACTCTACATGTGGTATTTTGGAGATAAAAATATTAGTATTTAACCCATTGAAGACGTGAGACCCCTAAACGGGTAACTGACAAACAGTGCAGACCCAGATCAGATGCCACAGAATGGGGCATCTGATTAGGGTCTCCACTGTTTGCAAATAGTTCAGGAATATCTACATCATATAGCTTGACATACCTAAAATCGAAAATGGACTCTTCCAATATATAGTGTGGGAGAGTTTATTTAGTCTTTAATGGGTTATGGGGAATTGATACACTTTCAAGGAATGAAGGGAGCAAAACAATTTTCATATAGTTGTCTCTCTCCTGAAAGTATATATCTAAATGAAATTTGATATCCATGAACATTGCACCAATTAAAATTGGGTTTCTAGATAAAGTGTTTCTTTTATTTCACCTCAAAAACAAGTGGGCGCTTATTCAAAGCACCTTGCCTGCTATGGGTACTTGTTAGAAGTAAGGCATTTCTAATAAGTATCCACCGATCTTGGTGGCTCAGTTGGATGAGTGTCTGACTGGCGATCAGGAGGTTGTGGGTTGATCCATGCTGGGTCCGGTAACATTCTTTCGTGGAGATCTATCATGAAATACTTCCTGTGGTCATTGCCCCCTTCCACTGATTCAAGAAGGGCAGTTATCAGTTTCTAGCAAAAGGCTGTGCACAAAGTACTGGTTAAACACTTAGAAGACTAAGCCTGCCCAGTAAAACTTGGTAGATAAACTGACTAGCTTAACGTGACCTTAATAATGTTGACTAGTAGCCATAACAAGTTTTTGTGAAATAAGAAAAGTATCTTATCTGGAGCTATGTATAAACACCTGAGGCGGAGGGGGGAATGGGGAGGGGGTGGTGAATCATTTCTAACCACAAACTAATTACAATTAGTCCTTCTGGCCCTGGATGAGTAATATTAGTATTTGTTCTGTCAACATTACAGCAGAAAAATTTAGGTAGAGTATTTGTTGATAATGTTGGGGTAATTTTTTCCATTTCTCCATAAAAACATAATCTGTGGGTACTCATTAGAAGTGCCTCAGTCCCACAGCAAATGTTTTTATGGAGAATTGGAAAAAATTATCCCAGAATTATCAAGGACTTCCAACGCCTCTGAAGTTAATGATAATAGTTGAAAAAAAATCTCAGTCACCTTATGTACACTACAACCTCTTTATAACACAGTTCATTATAACACGGTTTTAGATATAACACAGTTCAAAGTTGGATCCCAAAAAATGTATAGATTATATTGAAAAATGACCATAAATGGTCTTTTTTCAATATAATCTATACATTTTTGTCTGGATATAACACGGTTGTTTAACTAACACGGTTTATGCTATGGACCCCAACAGTAGTGTTATAAAGAGGTTGTGGTGTATATGGACAATAAAGTCTCAACTCAGCTTCTGGTCAGTGTCTGGTCAGGGCCTTTAATAGTGCTTCATAAGAGGTTAAACACTTTTCTTATTTCTCCATAGAAATATAAATTGTTGGTACTCATCAGAAGCAACTCAGTGATCTGCTTTTGGTGTTTACGTAGCACTGTTAAGGCGCTTTTTTCAATCCAAAAGTATTGATATTTTTCTTATTTCTCCATGAAAACATATGTTGTGGGTACTCATTAGAAGTGGCTCACTTAGGCGCTTCTGATGAGTACACACAACATACATTTTTGTGGAGAAATAAGAAAAATATTTACCATATACCCTCCCTTATCTAGACCTATGCACAAGATACATTTTTTTATAAGAAAAAAATTAATATGTTTTGTTATGAGAAAAACACCTAATCTTGAGCTTTGAACTGAAATGATCATATCAATGATTCCTAGTTTTACATTTTCATGCATTTATGAATTATCATATTAAATAGCCATTTCATTACAAAACCAAGGTAATATACCAATTTGATGCGAATGACCCTCATGTGTTGATGTGTCATTAAACCTAACTCATCATCTTCATATCAATAATACTGAAACATTCATTACGAAAACACGCCTATTCAAATGTATTGTAAATTTTACCACCAAAAAATTGAAAATTTTTAGATAAAAAACTCTGATATTTTTCACATTTCTGCTCAAAACATAGATTGTGGGTACTCATTAGAACCGCCTCGAGGAGGCGGTTCTAACGAGTACCACAATCTATGGTTTTGAGCAGAAATAAGAAAAATAATGTATACCCCTGTAAACCCCAGTTTTACTATATAAAAGTGGGGTTTAAGGGGGTTAAAATTATATAGGTATGTTTTCGTGATGGTTGAATCCTAGCCACATGTAGGATGTGCAGAGCAGCCTTTGTGCCTTATCCCATTGCAGACTGAATAGACTCGGCCACACAATATTGTGAAAGAGTCCAATTTCAAGTTTAGGTACCTCCGGCCATGAGATTTAGAAAAATGGCTAAATTATTTGCAAACAGTAGAGACCCTGATCAGACACAATTCTGTGGCGTCTGATCTGTGTTCGCGCTGTTTGCCAATTACCCTTTTAGAGATCTCCAGACTACAATGAGTTAGTTTAATAATGGACACACTTTCAAGGGAGGCAACTGTCAAAATTTGTTCTTGCCTCCCTTCTGAAAAAATGTCTGCTCTAAAAAGAAAGAACTTGCTTACCACTTGCTGGAGTAAAGTCTTCCTTTTTAGAGTAGTCCTCTTTTCAGAAGGGACTTGGTGTGTGGGAAAGCAAACAGGAAGTCTCAAAAGTAACCTCCCTTCTATTCTAAACAGTAGTGGAAAGAATCTAACAGCTAAAATTATCTCCGTTGTAAACAGAGGCAGAAAATGAGCAGTCACCTTAAAACAGCTTTTTACAAGACAGTTCATTTATTAGGTGGCTTGGTTTAGTATTTGTTGATCCTGATCTATGAAGTAATTGCACAACCCTATTTTATACTTGCAGAATGTGTCTAGTTTACACCCTCAGCTGTTGATGCCTTTGAGAGACCGAGACAAGTCGGGTATTCCACCGTCCCCACAACCAGCTCTCACGGGGGCAAAGGTAATGATTTTTTTCACATCCAAAACTTCTTAACACTTTGCACTCTAAGTAGACAACAAATTCATGGTATTATTACTGATTTTTTCCAGAAAATAAGAAATGACATTTCATGCAAATTATCTCTTATGGAGAGCATTGGCATGAAATGTCTAATCCTGTTTCCTGGGGGAAAAAAAATTTCTAAATGCCATCTGCAGAAATTTTACCCAGCATGCTAAGTGTTATATCTTCTTGTCAGTTTGTTGACATTTCTTATTCTTACCCTAAGCATTATTCCTAAGCAAACAGTGTAGACCCAGATCAGATGCCGCAGAATGCTAGATTTTATCCGGGCCTGCATTTGTCACAATTCATTCAGTACTTTACACCGTTGCCATTATGAAAACATGTCTATTCAAATATATTGAAAATTTTACCACCAAAAAAATGAAAATTCTCAGATAAAAAATTCTGATATTTTTCATATTTCTGCTCAAAACATAGATTGTGGGTACTCCTTAGAACTGCCTCAGTGTGGCGGTTCTAACAAGAACCCACAATCTATGTTTTTGAGCAGAAATAAGCTAACAATGTATACCCCTGTAAACCCCAGTTTTACTATTTACTGTATGAAAGTGGGATTTAAGGGGTTCAGAATTATATAGGCAAGTTTTCGTGATACAAATGTCAATACTTTTTTTTAAAAAGATCCTTTATCTACTAGAGCTATGATTAAGTCATTTATTTTACGAAAGATTGATGGTTCTCTTTGGAGCTTCAGAAGAGTCAGGCCAGGTGTTTAGAGGTCATGACTAGATCACAAGGCTCTGTTTCGAGTCCTACTGGAGGCAGAGTTCAACTCATGACTTTACAGTACTTTATATATATATATGCTTTATTATCACCTTTCCATCATTTTGATATGACTTAAATAATTTTAAAAGGGACATAAAACATCAGTTCATCATCATCGTTTGGCATTCTGACTTCCTTCACCACGGGGTGGTTGGATGTGGCGAAGATGTCAGGTATCTTATGTCACAGGGGTATCCCAACTGATATTGGCTTCCAGATGGGCAAGGCCTGCTATCCTTATAGCAGGTAAGGGTAGAGGGGGAATGTTTTGATTTCTTCTGTTTCTTCACTTTCATTCCTGTTCCTCTTTCTTCCCTATCTCTCTTTCATCTCCTCTACTATCTCTTCTCTCTCTTTTCTCCTGTTCTCTGGGAGACAACACAGAAAGACCCAAAATGACATGTAGTTAAACCCCAACACAATCAAAAAAAAAAAAACTTTCTTCACCACCAAGATTGACCTGATAGTAACACACTGAATTTTCTTTTCTTCTGTTCTCTATGAAAACAGTACTCATAAGAAGTGCCTCAGTGTGGTGCTTCTAATGAGTACCCACAACATAGGTCTACATGGAGAAATCAAAAACATTGTTAGTACTTTTTTACTTTGATTTATACATTACAGCACATATAGTTATTTGATAAGGTCGTAAAATTTAGAACACCAGAGTGTCTGATAAAATGACATATGCCAACAGTGCAGACCCAGATCAGACTGCTCCTGAAGGAGCAGTCTGATAAGGGTCTACACTGTTTGCCATTCCACTAAGTATTTTAAGCAACAGATGCATAAAAAGCAAAAAATTCGGCCAAAGTAGTATGGAATAAAGTGTTCAAAATTTTAGGACATTTACCGTATTTATAAATTCTGAAATCGTAAAACTTGGAAAACTAACAATGAAGTATACTGTATTTTTACAGAAGGCAGGTAAATGGTGTGCAGCACATGTCCGTATTGCCTGGGAGATCTACCATCATCAACAAAAGAGCTCAGACAAGGGTCCTGCCGAGTCCAAGATGGCAGACCCATTGAGGCCCCCTAGTCACCTCTTGCCTGGTAGTATGTTACAACGGTCACAAGATTATCCTAGTAACCCATCTGGGTCAGTGTTAGGTGAGTAACTACTAAAAACCCACTGTACTTAAACTTTTAGACCTACCTTCACTAAATCAATAAAGAACAGATCTGTCATATTTTTTCTTATTTTTCACATAAATTATTTAACCTTCAGGGCCCAATTGTTCAAAGCATTGTGAGCTTAACAAGCCTGTTAATTGCAAACTTGTTAACTGTAATAGCTAAGGCATTTTCATGTACATTGATATTTTTTGCTGCAGAAATGTGAGTAGCTTTTGCAATGCAAAAGCTACTCACATTTTTTCAGCAAAAAATATCAATGTAGTTTCCTTACTTCAAGATAGAAATTCTAACATCACGTTAGCTCACAACTTAATCAAGTTTTGAACAACTGGGCCCGATATAGCAAAATTTTTCCTCCTTTGTCAAAAGGAATAAGATTTCACATTTTATTGTCTCATTTTGAGTAAATATGATACCTTAAGCCATATATGAGACAGCAAAGGCACAGACAGGATGATTTGTAACTTTTCAGATCAGAACATATGTTATGGTTACCCAGTAAAATTGCATTGACAAGTATCTGCATTTGTTTGGATGCTAAAATAACATAGCTGAAGATAAACTGCTTTCTTCAGCCAAAGGTGTTGATATTTTTCTTATTTTTCCTGAATGATATAGTCTGTGGGTACGCTTAAGAAGCATTCACCTGTGCTTCTAATGATAACCAGTACCTGTAATGTTTGTTTTTGTGGATAAATAGAAAAGTATTTTTCATGATACTCTTCAGATCTGCAGGTTACAGGTAAATTGTTGTTTTGTTTTGTTTTTCAACAAAACAATGTTTATATTTTTTATATTTTTCTTATTTCTCCACAAAAACATGTTGTGGGTGCTCATTAGAAGTGCCTCACTGAGGCACTTCTAATGAGTACCCACAACATGTGTATGCTTGGAGAAATAAGAAAAATGTCTTCTTGATAGCCCTTCTAATCTGGTGCTGTGTCTAGGAGCTATGAAAAAGAAATGCTACCAAACTATTCCAGTGTGTAATGATATGCTTGTGTAGGCTTATCCGTGTCCTTTGTGCATACATTAAGTTCAGTTGTCCCACAGCCTCATGGTTAACTTTCTTTCTCTTGCAGCATCAGGTCGAGGTCTGTTTGATACTAGTCCACATTCATTGCTTGGTGCAGGAGGACCTATGGCAGGTAAGAATTTTCATGTTTTTCTCTTTTTTTTTTTTTTTTTTTTTTTCTATGCCCCCGCCATGAAGTGGAGGAGGGCAGATAGTTTTACCCTCCATCATTGTCAGTCCATGTGTTCCGCTGTCACACTTTATAGTACTGTTAGTGTCTGCAACTCCTCCTACAATTTTCAAGGTAATTGTTTGAAACTTGCATGTGCGTAAAGGTCACAGAACTCTCATCAAATTATTATTGGTAGAGTTATATACCCTTTATTTACTTAGAAAATTTGTCTTATACACATGGCATAGTAGGGTTCATGTCTCCATAAGTTTTCATACAGTTTTCAATATAATGATTTGAAACTTGCAGCAAAGTAAAAATATAGGCTGGGCATCTGCATAAATGTCACAGAACTCTGATCAAATTTGTATTGCTAGAGTTACATACCCTTGATTTACTTACAAATATGGCCTTTTTCACATGGCATAGTAGTGTTCGTGTCTCTGCAACTTTTCGTACAGTTTTCAAGATAATTATTTGAAACTTGCAGCAAAGTAAGAATACAGACTGGGCATGTGCACATAGGTCACTGAATTCTTATCAAATTTTTATTGCTAGAGTTACATATCCTGAATTTACCGAGAAAGTTTGCTTTATACACCTGACATAGTAGGGTTTGTGTCCCCTCAACTTCTACAGTTTTCAAGATAATGATTTGAAACTTGCAGCAAAGTAAGAATATAGGCAGAGCATGTGCACAAAGGTCACATAACTCTGATCAAATTTTTATTGCTGGCGTTGCATACCCTTGATTTACTTCGAAATTTTGCCATAACAAGCCAAACTAGAAGTAGCAGGGGGGCATTCATCCCCTTTAGGGATCATCTAGTTTAAACAGGACTCCAGATAAACAAAGTCCAGGCTAGACAAGCTAGAGATTACTAATTCTGTCCTCAAAGAAGATGAATTTAACTGATCACAAATAAGTGACATTTTCAAAACAAAAAAAATATATATATTTCCAGAAATGGGGCTTGGCATTCAATTTACATGAAATATCATACCCTATATTTTCCCAATTCTATTTTCTGGGCAAATATGAAAAATGTTTCAAATTTTCATCTGCTGATTAAAAATACAGACACATTATAGAAGTTATGATTAAATGTGAATTTCTGCAGATGCAGTCTAAAGTTGATAGCCAGGCTCCATAGTGCAGTCAGTAGCATATCTGGGCCCAGTTGTTCAAAGCGTCGTTAGCTTAACGAGCTTGTTAAGGGTCATTTCGCTAACTGTTCTAGCGGATTCAATACACAGTATTCTGATATTTTTTGCTGAAAAAATGTGAGTAGCTTTTGCACTGCAAAAGCTACTCACATTTTTTCAGCAAAAAATTTACGCATATTTGCATATCACTGGATGTAAATTTTAACGAATCGTTAACTAACGACATCGTTAGCTTTGAACTACTGGGCCCTGATTGCAGATACAGGGGTTGGAAGTTCCACTCCCAGCCACATAACTTTAGAGGAGATTGAAGTAATTTCTATGTTCAATTTCCCTCTTCTACTGATTCAAGAAGGGCTTTTGTCAGATACTGGAAAAAGTAACAGCACAAAGTGCTGGTTACTCAATAATACTTTTATCTCGATGTAAATATATGTTGTAAAATACAAAAGAATTGCCAGTAGATGGAGATTAGTAAGATTCTTACTTGAATCTCAGAGCTCTATGATTTAACTCTAAAATGCCAAGAAAACCTGCATCTGAAAATGTCTATTGATGTCGTCTGCTGAATATTCATGCAAACTTTTCAAACCTATTTCTGCACATGGGGGTGGTCGGGTGGTGCGAAGGTGTCGTGTATCTTATGTCACCGGGGCATCCAACTGATATTGGCTTACAGTTGGGCAAGGTCTGCTATCCTTGTAGCAGGTAAGGGTAGAGGGGGAATGTTTTTATTTCTTCTGTTTCTTCACTTTCATTCCTGTTCCTCTTTCTTCCCTGTTCCTCTCTTTCATCTCTTCGACTATCTCTTCTATCGCTCTTCTCCCTTTCTCTGGGAGACGACACAAAATGACCCACAAGGGTTGACGTGTCGTTAAACCCCAACACAATCATTTCTGCACACAGGCAAACAGTGTGGACCCTGATCAGACTGCTCCTTAAAATCACAAGCAGAAGACAAAGCAGATGACAATTGTTGTGATTGGCAGTTTAAGGTTTAAGTATTTCTTACCTCACTTATATTTTGATCTGAATTTGTCTTGTTTTTTTCAGGTCCTGCCTTTCCCCGCCCGTCACCTTATTCTATAGGAACCAGTCTTAACTTGGGCACTATAGGTAAGATAAATTTGAGCCAAACCATTCAAAAAGAGACCTTTATGGCATATGTGAATATAGTTAAGACCCACAAGGGTCGATGTATCATTAAAACATACCAGCTGTTAGATACTGCTGTAGAACTACCAGAACTACTGATGTATCATTAATCATTGTCCTGCTGAACCTGGATATACCCTGCCTTTGCAAACAGTGTAGATCAAGATCAATTGGCTTCTGAAGAAGCCAACTGATCTGAATCTGCTCTGTTTGCCATTAAGTTTGTGAATTTATAGTAACAATCTGAATCAAGTAATCTGATTGGCTGAAAATTAGGGCATGGCATCTTAATTTATTCAGCAGGACAAGGGTTAAAACATATCAAGGCCTTCACTACTGTTTGATACTGCTGTAGGACTACCAGAAGCAGCTGTAAGCATAGCACATAAAAGCCGTATTATAGGAATTTTTTTTTTTTGGCAAATTCAGATGACAAATTCAGATGACATGCAAATTGTCTTTGTAGGAGGTAATTTACATGAACTGTCAAACTGGAAAAAATAGAAAAAAAAATATTTCAAAATGTTGTCTGCTGAAGTTTTTACTCCGTTTGATTAATGTTAAAGAGTCCCATGCTAATATTTGATTGCTGTGGAAATAACTAAGTTTATACAGTATTATTCACAAGGGATGTGGCTTATTAGCTCATCTGAGCACAAACTGCTCAGTGAGCTATTGTGGTCAGTCATTGTCCATTGTCTGTTGCGTGGCATCAGCAATTTGCTTTAAATGACTAATTCTCTTACACCCCTTGGCCAATTGACTCAGAACTTGGTAAGAAGTATCAGGCAACTTGTAGATCAAAAATACTTCTACTTGGAAATCAAAGATATCCACCACAGTCGCCATATTGAAAATCTATAGTGAACTTCTTCTCCTGAACCTAAGTGCCAGTTGACTCAAAACTTGGTAGGAAGTATCACGGTGACTTGTAGATCAAAAATAGCTAAACTTTTTCTGATTGGAAATCCGAGATGGCTGTTTGAGTGGCCATCTTGAAAATCCGTGTTGAATTTCTTCTCCTGAACAGAAATGGCTCAAAACTTTGTAGGAAGTATCAGGGTGACTTGTAGATCAAAAATAGCCAAAATCATTCTGATGGGAAATCCAAGAAGGCCCCATAGCTGCCACGGTGAAAATCTGTTTTGAGCTTTTTCATTTGAATCAAAAGGCCAATTGTAAGTATCAGGGTGACGTGTAGCTCAAAAATAGCTAAAATCATTCGGATTGGAAACCCAGGATGCTGTCATTTTGAAAATCTTCTTGGAAATTCTTCACCTTAACCCAAAAGGCCAATTAACTGATAGGAAGTATTGGAGGCCACTTGTAGATCAAAAATAGCTAAAATCATTCCAGTTGTACATGCAAGATGACTTCCCCAGCTGCCATCTTGAAAATCTACAGTATAACCTCGATGGCTCGAACCCGGGTGGCTCGTTTACCTTGGATGATTCAAACTCTGTTTTCAGTCCCTACAAAATCCTTCCAATAGCTCAAGAAAACAAATATTTAGGGATTTTTTTCTTATTTTATCATGGAATTGTATGTTGTGTGTACTCATTAGAATTGCCTCATTGAGGCAATTCTAATGAGTACACTCAACATACAATCATTGTGTAGAAAATCGAAAACATTTGCCTAAATTATCGCTATTTGCTTCCTGAACTGTTGTCATGATTAACCCTTAGTGGCTCGAACTACCCATGTCTCGAATGAATTTCCATGGTCCCAAAGATGTTGGAGCCATTGAGGTTCGACTGTATTTTGAACTTCTCATAAATGGAAAGGCCAGCTGATTCAGTTGGGGCTACGGGTCAAAATGTATAACAGATCAGATTTTACATCCACATTTACAGTGAAATTTGGTATGCTACTTACATAGACCTAACCCTACAATGTGACAGAGTTGCCCCTGGGGAATGCCCTGGGGTGGGGCTAAGGGTCAAAATGTATAACAGGTCAGATTTTATGTTCAAGTCTGCATTTCTCTTGGAGGTCATAACTTAGGTACATTTAAGCTAGAAGTTGAAATTTAGTATGCTACTTACCTAGCCCTTAACTGTCAACTCTGGTCTAGAGTTTGCCCCTGGGTCATGCCCTGGGGTGTGGCTAGGGGTCAAAATGTAAAGCAGATCAGATTGAGCACTTGGAAAATACTTATTAAAATTTATGCAACCAGCTGTTGTTGCCATATGGGCAAAGACCAAAGGGTGGGGGTGTTTGTGTATTTTAGACACATGCCCAGTTATTTTTGTTGTTTTGTTTTGTTTAACCCTTTCATCCCAAAACATACCTGTGCAAACAGTGAAGATCCAAATGAGACGAGCCAACTCATGAGGATCTACACTGTTTGCAGTTATCTTTTTGATTTTATACTGAAACCCCTATTTGAGGCAGTGGACATGTCCAAGTTGAAAGATTGAAGAGTCCACTTTAGAAACTTGGGGATGAAAAGGTAATAGATCTTGCGGGTAATAGATTTCATGATGTGATGATTATGTGCTTTGGCTTTTACAGGTAATGGGCTTGTGGCAACAAGCCGAGAGCCAGCAATATCCATTTCCTCAGGATCTCAAGAGTGGAATCGGCTACACCGTACCCCACCCACATTCCCAACCCCACCCGCCTGGGCCAAGCCGGAGGAGCGGGATAGAGAGAAAGATTTTGACAGAGATCGCAGCTTAGATAGGAGGCGAGAAGAAGAAAGGGAAAGGTACTAAATTTAATGCTCATTAAACCTTTTTCCTGTTTCAGCGAAACTTAACCCTTGTCGTTCTGAAGGCGGATATACCCTGTCTTTGCAGTGTAGATCCAGATCAGTTGGCTTCTGAAGAAGCCAACTG
The DNA here is from genome assembly GCA_964016985.1 of Anodontia alba. Classification (NCBI taxonomy): domain Eukaryota; kingdom Metazoa; phylum Mollusca; class Bivalvia; order Lucinida; family Lucinidae; genus Anodontia; species Anodontia alba. The sequence continues at coordinate 10,190,144 of OZ024830.1, read as the reverse complement.
ATCAGAATCTGCACTGTTTGCCATTAAGTATTTGAATTTATAGCAACAATCTGGATCAAGTAATCTGATTGGCTGAAAATTATATTTGAATTTATAGCAACAATCTGGATCAAGTAATCTGATTGGCTGAAAATTAGATAGGGGCGTGGTATCTTAATTTAGTCAGCAGGACAAGGGTTAACAGATATTTTATCAGTATTTTGTAGTTGTCCTATACTTTAACCCTCCAAGTGCCAGTCACAACTGCAGCAGATGACAACTTTGATTCTTTTTATATTTTTCAAATTTGTTGTACACCTTCCTCAAACAGATTAATTTGTGTGAATTACATATAAAAGTTAATTGGATAAAATCTTGTTTTAATTAATATTAGCAAGATGCCTTTGTGATTAAGTGAGCTTTAGTGAAATTTGGGCAAACTTAGCAATACTTGAACACACACACAAACACAAACACACAAAAATAATACCCATTTCACTTAGAAATCTGTATGATTGTATTGTAATATTTTCTAAATGCTGAATGTTTAAGTCATCTTATTATTATAAACCCATAAAATGCTAATCACAACTGCAGTATTGATGACATTTTGACTTTTTGGGGGTATTTTCCAGAGAAAATAAGGCTTGACATTTCATGTGAATCATTTGTCTAGCAAACTAGCAGTTCATATTTTCACTGAAAAATAATAAAAAAAAAAGAAAGTTGTAAAACTACAGTTTTGCTTAGCACTTTAAGGGTTAAAAGAATAATTTTCTATCTTTTACAGGGAGAGGAGATTATCTATAGACGATCGTCACAGATTCCAGTCTCTTGATGAGAGAAATCGTGATAGAGATAGGTTAAGAGACCCTGACATTTTAGTGAAATCCAGATCTAGGTCAAGGTCGCGTTCACCGGTGAGAAATGGTCGAATGGATCCAGTCAAATTAGACAGAAACGATAGACGTTATGATGAAAATCCTTTATTGAAAATTAAAGAAGAAAGACGAGAAACAGATGTATTAATGTCGGAAAGAGATCGTATATTGAAAACTGAAATGTCAGAAAGAGAACAGTTGTTGAAAAATGAGTTATTTAGGTCAGCGGATCCATTCTTGCAGGCAAGTGTTATGGATCGGACTCGTATGTTGGCTCCCGGTTTCCTTGGAGGAGACAGATTGCCAACCCAAACAGCATTGTGGAATCCATTCGAGAAGGGTGCCATAGATCTTCAGAATCACAGATTAGGAATTCAGCGTGAAATAGAACAGAGCAGAAATCCACTCGTTAGTAGATTTCCTCATCCACAGACTGTCAGTAGTATGGCCATGCTCGAACAAGAGAGACTTAAAGAAGAAATGCTCATGCGGGAAGAGAGAGCACGAAAGGAATTCATTGATGGACTTCCTTTGTTTGAGAGGGAGAGATTATTTTATGAAAACAGTAAATTACCAACTCTCAGACCACCGGACCATTTGGCAGCAATGGCCCATCACTTTCCACGAACCTTAAGCCCTGCATTAAATCACCCATCATTAATAAAACGTAGTTCTCCAGCTGTGATCCCAGGGGCACCACCCCCATTAATACACTCAGTCAATGCTCCCCAGAACAGAGGACATAACCCTGCAGTCATGGGTAAAACAAAAGGTGTAAGCCCTATTGACTCAGTAGGAGAGAGCAAGTGTGACAGTAATTCAAATTCCACGGACCCTGATGCACATTCTAGGTAGGACTAGGGATGTTCTTAGTTGAAGCTTATACACTGTTTCATAGTTCCAGATAAGAGGGGCATCCACATAATATTTTATTTCTCCACAAAAACAGGGGTACCCATTAGAAGTGCCTCGGTGAGGTGTTTCTAATGGGTACACACATACTTTTACATGGAAAAGTTAGAAAATTAAAAGTATTCTTCTTGTGGAAAAAGCACTTTATCGACAAACAAGTATTTGTATTTTTTTTTTTTTTTCCACAAAAATGTGATTGGTGTTCATTAGAAGGGTGTCAGTGAGTCCGTTCTAATGGATACCCATGTCATGTTTCTTTTTGTGAAGAAATGAAATAATTTTTCTTGTGTACTCCTCTTTCCTAGAGATATGGATATTACAAAGGGAGATAATTGTGCTGGATGGTATTAGTAATTAAGCCCCTTGAAGTAGGAAAACACCACCAGTGTATACCCTGGTCAAAGTGTCATCATTGGGCAGGCTGATCTGGGTCTACAATGGCGACTGTTTGTATAAGATTGATTTCTGTTGGAAGTTTCTGAATTCTTAAATTGGTTCTCGGTTCTTAAGCTTGAAGGAGCATTCAGAGAGTTGGTAGTTCTGTGTTGTATTGGGGCATTCAAGGTTAACCCTTTCCACCCTGAGTTTATGAAATGGACTTATGGACTTTTCCGTCACAGAATTCGGACGTGTCCATTGTTGCAAATAGGGCTGGCAGTCAAAAATCAGAACAGAATGGCAAACAGTGTAGATCCTGATGAGATGGCTCATAATGAGCCATCTTGTCAGGATCTACACTGTTTGCACAGGTTTCTGGTTTGATCAGTATGGCGGAAACAAAGGGATTGAACCATATGGGAGACAGAATAGCGGAGATTCAGGGTTTAGGAAAAGATGTTCAGGATAAACTGAGAAAATAAAAACGTGTTGTAATAGAATTCTGCAAAACAGGAAATATTCTGCTAAGTGATAAAAAATCTGTATCCAAGCTGCTTATTTCGGGATTGATGTTAGTAGCACTTTTTTCAGAGGATGTTTGATCAAAGGATTAGAATTTTTTCCATGGGAGGAGCAATCCTATGAGGGATCAGTTACCTGTCGGGGAAGAGTCCTCTACAAGATCAGTCCTCTTTATTTGGTTGAGGTCCTTTATTCAGGCATCTCATCCCTGTTTAAAGGTGAGGGAGATAATCCTTTTATCTGGAGGGATTATTCATTTTGATATGTCTTTAATTTTAAAAGGGACATAAAACACCAAATCATCATCATCATCATCATCATCATCCCGAGGGATTAGTACAAGGGAGATTAACAGAGGGATTTATTTAGCGGGATCAGTACTCAGTGGATCCTTGAAAGCTACAAGGGAATAGTCCTACAGAATTTGTACGAAGTATGAAAGGATTCTAAATATAATGTATTTAGTGGGTTAAAGGTTTTCAACAGCTGTTGGGACCTTAACAGATCTAAATGCATAGCTCCAGAATAGGGGTAATCAGGTAAATATCTTTCTTATTTCTCCATGAAAACATACGTTGTTGTACTCATTAGAAGCGCCTCACTGAGGTGCTTCTAATGAGTACCCACAACATATGTTTTCATGGAGAAATAAGAAAAATATCAATTCTTTTTTGGTCAAAAAAAAAAAAAAGCTCATTATCTGGAGGTATGTTACAATGTCAGTGCTATGTAGACAGTTGTCTTTTATCAGTAATAGATTTCTCCTGTGTGATATTTAGTCCTTTACCCTGTTACAGATGAAAACTAGCAGACATTTCAAAATAGTTCTGAAAATTTGGCTTCAGTTTTCATTTGAATCTTTTGTGGAGTAAAAGTAGGATGATAATTTGGTGGTATAAATATGGGATTACCATATTTACCAGCATATTTTCCTATGATGCATCCAGGGGGCAGTGGGTAGCCCTCTCGACTTTGGCACACAAGGTCCCATGTTCGAGGCGGAATTCGGCTCATGACTTTGCCTTTCATTATCAACCTTCGATCGTCACAACATGACTTCAATGATATTGACAGGGACTTAAAATATCAAATCATCACCATGTTATTTGTCAAAATGTGGCGTCTGATCAATATCTGCACTGTTTGCCACTCAGTCCAGCAGTTTTTAGACACATCAATTGATAGGAGAATTGACTTGTTCAAATTTTAGGACAAATAGAGTAAGGAGGTAAAATGTTCCAATATTTAGGGGACCAAACATGTTTTTTTTAGGGGAGACAAGCAGATTGTTACAGAGTTGTTGTTTGGAATCATCTGCCACAGGGTAAAGGTCGTATTTCAGTTGTCAGTATTGTTGGTATAAGAATGCCTAATATTTTCTAAAGAAATAAAAAACGGAATGCATGCCATAATAGTGTTTGTGTCAAGATTTTAAAATTAGCAACAGAGGACTTTTTGGAATATTTTTTTTATTTTTCCAGAAAATAGGAGGTGACATGTAAATTCAACGTACAAATTGTCAGATCGTTTGTTTTTTGTTGTTTTTTTTTTTTCTAGAAAAAAAAATTAAAAATATCACCAATTTGTCATCTGCTGAATTAGTCCAGAGAGCGGTAAAGGTTAAATTGTTTTGTTGAAAATGTATTAGGCCTAGTAATTCAGTGACTAAATAAAACTTTTCCTACAAATATGCTGTATTTTCCCTTAGTATTCCGACAAATAGGTATGAGTAAACAGTGTCAGCCCAGATGAGATGCTACAGAAGTTGGGTATCTGATCAGATCTACACTCATAGCACTAGTTAAGGCGCTTTTTTCAATCCAAAAGTATTGATATTTTTCTTATTTCTCCACTAAAACATATGTTGTGGGTACGCATTAGAGAATGAGTACCCACAACATATGTTTTCGTGGAGAAATAAGAAAAATATTTACCGGATACCCTCCCTTATCTAGACCTATATACACTGTTTATCAATCATCCATCAGTTTTAGACTCATCAGCAGGAAGTAAATGTACTTGTTCAAATTTTAAGACAAGTATGTTAAGGGCATAGATATATAAATATTTAGGGGAAATATGATAGTACTAAAACTTGAGTATGTCAGCCAGAAAAGACCTTAATGCCAGGCTTTTTAATGTCACTAAAATGCACAAAAAAATAAAATGATTCCAAATAAGATGCTATTTTTTTAACCAAAAAGAACCGATCGTTTTATCCACAAAACCATAATTATGTTGTGATACTAATTAACCCTAGTCCTGCTGAACCAGGATATGTCCTACCTTTGCAAACAGTGTAGATCAGAAGCCAACTGAACTGGATCTGCACTGTTTGCCATCAAGTATGTGAATTTATATCAACAATCTGGATCAAGCAATCTGATTGGCTAAAAATTAGAAATGGGTATGGCATCTTAATTTATTCAGCAGGACAAGAGTTAATATCACTAGAATGCATAAAAAAAAAAAAAATTAAACCAAAAAGTACTAAAAGTTATATCCACAAAAACATAATTATGTTGTGGTATTCATTAAAGTACCTTGGCTGAGGCATATCTAGTATCAAAACATATATTTTCATGGAGAAATTGGCGGGCCCCTGTAGCTCCTCTTATCTGGAACGATGTAAAAATCTTTTTTTTCAGCTTGCCTGAACAACGTTCACGGAGAGCTATTGTACTACCCTCGGCGGTGGCAGTTTCGGCATCCACAAATGTTAAAGTTTTCCTAAAATTTTTAAGACCTCATTATTTCCTAGCCTTATCACCACTTTGATTCATCTTTGGTATGATTATACATATTGGTCCAAAATTTTGGGCAGTACCATCCTCACCACCCTAGGTCATGTCAAGGTCACAGACTTAGAATTTTCATGTTAAAATTTTATATCAAAGTTTTTGGGACCTCATTATTTTTTTTATTTGATTGACAAGCACGAGTTCAGGTGAGCTATCCTGTCTGGTGACAGGTCTTATTATAATTTCCCTAAGATTCTCCAAAAAATGAAATTCCTAAATACACACACAAAATTTGTTGTTGAATTTCTAATTACTCTTGATTGTATGTGTATTAATTTCTAGCAGCAGTAAAAAAAAAAATACTTTGGTTTCTTGCAGGCAAGCCCACCAGACCCCTTATGAAACAAAGATTGTCACGATATTTCCTTTTTTGAAGTCAGATACTGTCACAGTTTTCCAATTTAAGATTTAATGATGAGGATTAGATTAAAGTACAGAAGCAGAGATAATAACCAGGTGGTGGGCTTTAATATTGAACTCATACAATTATATAGCTCTAGATAAGAGAGGGTATCCACATTATGTTTTCTAACTTCTTATTTCTCAACAAAAACATAACGATATTCTCCAGATCTCTATAAAAACATGTGGGTACTCAATTAAAATGTGGGTACTCGAGACAAATCAGGAACATTTCACAGATCAGAGTTTTCTTAAGATCAGAGTCTTCTTGCTGTTAATTTGAAACTGTAAAACTCAAAATTAAATCAGTAGTTTTCAGCCTACACGTCTGTCACCAACATTAACCCATTAATGCCTAGCATTGCCAAAAATAGACCTTAACTAAAAGCATAACTAGATAACGTGCCTAGTTCATCCAAAAGGTGTTGATATTTTTTATTCCTATAAAGAAAATGTATATTGTGTGTTCCCCAAAAAATTGCACTAAAGGCAGAATTCAGCTCATGACTGTACGGCACGTCATTGCACAGAGCCTTTCATTATCATCCTTCCATCATTTTGATAATATTTAACCCTTGCCTTGCTGAACACTGAGATGTGCCACACCCACTTTTAATTTCCAGCCAATCAGATTACTTGAATATTTAATGACAAACTGCAGATCCAGATTAGTTGGCTTCTTCAGAAGCCAACTGATCTGGATCTACACTGTTTGCTAAGACAGGGCATGTTGTGTTCAGCAAAAGGGTTAAAAAATGTTGAAAGGGATTTAAAACACTAAACCATCCTCTTAAAAAAGTCTGCAGAGTAGGCATCTGATAAGGGCTATACTGTTTTCCATGAGGTAAAGTTTCTGTATAACAGCCACTGAACCCTACCAGTGTCTTAGTACTATAATGGAAGAACCTTTTGTTAACCCTTAAAGCTCCACCTTTTGTTAACCCTTAAAGCTCCAGTAACAACTTTGGCAGATGATGTCCTGAAAGTTTATTTTTCAGAGAAGATAATGCTTGATATTTCATGTGATCTGTCACATGAAATTTCAAATCTTATTTTCTCTGAAATTTCAAGTCTTATTTTCTAAAAAAAAAAAAAAAAAAAGAACAAGGATGTCAACGCTCTAAATTTGCTTAGCACTTAAAAAGTTAAGGGATCAGAAAAAGAAATACCCCACAAATAATTTTCTGAATATAGATACAGTTTACCCTGTTAATGAATTCTAAGCCTTCATTCTTTTAGCTTGGCCTAAATATATTTTCAGCATGACAGAAACTGTTTTGTTTATATATGTGTTGGTATTTCACTTATTTATTTATATTTGGCTTTTTGTATGAAATCATGTTACACCATTCTGTTTAAAGGGAATAGATACAGTATAGGGGAGGCATCTCTTTCAGAATGTTTCTGTATTCCTTTAGAAAAGGGGTCTGATTTGAAAGGAAATAATTAGCTCCACTTGGGAGCAAATTATTTCTGTTTAGATTAGCTTAAGCTAGCCATTTACCCTAAGTATTTGGACACCTTAACTTCTTACCATACTTGTCCTAAAATTTGAAAATGTCCTTTTTACTGCCTGTTGATTTGTCTAAAATATTGCTGGATGAGTGGCAAACAGTGTAGACCCTAATCAGATGCCCTATTCTGTACATTCTGTGGCATCTGATCTGGGTCTGCACTGTTTGCTCAGGCCTGCCCTATGTCCAAATACTTATGGTCCACATGGTAGTCATAGTTTTAGAGTAGACGGCCTGTTCCGGTACCTGTCCTTAACCCTTGTCAGGCTGAAAAAATTAAGATACCACATCCACTTCTACCTGTCAGCCAATCATATTACTTGACTTTGATTTTTTATATAAATTCACATACTTTATGACAAACAGTGCAGATCCAGATGAGTTGGGCTGATCTGGATCTACATTGTTTGCAAAGGCAGGGCATATCTGGGCTCAGCAGGATTAGAGTTAGTACATACAGACATGCCTGAGCAAACTGTAGATTTAGGTCAAACTGTTTCTGAAGGAGCAGTTTGATTCAGAGTCTGCAGTGTACCATTCAGACATAATTCTAAATATATCACCAGTGCACTTGCAGATGAACTTGTTCAAGTTTGAGGTGAGAGTTTGACAATTTGGTAAGAAGATATCTAAGTACTTAGGATATTCATGTTGTGTGGACTCTTCTACCACAAATCTTTGGACCAGTCTACACTGTTTGCTAAGGCTGATCTGTCTGGATATTTAGGGAAATTACAGTGTTTGAAGACCCCTTTTTGCTTGATCTGACCTCTACTGGAGTCCTCTAGATATTTACCAAATAAATAACTGCTTAGATGCATGCATATACTTGGAATTAATTAAATATGCATTTGTTGTGAGCAAAATCATGACGTCAGATCTCAAAACAACTGTTTATTTTTTTCTTTTGGCCTTGTTTTAGGCTTATGCATGCTTACTTTTGTTTTTTGCTGTCCTTAACTTTTTAAAGATACCTGTACTTTATATTATTATGTTGATAATGCTTGGACTTTGAAGTCCCTAAATTAATGTATTTTAATCTACTGACATGACATGTTTTTGAAAACCATTTTTGTTAAATGTTACAATCGTGAAATGAAACAATCTTTAAATACAAAACACCACAAAATAAATATTTTTGGAATACCTCACTTGTCCAAACATTTGTCAAACACAATGATTCCAGACAGCATTCTGTCTGTTTAATACAGACATTCCTTGGAGGACACTCAATCCAATATTACACCTTGGACCCAATATACACTGGACTAGTAACTACAGTACAGGTATTGTATTTATTGGAAATATGTTGTTGTGGCTGAGTTTTCATAATTTTGTATGATGAAATTTAAGTGCTCATTTTTCAGTTATTTTTCAAAATTTCTCAGATTTGTTTTCAAAAAGCAACAGGTCAGTATATTAACTGTAAGACTGTAGCATTATATTCAAGGAAAAAACAACAGTTTTTGTAAACATCAAGGAGAAAATTAGGTACCCATTTTAGCTATTTTCGGCACTTTTAGCAGAAAATCATCAGAAATTCACCGAAAATGATGTTATAACTTCAATATATTTAATTATGCCTTAATAACTTTCAAACAAACCTATTAAAAACAATTTATTACAACTTTAAGTCATTATCCAAAATAATTTTTAATGATCATAGTGCTGTAAAATAGCGCTAAAATCAAGCCACGACAACATATTTTGGCAGTTCAGTTAGTGACAAGTCCGGGTATTATTAGGTCCGAGATTACACATATATTTATCCAAATGTTTGTTGAATATTTCTTGAAATGCTAATAAGCACCATCACCCTAAATAAAGAAAAACAAATCTGAAAGTTTAGGTTAGTTTTGGTAGTAAAAGCTGGAGTCTTTTTTGTTTTATGATTTTCTGGGCCCAGTTGTTCAAAGCTAACGACGTCGTTAGTTAACGATTCGTTAAAATTTACATCGAGTGATACCCAAATATGCTGAAATTTTTTGCTAAAAAAATGTGAGCAGCTTTTGCAGTGCAAAAGCTGCTCACATTTTTTCAGCAAAAAATATCAGAATATTGTGTATTGAATCCGCTAAAACAGTTAACGAAATGACCCTTAACGAGCTCGTTAAGCTAACCACGCTTTGAACTATGGGGCCCTGAATGTTTTTGTGGTTATTTTTAATGGGATTTGATACACCTCTTTCCGGGAAGGTAACTGTTGTTAAAATTGTTTTGTTTCCCTGTGAAAAGAGATGTTATAAAAGGAAAGAATTTGCTCCCTTGCAAAGTAGAGCACATTCTGATGAGGCTTGGTGCACAGGAAAGCAAACAGGTCACAAAAGTTGTCTCCCTTGTGAAAAATGGTTTTCATCTATCAGGTATATCCAGTCCATTTAAAACAATATAAAATAACAAACACCTAGGCCCAGTTGTTCAAAGCTAATGACATTGTTAGTTAACGATTTATTAAAATTTACATCGAGTGATTCGCAAATACGCTGAAATTTTTCGCTGAAAAAATGTGAGTAGTTTTTGCAGTGCAAAAGCTACTCATATTTTTTCAGCAAAAAATATCAGAATAATGTATATTGAGTCCGCTAAAACAGTTAACGAAATGACCCTTAACGAGCTTATTAAGCTAACACCGCTTTGAACAATTGGGCCCAGTACTTTTACCATTCAGTGGCAGTCAGAAAAACTGTTGCATTAGACAACCTTCAGATAGTATGAATACATACAGCTAAGCCATCAGAAATTCTGTGCAAACAATAAAGCTCTAGGTCAGCCAGTCAGTCTTCTTGGATTCTTAGCATGCTGGGTAAAAATTTCAGCAGATGATATTTTGATAGTGTTTTCTTATTTTTACCTGAATTTGACACTCCATGCAAATTGTCTGGAGACAATTTGCACAAGGTCATCCTATTTTCAGGAAAACATAAAAATATCAGTTGGTCGTCTGCCTGATTTGTTGCTAACATGCTAAGTATCTGTGATTGTCACATTTGACAAAACAGTTTTAATAAAATGTCATGTATTGGTACCTTTTAAAGTGATTTAGAGAGAATGAAATTTGAATGTTTGATAGTTAGTATTTAATACTGTGACTTTGAATGCTTAAACAGCTTGATTTCTTGAAATATATTTATTTTAATATATATTAATTTTGATCAGCAAGTGCTAAATTCAATATTTCAGGCTCACTGTTCAGGGAAAAAAGTATTTTCTTATGTGTGAACAATGATAAACCAGGCTCACTTGCACAAATGCAATCAAATGGGCTGTGCCATGCAGACAGCAAAGGCCCAGATCAGCTTGCATATCCCTGCAGTCTGATCAGGGACTTCACTATCCGCTGGCAGAATCAGTTGAAACTATAGAATATATCAACCAAAAGCAAATGCCCAGATGAGACTTTACCCATGCTTAAGATGAATCTGAATCTGTCCATTTTGAAGACGACTTTTGGCTTGGCGCTGCCCAAATTATTGTTTCAACTTCATTAAGGCAGTATTTATTCACTGTAAAATCTGAACATATTAAACCATATAAGCCTAGCGTCCTATAAACGGGACATTGGCAAATAGTGTAGACCCAAATCAGATACCACAGAATGTGGCATCTGTTCAGTTTACAGTTTGCATTAAGTTCAGATATTTCAATAAAACATGACAATAATAAAAACCAGACCACCCTTTTCTAGGAAAGGTACTTGTCCAAAGAGTAAAGTTGAAATCCACAAAATCGGCATAAATAGGTTAATAGCCAGATATCTATTTGGAAGGGAACTTGCCTTAACACTTGGTATGCTATCTGAAAATTTCAGCAGACAAAATTTTGAAAAAAAAAAGAAAAAAAAATCTTGTTTTGTCTAGAAAATATGCTTTGACATTTCATACAAATTGTCTGACAGTTGTCCTTACCCTCTTCCAGCATCTGGTCTGTATCTACATTATTGGCAATTTTTGGGCTAACAGGGTAAGGTGCAAAAAGAAAATTGTGGTCAGGTTGCATAGATGCAGAGTTGTTGGTGTTCACTGTTCATAATTAGGAAAATTTTAGTTTTCTTAGTGAGCCTTTTTCTTGTTTTATTATTTTTATCATCGTTAAATTGCCAGTCACAGCACCAGCGGATGACAGTCGACAGTCTTAACTCTTTGCATGCTGGGTAATTTTGTATGCTTTTTTGTCGTCTGTGGATTATTTTTAAAATCATCTTTTTTCAAAGGAATCTTTCCAATACCATCAGAGTGTCAAACAGTTTGGATCCAGATCAGGCCCAACGTTTTGTTGGACCTGATCTGGGTTCAAACTGTTTGCAAAAATTATCAGCAGACGACGTTGCCACTAGGTGGGAAAGAGTTAATTTGTTTTTGAGAAATAAGGCTCAGTTTCATTTTGCTATGCAGATGATTCAGTCTTATTTTTGCAGAATGATAATTTTTGAAATGTTGTCTGCTTTACCACTCTCTGGGCATATTCAGCAAAAAAACAAATTGACATTTTTTCCTATTTTTCCCAGAAAATAGGCTTTGACTTTCCATGCAGTTTGCAGGAAATGTTAAAAACCTGTTTTCTGGACAAAAAAGAAAAATCTAAGAAAACAGTTTGCATGAAATGTCAAAGTCTATTTTCTTGAAAAAAGAAGAAAAATATTTCAAATGTTGTCTGCTGAAATTTTTATCGAGAGTGCTAGGCTTTAAATGACCCTTTAAGGAGCATGATTTTATAATGAATGCAGGGTTGTAAGAGTTCATTGATGTTGGAAATTAAGATGAAGCATGTTTTGATGGAATTATGTATGACTTGAATTTTCTTTCTTCTGTGGGTAGAGGTTTTTGTTTTTTGGCAAATGAAGCAGAGTTTGGCTGAAAAATATTGAAACTTCTTTTTGTAACTTCATTAGCTAAAATTTAAAGCATAATATATGAAATAATATTTCTGTTTGTTTGTTTTACAGTGGTATTTTTTTATGTCAGCCTTTTTTAGAAAGGATTTCTCAGAATCTTAACCCTGGTCCAGCTGAATCCAGATACGCCCCACTTTTACAAACAGTGTAGCTTTAGATCAGTTGGCTGAAGAAGCAGACTGATCTGGATCTGCTTTGTCATTAAGTATGTGAATTTGTATCGACAACATGGATGAAGCAATCAGATTTGCTGACAATTAGAATCGAGCATGGCATCTTAATTTATTCAGCGTGACAAGGGTTAACAGAGAACCAGTACAAGTAATAGAACAGAGCAGTTACAAATAGTGGACCCAGTCAGGATTATTCCTGTTTGCCTATTGTTTGCAAACAGAATAAGGATTACAGTTAACTGGTCATAGCTCAATATAAGCTGCATTTGTTTAACCAAAAGGTATGCCCAGTCAGCATTCTACGTAAATCTATATCGGGCCGTCATCGGCCCGTCAGGGCAGCTGACGGGCCGATGACGGCCCGATGTAGATTTACGTAGAATGCTAGCTGGGTGGATAGTTTCCTTATTTCTCCACAAAAACATATTGTGGTTGGTACTCATTAGATGTGCCTCACCAAAGGGCTTCTAATGATTACCATGTTTTATGGAAAATGTTGGTCTGGATGCCATTTATCTGGAGCTCTTTTAATACAAGATTGTAATTGTAGGTTGACCTATGACCTTTGTTGTTCCTGTCTCCCAGTTTGTCTTTTCCCATGTCTTGTTTCTAATAAGATTGTTGATAGATATCATGCAAGCTGGGAACCAAACTTGTACAAAATACCACAGGTGAATAGTAACACCTTTTATTAATCTGCACATCAATCAATCTGCCATCAGTCTTTTTGTTTTGTTTTTTTTTGTTTTGTTTTTTTTGACTGATATACCTCTAAATATTATAACCCTTACAGGGCCAGTTACAACAGCAGCAGACTACATTCTAAAATATATTACTTTTTTTTTTTTTACTTTTCAGAGGAAATAAGGCTTGACATTTTATGTGAGATGTCTGCTAGACATTTGACATGAAAAATCAGGTCTCATTTTTGCTGAAAGATAAAAAAATTTGAATGGCACATGATGGGTTAAAGTGTGAACAGCAAAGTCCCTGACAAGACTGCACAAGTATGCTGACTGGTCCTGGACCTTGTTGTTCAAGTTTGGAATTTTATAAGTTTTGCCAATCACATACTGTAGATTTTCATTGGAAATGAATGTTGAATAGTTATTTAATTTTGAATGATTGACACAAGCCTGTTTATGTCGTTAAAATAATTCTATTGGTTTTAATGTAAAGTTAATGTTGGTCATATTTAAGTTACCAGGTGGTTTTCTATTTAGAAACAAAAGATTTGTTCATATCTTTTATGTATGTTTCTATTGAAACAAAAAACATTGCACTCTTTGAATAAAATGTCAAAATCTTAACTCCTTCGATTTGTATTTTATATCCAATTTAGTCTGTATTCGATTTCTTTCAAAGGGAACGGGGGAATAACACACTTTTACTCTTTAATAAATATTTCGGCTGATGGCCTTCTTCAGAAAAATAGAACACTTTGAAAGGAATTTACATGATTGCAGCCATTAACTCAATCAATAGGAAGTAAACAATGTTGATTCCAATATGACGTTGCGCTGACAACGTTAAATTTGTTTATGTTGAGGTTTTACGGCCCAGTTAACCCCATGGGGTCATGTCGAGCGCAGTCAGTTTACCTAACCACACGTTTACTGGGCAGGCTTAGTCCTCTAAGCGGTTAACCAGTAATTGTGCACATTCTTTCGCCAGAAACTGACAACTGCCCTCCTTGAATCAGCAGAAGGGAGAGAATGACCATAGAAAATATTTCATGATCAATCTCCACGAAAGAATGTTGCCGACCTTGGCAAACCCATGAGCTGGTCTCCATTCTGACGCGCATCCAACTGAGCCACCGAGGCCGGCAGACAACGTTAAAATGGTGCCCTGGAGACATACCATAGTTAATGCAAAAATATGCGCATAAAGCACTCAGTTAGGCCACAGAGCTATCGGCGATATATTACCAACCACCCCATGGACCACAGCCTGTCTAAAAACACTGGCAAAATGTGAAGCCCTGATCAACCTGCATGATTGCAGTGCAGACTGAAACATTTCTGAGCAAATCAGATGACAATGTGATAATATTTTTCCTATAAAATATGGGTCTGACATTCCATGCCTCAAACTGTCTCGTGCAAATTCTCCCAAGAAAATTCACAAGGAATGTTAAACCTTATTTTCTGGCCAAAATAAGAAAATGTTTCAAAATATGTTCTGGAACTCTTTACCCTGTATACAAGCATTAAAGACTGACCTTTTTTTTTTTTTCAAGAATTGAAATCGGCACAGCACAGGATGTTGTACAGATAACAAGAGACACTTCTAAACAGAACAGTACCTTATGCCATGCACCTTGGCATGCAGCTTGACCAAGACTGAATTCTTGTCCTGCTGAACCTAGATATGCCCCGTCTTTGCATACAGTGTAGATCCAGATCAGCTGGCTTCTGAAGAAGCCAACTGATCTGGATCTACACTGTTTGTCATTCAGTATCTGCAATTATATAAACCTGGATTAAGTAATTTGATTGGCTGGCAATTAGAATTGAGTGTGGCATCTTGATTTATTCCGCATGACAAGGGTTAAACTCTTCACTAACAATGTGTTTATACGAGCAAAACAGCCTGATCAGAATTGATGGATGCCAAGACTAATCTGAGTTTATAACATCAATGGCACATACTATTTGTCCTGAGGTCACACTATTTGTCCTGAGGTCACATACTATTTGTTCTGAGGTCACAGACTATTTGTCTGAAGTCACATACTGTTTGTCCTGGTCACATACTATTTGTCACGAGGTCACATACTATTTGTCCTGAGGTCACATACTTTTTGTCTGAAGTCACATACTGTTTGTCCTGGTCACATACTATTTGTCCTGAGGTCACATACTATTTGTCCTGAAGTCATTTTCTATTTGAGAAGGGGCTCAGTTGTGAACAGAACAGAACCAGTTCAGGATGCCCATATGAGTTTGGCTAAGAGTTGGGCATGGCCTGCTGTCTCTGCAGCAGGTAAGGGTAGAGGGGGGAATATCGTTATTTCTTCTGTTCCTTCACTTGCTTTCATTTTCCTCTTTCTCCTTATCCCCCTCTTTCATCTCCTCTACTACATCTTCTATCTCTTTTCTCCCTTTCTCTAGGAGACAACATAAAATGACCCACAAGGCTTGATGGGTGGTTAAACCCCAACACAAGCAAACAGAGTCAGCTAACTTTCAGACTTCTCACTGCCTTCACTTTTCACACCCACAATTTTCTAAATATAGTTAAATCAGCTTTACTGTCCATCACATAAGGGCTCTTTTCTTGCATATAATAAGGACCCTTACCAGACAAGGCAGGTGCTAAGATTGGTCAGGTTGTTCACTGCATTATCTCATATCTTCTGGAGCATATCTTGGTCCAAAATTCATACAAACACACAGGTCAAAAAGTACAACAAATAACTCCTTTGTAGTGAATCAACAATTTCACCTGTGCAACAGCAAAGCCCTAGACCAACCTGCACATTAATACAAATACCAGGAATGCCCAAGCTGGCCTGGGATCTTGCAGTTTGCATATAGGTAAAGTTTTCTTCCTCTGCATTTTTGAAGTATGAAAATAAAATCATTTCACAATAAACTAGAAATGATCAAGGCAAACATTCTGACAAAGATTTATGATGATTACATAAACAACTAAGACAATGTAGCATGCCTAATGGACTGTGAAATATAGGCCAAGGTCAAATACAGATGACTGCATTCAAGAAGTCATGCTAAGATGTAATCAAGTGCAAAAGTATCAATGCTGCAGGACCAATAATTACTGAGAAACTTGACCTAAACAGAAAAACATAACAGTCAATGCATTGTAAAATACAGGTCAGTCAGATATGAATAACTGCATTCAAGAAGTAATGCTAAGATGTAATCAAGTGCAAAAGTATCACTGCTGTAGGACCAATAGTTACTGAGAAACTTTTGACCTAAACAGAAAAACATAATCAATGCATTGTAAAATACAGGTCACAGTCAAATATGAATAATTGCATTCAAGATGTCGTGCTAAGATGTACGCAAGTGCCAAGTATTACTGCTGTGGGAATAATAGTTACTGAGAAACCGATCCAAATGGAAAAACTTTACAAAGTCACTGAACCATGAAATATAGGTCACAAGTGACCCATTTAGAATTTGACCTGGAAATCATCAGGACAAATATTTTGATAATTACTATAAAAATGTGATCCACAAAGTGTTAACAAGGTTTTCCTATGGTTTGGCCTGGTGGCTTAGTTTTTTACCCCAACTGATCAAGTTTCGAACTTGACCTACAAATCATCAAATACTTTGAGCAAGATTCCTGATGTTAACTTTACCTGTTACCTCTAGATTGTTCACAAGGTTTTCCTTTGACTTGGCCTGGTGACCTAGTTTTTGACCCCAAGTGACCAGGTTTCAAACTTCGACCTAGAAATCATCAAGGCAAACCTTTTGAGCAAGGTTCATGATGATTGCATAAAAATCTGATTTGTAGAGTATTAACAAGGTTTTCCTTTGATTTGGCCTGGTGACCTAGTTTTTGACCAACTTGACCTAGATTTCATAGGGGCAAACATTCTGAGCAAGTTTCATTAAGATTGGGTCAAAGCTGTGACCTCTAGAGTGTTAACAAATTGTTGACGACAGACGACAGTCAGAGGGTGATCACAATAGCTCTCTATGAGCATTTGTTCATGTATCTGTCCTATGTCATGTATGAAGAGCCATAGCCAACAGTGCAGTTTGATCACATCTAACCTCAACCTGCTCTGATATATTCAGTTTTGTTTTTTTTTGTTTTTTTTTTTGTTTTTTTTGTGCAGGCTTGGTGGTCTTGGCAATGTGGCCTTTTATAAACTTTGTAACCCAAAACACTTGCCCACTCAGTAATTTGTTTTGTCTATCTGAACAGATTAAAGGAGATATAAAATAAATACAGTTGTTTGTTAGTGCTGAAGTTTTACAGCCCTGTCGACCCTCTAGGGTCATGTCAAGGGTGGTCAATTTACCTAACCACATTTTTACTGGGCAGGCTTAGACCTCTAAGCGGTCAACCAGTATTGTGCATATTCTTTTACCAGAAACTGATAAGACAAGAGAATCATTGAAACCGAAGGATGCTCCCCGAAGGGAGGGTTATGTTAGTGAAAGAGTAAAATACTTTTGAGATTTGCTACAGACAAGCTTATTATTGCAAAATTTAAGACTGCAAGTAACTCAGTAATTACTTAATCAGTAGTTACAGTTCTTGCACTCTGCACTATCTCTGATGGCTGTCTCTCAATGTATCAAGTTTCATTTGATTCTCTTTTATACTTTCAGAGATATGCAATGGTCAAATTTAATATTGCAAAAATTAGAAGGGAAATAACTCCATAATAATGCCACAAATACTGATGATAGGGTTATGGTTCTTACATTCTACTCTCCCCATCACAGCCCTCTATCACTTTATCCAGTTTCATTTATTTATTTTCAATACTTTTATAGATATGCTCTGGACAAGCTTAATATTGCAAAAATTAGGAAGGGAAATAACTCTGTACTTGTGATAGAGTTACGGTGCTTGCACTCTGCACTTCCTCTGATGGCCATCTATCAATGTATCAAGTTTCATTTAATTCCCTTCTATACTTTCAGAGATATGCTCCGGACAAGCTTTTTAATGCAAAGAAGGGAAGTAACTCCTTAAATACTGGTGACAGGGTTATGGTTCTTGTATTCTGCTATTCCCCTCTATCAGTGTATCAAGTTTCATTAAATAATTTTCAAAACTTTTACAGATATGCTCCGGACAAAAGTGTGATGGACGGACTGACATTTGAATGAAATGGGTGTTATGTGATTTTTTGTACTTACAACTGAGTTATGTGACTTGGTTTTATGTGACCCATCATATAAAATGAAACTGTGTCACATAACACTCACTTAGATGCAATAAATCTGCCCAATTGAGAGTTGTGTAGCTGTAGTCACATGAACATATGGACAACAGTCACATAACACCCATTCCGTTTGCCCAGATGGATGGACGGACAGACAGTTGGATGACGGACAAAGCGGCGACTATATCGAGGGTTGAGCGCAAGACTAGCGTAACTCAGATGGTTGTTTTTCCCCAAACCTAATCTCCTCACCATGAAGGCATTATGAAGATTACAACATTTCTTTCTGTAAACAATGAAAATTTAGGTGCCACTGCTCGTATGAGCAATGGCACCTAAATTTGCATTGTTTACAAAGGGGTCCAAGTTGCCCCTAAACAAGGGTTTCAAAAATATGTTTGAGTTACAATAGTCTTGCGCTCAACCCTCGATATGCTCTCCTGACGGGGAGCATAAAAATAGGCTCAGGCATTTCATGCAAACTGTCCCCTTACGAGATTTGTTTTAGTTGAGATTTTATGGTCCAGTCAACTCAATGGGGTCATGTCAAGCATCGTCAGTTTACCTAACCACACTTTTACTGGGCAGGCTTAGTTCCCTAAGCAGTTAAACAGCATTGTGTACATTCTTTTGCCAGAAACTGACAACTGCCCTTCTTGAATAAGCGGAAGGGAGAGAATGACCGTAGAAAATATTTTATGATCAATCTCCATGAAAGGATGTTACCAACCCAGCAGGGGTCGAACCCACAACCTCCAGATCACAAGTCAGATGCGTATCCAACCAAGCCACTGAGGCCGGCTTCTTAAGAGATAATTTGCGTGAAATGTGAAGCCTATTTTCTGCAAAAAATAAGAAAACTATTTCGAAATGTTGTCTGCTGAAATTTTTACCCAGCATGCAAAGCATTAATACCCATATTAGTTTGATAAAATTAACAACATAGCCACTTTTTATCAAGACAAAGATTAACCAAATATTGTATTGGCAAAATTAATAACAAACTGGGCCCAGATATTCAAAACTAACAGTGCCGTTAGTTAACGTATCGATAAAACATTGATCATTAAATATGGCATATATGCTAATAGTTTTGCCTAAAAAATGTGGGTAGCTTTTGCATTTCACATTTTTTCAGCAAAAATACTTGTGAATTAGATATTGTACTCACTAGAGCAGTTAAAATTTTGACCACTAACAAGCTCATTAAGCTAACAATGTTTTGAACAACTGGGCCCTGGTAGATTTTTTTTCTGAGCAAGACAAACATCCAGCTGATATCTGTTTGGTAAAACACACCATATTTACCTGAAGTATTTGGACAGACAGGCCTGAGCAAATAGAGCAGGCCCAGATAAGATGGTAGACTAATTTAGCAGTTTAAGACACATCCATAAGTAGTCAAGTGTGGTTAGTAAAAATATATAGAGGATATTCAAATGTTTGGAGTGAATATTACTTTTATTTCATCGAGTGAAGTGAAAAAATGTATATTTTATGAGTGCCGAAGGCACGAATGAAATAAACATTTTTTTCACTTCACGAGATGAAATAAAAGTCATATTCACGACAAACATTTGAATTTTCTTTTTATTATATACATCACTTTCGATAGAAGAGATGCAAATCTTGCCATGACGTTCATGTTTTGTTTGGTGACGTTAGATATGACGTCAGAAATGCACATTGGCCTGTAAACAATAAAATAAAAAGAAAATTTACTCTTTTTCAGTGAATACCATAAAAATTTTCATCTTGTATAATGAAAACATTAAAAATAAGAAAAAAAGTAGTTCCAGATCTTATAGTTTTCACTGCTCAGAGGAGTGAAAATATGTTTTATATTTTCACTAGTGAAAATATAACTTTTTCGAAATATGCATTTTATTTCATTAATAATTCTCTATATTTCATTACTTTGTATATAATAAATAAACATACCATATTGCAGGGCTCCAGATAAGGTTTTGGTACAAAGAGTATTTTACTCCCTGCTTTAAAGCTTTATGCTTAAATGCCCATTTGCAATGCTTAACTCTTACAGCACCAAGCTTAATTGTAGCACAGAAAATTCTAACTTTTTCAGATAAAATAAAGCTTGGCATTTCATGTGAATTGTCTGCTTAGCAGACAATTCACATGAAATTCCAAGCTTTATTTTCTCTGAAAAAAAAAACAAAAACACATCTAGTAATGCATTTGTCTCTGAAGCCCTTTCTGATCTAGTGTAATGCTCCTGCTCACAACAGATTCAATGTGAGGGAAATTGCTTCATATTAAAAGATGTAAAGTTCACTGAAAAACTTTACCCCCTAAATTTGATTTCAGTTCTCAAATCCAAAATGTTTTTGAGTATTTTTATCCTCTCAGCTTCAATTTTACTGCTGATTTTCAAAAATTCAATGCTGAAATATTCTTTACTCCCTCTTATCTAGAGCTCTGCTATTAACCGTAAATATTGGGACACCCTATTCCCCCACCATACCCATTTATGCCATGTGGACTCTTCTAGCTCATCTCTTTGGACATCATGATGATGATGAGTTCAGGTTTAATGACGCTTCAACCCATGAGTGTCATTTGCATCAAAATGGTATACTAACTTGGTTTTGTAATGAAATGGCTATGATGAAAAGTCGTAGATGCATGAAAATATAAAACTAGTACAAATTTAAAAAATAAAATTGTTATATTTAGTTAAAAAGATTAATGTGTTTTAAAAACATTAGTGTGCTATCAGCTGGTACATGTTAAAACAAGCATCTCACGTCATTTGTTTGGAAAAATTGACGTCCCACATGAGAGAAATCGATGCAGTTGATCAAAAAGTGCTTCACCGTAAAAGGCTCATTACAGCTTATTCTTAGTGGCTGATCTTCTCGTTTGAGTAGATAAGAATATGTGAGTCTAGTATGACCTATACACAGATGAGTAAGAACCACTTCTTCTCACCTTAATGATCGATAAATGGTATTTTTACCAAGAACCGGTTTTATTTCATGTAGTTTATAGAATGTCACTCTGTCCCATGACATCTGCCATCTAGATAAAATGTACCTGTTGATTAAAGGTTTAAAATCCATACATGGAAGTTTAAAATTTGAAATTCAGCTGACTCTCGTTATCTCGAATTCCAAGGGACTCTATGAAATACTTCGAAGTAAGATATCCGTACATCGACATATCAGATTTGCAGAATTTAGGGAAAAAAATGAATCGAACAGCAACATTTAACAAATGTATAGATGTTTGACTCCTAAGTTAGAGATATATTGAAAATATTGTGGAAAAGAGGAGAAATTGCTCCTAAGGAGCAATTTCTCCTCTTTTTCACAATATTTTGTTACCTGTTCTTAGATTTCCATGTAAAAACAGGGACCAGAATTTCACTTCGAGATAAGCGGTTATTCGAGGTAAGCGAGGTCCAGAACAAGAGTCGACTGTATCTAAATCGAGTGAGGCCTTCCATCAGCAGCATCATTATCTCTTATGCCAACATGGCTCGGGTGCCAACAGAACAAAATTTCCTTAGTTTTGATAACTGATGATGTTTATCAATCAGGTTCTGAATTTTTGGATTTTTTGAAGCTATGTTGTTTAGGGATTTCAAAACAGAAAAGGAGTCTGAGAAAATAACAAATTTATTGTCTAAAGAATTATTCCTAACATAATCCAAAGCCATATCAACAGCCTTGGAACTCTTTGGACAGGTTCATTTCCTATATAGGAGGTGAGTTTTTATCATTACCATGTTTTGTAGAAATTTTGTTAACTTAATGCAAACAGTGTAGACCCTGATCAGACACTGCATTCTGCTGTATCTGATCTGGGTCTACAATCTTTGCCAATGTCCCTTTTATGGGATGCTATGCTTAAGTGGGTTGATAGTTAAACAAGTCCAGTTTACTATCTGTTGATGTGTTAACAAAATGTCAGATGAAAGACAAACAGTATAGGTCCTGATCAGATTTTGCGTTGAGGTTTTACGGCCCAGTCAACCCTACAGGGCCATGTCAAGCATCGTCAGTTTACCTAACTACATGTTTACTGGGCAGGCTTACTCCTCTAAGCAGTTAACCAGTATTGTGGGCATTCTTTCGCCAGAAACTGACAACTGCCCTTCTTGAATCAGCGGAAGGGAAAGAATGACCGTAGAAAATATATCATGATCAATCTCCACGGTAGAATGTTGCCGACCTCGGCGGGGGTTGAACCAGCAACCTCCTGGTCACCAGTCGGACGCACATCCAAGCCACCACGGCCGGCTCCTGATCAGATGGCTGCGGCATCTGATCTGGGTTTTGTTTACACTGTTTCCTCAGGTCTGCCTGTCCCAATACTTTGGGTTATTGGTAGTTGTATTTTCTGTGCCAGACAAAGATTAGCCTATATGGGCCGCATGTACCATATGCAGGCTTTCAAGTGCCCTCCAGTGAAAAAGTAGGGATAAAGTAGGGCTCAAAATTTTGTAAAAGTAGGGCAAAAGTAGGAATTTAAATCAAGAAAAGTAGGGATAGTAGGGATGTTCTGAGTGTTTTCTCTGAACAATAACACTATATCACCATGGTAAGGAAATACCAAAATAAATGTTCCAAAAAGGAGTTACAACTGAAGTAAAAAAATTTCATAAACTTTTGCATCATGACTGCTCAGATTAAGTTGATCCATTTTTTACAAACTTTGAGTGAGCGAGGAAAAAAATTACAGTATTTGGTCACTTCAAACATTTTTGGACTAAAAGGTAGGGATAGTAGTGCATTTTCAGAAAAAAGTAGGGAAAAGTAGGAACACAAAAAAAAAGTAGGGAAAAGTAGGAACAGTAGGAAAAGTAGGAACAGTAGGAAAAGTAGGGCCCGCTTGAAAGCCTGCATATGTGAAATGTTACCCTGCACAACAGCATGATCTCACCAGGGACTTTGTTATAGAATGTATTGCCCTTTCAACATTATTATTCCTTGCCATGCTGAACTAATTAAGATACCATGCCCACTTCTAATTTTCAGCCAATCAGATTACTTGATCCAGGCTGCTGATACAAATTCACATACTTAATGACAAACAGTGCAGGTCCAGATCAGTTGGCTTCTGAAGAAGCCAACTGATCTGGATCTACACTGTTTGGACAGGCAGAGCATATCCCGGCTCAGCAGGACTAGGGTTCAGATCATGTAGCTGGCATTATTTTATAATAGATTGGTGGTCTTGTTTCCTCTTCATCATTGCCTCAGTGGCAAGTGATCGGAGATACAAATCTGTCATAATTCTCACTCATAATTCATCAGATCTACACTGTTTGCGAAGGAAGGGTATACCCAGGTTCAGCAAGACAAGGGTTAAAGTCATATGCAGATGATGGAAGGGTGATAATAAAAGGCCGTGTGCAATGATGGGCAATACAGTCATGAGCTGAATTCTGCCTCCAGTGAGATTTGAGCCTAGTACCTTGTGATTCAAAGTCTGAAGCAGCCACCAAGATGCTTTTGATGTACTGGTATTCTTCAATGTCCAATGATTCTTGAAGCAGACAGCTAGAATTCTGATCAGCTTCTCTGTCCTGACGTACCACAAAGGCCCACTTCCTTCGTACCACTTGTAAGGTATACTACTGTCCTTTCGACATCTCTTGGAAAGATGTTTTTTGCTTGGCGTTTTATTTTAAATGAAAACTTTTTGTTCTGACTGACCATATCTTATCAGAAACCATTTGTCTTTCCTATTTCTGTGTTTTGTTCTCAAATATTCACACTAAAATTAAATTTACGGCTAAATGTTTGTCTGACCTATGCAATTTCTATAGTAAAGTGATTTTTTGGAATTTTTGTCTAAGAAAATATTTTTTACTTTCCTTTGCTGAATTTAAATTATTGATGTTTCACAACAATATTGTGAAAATTTCAGAAAAATTGAACAAGTGGAACTAGTTGAAAATCTTTCTCCAAGTTAACTACCCTACATATTTCTGCATGATTTGGCTTCATTTTTACTATGGGAAAAAAGTGAAAATATTTGATTTTTTAAAATCCAATGACTAGAATGAAACTTTTCATACATAGGAAGCATTAAATCATGACAAAAGTTTGCAAATTTACTTCTTATTTGTAAAGCGTCAAGCAAAAAACAACTTTCTGAAAGATGTCGAAAGCACAGTAGATGACATGGCCAAGTTCAGCCCGTTATTGTACGAGGGATGTTCGAAATGAATTGCTTATTGTCCTCTAGCTCAATATCCACGTGGGGCACAATAAAAACCAATACATACCTGTAAAGGGCTATTCAATATCTACACAATGGTGTATAAATGTACATGTTAGACTAAGTGTAAGACATAAAATTTGCCATTTGAATACACGCAGTCATTGACCACTGCAGTAAAAATGGTTGGTAGAAGCGTCGACAAAAAAGATGAAATACGGGCTTACATCAAAGCTCGCTCAAAACTTGGTTGTTCTTTGAAGAAGCTGATGACTGAAATTTCTACTGCTTTTGGACCTTCTTGTGTGTCTTATGACACAGTTCGGCGGTGGAAAAAGAAATTTGAGTCTGGTGTAGAGTCCATCAAAAATGCATCGAAATCAGGTAGGCCAAAATCTGCACCTCGTAAAGAAATCGTTTCCAAAATAAAGGAAATCATTGAAGGAGATGCCAGATTTACAGTTTGTGATATTGCACGAAAAGTAGGCATATCACTATCAACGGTTCACCTTATTTTGAAGAAGCATTTGCAAGTCAGAAAGATTTCTGCTAGATGGGTGCCACAGCTGTTGACTGACGAGCAAAAGAGGCAATGGGTTAAAGGGCCATAAAGCTGTTTCAAATGTTTCCAAAATATGACAAAAAAGCAGTTTGCCAATGTCGTCACAGGTGATGAAACCTGGGTCCATTATTTTGAGCCCGTCAGAAAGGTTAGCAATAAGATCTGGGCCACTAAACACAGCAAACGCCCAATAATTGCCAAACATTCTTTGAGTACAAAGAAGGTTTTGTATGCAATCTTCTTCCCTGGTGAAGGAGTCGCAATAAAAGTGCCAGTGAAAAAGGGCAAAAGCATCACCGGAAAGTACTACAAAGACGTAGTAATGAAGAAACTGAAAAAGTATTATCAGAAACGACGCCCTGCCACTGGTTTTAAACATGTCCGTCTACCATGACAATGCCCCAGCTCATACCTCCGCAATAGTTACAGCGTTTTTGAAGAAAGAAAAGGTAACTGTTTTGCCTCAACCCCCGTATTCCCCAGACCTTGCCCCATGTGATTTCTTTTTGTTTCCGAAATTGAAAGCATTTCTTGCTGGGCGGAAATACCAGTCCCGACAGGCACTTGGATCTGCCATTCATCAGTACCTTATTACTGTGCCCAAATCAGCGTACCGTGACGCCTTCAAGAAGTGGATACATCGGCTGAAACTTTGCATTTCTAGCCACGGGGAGTACTTCGAGGGCATGAAATGAGTACTTTTGGGCTAACTTGAAATTTGAAGTCTCCAGATAGAAATAAGCAATTCATTTCGAACATCCCTCGTACATGTATCTTTGCCAGATAAAATTTGAGTGACCAGAGGATTTCTTAAGGAGGATTATTTGGTGAAAACTCTGGGATAATTTTCTCCAGTTCTCCTTAAAAAACTATGTGGTACCCATTAGAAGTGTCTTGATGCCATGGTTCTTCTAATGAGTACCCACAATATATGTTTTCATGAATAAGATAAATCATCCCAGAATTATCACCAAATAATCCTCCTTAACAAGTCTTATGTTGATCAAAATCAGTTTGGCAAGTCAGAATGTTTAATGCCAGATGAAAAATCGGAATAAGGCAAAGATCATGATATGATATTAATGGTATGGTTCATATCATATCACAACTGGACCAAAACCAGTTTGGCTGAGTTCACAAGGTCAAAGTTCCATGTATTATACAGTTCACTATGAAGTTGTATCCATCTTCAGTTGTGTGATTTTCTTCATTAAACTGTCCAACTCATCGCCTCTGAAAAACATGTAAGTATATACATGTACACAGTGAACCCTCCTTACAACAACAGCATTTGTTCCTGAAGATCTTGCCATTATAATGCATTTGCTGTTGTAAAGAATCCTTAATGGACAGAATGATCTTGTTTTATTTTTATTACCTCACAGAACATATGCTTTGGATACTTGTTAGAATTGCCTCAGAGAGGCAATTCTAACAAATATCCAAAACATATGTTGCTTGAAATTTTAATGCAATACTCACGCATATTTTCTCATTAACTGTCACCTCCTGAGCGAAGGTTTTGTGACATTCAAATTGTCATTAAAACAAATTTTGTCGTTGTATCGAGTGTCGGTATAAAAAGGGTTGGCTGTATTAGAAATTCCAGAATATCACAAGGTAATACATGTACTGACGAGACATTACTGGAAGACAAAACAAAATGAGCCACCTTCAGATATGTGTGACCAGCAAAGACTCCAACCAGCTTGTGTGATGTAGTCTGAAAAGAACCTTTGCTGTGTGCCTGAAAAAACTTCAGATCCTTGGCTATCCTAAAAACATGGAACAAACACTGGTCATACTGTACAGATGAACAATAAAGATGGTCCCTGGCTCCAGATAAAAGGGGGTATCCACATAATATTTTTCCTATTCCTCCACAAAAATATGTTGTGGTTACTCATTAGAAGCACCTCGGTGAGATGCTTCTAATGAGTACCAACAACATATGTTTTTTATGGAGAAATAAGAAAAATATCAATACTTTTCGGATGAAAAAAACGCCTTATCTGGAGCAATAAAGACCCTGATCAGACTGCAGGAATGTTTAAACTGATCTGACCTTTCATTATCCGCACCTGCCTGGCATGGCTCAGATAGATCAAAGCAATATCATATCATAAATTTTATTATGCTGAAAATTTATATGTGCATCACGTCTGTGGCTCATTAACAAATTTTAGTTTATTTCTATTATTTACAGAGCTTTACAAAGAAAAGGGCTTTTATACAAATGAAATAGCAGAAAAAAGATTAACCCCTGTCCTGCTGAACCAGGATATATCCTGCTTTTGCAAACAGTGTAGATCCAGATCAGAGTGCTTCTGAAGCCAACTAATCTGGATCTGCACTGTTTGCCATTCAGTATGTGAATTTATATCAACAATCTGGATCAAGTAATCTGTGGCTGAAAATTAGAAATGGGTGTGATATCTTAATTTATTCAGCATGACAAGGGTTAAAATTGATTCCAATGACTACTTGCCTAACACCGTTTGGAAACTAGAAACAGTGTTTTCAGAGAAAACAGATGTCCCATCACCGTAAATTTTCAGTTTTTCTACTGCTGTGACCTTGAACGTCAGGTGAAGGTCACCAAAATCTAATCAGTTCTATGTTATGTCCCAATTATATATCCATGAAAATTTAGTAAGAATCCAACCAGTGGTTCAGTATCAAATCAATATGTCCTGCTGCCCTTTGGTGGGGAGGACATGTTTATAAGGCAACTAATGAAATTGGTTTGGCATTTTACATCTTTTTCAGTGAGGTGATAATTAACCCTTAAAGCGCTAATCACAACTAAAGCAGACAACAATTATGACTTTTTTTTTATTTTCAGAAGAAAACAAGTCGACACTTCATGTGAATCATCTGCTAAGCAAGACTTGTTTTCTCTGAAAAATAAAAATTTTAGAATGTCATCCTCTACAAATTTTGTTTGGCACTTTAAGGGTTAAAGACTCCATGCAGTGAAGTGCCACAGAGTTGTAAGCTGTTCCACTATACAAGTTTTAATCTTGGGACCTTGTGAATCGAAGTCATGACCGCTAACAGCAATACACTTTCAAGGGAGACAACTCTGTCGAAATTGATTTTGCTTCCTTCAGAACTGGGGTCTACTCTAAATGGGAAGAATTTCTTTCACTTCACAGTAGATCTCTTTTCAGAAGGGGACTGATGTACAGAAATGCAAACAGAAAGTCACAAGTTATCTCCCATGTAAAAAAATGGTAGAAAATCTACAAGGTATATCCATTCCCTTTAGCCCTTGCCTTGCTGAATAAATTGATGCCACGTCCACTTCTAATTTCCAGCCATTCAGATAACTTGATCCGGGTTTTGATAGAAATTAACATATTTAATGACAAACAGTGCAGATCCAGATCAGTTGGCTTCTGAAGAAGCCAACTGATCTGGACCTACACTGTTTGCTAAGACAGGGCATATTGTGCTCAGCAAGAGAAGGGTTAAATAAGCAGTTATGACAGAACTACTTGTATGCCAGAAGTGAATCTTTGCTGTTCACATGTGGGATAGAAAAAGACTTCTGATTTCCTATCTCAACTACTTACTCTTGTCTGAGAACATCTGTGAGCTGTTTCATCTGGTTTGATTGGATTACTGGACTTGGCTGTGATGCTTTACTGCCATACTGAATTTGTCGACACTGGTACTCTTTCTTCACCTTCAACTAGACATAGGAAGTTACTATTAGAACTCTACTGGAATGCTGTTAACGAAGTTGTTTCTGCTGCTTTTTTTTTTATTTTTTTTTTTTTTTGTTTTGTTTTACTTTTTGTTTCTTTGTTTGGGATTTTTTTGTGTGTGTTTTTTTGTTGTTGTTTTTTTGTTTTGATTTTTAAGGAAAATGGATATACATATGTCTAGATAAGAGTGGGTATCAGGTAAATAACTTTCTAACACCCCTGTTCGTGTTGTTCCTTATTTGTCTTTACATTTCTAGCCGTGCTTTATCTAAGGTATTTGAGCACAGGAATTTCATCATGCTATCAACGGGAAACCAATCATATTACTGTTGCGAAAGTTGCGCCCCTGGTAACTATGGACACTAGCTTCCAATATTGGCTGAAACATTCATATACATAATTAATTATTTTAGGATGACAGAAAATGATCCATGAACATTGCAGTTCTTTGACTTTTTTACCTGAGGAGTTCCTCAAACACATTCGTTTTACTTCTTGTTTCCATCGTGTATTTGTTGACATGTTCGAAAACAAAAGTAAATCTGTTAACAGTCTTATTTTGCAGTTTATATCTGTTCTTCTTAGGTCCATCGTGGCACTCCTATTTCATACGTTTTGCAATTCTTTCATGAACACAGGATACAAGTTTTTTATATTTTACAACATTTTTATATTTTATATCGTCAGCTGATCCGCATAAGTTATCCGCCATTTTGAATATTCGTCATCGAACATTGTAACTATGTAACCATGCGACGTAATGTTTAAGGGGTATTGCCAACTACCAAAGGGGTAGTCAGGTAATATAAATAACAATAAAACTCAATAAAAAATCTCATTTATGCAAAGAATTCGCTCTATGAGGGGTGTTAGAAAAGATATAAATTATTCCGAACCATGCTCAAATGCCCCGCTTGCTGCGCTCGCTTGTGCTCAAATGGGTACAACCCAAACTCAACGGTGCTTTATCTTGGGCATTGGTGCACAGTTCGGATTAATTTATTTTTTAATTCTTATTTCTCAAAGAAAACATATGTTGTGGGTACTCATTAGAAGTGCCTTGCCGAGGCGCTTCTAATGAGTACCTACAACATATGTTTTCATTGAGAAATAAGAAAAATATAGATACTTTTTGGTTGAAAAAAGCAACTTGTCAAAGAGCTGTGGATATACCTACAAAGGAAACAGATGTGCCCTTCTGATTTTTTTTAGTTTAAGTGCACTGTTGCTTAAATCTAACAGCTTTAGTCCAGCAGTGACCTTAAAAATTCACACGGTCACCAAAACTTAAGCAGTTCATTATCTAGTTCGAATGATACATCTATGCAAATTTGGTAAGAATCAACTTACAGGTTCACGAAATATGCAGATGCCGACACCGAAGGGAAGAGGAGCCACACCAAAAAAAGCAAGTCCCTCTTCCCTTCGGTGAGGGGCCATAACACTTTTGACATGAAATGTCCCACTCCCCTTCGGTGGGGGGACAAAATAGTCTTGACATGTGATGATTTCCTCTCTTTTTACTGGAGACTATTCTTAAAGGAAAGAATCTGTTCCCACATGGAGAAATTGTTTCCTTTAACGGTTGCCCCATATGGAAAATTTAAATGCTATGAAGGAACATGTCAGAAAGAAGTGCCTTCACAAAATAGTGGCAAAATCTATCAGGGTTATTTATTCATCTTACATATGTCATATAAAAGAATGCTTAACATACCCACAGTGAAACTAGATCAGCCATGCAAGCTGACTTGAGGTCTTCACTTTTCATCAGTAGATTCTACTATATCTAGTGCTTCTAAATCTGGGCCCAGTTGTTCAAAGCATGGTTAGGTTAATGAGCTTGTTCATGACAAACTGGTTAACTACTGTAGCTAAGGTATTTTCAAATACATTGATATTTTTGCTGCAAAACTGTGAGTAGCTTTTGCAATGCAAAAGCTACTCACATTTTTGCAGCAAAAAATATAAAAGTATTTGCCATATTTCAAGACAGATATTTTAACATCTGTTAGCTCACAACTTCATTAAGTTTTGAACAACTGGGCCCTGGTTGAAACCCCAAATTAGTTTCAACTACTAAATCTTTCTAGTGGCTCTAGTGTTATTTAGTCTTTGTGTGGCCTTGTGGTTGCTCAATGTAGTGCTATTTTCGTGTTTTCTTCTGTTCATTGTTTTGTTTTTGACTGATCCCTCAAATGGGGAAGAGGAAGCCTTTGAATTTCTTTGGTTTGTGACATGTATATTGTCTGCCAGGGTTTGTTTGCTCTTCCTCTTGGTATCATTGGAAGTCCCTGTTTTTTGACTATGGCTCTTCCTGACATCTTCTATACTAGCCCTTGTCATGCTGAATAATTCAAGATGCCCCACCTACGTCTAATTTTCATCCAATCAGATTACTAGATCAAGATTGTTGCTATAAATTCACAAACTTAATGGCAAACAGTGCAGATATCTTGAAGAAGCCAACTGATCTGGAACTACACTGTTTGCAATGGCAGGGTATATCCGGGCTCAGCATGACAAGGGCTAGTATCAAAGAAATGAGCAAACCTGTTCCAGATTTCTCTGATATGTTTCTAATTTCTCATCCATACTCTCCAACTCTCTCTTCATGTTTCTCTCAGGGTCAGACAAAAATGGGACTCTTGACTGCATTTTCCTCATCAACCCCTCAATTCTGAAAAACAGAGTCACAGTCATTGACATTTAGCATAGTTAATTAAATTTAAGACTTTTACCCCTGAGTTCCTGTAGTGGACTCTTCCATCTTTGAGTTGGGAAAGAAATTTTATTCCAAAAAGAGGTCTCAGTCAAAAATCAGAAATAGAATGGCAAACAGTGTAGATCTTGATGAGATATTATAGTATTTTTCTTCTTTCTATCAGAAAACAGGAATTGACTGTTCTTTCAAAATATGTGATGCTCCTTTTCTGGGAAAATAGCAAACACACTCACTGTTGTTTATTTTGATACCAAGAATTAAGCCATAAACCTACAAAGATTTTCTGAATTTGCAAGCTGAAAACATATTAAACATCAGAATTAGACTTGTTAGAAAACACTTAAACATATCGGTTTTTATGTACAGCTCCAGATAAGATGCTTTTTTCATCCTAAAAGGTTTGATAGTTTTCTTGTTTCTCGACAAAAACATACTTTGTGGGTACTCATTTGAAACACCTCAGTGGCACACTTCTAATGAGTACTCACAACGTATGTTTTCATCAAGAAATAAGAAAAATATTATGTGGATACCCCCTCTTATCTGTAGCTATGTGGAGTTCTACAATAACAACAAGAACAATGCAACACTGTGATCAAATCCAAGCTGGGTTACGCATTTAATATACTAATAATTACTATACTGCATATGCCGTAAAATTCCGTTTTTGTAGTCTAGCAGAATCAACCAATTCACTTATCATCACATAGTACTTCACCATGTCCATATCATTTCATTCCTTTACTATAGTCAGTTCAGCTCAATACAATGTATTGCATGGCCTGTCAATGTTGGGCAATAAGGCCAATTTTGGTTAGAGCTCTATAATCAAGCCAACTTTGTATCAGTTTGAAGAAACATCTAGTTATTGGTCAATTCTTTCGGTCTCATTTTTGATTGGTTGAAATTGTTCATTGGTGTTTCTTTAAATGGTTGGCTTTTTTCATAAAGTTAAGCAATGGAGATCGCAGTTAGTTTGGTGACCACGGTGCTTGACTTCGTGGAAGACCCAACGAACGCATAGGCACTTGACGGAATATTTGTGTTTTTTGTTTTTTTTCTGGGTTTTTTTTTTTTACAGATTATGAGATATGGAAATATCCTCTAGCTCAATGTCAAGTTTCAATTTGACCGGTTGCAAAATAACAAAGACATAAAACATCATATACCAATAGTGTTTTATTGTCTATGGGAGTGTCATTTTGTAAATAACTTATTTCATAACTGATCGACTTGAAATTTGATTTAAATTATCATTTAAGATATGAAAAACACTATTGCTGTTTGCCAACTGCATAGTTTATTTTTATACTATGTAGATACTTTGATGCGAAATGGGTCAGCATAGGAACTAATTCAATCATAATCTTGTAAGTTCATATGAATAGAATTTAATGATATAATCAAGCAGTCTTTAGCCTTATGGAGAGGAAATTTTCATCAACTTTTGGTTCATTTAACTGAAAAATTGATAATATGCATATAAGTAAAACTGCTTTGAAATCATTAAGATACCTCATCCACCAGAATCTTGTATTTCTTTGATATTAACCCCTTGTAGTCTGGAGACCCCTAAAAGGGTAACTGGCAAACAGTACAGACCCAGATCAGATGCCTCTGATCCAGGTCTCCACTGTTTGCAAAAAGTTCAACCATTTTTCTCTAGGAATATCTAAATCATATAGCCTGACATACCTAAAATCGAAATTAGACCCTCCCAATATATAGTATGTTTATTCAGTCTACAATGAGTTAAGATATTAAGTTTATACTCTATGTCTTTACTAACTTTTCAAGGACATTTTCCAGCTACATTCTGCTTTTTGTTTAGTTTTCTCTTCATAGTGACATGCTCCTTTCCAAGCAGTACAAACATGTGACCAACTATCAACTCTTGGTGTTTGTTTTCCTTTTTCTCCTTTTTTTTTTATGGTATATACTTTTATACATATAAATACTCTTTTTATATAAAAATATAATTTAGTTCATCAGGATAAGATGTTCCCAATGACAGATGCTAAGAGTAAAGACCTAGAATAGCCTGTGTATTGATGCATTCTTTCAAAGCATCTTTACTTTAAAAGTTGCCCTTGGAAACAAAGAACACATAAATGGAGCCTCGGTTTAACTTTACTACTCTTTACCTTTTTCTCTTTGCCTTCTGCTCACTCCACTCACAACTTACCTGCCTGTTATTTAGCAAATAGAAATATCAAATATTGAGTGTAGTCATGTAAATCACCTCCAGGAGGCAGCTCTAATGAAAACCCACAAAGTGTGTTTTTGTGGAGATATAAAAATATTTAGACACCTCTCTTAGCTGCAGGGCCCAATTGTTCAAAACTAACAATGTCATTAGTTAACATATTGTTAAAGCTTTGATCAATAAATATGGCATATATGCTAATATTTTTACTGAATATATGTGAGTAGCTTTTGCATTTGCAAGCTACTCACATTTTTTTTCAGCAAAAATACCTGCGAATAAGATATTGTACTTACTAGAACAATTTATTTTTTTTACCACTAATGAGCTCATTAGCTAATGATGCTTTGAACAACTGGGCCCTGATGTTTAATAACTGCTCTTTCTGTTGTGAAGGTAACCTATCAAAGTTGCTTGGGTTTACTACTAACCTTTTGAGAATCTCTTCTTGTTTTTCCTTACATTCTTCACATTCTACAGCCAACCTTTCTGTATTCTCACCAAGTGTAGATCTTAAATCCTCTAAATTATTCAGGTCTGATTTCTGTTGATCCTTCTGCTCTTTCAGAATTCCTACCCTGAAAGAAAAGGAAAACCAAAATACTAGAAACATTTTTGGAGAAAAACAAATTCCCCCTCCTCTATTCTATACGGCCCTCTCCTTTACATTCCACTCTAGCCCATCATCTACAGACAAATAATCAATTCTTCAAGTGACTAAAATTACTATGTTTGAAACAATAACAAAAAAACGTAAAAAAAAACAAATAAACCTGAGGATTAGATCAAATGTTCAAACTATGTGACAAAAGCCTGCATAGCTTCAAAATGATGTTTTATAAACTGTATGAAATGTATGCAGATAAATATTGTTTCAATTTTTTTCCATGTACAACATATGTTGTGGGTAGTCATTAGAAGTGCCTCATGAAATCCATGAGGTGCTTCAAATGACTAACTACAACATATGTTTTCATGGAGAAATCCATGAGGTACTTCTAATGACTACCCATAACATATCATATTTGACCTAATTACCGCGCCATGCACTTAGGTTTTCAAAATTACTGGGAAAACTTGTGGTAAAATATGTATCTACCTATACTAAGGTAACACTTAAAAAAGATCAGCGAAGGACTTATACAATGAAGCTTAAGCAATGTTTTTGTGTGTTCATTTTTCTGATTTTCTTTATAAAAGCATATGTTGTGGGTACTCATTTGAATTGCATCAATAAGTCGATGCAATTCAAATGGGTACCCACAACATATGTTTTTATAAAGAAGTAGACAAAATATAAACTGGCTGTAATCTGAGGATTACGGAATTGCTTGACTGTGCGCTTATAGGGGTATGTGCAGTAATTAGATCGAATACGGTTTGTTTTCATGGAGAAATAAAATACAATTTGGTAAAAAATTGCACCTTATCTGGAGCCATGTATCAGGTGATGTCCCTAAAATGTGCAACAGTGCCTACCCTCATCCCACAGCTAGCTCTGGGACTTCATGTTTTGCTCAGACAATTCTGTTAGAAAACTTAGGATGTATATGGTATATTTGATTATACTATTCAGGAAGTCATAGGTGAGGAGATTTGATAGTTTAATATTTTCTAATCAAGAATAGTATGCAAAAATGAAACAACATGGCTGTGGATTAGAGAAATCAGGGCCCAGTTGTTCAATGCACCGTTAGCTTAACGAGCTCGTTAAGGGTCATTTCGTTAACTGTTTTAGCGGATTCAATATACAATATTCTGATATTTTTTGCTGAAAAAATGTAAAGCTACTCACATTTTTTCAGCAAAAAATTTCAGTATATTTGCGCATCACTCGATGTAAATTTAACGAATCGTTAACTAACGACATCGTTAGTTTTGAACAACTGGGCCCTGAAATGTTAACTTTACTACACATGTACTTCTGGTAAACCTTTCGTTCCAGATTTTAGTGAATAGAATGATTATCTCCCTTAGACTACAAATTGACAGAAAAAGAGTTGCATGTGATAAATCTTTTTCAGCATATTTTTAGAAGTTGACTAGCTGTTGACC
Organism: Anodontia alba; assembly: GCA_964016985.1. Classification (NCBI taxonomy): domain Eukaryota; kingdom Metazoa; phylum Mollusca; class Bivalvia; order Lucinida; family Lucinidae; genus Anodontia; species Anodontia alba. Next base: position 10,154,351 of record OZ024830.1, on the reverse strand, counting down.
ATGACTGGAGGAAAGAAAGCCGATTTCAATCAAAGATTTTCCCAACAAATGGCCAACTTTTAATAGGATGAAAGAATGGCCTTCAAAAATATAGTTACATAGCTCTGGATAAGACACTTTTCTTGAACAACAGAGTATCCATAATGTTTTTCTCCATGAAATATACCGTATTTGCCCTAATTACTGCACTGTGTACTTAAGTATTTTTTTTCAAAAATCACTAGAAAAACTTGTAGTAAAATATCCTCCTAATATGGGAACACTTTAAAGAAAGCTCAGCAGAGAAAGAGAAATCCATCAGTGGCGTATTTAATAATACTTACAAAATATTTTTCTGAGTTTCTTTATACAAGCATATGTTGCTGGTACTCATTTGACAAGTCATGGCAATTCGAATGAGTAGCAACTACATACGTTTTTTATAAAGAAGAAGATAATAGTATACTGGCTGTAATATAAAGACCAATAAATTGCTTGACTGTGCACTTATAGGAGCATGTGCAGTAATTAGGTCGAATACGGTATGTTGTGCATACTCAGTATACTGTATGAGGATCTCAGTGAGATGCTTCTAATGAGTATCAAAATACATTTTCATGAAGTTGAAAAATATTTATCTGGATACACTATTATCTAGAACTGTATGTTAGGAAATACTGTCATCCATCCATTCTTATAGAAGCCTACAGAAACAGCTTAACTGATGTAAATAAATGTAGATTTCAGGCCTACAGTAGAGAAATAACAACTTCCACACAACCAGCCCTGACTAGGCAGTGCATATGAGCAATCTGGCCATTTTAAATTTGAAAATGAGTGGCAACATGGGAATAGGGCTCTTAGGGGCAAAAAGGCATTGCCAGTCCATTTCACTCAGAACTGTTGGTTTCCTTATTTCTCCACTAAGTCTAGTTTACCACTTACAGTCTTCAATTTGTAATTCATCTATCCACATGAACTTGAAATAAAGGAAACAACGGAGACTACAGCCTCCTCCTCATACTTGGATTGTTATCTCTACACTGACGATGGAAAGCTTACTACTAGGCTTTATGACAAACGGGATGACTTCAATTTTCCCATTGTTAACTTTCCATTCCTGAGTAATATCCCTTCTGCACCAGCATACGGCGCTTACATTTCACAGTTAATCCATTATGCTAGAACCTGTTCAAATTATCAGGACTTCATGGAGCATGGGAAAGTGCTCACTACAAGGTTGTTGAGCCAGGGGTATCAAAAAACCAAACTGGTAGCAGCACTTAAGAAGTTCTATGGGAGACATCATGATCTGGTCAATCCCTACAATGTGGCAGTTTCCAGAATTGTTCTGATGTTTTTGCCAATGACAAGCCATAAGTAGACTTCCAAAATTCCGGACATATGCTTTTATCTACATTTCCTTCATTCAAGCCTATGGGCATGGTGGGCGAAGCTTGCTTACCAAGTAATGCTTACTATCCGCGGACACCTGATTACACCCTTTATTCTCGGGTCCATGTCTGTTGGTCTGAACAGTCTGATTCATCATTCGTTTACGGATTTATGAGTTTGGATCATGACCACCACTACTTCTAATGGACCAACAACATATAGAGACTTTGTAGAATCAATACAGCATGGAATGAAAGCCCTGAAGATGCCAATGTACAGGTTGGTCTGGGCCGTCACTTTGAAAATACACTTAAGGAAAAATTTCCCATGAACTGGAATAGCCATAAAAAAGGTATTTATGCATTTATTATGCAAAACTGAAAAACAATCAAATCACTTTATATAAAATTTCACATTTTTAAGCAGTAAATAATTTTCATATCAACTACATGTATGATATTGTTATAAGTAGTAGTATTATCCAAATGCTTTTTAAAAAGCTATCGGGATATTGTGAATGCCTCTGTCCACCTATCTGTCTGTTTGTCAATCACACTGTCTCCTCCTAAACCAGTGGGCAGAATTTAACCAAACTTGCAAGATGACTTCCCCACATGGTTAGGGTGTGCGAGAGCAACATTACTTTTCACTTTGCTCCATGTGACCTGCTGGGGGTCAAAAGGTCACCTGAGTTGTAATGAAAGCATGGGGATTTTGCGATGGCTTGCAATCTAGTTATTATTATTATATTCAGCAATAATGATAATTTACAATCTTATATACAAGTTTCAGTGACCACTCCTTTCATTTGTTATGTCTTTCTCACTTTTCTGACATTTACAGTGACAATGAAACATTTCACCATAATTTACAAATTGATCTGGGACAGTGACAGATGACCTGCTTGTGTGTGCTGTCAATCAAACTGACCAATCCACAGGCATTTCCTATCAGATCCCAGTGATCGACAGACATACTTCATTTAAATGCTTAGCACTCTGAGTAAAAATTTCAGCAGACAACATTTTGGAATATTTTTCTAATTTTTCCCAGAAAACATGATTTGACATTTCATGCAAACTGTCTCCATCATACTTTCTGGGAAAAATAAGAAAAATATCACCAATTTGTGGTCTACTGAATTAGCCCAGAGAGTGGTAAAGGTTAAATGACAGTGTATCTCAAATTACTAATTGACAATTTATGGGTTTGAATAGTGACTGACAATTTAATGTGAGCTGTCATATCTCCTGGTATGTCAATTACACATGATCACAAGGAATCTCACAAGGAATTAGAGCTTCCTTGTGATCATGTGTAATAGACATATCAGCAAGGGCCCAGTTGTTCAAAGTATCATTAGCTTAAGGGAACTGGATACACTGAATAGATTTACATATTTTACAAGGGAGGCAACTTCTGTGATTTCCTCCAAAAATATATCAATCCTCTTAATGCCATCATTAGTTTATTGTGATGTCAAATACAGAAATAAAAAAATACACTGATATTTTTTTATAAAAAAAAAATGTAAGAAGTTTTTGCAGTGCTAATGCCATTTTTTTGGTGAAAAAAAAATCAGTGTATTTAATTTTTTTGTGTAAAAATATTATATGAACATGTTGGCTTAACTTCATAGAGCTAATGATGTAATGAACAACTGGGCTCAGATTGTATGACTACACTATGATGTGTCTAAAATACTGGCTGTGTTTAACTCAGATCTCAGTATTTTAGACACATCATAGTGTAGTCATACAATCCAATTTTTAGAATAAGTATGATACAGACTTTAAAAGGTGTCCAAATATTTAAGGAAGTTCTGCTACTTTTTCAGGCAAATCAAGAAGACCTAAACTATCATATTTACCCTAAGTATTGGGACACCTTAACTTCTTTCCAAACTTGTCTTAAAATCTATAAAAAAAATCTGTTCTACTAACTATTGATGTGACAATAAATATTGCTGGACAAGTGGCAAACAGTGAAGACCCTGATTAGACCCCATGTTCTGCTGAATCTGATCTGGGCCTACACTGTTTACTCAGACCTGTCTGTCCCAATACTTAGGGTTATAATGATATTCTGCAGATATGTGGAGCTGGTCTGACGGGGATTTTGCTATTTATGAACGATTTCCTGTGGGCCAAGATATTAAAATAATATGAATTTAATAGGTGCTACCTATATCTGTGCGTCCAAAGTATCATCACATGCTTCATAGGTGGGTTGGCAAGATCTAACTGAATTTGATTTCAGACCATGCTTGACTTCTGAATCCACGTTCAAGTCAACAATACTTCAGTAGTTCAGAGACTGCCTCCAAATTTGTGGGACTTTTATCCGATCTGATCACATGAATTCGGGTCCTGCTTATTTACTAGCAGCTCTACTTCCTGGGCCCCGATGGGTGGGGGCCTTGCTTTCCGAATACTGAAAACTAGTGTATACCAATGACAGATACAACAAAATTTATATTATCGTTCGTCACCCGAAATCCATTTTACTGCTTCAGAATTTTTCCTAAAGATTTTTGACCATTTGTGCATTTTTTGTCTATTTCTTTTTTGCCTTTTTTTTTTCTTTTTTTTTTTTTTTTGCGAGTCTACACATTATGAAAAGCATTCCGCAGAACACTTTACAAATTGGTCGAACAAACACATTATTGTGTCGAAGTTTTTTAAGATTATCACGTGAAAAGAGCATAAAGTTTATGTGATATCTAAAAATCTACATCAAAGTGTACCTTATGCACAAAACGAATCATGCTTAGCTTGTAAATAGACAGAGAATGGATAGAAATAAAATTCGAAGTGGAGACAAAATTCAAAATGGCCACGACTGCAAATTTTGTAGGCTGACATAATAAGTCTCGTGATTCAACCCCTTGCAATTGGAATACTTGGCATTATTGGCAGTTTTGTTGCTATTATCGGCATGGCCGTCGTGTCAATAGTCTATGCCAACTCACGGAATGTTTATTGTTTTTCAGGATATGCACTAAACCACCCAAGTGTTTGCTGGACCATCACCTTTTTGGTCACACACATCACTGGTCACATAGGTAGTCTATAGTAGTGCGTCTGCATGCTTTGCAGTTCCCGTTGGATGAACTTATTATTAGTAATGTGTCCTTGTGAGTCAAATATTTAAATGAAGATAATACATTGAGATTTCTTAATTTTTTTCCTTTGATAAAAACACATGTATTCTATTTTAGAATTCCTTGGCACCATTTGTTAAACTAGCTTTTCCTCAACATTTTTAACTCTTAAGATGCCAGGAAAAACTACATCTGAAAATGTTATCTGCTTATGTCGTCTGCTGCATCTGCTTGCAAACTTTTCAAACATATTTTTGCATATAGGCAAACAGTATGGACCCTGATCAGACTGCTCCTAGAGGAGCAGTCTGATCTGGGTCCAAACTGTTTGCAACAATGACTTTTATAAGTAACCTGCAGAAGACAAAGCAGACGACAACTGTTGTGTTTGGCATCTTAAGGGTTAAGTGTAATTTTAGGCAGCTTAAATTCAACGACATTTCACTTCAATTCACCTGAATCATGCTTTGCCTCTAAAAGTTTTAACCAAAAACTTTAACATAATTTTTTTTTCTAAGTCTGTGACCTCAAAGTCACTCATGTGAGCCGGGAAGGTACAGCATAGAACTTCAGACTAGTATCTAAGATCAGGGCAAGTATGAACAATGCCCCAGACAAACATATGTGACACTACCACAAGTCACAATACAGACACCATTGCAATCAGTCCTTATGCTTTTTTGCTAAGACTGAGTGTCAAGCAAAAATCTAATCTATAAAGATTGGTCAAGGTCTAAATGCTTGCTACATGATTTTATTTGTTTGTGTTGAGGTTTTACGGCCAAGTCAACCCAATGGGGTCATTTTGAAAACGGTCAGTTTACCTAACCACACTTTTACTGGGCAGGCTTAGTCCTCTAAGCGGTTAACCAGTATTGTGCATATTCTTTCATCAGACACTGACAACTGCCCTTCTTGAATCAGCAGAAGGGAGAGAATGACCATGGAAAATATTTCATGATCAAATCTCCATGAAAGAGTTGCCGACCCAGCAGGGTTTGAATTCACAACCTCCTGATCACCAGTTGAACATGCATCCAACTGAGCCACCTTGGTCATTTTTGCTAAGAGCTCTACAAGATATATACCATATTCACACTAAGAATTGGAACACATTAATTCCTTACAATACTTGCACTAAAGTTTGAGAAAGTCTATTTTACTACCTTCTGATGTCCACTGAATAGATTCATCAGGATACAATATCATGTAAATCCAAAGAATTCTTTTGATCATACCCAAACAAGAATTTTCTCTACATCTTCAGGCCTTTGTTTACCACTAGCAACCAGGGCCCAGTTGTTCATCATTAGCTTAACAAGCTCGTCAGTGGTCAAAATGTTAACTGTTTTAATAAGCACAATATCTAATTCACAGGTATTTTTGCTGGAAAAATGAAAGCTACTCACATTTTTCTTCAGCAAAAATATTAGTGTATAAGCCATATTTACTGATCAACGTTTTAACAATACATTAACTAATGACATTGTTAATTTTGAACAAATGGGACCCGTCTAGTGGTAAGCAGTCCAAGTCCCATGACATCACAAAGTCAAGGTCACCATCTGATGAGAACCAAAACTATCACAGTGGAAATTCTTCTTTGGATATGACCATAAGCATTATTTGGATAAATACCTTTTGATGTGTTTCAAATAATGCTGGATGAGTAGCAATTTGCAGCATCTGATCTGGGTCTTCACTGTATGCTAAGGCCTGTCTGTTCCAATACTTAGAGTTATTATAGTAGAACCTAACTGTGAGCAGCAAACACAATGACCAGTCCTTTTCTAATACATGTGCTCAATGTTAACCCTTGACCTGCTGAACCCGGATATGTTCTGCATTTGCAAACAAAGCAGATCCAGATCAGTTGGCACTGATCTGGATCTGCACTGTTTGCCATTAAATATGTAAATATATATCAATCTGGATAAAGTAACCTGATTGGCTGAAAATTAGAAATAGGTGTGGCATCTTAATTTATTCAGCAGGACAAAGGTTAGTGTTTGTTTGTATTGAGGTTTTACGGCCAAGTCAACCCAATGGGGTCATGTCGAGCGTGGTCAGTTTACCTAACTACACATTTACTGGGCAAGCTTAGTCCTCTAAGCGGTTAACCAGTATTGTGCACATTCTTCTGCCAGAAACTGACAACTGCCCTTCTTGAATCAGCGGAAGGGAGAGAATGACCATAGCAAATATTTCATGATCAATCTCCATGTTTGTTTGTTTGTGTTGAGGTTTTTCGGCCCAGTCAACCCAATTGGGTCATGTCGAGCGCGGTCAGTTTACCTAACCACACATTTACAGGGCAGGCTTAGTCCTCTAAGCGATTAACCAGTATTGTGCACATTCTTTCGCCAGAAACTGACAACTGCCCTTCTTGAATCAGCGGAAGGGAGAGAATGACCATAGAAAATATTTCATGATCAATCTTCACGAAAGAAAGTTGCCGACCTTGGCGGGGGTTGAACCCGCGTAAGAATGTTGCCGACCTCGGCGGGGGTTGAACCCACGACCTCCTGGTCTCCAGTCGAATGGGCAACAAAGGTTAATGTACGAAGCTGTATTACAATACCCACCTTCTGCTAATTTCCTGCCAGACAATGTCTTGTTTCTGTATATATTCTTCCCTAAACACCTGTGTGGCTCGACTCAACAACTCAAAACACTCCTGTTGACTCAATTCTGAATTGGACTTTGACCTACAATTGAACAAAAAAATATAGTCAAACCTGTCCTTAAGGCCACCTGTATTAAGCAATCACCTGCCTTTAAAGGCCACTATTTCAGATCCCATTAAAGGCTAAGAAGTGGAAATCTACCTGTATTAAGCAAGCACCTGTGTAAAGCTTTTCCAGAGGTGCTTGCTTAACACAGGTTTGACTGTATTCAGTTTTTTACCTTCTGTAGATGAAAAACATCAGATGAGAATGTTACCTTATTTACTGTAAATATTGGGGCACTTTACCACCTTACCAGGCTTCTCCTAAAATTTGAACAAAGCAATTTTACTGAGTGGCTAACAGTGTAAACCCTTTCTGCAACATCTGATCTGGATCTACACTGTTTGCTCAGGCCTATCTTTCCCAATACTAAGAATAAAAATAGTATTTTTAGGAGACAATCTGCGATGTCAAATCTTACTTTATGAGAAAAAAATCAGAAAAATTTTCCAAATGTTGTCCAAAATAATTCAGAACTCTAAATAATGCATTTTTTAAACTAAAATCATAGCTCTTGATAAGATGTTTTTTTTTTTTTCAACCAAAATTATTTATATTTTTCTTGTTTCTTGATGAAAACATATGTTATGGGTACTAATCAGCGAGGCACTTCTAATGAGTACCCATAACATATGTTTTCATCAAGAAATAAAGAACTATTTACCTGATACCCACTCTTTATCTAGACTTACGTAAAACTGTTGATATTTTTCTTCTTTCTCCATGAAAACATATGTTGTGGTACTCTCTAGAAATGGCTAACCATGCAACTTCTAAAGAGTACCCACAACATACATTTCTGTGGAGAAATAAGAAAAATTATTGTCCAGGTACCCTTCATATGAAGAGGTAAGCTACCCATCATGCTAAGTAAGTGTTTAATTGTTGTCTACAGCATATAGAGTTCTCCAGCAGTTCTATACCGCAGCTTATTACCATAAATGGCCTAGCTCCTTATTGCGCTTATTCTGAAAAATTAACTCTTAAAATGCCAAGAAAACCTGCATCTGAAAATGTCGTCTGTTTATGTCATCTGCTGAATATTCTTGCAAACTTTTCAAACCTGTTTTTGCATATAGGCAAACAGAGTGGACCCTGATCAGACTGCTTCTAGAGAAGCAGTCTGATCTGCATCCACACTGTTTGCAAAAATGACTTTTAAAATCACAAGCAGATGATAAAGCAAAGGACAAGTGTTGTGATTGGCAGTTTAAGGATTAATACACTTGAATACTTTGAGATGAACCTAAAAAGTGCTGGCTGAATGACAAACGGTGCAGACCCTGATCAAACTGCTCCTTTTAGGGGCTACACTGTTTGCTCAGGCATGCCTCCTTAAGACACTGCATGAAATATTAAGCTTTATATTCTGGGAAAACTAAGAAAAATATTATTGTTATTATTATTGTTATTATTATCATCGTTATTATTATTTTTGAAAAAAATAAGGCTTGACATTTTATGTGAGTTGTCTGATAGCCAGACATTTCACATGAAAAGTCAAGCCCTAGCCAGACAATTCAGAGGAATAAGTCGTTTGAAAATGCTGACAGACGGACAGATGGACGGACAAAGGCTGACACATGCCCAAACTATAAGCTCACCTATGAGCCTAATCAGCTCAGGTGAGCTAAAAATATTTCAAATGATGTCTGCAGTAGCTATGGCTGACACTTAAACAGTCAAGCCTCGTATTTTTTTTTTGTCAAGGCTATAATACAATTACATGAAGTATGGTATATGTCCTTAAATTTTGAACATCAAAATTTCTGACAAAATGCCATATGCAAACAGTGCAGACCAAGATCAGACTGCTCCTCAAGGAGCAGTCTGATCAGGGTCTACACTGTTTGCCATTCCACTAAGCTTTTTCAGAAACAACTACATAAAAAACAGAATTTAGGCAAAAAAAGTATGGAGTGAAGTGTTCAAACTTTTAGGACATTTACCCTATTTGTGTTGTGGATTTGTCATCCAGTTAACTTAGCTTTTTAAAATTTACTTACTTCAGCAGTGGATTAGAGGTGTTTCTTCTCAATATTCTGCGTATCCTATCATCAAATGGTTCCCTTGATAACCGTCTCAATGGTGATGGTATACTTTCACTTGAATCAGATGACAGCAATGGTGTGGCCTCTGTCACAGGTCTAGTGTCACTGAAATACAATAAAACATACAATGCTTATTATCCAAGTCCTTTCTTGTTGCAATGGGTCTGATGGTAGCAATGAGGTAAATAAAGCATGTGTAAACAGTGCAGTCTCAGTTCAGCCGGTCAGGGCCCAGTTGTTCAAACTAACAATGTCGTTAGTTAAAGGTTCGTTAAAATTTACATCGAGTGATACGCAAATATGCTGAAATTTTTTGCTGAAAAAATGTGAGTAGCTTTTGCAGCGCAAAAGCTACTCACATTTCTTCAGCAAAAAAATATCAGAATATTGTGCATTGAATCCGCTAGAACAGTTAACGAAATGACCCTTAACGAGCTCATTAAGCTAACGACGCTTTGAACAACTGGGCCCAGGAGTCTATACTATTCAATCTATGTACCACAACAGAGGAAAATGTATCTCCAGACAGACAGGCCCAGCAAAGAGATAAAATTATTCTTTAGCAATAGCCATGTCATGTTATAATGGCAATACAGCTTTCAGCAGACTGCTTAATGTCTTTTTTGAGGCTGGAACTCATCAAAATAAAATACACCAATGTAGGGAGCAGTATACAGAACAGTTCTGTTACTGTGAAATCATGCTCTGTAGTCTGATACAAACCGGTAATTTACATAAACCATGTGCTATGATTAATTTAACCCTTCTCTTGCTGAACACGACATGCCCTGTCTTAGCAAACAGTGTACATCCAGATCAGTGGCCAACTGATCTGGATCTGCACTGTTTGTCATTAAATATGTGAATTTCTATCAAAAACCCAGATCAAGTAAACTGATTGGATTGGCTGGAAATTAGAAGTGGGTGTGGCATCTTAATTTATTCAGGATGACATGGGTTAAAAAAAAAAAAATGTTTTCTAACTTTGTTCCTTCACCACCAATCACCTATTTCCAAATAATTGACTAGCAGAACTGTCCACAAGTCATCAGCGTTAGGCATATAATATATGACATTATTTGAAAATAACAAAATATTCAAAAAGGCCACAACATTAAAATGCCGTTTAAAATAATTTGACAATTTTCTGGGCCCAGTTGTTCAAAGTGTCGTTAGCTTAACGAGCTCGTTATGGGTCATTTCGTTAACTGTTTTAGCGGATTCAATACACAATATTATATTTTTTGCTGAAAAAATGTGAGTAGCTTTTGCACTGCAAAAGCTACTCACATTTTTTCAGCAAAAAATTTCAGCATATTTGCATATCACTCAATGTAAATTTTAACAAATCGTTAACTAACGACATCGTTAGCTTTGAACAACTGGGCCCTGATTTTTGTCTGGAAAGTAGGAAGAAATTAAGGTATATTCATTTTTTCTTTCATTTCATTTATAAATGGTACATTTGTTATTAAGAAAAACACCCTAAAATGCATGTCCACATAGTAAATTACAGGAAATAATTCAGTGAAAAAGTTCTATGCTCAACTGATTGGTATAATTATAATAAAAACATGTTGTTTTTTTTTTGTTTGAAGATACAATCCTATCTATTTAACTCAATCACAACTTCCTAAAATTATACCCTACTATTACAAAGGTATTCTGAGTAATTAGCAATCTTTGGTATAGTATATAGATAAGGCCACACATGTGTATTAACTTTAGTACTGATATTTGTCTTAAGTAATTCTCCACAAAAACATCTGTTGTGGGTACTCATTAGAAGTGTCTCGTAACACATCTTTTTGCAGAGAAATAAGAAAATAATTACCTTTCACAACTTATCTAGAGTTATGATGTTTGAATATATAAAATTGCTTACCTAAGCCTTAATTTTTGGAACTCAAAGTCGCTAGTCAAAGTCAACATTGTAGAACCCAACAATTCATCCTTCACTATACCAAGTCCCAGCACAGGGAATGGAGGACTGAAAAATACAGTGAGCAGAAAAATAAATGGTTTGCATCAAGCAAGAAAGAGTCTATGAACATGTGAAAAGCACAGTTACAACTAAGCTTTCACAATCCATAGCTAGCTATAGGTAAGATTTTTTTTTTTTCATTTCTCCATGTAAATGCATGTTGTGGGTACTCATTAGAAGCACCTTGGCACAGCCCAAATGAGCAGTTCTCCAGGAATAAAATCTTGTTAAAAACAACATTTAAATTTGTAACAGACAACATTCTCATTTTTATTCTTTTCATATTTCCAAGACAACAAAGGCTTAACATGTTAATTATCTGCTTATCTTTGCAAACAATTCACACAAAATATTAAGCCGTATTTTCTAGGTAAATGAATGGAAAAGAATTTTAGAATGTTGTTGGCTACAATTCTGAATGGCACTTTAAGAACTATTCCATCTTTGAATTAGAACAAGTCTGCTGTCTCAAGGCAATATGTTAGACAAGAACTGCAAACAGTGTAGTGTCAAAAGTGAAAAACCCAAAAGGCAAACTCATTAATTTAACTGAGCCGTCCCATATGGGTCTCTTCTGTTTGCAAAACCCTTTTTCTGATCTGCTGTGCTGAAATGCTTAAATATATATATATATATAAAAAAATAAAAAAAACATCCAGGGTTTTCCCTGACTCACATTTTGGCAGTTTTTACCCCCAAAACCTTTTTCGGGACTCTTAAAAACTAGGTGAAAGGGTCCTGAGTGATGCATACAGAATCAAATCCAAAATTATTTTATTATCTTTGGCTTTCTATTTTAATCTATTCATGGTCTAAAGGCCAGGTATTATCAATATTGGGCAATAGTTAACCCATAAAGCACAACGCAAATTGTAGCAGACAACAGTCTAAAATAGATTTTGTTTTTCAGAGAAAATAAGACATTTCATGTATTCACACAATGTGTTGAGTCTTATTTTCTCTGAAAAAAAAAAAGTACTTCAAAGTGTCATCTGCTGCAATTGCAATTAGTGCTTAAAGGGCCCTCTTTAAAACAATAAACCCCTAAATCTTATTAAAGGAACCCTTAACTCCACATAAGGGAGTCCCTGGGACCCTCACTTTAAAACCCTGAGGAAAAACCCTGAACATTAATCCAAAACAAGGGCTTAACACACACATGAACAGTTAAGGCCCAGATTCCACAGTCATGTCACAGCTTTCATTTCATTTTTTGCTTACAGAATTGACCTTTACTGTGCTACAAAACTGTAGCAGACAACATTCTGTGTGTGTGTTTTTTTTCTTGTTGTTGTTGTTGTCTTTTTTAGAAAAAATAAGAAACAAGACTTGGCATTTTTCATGAATCGTCTGCTCAGTAGGCAATTCACATGAAACATCAAGCCTCATTTTCTCTGAAAAATACAAAAAAAAATCAAAACGTCATCTAATGAGGAGTATACAGGTAATAGGTTGTGATAACAGTTGTGATTAGCACTTAACCCTAGTCCTGCTGAACCCGGATATACCCTGCCTTTGCAAACAGTGTAGATCCAGATCAGTTGGCTTCTTCAGAAGCCAACTGATCTGGATCTGCACTGTTTGCCATTAAGTATGTGAACTTATAGCAACAATTCGGATCAAGTAATCTGATTGGCTGAAAATTTGAAAAGGGTGTGGCATCTTAATTTATTCAGCAGGACAAGGGTTAAAAAGGGTTAAATATTAATTCTAACATGAGGGTAATGTTTTCCCATTGAGCCTAATGGAAACTTCGCCCTGATCAAACTACAATAATTCATTTTGTCAACATAATGCGTGCAAAAGGACACATCTGATGTACAAATTTATTTCTCGCAATGTCCGCTGCAAAAGAATTCTTTAGAAAACATTGCAACAATGTTAATTTTCCTTTCTGTATCATGTTAGAATGAGAAATAATTCTTCTCAACTGAATTATCGTGACTAATGCATGGTGTTGTCCGGCAGATGCTAATATTTATTCACTCAGGCTTTGCCATCATCAATTAATACTTCGCAATCTGCCCTCCAAACCATACCATATTTGCGATCATTCACAGTACAGAAAAATTATTTCTTAAGTATTAAAGTGTACTCATGAAAGCAAATTACTGTATTTTTTTCTCCAACCCCAAAATTACAATTAAACTAGAATCTGAGAATTCAAATAAGCTAAACTCAAATACAAAATATTGTCTTTGGTGGATGACTGCAGCATGTAGTCATGTATAAATTAAGTTACCTCCCTTGTACCATAACCGATGATACTGCCAGTCTGTAAGAAACCTGTATTTTCTTTTCTTACAATCAAGACAAACAAATACAAAAGTGTTATAAATCTTTCCATGACTGCTATACCAGTCTTAGGAGATCTGGGCTCAAAAAAGTGATAGGGTAGAAAAAATCTCCCTTAAATTTAAGAGCAGATTTTTTTCCTATTTTTGCCTAAGGGAAATGTGAAAATGTGCAATCATATCATCATAATCAGATTTTTGATTAACGTGCAGGTACAGGGGCAACATCCACATCAGTGGGCCCCCTTCCTGATAGCTGGCTTGCTGCATGCATGGCAGATCTCACACCAGATCTCCAGGTACGTCTATCATGAGGGTTGACAGCCGAGAGCTTCCACTCTCTGCAATCCCTCTGTCAGCTGCAAAAACAACAGAAAAGGTATAACTGTTCTCCCTAAAGTCAGCAAGAATGTAAAGCAATGACAGAAAAAGTATTCCAAACTTTTCCCTAAAATCAGGAAAATGTTTCTATATTCTAAAGCCCTAGCTTATCCTCTAGCTGCCTACATCACGAAAACATGACTATATAATTTTGACCCCCTCGAACCCCACTTTTATATAGTAAAACTGGGGTTTACAGGGATATGCATTATTTTTCTTATTTCTGCTTGAAAACATAGATTGTGGGTACTCATTAGAACTGCCTCGCAGAGGCAGTTCTAACAAGTACCCACAATCTATATTTTGAGCAGAAATATGAAAAATATCAGAGTTTTTTTATCTGAAAATTTTCATTTTTTGGAGGTGTAATTTTCTATATATTTGAATAGGCGTGTTGTCATAATGTAAATATAAAAGAATATTTTACCTAGTGGCCACAGGTTTTGTACACAGCAAATGTTCTACAATACATTCCTGCTTATCATTCAACGAGTCCTCTTCTTCATCTGAAATTATACAAAACAAAGTCTTCAACATTTTGTTTGAGAGAACACTGTTAAGGTCATGTTGAGCAGGTCACTTGTCCCGCTCACACCTTTTCCTGGGCAGGCTTAGTCCTCTAAGCAGTTAAACAGTACTTGTGCACATACTTTCGCCAGTAACTGACAACTGCCCTTCTTGAATCAGCAGAACAGGGAGAATGACCATAGAAATAATTTCATGGTCAATCTCCACCTATGTGGCCGAGCTGGGATTCAAACGTGTGACCCATGAATCTGTGGTCAGATGCACTACAGACTGTGCTATAGAGCCCAGAAAATATACAGGGCCCAGTTGTTCAAAGCATTGTTAGCTCAACAAGCTTGTTAGTGGTCAAAATGTTAACTGTTCTAGTAATTATAATATCCAATTCACTGGTATTTTTGCTGAAAATATGTGAGTAGCTTTTGCTCATATTATTTCAGTAAAAATATTAGCATATATGCCATTCTCAATAATAAAAGTTTTAACAATACATTAACTAAAGTCATTGTTAAAATTAAACAACTGGGCCCAGGTCTTCAACAAAAATAATATAAAACACTAAGGCTGGCTCAATTAATCGGATAATCGATTAATTGATCGATAAAATCCACAAAAATGATTATCATTACAGATGTGCTAATAATCAATCATTTAATTTCTGTGTCTTTTATTTACCATATTTACCTTTAGTAGTCAGATACCTCAACTTCTTACCATACTTAATCTAAAACTTGAACAAGTACAAGTTACCATCCAATGTTGTGTCTAAAATAGCTATTTGCGGCTTCTCATCTGGATCTACACTGTTTGCTCAGGTCTGTCAGATTAAATACATACACTAAAGTACAACATTGGTAAGAGTCATGCTCAGGTTGACAGGTAAAATTATGACCAACTCTTCAGTGATTACTAATCGATTATCGATCGCAATGGCAGGACCGATAATCAATTATCTTTTCAGCCCTGATTAGCCAGCCTTATAAAACACATATCATATTTACCCTAAGTATTGAGACCAATAGGCCTAGGCAAACAGTGTAGACCCAGATCAGATGTTGCAAAATGCAGCATCGGATCAGGATCTACACTATTTGCCATCCTTTCGCCAGTTTTATAGATACATCACCAGGTTGAAAAATGGATTTGTTCAAATTTTAGAAGTATGGTTATGGCCACTGTGATCGATGATCGATTAGTAATCACTGAAGATTTGGTCATAATTTTACCTGTCTGTCTGAGCATGATCCTAACAATACGTTGTACTTTACTGTATGTATTTGATCTGACAGGCCTGAGCAAACAGTGTAGACCCAGATGAGATGCCGCAAACACGGCGTCTCATCTGGGTCTACACTGTTTGCCGCTCAGCCAGCTATTTTAGACACTCCATTGGGTACTAAGTTGTATTTTTTTCAAATTTTAGATTAAGTATGGTACAGAGTTGAGGTGTAAATAGCAGTAAAGTAAAAGACACAGGAATTAAATGATCGATTATTAGCAAATCTGTAACGATAATCATTTTTTGTGGAATTATCGATCAATTAATCGATTATCCGATTCATTGTGCCAGCATTAGTTAGAAGGTAACTCTTAAAGCCCTAAGCAAAATTGTAGTAGACAACATTCTAAAATTGACTTCGTTACTTTTCAGAAAAGAAAAAAAAGAGCTGACATTTCATGCATTCAGAACAGACTCTCTGACAGGTTGAAATCGATGCTAAGGCTACTGTGTGCACTGTTACATCACAAAAACAGTGGTACTGGCTTGCCTTCAGAAGAGAATCATTGGTAGGTTGAAAAACATGATCTGACTTTTGTTTGGACCCCTGCAGCATGGGAACAGCAGCGTGCATTCCGAACTGACTCTCTGACAGGTTGAAATCTGTAGTAAGACTATTGTGTGCACTGTTACAACACCAAAAACGGTGGTACTGGCTTATTGATAGGCAAAAATACATGATCTAACTAGTGTATGGACCCCTGCAGCAGGGGAACAGCAGCATACATTCAGAATAAACTCTCTGACAGGTTGAAATCTGTGAAAAGACTACTGTCTACAGCATGAGAATAGTGGTACCTGACTACTGAGTGAACCTCTGAGGCATGCAATAAGCAGCATGCATTCAGAACAGACCCTCTGACAGGCTGAAATCTGTGGTAAGGCTACTACTATGTGCACCCCTGCAGCATGAGAACAGTAGTACCTGACTCACCTTCAGAGCAGAATCTCTGATAGCTAGAAATCCACGGTAGGACTACTGTGTGCACACCTGCAGCATGAGAACAGTAGTACCTGACTCACCTTCAGAATTGAATATCTGGTAGTTAGAAATCCACGGTAGGACTACTGTGTACACCCCTGCAGCATGAGAACAGTGGTACCTGGCTTACCTCCGAACAGAATCTCTGATAGAAAGAAATCTACTGTAGGACTGTGTGCGCCCCTACAGCATGAGAAAGGTGGTACCTGGCTCACCTTCAGAACAGAATCTCTGGTAGCTAGAAATCCACAGTATGACTATTGTGTGCACCCCTGCAGCTTGAGAACAGTGGTACCTGGCTTACCTTCAGAACAGAATCTCTGGTAACTAGAAATCCATGGTAGGACTGTGTGCACCCCTGCAGCATGAGAATAGTGGTACCTGGCTTTTCCTTAGAAATCCACAGTATGACTATTGTGTGCACCCCTGCAGCTTGAGAACAGTGGTACCTGGCTTACCTTCAGAACAGAATCTCTGGTAACTAGAAATCCATGGTAGGACTGTGTGCACCCCTGCAGCATGAGAATAGTGGTACCTGGCTTTTCCTTAGAACAGAATCTCTGATAGCTAGAAATCCACTGTAGGACTGCGTGCACCCCTGCAGCATGAGAACAGTGGTACCTGGCTTACCTTCAGGACAGAATCTCTGGTAACTAGAAATCCATGGTAGGACTGTGTGCACCCCTGCAGCATGAGAATAGTGGTACCTGGCTTTTCCTTAACAGAATCTCTGATAGCTAGAAATCTACTGTAGGACTGTGTGCACCCCTGCAGCATGAGAACAGTGGTACCTGGCTTACCTTCAGGACAGAATCTCTGGTAACTAGAAATCCATGGTAGGACTGTGTGCACCCCTGCAGCATGAGAATAGTGGTACCTGGCTTTTCCTTAGAACCGAATCTCTGATAGCTAGAAATCTACTGTAGGACTGTGTGCACCCCTGCAGCATGAGAATAGTGGTACCTGGCTTTTCCTTAGAACCGAATCTCTGATAGCTAGAAATCTACTGTAGGACTGTGTGCACCCCTGCAGCATGAGAACAGTGGCTTACCTTCAGAACAGAATTTCTGGTAGCAAGAAATCCATGGTAGGACTAATGTGTGCACCCCTGCAGCATGAGAACAGTGGTACCTCTCAGGATTGGTGGGATCTGAAATAATACATAGCTAAATGGACTTTCTTTTTAACATTGTTGTTTCTTTTTATGAACTGCATTTCTCTTCATCACCTCATTCAATACCTTAGTTAATGTAGTCAAAAAAAAAAAAATGTCAAAGTGATGCAATAAATTGTATGGAGACCTTGGCTTTTAAAATGTGTGTGTATGTGCGTGTGTGCGTGTGTGTGTGTGTGTGTGCAAGCATGCCTGCGTGTGTGTAAATTTTGCACTAAACCATCTGAGCAACTCTGGATACTTATTGGGCTTGCATGTGTGTGTGTATGTGTGTGGGTGTGTGTAAGCATGTGTGCATATGTGTGGTAGGGTGAGTGTGTGCTTGTGCATGTGCATGTGTGTGTGTGTCTGCATGTGTGTGAATTTTGAAATGAAACATCTGAGCAACTAGTATTCACCTTGATACTTTTTTTGGTGTAAAAACTAACAAAAATTTACTAAATTATCATAAAATTATTAACTTGTAGACAACATTCTGATTTTTTTTTTTTTTTGTTTACTTTTACTTTCTTTTACTTTTCACAGAAAATGAGACTAGGCACTTCATGTGAATTGTCTGTCTACCAGACAATTCACATGAAATACCAAGTCTTATTTTCTCTGAAAAATACGAAAAAAATCAAAATGTTGCATGCTGCAGTTGTGATAAGTGCTTTAAGGGTTAGGTTCTGACAGGATGACAAATGAACCAATTTTTTAAAAGTAATAAACTTTGAGGATGCCCAAACTTGCCAACAGATAGAGCTCCAGATAAGCTGTTAAGCTTGAGAAAAATTACTGATACACAGCTCCAGATAAGAGTGGATATCAACATAATATTTTTCTTATTTCTCCATAAAAACATATGTTGTGGGTACTCATTAGAAGTGCCTCTGTGAGGTGCTTCTAATGAGTATCCACAAAATATGATGGAGAAATAAGAAAAATTCTACTTTTGGGTTGAGAAAAATGCTGTATCTGAAACTATGCAAATACATTTGTACTTGTCTTATTTCTCCACCAAACACATGTTCTAGAATCTCATCTGAATCTCTTTATAAGGCACTTCTAATGTGAATCCACAACATATGTTTTCATGGGGAAATAAGAAAAAATCTACTTTTGGGATGAAAAAAGTGTCTTATCTGGAGCTATGCTGATACATTTGTACTCGTCTTATTTCACCACCAAAACATATGTTCTAGAATTTCATCAGAATCATGAGATTCTGATGAGATACATATACATTTTGATGAGAAATAAGAAAAAAAAAAAATTCATTTAAATACATACATTACCATAAATCAAGACAAATAAATCTTATTTTGCCACAAAAAAAAACATATGATTCAGATTTTCAAGAAGTATTGCCTCACCATGGTACCACAACATATGTTTTCATGGAGAAATAAGAAAAATACTATCTGAACTACCCTCTTATATAGAGCTGTGTTCTTACTAAGAGCCCTGAGGTTCAGATTTACCACTAAGCACTCTGGGTAAAATTTTCAGCAGACTTCATACTGAAATATTTTTCTTAATTTTCCTGTAAAAAGAAAACAGGGTTTGACATTTCATGCAAATTGTCTCCACTGGAGACAATTTGTATGAAATGTAAAAATCCTGTTTTCAGGGAAAGACATGAAACGTATCATGAATTTGTTGTTTGCTGAATTTGCCCATAGAGTGGTAAAAGTTAAAGTAAATTTATGAGCTTCATAATATAGACAAGGCAATTAAATCAAATACTGATACCAAAATATTAATCACAGTTACAAGTGTGACAAGTTATTAATGGACAACGTGTTATGTCCAACCACACATCAAAGTGAATTAAACTGCCTTAAGGCTACCTTGAACAAGTCACTCGTGATTTGTACATAATATGTATGTCTAAACAACCATAGCATGAAATCAGGCATGCAAACAAACACTTTATGTTACTTTGATAACACTCGTAGCCTGATACGAACAGGATTTCAATTGTTTCATGTGATTTGTATTGTTTCCGTAAATGTGCCAGGGCTTCAAGTAAGACAGTACCTGCAGAATGAAAAAGGTCCTCAAGCTTATTCAAACCACACATACTTATTAGCCTGTCCATCCCTTAAGGGGACTGATTACACTATTAGAGGAGGTAACTCTGTCAAAGTTTGTTTGCTTTCCTTCTGAAAAGGGGTCTACCCTAAAAGGAAAGAAGTTGCTCCCCTCGGGAGCAAATTCTTTCCTTTTAGAGTAGACCCCTTTTTGAAAGGTCTTGCTGTGCAGGAATAGAAACAGGAAGTCCCAAAAGTTATCTCCCTTGCAGAAATAGTTGAAAATCTACCAAAAGTATCAAGTATCCTTAAATCAAGTTAAGGTCACTACCTTTTTGGTCATACAGGCTAATTCTATTATGATTATTATGGAGAAACAAGAACAATAATCATCACTTTGGAGTTGAAATGAAAAACAAAAATAAACATCTTAACCCTTGCCATCCTGAATTAATCAAGATGCTACATCTACTAATTTTCAGCCAATCAGATTACTTGATCCAGATTGTTAATACAAATTCACATACTTCTTCAGAAGCCAACTGATCTGGATCTGCACTGTTTGCAAAGGCAAGGTATATCTGGGTTCAGCAGGACCAGGGATAATGAGATCTATGCAAGTTTAGTACAGCACAGTGATGGCCATGGTTATATAAGGACACAGAATTCCATTATCAGTAGAGGATATTTTCAAAATAGGATATTTTATGGGGAACGGCTACACTTTCAAGGCAAGCAACTCTATCAAAACTGTGTTGTTTTAGAGTTTTTTGCCTCCCTTCTAAAAAGCATAAGTTGTGCTGTGAAACTCTTTTCTTCTGAAACAGCTCTATTTTCTTTATCCTAACCACCCAGGGGTCATGGTAACCAGTGGAGTCAGATAAATAATTTTCTCATTTCTCCATGATAAATAAGTTTCTTATTTTTCCATGAAAGCTGGCCTCGGTGGCTCTGTTGGAATTGCATTCCACTGGTGATCAGGTCGCAGGGTCGATCCCCACCGGATTAGGCAACAGTCTTTCATGGAGATTGATCATGAAATATTTTCTGCGGTCATTCTTTCCCTTCCCTTGATTCAAGAAGGGCATATTTCAGTTTCTGGCGAAAGAATGTGCACAAATACTGGGTATCCGCTTAGAGAACTAAGCCTGCCCAGGAAAAGTGTGGTTAAGTAAAACTGACCATTTTGACAAGACCCTAATGGGTTGATTGGGCAGTAAAACCTCAACTCAATCAACTTCTCCATGAAAAATATGTCCTGGACAACTGAGGTGCCATGAGTAAAGGAGTCTTCAGGGCAAAAACTGAAGGTCCAGATCAGCATGTGAAGCCCTACAGTCTGTTCAGGGCTTTTCTAATATATCAATATATTCTACTGTATCCAATGAGCAGTGAGAGAAGGCCCTGATCAGACTGCACAAATGTGCAAGCTGATCTGGGCATTCACTGTCCGCATATGTCCGAATGACCCCTATCCCACAGCACAGCTCAAAAAGAAATCTTTTCTCAGATATCTTTAAAAAGACTCATGTCAAATGAGATTCCAAGGGATCCAAGAATGTGAATAAAGAACAAGAGGGCCAACATGGCCCTGTATTGCTCACCTATGTACCAGACAAGTGACCCCTGGGTGGGGCCATTTTTACCCCAGGGTTGTACTTTTTAATTTCGAGTCAATTGGCCTTTCAAAAGAAGAGGTTCGAAAAAGATTTTGAGATGGAAAGCGTGGCAGCTTTCTTGGATTTTCAATTGGAAACTATATGAGCTATTCTTTACCAACAAGTCAACCCATACTTCCTTCAAGTTTCGAGTCAATTAACCTTTCTGTTAAGGAGTAGAAGCATAAAATAGATTTTCAAAGTGGCCATCTTGGATTTCCGATCAGAACGATCTGACATAGTTTTGATCTACAAGTTTGTCCCAATACTTCCTACCAAGTTTCGAGTCATCTGGCCTTTTGGTTCAGAAGAAGAAGCACAAAATAGATTTTAAAGATGGCTGCCATCTTGATCAGCACTAATTTAGCTATTTTTGATCTACAAGTTGTCCCACTACTTCGCCTTTTGGTCCAGAAGAAGAAGCATAAATAGATTTTCATGACGGCCGCCATGACGCCCATCTTGGATTTCAGAACGGAACGATTTAGACTATTTTTAATCATCAAGTTGCCCCGATACTTCCTACCAAGTTTCGAGTCACTTGGTCTTTGGGTTCAGGAGAAGAAATGCAAAATAGTTTCTTCAAGATGGCGGCAATTGTGGCCTTCTTGGGTCCGAACAATTTTTAGCTATTTTTGATATTAAAGTCACCCTCATACTTCCTACCAAGTTTCTAGTCAATTGGCCCAGGGGTTTTTTTTTTCAGATTTTTAACGCTGCCAGGCACCAGAGGCACATAGAGGCAGCGCCAAGGCCCAGGGGTGTAGGAGGAGTAGATTTTTAAAGCAAATTTTTCACACCTTATGAACTGACACTGACCAATCACAATAGCTCACCTTGAGCACTTTGTGCTCAGTGAGCTAATCATGGGCTACATCATGCAAAAAGAGGGCTGAACACAGTGGAATGAGGCGGTTTCCTGTGAGTACCCTGCACAAGATATGTTTTGCAAATAACAAAAATTCTCTAGTGAATACTGCCTTATCTGGAGCTATGTATAATATTTTAATGTTATAGTGTTATTCACTTATACACTGTTTGCTCAGGCCAGTCTGTCTCAATATTTGGGGTAATTTTAGTAGGGTCTTTATGTATTACATCACAACCTTTTTATAACACTATTATTGGGATACAAAGCAAATATCCTGTTAGCTAAACAACCATGTTGTAACCAAACGTAAATGTACAGATTATATATAGGAAAATGACATAAATGATCATTTTTCTATATAATCTATACATTTCTGTTTGGATGCAAAAATGTGTAGATTATTAGAAAAATAATCATAAATGGTCATTTTTCTATATAATCTATACATTTTTGTTTGGATGCAAAAAGGTGCAGATTATATAGAAAAATAACCATAAATGATCATTTTATCTATATAATCTGTTTGGTTACATCACTTTTGGGATCCACCTTTAAATAATCTTATATCCAAAACCATCTTATAATGAACCATCTTATAATGGGCTGCCAGTTTTATAGTGTTTGTCATTCCATGGACTCATGTCCATTTTGTTTCTTTTATGGAGAATTAAAAAAACAACAACAAAAAAAAACAAACATTATTTGAATGCCATTTCTATCTGGAATGTTAATGAGGAACTTGCAGTTCTGTTATCCATAGATTTCTTTTTTTTTTTTTTTGGGACAAAGTATTAATTATACTGACATTTTGCATGAGATCCAACCTGAAAAATAAATAAGGATGTCATCCCATTTTATATTTCAAGGAGACTGTGTCTGCTTGCTAGAATGTGATGCACATGTAAATAATATCTAGACAACAATTTATGCCATAATAACCCTAAATATTATGACAGACAGAACTGTATACATAGCAACAGATAAGGCACTTTTTCCATCCGAAAAATGCTGATATCTTTCTTATTTCTCCACAAAAACATACGTTGTGGGTACTCATTAGAAGCGCCTTGGCGAGGCGCTTCTAATGAGTACCCACAACATATATTTTGTGGAGAAATAAGAAAAATATTATGTGGATACCCCCTCTTATCTGTAGCTATGTGTATAAACAGTGCAAACCCAGATCAGATGCTGCATAATGTGGCATTTGATCAGGGCCTACACTGTTTGCCACTCAGCCAGCAGTTTTTATACATATAAATAGGTAGTGCAATGTTGTTCAGAATTTTAGGGCAAGTAAGGTAAGGAGTTTGGGTGTCCCAATATTTAGGTTTAATACTGTAATTCACACAATCATAAACAGATCCATTTATCTTTAACAACCTAGCCGATTCCCAGTCTCCTCTCAAGCAAAAAATCATAAAAGTCAGATATCATTCAAAGTATTGACCTTCAACCTGATGGTGACAATAATTAATGTTGAAGCAATTCAGACATTTTTGAGGTCACATCAGGTCAAACTTATATAGAACAAAATGCTGAAGGTTAGACATAAATGACAATAATTAATTAGAAACATTAACCTTTACCACTCTCTGGGCATTTTCAGCAGACGACAGATTGATGATATTTTTCTTATTTTTCCCAGAAAACAGGATTTGACATTTCATGCAAATTGTCTCCTTAGGAGACAATTTGCATGAAATGTCATATCCTGTTTTCTGAGAAAAATAAGAAAAATATTTCAAAATGTCGTCTGCTGAAAATTTTACCCAGAGTGCTAAGCGTTAAACTGAGGGAAAATCACATCCCATAAATGAAATGCATCAAGCAAAAAAGGTTCTTTTAGCATGTGATCATACTAAAATGAAAAAAATAATGTGAAACCATAATACCCGCCATTATCGTGTCATGGGGAAATAACTGTCGTAATTTGACAAACTGTATGCAATCCAAAACCAGATCTCCACAATATCAATGAAAATACCTAATTTGGTGAAAATCCATTGTTATTGTCCTGAAACGATAATACTGATGTGTCATGGGCAGATAACTCCGTCAAAAATTGACAAATTTTGCCCATAAGCAATCCTGAACCAGACCTCCACAATATCAATACTCATACCAAGTTTGATGAAAATCCATTGACATATACTCAAGTTAATGTCCGGAACATGGCTTGAGATCTGAAAATTGCCAATCGGTCCAGTCATTTTCAGCTGCATTTACAGAGTTTACCTAGCCATTTTCGGTCGCATTTACGGAGTTTGCCGAGCGAAGATTTCAGTATTTTCTGTAACCATTTGTTAAAGAATTTATATATTGCAATTTCCGAACACAGATACTGGTTTCATTATTAACATAATGGTATACCAACATTGATTACACTTGCTGAACTTACCTGCAGATAAGTATCACAATTATAAATGGCAATATATAGCTCAGTATTATCAGACATGTGCAATTTAGTGTACTTACACTTTCACAACAACTGAGCATTCTGTTGGTGAAGAACGCAAAAGGGAAACAATCGGAATCTCTTCGTGTCGTGGCAAATCACGTTTTCATGTTCACTACATTTTTCTTTCTTTCTACGGACCAGTAAAAAATTAAATAAAAAATGCTTCACCCTAATGCCATGTTGAGGCCAAACACATCCTACTTCGGCAGGCTAAAATTACAATGAAAATTATTAAAGATAATTTTAAAATTAAATAAACAAACTAACAACAGCGAGACACGATCAATCAGGTATGAAACGCTGTCCCTTTTATAACTACTACAATAACCCCATGTTGGGACAGACAGGCCTGAGCATACAGTATAGACTCAAATCAGATACCAACAAACATGTGGCTTTTGATCAGCATCTACACTATCTATCATTCATCCAGCAATATAAAAGATTTAGTAAAATAGATGCTCAAATTTTAGGACCAGGATGTAAGGCGTTAAGGTGTCCCAATATTTAGGATATATATGGTAACAGCTGGTATTGAATTTTTCATGTGTCAGTTAGATGGACAGTTACTTATTTTTGACACCTGGATGAAGCGGCGTTGCGTAAATGAAGATCACTCAAGGTGATTTCCGGTACACGATTAGCGTTATGTGTTGACAAACCGTTTGGTTTGTTTTTATAGCTCCAGATAAAGTGTAAATCTTAAAACTGAATATTAGAAAACATGAATTATTATGGCCCTATTCTGAAATGTCCTTTTGAAGTGAAAATCCATCCAGCACTTCAAAAACCAGTTTCAGCCCAATGAACCAGCATTTTCTCGAGCCCTGCTCCAAAAACTAAAATATGGATGTGTCCAAGGCAGATGTCTGGCCAAAACTGACGAAATTTGCCCATTAGCAATCCCAATCCAGATCTCTACAATATCAATGCACATACCAAGTCTGGGGAAAATCCATTAAGATTCACTCAAGTTATCGTCCAGAAATGAAAATACGGACAGATGGATGTATGATGGACTGACAAAGGGATGGACACATGGATGACCAACGTGAATACTCTGCCACTATCCTGTGGTCGGGCAGAAGGGTCTCTGAAAATGCCATAGGAAAAAGCCTCATGGGATGTAGGTTTTTTTATTTGAAGTTTTACAGCCAATCAAGACTGTTATGATCATACAGAGCCAGTCATTTAACCTACTAACTCTTTTCATCTAAGTGGTTAACCGGTACTTTGTGCACATACTTTCACCAGAAACTGACAACTGCCTTGAATTAGTGGAAGTGAGTGAACCACCACTGAAATTGTTTATTGATCAATCTCTATGAAAGTTAAGTTGCCAAGCCACGATTTGAACTTCTGGATCTGCTGTCAGACACTAGTGTTGGGAATCGGCCTGAATTTCATAGTCAATTATCGGTTTCGAAAAACTGACTGGCATTCACTAATTATCAACTTATAGAAAATATATTCATTCTTAATTTAGCCCTCTTCTTGGTACTTATTCATAGCTACAGAACAATAAGAGGGGTATCCAGGTAATAGTTTTTCTTATTTTTCCATGAAAGCGTATGTTGTGGGTACTTATTAGAAGCGCCTCTTCTAATGCACTTCTAATGAGTACCCACAACATATGTTTTCATGGAGAAATAAGAAAAAATATCAGTACTTTCGGGTTGACTTATTTAAGGCTATTTTATCAATTTTCTTCATTCTTATTGACCACAAATCTAAAATGACACAAATAGACAGCTTGCAATTCCATTTCTTCATAACTTGCCTATAAAAATAAAAAGTGAGAAAAATATGTTTCTAAAAATAGAATTTTCGGATAAGTCGACTATAAAAAATCTTTCTGATCATCAGTCACAAGAGGCAAAAATGACTGATGATGGATTATAATCGATCATCAATGGCAACACTATCAGACACACTATTTGGGATGTACGACAACTGTGAAGATCCAGATCAATCTGCATATTCACTGTTTGTCAATGTATTCTACGATATCATAGCAACAGATAGGATGCATATGTCCATATAAATATTTTTTCTTATTCTCCATGAAAACGTATGCTGTGGGTACTCATTAGAAGTGCCTCAATGAGGTATTTCTGATGAGTACCCACAACATGTGTTTTCATGGATGATGATGGTGGTTTGGTGTTTGACATCCCTTTCAACATTATTTAAGTCATATTGAGATGACAGAAGGGTGATAATGAAAAAGGCTTTGTGCAATGAAGACAATGAAAAAGGCTCTGTGCAATATTTGTTTCTGTTGAGGTTTTACTGCCCAGTCAATCCAGTGGGGTCATGTCGAGCAGGGTCAGTTTACCTAACCACACTTTCACTGGGCAAGCTTAGTCCTCTATGTGGTTAACCAGTATTGTGCACATTCTTTTGCCAGAAACTGACAAATGCCCTTCTTGAATCAGCGGGAGGGAGAGAATGTACGTAAAAATATTTCATGACCAATCTCCACAAAGAATGTTGCCGACCCGGCAGGGGTTGAACCTGCAACCTCCTGATCACCAGTCTGACGCGCATCCAACTGAGCCACAGAGGCAGCCTTGGAAAAGCAGTAGTCATGAGCTGAATTCTGCCAAGTGTGATTTAAAGCCAGGATCTTGTGATCCAAAGTCTGCAGCACCAACCACTCAGCCACCCTGACACTTCCATTTTCATGGAGAAATAAAAAAAATATCGATACTTTTTGGTAGAAAACAGAGCATTATCTCTAGCTATGACAGAATACACACCAAACTGTCTCTAGCAGTGCAGGATGGCTGCAATGATCAGGGTCTTTGTTCCCACCTACAGAATCAATTGATACTACATATTCTAACACAGCGCACCTATATAGGAAATGAGAAAACCATTGATTTATTCTGAAACAAATCACTGGGCAGAAGTGCACGAGGCTATCTTGCATCAATCCGACGTCATTTTGACATTTTGCTGACGTCAGTCTTCTTTGCCACTATGTAAGCTGGTCTAACGTTGTTTTTCTCGAGTCAACAACGTAAGAAATGCATGTAAACATCAGCGTTAGTCAAAACTGTTGGCGGAATTTCTTTATGCGATGGTGGGAAATTAGAAGAATCTGAAGGATACAATTATTTTTTCATTGTTTTCTATGTGTTAGAATGAAATAGATCAGCTCTTGTGAATGATTTGTTGAGTAATAAATCACAGTTTGTCAGTCAGTTGTAACTAGATAAATCACTTGCCCTCTGTGCTCCTTATTTTAATCTACTTTATAATTGACCTCCAATCAGTGCTTTTATTACTGAACAAATCACTGCTAGAGCTTTGTTTGTTTGTGTTGAGGTTTTACGGCCCAATCAATCCAATGGGGTCATGTCGAGCGCTGTCAGTTTACCTTACCACACATTTACAGGGCAGGCTTAGTCCTCTAAGCGGTTAACCAGTATTGTGCACATTTTTTCCCCAGAAACTGACAACTGCCCTTCTTGAATCAGCAGAAGGGAGAGAATGACCGTAGAAAATATTTCATGATCAATCTCCACGAAAGAATGTTGCCAACCTCGGCGGGGATTGAACCCGTGAACTCCTGATCTCCAGTCAGATGGCGCATCCAACTGAGCCACCGAGGCTGACACACTGCTAGAGCTGATCTATTTCTTAAATGTACATATTGATGAACAGAGCTTTTGTTTACACTGACTATTTAGTGTATGGCATAAAAGCAATTTTTGTATGCTGCACATCAATTTGTGTTATATCTTAAAGCAAACATGAGAACATGTCTGAATTACAGAGACAATTCTTACTAGACAAAGTGCCCAGTGGGGCATGTATACCCCGACCAGTGCTACCGCCACTTTTTAAAGAGCACAATGTAGCTTTTACTCTGGAGATGGCAGTTGTATGCTATATGTTATAACATTGAAAAATTTCAATCACACATAATATGAAGCCCTTGACCTCAAAGGTCAGGCACAGGTGCAGGGATTGAACTAAATAAAACTTTAGCCCTATAACTATCACCATATACCAGTGAAATCAATCAGCCTTTATAATATAAGCAAAAATGACATTTGTATGAAAAGTCTGTGACCTTGACTTAAAAGCCATGCCCCAGCTTGGGGATGATGCCGAGAAAAACTTCAGACCTATATATACCACCATAATATTAATGAAACCAACAAAAGGGTCTTCATAATAAAGCTATATAAACTTAGATGCAATTTTTTTTTTTTTACTTTTATATGAAATTTCTAAGTCTGTGACCTTGACCTCTAGGTCATACCCCGGGATAGGGATGATGCTAAGTAAAACTCTAGACCTATATCTACCAGCATCTAAAATATAAATGAAATTCCTCAAAGGGTCTTGATGGTATAGCTATATAAACATAAAGACAAAAATTTTGACTTTTTTATGAAAATTCTAAGTCCGTGACCTTGACCCCAAGGTTATTCCCCGGGATAGGGTTGGTGCTGATAAAAACTTAAGCCCTATATTTACCATCAGGCCAAACATGAATGAAATCCATCAAAGGGTTTTCATAATATAAGGTCTTATAAACTTAAACATAAAAACTTTGACCCTAAGACAAAAATAAAGTATGAACGAATAATGCTTCGGTCACACCCAGGGTGGGGATCATGCCGAGTAAGACTCTAGGCTGATATCTACCAACATGTCAAATATAAATGAAATTCCTCAAGGGTCTTGATGATACAGCTGTATATACTTAAACACAAAAAACTTTGACTTTTTTATGAAAATTCTAAGTCTGTGACCTTGACCTCAAGGTTATTCACCGGGATAGGGTTGGTGCTGTTACCAAAAACTTAAGCCCTATATTTACCATAAGGCCAAACATGAATGAAATCCATCAAAGGGTTTTCATAATATAAGGTCTTATAAACTTTAACGTAAAAACTTTGACCCTAAGACAAAAATAAAGTATGGACGAATAATGCTTCAACGGATGGACAGACAGACGAACAAATTCCTTGCTGATAGGTATATCCGCTCAACCTTTCAATTAGGGGATAATAAAATTTAACAAATGGTCTTGATGATATGGCTATATAAACTTAAACGCAAAAATTTTTACTTTGATATGAAACTTCTAAGTTCGTGACCTTGACCTCGGTCACATCCGTGGTGGGGATCATGCTGAGTAAGACTCTAGGCTGATATCTACCAACATGTCAAATATAAATGAAATTCCTCAAGGGTCTTGATGATACAGCTATATAAACTTAAACACAAAAAACTTTTGACTTTTTATGAAAATTCTAAGTCCGTGACCTTGACCCCAAGGGTGGGGAAGGTGCAGATAAAAACTTTAGACCTATATCTACCATCATGCCAAGTATGAATGAAATCCATCAAAGGGTCTTCCAAATATGAGGTCTTATAAACTTTAACGCAAAAATTTGACCCTGTGATGGAAAGAGGAACGAACGAACGAACATACGAACGGACGGACGAACAGAAAACTATATACCCCCACATACTTCGTATGTCGGGGGTATAACACTTTTACCTAATTTTGATCTACAAGTTACCCAAATACTTACTACAAAGTTTCAAATCCATTGGCATTTTTGGTTCAGGAGAAGTTCAAAATAGACTTTCAAGATGGTGGCCATCTTGGATTTTTAATCTTAAGGGTTTTAGCTATTTTTGATCTGCAAGTCACCCTGATGCTTCATACCAAGTTTCAAGTCACTTGGCCTCTCGGTTCAAGAGAAGAAGCTCAATATACATTTTCAAGATGGTGCCTGTGGCGGTCATTTTAGATTACAAATCGGTACAATTTTAGCTATTTTTTACCTACAATTACCTGGATACTTCCTACCAAGTTTTTGAGTCAATTGGCCTTTCAGTTCAGGAGTAGAAGCACAAAATAGATTTTCAAGAAAGTGGCCATAGCAGCCAGCTTGGATTTCCGATTCAAACAAATTTAGCAAATTTGATCTGCAAATCACCCGGATACTTCCTACCAAGTTTCAAGTCAATTGGCCTCTCAGTTCAGAAGATGTTCAAAATAGATTTTCAAGACAGCGGGTTTGATCTACAAGTTGCCCCTATACTTCCAACCAAATTTTGAGTCTGTTGGCCTTTCAGTTCAGGAGAAGAAGCACAAAAAAGATTACAAGATGGATGTGCAGCCATCTTGGATTTCCAATCGGAACAATATTAGCTATTTTTATCTGCAAGTTGCCACGATACTTCCAACCAAGTTTAGAGTCAACTGGCTTTTTGGTTCAGGAGAAGAAGTGCAAAATAGATTCTTCAAGATGGTGCCATGGTGGCCATCTTGGATTTCTGATCAGAATGATTTTAACTATTTTTGATCTGTAAATTGCCCCAATATTTCCTACCACCAGGTTTCGAGTCAATTGGCCTTTAGGTTCAGGAGAAGAAGTGCAAAATAGATTTTCAAGATGGGGGCCATCTTAGATTTCCGATCGGAAAGATTTTAGCTATTTCTTATCTACCAGTCACCCAGATGCTTCCTATCAAGTTAAGAGTCAATTGGCCCCGGGGTGTAGCAGGAGTAGGCTTTAAAGCAAATTGTTGATGAAGCAAAACAGACCTTGACTGACCACAATACTCACCTTGAGCACTTCATGCTCAGGTGAGCTAAAACCACTATTTGACTGAAATCAAAGTGTCTTATCTAGAAGTGTGGTCTCTATATACAAACCTTTGATCAGCCTTATCGGACATGTAAAGACATCTTCTTCTGTAGGTAACTCTGAGGCTTTAGGTGTTGTTAACAAGAGCTCTAGTTGTACAGTTTCATAAACATACAACAATTTCTCATTGGGAGGATTGTACAGACTCACATCACTTGCTGAACTTCTGAATGAAGACTCTGACTGTCAAACAGATATTGGAGTTGTATCAAGCAAACAGGGCCTTAGAGTATATACCATAATAACCCTAAGTACTGGAACAGATAAATCTTTGCAAACAGTGTTGATCCAGATCAGATGCCGCATAATGTGGCATCTGATCAGGGTCTACATTGTTTGCCATACATGTACATAAAGCAATATTTTAGACACATCAAAAGTAGTAGAATTAACTCCTAAGGAGCAATTTCTCCTCTTTTCCACAATATTTTCAATATATGTCTAAATTCAAGAGTCCAATTACACATATATTTGTTAAATGTGGTTAATCGAATTAGTTTGTCCTCAATTCTGCAAGTCTGATATGTCAAAGTACGGATATCTCGAAGTATTTCAGAAAGTCCCTTGGAATTCGAGATAACGAGAGTCGACTGTATTTCCAATTTTAGGACACATTTGGTAAGTAAGGTGTACCAATACTTAGATTTGTTATGGTACAAACTACATAGCTCAAGATAGGAAGGGTATCCACATGCAGTGGAATGGCCACTAACGGCCAGCTTTCAATAACAGTCACCTCCATATAACAGACTTTTTTTTAATTTCCCAAAATGTTCTTTTACTATATATTTAACTACACTACAACAGTCATCTCCTTACACTTTTGTGGGTTCCTAAGTGTGGCTGTTGCAGAAAGTACAAGTAAATACTTTTCTCTTATTTCTCTGTGAAACCATACACTGTGGTACTCATTAGAAGCATGCCACTGAAGCACTTCTAACAGTTTCCCAAAATATGTTTCTGTGAAGAATTACGAAAAATATCAGTAAATTTTGGTTGAAAATAAATAGCCTTCTATAAGAGGGGGTAGTCACATAATATTTTTCTTACACGAAGACATGTTGTGGGTATTCATTAGAAACAATTCACAAAGAAATATTTTTCTTAAACAAAAACATATGTTGTGGGTATTCATTAGAAGCGACTCACAAAGAAATGTTTTTCTTAAAAGAAAACAGATGTTGTGGGTATTCATTAGAAATGACTCACAAAGGTGCTTCTAATGAATACCAACATGTTTTGGTGGCGCTTCTAATAAATACCCACAACACATTTTCATAGAGAAATATTAAAAATACCGTATTCGACCTAATTACCGCACTGTGTGCTTAGGTTTTTCAAAATTACTGGAAACACTCGCCTGTGGTAAAATACGTATCTACCTACTAAGGATACACTATAAAAAAGATCAGAAAAGGACTTATTTGATGATGATTATGCGAGTTTTTCTGACTTTCTTTATAAAGGCATATGTTGTGGGTGCTCATTTGAATTGCATCGACTTGTCGATGCAATTCAAATGAGTACCCACAACATATGCCTTTATAAAGAAGTAAAGAAAAAGTACACTGGCTGTAATCTGAAGACTACGGAATTTCTTGACTGTGCGCTTATAGGGGTATGTGCGGTAATTAGATCAAATACGGTATAAGAACTTTACAGTTGAAAACAGTGCCTTATCTGGTGCTTTGGCAAACAAACCCGGCTGCACATCCTTGTGTTCCAGTCAGGGCTGAGGGCCTCTGCGGTTTGCCTGTATATTCTGCAGTTTCCAATAAATATGTACTAGGATTGTGGCCTGCAATACCATGCATGTATGATTAAATATTGCATTTGTCTGCTCTGCTTAAAGAATTGAAAATAATTTCAATATCAAGAAAATTCTCTTTTTGTTTCTAGAAATCAGTTGAATTTTATTTTTTTACAGTAATTACTAAAGTATCAAATCATCTGTAAGGTTGGTTGGGTTGAAGTTTAACACCCCAGTCATCATTATCAAAGTCATGTCGAGCTGTTCAGTTTACCTAATCACACGTTTCCTAGGCAAGCTTAGTCCTGTAAAGAGTAAACCAGTAATGCACAATCTTTCGCTAGAAATTGACAACTGCTCTTCTTGTATCAGTGAAAGGAAGAGAATGACTGTAGCAAAATTTCATGGTCAATGTCAACGAAAGAATGTTGCCCGACCCTGCAGGGAACGAACCTACAACCTTGTGATCACTAGTCAGATGTGCATCCGACTGAGCTACTGAGGCCACTCTAGACACAAATGACGAATTCCCAGTGGAAAGTAAATAGTCTGAAATGGGAGGCAATTAAATGGCTCCCTTTGCAAAACTGGTAATTTGCTTTATTCAAAGAGAGCTGATATATCTAGGTCTCATTATTTTTGTCTCTATTCGAATCCTTAACATTTATCATATCTTACTAGTCATAATAGAACAGTTTTCTGATACTTCTGTTATCTCTAACACTGATAACTCAAACTGCTGCTTAAGCCAAACTAAATAAATAGCAATTTGTGTTTAGTTCGCCATATGTTCCTTCATTTCAACTACCTTTAGCTAACACTACTATTATCTTGAACAAAAATTCTGGATCAAGTTGTTCAAAGCATGGTTAGCTGAACAAGTTCATCAGTGGTCAAAATTATAACTATTCTAGAAAGTACAATATCTAATTCACAGGTATTTTTGCTGATACACAATGTGAGTAGCTTTTGCAAATGCAAAAACTACTCATCTTTTTCAGCAAAAATATTAGCATATAAGCCATATTTAATGATAAAAGTTTTAACGATACGTTAACTAACAACATTGTTAGTTTTGAACAACAGGGCCCAGGTCCCTTGGAGCTTGAGTTAAAGAGCAGCAACCATGATTCCATAATTTACTACATGTAAGTGAGCGGTACAAGACTTACCTTAAGAGTAGTATCCTCTAAGTCTCTGGGTAACAACACACAGTGATATAATCTACCATCACAGGTGGATATCACTACCACAGGAGGCATGGACGGTAAACAAAGTATAGCACAGGCATCATTCCCATAATTATCCTCTGCCGGTGGCTGCATTAACAGAGGACCCTGAACACTTAGTTTCACTGGCCTGAAATATTATCAATATAGACAACCCTCTTTATACCGACACTCGATACAACGACAAAATTCGTTATAATGACAATTTGACTGTCACAAAACCTTTGTTTAAGAGGTAATAATTGATCACAAATTATGCCAGAATATTGTATTTAATACTTTAAAGAAACACATGTTTTGGATATTTGTTAGAATTGCCTCACTGAGGCAATTCTAACAAATATCTAAAACGTATGTACTATGAGGAAATATCAATCTGCTCATTAAGCATTCTGTCCAACAGCAAATTAATTTTAATGGCAATGTCTTTGGGAACAAATGCTGTTGTTGTAATGAGGGGTTCACTGTATTCTCTTTATCATTACATGGATATGGAAATTCTGAAATATACACTGAGCTTGCTATGCCATCCCTCAATATAAAGACTTTTTTCAGCCAAAAATGTATCCATATTTTTCTTATTTCTCAATACAGACATATATTGTGGGTCAGGACTCTAGAAATATCTGGTCTTTCAGTCTGGAACCAATTGTTTTGAGCTAGACCAAATGACTTCAAAAGGACATCTAAAATTTAGTCCATAATCACCATTTTCAACAGAAAAAAAAAGCCACTATTATCTTATTTTCAGTGAAATACGGTACTTTCTGATCATCTTTCACAATGAAGCTTGCAGTAAATCTGACTCCTCTGTGTACTGATTAACCCATTGTAGTTGAGGATACCAGTAAAATGGTAATTGGCAAACAGTGCAGACCCAGATCCGACACCACAGAATGCAGCATCTGATCAGGGTCTACACTGTTTGCAAATAGTTTACCTAAAATTGAAATTGGACTCTTCCAATATATGGTGTTGGGGAGTCTTTTCCGTATAAAATGGGTTAAAGGAAACAACTAACCAGGGGTGAGTTGCATAAGGAAAGCGCTTTCATGTAGCGCTCTGTAGCGATTTGTCCTTGATATGCAACGGTCTGCTTGTTCGGAGCGCTTTTTAAAATGTCTGCCAAAATGACACTATTTTCAAACTAGGAATTTTTCGTAAAAAAACTTGCTTCAACGACTGGTTTTGTGTTCTACGGTCATTTCTGCACAATGCACGTCGTCTAAGGACAATAAAATAAATAAAAAACATTTCATCTCTTAAAATGGACACTGACTACGCCGGGCGCCGCCATTTTGTTTTGTCTCGTTGCTATGCATCAGTCTGTTTCAGACAGCGAGTCAGCTCCGAACACAGTTACAAAGTGCTACAAAGCGCTTTTTGGTAACGTACCGTTGCATTGCGAAGCGCTACAAAGCGCTCTGTAACGCTCGCCTAATGCAACTCGTCCCTGATTACCTGGGGAATGTCAAGTATGCACTGAAACATCAAATAAATGTGTGAATTACAGGATTATTTTCCATGGGATAGGCAAGTGCTTATTTCAGTGTTTTACTTATTTAATCAAGGTGACAAGTGGCAATCTATTTGCAGTGCATGCACAATACTGTCTGTACAATTTAACATGATTCCAACATGATAAGATCACTTTTCTCATAAAAAGGGCTCCTACCATATGTTCTGTGATGTTACCATAAGGGTCACGCAGTTCCTTCATGCGGGAAGGAGTGAAAATATAACATTGCATATGGGAACAGCTTAGAACTGTATCGTCGCATCTGTGCATTCTGAGAAGCTGCACACAGGTTGCTGGATGACTCTTCGGGGCTTAGAAACTGTATCTGGCCATCAGGAACAATCATTCTGTTGAGCAGGTTGATGTCTCACAAAGTGGTAAGGTACCATGTCATTCTCAACAATAGTTGTAGAAAAAAAAAAAGCGCATACATTCAATAACTTGGTGACAGATATAACTGAGGGATCAAAGAATACCAGTTGCTAATCTTATTGCACATTTGAACTAAGCATGCCTAGATCAGCTGCAAATATACACGAGTGTTCAGCGTATCAGATTCACAGGTGTAGCTACTGATCCTGGTCTGAGATGTTCACTTTTGTGACAAGGGAAACTTGTTTGCTTGTTGAAGTGTGTCAGTGTGGAGTGTGCCACATGTAGCATGTGTTTGCTTAAGTCGTCTTGTTAGTCATCGCTTAGAAATGTCTCCTGCGTTCAGAAACAAGAGAGGAATAATTATACCCCGGTAATAATAAAACACACTTTGAAAACTATCATCACGAAAATTACAGAAACAAGCTCTTCAGACACTACCTTCAGTTACAGAAATTACCAAGCCCCAAGATCCCTAAATGCATCTGGAAATTGAAAAACGCTGCACTGATTAGCAACTGTCAGTTTCTTAAGCCCTGTTGTTGGGCACATCTAAGGTGCTGCAATGATGCACTTCTAATGAGTACCCACAACCAATGTTTTCATGGAGAAATAAAGAAAACATTAAGTGGATATCCTCTCTTATCTGAAGCTATGCTATGCATACTATGTTATATGTTATCTTTACCTACACCACAGCCTCTCTATAATACTATTACTGGAATAACCATGTTAGCTAAACAACCATGTTGCATCCAAACACAAACATACAGATAATATAGAATAAGTTGCCCAAGAGGGCAACAATCACTCACTTGAGGAACAGTTAACTGAGGGTATGAATAAAATCAGAAACTCCAAGTGACTTTTGCCATATGCACTGTATACTACAAAAAATGTTTACCTCTGAGATAAATCACTGTATGCCACAACAACATCTCCATTTCCCTTCACACAATATACTGGCCACACCATCTTTACGTCCCTCTGAGACACTGGACTTCCTTTGTTCTTATAAGACACCTCCTCTCCACTTCCAAAATCAAATGAGACTGCATGTTCACCAAGAGCTGTGCTAATGGACGGCCTTGTCAGAGACATTCCAATTGAGTGATCTTCATCACCTAAATGGATTGTCTGCTGTGGTTGACTTGGATCAAGGATGCTGTAGATACTGAAACATGAAAATGCCATACTGTGAGTATATGGGTCTATGGGATGTGTGTGGACAGTTTGTTTGTGTTGAGGTTTTACGGGCCAGTCAACCCAATGGGGTCATGTCAAGCCCGGTCAGTTTACCTACCCACTTTTACTGGGCAGGCTAAGTCCTCTAAGCGGTTAACCAGTATTGCTCACATTCTTTCGCCAGAAACTGACAACTGTCCTTCTTGACAACTGTCCTTCTTGAAGGGGAGAAAATGACCAGAGAAAATATTTCACGATTGGAACGATTTTATTTTTTTTTAACTACAAATTGCCCCAATATTTCATACCAAGTTTCTAGTCAATTGGCCTTTCAGTTTTGGAGACGAAGGACACAACAGATTTTCAAGATGGCTGTCATAGCGGCCATCTTGGGTTTCCAATCGGAACAATTTTAGCTATTTCTTTATCTACAAGTCACCCTAATGCCTCCTAACAAGTTCCAGTCAAATGGTCCAGGGGTGTAGGAGGAGTAGGCTTTTAAAGCAAGTTGACTCCAAATGACGGACATTGAGAGACCATAATAGCTCACCTCGAGCATTTTGAGCTCAGGTGAGCTAAAAAGCGCATTATCTGGAGCTATGGTCAAGCAAGAATGCGGGAATCATTTTTTATATCAACTAACAACTAACTATAATTTACATGATCTAGACCATGAAGTAAGCATATGCTCACTAATACCCCCAGCCATGGCCATCAGTATAGCCAGAACAACAAAGGGAAATAACTCTAAGGGACCTGGCCCCATGGCCCTTATTTTCTTTCCCACAATACAACTAGTCATACTTGTCATGTGTACAAAATTTCAAGTTTCTAGGTAAAGTAGTTCCTAAGATATCTTTGACACAAAATAAATGTTAACAGACAGACTGACTGACACACAGACACACAGAAAAGACAAAAACTATATACCCCCATTGCATACTTCGTATGCCAGGGGTATTATTATCAAATCCTATTTCCTGGGAAAAATATTTCAAAATGTTGTCTGCTGCATTTTTACCCAGCAAGCTATAAAATATCAATTTAATAACTTCATTACAGGGGAAGGCAATGCAGAAAGAAAGTATATCTATCAGGATAGAACTTTTCAAGCCAAAAATTATGATACAATTTTAATCAAAATCGACCAACAAATAAGAAAGTTATTTGAGTTTGAATATTGGAAAACCAACTGTCATGCAGGCTGCCATTTTGAGGCTTTGTGACGTCACACAGCCCTAATTAAATACGCATAATTAAAATAAATAGCATATAGATGGATATTTTTTCTTAATGTTTTTGAACATGTTTTACTAAAGTGGTAAGCAAATTATTTTCTAAAAACGAATGCTTTTGTTATAAAAGTAATGCAAAATTTTAAAGTTTAAAAATTCTTGAAATCTCATTGAAATATTCAAAATGGTGGCACCAATGTCCGCCATGTTAAATCCTTCAAACAATAATAACTTTATCAATTTGTATGGTTTGTTAAGCTCTTCCGTCTGAAATATATTTAGGGTTGCGTTCCCCTTAAGTCAATCATTTTTTAACCCTAGTCTTGCTGAACCCAGATATACCCTGCCTTTGCAAACAGTGTAGATCCAGATCAGTTGGCATCTGAACTGATCTGTTTTTGCACTGTTTGCCATTAAGTATGTGAATTTATATCAACAATCTGGATTAACTAGACAAAGTGCCCAGTGGGGCATGTATACCCCCGACCAGCGCTACCGCCACTTTTTAAAGAGCACAAAGTATGTAGCTTTGACTCTGGAGATGGCAGTTGTATGCTATATGTTATATTATAACATTGAAAAAATTCAATCACACATAATATGAAGCCCTTGACCTCAAAGATCAGGTACAGGTGCAGGGATTGAGCTAAATAAAACGTTAGCCCTATAACTATCACCATACACCAGTGAAATAAATCAGCCTTTATAATATAAGCAAAAATGACATTTGTGTGAAAAGTCTGTGACCTTGACTTAAAAGCCATGCCCCAGCTTGAGGATGGTGCCGAGAAAAACTTTATACCTATATATACCATCATGCTTAACATTAATGAAACCAACAAAAGGGTCTTCATAATACAGCTATATAAACTTAGATGCAAATTTTTTTTTTACTTTTATATGAAATTTCTAAGTCTGTGACTTTGACATCAAGGTCATATCCCGGGATGGGGATGATGCTAAGTAAAACTCTAGACCTATATCTACCAACATTTAAAATATAAATGAAATTCCTCAAAGGGTCTTGATGATATAGCTATATAAACATAAACACAAAAATTTTGACTTATTTATGAAAAGTCTAAGTCCGTGACCTTGACCCCAAGGTTATTCCCCTGGGTAGGGTTGGTGCTGATAAAAACTTAAGCCCTATATTTACCATCAGGCCAACATGAATGAAATCCATCAAAGGGTTTTCATAATATAAGGTCTTATAAACTTTAACGTAAAAACTTTGACCCTAACACAAAAATAAAGTATGAACTAATAATGCTTCAACGGATGGATGGACAGACGAACAAATTCCTTGCTGATAGCTATATCTGCTCAACCTTTCAATTAGGGGATAATAAAATTTAACAAATAGTCTTGATGATATGGCTATATAAACTTAAACGCAAAATTTTTTACTATGAAAATTCTGTTCGTGACCTTGACCTCGGTCACACCCGGGGTGGGGATCATGCTGAGTAAGACTCTAGGCTGATATCTACCAATACG
Organism: Anodontia alba; assembly: GCA_964016985.1. NCBI lineage: Eukaryota > Metazoa > Mollusca > Bivalvia > Lucinida > Lucinidae > Anodontia > Anodontia alba. The sequence goes on along the minus strand of OZ024830.1, from coordinate 10,113,994 downwards.
TCAAATATAAATGAAATTCCTCAAGGGTCTTGATGATACAGCTATATAAACTTTAACACAAAAAACTTTGACTTTTTTGATGAAAATTCTAAGTCTGTGACCTTGACCCCAAGGTCACCCCCGGGGTGGGGATGGTGCGGGTAAAAACTTTAGACCTATATCTACCATCATGCCAAATATGAATGAAATCCATCAAAGGGTCTTCAAAATATGAGGTCTTATAAACTTTACCGCAAAAACTTTGACCCTGTGACGGAAAGATGAACGAACGTACGTACGTACGAACAAATGGACGAACGGAAAAGCGAAAACTATATACCCCCATATACTTTGTATGTCGGGGGTATAATTAATCTGACTGGCAGACAATTAGAACTGGGCGTGGCAACTTAATTTATTCAGCATGACAAGGGTTGACAATTTCTCCCTGACTAATTATTACATGTACATTCCTACCTGAGATTATTGTCTGAAGTAAGAAACACAACATGACCATCAGCTTCACTCCCCGGATGCCAGGACACCTGTAGCAACTTCAGCCCTTGTCGACTAGTAAAATAGTGCTCCGCTACACTGATACACCTGAAAACACAATACAGCGCTTAAACTTCATTTTTTCTTCTCAAATACAAAATGATATCTAAAATAAATACAGAACTCAAGATTAGATGTTTTTTCCTTGTTATTTTTTGCCCAACAAATAAGTTTATTGTTTTGGGGTTTTTGTTTTTTTTTTTTGTTGTTTTTTTTAGTTTTTATTGAAGTATTTCTACGATTTCTGAAAAAATACAAGATACATTTATTGAGTAACTACACCTTTTTTTTCATAAACAACATTAACCTGTACAACTAACAGTCAACAAATTACTATTTTTCTTATTTTTCCCAGAAAAAAGGCTTTCACAATTCATGCAAATTGTCTCCACAGGAAACAATTTGCAAAAAAATGCCACAGCATATTTGCTAGGAAAAATTAGAAAAATATTTCAAATGTCGTCTGCTGAAATTTTTACCCAGTACTAAGCGTTAAAAAATCAGGAACTTACTTGCATGTCACATTATCCTTTCCTCCCTGGAACTCAGCAAACTTTCCCCATTTCTGAGGCAGTTCTAGCACTGTGATCCCCAGCTGTCCCCAGAGGGCAAGGTGAGTTCTTGAACAGTTCCATATCAACCAATCCACCTCAAACTTTGGACTGTCTGTACACTGTAGAACCTGCAGAACAGAAAAGAATTATGGACCAATCAACTTTTGATGTGAAACACAAAAAGTGCCCTTATGCCCTAAGCATCCAATGAAGGATCCGGCCCCAAGGTTATAAAACTTTTTTCATGCTCAACTGAGCATGAATTTTGTCCTGCTAATAAATCTCAAATTACTAACAATTGCAAATTCTTTCTTGCTAAACATAGCTGAGCATGACATTTTCTCTGCTAATAAATATGAAAATGCCAACTAACGTTGGCATTTTCATATTTATTAGCAAAGAAACTTTTGTGCTCAGCTGAGATGAGCATGAAAAAAGTTTTATAACCTTGGAGCCAGGACTTCCATTGCCTGCTTACAATATCACTTGGTGTTGTAGAATATGTTGATAGAGACCATAGCTCCAGACAGGGTCATTTTTCAACCGAAACGTACAGACAGTTTTCTTTTTTCTCCATGAAAACATGTTGTGGGTACTCATTTGAATTGCCTCGGCAAGGCGCTCTTTTTCTGTGGAAGCTTTAAATACAGAAGCACATTATTCATACGTTAATGTATTATGCAGTTAAAATTATTGGAATTTAACATTTATTTTTAGAGAAAAACATGCAAAAATTCTTTGGTGGACAGTTGGTGGTTTTCTAACCTTTTGGGGATTTTTCATCATTTTTCGGACATAGCTGTGTTTCATCAAATTGTGAAATTTTTCAATGTTTCTGTAAATGTAATTACATGTCATCTGAAATTCAGAAACACGCATTTTCGGTTATTTAGGCATTTAAGGATTATTGAAATTTAGCAATGTTTATGTAATTTGCTTTGTGTTTTATATGTTGTAAATATGTAGAAAAAGCGAAACAAATACCAACAAGAGGCCCACGGGCCACGGTTCGCTCACCTGAGTGACATAGCCACTGCAGACATGCAGATGTTATGCAACATTTTTCCAATCCTATCATCACAACTAATGAAAATATCATCATTTAAGCAGTTGTTAGTTTTGAAGAAGAATATATGGGCCTGACAGTCAGTGGAGTCATTTGAATAAACAATCAATCACATTTCAACAGAAGGATCAATGTGAAATTTGGTGGAAATTGGCTAAGTGGTTTCTGAAGAATCATGATTTTATACATGTAAACAGCACAGTGGCAGGGAAATATTATAAATATAAACCAGATGATGGCATCTTAGATTTACAATCAGAACAATTTTAAGTACTGTTGATCTACAAGTCACTTCGATACTTTCAATATAAATGTATATGGCCCATACAAATAGGGAAGCAAATTTGAACTTGGAGGTAAAAAGGTCAAATGTCAACATAGAAATCATTTTAGCAATTTTGGTAGATCTCCTGTCCCCCATAATTTGTGCAAAGATTAGGACCCAGTGCTTATTTGGTTATGGAGAAGAAGATTTTTAAACGTTTTTACCATATATGGGCATGGCAGCCATTTTGATCAATGGACCATACCCATTTTAGCAATCTTTCATTCTCCTGCCCACGGAGGCTCCGCACGAAATTTGAGCAACACTGGCCCGGAGGCTTCAGAGGAAAAGCCATTTGAAATTATCAACATTTTTTCCATACAAATGTATGGGGCCCATACAAATGCATACAGAAGCAAACTTGACCTCGCCGTAAAATGTCAATGTATGACAATTATTTTAGCAGGCAGCACCCCCATTCCAGATGATATATGCAAAGCTTCAGCCACAAGCCATCCTCGGTTTTGGAGAATAAGATTTTTAAATGTTTTTTCCCATACAAATGCATAAGGAAGCAAACTTGACCTTGCCGTAAAAAGGTCAAATGTCAATGTATGACCATTATTTTAGCAATTTTGGTAGATCCCCTGTCCCCGATGATTTATGCAAACATTCAGCCCCAAAGCATCCTCGGTTCTAGAGAAGATTTTTAAAGGTTTTTACCATATATGGGCATGGCGGCCATCTTGGTCAACGAACCAGGACCATTTTAGCAATCTTTTGTTCCCCCTACCTAATGAGGCTCCATATGAGAGTTTGAAATTCTGAACATTTTTCCCATACAAATGCGTAAGGAAGCAAAATTGACCTTACCGTAAAAAGGTCAAATGTCACGACCATTATTTTAACAATTTTGGTAGCCCTCCTGTTCTCAAAGATATATGCAAAGATTCAGCCATAAGGCATGCTCGGTTTTGGAGAAGAAGATTTTTAAAGGTTTTCCCATACAAATGCATAGGGAAGCAAACTTGACCTTGCCATAAAAAGGTCAAACGTCAATGTACGACAATTCTTTTAGCAATTTTGGTAGACCTCCCATCCCCAATGATTCCTGCAAAGGTTCAGCCCCAAGGCATTCTCGGTTCTGGAGGAGAAGATTTTTAAAGGTTTTTACCATATATGGGCATGGCGTCCATCTTGGTCAACGGACCGCAACCATTTTAACAATTTTTCATTCCCCCACCCTAAGGAGGCTCCATATGAAATTTGAGCAAAATTGGCTCAGCGGCTTCAGAGGAGAAGTCGTTTGAAAATGTTAACGGACAGACGCACGGACACATGGACAGACGACAAGTGATCACAATAGCTCATCCTGAGCAGAGCTCAGGTGAGCTAAAAATACATTAAAATTCACTCATTTGTTAGTTCACTCATTTTTGCAAACAAGAGTTAGGATTATTTGCTGATAAGCCCGAGTCTGGTTTGCAAAGCACACTTCTGACTTTTATTATCCTTCTAATGAAGTTGCTGGTGTCGGTCATCTTGATTAAACATATTCCGTTCTGCTGAGCGAAGTAAAATACACCCATCCAGCACTTACGAAGCGGAAATCTGTTGACCCAGCCTACAATTCAAACTTCAATCCTGGGCAACTAGAAAAAATAATTCGAGACCGTTTATTGAGTCCAGCACTCTAAGCGTTACTACACCCAGCATTTGGATCTCCGATTTTGTTTTGCATCAGCTACCTCTCTGAAGAACTCATAAAGAGTCTAGTCGTGTTCTTATACACTGCCCTGGGCATGCAGCTGTGAAGCCTCAGTATTGCCAATATATTGGATCAAAATGGATCAAAAATGGTCCATTGTCCTTTCCAGATTCATGGAAAAGAAATCTGACAAATTCTTTAGAGGCTTCACTTTCAGAGGTGATATAAAAGTACTTATTTTTTATGATTTTTTTAACCCTTATCCTGCTGAATAAACTAAGATGCCATGCCCCTTTCTAACTGTATTTTCAGCCAATCAGATTACTTGATCCAAATTTTTTATACAAATTCACATTCTTAATGACAAACAGTGCAGATCCAGATCAGTTGGCTCCTTCAGAAGCCAACTGATCTAGACCTACACTGTTTGCAAAGGCAGGACATATCCAGGTACAGCAGGACTAGAATTAAGAAATGCTACAGTTCCTTGGTTTATCCAAGGATGACCATCCACCTGCGAGTCTTGTGCTTTAACTCCCACCCCTTTGAAAACAGCTCTCCTCCTTAGGACAAAAAGGTAATGATGACACAGGTTCAGTTTCCAGGTCCCTTAAATTTTCAAGTATTGTTTCTTCCGAAAACTGCATCCCATTTCATTTTATTAAGCTTCATCTTCATAGATAAACAGTGCGTATGTTACTATGACGCCAATGTGATTAACAATACATATATTAGCTGACATTATGGTCATTGTCAATATCATAAATGACGTTCCGGTTTCATAAGTCAGGACAGCGGCACATTTCAATTACCATTTACAACCCGTGACGACTAAATAAATTGCCCATGATAGCACCTAACGTTGCCATGAAGGTACCATTAATAAAACCCATGATATCCTGTGACAGTACCTTCATGGACATTATGACTGTCACAGGATTTAGCAGATCTGTGACTTCAGGGCAAGAGATAAGGGGAGTATCTGAGTAAAAAAAACATATATATGTTTTGTACAAATACTCAATTATTTTCAAAAACTTGGGTATTGATTGCCGACTGATTTGATATACCCAATTATTTCCAAATTCAAGGGTGAAAATTAAAGTTTCAAGGCCAGAAAAGCACACGATTACTAATTAATATTATGATTACTGCATATAATATGAGTTTTTATTCTTCATGACAAATACAATCATAAAATTAATAAGGTATAATGAAATACCATGTTTTAAACACCTAAATCAGGCTTTTTTTGTGCTCTTTCCGTCAGTTTTATAAGTTTTACCCAATTAATTTTCATTTTAGGGGGTATCTTTACTCAAACCGAAAAAAAGAAAATACGATTTTAACCAACTGATTAAATTTTGATGGGATTAAATACCCAAATGTGCCCAAAATTATCTGCTCTGCTGATTAGTTTGCATAACAGTTAATTGATGGGTATCCTGTCAGTCAGCGAATCTTGTGCTCAAAATGCAGGAAACGGCACCATTTACCCTAGAGCTTCCAGGGCCCTAAGCAGGCCCAGACTTCCGGCATTTTTAGAAGCTTGCTACGCTCGCCTTCCCTCGCTTTGCTCAGTCACTGTCCAAAGAAAAAATGGCCAAAACTTCTATGTTCTCTTTGGTCATTTGGCCTAAAACCATTTGTTTCTAACAGAAACAGTGCATCACTTGTGAGATCTTGAGACTAGTCTTCACACTCGTTGGCCCTGCATCAGCATAGTCTCTGCTACTTCCAATTTCTTGAAGCTGTAGCTTTCTAATTCTTCTCTTTATTCTACTAGTCTTAACCCTTATCTTGCTGTTTGCGACAATAGTCACGCTTGAGGGGTCTGCCAACTCAAAAGCCTGTCATACTTACAATATACCACATGCAACCATTCAGAGCAATTGTTCTCATACAGGAGTGAACCTACTTTCATACAAACACGCCACTTTTCATTAGATAGTCAGGTGCTGGATTTTACCCACACTAAAAAAGACCGAGAATACCAAATTTCAAGCTGCCATTAATTTCAGCACTCACTTCAACAAATTGATCAGGCTTTTCTGGAAAAAAAGCCCATAACACCTGAATCATTTCCAGTGAGGAAGAAGTAGGAATAACAGTAGAACCTATGTATGTCACTTGTTTCATTCGCAATAGTACACAGTAGGCGCTGGTCTCTTGTATTTTTATTTTTTTTTAAGTGTCTTAAACGGTTCCCGGTTTACACATGACTGTCACGTGACTTTCTAGCCACGTGACCATCCTTTCTCCGGTAAAATGGCCACCTAGGATCGGCAAATTATACGTGAAAATTTCATGAAAATCAAGGTAAAATTCAGAGGGTAATGACTTCTCAAGTAGAGGTACCCCCTCTTACAGGCCTGATTCATTTTTTTTCCGGCAAGAGAAGGGTTAACAATCATTGGCCCTTGTGAATGAATGTCTATTGATGTGTTACTGGTAAAATATTCTGATTCTTCTCTATGCTTAAGCTTCCTCTCTGTGCTTAAGCTTCTTTTAAAATATATATCTTGTCTATGCTTCAGCTTCTCTGTGCTTCAGCTTCTTAATATATTTCTTCTCTTTGCTTCCGATGAGCATCAGCATACTCTCTGCTTCTTCCAATTTCTTGAAGCTGAAGCCATAGCAACAGATAAGGCGCTTTTTTCATCCAAAAAATGCTGATATCTTTCTTATTTCTCGATGAAAACATATGTTGTGGGTACTCATTAGAAGCGCCTCGCCGAGGCGCTTCTAATGAGTACCCAACACATGTTTTCGTCGAGAAATAAGAAAAATATTATGTGGATACCCCTCTTTTCTGTAGCTATGTCAAACAGAAGCTTTCTATTCTCTTTATTTTTTTATTTGTCAACAAGCATCAGCATGCTCTCTGCTACGCCCAATTTCTTGGCACTGTAGCTTTCTAATTTCTAAATTGTCATTGAAGAATATCCTTACATCATATATTTATGTTGTCTCCTTTATCCTCTTCACAAATGGAATGTCTAGTGAATGGGCCCCCGGCTTCAGGCTTAGGGATATTAAACAACAACTGGATTTTGATGTGTAATGATCTTCAGACAGATGACAAACATTAAGTAGGTAACTTAGCAACCAACATATTTAACATAATGTCACCTTGACTGGTTTATAAACAATTAGTAAATGACTGGATATGTTAGTTGTCATGGGATGTTTTGGAGTCATGGGCCGTTTAGTAGGATCAATTTTACAACTGTTCATTGTTTCACAAGACCAAAGGTTTCTCATCAGCCTAACAAGGTGCAGTGGATGTGTGGCTAAGTTTACCTCTTTGGTGAGAGCTAGGGACTAATTTCCCATACCACAGGTCCTGGTGAATGAATGTCATTGAAGATATCACCAGTAAAAAATATGATTCTGAATTGAATGGCAGAAAGATGATAATCCTCATTCTCATATTAACCCTTGTCCTGCTGAATAAATTAAGATGACACGCCCACTTCTACTTTTCAACCAATGAGGTCACTTGATCCAGATTGTTGCTATAATTTTGCATACTTGATGGTAAACAGTGCAGATCCAGATCAGTTGGCTTCTTCAGAAGCCAACTGATCTGGATCTACACTGTTTGCAAAACAGGGTATATCCGGGTTCAGCAGGACAAGGGTTAAAATCCATTCTCATGTTATTGTCCACCCTTCAGTACTAATACAGGAAAACAGCCAACACTTCAAAGTAAATCTACAAGTAAAATATAACTAAAATGATAACCTTTATAGTACTTATTTGTTTGCAAAATGTTGATTCCAAACACTTTTTGGAGCAAGCATTTGAAATGTGCAAAATTTCCTAATTTTAAAGAGGATACCTCATAACCGAAAATACATTTTATAACAATGTCAAGCTCTAATATGAAAAAACCCACCCAGAGGTTGGTTTGATATTGATGGTTCTGTAAAATGAAATAAGTAAATTTTTTGCAAGCTTGCTTTGCTTTTGGTATTTATTTTGAATAATGTATTTGGGGTGGACGGACAATAACATATGAAATGTCCAAAAATGCACAAAAAATTTATAAAAGCTGGGAATTTGAAAATGACAGAATTTCTTGTAACTGCTTGAAGACGTTATTGAAAACACACCAAACACTGAGGAAAGTAGTCTGAGTTTGAATTCTTATTGACAGTTAACGTAATACAAGTACCTGTCAAATAGTTATTTTTCCCACCCTAGCACAGTTTAACAGTGCTGTTAGCCTGGTGGTTCATGTTTCTCCTTAAAATACCAATTCTGTTTTTGATCTTTTGACTGTACTAACACTCTCTTTCCTCTTTCGCACTGTACAAACTCATTTAACCAACTTTTCTTTACTTTTATTTCAGCCAACCCCCTTCAGCACTTGGTTCGTCGGAACCCGTCTAAGGTCCCCCTCGGGGGTTTAGATGTAAAGGAAGATAGATAATAAGGTTGGGTATGAAAGCCACAGCCGAGCTGTCGAGCCCAGCTGAAAAAGCCGAGTCGGATATAGTGTTTTCTTATATTTGTTCAACAAGTTCAAGATACTTTTTTCTTTTTATCTTTTATTACCATATAGGTAAAATACCGTATTCATAATTAAAATTTGTATAATTACTTGCTTAGTTATGACTTTATATTCATTTTTCCCTTCAACATGGGTATGAAAGCTACGGCTATGAAAGGGATAAATTTTGGCCAGTTTGTGAATAAATGGCGATACCATAATTTATAATCTGAACATTTGACAGAGGTTGCGAAAAGATATTTAGAATTACTTTGATTCATTATAATACAAGAATTCCGCGGAAGGCGTCATCGCACCTGCTGGGGCAAAAGTCACAGGAGCCACAATCAGAACGTGGTTATTAAATAAGTTTATTTCATTCTTAGCAGTGCTTACTTGGAAAACTGGGTTGAAAAAAATGTAGACAAAGTGCCTAGTGGGGCACATATATTCCATGCCAGTCCCATTCCCTCTAATGGCTATATCTTCAGCACTGACTTTTCGTATCATACAGCCCAATGATAATGGAACGTTGACGTAAAATGTGTAAAAGTCACTGGAGCATGAAATATAGGTCAAGGTCACGGGTCAAGGTACCTGCTAATTCAGTACATCAAGGAGAAGCACAGTGCAAGGTATGGTGGTTGTAGGCCTTATAGTTGAGGAGTTATCAAACATCGACGTAAAATGTGTCAAATATAGGTCAAGGTCTTCGGGTCAAGGTACCTGCCAAGCCAGTGCAATGAGGTGAAGCACTATGCAAGGTTTAGTGGTTGTAGGTCTTATATTTGAGGAGATACCGAACATCAACATAAAATGTGTCAAAGTCACTGGAGTGCACAATATAGGTCAAGGTCACCAGGTCAAGGTACCTGCCGAGTCAATACATCAAGAAGAAGTGCTATGTAAGGTTTGGTGGTTGAAGGCCTTCGGGACAGTTGAGGACATATTGAAGGGTGACGTAAAAGGTGTAAAAGACAATGGAGCGCAAAATATAGGTCAAGATCATCCAGTGAAGGTACCTGCGGAGTCCGTACATTGAGGAGAAGCACTATGCAAGGTTTGATGGTTGTAGGCCTTACAGTTGAGGAGATATTGAACGTTGACATAAAATGTGTAAAAGGCACTGGAGCGCAAAATATAGGTCAAGGTCACCGGGTCAAGATACCTGCCGAGTCAGTACATCTAGGAGAAGCACTATGCAAGGTTTGGTGGCTAGAGGTCTTACACTTGAGGAGATCTGGAACATTGACGTAAATTATGTCAAAGTCACTGCAGCCAAAATATAGGTCAAGGTCACCAGGTTAAGGTATCTGCCAAGTCAGTACATTGAGAAGAAGCACTTTGCAAGGTTTGATGGTTGTAGGCCTTATAGTTGAGGAGATATCGAACGTCGACGCAAAATATGTCAAAGTCACTGGAGCGCAAACTATAGGTCAAGGTCATCGGGTCAAGGTACCTGCCAAGTCAGTACATCTAGGAGAAGCACTATGCAAGGTTTGGTAGTTGTACGCCTTATAGTTGATGAGATATGGAACGTCAACGTAAATTGTGTCAAAGTCAATGGAGCGCAAAATATAGGTCAAGGTCACTGGGTCAACATACCTGCCAAGTCAGGAGGTCAGGGAGATGTGTCATGCAAGGTATGATGGTTGTTGTAGAATTGTAGTTGATTAGAATACTAACTTCGACGTAAATGTCGAACTTCGACATAACAGAACTGTTAACAGACAGACGGACGGATGAACGGACAGACGAATGGAAAAGCGGGCACCTATGTCGCAAAGTCGGGAGGTCAGGGAGATGTTTCATACAAGGTTTGATGGTTGTTTAGTTTTGTAGTTGATTAGAATACTAACTTTGACATAAATGTCGAACTTCGACATAACAGAACTGTTAACAGACAGACAGACAGACGGACGAACAGACGGACGAACAGACAGACAAATGGAAAAGTGGGCACCTATGTCGCAAAGTCAGGAGGTCAGGGAGATGTTTCATGCAAGGTTTGATGGTTGTTTAGTCTTGTAGTTGATTAAATTACTAACTTTGACATAAATGTCGAACTTCGACATAAATGTTGACAGACGGACGGACGAATGGACAGACATACGGAAAAGCAGACGCCTATGTCGCAAAGTCAGGAGGTCAGGGAGATGTTTCATGCAAGGTTTGATGGTTGTTTAGTCTTGTAGTTGATTAGAATACTAACTTTGACATAAATGTCGAACGTCGACATAAATGTTGACAGACAGACAGACGGACGGACGGACTGACGGACGGAAAATCTGACGCCTATATCGCACCCTGCTACAAGCAGGTGCGATAATAACATGCAAAAACTGTTTATGTTTCCCATTATTCTTCTTTTTCATCCAAATATTAAAAGGAATGTAAGAAAAACTTTGCTACAAATGCACCTGAGCATTTAGACCCTTTCAACCATTTAGGTTATTTTCGTTTAGTTTATAACTGTTCTGTTTTTAGATTCTGCCGATCCATGTTATTTGGATGAAATTAAGCTTGGAATAGCCATGATTATGTTTGATTTATTTGTAGTTCTTCAAAAAATAGCTTATTAAATGGTATGAAAATTCTGTGAGATTTGAAAATCCTATGGGAAACAGGGTCCAGAAGGCCCAGAATTCTCTGAGATTTTGCCTGACAGTGTGTGGTTTAGCATGTATGCATATAAAGAGCCGGGATCCTGTCGCAATTTTGTAGCATTAAGAAAACACGCCTATTCAAATATATTGAAAATTTTACCACCAAAAAATGGCAATTTTTCAGATAAAAAAATCGGATATTTTTCATATTTCTGCTCAAAACATAGATTGTGGGTACTCGTTAGAACCGCCTCATTGAGGCGGTTCTAATGAGTACCCACAAGCTATGTTTTTGAGCAGAAATAACAAAAATAATGTATACCCCTATAAACCCCAGTTTTACTATATAAAAGTGGGGTTTAAGGGGGTCAAAATTATATAGGTATGTTTTCGTGATGCTCTGCAAGACTGCAACATGGTAATTGACACAGCAGTCCTCCAAATGGCTTCTTATGGGTAAAAGTCTTTAAAAACTATTATTTCATACCCTACCAGATAATACTGGAAAATTTAGGTGTACAATAACTGGACAGCATAAACATCGAGATGCAGGTTAAAGATCTCCCTACTGAAAAAAAAGCTCTTTTGTGGTCCATCCTGCAAAAGTAGCACACTGTGGGTAAATACTGCATACGACTGGCTGCAGCCTGAAAGAAAATGTCTACTTTCAGTTTCGTTTTACCTGCACGCGTTCTTCTCTATTTTCAGTGCCCAAATTTTTCAAATTGTAGTAAATCAGATGAGATGAAGAATTATCCCACACAAAGAGATCATTTTCGCTAATAGCAATGAGCCCTTTGGAATAGGGTGAAACCTTCTTTTTCGATTCTTTAGCGTTATTTTCACGTAATTTCTTACAAAAGCCTCTCTCGTTCAAAAGAGTGTTCAAAACAGTCCGGTTCGCTGCCATTTTTTTTTCTTGTGTAGCCTTGAAACCCAGACGAGTATGTTATTTTCATAGTATTCTTTTGAATATATCACATTTAAATGTATTTAATTAACTTTTGAAATATGATAACCTGCGTTCACATGTTGAAAGTTTATTTCTTTATTCACATTTATTTTTTTACTTTTGTTTTGCGAGGTGTTAGAGATTAACCACACCAGCATAGTAACAATCATAACGGCTTCGTAAATGTCTTAGCGGCCTCTTTCAGAATTTTATTGGTGATATGTCTCATATGAAGCTTTGGTAAACTCCAACTGCTCATCGATATACACCAAATGTGAGGTTTTGAACTTTTCTGACTCTTTTTTTTTTTTTTTTTCAGTGAAATTGAAACAGATTTGAACCTCTACCAAGGGAAACGGGAGATAAATTCCCAACCATGTCTGTCAGCATTATGAATTACATGTATAATCATTTTTCATTAATTTCCTCCTAAGTGCAGATTGTATGTATGTATCTATATTATATTTATTTCGGAAAATACTCCGTTACAATTTAGCCCCAGCATTTACTAACTAACAACATTTTTTTCTATATTTTTAATAGTCCGTTTAGGTATTTCGGTTTCGTTTCGGTATTTCGGTATCGTTTCGGTAAATCTAGGTACCGGTCTGTCAAGGGAAAAAGAAGATAAATCCCCAGAATTACGGACAACTGGGCCCAAAGACAAGTCGGCCCAAGACAACTCGGCCCAGAAAAAAGTCGGCCCAAGACAACTCGGCCCAAGTCGTCCCAATTTCAGAAGACAACTCGGCCCAAATCGCCTCAGCTTTTGAAGACCTCTCGGCCCATGAAAATCAGACCAGGCACCTCTTAATGTATTAAAAATGATTGGATGATGGTACTTTTATTGCTCTGTACCTGATGAAGAAAATGCATATGCAGATGTCTTAGATCAGATCGCTAAAGTACATATTATAACTTAAATGACATCTGATTGTTATAGCAGCATAATATAAGTGACCGAAAAAATTTATTCAATATTGAAAATAAAAGTGCGTGAGATATATCTATCTATCTATCTATCTATCTATCTATCTATCTATCTATCTATCTAATTCTTTGTATTCAGTCATGAAAAAAGTGAGAAAAAAAAATCGGACTTTTAAAAAAAAAAACGAAGAAAATTATTAGAGACTTTCATGAACGGTGGTAATCAGCGGCTGATCACCTTTTAATCAGCGGTTAATCTCCTTTAATCATTTAATTCAAACTTAAACTATTTCAATGTTTGATTTAATTACATGTTAAGCTAATTGATCAATTAATGACAAGCACTGAAATTTACTAAGAGTGAATTCGCAACAAAAGTGTTAGTTGTCATCCTTTAACCGAAAAAGGTTAATTATTAGTCAAGTCAAGTCAAGAGTCAAGAAACTTTATTGAACATAAACACACAGTGTTTCTCGTCCAAATAAACAAGCAAGTAAACAAAGTAACTTTGAGCAATAACAAATTGCCAAGTTTTGTTTAAATTATTTCTTTTATTTGCCGACATGATCTGTAAAAAGACAAGCCAAATGACCAGAAGCTTCTAATCCAGTTTTGGCATCTGTTGCGTACAATACGTACATACAGTGTCTTAAACTCGAATACTGACAGTCATTATGCCTGTTTTTTTTTTTTTTGCGTTGCGTGTAGTAAGATTGTTCGTGGTGGTCACCATGCCGTTTCCTGTGATCTGTGCGAGGCTTGGCAGCATCTGAGGTGTAATACTGGTAAACATTTTACTTATTACTCTAATATTTTGTATTGAAGGTAGTTCTCATTTTTATGTTTAAGTACAGACAGATTTCTAAGATGCAAACTCTTATCATAATGTCACATAAATATTAAGTCAGGTCCGAAAATGAGGATATTTTGGAAAAGTATTGGGTAAACAGCATGGAAATTCATATATTTGTTGCGTTTATATAATATATTTTATGCAAGAATGTAAATTTATATCTTCTCCGTTTGACGGACATAATTTCCACTGATCATTACGAAAACACGCCTGTTCAAATATATTGAACACTTTGTCACAAAAAAGAAAATTATCAGAAAAAAAATCTGATATTTTTTTTTTTCATTTTTCTGCTCAAAACATAGGCCTATATTGTGGGTACTTGATAGAATCGCCTCAACGAGGCAGATTTAACAAGTACCTACGATCTGTGATTGAGCATAAATAAGAAAAATACTGTATACCCCTGTTAACCTCAGTCTTACTATACAAAAGTGGGGTTTAAGAGGGTTAATATTATTTATGCGTGTTTGCTTGTTGTTATTCATAATAAATCGAATTATAGCAGAGCATCAGAGGGACGCTTCTTTCTATATATATAACATGCCATATACACAAAACATATTTATTACTAAAAAAATGTAAGCAAGCATTCTAGTTTACAACGCTTAAAATAGTACTACTCATACAACATGATACAGTTTTAATATCATTTCTCATATACCCTGGCTAATGCCCCTAAATCCCACACACCAGTCTCCGACAAAATGGCATAGGCAAACATTGCAGGTCCGAATCAGACTGCTTCCAACATGAGCCGCCCGTCCGTTACACGAGTTCGCATAAAGCGACTGTTCTTCTCGTATTTCAAACATTACACCTTGGAATATATCATTTCATATCATATCATGTTGCAGAATTTACTTCCAACTTGCCCCTGCACCAGACATCCCCTATCCAACAGATCGAGCTGAATGAAAGTACTGACATCGATGTAGACCAGTCTATCGAGGACCTTGTAAGTCAATCTATCTCTTCGTCAACTGAAACACATACTAACTTTTTTTTTTTTTATGAAAGGTGGCTTTTGACCATCCTGTATCCCGTTGTCCGTCGTCCGCCCGTGCGTCAACATTTCCATCAAAACCTTTTTATTACTACTTGCTCAGCTTTGAAAGGGGAATAAATAGAAGATACTTACCCTTTCGATGCGAATACCAGAAATACATTCATCAAATGCTCTGAAATATTAGTAATTTCACGAGTGCGAGGCAAGAGTGAAATTACGTTTTATTAGAAGGGATGAACTTATTTATGGTATTTAGTTTAAAAGTGATATTTTCTTTTTACGTCTGCTCAGGTAACGATGAAGACTACCGGTGTATTCCGAAACGTAATAAGAAAAATATCTATAACAAAAAATAAAGATAAAACCATAAAGATAAAATACGATAACATGCAATTTTGGTACATGTATGTTCATAGTGATCCTATTATAGCCTTTACAATGCAACGGTTTTGTTTGATTGTTTACTCAGGGTGCGATCTGGAGTTTATTCCTGGTACACAGTGTTTTCAGAAATGCAATTTATTCCAGGCATTGGAAACTTCAGCTTCAGAAGAGACAGCTACACAGAATGAAACAATCATGGTACAACCGGCCGTTGATACATCTTCCTTTGATATTGGGGACATTACATACGCCCGCCCTAGACAGCTTGCAGAAGAGTAAATGTAACATTTTTATATTTAATGCGTTTCAACGAATTACTGTGAATTTCCTGTGAAATTGCAATCAATAATCCCATTAAAATTTATTTTATTTCACTGTAAAAATGGAATTTTCTTGAGTCTAAAATCTCGCAAAAGGCTCTGATATTATGTTAAGTGCTTAACGTTCCGCACTCGAACCGCTGACATCACCTACTGCGCTAACGTAGATCTGCATGCGACGTCAGGCGGATTATCATCTACTTTGGCATTTTCTCAGTGTGCGTATTTTGTTTTGTGTCGATATAAAATGTACTTGTCCTGATCATGTCACTTACTGCGCAGACGTAGATCTGCATGCGACGTCAGGCAGATTATCATCTTAGGCATTTTTAACGCGTATCCTATTTTATACAGATTTAAAATGTACTTGGTCTGATTGTCCAACACTATGCGCATGAACACACTGAACCAGATCAAATTTACGCGAAATGGCTAGAACAACAAAAACAAATAAACAACAAAAAAAAAAAAAGAACTTTCCGTTTAACCTATTTATGCCGTGTGGACTCTTTTGTCTCTACAATTTGGACTGGTCGATGGCCATGTTTTACGGAAATCTGGTATTTAGTGTAAAATAATTGTAGATCCTGATAAGAAACGCATTTTGTGGCGTCTGACCTGGGTCTACTCTGTTTGTATTTTTGAGACACTAATTATAAGTTTATACTAAACTTTCTTTAAGATTAGTATAAATATATTTTAAAACAGGTCGCTGATAGACAGCACAGTACACATGGAAGGGCCCGATGAGGCAGAAGTAACGTTCCAAGTCGTCGAGAGTGGTACTCAGCGAGGAAAAAGGAAGCTTGTGTCTAGTGACGGGTTTACTTTCACTTTGAAGAGACAGAACAGAGGGGAAACAGTTGAGTGGCGATGTGCCATTAGAAACAAGACGGTGACATGCCCTGTAACCATCCAACAGCGTGGAAATTGCTTCGTACAGCACAAAGACCACCTGCATGCTGCTAGACCGGGTATTTTGAGAGCCGTTGAAATCCAGAAGAAGGTGAGTTTCACTTCGCTGATGTATTTTACTACTCAGATTTTTTTTTTTAACGAAACAATGACACGAAGAAAACAACTGATTTCACATGCACAAATTACGTTATGTAACGCCCAGGTGAGCTTGCACATTTCTCAGAACGGTAGCAATTCGTGTTAAATAGGTACATATGATGATCTGTATTTACACTCGGTATCCGGACAGATCGACCTTATCAAAATATAACTAGATCAGATCTGACCGGCGTCGCGTAATCAAAGCGGCGTCCGATCACAATACATTAAGAGGTGTCTTTTCGGGTTTTTATGGGCCGAGTGGTCTTTTGCAATTTGGGCCGAGTTGTCTTCTGAAATTGGGACGACTTGGGCCGAGTTGTCTTGGGCCGACTTTTTTATGGGCCGAGTTGCCCTGGGCCGACTTGTCTTTGGGCCGAGTTGTCCTGAACCCAAATCCCCAACCCCTGACACAACGAAATCCTGGAACTTTTGGCTCACCAACCACATGTTGTGGCTATACAAGAAACAAATATTGACAGCACAACTTCTGAACCGTTCCCAGAAACTTAAATGTTTAGTGTGTACAGACTCGGACCTAATAATACCCGGTCTTATCACTAACGGAACTGCCAAAATATGTGGTCTTGGCTTGATTTTAGCACTACAGCAGAGTCTGAACTAATGTTTACACAAAAGTGCACTTGTTGCCCAGATGGCATGCTAATGTTGGGCCAACGTTGAATAATGGATGTCCATTTCGTTGGCCCAATGTAGACATTCAACATTGGCCCAACGTAAATCTGCTTGTTGGACCATCATTGGGCAATGTGTAGGCATTACGTTGGGCCAACGTGTCAATGCTAGTAACAACACTGGGCCAACAAATGGGCCAAGTTCTGTGAGATTTTATCTCACAGTGTGAGATATGGCGTGTATGTTGAAATATGACCATTTAAACTTCATCATACAAAATTATGAAAACTCAACCAAGACAACATATTTCCAATAAATACAATACCTGTACGGCATTTACTAGTCCAAAATATATTGGGTACAAGGTAGAGAAAAGACAGAAATACTCATGTTGGCGGGGTGATGCTACTCGATCATTCATAGAGACATGCCAATCATGGAATTGGAAAACAACTCTGAATCAGTTTAGGTAAAAATATTTGCAAATAAATCTTCTCACTATGTAGCAAGTGGGTATCGACAGCTAAATGGGACTGTCAAAAGAGAAAAGTCCAGGGAATGTCACAATCACAAACCGCAGCCCTTCCCAGACCCCAAGAGGAAGAGGAAACCGACAAATCTAAACAAGCACAAACCGAACAAACGTACGAAAAGCACTAAGAAAAGCTTTCTCTTCCCCAAGCGAGGTAATTGCAATACTAAAAGGACTGAAAAACACAAGAACAAAATGACACACGGAAAGACATACAACAAATCGCCTCGTAGAATAAACCACAAAGCAACAAGACTTCCAGTTGTTTCAAGATCAGCTTGATCATATTAAGTCTCAGTATAAGGGTAAAAATCTTCCATCAGTCCATGTACCAGGTGACTTCATCTTCAGAGGAATTGTCTGGCCTGATAGGCTTAGCAAATCTGATGCTCGATCAGTACAAGAGAACATTAATTTACTAACTTCATTCATTCATGATTCAGCGGATAAGCTGAATTATTAAAATTTATAAAAAATTAGTAAGTCTGTCTCTCCAATTCCTTGGATTACTCCAGACATAAGAAACAAACCACAGACGGAATAAAATTCATGCTAAAGTAGTTGTGGTCATGGTACACAAGCCATAATCCAAACTCATAAATCCATAAACGAATGACGAATCTGAATGTTCAGACCAACAGACATGGACCCCAAAATAAAGAGTGTACTCAGGTGTCCGCGGATAGTAAGCATTACTTAGTAAGCAAACTTCGCCCACCATGCCCATAGGCCTGAACGAAGGAAATGTAGAGAGAAGCGTATGTCCGGAAATTTGGAAGTCTACTTATGGCTCGTCATTGGCAAAAACATCAGAATAGAAAGGAAGGCAATGATCAGGAATCGAAACTACTCCCATCAGAGACATCAAAGGGAAAGAAACACAACCACGAAATAACTGGACCCTAATGGAAACATCACTAGCAGAAAGCCAAACGGACAGTTACTTTCCCACAGTGGCCAAATGGCTATCCAAAACAAAAAGATGTTAGCGACACATACATTCAAAGACGAACTATAACAAAATAAACCATGACAGAAGAACCGCCTTGGAACGGTCAGTGAAAATTATTTCATTGGGGGCTTAAATCGATTTTACATGGCCACAATCCTCGCCCTTACTTCTGCCATGATTTAGACGCATAATTTGTTCAGTCCGCATGAAAGCTTCCTAATTCATCAGTGCTACATCTCCGAGAACACAAAACAAATCAACTAATTACAGAGATGAAACAACGATGAGGACCTGAGAGCACGAAACAACTGAAATGCTAGAGCAAAAGAAAACCAACAGTTAGACTCCAATGGGCCCGTCCAAAGAAAGAGCATCAAGTTCCAACCAACATTACCCAAAATTGAATTTCAAGTAAGCCTTTACGCTGGAATCATCATGAATATGAGGCCTAACCCGCCGGCGTGCAATTAAAGAGGGAAGCAAAGTTATTAACCATGATTGGGTTAACAACCATGCATGCAGTATGTCGTATTACATTTATGTTGTACCCAATCGTTTTATATCGAAGAATGATTTCACGAAATTGGGTACTGAAGTCATTGCAAGCATATACGAATTTTCTGAATTTATACACTAAGACACCATAAAATTTGGGTTCCGATAGGCCTTGTTGCAAAAGAGATTTTAGTCCAACACTGAATTTTGAAATTAAATCGGAATGACGTCTATAAAACTTAAAAAAGGCTTTACTTAGTTTATGATACTGATAACCCTGATTAAGAAGTTTAGCAGCTAGCAATTTATTAGGAGTGTTGAAGTCAGTTACATGACTAGACACTCTGGCAAATAGAATTAATTGTGAAATATAAACACCGTAACACCGTAGGATGCCTCACGATGAACATCACCATCCAAGAAAGGAAAATTTACAATCTCAAAACCAAAATCATAGCGTTTATCATACATTTTGCAGAAAACAAACCCATCTACAATAGATAAATGTAAATCCAAAAATGCGGCTTCGGTATCAAAAGAATTATTTATTTAACTGAAGTTCTGGGGGGTAAATTTGACGAATAAACCATCGAAGTAGGTATTGTCAATATTCAATAAATCATCCAAATACCTTGAAGTCGAGCTAAAAGCTTCAACGATTTCTATGGCAAGCCCTTTTACTATTTATTAAGCAAAATAGATATCTTATATATTATATCAGATATCTTATATAGGATATAAGATATCTAATATAGGATATAAGATATCTTATACACTAATTTATATCATATCATAATCAGATTTTTGAAATTTGATACCAGATGAGATAATTCAGATAGCTTGTATCCTATATTAGATATCTTATATCCTATATAAGATATCTGATATAATATATGAGATATCCTATTTATTTCTGCATATAAGATATATAAATTACTATATAAGATATCTTATTTGTTAAATAAGATATCTTATTAACCAATATAGATATCTAATATACTAGATAAGATATCTGATATACTAAATGAGATATCTTATTTTATTGAATAAATGAGATATCTTCTTTGGTAAATGAGATATCTTATATCCTATATGAGATATCTGATATAGCATATCAGATATCTTATATAGCATATTAGATATCTTATATGTCAATTCAGATATCTTATTTAGCATATTAGATATCTTAATTGACATATAAGATATCTATTTTTAATAAGATATCTGATATAGTATATCAGGTATCTTATATATTGTATAAGATATCTGATATATTATATCAGATATCTGATTTATAGAATTGTAAAACGGCTTGCTGGCAAGCCGTTTTACTATTTATTATGCATTATATCAAATATCTGATATAGGATATAAGATATCTAATATAGGATATAAGCTATCTGAATTAGTATATCAGATATATCCTATATAAGATATCTTATATCCTATATTAGATGTCTGATATATCGTATTAGATATCTTATTTAATTTCACATATAAAATATCTTATTTACCATATAAGATATCTCATTGTTTAATAAGATATCTAATATATTAATATAGATATCTGATATACTAAATAAGATATCTGATATACCAAATGAGATATCTTATTTAATTGAATAAATGAGATATCTTCTTTAGTTAATAAGATATCTTATATCCTATATAAGATATCTTATATAGCATATCAGATATCTTAAATAGCATATAAGATATCTTATATGCCAATTAAGATATCTAATATAGCATATCAGACTTATATTGCATATAAGATATCTTAATTGACATATAAGTAATCTTATTTATATATCTGATATAATATATCAGATATCTTATATATTATATAAGCTATCTGATGTATTAAATCAGATATCTGATTTATAGAATAAATAGTAAAACGGCTTGCCATAGATTTCAGATTGGATTTCAACGGAAAGGGACATCATGAAGTCCCTTTCATAACAAAACAAGAACAAATCAGCCACAAGGGGTGCGCAATTCGTACCCATCGGAAAACCCACAGTTTGTCTAAATAACTTAGTACGAAACCGCAGTCCTTCCCAGATACTAAGAGGAAGAGGAAACCAACAAATCCAAACAAGCACAAACTGAACAAACGCACAAACCTATCCGTAATACTATATTTAATTTCAATAGATAAGTTTCTGATCTTCATATTGAAACTAGTTCCCCTGATTCTTGAGATTGTAAAGATTCTAAATTTTGTTATCAACCAGTGGGTCATATTGTTACTGGTAATTTGAAGATTATAACTGATTCATGAATCCGTTCAGTTATGTCAAAAGGACCTAAATATAGATTCCCAGCCGACATTGACTTAAACAAGTGTCAGGAAACAATCACCAGTGTTTTAAATGATTATTGTATGCCTAATGCTTTAAATAATTGGAAATTAAAGATTTTTAAGATCATTGATGAACGTGTGTTATGATCTTCTCCCTCCTAAACCTAAATTATCTTTTCGATATTTGAAACAAGGTATCCAAGAATTTCATAGGAAGTATGTTTTGGCTCCAGCTGATTAAGCTGCTAATAATGTTGTCGTGTGACGACTTCATTATATCAATACTCCAATACAAGAACTTGGTAGTACAAAAACATATGAACGGATTTCTACTGACGAGAGGTCTATTGTTAATACCCATTCTATAGCTATTACTGCTAAGTTTGCAGTGGGTATTAAAGAAAACGAAGACAAACTTCCTACGTTATATTGGTTACCGAAACTTCATAAACAACCTTATAAAGCACGTTTCATTGCACATTCTTGTTCATGTACGACTACTATTTTGTCCAAACTGCTAACTTCATGCCTTACTGCTGTCAAAAACATTGGATTTAGATACTAGAATACTGTTTACGAAAGGAGCAGAATTAACTATTTTGGTCAATTAGAAATTCCAATGAGGTTCTCAATAAATTTAACTCTAAAAACTTTAAGGCTTCGAAATTGTCTACATATGATTTTTCTACACTGTATACTACGTGACCTCATCATCTTATAAAAGATAAACATTGATTTAATTAACCGAACGTTTATTCGGGAGACTACCCAATATTTGGCTTGCAACGAAGAATGTGCTTTTTTTTTCACTTCTGATGTATACAAGAATTACAATATATGATCTTGTCAGAAAGTCTGTGATCCCTTGTTTATCTTTTGGATAACATTTTTTTATTAGATTTGGAACTAAACTTTACAGACAGATATTGGTATTCCGATGGGAACTTATTGCGCTCCTCTTGTTGCAGATTTGTTCCATTTTAGTTATGAAAGAAATTTCATGAAGTCTCTCTCACGGGAAAATCAGGCTGGCATTATTGAGGCTTTCATCATCATCATCTTCATTAATTGCCTCCCTCAATACTTGAGTATTCTCGCAATGTAGTTGGAGTGGCCCATGCGCCCCGGATAAAAAGTGGTATGTACAGTAGGTTAAAATATCTAAAAGGTAAAAACGTGGGGGGCATCTAGGATGAGAGGGTGGCCAGGTGACTCTGGAAGGCATCCAGCGTTGTCTGGCTAACGGCTGACTGGAAAAAAAGGTAAGAGAAAAGTCCAGGGAGTGCCACAATCACAAACCGCAGCCCTTCCCAGACCCCAAGAGGAAGAGGAAACCGACAAATCTAAACAAGCACAAACCGAACAAACGTACGAAAATCACTAAGATTAGCTCTATCTTCCCCAAGCGAGGTAATCGCAATACTAAAAGGACTGAAAAACACAAAAACAAAATGACACACGGAAAGACATACATCAAATCGCCTCGTAGAATAAACCACAAAGCAACAAAGAGTAAGACTAACACCGGGACCACCGCCTTAGAACGGTCGGTAGAGCAAACCACTGGGGGGTTTAAAGCACTTTTACAGCTAGCCAACTTCACCCTGGATCACGATGCTACTCTTAATACAGACAAACATGAACATTCGGTTCGCATAAAAGCTCCCAACTAAGTCAATTCTTCAAAGCGAAAACATAAAAATCAAATTAATCACTATAATAAACAAAGACGAGTACTCATGACTAATTCTACTGTATGC
Organism: Anodontia alba; assembly: GCA_964016985.1. Lineage (NCBI taxonomy): Eukaryota > Metazoa > Mollusca > Bivalvia > Lucinida > Lucinidae > Anodontia > Anodontia alba. The sequence continues at coordinate 10,090,576 of OZ024830.1, read as the reverse complement.
CAGAGTAAATGAAAACCAATAGTTGAACCACGGCAGGCCAAGCCAAAGACAGATCGTCAAGCCCCAACCCATTGGTTAAAGTTTTACGAAGAGTCCGTCATTGAGTCTGAGGCCCGAACCGCCGTCGTGCAATTAAAGAGTGAAGCATAGCCATCAACAATGATTGGGTTGATAACTAGGCATACAGTCTGCCGCATAATATCCAGGCTGTAGCCAATTCTTTTATAACGGTTAATAAGTTTTCTGAATTGCTCCGAAAAGTTAGATTTACCTACAATTTTTTCTAAATCTGTACACTAAGTCACCGTAAAATTCTGGTTCCGATATACCTTGTTGCAGAAGTGTTTTCAGACTAACGCTATATTTTAGCTCACCTGAGCCGAAGGCTCAAGGTGAGGTATTGTGATCACTCACCGTCCGTCGTCGTCGTCGTCCGTCTGTCCGTCCGTCCGTTCACAATCTTTAAACAACATCTCCTCCTAAACCACTGATTGGATTTTGACCAAATTTCACAGGAATGATCCTTGGTTGACCCTCTTTCAAAGTTGTTCAAATGGTTCCGGTCCATTGCATATCTAGGTCACAGGAGCTAAAAATAGATTTTTTAACTAAAAACTCAAAAAATCTTCTCGTCATATACCACTGGACTGATTTAAATAAAATTTTGCAGAAATGTTCCTTTGGTGACCCTCTACCAAGATTGTTCAAGCCATTTGGATTCGTCAAAAAACATAGCCGCCAGGGGGCGGGGCTTATTTTCCCTATATATCTATATAGAAAACTTTGAAAATCTTCTTGTCAGAAACCACTAGACCGATTTCAATATAATTTTGCAGAAATTTTTCTTTGGTGATCCTCTACCAAGATTGTTCAAGACATTTGGAATCGTCAAAAAACATGGCCGCCAGGGGGCGGGGCTTATTTTCCCTATATATTTGTATAAAAAACTTTACAAATCTTCTTGTCAGAAACCACTCGACCGATTTCAATATAATTTTGCAGAAATGTTTCTTTGGTAATCCTCTACCAAGATTGTTCAAGCCATTTGGATCCATGAAAAAATATGGCCGCCAGGGGGCAGGGCTTATTTTCCCTATATATCTATATAGAAATCTTTAAAAATCTTCTTGTCAGATACCACTAGACCGATTTCAATATAATTTTGCGGAAATGTTCCTTTGGTGATCGTCTACTAAGATTGTTCAAGACATTTGGATTCGTAAAAAACATGGCCGCCAGGGGGCGGGGCTTATTTTCCCTTTACATCTATATAGAAAACTTTAAAAATTTTCTTGTCAGAAACCACTGGACTGATTTCAATATAATTTTGAAAAAAATGTTTTTTTGGTGATCCTGTTGCAAGATTGTTCAAGCCATTTGGATTCGTCAAAAAACATGGCCGCCAGGGGGCGGGGCTTATTTTCCCTATATATCTATGTAGAAAAGTTTAAAAATCTTTTTGTCCGAAACCACTTGACCGATTTCAATATAATTCTGCAAAAATGTTCCTTTGGTGATGCTCTACCAAGATTGTTCAAGCTGTTTGGATTCGTCAAAAAAACATGGCCGCCAGGGGCCGGGCTTATTTTGCCTATATATCTATATAGAAGACTTTAAAAATCTTCTTGTCCGGAACCACTGGACCGATTTCAATATAATTTTGCAGATATGTTCCTTTGGTGATCCTCTACCAAGATTGTTCAAGCCATTTGGATTCGTCAAAAAACATGGCCGCCAGGGGGCAAGGCTTATTTTCCCTATATATCTATATAGAAAACTTTAAAAATCTTCTTGTCCGAAACCACTGGACCGATTTCCATACAATTTTGCAAAAATGTTCCTTTGGTGATCCTGTTGCAAGATTGTTCAAGCCATTTGGATTCGTCCAAACATGGACGCCAGGGGTGGGGCTTATTTTCCCTATATAATCTATATAGAAAACTTTAAAAAATCTTCTTGTCTAAACCACTGGACCGATTTCAATATAATTCTGCAAAAATGTTCCTTTAATGATCCTCTACCAAGATTGTTTAAGCCATTTGGATTCGTCAAAAAACATGGCCACCAGGGGGCGGGGCTTATTTACCCTATATACATGTATATAGAAAAGTTTAAAAATCTTCTTGTCCGAAACCACTGGACCGTTTTCCATATAATTTTGCAGAAATGTTCCCTTGGTGATCCTGTACCAAGATTGTTCAAGCCATTTGGATTTGTCAAAAAACATGGCCGCCAGGGGGCGGGGCTTATTTTCACTATATATCTGTATAGTAAAACATTTAAAAATCTTCTTGTCCGAAACCACTGGACCGATTTCCATATGATTTTGCAGAAATGTTCCTTTGGTGATCCTGTTGCAAGATTGTTCAAGCCATTTGGATTTGTCAAAAAACATGGCCGCCAGGGGGCGGGGCTTATTTTCCTTATATATCTATATAGAAAACTTTAAAAATCTTCTTGTCATAAAGCACTGGACGGATTTCAATATAATTTTGCAGTAATGTTTCTTCGATGATCCTCTACCAAGATTGTTCAAGCCGCCATGATTCATCAAAAAACATGGCCGCTAGGGGGCGGGGTTAATTTTTCATATATATCTCTATAGAAAACTTTAAAAATCTTCATGTCATAAACGACTGGACCGATTTCAATATAACTTGGCAGAAATGTTTCCTTAGTGACCCTCTATCAAGATTGTTCAAGCCGTCATTATTTTTTAAAACAACATGGCCGCTAGAGGGTGCGGGGCTTATTTTCTATATATATCTATATAGAAAACTTGAAAAAATCTTGTCGTCAGAAACCACAGGACTGATTTCAATATAACTTCGCAGAAATGTTTCCATGGTGACCCTTTACCAAGATTGTTCAAACCGTTATGATTTGTCAAAAAACATGGCCGCTAGGGGGCGGGGCTTATTTTCCTTTATATCTATATAGAAAATTTTAATAGTCTTTTCGGAAACCGATTTCAATGTAACATTGCAGGAATGTTTCTTATGTAACCCTCTGTCAAGATTGTTCAAGCCGTCATGATTCGTCAAAAAACATGGCCGCCAGGAGTCGGGGCTTATTTTCCTTATATATCTATAGAAAACTTTAAAACTCTTCTTGTCAGAAACCACTGAACTGATTTCATTATAACTTTGCAGAAATGTTTCTTTGGTGACCCTCTACTAAGATTGTTCAAGTAATCATGATTCGTCAAAAAACATGGCTGCAGGGGGCAGGGCTTATATTCCCAATATATCTATATAGAAAACTTTAAAAATCTTCTTTTCAGAAACCAATGGACCGATTTCAATACAACTTGGCAGGAATATTTCTTTGGTGACCCTGTACAAAGATTGTTCAAGCCGTCATGATTCATCAAAAAACATGGCCGCTAGGGGCTGGGGCTTATTTTCCCCATATATCGATATAGAAAACTTTAAAAATCTCGTAAGAAACAGTTGGACCGAGTTCAATGTAACTTGGCAGGAATGTTGCTTTGGTGACCTTCTACCAAGATTGTTCAAGCCTTCATGATGTCAAAAACCATGGCCCCCAGCGGGGCGGGGCTTATTTTTCGTCTATATCTGCATAGAAAATTTTAAAATTCTTAATGTCACATACCCCATGACCGATTTCAATATTACTTCGCTGGAATGTTGCTTTGGTGAACCTCTATCAAGATTGTACAAGCAGTCATGATTCGTCAAAAAACATGGCTGCCATGGGGTGGGGCTTATTTTCCCTATATATCTAAATAGAAAACTTTAAAAATCTTCTTGTCAGAAACCACTGGACCGATTTCAATATAACTTGGCAGGAATGTTCTTTTGGTGACCCTCTACCAAGTTTGTTCAAGCTTTCATGATTCGTCAAAAACCATGGCCGTTAGGGCGTAGGGCTTTATAGCTATATAAAACTTTTTAAACCACTGGACCAATTTCAATATAACTTGGCAGAAATGTTCCTTTGGTGACCCTCTTTTAAGATTCAGTTCAAGTCGTCAAGATTTGTAAAAAAACATGGCCGGGTGTGGTGGAGGGGGTGGGGTGGTTAGTGCTATAAAGTTTATACAAAAATCCTAGAGCAGTGAACTTGGCTGAAACTTCAACAGTAAATATGCAAATCTGTTTGGTCAGGTGAGCGATATAGGACCATCATGGTCCTCTTGTTCTAACAAGGCACTGTGTCTGCGATAAAATTTCGAAAACGCCTTACGAAGTTTAAAATAACGATAGCCCTGCCTAAGAAGTTTGGCAGTAAGGGCTTTATTACGGTAGTTAAAGTCATTAAGATTTGAAGAAACTCTGGCGAATCTAATAAGTTGAGATTTGTATAGCCCATATAAGGTACGCCGGGGGACATCGCCATCCAGAAAAGGGAAATTGACTACAATGTATATCAAAATCAAAATCGTCCCGTTTATCATAAATTTTGGTAGAAATTGTACCATTAGATATACATGGATTCAAATCCAAAAAAGGTGCCTCGGTATCGGAAGAATTTGCTCTATTTACCGCCGCCGTGCAATGAAAGGGTGAAGCATAGCCAAACATAGTGAAAACATTTCTGCGACAAGGTATCACGGAACCAGAATTTTGCGGTGACTTAGTGTACAGATTTAGAAAAAAAAAAATGGGAAAATCTAACGTTTCGGAGCAATTCAGAAAATTATAATAAACCGTTATAAAAGAATTGGTTATAGCCTGAATATTATGCGACAGACTGCATGCCTAGTTATCAACCCAAAAATTGTTGATGGCTATGCTTCACTCTTTAATTGCACGACGGCGGTTCGGGCTTCAGACTCAATGATGGCCTCTTCGTAAAACTTTAACCAGTGGGTCGGGGCTTGACGATATGTCTTTGCCTTGGTCCGCCGTGGTTCAACTATTGGTTTTCATTTACTCTGGCATACAGTAGAATTGCCATGAGTACTCGTCTTTGTTTATCATGGTGAAGAATTTGATTTGTATGTTTTCTCTTTGATGCATTGACTGAGTTGGGAGCCTTTATGCGAACCGAATTTTTAAGTATTTTTGTATTAAGAGTAGCATCGGGACCAGGTGAAGTTGGCTATCCGTAAAAGTGCTTTAACGCCCCTCCCCGGCCCCATCCCCCGTCCCGGTGGTTTATTCTACTGACTGTTCTAAGGCTGTGGTCCTGGTGTTGTTCTTACTCTTTGTTGCTTTGTGTTTATTCTACGAGGCGATTTGTTTTAAGTCTTGCTTTGTGTCATTTTGTTCTTGATTTTTCAGTCCTTTGAGCATTGCGATTACCTCGCTTGGGGAAGAGAGAGCTAATCTTAGTGCTTTTCGTACGTTTGTTCGATTTGCGCATGTTTGGTTTCGTCTGTTTCCTCTTAATTCCTCTTGGTGTCTTGGATGGGCTACGGCTTGTGATCCCGGTGTTAGTCTTACTCTATGTTGCTTTGTGGTTTATTCTACGAGGCGATTTGTTGTATGTCTTTCCGTGTGTCATTTTGTTCTTGTGTTTTTCAGTCCTTTTAGTATTGCGATTACCTCGCTTGGGGAAGAGAGAGCTAATCTTCGTGCTTTTCGTACGTTTGTTCGGTTTGTGCTTGTTTAGATTTGTCGGTTTCCTCTTCCTCTTGGGGTCTAGGAAGGGCTGCGGTTTGTGATTGTGGCACTCCCTGGACTTTTCTCTTACCTTTTTTTTCCAACTCAGTCAATGCATCAAAGCGAAAACATAAAAAACAAATTAACCACTATAATAAACAAAGACGAGTACTCATGGCTAATTCTGCTGTATGCCAGAGTAAATGAAAACCAATAGTTGAACCACGGCGGGCCAAGCCGAAGATATATCGTCAAGCCTCAACCCACTGGTTAAAGTTTTACGAAGAGGCCGTCATTGAGTCTAAGGCCCGAACCGCCGTCGTGCAATTAAAGAGTGAAGCATAGCCATCAACAATATTGGGTTGACAACTAGGCATGCAGTCTGCCACATAATATCCAGGCTATAGCCAATTCTTTTATAACGGTTAATAAGTTTTCTGAATTGCACCGAAAAGATAGATTTACCTACCATTTTTCTAAATCTGTACAATAAATCATCGTAAAATTCTGGTTCCGATATACCTTGTTGTAGAAGTGTTTTCAGACTGACGATATAGTTTTCTACCAAGGCACTGTGTCTGCGATAAAATTTCGAAAACGCCTTACGAAGTTTAAAATAACGATAGCCCTGCCTAAGAAGTTTGGCAGTAAGGGCTTTATTACGGTAGTTAAAGTCATTAAGATTTGAAGAAGCTCTGGTGAATCTAATAAGTTGAGATATGTATACCCCATATAAGGTACGCCGGGGGACATCGCCATTCAGAATTGACTATATCAAAATCGTCCCGTTTATCACAAATTTTGGCAAAAAAGGGTAAGAGAAAAGTCCAGGGATGCCACAATCACAAACCGAAGCCCCTCTCAGACCCCAAGAGGAAGAGGAAAAAAGGTAAGAGAAAAGTCTAGGGAGTGCCACAATCACAAACCGCAGCCCTTCCCAGACCCCAAGAGGAAGAGGAAACCGACAAATCTAAACAAGCACAAACCGAACAAACGTACGAAAAGCACTAAGATTAGCTCTCTCTTCCCCAAGCGAGGTATTCGCAATACTAAAAGGACTGAAAAACACAAGAACAAAATGACACACGGAAAGACATACAACAAATCGCCTCGTAGAATAAACCACAAAGCAACAAGGAGTAAGACTAACACCGGGACCACCGCCTTAGAAAGGTCGGTAGAGCAAACCACTGGGGGGTTTAACTTGGCTTGACGATATGTCTTTGGCTTGGCCCGCCGTGGTTCAACTATTGGTTTTCATTTACTCTGGCATACAGTGGAATCAGCCATGAGTACTCGTCTTTGTTTTTTATAGTGATTAATTTGATTTTTATGTTTTCGCTTTGATGCATTGACTGAGTTGGGAGCCTTTATGCGAACCGAATTTTTATGTATTTATGTATTAAGAGTAGCATTGGGACCCAGGGTGAAGTTAGCTAGCTGTAAACGTGCTTTAACCCCCCAGTGGTTTGCTCTACCGACCGTTCTAAGGCGATGGTCCCGGTGTTAGTCTTACTCCTTGTTGCTTTGTGGTTTATTCTACGAGGCGATTTGTTGTATTTCCGTGTGCCACTTTGTTCTTGTGTTTTTCAGTCCTTTTAGTATTGCGATTACCTCGCTTGGGGAAGAGAGAGCTAATCTTAGTACTTTTCGTACGTTTGTTCGGTTTGTGCTTGTTTAGATTTGTCGGTTTCCTCTTCCTCTTGGGGTCTAGGAAGGGCTGCGGTTTGTGATTGTGGCACTCCCTGGACTTTTCTCTTACTTTTTTGCTCTACCGACCGTTCTAAGGCGGTGGTCCCGGTGTTAGTCTTACTCCTTGTTGCTTTGTGGTTTATTCTACGAGGCGATTTGTTGTATGTCTTTCCGTGTGTCATTTTGTTCTTGTGTTTTTCAGTCCTTTTAGTATTGCGATTACCTCGCTTGGGGAAGATAGAGCTAATCTTAGTGCTTTTCGTACGTTTGTTCAGTTTGTGCTTGTTTAGATTTGTCGGTTTCCTCTTCCTCTTGGGGTCTGGAAAGGGCTGCGGTTTGTGATTGTGGCACTCCCTGGACTTTTCTTTTACCTTTCTTTTTAAAGCATTTGTACAGCTAGCTAACTTCACCCTGGGTCCCGATGCTACTCTTAATATATAAATACATAAAAATTCGGTTCGCATAAAGGCTCCCAACTCAGTCAATGCATCAAAGTGAAAACATAAAAATCAAATTAATCACTATAATAAACAAAGACGAGTACTTATGACTAATTCTACTGTATGCCAGAGTAAATGAAAACCAATAGTTGAACCACGGCGGGCCAAGCCAAAGACATATCGTCAAGCCCCAATCCACTGGTTAAAGTTTTACGAATAGGCCGTCATTGAGTCTAAGGCCCGAACCGCCGTCGTGCAATTAAAGAGTGAAGCATAGCCATCAACAATATTGGGTTGACAACTAGGCATGCAGTCTGCCGCATAATATCCAGGCTATAGCCAAGTCTTTTATAACGGTTAATAAGTTTTCTGAATTGCTCCGAAAAGTTAGATTTACCTACAATTTTTCTAAATCTGTACACTAAAAAAGGTAAGAGAAAAGTCCAGGGAGAGCCACAATCACAAACCGCAGCCCTTCCCAGACCCCAAGAAAGGAAGAGGAAACCGACAAATCTAAACAAGCACAAACCAACAAACGTACGAAAAGCACTAAGATTAGCTCTCTCTTCCCCAAGTGAGGTAATCGCAATACTAAAAGGACTGAAAAACACAAGAACAAAATGACACACGGAAAGACATACAACAAATCGCCTCGTAGAATAAACCACAAAGCAACAAAGAGTAAGACTAACACCGGGACCACCGTAAGCAAGCCGTAAAATTCGGATTCCGATATACCTTGTTGCAGAAGTGTTTTCAGACTGACGCTATATTTTTCTAACAAGGCACTGTGTCTGCGATAAAATTTCGAAAACGCCTTACGAAGTTTAAAATAACGATAGCCCTGCCTAAGAAGTTTGGCAGTAAGGGCTTTATTACGGTAGTTAAAGTCATTAAGATTTGAAGAAGCTCTGGCGAATCTTATAAATTGAGATATGTATACCCCATATGAGGTACGCTGGGGGACATCGCCATCCAGAAAAGGGAAATTGACTATATCAAAATCAAAATCGTCCCGTTTATCATAAATTTTGGTGGAAACTGTACCATTAGATATACATAGATTCAAATCCAAAAAAGGTGCCTCGGTATCGGAAGAATTTGCTCTCTCTTCCCCAAGCGAGGTAATCGCAATACTAAAAGGACTGAAAACACAAGAACAAAATGACACACGGAAAGACATCATAGAATAAACCACAAAACAACAAAGAGTAAGACTAACACCGGGACCACCGCCTTAGAACGGTCAGTAGAGCAAAAAAGGTAAAGAAAAGTCCAGGGAGTGCCACAATCAAACCACCTACAAAGTCTACGGACAGTTTAAGTATCTGAATCGAGCATTAGTAAATATGGGTCGATTCAGGGCAGAAACTCACAAACACTTTGTTGTAAGCAAATTCGTTTGGACAAAAAACCTGATGAGGAAAGAAACCGTTGTTCGGACGCTTTATGAACACAAAACAAAAAGTGCACGCCTTGTCAAATCGACTGACGGACAGTTCGAAGTAGTGGCACCACACACGAAAGGTCAGAAAATTTCAGAGAGGAAAAGACCTAGGACAGAAAGGACGACAACAATGACTGTGGAAAAGAAAAGAAACTGAACAGATTGATCAGTTGGCAATGCCTGAAGAACATAAACAAGGAACCGTGTCATACAGCCATGGCTACATCTTGGCTACAACCTGTAGTGTTGCTTTCTTTTATATGTTTGTTAGGCATTATAGTTGGTCACTATGGTAAAGAAATGACAAAAACAGTCGTGTCATACAGCCATGGCTACACCTTGGCTACAACCCCTTCAGTTTGCACGGTTTCTTTTATATGTTTGTAAAGCATTATAGTTTGTCACTGTGGTAAAGAAATGGTATAAAGAGTCGTGTCATACAGCCATGGCTGCACCTTGGCTACAACCCCTTACAGTTACACGGTTTCTTTTATATGGTTGTAAAGCATTATAGTTGGTCACTGTGGTAAAGAAATGGCAAAAACAGTCGTGTCATGCAGCCATGGCTACACCTTGGCTACAACCCCTTCAGTTTGCACGGTTTCTTTTATATGTTTGTAAAGCATTATAGTTGGCCACTGTGGTAAAGAAATGGTATAAAGAGTCGTGTCATACAGCCATGGCTGCACCTTGGCTACAACCCCTTACAGTTACACGGTTTCTTTTATATGTTTGTAAAGCATTATAGTTGGTCACTGTGGTAAAGAAATGGTATAAAGAGTCGTGTCATACAGCCATGGCTGCACCTTGGCTACAACCCCTTACAGTTACACGGTTTCTTTTATATGTTTGTAAAGCATTATAGTTGGTCACTGTGGTAAAGAAATGGCATAAAGAGTCGTGTCATATACAGCCATGGCTACACCTTGGCTACAACCCCCTAGGGTTGCACGGTTTCTTTTATGGTCGTTTCCAGCTATTACAGTAGGTCAACCCTGTCCAGGAATGACAAAATGATTCTCTGCAGACACAAAACGTTGAAACAACGTTGATTCAATGTCGCATTATGTTATATCAACGTTGTTTCAGCGTTATACTAAAACATTCAAATCAAGTCAACAATATTTCAACAGTCAATAACAACAGTATCTCGTTTTTGCTTACAAGTTCATATTTTACAAATGTAACTAGATTTAAACTATTGAATTTTAAGAGTTTTTCATATACGAGTATTTATAAGAACCTGTATTAAGAATATTTTTATATTGTCTTTTACAATGGGAGCCATTTTTGTCTGTTTGTATATTTAGTTTTACTGTATATGTAATTTGAAATATTGAAATATACAATTCATAGGTATGAGAGAGAGAGAGAGAGAGAGAGAGAGAGAGAGAGAGAGAGAGAGAGAGAGAGAGATGTATCGTTTCTTTTAATATTTTAATACTTGTATGAAAAGATATATGGAATAAAACCAGTGTTTTCCTTGAATTCAGTGCTCTGCAGCGTCTGATCAGGGTCACGCATCCGCGCAGACTGATCCGGCTGTAAAAATGAAATGTTTCGGAATTCTGCTAAAAACATAGATTGCGGGTACTCGTTAGAACACTGCATCGACAGGGCGGTTTCAACGAGTACACACAACCTATGTTTTTGTTACGGAACAAAGACTGACTTTTTCAGACTGAGTAACTGGCAAGATTTGTAGAACATTACTGACACAATTCAGTTACCCTTTCAGGCCTGAGAAAACAGCCTAGACCCAGTTCAGACGCCATACAGTGTTTGCCTCGCATCTGCGCAGTCTGATCCAGCTGTACAACTGAAAAGTTTCGGAATTCTATCGCCATGCGGACATGACACGCTTATTTCCCTTCTCCAAAGCCTCAAGATAGTTTTCGATGTGTAAAAACATAGCGGGTACTAGTTAGAACATCACATCGGCAAGGCGGTTCAAACGAGTATCCACAACCTATGTTTTTGTTACGGAACAAAGACTGATATTATTCAGTTAATCTTTCAGACTAAGTGACTGGCGAGATTTGTAGAACATTTCTGACACCAATTACTTACTGCTTCAGGGCGAGTTACCGGCCGTTTTGATTGAAATATTTGAGAATATTTAAAATAAACGTCAAAAAGATTGCCTTTGAAAACAAAGAACACACTACCGTTTAGAAAATGGGAGTGTCCGTTTTATTGAGACTCTTCATAAGCAGTAATTGAAGTTTGCAACACTGCTTACGCCCTCTAGTGTCTACATGAGCAAAACTTCATTTTCAAATACACCACACTGGGCTCTGTGATCCGAAAGGAAATGAAATATAATCTGCACTATGAAAGTTTAATAGTTCAATACATTATCTAAATTATCGCTTTGATATGTTGATGTGTTATAATACATAATTAAAAAAAGAACAACGACAAAAAAAGAAAAGAAAAAAAAAAAAAAAAACAACGGGGCTATTTTGGTACACCCTAGTGATTTTCAGCCCAGCAAAGGGTCTTTCCGTTTAACTACACAATCAGTTCTAATATCCTGGAATATTCTAATCAAAATTGACCAAAAAACAACGTTATTTCAAAGAATCACCCATTTTGGGGCACCTACATTAGTGATTTCGGTGATTCCCACGGCGATTTCCTCGGTGCTTTCTGTTTATCTTGTTACTCCTTTAATAAAGTAAGTGGGTTGCCTGCTACTGAGCCCGGCTACTGAGATGCTGCGAAAAATAAACAAAAAAACAAACAGGTGTCATATCTAAATTCTCCTATTAGAGATCATTTCAGTGTACTGAGTTCAAATCGAACCTTGTCCTGACCGAAGGCTGTTGGGCTCCGCTTAGACGAGCCCGCTAAGACAATTATCTATGTGTAGCACCGCATTGTTGTTACAAATAGGATAAAAAAAAAAATCGATTCTGGTCATGTGACTTCTTAAAGTGGGTCATTCCCGTACAAGATGGCTGCCAGTGTGCAGTCGATGACAGAATTTTGGAAAACGTTCGATTTACAAGAGTTACAGGTATTAGTCAGTTTGTACTGAAAATGACAGGCAGCTTGTAAACTGTCTTGATTATTAGTTGGTCAACTTTTAGCTGTCATATCTCACTTAGTTGTGAAAATTATAAAAATGTCTCTGAATTTATTATTTTAGAGGGCCAAAATTATCAAAACAAATCAATTAGGCCATCGCCGATCGGCACATCTTCTATAATAATTCATGCATGATCCAATCAGTTATGATGATGTGTAGACGTTTTTTGATGTCGGCTGATAACTCAATTTTATTATATATTATTTAATTATTTTCCACAAATATAGTCTGAATTGCCAACAGGTTTTTATCATAATTTGTAATACGTGGTAACTGAAATCATTATCTGTCTTTGATATAGATTCAATAGAATATTGCTTTCTAATGGTTGGGAAATGCCAGATGTGCAGAAATTATATGGTATAGATAAGATTTTTTTTTATCGTTTATAGATATTCAAACCATTTATGTCGATTATATGTGCGCAGCTCAGCTACTGGCACCTTTTTATACCCTGGTCAATGAATGTACCAGGAATAAAACAAATAGTAGCCGTTATACAGAAAATACTTTAACCTTTCTAAACATACCAGAATTACTTACAGAAAATGCTCTTTTTTTTTTTTGCAGTTAACAGCCATTTTATTGTGTCAAAAATGTTAAAAAAAAACAAAAAAAAAAAACATATACAAATTGTTACAGTCTATATAGTACAGTATTACAAAGTCAAGTTATTACTTTAGATATAGACAGCTCTAGGGCAGACAAATATGTGTCAGAAATTTACTCAAATGCTACTCTATAGTTCTGTATATGGTCATGCTGGGTGTATTTCAGGCAGTTTTTCTGCACAGTTTTTTTTCATAATGTTCATAACTCGTGGTGGCCGCAAGGAAGGTACATTTTCCCTGACTTACACAACTCAGGGAAACTGATGAAACTTTCATACATGTGTTTGATTTTTTTTTAAGTATATTTAATGCTGAACGCCATCACAAGTAGATTTATCATGAACCTTGTTTTCATGTCATGTCAGTTATGAACAGAAACAATGCTGATCTGATAAAGTGACTAAACACGTTTTTTTTTTTAGAAAACTGTACTTGTTACCTACAAACATGGCCAAAATATCAGAAAACATCATCAATTTACGGGTACAATGAGTGAGTCTGAGCAGTTTACCCACAAAGCGTTCGTGTCTGCTACCAGAACAGACAGTTATGAACATCCAGTATGCTTCACTGACAGTTTTATCTGCCAGTTACTCCAGACACCTAAGTAAATAGTAGAATTTCTGATACAAATACAAAGTCAACCACACTAAAAAGAAACTTCCTTGGGTAACCAAAAGTGTGAAAGTTTTTATCAGTAAATGAGATAAACTTTATGATAAATATTACTGATAAATATAAACAAAATACTTTATTCCATACTTTTTTGCCTAAATTTTGCTTTTTTTATGCATTTATTTCTTAGTGGAATAGCAAACAGTGTAGACCCTGATCAGACTGCTCCTCCTCAGTTTGCCAGTTTGCCAGAAACATTGGTGTACGAAATTTTAGAAATCTTTAGGCTGTGGAAACATGTTACAGTCAAACCTGTGTTAAGAAAGCACCTGGGAAAGATAAAAACTGGTTCCCTAAGACAGACGCTTGCATAATACAGGTATATGCCCACTTTTTTGTCTTTAATGGGATCTGAAATGTAGCCTTTGAAGGCAGGTGATTGCATAATACAGGAAGCCTTTAGGACAGGTTTGAATGTATTCTCTTCTGTTTCTTCCCTTTCATTCCTCTTCCTCTTTCTTCTCTGTAGCTCTCTTTCATCTCCTCTACTCGCTCTTCTATCTCTTTTCTCCCTTTAGGAGACGACACAAAATGATATGTCATAAAACCCCAACACAATCAATGATTGACTGTATTCTGTACACAGCAGCAGACATTAGTTACGGTAGTTTACATGGAGAGTTTGAGACTCTGAACAGAAGAATAAGACTTGTATAGGGATATTTCTGGCCTCATGGGCCTATTGAAGGAAATTCTTGAGAAAACTAGGATAGAACAGCACTTCCTTTTACCATTACATTATAAAAAGGCCCATAATTTCTAGAAAAGGGGCTTTTTAAAAAGAGTTATGAGCCTTTTATCACAGGACCACTTCCAGAATTATTCCTGCCTGTAACACAAATTACCATAAGTCCATATTACAGATGTCAATAGCTCCAACATCTTTGGGACCATGGAAATTTGTTCTAGACAATGGGTAGTTAGAGCCACTGAGGGTTAATCAAAGCGTCAGGTCAGGAGGCAAATGGGAATACTTTTGGGATGTATTTTCAATTTTCTGTCAAATAATGGTATGTTGAGTGTACTCATTAGAACCACCTTGACGGGGCAACTCCAATAAGTACACACGACACATTTTTATGACAAAATAAGATAATTTCCCTTAACTGTTTTTTATGAGCTCTCAGAAGAACATAGCTACAGATAAGAGGGGGTATCCACAAAATATTTTTCTTATTTCTCCACGAAAACATATGTTGTGGATACTCATTAGAAGTGCCTCGGCGAGGCGCTTCTAATGAGTACCCACAACACACGTTTTCATGGAGAAATAAGAAAGATATCAGCATTTTTTCAGATGAAAAAAGTGCCTTATCTGTTGCTATGGAAGAATTTCCTAGGGACACAAAAATGAGTGAATGGAAAGGCCAAATAAAAGAATTATGTGTGTTTTGGGTAACATGTTAGAAAAAAATAGGTAGGGTAGGAAGAGATTCTGTTTTTTTTTTTTTTGTTTTTTTTTACATTTTTTTTTTTTTTTTATGAAGAATAATCCCATAATTACCAAATATATTTGGACTTCGCACATAATTCACATAAAATTTTACCAAGTCTGTTTTATTATCTTTAGATGTTTCGAAAAGTACTGATAGAATGGCAAACAGTGTAGATCCTGATCAAACTGCTCCTGGGTCTACACTGTTTGCTCAGTCCTCCTTGTCCAAATGTTTAGCATAAATACTTTTATTTTTGTGAAAACATGAAAAAAATTGCTAGGTTTCACCAGGACAGTTGGGTAGGGTAGGGTAACCCTAAACACACATATTTTTAACCCTTGTCCTGCTGAACCCGGATATGCCCTGCCTTTGCAAACAGTGCAGATCCAGATCAGTTGGCTTCTGAAAAAGCCAACTGATCTAGAACTGAACTGTTTGCCATTCAGTATTTGAATGTTTATCAATAACCTGGATCAAGTAATTTGATTGGCTGAAAATTAGAAGTGGGTGTGGCATCTTAATTTATTCAGCATGACAAGGGTTAAATAAAGAACAGTCTGATCAGGCTTTGCAATCTTAGCTACATGTACAATCTGAAATTGAACATGTTATTGTGAGAGAGAAAAAAGGCTTAACTTATTAACCCTTGTCCTGCTGAATAAATTAAAATCTCCATGAAAACAAACCTGGGTGAGGCACTTCTGATGAGTACCCACATGTTTTTTATGGAGAAATAAGAAAAATATTAGCATTTGCAAAAAGTACCCTATCTGGAGCTAAGGTACGCCCACCAATTTTCCTACATGTCCTACAATAACATTTCTACGTTTTGTTTAGCCAGTTTACAAGTTAGAACCCAGTCTATATTAAAAAGAGCTGCTCATGCCCATTAGAACAGCTTATTATATTAGATACTAGGATGTTTCGCAGACATTAATTGATGGCTGCAAATAATTGGCTCCTTTTTTTTTGTAAGATTGGTTCTAATTTTCACAAGATGGCAAAGGAAAAATTAAACTGGCAAAATGTTGGCACTTAGAGAAAAAATGCTGTTGCAGACCATGATATTACTACTTGATGGATACAGGTTAGCTGGCATTATCGTGATGTTGACAAAACCAAAGGTCAAGGTCACAGACTCAGAAATTTTTGTTAACCCTGGTCCTGAATGTCATTAAGTATGTGAATTTGTTTCAACAACCTGGATCAAGTAATCTGATTGGCTGAAAATTCTTCAGCATAGCAAGGTTAACTTTGTTTAAAAGTTTTGCATCAAGTTCTTTTATTTTACTTGTATTTCTGAAAGTTTTCATTTTGAAGTTATCTATATGATTAGTTTCACAATAGGATATAGACCGGTCAGTCGACAACATGCTTTTGCTCCTGCAGACCAAAGGTCAAAGTCATAGAAATTTGTTAAACATTTTATGTCAAAGTTTTATGTTACGGTAAGTTTCTTTGCTTTGCTTGAATTTCTGAGTCTTCATTTGAAATAACAGGTTAGTGATAATTTTCTCATTTTCCCTCAAAATAACATTCCTGGGCCCAGTTGTTCAAAGCTAACGATGTCGTTAGTTAACGTTTTGTTAAAATTTACATCGAGTGATACACAAATATGCTGAAATTTTTTGCTGAAAAAATGTGAGTAGCTTTTGCAGTGCAAAAGCTACTCACATTTTTTCAGCAAAAAATACCAGAATATTGTATATTGAATCCGCTAAAACAGTTAACGAAATGACCCTTAATGAGCTCGTTAAGCTAACGATGCTTTGAACATCTGGGCCCCTGTAAATAAGTTTGCTCCAATATGTATCTTCTGGTACTCACTGGAATCACGTCAGAAAAAAGTTTCCTGGATTGTTGCTACAAGTACAGTCGACTTCTGTTATCTCGAATTCCAAGGGACTCACTAAAACACTTCGAGATATCCGTACTTAGACACATCAGAGTTGAGTGAGGAAAACAATAAATTGAACAACCACATTTAACAAATGAATATGTAATTTGACTCCTGAAGTTAGAAATATATATAAAATAATGTGGAAAAGAGGAGCAATTTCTCCTCTTTTCCACATTATTTTGTTGCCTGTTGTCATAGTTTCATGTTAAAACAGGGACCAGATTTTCACTTCGAGATAAGCGGTAATTCGAAATAAGCAAGTTCGAGATAACGAGGTTCGACTGTATAGCCTCCAGAGAAGATAGTCCTCATGCAAAAGCTATTCACATTTTTTCAGCAAAAAAATTTCAGCATATCTGCGTATCACTCGATGTAAATTTTAACGAATCGTTAACTAACGACATTGTTAGCTTTGAACAACTGGGCCCTGACTTCCAATTAAAGACACATCGCGTCAGTTATAAAAGTAAATTCAGATTAAACTTTCATATTGTTTAGCCCCAAAATGATAAGTGTTACCCAGAATTGGAAGTAAAACAACAGAAGAGGAAAATTTTGGTACAGTGTTATAAACAATTTTATTATACCTCGCCACACGTTAATGGTGGAGTATTGTGGTTTCATGTTGTGTACATGTATCCATGGGTCTGTCCCTTAGTCTGTGGTACGTCCGTCCATATATTTGTTTCCAGACGATAATTTGAGTAAATTTCCATGGATTTTCACCAAACTTGGTATGTGCATTGATATGGTGGAGATCTTGTATGGGAATTTTGCCAATTTTTGACAGAGTTATCTGCTCACCACACATCTGCATTTTCATTTCTGGATGATTACTTGACTAAGTATCATTGGATTTTCACCAAACATGTGCATTGATATTGTAGAGATATCGTTTGGGATTGCTAATTAGCAATTTTTGTCAATTTTTGACAATCTGCCCGTAAAGCATCCATATTTTCATTTCAGGGCCATAACTTGAGTAAATCTCACCTCCCCATATGATAGTGGCAGGGTATTTTGGTTTCCGTTGGTGTCCATGTGTCTGTTGGTCAGTTCTCATTAGCTCACCTGAGCACGAAGTGCTCATGGTGAGCTATTGTGGTCAGTCAATGTCCGTTGTGCATTATCCGTCGTACGTCGTGCGGCGTCAACAATTGCTTTAAAAGCCTACTCCTCCTACACCCCTGGGCCAATTGACTTGATACTTGGTATGAAGCAGCGGGGTGACTTGTAGATAAAAAATAGCTAAAATCGTGCCGATCGGAAATCCAAGATGGCCGCCATCTTGAAAATCTATTTTTCGCTTCCTCTCCTGAACCGAAAGGCCACTTGACTCCAAACTTGCTAGGAAGCATTGGGGTGACTTGTAGATAAAAAATAGATAAAATCGTGCCGATCGAAAACCCAAGTTGGCCGCCATGGCCGCCATCTTGAAAATCCATTTTTCTCTTTTTCTCCAGAACCGAAAGGCCAGTTGACTCCAAACTTGCTAGGAAACATCGGGGTGACTTGTAGATCTTGAAAAGCTATTTTTCGCTTCTTCTCCTAAACCCAAAAGCCAATTGACTCCAAACATGGTAGGAAGCATCGGGGTGACTTGTAGATCAAAAATAGCTAAAATCGTGCCGATCATATATCCAACCTATTTTTCGCTTCTTCTCCTAACCCCAAATGCCAATTGACTCGAAACTGGTAGGAAGCATCGGGGTGACTTATAAATCAAAAGTCGCTAAAATCATTCCAATCGGAAATCCAAGATGGTCGCCATGGCCACCATCTTGAAAATCTATTTTTCGCTTCTTCTCCTGAGCCGAAAGGCCAACTGACTCCAAACTTGGTAGGAAGAATCAGGGTGACTTGTAGATCAAAAGTAGCTAAAACCATGCTGGTCGGAAGTCCAAGATGGCTGTCCTGGTGGCCATCTTGAAAATCTTTTTTTCGCTTCTTCTCCTAAACCAAAAGCCAATTGACTTGAAACTTTGTAGGAAGCATCGGGGTGACTTATAGATTAAAAATGGCTAAAATCGTTCTGATTGGAAATCCAAGATGGCTGTCATGGTAGCCATTTTGAAAATCTATTTTCCACTTCTTCTCCTGAACCGAAAGGTTTATTGGCTTTAAACTAGGTAGGAAGCATCAGGGTGACCTGTAGATCAAAAATAGATAAAATCATCCCTATCAGAAATCCAAGATGGCTGCTATGACAGCCCATCTTTAAAATCTATTTTTTGCTTCTTCTCCTGAACTGAAAGGCCATTTGACTCAAAACTTGGTAGGAAGCATTCGGATGACTTGTAGATCTAAAATAGCTTAAATTGTTTGGATCGGAAATCCAAGATGGCTGTCATGGCGGCCATCTTGAAACTCTTTTTTTTTCACTAATTTTCCTGAACCGAAGTGCCAGTTGATTTGAAAATTGGTAGGAAGCATCGGGATGACTTGTTGATATAAAAATAGCTAAAATCATTCCGATTGGAAATCCAAGATGGCGGCCATCTTGAAAATCTATTTTTCTTTACTTCTTCTGAACTGGAAGGCCAATTGACTCGAAACTTGGTAGGAAGCATCAGGGTGACTTGTAGATCAAAAATAGCTCAAATGGTTGCGATAGGAAATCTCAAATTGCGGCTATGGTGGCCATCTTGAAAATCTGTTTTGACTTTTTCCCCTGAACCGTAAGGGCAATTGACTTAAAGTTCATTGGAAGTATCGAGGTGACTTGTAGATCAACAGTAGCTAAAATCATTCTGATTGGAAATCCAAGATGGCTGCCGTCTTGTTTATGTTTATAATGTTTCCCTGCCACTGTGCTGTTTACATGTATAAAATCACGATTCTTCAGAAACCACTTAGGCAATTGCAACCAAATTTCACATTGATCCTACTGTTGAAATGTGATTGAGAGTTTGTTCAAATGATCACGCTCCATTGACTGTCATGCCATATATAATATTCTTCTTCAAAATTAAGAACTGCTTAAAGGATGAGCTTTTCATTAGTTGCCATGACAGGACTGGAAAAAAATGTTGCATAACATCTGCATATCTGCACTCACAATTGTACTCAGGTGAGCGACCCGTGGGCCTCTTGTTTTGGTTTCTGGAACGTAATTGGTAGTAAAACAACAGTAGAGGGAAATTTTAGTATGGTATAAAACAGTTTTATTTTACCTCACCACATAATAGTGGCGGGGTATTATGGTTTCAGGTTGGTGTCCATGATTCTGGCATCCATCCTTCCATCTGTCTTACGTTCATCCCTTTTTTCCTTTCCAAATGTATATTTGCCAAACTTGAAGTGTGCATTGAAATGGTGGAGATCTGGTTTGGGATTGCAAATAGGCTGATTTCACCAATTTTTGATAGAGTTATCTGCCCATGACACGTCCATATTTTGAGTAAATATCAATGGATTTTCACCAAACTTCGTATGTGCTTTGAAATTGTGGAGATTTGGTTTAGGATTGCTAATGGGCAATTTTCGTCAATTTTTGACAGAGTCATCTGCCAGCGAAACATTTGTATTTTCATGCCAGGATCATAACTGATTAAATAACAATGGATTTTTACCAAACTTGCTATGTGCATTGATATTGTGGAGGTTTGGTTTGAGATTGCTAATGAGCAAATTTCGTCAATTTTTGATAGAGTTATCTGCCCACCACGTCCTTATTTTCATTTTCAGACAAGAACTTGAATAAATATCAGTGGATTTTCACCAAACTATATGTGCATTGATATTCATGTGATCTGTTTTGGGATTGCTAATGGGCAAATCATGGCAATTTTTGATAAGAGTTATCAGCCAATGACATGATTATGCAGCCGGCCTCGGTGGCTCAGTTGGATGCGCCGTCCGACTGCAGACCAGAAGGTTGCAGATTCAACCCCCGCTGAGGTCGGCAACATTCTTTCGTGGAGATTGATCATGAAATATTTTCTACGGTCATTTTCTCCCTTCTGCTGATTCAAGAAGGGCAGTTGTCAGTTTCTGGCAAAAGAATATGCACAATACTGGTAAACCACTTTGAGGACTAAGCCTGCCCAGTAAACGTGTGGTTAGGTAAACTGACCTTGCTCGACATGACCCCATTGGGTTGACTGGACCGTAAAACCGCAACACAAACAAACATGGTTATGCTGGGGTATTATCGTTTCACGTTTTTATTTAGCTTGACTTCCATATAATGCTTAGAAATCTGGTTAAAATTTTCAGCAGATGACATATTAAAACATTTTTCTTATTTTTCTCAGAAAACAATTCTTGACATTTCATGCAAATTGTCTCCAATGGAGACAATTTGCATGAAATGTCAAATCCTGTTTTCCATTGGAGACAATTTGCATGATATGTCAAAAGCTGTTTTCTGGGAACAATAAGAAAAACATCAGTTTGTCATCTGTTGAATTAGTCCAGAGAGTGGTAAGGGTTAACAGAGCAAAGAAGTCCCAGGACTTCATTTTTTTTTTTTTTTTTTTTATCTTAAGTGTGTGTGTGCTGTGTTCTAAACTGAGTATTTTTAAGTCTTACTTCAGTTTCCAAGCCAGGGAGTATCAAATTAATATCAAGTATAACAAAAAATAATTCTTAGAAGATCATTTGTTACAGTTTTGAATGGTGCTTTTAAGATAAACTATATGAACTGTATCATAATTGGGGCTCTTAGAAGCTGAGTACATGTATTTACTATCCTGGGCCCAGTTGTTCAGAGCATCGTTAGCTTAACGAGCTCGTAAGTTGTCCAAATGTTAACTGTTCTAGTAAGTACAATATCTAATTCACAGGTATTTTTGCTGAACAAATCTAAGTAGCTTTTGCAAATGCAAAGCCACTCACATTTTTTTATGCCCCCACCATTTTCATTGGGGTGGTGGGGGGCGGGGGTGTGGGGGGGGTGGGGTGGGGTGTGCAGTATCACCGCTGTCAGTACGTCCATCCCGTCCGTTGTTCCGTACGTAACACAAATGGTTTCCGTGCGATATCTTTTGAAAGGATTGGTATATTGGATTGAAAGTTTATACACAGGTATACACAGGTATATAATCATAAAATGTAGCTCAAGTTCGATTTAGGGTAAAATCCACAAATTATTTTGGGAGTTATGGCCCTTTTTCAACTTTGAAAAAGTTTCAACTTTGAAAAATGGTTTCCGTACGATATCTTTTGAAAGGACAGGTATATAATCATAAATCCACCTATTATTTTTGGGAGTTATGACCCTTTTTAGCTCGCCTGTACGAAATACAAGGAGAGCTATTGTAGTCACCCCGGTCGTCCACGTTTGCGTTTGCGTTTGCGTTCCCGTTCCTGTCACACTGCGTTAAAGTTTTTCAAATGCTTATATCTCAACAGTCACTCCTCACAGAGGCATCAAATTTGGAACTTAGGTACCTTGGAGGGTCTTCTGAGATTCCAAGAGAATAAACCCCTGGGTTCATGCCCCTGGGTGGGGCTAGGGGTCAGAATCTAGGACACCTTTGTAATACTGTGTTAAAGTTTTTCAAATTCTTATATCTTGACTTTCACTCCTCATAGAGCATTCATATTTAGAATTTGGGTACCTGGACGAGTCTTCTGAGATTCCAAAAGAACATACCCCTGGGTTCATACCTCAGGGTGGGCCTTGGGGTGGGGCTAGGGGTCAAAATCTAGGACACATTTGTAAAATCTTATATGCCTGCAGGTTATAGACACAACTGGTTATACATCAGCTAACTATGTGACATCGGTTTAAGTGTAAGAGAGTGAAAGTCATGGTGACCTACATTTTACGGTCCAGGTCACCTAGATTTCACGGTCCAGTGATTTTGCCTTATATCTTGAATACTATTTGTTGGATAAATGTCACACCTGGGATATTACTTCCATGTGACCCAATGAATGACCACTTACTATATCTAGGTCATTGTGACCTATATTTCATGGTTCAGTGATTTTGCCTTATATCTTGAATACTATTTGTTGGTTAAATGTCACACCTGGGATATTACTTCCATGTGACCCAATGAATGACCACTTACTATATCTAGGTCATTGTGACCTATATTTCATGGTTCAGTGATTTTGCCTTATATCTTGAATACTATTTGTTGGATAAATGTCACACCTGGGATATTAGTTCCATGTGACCCAATGAATGACCACTTACTATATCTAGGTCATTGTGACCTATATTTCATGGTTCAGTGATTTTGCCTTATATCTTGAATACTATTTGTTGGATAAATGTCACACCTGGGATATTAGTTCCTTGTGACCCGATTATTGACGTCAAAATATATCTCTGTTGGTGTGACCTATATTTCATGGTTCAGTGATTTTGCCTTATATCTTGAATACTATTTGTTGGATAAATGTCACACCTGGGATATTAGTTCCTTGTGACCCGATTATTGACGTCAAAATATATCTCTGTTTGTGTGACCTATATTTCATGGTTCAGTGATTTTGCCTTATATCTTGAATACTATTTGTTGGATAAATGTCACACCTGGGATATTAGTTCCATGTGACCCAATGAATGACCGCTTACTATATCTAGGTCATTGTGACCTATATTTCATGGTTCAGTGATTTTGCCTTATATCTTGAATACTATTTGTTGGATAAATGTCACACCTGGGATATTAGTTCCTTGTGACCCGATTATTGACGTCAAAATATGTCTCTGTTGGTGTGACCTATATTTCATGGTTCAGTGATTTTGCCTTATATCTTGAATACTATTTGTTGGATAAATGTCACACCTGGGATATTAGTTCCTTGTGACCCGATTATTGACGTCAAAATATATCTCTGTTTGTGTGACCTATATTTCATGGTTCAGTGATTTTGCCTTATATCTTGAATACTATTTGTTGGATAAATGTCACACCTGGGATATTAGTTCCATGTGACCCAATGAATGACCACTTACTATATCTAGGTCATTGTGACCTATATTTCATGGTTCAGTGATTTTGCCTTATATCTTGAATACTATTTGTTGGATAAATGTCACACCTGGGATATTAGTTCCTTGTGACCCGATTATTGACGTCAAAATATATCTCTGTTGGTGTGACCTATATTTCATGGTTCAGTGATTTTGCCTTATATCTTGAATACTATTTGTTGGATAAATGTCACACCTGGGATATTAGTTCCTTGTGACCCGATTATTGACGTCAAAATATATCTCTGTTGGTGTGACCTATATTTCATGGTTCAGTGATTTTGCCTTATATCTTGAATACTATTTGTTGGATAAATGTCACACCTGGGATATTAGTTCCATGTGACCCAATGAATGACCGCTTACTATATCTAGGTCATTGTGACCTATATTTCATGGTTCAGTGATTTTGCCTTATATCTTGAATACTATTTGTTGGATAAATGTCACACCTGGGATATTAGTTCCTTGTGACCCGATTATTGACGTCAAAATATATCTCTGTTGGTGTGACCTATATTTCATGGTTCAGTGATTTTGCCTTATATCTTGAATACTATTTGTTGGATAAATGTCACACCTGGGATATTAGTTCCTTGTGACCCGATTATTGACGTCAAAATATATCTCTGTTTGTGTGACCTATATTTCATGGTTCAGTGATTTTGCCTTATATCTTGAATACTATTTGTTGGATAAATGTCACACCTGGGATATTAGTTCCATGTGACCCAATGAATGACCACTTACTATATCTAGGTCATTGTGACCTATATTTCATGGTTCAGTGATTTTGCCTTATATCTTGAATACTATTTGTTGGATAAATGTCACACCTGGGATATTAGTTCCATGTGACCCAATGAATGACCACTTACTATATCTAGGTCATTGTGACCTATATTTCATGCTTCAGTGATTTTGCCTTTTATTTTTATTACTATTTCATGGAGAATTGTCATACCTGGATTATTATATCTATGTGACAAAATGATTTACATACAAATACATCTAGGTCAGTGTGACCTATATTATATGGCTTAATGATAAAAATGTTACAATATAAAATGTACCCAGCAGGCGAGCTCGCTGTCCTACGACAGCTCTTGTTCAACTTTGAAAAATGGTTTCCGTTCCATAACTTTTGAAAAGATTATTGGATATTAGATTCATATTTTATACACAAGCATATAATTATAAAATATAGGTCAAGTTCGATTTAGGGTAAAATCCGACAATTATTTTCGGAGTTATGGCCCTTTTTTCAACTTTGAAAAATGGTTTCCATTCCATAATTTGAAAAGATTAATGAATTGGATTCATATTTTATACACAAGCATATAATTATAAAATATAGGTCAAGTTTGATTTAGGGTAAAATCCACCAATTATTTTTGGAGGTATGGCCCTTTTTCAACGTTGAAAAATAGTTTCAGTTTGATATCTTTTGAAAACATTAATGTATTGAATTCATATTTAAACACACAGGTATATCATCATAAAATAGAGGTCAAGTTCCAATTAGGGTAAAATCAACCCATTATTATGGGAGTTATGGCCCATTTTCACCTTCAAAAGATGTTTTCCTTCCGATATGTTTTTAAAAAAGATTTGATTTGTGTATTGGATTCATATTTTATACACAGGTTTATAATCATAAAATATGGTCCAGTTCGATTTAGGGTAAAATTTACCAATTATTATGAGAGTTATGGCCCTTTTTTCAACTTTATTTTTTTGCAAAATGCCTGCGTGTGGGTGAGGATGGCCCTGGGCTAGGGCATCTGTGTCATATTGACACATTTCTAGTGTTCAGCAAAAATATTAGCATATATGCCATATTTAATGATTAAATTATTAATGATGAGTTAACTAAAAACATCATTAGTTTTGAACAGCTGGGTCCTGGATAAAGAAGAAAAAAAAAAATGAGCAACACAAAAATGTTGAAGTGGGATTTTACTGATTAATTTTATGCAGCCTTTTAACACCAATAATAAAAGTTGCCAATCAATAGATCAATTTCTGTCTCTAGATACTGATAAATGAAGCCTTTCAGTTGATTAGATCTGTTGATTTTGGTGTCTGTTTCCCGAAATTATTTTCTTTCTTATTATTAGTTTCTTTCACTTGGAGGCATTTCTTAGGAAGTCATTTTACTCAACCCTTGGTCGAACCTTTATTCAAAAGACAATTTTTGAATATTCCTTCTAGAGGACAGAAGTTTTGAAATTCAGTATCCCTAATTATCACCTGACTTGAAGCAATGTTCTTGTAATAAAATGTTGTTAATGACAACTTGAGTAAACAATGGATTTTTACCAAACTTGGTATGTGCATTATTGTGGAGATCTGGTTTGGGATTGCTAATGGGCGAATTTCATCAAATTTTGATGGAGTTATCTGCCCGAGACATGCCCATACTTTCATTTTGGGACTACAACTTGAGTAAATGTCAAGGGATTTTATCCAAACTTAGTGCATGCATTGATATTAAGAAGATCTGGTTTTGGATTGCTAATGGGCAAGTTTCGTCCATTTTTTACAGAGTTATCTGCCTGCGACACAATAAAGGCGGAGTATTATTGTTTTACATTTTTATTTATTATTAATTGTTATTTTAAGAGTTATCTTTTGGTAATTTTCAATGCTTACAAAGGTATAGTCTAGAAATACAACACTCATCTTTTGCCCTATTTCCAGAATTAATATATGTGATATTTTGGGATCTCATAAGAAGTTTCTCAGAATATGAATTAAGTCTTTATGATAAATCTTGCATGGCCATTGAAAATTTACATATTAAAGCAATTTAGATGCTCATAGCTGTATGGTGTCTTTAAATATTGTGTTTTCTTACTTTTCCATTAAATCATATCATTACGAAAACATGCCTATTCAAAAATATTGAAAATTTTACAACAAAAACAGGAAAAAATTCAGATAAAAAAATCTGATATTTTTCTTATTTCTGCTCAAAATATAGATTGTGGGTACTCATTAGAGCCACCTCTGTGAGGCAGTTCTAACAAGTACCCACAATCTATGTTTTGAACAGAAATAAGAAAAATGATGTATACCCCTGTAAACCCCAGTTTTACTATATATAAGTGGGGTTTAAGGGGGTCAAAAGTATATAGGCATGTTTTCGTGATGTATTGGGATCTCATCAAAAGTTTCCTATTCTGGAAACTGAAATATGAAACACGACTTGTACATGTATTTCCAAAAACATGTGTCACATTTATTGGAAAAAAGTGCTTTATCTACAGCTATGTGTAAACATGTTGTAGCATCAATAAAATTATCTTGAAGAGAGAAACTGTAGTGAGATGCCAGAATGCGTAAAATCTGTAAAGAAATTGGAAACATTCTATATATTAATTTTTTTTACCAAAACAGCTACTCTCTATAATCTGGTATTGGTATAGCTCCAAAAACAGCTACTCTCTGTAATCTGGTATTGGTTTAGCTCCAAAAACAGCTAGTAATCTGGTATTGGTATTGCTCTAAAAATAGCTTCTCTCAGTAATCTGGTATTGTTACAGTTTCAAAACAAGCTACTCTGGTATTGTTATAGCTCCAAAACCAGCTACTGTCTGTAACCTGGTATTGGTATAGCTCCAAAAACAGCTACTCTCTGTAATCTGGTATTGTTATAGCTCCAAAACCAGTTACTGTCTGTAGTCTGGTATTGGTATAGCTCCAAAAACAGCTACTCTCTGTAATCTGGTATTGGTATAGCTCCAAAACCAGCTACTCTCTGTAATCTGGTATTGTTATAGCTCCAGCTACTCTCTGTAATCTGGTATTGGTATAGCTCCTAAACCAGCTACTCTCTGTAATATGGTATTGGTAAAGCTCCTGAAACAGCTGCTACTCTCTGTAATCTGGTATAGTTATAGCCCCCAAAACAGCTGCTACTCTCTGTAATCTGGTATTGTTATAGCTCCCAAAACAGCTGCTCTCTGTAATCTGGTATTGGTATAGCCCCAAAACCAGCTGCTTCTCTCTGTAATCTGGTATTGTTATAGCTCCCAAAACAGCCACTCTCTGTAATCTGGTATTGGTATAGCTCGAAAAACAGCTACTCCCTGTAATCTGGTACTAGTATAGCTCCAAGAACAGCAACTCTCTGTAATCTGGTATTGTTATAGACCCAAAAACAGCTACTCTCTGTAATCTGGTATTGGTATAGCTCCAAAAAAGCTCCTCTCTGTAATCTGGTATTGGTATAGCTCCAAAAACAGCTACTCTCTGTAATCTGGTATTGGTATAGCTCCTGAAACAGCTGCTACTCTCTGTAATCTGGTATTGGTATAGCTCCAAAAACAGCTACTCTTTGTAATCTGGTATTGTTATAGCTCTAAAACCAGCTACTCTCTGTAATCTGGTATTGTTATAGCTCCAAAACCAGCTGCTCTCTGTAATCTGGTATTGTTATAGCTACTTTTTGTAATCTGGTATTGTTATAGCTCCAAAACCAGCTACTGTCTGTAATCTGGTATTGTTATAGCTCTAAAAACAGCTACTCTCTGTAATCTGGTATTGGTATAGCTCCAAAAATAGCTACACTCTGTAATCAGGTGTTGGTATAGCTCAAACACCAGCTACTCTCTGTAATCTGGTATTGGTAAAGCTCCAAAACCTGCTACTCTCTGTAATCTGGTATTGGTATAGCTCCAAAACCAGCTACTCTCTGTAATCTGGTATTGGTAAAGCTCCAGAAACAGCTGCTACTCTCTGTAATCTGGTATAGTTATAGCCCCAAAAACAGCTGCTACTCTCTGTAATCTGGTATTGGTATAGCCCCCAAAACAGCTGCTACTCTCTGTAATCTGGTATTGTTACAGCTCCCAAAACAGTCACTCTCTGTAATCTGGTATTGGTATAGCTCCAAAAACAGGTACTCCCTGTAATCTGGCACTGGTATAGCTCCAAAAACAGCTACTCCCTGTAATCTGCTACTGGTATAGCTCCAAGAACAGCTGCTGTCTGTAATCTGGTATTGTTATAGCCCCAAAAACAGCTACTCTCTGTAATCTGGTATTAGTATAGCTTCAAAAATAACTTCTCTCTGTAATCTGGTATTGGTATAGCTCCAAAAACAGCTGCTTTCAGTTATCTGGTACTGGTATAGCCCCAAGAACAGCTACTCTCTGTAATCTGGTATTGGTATAGTCCCAAAAACAGCTACTCTCTGTAACCTGGTACTAGTATAGCTTCAAAAATAGCTTCTCTCTGTAATCTGTTATTGCTTTTGCTAAAAAAACAGCTACTTTCTGTAATCTGGATTGGTATAGCTCCAGATAAATTGATTATTGAGTTGATAATTTTGGAGTTTTGCTCTAAAATATGTCTTGTTGATACTCATTTGAAACACCTTAACAGGCAGTTCCAGTGGGTGCCCACAAATACTGTATTCAACCTAATTACTGCACATACCCTTGCTCACAGTCAAGCAATTCCATAGTCTTCAGACTACAGCCAGTGTCCTTTATGTCTGCTTCCTTAAAAAGGCATATATTGTGGGCACCCATTTGAATTGCATCGACTTGTCAATGCAGTTCAAATGAGTGCCCACAACATATGCTTTTATAAAGAAAATCAGGAAAAAAATCGCATAAGCATCATTAGATAAGTCTTTTGCTGATCTTTTTTTTTTTTTTTCAGTGTACCCTTAGTATAGGTGGATACATATTTTATCACAAGTTTTCCCAGTTGTTTTGAAAAACCTAAGCACATGGTGCGATAATTAGGTCGAATATGGTATGTTTTCGTGCAAAACAGAAAAGGATATTCTGACTTCTTCTCTTATTAGCTCACCTGAGCTCTGCTCAGGATCAGCTATTGTGATCACTTTTCGTCAGTCTTTGCGTCCATCCATCTGTCCGTGTGTGCATCCGTCCGTTATCATTTTCAAACGACTTCTCCTCTGAAGCTGCTGAGCCAATTTTGCTCAAATTTCATGTGGAGCCTCCTTAGGGTGGGGGAACAAAAAATTACTAAAATGGTCACGGTCCGTTGACCAAGATGGCCGCCACGCCCATATATGGTAAAAACCTTTAAAAATCTTCTTCTCCAGAACCCAGAACACCTTGGGGCTGAACCTTTGCTGGAATTATCAGGGACGGGAGGTCTACCAAAATTGCTAAAAGAATTGTCGTACATTGACGTTTGACCTTTTTATGGCAATGTCAAGTTTGCTTCCCTATGCATTTGTATGGGAAAAACCTTTAAAGATCTTCTCCAAAACCGAGCATGCCTTATGGCTGAATCTTTGCATATATCATCGGGAACGGGAGGGCTACCGTAATTGCTAAAATAATGGTCGTACATTGACATTTGACCTTTTTACGATAAGGTCAATTTTGCTTCCTTATGCGTTTGTATGGGAAAAATGTTCAGAATTTCAAACAACTTCTCCTCTGGAGCCTCTGGGCCAATTTTGCTCAAATTTCATATGGAGCCTCCTTAGATAGGGGGAACAAAAGATTGCTAAAATGGTCACGGTTCGTTGACCAAGATGGCCGCCATGCCCATACATGGTAAAAACCTTTAAAAATCTTCTACTCTAGAACCTGAGGATGCTTTGGGGTTGAATCTTTGCATAAATCATCGGGGACAGGGGGTCTACCAAAGTTGCTAAAATTATGGTCATACATTGACATTTGACCTTTTACAGCAAGGTCGTTTGCTTCCTTATGCATTTGTATGGGAACATTTAAAAATCTTATTCTCCAAAACCAAGGAGGGATTGTGGCTGAATCTTTGCATATATCATCTGGAACAGGTGGTCTACCAAAGTTGCTAAAAGAATTGTCATACATTGACATTTAACCTTTTTACGGCGAGGTCAAGTTTGCTTCTGTATGCATTTGTATGGGCCCCATACATTTGTATGGAAAAAATGTTGATAATTTCAAATGGCTTTTCCTCTGAAGCCTCCAGGCCAGTGTTGCTCAAATTTCATGTGGAGCCTCCCTGGGCAGGAGAATGAAAGATTGCTAAAATGGGTATGGTCCATTGATCAAAATGGCTACCATGCCCATATATGGTAAAAACCTTTAAAAATCTTCTTCTCCATAACCAAATAAGCCCTGGGTCCTAATCTTTGCACAAATTATGGGGGACAGGAGATCTACCAAAATTGCTAAAATGATGGTTCTATGTTGACATTTGACCTTTTTACCTCCAAGGTCAAATTTGCTTCCCCATTTGTATGGGCCATATACATTTATATTGAAAGTATCGAAGTGACTTGTAGATCAACAATAGTTAAAATTGTTCTGATTGGAAATCCAAGATGGCCATCATCTGGTTTATATTTATAATATTTCCCTGCCACTGTGCTGTTTACATGTATAAAATCATGATTCTTCAGAAACCACTTAGCCAATTTCCACCAAATTTCATATTGATCCTTCTGTTGAAATGTGATTGATAGTTTATTCAAATGATCATGCTCCATTGACTGTCAGGCCCATATATTCTTCTTCAAAACTAAGAACTGCTCAAATGATGATATTTTCATTAGTTGCGATGATAGGATTGGAAAAATGTTGCATAATATCTGCATGTCTGCAGTGGCTATGTCACTCAGGTGAGCGAACCGTGGCCCGTGGGCCTCTTGTCTAAAATTTTATATTGTTACTATAGCTCAAGATAAGGCACTGTTTTGAACTTTGTTTGTGTTGAGGTTTTATGGCCAGTCAACCCGTTGGGGTCATGTTGAGTGCGGTCAGTTTACCTAACCATACTTTTACTGTGCAGGTTTAGTCCTTTAAGCGGTTAACCAGTATTGAACACATTCTTTTGCAAGAAACTGACAATTGTCTTTCTTGAATCAGCAGAAGGGAGAGAATGACCCTTGAAAATATTTCATGATCAATCTCAATGAAAGCATGTTGCGGACCCGGCGGGCGTCAAACCTGCAATCTCCTGATCACCAGTTTGACGCACATCCAACTGAGCCACCAAGGCCACTGTTTTGAACTAAAAACCACTTTTCTTATCTCTCCATGAAAATATGTTATGGGTACTGATTAGAAGCAGCTCACTGAGTCGCTTCTAATGAGTACCCACAACATATGTTTTCATGGAGAGATAAGAAAAATATTATGTGTATACCAGCTCTCATCTGGAGTTACATTAGTGCTATGCTTCAATAGAGAAAGCAGCAAAAATCAATGAGAAATGGTTATTGATTTGTCAAGTCATCAAGAGCTGTACAGAATATAGATTTGGCCATCTAATGGATCCAAGTCCCTCCCCTGTGATCAGTTTTGGGAAAATCAATACTTATAACTCAATTTCTGAACAGCTAAGCAATCTAGATTAATGGATCTTTGTTGAAGAAACAGCTCTCCAGATTAGAAGAAAATTACGATTAATACTTTTGTTTCTCATCAAAAACGTTTGTTCTGGAATTTCTTTAGAATTGCCAGTTGATCTGATCATGTTGAGATATGAGAACTTATGTTTCATGAAGAAATAAGAGAACTATTAAGATTTTAATCTCAAAAGTCGACAACTTGTCAAGAACCTTGAGAATTCAAACTTGGAGCCTGGAAATCAATAAGGTATTGTGCAATTCGATTTCTCGAAAAGACACTGGGTCTGTACCAAATAGAAGGTTCTTATCAAATAATACTAACGAAAAAAAGAGTTTACGTAAACTTATTTGAAGACCACAGGGATACAGCTGGCAGTATCAAACATACTTTGACTTTAGCTGCCTAATGCTTAGTATCCTGGGTAAAAATTTCAGCAGACGGTATTTTGAAATTTTTTTTATTTTTCCCAGAAAATAGACTGACATTTTATGTGAATAGTCTCCTCCCCAGACTTTAGCTGCCTGTATAACACTCAGCATGCTGGGTAAAAATTTCAGCAGACGACATTTGAAAAGATTTTACTTATTTTTCCCAGAAAATAGGCTTTGGCACTTCATGCAAATTGTCTCCTAGGAGACAATTTGCATGAAATGCCAAAGCCTTTTTTTCTGAGTAAAATAAAAAAAATCAATTTGGCATCTGCTAAATTAGTCCATAGAGTGTTAAAGTAATCAGGGTCATGGATTAAACAAAGAAGAGCTATTGTTGTCAGTCTGGTGTCGGTGTAGGCATGGGCGTGGATGTGGGCATGGGCATCTGCATCACACTCTTGTTAACATTTTACATTCATGTTTTATAAATAAATGTCTGTTTATCTGTTGAATGCCTTGATGATTTAGTTGTTACCTTGATGTATGAAGATTCTCGTCCTTAGTTTTGTTTAACACCACCCGTCTTAGTGAACTTAATATCAGGGTCATGGATTAAATATTTTTCTTGATATTAACATTCTTTTTGTTAAAGTTTAAAAAAGATCTATACCTCCTGAAAGGACTGATGCTGGATACAGTCAGTGCAAGTCCAAGTCCCACCCCCTTTATGACACTTTGAGGTCATTGTCACTGAATTAACGTCTTTGGTATGGCTGCACCATGCAAATGAAGTGTTTTCAGTAAATACAGTTGACATAATACTGTTGTACATTTTTGCATGATTTGTAGCCCCTTTTCAAAGTTAGGAAATTATCCCATCCACATGCATTTTCACTCCAATCAGACTGCCCAAATTTATGTGTAGGTTGATCGAAGACTTTGTTTCCAGCATATGTGTAAACACTTTTTAGCTCACCTGAGCCGAAGGCTCAATGTGAGCTATTGTGATCACTCACCGTCCGTCGTCGTCGTCGTCCGTCTGTCCGTCCATCCACAATCTTTAAACAACATCTCCTCCTAAACCACTGGTTGAATTTTGACCAAACTTCACAGGAATGATCCTTGGTTGGTCCTCTTTCAAAGTTGTTCAAATGGTTTTGGTCCATTGCATATCTAGGTCACAGGAGCTAAAAATAGTTTTTTTTTAATTAAAAACAAAAAATCTTCTTGTCAGAAATCACTGGACTGATTTCAATGTAATTTTGCAGAAATGTTCCTTTGGTGATCCTCTACCAAGATTGTTCAAGCCATTTGGATTCGTCAAAAAACATGGGCGCCAGGGGGCGGGGCCTACTTTCCCTATATATCTACATAGAAAACTTTAAAAATCTTCTTGTCAGAAACCACTGGACGGATTTCAATATAATTTTGCAAAAATGTTTCTTTAGTGATCCTCTACCAAGATTGTTCAAGTTATTTGGATTCGTCTAAAAACATGGCCGCCAGGGGGCGGGGCTTATTTTCCCTATATATATCTATATAGAAAACTTTAAAAATCTTCTTGTCAGAAACCACTGGACCGATTTCCATATAATTTTGCAGAAATGTTCCTTTGGTGATCCTCTACCAAGATTGTTCAATTCGTTTGGATTCTTCAAAAAAACATGGCCGCCAGGGGGCAGGGCTTATTTTCCCTATATATCTATATAGAAAACTTTAAAAATCTTCTTGTCAGAAACCACTGGACCGATTTCAATGTAATTTTGCAGAAATGTTCCTTTGGTGATCCTCTACCAAGATTATTCAAGCCATTTGGATTTGTCAAAAACAAAAATGGCAGCTAGGGGGCGGGGCTAATTTTCCCTATATATCTATATAGAAAACTTTAAAAATCTTCTTGTCAGAAATCACTTGACCGATTTCAATATAATTTGGCAGGATTTGTTTCTTTTGTAACCCTCTAATAAGATTGTTCAAGCCATCATGATTCAACAAAAAACATGGCCGCCAGGGGGCAGGGCTTATTTTCCCTATATATCTATATAGAAAACTTTAAAAATTTTCTTGTCAGAAACCACTGGACCGATTTCAGTATAACTTGGTAGGGATGTTTCTTATGTAACCCTCTTTCAAGATTGTTCAAGCAGTCATGATTCATCAAAAAAACATGGCCACCAGGGGGCGGAGCTTATTTTCACGATATATCTATATAGAAAACTTTAAAAAATTTCTTGTCAGAAACCACTGGTCCGGTTTCAATTTATCTTGGCAGAAAGGTTTCCTTGGTGACCCTCTACCAAGATTGTTCAAGTAATCCTGATTTGTCAAAAAACATGGCTGCCAGGGGGCGGGGCTTATTTTCCCTGTATATCTAGATAGAAAACTTAAAAAAATCTTCTTGTCAGAAACCAATCGACCGATTTCAATATAACATGGCAGGAATGTTTCTTTGGTGCCTCGCTACCAAGATTGTTCAAGCCGTCATGATTCGTCAAAAAACATGGCCGCTAGGGAGTGGAGCTTATTTTCCCTATATATTTATATAGAAAACTTTAAAAATCTTCTCGTAAGAAACCGTTGGACCGAGTTCAGTGTAATTTGGTAGGAGTGTTGCTTTGGTGACCCTCTACCACGATTGTTCAAGCAATCATAATTCGTCAAAAAACATGGCTGCTATGGGGTGGGGATTATTTTCCCTATATATCTAAATAGAAAACTTTAAAAATCTTCTTGTCAGAAACCACTGAACAGATTTCAGTATAACTTGGCAGGAATATTCCTTTGGTGACCTTCTGCCAAATTTGTTCAAGCTGTCATGATTCGTCAAAAAACATGGCCGTTAGGGGGTAGGGCTCTATAGTTATATAAAATACTTTAAAAATCTTTTTGTCAGAGACCACTGGATCAAAATATAACTTGGCAGAAATGTTCCTTTGGTGACCCTCTTTCAAGATTCAGTTCAAGTCGTCATGATGCTTTAAAAAAAACATGGTCACTGGGGGTGGGGGGCAGGGCTATAAAATTTGTACAAAAATCTTAGAGCAGTTAATTTGGCTGAAACTTCAACAGTAAGTATGTAAATCTGTTTGATCAGGTGGGCGATATAGGACCATCATGGTCCTCTTGTTTCATGTTGTGCATCTTTTAGTTAGAATCAGCTCACAAAAGAAATCATGGTCTGGTAACTCACTTGGAATAGTCTAATGAGGTCCAATAATATAGCCGTAGCTGAAACATACATAAAGTTTGTTGTTGCTTTTTAATAGCCCCGCTTTGAAAAAGTGGGGCTGTACTGGATTTGCCATATATCCTTCCGTCATTCCATGATTCCATGACTACAAAATTAAAATGAATTTTACTTAATAACTTTAATGTTTGTGGCCCTACTTCAATGAAACTTATACTACACTTGGTCTCTGAGGTAAGTAAGGTGTAGTCGCAGAATAGTGGTCAAGGGACCGTAACTCTTGGAGATATGTCCCTTGGTAGTTTTCAAGATTTAAAATGCATTTTGCTTAATAACTTTTATATTTGTGGTCCTACTTCAATGAACCTTATACCACACTTGGTCTCTAAGGTAAGGAAGGTGTAGTGTAGAATGGTGGCCAAGGACCCATAATTATTGGAGTTCTGTCCCTTCATAGGTTTTCAAATTTTGCCATTCTTGAAAATTTTTGCAACATATTTCTCAGGAACTATGAAAGCTAGAAAGCTTAAAGTTCGTATTAACATGGACAATGACTTGATGTATCATGTATACCGGTGTAACATAGGTTTTCAAAAAATCAAAATGCATTTTGCTCAATAACTTTTATGTTTGTGGTCCTACTTCGATGAAACTTATACCACATTTGGTCTCTAAGGTAAGGAAGATGTATTGGCAGAATGGTGGCCAAGGGCCCATAACTCTTGGAGTTATGTTCCTTGATAGGTTTTCAAATTTTGCCATTCTTGAAAATTTTTGTAACAGATTTCTCAGGAACTATGAAAGCTAGAAAGCTGAAAGTTCGTATAAACATGGACAATGAATGGATGTATCATGCATACTGGAATTAGGGCCAAGGGTCCATAACTCTTGGAGTTATGTCCCTTGGTAGGTTTTCAAAAAACTTTTATGTTTATGGTCCTGCTTCGATGAAACTTATGCCACACTTGGGGGCTTTGAAAAAGTGGTACATGCATAGACAGTGGGTTGATGTATCATATTCAGGAATCAGGGCCAAGGGCCCATAACTCATGGATTAAAAATCCCTTGATAGGTTTTATGATGCCATGCTACCATGTCCTACAGTGGTGCTATCTGGTAAGGATGAATTCAAAATATTTCAACACTATATGTATTTCTCATCTAATAGAGCGGCAGCGGGGCTATAGTTAGATCCTCTGACAGCTCTAGTTTCATCAGACAAGCAGGGAGGCACTTCTAGTGTGTTCCCACAATGCATGTTTTTGTGGAGAACTAAGAAAAATATATACCTGATAAACCACCTATCTGGAGCTATGATACATTACATACCCTAAGTATTTAGACAGATCTGATCAGGGTTGCCACATCTAGCAGATTTTAGACACATCATTTGGTAGTAAAATGGACAATTTTAGGGCAAGTATGGTTAAAGTGTCTGAATATTTAGGGTAAATGTACCGTAATAAGCCGAAATATTGGGACAGATAGGTCTTTGCAAACAGTGTAGACCCAGATCAGATATTCTGCAGCATCTGATCAGGGTCTACACTGTTTACCATACATACAGCAGTATTTTAGACACATCAAGAAGTAGCAGAATAGACTATTCCAAATGTTACGACGTATGGTAAGTAGATAAGGTGTCCCAATACTTAGGATAAATCGGGGGTGGGGGAGGGGGAGGGGGGATGTAGAGGGATAAATATGGCATATTTTTTATAAAGAAATAAAAAAAAATCAAAATAAATAGCTTATATGAAAGGAAAGAGTTATCTGATTGGGAAACTGGCTGCTGCCGATCATTTATTGGTTCCTTATCTTTCATGACTAAACCTGTAACTCGACACCAAAAAACATCTCGGCTTTTGCTACCAGGCTTATTTAAACTGACGCCAGAAAAAAATTTCTGAGTTCTTTTATACATGGCTCTAGATAAAAGTGTATTTCATGTAAATATTTTTCTTATTATCGAAATAAACATAATTTATGGGTTCTCATTAGAATTATCTTACCAAGGCAATTCTAATAAGTACCCACAACAAATTCTTTTGTAGAGAAATTATGAAAATATTGATAAGTTTTGGTGGAAGGAGTCGTCTTGTTTAGAACAGTGGTGCTTAAGTTCTTTTATATGACATTATCTCACAGATAGATGGTTTGTGGCAATACATATTAATTAACCAATAATTTACAGAGCGGGAGACAAGTTCTTCTTTTAGAGGTTAAAATACTCTACTTCTAACTCAGCTGATCTACAGTCCTGTATGACACTACAGTATTTAGCTTTTGGTAAGCTGCATCAGCAGATGACAAATGGGGAGTGGGGGGGATTGGAGGGGTAATGAAGAGTATGTAGGGAGGTATTAGGAGTGAAAAAATGGGTTTGAAATTTCATTCATCTGTGAATGATTTAAATGGAAAACAGTGTTTTCTTGAAATAAAAAAATAACAAAACTACTGTATTTTAAAATGTTGTCTGCTGATATTTAAATTCAGCAGGTGATGAGCTAACCATTAAAGTGCCAGTCACCACTGCAGCCGATAACATTCTTTTCAGAGAAATTAATGCTTCACATTTCATGTGAATCATCTGCCTAGCTGATTCAGCTTCATTTTCTCTGAAAAACAATAAAAAAATTAGGCTCTCATCTGCTATAATTTTGCCTATTAACCCTTAAAGCACCAAGCAAAATTTGTAGCAGATCACATTCTAAACTTTGTAGTATTTTTCATGAAAACAAGGCTGGACATTTCATGTGAATCATCTGCTTGGCAGACAATTCACATAAAATGTCAAGACTTATTTTCTGTGAAAAAAATCAAGATATTGTCTAGTGCAGTTGTGATTGGCACTTGTCCTCAGCTGCAGTTGTGATTGGCACTTTAAGGCATAATAAGTGATCTTGTATTATAAATATTGCTGGAATCCATTGACTCATATTATCTGAAGGTAATTTATCTCTAATATGTTACTGTATTAAGCAGATTTTATTTCTTTGTTAATAGATTTTGGTACCTGTAACCATTCACAAGGAAGATGGCTTGTTCCCCTTCTTCCAATGTTTGAATTGTCCTTTGTGGCCTAAGGTGGATAGATACACTTTCAGAGGGAGGCAGGCCATAAGGTGGATAGATACACTTTCTGATGGAGGCAGGCCTTAAGGCAGATAGATACACTTTCAGAGGGAGGCAGGCCATAAGGAAAGATACACTTTCTGTGGGAGGGAGGCAGGCCTAAAGGTGGATAGGTACACTTTTTGAGGGAGGCAGGCCTTAAGGTGGATAGATACACTTTCAGAAGGAGGCAGGCCTTAAGGTGGATAGATACACTTTCGGAGGGAGGCAGGCCTTAAAGTGGATAGATACACTTTCTGAGGGAGGCAGGCCTTAAGGTGGACAGATACACTTTCAGAGGGAGGCAGGCCTTTAGGTGGATAGATACACTTTTGGAGGGAGGCAGGCCTTAAGGTGGATAGATACACTTTTGTAAGGAGGCAGGCCTTAAGGTGGATAGATACATATTCTGAGAGAGGCAGGCCTTAAGGTGGATAGATACACTTTCTGAGGTGAGGGAGGCAGGCCTTAAGGTGGATAGATACACTTTCTGAGAGAGGTAGGACATAAGGTGGATAGATACACTTTCTGAGTGAGGCAGGCCTTAAGGTGGACAGATACCCTTTCGGAGGGAAGCATAGATACACTTTCAGAGGGAGGCAGGCTTTAAGGTGGATAGATACACTTTTAGAGGGAGGCGTAGATAAAGTTTTAGAGGGAGGCAGGCCTTAAGGTGGATACATACATTTTCAGAGAGTGGCAGGCCTTAAGGATGATAGATACACTTTCAGT
Source organism: Anodontia alba (assembly GCA_964016985.1). Taxonomy (NCBI): domain Eukaryota; kingdom Metazoa; phylum Mollusca; class Bivalvia; order Lucinida; family Lucinidae; genus Anodontia; species Anodontia alba. The sequence goes on along the minus strand of OZ024830.1, from coordinate 10,051,034 downwards.
GGGAGGCAGGCCTTAAGGTGGATAGGTACACTTTTATAGATTAAGGTGTATAGATACACTTTTGGAGGGAGGCAGTGCTTTAGATGGATAGATACACTTTCAGAGGGAGACAACTTTGCCAAAATTCTTTTGCTGCCCCTTCCCCACACCTTTCCTTAAGGTGGATAGATACACTTTCAGAGGGAGGCAGGCTTTAAGGTGGATAGATACACTTTTGTAGGGAGGCAGGCCTTAAGGTGGATAGATACACTTTCAGAGGGAGGCAGGCCTTAAGACAGATAGATACATTTTCAGAGGGAGGCAGGCCTTAAGGTGGATAGGTACACTTTCAGAGGGGGACAGGGCTTAAGATGGATAGATACACTTTCAGAGGGAGACAACTTTGCCAAAATTCTTTTGCTGCCCCCTTCCCAACACCTTTCCTTAAAAGAGAGCAATGAGAACAAATTCTTGCATTTAGTGTAGACCTTTTTTCAAAAAGGGGTTAGTAAGGCAAACAGGAAGTTGCAAAAGTTGTTACCATTGTAAAAAATGGCGGAAAATCTACCAAATGTATGCCCTCCTTTTAAGGTGATTGGATTCACAGGAAAAACTCTGCTCTCATTTTGCAAAGGGGGACAACTTTTGCAGATTACTTAGGTATATGAAACCAGAATGGTGGGCTACTCTTAACCCTAGTCCTGCTGAACCCGGATGTGCCCTTCTGGGTGCCCTTCCTTTGCAAACAGTGTAGATCTGGATCAATTGGCTTCTGAAGAACTGGATCTGCAATGTTTGCCATTAAGTATGCAAATTTGTATTAACAATGTGGATCAAGGAATCTGATTGGCTGAAAACTCGAAGTGGCATGGCATCTTTATTCAGCATGACAAGGGTTAAAGGAAAGAATTAGGCCCCACTGAGTAAGGAGGCAAATCCTGTGTATATGTGTCTCACTTGTTAGTGTAAGGCAATCTGTTTTGACATATCGTAAATATGCATTTTATAAAATTGTGACACATATACATGTACCTTATGCCTATATCACATTAAAACAGATGGTCCGCCGACCAGAAAATTTGATGTTGATAGGCCAGTAAATACTTTTTGTTTTGCTGACTGACGCTGTCACATCAAAAATATATCTCACTGATAACCTTTGGCTATGTCAAAGCATTCCATCAAGCTGACCAGGAATTGATTGTCAGGCAGCAAAACATGAGTCAGTAGACAATTGGATAACATACCTGTGGCTGTCACCTGATCAGATTATGCTTTCCTTCACATGTGGGTGAGAAGCAGCCTGTTGTGCTGCTGACACATCATCCAGAACCTTGCGCTCAGGGCCCAGTTGTTCAAAGCTAACGATGTCGTTAGTTAAGGATTCGTTAAAATTTTAATCGAGTGATACGCAAATATGCTGAAATTTTTTGCTGAAAAAATGTGAGTAGCTAGCTACTCACATTTTTTTAGCAAAAAATATCAGAATATTGTATATTGAATCCGCTAAAACAGTTAACGAAATACCCTTAACGAGCTCGTTAAGCTAACAACGCTTTGAACAACTGGGCCCAGGTGTTGAATGTAAAGTTGTCACAACCATGCTGGGATTCCTGCAAACGTCATGACAGAGGGCCAAGGTCATCAGCTGACCGGTGTGGCTACTATCGCTTGGTTATCGCCTGATGTTCGGCTGTCTGTTGGCTGATTTTTGAGTGCCTGTCTCAGATGACTCTGATGTTGGCTGACTGTCGGTTGTTTGTCGCTTGGCCATCAGCAGACATTCGTCTGATGCTGTACTGATAACCAAATTCTCCAAATCATCAGCTGACCAAAGAAAAATTATAATTGGCCAGCTGTAATGAAAAATGATCGGCAGAAGAGAAAAACAGTCAAAATCAGGCACAAGTTTGACTGACTGATGTCTAACAATTGCCCAAACTGCTAGCCAGAGCACTGGCCACTATGGCTAACACAGTTAAAGTCAATTTCTGTGGAAACTACCTCCAGTTTAGATCAAGATGCTGTTTTCTATTGTTTGCTATATTATTGAGACTCAAGAAAAAAAAATACAGAAGATAAATTTTGGTATATATTTTAGGTACGGTAAATATCCTAAACTATTATGAAAATTAATCACCTTTTGTGCAGCCTTGTAGTTTGGTAGATATAGGAATATTGAATGGATAATAAAAGGCTTTGTTCTGTCAAACTTTCTCAACTAATGATCAGATATAATCAGCCTCCTGGTTATATCTCTGGTGAAACAAAAACAAAAATCATCTTACTTTGATAGGTAAATTAGCCAGTAATTTCTTAATCTAAGAGGTATGTATAGGTTCTTTGAACTTCTGAATCATCCAATCAGTGTTCTTGATGCAGAGACAGAACTTGAACCCCACCAAATTATAATCGACTTTATGACACATAGGCACTTTTTTAACCCTTGTCCTGCTGAACCCGGATATACCCTGCCTTTGCAAACAGTGTAGATCCAGATCAGTTGGCTTCTGAAGAAGCTTCTGAAGAAGCCAACTGATCTGGATCTGCACTGTTTGCCATTAAGTATGTGAATTTATAGCAAAAATCTGGATCAAGTCATCTGATTGGCTGAAAATTAGAAGTGGGCATGGCATCTTAATTCATTCAGCATGACAAAGGTTAACCAAAAACATATTGATGTTTTTCTTATTTCTCCATGTAAACATACACTGTGGTTACTGATTAGAAATGCTCGCCAAGGCACTTCTGTTGAGTATGCACATCATATTTTCATAGAGAGAAGTAAGAAAAAAACATTACTAGATACTCCCTCTTATCTAGGACCTATGTGACACATGCAGCACACACTTAGACCAAGATAAACATGTGTATCTGAACAGTTTGTCACATAATTTTACTTAAGACAATAATTGGAAGAAAATTTTTGTGAGTTTTGCATCAACAAGTAAGGTTGCAGGACACACATCAGATTCATCCTGCTGAGGCAAATCTGATGAGTACTGTGAACATATATTTTTGTTCCAAACTCAAATAATCCAAAGTTAATCCTTGTCTAATCATGGATCATAGAATTGTCTAGGTCCATGCAGTAATCCTAATCAAAGTTCGGTCATACAGGCTGATCTAGATCTTTCCTGGTCACATATACATCATAAGGTTGTTTTTTGTTTGGTTGGGCTTTCTTATCTAGGCTAATACCCTTACAAAAGTCTGAAGTAAATTTGGGGAAATTGCTGATAAAAGATTAATTCTCATTGATTGATTAGGAAATCTGGCATAAATGTAAATTAAAAAGACCATCAAGTTAAATTGATATGAATAACTTTTTTCTCTTTTTAATTAATCTTTTTGGAGTTTGGTGCATTTGCAGTTATCTTTTTTATGTCACCATGCCAGTAGTGAACCCGTTCATACTGAACAACTATGGTAGAAACTTATAGAAAGATGGCATGATTTTTATATAGCTCAAGACCAGGGCCCAGTTGTTCAAAGCGTCGTTAGCTTAACGAGCTTGTTAAGGGTCATTTCGTTAACTGTTTTAGCGGATTCAATACACAATATTCTGATATTTTTTGCTGAAAAAAATGTGAGTAGCTTTTGCACTGCAAAAGCTACTCACATTTTTTCAGCAAAAAATTTCAGAATATTTGCATATCACTCGATGTAAATTTTAACGAATCGTTAACTAACGACATCGTTAGCTTTGAACAACTGGGCCCAGAGTGGGTAAAAGGTGTACAAGTCTCCAGCATCCAGCATGCTCATATCTATAAATAAGAGGTATCAGTTAAATATTTTATTATTTCTGCATGAAAACATAAGTTTTTTTTTTTTGAGAAATAAGAAAACTATATTGTTAATGTTTAAAATGGCACCTTATCTGGAGCCATGATTTTTAGCTTATCTGTACAGAACTTTATGTCAGATTCAACATCCCCTTTATTCTTGTGATCCATGCAATCTGACCAGGACCTCTGTTACCTGCTTATAGAGTAATTATAGATGTATTGTTTTTTTTTCTTTTTAAACCAAAAAAAATGCCCTGTTTACCCTTAGTATTTGGATACCTTATCTAATTACCACACTTGTCCAAAACTTTGAAATAGTTCATTCTGCTACCTGTTGATGTGTCTAAAATATTGCTGTATGTATGGTAAACAGTGTAGACCCTAATCAAATGCTGCATTCTGCGGCATCTGACCTGGGTCTACACTGCTTGCAAAAGCCTATTTGTACCAGTACTTAGGTATTGTTATTTTCTTATAGACAGCATAGCACCGGATAAGTTGCTTTTTCTTTTCAACTAAAAACAATTGATATTTTTCTTATTTCTCCAGGAAACATGTTGTGGGTAAACAGTAGAAGCACTTCAGCATATTCGTAGAGAAATAAGAAAAATATTTACACACACACACACACACACACACACACACACACACACACACACAGACACACACACACACACACACACACACACACACACACACACACACACACACACACACACACACACACACACCACACCACACCACACCACACCACACACACACACACACACACACACACACATCTTTCAGGTTTTTACCTAATTAGTTTTTTTTTTTTTGTTTTTTCAAATTGTGAAAGTTACATTCATTGGGCTGGGAAAGAGATGGAATGAGATGGAGAAAAGTAAGTTGACAATTTGCATGAAATGTTAAACCTATTTTCTTGCAAAAAAAAAAAAAAAAAAAAATGAAAAAAAAGAAATAAAATATTGATTTGTTGTCTACATAATTAGCCCAGAGAGAAGAAAAGGTTAGAATAAAAAAAAATCTTATTTGGAGTCTTGGTATGATATGTACCCTGAGTATTTGAACAAACAGGCCAGAGCAAACAGTGTAGACTCAGATCATATTCTGCAGAACATGGCATCTGATCAGGGTCTGCTTGCTTTGCCACTTAACCAGCAGTTTTTAGAAGCAGGGAGTTAAGTAGACTTTTTCAAAGTTTAAGAGCACCGGCCTCAGTGGCTTAGCTGGACGTGCGTCCGACTGGTGATCAGGAGGTTGTGGGTTCGACCCATGCCGTGTTGGCAACATTCTTTCATGAAGATTTGATCATGAACTATTTTTTACGGTTATTCTCTCCCTTCCGCTGATTCAAGAAGGGCAATTGTCAGTTTCAGGCGAAAGAATATGCATAATACTGGGTTAACAGCTTAGAGGACTAAGCCTGCCCAGTAGAAGTGTGGTTAGGTAAACAGACCGCGCTCGACATGACCCCATTGGGTTGACTGGGCCATAAAACCTCAACACAAACATACAAAGTTTAAGAGAAGTTTGGTAGAAGAGTTAACAGTATCCAAATAATTAGGGTAAATATGATATTCTTGAATTTCAGGTTTAAGCTCAAGTATTATGGATAGGCTCAGTGGACCCAGTTTTATGTAGGAGATATGGAAAATGCATTCACTTACGTTTCAGAGCCTAAAAAACAATAAAAAAAATTCATGCCACATCATCACTTCAGTTATTGAGGATCTTCTCTGTAAATTCCCTAAATATTTGAACTCATTACTGGTCTTAACTTCAAATTTTAACAAGTCCAATTGATTACCTGGAGATTTGTCTAAAATTGTTAGTTAATTGGCAGACAGTGTAGATCCTGATATTGGAGCAGTTTGGTCTGGGTCTGACAGTTTACTCATGCAGGTTTCTCAGGATATTTTGAGTAAATACAGTAAAGGCTGTAGGATTGATTTATTGATTTTGTGAGTTATTGACTACAAAATCTCAGGAAACAGATGATGATCATTGCTTTATAATTGAGCTGTATCTTGTGAAAAGGGGTCTCGGGGGCATACACAAACAACAAAGGACCAGCTGAGCTTCTACATCTGCCCTGTCTGACCAGTGCCTTTGGTGATTATTAACCCTTGTCCTGCTGAATAAATTAAGATGCCACGCCCACTTCTAATTTTCAGCCAGTCAGATTACTTGATCCGGATTGTTGCTATAAATTCACAAACTTAATGGCAAACAGTGCAGATCCAGATCAGTTGGCTTCTTCAGAAGCCAACTGATCTGGATCTTCACTGTTTGCAAAGGCAGGACAACGGTTAGTATAAACTTCAGTTTCAAATTATTCTGTAAGCAGACTGCAAAGAGCTTGATCACACTGTGTAGATGTGCAGGCTGAGCTAAACCTTTGGTGATTGCATGTGTATGAAAAGTACATTTTGATACGCCAAGGCTCATTTCAACCATTTCTGATGAAACTGGGCCATATACCATACAGTCAAGCGGTCCAGAAAAAGAGAATATTTGGTGGATAATATTTGCATCAAAACATTAATTAAGGAAATATCTATATTTTTGGTTAAAAAAAAAAAACAAAATAAAAAAAAACTTTATCTGGAGCTATATGGGCCAGTGTTTACCATGTTATCATCTTGTCGTCATCCCGAAATGTCTGAAATACTGTTGATAGGATATTAAACACTAATACATTAAACATCAAATATCCCCAGCGGACTTTGTACCAATACAGTTGTTTTCAATATATAACATATTCTAGATCACATCCATCTATCAGTGCTGTGCATAGGAAAAAAGTTTATCTTCTCTCTTGTATCAGCATGTGAATTTAACAATCATGATTTTCTTATAAAGCCTACAGATCTATGTCTCCAAGCAGCTGTCAGTGATTGGTTATATTTCCATGGCAACAAGACGACTCTTACAGTAAGCAGGTTGTTATTTTGCAATAGAATTTTTTGCTCCTGATTTTAATGATCCTGACTAATAGCATAGAACAAAAAGAGAGAATTCTAGGTTTTAGTCAGAGTATTTACTTGCTTAGAGCTGTCAGCATTGTGTCATGATAAACCGTGACTTGTCCACATGTTGTCATACAAATAATATGCATGTACATCGTATGTTTACCTGTGCTAATAAAGAGCAATGTATACATGAATATGACTGCATTCTGTGAAACTAGAAATTGATGTCTACATATCCTGGATGTTGTCTTGAGGAAGCCTGGAAATTGTATAGACATGGGTGAATGTCCTAAATACAAGAAACCTGAAATCAAGATTTTCTAATTCTGAAATGGTGCATTTGCCTGTATTTTATGTAATGACAACCTCAAAATCCTGAGATAGGGAACGATCCTAAAACTTTCATCCATGCATGGAGGAAGCCTTGACATTGTCTGGGTAAAGCTTAGACATTGTCTGGAGGAAGCTTGGGCATTGTCTTTGAGGAAGCCTGGCATTGTCTGGAGGAACCCAAGACATTGTTTGGAGGGAGTCTGGACATTGGCAGGAGGAAGCCTGAACATTGTCTGGAGGAAGCATAGAGGTTTTATGGAGGAATCCTGAGCCTTGTCTGGGTAAATCTTGGACACTGGCAGGAGGAAGATTGGGCCTTGTCTGGAGGAACATGGGACTGTATATGGAGGAAACCTGGACATTTTCTGGAGGAAGCCTGGACATTGTCCTGTCGCAAGGAAGCCTGGACATTGTATGAAGGAACCCTGGACATTATCTGAAGGAAACCTAGACACCTTTGAGGAACAGAGGACATTGTATAGAGAAAACCTGGATATTGTCTGGAGGTAGCCTGGATATTGTTTTTGAGGAAGCCTAGACATTGTCTGAAGGAAACCTGGACATTGTCTGCAGAAAGTTTGGACATTGTCTGGAGAAAGCCTGGACACTGTCTGGAGGAAGCCTGGGCACTCTCTGGAGGAAGTCTGGACATTGTTTGGAGGAAGCCTGGACATTGTCTAGAGCAAGCTTGGACATTGTCTGGAGGAGGCCTGGGGACTGTCTGGAGGAAGCCTAGACATTGTCTGGAGGAAGCTTGGACATTGTCTGGAGAAAGTTTGGACATTGTCTGGAAAAAGCCTGGACACTGTCTGGAGGAAGCCAGAACATTGTCTGGAGGAAGCCTTGACATTGTTAGGAGGAACCATGAACATTGTCTGGAGGAAGCTTAGGCATTGTCTAGACGAAGCCTAGGCATTGTCTGGAGAAAGCTTGGTCATTGTCTGGAGAAAGCCAGAACATTGTCTGGAAGAAACCTGGACATTGTCTGGAGGATGCTTGGGCACTCTCTGGAGGAAGTCTGGACACTGTTTGGAGGAAGCCTGGACATTGTCTAGAGGAAACTTGGACATTGTCTGGAGGAAGCCTGGGGATTGTCTGGAGGAAGCCTGGGCATTGCCTGGAGGAAGCTTGGACATTGTCTGGAGGAAGCCTGGATGTTTTTGGGAGGAAGCCTGCACATTGTCTTTAAGAAGCCTGGACATTGTCTGGAGGAAACCTGGACATTGTCCAGAGGAAGCTTGGACATTGTCTGAATAAAGCCTGGACATTGTCTGGAGGAAGCCTGGACATTGTCTGGAGGAAACCTGGACATTGTCTGGAGGAAGCTTGGACATTGTCTAAAGGAAGCTTGGACATTGTCTGAATAAAGCCCAGATGCTGTCTGGAGGAAGCCTGGACATTGTCTGGAGGAAGCTTGGATATTGTCTGGAGGAAGCTTGGATATTGTCTGAATAAAGCGTGGACGTTGTCTGGAGGAAGCCTGGACATTGTCTTTGGGAAACCTGGACATTGTATGGAGGAAGCCTGGACATTGTCTGGAGGAAGCTTGAACATTGTCAGAATAAAGCTTGTACATTGTCTGGAGGAAGCCTTGACCTTGACTGGAGGTTGTCATCCACAGCATGTTAAAGATTAAAAAATATTGTTTGACTATGTGTTTTAAAATGTTGTCTGCTACAATTTGTAATAGTGCTTTAACCTTTACCACCTTATGGGAAAATTTAGCAGACAACAAATTGATGATAGAGTTTTATTTTTTTCAGGAAAGAAAGCTTTGACATTCCATGCAAGTTGTTTCCATAGAAAATAAACTGACATTTCATGCAGTTATCTCCTAAGGAGACAGTTTGCATGAAATGTCAAAGCCTATTATCTGAGAAAAATAAGAAGTATATTTCAGGGCCCAGTTGTTCAAAGTGTCGTTAGCTTAACGAGCTCGTTAAGGGTCATTTCATTAACTGTTTTAGAGGATTCAATATACAATATTCTGATATTTTTTGCTGAAAAAATGTGAGTAGCTTTTGCAATGCAAAAGCTACTCCCATTTTTTCATCAAAAAATTTCAGCATATTTGCGTATCACTGGATGTAAATTTTAACGAATCGTTAACTAACGATGTAGTTAGCTTTGAACAACTGGGCCCAGAATGTCATCTACTGATAATTTTACCCAGCATGCTAAGCATGAAAGGGTATTCTTCTCTTTTGCCACTGCTTACCATGCTTTAACTATCAAGTGTGGCAAACTAAGTTTGCATTGTAGCTACAGATAAACTATTTATACTAATCATCTAATCATAAGTCAATGATTCTTAGTGTTCAGAATATGTGTCAAGAATTTTTCTCGATTAGTTTCCACTTGATTAGCGTCTTCAGAGGAAGGACTGGTGATTGAGACTACTTAATGTGTTATATATATCTGTATAAACAACTGAAGAGGTTACAAAGTCTCTTTGTCCCCGTCTATATCGGTATTGAGTATTGATATTATTACGGTTAATAAGTTTAAAAGTTTGATAATATTTCTCTACAAGTTTGTTTCGATTGATTTGAGAGATACAGATCTCCTTTTGTTGATATGAGGCTCTCTTGTTTTGACCTTTTGCTTTTGTGATCATTGTGAGATAATGGTTATTTAAAGCAAAGGATGAAAAAGTGTGGACCTAAAGGTAAAAATGAAGATCTGTTTTTTTGTTTGTTTTATCCTTAGTTTAAAGAATATTTATTCAACATTACATGCATACACCTCCAAAGGAAATTACTCTGATCTGGAAATATTTTTTTCCCTTTTCTTGGGACTGCTTTTAAAGGAAAGAATTTGCTCCCTTTAAGAGTTGTCTGCACTTATATTTTTGCCTTCAGTTTTGAAAGGTTTAAAATGCTGGGGAGGCAATTTTCTGTTTGCAAAAAAAAAATAAGCTAAGCCCTATTGTTGAGAGTTTGCATGAAGTGTCATAGTATTTTAAGGGTAGAATATGAAAAGTTTTTCAAAATGTCATCTGGATATTTTTGTTATTTGTGCAGATAACATTACATTCAGTTCTTCTTCAGCAAGCAGTAATTTAGAGGACTAAATTATAAGCACAACACACTGGGTAAAGTTTTCAACAGATGGCATATTGTAGACAGTTTGTATGAAATAGCAAAAGCTGTTTTCTGGGAAAAATAAGAAAAATATTTCAATATGTCATCTGCTGAAAGTTTTACCCAGCTTGCTAAGCATTAAGGAGGAGTGTTTGGTGGTAATTCTTGAATAATTTTCTCAATTTCTCCATAAAAATATGTCTGATGAATACCCACAACATATGTTTTTTGGAGAAATAAGAAGTAAAAATCCAAGGATTATCACCTCCTTAACAAGTCATCTGAGTACGAAAGTATGACTAATTTGTCATCTAATTATTTCACCCAGAGAGTGCTGAAGGTCAGTAATAAATGTATAAGGTCAAGTGTACATGAGTTTTCTCCCCTTGTGAACCAGTCTGCATATTAGCAACGAAAATAAGATGCTCAATATTTCTTTTTGAAGTTTTGATTGAACATTTCAGGGTTGTGATCTTCAATAATTTGTTATCTATTAGGGAAGTCAGGTGAATTTTAAATTAACGAGAAGACGGATGAGTTATCGAGAATATCAATAACAACAAAATTACCATCGTGATCTATCAAATAAAATATTGATGTTTTTGCAGGTAACTTTCAATAGACCATGACAGTGAAACAGGTGAAAATCAGATATTCAGCATTAAACTTTCATGTCCTCTAAAAACTAAAAATATCTGGGACAAGATTATGAGAGAAAGTCCAAAACTTTGCAATGATATGAATTTATCTTTAACTAGTTGGACTTTACCCATAAAGTGCCAAGTAGACGGCATTCTGAAATATGTTGTTTTTGTTGTTTTTTTTCAGAGAAAATAGGGCATAGCATTTCATTTGAATTATCTGCCTTTCTTTAAAAAAAAGAATAAAACATTTTTTATGCTGTGCTGTCATTCGACTCTCAAACCATTTATGCCAAGTGGACTCTTCTACCACGACTCTTTGGACTGGTCTTTTTCCAATAGCAGGGTGTCTGGATATTAGTTTTTATTAATACCATGTTTATAAGTTCCTGTATTTAATACAAACAGTGTAGAACCTGATCAGATGCTGCATTCTGCAGCGTCTGATCTGGGACTGCACTGTTTGCCAGTTACCCATTTGGGGGTCTCCAGACTAAAACGAGTTAATATCAAATTCTGTAATTTGACAGCAGGGGGTTTGAACCTACATTTTCGTGTATAGTGAAATCTCTACCAGCTGTACCATAAGAGAGACACCAGTCACACTACCAAGTAGGGTAGCCACTACAGTGGCTCAGTCGGTAGAGCGTCCACTTTGTGACTAGGAGATTACGGGTTTTATCCCCAGCCAAGTCATACTAAAGACTTAAAAAATGGTACTAGCTGCTCTTTCGCTTGGCGGTCAGCATTAAGAAAGTTGAGATAGGAATCAGAACTGGTCACCTGGTGTTAGTGTAAAGTAACTGGGTAGAATATCCAGTCATGTGTCTAGAGCATATGGTATTTCAGTGGGGCAGCACTCCAAAAGTTAGCATTGAGCTCCCTGCCACATCCAGATGCCATTGGGATATGACTGAAAATTTGCTAAAAGCGACATAAAGCCAAAATAAAACAAACCATGTGTCGTGGTAAAAAAAAAAAAAAACTAAAAAAAAAAAAAACCCAAAGATTTTTAAGCTGTAACTAGGCTATTAATGAATAAACAGGATACCCGTCAAATAGGGTTCATTACTTTATATGTTGTAATTCAATCGGTTTATACTTAAAATGCTTAATATATGCAGAATTGATAGATCATATCACATCCAGCCCTGGTCCATTGACTTCTTATATCTCTTCTTATTGCGATTTAAGGGGAATAGGTACATTTTCAAGGGAAGCGACTCTGTCAAATTGTTTTTGCCTTCCCTCTAAAAAGGGGTCTACTCTAAAAGGAAAGAATTTGCTCCCAAGGGGAGCAAATTTTTTTCCTTTTTGAGTACTACTTGATTACTTGGAAAATGTTATTGATTGCAAGTAATCATGATTACAGATTACAATTACCCCATTTCTGGCGAAAGAATGTGCACAATACTGGTTAACAGCTTAAAGGACTAAGCCTGCCCAGTAAACGTGTGGTTAGGTAAACTGACCGCGCTCAACATGACCCCATTGGGTTGACTGGGCCGTAAAACCTCAACACAAACAAACAAACAAACAAACAATTACCCCAGGTCTGTCTAAGAGTAGACCCCTTTTCAGAAGGGACTTGGTGCACATTGATCATGAAATATTTTCTTCGGTCATTCTCTCCCTTCTGCTGATTCAAGAAAGGCACTTTGTGGGGAAAGAATGTACACAATACAGGTTAGCCATTTAGAGGACTAAGCCTGTCAAGTAAAAGTGTGGTTAGGCAAACTGACTTCCCTTGACATGACCCCATTGGGTTGACTGGGCCGTAAAACCTAAACGCAAACAAAATATACTTGGTGCACAAGAAAGCAAACAGCAACTCACAAAAGTTGCCTTCCCTGTACCAAGTAAATTTGTCCCTTTAAGTCCTTGCAAGCTGATGCTGAATTCAACAAAACTAACATTATTTTTCTTAATTTTCCTTTGAATATAGTCTTTGACATTTCCTGCAAACTTCCTCCAGTTTGCATGAACTGTCAGTGCCTATTTTATGGGAGGAAATAAGAAAACAATTTCAGTTTTTTTTTTTTTTTTTGTAGCCAAGTACACAGAATATTCTGATCATATTGTCACATCACTTTGAAAGCCACATTGAATTGAGGAGGATAGTGCTTTTGTTTTTTTCATCCATTCACTCATTAGTTATTCCATTTGTCGCACTTTACCTGATGTACAAGATACCTGGGGCTTTGATATGTGCCAGACTTATTTGGGGCTTATCACATGATTAAACCCTAAAAAAATAATTAGGTTGATTTATGAGAGTTATGCCCCTTTTCAAGTTTGGCATTTGTAGAGACAAACATGTACTTGGGGATATTGTGTATTAAACACATTTCTAGTAAGAAAACACTGTTCCAGAAGTATTCTGATTGCTTAAACTACTGTACTCAAAGGCCCATTTTCACTAGGCACAGTCCATTTTCCAATTACATTTTGATGAAGATCAGGACGAACTAAAAGTCATCATCCGCAACCAAAAATCGTTCCAATAGAAAGAGATCAGCGATCAGATCTTTGTTACACCAACAATTTAGCATGTAGAGGAGTTTATCTTTATGAAAATCACTAAATCATTTCCAAATGAATAGGGAAGACCTGATCAGACTAGCAGATAGATACCTTACCTGCGTATATTGTAAATATCCTAAAAATTCATACACCAAAGTTTCTGACAAAATGGCATATGCAAGTAGTACCGACCCAGATCAGACTGATCCTGCCATTCCACTACAACTGCATAAAAAGCAAAATTTAGGCCAAAAAGGTAATTTGAAATTTTAGGACATTTACAGTAAGTTTGGGGTAAGCAGAGTGTCTTAAATGGGTGGTTTTCCAGGGAATGATGAACCCAGAAAGAAAGTGTAAGAACTGTGTAACCCTGGTCCTACTGAGCATAGCAACAGATAAGGCGCTCTTTTTCAACCGAAAAATTTCTCTTATTTCTCCACGGAAACATATGTTGTGGGTACTCATTAGAAGCGCCTCGGCGAGGCGCTTCTAATGAGTACCCACAACATATGTTTTCTTTGAGAGATAACAAAGATATGTGGATACCCCCTCTTATCTATAGCTATGACTGAGCTTGGATATGCTGCCCTGCCTTTGCGACCAGTGTAGATCCTGATCATTTGGCTTCTGAAGATATACTTACTGATCTGGATCTGCACTGTATGTCATTAAGTTTGTGAATTTGTATCAACAACCTGGCTTAAGTAATCTGATGGGCTGAAAATTAGAAGTGGGCATGGCATCTTGGATTTATTCATCATGACAAGGGTTAAGCCTGGAAAATTTCAGTCATTAGCTTGCCATTAGGCTCCAGAGGAGTCAAGGAGAAGCTCATGCTGATAATTCTCAATTTCTCTATAAAACCATGTTATGGGTACTCGTTGGAAGCGTCTCAGCAATGTGCTTCTAATGAGTACCTTCAACATATCTTTTTATGCAGAAATAAGAGAAAATAATTCTCACAGAATTATGAAATAGTCCGCCTTAACCCTTGCCATGCTGAATAAATTAAGATGCCATGCTCACTTCTAGTTTTCGGGCAATAAGATGGCTTGTTCCAGGTTGTTGATACAAATTCACACGCCAAATGACAAACAGTATAGCTCCAGATCAGTTGGCATCTGAAGAAGCCAACTGATCTGAATCTGAATTTACACTGTTTGCAAAGGCAGGGTATATCTGGCTTGGCAGTATATATATATATATATATATATATATATATATATATATATATATACATGGTAATTTCATTATACATGATCTGAAGAGATGATTTAACCATTATGACTCCTTGCAGTTCAGCAGATGACAAATTGATGATAATTTTCTTTTTTTTTCCTAGAAAACAGGCTTTGACATTTTATGCAAATTGCCTCTTAAGTAGACAGTTTGCATGAAATGTCAAAGCCTGATTTTTGGGAAAAATAAGAAAAAAGTATTTCAAAATGTCATCTGCTGAAAAACTACCTGGTGTAACGGTATGCAATTTGCATGAAATGTCAAATAAATGTAAAAAAGATTGCTCTTGGAAACAAAGAACTCATTACAGATTAGAAAATGGGAGTCTTGGCTTTATTGTGACTTGTCAGAAGCAGTAATGAAGTTTGCAAGACTGCTTACGCCCTCTAGCGTATACATGAGCAAAACTCCATTTTCAAATACATGTATACCACAATGGGTCCAAATGGTCCCAAAGGAAATGAAATATTATCTGCACTATGGTGAAGTATAGGGAAATGTTCTATGGCCACCACACAGCACTAACACCAGCTGCAGTGTAGTTTTCTGTGAAAAAACTCCAAAAAAATAAAAATGTTGTCTGCTGAATTTTTACCCAGGGCCCAGTTGTTCAAAGCTAACGACATCGTTAGTTAATGATTCGTTAAAATTTACATCGAGTGATATGCAAATATGCTAAAATTTTTTGCTGAAAAAATGTGAGTAGTTTTTGCAGTGTAAAAGCTACTCACATGTTTTCAGCAAAAAATATCAGAGTATTGTATATTGAATCCGCTAAAACAGTTAACGAAATGACCCTTAACGAGCTTGTTAAGCTAACGGCGCTTTGAATAACTGGGCCCAGAATGCTAAGCATAAAATAGTGTATTGAGGAAGATATTGGAGAAGCTGTCAAATAAAAAGCCGATCAGAGGATCAATCTCCCGCTCTATCTCTCACCTGGATAGTGATTTACTTGTAATAGTTGCCATAAAATTTCATTACTAAATCAACTTATTCATAATTCTCACCAGTCTATGTATAATGTGCCAAGACATTTTTACTTATTTTTACAAGAAAACCAATGTTGTGGGTTCTGTTTAGAATAATTTAAGCATGGACTCTAATTAGGACCCACAACATATGCTTTCATAGGCCATCTCATGCGAAAACATGTATTGCTATATGCGGACACTCAAGGCACAGATCAGTCTACGCATCGACACAGTCTGATCAGGACCTTCACTGTCCACTTAGAGAACCATTGTTTCTGGTGAAAGAATGTGCTTAATACTGGTAAACCGCTTTGAGGACTAAGCCTGCCCAGTAAAAGTGTGGTAAGGCAAACAATGTTGTCGACATGACTCCATTTGGTTGACTGGGCCGTAAAACCTCAATGCAAACAAACTACAGTAAAACCTGTGTAAGAGAGCCACCTTCGAGACTGACTTTAAATAGTGGTTAATGTGGAAAAAGTTGTCTGTCTTATAAAGGTACATGTCATGTATAAAGGTACATGTCATGTAATTTTGCTAGCAAAATTACATGACATGTACCTTTATAAGACAACCACCTTTCCACATCAACCACCAAGTTCAATTTCAAAGGTGGCTGTCTTACACAGGTTTTACTGTATGTAGAATCCATGGATACTGTAGAACATAACAAGGTATAACATATGTTCTCCACTAAGGTATCTCCACTGGCTAATCTGGATCTTTACTGTTTGCATTTGCCCCGAAGACTCTTTTTCTCATGCCCTGGCTTAACCCTTGTCATGCTGAATAGATTAAGATGCCATGCCCACTTATAATTTTCAGCCAATCAGATTACTTGATCTGGGTTGTTGATACAAACTTGCATACTTAATGACAAACAGTGTAGATACAGATCAGTTGGCTTCTTCAGAAGCCAGCAGATCTGGATCTACAATGTTTGCAAAGATAAGTTATATCCGGGTTCAGCAGGACAAATATAAGTTAGAAACATACTTATGTTTTTGCTCACAAAAAGTGTTTGATCTGGCATCCTGATTCTGTCTCACATTTAACCTGTGTACTGTTTGAATTTTACGCAGCTCTTGAAAGGACATTTTTTTTAGACCAAAAAGAAAACAAAATCAATATTTTTCTTATTTTTCACAAAGATATATGTTGTGGGTACTCATCAGTAGTAAAGGCAGTGGTATGGGTACATGGATGCTTCTCGGTGGCAATAAAATAGTTAGCTATAAACCTTTATTTCAGATATGGATACTTAACCCTTCTCTTGCTGAACACGACATGCCCTGTCTTAGCAAACAGTGTAGATCCAGATCAGTTGGCTTCTGAAGAAGTTAACTGATCTGGATCTGCACTGTTTGTCATTAAATATGTGAATTTCTATGTGGCATCTTAATTTATTCAGCAAGGCAAGAGTTAAAAATTAAAGAAAAGAAAAAAAAAAATATTTGGTTAATCAAAGAGTTTGAATAATTAGATCCCACATGTTTGGTCACATTGACCCATTGTAAACTGAATAGACTCCCCCACATTATATATGGGAAGAGTCCCATTTCAATTTTAGGTATGTCAGGCTATGTGATTTAGATATTCCTAGAGAAAAGTTTCTGAACTATTTGCAAACACTGCAGACTGATCAGACACCGCATTCTGTGGCATCTGATCTGGGTCTGCACTGTTTGCCAGTTACCCTTTTAGGGGTCTCCAGACTACATTAAGTTAACTCCTAACTGTATCTGAAGTTTGAACAAGTCCATGAGACTGCCTGGTAATGTATCTCAAAGCACTGACAGCACTGGTAGGTTGACTGTCTCTGAGTGTAGGCTAAGAAAAGGGTCCTAGTGGGGACTTTAGACTGTTTCATTTAACCCTTAACTTCCTGTTTTTTTAAGCAAACAGTGCCAGTGTCCCAAATGTGCCAGTCCAAGTTTTACAGATAACCCTCTGTCAGCAGCACTCTGACATCAAAGGGACAAGAACAGGTGGCTATAAATAACTGTTACCTGGATTTCGTCTGTGGTTTGATTACATTGGTCAGTGATAATCATGTAGACAACTATCTTTAGGAAATTTGGGTTTTGTATACTGTGACTGGATTGTAAACAATTGACTCAAAAAGAAGCAGTTTGATGGCAAACAGTGTAGATTCTGATCAAAAGCTGCATTGTGTAGATACTTGTCTGGTCCTACACTATTTGTCCAGGTCTGTCAGTCCAAACACTTAAAAGTTGATATGCTACTATGCTTTCGACATCTTTCAGAAAGTCATTTTTGCCTGGTTCTGTTTTCAGAAGATGTAAATTTGCACAATTTTGTTATGATTTAATGCAAAACTTTGTGTCATAACTACCTGTGCACAAAAAGTTTTATTCTATTGACTGTTTTTTAAAAAAAAATCAAATATTTTTTCACTGGTAAAAAATGGCTCCAGATTTTCCAAAAAATCAAAAAGGTAGGTAGATTGGAAACCAGTTTTCAACAATTTTTACTAATGTTCTAAATTGCTGAAATTTTCACAATGTTGTTAACCCTTGTCATGCTGAATAAATTAAGATGCCACGCCCACTTCTAATTTTCAGCCAATCAGATTATTTGATCGCGATTGTTGATATAAATTCACATACTTAAAGGCAAACAGTGCAGATCCAGATTAGTTGGCTTCTTCAGAAGCCAACTGATCTGGATCTGCACTGTTTGCAAAGGCAGGACATATCTGGGTTCAGCAAGACTAGGGTTAACATCAATAATTAAGAATCAACAGAGAAAAGTAAAAAAATATTTTCTTAGATAAATAATTTCAGAAAATCTCTTTACTAGAAAATGTGTAGGTCAGACAGGTTGTGGCCTGAATCTGGATATACCTTGCCTATTCTTAAGAAAGAAGCCATCTGATCTGGATCTGCACAGTTTGGCATTAAGTATGTGAATTTGGCTCAACAACCAAGATCAAGTTTTCTGATTGGCTGAAAATTAGAAGTGGATGTGGCATCTTAATTTATTCAGCATGGCAAGGGTTAGGGTAAATGTTTGAGAAGATAGCATAGAAACGGAAATGGTCAGTCAAACCAAACTATTTTCATTAAAGTAAAACCCCAAGCAAAACATCTTTACAAAAGACGTCAAAAGGACAATAGTCAAGTTTATAATATATATATAAAGATGTTTAATTATTTTATTATCTTTTTTTGTTAAATTCAATGAGGAAATTGGCATAAATTGTATCAATGCATCATGCAATATGTGTACACATTCTGAAATCCAGAATAAATTGTCTCGGAGCAGGAAATTATTTGATCTTCAGCTAAATTTGAAAAATGATGAATGTTGTAAAGATTTTTCACCTTTTAACATAGATCCAGATAAGGCGATAATTGTCATGAAAATTTGGGTATTTTTTTTTTTTTTTTTTTATATTTGCACAAGAGCCTATCATGTGGGTAAACTCATTGGATTTGCCTCACCATGACCATTGTAGTGAGTACCTAGTATTATATATTGGGTTAAAAAGTAAGAAAAAATGTCTTTGGGATACTCTCATTTAAGTTTATCTGGACTGTCTTAATGGAGTACATCTGCAGATTTAATGCTTAGCATGCTGGTTAAAAATTTCAGCAAACAATTTTTTTTTCTTATTTTCCCTAGAAAATAGAATTTGACATTTCATGCAAATTATCTAGTTTGGAGTCAATATGCATGAAATGTTAATGCCTGTTTTATGGGAAAAAATAAGAAAAAATTTGTTAATATGTCATTTGCTGATTTTGCCGTAAGAGTTGTAAGCGTTAAACCTATAACTGATAATGATTGAGATCTGAGCTTCATTAATATGCAGACGAGCCATGATATTAGAAAAAGGGTCTTTGGGATATATGCCAGCAGCAACGACCCACATACCGTATTCGACCTAATTACCGCACTGTGCGCTCAGGTTTTTCAAAATTACTGAGAACACTCATTTGTGGTAAAATATGTATCTACCTACTAAGGATACACTATAAAAAGATCAGAAAAGAACTTATTTTATGATGACTATGCCATTTTTTCTGATTTTCTTTATAAAGGCATATGTTGTGGGTACTCATTTGAATTGCATCGACAAGTCGATGCAATTCAAATGAGTACCCACAACATAAGCCTTTATAAAGAAGTAAACAAAAGGTATACTGACTGCCATCTGAAGACTACGAAATTTCTTGACTGTGCGCTTATAGGGGTATGTGCGGTAATTAGATGGAATACGGTAGCTGTAGATAGGAGGGAGTATCAGGCAAATATTTTCCTTACTTCTTCACAAAAACATATGTTGTGGGTACTTATCTTGGCAAAGCCCTTCTAATGAGTACCACAACATATGTTTTCATGGAGAAATAAGAAAAATATCGGTACTTTTTGGTATCAGGCGTTATGATACAGATCAGCGCCATTGCAATATGTTTTCCCATGATTCTCTAAGGGAAATAGTGAACATTGATAGACTGTTTAGATGTGCAGGCAGATTGGAGCCTCACTGTCAGCATATGCCATAAGGAGGTTTTTTTTCACATGACACTGCTCACTTAAGTTTTCTAAATTGTTCAGCAATAAAGAAATGATTGATCAGAAAGAAATTGGTAAGTAGTTGTTATGGTAGAAAGCATGTCGTTGGGTGATCTGTTATTGGCTGACACCTCATCAATATTGGTGTAAATCAGTCTATAGACATGTAATGGAGATGAACTTGTCTTTTCTTGAATATTAAATGAGGCTGCTTTTATTTCACTATTATCAGATTAAATTATGTGACCTCTGGAAATACATCTAGATAAATATTTGTTTTTTATATTTCTCTCAGTTCTTATATTTACTGGCAGAAGATATATTGTCTCCGTTTTTTAATGAGACTCACTAATATTGGGCTTTCAAAACCCTGTTTTACATATTGTTTCCAACAATAAACTGATTTTTATACTTACACGAAAGTGGCAGGGTATTATGATTTCACATTGGACGTCTGTGTGTCTGTCCAACTGTCTGTCCGTTTGTTTCCAGATGATAACTTAAGTAAACTTCAATGGATTTTCACCAAACTTGGTATATGCATTAAAACTGTTGAGATCTGGTTTGGGGTAGCGAATGGACAAATTTCATCAAATTATGACAGAGTTATCTGCCTGAGACAATGCCCATATTTTCGTTTCTGGACGATAACCTGAGTAAATGTGAAGGGATTTTAACCAAACTTAGTACATGCATTGATATTAATGAGATATGGTTTGGGATTGCTAATAGGCAAATTTCGTCAATTTTTGACAGAGTTGTCTGCCCCCAACACGATAATGGCGGGCAGACAACTCTGTTACACATTAAACAATATTATCTTTTCTTCATTTACTGCAAAGATAAGAACCTCACTATTTTTTTTTTCCAGAAGCTCCCAAATTTTTATTCTGAAACTTAAACCTTAGCTACTGTTTGCGACTTATTATGCTGTTCAATATTCCTACCCTCTCTCACTGCTATGCACATAAATTTACGCTTACACAGATACCTCATGTCTAATAATGCAAATGAAATCTAGTATTTTGATTGGTTTATTGTGTGTTTTCTTAATCTTATAATATTTTTATGGCATAATATGGCTAATAATAATATAGGTATTTCCAGCTGAAAAGGTGAAGGTGGTTTTTCTTCCGATTTAAAATGGTGTCGGCTGTTGAAAGTGCAATTTAGTGCCAGTTTTAGCAGTAGTTACTGTGAAATAGTTGTATTTTTGGACATAATGAATTAGTTTAGAGGTAATTGTAACTGTTACAAGTCAGTTTAGATGGAATTTCAGCAGCAAAATACTGGAGCAACAAAAAAGAAGTTTTGTGGGTCCAGTACAGCGACTCGAGGTACTGGTACAAAATCACTTGAATGAGGCACAGATATTCTAAATAACTTGAAAAAATTAGCACAGTGTAAAGTTGAAATATAATTACCAATCTGAAATGAAATATTTTTTCTTCAGATGCATAATAAGTATTTCAGACACTTCTCTCACTTCTGTTGTGTTAAAATACTTCAGGCACTTGTCTCATTTTTATTCCAGGCATTTCTCTCATTTGAAGTTCTGACACTTCTGTCATGTTAAAGTACTTCAGGTACTTCACCCACTTCTGTAATGTTTAAATACTTCAGGCATTTATCTCACTTCTGTTATGTTAAAGTACTTCAGACACTTCTCTTATTTGTACTTCAAACACTTCTCTCAATTGTACTTCAGACACTTCTTTGATTTATACTTCAGTCACTTCTCCCAATTTTAGTTCAGGCACTTCTCTTATTTGTACTTCATCCTCTTCTCTAATTTGCACTTCAGACACTTCTGTTATGTTAAAGTACTTCAGGTACTCCTCCCACTTCTATTATGTTAAAGTATTCCAGACATTTCTCTCACTTCTGTTATGTTAAAGTTCTGCAGACACTTCTCTCATTTGTACTACAGACATTTCTCTCATTTGTACTTCAGACACTTCTCTAATTTGTACTTCAGACCCTTCTCTCATTTGTACTTCAGGCACTTCTAGCATTTGTACTTCAGGCACTTCTGTCATTTGCAATTCAGGCACTTCTCTCATTTGTACTTTAGATGCTTCTCTCATTTAGACTTCAGGCACTTCTTTCATGTGTACTTCAGGCACTTCTCTCATAAGTACTTCAGACACTGCTTTCAGTTTTACTTCAGAAACTTATGTTAATGTACTTCAGAAAATTGTTAGGTTAAAATACTTCCCTCACTTCTGTTATGTTATAGTACTTCAGAGACTTCTCTTACTTCTGTTTTGTTAAAGTACTACAGATATTCCTCTCACTTCTGTTATGTTGAGTACTTCAGGCACTTCTCTCATAAGTGTTGTGTTAAAAATACTTCAGGCACTTCCTTCTTCAGAAACTTCTCTCACTTCTATTAGGTTAAAGTACTTCAGACTCTTTTCTCATTTCTGTTAGGTTGAAGAACTTCAGACACTTCTCTCACTTCTGTTATGTTAAGATATTTCTGGTACTTCACTCATTTCTGCCTGTACTTCAGACACTTCATTCACTTCTGTTATATTAAAGTACTTCAGACACTTCTCTCACTTCTGTTATGTTTAAAGTACTTAAGGTATTTCTATCACACCTGTTATATTTTAAAATACTTCAGGCATTTCTCCACTTCTGTTATGTTAAACTTCAGATATTTTTCTCACTTCTGTTATGTTAAAGTACTTCAGGTACTTCTCTCACTTCTGTTATTAAAATACTTCAGGTACTTCTCTCATTTTGGTTATGTAAAAGTACTTCAGGTACTTATCTCATTTCTGTTATGTTAAAATACTTAAGGTACTTCTCTAAAGTACTTCAGGTACTTCTCTCCCTTTAGTTACATTAAAATACTTCAGGCTTTTCTCTCTCTTCTGTTATGTTAAAATATTTCAGAAACTTCTCTCACTTCTGTTATGTTAAATACTTCAGGCGCTTCTGTCACTTCTATAATGTTAAAGTACTTTGGGCATGCAATTCACTTCTGTTATGTTAAGTACTCCAGGCACTTTTCTTGTTTGTACTTCAGGCACTTCTCTCATTTGTACTTCAGGCACTTTTGTTATTTTAAAATGCCAAGCAGATGATTCACATGAAATGTCAAGACAGTTGGTTTGATAATTAAAAAAAAACAACAAAAAACTGAAATGTCATTCTGCTCTACTTGTGAATCGGATGGGCATGCCATTCACTTCTGTTATATTAAATACTCCAGGCACTTCTCTCATTTGTACTTTAGGCACTTTTGTTATTTTAAAGTGCCAAGCAGATGATTGACAATTGGTTTGATAAATAAAAAAAATCAAAATGTCATCTGCTCTACTTGTGAATCGGATGGGCATGCCATTCACTTCTGTTATATTAAGTACTCCAGGCACTTCTCTCATTTGTACTTTAGGCACTTTTGTTATTTTAAAGTGCCAAGCAGATGATTGACAATTGGTTTGATAAATAAAAAAAATCAAAATGTCATCTGCTCTACTTGTGAATCGGATGGGCATGCCATTCACTTCTGTTATATTAAGTACTCCAGGCACTTCTCTCATTTGTACTTTAGGCACTTTTGTTATTTTAAAGTGCCAAGCAGATGATTGACAATTGGTTTGATAAATAAAAAAAAATCAAAATGTCATCTGCTCTACTTGTGAATCGGATGGGCATGCCATTCACTTCTGTTATATTAAGTACTCCAGGCACTTCTCTCATTTGTACTTTAGGCACTTTTGTTATTTTAAAGTGCCAAGCAGATGATTGACAATTGTTTTGATAAATAAAAAAAAAATCAAAATGTCATCTGCTCTACTTGTGAATTGAGCTTTAAGGGTTAAGGTGTCTGACTACTTAGGGTAAATACAGTAATCATAAATATTGAAAGACTGTTTCTCATTTGATGAGGGCCATATAATAAACAAATGAAGCATAAACTGTTTTGTGCATCGTAATGGCAATCAATCTTCCAGTAAATTGATGAGATGCATTTAAAATTTCAGAATCATAGCTCCTATCTCTAAATAAGATACATTTTTCAGCCAAAAAGTACCAAAAGTTTTCTTATTTCTCCACAAAAAAAATGTGTAGTGGTAACAGTTGGAATAGCCAGAGGTTGTTCCTGTGAGCACCCACAACAAAATATGCAATTTTTGGAACACATATCAGTTTCAAAACCCATCTTGTTTGGAGCTATGTGAATGTCCGTAGCTCCAGATGAGGCAATTTTCAACCAAAAATATTGATTTTTTTCCTATTTTCAGTGAAAACATATATTGTGGGTATTCATTAAAAGCGCCTCACTGAGGCGCTTTTAATGAATACCCACAATATATGCTTTTGTGTAGAAATAAGAAAAATATTTTTCTGATATCCCCTCTTATCTGTCGATATGAATGTCTATAAAATATATGAAGTTCCGCTGTTTAAATTTTAGATATTAAAGAAATTTAGATACTGATAGTCTGTCTGATCTTCCATGAGTTTAGATTAAGCAATAAACTTTATGTATCTTTTCTAATTTATATTGATATACATTTAATTCACACAATTTTTGCTGTAGGGATAGATCAGTAATTTTTGGTGTTTAGTTCTTTGCATACTTTATGTGAACTTAGCTAATGACAAAAAGCAGAGGATTTTTTCCTAGAAAATTTTCTTGTTATGACTCCTCTTTTTTGGGTGGGGAGACATATTGTTTTTCCCACAATCTGTCCATCCTTCCATCTTTCCATCACAAAACTGTGTCTGCTCCGTAACTTGAAAAGTGTTCATGCTATTTTCATGAAACTACAGAGAAATGTAAGGACCATGCAATGATATACAGAACACAAAAGTCATACCTATGTTTTTTTCTACTTCAGAGTTCTGGCCATTTAAACATTGTAAAGAGTGATTTCTGTTTCTATGCATGTTCACTCTGTAACTTGAAAACCATTTGAGATATTTTCATGAAAATTTACACAAATATAAAATACCATAGGACAACATGCAGAACACAAGAACCATAACTCTTGTTTACCTACTTTTGGATTTACAGCCCTTTGAACTTTGCTAATAGCAATTTCTGTAATATACTTGCATCCGCCCTTTAACTTGAAAACCCTCTGAGATATTTTCATGTAAATGCATAAATGTTAAGCTACATGGGACAGTGTGCAGAACACAAAAATCATAACTCTTGTTTTCCTACTTTTGGAGTTACATCCCTTTGAATATTGTTAATACTTTATACCCTTTTCACTAGTGCTAAGTTGAATCTACTTGCATATTAACCCTTGCCTTGCTGACTAAATTAAGAGGCCATGCCCACCTCTAATTTCCAGCCAATCAGATTACTTGATTCGGGTTTTTGATAGAAATTCACATATTTAATGACAAACAGTGCAGATCCAGATCGGTTGGTTTCTTCAGAAGCTGATCTGGATCTACACTGTTTGCTAAGACAGGGCATGTCGTGTTCAGCAAGAGAAGGGTTAAGCCTGATTAACTGTGCAAAGCAGTACTCAAATGGGGTAGTCATCATTATACGACTATTCCAGGTATAATATGGTTTAAAAGTGGACCACAAAAGTGTTATATCCAAACAAAAATGCAGAGATTATATAGAAAAAATGACCATTTATGGTCATTTTTCTAGATAATATATATATTTTTGTTTGGTGATAACACAGTTGTTTAGTTAACATGGTTTTTGCTTTGGATCCCAGCAATAGTGTTATAAAGAGGTTGTGGTATAATTAGCCCAGCAATAGTGTTATGAATAGGTTGTGGTATAGATAGCCCTGCAATAGTGTCATAAAGAGGTGGTATAATTAGCCCAGCAATAGTGTTATAAAGAGGTTGTGGTATAATTAGCCCAGCAATAATGTTATAAAGAGGTTGTGGTATAGTTAGCCCTGCAATAGTGTTATAAAGATGTTGAAGTATAGTTAGCCCTGTTACAGTGTTATAAAGTGGTTGTGATATAGTTAGTCCTGGAATAGTGTTATAAAGAGGTTGGGGTATAATTAGCCCAGCAATAGTGTTATAAAGAGGTTATGGTATAAGCCCTGCAATAGTGTTATAAAGAGGTTGCAATATAGATAGCCCTGTTACAGTGTTATAAAGAGGTTGTGATATAGTTAGCCTGGAATAGTGTTATAAAGATGTTGCAGTATAGTTAACCCTGTTACAGTGTTATAAAGTGGTTGTGATATAGTTAGTCCTGGAATAGTGTTATAAAGAGGTTGGGGTATAATTAGCCCAGCAAAAGTGTTATAAAGAGGTTGTGGTATAAGCCCTGCAATAGTATTATAAATACGTTGCAGTATAGTTAGCCCTGTTACAGTGTTATAAAGAGGTTGTGATATAGTTAGCCCTGGAATAGTGTTATAAAGAGGTTGTGGTATAATTAGCCCAGCAAAAATGTTATAGAGGTTGTGGTATAATTAGCCCAGCAATAGTGTCATAGAGGTTGTGGTATAGTTAGCCCTGGAATAGTGTTATAAAGAGGTTGTGGTATAGTTAGCCCTGCAACAATTTAACTGTTGACCATTCCAGGAAGGGGAAGGATCATGGGGGTTCTTGATGAAAGTTCACTCTGGTGCATTTTAGTGCAGATGAAAGCATTAGCAGAATGTAGGCTTCAAATTAATGAAAGATTAAATTGTTCCATCCATTTCTGCTCTAAAATTCCTCATCTTTGTCAGGTTTTAACCATTATCACTCTATGGGCAAATTCAGCAGACGACAAATTGTCGATATTTTTCTTATTTTTCCTGGAGACAATTTGTATGAACTGTCAAATCTGTTTACTGAAAAAAATAAGAAAAATATGTCAAAATGTCATCTGCTGAACATTTTAAGCGTTAAAGAACGTGCATTTGATCTGGATGGTCATTTCCTTGGGCTTTGGCTCCTGACTCATGCTTTCTCCTCCAAGGATCTTATCTGTCCCTTTATTTGTGTACACATGATCAATCATGGATCCTTTGGTTTAAAGGGAAAGTTGATAAACTCTGACAGTAATCCATGTTAAATCACTTGAAAATGTTTGAAACTAAATTTGTGTTTATCCTCTGTTTGTTTAAATTCAGGAATTAATTGAGACATAAGGTAACGATGTTCATAGATTAGAAAGCATGCAAGTCAAAATAATCGATTGGTGATTTTAGAATTCCGCTGTGACAGGGTCGTGTTAGTCACAGCCTAGATAATTATCAGCAACTGAATTATTTCACAATTATTTTGTTTGATAAAACTATTATCAGGATTTGTGACCTGTTCATCCAAGGCTTGAAAACTTGACTTTGACTTTTAACTTTGGAAGGAAAAAAAAAAAAGGGCAAATAAATCGACAAATTTTAATGGCTTCATTTAAGCTTGGCTGAACCCATTATTTAACCTTTACCACTCCTGGGCTAATTCAGCAGACAAAACAAATTATGATATTTTTGCTTATTTTTCTGAGAAAATAGACTTCGACATCCCAATTTGTATATCTAATGTCCATTTTTTGTTCTAGGAAAAATAAGAAAATTATTTCAAAATGTTGTCTGCTGACTGTTTTACCCAAGGTGCTAAGCATTAACTCTAGGCCTGCTGAACCCGGATATACCCTGACTTTGCAAACAGTGTAGATCCTTCTGAAGAAGCCAACTGATCTGGATCTGCACTGTTTGTCATTAAGTATGTTTGTAGGACATGACTTTCTAATTTTTTTTTTAATTTTTCAGAGAAAATATGTCTTGACAGTCCATGTGAATCATCTACCAAGCAGACAATTTTCATGAAATGTCAAGACCTATTCTCTCTGAAAAAATTAAAATAAATTTTTCAAAATGTTTTCTGTTGCAGCTGTGATTGGCATTTATGGGTGCTTAAAGGGTTAATTGGAAGAGTCTTAAATCTGTTGTGATCAAAGATGATATATTTGTCTGTATTTGATACCCTATCATTCCCTATCAGTCAGTTCAATAAGAACTCATGCCAGACTTCCAAAATATTGTTACCTGCTGTATGATATATCTAAACTGCCATAAATTTTCCTCATGATGTGAGGAGATGTGATATTTTAGTGAGGCAGAACTTGGGCCCATTTATGCTGAGTGGAATCTTCTACCTCAACTAGTTGGACATCTCCATTTCCAATAAAAGGGGTGTCTGATTAGTTTGCATTTTTACAAGATTATATAAAAAATCTGGGCCCAGTTGTTCAAAATTAAGATTATATAAAAATTCTGGGCCCAGTTGTTCAAAACTAACGATGTCATTAGTTAACGTATTGTTAAAACTTTGATCATTAAATATAGCATATACGTTAATATTTTTGCTGAAAAATGTGAGTAGCTTTTGCATTTGCAAAAGCTACTCACATTTTTTCAGCAAAAATACCTGTGAATTAGATATTGTACTTACTAGAACAGTTAACATTTTGACCACTAACAAGCTTGTTAAGCTAATGATGCTTTGAATAACTGGGCCCTGGTATTTAATGCATTATTAAAATATTTTATAGAAATTCTGTTTTCAATGCAAACAGTGTAGACCCTGATCAGATGCCGTATTCTGCAGCATCTGATCTAGGTCTACACTGTTTGAAAATGTCGTAAGGCTTAAATAGGGCAGTTAAATGTGGACATTATTGTGAAACCACTGAACAGCTGTTGAAAGCATCTATCAAAAGATTGGTAGATTTTCTGTCATTTTGTACAAGGAGAGAACTATTATGACTTCCGCTTTGCATTCCTACCAAGCAATCCCCTTCTGATTAAGGAGTTTGCTGTGCTGCCCAACAATTCCTTCTGAAAAAGGGGTCCACTCTTACTTTGGACTGAATTCTTTCCTTTTAGAGAAATAGATAAAAAATAGAAACTAAATAAACATTGTCAGTTTTTGACAGGCCTTTGCAAACAGTGTAGTCCAAGATCAGATGCAGCAGTGTCTGATCAGAGTGTACACCATTTGCCATACATACCACAATATTTTAGAAACATCAACAGGTACTACAATGGACAGTTTCAAATTTTAGAACAAGTATTGTAAGTTAATTAACCCTTAAAGCACCAAGCAAAATTTGTAGCAGACGACATTCAATTTTTATTTTATTTTTTTTTTTTCAGAGAAAGCAAGTCTTGACATTTCATGTGAATTGTCTGCCAAGCAGTCAATTCACATGAAATGTCAAGATTTGTTTTCTCTGAAAAAAAAAAAAAAAAAAAAATGAAAAAAATTGTCGTCTGTTGCAGTTGTGATTGGCGATTTAAGGGTTAACCCTTGTCCTGCTGAATAAATTAAGAAGCCACACACTTTATAAATTCTTATACTGAATGGCAAACAGTGCAGATCCATATCAGTTGGCTTCTTCAGAATCTGGATCTACACCGTTTGCAAAGGCAGGACATATTAGGGTTCAGCAGGACTAGGGTTAATAAGGTGCCCCAATACTAAGGATAAAAAATATGGTATTAATATTAAATAATAAAAGATCAACTTTAAAGGTTAAACTTGTGGTACATCCATGCACTTTGAATACATTTCTAATTTTAACATGGGGAGGTTCAATTTTATTTGTTCTAAAAGATGAAAGTTTAGACAAATTAAAAGTCTATGTTGCTGATAAGTAAGTGTATAAATAATTTACTTGAATATTCAGAATTTGGGTTTAATGACAATAAATTTGAATTTTAGGAGAGAAAAATAAGCAGAAGACACCTAATAGTGTTTATCTTCAAAACATTCAGAAGTTTGAATAGACCATTTAAGTTTATATCAAGTTCCATGAATTGCCAATTTTTGTGAAATTTATTCAAACCTGATAATTGATGGGTAGGGGAATAGGATGATGATGTGAAACTTGAGCAGAAGATATCAGAATTTGTATAATAAAATTCTTTATGGATCTGATAGGATGCAACATGAATTCATTGGATGTTGATGTTTATATATTCAAATAATTTTATTTTAGATAGATATCCATGTACCCAATTTATCCTAAATATAGGAACACCTTACCAAACTTGTCCTAAGATTAGAAACAGTCCATGTCTTAAATATTGCTAATGTATGGCAAACACCTTGATCAGATGCAGCATTCTGCAGCGTCTGATCTGGGTCTACACAAGTTGCTGTCTGTCCCAGTACTCAGGGTTATTACGGTATATCAATTTTCGGTTTTCTATACCCTGGTTAAGCAAGTTTACAGGTAATTGGAGGATGATTGAAGTGGGTAAAAAATTCAGATAGAAAATATTCAAAGGATTAGAGTTACTTTCTCCTTGGTACTCTGATGGTGAAAATTAGCAGACATAAAATAACTGATTTTTGTTTTACTTTTTTCCCCCAGAAATATGGCTTGACATTTCATGCCAGTCATCTCTGAACAAGACAATTTGCATGAAATGTCAAACCATATTTTCAGGGAAGACAATGAAAATTTTAAAATGCAGTCTGTTTGTATTTAAATTTGACAGTTCAAAGTTTAAGAACTGTCATTTCATAGTTTTTGTTGCAAATTGACACCTTTAATATGTTAATAATTTGTGACCTTGTATTAATATTTTTGGATCTGTTGACATTTGGTATTTGTGATCATTTTACTTGGGCTGCACCTAGTGAAAACATGTCTAAGTGTATGTGAGAACAGTGAATACCCAGCAGCTTGAACACCATACAGTCTGATCAGAATCTGAATCTCTATCAGTGCATGCTACAATAGTGCTTGATTCAGTAAGTGGACTATGAAGTTCCACGACTAGACTGAAGAGATTTACAGGTTTATCTTGGCCAACCTAAAGGACCTCTTTTTGCTTGAAGCTGGCCTGACCTACATGTAATCAGACTATTGTTTTAGATATCAGGGCCCAGTTGTTCAAAGCATCGTTAGCTTAACAAGCTCGTTAAGGGTCATTTCGTTAACTATTTCAGCGGATTCAATATACAATATTCTGATATTTTTTGCTGAAAAAATGTGAGTAGCTTTTGCACTGCAAAAGCTACTCACATTTTTCAAGCAAAAAATTTCAGCATATTTGCATTTCACTTGATTTAAATTTTAATGAATCGTTAACTAACGACATTGTTATTTTGGGAGATAAATGTTTTGATAGGTTTCTTTTAAGCTCACCTGAGTGAAGCTTGGGATGAGCTGTAGAGATCAGTTTCTGCCCAACATTCACTGTGTACAATTTCTGTTCAAGTGTTTTGCAATTTCAACCCTGAGTTAAGTTTGGGATGAACTGTAGAGATTGATTTCCATCCATACAGGTTTTCAGTCAATTCAGTATTTTCTGAGAAGTAAAACATGTGAACAAATGGATGAATCAAGCTGTTCAAATGTTTCTCAGAAAATACTGAAGTGATGCAGGCATCTGTTCACATGTTTTATTTGCCGGCCTCAGTGGCTCAGTTGGATGCGCCGTCCGACTGAAGACCAGGAGGTCGCGGGTTCAACCCCCACCGAGGTCGGCAACATTCTTTCGTGGAGATTGATAATGAAATATTTTCTACGGTCATTCTCTCCCTCCCGCTGATTCAAGAAGGGCAGTTGTCAGTTTCTGGCGAAAGAATGTGCACAGTACTGGTTAACCGCTTAGAGGACTAAGCCTGCCCAGTAGCGTGTGGTTAGGTAAACTGACCGCGCTTGACATGACCCCATTGGGTTGACTGGGCCGTAAAACCTCAACACAAACAAACATGTTTTATTTCTTAGAAAAATACTGAATAGATGCAGTCATCTGTTCACATGTTTTACTTCTCATAAAATACTGAAGTGAAGCTGCCATCTTTTCACATGTTTTACTTTTCAGAAATTACTGAAGTTGGTGTAGTAATCTGTTCACATATTTTATTTCTCAGAAAATACTGGTCATGCAGCCATTTATTCACATGTTTTACTTCTCAGAAAATACTGAAGTAATGCAGGCATCAGTTCACAGGTTTTACTTCTCAGAAAATACTTAAGTGATGCAGCCATCTGTTTATATGTTTTACTTCTCAGAAAATACTGAAGTGATGCAGTCATCTGTTCATATGCTTTACTTCTCAGAAAATACTTAAGTGATGCAGCCATCTGTCCATATGTTTTACTTCTCAGAAAATACTGAAGTGATGCAGCTGTCTGTTCACGTTTTATTTCTCATAAAATACTGAAGTGATGCAGCTATCTGTTTACATGTTTTACTTCTCGTAAAATACTTAAGTGATGTGGCCATCTGTTCATATGTTTTACTTCTGAGAAAATACTGAAGTAATGCAGCTGTCTGTTCACGTTTTATGTCTCATAAAATACTGAAGGGATGCATCCTTCTGTTCAAATGGTTTACTTCTCAGAAAAGTGATTTCAAATCTGATTTGGTAGAAATGCTACTTGGGTAGGAGGGATTGAAGTTTGTAAATTTAATGCCAGTTGGCTTTTTTTTTTTTTTTTTTGATTGGCGGTTGCCACGGCAACCAATAGCTCTAGTAGGGATATTTCACCTTTGTGGAAAATATTAGGAATTGGCTTTTAAGGTGGCTACCATATGAACTTATTGAACTTAATGCTGAAAAGTTTTATTTGACATGATCTCCACAAATGTGCATAGAG
Source organism: Anodontia alba (assembly GCA_964016985.1). Classification (NCBI taxonomy): domain Eukaryota; kingdom Metazoa; phylum Mollusca; class Bivalvia; order Lucinida; family Lucinidae; genus Anodontia; species Anodontia alba. The sequence continues at coordinate 10,018,392 of OZ024830.1, read as the reverse complement.
CATCCTTGAGACAATCTATTTCAGATTTGTAGAAGTTAGTAGGAACCAGCGTCCAAGATGGCAACCAGCGAAAAATATCAGAATATTGTATATTGAATCCACTAAAACAGTTAACCAAATGACCCTTAACGAGCTCGTTAAGCTAAAGATGCTTTGAACAACTGGGCCCTGGATAAAACATTTTATCTTATTGGAACAATACTTTTAAAAATTAACCCATTAGTGGCAAATACCCAAAAGGCACATTTCACTGTCGTCTGATAACTCTTGTTTCCACTTCAAAAAAAAAAAAAAAAAATATTGATTGACATTTCATGAAGATTGTTTGGAAAAAGCGTTTTGATTAAATGTCAAGCAACTTTTTCAGGAAAAATACCGGGTATGATTCATTTGATATCTGCTACTGTAATAGCCTTAAGTATTGGGACAGACATGTAGTAGGCCCATGAAAACAGTGCAGACCCAGATCCAATGCTGCAGATTGCAGCATCAGATCAGGTTCTATACTTTTTGCCACACATCCAGCAGTTTTCTGGACACAGTAACATGTAGTAGAATGGATTTTTTTCAAGTTTTTGGACAACTATGGTAAGTAGATTAACGCTTAGCACTCTGGGTAAAATTTTCAGCAGACGACATTTTGAAATATTTTTCTTATTTTTCCCAGAAAACAGGATTTGACATTTCATGCAAATTGTCTCCTCAGGAGACAATTTGCTTGAAATGTCAAATCCTGTTTTCTGGGAAAAATAAGAAAAAAAACATCAGTTTGCCGTCTGCTGAAAATGCCCAGAGAGTGGTAAAGGTTAAGTCCCAATACTTACAGAAAACAAACGTTATAATAAAGTATTTGGTATAGAAGCAAACTGTTTATGTCCTTGCAATAATAAAATGGATTTTAGGTCGTTTGAAATGAAATCATATGGGACATCAGTTATTGAAAAATGCAGAATCATTCTTAAAATAGTAAGATGGTATTGTTATATCCTCATTAATATTCAATGACATTATTAAATGGGCCATGCTATGTGAAACTGTATCTTCGGGCATATGTGGACAGTGAAGGCCCAGATCAGCCTGTGCATCTATGCAATCTGATCAGGGCCTTCACTGTCCACTAACAGAATCATTAGATACTATAGAATGTAATTATGGAAAGCGATACTTTGCACTTGCGCAGGATGATCTGAATCTGTGAATTTTTGCGTATGTTTGAAGGTACTTTTTCACTTGAGGAAACCCAAATGATGTCTGTCTCGGATTCTTGTGGATAGTAGTTTAATGTATCTGATATTTCATAACTTTTGAACTTCTTTTTTTCGCATCGGTAGTTTTCTTGTATTTTGCATTTTTATGTGAAATCAAAATATCTGCAATTTTGCAAGCTTTCTGTAATCCGAAATCAAATTTTAACCTTTAAATACCACTATTTGGGCTCATTCAGCAGACGACAAATTGATGATATTTTTTTTCTAGAAAATATACTTTGACATTTTATGCAAATTGTTCCTTTTGAAGCTTATTTTCTGGGAAAAACAAGAAAAATACAAAATGTATTTCATAATGTTGTCGGCCTTCAACTCAAAAATTAAAAAAAAAAAAAATAAATAAATAGATAAATAAATAAATAAATGTTGTCAGTGGACTTTTTTATCCAGAATGTTAAGTTGTATCTTGGTTATTATGGATACCGTTACCATACTAACATTAAAATTTGACCAAGCCCATTTCACAGTTTGATGGATCCAAAAGACTGACAGAATGGCAAACAGTATATACCCAGATTTAGCTGCTCTGTCCTCCCTGTCTGAATATTGAAGGTAAATATGATGAAGTCATTAAAAAAAAAAAGAAAAAAAAAGGAGCAATGGCCTAGCACCAAACATGTCACATTTTTCAGTGGTATTATATGTATATTTTTCTTATTTCCAGAGGAATTGTTAACCCTTATCCTGCTGAATAAATTAAGATGCCACACCCACTTCTAATTTTCAGCCAGTCAGTATTAATGGTACAACATACTAAGATATCAGGGTATTTAATGAAATGTTTATCATACAACATATCTTTGATATCAGGGCATTTAATGGAATATTTATGGCACAACATATCTAAGATATCAGGGCATTTAAATGAATATTTATAGTACAACACTATATCTAAGATACTAGGGCATTTTATGGAATATTTATGGTACAACAATGTGTTCAAGATACTAGGGCATGTAATGGAATATTTATGGTACAACAATGTGTCTGAGATACCAAGGTATGTGTCTAAGATACTAGGGCATGTAATGGAATATTTATGGTACAACAATATGTCTAAGATATCAGGGCATTTAATGGAATATGTACTGGCACAGTGGCTCAGTGGTAGAGCGTCCGCTTTGTGACCGGGAGGTTGTGGGTTCGATCCCCGGCCGGGTCATACCAAAGACTTTAAAAATGGTACTAGCTGCTCTTTCGCTTGGCGCTCAGCATTAAGAAAGTAGAGCTAGGAATCGGAACTGGTCAGCTCAGTGTCAGTATAATGTGACTGGGTGGAATATCATGTCAAAGTGTCTGGGGCATGATATTTCAGTGAGGCAGCACTCTAAAAGTGAGCATTGAGCTCCCTGTCACATCCAGACGCCGTCACGATATGACTGAAAGATTGTTGAAAGCGACGTTAAGCCCAAAACAAACAAACAAACATTAATGGAATATGTATGGTACAACAACGTCTAAGATACCAAGGCATTTAATGGAGTATTTATGGTACCACAACACATCTAAGATACACGGGGTATTTAATAGCATAGTTATGGCCAATATGTCTAAGATACCAGGACATTAAATGGAATATCTGTGGTACATGTCTAAGATACCAGAGCATTTACTGGAATATTTATGGTACAACAACATGTCTAAGATACCAGTGGATGCATAATATTTCAGCATGTCTGCCTAACTTCTAATCAGAAAGCACAAAAACATACCAGTTCCACATTTTTGGTTATTGATTGATTGATACAGATATCTCCCGAAATCAGCAAGGCGTCAGTAGACCTAATCTCAACTAGGCTCGTTTTGTTTATTGAAAACACACAGGTAATTGTTAATCAGCCAGGATTCAGGCAAACATTGGAAAAAAACAAAATAGATAATTCCACAAATTGGTACTTAGACACTACTGATTGCTTTTGCTTCTGTAATGTAACATTTTGTGTATTGTATTTACCTAAAATATTTGGACACTGAAACGCCTCTGTTTGTTTATCTTAGAATTACCGTATTTACCCTAAGTATTGGGACACCTTATCTACTCACCTGTTTTAAAGTTTGAAATAGTCTAAAATATTGCTCCGTTTATGGCAAACAGTGTAGACCCTGATCAGATGCCGCATTCTGCAGCATCTGATCAGGGTCCACACTGTTTGCAAAGGCCTATCTGTCCTAATACTAAAGAGTTATTACGGTAGAATATATAGTAGTCTAAGTACATGGTGATATATATAAAACATGCTTAATGAATGACAGACTGATCTGAGACTATGCTGGAAGAATCTGATATGAGTCTACACTGCTTAACATTTAGCACTCTGCGTAAAATTTTCAATAAATGACATTTTGAAATATTTTTCTTATTTTTCCAAGTAAACAGGTTTTGGCATTTCATGCAGACTGTCTCCAAGAGGGACAGCATGAAATGTCAAATCCTGTTTTCTTGGAAAAATAAGAAAAATAATACCAATTTGTTGTCTGCTGAATTCGCCCAGAGACTGGTAAAGTTTAAGTTTGTCAAATATTGTGGGTAAATAGGATCTGTAAGATAAAGATCATGACATGAGGTATAACAGGTTGATTTTTCGGCTGTACTTTCTAACAAAATATTTCAAGGCATGATATAACTAGAAATGTGTTTGTAAAACTGTAAAACACTATGCCCGGCCCCAGCTATACGCTTGTTGATAAAAAACACCAAAGTTGAAAAGGAGCATAACTCTGACAAAAGTAATCTTGTTTTGATGGGGGCATCTGATCTGGGCCTACACTCTTTGCTCAGGTCTATCTGTCCAAAATACTTTGATAAAGATGGTTTTGGGTGGTAGATGGTTTTATTGTGTCTATTACCGAACAAGTATTAGCTTTCACAAAAAGCTTGGTCTATGCTGTGCTAAGCTTAGACCAAGCTTGTTTTTGAAAGCTAATACTTGGTTATATAATGTTGAGCAGTCCATGGATAAAAAAGCATTGGACCAGTCCATGACCTTTCATAATTTGCATTTGGAGGAATCTCAAACTCTAAGATTGTCTATGCGCATGGCTATTTGGGCGTACACAAACAAGAATCTTTTTTTTCTATGATTCAGTGTCCCATCTGCAAGTGGAGAAAATTGAATAAGTTTTTGAAGTGTTCCGTACAAAGATTCTGCTATCGGTGTACTTATTGATGCAACTTCCTCCACTATTTTTTATTGCGTGATTTAAAACATTATTAGTACTTCCTTACAGTTTGAGCCTATTAGTAAGTAGATATTGAAAATAAGTAGCTATTGAGCTTAGTTAGTTCATGGAATTTGACAAGCAATTGAAAACTACTTTCTTAAACCCTTCAATGAATATTAACATCATTGTTTGTGATTTGAAATATCTGGTACTTGTATCAGAACCACTTGAGCTGACACTTATCTCAGTATACCATATTTACCATTTACACACCTCAACTCCTTACCATTCTTGTTCTAAAATTTGAACAAGTACAATTTACTACCCAATGTTGCATCTAAAAATAACTGGATAAGTGGCAAACAGTGTAGATCCTTATGAGATGCTGCATAATGCGGTGCCTTATCTGGGTGTATACTGTTTGCTCAGGCCTGTCTGTCCAAATATATACAGTAAATATGATAGTCAGAATGCTGATTTTCTTATTGAACTGTAATATGGACCACAACTGAAAAAGTGCCTTCAAACATGCTAAACATGTAGTCAGATCATCCTGCATATGTCTAAAGTATCATCTTGGGCCCATTTGTTCAAAACTAACAATGTCATTAGTTAACATATCGTTAAAACTTTGATCATTTAATATATGGCATATATGCTAATGTTTTTGCTGAAAAAATGTGAGTAGCTTTTGCATTATTATTGCAAAAGCTACTCACATTTTTCAGCAAAAATACTTGTGAATAAGATATTGTACTTACTAGAATGATTAACATTTTGACCACTAATGAGTTGGTTAAGCTAATGAAGCTTTCAAAAACTGGGCCCAAGCCTTTGCTCCTGTAGTATCCTTTTATTCTGTTAGGGTTAGCGAAGGCTGATCTGGGCCTTTGCTGTTAGCATATGCCTGAAGACATGTTTTCTTTGGCATGGCCCATTTATAAAGTTATCCTTGTTGAAGCTTACTTGCATATGACCCATTCGCAGAAGAAATTATCATATTTGTTCTCATTATTGCACTGTGTGCTTAGGTTTTCCAAAATTACAGGAAAAACTTGTAGTAAAATAACCTCCTAATAAAGGTTTAACCCTAGTCCTGCTGAACCTGGATATACCCTGCCATTGCAAACAGTGTAGATCCAGATCAGTTGGCTTCTGAAGCCAACTGATCTGGACCTGCACTGTTTGCCATTAAGTATTTGAATGTATATCAACAGTCTGGATCAAGTAATCTGATTGGTTGGAAATTAGAAGTGGGTGTGGCATCTGCATGACAAGGATTAACCCTTGTCCTGCTGAATAAATTAAGATGCCTCACCCACTTCTAGTTTTCAGCCAATCAGATTACTTGATTCAAATTGTTAATATAAATTCACATATTTAATGGCAAACAGTGCAGATCCAGATCAGTTGGCTTCTTCAGAAGCCAACTGATCTGGCTCTACACTGTTTGCAAAGGCAGGGTATATCCGGGTTCAGCAGGACAAGGGTTAAGAAAGATTAGCAGAGGACTTCATGAGAGCCATATTTAGTGATGCTTATGCATTACTTTTTTAGCTCACCTGAGCCAAAGGCTCAAGGTGAGGTATTGTGATCACTCACCGTCCGTCGTCGTCGTCGTCCGTCCGTCCGTCCGTTCACAATCTTTAAACAACATCTCCTCCTAAACCACTGATTGGATTTTGACCAAATTTCACAGGAATGATCCTTGGTTGATCCTCTTTCAAAGTTGTTCAAATGGTTCCGGTCCATTGAATATCTAGGTCACAGGAGCTAAAAATAGATTTTTTAACTAAAAACTCAAAAAATCTTCTCGTCAGAAACCCCTGGACCGATTTCAATAAAATTTTGCAGAAATGTTCCTTTGGTGATCCTCTACCAAGATTGTTCAAGCCATTTGGATTCGTCAAAAAACATGGCTGCCAGGGGGCGGGGCTTATTTTCCCTATATATCTATATAGAAAACTTTAAAAATCTTCTCGTCAGAAACCACTGGACCAATTTCAATATAATTTTGCAGAAATGTTCCTTTGGTGTTCCTCTACTAAGATTGTTCAAGCCTTTTGGATTCGTCAAAAAACATGGCCGCCAGGGGGCAGGGCTTATTTTCCCTATATATCTGTATAGAAAACTTTAAAAATCTTCTTGTCAGAAACCACTAGACCGATTTCAATATAATGTTGCAGAAATGTTTCTTTGGTGATCCTCTACCAAGATTGTTCGAGACATTTGGATTCGTCAAAAAACATGGCCGCCAGGGGGCGGGGCTTATTTTCCCTATATATCTATATAGAAAACTTTAAAAATCTTCTCGTCAGAAACCACTGGACCAGTTTCAATATAATTTTGCAGAAATGTTCCTTTGGGGATCCTCGATTAAGATTGTTCAAGCCTTTTGGATTCGTCAAAAAACATGGCCGCCAGGGGGCGGGGCTTATTTTCCCTATATATCTGTATAGAAAACTTTAAAAATCTTCTTGTCAGAAACCACTAGACCGATTTCAATATAATTTTGCAGAAATGTTTCTTTGGTGATCCTCTACCAAGATTGTTCAAGACATTTGGATTGGTCAAAAAACATGTCCGCCAGGGGGCGGGGCTTATTTTCCATATATATCTATGTAGAAAACTTTAAAAATTTTCTTGTCAGATACCACTAGACCGATTTCAATATAATTTTGCAGAAATGTTCCTTTGGTTATCCTCTACCAAGATTGTTCAAGCCATTTGGATTTGTCAAAAAACATGGCCGCCAGGGGGCGGGGCTTATTTTCCCTATATATCTATATAGAAAACTTTAAAAATCTTCTTGTCCGAAACCACTGGACCGATTTCAATATAATTTTGCAGAAATGTTCCTTTGGTAATCCTCTACCAAGATTGTTCAAGCCATTTGGATTCATCAAAAAACATGGCCGCCAGGGGGCGGGGCCTATTTTCCCTATATATCTATATAGAAATCTTTAAAAATTTTCTTGTCAGATACCACTAGACCGATTTCAATATAATTTTGCAGAAATGTTCCTTTGGTTATCCTCTACCAAGATTGTTCAAGCCATTTGGATTCGTCAAAAAACATGGCCGCCAGGGGGCGGGGCTTATTTTCCCTATATATCTATATAGAAAAGTTTAAAAATCTTCTTGTCCGAAACCACTGGGCCGATTTCAATATAATTTTGCAAAAATGTTCCTTTGGTGATCCTCTAGGAAGATTGTTCAAGCCATTTGGATTCGTCAAAAAACATGGCCGCCAGTGGGCGGTGCTTAGTTTCCCTATATATCTATATAGAAAAGTTTAAAAATCTTCTTGTCCGAAACCACTGGACCGATTTCAATATAATTTTGCAAAAATGTTCCTTTGGTGATGCTCTACCAAGATTGTCAAGCCATTTGGATTCGTCAAAAAACATGGCCGCCAGGGGGCAGCACTTATTTTCCCTATATATCTATATAGAAAACTTTAAAAATCTTCTTGTCCGAAACCATTGGACCGATTTCAATATAATTTTGCAGAAAGGTTTCTTTGGCGATCCTCTACCAAGATTGTTCAAGCCATTTGGATTCGTCAAAAAACATGGCCGCCAGGGGACGGGGCTTATTTTCCCTATATATCTATATAGAAAACTTTAAAAATCTTCTTGTCCGAAACCACTGGACAGATTTCCATATAATTTTGCAAAATGTTCCTTTGGTGATCCTGTTACAAGATTGTTCAAGCCATTTGGATTCGTCAGAAAACATGGACGCCAGGGGGCTGGCCTTATTTTCCCTGTATAATCTATATAGAAAACTTTAAAAATCTTCTTGTCCAAACCACTGGACCGATTTCAATATAATTTTGCAAAAATGTTCCTTTGGTGATCCTCTACCAAGATTGTTCAAGCCATTTGGATTCATCAAAAAAACATGGCCAACAGGGGGCGGGGCTTATTTTCCCTATATATCTATATAGAAAAGTTTAAAAATCTTCTTGTCCGAAACCACTGGACCGATTTCAATATAATTTTGCAAAAATGTTCCTTTGGTGATCCTCTAGGAAGATTGTTCAAGCCATTTGGATTCTTCAAAAAACATGGCTGCCAGGGGGCGGGGCTTAGTTTCCCTATATATCTATATAGAAAAGTTTAAAAATCTTCTTGTCCGAAACCACTGGACCGATTTCAATATAATTTTGGAAAAATGTTCCTTTGGTGATGCTCTACCAAGATTGATCAAGCCATTTGGATTTGTCAAAAAACATGGCCGCCAGTCAGCAGGGCTTATTTTCCCTATATATCTATATAGAAAAGTTTAAAAATCTTCTTGTCCGAAACCACTGGACAGATTTCCATATAATTTTGCAAAAATGTTCCTTTGGTGATCCTGTTGCAAGATTGTTCAAGCCATTTGGATTCGTCAAAAAACATGGACGCCAGGGGGCGGGGCTTATTTTCCCTATATATCTATATAGAAAAGTTTAAAAATCTTCTTGTCCGAAACCACTGGACCGATTTCCATATAATTTTGCAGAAATGTTCCCTTGGTGATCCTCTACCAAGATTGTTCAAGCCATTCGGATTTGTCAAAAAACATGGCCGCCAGGGGGCGGGGCTTATATATCTATATAGAAAATTTTGATAGTCTTTTCAGAAACCACTTGACCGGTTTCAATGTAACATTGCAGGAATGTTTCTTATGTAACCCACTATCAAGATTGTTCAAGGCGTCATGATTCGTCAAAAAACATGGCCGCCAGGAGTCAGGGCTTATTTTCCTTATATATCTATAGAAAACTTTAAAACTCTTCTTGTCAGAAACCACTGAACTGATTTCATTATAACTTTGCAGAAATGTTTCCTTGGTGACCCTCTACTAAGATTGTTCAAGTTATCATGATTCGTCAAAAAACATGGCTGCCGGGGGCAGGGCTTATTTTCCCTATATATCTATATATAAAACTTTAAAAATCTTCTTTTCAGAAACCAATGGACCGATTTCAATACAACTTGGCAGGAATGTTTCTTTGGTGACCCTCTACAAAGATTGTACAAGCCGTCATGATTCATCAAAAAACATGGCCGCTAGGGGGGGGGGGGCTTATTTTCCCTATATATCTATATAGAAAACTTTAAAAATCTTCTCATAAGAAACAGTTGGACCGAGTTCAATGTAACTTGGCAGGAATGTTGCTTTGGTGACCTTCTACCAAGATTGTTCAAGCCTTCATGATATGTCAAAAGCCATGGCCCCCAGGGGGGCGGGGCTTATTTTTAGTCTATATCTGCATAGAAAATTTTAAAATTCTTATTGTCACATACCCCATGACTGATTTCAATATTACTTGGCTGTAATATTGCTTTGATGAACCTCTATCAAGATTGTATAAGCAGTCATGATTCGTCAAAAAACATGGCTGCCATGGGGTGGGGCTTATTTTCCCTATATATCTAAATAGAAAACTTTAAAAATCTTCTTGTCAGAAACCACTGAACAGATTTCAATATAACTTGGCAGGAATGTTCCTTTGGTGACCCTCTACCAAGTTTGTTCAAGCTTTCATGATTCGTCAAAAAACATGGCCGTTAGGGCGTAGGGCTTTAAAGCTATATAAAACTTTTTAAACCACTGGACCAATTTCAATATAACTTGGCAGAAATGTTCCTTTGGTGACCCTCTTTTAAGATTCAGTTCAAGTCGTCAAGATTTGTAAAAAAACATGGCCGGGGGTGTGGTGGAGGGGGGGTGGGGGTGGTTAGTGCTATAAAGTTTATACAAAAATCCTAGAGCAGTGAACTTGGCTGAAACTTCAACAGTAAATATGCAAATCTGTTTTGTCAGGTGAGTGATATAGGACCATCATGGTCCTCTTGTTTTTCTGATAGCATGTTAGGTAAAATTTTCAGGAGACATTATATTGAAATATTTTTTCCAGAAAAACAGGATCTGACATTTCATGCAAGTTATCTCCCTTGTAGACAATTTGCATGAAATGTATGATCCTGTTTTCTGGGAAAAATAAGAAAAATATCATCAATTTTTCATCTGCTGAATCTGTCCAGAGAGTGGTAAAGGTTAATACATGTACATGTAGCTCCTTAGTGAGGCTCTTCCAACTAGTTCCCACAACTTTAATTTTTGTGGAAAAATCAGAAAGATACCAGAAAGATAGTCCAGAAAAATATCTTAACCCTTAACTCCTGTCCTGCTGAACCCAGATATACCCTGCCTTTGCAAACAGTGTAGATCCGGATCAGCTGGCTTCTGAAGAAGCCAGCTGATCTGGATCTGCACTGTTTGCCATTAAGTATGTGAATTTACAGCAACAATCCAGATCAAGTAATCTGATTGGCTGAAAATTAGAAGTGGGCATGGCATCTTAATTTATTCAGCATGATAGGGTAAAGTGGCAAGTAAAATTCATAGTAGTAGATATTCTAATTATATTTTGTATTTTTCAGAGAAATAAGTCTTGACATTTATGTGAATCATCTGCTTACAGATGATTCACATGAAATATCAAGACTTATTTTCTTTGAAAAAAAAAAAAAAAAAACAATCCAAAATGTCATCTGCTGCAGTTATTATTGGCACTTTAAGGGTTAACTGGAATTTTTCTGTTTAGCTTTTTGTTGTTTCCAACTGTCCATAAGTGATCATTTTATACAAATCTGGGGTTACCATTTCCCAAAGGTCATCTTATTAATTCAAATCAGGTATATAATTAGGGTGGGAATACACATTACCCACGATAAGGATATAATTTAATGGACAGATATATTAGGGTGATGTATTGAAGGTTTGATGGGTGGGGAAATACTAAACATGGGTCAGTTTACATGGTTCATCTGTTATTGCAAGGTTCATTTCTAAGCTCATTGAAGATCATGTTAACCATTAAAGAGCCAGAGGCATCAGCAGCCAATGATAGTCTAAAAAGTTTTTTTATAATTATCTTTGAAAGAAAATAAGGCTGCCGTTTCATACCATCTGTATAGCTTTCCAGGTTATTTCAGTAGACTTCATCATACTACCCCATCAGCCCTCATCCCTCAGCTGTAAGCAAACTAAACTTTTAATGCGGGATATAAGATCACTCCAGGAGATACAATATACTGCCCCTGTCAGCCATCATCCCTCAGTTGAAACCCTCTCCATACTAATCTTTTAACAGGAAACATAAGATCACTCCAGGATACTACAACACATTGCCTCTGTTACTCCTAATCCCTCAAATGAACCCCACTGCAAGTTAAACCATTAACAGGTTATATACAGTCACTTTACGGTCTGACTACAACACTCCACTCCCTCGACCCATATGCCTCAGTTGCACCCCTCTACGAACCTTTAATAGGTGATATAAGGTCACTCCAGAAGACAATAAGCACTGCCCCTTCAGTCCTCATCATCACTGCTGCAGCCCTCTCCAAGCTGAACTATAAATGGGTGATATAAGGTCACTCCTGGAGACTGTAGCACATGGTCCCCATTGGCCATTATCACCACAGCTGCAACCATCTCCAAGCTGAACCATTAAAAAATGATATACGGTCACTCCAGAAGACTACAACTCACTACAACTTTAGCATTCATCCCTTAGTTGCACCTCTGTCCAAGCTGAACCATTAATGGGTGAAAGCTATATGGTCACTTTGGGAGACTACAACATACTGCCCCATCAGCCTTCATCCCTTAGTTGCACCTCTCTCCAACCTGAACCATTAATGGGTGAAAGCTACAAGGTCACTTTGGGAGACTACAACACACTGCCCCATCAGCCTTCATCCCTTAGTTGCACCTCTCTCCAGGCTGAACCATTAATGGGTGAAAGCTATACGGTCACTTTTGGAGACTACAACACACTGCCCCATCAGCCTTCATCCCTTAGTTGCACCTCTCTCCAAGCTGAACCATTAATGGATGAAAGCTGAACCATTAATGAGTGATATAAGGTCACTTTAGGAGACTAGAACACACTGCTCCATCAGCCCTGTCCCTCGAGTGCAACCCTCTCCAAGCTGAATCATTAATGGGTGATATAAGGTCACATCAAAGGACCACAACACACTGCCCCCTCAGCCCTCATCCCTCAGCTGTGCTGCAGGATTAATGGGTAATGTTAGGTCACTTCAGGAGACTACAACATACTGCTCTATTAGCCCTCATCAGCTAAGCTGCAACCCTCTCCAAGCTGCAGGATTAATGGGTAATGTAAGATCACTTCAGGAGACTACAATATACTGCCCCATCAGCCCTTTTCAGCTCAGTGCAACCCTCTACAAGTTGAAGGATTAATGGGAAATTTAAGGTCATTCCATATGACTACAACATACTGCCCCATCTGCCCTCATCAGCTCAGATACGTCCCTTTTCCAGTTGCAGGATTAATGGGTAATGTAAGGTCCCTCTTGATGACTACAACCCTCTCCTAGTTGCAGGATTAATAGGTAATGTAAGGTCACTGCAGATGACTACAACATGCCAGTCAGCCCTCAACATCTCAGTTAGAACCCTGTCCTAATTGTAGGATTTTAATGGGTAATGTTAGGGCACTCCAGATGACTGGGCTGTAAAACCTAGATACAAACAAACAACATACTGTTCCATCAGCCCACATCAGCTCAGCTACAACCCTCTCTTACTTGCAGGATTAATGGGTAATATAAGTCAGGAGACTACAACATACTGCTTTATTAGCCCTCATCAGCTCAGCTACAACCCTCTCCTACTTGCAGGATTAATGGGTAATATAAGGTCACTTCAGGAGACTACAACATACTGCCTTGTCTTCACATCAGCAACACCTGTTTTTTGCTTCAGAAACTATTAACAAGTAATATGGGGTCACTCCAGGAGACTGTATTATAACATATTGCTATATCTGCCCTTCATCTGTTGTACAGTAATTACCATAAATGTTGGACCTTAACCCTTGTCCTGCTGAATAAATTAAGATGCCACACCCCCTTCTAATTTTCAGCCAATCAGATTACTTGATCTGGATTGTTGCTATAAATTCAAATACTTAATGGCAAACAGTGCAGATCCAGATCAGTTGGCTTCTTCAGAAGCCAACTGATCTGGATCTACACTGTTTGCAAAGGCAGGGTATATCCGGGCTCAGCAGGACAAGGGTTAACTCCTTTCTATACCTCCCCATAGCTCCAGATAAGACACTTTTTTTTAACTGAAAATTACTGATATTTTTCTTATTTCTCCATAAAACAAAACATTTGTTGTGGACACTCATTAAAAGCACCTGGCTGAGGCACTTCTAGTGAGGTGCTTTTTATGAGTACCCACAAATCTGTTTGTGAAGAAATATGCTTCCCCTAAAATTTGACTGGTGGTGCATCTAAAATGTTGTGTCAGAATATCAGACAGGGTAAACCCAGATCAAACTGCTGGAGCAGTTTGATCTGGGTCTACACTGTTAGATAGTACTGTTTGCATGCATATTTAGGATAAATATAGATGGTTAACCCGTAAACTGCCAACCACAACAATTGTCGTCTGCTTTATCATCTGCTTGTGATTTTAAAAGTCATTTTTGCAAACAGTGTGGACCCAGATCAGACTGCTCTTCTAGGAGCAGTCTGATCTGGGTCCACATGTTTGCCTGTATGCAAAAACAGGTTTTAAAAGTTTGCAAGAATATTTAGCAGACAACATAAACAGATGACAGCTTCAGATTCAGGTTTTCTTGGCATTTTAAGGGTTAATTTTAGTTTGTGCTTTTGGTGATCTCCTGTAGATGAGGGGGTCAGGTAAGGCTACAGCTGTTGGTCAGCCAGAAGTTGTTCAGTGTCCACCTTTCCATGTTAACTGTCTGATCTAATAAGGTTTGTATGAGAATATCAAATACCAGCTGATTATTCAGGGCAGCTGAGATAAACCTCTCCATTCTAGCATAGCTCTAGATAAGAGGGGTATCGAGTAGATATTTGTCTTATTTCTCTGCGAAAACATATATGGTGGGTACTCATTAGAAGTGCCTTGGGGAGATGCTTCTAATGATTACTCACAATATATGTTTTGTGGAGAAATAAGAAAAATGTCAATACTTTTGTGTCGAAAAAAGCACCTTATCTGGAGCTGTGACATTTCTAGATAAGATGTTTTCCTTATACAATAAATGGTTACTGATGGCTCTCCATGAAAATATATGATGGGTGCTCATTTAAATAATACCTCTGCACCAGATACTTTAACACTGATACTTTTACCCTGGGTAAAATTTTCAGCAGACAACATACCAAAATTTTTTTTTTTTTTCTCAGAAAACAGGTTTTGACATTTCATGCAAATTGTCTCCATTGGAGACAATTTGCATGAAATGTCAAAATCTGTTTTCTTGGAAAAATAAGAAAAAATATATCATTGATTTGTCATCTGCTGAATTAGCCCAGAAAGTGGTGGAGGCTAAAAAAATCTTCAAGAAGTTAGTGCAAAATGCGGACATTGACATTGCAGCCCTTTTGACCAGAAGAGCTATGTTTGCAAGTTTGCAAACTGTGTTGATCCAAGGGGAGGGGTGGGGTGGGGTTGTGGGGGGGGGGGGGGGTGGGGGGGGGGAGGGATTACAATCTCGAGAGACTTGCCAGATTGCAGAGTGTGTGGACATGCTAGTATGGGTTGTCTTTCTAATGTGTGTTTTTCTCATAGTGCACTACAAATAATGATAAAAATTATAGTTTGGATGATCAGTTTTCCTGTATCGGTAACATGGATAAATTTTGAAAGCTCCTGTACCGGACACTGCTTCCGTTTGATCAGTTTTCTTAACAGGTGTGTCTATTGTGTGATTTAACGCTTTCCAATACATTACCCAACGTTTAAATTTGGGTCCTGATAAACGCTCGAATCACGAGAACCGATTTCTTTATAAAGTGATGCAGCAGTATCACATTCGCCAATATTTCACAGGGGAATGACAATAGATGAGTATTGACCTTCGACCTTTCGAGGTTTCTTAATGTCTAGGTAGAAATGTTTTACTGATAGCCTGGTTTAATGTTTAAAGAATTTGAAAAGAATATGACATCAATTAAAATGAGTCTGCCATATTGAAATTGTAACAATAGCCTATCGGATCTCTATTCTAATTTGAATTTTTGTTATAAGTGTCTGTCGCATGTTGTCAGTATTTTAATATGCTTCAGCAGTTGTTGTATTGGCCAGGTTGCTCTGTAATTTTCCTTATATAGTCTCTCTTAATGCTTAGTAATTACTGGGTGAAAATTTCAGCAGACCACAATTTTGAAACATTTTTCTCATTTTTCCCAGAACATAGACTGATATTTCTTGCAAATTGTCTAGGGAGACAATTTGCATGAAATGTCAAAGCCTATTTTCTGGAGAAAATACATAAATTTGTTGTCTGCTGAATTTTGCCAATGAGTGGTAAAGCTTAAATCAGCAGTTTGCTAAAGCATAATTATATAATATTAGCAGATGACTGTTGAGCAGACGACTGTTCATTTCTCAGGAAACAGCTCATAGGGAATATCAAGCCTTATTTTGGGGTAAAAATATAATTCATTTTTCCTCTGTGCCTCCCATGTGCAAAGAGTTATAAGATGATTATTTTGTGATAATTTAGGATTTGTTTTTTCTGTTTTGCAGAAGAATATGTGTACTCTTTAACCCTTGTCCTGCTGAATAAATTAAGATGTCACACCCACTTTCAATTTATAGCCAATCAGATTACTTGACCCAGGTCGTTGATACAAATTCACATACTAAATGGCAAACAGTGCAGATCCAGATCAGTTGGCTTCTTCAGAAGCCAACTGATCTGGATCTACACTGTTTGCAAAACAGGGTATATCCAGGTTCAGCAGGACAAGGGTTAATATTGCCACAACATTCTTTATGTAAAATATAAAAACAATATTTTGAATACCCCTGGTTTTAGGGGATTGATACACTTGGTGGATTTTCTGCCCTTTTTTAAAAGGGAGACAACTTTTGTAACATGCTGTTTTCTTTCCTGCACACAAATCCCATTCGCAAAAGAAGTTTACTTCAATAGAAAATAATTTTCTCAAAAGGGAGGTAAAACAGTTTTGATAGAGTTGTTTCCCTTGAAATATATCAGTTCCCCCTACTTATTGTTCACATTATGACAGAATAGAAAGAGAGAATCTGGGATGAAGCAATCTGATCATAATTTTGCTTTGTAGCTGGGAGGTTGTGGGATCAAATCCCGGCTTAGTCAGACCAAAGATGTTATTAAAAATGATACTAGCTGCTCTTTCACATGGTGTTCAGCTTTAAGAAAATACAGCTAGAACTGGTCAGTCCAGTTTCAGTATAATGTGACTGGGTAGAATATCATGATGTGAAGTACAACTAGAACTGGTCAGTCCAGTTTCAGTATAATGTGACTGGTTAGAATATCATGATGTGTCTGGGTTGCTGCCTGCCACATCCAGACGCCGTCGTGAAATCACTGAAGGATTGTTGAAGCCATGTAAAACCCAAATAAAACATACAAATTTGATGATGATTCTGGGATAATTTTCTCAATTTCTGCATAAAAAACATATATTATTAGAACTGCCTTGGTGAGGCACTTCTAATGAGTACCCACAATATATGTTTAAAAGAAGAAATAAGAAAAAATATCCCAGAATTATCACTAAATACTCTTCCTTAACAACTGCTCTGGTTCCCTGTTCTTCACATTGTAGAGAAATAGTTTTCTTTTCAAATGTAATTCTCTGTTTGATTTTCTATTTGATTGATTTTCACAATTTTGGTGAAACTCTACCCATGGAGTCGAATACAACAATGTATGGCTGACAAGTCATGCTAGATTAGCTGCGTCTTCTTGCTTGAATAGGCTGATGGAAAATTTAGGGTATAGTACCAGTGAGAACTGCCCTTACCTTAAATGTTTGAACACTTTACCTCACATAGCTCCAGATAAAGACCTTTTTCAAGCGAAAAGTATTGATATTTTTCTCATTTGTTCACAGAAACATATGATGTTGGTACTCATTAGAAGTGCCTCAATGAGGTGCTTCTAGTGAGTACCCACAACATATGGTTCATGCACAATAAGAAAAATATCAATATTTTCAATTTTATCTGATACCCTCTTATTTGGAGCTATGTCCTTACCATTCTTGTCCTAAAATTTTAACCCTTGTCCTGCTGAATAAATTAAGATGCCACACCCTTTTCAAATTTTAAGCCAATCAGATTCCTGCATCCAGATTGTTGATATAAATTCACATACTGAATGGCAAACAGTGCAGACCCAGATCAATTGGCTTCTTGAGAAGCCAACTGATCTGGATCTACACTGTTTGCAAAGGCAGGGTATATCCGGGTTCAGCAGGACTAGGATTAAGTCTGAATAATGTAGACACTGATCACATGCCATATTCTGCAATGTAAGATCTGGATCTACACTGTTTGGTCAAGCCTGTCTGTCCAAAATTTAGGTTAAATATGGTAACTTACAGTAGGGTGATTATTCTAGGAATGATTATATTTATTTTGTTATTTTTGCATCAAACCTTTTTGTATGTAAACCTTTACCACTCTCTGGGCTAATTCAGCAGATAACAAATTGATAATATTTGTCTTGTTTTCCCCAGAAAGTGGGATTTGACATTTCATGCAAATTGTCTCATTTGGAAACAATTTGCATGAAATGTTAAAGCCTGTTTACTGGAAAAAATATTTGCATGAAATTTTGGGGGTGGCCAGGTGTGGCGAATGTGTCGTGTATCTTATGTCACCGGAGCGTCTACCTGATATTGGCTTACAATTGGGCAAGTCCTGCTATCCTTATAGCAGGTAAGGGTAGAGGGGGGAATGTTTTTATTTCTTCTGTTTCTTCACTTTCATTCCTGTTCCTCTCTCTTCCCTGTCCCTCTCATTCATCTCTACTATCTCTTTTATCTCTTTTTTTCTTTCTTTCTCTGGGAGACAACACAAAATGACCCACAAGGGTTGACGTGTCATTAAATCCCAACACAATCAATGTATGAAATGTCAAAGTCTATTTTCTGGAAAAAACAAGAAAAAAAAAATCAAAATGTTGTCTGCTGAAAGTTGTTCCCAGAGTGCCGTAATTGTCCTAAAATCTTAACCCAAGTCCTGCTGAACCCAGCTATACCCTGCCTTTGCAAACAGTGTAGATCCAGATCAGTTGGCTTCTGAAGAAGCCAACTGATCTGGATCTGCACTGTTTGTCATTCAGTGTGTGAATTAATATCAACAATCTGGATCAAGGAATCTGATTGGTTGACAATTAGAAGTGGGTGTGGCATTTTAATTTATTCAGCAGGACAAGGGTTAACACTTGTTGATGTGTCTAAAATCTGTTGGATTAGTGAGAAACAGTGTAGACTGATCAGCTATATTCTGTGGCATCTGATCTGAATCTGTGCTCTTTGGTCAGACTTGGCCATCTGAATATGTTGGTTAACCCTTGCCATGATGAATAAATTGAGATGCCATGCCCACTTCTAATTTTCAGCCAATCAAATTACTTGTTCCAGGTTGTTGATACAAATTCATATACTTAAAGGCAAACAGTGCAGAAGCCAACTGATCTGGATCTACACTGTTTGCAAAGGCAGGGCATATCCAGGTTCAGCAAAACAAGGGTTAAATAGGGTAGCTCTCAGTAAGGTGATTATTCTGGGGATGATTTTATATTTATTTTGCAGTATTTGCACCAAAATTATACATGTATGTCTGTTAAAGGTACACCTTTGGCAGTTCTAATTAGGAGCCACATTGTTACAAAAATAATAATTGCTCAATA
This sequence comes from Anodontia alba, assembly GCA_964016985.1. Classification (NCBI taxonomy): domain Eukaryota; kingdom Metazoa; phylum Mollusca; class Bivalvia; order Lucinida; family Lucinidae; genus Anodontia; species Anodontia alba. The sequence goes on along the minus strand of OZ024830.1, from coordinate 9,999,195 downwards.
CATCTAATGTTCTAGCCTGGCACCAGGCTATGAGTTTAACATTTCTATTCTAACAAAGGTAAAATACTCCTCCTTGACTATTTTTCCACATATATTATCTCCCTTACCAGTCAGAAACTCATCAGCCAAACCAGAAAGAAGGACATTCCAAAAGACAGGATTTTTGTAAACAAAAAAAATAGATTTTTATGCTGATTCATATATCAGATAGATGGGAGCCAGTCTACGAATGCTCAGACATAGAAAGTTCAGACATTTCATAGCTCTAGATAAGATGCACATAAAAAAATTCTTCTTTTTCCTGAAACCATACATTGAGGTAACTCATTAAAAAGGCCTCAGTGAAGCCTTTCAGGCCATTCTAATGAGTACCACAAAGTGTGTTTTCATTCTCTTGAATGAGTATGCACATATGTTAATATAAAGAAATCAGAAAAATTATTCCATAATATCATAAAAAATTTCTCCTTAACAAGTCTGATGTTAATTTAACCATTGTCATGCCGAATGAATTAAGTTGCCTCACCCACTTATAATTTTCAGCCAACCAGATTACTGATCCAGATTGCTGATATAAATTCACGTACTGAACGACAAACAGCGCAGATCCAGATCAGTTGGCTTGTTCAGAAGCCAACTGATCAGGATGTACACTGTTTGCAAATGCAGGGTATATCTGGGCTCAGGAAGATAAGGGTTAAAAAACTTTGAAGCCCATTTGACTACCTAATTAGACTAAACATCGGACAGTGCAGACCCTGATTTGCACTGTTTGCTCTGTCTGAATATTTCAGGCTATTATGGGTCTATTTACTTGGGCTGTAATATTAGGAAAATTTGATTACTGGAGAAGTTATTGTCTTTTTTTATTATCAGGTAATTAGTACGATATTAAAACCTTTTATGTCAAGTAGACTTTTCTACCACAACTCTTTGGGCCGTCTGTTTCCAGCAGCAGGGTGTCTGGTTACGTTTTAATATTGCTATGTTTTTAGAAGTTCCTCTAATTAATGCAAACAGTGTGGACTCTGATCAGACACTGCATCCTGAGGCATCTCTGATCTAGGTCTGCATTGTTTGCTAGTTACCCTTTTGGGGATCTTCTGACTAAAATGGGTTAACACAATTTTCCAATCATGCCAACTTTTTTCAGATGAGATACCCTGTATCTCGAGTGAATCTCAGAACTCAAAATCTCAGTCATCGAGACGCTGATTTGTAAATATGTCGTAAACAAATGGATGGATTTGTAAGTGTATCTTTATTTGATGTTTGACTGGCTCTTAATATTTATCCAATTAGATAAGTATCGGTGAAGCATACCAAGATAGACTGGTTTAGTAATAACTTTCACCTATAGGGATTATTGATCACTTATATGGGTGGGTAGGTTTAAATACCCCTGCATCTAGTATGTTCAGATATGAGCTATTAGTTGAGCCGTGATTGAACTTCTATCGGGACCTGCTGAAAGGTATGTCTTCACTTTTATTTCTTCATCACAAAAGGGTCACAATGTTATTGTTAGGACTTGAACAAGATTGTAGCAGACAACAGTCAATTAATTTATTATTTTTTTCAGAGAAAAGAAAGCTTGATTATTTCTTTTGCTGGGAAGAAGATTCAAACTAAACAAACAAGCCTTACTTTCTCTAATTTTTTTTTAATGTCATCTACTGCTGTTGTGTTTTTTTTTAACCCTTGTCCTGCTGAACCCGAATATACACTGCCTTTGCAAACATTGTAGGTCCAGATCAGTTGGCTTCTGAAGAAACCAACTGATCTGGATCTGCACTGTTTGCATTTAAGTATGTGAAGTTATAGCAACAATCTGGATATAGTAATCTGATTGGCTGAAAATTAGAAGTGGGAATGGCATCTTATTCAGTAGGACAAGGGTTAAGGGTAAAGGGAGATTTTAGGACAAAAAAAAAGTACAGTCTGTATAATATATATCAGTGTGTGTGTGTGTGTGTGTGTGTGTGTGTGTGTGTGTGTGTGTGTGTGTGTGTGTGTCACACAAACGTGTGTGTGCATGTTGACAATTTGCTTAGGCTTTATAAATTTAGCTCATATTTATAAAGCCTATCTGTAAGAAGGGGACTATTAGAAGCAAAGTCCTTTAGGAGGAGGAAGTTTGAAATTAGTGGTGAAGATAACCCAGCTAGCATTCTTTATAAATCTACAGCTACCCTGACGGGCCGATAACGGTCCACTATAGATTTTTGTAGAATGCTAACTGGGAATAAGCTGCTTAAAATGCAAAATGAATATTGCAAAGCCCACAGCAGAACTGTATGCAATGGGTAGGCTAGTCATGTGACCTACTGGTTCAGTAACAATAGTCCAAACAGGACGAATGGAAAATTGCAAGCAATGCAAAATGCATATGATTTTCTAAAAACTTACGAGGAATTGATACATATTCATGGGAGGCAGCATACAAGAAGTCATATAAGTGTTTCCCTTTTAAAACATGGTGGGAAAAACAGCAAATGTATCTAGTCCTTAATTCTGATGACAGTAAGGGTTCCTTTAATTGATAACAACCAAGTTCATCAGGTTTATTCAAAGAAACTCAACCTGCATAAAAAAATGTGAAGATTTGTTTTGTTTATATTTTTTTTTTTTTTTTTCTGTATCTAGAAATCTGTAAAGCAGCTGTGAGATCATAATGATAAGACTAATTGTGATGTAACAGGACATGTAACTTGTTAAGGAGGAGTTTTTGGTGATAATTCTGGTATAATTTTCCCCAGTTCTCCATAAAACATAAATATTGTGGGTACTCATTAGAAGCACCTTGAAGAGGGAGAGTTTTTGAAGACTTACTGGGGCTGAGGAGTAGATCGCACTTCTGAAAAAAAAAATCTGATTCATTTTATGAGATGTCCCTTTTCACATTTGGTATTTTGTAGGGACCAGCTTATAGTTGGGAGCACAGTGTTTTGCAAACATATTTGCAGTTGGAATTGTTTTTATGAGGCAGTTTTAATGAACACTTCCATGTTTTTATGGAGAAACAAAATAAAATGTTTATCCAGGTATCTCTCTCAGCTGGATTCTTGTCTCTGTAGCTTTATCACTCTCTGAGCAAATTCAGCAGATGACAAATTGATATATTTTTTCTTATTTTTTCCCAGAAAAAAAGCTCTGACATTTCATACAAATTGTCTCTAAGGAGACAATTTGCATGAAATGACAAAGCCTATTTTCCCGGAAAAAAAATAAAAATATTTCAAAATGTGGTCTGCTGAAATTTGTACCCAGTATGCCAAGCATTTATGAACTCTTGCAACATATATATATATATATATATATATATATATATATATATATATATATATATATATATATATATTTTTTTTTTTTTTTTTTTGTAGAGAAACAAAATAAAATATTTATATTTGTCTAGGTATCTCCCTCATCTGGACTCTGTGTCTATATGTGTATTGTTTAAGGTAAAAAAAAAAGGAGATCAAAACCTCACGATAGTTTTCCTTAAATTTCACAATCTCACCTGTTGATGGGGATTGCTATGCTATCATATTGTATAACGTCGATGACCTGATCACATAGAGTAACCATGATACCTGTGTATTTGGAGGAAAATATTCAAAAGAATTTCTATACTTTTGTATAGATTGATCAGGTTTCAGCAGTTGTTCAATTTTGAGAATTTTAACCTGCATAAGTAGGTCTGGTCTAGGGGTATATATATATATAGAATGAACTTTATCTGAAAATACCGTAAATGTCTTAAAATTTTGTAGATTGAAGTTGCTGACAAGATATAGCATATGCAAACCATGCAGACCCAGATCAGACTGCTCTGGAGCAGTCTGATCAGGGTCTACACTGTTTGCCATTCCACTAGGTATTTTAAGAAATAAATGCATATAAAGTAAAATTTAGGCCAAAAATTATGGAATAATGTGTTAAAATTTTTTAGGACATTTCCCATACCATTTTTATTCCATTTATCAACCAGGTAAATTTTTTTATTCACCAAAAAGTGTTAACCCTTGTCCTACTGAACCTGGATATACCCTGTCTTTGCAAACAGTGTAGATCCAGATCAGTTGGCTTCTGAAGAACGTTTGTCATGAAGTATGTGAATTAATATCAACAACAGATCAAGTGATCTGATTGGCTGACAATTGGAAGTGGGCGTGGCATCTTAATTTATTCAGCAGGACAAGGGTTAATAGATTTCTTATTTCTTTACAAAAATGTATGTTATAGATACTCATTAACCCTTGTCCAGCTGAATAAATTAAGATGCCACACCCACTTCTAATTTTCAGCCAATCAAATTGTTTGATCAGGATTGTTGCTATAAATTCACAAAATTAATGGCAAACAGTGCAGATCCAGATCAGTTGGCTTCTTCAGAAGCCAACTGATCTGGATCTACACTGTTTGCAAAGGCAGGGTATATCTTGGTTCAGCATGACAAGGGTTAAAAATCCCCTTGCTGAGGCAAAACCAACATATATACTTTTGTGCCGATGTAAGATTAACTGGTCTTATCATGATTGATAATGACCAAACCTACCAAATTTACCCTGAGCATTTGGACACCTTATCTCCTGACTATACTTGTTTAAAAGGTTGAAGAAGTTTATTTTACTACCTGTCTTGCGCTTAAGACTGTTGAATGAGTGTCAAACAGTGTAGACCCTGCTTAGATGCCACATTCTGCAGCATCTGATCTGGGTCTATACATATTACTGTTTACTCTGGTTTGCTGTCTGAATACTCAGGGTAAATACTAAATTACACACTTGAAAACAAGTTAGAAAATATTGTTAGGTATACGCTTTTATTGTCCCCCGCCTTTCCGAAGAAAAGCGAGGGGACATAGGATTCGGCTTTCCGTGGTGTGTGGTGCGTGATTCGTGGTGAGTGGTGCGTGGTTCCGAATTTATAGTAGGTACCTTGTGAGCGCAACTCCTCCTACAGTTTTTAACCAATCCTTCTGAAATTTTACAGGTGTCTTCATCATGGTCTGAAGATGTGCATGTGCTGTTTATAGAATCCTTAAATTATTTCTTTTCACTTTTTTCACATTTTTAACTGAGACATTTTTTGCATGGTTCCAAGTCAGTAGTAGGTACCATGTGAGCACAACGCCTCGTACAGTTTTATACCGATCCTTTTGAAACTTTACAGGTGTTTTAATCATGGTTTGAAGATGTGCATGTGCTTTTTACAGAATCCTTGAATCATTTTTTTCACTTTTTACACATTTTTAACTTAGACATTTTTTGCATGCTTCCGAGTCAGAAGCAAGTACCTTGTGAGCACAACTTCTCCTACAGTTTTATACTGATCCTTCTGAAACTTCACAGGTGTCTTAATCATGGTCTGAAGATATACATGTGCTTTTTACAGAATCTTGAAATAACTTTTTATATTTTTTTTTTTCACATTTTTAACTTAAACCTTTTCATTCTTCACTACTATGAAAGTGTATATAAAGTAGGTACCTTGTGAGCGCAACTCCTCCAACAGTTTTAAACTGTCTGAAATTTTACATGTGGTTTTATTATGATCCGGAGATATGCACATGCTTTTAACAGAACCCTTCAATTATTTTTTTTCACATTTTCACATTTTTAACTTAGACTTGTTAGCTTCAGTTTTTTTCCTGCTTCAATACTTAGGTAAGTGATACAGGACTAATGGTCCTCTGATTAACTTACTCATTTTTAACTAAGGTGTGGTGGGGTGGGGGGTGCGGAGGCAGGGGGGGAGGGGGGTGGAAGTGGGGAGGGACATAAATTCCCTATGGAATTTGCTTGATGTAATTAGATTTGTTTATAAGTTTTTAGATAGTCATAGTCGCAGATAAGGCACTCTTTTCAACCAAAAAATACTAATATTTTTCTGTTTCTGCACAAAAACATATGTTGTGGGTACTCGTTAGAAGTACATTGGCAAGTTTTGAAATAGTCATAGTCCCAAAAGTAAGCAACTTTTTTCAACCGAAAAGTACTGATATTTTTTCTTATTTCTCCATGAAAACATATGATATGGTTACCCATTAGAAACACCTCAGTGGGGCACTGTTTCTCCACTGTGGAGTTATGTTTAAATAGGGCAGATTAAAACCCTTTTCTGAAAACTGTTGTTCAAAAAGTTGATTGCGAAAAAGCAAATTTGATACTCAGAACTCTCTTGTCCTTCAAGGAGACAATTTGCTCAAACTTCTTTGGGACCATGGAAATTTGATCTATATATGGGTAGTTCGAGCCACTTAGGGGATAACTGCATTCAAAATTGGCATTTGGGGAGGTAAATCGGCGGTTTTACGGTCGGAAATTTCGTTTAACGGCGACGCGTCAGCGGAGCCGTAAAACGTAATTTGCGACCGTAAAACTGCCGATTTACCTCCCCAAATGACAAATTTGATGCAGTTATCCCCATTCTAATGCATTTATTCATTTTTTCTATTGAAAAAAATGTACTATTTGCACAAAACGACAAGTGCTGTGAGCTGCGTAAAACCAAATGCCAGCCAATGAGAAGCGACGTTACGTGATGACGTCGGATTTGCGACAGTATATCGCAGAATATACCGTCGCAAATTTTTGACGTTATCCAATCAGACGTTGCGTTACATACGCAAGTGCATTAGAATGAGAGTTAATCATAGCGTCAGGGCAGGGGGCAAATTGGGACAGTTTAGGTATATCTTTTTGATCTTCTAAAAATAATGGTATGTTGAGTGTACTCATTAGAATTCTCAATGAGGTGATTCTGATCAGTATACACAGCATACATTTTCATGATAAAATAAAGAAAATTTCTATAAAATATCCTGTTTGTTTGTTTTCTTACGCGATCAGAAGAATTTCCCAGGAACTCAAAAATCAGTTTGAACAAGCCAATGGTGTTGAGTCATTGAGGTATACTGATTTTGTGAAGGCCCTTTCTTTTAGAACTCACTGATCACATCAGTTAATCCTTAAAATACCGAGCAAAATATTTAGCTGATGACATTCTAAAATTTTTATATTTTTTTTTATGTTTCAGAGAAAAAAGTCTTGGCATTTCATGAGAATTGTCTGCTTGTCAGACAATTCACATGAAATGTCATGACCTCTTTTCTCTGAAAAAAAAGAAGAAGACAAATCAAAATTGTCGTCTGCTGCAGTTGGGTTTGGAGATTTAACGATTAACAGTTTTATTGTAACTCCACAAAAGTATTATATTGCATACTATATTCTATAATTTCAGAAAAGCCTAGATTCGACTGCCACAGAACTAGCTAACAGACAAGATGAAAGTGACATTTCAAGAAAACGCCTCATAGAACAGAGTAGAGACTTCAAGAAAAACACTCCAGAGGTGAGTTACTTCCCTTGCTGAAGTCGTTAACCCTTTCAACCCGGCAGACCAAAACCAGTACATGTGCAGATATTGCAGATCCAGCTGAGACGGCTCATAATGAGCCATCTCATCAGGATCTACACTGTTTGCAATTGTTTTTTTATTTTTGACTGAAACCTGTATTTGCATCAGTGTACAAGTCCAGATTCAAGAACGGAAGAGAAATTTAGGGATGAAAGGGTTAGATTTGTAGATTTTTGTCATGCAGGCTTGTCCATTTGTCATCTGTCAACACTGGCACACTAGCTCAGCTGGTAGAATGTCCACTTTGTAACCGGGAGCTTGCGGGTTTGATCCACGGCTGATTCATACCAAAGATTATAAAAATGGTATCAGCTGCCCTTTCGCTTGGTGCTCAGCATTAAGAAAGTAGATTTAGGAATAAAAACTTGTCAGCTCAGTGTCAGTATAATGTGACTGGGTGGAATATCATGTCAAGTGTCTGGGGTGTGATATTTCAGTGAGGCAGCACTTCAAGTGAGTGTTGAGCTCCCTGCCACATCTAGACACCTTTGGAATATGACAAAAAGATTGTTGAAAGTGATGTAAAGCCCAAATAAAACAAACAAATCATATGTCAACAGGGTCTTCAGCTGTGCTCTAGTAGTGTTTAGCTCCATTTCTGATGAACAGCATACCATTTCTGATACCAGCAATCACAGTGTTGAGAAAAACTTGACTTGTGGTGCCATCAGGACATGTCCATCTTGAAATCTCTCTGATATAGTGTAGGTTTCTTTGGTGGGGAAAATTCATAATGGCCTTGACCGCAAACTATGTAGGCTGACTATGTAGGCTGTACCTCCTGAACATGAACTCAAACACAATCCCATTTTCTGGGAAAAATAAGAAAAATATTTCAAAATGACATCTGTCAAAATTTTCACCCAGCATGCTAAGACTTAATTTTTGAGTACTTTCAAATTAGGTCTGAAATGTGCAAAGTTCCAGTAAGCTTCAAATAAAATCAGTGGGATGTTTAGTGATTAGAGGGTTTGATTGAATTCTGTGTATGATTAATGTGGATGTTTGTATCAGTTTCTGTAGATTCTGTTAAAAAGATCTAATAGATCTATTAAGATGTTTATGTTAATACTTAATGTCTTTTCTGGCTCCTAAATCAATTGAATTCCTGCTGTGCCGACAATGAAAAAGTTAATTCAATTTATAGAGGAAGGGGTATGCCTGTTGGTGAGGCTGTTTGGTTTCTATTCGTTTGTTTTAGTCTTTTTATTTACTAATAATTACTTAATTTTAATAATGTTTTATAGAGACTTTCTGCTAAGATAACTTGCAGAAAATATGTCTTTGAGTTATAATATCAAAAATAAGGTACAGTAAATGTCCTAAAATTCACAGAGGACAAAAATGTCTGTGTTGGAAATTTTAATGAGTCCTCACAGCAAAATGGATGCTTACCTCATTGCATTCTCGGTAAAAATTTCAGCAGACAACATTTTAACTTATTTTTTTCTATTTTTTTTTTTTTTTTTTTGAGAATAGGCTTTAACATTTCATTCAGATTGTCTCCTTATTGTTGCTGCTACAGATAACAGGTGAAGGTCACAGACAGAAGTTTAATTAATGTCTCTGTCATCAAAGTTTTGTGTTAAGTTTGTTTTTGCCATGGGCATACATTTGAAGTTGTTGATACTACTGGATAGATACAGGTCAACTGATATCATATGGCTGCTGCTCCTCAGATGAAAGGTCAAGGTCACAGGCTTTGAACTTTAATTAACCCTTGTCATGTTGAATAAATTAAGATGCCATGCTCACTTCCAGTTTTCAGCCATTCAGATTATTTGATCCAGGTTGTTGATACAAATTCACTTACTTAATGGCAAATTGTGCAGATCCAGATCAGTTGGCTTCTTCAGAAAGTTTGTTTTTGCCATGCTTAAGCACTTGAAATTGTTGATGTATGGTTTATATTACAACTGGGCAGATGCAGGCAAGTTGACATCATATTGCTGCTGCTGCAGATACAACGTCAAGGTCACATACTTAGGAATTTAATTAACCCTAGTCCTTCTGAAACTGAATATGTCCTGCCTTTGCAAACAGTGTAGATCCAGATCAGTTGGCTTCTTCAGAAGCCAACTGATCTGGATCTGCACTGTTTGCCATTAAGTATGTGAATTTATATCAACAACCTGGATCAAGTAATCTGATTGGCTAAAAATTAGAAATAGGTGTGGTATTTTAATTTATTCAGCAGGACAAGGGTCAATATCTCTGTCAAAGTTTTGTGTTAAGGTTGTCTTTCCCATGCATATACACTTGTTGATGTGTGGTTTATATTAGAACAGGTCAATTGACTATCCTGATGCTTCTGTTCTATATACCAAAGGTCACGGTCACTTACTTAGAATTTACATTTGGAACAAGATTTTGCATTAAGTTCTTTTTCTTTGCTTATATTCCTGAAAGTATTAACTTGGTTGTTGATACGGTAGTGTTTCTTTAGCATGTACATAGGTCGGCTGTCAGCTATTAGATCACGGTCATAGACAGACCATTGACCCAATCTACAGAAAAAAAACAAAAAAAAACAAAACTAACTTATCACTAATGCATCTCAACAGAGTATGGTCAAACAGGCTGTGGGGGTATATCTAGTGAAGACAATTTATTTTATACCATAAGAAGATCCCAGTGACCTATAAGTTGACCTCTGACCTATATTCACCTCCCCAAAAGAAAACAACAACAACAACACCAACAACAAAACAACAATAACTTACAAACTTATCCAGGATATATTTCTTGCACTGTAATAACTGTATGGCCTAGGCTGATTACATAAATAGGTCATTCTGAGCTATATTTTGAGGCCCTAACCTGCATCACTTGGCCACTGCAGATCTCCCAGTAAATATTTGGTATAAGCTAGAAAAGAATTTTTGTATGGGTACATTTATGGAACTTGTGATATTAACTATGGCTTCTGATAAGGGTCCACTCTTTTTGCTACTCATCTAGCAAGTTTAAGTTACATAAGCAGGCAGTAAAATGGACTTTTTCAGAGTTCGGGTGTACCGGTTAGAGCATCCACCTTCAAATCAGGCCCGAGGTTATAAAACCTTTTTCATGCTCAACACAGCTGAGCATGAAATTTTCTCTGCTAATAAATATGAAAATGCCAACAATAGTTGGCATTTTCATATTAGCAGAGAAATTTTCATGCTCAGCTATGTTTAACAAGAAAGAATTTGGTATTGTTAGTTATTTGAGATTTGTTAGCATGAAAAATTTCATGCTCAGCCGAGTTGAGCATTATTTTATAACCTCGAGGCCTGGAGGTTGTGGATTTCTAAAACTTTCTAAAGCTGCTCTTTTGCTGGTGGCTCAGTGCAGAAAGCACTAAAAGCACTAAGACTGGTCACACCAGTGTCAGTATAATGTGACAAGTGTTGTAACATATCATTGTGTCTTAGGCGTGATACTACAGTGAGGCAACACTATATTGTTGCAATAAGTCATTAAATGAAATATACCCTTGATAAACTGCGTGATCCAGTTATTCTGTGGTCAGTCACATTATGTCATTCGTATGGTATGGTATTAATGATTATTGTGATAAAAGGCCTGTCCAGTGTCTTCTGAGGACACTAGACATCATCCCTTACAAAGTGCATCAGTTCCCACTGTCACATCCAGACACCATCACAATAAGTTGTGGTAAGGAGTGAAGGTATTCAATTAAAGTGGGATAAGAAGTTAAGGTTTTCAAATAAGGTATGGTAAGGAGTGAAGGTATTCGAATAAGGTGGGATAAGAAGTTAAGGTCTTCAAATAAGGTGTGGTAAGAAGTGAAGGTATTTGAAAAAGGTTGGGTAAAAAGTTAAGGTATTCACATAAGATGTGGCAAGAAGTGAAGGTATTCAAATAAGATGTGGTAAGGAGTGAAGGTCTTCAGATAAGGTGTAGTAAGGAGTGAAGGTATTCAAATAAGGTGTAGTAAGGAGTGAAGGTATTCGAATAAAGTGCAGTAAGGAGTGAAGGTATTCAAATAAGTTTTGGTATGAAGTTAAAGTATCCAAATAAGGTGTGATAAGGAGTTAAGGTATTCACATAAATCGTGGTAAGGACGAAGGTATTTGAATAAGTTGTAAGAAGTTAAAGTATTCGAAGGAGTTAAGGTATTCACATAAGGCATGGTAAGGAGTGAAGGTATTCAAATAAGGTCTGGCAAGGAGTTGAGGTAATTGAATATTTAATCATGACCCATTTGAATATCTAAATAAGACCCTTCATATATTGAGCTATGGAACATTTCCCCTGTGCTGGTCTTCTTTGCCCTGGAATTCATTACTAAGTTATTGGTTGAAAAATAAGTTGGGAATTATTTTGTGTCATTTTCTTGATAAGCTATTTTGAATGGCACTTCATGGATATGATTAATGTATCACGTTTGATGGCTGTACTAATGTGCCGCACTCTGTTTGAATGACTTGCACTTCAGGGCTCTGGCCAAGCGCTTCCTTTGGAATAAGCATATCGATATTTCTTGTAATTCTCCATGAGCACATGTTCTGGAGAATCTTTCAGATTGTCACAAATGGATAGTTCTGGTGAGTCCAGGAATGTAAATTTTCTTGGATAATTATGATAAGATGAATATCTGAAAACCTGTTTACCTGGAACTCTGCAATTATAAGACAATGCCACAGCTCTGTACAAGACACTTTTTTCAGCAAAAAAATATTGTTACTTTTCTTATTTCTCCAGAAAAACATATGTTGTGGGTACTCATTAGAAGCGCCTCGGCGAGGCGCTTCTAATGAGCACCCACAACATATGTTTACATATAGAAGTAAGAAAAATATTGACCTGGGTGTCCCACTTATCTTGAGCTATGGATGTGATTTTAAGTTATAAGCACTTGCATTTTTTTAGGTAAATAGAATATCTTGCTAATAATTTTCCCCACAGGACTGGAGTAATTATGAGAAAGAAGTTTTTTAACCTTTACCACTCTATGGGCAAATTCAGCAGATGACAAAGTGATGATATTTTTTTTTCTTATATCCAGAAAATAAGATTTGACATGTCATGCAAATTGTCTCCTTAGGAGACAATTTGCATGAAATGCCAAATCCTCATTTCTGTGAAAAATAAGAAAAATATGTCTGCTGAATTTGCCTATTGGGTGCTAAGTATTAACTATATGTCAACCTTAGATCTGGATAAGAGGGGGTATCCACCTAAAGTTTTTTTATTTTGTGGGTACTCTTTAGAAGGGCCTTGGTGTGGTGCTGCTAATGAGTACCCACAATGTATGTTTTCATGGAGAAATAAGAAAAATATCAGTACTTTTTGGTTGAAAAAAGTGCCTTATCTCGAGCTATGATGCTGACTGAAGGAAATTTCCTCAGCGGGGAATTTTGTATTAATGTCCAATGAATGTACATCTGTGGGTTAGATATATTATGGATACTTTGTTTTATTGGTAAATTTAAGTGGAAAAAATGATTTGCTTATGAGAAATGTAGAACTTAGATATTAGACAGTGCTTGACTCCACAGCTTTAGATAAGATGGCTTTCAGCAAACATGTTTGTAGTATTCTAATTTCTTCAAGAAAACATGTTGTAGGTTCTCATTAGAAATAGTCAGGCAAGGTTCTTCTAATGAACACCCACAACATATATTGCCATGGAAAAAAAAAAAAAAAAAAAAAAGAATTGTCTAAATACTCCTTTTATATAGAGCTATGAATGACTTAACATATTTACCCTATTTATTTGGACAAACAGGCCTGAGCAAACAGTGAACACCCAGATGAGATGCCACAGAATGCAGCATCTCATCATGGTGTACACTATTTGCTACTCATCCAGTAGTTTTTAGAGACATCAGAAGGTAGGAAAATGAACTTGTTAGAATTTAAGTATGGTAAGGCATTAAGGTGTCCAAATACTTAGTGAAAATACAGTAGTTAACCTATTAAAGGCTGAATAAACTCTCCCACACTAAATAATTGGAAGAGTCCATTTTCAATTTTAGGTATGTCAAGCTATATGATGTAGATATTCCTGAAGGAAAATGGTTGAACTATTTGCAAACAATGGAGACCCTGATCAGACGCTGCATTCTGTGGCATCTGATATGGGTCTGCACTGTTTGCCAAATACACATTTAGGGGGTCTCTAGTATTCAATGGATTAAAACTGCAATAATCCATTTAAATATTTTTCTTGTTTCTCAATATAACCTATCTTGTGGGTACTCATTAGATATTTCAGTGAGACACTTCTGATGAGTACCCGCAACATATGTTTTTGTGGAGATATAAGAAAAATTTGTTACTTTCTGGTGGCAAGAAGCATTTTTTCCATGAAAACTTGTGGGTACTCACTAGAAGCACCTCAGTGAGCCACTTCTGAGTACCACATCATATGTTTTTGTGGGATATAGGAAAATTTTTTTTTTATATTTTCTGGTGTCAAAAACAGTTGATGTATCTAGAGATACTTTCTGTAGCATTTTTATACTTTGTCAGGAACCGGCACAGTGGCTCAGTGCTAGAGCGTCCGCTTTGTGACCGGGAGGTTGCGGGTTCGATCCCCGGCCGGGTCATACCAAAGACTTTAAAAATGGTACTAGCTGCTCTTTCCCTTGGCGCTCAGCATTAAGAAAGTAGAGCTAGAACTGGTCAGCTCAGTGTCAGTATAATGTGACTGGGTAGAATATCATGTCAAAGTGTCTGGGGCGTGATATTTCAGTGAGGCAGCACTCTAAAAGTGAGCATTGAGCTCCCTGCCACATCCAGACACCGTCGCGATATGACTGAAAGGTTGTTGAAAGCGACGTTAAGCCCAAATCAAACAAAATACTTTGTCAGGACAAGCCAAAATCACACCACCCATCCAAGGCACCAAAGGCCTGAAGGCTTAAACCCTAGCGTTGCTGAATAAATTAAGATGCCACAACCACTTCTTAATTTAAGCCAATCAGATTACTTGAACCAGGTTGTTGATACAAATTCACAATGATAAACAGTGCAGATTCAGATCAGTTGACGGAAGTCAGCTGAGCTGGATCTACACTTTTTGCAGAGGCAGGGCATATCCAGGTTCAGGAGGACCAGGAAATACACTATGGCAAATGTAGAGATGCAGATTGCTCCCCCCCCCCCCCCCCCCCCCTTATCTAGTTGGTGATCTGAGGGTCGATTCTAGTTACATTTATCAAACTTTACCACTGTCTTGGAAAAATACAATGGACAACAATTTGATTATATTTTTCTTATTTTTTTTGAAGAAAATAGGCTTTTTGACATAAATTGGCTCAATTTACATGAAATGTAAAATTCTATTTTCTGCAGAAAATAAGACAAATATTTCAAAATGTCATCTGCTGAAATTTTTACGCAACCTGAAGGTACTATTTTGCTTGACAGTGGCACTGTAAGGAATGTGTATAGAATCGAAAGCATTCTTCAATACAGACTTCGTTTTCCTGTATTAATGTAGCTGATTAAAGATCTGGCGTCAAACAAAATTACCTTGACAATTATATCAGTGATTAAAACAGATATTTCAGTAGCAAGTTGTGTCTTTGATCTACGTACAGCGTGTACCACCCCTAAATTCAATCTTCTGCTGATAGCTTTTTTTTTATATGCAGGGCTGTTCTGAATGCTTAGCACTCTGGGTAAAAAGTTCAGCAGATGACATTTTGAAATATTTTTTCTTATTTTTTTTTTTCAGAAAATAAGACTTGACATTTAATGCAAATAATCTCCTATGGAGACAATTTGCATGAAGTGTCAGATCCTTTTTTCTAGGGAAAAAAAAGAAAAATATCATCAGTTTGCCATCTACTGAATTAGCTTAGAGAATGGTAAAGGCTAAGCAGATTAGATTTTCAGGGCCCAGTTGTTCAAAGCTAACGATGTCGTTAATCAATGATTCATTAAAATTTACATCAAGTGATACGCAAATATGCTGTAATTTTTTGCTGAAAAAATGTGAGTAGCTTTTTAAAGCTACTCACATTTTTTCAGCAAAAAATATCAGAATATTGTGTACTGAATCAGCTAAAACAGTTAACAAAATGACCCTTAACGAGCTCGTTAAGCTAACGATGCTTTGAACAAATGGGCCCAGATAATTGTTTTTTTCTCTCTGTGAGTTCACATCTTTAGGCATGGGTGTTCCCTACACCCCACCCCTGCCGTCACTTCCCTCAAATGCACACCTTGGGGTCTGCTTGGTCTGAAAGGAAAACAGGTAATGTCCAATATGCTTTATTTCCACTGTAATTCTTTTAACCCTTAAAGTGCTAAGCAAAATTGTAGCAGAAACATTCAATTTATTATGTCCCCTCACATATTAAATTTGGTGCTGATCCCATTGGCATCAGTGTTAGCATTGATGTTGGCATCACACTTTCTTGTCTGCACAATGTCCTTTGAACCAGTGGTTGGATCCTTAACAAATTTTCATGGATATATAATTGGGACATAATAAAGAACTGATCAGATATTGGTGACTTTGACTTAATTTTCAAGGTCAGACAGCAGTAGAAAAACTGAAAATACACAGTGGGGAGATGTCTGTTTTCTCTGGAAACTCTGTTACTAGTTATGCTGAAACTAACTCTTAAGGTGCACTGCACAAAATTGTAGCAGATGACATTCTCACATATTTTTTTTCATAATTTTTTCAGAGAAATTAAGGGTCGACATTTCATGTGACTTGTTTGTCAGGCAGATGATTCATGTGAAGTATCAACAATAAAATAAAGGAATGGAATTTCATGTGAATTGTTTGTCAAGCAGATGATTCACATGAAATGTCAAACCTTGTTTTCTCTGAAAAGTAAAAAAAAAAATGTGCTTTTTTTTTCTGTGATTTTAACCTTTAACTTACCATGTTTAAATAGTAGTAAATTATAGTTTAAAATAGTTAAATTATTTTTTTTTCTTTGTTTGAGAAAATTGAATTTTACATTTGAGTTGGAAATGCCACACATTCAATGTGAAATCCTGTTTCCTCAAAAACAGGAAACATATCACAAATGATGTCATCTGTTAATTTTGTGATCAGCATTCTAAGGATTAATCCAGGCCTTCTGAAAAGCGTGGGATTCATGATCGTCTTATTACTTGTGATTGTTGGTTAGACGCTTCAGAATCATTCTGCAGTCTGGTTTGAATTAGGGTAAAATTGAACCTAATGTTTTCGAGATTAAGATTTGAAGTAGTTCTGACAGAAATTATATCTTGAGGTATTGAATGTCATCCTTCTTTGAGCTGTGATTTTTTGTATTTCCCAGAGTACTAGTTGACGCTATGAATGCTGGGTAAAAATTTCAGCAGAATAGTTTTCTTATTTTTTCTCAGAAAATAGGCTTTGACATTTCATGCAAATTATCTCCTAGACAAAATTAAAGAAAATTAAAAAACATATCACCAATTTGTCGTCTGCTGAATTAGCCCAGAGAGAAAAATTTGATTATAATTAAAATTTTTATTTGCTCTTTTTGTTTTGGCACATAAATTCGTTCAACATTCCATTGAGTACCCACCACATTTTTTGTGTAAGCCTACCAAAAGTTGTATATTGACTATATCTACCTTATTTACCTAGAACCCTGTTTCCAAGGTTGCTGAAGCCCCAGGTTATAAATTGAAGGGCCATCTTTTTGTAGTTTTTGTTATATGTGTGTGTAATACGTGCATTGCATGTGTGTGTTTGTGTGTGTGTTTGTAATAAGAAAAATATTCTGCTGAAATTTTTCCCAGCATACATAGCATTGACTAGTACTCGGGGAAAATACAAAAAATCACAGCTCAAAGAAGGATGACATTAAAAAAAAAGCTGTGCATTAAAGTTTATAAATTTTGATGAGAGCTTTCAGGGGAACTAACTATGACTTTACTGCCTCATTATGCTGTCATCATTGGAAATGTGCAACTGCAACTATAGACTGACATGTGTTTCTTTCATTAGGGAGATATTATTTCATGTATTTTGGCATTACAAGCCCCATTAGAAGAAAACAGTCTGCATGCCAAGGCCCAGAAAAAACATAATAAATAAAGAATTTTTATTATCTGATCACTTGTTTCCATAGTGATTGATAGGCTGTCCCGCCTCCAAAATTGAATCAGGTTCTCAATTAGGTGTATTCCTACACCACTTGACATGAAAAACAAATAACCTGGATACCACAAAAAACCTACATTTTATATGATACAGCATTGCCAGCAGCCAAGTTTAAACCAGTGGGTCTCAGTTCAGACAGGCTGAGATTTCCTTTGAACTCTGGAGAGCCTATATTGCAAATAGAAAAGACCCTGACCAGACAATATGAGTGTGCAGAGTGGCTTGGGGGTTCTCTGTTCGTACATGACATAATGTACATTTTTCTGGTTCCCATTTGCAATGATAAAACAAAGCAGCAGCTGCAACCAGGATCACAATATGTCATGAAGAAGATAGGGGAATTACAAAGTCAAGATCAATTTGTACAAATCTAAAACAGATCGTAACACACCTATTTAACCAACACTATTAGGTACTTTTGTTTTATCGTCTGGCATTATTATCTTCAAATGACTTTATTTTAGGTCTGTTGTATTTATTATGTATTTTACAAGATAATAGCAATATTTTGTACAAGTGGACTAATTTTCTTTTTTATAGGAACATACAATTTTCAGCAATGATCAGTTGAATAAAGTATGTTGTATATTTCTCATTGAAAACATATGTTATAGCATCTCATTAGCAGTACCATAAAACATATTCATGGATGATAAAGATAAGGCTGGCAAAATTAATCGAATAATCAATTAATTGATTGATAAATTCCACAAAAATAATCATCATTACAGGTTTGCTAATAATCAATCATTTAATTTCTGTGTCTGTTACTTTACTGTATTTACCCTTAGTATTCAGATACCTCAAGCATACTTTATCTGAAATTTGAACAAGTACAATTTACTACCCAATGTTGTGTCTGAAAATAGCTGGATGAGTGGCAAACAGTGTAGACCCGGTGTAGTCTGACAAAGTACATACAGTAAAGTATAGCATATATGTAAGAGTCATGCTCAGACAGACAGGTAAAATTATGACCAAATCTTCAGTGATTACTAATCGATTATCAATCACAATGGCGGGACTGTAAATCGATTACCTTTTCAGCTCTGATTAGCCAGCCTTAGATAAAGACCAGTCCATGTAATATATGTACGTGATA
This sequence comes from Anodontia alba, assembly GCA_964016985.1. Taxonomy (NCBI): domain Eukaryota; kingdom Metazoa; phylum Mollusca; class Bivalvia; order Lucinida; family Lucinidae; genus Anodontia; species Anodontia alba. Next base: position 9,980,575 of record OZ024830.1, on the reverse strand, counting down.
TTGGGTAGTGAAGTGCTGAGCTTATTTCTTTGCATTACTGCCCTGGTGTCCCCTGCCTCCTCTACTTCTACCATCCCTACACATGGTCCTCTTCCATGGCAGGGCTAAGTCAATCCAAGAAAGCAATACTCTGTAACTGCACACTAAAATACAGTAAAAAGTCGCTATAAACTCTTGTCCTGCTGAATAAATTAAGCTGCCACGCCCATTTCTAATTTACAGCCGATCAGATTGCTTGATCCAGATTGTTGTTATGAATTCACATACTTAATGGCAAATAGTGCAGATCCAGATCAGTTGGCTTTTTAAGCCAACTGATCCGGATCTACACTGTTTCCAAAGGCAGGGTATATCCGGGTTCAGCAGGACAAGGGTTAAGACAACTCGAAATTAACACCACTCCACTATTATGAAAGGGCAGCTTTTGACAGTCCCAAATAGTTCCTTTCTTATTCTGTATTCAATGTTAAGACCACCCACAAACAAGACCACTTTTAGGGAGTCCGAAAAGGTGGAATTGTATTGTACACTTGGCCAGACCCATTAAAATGCAATTCTGCAAGTGTTAACCCTTGTCAAGCTGAATAAATTAAGATGCCACGCCCACTTCTCATTTTCAGCCAATCAGTTTACTTGAAACGGGTTGTTGATACAAATTCAAATACTGAATTGCAAACAGTGCAGATCCAGATCAGTTGGCTTCTTCAGAAGCCAACTGATCTGGATCTACACTGTTTGCAAATGCAGGGCATATCCAGGTTTAGCAGGACAAGGATTAAAAGCACCCTAAATACCCAGAAGACCAAAACAATATATTTTGAACTGCAGAAGCTTGAAACAAGCCAGCCAATTAACACATTAGCAGACATTTTAGCCCTTAAAGTGACCCTCACAACTGCAGCAGACAACATTTTCAGAGACAATAAGGCTTGATATTTCATGTGAATCTTCTACCTAACTTATGATTCATATGAAATGTCAAGCCTTAATTGTCTCTGAAAGTAATAGAAAAAAACTTAAGGGGAATTGATACACTTTCAGGAGAGGTAACTCAGTCAGGTAACTTGTTTTGTGTCCCTTCTGAAAAGGGATCTACTCTAAAAGGAAAGAATTTGCTTCCATTGGGAGCAAATTCTTTCCTTTCAGGGTAGATCCCTCTTCAGAAGTGACTTAATATGCAGGAAAGGCACAGGAAATCACAAAAGTTGTCTCCCTTGTTTACACAATGGCTGAAAATCTACTAACTTTATCAAAATCCCTTTAATGGTTAAAATGGTCCTGCTGAACCTGGATATGCCCAGGCTTTTGCAAACAGTGTAGATCCAGATCATTTGGCTTCTCAAGAAGCCAAATGATCTGGATCTACACTGTTTGTCATTAAATATGTAAATTTGTATCAACAACCTGGATCAAGTTATCTGATTGGCTGAAAATTAGTAGTCATTGCATTTTAATTTATTCAGCATGGCAAAGGTTAAAATGGTCCTCATGAGATGCTGTACACAAAATGAGCACATGAATACAAATTGTATAATAGCATAGACAACTGGCAAATATCCTTTGCGGCTTTTAAAGCTATGCAGATCAGTCATGGTCATGGTCAAGGTGATTGCTTCATAAGCTCTAGAAAATAGTTAGAACAACCTAAATGTGAGCAGTAAAAATCCTAATCAGACTGGGCAGGTGTGCAGGCTCTTCTTGTTCTTTGCAGCCCACTAAAGCACAGTTGTTCCAACATGCACAAAGTTTGCTAAAATGTCCAGCACTATCTTCTAGGAAAACAAAAACCTGAAAATGGGAGCCATTATTGTGAAAAGAATATGCCCAGACAGGTCTGTATGCTGACTCCTTCTGGTCAGGGTCTTTTCTGTTTGCATTTTAAACTTTTTGTTGCCTGCATAATTCACCTTAAATGTGCAAAGATTCAAAATATTTTAAAAGACTTGACAGCAACCAGGAATGTTACAGGATAAATGATTCAGAGCAGGTGTGAATTGAAAGATGTTCAATAACCTTTGTATTGACAGTTAACTGTTGATATGCCATTCAATATAATGCTTAGCATGCTGGGAAACATTTCAGCTGACAGCATTTTGAAATATTTTCCCCAGAAAATAGGCTTTGACTTTTCATGCTAATTGTCTCCTTTTGAGACCGTTTGCATGAAATGGCAAAACCATTTTTGTTTGGAAAAATAAGAAAAAAATATCACCAGTTTGTCATCTGCTGAGTTTGCTCATAGAGTGGTAAAGGTTAAATGATTGGTATCTAAGAAAAAATGACTTCCAGTGGCATGTATAAAATATCTGTGAATGGAAGGGGGAATTAATAGAATATCTAGGAAGGGGAAAATTATATAATATCTGTGGGAGGAGTGGATATCTGTGGAAGGAAGGGGAAATTTATAGAATATCTGTGTTTGGAAGGGGGACTTAATAGAATATCTGTGTGTGGAAGGGAGAATTTATAGAATATCTGTGGGAGGAAGGGGGAATTGATAGAATATCTGTGTGTGTAGGAAGGGGAAATTTATAGAATATCTGTGTGGAAGGAGGAATTAATAGATTTGGCAGGAAGGGGGAAATTGTAGAATATCTGTGGAAGGAGGGAGGAATCAATAGAATATCTGTGGGAGGAGGGGGATTGATAGAATATCTGTGTGTGGAGGAAGGAAGATTTGATAGAATTTCTGTGGGAGGAAGGGGGAATTTATAGAATATCTGTGTGGAAGGAGGAATTGATAGAATATCTGTGGGAGGAAGGGGAAATTGATAGAATATATGTAGGAAGGAGGAATTGATAGAATATCTGTGGCAGGAAGGAAGAATTGATAGAATATCTGTGGCAGGAAGGAAGAATTGATAGAATATATGTAAGTCTAAGGAACAATTGCTAGAATATCTGTGGGAGGAAGGAAGAATTTATAGAATATCTGTGGGAGGAAGAGGGAATTGATAGAATATCTGTGTTTGGAAAGGGGAAATTTATAGAATATCTGTGGGAGGAAGGAAGAATTGATAGAATATCTGTGTGTGGAGGAAGGAAGAATTGATAGAATATCTGTGGGAGGAAGGGGAAATTGATAGAATATATGTAGGAGGAAGGAGGAATTGATAGAATATCTGTGGGAGGAAGGACGAATTGATAGAATATCTGTGGGAGGAGGGGGAATTGATAGAATATCTGTGGGAGGAAGGGGAAATTTATAGAACATCTGTGGGAGGAAGGGATAATTGATAGAATATCTATGGGAGGAAGGGAAAATTTATAGAACATCTGTGGGAGGAAGGGGTAATTGAGGGGGAATTGATAGAATATCTGTCGGAGGAAGGGAGTTAATATAATAGATGTGTAGAAAGAAGGAAGAATTGATAGAATATATGTAGGAGGAAGGAGGAATTGATAGAATATCTGTGGGAGAAAGGAAGAAAGAATTGATAGAATATCTGTGGGAGGAGGGGGAATTGATAGAATATCTATGGGAAGAAGGGGAAATTTATAGAACATCTGTGGGAGGAAGGGGTAATTGATAGAATATCTGTGGGAGGAAGGAAGAATTGATAGAATATCTGTGGGAGGAGGGGGAATTGATAGAATATCTATGGGAGGAAGGGAAAATTTATAGAACATCTGTGGGAGGAAGGAGTAATTGAGGGGGAATTGATAGAATATCTGTCAGAGGAAGGGAGTTAATATAATAGATGTGTAGAAAGAAGGAAGAATTGATAGAATATATGTAGGAGGAAGGAGGAATTGATAGAATATCTGTGGGAGGAAGGAAGAATTGATAGAATATCTGTGGGAGGAAGGAAGAATTGATAGAATATCTGTGGGAGGAGGGGGAATTGATAGAATATCTGTGGGAGGAGGGGGAATTGATAGAATATCTATGGGAGGAAGGGAAAATTTAACGAACATCTGTGGGAGGAAGGGGTAATTGAGGGGGAATTGATAGAATATCTGTCAGAGGAAGGGAGTTAATATAATAGATGTGTAGAAAGAAGGAAGAATTGATAGAATATATGTAGGAGGAAGGAGGAATTGATAGAATATCTGTGGGAGGAAGGAAGAATTGATAGAATATCTGTGGGAGGAGGGGGAATTGATAGAATATCTATGGGAGGAAGGAAAAATTTATAGAACATCTGTGGGAGGAAGGGGTAATTGATGGGAGGAAGGGGGAATTGACAGAATATCTGTGGGAGGAGGGGGAATTGATAGAATATCTGTCGGAGGAAGGGAGTTAATATAATAGATGTGGAAAGAAGGAAGAATTGATAGAATATTCTGTAGGAGGAAGGGGGAATTGTTAGAATAGTTGTGGGAAAAAGGAAGAATTGATAGAATATCTGTAGGAGGATGGGGGAATTGATAGATTTTGTGGGAGGAAGGAGGAATTGATAGAATATCTGTGGAAGGAAGGGGTTAATAGAATAGATGTGAGAGGAAGGAAGAAATGATAGAATATTTGTGGGAGGAAGGGGGCATTGATAGAATATCTGTGGAAGGAAGGGGTCAATAGAATAGATGTGGGAGGAAGGAAGAAATGATAGAATATTTGTGGGAGGAAGGGGGAATTGATAGAATATCTGTGGAAGGAAGGGGTCAATAGAATAGATGTGGGAGGAAGGAAGAAATGATAGAATATCTGTGGGAGGAAGGGGGAATTGATAGAATATCTATGGGAGGAAGGAAGAATTGAATATCATTCTGTGGGAGGAAGGAAGAATTCATAGAATGTCTGTCGGAGGAAGGGGGATTTGAAAGAATATCTGTGGGAGGAAGGGGGATTTGATAGAATATCTGTGGGAGGAAGGGCATACATGCCATAAGCTGTGGACTAAAATCTGTGAGGTAAGGCAAACTTTTAAGGGAGATTTGACAAAATTCTGTGAGATTTTCTTAAACATCACTTTGGAGCTCCCCCAATATAGTCTAAAGTCTTGTTTTTTTTTGTAAGAAGCTTGTGAAAACCACAATAGTATGTAATTTATGTTTATTTCTTCATAAAATCAATTGTAAAATGATCTGAAAATTCTGTGAGATCTGAATTTTTTTATGGGAATTGCCTTTCAGATGAGCTAAATTATGTGAGATTTTATCTCACAGTGTGAGATATGGCATGTATGGAAGAGGGTTAATAGAATAGATGTAGGAGGAAGGAAGAATTGATAGAATATTCTGTGGGAGGAAAGTGGAATTGATCAAATATCTGTGGGAGGAAGGAGAATTGATACTTATAGCTCCAAATAATTTTATTTCAGCTTTCTTCTCTGTGAAAACATATTTTAAGTATTTGTTATTCCCTCAGCATACAAAGTGTGCCATGGGGATTAATAGTTTTTTTTTTTCATTCCATCCATTTGTCCATCAGTTAACTTTTCCGTCAAAGTTTTGTGTTAAGTTTGTTTACTTTGCTCATATTTGTGCAAGTCCCCACTCGAAGTTTTAATATGTGGTTAGTATTTGTACTGGACATGATCTTGCTGCCACTGTAGACCAAAGGTCCGGGTCACAGACTTAGAAATTTTGTTAACATTTACATCAATGTTTTTTTTTTGTTTTTTTACATTGCATATATTTCTGAGTTTTCACTTGAAGTTGTTGCTATATAGTTAGTATTATAATTGGATTGGTACAAGTCAGTTGACATCATCTTACTTCTACTATAGTCACAAACTTAGAAATCTGTTACTATTTACACCAAAGTTTTGCAGTTAGTTCTTTTGCTTTGTTTATACATGTATTTCTAAGTGTTTTTACTTGAATTTGTTGATAGCGTTTCTACAGAGTGGATATAGATCAGTTGACAGATTTTTGTTGCAGCTGCTGGCCAAAGGTCAAGGTCAGGACAAAGATTAAGGTCACAAATTTAGAAACTTAGAAATACATTTGAGTATCAATACAACCAAAAGATGCATAACAGGCTGTACTGTTAATTACTCATTACATGCATTCAAAGCCTGGCATTTTAGAATGAAGTATGGACATCAGATCAGAGTGTATACCATTTGCAACTCATTCAAGAGCTTCTAGACACATCAAGAGGAAACTTGCTCAAATTTTAAGACAAGTATGCTATTAGATATGGAAATAAAATGTCCCAACGGTTCAGGTGAATACAGTAATCTCAGACAGACAGGCATGAATAAACAGTATAGGGACACCCAGATCAGATGTTGTAGAATGTGATGCCTCATCATGCAGTGTCTACACTGTCTGTCATTAAGCCACTATATTTTATTTCAAACACCAATATGTTGTAAAATCTACTTATACAAACTTTAGGACAGATAGAGTAAGGAGTTAGCATAGCTCTAGATAAGGCTTTTTTTTCAGCCAAAAATGTTGATATTTTTCTTATTTCTCCACAAAAAACGTATGTTGTGGGTATTCATTAGAAGTGCCTTGTCAAGGCACTTCAAATGAGTACCCACAACATATGTTTTTGTGGTGAAATAAGAAAAATAAATACATGGCACACCCTCTTATCTGAAGCAATGTGTTAGGGTGTCCTAATATTAATGGTAAATACAATATTTTGAAAGCATAGCACTGTAGTCTGATCCAGAACATATACATGAGTTCGAGAATGCGTGTAAGTTCTGATTTGCAATATTGCCACATAGTTTCTATTGCTTTGGAGCAAAACATACATTCCAGTTGGAGAGAAAATACCTTTTTGCCATTATTGTCAATTTTGTTATATAGTGTGCCGGATTGATTTATTGCAATACTCAAAAACTGTCTTAGTTTTATGTGGTTGGTAAAGGCTTTGTCGGAAAGAAATGTTAATGGGCTCCTCTGTTATGATAAACATATTTCGTGTTGTCCTTCATCAATATTAAACCTTATTATTTCGGTATTTACGCCTCGAAGAAGTGTAATTGCTAATGTTTGGGGAAAATCAGATCACAGCAGATCTTGTTTGTTTTACTCGGGTTTTACACCGCTTTCAACAAAGTTTCAGTCATAGCATGATGGTGACTGGATGTGGCCAGGAGCTCAATGATCACTTGGAGTGCTGCCTCACTGAAATATCACGCCCAGGCACATGACATGATATTCAACTTAGTCACATTATACTGACACTGGTCTGATCAGTTTCAGCTCTACTTTCATTATGCTGAGTGCCAAGCGAAAGAGCAGCTAGTACCATTTTTGGCCAGGGTTCGAACCCACAACCTCCCGGTCACAAAGCCGACGCTCTACCAATATGACCCACTGTGCCGATTCACAGTAGATCTAAGAAGTTTGTGTTTGCCAGAGGATATGCTAAGGAACAGTATTTCATGAAAATTCTGACATATTGATCTTAATTCTCCATAAGAAACAGATCTCGTTAGAAATGTGTCGGCAAGGCACTTCTGATGAGTACCAACAACGTTTTTATGAAAAAATGACAAATTATCCAAATACACTCCTTAATCCATTAAAGGCTGAACAAACTCTCTCTCACTATATATTGGAATAGTCCATTTTGGATTTTAGGTATGTCAGGCTATATGAATTGGATATTCCTAAAGAAAAACGGTTCAACTATTTGCAAACAGTGGAGACCCTGATCAGATGCCGTGTTCTGCCGCATCTGATCTTGGTCTGCACTGTTTGCCAGTTACCTATTTAGGGTTCTCCAGTCTTCAGTGGGTTAACATAAATCCTGTGAGAGCTTGCTAAAGGTGAACACACAGTCATAGTATAGTATGAAAGAAAAAACAAAAGCCAGGGCCCAGTTGTTCAAACAGTTGTTCAAAACTTAACAAAGTTGTTAGCTATGGTGATGTTAACCCTTGTCCTGCTGAATAAATTTAAGATGCCACGCCCACTTCTAATTTTCAGCCAATCAGAGTACTTGATCCAGGTTGTTAGTACAAATTCATATGCTTACTGACAAACAGTGCAGATCCAGATCAGTTGGCTTCTTCAGAAGCCAACTGATCTGGATCTACACTGTTTGCAAAGACAGGGTATATCTGGGTTCAGCAGGACAAGGGTTAAAATTTCTATCTCTAAATATGGCAAATACATTGATATTTTTTGCCGAAAAAATTGCAAAAGCTACTCACATTTTTGCGGGAAAATATCAATGTATTTGAAAATACCTTAGCTATATATACAACAGTTAAAGAGTTTAGTTTTATAAGTATATTTTATTTGTATAAATACAGATACGATACATGTCGACATGAACATATTTCAACTGGGATTCAGAAAAAAGTCAAAGACTTATATGAATCTGTCTCCCATGAGTTTGTCATTAACCAGCTCGTTAAGCAAACACTGCTTTGAACAACTGGGCCCTGTTTTTTTACAGGTCTGCTTTTTTGGGTATTTACCCAATCAAAATTTCTGAAAAAGCAATTGACAGTGGATTTAATGGGTAAATACCCAAAATATCAATAATTCTTGCATCCATTAACAAAACAGGATACCCACAAGGAAAATTCTTCTAACCAATTCAGTGAGAAATAGGTGGGTAAAAAATTTCGAAAATACCCAGTGGCTTAACCTTTACCACTCTCTGGGCTAATTAGGTGGATAACAAATTGATGACATTTTCTGTATTGGAGACATAGTGCATGAAATGTTAAAACCTATTTTCTGGGAAAAATAAGAAAAAATATTTCAAATTGTTGACTGCTGAAATTTTTACCCAGTACGCTAAGTATTAAAATCTTATCTAAGGCATTGTCTTATTATCATGCATTTTATTGAATGTTTATTTTGGTATGACTGTTAGATGTCTACATTACTTATTTCATCTAAGTAATATTGGCTGATCTGCTATAACTAGAATTGCCTGTTACATGGGAACCAAATCAATCTGTCACTCCATGGAGATATGATTAGAGATAAACCGTAAAAAAATATTTAGGCATTCATAGCTACAAATAACAGGGGGTATCCACATAATATTGTTTTTATTTCTTGACGAAAACATATGTTGTGGGTACTCATTAGAAGTGCCTCAGTGAGGCACTTCTAATGAGTACCCACAACATATGTTTTTGTCAAGAAGTAAGAAATCTGTCAATACTTTTTGGTTGAAAACAGTGCTCTATCTGGTGCTATGGCATTTATTGTAAACACCTCTTCCTTTGTTCACTGACAGTAAAAAAGAAGCTTTTGTATAAAATGGGGTTAGTCAAATTGTTCCTCAACAGAGGTAACCTTTCTGTGGGAAAATGTTGTGGATACTCATTAGAATCTGTTCACAGATGCAGTCCAAGGGACTCATTTGATAGGACCCCACTTTCTGAACGGAGGTTGTGGCTTTGATTCCCAGCTGGGTCAGACCTGAAACTTTCTAAAATGGAACTAGCTGCTCTTTTGCTTATGTCCCCCCCACCTAGGGAGAGGGGGACATACTGATTTTGGGGTGGAGCCCATTTGCATCTGCATCAGAGTCGGCGTGACATGTCCTTGTCTGCACAATATCTTGTGAACTGGTGATTGGATTCTTACCAAATTTTCATGGATATATAATTGGGACATATCAAAGAAGTGATTAGATTTTGGTGACCTTGACCTGATTTTCAAGGTCACAGCAGTAGAAAAACTAAAAATTCATGGTGGGGGATATTTCTTTTTTTTTCTGAAAACACTGTTACTAATTGGCACTTGGCATTAACCCTTATCATGCTGAACCCGGATATATCCTACCTTTTAAAACAGTGTAGATCCAGATCAGTTGGCTTCTGAGAAGCCTACTGATCTGAATCTGCATTTTTTTTGTCATTCAGTATGTGAATATATATCAACAACCTGGATCAATTAATTTGATTGGCTGAAAAGTGGAAGTGGGCATGGCATCTTAATTTATTCAGCATGACAAGGGTTAAGAAGGAGAGCTAGGACTTGGTCACACTGTAACGTGACCAGTGGTGGTAGCATGTTAATGCATTAGCTGCATAATACTGCAGTGAGGCAGAACTATAAAAGGACATCAGTTCCCACCATCACATCCAGACATAACCGAAAGATTATTGACGGTGATGTTAAACCTAAACCTAAACAAACCTTTCATTGAGGTGATTCAAATTAGTATGCATAACAAATACAGTTGACTCTCGTTATCTCGAATGCGCTTATCTCGAATAACCACTTATCTTGAAGCAATAATCTGTTCCCTGCTTAAACATGAAAATCTAACAACAGGTAACAAAATATTGTGGAAAAGAGGAAAAATTGCTCCTAAGGAGCAATTTCTCCTCTTTTCCACAATATTTTCAATATATCTCTAACTTCAAGAGTCAAATTACATATACTTTTGTTAAATGTTGCTGTTTGATTCATTTTTTTCCTAAATTCTGCACATCTGATAAGTGGATGTACAGATATCTCGAAGTATTTCAGAGAGTCCCTAGGAATTCGAGATAACGAGAGTTGACTGTATTTTCATATGGGCCTTGCCATGCAAATACAGTCATGTCTTCATATACTGACTCCTCTTTTCCACAATATTTTCAATATATCTCTAACTTCAAGAGTCAAATTACATATACTTTTGTTAAATGTTGCTGTTTGATTCATTTTTTTCCTAAATTCTGCACATCTGATAAGTGGATGTACAGATATCTCGAAGTATTTCAGAGAGTCCCTAGGAATTCGAGATAACGAGAGTTGACTGTATTTTCATATGGGCCTTGCCATGCAAATACAGTCATGTCTTCATATACTGACAGCGAAGGCTCAGATCAGCCTGTGCAACATGCAGTCTGATCACGGCCTTCCCGTCTGCTAACAGTAGTCATTGGATACCACAGAATATATGTATGGAGAGTAAAAGCCTGGATGATACTTTCACGTGCAGGATGATTTGAATCTGTGCATTTTGCACATGTTCAAAGGGTGCCTTTTTCACTTGACGCAGCCCATATAATTTTTAATTTTTATGTGATAGCCCTTTTGATACCCCTTAACTGGAGCCCTCTTGTACAACATATTGTATCTTTATTCAAAATCAGATTTCTGAACATCAAAAGATGTGCAATGTAGATATAGTTACATTGATTATACTTATTTCAAATGTTTTCGCAGAAACGCTTTTTCCTAGAAATCGATGCTTAAAATAAGACAAAGTCAAAACTAAGGATAATAATATGCAGTTTTTCAAAATGTAGTCCCATTTATACAAGCATACAAAGAAACAAGAATTGCTTTTCTTAAAATACCTGAATCCCATCAATAAAATGAGTGAGCTAACATACAATATCCCATCATAGACAGCAAAGGTCCCCTAAAATGACCATATTCAGTTACAATAAGGAGGAATTAAATGTCCTCTAGAATCTGGAATCTACTGGAATGTGCTTCACTTAAAAGTACAATCTTTCCTCTATCAGGTTTTCTTTATACAGAAACAGAAGACAACTCTAGATGCCTTGTTAATGATAGCTGCAACTGCAGTGAAGCAAGTGATATCATAAGTGGTTGCTAGAAATTAATACGTCACATACAGGTTTTTAGCCCTTAAAGTGCTAATCTTAACTACAGCAGATGGCACCGTGAAACATTTATTTTCAGAGAAAACAAGTCTTGACATTTCATGTGAATCATTTTAGAATGCCGTCAGTTTCAAATTTGCTTAGCAATTTAAGGTTTAAATTAGATTTCCCATTATTTATTTATTTTTTTTTTTTTGTAATTTAAATATTTTTACAAAAATCTTAGTATTATTTTTTTTTTAAATTAAATTGTAATAGTTGAAATATTTTGATAACCACAACATTCTCCAACACCTGTGTTTGACACTGATGAACTGTTCAATGTTGAATCTACCACCATCCCAAATTTTCTCATAATGGTCAAAGTTTGTTCCTATTTATTGATGAAATCTGATATTTCCACTGTGTTATTTATCGGTGATTGTGAGTTTGATATATTGCCAATAGATAGTTAATTTTACATTTCTTTTGTGATGGGTGGGTTTTTATCAATACCATCTACAGCCTCAAACTTCATTAAAAATGTTTAATTTTTTGCATGCTGTAGGTGTAAGCAGCAGATGACAAATGAACGATACTAAATCAAAGCTCTCGATTTCCCGCCCCCCCCCCCACACACACACACACACACACACCTTTTTTTGAAGTGAAAAGTATTGATACATGTATTTGGGTTATTTCTTCAACAAAATATGTGTTAAGTATACTCATTAGAAGCTCTTCACTGAGGCACCTCTGATGAGTACCAACAACATGTTTTTATGGAAAAGTAAGAAAAATATTGATCTTATACTCTGCTTATATATAACTATCCCCAAATAGTTGGACACCTTTTTTTCCTTACCATACTTGTCTGAAAATTTGAATAAGTCCGTTTGACTATTCATATCTTTACATTTCTGGTTGAAGTAATGCATACCCTAGTCAGGCTGCTCTTTGGGAGCAGTTTGAGCTAGGTCTACTGTAAACCTCTTGCCCAGGCATGTTTGTCCAAATATTCAGGGTAAATATTGAAGTTTTCTTATTTTTCTCAAAGGGATTTCTAAGCATTATTTTCAGAGAACTGAAGGAAACTGGAAACCTTGTTAGTTTTCTGCCATTTTCTAATAGGAAGGCACCATTTTTGACTTCCTGTTTGCTTTCCTGTACACCAACCCCCTTCTGAAAAGGGGTCTTCTGTAATGGAAAGAATTGTCTTCCAGTGGGAGCATTTTTGTTTTGCTTTTTAAGAGTAAACCCCTTTCCAGAAAGGAGGCAAAAGGAAATTGAGTTGCCTCCCTTGAAGATGTATCAATTCCCTTTGAGGAAAATGTTTTGTTTGCTGGGATTAAAATTCAGCATTCTAAATTCTAAAGTTACTTTCAATTCTCAGGTTGCAACATCATTTCTTCTTGTATTTTTAAATGGACTTTTAACCTTTACCACTCTCTGGGTTAATTCAGTAGATGACAAATACTTTTCCCAGAAAACATGATTTGACATTTCATATAAATTGTCTCTGTTGGAAACAATTTGCATGAAATGTCTAAACCTTTTTGTTTGTTTTTTTGAAAAAAAAAGTAAGAAAAAATATATCACTATGTCAGCTGCTGAAAAAGTTATCCAGCATGCTAAGTGTTAAGCTTACCTGTGGAGCTTCCTTGGATCGATGCCTTATTATGGTAAATAACCTTAAAATCTTCTCTAGGATGTAGCATCAGGGACCTGGTGTCTACCAAGTTTGTTTAAATGGTTATTCTGACTTTGAGTCTTGGGATATTAGCCGGTCCTGCTGAACCAGGATATTTTCTGCCTTTGCAAACAGTGTAGATCCAGATCAGTTGGAAGCCAACTGATCTGGATCTGCACTGTTTGCCATTAAGTATGTGATTTATAGCAACATTCCGGATCAAGTAATCTTATTGGCTGAAAATTAGAAGTGTTCGTGGCATCTTAATTTATTCAGCAGGACAAGGGTTAGGTTCTAATCTCCAGGATTAGCCAGGAACTTTTCAGATCATAGGTACAACAATACCATTCTCTGTATGCCCTTCATTCCTCACTGAGCCAATTCCATTGTTTTGGTGCAAAAATAATGAAAATGATCCTAAATTGTTGATTATCTAGACTTTTAGCATGCTTGACAGTTCCAAGTACAATGTACTCTGAGATTGGCTGAGATCTGGAGACTGTTGAACATACCTCCTTGTTCTGTGGATGAAGCTGAGTCACTTAAACTCCCTACCTGTTCTACCAACATTTACCTGTAAAATTTTTCCTCTCTCTTATGACTGTATACACAATAATACAGGTACTTAATCTTTACCACTCTTGGGGCAAATTCTGTCCAAAAAAATGATATTTTTCTTATTTTCCCAGAAAACAGGATGTGACACTTTATGCAAACTGTCTCCTAGGAGACAGTTTCCATGAAGTGTCAAATCCTGTTTTCTTGGAAAAGATAAGAAAAATATTTCAAAATGTCGTCTGCTGAAATTTTTACCCAGCATGCAAAGCGTTAAACAGATTGATACACTGATCTCTTCTGATCTGTTATCTGTTGGAAAACTAGAGATCTCTATTGTGTTTGTTTATTCACCATTTATTCAGTATCTATGGAGAAAATAGATCATTTATTTCTTGTCAATATACTTGCTTCATAGGTTTATTAAAATCATCTGGTCACAATCTGTCATTGTTTTTCACTGCATTCCATGGGCATTTGACATATGTTTAAAAATCATATGTTCTTTCATTACTTTCAAGTGAAAGTAAAAGATTTTTGTGATTTTATTTATTCTTTGAATTCGCAGTAGTCAACAAAATCAAGAAATCAATGAAAACCTAATTTTGTCCTAATTAAGTTAAGGAATTGGGCATAGCTCCAGATAAGAGGAGGTATCCTATAACTATTTTTTGCTCACTTGAGCTCAAAAAGCTCAAGGTGATGAGCTATTTTGGTTAGTTAATGTCCATTGTGCATCGTCAACAATAGCTTTAACCTTTACCACTCTCTGGGCATTTTCAGCAGACGACAAAATGATGTTATTTTTCTTATTTTTCCCAGAAAACAGGATTTGACATTTCATGCAAATTGTCTCCTTAGGAGACAATTTGCATGAAATGTCTAATCCTGTTTTCTGGGAAAAATAAGAAAAATATTTCAAAATGTCGTCTGCTGAAAATTTTACCCAGAGTGCTAAGCGTTAAAAGCCTACTCCTCCTAAACCCCTGGGCCCATTGACTCGGAACTTGGTAGGAAACATCGGGGTGACTTGTAGATCATAAATAGCTAAAATTGTTCTGATAGTAATCCATGCCGTGGCCACCATCCTGAAAATCTATTTTTCACATCTTCTGAACGGAAAGGCCAATTGACGAAACTTGATAGGAAGCATCAGGGTGACTTATAGATAAAAAATAGCTAAAATCTCTCCTATCAGAAATCCAGATGGTGGCCACCTTGAAAATCTATTTTTTGCTTCTTCTGAATGGAAAGGCCAATTGACTTGAAACTTAGTAGGAGGCATCGGGGTAACTTATAGATCAAAAATAGCTAAAATCATTCTGATAGGAAATCCAAGATGGCTGCCATCTTGAAAAACTATTTTTCGCTTCTTTTCCTGAACCGAAAGACCACTTGATTTGAAACTTGGTAGGGAGCATTGGGATGACCTGTAGATAAAAAATAGCTAAAACTCTTACAATCGGAAATCCAAGATGGCCACCATGGCAGCCATCTTGAAAATCTATTTTTCACTCCTTCTCCTGAACTGAAAGGCCAACTGACTTGAAACTTGGTTGGAAGCACTGGGGTGACTTGTAGATCAAATGTAGCTAAAATATGTCTGATCAAACGTCCAAGATGGCGGCCTCACAGTTTTCACTAGATTTCACATGGAACCTTCTGTCGAAAAGATGTTGACAATTTGTTCAAATGGTTCTGCGCCATTGAACAAGATGGCTGCCATGCCCATATATGGTAGAACACTTAAAAATCTTCTTCTCCAGAACTATTAAAGAAAGCTCTGAGGCTGAATCTTGGTATACAGCATCAGGGACTCAAAGTCTACTGTTTGTTGAAATGATGATACTAATGGGTCCAATGGGACCTTTTTTATGTATGGTAAAATTTGTGTCCTAGTTGCAGTGGCAATACTGGAAGAATTTGCATGGCATTTGCAGATATGCAATAGCTGTTTTTATCAGGTGAGCGAATCATGCCCCATGGGCCTCTTGTTTTCTCCAGTTCTCCATTAAAAACAAAACAACAAACAAAACAACAAACAAACAAAACATGTCATTGATACTCATTAAAAGTGCTTCTACTGAGTTCTAATGTTCAAGTATTTAGAGAAATTACTCTGAGCCTGTTCGCCCATTTACATCCCAGTGGGCACACAACGTTAAAATGACGTCGTATCAACGTCGATGCGACGTGATCACGTCGCATCAACGTTGATACGACGTCATTTTGATGTTATGTGCCTGTTGGGATGAAGTTGGACCTTCTTTTTCCTTACTTAATGCTTAGCATGCTGGGTAAAAATTTCAGCTGATAACATTTTTGAATGTTTCTCTTATTTGTCGCAGAAAACAGGCCTTGGCATTTCATGCAAGTTGTCCCTGACATGAAATGTTAACGCTTTTTCTCCCAGAAAACAAGCTTGACATTTCATACAAATTGTCTTCCAACAATTAGAATGAAATGCCAAAGCTAAGTTTCTGAGAAAAATAAGAAAATATCATTAATTTATGTCTGCTGGTAGATTGCCCAGTGAATAGTTACGGTTAATAACCAAAGCAGTGTTAAGTGTACTTATTTTGAACGACATTTCTGTTTGTGAGAGTACAAGAACTTGAAAAATAAATAACATTACAAACTCCCTAAATTTATTTGGTTGCTATAAAGGAACCATTCCATCAACTAAGTATATACAGCAAATTAAGTGAAGTCTCAGAAATGGTACCCACTATTTCATCAATTTAAAATCTGTCATAATTTAAAATGGTTGCTAAGGAACCAGTCCAATAACTAAGTATATACAGTAAATAAAGTATGTAACCAGACTGAATAGCAATCATTGGTAGGACACATCATTAAACTTGATTGAATGTGCTCCTTATATTCATTTTTAGGCACTTGTTCAGCCTGTCAGATAGCAATATCATAATCTGTAACTACTTTTAACCCTTAAAGCGCCAAGCACAACTGCAGCAGACAACATTTTGAAATATTTATTTTAATTTTTCAAAGAAAACAAGTCTTGATATTTCATGTGAATTGTCTGCTTGGCAGACGATTCACATGAAATATCAAGACTTGTTTTCTTTGAAAGATTAAAAAGGAATAAAATTAATTTTGTCTGTTACAGATTTTGCTTGGTACTTTAAGGGTTAGCCCTTGTCATGCTGAATAAATTAAGATGCCAGGCCCACTTCTAATTTTCAACTAATCAGAAAACTTGATCTTGGTTGTTGATACAAATTCACATAATGGCAAATGGTGCAGATCCAGATCAGTTGGCTTCTTCAGAAGCCAACTGATCTGGATCTACACTGTTTGCAAAGGCAGGGTATATCCAGGTTCAGCAGGACAAGGGTTAAGATAGGCTTCAATGATGTCTTCATAAAAGGTTTTTTTTTCTCAAACCCAAACCTGATTCCCATCAAGAAACAACCTTTGAAATGCTTCTAAAATAAAAGGACTGCCATTCTTAGTAAAAGTGAAATAAAAAAATGCTATGAATACCATATTTATCCAATATATTTGGACAAACAGGGTTTAGCAGACAGAGTTCACCCAGATAAGACACTGCAGAATGCAACATATGGCCATGGTCTACATTATTTGCCAGTCATCCAGCAATCTTTGTACTACTACCAAGTGAAATATTACAAGTGAATTAACCCACAGAGGACTTGTCAAGGAGGAGTATTTGGTGATAATGCTGGGCTAGTTTTGTCCAGTTCTCCATTAAAACTCACTTTGTGGTAATGAGTACCCACAAAATATGTTTTCAAGAAGAAATAAGTTAAAGTATGCCCTTATAAGGTGGATATTTTACAAGATTTTTCCCATTAATTTTGAAAAAACCTAAGCACTCAGCATAAAGTGTGATAAATAGGTTGAATATGGTAATACTTGCTAGACTACCAATGAAACCAATCACGATGTCTCTCAGCGTGTCCTCCAATGGCTTCAGCTGCAGCCTCTTTGTCAGTATATATGTTATATAGGTTTTTTGTGTGATCTGATCAGAGTATCTAGGATCTAATCAGAAATAAAAGACTTTTATTCCCACACTGATTTTTAGTTGAACACTTCTAAAAACCAGATCTGGAATTGATCTGGAGTTTGATAAGTTTGAAAGGTCTGTTGTCAAACATAGATCAAGTCTTATCATTGGAAACTAATTCTGATTGGTGGATTTGACTGGAGTTCATTGTGGTGATTATTAATGATACTTTTTTGAAATTCTGAGTCTGGGAAAAAGGATGTAGTGGAAACAGGTCAGTTATTTATTGAAATTAGCAGATGGCAAATTGGTAATATTTGGCTTGACATTTCATACAAATTGTTTCCTGAAGAAATTTTTCATTTGAAATCTTAACGTTTAGCACTCGGGGTAAAGTCTTCAGCAGATTACCTTTTTGAAATAGTTTTTTTCGTATTTTTCCAAGAAAATAAGTTTTGACCTCTCATGCAAATTGTCTCCTTTGGAGATGATGTGCATGAAATCTGAGAAAAAGCCTGTTATCTGAGAAAAATAAGAAAAAAATCTTGTCTGCTGAATTAGCCCAGAGAGTGGTAAAGATCAATGTCAAGAAGCATTTTCCAGGTAAAAAGAAGGAAAAAAGTCACCTGTATTTAATCAATTGTGTGAACAGTTTGTTCATCAAATAGCAATGATTGATGGTTAGAATTAAATCGTAACTTTTTTTTTGTTTTGCTAATATACATATAACAATCGTTTCTAATTTCTGGTCTAATCATTATTTTATCAGTAATTTAGTATTAAAACAATCATGATCATACAAAAACAAAAATACAACTAATAAAATAATTTATGATGTTTATGCCCCCACCATTTTCAATGGTGGGGGAGGGGGGGGCAGGGGGAGGAGAGGGGCATATAGTATCACTGTTGTCCATACATACGTCCGTCCTGTCTTGTCCGTCCCGTATGTAATACAAATGGTTTCCGTTGGATATCTTTTGAAAAGATTAGTGTATTGGATTGAAATTTTGTACACATGTATATAATCACAAAATGTAGGTCAAGTTCGATTTAGGGTAATTACAACAATTATTATGGGAGTTATGGCCCTTTTTCAACTTTGAAAAATGGTTTCTGTTTGTTTGAAAAGGTTAGTGTATTGGATTCAAATTTTATACACAGGTATATGATCATAAAATGTAGATCAAGTTCGATTTAGGGTTAAATCTACCAATTATTTTGGGAGTTGTGGCACTTTTTCAACTTTGAAAAATGGTTACCATTCGATATCTTTCGAAAATATTAGTGTATTGGATTGAAATTTTATACACAGGTATATAATCATGAAATGTAGGTCAAATTTGATTTAGGAAAAAATCCACCAATTATTATGGGAGTTATGGTCCTTTTTCAACCTTGAAAAATGGTTTCTGTTCGTTTGAAAAGATTAATGTATTGAATTCAAATTTTATACACAGGTATATGATCATAAAATGTAGGTCAAGTTTGAGTTAGGATAAAATCCACCAATTATTTTGGGAGTTATGGCCCTTTTCCAACTTTGAAAAGTGGTTTCCATTCATTTGAAAAGATAAGTGCATTGGATTCAAATTTTATACACATGTATATGATCATAAAATGTAGGTCAAGCTCGATTTAGGGTAAAGTCCACCGATTATTTTGGGAGTTATGGCCCTTTTTCAACTTTGAAAAATGGTTACCGTTCGATATCTTTCGACTATATTAGTGTATTTGATTCATATTTTATACACCGGTATATAATTATAAAATGTAGGTCAAGTTCGATTTAGGGTAAAATCCACAGATTATTTTGGGAGTTACGGCCCTTTTTCAACGTTGAAAAATAGTTTCTGTTTGATATCTTTTGAATACATTAGTGTATTGGATTCATATTCAATACACAGTTATGTAATCATAAAATATAGGTCAAGTTTGATTTAGAGTAAAATCTACTCATTATTATGGGAGTTATGGCCCTTTTTCACCTTCAAAATATGTTTTCCTTTCGATATTTTTTTTAAAAGATTGCTTTATTGGATTCATATTTTATACACAGGTATATAATAATAAAATACAGGTCAAGTTTGAGTTAGGGTAAAAGCGTGCCGGTGAGGATGGGCCAAGGGTGGGGGCATCTGTGTTGTATTAACACATTTCTAGTTTAGTCCTGGTTTGGCAAAACAGCCTTTCAGGTATCAGAAAAAGCTTACGTTTCTTTGATTTTGAGAAGTTTAAAATTGGTTCTTGAAATCAATAATAGAGTGAAATCTGCCAAATTCAAACACTTAGGGACTAGAAAATTGGTTAAGATGAGATGGGTCAGAATATAATTATGTATTATGTATTCAGACAGACGGGCCTGAGACTAGACACCACAGAACACAGCATCTGATCAGGGTCTACACTGTTGGCACTCATCTAGCATCAATAAGTAATAAAATGGACTTGTTCAATTGTTAGGATAAGTGTAGTAAGGAGATGGTGTCTGAATATTTAGGATAGGGTAGGTTGAGTTGAAAAGAAATACAGTATTACTTCAAAAACAGCCTATTTTAACCCATTGTAGACTGAATGAACTTCCCAACACTATATATTGGAAGAGTCCAATTTCAATTTTAGGTAGGTGAGGCTATGAGATTTAGTTATTCCTAGAGAAAAATGGCTGAAGTATTTGCAAACAGTGAAGATCCTGATCAGATGCCGCGTTCTGCGGCATCTGATCTGAGTCTGCACTGTTTACCAAATACCCTTTTAAGGGTATCCCAATTACAATGGGTTAAGTGGCTGATTCAAACTCATTTTCGAGTCCCAAGCAAATTTGCCGATCACTCAAAATAATATTTAGGGATATTTTAGTGATTAGAAGACAGTTGAATAGAGATAAACTTATTTTCAGGAAAAAAAAAAAAAAAAAAAGAAACATTGTCTCTTGTATGTCGTCCGAAGAAGTTTTCTTGTCTATATTTTATCAAAATAGTCCAATTAATACTGAGCTCTCTGGGTAAAATTTTCAACAGACGACATATTGAAATATTCTTTCTTATTTTTCCAAGAAAAACAGGTTTTGACAGTTAATGCAAATTGTCTCCAATGGAGACAATTTGCATGAAATGTCAAATCCCGTTTTCTGGGAAAATATCATCAATTTATCAAGTCCTAAATCTCAGAGAGAGGTAAAGGTTAAGTGTCCGTTGTCTGCTTAACCCTTAAAGCAAAGCGCCAGTCTCAACTATTGTCGTCTGCTTTGTCATCTGCTTGTGATTTTAAAAGTCATTTTTGCAAACAGTGTGGACCCAGATCAGACTGCTCCTTTAGGAGCAGTCTGATCAGGGTCCACACTGTTTGCCTGTATGCAAAAATAGGTTTGAAAAGTCTGCAAGAATATTCAGCAGACTACATAAACAGAAGACATTTTCAGATGCAGTTTTTCTTGGCGCTTTAAGGGTTAAGTGTCACAGCTAAGGATGAAGATCAGCTATACATTTTTTACCAGTATTGGAAAAAATACACACTCTGATGAGAGAACAACTAAATTTTAGCAAACTCAGAGAACAATTAAAATGTTATATGATTGAAAATGATAGAATCACCATCTAATTTAACCCTTGTCCTGCTGAATAAATTAAGATGCCACACCCATTTTTAATTTTCAGCCAATCAGATTACTTGATCCAGATTGTTGCTATAAATTCTCATATTTAATGTCAAACAGTGCAGATCCAGATCAGTTGGCTTCTTCAGAAGCCAACTGATCTGGATCTACACTGTTTGCAAAGGCAGGATATATCCGGGTTCAGCAGGACAAGGGTTAAAATATCACATGTAAATGAGTACATACTCAGTTTAGATATTAGTCTTTGCTATTATGTATCAACAGAGTCTAGAATGGGGTTGATGGAATAGCATAGCTTTTAACTCTTAAAGTGCCAAGCAGCAGACGACATTCAATTTTTATAGGTCTGTTTGAAAATGGAATGTATTATGTTATGCCCCTCAGCATCCATCTGTCCATCTGTAAACTTTTTGTTTCCAGATAACTCCTACTACAGTTTACATTCGATCAAGCTGAAACTTGATATATAGTTAGACCATGATATGGAGCAACGCATATTATTGCAAGGTTACAGTCCGTCAAATATTAAGAGAGTTATGCCCCTTTAAAAGTTCCAACAAGTAATGTTGGTATGCCCAAATTAAGAGTTGGAAAAGTCTAGAAACTTTGGGATGAAAGGATTAATCCTTGATCTGCTGAACTCGGATATGCCCTGTCTTTGCAAACAGTGTAGATTCAGATCAGTTGGCTTCTGAAAATTTATATCAGCAGCCTGATTGGCTGAAAAATAGAAGTAGGCGTAGCATCTAATTTTTATTCAGTATGGCAAGGGTAAAGAATACATAGTTAATGCTTCAGTTCAAAAACAAACTAAAAAGCCCTGATCTGGAAGTAGGCAGAATGCTGTGATGTGGCCGGCCTCGGGGGCTCAGTTGGATGCGCATCTGACTGGCAATCAGGTCGTGAGATCTATTCCCATGGAGTCTGGCAACATTTTTTCGAGGGGATTGATCATGTAATAATTTCTACCGTCATTCCCTCCCTTCAGCTGATTTAGGAAGGGCAGTTGTCAGTTTCTGGTGAAAGACTGTGCCCAAATATTGGTTAACCGCTTAGAGGACTAAGCCTCCCCAGGAAAATTGTGGTTAGGTAAACTTACTGGTGCAACATCACCTTAATAAAGTTGAATAGGTCGTAAAATCTCAACTAAAAATAAAATGTTGTGGTGTGGGCAAGGGTGTACCTGTGTGGGCAGGGGGTTGGGTATACTGTATCTCTGCATCCCTGCAGTATGGTTTATTTTCTTCTACTGGTGCCAAGTTGGTTATACAATCATCTTTTAAGCACAGTTAAATTACCAGAGCTTAAAATGCAGGTTTGTTTTTCACTTGATCTCTCTTTGATTGATTTTGACTTGCTGTATACATATTTGTCTGCTGCTTCTGTATCTTAATCTATGTCTGCAAAAAGCTTTATGGGAATTAGGACATCAGCATGATACAGAGGCTTGTCTGTCCTTCTGCAGTTCTCTCAACCATTCCAACGCTATAGGTGAAAATTGGTTGGGACTTGATAAGGAGGAGTATTTGATGATAATTCTGGGATAATTTTCTCCAGTTATCCATAAAGAAACATATGTTGTTGGTAGTCGTTAGAAGCACCTTTCCAATGTGCTTCTAATGAGTACCCACAACATATACTTTTATGGAGAAATCTGAGGGAGAAATAAGAAAAAATATCCCAGACTTATCCTCGAGTACTCCTCCTTAACAAGTCCTCTGTCATTTTTTATTTTGCTTACCATACTTACCTTAGTGTTTGGACAGACAGTCCTGAACAGACAGTGTAGAATGGCATCTGATCAGGGTAAAATTACATGTTTGCCTTTCATCCAGCGGTTTTTAGAACAAGTCAGAGGTAGTAAGATGGACTTATTCAAATTCTAGGTATTAGAAAATCAAGCCTGGTAAGAAATTAATATGTCCAAAATATTTACAATAATTAAGGCATTTTCCCTGAAAACTGGGTTCCTATTTTTTCAGAGCAAAATAAGAACACTACACTTATTTTTCTTTTGCAAATTGTTGACAGTAACAGAGTAAAGGTGACCTTACAAATTTACATAGCAACAGAAGGCATTTAAAATATTTTTAGAAGGGAGTTTGAATGTAATGTCAGGCCTTGTTTTAAAGAGAAAAAAGTTAGGAAAACCACGAGATTGCTGTCTGCTGATGTTGTCTTCAGCACATTAGAGGTTAGCAGTTGCAACAGCAGCAGATGTGGATCCAGTGAGAGTTCAGTCCAACCCACGTCTTAACTATTTGCATGCTATGTAATTTTGCTTGCTTTTGTGTCGTCTGCAGATTTTTTTTAAAATGAACTTTTTCAAAAAAATCTTTCAGGAATACCATCAGAGTGTCAAACAGTTTGGACCCAGATCAGGCCCGACGTTTTGTCGGGCCTGATCTGGGTCCAAACTGTTTGCAAAGGTTATCAGCAGATGACCAAAGTCACCACTAGCGGGGAAAGGGTTAAAAAATGCTTGTTGAACCCCTCTTTAAAATCAAACCCCTGATAAATAATTCTTTGAGCTGCTCCTAAGCAACGGACAAGAAATGACAAGTTTATTTTCCTCAGAAAAATAAAAAAAGAGGTGTTTTAGAATGTTGTTTACTACAATTTTAAACAATTTTTTAGAGGGTTAAAAGATAAGCTGTAAACACAGATATGTTTCATTCCTGTACCTATTGTTGTAACATCCTTTTTCTCTTGTCTCAACTGTGGTTTATTTACTGATTGAGTTTGATAGCAGCTTAAACTTTGGAAAGAGTCTAACCAAACAATAGTGGAGTCTACATTTTTTGTGGACTGGTTTTCAATCACCTACTGTCAAGATGAATACTTCGACTGGTATCAATTTTCAGACTTCAAACCTGCATCATTGTGTTCATCTATTGTGAGAGTACATGTACATGATAGGTAGTATAACAATAGCTCACCAGTCTGCTTTAACCACTTAGCACTCCGGGTAAAATTTTCAGCAGACAACATATTGAAATACTTTTCCATTTTCCCAGAAAACAGATTTTGACATTTCACGCAAATTGTCTCCAATGGAGACAGTTTGCATGAAATGTCAAATTCTGTTTTCTAGGAGAACTAAGAAAAATATCATCAATATATGGTATGCTGAATTAGCCCAGAGAGTGGTAAAAGTTATATTGGGAGTTTGATTGTGTGGCCTAGATTTAGTATTTTGTAAAATCACCGGGAAGATCAGGCAGGCTAAAGTTACTGAACAGGCAGTATGTGATATGAATTGTAAATATCATGTGAAGCTGTAATTTCTGTGCTTTATAAAGGTGGAATTTCTATGTAAGTATTTGTTTCTTTTCTGACTTGTAAAAAAGTGTGACATTCTGTCAAAAGTGTTTCAGTGATTTCACTTAAGGGAGTGAGGTAGCATGAATCCTGATAATCAAGTGACTGACAACCCATTCATCATTTCTCTTTTTGGGAGGAGGTGGTCGGGTGGTGCAAAGGTGTTGTGTACCTTACATCACTGGGGTATCCAACTGATATTGGCTTACAGTTGGGCAAGGCCTGCTATCCTTGTAACAGGTAAGGGTAGAGGGGGAATGTTTTTATTTCTTCTATTTCTTCACTTTCACTCCTGTTCCGCTTTCTTCCCTGTCCCTCGCTTTCATCTCTTCTACTATATCTTCTATCTCTTTTCTCCCTTTCTCAGGGAGACGACACAAAATGATCCTTAAGGTTTGACGTGTCATTAAACCCCAACGCAGTCAATCAATTCTCTTTTTGGAAGAAGTACCAGTATGGATTTACTGTATTCAGCCTAAATATTTAGTCACCATAACTTCTTACAGTATGGATTTACTGTATTCAGCCTAAATATTCAGTCACCTTAACTTCTTACTATTTACATCCTAAAATTTGAACAAGTCCATCTGACCATCTGTTGATTTGTCTCAAAAATGCTGGATGGAAGACAAACAGTTTAGATACTGATTGGATTCCACATTCTACAGGGTCTGATCCAAGTACCAAGTACTACCCTTATCTAACTTGGTGAGGTCAATATCATGGGCTTAGAAATCTGACCTTAAGGTTTTTGGTTTAACTTTTCTCAAGATCTGTACCTCCTAAATATCTGGATGTATTACCTGTCAGTTGATATTTGGAATGCTGAAGGTTATTGGCACAAAGTTTTTTCCAATACAGCCCCTAACCCTTTAGTAAGCTTTAGATCAAGGTCACCGAATTAGACAGTTTAAAGTCTTTGGATTTATCATTTCCTGAATATCTAGATATTTCAAGTCAATACTTGGAATGGTGTTAGATACTATCCAGTACAAGCCTGAACCCATCAGAATTTTACAGTAAAGGATCTCTTGAATGTCAGAATGTATTAGTTCATACTAGATTATTCAACTCCCAGGTTTGCAGATTTGACATCCCAGTGAATGGCAGCTTGTCCATCTGTGATACAATATTAATTTACAAAAAAGAACTTTAAAGAAAACTTATAAAAAAAACCTTTCTCTGAGTTTATGACACTGACTTAAGGTCACTAAGTAAAAGAGTTGAACTTTGAAACATTGTCAAACATAAGTTTAGCATACCTGGAATTGGAGTTTGCATGCCCTGGAATTGTCAAATTGCAAACCTGGAATCATTCTATATACCTTGAATTGGACAATCTATATAATCTGGAATTGGACAGTCTGCATACCCTGGAATTGGACAATATGCATACCTTGGAATTGGACAGGAAATGGTAAATCTGCATACCCTGGAATTGGACAATCTGCATACCCTGGAATTGGACAATCTGCATACCCTGGAATTGGACAATATGCATACCTTGGAATTGGACAGGAAATGGTAAATCTGCATACCCTGGAATTGAACAATGCATACCCTGGAATTGGACAATATGCATACCCTGGAATTGAACAATATGCATACCCTGGAATTGGACAGGAAATGGTAAATCTGCATACCCTGGAATTGGACTGGAAATGGTAAATCTTCATACCCTGGAATTGGACAGGAAATAGTAAATCTTCATACCCTGGAATTGGACAATCTGCATACCCTGGAATTGGACAATATGCATACCTTGGAATTGGACAAGAAGTGGTAAATCTGCATACCCTGGAATTGGACAGGAAATGGTAAATCTTCATACCCTGGAATAGGACAATCTGCAGACCCTGGAATTGGACAATATGCATACCCTGGAATTGGACAATATGCATACCTTGGAATTGGACAGGAAGTGGTAAATCTGCATACCCTGGAATTGGACAGGAAATGGTAAATCTTCATACCCTGGAATTGGACAATCTGCATACCCTGGAATTGGACAATGTGCATACCCTGGAATTGGACAGGAAATGGTAAATCTGCTGACCCTAGTAGTGGACAGGAAATAGTAAATCTTCATACCCTGGAATTGGACAGGAAGTGGTAAATCTGCATACCTGGAACTGAACAGTCGAGCCACATAGAACTTATCAGTGAGGGCAAGTACATTTACATGACTGAGTTAAGACAGGAAACGGTAAATCTTCATACCCTGGAATTGGACAATCTGCATACCCTGGAATTGGACAATCTGCATACCCAGGAATTGGACAATCTTCATACCTTGAAATTGGACAGGAAGTGGTAAATCTACATACCCTGGAATTGGACAGGAAGTGGTAAATCTGCATACCTGGAACTGAACAGTCGAGCCACATAGAACTTATCAGTGAGGGCAAGTACAATTACATGACTGAGTTGGTGTAGGTAAAAATAAAGATTCTTTTTCGATCTTTCAATTTGGACCCATATTCTTGTTTTTTTAGATGGGAACTTAGACTAACTTAGACTAACCTGGGTGAGCCCACTGTCCACTGTTGCATGTCTGAAAGTTTATAAAAACTAAACACACAGCCAATGATTTAAATGTCTCTTGTGCTACAAACGCCACTAATAAAAAGAAATGATGTTAAAGAATATTAATGGCCATGGGGTAGTTAATAGTCAGTTGTAATAGATGTTTTCCTTTCAAACTAGGATTCAGAGTTCATGTAAGGATACAGAGGCAAAAGGTCACTGACCACTAGGGGTCAAGTAAGTGGTTTGATCAACCAATTAGTAATATTAGATTGGATTTGTAGTTTCCTGTAATAACTGAACTGACCCAAGGGAAAACCACACATAACCCATATAAGACTGAATAAACTCTCCCCACACTATATATTGGAAGAGTCCAATTTCAATTTTAGTTATATCAGGCTATGTGATTTAGATATTCTTAGAGAGAAATGGCTAACAGTGGAAACCCTGATCAGATACAGCATCTGTCTGATCTGGGTCTGCTTTGTTTGCCAGTTATACTTTTGGGGGTCTCCAGGCTAAAAAAAGATGTCGCTTTTTTCATCCAAAAAGTATTGATATTATTTTATTTCTCCACAAAAGCATATATTGTGGGTTACAACTTAATAGAAGTGCCTCACCGACATATGTTTGATGGAGAAATAAGAAAACTGTTGATCAGGATTTCCCTCTTATATCTAGAGTTATGATCATGCCCATACTAGTGATACAGTAGTGCTCTAAATATTGGGACATTATTACTCTTTACCTTCTTTACCCTAAATTTTGAACATGCTATTTGACTGTATGGTGATCAGAGGACTTCTTAACGCTTGTCCTGCTGAACCTGGATATACCCTGCCTTTGCAAACAGTGTAGATACCCTGCCTTTGCAAACAATGTAGATTCAGATCAGTTGGCTTCTGAAGAAGCCAACTGATCTGGATCTGCACTGTTTGTCATCCAGTATGTAAATTTATATTAACAATTTGGATCAAATAATTCGATTGGCTGAAAATTAGATGTGGGTATGGCATCTTATTTTTTTTCGGCAGGACAAGGAGGTTGGTGATAATTTTGAAATACTTTTCTTCAGTTTTCCATAAAAAATACTTGTTGTGGGTACTCAGTAGAAGCACCTCACAAATAGGTGCTTCTGATAAGTACCACAGCATATGTGTTGATGGAAAACTGAAGAAAATTATCAATAAATATTACTCCCTAAGTCCTGTAAGTGAGGTGTCTAAAATGCTGGTGGAATGCCAGACAGTGTAGATCCTGATCAGACCGGCACAGTGGCTCAGTGGTAGAGCGTCCGCTTTGTGACCGGGAGGTTGCGGGTTCGATCCCCGGCCGTGTCATACCAAAGACTTTAAAAATGGTACTAGCTGCTCTTTCGCTTGGCGCTCAGCATTAAGAAAGTAGAGCTAGAACTGGTCAGCTCAGTGTCAGTATAATGTGACTGGGTGGAATATCATGTCAAAGTGTCTGGGGCGTGATATTTCAGTGAGGCAGCACTCTAAAAGTGAGCATTGACCTCCCTGCCACATCCAGACACTGTCGCGATATGACTGAAAAAGGTTGAAAGCGACGTTAAGCCCAAATCAAACAAAGATCCTGATCAGACAGAGCAGTTTCATTTGGGTTTATATAGTATTTGTTTGGGTATGTCAGAAGAATATTTAGGGTAAATGAACTAGTGCTTTGAATAATGGGCCTGTCCAGATAATTGCATAGCTTTATTTCTCTTCAGAAACCTACCGTATTCAACCTAATTACTGCACATACCCCTATAAGCTCACACTCAAGTAATTTCGTCATTTTCAGATTACAGCCAGTGTAATTTTTGTCTACTTTATTAAGGCATATGCTGTGGGTACCCATTTGAATTCAAATGAGTAGCCACAACATAATTATGCTTTTATAAAGAAAATCAGAGAAAGAAAACACAAAAACACCACATAAGCCTCATTTGATAAGTCCTTCGCTCATCTTCGTTTAAGTGTACCCTCAGTATTTTATCACAAGTTTTCCCAGTAATTTTGAAAAAACCTAAGTGCATAGTGTGGTAATTAGGTCAAATACGATATGTTAGATTGATCTCATTTATGAAGCAAGTCAGTTGAACATGTTTCCACGGTGACAAAATAAATAATAAAAGAAAAAGAAAAAAAAAAGAAAATTTAATTGGAGCAAAGATGAACAGTGGAGACAATTACTCAGTTTACTCTTAAGTATTTGGACAGACAGGCAAGAGGGAACATTGGAGACCTAAATCAGATGCCTCAAAATGCAGTGCCTAATGAGAGTCTGCACTGCTTGCCTCTCATTCAACAATCTTTAGGTACATCACCAGATTGCCAGATAGACATTCAAATTTTTAGGATAAGTACACAAATAATCTGCAACTCTATATTAGACATTTCATGATAAGAGGTTTTGGATTTATTTTGTCATTATTGCAAACAGTGTGGACCCAGATCAGACTGCTCCTCTAGAAGCAGTCTGACCAGGGAACACACTATTTGCCTGTATGCAAAAATAGGTTTGAAAAGTTTGCAAGAATATTCAGCAGACGACATAAATAGACGACATTTTCAGATGCAGGTTTTCTTGACATTTTAAGGGTTAAGGACCCCAGAAGTATTGTATCCAAACAAAATGTATAGATGAGATTTTGCATAGCTTGTACATATATATTCAATTTCTGACAGCTGCATCAGGGAGTCAACTCTTGTTCAGTGGTTAGAGCATTGGAATTTTATCCAGGTAGACCGATAATAGGCAGGAACTTTTTTCCGTTATGCTTCATTCCTTAGTTACGACTTTTCATGTCGTCAGATGGCGGCTTATCCAAGATTATTTTTAGATAGGACTTTACTTAGCCGAAAATGGCTTTGCATCATCATAAATGATGATTTCTTTGAAGAGGGGGAATATAAGGTCTATCACTCCTACCTGATTATCTGTCTTGGAAGATTTTGCATAGCTTGTACATATATATATATATACAATCTCTAACTGCATCAGGGGTCAACTCATTGGCTCAGTGGTTAGAGCAGTAGATTTTTATCCAAGCAGATGAGGTTTGAATCCCACAATAGGCGGGAAATTTTTTCGACTATGCTTCATTCCTTTGTAACGACTTTCATGCAGTATGCAGATTATATACAAAAATGACCATTTATGGTCATTTTTCTATATAATCTGTACATTTTTGTTTAGATACAACAGTCCTTTAGCTAATATGGTTTTTGCTTTGGATACCAGCAATGGTGTTATAAAGAAGTTATGGTGTATTTACAGTAAATACGCAACGACCCCAAAACATAAGTTTCTTATGTTGAAAGGTAAAAGACTTTACTAAGGGCAGTTAATTGTCAGTTACTGACAAAAGGTTGTGCACAAGTACTGGTTAACTGCTTAGGGGACAAAGTGTGCCCATGGTTAACTGATTGGCTCAACATGACCTTAAGAGGGTTGACTGGGCCGCAAAACTCCAACTCCTACTCAAAAGATAAGAAGATATGGGTGAATTCTATACTTTTCTGGAGGAATGTAGGCTTCAAAGCTCTGATAAGGATTATAGGAATGTTGAGTGGATTCTAATGAAGCATTGAAAGAAAATTGGAAATTTTATTACTGGAGATATTTTCCTCAGCAATCAGACATTAACCTTATTATGTATCAATAATGACTTTCTGTCTATATATCCTGCCATGTCTATATGGTACCGTTTATATACTAATCAGTGGACTTCTTTTTTTTTTTTTGTTATTATAATTATTTTACTAGCAAAGCAGAGCAAAAGTGTGAATATGCATTTAAAGACCTCTACAGTATAGCTAAGAAGTATTAACAGCAGCACAGCTGTCAACATTCCTGACAAATAAAAGAAAAAGAGAGACCTTACACACTCCTTATTATAACCTCTTTATAACACTATTGTTGGGGTTCATAGCATAAACCCTGTTAGTTAAACAATCATTATATCCAAACAAAAATGTATAGATTATATTGAAAAATGACCATTTTTGTGATCCATCTTTGAACCCTGTTATATCCAAAGCTGTATTATAATGAACCATGTTATAAAGAGGTTTTAGTGTACTTGTAGTCTTCAAAACAAACAAAACATTTCCCAACTACTATAACAAAGTAGGTCAATGTCAAGCACAATGGATCCATCTCAAGAGATATCACTCTGACATGAAAGCATTTCCCCCCTTCTCAGAGCAAGGCTTCTCTTCCAGGAAATAATTTGCTGCTTGGTAATCTTAAATGGTAGTGTTTGCTCTCCTTGGAGAAAGGACTTCTTAACCCTTATCCTGCTGAACCCGGATATTTCCTGACTTTGCAAACAGTGTAGATCCAGATCAGTTGGCTTCTGAAGAAGCCATCAGATCTGGATCTGCACTGTTTGTCATTCAGTATTTGAATTTATCTCAGCAACCTGGATCCAGTAATCTGATTGGCTAAAAATTAGAACTGGGCATGGCATCTTAATTTATTCAGCAGGACAAGGATTAAAATGGAGTATTTGATGATAATTCTGGGATAATTCTCTCCAGTTCTCCATAAAAATCATACCGCATTCAACCTAATTCCCGCACATACCCCTATAGGTGCATGGTCAAGCAATTCCATAGTCTTCAGATTACAGCCAGTGTACTTTTTTGTCTACCTCTTAAAAAATGCATTTGTTGTGGGTACCCATTTTTGATGCAATTCAAATGAGTACCCACAACATGTGCTTTCATAAAGAAAAACAAGAAAAAAACAACACGAAAACATCGCATAAACACTATTAGATAAGTCATTTGCTGATCCTTAAAGCATTCTTTTAGTAGGTGGATACATATTTCACTACAAGTTTTCCCAATAATTTTGATTAAACCTAAGCGCACAGTGCAGTAATTACGTCGAATACGGTATTATGTTAGTTCTCATTAGAAGCCCCTCAGTTGTATTTGTATTCATTGACATAATTCCATCATGAGCATTCTAAGGGCTAATATGATATTTACCCTAAATATTTGGACACCTTAACCCTTGTCCTGCTTTTCCCGGATATACCCTGCCTTTGCAAACAGTGTAGATCCAGATCAGTGAATTACTATCAACAATCTGGATCAAATAATCTGATTGGCTGAAAATTAGGTGGCCGTGGCTTCTTAATTTATTCAGCATGATGGGTAAATTCCTTGCCATACTTGTCCTAAAAATTGAGAGTCCATTCTGTTGATGTGTCTAAAATATTGCTGGATGAGTGGCAAACAGTGTAGATCCTGGTTGTACAGGCCTGTCTGCTCCAAGACTTAGGGTTGTTACGGTATTTAAAAATTTTGGCAGAAACTTCCTGGTTCAGATAAATATCTTCATTATATTGTTGTTTTGTTTTCTTTACAAAGTGATTGAGAACACTGTAACCTAATCTGTTTAGCACTCACTGGGCAGATTCAGCAGATAACACATTGATAATATTTTTCTTATTTTTCTCAGACAATAGGCCCTGACATTTCATGCAAATTGTCACCAAATGAGACAATTTGCATGAAATGTCAAAGCTTATTTTCTGGGAAAATTAAGAAAAATATTTTAAATTGTCGTCTGCTGATTTTTTTTTCCCAGCATGCTAAGCATTATTAACCTGTTTTAATAGCATTCACTGGCAGATTCTGCAGATGACACATTGATAATAGTTTTCCAAGAAACTAGGATTTGACAATTTGCATGAAATGTCAATTTGCATGGACTGTTAAAATCAATTTTCTGAGAAATTAGTAAAATATTTCAAAGTGTTGTCTGCTGAAATTTTACCCAGCATGCTAGGCATTAATTTATAGCATCTGGTTACATAATTGTTTGAGTGTGTGGTTGACAAACAGTTTTGTTGAGTGGGGAAATACCCTTGCCGGCTGTCCTTCTGTGAGGTTCACGGGTGTTTGAACACAGCCTCTGTTTCCAGTTGACCAGTAACATGCTGAATTTGATTATTTACAGACACCATTCTGAATATTTCTCTTGGCTTGGCATTTCATTCTGAAAGGAGATAACCATTTAAATGTCAAATCTTATTCTGAAGGCTGTTGTTTGAAGAAAAGTTCGAGCTGCATTTATATTGGATAATACTGGGAAAGAAAAAAATTTAAATTTCACCGTTTGTCTGCAGCAGGTTGAATATTTAACCTTAAAGGGGAATGCAACCTTAAAATGTATTGTGCTTTAAAGTAAAGAATTTTACAAACAATGAATTTTGACACAAATTTGATCAAAATCTGTGGAAAATTAAGTAAGTTATAGACAATTGAATATTTAAAGGGGAACGCAACCTTAAAAGGTATTGTGCTTTAAAGTAAAGAACTTTACCAACTATGAATTTTGACACAAATTTGATCAAAATCGGTAGAAAATTAAGTATGTTATAGACAACTGAATATTTCAACATTGGTGGAATGGGCGCTGCTATTTTGAATATTTAATGAGGTTTCATAAAAACTGAAATTCTTACCATAAAAGTATTTATTCTCATAAAGTTGGTTTATTTTGGGAGAAAAGATTGCTTATCACCAGAATTAAAAGATTATAAATAATCTGCTGCAAAATTATTCTTAAAAACCTTTATAATTTGGTTTTGCGTATTTAATTCGTCACAAAGCCTACAATATGGTGGCATCCATGACAGCCATTTTAAATATATTCAAAACACCATAACTTCCTTAATTCTTTACAGATTTTGAAAACTCTTGCATCTAAATAAATGGCTTGTTAAGCACTTTACTCCAAGGTATACTTACAAGTTATATTGCATTCCCCTTTAAACATTGGTGGAATGGGCGCCGCCATTTTGAATATTTAATGAGGTTTCATAAAAATTAAAATTCGTTTAATAAAGGTAGTTATTCTCATAAAGTTTATCTATTTTGGGGAAAATGATTGCTTGTCACTAGAATTAAAAGAGTATAAAAAAAAACTGTAGCAAAATTATTCTTAAAAACCTTTATAATTTGGTTTTGCATATTAAAGTTGGGCTGTGTGACGTCACAAAGCCTACAGTATGGCGGCATCCATGACAGCCATTTTCAATATATTCAAACCACCATAACTTCCTTATTCCTAGGCCAATTTTGAAAACTCTTGCATCAAAATAAATGGCTTGTTAAGCACTTTACTCCAGGGTATACTTACAATTTATATTGCATTCCCCTTTAATGGACTTTGAAAATTGTATGTAGCAGGCAACATTTAAAAAAAAATCTAAGAATATATGGCCTCCAATAAAATAAGACTTCACTGCACAAAGCCTTTCATTATCACCCCTCCATCGTATTGATATGACTTTAACCCATTGTAGTCTGGAGACCTCTGAAAGGGTAATTGGAAAACAGTGCAGACCCAGATCAGATGCTGCAGAATGCAGTGTCTGATCAGGGTCTCCACTGTTTGTGAATAGTTCTACTTCCAATATATATAGTGTTTGTGTGTGTGGTGGTTGGGGGTCGGGGTGGGGGCTCAAAACATAGATTGTGACTACACGTTAGAACCGCCTTGCTGAGGCAGTTCTGATGCACACCCACAATCTAGGTTTTTGAGCAGAAATAAGAAAAATGATATATACCCCTGTAAACCCCAGTTTTACTATATAAAAGTGGGGTTTAAGGGGGGTCAAAATTATATAGGCATGTTTTTGTGATGGTAAGTTACTGGCCAGAGCGCACCAGAAGAGCTATTCTGTCATGTTACAGCTCTTTTTCTGGTGGATTCATAAGACTATAGATGTTTTCAGCATCAGTGTAATGATGATTGACTGTTACAGGACTGACTCTGGCTTACATGATCTTATGCCATTTCAATCAAACTGATAACATCACAGATCTTGTATTTCTAGATATAGGTAGAATTGTTTGGCCCTGATTGAAGGTGTTTAGGATCCATAGGTTAGTGACATGTCAGAAATTTACCATACTCTCTTTCCTATCAGAGCTGCATACCCTAATAATGCTTAGCACTGGGTAATATTTTCAGCAGACAACATATTGAAATATGTATTACTTTCCAAGAAAACAGAATTTGACATTTCATGCAAATTTTGTATGAAATGTCAAATACTGTTTTCTGGAAAAAATAAGAAAAAATATCATCAATTTGTCATCTAATTAATTAGCCAAGAGAGTGGTAAAGGCTACAACAATTTAGGAAGGGTCCAGATTAAGATGACTGAGTGGTAAGCACTTCAGACTTTGGATGACAAGGTGTCAGGTTTGAATCTGGTTAGAGGCGAAATTCAGCACATGACTGTACTGCTCTTCATTTAACCCTTGTCCTGCTGAACCCGGATATACCCTACTTTTGCAAACAGTGTAGAGCCAGATCAGTTGGCTTCTGAAGAAGCCAACTGATTTGGATCTGCACTGTTTGTCATTCAGTATGTGAATTTTTATCAACAATCTGGATCAAGTCATCTGATTGGCTGAAAATTAGAAATGGGCGTGGCATCTTAATTTATTCAGCATGACAAGGGTTAATAGAACCTAATTATCACCCCTCGATCATCTCAATATGACTTACATAATGTTGAAAGGGATGTAAAACATCAAAACACTATAATTTGGGTTTGTTTTGAAAGTAAATAATTCAACAGCCTCTTTCTCATATTTTGACACAAATAATAAAACTAAAAAATTATCTTGGGTTATGGGACTTTTTTCCTGGAAAAAGAAAATAGAATATTTCTGTTACTTATTCTTTGAGTTCAGCAGACACAAATTGATGATATTTTTTCCAGGAAAGGAAAAAGGATTTGACATTTCATGCAAATCCTTTAATCTTCATAAAACGTCAAACTCTATTTTCTCTACATTATGCCAGAACACGTTTATGTGGAAATATGAAGAAAATGTTGTTTTCTGAAATTTTTACCAAGCATGCTAAAAACAAAAACTAAAAAATAGAAAAAAATCACTAATTTTTTTTTTTTGCTTTCAGGACATTCGAAAAGTAGTTTCTCCATTGCTGAAGAGTTTTCAAGGGGAGATAGACGCCCTGTCCAAGAGAAGTAAAGCAGCGGAGGCAGCCTTCTTATCTGTTTACAAGAAACTTATTGATCTACCAGGTAGGTTTTAGGCTAGATGTGACTGAGCCTTAGCATAATGAATACTATTGAAGGGATGTTAACCCTTGTCATGCTGAATAAATTAAGATGCCATGCCCACTTCTAATTTCCAGCTAATCAGATTACTTGATCTGGGTTTTTGATAGAAATTCACATATTTAATGACAAACAGTGCAGATCCAGACCAGTTGGCTTCTTCAGAAGCCAACTGATCTGGATCTACACTGTTTGCTAAAACAGGGCATGTTGTGTTCAGCAAGAGAAGGGTTAATAGAAAGGAAGGCAATGATCAGGAATCGATACAATTACCTGAAATCTTCCGTTCCAAGACACCAAAGGGAAAGAAGGATGCACGAAAAGCAATGGTGCCACAATCAAAACACTACAAGCAGAAAGCCAAAAGGACAATTTCTTTCCCAAAAATTGGCCAGACGGCTGGCTATCCAAAATATAAATTTCACCAGGACATACATGCAAAGACATACAATGACAGAAATAGTAAACCCTTAAATAGTAATATTTAAATAGTAATAGTTAACCCTTAAAGGGCCAAGCAAAATTTGTAACAGATGACATTCTAAAATTTTTATTTTGCCTAACAGACAGTTCACATGAAATGCCAAGTCATATTTCTCTAAAATTATATATAAAAAAAAAAGTAGAATGTTGTCTGCTTCGGTTTTGCTTAGTGTTTAAGGGTTTAAATGTTTTTTGGAAAAAAACATATTTCTTTGTGTATACGAGGTAATTAAACCAATGAATTTCAAACAAACTGCCATAACAAACAATGGTATGTGTTGATTTTTATACCCCCGGCATAAAGAGTATGTCAAGGGTGTATAGTTTTTGTCTTTTTGTTCATACGTTCATGCGTTTGTGCTTCCATTAGATAACATCTACGTCAGAGTTTTGCGTTAAAGTTTTATTTTTAAAATTAAGAAATGGCACAGATTGGAGGGTATTCGTCACCCTCCAGGCACTTGCTCTAGTTTTTGTTTGAAACTAGAACAAGTATTTTGGAAGATATGGCTTTTCAAGCATAACATGGAGGTCACCATAAATTTTCAGTCATGTGACCAAATTTTAAAAATGGTTATTAACTGAAGCAGTGTCATATCAGGTGCGCCAAAGGAAAATTTGCCTTTAGGCCATGCACGAACACCAAAGGCCCAGATCAGACTGCACAGATGTAGAGTAAAGGCCCGGATAAGACCTTGGGCATGTGCAGGATGATGTGAATCCACATATTTTGTACTTGTTCGAAGGCATTTTTTCGCTTAGTGCAGCCCATATTTTATAATAAAATCTGCTTTAGTCATAATACATTTGATACAGAGAAGAGATTATGTTCAATAGTTTGGCCTTCATTTGTCTTGTACATTCATTATGTTAAATTTTCAAAGATAAAGTACATTTCTCATACCGCAGTTTATATCCTGCCACACTATAGTGTTGGTGCATTATAGTTTCACAATTTGGTTGACTGACTATGTCCATCCATCTGTTGTATGCCTGCCCATTCATCTGTCTGTATTCCCCTTTCCGGATGATAACTTCAGTAAAAGTCAGTGGATTTTCACCAAATTTGGTAGGTGCATTTTTGTTGTGGAGCTCTGGTTTGGGACATCTAATAGGTATATTTCATAAATTTTTGACAGAATAACCTCCCACCACACAATAGTATCAGGGATTATCATTTCATATTTTTATTTTCTCTTCAGACCCAGTACCAGTGTTAGAGTATGCCCTTCAAATACAAAAGAAAGCCCAGCGAGTACAAGATCTTGAGATTGAGAACAAACAACTACGAGAAACACTCTCTGAGTACAACCATGAATTTGCTGAAGTCAAAAATCAGGGTCAGTATATTATAGTTACACATTAACCTCTTAATAACACGGTTCGTTATAATGCAGTTTTGGATACAACACGGTTCAAAGATGGATTCCAAAAATGTATAGATTATATAGAAATATGACCATAAATGGTCATTTTTCTATATAATCTATACATTTTTTGTTTGGATATAA
This sequence comes from Anodontia alba, assembly GCA_964016985.1. NCBI lineage: Eukaryota > Metazoa > Mollusca > Bivalvia > Lucinida > Lucinidae > Anodontia > Anodontia alba. Next base: position 9,942,323 of record OZ024830.1, on the reverse strand, counting down.
CATGGTTGTATAACTAACACGGTTTATGCTTTGGACCCCAACAATAATGTTATAAAGAGGTTGTTGTGTACTTGCAGAGATCGGTGCACACTGTAATAACACTAAGTACTGGGACAGAGCGTAAAACAATCAAATAAGTGATTGAAAAGTCAGGGCCAAACCCCTTCCTCAGTGGCTCAAATGTTGCAGACAAAGGGAAACACAAGTACCTAGATGTTTTTAGATGTATCAGCGGGTAGTAAAATGGTCTAGTTCAATTTTTAGGACAATTATGGTAAGGGAGTAAGGTGTCCCAATACTTAGAGTAAATACAGTAAACTTGGAGACCAGTGTAGATCCAGATGTCAGAGATGACCAAACAATGATCTGTACTACAGTATTCCCCCACATCAAGAAAACATACCTATATAATTTTGACCCCCTTAAACCCCACTTTTATATAGTAAAACTGGGGTTTACAGGGGTATACATTATTTTAGTTATTTCTGCTCAAAAACATAGATTGTGGGTACTCATTAGAACTGCCTCGGCGAGGCAGTTCTAAGGAGTACCCACAATCTATGTTTTGAGCAGAAATATGAAAAATGTCAGACTTTTTATCTGAAAACTTTCAGTTTTTGGTGGTGAAATTTTCAATAGATTTGAATAGGTGTGTTTTTGTAATGACTATTCAGCCTCCTTACCATACCTGCCCTAAAATTAGAAACAGTCCATTCTACTTCCTGTTGATGTGTCTAAAATGTTGATGGATGAGTGGGAAAAAGTGCAGACCCTGATCAGATGCAGCATTCTCTGATTTTTGACTGCTCTATTTTGCACAGACCTGTCTATCTGAATACTTCAGGGCCCAGTTGGTCAACGCTAATGACATCGTTAGTTAACAATTCGTTAAAATTTACATTGAGTGATACGCAAATATGCTGAAATATTTTGCTGAAAAAATGTGAGTAGCTTTTGTAGTGCAAATGCTACTCACATTTTATCAGCAAACAATAACAGAATATTGTATATTGAATCCGCTAAAACAGTTAATGAAATGACCCTTAACGAGCTTGTTAAGCTAACGACGCTTTGAACAACTGGGCCCAGGTATTCGCATTTCTGTTTTATGATAAAGAGCTCTAGATAAGAGTATATAATAGCTCCATATTAGAGGAGTATCAGCGTAATAATTTTCTTATTTTTCCATGAAAACATATGTTGTGCATACTCATTAGAAGCGCCTCATTGAGGCACTTCTAATGAGTACCCACAACATGTTTTCTTGGAGAAATAAACAAAATATCAGGGCCCAGTTGTTCAAAGCGTCGTTAGCTTAACGAGCTCGTTAAGGGTCATTTCGTTAACTGTTTTAGAGGATTCAATATACACTATTCTGATATTTTTTGCTGAAAAAATGTGAGTAGCTTTTGCACTGCAAAAGCTACTCACATTTTTTCAGCAAAAAATTTCAGCATATTTGCGTATCACTCAATGAAAATTTTAACGAATGGTTAACTAACGACGTCGTTAGCTTTGAACAACTGGGCCCAGTACTTTTTGGTTGAAAAAAGCACCTTATCTGGAGCTATGGGTCACTATATTCTGATGAAAAATTTTCCTATTTCTCTATAAGGTGCTTCTAATGTATACCTACAATGTATGTTCTTGTAGAGAAATTGAAAAAGAAAATCAATGCCTCTGGGTTGAAAAATTGTACCTTATCTAGAGCACTAGGCCCTGACTCCCTGGTATTCTTTTAAACAATGCATGTGTCTATGGGAGAGGGTGGGGAGTTTTTTTTTACTAGTTTACAACTGTCAGAGGCTATTCAGAGAGCTCATATTGAACCTTGCATTTTTTTGACAGTCCAAGTTGATGCACCACCCATCTATCAACCAGGAATTTTTCAGCAATTAGTACAAGATCATACTTAACTATCACTGGGTTGAATTTGAATTTTATAGATGGACAGTAGCTACATGTAAAGATGATCTGAGACAAATGGGCTCAAAATTTCAGATAAGGCATTTTTATCAACCAAAACGTAGTGATATTTTTCTTATTTCTTTTTGAGAATACATGTTGAGGCACTTCTAATGAGTACCCATTATAAACTTTTTGATGGAGAAATAAGAAAAAATATTTACCTGGGCCCAATTGTTCAAAGCATCGTTAGCTTAACGACCTCGTTAAGGGTCATTTCGTTAACTGTTTTAGCGGATTCAATACACAATATTTTGATATTTTTTGCTGAAAATATGTGAGTAGCTTTTGCACTGTAAAAGCTACTCACATTTTTTCAGCAAAAAATTTCAGCATATTTGCGTATCACTCGATGTAAAATTTAACGAATCGTTAACTAACGACATCGTTAGCTTTGAACAACTGGGCCCTGATACTCATGAAGGCTGTACAGATGCATGCAATTATACACACCCACCCCAATATATTATTTAAAATGCCATAAAAAAACCACAACCACCATCACACCCTTCTATCGCTTGCTCACTGTTGACTTATAGTGGGTGGAGTAGGAATAATTACATCCATCACATCAGTCATAGAGAAATAAGTATTAGGGAGCCCTAGTTTGGTAGTGTTATATACAAAATAATTTTATAATGAATAGGCTCCAATGTATCTTATCCGGAGATACCGCATTCAATGTAATTACCGCACATGCTCCTATAAGCGCACAGTCAAGCCATTCTGTAGTCTTCAGATTACAGCCAGTGTAATTTTTGTCTACTGCTTTATAAAGGCATATGTTGTGGGTACCCATTTGAATTGCATAGACTTGTCGATGCAATTCAAATGGGTACTCACAACATATGCTTTATAAAGAAAATCAGAATAAAGAAAAACAAAACACAAAAACATGCATTAGAATCATTAGGTAAGTCCTTTGCTGATTTTTTTTTTTTTTTTTTTTTTAAGTGTAGTGTACCCTTAATATAGGTGGATACATATTCTACCACAAGTTTGCCCAGTAATTGTGAAAAACCTGAGCACATGGTGCGGTAATTAGGTCAAATACGGTATGTAGCCATAATATACAGCATTAGACAGTTTGTTTTTTTCAGCTAAAAAGTACTGATATTTTTTCTTATTTCCTCACAAAAAAGGCCCACCTATTTTCAGAGTACTCATTAGAAGTGCCTCACCATCCTTTTTTCAGGCAAAAAGCACTGATATTTTTCTTCTTTCAGTACAAAAACAGATGAGTACCCACAACACGTTTTTTTGTGGAGAAACAAGAAAAATACATATAGGATTCCCCTCTTGTCTGTAGCTGTGACAGTATCTGGAATCCAGGGCCCAGTTGTTCAAAACTAACGATGCCGTTAGTTAACGATTCGATAAAATTTTAATCGAGTGATACACAAATATGCTGAAATTTTTTGCTGAAAAAATGTGAGTAGCAAAAATTTCAGCATATTTGTGTATCACTCGATTAAAATTTTATCGAATCGTGCAAAAGCTACTCACATTTTTTCAGCAAAAAATATCAGAATATTGTATATTGAATCCGCTAAAACAGTTAACGAAATGACCCTAAACGAGCTCGTTAAGCTAACGACGCTTTGAACAACTGGGCCCTGATATATATGAGCCCCATGGCAAATGACTTATGTGACCAGCCTTTAATCAGATCAGCCTGTGCATCTTTACAGTCTGATCATGGTTTGCATTGTTCACTGATAGAATGTCTAAGGGACATAGTGCTGGTTGCAGTTTTTCTGTGTCTCATGTTTGTGTTTTCTCAGCTTTATGATACTAAGGGAAGCAAATCTTACAAATTGAATTTAGTGAGTTACACTGGTCTTCTTTGTTGATGGATGTTGCAAGTGACTTTACATTGCAGAAATCTCTAGATGGGATTCTCAAGTTAATTATGTGGTGTTTATACGCCAAAAATTCTCACACAATACTACATGCAAACAGTGCAGATCTCATAAAAGATTGGCTCGGGGAAGGGCCTTAGGCAAGATTGGCTAGTCCAACTGAGTCACTTTCATTAAATAAATTACTTATTTACTTATCCGAATTAGGACTGCTCTGTGTCTGATCAGGGTCTACACTGTTTACCATTCCACAAAGTATTTTGTGAATTAAAGGTATAAAAAAATAGGTAAAAAAAAGTATGGAATAAAGTCTTTAGAATTTTAGGACATTTAGTTTAATCTGTATTACATAGTTCTTGATAAGGTGCTTTTTTCAGTCAAAAGTATCTATATTTTTCTTATTTCTTGACAAAAACATATGTTGTGTGTACTCATTAGAAGTGCCTCACTGTTTTCATGGAGAAATAAGAAAAATGTTTACCTGATACGCCCCTCTTATCAAGACCTATGTGTGATTTTATTTTTTTTTTTTATTTTTTTTTTGATGTTTTTTTTTTTTCACAGAATAATTCTGTCCTTTAAAATAGTGATGTCTGGGTGGTTGGGCATCTGGCATAAGGCCGGCGTCTAGTGTCATCCAAGGTTTACCTTTTGGTTAACATTTTTTCAGTGATGTTACCTTAATTCTTCAGTGGAAAAACCCATCCATAATGATAATGCCATAAGGCATTTTTCTTGTTCTTCTTAAAAAAAAACAACAAAAAAAAACATGGAAATACACTCACAGGGCCTATCCCAGAAAATTTATTCTTTTACTTAAAAAAAAAGAAAAAAAAAAACATAACAAAATTCAGAGATCTTCCTTATGAATTCTTTGTCATAAAGTCATATTTCACTTTAATTTATGGAATTATAAAATATCTTTTTGCATATTCTTTGTAATTTACATTTTCACCGACATACAAAACAGGTGTATTCATAAACTAAACATAATCAGTGAACTGTTCAATTATGAAAAATAAGTAAATGTCATGTTTAGATTTAGTGACATAGGTATTTACATTAATTTGTTTTATAACATACAGATTTGTTATTGTTTTAAATCTTATTTCAATGCAAACAAAAATAATTTTATTTATTAATATTGTTATTATTCATAGCTCCAGATGAGAGGGAGTGTCCGCATAATATTTTTTTAATTTCTCTATGAAAATGTTGTGGGTATTCATTGGAAGCGCCTCAGTGTAGCAATTCTAATGAGTACCAACAATATATGTTTTTGTGGAGAAACATGAAGACTATCAGTACTTTTCGGTTGGGTTAAAAAAAAAAAAAAATTAACACAGTCTACATCTATGTTTACTATTCCTTTGTTTTTTATTAAACAAAATAAATTTAATACAGTTCTGCTAGTGCACATGGCTCTGTAACTCTCATAGCAACAAATTGGTGATGCTTTCTTATTTTCTCCCAAAAGGGTTTGACATTTCATGCAAACTGGCCTTCAGGAGGGTTTGCATGAAATGTCAAATTCTGTTTTCTGCAAAAATAAGAAAGTAAAAAGTTAAAATGTCCACTTCCACCAGCCACCAGAAGATATTAAAATGTTGCTCTCTGTCCATCAGGGCCCAGTTGTTCAAAGCTAACGACGTCGTTAGTTAACGATTCGTTAAAATTTACCTCAAGTGATACGCAAATATGCTGGAATTTTTTGCTTAAAAAATGTGAGTAGCTTTTGCAGTGCAAAAGCTACTCACATTTTTTCAGCAAAAAATTTCAGAAAATTGTATATTGAATCCACTAAAATAGTTAACGAAATGGCCCTTAACGAGCTCGTTAAGCTAACAACGCTTTGAACAACTGGGCCCTGTTCTTTAATATGGCCCACCATCCTTCTGCAGAAACATCTGTACACTTCTCTCATCTGCATTCTGTGGCATCTGATCTGGATCTATACAGTGTGTCCATGTCCCTTTTATGAGACACTAAGTGTAAATTGATTATAATACTTACTGGAATGGCAGCAGTATAGATCCTGATCAGGAGCCGTCAGATCTGGGTGCATCATTTGCATATACCATTTTGTCAGAAACTTTGGTATGCCTAATTTTAGGACTGCTGTATGTGGTAATAGCCCCTTTTCTGACGTTGCGTCACACCATTTGGGCCATGTTAACCCATTTAAGCCTAGCGTCCCATAAACGGGACATTGGCAAACAGTTTAGACCGAGATCAGACGCCGCAGAATGCGGCGTCTGATCAGGGTCTACAGTGTTTGCATTAAGTTCAGATATTTCTATAAAACATGATAATAATAAAAACTAACCAGACACCCCTTATATAGGAAATGAACTTGTCCAAAGTGTTAAAGTAAAAGAATCCACTCACCATAAACGGGTTAAGCAAAAAGGTGGCGTCATACATTTGCAAAATACATAGATTCAGATTCATACAGCATATGTGCAAAGTGTCATTTGGGCATTTGCTTGCTATTAATACATTCTATAGTGCCAAATGATTCTGTTAGTGGACAGTGACGGCCCTGATCAGACTATGTGTATGCGCAGGCTGGTCTGGGCCCTCGCTGTCTGAATATACCCGAAAACACGTTTTCGCATGACTCGGTCCGTTTTATCTTAGATTAAAACTTATCTAGAACTTCCCCTATTATTCTGTTCTGCAATACAAGCAAGCTTGATATGATCATGGTTATTGATATTTTAACACCAAATATTGATATTTTACCTATGAATTCAGCCAAGTTGCCATGACAATAAAATGATTTCAGTGGAAACAGATTTCTGTGTTGCAGAGACTTTATCATAAAAAAGAAATCAGGTCGTCAGACTCGATTGTACAGGACACATTTGTATTCTTAGAAGAAACATTCAGGTGGCTGAGTGGTGAGTGCTCCGAACTCCAGGTCATGTGGTCCTGTGTTTGAATCCTGCTGAAGCTGGGATTCAGCTCATGACTTATGGGGCTTCATTGTACAGGGCCTTTCATTATCATCCCTCCGTTGTCTGGATGTGACTTTATTGTTAAAGAGACATAAAACAACAAATCATCATCATCATCATCATGTATTATTAGAAGAATTTTTTTTAACCTTTTCAGCACTGCAGACGAAAACAATTATTCTTGCAAACAGTCTAGATCATGATGAGATGGCTTGTAAAGAGCCATCTCATCATGATCTACACTGTTTGTCTCTCTACGTTGATTTTTGACAGAAACCCCAGTTTGGAATAATGGACCTGTCCATATTCAAAGATGGAAGAGTCCACTTCAGAAAATCAGGGGTGAAAGCTATGCTTTGGTGTTCAGTGCTTTAGTTAAATGTAGCAGAGCCGGTCTTGGTGGCTCAGTTGGCCAACTGGTGTTCAGGAGGTTGCAGGTTCGACCCTCGCCGAGTCAGCAACATTCTTTCGGGGAGATTGATCAGGAAATATTTTCTATGGAAATTTTGTCTGTTCTGCTGATTCAAGAAGGGCAGTTGTCAGTTTCTGGCGAAAGAATGTGCACAATACTGGTTAACCGCTTAGAGGACTAAGCATGCCCAGTAAAAGTGTGGTTAGGTAAACTGACCGTGCTCAACTTGACCCCATTGGGTTGAATGGGCCATAAAACCTCAACATTAACAAACAAAGGTAGCAGTCTGAAGATCTTTTTAGCACCAAAACATATTTTGCAGGTATTCAGAAAGGAATAGAAGGGTGGTGTAGCCTTGAAGCTTCGAGATATTTGGTCCTGCTATAATTGGGCAGGAAGGTTCTTGCTTTACATTAAACAAGTTCACAATTTTCTTCTTTTCTCATCTATCCTGTCTTTCTCTTCTTTCTCCCTATCTCTGAGAGATGATGGCTCAACATGACTGAAGTATTTTTGACATGGCCGTAAAATTACAATTCAAACAAACCGTCTGTCTGTGGAGCTATGCAGCTATCCATCAAAATAAAGGGATGAACAAACAGGATATATTTTATTCCTAGGATGAAATCACCCATTTCCTGTCGAATATAAAAAAACTACTGTATTTACATTAAATATTGGGACGCCATAACTCCTTTCCATATTTGTCCTACAATTTGCAAAAGCTTTTGATGTGTTTAAAACATTGCTGGATGACTGGCAAACAAAGCAGACCCTGATCAGATGCCATGTTCTGTGGCAGCTGGTCTGGGTCTGCATTGTTTTTTCAGGCCTGTCTGTCCCAATACTTAGGGTTAAGAATAATTTGGCATATGATTTATCTGTCATTAACATTTTCGTTTCCCAAAAATCAATGCTGGTGATTGTTGTAAAATGTCAACGGAAAATGATCATTTCAGGCTGAGTATTATTATGACTAAATAAAATGTTGATTATGGAAATTCGAAAGCTTATTGCCCTTTTGAAAGCCAATCTTAGTCCTGTCATGTAAAAACCAATTTGTGTCATATGCAAACAGTAAAAGGTTATGACCAGCCTGTTCATATGCACAGTCTGATCAACGTCATTGCCATTCACTATTTGTATCTGCAAAAAACATAATTTATGTTCAATGTGCAAAGCAAATGGTAAAGCTTGTGGCTGGCTCCATGCTTGGATTGGCCAGGACTTTTCTCACCTCCAGAAAAGGAGAGTATTCAGAAGTTTCTGCTAGTTTTGCATTGAAATGTATTTTGTGGGTACTTATTGGAATTGCCTCAATGAGGCAATTCCAATGAGTACCCACAAAATACATTTCAGTACAAAACTAGCAGAAATTATGTATGTTATTGCCACACTTCTTTGCCTATTTGGAACTGTGACCTTTGCTGTTTCCCTACTTAAAGGTTGGTTTTCATAAGACACACCTCATTAAATGTCACAAATCAAACTTGGTTATCATAATGATAGAGTTTTTTTAGTTGATTTTATGACCTATGATCCAGATATGTATCAATAAAGGTTACCAGTTGAAATCTGTGGTGTATGCCAGAATGTACACTGATGAGGAGAAATACATACATGCCATAAGCTCTTGGCAGAAATCTGTGAGATCAGGCTAATTTTTAGGGGAGATTTAACAAAATTCTGTGAGATTTTCATAAAAAGTCACTTTCAAGCTCACAGAAATAAGTTTAAAGCCTTTATTTTGATGAATTAAGCATATCAAAAGTATAATGTTGTGTAATTTATAATTAGTTCTTCATAAAACATTCTTTTAGAGGGTCTGAAAATTCTGTGAGATTTGAAATTCTTATGGGAAATGGGTTGCAAAATAGCCAATTTCTGTGAGATTTTGTCTCACAGTGTGAGGTATGGCATGTATGGAAATAAGAAAAAAAAATGTCAGTATTTTGTTTTGCGAAAATTTAAAACTAAATCATAAGCTGACAAACAGAGTACAGTTATTTGGCTAGTTCCTGGTTTTAGCTACTTCTGAATAAGTGAAAAAATTGTCATCAAATACACAACAGCGGTCAAATTTAAAAAGGAAAAATTGGTATGGTTCTGTCATTCATTTATTCTTCTTCATATATCAGAAAATAAATATGGATTGATCGATATGATCTGATTTCTCCTAGCAACCCTATGCTTGACATAAATTTTGCATATGTGTAAATAGCATTCGCCTAGATATCCTTTAAGTAGACAGTTAATTAAAACATTTTTTTTTGTTCAACAATTGGGTGGACATACTTTTAAACATCTGCTTAAATGCACCCTGCAAGGATTTTGAACAAAGTGCTTGTTTTCAATGATTAATAGATCGCTAATCTGCGCATCCGATTATTTTAGTTCCGGGTAAGGTGTTTACACACTTTGTGTTTAAAGGTGTAGAGATATCAATGCAGTGTAAGTAAAATAATCTGACACGTGACAGACGATTGAAGCGAAAATATGAACCTCATCTACACCTGGTTTATGCCATATGCGAACAACAAAGACCCCCGCCGAGGTCGGCAACATTCTTTCGTGGAGATTGATCATGAAATATTTTCTACGGTCATTCTCTCCCTTCCGCTGATTCAAGAAGGGCAGTTGTCAGTTTCTGGCGAAAGAATGTGCACAATACTGGTTAACCGCTTAGAGGACAAAGCCTGCCCAGTAAACGTGTGGTTAGGTAAACTGACCGCGCTCGACATGACCCCATTGGGTTGACTGGGCTGTAAAACCTCAACACAAACAAACAAGACGAATAGTTTGTGCATCTGCACAGTCTGATTACCATTTTTGTTTGCTGTCTAGACAGTATACTATATATCAAAACTTTCAAGACTAGCTAATCCTGCGTTGTGGCTGAGTTAGCCAGTTTATGGCTTAGTAGGCCGGTCTGAGTCTTACTTGGTTGAAAATCTTGAAGACAAGTTTTCTCCCACCTTTGCCTATATGAGATAGGCTTTTTGCCCATATTAGAAACTTCTGTCTCACATGACCACACTGGTCCTAGGAACAATCCACTTAAAGGTGGGAGAAAAAGAATCCTTCATGAGCCAGTCCATGCAGGATTATTGGGCTTCAGAAGGGGGTAAAATAAGACCTTACAGGCATACTCCTCGCAACCTTTTAAAAGTCACTGAAATGTTTTTACATTGGAAAGATTATTGAATCCAGAAAATAGGAGCTAAAGTCTGCAGTAAGGAGGGTGTACATGCCAAAAAATTGTTATGCCATGAATTATGTGGTTTTGACTTAAAGGGCCGGTTTTAAGGTCTTTGTGAACCTGTCCCTTTGTGACTAATGTCTTTATATTGAATTATTTTTCTCTGTACCACATAAAACAAGTTAATAAAGTAGTATACAGAGGCAGTTGCATGATCCGAGGGATTTTTTACAGATTCCTCAGTCATTATTCCAACAACAAAACTATTTGGAACTAGCCAGATCAGCCATGTACTTCACAGTCATCACAAGGGCAGATAACCAAAGGAGAATGACAAATTCTTTAGTGTGGTATTTCAAGGAAGGTACTCTGTATCAGCCAAAAAAAAATCAAGTTTTGTTCAGCCAGTTATTTGGAAATTGTTATGAAGCATAATTTTACCTGGAACTAGCCAAATAACTGTATTGAGAAGCTTAATTTCTTATTCCTTGTGCACAAAAAAACAACAACAAAAAAAAAAAAAAACGTGACTTTTTTTGGTACACACTGGAATGGCTGGACAGATGATTTACACGAAATGTCAAGCCTTATCTTTCTTTGAAAAAAATAATATAAAAAGAATTCAGTAGGTCATCTGCTGCAGTTGTGATCAGCAGTTTAAAGATTAACCCTTGTCCTGCTGAATAAATTAAGATGCCACGCCCACTTCTAATTTTCAGCCACTCCCACTTCTAATTTTCAGCCAATCAGATTATTTTATCCTGATTGTTGATACAAATTCACATACTGAATGACAAACAGGGCAGATCCAGATCAGTTGGCTTCTGCCAACTGATCTGGTTCTACACTATTTGCAAAGATCGGTTTAGCAGAACAAAGGTTAAGGGATGGTTTGAATGAAAAATAGCAAGCCAATCAGTTGAGGCATCCAACACACAAGAACCTCTATATAAGATGGTTTGTTATAGGACTGTTTTATATATAACACATTGTAAAAATTGTGACCAAAAATGCTGTATCAAAACAAAAAGGTATAGATTATATTATAGAAAAATGACCATTTATGTTCATTTGTCTATGTAATCTGTACACTTTTTTGTGGATACAACACAGTTGCTTTTGTTTGGACCCTAGCATAAAGAAATTGTACTGTATAATAATTACCTAATTGTCTTATGTAGGACCCTAAATGATAAATAGCTAATCAAGGACCAGCTTTAAGTGAATCAAACAGAACAATAAACACCACCCAAATTGATGAGTAAAGAGAGATGGACTGAGGTTATTGCGAAAAAGTGGACATTATTTGGATAGCAAGTTCTGGTTTTCTTTTTTCATGCAAAATACCATATTAATCCTAAGTATTTGGACAAACAGGCCAGAACAAAGAGTGTAGACCCAGATTAGATGCAGCAGAATGTGGCATCTGATCAGGGTCTATACTACTTGCCGCTTATGCAGCAGTTTTTAGACACATCAACAGCTAGTCCAGTGGACTTCTCTTTAAAACGTTAAGCAAAATTATAGCAGTTGAACATTTTAAATTATATTTTATTATTTTTCAGAGAAAATAATATTTGGTATTGCATGTGAATCATCTGCTAGGCAGATGATTCACATGGAATACCAAGTCTTATTTTCTCTGAAAAATAAAAAATCCAAAGTGTCGTCTGCTGTAGCTGTGAAGTGCTTTAAGGGTTGATATGGTAAACCAGGGCTAGGATATTGTTCAGTGCACATGGAAAATAAGGAAGAGAAGGAACAGACTTTTGAAGAACCTGGGCTTATTTGGGTCATTTCTGTGCAAACACAAAATAATGTCGTTTTTTCCAGAAGCAGGTATAGGGAGACTGGGGGCCATGTGAATCAATCTTCCGATGACAATTGTCAGAGGGTGAAAAATGAAGGTATCTTAGTGTATCTGATAGGCAAATCCTCAATGTCATTTTATATGAAACTTCGGCATGTATGAGCTTCGGTGTGAGAAAATGTACCTTAACACTTAGCATGCCGGACAAAAAGTTCAGCGGACGACATATTGAAATATCTTTTGATTTTTCCCAGAAAACAGGTTTGAAATTTCATGCAAATTGTCTCCTTGGGAGACAATTTGCAAGAAATGTCAAAGCCTGTTTTCTGGGAAAGCTAAGAAAAATATCAGTTTGCCATCTGCTGAATTTTACCTGTAAAGCGGCAAACATTATGACGTGTGCCAAGTGAAGACTCAGATCATCAGATCAGCCTACACATCACAGGCTGATCAGTGTCCACTGGCTCTCTGAAAAAGACTTGGATCATTGGCTATCCACTGAGGAGTAGTGGAGACTCAGATCAGACTAGGAATATGGAAGCTGATCAGTCTCTACTGGGTAAACTTTGTAAGGTATATTTTCTCATGGCTCATCTATGAATCACTTCACAATAAATGAAGACTTTATGCACATATAGATCCTGACAAAGCACTAGATAAGGCTCTTGTTACAGCCAAATAGTAAAGATATTTTTCTTATTTGTCCACAAGAATGTGTGGGTACTCATTGGAAGTGCCAGATAAATGCTTTTCTGATTTCTCCATAAAAAGATATGCTGCAGAAATAGTGTGATGTCTACAAAAAGTAATGTACAGTCGAACCTCAATGGCTCGAACATCTTTGGGACCATGGAAATTTGTTCAAGACATGGGTAGTTCGAGCGACTGAGGGTTAATCATGCCACCAGTTAGGAAGCAAATAGCGGTAATTTAGGGAAACCTTTTTAATTTTCTACACAACGATTGTATGTTGATTGTACTCATTAGAATTGCCTCAATGAGGCAATTCTAATGAGTACACACAACATACAATTCTATGATAAAATAAGAAAAAATCCCTAAATATTTGTTTTCTTGAGCTATTGAAATAATTTTGTAGGGACAGAAAAAAGAGTTTGAATCATCCACGGTAAACGAGCCATCAGTGTTCGAGCCATCGAAGTTTGACTGTATATATGCTTATAAGTATTCCTGGTGAAAACTTCAGAAGACCACATTTGGAAATAAGTTCCTTTTTTTTTTTTTTTTTCAGAAAAATGGGGTTTGACATTTTCTAAGGAGACAATCTGTATAAAATTTCAACCCTATGTTAAGTGAAAATAAAAAAAAATGGTAATTTGTTGTTTGCTGAATTTGCTGGGAGAGAACTTAACCATTACCACTCTCTGGGCAAATCAGCATACAACAAATTGATGATATTTATTTTATTTTTTTTTTTATTTTTTCCCAGAAAATAGTCTTTCACTTTGTCATTTCATGAAAACTGTCTCCTTTAATAGAAGACACTTTGCCTGAAATGCCAAAGCCTATTTTCTGGGAAAAATAAGCTAATTATTTCAAAATGTTGTCTGCTGAAATTTGTACCAAGCATGCTTTAAAGTTATTAAAAAATATTGTGAGTATCAAGTGCAGGCAAAAATCTTATCCCCCGCCCAACACCCCCCTCCCCACCCCCCTTGTCTCCACTTTGCTGATACACTTTCTTAGTCTATTTCATGTAAAAATATAGTGCAGATAGAGCACAAGGAAATAAAAGAAGCATTTATAATTAAGTTGATTTGAAATATGTAAGAGTCACATACTCTCATTGTTCTAAATGCAAGAAATCTCAATTTTCACCATATTTATGATGACAGAAATAAATATATATGTAAAAAACTTACCGACACATTACTGTTAATGTAGAAAGATGAGCTGTCTTTTTGCTTGGCATATTGCATAATTTTGAATTTCGTTAGACTATTGTCAGCTTTTAGCCAAAATCAGAACTAATACATATGGTCTTTAACCCTAGTCCTGCTGAACCCAGATATATCCTGCCTTTGCAAACAGTGTAGATCCAGATCAGTTGGCTTCTGAAGATGCCAACTGATCAAGAGCTGCACTGTTTGCCATTCAGTATGTGAATTTGTATCAACAATCTGGATCAAGTAATCTGATTGGCTGAAAATTTGAAAAGCGTGTGGCATCTGAATTTATTCAGCAGGACAAGGGTTAACACTTTGCATGCTGGGTAAGAATTTCAGCAAACAACATCTTGAAATATTTTTTCTTATTTTTCCTAGAAAATGGGATTTGACAGTTTATGCAAATTGTCTCCTCAGGAGACAATTTGCATGAAGTGTCGTATCCTATTTTCTAGGAAAAATGAGAAAAATATCAGTTTGTCGTCTGCTGAATTGTCCCATAGCATAGTAAGTATTAACATAGGCCCAGATAAGGTAAAAAGTACCTACATTTTTCTTACTTCTCTGAGAAAACATATGTTGTGGGTACTTATTAGAGACACATGATTTTGAGGTGAAATAAGCAAAATATGTGGATATAGCCCCAGTTGTCTGGAGTTATATCTTTAGATTCACTTAAGTGCTTTAATGATAAAAAATGTGAGTTAATGTTCTTTGATAATATTTTTTATTATGTTTCCAAGTATCTTGATAGCTATATATTCATTGGAGAATATACAGTGGCTTTTTAACAGAAAAACAGCATATATTTTCTTAGAGAAGTCACAAAAAGAACATTCTCAGCTGGGTCCGAGTCTGACTGGTGAGCTGGAGGTTGCGGGTTCGACCTCTGCTGGGTCGGAAACATTCTTGCGTGGAGATTTAATCATGAAAAATTTTCTATGGTCATTCTCTACCTTCCGCTGATTCAAAAAAAGCAGTTGTCAGTTTCTGGCAAAAGAATGTGCACAATACTGGTTATCCACCTAGAGGACTAAGCCTGCGCAGTAAAAGTGTTGTTAGGTATTGGTAACCTAACTGACCACGCTTGACATGACCCCATTGGGTTACCTCAACACAAACAAACAAACAGTCTTATATCTAAATTCCTGTCTGAAAAAGTTGTCATCTTTGAAAAAATGGTAACAAAAAATTTTAACCCATTTTCTCTGGGAAACCCCTAAAAGGTTAATTGGCAAACAGTGCAGACCAAAATTTGGCACCTGATCAGGGTCTACACTGTCTGCATTAAATACAGGAATGTCTATAAAATAAGTACATGTAGTAATAAAAACTAGCCAAACACCCTGCTGTTGGAAATAGACATGTGCAAAGAGTTATGGTAGAAGAGTCCACTCGACATAAAGGGATTACTGTATTCAACCTAATTACCGCACTGTGTGCTTAGAAAAAAAAGATCAGCAAAGGACTAATTTGACTATGTTATGTGATTTTTTTTCGGAATTTCTTCATAAAAGAATATGTTGTGGGTACTCATTTGAATTTCATCATCAGTGCAATAAAAAATGGGTACCCACAACATACGCCTTTATAAATTAGTGGACAAAAAAGTACACTGGCTGTAATCTGTAATCTGAAGACTATGGAATTGCTTGACTGTGCGCTTAGAGGGGTATGCACAGTAATTAGGTCAAATAGGGTAATTGGTGAAGCCATTTCCTCAAAATGATTTTGGTCCAGAAAATTTTAACCCTTTTCTTGCTGAACATGACATGCCCTGTCTTAGCAAACAGTGTAGATTCAGATCAGTTGGCTTCTGAAGAAGCCAACTGATCTGGATCTGCACTGTTTGTCATTAAATATATGAATTTCTATAAAAAACTCAGATCAAGTAATCTGATTGGCTGAAAATTAGAAGTGGATGTGAATTTATTCAGCATGAAGTATGATTGTTGCAGAACTCAGAAATTGTATGTACCATGTTTAACGTAAATATTGGGACACCTCAACTCCCATCAGGCTCCATAGCACAGTCAGTGGTGTGTCTGATTTCAGGTCCAGGAGTTGCAATTTCGAATCCTAGCTTGATCACTTAACCCTTGTCATGCTGAATGAATTAAGATGCCACGCCCACTTCTAATTTCCAGCCAATCAGATTACTTGATCCGGGTTTTTGATAGAAATTCACATATTTAATGACAAACAGTGCAGATCCAGATCAGTTGGCTTCTTCAGAATAATGTATTCAGAAGCCAACTGATCTGGATCTACACTGTTTGCTAAGACAGGGCATGTCGTGTTCAGCAAGAGAAGGGTTAAAGTTTGTGGAGATTGATTATGAAATAGTTTCTGTGGTCATTCTTACCCTCCTGCTGATTCAAGAAGGACAGTTATCAGTTACTGGAATGCTTCGAGGACTAAGCCTGCCCAGGAAAAATGTAGTTAAGTAAACTGACTGGCTCAACATGACCTTAACAGCGTAGACTGGCCTGTTAAACTCCAAAACTATAAAACTTTAGATAAATTTAAAAAAAAAACTTAACTCCTCGCTGCCTTAACTCCTTGCTACCTTAACTCCTTGCTATACTTGTTCTAAAAGTGGAACATGTCAATTTCATTGCCTGTATGAGAACAAACAGTGTAAACCCTGATCAAATGCCACCTGATCTGGACCTGCTTTATTTGCTTAACCCATTGTAGCCTGAATAGACTCTCCCACACTATATATTGGAAGAGTCCAATTTCAATTTTAGGTATGTCCATATATGAGTGGGGGTGGTCGGGTGGTGCAAAGGTGCTGTTTATCTTACATCACTGGGGCGTCCAACTGATATTGGCTTACAGTTGGGCAAGGCCTACTATCCTTGTAGTGGGTAAGGGTAGAGGGGAAATGTTTTTATTTCTTCTGTTTCTTCACTTTCTTTCCTCTTCCTCTTTCTTCCCTGTCCCTCTCTTTCATCTCCTCTACTCTCTTCTCTTTTCTCCCTTTCTCTGGGAGACGACACAAAATGACCCTCAAGGGTTGACGTGTCGTTAAACCCCAACACAATCAATCATATTCCAAAAGAAAAATGGCTAAACTATTTGCAGAAATAGACATTTTTAATTTTTTATCCAAGAAAGGTTTAATAAATTGATATATGGTATAAATACAATCATTAAATGTGGCATCTGACAGCCTGTAAAATTTCAGTTAGTCTCTCATTCTTGAAATGAAATTTTTTTATCGTATCTCTGAATTAATTTTGCCAACATTAATTCAGAGATCGACAAAAAATCATTTCATTTTGATCCAGTTCAAAATGAGTGACTAACTGAAATTTTGTAGGCTTTCAGATGCCACATTTTATGATCGTATTAATACCATATATCAATTTATTAAATCTTTCTTGGATAAAAAAATGTCTATTTTTGGGAATATGGAGCCTTAATTTAAGCCTCTGTGCAGATACCTAGGTAAGTATGGTCAATCTCATTATGACCTTCATGAAATTAACAGACAGTAAACTTATTATATTTCTTTTTATTTTTCAAAGAAAGTAAATAAATTAGTTATGCCAATCATGTTACAGTTTTCAAACCATTTAAAGCAAGCCCTCAGAGGCATACGTAAAACATACATGGTTTTTCCTTAAAACCAAATTCTTACACTTTAGTACCAGAGATAAGGATTGGGTATTATGTTTTCCTGTTGGAATTGTTTTCTGTTGAACATCTGTTCATGCATCCATAATTTGTTTCAATAGGATAAGTTTTTGAGAGATAGGTTTCAGATGGCCTACTGTCTTGCATTGCAATGCTTATATTAAATCTTTTAAATTGTAGTACTCAGTTCAGACAAACACAGTTGAAAGACCTTTTAAGTACGGTAAATTTCCTAAAATTTTGAACACTTTATTCCATACTCTTTTGGCTTAAATTTTGCTTTTTATGCAGCAGTTTCTTTAAATATTTAGTGGAATGGCAAACAGTGTAGATCCTGATCAGACTGCTCCTTCAGGAGCATATGTCATTTTGTCAGACGCTTTAGTGTTCGAATTTTTAGGACATTTACCGTAATACTCTTTCTTGAAATAAAGTGGAAACAAAAGCTGCTGATAGGGTTGAGAATTGGACTTCTGCTCACTTGTCTGTGAGACCAAATGCTCATCCATACCACTTAGTGTATATTGTTGTGAATCTCACAGAATAAAGTCAGCTGGCCTCCGTGGCTCAGTTGGATGCACATCCAACTGGTGATCAGGATGTTGAGGGTTGGACCCCGCTGTTTCGGCAACGTTCCTTCCTGGAGATTGATCATGAAATATTTTCTACGGTCATTCTCTACCTTCTGCTGATTCAAGAAGGGCAGTTGTCAGTTTCTGGTGAAAGAATATGCACAAGTACTGGTAAACTGCTGAGAGGACTAAGCCTGCCCAGGAAAAGAGTTAGGTTAATTGACTGCGCTCGACATGACCCTAATGGGTTGACAGGGCCGTAAAACCTCAACACAAACAAATAAGTAGTATAAAATCCGGGATGTCCATAGTAAGGTACTTTTTTTCAGGTAAAGAGTATGGATCTTTTCTTTCCAAAAACTTACATTGTGGGAACTAGGTAGAAGCAGCTCACAGAGGCACTTCTAATGAGTACCCATGATTTCATGAAGAAATAATCAGGCTGTCCGCTTATCTAAAGCTATGGAAGATGCCCTCTTAATGCTATTAGTGCTAATCACAACTACAGCAGACGACGCTGAATTTTTTTTTTTTTCTCTTTTTTGAGAGAAAAAAAAAGGCTTGATATTTTATGTCACATGAAATATCGAGTCTTTTTTTTTTCTCTCAAAAATTTTAGAATGTCGTCTGCTACAAAACGTTGCTTAGCTTTTTAAGCATCTGCTCTAGGTTTGGGCTGTTTGCTCAGATCTGTCTGTCTGTCCTTATACTTAGGGTATATTTGGTATGCATGTAAGCTTAACCCATTGTGGTCGGGAGACGCATAAAAGGGTAATTGGCAAACAGTGCAGACCCAGATCAGATGCAGCAGAATGTGGCGTCTGATCAGGGTCTCCACTGTGTGCAAATAGCTTATCCATTTTTCTCTAGGAATATGTAAATCTCATAACCGAACGTACCTAAATTGAAATTAGACTCTTCCAATATATAGTATGGGTGAGTCTGTTCAGTCTACAATGGGTGAGTCTGTTCAGTCTACCCCCCCCCCCCCCCCCTCCCCTTCCCCACCCTGCTAGTGGCAGCTATTGTCGTCTGCTGATAACCTTTGCAAACAGTTTGGCCCCAGATCAGGCCCAACACACTCTGATGGTATTCCTGGAAGATTTTTTTGAAAAAGTTTATTTTAAAAAAAAAAAATCCACAGACGACAAAAAAGCATGCAACATTACCCAGCATGCAAATAGTTAAAACACCAAGCAAAACTGCAGCAGACTATTTTCTAAATTCATTTTTGGGTTATTTTTGTGAGAAAATAAAACTTGGCATTCCATGTGCATCGTCTGCTACTCAGGTGATTCACATGAAATGTCATTTTTCTCTGAAAAATAATAAGAATATTTTAAACTGTCATATGCAGCAGTTGCGATTGACGCTTTAAGTGTTAATAGAAAAACTCCTGTTTCTGAGTGAAAGTTTAAAAAAAATTAATGACAGAAAAAAATGATATAGCATTGACTGTCATGTAAGTGATGGTTTTATGTAATAACTGTGTAGTTAGCCAAGCATACATAGATTTCTGCCGTAATCTTAATGAAATATTCTTTGTTACTGAAAATGACAGAAAGGGGCAAAGGAAAATATAAATTCTTAGATTTGTCAAAATTTTTGACTTTAACATTTGCATTTGCTTAATAAAGGCATTAATAATGTTTAACATGTGATAGCAGCCATATTTCAAATCTAATGACTGACATTGGTATTTTAACTGTTGTTTTTGTAATGGAAACAAATTAATTGTTAACAGTACCCTTGATACAATTTCTGGTGAAAGAATGTGCACAATACTGGTTAACTGGTTAGAGGACTAAGCCTGCCCAGTATAAATGTGGTTAGGTAAACTGACAGCGCTTGACATGACCCCATTAGGTTGACTGGGCTGTAAAACCTCAACACAAACAAAAAAAAACAAAAAAAAAACAACTTGATACATATAAGAAAACTGTCAGAAACATACATGTTTACATACATCAGATTACTGTACCATACTGAATCCTGCAGAACTCCAATTATGTTTCAAGATTATTTCTTATTTTTAACCCAGATTTAATGAAATTTGAATTAATAATACCGTATTTACCCTACATATTGGGACACCCCAACTTCTTACTATACTTGCCCTAATGGGTCTGTAAATTAGCTAGATGAAAGGCAAACAGACCTTGATCAGATGCCACATTCTGCGGCATCTGATCTGGATCTACACTGTTTGTTTAGGCCTGTCTGTCCCATTATCTGGGGTTATTACAGTATCAAGGGGCAGTTCCAGGGTTTGGCTAAAACTTTTTCTACAAAGATACCTTCCTGACTGGTTCTACGACTGAGACTACACTTGATAGCCCAGTAGGTACCTCATCTAACTGCAGATATAAGTGTCGCAAGTTCGAATTCCAGCTCAGTCACACAACTTTCATGGAGGTTGATAGTGAAATAATTTCTATGGTCATTCTCTCCCTTCCACTGCTTCAAGAAGGGCAGTTGTCAGTTTAACCCTTGTCCTGCTGAATAAATTAAGAAGCCACGCCCATTTCTAATTTTCAGCCAGTCAGATTACTTGATCCGGATTGTTGCTATAAATTCACATACTTAATAATGGCAAACAGTACAGACCCAGATCAGTCGGCTTCTTCAGAAGCCAACTGATCTGGATCTACACTGTTTGCAAAGGCAGGGTATATCCGGGTTCAGCAGGAAAAGGGTTAATACTGACAAAAATATGTACACTAAAAAAATTCCTTAGAGGTCTGCCCAGGAAAAGTGTGAGTAGGTTGAATGATTGTTGACTGGGCATTAAAACCCTCCTTTGAAGACATTTTGCATGAAATGCCCAAAGTCTATTTTCTAGGAAAACTAAGAAACATATCACCAATTTGTTGTCTGCTGAATTTGCATATAGCTTGGTAAAGGTTAAAAGAAAATGTCAAGGCTTGATGAAGAATGTATCCTTAAAAACTGGATAATTCAAAGCCAATGAATGTGAGCCTTTCAGTTTGAGTCATCAGAAATTTTCGGATACATGTTCATGCATTTATTATGATAAAAGTTTTGAAATTGCAGTGAGTTGTCAGTTTGTTTTGAATTATTAGTTTGAAGTATCACAATTCAACTGTAACAATAATTGTTATTTAACACTTTCCATGCCATGGGCAAATTCAGCAGATGACAAACAGAAGATATTTTTCTTGTTTTTCCTGAAAAAAAGGATCTGATACCTCATGTAAATTGTCTGCTAAGAAGACTATTTGCATGAAATGTCAAATCCTCTTTTGTAGGAAAAATAATAAAAAAAATTTCAAAATTACATCTGCTGAAATTTTTACCCAGAATGCAAAGTATTATTTGTTTCATCTGGAGAAATGGGAATAAAAATGTCAATTTTGCCCTATTGATTTCTGTTGAAGGATCATCGTCTTCTGATATATTAGCCATCAAGATGTTACCAACTTGAACATTTTAAATGCATAACTGTCGACCAATCGATGGAATTCTCTGAAATCAATATTTTATTATATGATTATCCAGTCACTTAATCAATTACTTGCTTTTTTACGCAGTATCAAGAGAATGGTTTATTGACATAACGGTGGATTGGTCCCCAGCCTGGATTAGTCCTCAGCCTTCGTTTCGTTGTTTTCCCTATCATTAGTTTTGTAACAGATATTTTCTAGCCTGGTTCCTCAACTTGTTAATGCTTAGCACGCTGCGTAAAATTTTCAGCCGACAACATATTGAAAATATCATCAATTTGTCATCTGTTGGATTTACCCAGAGAGTGGTAAAATTTTCTGATAATGAAGTTAAAATGTATTGTTACAGACTGTTTCCCTGTTTTAAATGTTACTTTTTAAAAGTGATTTGTGTGCAGGCTTGGTGGTGGATCAAGTGTCGCAGAATCTGCTCCCAGCTGTTCACTATTGTAAAAATGGCAAAAGTCATGCTATATGAATACAAATTAAATTACGAACCCATATTAGACTTGAGAATGCTAACAGAAATTTTAAAACATTTCATTTAAAAAGAAAGTGTACTACAGCTGACCCTCCACTAAAGGTCACCTCTCCACAACACCCATCTTCTTTAACCTTTACCTCTCTCTGGGCGATTTCATACAAATATTCTCCTAAGGAAGAAGGCAATTCATATGATATATCAAAGCCTGGGAAAAACAAGAAAAAATATTTCAAAATGTCATCTGCTGAAAATTTTAGCCAGCATGTTAAGCATTAGTAGCCATTTTTCGGATACCACAGAACGGAACATTCTACAATGTTCGTCTCGTCATTACACTACAGGGCCCAGTTGTTCAAAGCTAACAACATTGTTAGTTAACGATTCGTTAAAATTTACATCGAGTGATACGCAAATATGCTGAAATTGTTTGCTGAAAAAATGTGAGTAGCTTTTGCACTCACATTTTTTCAGCAAAAAATATCAGAATATAGTATATGGAATCTGCTAAAACAGGTCACGAAATGACCCTTAACGAGCTCGTTAAGCTAACAATGCTTTGAACAACTGGGCCCAGAACTTTATTAATCTAACTACTTCTCAGGCCACACACACAGGCATAAGAGTAGGAAAAAGAAAAACCCAAAAAAAAAAAAAATGAGAAAAATATTTCAAAATGTTGTCTGCTGAAATTTTTACCTAGCATGCAAAGTGTTAACCCTTGTCCTGCTGAATAAATTAGGATGCCCTGCCCACTGAATATTGATTTTATTTCAAACTGTTCAGCTGAATAAATTAGGATGCCCTGCCCACTTCTAATTTTCAACCAATCAGGTTACTTGATCCAGGTTATTAATACAAATTCAAATACTGAGTGGCAAACAGTGCAGATCCAGATCAGTTGGCTTCTGAAGAAGCCAACTGATCTGGATCTACACTGTTTGCAAAGGCAGGACATATCCGGGTTCAGCAGGACAAGGGTTAACAAGTCTGTATGCCTACATGTTCTTGTTTGAAAAAATGCTGGATGACTTGCTGTGAGTGTATCTCCTGATTAGAGACAGCTTTCAGTGGTGTCTGATCTGATCAACACAGTTTGCTCAGACCTATAAGGTCTGAATAGAGAAAATAGGATAAAATAAACCAAGCTGAACAGTTTGAAATAAAATCAATATTCAGTTTTCACTGAGTTTGAATTTAACCACTTCAGAAGCCATCTACAGAAGGGCTTGATTTTTTACTCTTAAAGCATCAATCACAACTGCAGCAGACAGCATTAATTTTTTTTATTATTTTCTTATTTTTCAAAGAATATAAGTTGACATTTCATGTGAATCATCTGTCAAGCATACAATTCACATGAAATGTTAACACTTATTTTCTCAGAAAAAAAAAAAAGAAATAAAATAAATAAAATTTTAGAATCTCGTTATCTGCTAATTTTGCTTTGTCGCTTTAAGATTTATTCATTATAAAGCGTTCTACAAATGACAGCAAAAAGCAAATGAAGGGCATCCCCCCCCCCACCCCCAGAAAATAGGGCTTGGCATTTAATTGAATCATTTCATCTCAGATGATTTGAATAAGTGGTATGAATTTTTGAATAACCTTAAAGGGAAAGACAGTTCTGATAACAGATATACTTGTAGATACCATGACTACAAGTGACAAAGTGATCGAAATTTAATGGGAAATTAACCCATTGTAGACTGAATAGACTCTCCCACACTATATATTGGAAGAGTCCAGTTTCAATTTAGGTACTTGCGGCTGTGAGATTTACATATTCCTAGAGAAAAATGGCTGAACTATTTGCAAACAGTGGAGACCCTGATCAGACACTGCATTTGCGGCTGATCTGGATCTGCACTGTTTGCCAAGTACCCTTTTACGGGTCTCGATCCTGCCTACAATGGGTGAATGCTGTAAGGTGAGTGAGGAAGACATGTATATGTTTCAAGAATGACCTCTGGTCTGCTTCAGTTCTTGCAGATTGCTGGTAATATCAGCAAATATCGTTGAACATGGTCAGACACCACATTCTGCAACATCAGGTTGTGTTCTAGATTGTTTGCTAAGGTCCATTTTGGGGAACAGCCCAGCTAGCATTCTACGTAAATCTACATCGGGCCGTCATCGGCCCGTCAGCTACCCTGACGGGCCGATGACGGCCCGATGACGGCCCGATATAGATTTACGTAGAATGCTGACTGGGAGTAGGCATTAATGGGATCATAGGACTTGATAAGGAAGAGTATTTGATGACAGTTCTGGGATAATTTCTCCAGAAGCATTATTATGTTGTGGGGCCTGCCTCGGTGGCTCAGTTGGATGCGCCGTCCGACTGGAGACCAGGAGGTCGCGGGTTCAACCCCCGCCGAGGTCGGCAACATTCTTTCGTGGAGATTGATCATGAAATATTTTCTACGGTCATTCTCTCCCTTCCGCTGATTCAAGAAGGGCAGTTGTCAGTTTCTGGCGAAAGAATGTGCACAATACTGGTTAACCGCTTAGAGGACTAAGCCTGCCCAGTAAATGTGTGGTTAGGTAAACTGCCCGCGCTCGACATGACCTCATTGGGTTGACTGGGCCGTAAAACCTCAACACAAACAAACAATTATGTTGTGGGTACTCATAAGAGACACTTCATTGATGTGCTTCTAATGAGTAGCCACAAAGTATGGGTTGAGAACTGGAGAAATTATCCCAAAAATATCTCCAAATACACCTTAACAAGTGGCCCCAAACCACAATTAATTTCCCATAGCTTTCCATACAAGCATCTTTTGGAATAACTGTTCAAAACATTCCAATTCTTTTGACATGTCTTATCCTGTTCTAACAGGGGATTGACCAGCTCCTCCTTTTTCCTGCTGTCAGCTTTCAAACCAAGCACCTGTCAGTTAAAATCAGTTATGGCCCATGTAGATGCCCTGTAAGGGGGTGTGCTTTGGTTCACCTATTTTCCTGAAATAGGAAGAAACAAATAAATATTTTTTTTTTTCAGCACCTTCATATGTAGCTTATTCTGTGTTGCTTTGATAAGCAGTGGTCTCAGTCACACAGTCCCCAAACTATGCAGTTAACTAATGGATTATTTGTTGAATATATTTCCTTATTGTGGACAGCAAATCAAAGGAGCTAACTGTAGTCTGATTCCAAGTCCCCTGTGGGTTACCAGTTGTATTTCATATTGAGCATTGTTCTTAAACCCTTGTTCTGCTGAGCCCTGATATCCCTTGCCTTTGCAAACAGTGTAGATCCAGATCAGTTGGCTTCTGAAGGAGCCAACTGATCTGGATGTACACTATTTGTTATTATTTATATCAACAACCTGGATTAAGTAGTATGATTGGCTGACCATTGGAAATGGGTGTGGCATCTTTTTATTAAGCATGATAAGGGTTTAGATGAATATATAGATACACCTGAAAGGCTATGCTACCATTTTGCAAAGGGAGACAAGTTCAGACAACTTTGCAGACAGGAAGCTACCACACCTCTATTTGAAACATTTCAAAAATGGAGGCTACTCTTAATGGAAAAGAATTCTTCCTAGAGAGAGGAATAGTGAATGCCATTATCATCATATGAACTTCTCCCTGCCATTCTTAACACTTTATGCATATATCAATCTGTAGATCATCTAGGACTAAAATCATTAACCCTTGCCATCCTAAATAAATGAAGATGCCTCGCCTACACTTAATTTCAGCCAATCAGAATACTTGATCCAGGTTGTTGATATAAATTCACATACTGAATGACAAGCAGTGCAGATCCAGATCAGTTGGCTTCTGTTGAAGCCAACTGATCTGGATCTACACTGTTTGCAAAGGCAGGGCATTCTCTACACTGTTTGCAAAGGCAGGGCATATCCAGTTTTAGCAGGACGAGGGTTAAGAATAGCTTCTACATAGCTTCTACATAAACAATACCTGCAAGGATGATTTGATATCCATACAGCGCCTCCCCTCCCCCCCCCCCCCCCCCCCCTTCATTTCCTTGGATGGTATGCGGTTGGGTGGTAGGCTGGTGGTAAGGGCCTACTGCACTTGCTTTCTCCTCATCCTTCTCTCTTTCCTCTCATCTACCAGTATCTTCAGATCCTTTTCTTGCTTTCTTCGTCAGCTAGATGTCTCAAAAGGACCCACAAGGACTGATGTGTCATTGAACAAGAACTAAAACAAACAAAAGCAGCCATTTCCAGGGTTTATTATGGGAAATTCCAATCATGTGGTAGCTTTTTGGGATACTTGACCAAATAATTTTCTTATCTTACTTTTGAATCAGAGTAGTAGTCAGTTTTTAAAAAAATGCTACCATAACTTAATTAACTGTTACCTCTCGCTGGGCAAATTCAGCAGATGACATATTGATATTTTTCTTATTTTTCCCAGAAAACAGTATTTGACATTTCGTGCAAACTGTCTCCTTAATATCAAATCCAGTTTTCCAGGAAAAATAAAATATTTCAAAATGTCTGCTGAAAATTTTATCCAGAGTGCCTAGCATTAAGTGAAGTTTTGAGAACAAAATCTCTCAGAACTTTTTGTACAGAAAAATCAACAACATTTAGCTCTGATTGCAGGTGGTCTATAGTTAGGAGATTAAATGCTAATATTTCACATTCATCCCTCTTCCTGTCCCTTTATCTTGCAACCATGCAAGGTGATTTGTTGTCAGTGCATAGCTCTAGATAAGAGGGGGTATCCACAAAATATTGTCTTATTTCTCCATAAAAATATACATTGTGGGTACTCATAAGAAGCACCTCATTGAGGTGCTTCTAATGAGTACCCATAACATATGTTTTCTTGGAGAAATAAGAAAAATATCAATACTTTCAGTTGAAAAAAGTGCCTTATCTAGAGTGAGTGATTTGTTGTCAATAATCAATACGAGGCATTGTCATTATTGGATATTTAGCTGAGAGTTCAGTATGTTAGTTTGAAATATCAGCTCCCCGCTGTATCGATACAGATCGGATTAGGAAGTGCAAATAATGACTGCTACAGAGCACATGGGAAATATAGTTTAAAAGTCAGCGTTTGTAGCGTAAGTTGATGACATTTTAAAACTCTTTTCTGCAACAGATGACAATGATGACAATTTATTTTTTTTTTATTTATTTTGCAGTGAAAACAAGTCTTTTGTTTCATGTGAACCACTTATCTGGCACATGATTCACATAAAATGTCAAAACTTGTTTTCTCAAAAATTAAAAAAAAAAAAAAGAAATATAAATCTGCTACAGACTTTGTTTGGTGCTATAAGGGTTAATAGCATTTTAAAAAGTATTTTCTTTATCAATAGACATGTCAAAAGTTGTTTGTTGTTGTTTTCTTTCTTTTTTTCTGCTTAAGATAATGAGGCTGATGTTATTGTATTTCAAACTTTATTCAAATATTTGTCTTTTCCTTGAAAGTATTTTGTTGCAGTATTTTTTCTTTGTTTCTAAACATCTGAACATTTGCTTTTTTTTTTTTTATTTTTTTAGAGTTTTCTACAACAATATTATAATCACCTCTGGTCAATAGTTTTAAAGATAATTATTGTTCATAGCTCCAGATAAGGTGATTTTTTTTTTTCAACAAAAGAGTATTGATATTTTTTTTCTTATTTAAACCAGAAAGTGTCGCAACAGTTTGGGTCCAATTCAGAAATAGAAGAGTCCATCAAAAACTGAGGGTAGAAAGGGTTTGCAATTAGTAGTGAATTGAACAGATGATAGATGGTTGTTATTATTATTATTTTTCCCCCAAAACAGGTCTTGATATTTCATGTAGTCTCCTTAGAAATGGTCTATTCTCTGAGAAAAGTATTACCCATTAGACCATTTTGTCTTTAAAGGGGTCTGGTACAATACTGATGTTTTTTAACTGCAAACAAGTGCAAGCTGTGATCACATGCTGCATTCTACATAGTCTAATCTGGCTCTACATATTTTGCCAAAGTACCTTTTATGAGACATTGGGCATAAATGGATCAAGAGGAATGTATACAAACTATTAAAATGTTTTACCTCCCTTCTGAAAGGTCTCTTTCCTTTTAGAATAGACCCCTTTTCTGAAAGGGTTTGGTGTACAGGAAGGCAAACAGGAAGTGATAAAAGTTGTCTCCCTTGTTGAAAATCTGCCAGGTGTATCCTGTCCTCTAGAGTGGTAATGGTCAAAGGTAACATCTGAAGAAAAAAAAAAAAACTGAAAAAAAAAAAAAAAAAAAAACAACAAAAAAAAAATGCACACACACACACACAAAAAAAATGAAACAAAAAATTGTTTTATGTTCCTTATTTTATTTTTATTCTGTTTCAGAGGTGACAATTAAACAGTTACGGGAAAGATTAAAAGAAGGAGAAGAAAAAGTTGAAGCTGTTGCCGAGGTAATCTTCTGTTGTTATTACAAGAAAACTAGTTATAACACATGCTCAGACTGTTTCAAATCTTCCCTGTTCTTGTTTGAGATAGGTTACTGTTCACTTCGTATATTCTGATTATAGCAAGGCCAGACTGGTGACAAGGTATCTGATAAGCTAGCTTCAGTTGTAAATCGAAGTCTACGGAACCCAGTTGATGACAATAAACTAAAAGAACGCAAAAACAACTATAAGCGGCCTGAAAATGCTGAAAATAATCAAGTCCCTACCATTGACCATTTCATATGGCAACAGCTCCCAAGGGATGTCCGTTCCACTGATGTACAGTTGCAAAAGGCTATTGGACAAATGGCCCAATGTATGGTGCCCTTAATACAAGCCCTGGACCATATTCAGTCCAACAAAGTACTAGATCGGAATATTCTTAAGACACTCACAGGAGATACATTTAAGCTAATGGCCCACAGCATTGCATCCAATAATAAAAAATACTTAGTGGAATGGCAAACAGTGTAGACCCTGATCAGACTGCTCCATCAGGAGCAGTCTGATCTGGGTCTACACTGTTTGCATAGGCCGTTTTTGTTAGACACTTTGGTGTACAAAAGTTTAGGACATTTACTGTAGAATTGAGCCACAAATGTACCTTTGCATTTATGTGTCTTCTTGAGCCTCAGGTCAGTCTGTGCTTTGATGCAGTCTTATCAAAGTCTTCACTTTGGGCTCTTTGGATGACCAAGAGCCAAGGTTTCTTCATGCAGACAGCAAAGGCTGTGATCGTACTGGGCATGCAGAGCTGGGTCGTTAAGGTCGGCATATGCCAAAGAAACTTTTTTTGCATGGTGCAGCCCAATTAATGTCTGAAACTTTAATTTTCAGTGTTTAGACTGGTGATTAAATAATGTTCTGCATTTAATGACTGTCGCATGTTTTTTTTCATGTATTTTCCGCTGATTTCCCACTTTTGGCCAATATTTTGACATACATTTCACAAAAACATCACTTGTTCAGTTCATTTGAATATTTATGAATTCTAACCGTGAAATAAAGGCATTTCTTACAATTTTGATACATCATTAATATTGTAGACATTTATTCATTAATGTTGCTTACCTCACTAAATCATACATCTGTGAAATACTCTGAAATTTCTATTGTTTCTTTAGGATTTTTCATACCTCCAGATAGGAGCATATTCAGAAAATATTTTGTTTTGTGTTTTTTCAGCTATGAAGCATACATTTGTGGTACTCCTTAGAGGCGATTCTCATTAGTTCCCACAGCATATGTATAGCTCCAGACAGGAGCGTATTCAAAAAATAAATTTTGTTATCATCACAAAAACATGCCTATATGTTTTTGACCCCCTTAAACCCCACTTTTATATAGTAAAACTGGGGTTTACTGGGGTATACATATTTTTTTTTATTTCTGCTCAAAAACATAGATTGTGGGTACCCGGTTCTAATCGGTACCCACAATCTATGTTTTGAGCAGAAATATGAAAAATATTAGAATTTTTTATCTGAAAATTTTCATTTTTTTTGTGGTAAAATTTTCAGTATATTTGAAAAGGCATGTGAGGCGATTCCAATGAGTTCCCACAAGATACGTATTGGTGTGCATAGCTGCAAGTGAGGTGCTTTTCCAGTTGAAAAGTTGTGATATTTTTCTTATTTCTCCACAAAAAACATATGTTGTGTGTACTCATTAGAAGTGCCTCAGTGAGGTGCTTCTAATGAGTACCCACAGCATATGTCTTCATGGAGAAATAATGAAAATAACAAGTGGATACCCCTCTTATCTGGTGTGGTGGTGTGAAAATAACTGAAATTATCCTGAATTATCACCACAATTATCTCATCTAGAAGCATATTGTTAGCTGAGTGGTTAGGCCAAATAAAAAATTATGTGTGTTTAGGGTAACAAGTTAGAAAATAATACGTAGGGTAAGTAGGGATTCTTTTTTTTTTTTTTTTTTTTTACAATTTGTTTACGAAGAATAATACCATAATTACCAAATATATTTGGACTTTGCTCCTAATTCCCATAAAATTTTACCAAGTCTGTTTGACTTTCCTTTGATGTATCTAAAAGTACTGATAGAATGGCAAACAGTGTAGACCCTGATCAAACTCAAACTGCTCCTTTAGGAGCAGTTTGATCTGGGTCTACACTGTTTGCTCAGCCCTCCTTGTCCAAATGTTTAGCATAAATATTTTTTTTTTGAGAAAACATGAAAAAAATTGCTAGGTTTCACCAGGAAAATTAGGTAGGGTAGGGTTACCCTAAACACACATATTTTTTATTTGGCCTTAGCGCTCCAGGCTTCGGAACATGGGTTTGAATCTTTCTGGAGGTGGAATTCAGTTCATGACAGTGTAACCACGCTTAATTGCACAGAGTCTTTCATTATCAACCTTCCATCATCTCGATATGACTTAAATAATGTTGACACTCATCATCATTGTCTGTTTATCTAGAGGTTGACTGGCTCCAGTCTCCAGTGACTAATTTTTTTTCTTATAATCTGTTTAATAATTCCACTAAAATAAAACCAAAGTGATGTCAAAACTATAAAGGCTGGTCACTAGTGACCAGCCTTTATAGTCATGATATTTTTTTTTTTTGGTTTTATTTTAGTGGATTATCAAACAAGAATATGAGAAAAATATTTAGTCACTGGAGACTGGAGCCAGTCTAATCTAGAGGAAGACTTGTAGGTAACTGGGAACTGGAATAAAGGTGCCTTATGATATAGATAAAGATAGGAGATATATACCCAGATATGTACAGTTAACTCTTCTATCATGCAAATTGGAAGAGTCCATTATCTATTTAAAGGGGTTTTACATAGAAACTGCTTTAACGCTTAGCACTTTGAATAAATTTTCAGCAGATGACATATTAAAATATTTTTCTTATTTTTCCCTGATCACAGGATTTAATGTTTCATGCAAATTGTTTCCATTGGAGACAGTTTGCATGAAACCTCGAATCCTGTTTTCTGGGGAAAAAAGAAAAATATTGCCGATTTGTCATCTGCTGAATTAGCCCAGAGAGTGATAAAGGCTAACTGTTACTGTTATTGTAAATTGTTGATATCATGGCAAACATTGCAGGTCCTGACCATATGCCATATTCTGTACTATTTGCCTGTTTTTTTTTGTCTTTTTTGTGGGGGCTGGGGATGGTTATGCTAGATTAATAGCTAAATGCTTTATCCTTAAATTAGCATTATTCAGAAAAATCTTTTTTGCAGAATAGTTTATGTTGTGGTGAACCTTTAGAATCAGTAATTGAGAATTCTAATGGTGCTATAATGCAAGTGTTTATGCAAAACGTAACAAGAAAAAAAAAAAAAAAAAAAAGAAGGGAAATCAGTTGAAACACTTGAAATTAAACCACAGTACACAGTCTTTGGCCTTCGGTAAGAGCCATGCCAAGATTGGGAGAGGATGTGGAGGGTATAAAAATTGTTGGCTGAAATTGCCTTGAGTTGTAGACTGTTCCAAATCAAAAATTGTTCTGTCACACAGATAAACCGCAAAACGTTATGTCTGTAACAGATTGTATAAACTACGTACAAAACTGTTTAGGATCCACAGTGAACCCAGAGTGAACCATTTTAAATCTAGAATTACCATATTCTGCTTAATAACTGCACATACTACCGGCACAGTGGCTCAGTGGTAGAGCGTCCGCTTTGTGACCGGGAGGTTGCGGGTTCGATCCCCGGCCGGGTCATACCAAAGACTTTAAAAATGGTACTAGCTGCTCTTTCGCTTGGCGCTCAGCATTAAGAAAGTAGAGCTAGAACTGGTCAGCTCAATGTCAGTATAATGTGACTGGGTGGAATATCATGTCAAAGTGTCTGGGGCGTGATATTTCAGTGAGGCAGCACTCTAAAAGTGAGCATTGAGCTCCCTGCCACATCCAGACACCGTCGCGATATGACTGAAAAAGGTTGAAAGCGACGTTAAGCCCAAATCAAACAAACAAAACTGCACATACTCCTATAAGCACACAGTCAAGCAATTTCCAAGACTTTAGATTACAGCCCATCTACTTTTATCCTTTTCTTTATAAAAGCATATGTTGTGGGTACTCATATGAACATACATATGTTTTTATAAAGGAAATCAAAAAGACCTGCAAGCAGTCCTCTGCTGAGCTTTCTTTGAAGTGTGTCCTTTTTAGGAAGATATTTTACTACATGTTTTTTTTTTTTTTCAAACAATTTTGAAAAACCTATGAACACAGGGCTGTAACTAGGTTGAATACAGTATGTTATAACATGTTAAAGAGGTTCATGTGTATAACTCTTTTTTCCTTTCCCATTTAACTGCTGAATTATTTGCTTTTTTATTTATCATTTAAGCATTAAAAGATACATCTCAAGTAATTATAGGTGTCTCAGAATATGGAGTGCCACAGCAAATGGTATAAATCTTGTAATTTTTCTGTGAGCACTTCCCTAACAAGCAAACCACAGTATAACATTGTCAGTAGTTGAAACATTTTACAAGTTTTCGAAGTTTTTTGTAGTAATCTCCCCTGAAGCAATATGTCTAATTTGTTGGTGTATATTAAGCAGTAGATAATTTAGCATCATAAATTGTTGATGCATGACTGATTAATTCTGTGGGTTTTGGACTAATCACCGAGCCGATAGGACAGGGATGGGTGGGATTTATGATCAATGCTCGTCTCTGACATTGACGTGACAGGTAGAGACACTTCTGATTGTTTTTCGTCGGATCATTATATCATATTCTTGTCTCCTAACTATCAAAGCAGGATCTATTGCTACCTGTGATATGATATCGGAGAACTAATTAAGCAGGAGTAAGATATTGTTTTTAAAACTATTTGAAACCTTCTGCATTTGGGTAAAAAATTCAGCAGATGACATTCTGAAATAGTTTTCTTATTTTTCCCAGAAAATTAATTTTGACATTTTGTGCAAATTATCCAGTTTGCATGAAATGTCAAAGCCTGATTTATGGAAAAGATCAGAAAAAATACAATCATATGTCATCTGCAGAATTTGCCATTAGTGTGCTAAAGATTAAAATAATTTTAGAAGAACGCCAGGATTTTCATTACTGAGAAATGTAGGGAGAGAAGACATTTCAAAAGATTGTAAATCTGCCTCTATTGTGGTATGGACTATTTGAAACTGAATCTGATCAAAGTTTTGGAATGTAGTAATATTTGGACTTTTAACAGGCACGTGCAAAAGAAAAAGAGCGAGAACTTCAGAGACAGTTTGTAGAGAAAGAGCGTCAACTGCAGGACACCCAGCTTGAGGTTGCTAAGAAATTGGGAGAAGCTGAGCAGAGAGTTGCGTCGTTGAATTACCGTAAGTTTTATATTTATATGTGAATTGTTTCTTCATCTTTTTCTCATGTAAGCATTTTACCTCAGACAAGAAGAATAACTTAAGTAAACTGTACTTAAGTGATTCAGCATGTAACTGTTCAGCGTGTCATTGCACAGTGCCTCGCCTTCATCATCTCAATATGACTTAAATGCTGTTCAAAGAGACGTAAAACACCATTTTCATTTGAAGTATGTCTTTTTTCCATCACGAAAACATATACCTATATAAGTTTGACCCGCTTTGATATAGTAAAACTGTGGTTTACAGGGGTATACCTCATCAGAATTTTCATCTGAAAACTTTCTGTTTTTGGTGGTGAAATTTTCAATATATATGAATAGGCATGTTTTCTTAATGTGCAAGCATTTTAACTCTAACAAGAACACTAATGTTGGTTGGCTGTATGTAAGTGGTTGGCTATAGATAAAAAAAAGCGGTATTAGTCTAGTCTATCTAGTACCACTTGCAGACATTGATCACTGCACCGGTTGGTGACTTCTACACCAGGAACTGCTATAAAACAATAACAATAATGAAATGCATCCTTTAACTCTTAAAGCACCAAGCAAAATTTATAACAGACAACTTTCTATTTTTTGTAGGAAATAGGTCTTTTTTTTGACATTTCATGTGAATTGTCCTCTTGGCAGATAATTCACATAAAATGCCAAAAACTAATTTTCTATGGAAAAAAAAAAAAAATGTTGCCTACTGTAGTCGTGATTGGCACTTGAAGGATTGAAGAACTAGGCAAATTTGTAGCAGATGACATTTTAAATTGATTTTGTTATTGTTCAGAGAAAATAAGGTGGCTAAGCAGACAATTCATTATGAAAACATGCCTATTCAAATATGTAGAAAATTTCACCTCCAAAAACTGAAAATTTTCAGATAAAAAAACTCTGATATGTTTCATATTTCTGCTCAAAATATAGATTGTGGGTACTCATTAGAACTGCCTTGGAGAGGCAGTTCTAATGAGTACCCACAATCTATGTTTTTGTGCGCTTAGGTTTTTCAAAATTACTGCGAACACTCAGATGTGATAAAATATGTACCTATACCTATTAAGGATACACTATAAAAAGATCAGAAAAGGACTTATTTGATGATGATTATGCAATTTTTTTTTCTGATTTTCTTTATAAAGGCATATGTTGTGGGTACTCAAGTCGATGCAATTCAAATGAGAACCCACAACATATGCCTTTATAAAAAAGTAAATAAAAAGTACACTGGCTGTAATCTGAAGACTACGGAATTTCATGAGTGTGCACTTATAGGGGTATGTGCGGTAATTAGATCGAATACGGTAATTTGCCTTTTATTGGGACTTTAGAAATAAAATCTTAGCCCACATGGTGCTGTGTGATTGTCATATTGTTAGCACCTGCACTTGATTTTCTGCACAAGGGCTTGAATTTCAACATGTAGCCTGTTTAGTTATTCCTAGATGTATCAAAGTCCAATGAATATTTTTAAGTAAACTTGTTTGTTTTTCGCCTGTAAGAAGTACAAGGAGAGCTATTGTAGTCACCCTGGTCATCCACACTCCCGTTTACTTTTGCATTACTCCACCTTAAAGTTTTATATTGCAAGTTTTTCAAATACTTATACCTCAGCAATCTCTCTTCAAAGTAAGCTTTATCCCCCACTCAATGACCTTAGGTGAAGGTCACAGACTTAGAATTGTTTTGTATGATGGGCAAGTGCTGGTTCAGGTGAGCTGTCCTGTGTAATGTACAGGATAACCAATGAAATTTTGTAATACAGTGAAATGCCACTAAAATTTTGTAATACAGTGAAATGCCACTAAAATTTTGTAATACAGTGGAATGCCAATAAAATTTTGTAATACAGTGGAATGCCTTTTCCGGTCAGCATAAACATTGTTAAAAACATGAGTTTTGTGGAGAAATCAGAAAAATATTATGTGGAGACCCTGTCTATGGCAGACTCGGTGAAACACATTCAGTTTAATCTCTGCAAATTGCATAGCAGTATGTCGCAAAATAACCGAACGATGCTAATATTCCTATTTTCAGTAATCACGAGATTTTAAGCATTTGTCATGATTCAGAAAGAATCTCTTTTAAGAATCTTTCCGTCTGCTGATAATGTCTGTTTCTGGTGTAGGAATAATGGTTAACCTTTACCACTGTCTGGGCAAATCCAACAGATGACAAATTGATTTTTTCTTCTTTTTCCCAGAAAATAGGCTTTGACATATCATGCAAATTGTCTCCCCAGGAGACAATTTGCATGAAATGTCAGAGCCTGTTTTTGCCTTTTTTTGGGGAAAAAACCCCAAAAAACTTCAAAATATCATCCGCATCTTTATTCCCAGCATGCAAATTGTTAACCTGTCCTGCTGAGCCCAGATATACCCTGTATTTACAAACAGTGTGGATCCAGTCCAACTGATCTGGATCTGCACTGTTTGTCATACAGTATGTAAATTTATATCAACAATCTGCATAAAGTAATCTGATTGGCTGACAGTTAGAAATGGGTGTGGCATCTTAATTTATTCAGCATGCTCAGTGCTAAGAATAACTTAGTGTGACAAATATAATTTTATTATGTCCTGGCACTGCCACCCAGTAATGCCAATTTTCATGAAAATGTAAGTGACCTTTGTGGAATTCTTACCCAGTTTTTATACTGCATTTTCACTTCTACCTATTTCCAAAATAGGATTATCATTATTTGCTTGGCTGTGCGAAAGGAAAGGTAGAGCTATAGCAGTCACCATGGCATTAGCATTTTTAAAAGGCTATATCTCCTGAACTTCTAGATGGAAGTTGTTCATACTTGCCCTGAGGTTAGATGCCGGTCTTAAGTTTTATGCTGTACCATTCCTGAACCTATGAGTGACTTTGATGTCAGAGGGTCATTGACTTAGAAAAAAAAATTGTCATACATGCCATATCTCGCACTGTGAGATAAAATCTCATGGAATTTGGCCTGTCTGGAAGGCAATTCCCATAAAAAATTCAAATCTCACAGAATTGTCAGACCATTTTACTTTATGAAGAAATAAACAGAAATCACACATTGTTGTGGTTCTCACAAGCTTCTTACATGAAACAAAAAACTTTAGACTATATTTGGGGAGCTCCAAAGTGATGTTTAAGAACATCTCAGAATTTTGTCAAATTGCCCTTAAAATTTTGCCTTATCTCACAGATTTTAGTCCACAGCTTATGGCATGTATGTTATGTTAAATTATTATATTGCTTAAAGTTTTTAGAGGCAAAATGCATTTCAGGCGAGCTATGTTGTCCTGTGACAGCTCTTTTTAAATCCTGTTTTAAAAGAGAAAAAAAAAGAGAAGGAAAACAAAGTCACTTATTTGTCATCTGCTTATGAAAATTTGAAAACATACATTTGAAAACAACCTTAGGATGAGCAGGTTTTTTTTATTGTTTTAATGTTTAACTTGTCACATGAGAATGAAATCAGAAAAAAAAGTGTTCAAAGAAACCATAGTATCAAGAAGAATTAAGAAAAAAGACAGTATGACTTTATTTTGAGTAAAAGTAGCAGACAAGAAATTCATCATATTTTTCAAAGAAATAGGACTTGACATTTCACGTGAATCATCTTTTTTTAACAGAAATATCATCTGCTAGAATTTAAATTAGGCATCTTCAGTGTTAAGATATAGTTAAAATTAATAGTCACATCACATTAAAAACTTAAAAAGACTTGTGGTATGTGGGCCATAGCTTTAGAAAACATGCATTTGTTGGACCTATGTGCCCAGCAAAGATTCAGATCAGCCTGCACATTAGCAGAGTTTGATCAGAATTACTGGGCACATTTTGGATAGCCAAGAATGTAAAGTTTCCTCATGAGGACAACAAAGACACTAGTCAGACTTTGCTGATACGCAGGCTGATTTTAGTTTGTTGGGTGTACATGTCAGAAGGTATATTCTCTCACCTTGTGATTCATATAACAATGGAATGAACAGCAGTTGAAGCTCTATTAGTTGGTACAAGTATCTTTTCCTTTGATGTACTATTTGTCATATTTCATATCATACAAGAATCAAGCGTAAATTACATGTCTTTTAATTACAAAAAGACAGAGTGTCAAAAAACAAGTGTAAATAAATAATTTATCCCCCCTCCGGCACCATTAACCTCATTAACGGCATCCGGTCGGTGGCCTGAGGGAAGGGAGATTCAATAGTGAACAAATTGGTGAACTGGACATTTCGACAGGAGTTGTCTATCACTGCATGGTCCTAGACCGGACAATGGTCACTTGATGGGCATAGTTTGATGGCACAAGTGTGACCTTTCAGTACTAAATCACCACCCATCAATTTACGGGACATTTATCTCAGATGACAATATGGTTCTACCTTCATGAGCATTTCATTGCTGGGAGACACATTATTGGGTCATAAATAATCAATTTGTACCGATTTGTAAGTGAAAAAAAGACAAACAATTTTTGGCTAGTATTTGGATAATTTTGTTGTTGAGAATAAAGATGAGGCTGACAAAAGTGGTTTGCACAGAAGCCTGTTTGATCAGATAGGGTGAGACAGAAAAAACAGAAAAACAGAAAGTGGTGAAATTTGACTGTAATTTTGGAGAATTAGTTCTCTGATTGGCCTTGAATACAGACTAACGAGGTTTGTGATAAAGAACATTCCCTCCCCAGTTGGACAACCTAGAACTAAAGGATGAGCCATGTTTTTGGAGGTCCTGAGGTGCTCTTAGATAGGCCTACCTGCTGAAAGTGTGTATGTATGCTGCGGATAAGACTTAATTTTGTTGTTAATAATAAAGCTGAGGATGATAAAACCTAAATTGTATACAAAGGGGTATCTGTATTCAGGAAACATAATGTTGACACAAAATTATAACTCTTACTAACCTTTCTGAAGAAAAATTAGAAGAAAAAAAAAACAAAAAACAAAAAAAAAACACACATTTTGCACAATGTCACAAATATACTAGATTCAGATAAAAATAAATCAGGCTAAATTTAAGGCAAATTGATACATTTTTTAAAGAAAAAGGGTCAACTCTAATAAGAAAGAATTTGCTCCCAAGGGGATCAAATTCTTTCCTTTTAGAGTAGACCCCTTCTCAGAAGGGGATTGGTTGGTTGGGAATCAAACAGGAAGTTATGAAAGTTATCTCCCATGTTCAAAATTGTGAAATATGTACCAAGTGTATCCAGCCTCCCTTAAATTAAAAACAAGCGACAACAAAAAAACCTTGTCATGCTCAATAAGTTAAGATGCCACGCCCACTTCTAGTTGTCAGCCAATCAGATTACTTGGTCTGGGTTGTCTGGGTTGTTAATACAAATTTACATACTGTTTGACAAACAGTGCAGATCCAGATCAGTTTGCTTCTTCAGAAGCCAACTGATCTAGGTCTACACTGTTTGCAAAGGTGGGGCATATACAGGTTCAGCAGGACCAGGGTTAACGAATTAAGAGAACATTATATGAAGTAAAAGTATTTATTTTATTTTGCTTATTTCTATCTTTTATTTTCTGCAGACATGTCTTAAAAAAAAACTATTTTAAAGAAAGTTGATATTTTAAGATTGGTAATGTCATTACATAAAGATCCATTATCGAGATTTGATCCGCCCTTATAGATGTTCAGTATTATAATATTATCTCATCAATCATTAACAGTTTGTCAGCTGAATTTAAATATCGATAGCCAGCATTTTGAAATATTTTTCTCATTTTTTCTGTCCGATAATAATCAGCATTTCATGCAAATTCTTCTCCAGATATCAAGAACTATTTGTAGGGTAAAATAATAACCCTTAAAGCACCAGCCACAACAGAGCCAAGAACTTTTTAAAAGATTTTTTTTTTTTTTTTTGTTAAATAAGGCTAGACATTTCATGTGAATCATTGTTATACCCCCTGCAAACTCTGTTTCTCGGGGTATACTGTTTTCATTTGGTCTGTCCATCCGTCTGTTACGTTTTGCCTGGAGTGTGCTATAAGTTGTAAATGAATTGATTTATCATGCAATTTTTATATATGCTTTACTGTAAGTGTCCAAAAATTTCAAATACTATATTCTCTACTTTTTGCTTAAATTTTGCTTTTTATTTAGTTATTTCTTAAAAGACCTAGTAGAATTGCAAACAGTGCAGACCCAGATCAGATTGCTCCTGAAGGAGCAATCTGATCTTGGTCTGCACTGTTTGCATATGCCCTTTTATTATTATTAGCAACTTTGGTGTACCAAATTTTAGGACATTTACAGTAATGATTAAAATTTTGAAAATTTAAGACATATCGAGCAAAAAAAAAGAATGCAGTCATATAACCCTTTAAGCACCGATGACAACTTAGCAGACAAAATTTTGAAATGTTTTTTATTATTATTTTTCAATAGAAAATAAGGCTTGACATTTTATCTAATAACATGAAATATTGGGCATAATCTTTTTCTTAAAACTAATTTTAAAGATTGCAACTGCTGTCTGCTACAACTTTGCTTGACACTTTAAGGGTTAAATAGGTCTTATTAGTATGCTAAGATTGAATCTCTCATCAATAATCCCAGTCGTTAAGGTAAATTGAGTACATGCTTGAAGCACTTAGTTTGCAGACGTCTTATAATCTGCAGACGGAACTTTCACGTAAGAGAATACGATAGGATATTGACTGATAAACGAGCCGAAACAAATTATGACAAATTTGATGATTTTTTTTTTTTTTTTTTTTTTTTTTAATTGTGCAAATTTGGAATATATTATATCGATGATAATCGTTGTAAATAAGTTGAAAAGTTACTTTTAGATTGATCATAGATATTAATCATGTTTATTTATAAATTATTTGATATATCAGTTGTGATTAGATGATTTTAATGTTTTGCTTGCTAATTTTGTGATCAAGGGAGACATTATTAATTGTTACCTGAACATGCATGCTGGATGTAGTGTTAAACAAGACTGATTCACTAATTTACCAACTAAAAATAAAAAAAAAAAATGTATTAATAGATAATTAACAGCTCTGTATTCATCCGCCCTGCCTCTATGTGACTCAGTTGCCTGGTAGCGTTAAAAATCTGAAAACTGAACTGAACTGTATTCATCTGTTGGTAAGACCTGAAAATGATCAAGGCTGTCTGAATGATCAAAAGTATTGGAAAGCAACATAAAAAAATAAAGCATAATTCACTTAGGATCAAAAGAGTATGTCTTAATTGTTCTAAGATCAGAGATAAGCCACTGTATGCCACTGTTGAAGATCTAAATAGAAGTTTATTAATAAGACTTATACAAAGATGCATTTGAAAAGAAAACAAAAAAATAAAAAAGCACCTGCCCGGAGAAGTATTAGCATAAATGATGTTCTTATGATATTTCTTTGTTATTTTTTTTTTTTGTTAAAGCATTATTTTTTTCAAAAGGCAGTCCTGTTTGATTTTTTCAGTTTTCAGACATAATTGTGTCAGCTGATCAACTTGACGAGAGTGGATAATGTATCCATCAATCAACCAATAGCCACAAAAACAATAAAATACTGATATACAGAAACCTAGATTAATTGGTTTAGTT
This sequence comes from Anodontia alba, assembly GCA_964016985.1. Taxonomy (NCBI): domain Eukaryota; kingdom Metazoa; phylum Mollusca; class Bivalvia; order Lucinida; family Lucinidae; genus Anodontia; species Anodontia alba. The sequence continues at coordinate 9,900,712 of OZ024830.1, read as the reverse complement.
TTTTTTAAGTATAATACTAGTGATGCTTTTTTTTTTTTCTAGATTTTTTTTTTTTTGTCTCTTGCTTCATATTTAAATTGTCATTCTTAGCGAGATAGTTCTGATCATGTTCAGAAGTTGTACAAATCATCATCCAGATATAAGAATAATTCATTTGAATTTTTCTCTAGAGCTCAGAATATATTTTCGAGCTAATTAATATAGATTTCGTAGGAGCGGCAGTTTGGTTTGACAGCGTACATTGGTGAAAATAATACTGGCACAGTCTGTCACAGACAATCTCAACATTTAGCCTACTGCCAGCAAAATTAGCAGACAAAATCTCTGGACCCTATTGTTCAAAACTAACAATGTCATTAATTAACATACATCATTAAAACTTAGATCATTAAATATAGCATATACGCTATCATTTTTTGCAAAAGCTACTCACATTTTTTTGGGCAAAAATTTGTGTGAATTAAATATTGTACTTACTAGAACATATAACATTTTGACCACTAACGAGCTCGTAAAGCAAACTGATGTTTTGAACAACTGTGCCCAGTCCTTTTTATTTCCTCTCAGAAAATATGGATTAGGATTTCATTTGGATTCCAGTGAAGTCTTGGTATAAACCGATCAGTCCATGCTAAGTGAGTATATGTTTATAAATCAGCATATGACAAAACCTACAATAAGACCTGTTTAACCAGCAAAGACTCAGATCAGCCTGTACATCTACCCAGTATGGTTTATCTCTCTTTGGATAGCCCCAATGCTGTAGAAGGCATTAGCACAGCAAAGACTCTGATCAGACTGTGCTGATGTGCAGGCCTATCTGAGTCTTCGCTGGTGGCACAAGTCTTGTGGTATGCTGGCTCATATATGAAATTAACAAAAGGCTATCAGACAACAGAGTTGATTGATAAACATATACAGTCGAACCTCGTTATCTCAAACTTATTTTGAAGTACCGCTTATCTCGAAGTGAAAATCTGGTCCCTGTTTTAACATGAAACTATGACAACAGGTAACAAAATAATGTGGAAAAGAGGAGAAATTGCTCCTAAGGAGCAATTTCTCATCATTTCCACATTATTTTATATATTTATTTCTAACTTCAGGAGTCAAATTACATATCCATTTGTTAAATGTGGTTGTTCAATTTATTGTTTTCCTCACTCTCTCAACTCTGATATGTCGAAGTACGGATATCTCGAAGTGTTTCAGTGAGTCCCTTGGAATTCGAGATAACGAGAGTCGACTGTACTTACTTTGCATGGATTGATCAGTTGATGTGCAACTTGCAGAAAGGGCCTTTTTACCATACACAAACAATCAAAATCTAGATCATCTTGCACATTGGAAGCATCATGCTGGCTGAGTGGTCAGTGCCAACAACATAGATCACGAGGTTCATGTTTGAATACCTAAATTGTACTGAATACCGAAATTGCCAAATCATCATCAGCTTGCACATTCATAGGGTCTGATCTGGACCTTCATTTGGCCACTTTCAGAATCAGTGCATACTGTGACGAGGCAAGCCCTGATCACATTGCATGTATACTCATTCTGATCTAGGCCTTCATTATTCCCATATGACATAAGAGCCTTTTTGCATGTCATTACGAAAACACCTATTCAAATATATTGAAAATTTTACAACCAAAAAAGGAAAATTTCTGATAAAAAATTCTGATATTTTTCATATTTCTGCTCAAAATATAAATTGTGGGCTCATTAGAACTGCCTCAATGAGGTGGTTCTAACAAGTACCCACAGTCTATATTTTGAGCAGAAATATGAAAAATAATGTATACCCTTGTAAACCCCAGTTTTACTATTTAAAAGTGGGGTTTAAGGGGGTCAAATTATCAGGGCGTGTTTTCGTGATATTTGCATCAATTTTAGATATTTTGGCTTTAGAAGACTGAAAAGTGAAGAAACCTTGTAACAAAATCAGATCATAAAAGTCAATGAAGGGCTGTTCTTTCATTGATAGATGACATGGCTGTCAATTTCGTCACCAGATATCTTGACAATCAAGGTATTGTTTTAAGAGCCTAATTGACTTTTATTGAGGGACAAAATCATGTTGATAAACAATTACCAGAGAAAGAATATATTAAAGGATCCAGGTGATAGTAATAAAACTTTGTTGAACTTCTAGTGTGATATAGGCAACACTTAGCAGATAGTTTGAATATTTTTCTTGACTGTATTTGCTTAAAATATTTGGATAGAATTGACTGAGCAGACGGTGTAGAAACAGACGGTGTAGAAATAGGTCAGACTGCACCTAAAAGTACAGTTTAATTATGGTCTACACTGTATATAATCTGCCAGCTTGTTTTAGGCACTTAACCAGTTATTCAAATGGACATGTTCAAACTTTAGGTTAAGAATGGTTCGTAAAATTTTCAGCAGAAGACCTGTTGACATATTTTCTTATAGTTTTCCTAGAAAACAAATTTTGGTATTTCATGCAAAATGTGCATGAAATGTTGAATTCTATTTTCTGGCAGTATGCCTAGTGTCCCTTAAAAGGAACATTGGCTTTTAATGCAAACTGTGTAGACTCTGATTAGATGCTGCAGAATGTGGCATCTGATTAGGGTCTACACGGTTTGCATTAAATACAGGAATTTCTATAAAACATGATAATAATATAAAGTAGCCAGACACTCTTATATTTGAAATGAACTGGTTTGAAGAGTGAAAGTAGAAGAGTCCATTCTACATAAATTTGTTAAGAATGTCACATTTGACATCTGCTGATTCTGTCCCGAGAGGGGTAAAGGTATAAGATTAAACAGTCTGGAAACATGAGGAGACTTACAGAAGTTGAAAAGTGCAGTGTTTCATTTTAATTATTGTGGGGTCTAGAAATTTTAACGTCCCACATGAGCAGGAATATCATGGTAATATCTCTGTCCTATGCTGTCAGTTGAGATGACAAAATGGCAATCATATTCAACTTTTACGCCGTTAAATTAGATTTTCTGCAAGGATTATTAATATATTGTCAGCTGTATTAGCGCTCATTCTCAAGCAACAATAATTTGACTTTATATTATGTCATAAATGTCAGAGAAATATTATATATTTTGGGTGTATAAAACCTGTTCCATGTCTTGGGCATTTGTCAAAACTTGATTTTATTGCGACAGTCAGTCAAAAGTCACAAAAAGACTATTCTGGTTTTGTTGTTTCAGTTAAATGAATTAAAAAATTATGAATAAAGTTCAGGACCCAGTTGTTCGAAACTAATGATGCCGTTAGTTAATGTATTGTTAAAATTTTGATCATTAAATATGGCATATACACTAATATTTTTGCTGAAAAAATGTTAGTAGCTTTTGCATTTTCAAAAGCTACTCACATTTTTTCAGCAAAAGTATCGTATTATACTTACTAGAACTGTTAACATTTTGACCACTAACACGCTTCTTAAGCTAACGATGCTTTGAACAACCGGGCCTAGGAGAAAAGTCATATTTCTTGTTTGGGTAGAATACAGAACTATCTGTATATCTACTCTTTGTATTGGGAATAGACAGACCTGAGCAAACACAGTAGAACCAGATCAGATGCTGCAGAATGCAGTTCTAACTGTTTGCCACAGATCCAGCTATTTTTAGACACATCATCAGATAGTAAAATGGACTTTTTCAAATTTTAGGACAAATGTGGTAAGGTGTCCAGTACCCAGTTGTTTAAAGCATTGTTAGCTTAACAAGCTTGTTAATGACAAACTCATTAACTGTTGTAGCTAAGGTATTTTCAAATACATTGATATTTTTGCTACAAAAATGTGAGTAGCAAAAGCTACTCACATTTTTTTCAGCAAAAAATATCAATGTATTTGCCATATTTCAGGTATAATTAAATGTCACGTTAGCTAACAACTTCATTAAGTTTTTCAGGGTGAATATATAGTGTTTTGTTATTTCTCCATGATGTTTAGTTGCTTTTGTCTCATAGAAGCATGCTTAATGCTTTACATTTTGCATGCTTAAAATTGAGCAGTTGAACCTATTTATACAGAAAATACTTCTATACCGTTCAACCTCACATTTTGGACAGGTCCATGTGCCTGGTTTATTTTACTATTGTCATTTTCATAGAACTTTCTGTATTCAAAAAGGCAAACAGTGTAGACACTGATCAGATTTGCAGCATCTGATACACTGTTTGCCAGTGTCAGATTAGGGGACACAAGGCATCAGTGGGTCAGAAAAGCTTTTTAATTTTTTGCAGAAAACAGGAATTTTAGATAAATGAAGTTCCCTTTTTCTGGGAAACATAAAGAAAAAATACTGATTTTTTGTCTGCCAAATTTGCTTTCTGTAAGCTCATAAGTCAGTTCTGAACATTTTTGTCTCAACTGCTTAACCCTTGTCCTGCTGAACCCGGATATACCCTGCCCTTGCAAACAGTGTAGATTCAGATCAGTTGGAAGCCAGCTGATCTGGATCTGCACTACTTGCCATTAATTATGTGAATTCATAGCTATCCAGATCAAGTAATCTGATTGGCTGAAAATTAGAAGTGGGCATGGCATCATAATTTATTCAGCAGGAAAAGGCATTAGGAAAACACGCCTATTCAAATGTACTGAAAAATTTATCACCAAAAAAATGAAAAATGAGGCAGTTCTAATGAGTACCCACAATCTATGTTTTTTGAGCAGAAATAAGAAAAATAATGTATACCCTTGTAAACCCCTGTTTTACTATATAAAAGTGGGGTTTAAGGGGGTCAAAATTATATAGGCATGTTTTCAAGCAGGAGCAACATAGGGATCACTCTCCGGCATCATCATTGGCATTGTTATTGCATTGACATTGGCATTGGCGTGAACAATGTTAAGCCTGTGCATTTAGCTTCATATTTTCAAACAACAAAGCTTCTAGGCTAATCATACACACATCTGCCATGATGCACCCTACCTACTGCCGTCAACCATTAATGACCTTCGCCTAGTCTTCATGTTTGGCACATGGGTCTGTGTGTTAAGCTCTGTTTCTTGAAAACCACTAGCAGTGGGACATAGCCATTTGGCAGATTTCTTGTTCAGTGATGCAGGCTGACTCATTCAATATGTTTCTTAAATGAACAATGTTGTTTTATGTATTTGCAGAGCTAGAAAATGCACAATCAGAACTATTTGAGGTCAAGGCCAAATATGATGAGGCAACATCCGCAAAGTAAGTATACAAAATAAAGGAGCCTTTTTAGAATGAAAGCGACCTTACAGCATTTGTTCTGAACCAGCACAGTGGCTGAGTTGGTAGAGCATCTGCTTTGTGACTGGGAGGTTTGGGTTTGATCCCCAGATGAGTCATTTTAAAGACTTTGAAAATGATACTAGCTGCTCTTTCGCTTGGCACTCGGCATTAAGAAAGTAGAGCTAGGAATTAGAACAGGTCAGCCCAGTGTCAGTATAATGTGATTGGGTGGAATATCATGTCAAGTGTCTGGGGCATAATATTTCAGTGAGGCAGCACTCTAAAAGTGAGCATTGAGCTGCCTGCCACATCCAGACTATTGCAATATGACTGAAAGGTTGTTGAAAGCGACATAAGACCTGTATAAAACAAACAAATAAAGGACACATGACCAGTGTAGACCCAGATCCACTTGCACATCTATACATCTGCATACTCTCATCATGATTTAATGGTTAACTCAGGTCCTGCTGAACCCCCGAGATGCCCCGCCTTTACAAACAGTGTAGATCTAGATCAGTCAGCTTCTTCAGAAACCAACTGATCTGGATCGGCTCTGTTTGTCTTTAATTTTGTGAATTTGTATCAACAACCTGGATCAAGCCATCTGATTGGCTAAAAATTAGAAGTGGGCATGGTATCTTGATTTATTCAGCATGGCAAAGGTTAAGGTCCATTAATTTTTAGTGCCAAAGATGGCATTGTGCAGGCTGCTCTGCATCTATGTTGGTCACATATATGATAAGGTTGTTTTCTATTTAGAAAAGCTAACATGTATATTGTTATATCAAGATATTTTTGGTGTGGATTTCTAGCAGAGCTGGATTTAGTTCTAGTAAAAAATCTTGTTATCAGCATATCTCCAGATCAGGCACTATTGTCAACTGAAAAGTACTACCTGTAATAATTTTCTTATTTCACCATGAAAACATGTTATGGATACTACTTAGAAGTGCCTTGACAAGGTGAGGTACTTATAATGAGTACCACAACGTATGTTTTCATGCAGAAGTAAGAGAAGTATTATGTGGATACCCCCTCTTTCTTGGAGCTATATATCAGGGCTTCAGATATCATACAGTTCTTGGATTTTGCTGAACACTACTAGGGAATTTTGTTGATTGAAGTATAGAAACAGAAATGTCAGATTGCTGCCTAGTACTGATGAGGTTTGAAAGGGTTTTCTAATGATCAGCAGTAAGATAACTGTAACTGTAACTCTGATTTCGGTAGGCTTTAGTTTAGATCCAGTATGGCTGTCTTAGTCATGATTTTATATTCATAAATCATTATCAACATATTGAAAACGTGTTTCAGTTTATAAGTGTAAAGTGATGTAGTGAACATCTTTATAAAATGGTTCATTATAAGATTGTTCATTATAAGAGGGTTCATTACAAGATTGTTCATTATAAGAGGGTTCATTATAAGAATGTTTCAGATAAGATGGTTTAAAGGTTGACCCTAAAAATGTAAAGATTATATGGAAAACTGACCATAAACTGTAATCTCTTTATAAGATGGTTCGTTATAAGACAGTTTCAGATATAAGATGGTTTAAAGGTAGAACCTAAAGATGTATAAACAAAAACTGTATAGATTATATTGAAAAATGACCATAAATGGTCATTTTTCTATATAATCTATACATTTTTGTTTTGATTCAATGTGGTTGATAAGTTAACATGCTTTTTGTTTTGCAATAGTGTTATAAAGAGGTTGTGTTGTTCATCTTACCTTGCAGAATATTCACCCTTGAAGCAACTTGCAGAATTATAGCAGATGATATTCTGACTTTTTTTGTTAATTATTCTGAGAAAAGAAGGATCGACATTTGTGTGAATCACCTGCCTAGCAGATGATACACATTAAATTTCAAACCTCATTTTATATCAGATAAAACAAAAAATATACTTTTGAATGTTGTCTGTTGCAATTGTGATTGAGGCTTTAAGGGTTAACACGTAAAAAGTCGCTGAGTGTGCGTTTTCTGCATATTCAGCAGTTGAGATAAATGGGTGAAACGCCATCTATCCTTTCATTTCAATTTTATTGATTGGGTTTCCTATGTCGTTTTGTATATTAATCTTTATAAAATTATTGTCAATATTGACTACAATAGAGTTTAGTTTTGTTGATAGAATCGTTGCCATGGTAACCAAATGGAGCAAGAAACTTAACGATTTCCAATATCTAAATCAAGGAAAAGCTGTGAGGGATCTTAAAATAAGTTATAATCAATGAACTTCAATGGTGGGTTTCTGATTATTGATCTCACATAGCTCTAGACAAGAGGGGTTATCAGGTAAATATTTTCTTATTTCTTCAAAAAAACTTATGTTGTGGGTACTCATTAGAAGCACCTCTCTGAGGCCCTTCTAATGAGTTCCCACAACATGATTTTATGGAGAAATAAGGAAAATAACAATACTGTTGGCTTGAAAAAATAGTGCCGTATCCAAAGCTATGTCTCAGTTGTACAATACCAGGCTACATGTATGTAGATGTTTCTTCATGAAGGAAATTATACCATTGGTCTAGATAAGATTGTAGGAATTATTTTTCTTTTTTCTGCACAAAAACATGTATTTTGGGTACTCATTAGAATTGCTTTTCTGGGGTGCTTCTAACGAGTACCCACAATATATGTTTGATAAAAATAAAAAAAAAAAACATGCCAGGACCTGAAAATTGTCTCATATGTCATTTGTCCTTAACCTTTACCACTCAGGCAAATTCAGCAGATGCCAAATTGATGTCTTTTTTCAGGTCCTTAGGAGACAAATTGCATGAAATGTCAAAGCCTATTTTCTAAGAAAAATACCCCCAAAAAATACTTTAAAATGTCTGCGAAATTTTTACCCAGCATGCTAAGCATTAATGATGTCAGATACAGATGTGTATCAGCTTGTTAACCCTTCTCTTGCTGAGCACGACATGCCCTGTCATAGCAAACAGTGCAGATCCAGATCAGTTGGCTTCTGAAGAAGCCAACTGATCTGGATCTGCACTGTTTGCCATTAAATATGTGGATTTCTATCAAAAACCTGGATCAAGTAATCTGATTGGCTGGAAGTTAGAAGTGGGCGTGGCATCTTAATTTATTCAACATGACAAGGGTTAAGTAAGGTACACATTCAGACGGTACTCACAGAATGATAGAAAATAATATATTTGCACATTTAATGGTGGAAAGATGCACCCTCTCCAAATGGAATAATATTGATAATAATAATAATAATAATAATAATATATTTTTTAAAGTGAAAAAAAAAAGTAAATATGCAAGATGTCAGAATAATGTAAATAGTTAGGTAGCAAACATATTCTTTAAATAAATAAAAAATGAATAAATAAGTAAATATGCTAGGTGTTAGAAGAATGTCAATTGTATCAAAATTTATGAATTTCGAAACAAATTTAATTATTATGCAATAAAATGTTTATAATTTTAAGTTGAGAATATTGTCAGCTGAAAAAGTGCACTCTTTTGTGACAGACTTGGAAATATTGAGTACTATATAGCTGTAATTAGTAATATGTATAATTGGTTTTTACTTCAACAAACATGGTACAATATGGTACAGATAGCGCAGAAAATCTATACCTAATCTATTGTGATGGATAAAAACGCTGAAATAGGTTATTGATTTCAATTGTTCCCTAATATCAGAGATCAATGCGGACTAATCAATGGCGGCAAAATGATGCCTGTCCCTTTTAAAGTAGCAATCCATAAATCAATCTTGAACAATGTTTGGTAAGTTCCTAGCAGCAGAAAGTTTTCGGAAGTTTTTCTCAGAAATTTGCTTCTTCATGTTGTACTGCTATTTTTTTAACTCTTAAAGCACCAATCACAACAATTGTCTTCTGCTTTGTCTTCTGCAGGTTACTTTAAAAGTCATTGTTGCAAACAGTGTGGGTCCACACTGTTTGCCTATATGCACAATATAAGTTTGAAAAGTTTGCAAGAAGAGGCAGCAGACGACATAAGCAGACGACATTTTCAGATGCAGATTTTCTTGGCGCTTTAAGGGTTAACACTTTGCAGGCTGGGTAAAAAATTCTGCAGACGACATTTTGAAATATTTTTACAGGATTAGACATTTCATGCGAACTGTCTCCCAGACAGTTTGCATGAAATTTCAAATTCTGTTTTCTGGGAAAAAGTGACCATAGCAGGGTAAGCTTTAATCTTAAAGTGCTAATCACAACTACAAAAGACAACATCCCTAAATTATCCCCATTTGCCCCCTGAACTGGGGCTATGATTATACCGTAGTGGCTTGTACTACCCATGTCTAGAACAAATTTCCAATTCCATGGTCCCAAAGATGTTCAGCAGTTGAAGTTTGGCCGTATACTGTGTGACCTTTTATGAAACTAGTGCAGCATATTCGTATCAATTAGCAAATATTTATTAGTGATACAAAGACAGGTCTGATTTCCTGTTTATGATCACTGGTTACATTTATTAGAATAAATCAGAGCTTTTATGTGTGAGAGAAAAAAGAAAGAAGGAAAGAAATTGACAGGTAGTTATCACCAAGACAGACAGGCTTGAGACGTTTACGAGAAGTGATCCCTGATTGACCACCGGTCACTAATAACATATTGTTCTATAGATGTATTTATGTATCAATATATGGTTATTACAGATGATACAAAAACAAGAAGTACGTAACTATGATCACAGTGGTACAGAACCACTCCAAAAATGAGCCAAAGTATTTACCTTTAAGTTAAAGTTTTAACTCTTGTCATGCTGAATAAATTAAGATACCACACCCACTTCTAATTTTCAGCCAATCAGATTACTTGATCTAACTTGTTCATACAAATTCAAATACTTAATGGCAAAGAGGGCAGATCCAGATCAGTTGGCTTCTTCAGAAGCCAACTGATCTGGATCTACAATGTTTGTAAAGGCAGGGTATATCCGGGTTCAGCAGGACAAGGGTTAAGTATTTTTTACCATTTCAAATTGTAGCAGAAGACATCCTAATATCCTTTATACATGTAAATGAAATAACCCTTGAGAGTAATGAACACATTCACAAAACTGAAAACTCCTGAAAAGTCAAGTTTTCTCGACCAGATGCTGGTTTTGGCCATTAGGCCTCATCAATGACCTTCATATAAATTTTAAAAAATCCCAGAATGGGCTCAGTGATCACAAAGGACCAGAGAATATCATTACAAGAACACGCCTATTCAAATGTACTGAAAATTTCACCTCCAAAAACTGAACATTTTCAGATAAAATAATCTGATATTTTTCGTGAAGTACGGGGAGACATTTTACGTCCTCCACAGGGCACTAACACTAGCTGTACTAAAGATAAAAAGATTCTAAAAAGAATGACTCGAGAGAGCAATGAACACATCCGCAAAACTGAAAACAGCTGAACTGTCATGTTTTCTGGGCCAGATGCTAGTTTTGGCCAATAAGGCTTCATCAGTAACCAGATGAATTTTCAAAAATTCCATAATGGGCTTAACCCATTGTAGACTGAATGAACTCACCCACACTATATATTGGAATAGTCCAATTTCAATTTTAGGTAGGTCAGGCTATGACATATAGATATTCCTAGAGAAAAATGGCTGAATTATTTGCAAACAGTGACGACCCTGATCAGACGCCGCATTCTGTGGTGTCTGATCTGGTCTACAGTATTTGCCAGTTATCCTTTTAGGGATCTCCCGACTAAAATGGGTAATGAAATCTGATACACAGTTTACCCATTATACAGCCAGAACAGTCACAGAGGAGCATCTCAGTCTTAACTTGGCATTGTTCATTTTTACAGCCAATAAAATTCAATTAAAATTCAATTAAAGTTGCAGTAAGTTTAATTGTCAAATCAAAATAACATCCCACATTATTTATTGCACCTTTCTGCCACTTGGAGGAAGTAACTGAGAACTTTAGAAAGCTTGTATGCTTTGCACGCTGGTTAAAACTCCAGCAGATGACATTTTGAAATTTTTTCTTATTTTTCCCAAAACTAGACTTTTTATTATTTCATGCAAATTGTCTCCTTGGGAGACAATTTGCATGAAATGTCAAAGCCTATTTTCCAGGAAAACTATTGTCAGTTTGTCGTCTGCTGAATTAGCCCAAAGAATGGTAATGGTTAATATTCAATTGATGTTATTTCCATGTTCAAACCTTTACATAAAATTTTAACACCAGTTTTCTGATTATAACACGGTACGTGTTTGCTGAGACTTCCGTGGACCGAACATTTTTATGTTAACAGTTGTTTAACATCATGTTTGTTCTGCAAGACATAAGTTGTTGATGTTTGTTATATATTTGTGATTTGATTTAGAGACATTCTTACAGATATGACAATATTAACATAGTGCATGCTGGGTAAAATATTTCAGCAGATGACATTGTGAAATAAATTGTCTCCTCTTAGGAGGCAGTTTGCAAGAAATGTCAAATTCTGCTTTCTGGGAAAAATAAAAAAAAAATATTTCAAAATGTTAACTGCTGAAATTTTTTCTCCAGCTTGCAAAGTTTGAATATATCCAGCTTTATGATAATTACGGTATATCAGCTTGGACAAATAAATTGGTTATAAGGGACAGAATTTGTATAAAAAAAATAAAAAAAAAGCCATAAAAGTTACTATTTTGGAAAGAAGAAATGTTCTTATTGCTCAAAGCCCCCAGTCAAAATTTGTAGCAGATGACATTTTAAAATTTTGATTTTTTTTTTTATCAGAGTTAACAAGTCTTAACATTTCACGTCACGTCCAGGCAGACAATTAACATGAAGTGTTTTCTCTGAAGATAAAAATAAATAAATAAATATAAAAATGTTGTCTGCTGCTGTTGTGATAGGTGCTTAATTAAGGTTCATATTCTACAGTATTGAATAAGTCTCCAAATGGACAGGGAAGGTCATGATTTAACTGATCAGATTCAACTGTGCTGCCTGAACAGGGCCTTCACTGTCAGCATATACCCAGAAATGTCAGCATATATGCAGAAATGTCAGCATATACCCAGAAGTGTCAGCATATACCCAGAAAGTGTCAGCATATACCCAGAAGTGTCAGCATACACCCAGAAGCGTCAACATATACCCAGAAGTGTCAGCATATACCCAGAAAGTGTCAGCATATACCCAGAAGTGTCAGCATATGCCCAAAAGTGTCAGCTTATACCCAGAAGTGTCAGCATATATGCAGAAATGTCAGCATATACTCAGAAGTGTCAGCATATACCCAGAAGTGTCAGCATACACCCAGAAGTGTCAACATATACCCAGAAATGTCAGCATATACCCAGAAGTGTCAGCATATACCCAGAAATGTCAGCATATACCCAGAAATACCTTGTTTCTCATGACAAAGCTCAGTTACATTTAATTCATGTGTTTGATCATATGCTTGATCAAGTATGCAACAAGGCTTGTTTGATTATGCTTTCTAAGCCAGATAATTGGTTTCAGTGAAGCCTGGCTGAGATATGAATAGTTATTTCTATGCCCGTCTGCTCTCTTCTCTGTAGGTACCGTAATTCTAGCAGGAAGGCTTTAATATCTTCAGTGGAGGTATTAGCAGCACTGAAATGATTACCGGACACTTTAACATGTTTTGAGAAGAAATTAGCATGGCTGAAACGATTACAGGACATTATTATGCCATTGAACTTGACGGTCTGATCATTTCCTATGCGTGTTAACATTTCCTGGCAGATTGCTATCACAGAAGAGTAACATGAATTTATCGGTGTTTTACGATGTGACATTATTTCACATTGTTTGTCAAAGGATAGTTGAGGCTTGCGACACATTGTCGTCACATACAGATCATTTTATTGTATGACCAGATTCTGTCCAATCAAATTAGTGTAGTTAAAATCATCATGTTTTTGAAGTATGTGTTTTATCCCTGGAGGGGCAAAGATGGTTAATTGACTTGTTAACTCTTAAAGTGCTAATCACAACTGCAGCAGACAACATTTTGATTTTTCTTTTGTTTTGTTTTTCTGAGAAAATAAGGCTTCAAATATCATGTGAATCGTCTGCCTAGCAGATGATTCACATGAAATTTCAAGCCTTATTTTCTCTGAAAAGTAATAAGCAAACAAATTAGAATGTTGTCTGCTACAATGTTGCTTATCTCTGAGGGTTTAAAGAGAGTTAGAAATTTCTGTGGAGTAGTTAAAACAACTGGCATATAGTGAACTCTTAAAGTGCCAAGCAGAATTTGTAGAAGACGACATTCCTGTGTTTTTTTGTTTTTTTTTTATTTTTCATAGAAAATAAGTCTTGGCTTTTCTTTGCTCTTGGTCGACAGTTGACATGAAATATCTAGACTTATTTTCTATGAAAACTAATTAAAATAAAGTATGTAAAGATGTTGTCTACTGCAGTTATGATTTCATCATTAATGTTTTATCAAACATGGGCTTTAACTCTTTCGGTGCCAAATTTCAGACAACAGTTGTCATCTGCTTTTCTTTTTTTAACAAACTATTGTAAACGTGTGGTTAGGTAAACTGACCGCGCTCGACATGACCCAATTGGGTTGACTGGGCCGTAAAACCCCAACACAATCCGCAATTGCTTGAAAAGAAGTTTATACGTAAAGTTGAAAGACTGAATGTCAAACAGCGTAGATCCAGATGAGATGGCTCATATGAGCCATCTCATCTGGATCTGTGCTGTTTGCAAAAGCCTGTTATAATCACCTGTGGCAGTGAAAGAATTAATAAATAGAAAAGTATAATGTTATTAAGATTTTTCATGCCCCCGCCAGCCAAAGGCAGCAATGGGGCATGTAGCCTTTAGTAACCAGGATAATGAATGTTTAAGTTTACATTCAAATTTACATAAACATTAAAATTTTATGTCCACGTTTCTCTTGGAGTTCATAACTTGGGTACCTTTTATGCTAGGAAGTTGAAATTTGGTATGCTACTTACCCAGACCTAAACCTTACACTCTGCGCTAGAGCCCTTTAAGGGGTTAAATTTTGCTAGTAGATTCTTCAGTACCCATGTTCCCTTCAGGTCCTGATCAGACCACCGATAAACTGGATGATCTGCACCACTGCAGGTCAGTGATGTATCAAGACCTCTCTTGTAATGTGGTGCGGCTCATATTTTTAATATTTAAAGCTCTAATCACAATTTCAGCTGACAACATTTTTATTTTATTTATTTTTTTTTTGTTGTTATTTTTTAAGAGAAGATAAGGATTGACATTTCATCTGAATTGTCTGCCCATAAGAGAAGTCTTATATTCTCTTAAAAACAGTAAAAAAAAAAGTAGAATGTCAATTTTGCTTAGTGCTTTAAGGGTTAATTGTGGACATTTTATGAGTAAACTTCAGTTCCATGATAAATTTCTCTATTAATTGCAGTCAATTTTACCTGTCACATACAAATAGCCTGACAATTTTACAGTGCAAAAACTAGTCACACCCGACCAAATTTGACAGGAATGGCCCCCGGTCAAGGATTTGTTAGTGATTTACCTGGACCAGTCAATTCATGTGGAAATATGGCTGTCAGTAGCTTTGTTATAAATGAGGTTATTAGATGGGGAACCTGTAGGCTGGACCGTTTGATCATTGATGTTTCAAGCATCAGAGACTGTAGATTTTATTTTTTTTATTTATTTTTTTTTTATAGGGACTGAACTATACTGATCACTTTCAGTGGGGGTGGGGGAAGGGTGGTATAACACTTTCAAATTGTTTTTGCGTATCTTCTAAAAAGGGTCTACTGTAAAAGGAAAGAATTTGCTCTCCTCGAATAGATCCCTTTCCAGAAGGGATTTGTTGTGCATGAAAGGAAACAGGAAGTCACAAAAGTTTTCTGCCTTGTAAAATGTAATTTATTTATTTGTTATTACTTATTTAATTATTTTCAATTTATTTATATTTATTTACAATATACAGGCAGACATGCCTGAGCAAACAAGGCCGTTTAACAGTCTGCACTGCTTGCCATTCAACCAACATATTTTAAGCTCACTGTCACTTAGTTCAAAATATTTTTTTCAAAAATACGGTAAGGAGTTACAATATCTGAACATTTGGGGTAATTACAGTATATCGCCTATGGTAATATCACACTGGTCCATTGATTTTATCTTCTATAATACTGCCAATCATTGGTGGAAAGACAAATGAAAAAAAAAAAGATTTTGAGTGAAAAAGCAATCTATCTGGCGACATATTTATAGAGTTTCAGGCTTGATCTGCTGTTACAAAATCAATATACAGTATAAATTCAATATTGATACCAGGGCAACCATTTCACTGTAAATTTCTCAACATGCTCATCGCTCCAGCTAAGAAGCCTTATTTGAAAATAATATTGATCATTTTTCTTATTTCTCCATGATAACATATGTGTAGATACTCATTAGAATTGCCTCATAGAGGCAATTCTAATTAGTATCTACACATATGTTATTGCAGAAAAATAAGAAAATATTTTTATCTGGATTTGTTGCCTTTTTTCTGGGGCGAAGATACGACTGGACTGAGTTGTGTTTACTGGCCAATATGACTGATTTCTAATGGTTTCTTGAATTGCTTGTACCAAACTTGGTGGGAGGAGTGTTGGTACAGATCTGTGGTAAACCTGTATCTGAGTGTATATTATAACCTGTATCTGAGTGTATATTATAATCAGATGGTTCCTCAGAATTACAGAGTTTTCCTTTCCTTTCCTCCAAAGTTGGACTTGTTTCTGTGGGTATTATAGGACAAAATTTGCATGAAATGTCAAAGTCTTTTTCTGGGAAAAGTAAGAAAAATATTTCAAAATGACATCTGCTGAAAGCATCAACTGCTCAAGAAGTTACATCTTTAATCAAGTAAAATTTGTAGCAGATGACATGACAATTTTTTACACATTTTTTTTCCACAGGAAATAAGTTTGAACATTTCATGTGAATTCATCAGACAATTATCAAGACTTAATTTCTCTGTAAAAAAAACAAGAAAACACACATGCACACACACACATGCATGCACACACACATGCAGACACGCACTCACACACACCTAATTTTCAAAATGTCGTCTGCTGCAGTTGCGATTGGGGATTTTAGGATTTAAGCTAAGATACAGATTTTCATGAACCTGATAAATTGCAACCAGTAAATTTCTATTGTTATAGTCTCCTATTTCTTCTGATGTTGAGTGAATCATTCTTAGATCAGTATATACATTATCCAATCAATTGTTGTTTTCCAGCATTTATGGATTTCTAGATCTACCATTGCTTAATACTCAGAGTAAAAAATTCAGCAGATAACAAATTGATATTTTTCTTAATTGTCCCAGAAAATAGGTTTTGACATTTAATTGCAAATTGTCTCCATTGGAGACAATTTGCATGAAATATCAAAACCCATTTTATGGGAAAGTTCAGAAAAATATCATCAGTTTGTCGTCTGCTGAATTAGCCTAGAGAGAGGTAAAGCCTAATGCAGAATAAATATGCTGATAAAAGAATCAATATTTTATATATATTGACGATCACTATTGGTCCTCATGAATTGTATTTCTAATGTGATCACAGTTCGCACCAGCTTGATCATATTATCATCCTCGGATTATTGAATTTCTGCTTTTGTACAAAATTTTAACAATTGTCTTTGTTTTTGTTTTGTTGTTTTTACCAGTGGATTAAATTTTCTTTGTTACTGCTTAGCACTCAGGGTAAAATTTTCAGCAGACAAACATTTTAAAATATGTTTCTTACTGTCCACAGAGAACAGGTGTTGACATTTCATGCAAATTGTCTCCAGTTGAGACAAATTACATGGAATGTCAAATCCTGTTTTCTTGGAAAAGTAAGAAAAATATCAACAATTTATTGTCTGTAGAATCAGCCCAAAGAGTGGTAAAGGTTAATTTTGGTTTGCAGGTTTTATTTATATTTGTTTTTGTTGATGTTAAGAACTGTGCTTTTGGAATTGGGAACCAGTAATTTGTTATGTGACTATTTGATGATAAATCCCTAAAGCACTAAGCCAATTCATTCTAAAACTGATTTTTTTTTTTTTTTTGTTGTTGTTTTTTTTTTTGAGAAAATAAGACTTGACATTTTATGTGAAATGAATGCTAAGCATATTATGCACTTGAAATGTCAAGCCTTTTTCCTCTGAAAAATTTAGAAAAAAAATTGTCATCTGCTGTAGTTCTGATTAGTGCTTTAAAAGTTAATCGTCCTTAACAATTTAGTCTACAACTGGGCAAAATTTAGCTGAAAACCGCAAAAACAGACTTTTTTCCTGGAAAATCGGACTTTGATTTAATCTTTAAAGTGTAAATCACAGCAGCAGATTGTATTCTAATATTTTTTTTTTTTTTGAGAATATAAAGCTGGATATTTTTATGTCAGTCCGAAATATGAAGCCTTATTTTCTTTGGGAGAAAAGTATTTTAGAATATTGACTGCTTCAGTTTAGAATAACACTATAAGGGTTAATATTGAAGGGATAAATTGATGACTTTGAATGATGCTGATAGCCAGAAAGCAGTCACGATCTGAGGTCATAATGTGCACCTTGGATGATCATGACCAGGGGACATAAATCATGGAATGATAATGGCTAGAGTTTTTGTTCAGATCACATTAAGTGACAGTGACGTCCAGACATGATGACAGAAGGTATTAGTTAACAAGGAGATTTTTTATCAGTAATCATTTTATATGTTCTTCCACAAGTTTTGTCACTCCTTAACCCTTAAAGCGCCAAGAAAATCTGCATCTGAAAATGTCATCTGCTGCATCTTCTTGCAAACTTTTCAAACTTATATTTTGCATATAGGCAAACAGTGTGGACCCAGATCAGACTGCTCCTAAAGGAGCAGTCTGATCTGGGTCCACACTGTTAGCAACAATGACTTTTAAAGTAACCGTCAGAAGACAAAGCAGACGACAATTGTTATGATTGGTGCTTTAAGGGTTAACATGCCTAACTTCAGGGTTGTCATGTTAACACATGGCAAGCTGGGTAAAGATTTCAGTAAATGGCATTTTGAAATATCTGATATTGTTTTCTCCAGAAAATAGGCTTTGACATTTTATGCAGTTTGTCGCCCTAAGGAAACAGTTTTAATGAAATGTCAAAATCTATTTTCTGGGGAGAATAAGATAAATATTTTCAAATGTCTTCTGCTGAAATTTTTACCCAGCAAGCCAAGTGTTAAGTAAGTCTCAGTTCATTGCTATGTCTAAATAAAACATTTTTATTTTATTTTTTTTTATTTGCCAGAAGAAATTGTATTTATCAAATTTCTCCTTGCAAACATGAGTACTAATGAGTAAGCACAATGTATGTTTTCATGGAGAAGTAGAAAAAATATTTATCTAGCTATACTGTATTTCTGGAGCTCCATAGTTTTGCTAATTTCCAATGTTACAGTCCTGTCATTTGGTAGAAAAGAATGTAAATAAAATAATAGAAGTGGCTTCTTCCTTAAAGCACCAATAGCAGCTGCAACAGATGAAATTTTGAAATATTTTTATGCCCCCGCCTGCTTTGGCAGGAGTGGAGCATATAGCGTTTCGTCCTGATGTAACGTCCGTATGTGCGTATGTCACGTTCGTAACCAGGTTCAAGTTTACCTGCAAGTTTAGGTGCAAATTTACGTCCCCGTTTCTCTTGCAGCTAATAACTTTTATACCTTCTGGGCTAGACAGTTGAAACTTTGTATGGCACTTACCTACATCAAGACCTTTTAATGTATGGTACCGTTGCCAGGGTGATGCCCCTGGGTGGGGCTAGTTTTCTTTATTTTTCAAAGAAAATAAGACTTGACATTTAATGTGAATCATCTGATTCACATGAAATGTCAATATTTATTTTCTCTGAGAAATAATGAAAAAAGATAGAATGTCGTCTAATTCAAATTTTTCTTGGTGCTTTAAGGGTTAATTTGCATTTTATAAATTCCTTGCTCTTTTTCTAGTCATATCCTTTGAAGCAGTCTTAAAGGAGTGACAGAAATTAACCCTTAAAATGCCAAAAGAAACTTGCATCTGAAAGTGTCGTCTGTTTATGTCTTCTGCTGAATATTCTTGCAAACTTTTCAAACCTATTTTTACATATATGCAAACAGTGTGGATCCTGATCAGACTGCTCCAAGCAGTCTGATCCGGGTACACACTGTTTGCAAAAATGACTTTTAAAATCACAAGCAGATGATAAAGCAGACGACAATTGTTGTGATGGGCAGTTTAAGGGTTAATTGAAGAATTATTATTGACAAAGAATTCTAAGAAATGTTCTCTTGCTGTATTTAGTACAAGTATTTTGGCAGTCGAACCTGAGCAAACAGTATACTCAGATCAAATACTGCCACTCATCGGGCATTTTTTGGTCACATCAACAGGCAGTAAAATGGACGTTTAAATTTTACGATAAGTAATATTAGGACTTCAGACCTCAAGGTTATGAAACTATTTTCCTACTCAACTCAGCTGAGCATGAAATTTTCTCTGCTAATAAATATGAAAATGCCAACAATAGTTGGCATGTTCATATTTATTAGCAGAGAAATTTTCATGCTCAGCTATGTTTAGCAAGAAAGAATTTGCAATTGTTAGTAATTTGAGATTTATTAGCAGGACAAATTTCATGCTCAGCTGAGTTGAGCATGAAAAAAGTTTTATAGCTTTGGGATTTCAGGTGTCTGAAAACTTGGGGTAAATATGACTGAGTATATGAACCATAAGATGATAGTCAGTTACAGAATAATTATTTGCTTACAGAATATTTAAAATACAGTGGAACCTCGTTATCTCGAAAATACAGTCGAACCTCGTTATCTCGAACTCGCTTATTTCGAATTACCGCTTATCTCGAAGTGAAATTCTGGCCCCTGTTTTAACATGAAACTATGACAACAGGTAACAAAATAATGTGGAAAAGACGAGAAATTGCTCCTAAGGAGCAATTTCTCCTCTTTTCCACATTATTTTATATATATATTTCTAACTTCAGGAGTAAAATCACATATTCATTTGTTAAATATGGTTGTTCAATTTATTGTTTTCCTCACTCTCTCAACTCTGATATGTCGAGGTACGGATATCTCGAAGAGTTTCAGTGAGTCCCTTGCAATTCGAGATAACGAGAGTTGACTGTAGTTAATCCTTTAGCCCTTATCATGAGGTCCTGGGTTTGAATCCCACTGGAGGCAGAATTCAGCTCATGACTGTATCGGCTTCACCGCTCAGAGCCTGTTATTATCACGCTTCCGTCAATAATCCTTAAAATACTAAAACCCAACTGCAGCAGATGACATTTTGATTGGCAGACAACTTACATGAAGCCTTATTTTCTCTGAAAAAATTAAAAAGAAAAAAAAATATTTTTGAATGTTGTCTGCTGCAGCTGTGATTGACACTTTAAGAGTAAAGATTTTCAGAATTACAAATTTGATATCAGTTCTTGTTCACAGCAGATACATGGCCAGAAAGAAATGCGTAGAAATAATCGTGTTTAGAGTCTTCGGGGTATTATTACGGGGTTGTGACAAGAATTTGATCGAACCATAATTGCTGCCGTTTGAGTTAAGTGACACACAGGGAAAATGTTTTTACTTGGTTTGTTGGATGATACAGCTTATATATCGATAGATTAGGAAAGCGGCAGATATTAACACATAGCATGCTGTGTAAATCTTTCAGCAGACATTTGAAATTGTTTTCTTTTTTTTTTTTTCCCAGAAAATAGACTATGATAGTCCATGCAAATTGTCTCCTTAAGCAGATGACATTTTGAAATACAGTCAAACCTGTCTTAAGCAGCCACCCATGGGAAGCTTAAAATGTGGCTGCTGAAGGCAGGTGGCTGCTTAATACAGTTCAAATATATAGGTATATGAATTTTGGGGCAACTTTCCTCCGGCTGCTTAATACAGGTTGGCTGCTTAATAGAGGTGACCACTAACACAGGTTTGACTGTATTTTTCTTATTTTACCCAGGCTTTGATATTTCATGCAAATTGGGTCTTAAAAAAGAAAATAGGCTTTGACATTTGATGCAAATTGTCTCCTGAGGAGACAATTTGCATAAAATATCAAATCCTATTTTCTGGAAAAAAAAAGGAAAATGTTTCAAACTGTTGTCTGCTGAAATTTTTACTCAGCATGCTCAGAAATAAATTGAATAGTTTCCATCTTTTTCAAACCTTAAAAAAAAGAAAGAAAAAAAAGATACAAAACAGTTTTTTTTTTTAGAACTTACAAGGTGCTAGTTCCGTCAAGTTTCCGAAATCAGACAGGTACAGGAACAGAATATTGCTCAAGTTAAGGGCAATATTCTAATTATTCAAATGAGTACCTTCATAGTAAAAATAATAATGATAAAAAGATCAACAGCATTGATTCTGTTTCATCAGGAAAAAAAAGCCTCTCATCAAGAGCTGGATTCACAATATCATTGTAGTCAGCAGTTTTTATAACCCTTTCAACCCACAGTTGCTGAAGTGGTCTCTTCCTACTTTGAATTTGGACATGTCCACTATTGCGAATAGGGGTGCCAGTCAAAAACAAAATACAGAATTGCAAACAGTGTAGATCCTGATGAGACAGCAGGTTACAAGCTGTCTCATCTGTTTGCAAAAGGCTGTAAGGGTTAAACAAATCACTTCAAACATTTTGTTGTTTTCTATTTGTAGATCTGATGAAATGGAAATGGTGATGGCAGACATGGAACGAGCCAATGAGGTAACTATTACTGCTTTTTCTTGTGACGATTAAATTGAATGACCAGCTTTCAAAGAGAGACCACTCTAAAGCTGGATGTTTTGCCAGCCTTTATACCATATTTACCATATGTATTCGGACAGACAGGCCTGAGCAAACAGTTTAGACCCAGATGAGAGGCTGCAGAACGCGGCGTCTCATCTAGGTCTACACTGTTTGCCACTCATCCAGCAATTTTTAGACACAACATCGGGTAGTGAAATGTACTGGTTCAAATTTTAGAACATATATGGTAAGGAGTTGAAGTGTCGGAATACTTAGGGTAAATACGGTAAGTGTTAAATGGGCTGTGTCCAGTAAAAATGTGTCGTCATCCTGTACATCTGCATATTCTTATCACGGCCTTTGCAGTCCATTGGTATATTTTGTAGTATCAATTTAGCAAAAGTCCTGATTAGACTGCAAATATGCACAAGCTGATCTGTGCAGTCATCATCAGAAAGTCCACATATACCCCGAAAACAACTTTTTAGTCATGTCTGAAATCATATAGTTCCCAGCATTGGGTCTGAGGGATAAAATCTAATGTAAAACTTTGTCTTTGTTAACGCATGAGTTTCTCTAAATGAAAACAACCAGGGCCTAGTTGTTCAAAGTATTGTTAGCTTAACAAGCTTGTTAGTGGTCAAAATATTAACTGTTCTAGTAAGTACAATATCTAATTCACAGTTATTTTTGCTGAAAAAATGTGAGTAGCTTTTGCAAATGCAAAAGCTACTCACATTTTTTCAGCAAAAATTTTAGCATATATGCCACATTTAATGATCAAAGTTTTAACGATACGTTAACTAACGACATCGTTAGTTTTGAACAACTGGGCCCAGATGACATAAGCAACCATTGTAGAACCAGGTCCGCCCGTGTATGCTGGTAAAAAATTTCAGCATGGTACATCTTGAAATATTTTTCTTGTTTTTCTAAAAGAGATAAATTGCATGAAATGTCAGAATCTTTTTTCTGGGAAAAATAAGAAAATCATCATCAATTTGTCATCTACTGAATCTGGCCAGAGAGTGGTAAATGTTCTTTTAGAAGATAGTGGTCTTTTAGGAGTCAATGATTTTAAGAGACAAGGCAGATTAAATCAAACACTATACAAAAAGTATCTCACCGTGTTTCTTAATTGTCATCTGCAACAGTAATTTTGATTTAGCAGTGAATTAAATTTTAAACATATAAAAAGGCATTTGAAGCAATAAAATTGTTGTAAATCTGTAAATGAACACACAGCTTAAGAATATCAATGTTGTTCAATGATATGACATTTGCTGTGACAAAAGCTTTGGACAAGGGACCTTTTTTTTTCTACCAAAAAATATTAATAATTTCTTGCTTCTCCAAATCATATGCTGTGGGTACTTGGAAGAAGCACCTCAATTAGGCACTCCATATTAGTAACCACAACATATGTTTTCATTGGAAAATACCGTATTCGACCTAATTACCACACTGTGCACTTAGGTTTTTCAAAATTACTGGGAACACTCAGATGTGATAAAATATGTACCTATACCTATTACGGATACACTATAAAAAGATCAGAAAAGGACTTCTTTGATGATGATTATGTGATTTTTTTTTGGATTTTCTTTATAAAGGCATATGTTGTGGGTACTCATTTGAATTGCATCGACAAGTCGATGCAATTCAAATGAGAACCCACAACATATAAGTAAATAAAAAGTACACTGGCTGTAATCTGAAGACTACGGAAATTCATGAGTGTGCGCTTATAGGGATATGTGCGGTAATTAGATCGAATACGGTAAGAAAAATATTCTTCTAGATGCACCTCTTATCTGCAGGTATTTGGTGCTTTGTATTCTATGGAAATAAATCAGTTATTTGCATCCCAAAATTTGGAATGTAAATTCTGTTAATTTTTTGGGTCTATTGTTTACATTCGAGTCATTCTATACAAATGCCAAAATTTCCTCTAGGTAGTTGTCCACATGATACTCACTGACCAATGTAATCAAACCACGCATTAGATGAAATGCAGGTAACAGGTATTTATAAGCGAGCTATTCTTGTCGCTGTGAGGTCAGAATGCTGTTGATACGGGAGTATCTATAAAACCTGGACTGGGACATTGGCAAACAGTGCAGACCCAGATCAGACACTGCAGTGTCTGATCAGGTTCTGTACTGTTTGCTTAAATTGCAGGATGTTAAGGGTTAGTTAACAAAGTCTTAAGTCCCTGTTCAGGACAATTTTCTCAGCCCACAGTCAGAGATAATCAACCAAACAATGCTATCAGTACTTTGATTATATACTTCAGCAAACTCAGTAGTGGAGAAGTTGGTGATACTTACCTTTGCTTTCCCAGCAAATAGGATTCGACAGTTCATGCAATTTCTCTTCTTATTTCTCCACTAAAACATATGCAATGAGTACTCGTTAGATTAAATGATTGATATAGTGGAAAGATAAGAAACTGTTACTTGAAATGAACAGACTGCATTCCGTATTTACCATTAATATTCCGTAAGACAGGCCTGCACAAACAGTGCTGACCAAGAGCTCGCTAAATGCAGCATCAGATCTGGGTCTGCACTGATTGCCACTCATCCAAGCATTTTTAGACACATCAACAGGTAGTAAACTGGACTGTTCAATTTTTAGGACAAGCATGATAAGGAGTGCAGATGTCCGAATATTTAAGATAAATACCCATAGATAAGATGGGTTTTTTTTCAGCGTATTGATTTTTTTCTTATTTCTCCAGTAAAACATGTTGTGGGTACCCATTAGTAGTGCCTCAATGAGGCATTTCTAATGAGTACCCTCAACATATGTTTTCATGGAGAAATAAGAAATATATTTACCTAATACCAGCTTTTTAGCTCGCCTGTACGAAGTACAAGGAGAGCTATTGTAGTCACCCCGGTCGTCCACGTTTGCGTTTGCGTTCCCGTTCCCGTCACACTGCGTTAAAGTTTTTCAAATGCTTATATCTCAACAGTCACTCCTCACAGAGGCATCAAATTTGGAACTTAGGTACCTTGGAGGGTCTTCTGAGATTCCAAGAGAATAAACCCCTGGGTTCATGCCCCTGGGTGGGGCTAGGGGTCAGAATCTAGGACACCTTTGTAATACTGTGTTAAAGTTTTTCAAATTCTTATATCTTGACTTTCACTCCTCATAGAGCATTCATATTTAGAATTTGGGTACCTGGAGGAGTCTTCTGAGATTCCAAAAGAACATACCCCTGGGTTCATACCTCAGGGTGGGCCTTGGAGTGGGGCTAGGGGTCAATATCTAGGACACATTTGTAAAATCTAATATGCCTACAGGTTATAGACACAACTGGTTATACATCAGCCAACTATGTGACATCGGTTTAAGTGTAAGAGAGTGAAGGTCATGGTGACCTACATTTTACGGTCCAGGTCACCTAGATTTAACGGTCCAGTGATTTTGCCTTATATCTTGAATACTATTTGTTGGATAAATTTCACACCTGGGATATTACTTCCATGTGACCCAATGAATGACCACTTACTATATCTAGGTCATTGTGACCTATATTTCATGGTTCAGTGATTTTGCCTTATATCTTGAATACTATTTGTTGGATAAATGTCACACCTGGGATATTAGTTCCTTGTGACCCGATTATTGACGTCAAAATATATCTCTGTTGGTGTGACCTATATTTCATGGTTCAGTGATTTTGCCTTATATCTTGAATACTATTTGTTGGATAAATGTCACACCTGGGATATTAGTTCCATGTGACCCAATGAATGACCACTTACTATATCTAGGTCATTGTGACCTATATTTCATGCTTCAGTGATTTTGCTTTTTATTTTTATTACTATTTCATGGAGAATTGTCATACCTGGATTATTATATCTATGTGACAAAATGATTTACATACAAATACATCTAGGCCAGTGTGACCTATATTATATGGCTTAATGATAAAAATGTTACAATATAAAATGTACCCAGCAGGCGAGCTACCCTGTCCTACGACAGCTCTTGTTTATCTAGAGCTAAGAATATGGTATACTTGAAGCAGAGGACTTGTTAAGGAGTAATTGATGATAATTCTGGGATATTTTTTTAGAATTTATCCATAATGGGTACTCATGAGAAGCACCTTTCCGAGGCTTACCGAGGCGTTTCTAATGACTACCCCCAATATATGTTTTCATGGAGAAATAAGAAAATTTTAAGAGCTAGAGCTAGGAATACAGTATGTATGAAGTAATCTTATTTTTCTAGAGAGCAACAGCGGCTGAGCGAGAAGTGGAGAAGCTGAAACACCAACTCAGTAACTTGACGGCGAGCTTGTCTCACAGCGGACCCATGCAGAAAGGTCCTGATATGGAACAAGCTATAGACATACTCCAGCGATCCAGTATGGAGGTGGAACTGGCAGCTAAGGAAAAGGAGGTATAAAAATATTGTTAATTGGTTGATTGGTACATGCTAGTAACACTCACACTTCAGGAGAATGGATATACTTTCAGGGGAGGCAACTCTGTCAAACTGGTTTTATCTCCCTCTGAAAAAAAGGACTGCTATAGAAGGAAAGAATTTGCTGCCTGTGGGAAATTAACAGAGAACAAAGTAATGATTATGTCCTTATTTTTCCTAGAAAAGACAGTTTAACAATGTGAAAAAAATCAGTTGAGCTTATTTTTCCATGTAAAAAATAGAAAAGTTTTTAAAATATATTTATGCTAAATATTAGAACATTTTAACTCCTTCCCATACCAGGGATTTGCCTGTCTTTCTGAACCTGGGGCCAGGGCCATTGATTTTGGGAAAATAGAGCATAGATTTACCACTTTTGGAAAATTTATTTAAAAGAAATCAGAACATGTCACTGATATTTAACCAACATCTGAAATTCAAAATTGATCGTTACATATTTTTTTCTTACCAGGTCTATATTTAATTCAAGTAGAAAGTGACTACCTGCTGAAACATTCTGACAACTAATTTTAGAAGTGTTCGCATTGAACCACTTGCTGAATTCAAAATTTTTCGGTTTCACACATCTGGTTGGTGGATTTTTACTGTTTCTTCGGTTAGTAGAAACTATTGCATGACATAATGATGCAAAAATAAAAAAAAACTGGAAGTACAAAAAAAAACAACAAACAAACAAACAAACAGAATTTCACCGGAAGTTTCTCATTGCTAAATATTACAACAGCTGTTACCTTGTTTCTGATTTCTTACCAAGTATTTAGTAAACGGGGACCAGGGTCTAAAACTAGGTACCGTGTGCTTGCAATTTCTGTAAAACTGCCCAAGTCAACATGGACAGCTAAGGGAAATAATTAAACAATTTTAATTACAAGCATTGTAAACAGTATTTACCAGTAATAGATCAGAAACTAGCAAACAATAATGATGCGCAGTTTATCTTGGACAACTGCAAACAGAAAACTGGGACTTCTACTCAGATTTTGAGGAATTTTTAGTATGACGTTGGGAAAGTGCACCTTATTTTCATATTAGGAATGGGGCAGATATTCCGCCCCAAATTCGGCCAAGGAAAATCCCTGCATACTTGTCCTAAAATTTGAGCTAGTGCAGTTTACTACCTGTTGAAGGGTCCGAAAGCTGCTTGATGTATAGCAAACTATGTAGACTGTGAACAGAGAAGTGTCTGGATGGCCAAGTGGTTAGCACTCCCAACTTTGGATCATGAGGTCTTAGGTCCAAATCCCACTGAAGGTAGAATTGAGCTCATGACTATGGCATTTCATTGCATACAGCCTTTCATTATCACCCTTTCATGGTCACAATATTACTTGAATAATGTTGAATATAGGGATCAAATATGGTTTTTCATGCATTAACATTCGCCAGGTCCCGTGGGAGGTGTTGAAAACCGAGGCCTTTGGCCTCAGTTTTCAACACCTCCCAAGGGACCTGGCGAATGTTAATGCATTGAAAAAACCATTTTTGATCGCTATTATTGCATAAAAACTGAAAATGTTTGCTACATTTCGCGTTATTTCTTGCACTATATTGTTTCGCTTTTTCACTGATGTCTCGCGAACATAATTTCCACTGACTAAGCTCGTTCTGGGGCCGGGCAGTACACATCTCGTAACGGCAGCAATTCTGTGGCCCCGGTATGAGCATATTGAAAGTTGCGTAGCCATGCATTAACAACGCGTGAATTGCCTTTTTAATACACAGCTTTTCGCCGGTTAATGCACGGCTGTTAATTATGTGCAACACTGCTTTTTATGCAATAAAGGGATTTAAAACACCAAACCATTATTAGTTTCAAGACCCTGATCAGATGAAGGGGAATGCAGCACCTGATCAGAGTTTATACTGTTTGCTCAGTCCTGACTGACTGAATATATAGGGTAAAAAATGCTACTATTGTCTGATAAAAATTCAGCATGGTAAAGATTAACCCATGTTATGCTGAATAAATTAAGATGCCACGCCCACTTCTAATTGTCAGCCAGTCAGATTACTTGATCCAGATTGTTGATTAAATTCATATACTTAATGGCAAACAGTGCAGATCCAGATCAGTTGGCTTCTGATCAGTTGCTGATCTGGATCTACACTGTTTGCAAAGGCAGGGTATATCCGGGCTCAGCAGGACTAGGGTTAATAGAGTGTTATATATTTCAGATTGGTCAGCTAGTTGAGGATGTTCAGAGACTACAGGCTTCCCTGAAGAAACTTCAAGAAACTACAACAGTACAGGTGGGTACGGTAAATGTCCTAAAATTTCATACATTAAGGTACTGACAAAATGGCCAATGCAAACAGTGCAGACCCAGATGAGATTGCTCCAGAAGGAAGGCAATCAGTGCAGACCTAGATCAGAGTCTACATTGTTTGCCATTCCACTTTCCACTAAAAAAATAATAAGATTGACTAAAGTGTTTGAAATTTTTGAACATTTACCATAATTGAATCATACCAGTCCTAACTGTTTCGTAACAAAACCTCTTTTATAGCATGTGCCAACTGTAAATGACAAGGTCATTGTGGTTATAGTGGGATAACGGCCTGCTGTTCTGATTATTGTCATTCGCTCTTCTGTTTTTCTACTGTCATCCCACATTCCCTCAGTCTCTTTTCTGTCTCTCTTTTTTCTCTTTTCTTATGTCTTTTCTATGTCTTCTTTCTCTGCAATCAACGCAGAATGACCACCAAGGGTTAAACCAAAACAGAAGCATGCCCAGGTCAGAGTGCACTCAAATGCAGTCTTGTTTCAGCAGGCACAGTTCTTGATAGTTCCACATATATATCTCCCAAAAACATGTGGTGGTACACGAGGTGCTTCTAATGAGTACTCACAACAGGTATATGTTTTGGGGAAAAAACAAGAAAAAAATATTTACCCGATATTCCTTCTTATCTAGACTGTTTTGTTATTTAAAGATTCTCAAAATTGAGTGATATGCAGGTCTTTGCCGTCTGCTGACTGAATAATTGGATAATGTAGAATGTATCAATGGAGGGCAATGGCACAATGAAATCATTATGTCTCAAGGGCATTGTTTGCTTCGTGCAGTCCGTTTGATGTTTGATGGTAGCCCTTAAAGCCTCAAGCAAAATTTGTAGCAGACATTCTATTTTTTTTTTTTTTTTCCTGAGAAAATAAGTTTTGACATTTCATGTGAATCGTCTGCCAAGCAGACGATTCACATGACATATCAAGACTTATTTTCTTTGAAAAAAAAAAAAAAAAATACATAAAAAAAAATCAAAATTTTCGTCTGCTGCAGTTGCGATTGGTGTTTTAAGGGTTAAGTCAAATTGTAATCCTGTCAGACTGTCTGTTTGAGCGGCAACATCAGAAAACATACCTTCCGATATGTGTGCCCAGTAAAGATTCAGATTAACCAGTGTATTGGTGCAGTCATCAACACTGGGCACATTTTGGATAGCCAAGGATGCAAAGTTTCTTCATGTGGACAACAAAGGATCTGATCAGACTGCATGAATGCACAGGCTGATTTGAGTCTTTGTTGGCATATGGGGCGCACATGTCAGAAGGTATGTTTTATCAAGTGGTGGCTCATTTATTTTGTCTACAACAAGCAGAAGAATATATATCTGTAACCAAAACTTGGCTGGCTCTTTGTCATTATGGAGTTAAAGTAGTTGGTCAGGCTATTTGCTAACCTCTAACCAATTCAGAAATAGGAAATTTTAGTTTATGAAAAGTTTGAGATCAACAGATTAAAGCCTAATACTTCTTGAGATTAGTGGGTAATACTGTATTTGCAATGAATATTCTTAATAAATCATCAGAAAATCTCTTGGTTTGTAGTCAATAATTCAATAGATCAATTTGCGCCTGTCTACTATGAGTTTGACAGAAAATCAAATATAGATTTACAAAATTCCATGGTTATTGATTGTAAAGCTGGAGGTAGTGCTAAATATCAATAAAATCAATAACCAATTAACGTCTACTCTGGGAAAAGTGACAGTTCCCCATATGCGAATAGCACAGATCTAGACCAGACTTCATGCATTGCATACAGTCTGGTCCAGACCTTTGCTATTAACTCATAGATACTCAAGGCTACTTTATATTGTATAGTTCATCACGAAAACATACCTATATAATTTTGACCCCTTAAACCCCACTTTTATATAGTAAAGGGGCATGTTTTTGCTAAAAAACATAGATTGTGGGTACTCATTAAAACCGCCTCACAGCTTTATGTTTTCAGCAGAAATATGAAAAAAATCAGAGTTTTTTATCTGAAAACTCAGTTTTTGGTGGTGAAATTTTCAATATATTTGAATAGGTGTGTTTTCGTAATGTGAATATCAAAGAATCTAATCAGACTGTGAAAACTTGAGTTATTCTTACTGATCTGTTTCAAATTTTCCAGTTGACCCTAATAAGGCAGTTTTTGATATTTTTACAACAAAACATATCTTGTGTGTAGTCATCAAAATTGCCTTGCCATTCCAATGGGTACCCTCAAGCATTGCTCCAGATAGAGGGAGTAGGAGGAAAATATATATATATACAAGGACGTAAATAATACATAATTTTATATGTCTTTGAGATATATATATATATATATATATATATATATATATATATTTTTTTTTTTTGTATTTCTCAACAAAAACATATGTTGTTGGTTCTCATTAGAAGGGCCTCAGTAAGTTCTTCTAATGGGTACCCACACATAAGTTTTTGTGAAGAAAAATACCAACATTTTATTTTTTGTTATAAAAGTGCCTTATCTTGAGCTACACCCCACAAGATAAATATTGTTGTGAAGATAAATAAAATTTGTCATAAATATTGTTTTATCTGGAGCTATACCACACATGGTTACAGTTGCTTCCAGTGGCATGTGTCATAGGAAGGGATTATGTCACAACAATGGGAACTAAGTCATTCTGAACATCTGTACAGTTTATTCAGTTGTTGCTATTCATTGTGTGTGTATACTAGTAATGTGTGATTCCCTTTGTCACTAGATATTGTATAGGTGACACAGTTGCAAATGATTCTCATTTTTTTTTTTCCAGCCAATAAATATTGATATTATTTTCTGATTCTCCACAAAAACATAACATGAGGCATCTATTAACCCTTAAAGCGCCAGTCACAACTATTGTCGTCTGCTTTGTCATCTGCTTGTGATTTTAAAAGTCATTTTTGCAAACAGTGTGGACCCAGATCAGACTGCTCCTTTTAGGAGCAGTCTGATCTGGGTCCACACTGTTTGCCTGTACGCAAAACTAGGTTTGAAAAGTCTGCAAGAATATTCAGCAGACGACATAAACAGACGACATTTTCAGATGCAGTTTTTCTTGTCGCTTTAAGGGTTAATAGAATAGTGTAATTGTGGGACAAGCCTGTTTAGATGAAACCATATGTTTTAATGGAGAACAAAGAAACTATATATCTGTATGTTGCTATTATTTTAAAGGATGGATACAAGGGAGACTGCTCTGTCAGAATTATTTGTCTCCCTTCTGTGAAAAAGGCATTCCCCATGAAAAGTGTCTTTTCTAAAAGAAAAAAAAATGTTCCCCTAAAGGGATGTACTCTAAAAAGAGGCAAATACTTTTCTTTTAGGGTGGACCCGTATACTGAAGGGGCTTTGTGTGCAGTAAAGTTACAGAAATTGTCTCCCTTGCAGTAAATTATTTCCTTTTAGAGTGCACCTTTTTTCACATGGAAAAGCAAGCATGAAGTCAGCAAAGCTGTCTTCTTTGCAGCAAATGGCAGAAAATCTAAAAAATGTATCCAGTCCCCTTAAGCAGAAACCCTCTGACTACATGTACAACTGGGCCCAGTTGTTCAAAGCATCGTTTGCTTAACAAGCTTGTTAGTGGTCAAAATGTTAACTGTTCTAATAAGTACAATATCTAATTCACAGGACTTTTTGCTGAAAAAATGTGAGTAGCTTTTGCAAATGCAAAAGCTACTCACATTTTTTCAGCAAAAATATTAGCGTATATACTATATTTAATGATCAAAGTTTTAACGATACATTAACTAATGACATCGTTAGTTTTGAACAACTGGGCCCAGGTGTGGTTGCTTACTCTTACTGTGCAGAGTTCAAGCTAGCTCAGAAATTTAGGGAGAAGTGACTTCTCCCTCCAGACAAAACAGGGAGAAGTTTTATAGGATGAGGGAGAAGTCAAGACTCGGTTTTCCTATCACCTTACTGAAAGCGTGACATTCAGGACTCTCAACTCACTTTACCGTAATGTCTTGGGGAATTAACAAAGAAGGAAACAAATTTTACTGTAGACCTGTCCATTCTTACTTCTAAACCAATTAAATGATGCAAAGTAACACAGATGTAAGTAAGGCAAATGCATTATATCTGGACACATAAGTTCATTCATATATATTTTTTTTTTTTTTTTTTTTGAAACTGACAATCCTTTTCAGAAGATCCAGTTAAAACATCAAGATCTGTGGCTTGATAAGTAAGCTATAAACTCAATGATAAAAATAAATTTGTTAACTAAAGTGTGTGTCAACTTCTAAAGTTAGTTTTCAGCACTTTTAATGCTGTTTCTGACCAATTTCCAGCATGTAAATGGTTCATTTATGAAAAAACGGAAACCCACGAAAACTAATGACATTGTTGAAAACGATATTTTGGTCACTTAATAGGCAAACAGTTTTCCTCCAAAACTTGTTAAATCACATAAGACTTTTATTCAGTAGCATTTCTGATACATCTTACAACTTTTTTCAACAGAATGTTACCTTTGCATGTTTGCTCAATTTTTACTGGAAAGTTCGTTTTGCACAAGTACTAGCTTTTTCAAAAGTTGCAAAAACAGAGGGCGAAGTTTTTGTCGCCCTCTGGGCTTCCCAGGGCGACTTAGAGCCCTCTAGGGTGACTATTTCGCCCCAGTCGCCCTGTAGCTTGACCCCTGCTGTGAAAGTAAAGATTCTCTTAGTGTACACCGATTATTCTTGAAATTTGATATTGTATGTGAGTAATAATAAACCTCCTTTTATATGATTTAGGTATCAAAGTTAGAGGAAGAACTGTCATCAAAGAACAAAGCTTTCAGAATTTTGGAAGAGAAGCTAAAGTCCCAGGAAGATTATGAAGAGATCAAGCGAGAACTCAGGTATCACAAGTTTAACGCTTGGCATGCTGGGTAAAATTTTCAGCAGATGCATTTTTACATATTTTTTATTATTTATTTATTTTTTTACAGAAAATAGGCTTTGACATTTCATGCAATTGTCTCCATAGGAGATAATTTGCATGTAATATGAACGCCTATATTCTGAAAAAACAACAACAACAACAACAAAAAAAAAAAACAGTAAGAAAAGTATCATGATTGTTCTCTGAATTTGGCCATTGAGTGGTAAAACAAATTATTCTGTATATTAAACTATGACATGTTTACTATAATATCCTTAAGTATAGGAATAGACAGGCCTGAGCAAACAGTGTGGAGTAGACCCAGATCAGATGCAGCAGAATGTGGCTTCAGATCAATGTGTACACTGTTTGTCACTCATCAAGCCGGGTTTAGTAAAATCAGCTTGTGGTAAAATCAAATTTTAGGACAAATATGTCTGGGCCCGGTTGTTCAAAGCGTCGTTAGCTTAACGAGCTCGTTAAGGGTCATTTCGTTAACTGTTCTAGTGGATTCAATACACAATATTCTGATATTTTTTGCTGAAAAAATGTGAGTAGCTTTTGCACTGCAAAAGCTACTCACATGTTTTCAGCAAAAAATTTCAGCATATTTGCGTATCACTCGATTAAAATTTTAACGAATCCTTAACTAATGACATCGTTAGCTTTGAACAACTGGGCCCAGGTAGTTAGTATCTAGTGCTCCTGAAACTGGAAAAAGAAAGCTCTGTTCTGAGCCTACCTGGTCTACTTTAACTTAGGGCAAAAGATATCTTGTCTTATTGCACGGCACATATAAAGATAGTATTCATAGCTCCAGATAAGAGGTGGTATCCACATAATATCTTTCTTATTTTTCCATGAAAACATATGTTGTGGTACTCATTAGAAGTGCCTCACTGGCATGCCCCTGTAGCCTAGTGGATAGGAGAGTTGACTCTTAATCCATTAGGTTTCTCACGGCTGTGGTTCGAGCCTAGCTCGGGTCACTTGTGGGAAAGCCAAGTTCTGCTTACGGATGGTCCGGTTTTCGCCCACCTTTGATGAATGATCAGCTCGATATAAGTGAAATATTCTTGAAAGGGCCGTAAAACCCAAATCAAAAAAGAAAAAAAAAAGTGCCTCACTGAGGTGCTTCTAATGAGTACCACAACATATGTTTTCATGGAGAAATAAGAAAAAAATTTAGCACTTTTTAGTTGAAAAAAAAAAAGTGCCTTATCGGGAGTTAATGTAGTGCTATATTTAGGAATACCACTGCCACTGACTTTGGCTCTGCGTGACTGAAAATCGCTTAACACTTAAAGCACAAAGCAAAATTTGTAGCAGACGATTGCCGGCCTCGGTGGCTCAGTTGGATGCGCCGTCCGACTGGAGACCAGGAGATCGCGGGTTCAACCCCCACCGAGGTCGGCAACATTCTTTCGTGGAGATTGATCATGAAATATTTTCTACGGTCATTCTCTCCCTTCCGCTGATTCAAGAAGGGCAGTTGTCAGTTTCTGGCGAAAGAATGTGCACAATACTGGTCAACCGCTTAGAGGACTAAGCCTGCCCAGTAAACGTGTGGTTAGGTAAATGACCGTGCTCGACATGACCCCATTGGGTTGACTGGGCCGTAAAACCTCAACACAAACATTGTAGCAGACGACATTTAAAATTCTTTTTTTATTATCTGCAGAAAATAAGTCATGGCAGACACTTCACATAAAATGTCGACTCATTTTTTTAAAAATTATCAGCTGCAGTTGTGATAGGTGCTTTAATATAAGAGTTAAGAAAGTAATAAATGGTAACATGAGACAATGTACTTTCAAACATGTGCATCCAGAGATCAGCATGATGATTTGTACAGTCTGATCAGTCTTCATTGGGCAAACTTAGCCAGGAATCAAAGGCTTCATCTGGGGATCAGTGACTACTCTGTTTACACTGTACAGAGTAGGCTGATTTTATTCACTTGGCCCACATTTCTCACTTATTATGAATACTTATAAGAATGGTATCACTGTTATGAATACTTATAAGAATGGTATCACCTTTGATCAGGCTGTAGTGATGGGAATTGGCCCCAATTTCATAGTCTATTATCGGTTTTGTAAAACCAACTGATCATCAACTAATAATCAACTTATAGAAAATATATTCAGTCTTAATTTAGCCCTCTTCCATGAACTTATTCATAGCTCCAGATCAATAAGAGGGGTATCCAGATAATAGTTTTCTTATTTCTCCATGTTGTGGGTACTCATTAGAAGGGCCTCCACTAGGGGCTTCTAATGAGTACCCACACCATATGTTTTCATGGAGAAATAAGAAAAATATCAGTACTATTGGATTGACTTATTTAAGGTTATTTTATCAATTTTATTTCACTTTTATTGACCACAAATCTAGAATGACCCAAACAGACAACTTTGAATTTCATTTCTTTATAACTTCTCTATAAGAATAAAACGTGAGAAAAATATGTTTCTAAAAATAGAATTTTTGGATTAGTGGACTATGAAAATCTTTCCAGTCATCAGTCATAAGAGGCAAAAGTGACTGTTGTTTGATTATAATCGATCATCAGTAGCAACACTATCAGGCTGCATAGAATCATACATCAGTTGTGACTTTTTGTTTACATTTATTTGTTGTAAGATACATAGTTCACATATTTACAGTGTGTTGAAGTCCATAGAGTTTTCCTCTGGGAGCCCCACAGATGAAGTGGATGGTGGTCCAGATAAAACCAAATCACTCGAAATGTTACTCCTCGAGAAAAACAAGGCCCTTCAGTCAGAGAACACACAACTCAAGGTCAACAGCAGTGACCTTTCCGGTAAGTCATGTGACTTTATACTGGTATACACATGCAACAAATATTGGACAACACAAAGTTTACCTTTGTGAAGGGTAAGCTCAGTTAACAAAAAATGTTTGAGACTATAACTGAACTAAAGCCAGGACTTGTTGTATGTGAATGCCAAGGGCTCAGTTAAAATGGATTTTGATCCGGTGGTATTTACAAAAATTCACTGAGGTGGCTCTAATGCATACCTAAAACAACATTTTGCAGAGAAATAAGAAATTTGTATCCGGTTCAGAAAGATATTCTTACCTGGAGTCCTGACCATCAAATATACAAAATTTACGTCAGTGTTTTGGAGAACTCCAATATTGAGATAAAAAAGTTTTCTTATTTCTTCATGAAAATGTATGTATGATTACAAAACACCAGAACTTTTAGAGTCAAATAAACTTATTTAAGAATCTGGAGACTGACAGGGGACAAATGATGGCAACTGAGGCTAGCCTAGGCCCTAGTTTTTGCTTGTGCAAAATTTTGGGTTTCCAGTAGTAGAGGGTAGACTAGATATAACCAAGGGAAATAACTCTGGCATGGAAATATTTGCCATTCTTCTCACTAGGGTCTATTCTTAAAGAAAAGACTTTGCCCTTTGGGAGCAAATTCTTTTTTTTAAAACTGGCCCTTATGTTTGAAAGGATTTAAATCAAGGGAAGTAAATTTGTCAGCAAAAGTTGTCTCCCTTTTTAGGATGGTACCAGGATTTTGCAAGTGTATCCATTTTCCTAAAGGATCTCACTTAGTGTGGCTTTTATGATAGTTTAGTCCACAAGCACTTCCTATCAGCCATCTTGTGCAAAGTAATGATCTATGAATCTTAATGCATACAGAAGCAGTGGAAGCCAAGCTTAACCTGTGGGAATCATCTCCTGTGTGATCAAGGTGAAAAAATGGATACAATTTTGTATAGATTTTGTACCAAAGCTGTCTTGTAGATAATCATATGATATGTTTTGGTGCAAAAAGAACCGCCATTATCCTCTGAACACTATCTTTGTACTATGCTTGTTTGGATATGTTTAAAACCCCCTTTTGCTTGGCATTTCCCTGTTTTACTGTTTGTATTATCAAGGTAACCTTTAACTGTTACCACTCTCTTGGCTTATACACGAGACAACAAATTGATATTTTTTTCTTATTTTTCTCAGAAAACAGGATTTGACATTTTATGCAGATTGTCTCCTATGGAAATTTCTCTGCTAATTAGTAATAAATATGAAAATGCCAACTTGTTGGCATTTTCATATTTATAAGCAGAGAAAATTTCATGCTCAGCTGAGTTGAGCATAAAAAAAAGTTTAGGAGTTAACTCTTAAATTGCTGGTCATAACTACAGCAGGCGACATGTTGAATTTTTTTAAATATTTTTTTTGAGAAACAAAGGCTTGATATTTCATGTGAATCTTTTGCCAGGCAGACGATTCATGATTTACATGAAATATCAGGCCTGATTTCCCCTGAAAATGAATAAAAAAATAAAAATGTTATCTACAATTCTGCATGGCACTTAGGAGTTAACCTTGTAGAAATTAAGTCACCTTGAGTTAACATTGCAGAAAGTGTGTACCATATTGTCAAATGTGCTACTAGATGCCCCAAATGATTTAGTGGGTTGAAGAATATTTGATGTTTTTTGTACAAAAAGAGAAAACAAAATAGTCTTCTATATATATAAACAACATTTACTTTTGCATTGATTGTGAAGCAAGCTCTGTGACTCATAGACTCACTCTCGATAAAGAAGTGTGGATTAAGTGATTTTTCTCAGGGTCAGCTCTGTAAATTTTGTCCATTTTTTTTTTTTTGTTTTCATTTTCTTTTGTTTTATCTTTGTATTGGAAATGATTTCTTGAGTTACCATAATTGTAGTACAGGTTTTCTTTTAAACAGAAGACCTACAGTGATTGTTGTGATTTTATTAAGGGATGTAATAAATAAGGCTTTCTATTTCAATTTAAATTCAAAACACACCAGGTTATAAGAACCACTTACTTTTGTAATGTTGAAAACACCAGAGAAAGAATCTTTCCTTTTATTTCTGTCAAGTCCTAGGAGAATTTTTGCACCAAAACATGTTTTGTGGATAATCATTGGAATCACCTTACTAAGGTATTTCTAGTGAGTACCCAGAAGAAATGTTTTGGTGTAAACATAACATAAGTTCTACTCAGAGCACTCCTTTTATCTAGACCTATGTATTCCTTGCTTTTGTCTTCCTTATTTTATTTTTGTTTTTATGTTTTTTTATTACACTTCAACGTCTGTATAACACAGTTCGTTATAACACGGTTTTGGATATAACACGGTTCAAAGATGGTTCCCAAAATTGTATAGATTATATTGAAAAATGACCATAAATGGTCATTTTTCAATATAATCTATACATTTTTGTTTGGCTATAACATGGTTGTTTAACTAACACTGTTTATGCTATGGACCTCAACAATAGTGTTATAAAGAGGTTGTGGTGTATTAGTTATATCAGCAACAATGGATACCGTATATGATCTAATTACCGCATGGTGTGCTTAAGTTTTTCAAAATTACTGGGAAAACCTTTTAGTAAAATATGCACCTTATAAGGGTACACTGTAAAGAAAGATTAGCAGAGGACTTCATGTGAGGATTATTTATGTGCTTATGTGATGTTCATTTCTGATTGTCTTTATAAAAGCTTATGTTGTGGGTATTCATTTGAATTGCCTTGACTTGTCGCAGCAATTCAAATGAGTACCCACAACATATGATTTTATAAAGAAGTACACTACAGCCTCTTTATAACATGGTTCATTAAAACACAGTTTTGGATATAACATGGTTCAAAGATGGATCCCAAAAATGTATAGATTATATTGAAAATGGTCATTTTTTTTATAATCTATACATTTTTGTTTGGATATAACACGGCTGTTTAACTAACACGGTTTATGCTATGGACCCCAACAATAGTGTTATAAAGAGGTTGTGGTGTATTAGTTATATAAAGGCATTTATGAGTATTTGAGAAACTGAAAATAAAAGCAAAATGTAATTTGGATGACATCACTAAAAGAGGCCTCATGTTGAAAGCAAAGCACATCTGTATAATGTCATCATAGTTAGCTGCAACAGGAGAAAGTAGATTCAAACATGTGCACCCAGCTTAAACCCAGATCAGTCTCCACAGTCATGTTATCTTCAGTCTTTGCTGGGCACTCAGTGAGTAACCAAGGTTAGATTTCTTCAAGCAAATGGTGAAGACTCTGATCAGACTGCATGGATGTACAGGCTGGTCTGAGTCATTGCTGGATGTCTGCATGAGAATATATTTTCTCATGTTCAGGCTCAGTTTCACTTTTCACCTTCAACTAGGCTAATGTCAAAGGTCTGAAAATGACCATTATGAAAACATGCCTGTTCAAATATTCTGAAAATTTTATCACCAAAAAATGAAAATTTTCAGATAAAAATTCTGATATTTTTCATATTTCTGCTTTGATCAGATATGTGAAAAATAATGTATACCCCTGTAAACCTCAGTTTTACTATACAAAAGTGGGGTTTAAGGGGGTCAAAATAATATAGGCATGTTTTTGTGGTTCAGTTTAACTCCAGATAAGAAGGAAATCCAGATGAAAATTTTTCATTGCAAGTACTGACTAGAAGCACAACGGCAATGTTTTCATGGAGAAATAAGAAAAATATTGATACTTTTTGGTTGGGGAAAAAAAAGATGCTTTAACTGGGGCTATGCAGCAATTAGACCACATGTATGCAGCTGATTTGGACCATCAGAAACAAGAGCCTATTCTGCATGATCCTC
This sequence comes from Anodontia alba, assembly GCA_964016985.1. Classification (NCBI taxonomy): domain Eukaryota; kingdom Metazoa; phylum Mollusca; class Bivalvia; order Lucinida; family Lucinidae; genus Anodontia; species Anodontia alba. The sequence continues at coordinate 9,860,461 of OZ024830.1, read as the reverse complement.
TCCACTCTCCCATCACATTATTATGTGGTTTTTATGGTAGCTGAAATAGTAATATCAGTCTCTCAAGTCGCACTATAATATCACAAGAGTTAACCTTTACCACTCTCTGGGTATATTCAACAGATGACACTTTGATATGTTTCTTATTTTCCCCAGAAAATAGGCTTCAACTTTTCATACAAAGGAGACAATTTGCATAAAATGTCAAATCCTTTTGTCTGGAAAAAAAAATAAGAAAAATATTTCAAAATTTTGTCTGCTGAAAATTTTACCCAGAGTGCAAAGCAATAATGGTGTTTGTTGTTCTACTAACATGTTCAATTTGTATTTTGGTTTGATTTTAGTTTTAGTTTTTCTTTCCACTCTTACATTAGCTGAGATTTTCTTTCACTCTTTACACTAACCAGTTTCTGTTTTTGGGTTCTTACTCTTGTTTCTGAATTTTTGCATTATTTCTGCCGTTTGGTCATTTGAAAACATTGAACGAACCTGTGCTGAGAAAGGTGTATAATGTCCATGATTGCTCAAAACTGACTGGTGCAAAAAATACTCCAGAAAAATTGGTGCAAAATAATACTCAAGAAAAAATTTCAGTTACAAAATATTTTGGCTTGCATGTCGTGTTTGAAAAAAGAAATGCTGAACTTACTGATGTGAAATATATCCTAGCTTATTAATGCTTCAATTTTTCCATAATTTTTGTATCAAGATCTTTTGGAACTCTGTAAATGTATGTGATGCTGTCAGCTTTCATATAATCAGATTGTGTTTTAACCCCAGTCCTGCTGAACCCAGATATATCCTGCCTTTGCAAACAGTGTAGATCCAAATCAGTTGGCTTCTGAAGAAGCCAACTGATCTGGATCTGCACTATTTGCCATTAAGTGTGTCAGTTTAAAGCAACAATACAGATCAAGTAATCTGACTGGCTGAAAATTAGAAGTGGGTGTGACATCTTAATTTATTGTGTTTTAATGCTGCATGCAAGGAATGGTTTTCAATAAAATTTTGTTACCCTCTCCCTCAAATGATACATACAATTGTGGTACATATTATCGTAACAAGGTAAGGGGTGGTAATTTTTGTGTAGATGATTGGTTGGTTGGGGAACTTAATACTTGATTCAAGCTGCTACTTATTTCATTTGTTGTCTCTTTTACAAACACTTTCAGTTATTCACATGGTCTGTAATCAAGAAAGACCTACAATTTATGTCTGTCTTCTACAGTGAAGTTAAAAATGTTAACCTGTCTTGTTTTGTCAGTCTTCTTCATTTTTTGTGACTGTTGTTTATGTGTTAAAACTTCTGTCATTGTTTGAATTTGGTTCATAACTCCTGGATGTTATGGTTTGTTGGAATATAATATTTCCTTTCATTAGTATTGTTTATATGATTTGTCCCTGTTTGTTTTAGATGATTGTTTTCTTGGCTGTTTTTGTATGTGTCTTTCAGTTGTTGGGAGAACAAAATTTATTTAAGTTTAAAGAATCTTGATACAAATGCTTGAAATTCAGCTTCAAGTCAAAATATTTGAGTAATGTCTTTGTTAGTGATTTCAGGAAAAAAAAAAAAAAAAAAAAAAAAACGGTGAGAGATAAAATCAGTTTTGGGTTTTGGGATAAAGAATTTAAGTGGCTAAAATAAACAGAGGATTTATTTTTATTTCAGTAAAAGAGTAAATCATGTGCATTTTACACCTTTCTTGCAGAGAGTTCATCGCCGACGTTATCATCAAACGCAGAAGCATTTGTATCATTGTTGGGAGAGGAATTGGTAGCCTCATATAGAGCACAACAAAGCTTGTCGGGAAAATCAAGTCCAGATTCACCACCTAAAAATGGAATTGCTTCAGCCAGTTTTTCGTCAGTTTCACCACCAACACAGGGAGACAAAAAGTCTCCTAGCCCTGAGGCGGGAGGGGATATTCCACCCCAGGCTTTGAGTTCACCACATAGTGATATGAGTAAACTTGTAAGAACTCCAAGTGTGGAGCATCATCATCATCATCATCTGCCCCCACCTCAATCACCACAATTCTTCCATCCGGGATTTCCCAATGGACCTTTATTGCCAAACTTTATGGGACTAAACATGCCCATTAAATCTGAAGTGAATGGTATGCAGGGATTAGATACAGGAATGGTCTCGAAAACAGTTCGTGAATTGCTCAGTATTCATAACATTGGACAGCGATTGTTTGCGAAACATGTGTTAGGTCTTTCTCAAGGAACTGTGAGTGAATTGTTATCAAAGCCAAAGTCTTGGGATAAGTTAACAGAAAAAGGAAGAGAGTCGTACAGGAAGATGCATTCATGGGCCACTGATGAGAGAAATATTTTGGCTTTAAAAGCTATTTCACCAAAGAAAGGTAAGTTCCAGACTGTTTTTCAAATCTTAAAGCTTTAATCACAACTACAGCAGACAACATTTTGGTTTTATTTTTCAGTGAAAATAAGGCTTGATAGTTCATGTGAATTGCAGATGTCCAGTCTTATTTTCTCTGAAAAATAGCAAAGTCAATTTTAGATGCTGTCTGCTACAATTTTGCTTAGTGCTTAACCCATTGAAGCGTAGCGTTCCATAAAAGGGACATGGGTAAACAGTGAAGACCCAGATCAGATGCCACAAAATGTGGCGGATCATTAAATACAGGAAATTATATTAAATACAGGAAATTATATATTAAACATGGAAATAAGTAAGCTAACCAAACACCCCTTTTACTGGAAATGGACCAGTCCAAAGAGTTGTGGAAGAATCCACTCGCATAAATATTTATTGAAATTGATTTACAAGTATTTTTTCTGTAATATTTTAGATCTTTAAATGTTATTTTGGGCTGTGTTAATGCCTACCATATATACTGTATGTATTCGGACAGAGAGGCCTGAGCAGATCCAAATGAGAATGTGGCATCTTCGGACAGACAGGCCTGAGCAAACAGTATAGACCCAGATGAGACGCCGCAGAATGCGGCGTCTCATCTGGGTCTACACTGTTTGCCACTCATCCAGCAATTTATAGACACATCATCAGGTAGTGAATTGTACTTGAACAAATATTAAAACAAGTATGGTAAGGAGTTGAGGTGTCTGAATAATTAGGGTAAATACGGTATGTCATGTTATCTGCCGTATAGACTTATCCTTAAATTTTAACAAATCCCCATTTTACTACCTGTTGATGTGCCTAAACCTTGTTGAAAGAGTAGCAAACAACATAGATCCTGATCTGATGCCACATTCTCCTTTGGGAGCAATTGTTTCCTGTTAGAGAAGATGCCTTTTCAGAAGAGGATTGTTGTAGGGGAAAGCAAACAGGAAGTCACATGAGTTGTTTCCCTTGTTAGAAATGGTAGAAATTCTACCAAATGTATCCATTCACCTTAATTTGACCATATGTTCACATTGCTCAGTATTCTGGTTCACAGATTTATTACTACAAAGTATATTCATGCAAAGATTTGTGACTTAATCATTTTATCAAGTACCTAGATTTTGAAAAAAAAAAAAAAAAAAAATGCCTGATTTAACTTCTGCTATTGATTTGTAAAGTTTTTTTGTTTTTTTTTTTTATCCTTTTTCCCTTCAGTTGAACCATTTTGCTTGAACTGTTCGACAGTTTAGTTTATGACTAAATCGGTTTTCCTTGTTGTTTGTTTGCAGGGAGCCAGCCTCTTTTACCCAGCATTCAGCAGGAAGATTCACAGACAGAGAAACGCATTGCCCACATTCTGCAGGAAGCTCAGCAAGCTATGCAGCATAAGAAGGTGATGGAGCAGGTATGGAACAAAGAGGTCAGACATTATTTTTTACTACTTATTTAATTATACAGAGGACTTCTTAAGATTGCATATCATATGATAATTCTGGGATAATTTTTCTTATATCACTATAAAAACATATGTTGTGAGTACTCATTAGAAGCGCCTTGCCGAGGCACTTCTAATGAGTACCCACAACAAATGTTTTTATGGAGAAATAAGAAAACTTATCCCAGAATTATTATCAAATACTCCTTATCAAGCCCCCTGTTATAGATTAGAGATGAAACGTGAGAAAACACACCTTCTGACAATTGTACCAAATGAAGACTCAAATTATTCTGCACATCCGCACAGTCTGATCAGAGTCTTGTCTTCACAAAGACATTTTGCATACCTAGCAATCCAAAATGCTCCCAGTAAAGATTTGGATCAGATTATGAATGCACAGACTTATCTGAATCTTCATAGGATGCACATGTCTGAAGACGTTTTCTAATATCAAGGCTCATTATTATAAACCCTTTCACCCCTGAGTTTCTGAAGTACTCAACTTTCTTTGATTTTCACATACGGTATTCGACCTAATTACTGCAATATTCCTATAAGCGCACAGTCAAGCGATTTCTTAGTCTTCAGGTTACAGCCCATATATTTGTAGCTACTTCTTTATAAAATCATATGTTGCGGATACGCATTTGAATTGCCTCGACTTGTCGAGGCAATTCAGATGATTACCTACAACATAAGCTTTTATAAAGACAATCAGAAAGGAGCATCGCATAAGCATCATAAATAATCCTCTCGTGCAGTCCTCTTTAAAGTATACCCTTATAAGGTGCATAAGAAGTTGGAGGGGCATATTGCTTCTGGGTTGTCCGTCCGTCCGTCCGTCCATCCGTCCTTCCGTCAGTCCTTCCGTCAGTCCTTCCGTCAGTCCGTCCGTCCTTCCATCCGTCCGTTCGTCACGCTTTTTGATGCATAGCATAACTTTAAAACCGTGAATGCTACTGTTTTGAAATTTCATATATGGAATCCTCATGAAAAAATAGCTGACACGTATTTTTTTTCTTGACAGGATTATGCCCCTTTTCTGAGTTATGGCCCTTTGAAAAAATATGGATGCAATCTTGTCAGCAAAATATCTCAAAAACTATTAAAGCTAGAGCCTTGAAACTTGATGAATAGACTGGTAGTGATGAGTAGACAACCTGATTAACTTTTAAAGAAATTTTGAAAAATACTTCTCGAGTTATGGCCCTTTGTAATTTTGGGCAATTTTACCTTGTCAGCAAAATATCTCAAAAACTGTTAGAGCTAGAGCCTTGAAACTTAGTAAATGGATTTGTAGTGATGAGTAGATGACCTGATTAACTTTTGAAGAAATTCTGAAAAATACTTCATGAGTTATGGCCCTTTGTAATTTTGGGCATTTTTATCTTGTCAGCAAAATATCTCAAAAACCGTTGGAGCTAGAGCCTTGAAACTTAATGAATAGACTGGTAGTGATGAGTAGACAACCTGATTACCTTTTGAAGAAATTTTGAAAAATGCCTTTTGCGTTATGGCCCTTTGTAATTTTGGGCATTTTTACCTTGTCAGCAAAATATCTCAAAAACTGTTAGAGCTTGAGCCTTGAAACTTAGTAAATGGATTTGTAGTGATGTGTAGATGACCTGATTAACTTTTGAAGAAATTCTGAAAAACACTTCATGAGTTATGGCCCTTTGTAATTTAGGGCATTTTTAACTTGTCAGCAAAATATCTCAAAAACTATTGAAGTTAGAGCCTTGAAACTTGATGAATAGACTGGTAGTGATGAGTAGACAACCTGATAAACTTTTGAAGAAATTTTGAAATATACTTCTTGAGTTATGCCCCTTTGTAATTTTAGGCATTTTTATCTTGTCAGCAAAATATCTCAAAAACTGTTAGAGCTAGAGCCTTGAAACTTAGTAAATGGATTTGTAGTGATGAGTAGATGACCTGATTAATTTTTGAAGAAATTCTGAAAAATACTTCATGAGTTATGGCCCTTTGTAATTTTGGGCAATTTTACCTTGTCAGCAAAATATCTCAAAAACTGTTGGAACTAGAGCCTTGACACTTGATGAATAGACTGGTAGTGATGAGTAGACAACCTGATTAACTTTTGAAGAAATTTTGAAATATACTTCTTGAGTTATGCCCCTTTGTTATTTTGGGCATTTTTATCTTGTCAGCAAAATATCTCAAAAACTATTAGAGCTAGAGACTTGAAACTTGGTGAATTGATTGGTAATGGTGAGTAGATGACCTGATTAATTTTTTTGTAAATTCTGAAAAATATTTCATAAGTAATGGCCCTTTGTAAATTTGGGCATGTTTCCCTTGTGAACAAAATATCTCAAAAACTATTGAAGCTAGAGCCTTGAAACTTGATGAATAGACTGGTAGTGATGAGTAGACAACCTGATAAACTTTTGAAGAATTTTGAAATATACTTCTTGAGTTATGCCCCTTTGTAATTTTAGGCATTTTTATCTTGTCAGCAAAATATCTCAAAAACTGTTAGAGCTAGAGCCTTGAAACTTAGTAAATGGATTTGTAGCGATGAGTAGATGACCTGATTATGCCCCCAGTTTTGAATGAAATTGACGGGGCATATTATTTTGCCTTCATTTGTCCATCCGACTGTTTGTCCGTTCATCAAGCTTTTTTTGTGCATGCCATATCTTAAGAACCCTGCACGCTAGGGTTTTGAAATTTTATATTTGGGTTCCCAATGAAAAAATAGCCGACCCGTATTTTGTTTCTTGTCTAGCATGTTTATTTAAAGTTATGCCCCTTTGAAAAAAATCAGAATTAAATCTTGTGAGCAAGATATCTTGAAAAGTATTTAAGCTGGGTTCTTGAAATTCGATACAGTGAGTGGGAATGATGTGTACATTACCCGATTATATTTTGAGAGAATTCCATGAAAATATTGATAAAGTTACGGCCCTTTGCAGTTCTGCTCATTTTGACCTTGTCAGCAAGATTTCTCGAAAAGCACTTAAGCTAGGGTCTTGAAATATTATATGCTGATTGGGGATGATGTGGAGATTACCTGGTTTGTTTTTTAGGGAATTCCATGAAAAATTGATGTAGTTATGGCCCTTTGTAGTTCTAGGCATTTTGACTTTTTCAGCAAGATATCTCAAAAAGTATTTAAGCTAGAGCCATGATATTTGGTATACTGATTGGGATTGAGGAGGAGATCACCTGAATAAATTTTGAACCAATTAAATGAAATGTTGGAGTTATGGCCCTTCGCAATTTCGGGCCATTTAATGTCGTTGCTTTATTGTGTATAGCATAAGTTTAGAACCATGTATGCTAATGTTTTGAAATTTCATGTTTTGATTCCTCATGAAAAAATAGGTGATCCCAATCATCTCCTATTTTAGAGTTATTTCCCTTTGATAAAATAACATTGAAATCATATATTTGTACTGTTGTTACCGTCATGGCTAAGCAGTGTTGGAGTCAAACAGTGTTAGAGTCAGGCAGTTGGGGGCATAGTGTTTTACAAACACCAGCTCTAGTTTACTAAAGGTTTTCCCAGTAATTTTGAAAACCCAAAGTGCACAGTGTGGTAATTACTGTATTCGACCTAATTACCGCACTGTGCGCTTAAGTTTTTTAAAATTACTGGAAAAACTAGCTGTAAATATCCACCTAATAAGGGCACACTTTAAAGAAAGATCAGCAGAAGACTTCATGAGGAGCGCATTAATTGATGCTTATGCGATATTATTTTCTGATTATCATTTTTTGAATTGCCATGACTTGAGAATCCACAACATACGTTTTTATAAAGAAGTAGATAAAAGTACACTGGCTGTAATCTAAAGACTCTGTGCGCTTATAGGAACATGTGCAGTAATTAGGTCGAATACGGTAGATCGAATACAATATCCATTGTTGCTGATGGGCGTATCATTAAAAAATCCAAAGCCGAATGGCAAACGATGCACAGTATTTACTCTAAGTAATGGGACATCTATCTACCTACCATACCTGTCCTAAAATTTGAAACAGTCCATTCTGCTACCCATTGATGTTTCTAAAATATTGCTGTATGTATGGCAAACAGTGTAGACTGTATTCTGCACCGTCTGATCTGGGTCTACACTGTTTGCAAAGGCCTATCTGTCCCAATACTTAGGGTTATTTGGGTAGATCCTGTTGAGATGCGCTGTTACAAGCTGTCTCATCTGGTTCTACATGGTTATCAACAATATATGTTTTGATCGGCAGGGTTGAAAAAGTTAAACCTTAATTGGCCCTTCCAAATTGTAGCAGACGACATTCAAAAACATATTTTCACTGACATTTCAGTCATCCATGTATCCCGTAAAATTTTAAACATTGTCTCCTCAAGACTCACTGAAGTGATTTCAACCTAATTTAGTAGGAATGTTGCTGTCTGCTGCAGTTGTGAACAGCCTTTTAAGGGAATCACAGTCCTTCCAATGACATTTCTTTCAGATTATCTCTGCCTAGCTGATGATTCACATGAAATGCCAAATCTTTCATCCTATTTTCTGGAAGAATGAAAAAAAAAAATCATTTATTTTGTAGCATTCACAAGAAAATTCTAGTATTAATTTAGGAAAACATTTTTTTCTTGTTGTGTTTACATTTCAGAATTTACTCAGTGTAGCTATTCTGATTGTTAGGATTGCCTCCATGAGGTGAATCTAATGAGTTTCTTAAATAAGAAAAGTATCCCAAAATATTTAATGTGCTGTTTGTGAAAAAGGCCCTTAATACATATGTGAGCAGTGATCAGTCAGCTTCATATTTGTGTAGTTTGATCAGGGCTATAAATACAGCATCTGATCAGTGTCTGCACTGTTTGTCACTTATCCATGAGGTTTTCAGACATCAACTAGATTGAGTGTTAACCTTCAAAGTGCCAGTCACAACTGCGGCAGATGACAATTAATTTTTTTATTTTTCAGAGAAAACAAGTCTTGACATTTCATGTGAATCATCTGCTTGGCAGACAATTTACATGAAATGTCAAGACTTGTTTTCTCAGAAAAAAATTTTGAATGTCGTCTGCTACAAATTTTGCTTGGCGCTTTAAGGGTTAAGGATGGATATGTTTAGGATAAATGCACTCCTGAATTTTTTGCCTAAATTATTAATGCTTAGCATGCTGGGTAAAATTTTCAGCAGATGACACTTTGAAACATTTTTTTTATTTTATTTTTTTTATTTTTCCCATGAAATAGAATTTGACATTTCATGCAGCTTGTCTCCTTAGAGACGTTTTGCATGAAATGTCTAGTCCTATTTCATGGGGAAATATATATATATATATATTAATTTGTTGTCTGCTGAATTTGTCCAGTAACTCAATTATCACCTTATCTGGAGCTGTGACCACCTAAAAATAGCTTGGTTACTCATTTGTTTGTGTTTTTCAGCAACAGAATGCAATGGTGAGCAGTATTTATCATGAAATGGCAAGATATCGGCAGATGCAAGATGGCCGTGCTCTGTCCTCTGCAACAAGCCCTACCATTAACCAACCACATCTTAGTAACCAGAGCTTGCATGAAAGTGCACGCAGAAGAAGTGAACGGGAGAAGCAAACAGACAGTGACATCTCTGCAAAAGAAATGGTTGAGAGAATTTATCGCCAAGAGCTTATCAAACTAGCACAAGCAGCAGAAAATGCGGGAAATATTGCCGCAAGTTCGTTATATCAGCAAGAGTTGGCACGACTTGCGCAGAATGCAAGACTGAAAGATGATCGAGAACCTGGTGAACTGAGAAGAGGACGTACATCACCGACTGGTGCAAATGTTAAAACGGAGCCTCCTGACAGTACATCAGATGATATATTGTCACAGTCGAATGGACCCATTGATCTCAGCACCAGTAAACATAGTATGTCAGCACCTAGCACACCTAGCTCTGCAGGATCTGATAAATCGCTCAATAACTCTGCTCATCACGCAGGAAGTGCCTTCTTTCTTGTGCGTCCTAAAATGAACGGTCACGATGGCCCAGACAATCATCTATTACAGCAACAGCGGCAGCAACAACAGCATACACCAGCACCATCACAGGCAACTGCCGAGGGTGTCTCACCTCTTCAACGAATGCAGCATATCGCTAACTCGCTAATGACACATCCGCATATTGGACCACCTTGTAATAAGCCTTTAAAGGCAGTGCTGCCCCCTATCACTCAGGAGGAGTTTGATCAGTATTCTAACGTAAACACGGAAGACCTTGTGAAACAAGTCAAAGAGACACTGAGCCAATATTCAATCAGTCAGCGCTTGTTTGGAGAGAGCATCCTAGGCTTATCCCAGGGTAGTGTTAGTGACCTTTTGGCCAGGCCCAAGCCATGGCATATGTTGACACAGAAAGGGAGAGAACCCTTCATTAGAATGCAGCTGTTTCTTGAGGATGCGGAAGCCATCCCGAAGCTTGTTGCCTCACAGTATCACATTGCTCCAGATAAACTCATGAGGAGTAATTCCATGGGAAAAGATCAAAGTAAGTAAACTCTACTTATGTCTAACCTTTAAATTGAGGAATTTAAAAATTGTCAGACAACATTTTAATTTTTATTCTTTTTTATCTTTCCAACATAGAGTTTGACATTTTGTTCAAAATATTTCCAAAAAAATAGTTTGGATAAAATGGCAAAAAAAAAAAATGGAGAAAAAAATAAGAAAAATGTTGTAATGTTGTCTGTAGGCTGATAAAGGTTAAGATTCATTGATATTATTTTCTTTACTCATGTCTTTCTGACCTTGACCTTTGATACTTGCAAATACCTAAAATAATAACCCTTTTACTACTTGACATGAAGTGTTTTCAAATGAACATTTTTCACATTTCTCCATGAAAACATAATTGTGTGTAGCTCCAGAGTGGGCAGTTTTGTCCATGAAATCATATATTGTGGGTATTTAGAAGCACCGAGGTGCTCGGTGCTTCTGATGAGTACCTGTAATATATGTTTTTGTAGAGAAATACAAAAAATATTTACCTGACACTCCCTCTTACCTGGAGCTATGATTGTGGGATTGTCAACTGGATTTAAGGTTTGTTTTCATGGAGAAAAGAGAAAGTTGATGTGTTTGTCTCCAAAATACAACTTGAGGTGAATGTCTTAAAATTTTGTACACTGAGCTTCTGACAAAATTTTGTATGCAAATAGTGCACACCCACATCAGATTGCTCATCAAGGTCTACCTTGTTTATTGTTCCATTAAGCATTTTAAGAAGCAAGAGCATAAAATGCAAATGAAGGAAAAAAAAGTATGGAATAAAGAGTTTGAAATTTTTGGAACATTTACCATACTGTAAAATGGTGGAACAGTTACCATACTGTAAAATGGTGGAACATTTACCATACTGTAAAATGGTAAAGTTCATTTTTTTATTCCACAAATATTCTGTGGATCATTTGTATTTAAGCAGGCAATATTTGGAGATATTTTTCCAGACTGTTGGCTTTGACATTTGATGCTAAGTTAACAGTTTGATGAAATGTCAAAACCCATTTTCTGAGAAAAATAAGAATATCAATTAGTCCACTGCAGGCTAAAGTAAGAAGATAATAAGATTTACAAATCTTATTTTTTTTTCCCTCAAAATGGGGCTTGGCACTTAACGAATCCGGTTTTTAAGGGAAAATACTAATTTATTTCATCTCACTGTCATGAGTATGCCAAAACTCACCAATCTTTGTGTTTGTACTTAGGTTAAGGCCAAGGTCAGATAAAAATTATTATAAAACTTTGGTATGGTATTTTTGGTTTTAAATAAATTGAGGGAATTATTTGGTATGAGCTGGGGCACAGCATTTCTGATCAGACTGTGCAGGTGCACATGCTGATCTGAGTCTTTGCTGGGCGTACATGCAATCTTCATCACGAAAACACGCCTTTAAAGTTTTTATCCCCTTAAACCCCACTTTTATATAGTAAAACTGGGGTTTACTGGGGTATACAGTCTGCTCAAAAACATAGATTGTGGGTACTCATTAGAACTGCCTTGCTGAGGCAGTTCTAACAAGTACCCGCAATCTATGTTTTGAGCAGAAATATGACAAATAGAGTTTTTTTATCTGAAAATTTTCAGTTTCTGGAGGAGAAATTTTCTATATATTTGAATAGGTATGTTTTCGTAATGTGTAGGAAATTCTGTGCCCAGGCTCATACATTAGTATTTTATTTTATTATCTTTTTGGTACCTTAATAATATTATTTAAAAGTACAATATCTGGGGATAGAAACTTTTTAATTTGAAGTTCTAAAGCCATTCAGCAGGTAATTTTAGCAATAAACTTGGAATATTATCAGAATATATGTTTCAAATCACAAACAAATGTATAAAGATTTTATTGGTTTCTGATTTAGAAATGGAGAACGTTGGCATGTGGCCTGGACCTTTGCCTGGTTCTCTTCCAGTTGCTGCCATGCCTTTGGTCAGTCCAGTTCAGGGCAATGTAAAAGGTAAATAAAGTTTGCCGTTAACATGCTTGTGTGTGACACACTCAGTAATAATAATTTCTTCACGCTACCATATTTATCCGACATATTGGGACTCTTTAACTACTTACCTAAGTACTGTCCTAAAATTTGAAAGCATCCATTCTGCTACCTGTTTATGTGTCTAAAATATTGCAGGATGAGTGGCAAACATGGTAGACACTGATCAGATGCCACATTCTGTGGCATCTGATCAGGGTCTACACTGTTTGCACCAGACTGTCAGTCCCAATACTGAGGGTTATTATGGTATATGCAAGAAAATTTCATTTGGATTAATGATATACAAATCTTTGATACAAAAAAGCAAATAAATAGAATATAAATAATCAAAATAATAAAGAATAAATGATTGTGTCCTCTGCTGCTGAATGGTGTGTGTGTTTGATTATACTGTGTCAGACTAATATAATAGGTTATGTCATATTTTGTGTGGCAAAATACAGACCTAGCCATGTCTTGTGATAAGGCAAATTTTTGGCAATAACTTTTATATACCAAAATCTTTTTTGGTGCAGAAATACTTAAAAAAAATCACCTGAATATCTCCTTCTTTTCCAGGTGCCTTATTTTTATTGGCTTGTTCATATTACCGTATTCGACCAAATTACCACACATACTCCTATAAGCACACAGTCAAGCAATTTAGTATACTTTAGATTTCAGCCAGTGTACTGTTTTTCTTCTTCTTTTTAAAACATATGTTGTGGGTCTCATTTGAATTGCCTCAACAAGTTGTGGCAATTCAACCGAGTACCCACAACATATGCTTTTATAAAGAAACTCAGAAAACAATATCACATAATCATCATTAAACATTAAATACTCTCCTCATGAAGTCCTCTGCTGATCTTTCTTTAAAGTGTGCCCTTATTAGATGGATAGTTTACTACAAGTTTTTCCAGTACTTTTGAATAACCTAAGTGCACAGTGCGGTAATTAGGTCGAATAAGTTATATATAAGGCTCTGTAGCACAATGAGTAGTGCGTCTGACTGCATATGCCGAGGTCACAAATTTGAATCCCTGCTTTGGTCACATAATTTTCTTGAAGATTGATCATGAAATATTTTCTGTGGTCATTCTCTCCCTTCCCCTGATTCAAGAATGGCAGTTGTCAGTTACTGACAAAAGTATTAAAGTCCTGGATAACAGAGGAATAAGCCTGCCAAAGAAAATGTGCGATTAGGCTAGCAGACCAGCTCCACATGACCTAAAGATGTTGACTGGGCCATAAAACAAAGAATCAAACAAACTGTTCATATAAGTATATAAGTGCAACCTGATAACTGTCTTCCTTCTTTAGTCAGATTTTTAACATAGCTGGGCGACAGAGTCACATAGGGGCAAGGCCCCTGATAACTGTCTGGACACTTGGCTGAATATATTCTGTAAAGTATAAAACTTTACGGCAACCAAGGGAAATCTTTGAGATTTGGGGTTTTAACAGGACATACTTTAGCCTTTACCACTCTCTGGGCTAATTCAGTAGATGACAAATTAATGAAGTTTTTCTTATTTTTTTCCATGAAAATAAGTTTTGACATTTCATGCAAATTGTCCCCAGTGGAGACAGTTTGCATGCGATGTCAGAACTGGTTTTCTGGGAAAAATAAGAAAAATAAAATTTCGTCTGAAATTTTTGCCCAGAGTGCTAGCATGAAATGATGTTATCTTATTTTAGTTGACACAGTACATTTCACAGTAAACCAGCTTTCTTTCAGATGCAGAATTGTTTTTTTATCAGTGGGGGACATTAGTTAATTATCTCCTGTATGCAATCAAACTAAGGGAAATAACCAGTTCTGTGAAAGGAGGTAATTTAATTTCCTTGCATAGATTGGTTTAGAGAGATTACAGCTAATGTCCCCCATTTTTAGGACTTCAGATATAATGACTTTTCAGACAATTATGTATCATTTTTATAATAATGTTTTCCCTATTTCTTTGAGAAAGATGTTTCATTAGATCATTTAGAATCATACAGTTCATGAAGAAGTGAGAAAAATGTCCAACACTAGTTATCTGGAGTCCTTCTGATTCAGTGCTCACCTAAAGATAGAATGGTCATTCAACCCTTCTCTTGCTGAACAGGACATGCCCTGTCTTAGCAAACAGTGACAAACTAGATCAGCTGAAGAAGCCAACTGATCTGGATCTGCACTATTTGTCATTAAATATGTGAATTTCTATCAAAAACCTGGATCAAGTAATCTGATTGGCTGGAAATTAGAAGTGGGCGTGGCATTTTAATTTATTCGGCAAGGCAAGGGTAAACGCTTAGCACTCAGGGTAAAATTTTCAGCAGATGACATATTGAAATATTTTTCTTAGTTTTTCCAGAAAACAGGATTTGACACTTTATGCGTTGTCTCCATTGGAGACAATTTGCATGAAATGTCAACTCCTGTTTTCTGGGAAAAATAAGAAAAATATCACAAATTTGTCATCTGCTGAATCTGCCCGTAGCGTGGTATGTGTTAAATTTAACTGCTGTATTAACCCTAAATAGTTGTCAGTTCCTGGCAAAAGAATGTGCGCAATACTGGTTAACTGCTTAGAGGACTAAGCCTGCCCAGTAAACATGTGGTTAGGTAAACTGACCGTGCTCAACATGACCCTATTGGGTTGACTGGGCCGTAAAACCTCAACACAAACAGATAACCCTAAATAGTCTGCCACACAGACCAGTGAAGACAGTATAAGCCAAGATTAGACTGCCCCTAAATGAGCAGTTTGATCAGTGACTATACTAATTGCCATTTTGTCAAATGGACTTGTTCTGGTATATGTCCTAAAATTTTGTACACCAAAATTTCTGACCAATGGCATATGAAATGAATATTTAGGGTAATTATTGTATTCCTCATGCGTTCAATCTCACCGAAGGTAAAGACAGACAAATACAATTAAACAGTTACAAAATGAGCAGATGGCAAGCAGAGTTGGCTACTCTTTCCCAAGAAAAGTGGCAAACTTAATTGTTTTTTACCCTAAATTTGATCCTTTCTTCAGCACTGGATTACTATATATTTTTATGACCGATTAATGAGTTGATGTTCATTTTGATACAAATGAAGAGTTTTGAAAATTACTGCTATATATCTTGGGGCTCGATAACAGGGGTATCTAGACGCATATTTATTTCTTATTTCTCTGTGAAAACCTATGGTCTGGGTACTACTGAAATTGCCACACCAAACCTATTCTATGGGTGCAATATGGAGAAATCAGAAAAAGTATCAGAAACTCCTGTTGAAAAAGAACCTTGTCCAGACATACTGTGCATGTACAACATAGAAAAAACGTGATTTTAATCAAACTGTACGGTGATATCTGCATAACTCTAGATAATCCAGAAAATTATTTTTTGTTATTTCTTGATGAAAACATATATTGTGGGTACTCATTAGAAGCACCTCAGGTGCTTCTAATGAGTACCCACAACATATTTTTTTATCAAGAAGTAAGAAAATACCAAAACGTTTTGGTTGAAAATGCATTCTACCTGGTGCTATAGATAAGTCACTATGCAGATTAATCTGTCATTGTGAGAGTCCAAAAAGTATTGACATGCTACCTTCAAGATAGAACTTGTTGAAATAAGTTGCTAACAGAAAGATGTGAAAACAGTTATTAGCCTTCTTTGGTCATTGCACTGGTTTTATGAATATGTGCATTTGAAATGATACAACTTACAAGGTCAAGATGTAAATGCTTGCTAGATATGTTGACCCTAAATGTGAGCAGAATAGATCCTAAGCAGCCTGTAGGAATCTTTGCTGCTCACTAAAGCCAAGTTGTACCATTCTGCATAGCATGTTCTACATACTTTCTGTTAGTAACATACTTTAGCAGTTTATACTATCCACAAAGCTCTTCATTTGTTTTATTATGTCTGTATATGTTATTGTTTTAATGCTGATGTCACACCTATGAACTAGTCAAATTTACCACCATTTTTTGTTTAATTTTCAAAGTTTTTTTTTTTTTTTCACGAAGAGGCTGGCTTAATTTTATTTACTGTATCAGTGTATAATAGTATTAGTGGTATGCATAAAATGGGCTAAAAGTTTAACCCTTGTCATGCGGAATAAATTGAGATGCAGCTTCCACTTATAAATGTCAGCAAATCAGATTACTTAATCCAGATAGTTGATATAGATTCACACACTGAACGGAAACAGTGCAGATCTGGATCAGTTTGCTTCTTCATTTGGGTCTACATTGTTTGCAAAGTTGGGATATATCTGGGTTCAGCAGGATGAGGGCTAAATAAAATGAATGGTTAAAAAACAAGCATTTGTCACTAAAAATGCAAAAAGCCAAGTCTGAAGCAGAAACTTTTGCAAGATCAGGGCCCGGTTGTTCAAAGCCTCGTTAGCTTAACGAGCTCCTGAAGGGTCATTTCGTTAACTGTTCTAGCGGATTCAATACACAATATTCTGATATTTTTTGCTGAAAAAATTTGAGTAGCTTTTGCACTGCAAAAGCTACTCACATTTTTTCAGCAAAAAATTTCAACATATTTGCGTATCACTCGATTAAAATTTTAACGAATCGTTAACTAACGACATCGTTAGCTTTGAACAACTGGGACCAGATTTCTAGATGACATTATCCACTTGGTTTTGTCAGTTTGCCGACCAGTCAAAAGTGTATCTAGGTGCAAGTAAAAATGGATTCTTTTTAATGTTTACCATTCTTTGGGTAAATTCAGCGGACAACAAATTGATAATATTTTTCTTATTTTTCCCAGAAAACAGGATTTGACATTTCATGTAAATTGCATAAAATGTCATATCCTGTTTCTTGGGACAAAATAAGAAAAATATTCCAAAATGTCATCTGCTGAAAATTTTACCCAGAGTGCCAAGCGTTAACGACCATGGTGTTGAATTTGATTGTTTAGTGGGTGTGGATATGTTATACATAATTATATATTTGCATAACAAGATTATAATGACATAACAAACTGTATTTATATATTTATGCTTACTAAAGCATGTCTTTGTAACAAACATGTTATTTGTGCTTATCAACTTCAGTAAATTTATATGTAATGAAAACATTCATTAAAGTATGAAAGATTAAAAAAAGCTATACACAGGAAAGTAAGAAATCTATAGTCAGACTTCTGTCATGACATAAGTAAAACTTGATTTAAACTTTTGTAGTTATTTAATCCCTTGGATATTTGCAGAATGTTATAAATGCAAGAGCACATGAAGGCAAAAAAATCTTTTTCTTGGATTAAGGCATTTGGTTAAGGTTAAACAGTTTTATAGAGAAAACTGTTCTAAGAAAAATTACATCAGCATATTGGAACAATAAACAAAACTATTTAACCTGATCCAAAATTCTAAATGGAAGACCTCAAGTACAATCAATTAATTATCAGTAGTCATGTGACTGAAGCTTAAATGTGGGCATAAAAGTATACATAAATTCAATCTTTTAAATGCTTCTAACTTAAAACTTAAAGAGAAACAAACATCAAATAATAAACATAATTGAAAAAATAAAGAACCTGTTAAGCTGAGCAGTTTGATGAAAAAATTACGAAAATCAATTGAGAAATCAGAAAGTTATTTGGCTTTGAATATCTAGAAAATGCTGTCATGGAAGCTGCCATTTCTGTGAGCTAGTGATGTCATAAACACCTAATTAAATATGCAAAAATCAAATAAATCAGATTTGAAAGAATATTTTGTTGATATATATGTGTAAACATGTTCATTTGCATATAAACTATCAAGTTGTTCACATTAGCAGCATGTTTCTTTCAATAGGTGACTTTTATTTGAGTCTTTCAAAAGTCAAATATCGAATTAATTATTCAAAATGGCAGTGCCCATGCTCACAGTTCTATAAACTACATTGTAGAAACTAGAATATCTTTCCTATTTCTTAACAGATTTTGATCAAATTTGTGCTGAGATGCTTGTTTTCTAAGGCTAAATAATTTTAAAGCATGCATTACATTCCCTTTACATTTTATTTTTGGTAAGATCCTTTTGATGGTAGTTGTATGATCTAGGTTTTACTTTAAGTTTGTGGCAAAATGGATTCAGGTTACAAGGGCTGTACATGAAAATATTATTTAGGCAAAATATTTTCTGTGTGTATAGGGCTCTTAACAGTGTTCGTGAGGTCATACTAACCTGTCAACAAAACATTTTTGTTTAGAAACATTGATTTTTATAAAATCTCCAGAATATTTATATCAACAGTAAATGGACAGAAGTTAAAATTAAATTAAATTGATTTTAAATGGATAAATGTTGATAAGTGCATGTGTGTTAGCTCTGTGTGTCTACAGCTGACCTTGGGCGACCTTGTACATGGAGGCAATTGCTGCTGCATGTGACCTTGACATAACGTCTATATACTCATGTAAACCATCATACAATAACACAGTGTAATCTCAAAGCTAAACTTACCTAACTCTGCTTTCTTTACTTAATTATGCTGTCTTACTTACTTATTGATGCGCTTTCTTTACCTAACTCTGCTGTCTTTTCCTAACTGTGTTGTCCAAATATAGGGTCTGTTTCTCTTCTTTCATTTACTGTCAAATTTTCTGTAGTTTTCATATCATTGTGATAGATCTTCAGTTCATTCTCGTTTTATATTAGTTAAAAAAATAGAGATGATAGATTATTGCTGACATTTTACAGCTTTGCTTGAGAACTGATTGCTGACTTGGAATTTTAAGTGTAAATCTCCACTTTCAAGGATTTTTTCCTTGTGCCAATTTTATGAGTCCACCAACCTCTGTTTTAGTACCATGATTTGGTATTGCATATAAACCCTTTTCATATTGGAATCCTTTGTACAAATATTTTGATACATTGAAACTAGGACTATACACCATATGTGTTGATGTATAAACTTTCATTCCACAAATTTGGTTGTCATCTTGACTGTCATCATTTTTACCTTCATTTTCTTGAAGTAAATGTAGCTTAGCTGAAATTGGTATTTTTCCATCATTGATTTTGGCTGTCTGAATATTAAATTTAAATTTTTTGCTTATTTTTATCATCTGTCTGCAATAAATGTATTGTCAACTACAGTAGCAGAATCCAGCATTGACAGCTTTTCTGTCTGTTGCATTGTCACAATCATTATCATCAGCAGTTAAATATTACCATTAGAGGCATTGACACCCTTCTCTTCATTATTATTTAGAGCAGTAGTGTTGATAGCTTATCTTCATTAGTAGCTGCATTATTGTCAACATTATCTCATTCATGCTCAGGATGAGAAACATCATCCCATTAGTATTGCAACACAACCGCAACAGAAGCAGTTGCCCCGAGTAGCACCATCGGTGTTACCATTGGAGCAGTGTCAGCATTAACATTTCCAGCATTAACAGGAGCAACCCTGTTAGCATCAGTGACAGTATTAGTGGTGGTATAGGTGGCTAAATCATGGGTATCGTCATTATTTGCTGCAACAGTCTCGGTAGTATTACAAGTAACATCACCAACAGCATTGACTTCAGTAACAGCCATCAGTAGTAGCAAAGCAACAGTACTGCATCATCATAATCATCATTATCATTATCATCAGCCAAACTTTGGTTGCAGTCTTGAAGAAAATATGTTTTATTGTTAGATTTCTAAATCACTGTTAGATTTTAAACAGAAATGAGCCACATCATGAGAAAATGTGTCTTAAGACTTGTGCACCTAGGGAATACTTGGATCAGCCTTCACATTTACAGTCTGACCAAGATTTCCCTGAACCATCCAAGACTTGTGCACCTAGGGAATATTTGGATCAGCCTTCACATTTACAGTCTGACCAAGATTTCCCTGAACCATCCAAGACTTGTGCACCTAGGGAATACTTGGATCAGCCTTCACATTTACAGTCTGACCAAGATTTCCCTGAACCATCCAAGACTTGTGCACCTAGGGAATACTTGGATCAGCCTTCACATTTACTGTCTGACCAAGATTTCCCTGAACCATCCAAGACTTGTGCACCTAGGGAATACTTGGATCAGCCTTCACATTTACTGTCTGACCAAGATTTCCCTGAACCATCCAAGACTTGTGCACCTAGGGAGTACTTGGATCAGCCTTCACATTTACAGTCTGACCAAGATTTCCCTGAACCATCCAAGACTTGTGCACCTAGGGAATACTTCAATCAGCTTTCATATTTACACAGTCTGACCAAGATTTCCCTGAACCATCCAAGACTTGTGCACCTAGGGAATACTTGGATCAGCCTTCACATTTACAGTCTGACCAAGATTTCCCTGAACCATCCAAGACTTGTGCACCTAGGGAATATTTGGATCAGCCTTCACATTTACAGTCTGACCAAGATTTCCCTGAACCATCCAAGACTTGTGCACCTAGGGAATACTTGGATCAGCCTTCACATTTACAGTCTGACCAAGATTTCCCTGAACCATCCAAGACTTGTGCACCTAGGGAATACTTGGATCAGCCTTCACATTTACAGTCTGACCAAGATTTCCCTGAACCATCCAAGACTTGTGCACCTAGGGAATACTTGGATCAGCCTTCACATTTACTGTCTGACCAAGATTTCCCTGAACCATCCAAGACTTGTGCACCTAGGGAGTACTTGGATCAGCCTTCACATTTACAGTCTGACCAAGATTTCCCTGAACCATCCAAGACTTGTGCACCTAGGGAATACTTCGATCAGCTTTCATATTTACACAGTCTGACCAAGATTTCTCTGAACCATCCAAGACTTGTGCACCTAGGGAATACTTGGATCAGCCTTCACATTTACACAGTCTGACCAAGATTTCCCTGAACCATCCAAGACTTGTGCACCCAGGGAATACTTTAAATCAGCATTCATGTTTACACAGTCTGACCAAGATTTCCCTGAACTATCCAGGGCTTCTGCATGCAGACAGCAAACACTGGTAAGACTGCATAGATATTCAGGGTAATATAAGTTCACTGGATGTTTATGTCTGAATGTACCTTTTTTTTTTTCCATGTATGGCTCAGATTATCATTAAGTTTATCATCTTCATCATTGACTTTGACAACAGATATTTCACAGCTTTGAAGCCAAGTCACAGAAATTTTGGCATTGTCTTCGTGTGACTTGAATCAACCACCTGGCCAGCCCTCTACACAATTTTCCAAGATAATGTGTGAACCTTCGATTGCCAATATAATTTCTAAACCTTGAGGAAGATAAATCTGGCATTGGGCTTATCCCATATGTCATTTTTTTCTGCTTGAAGAGCAGTTCTAAATGGAATCCAAAATATGTTTAAAGAAGGAAAACAAAAATCTTCTGGTTGTCCCTTATTTGGTAACCTCAGAAAAAACTTGGTGATATTGTTGGTACCAGTAGCTGCATCAGCTAGCTGTCATTTTGGCAGAAGGCTTCTAATGGGTACCCAATTTGTATGTGTTTTAGAAAACTTATTGAAGAAGAATATTTGACAATAATTGTGGTATAAGTTTCTCCTGTTCTTCATAAAAACATGTTGTTGGTGTTGTAGTCATTAGAAGTACCTCAGTTAAGTGCTTTAATGAATACAACATACGTTCTTATTGAGAACTGGAGAAAATTGTACCATAATTATCATCAAATAGTCCTCCTTAATGAGTTCTCAGCTGTTTATTCAAAAATAACAAAATCAAGGAATTCTGGTTCATGGTACTTCATACTTGATTCCAAAGCATCTCTGAGTGTATTATCCATATCTGTGTTATTGCTTTTCATTAACACATTCATCAACTCTTAGCAGCCATTAATCCATTATTATTCTGGAATTAATTATACATGCATGTAACAGTCCATATACTTAACAGTATCAGCATGGCATATAATCCTAACAACCTTAGCTTACTCACAACCAACAACCTTGATTCATTTTTCTAAGTTTTCCTCTTTCTGTTTTCTTACTAGTTCCCCAAAGTGAGAAGATACCACGTCCCCCTAATCTCCCTCTCATGTTACCTAGCCTGCCAACAGTTCCCCCTTTGGAGCCTCACCACCCACTCCTTCCCCAACACCACCAGCAATCGCACTGGGCTTCTTTCTCCTACCCTTCCTCCATGTTAGAGGTCGTTGCCATGACGTCTGAAATTGACACACTGGAACTGACAAGCAGAGTGAAGGATGTGCTACAGTTCAATAATCTAGGACAGAAATTGTTTGGCGAAGCAGTGTTGGGACTGTCACAAGGTTCTGTTAGTGAGCTTCTGTCCAAGCCAAAGCCATGGCACATGTTGAGTATTAAAGGGAGAGAACCCTTCATCAAAATGCACTTGTGGCTAAGTGACCCACATAATGTAGAGAGACTTAAACATTTCCAAAATGAGATTAAAGGTGGGTTGATTTTTTGTTTTTTTTTATTAGAAATTAAGGCGGAAAATGTTTTCTGCCCATGTATTTTTCACTAATGGACTTATTATAAAGCAGTGTGATGAAGATTTACTCATAGAAATA
Source organism: Anodontia alba (assembly GCA_964016985.1). Classification (NCBI taxonomy): domain Eukaryota; kingdom Metazoa; phylum Mollusca; class Bivalvia; order Lucinida; family Lucinidae; genus Anodontia; species Anodontia alba. Next base: position 9,837,676 of record OZ024830.1, on the reverse strand, counting down.
TTTTCCAAAGTTTGGGGTTAGATCTTTAACAAAAATTGAAGTTCACTTTAATTTTATTGAAAAAAAAAACATTCAGGTAGTATCAGCTTTCAAGAGAAAATCATTGAAAGACCGTCTGAATTTTTTCATAAGTTAAATTTTAGGTAAAATTTAATTTGCAATTCTGAATTGCCAGTGGTAAATTTCAAGATTAATTAAGATTTGCTGCTAGTCAGTAAGCTATATTCCCAAAATCTCTACTGTGCTTTCGACATCCTTCAGAAAGTTGTTTTTTTGCGTGATGCTTTACACAGATGAAGTAAATTTGCAAACTTTTGTCATGATTTAATGCAAAACCATTTGTCGTAACTACCTATGCACAAAATGTTTTATTCTAGTCAATGGTTTTGGCAAAATCAAATATTTTCACTTTTTCCTATAGTAAAAATGAATGCAAATTATGCAGAAATATGTAGGGTAGGTAACTTGGAGGCAGCTTTTCAACAAGTTCTGCTTATTCATTTTTTTCTGAATTTATCACAATATTGTTGTGAAACATCAACAATTCAAATTCAACAAAGAAAAGTAAAAAAATATTTTCTAAGAAAAGAATTCCAAAAAATCACTTTACTATAGAAATTGCATAGGTCAGACCACTTTTTGGCGATAAATTTAATTTTAGGGTACATATTTGAGAACAAAACACAGAAACAGATAAGACAAATGGATTCTGCTAAAATATAGTCTATCAGAACAAAATAGTTTCATTTAAGATAAAATGCCAAACAAAAAATCTTTCTGAGAGATGTTGAAAGGACAGTAGCCAGTAAAGCCCCATTTATACCTCCTTTCATTGACAAATTTAAAAAAAAAAAAAAAAAAAAAAAAAAAAAAGTTTTAGATTACTGTTTGGGTATTTTTGAGTCACTAAAAAGTTTGCCAATCAAAATATGTTTGTTTCTGGCTGGTAGAAGATCATTGGTCAAGAGGTTTGGATATCACAAAAATTGCAGACATTTGTGAAAAAAACAACAGCCAGTTATGCAGCCTAACAGTAGAGTACATGTAATGAACTTGTAAAAAAAAAAAAAAAAATACAACAAAAAACATTTCATACTATAGTAATGTATATGGCACGTAGATGCTGGATTAGCAGACAACAAAATGTGTGATATTTTTCTTCTTTTTGTCATTCCCCATGAAACAGAACTTGACATGTCATGCAAATCTTCTTGAGATTATTGTGCTAATAGTCTCCTTAACCCTTGTCCTGCTGAATAAATTAAGATGCCACGCCCATTTCTAGTTGTAAGGCAATCAAATTACTTGATCAAGATTGTTGATATAAGTTCACATACTTATTGGCAAACAGTGCAGATCCAGATCAGTTGAATCTACACTGTTTGCAAAGGCAGGACATATTCGGGTTCAGCAAGACTAGGGTTAAGGTTAAAATCTAATATTAGTAGTACATAAGTTTAAATTACAATATCATTTCTACTCATAGAACTTTTTCTCTGGAAGAATAAACATTGCAAGAAAATTCCTTTAGGTGTCTGATCAGGGACTCAGCTGTTTGCAAATAGTTCATCCATTTTTCTCTAGGAAAATCTAAATCACAGAGCCTGACATACCTAAAATTGAAATTGGACTTTCCCAGTATAAATTGTGTGGGAGTGTATTCAGTCTAAAATGGGTTAACTGAAGTAACATGGCATTCTTGGAAAGAATGAGAGAGTTCTGTCTGCAGGATTACATGGGTTGAAAACATCTTCCATATTTGACTAAATAAAAAATAGTGACAACAATTATTTACTACTTGTCATGAAAAGGTTTAAATAAAATTGGTTTATTCACACACACACACACACACACACACACACACACACACACACACACACACACACACACACACACACACACACAGAGTTAAAACTTGTGTACAGTGTGAGCTTTTTCCCAATGTACGGGCTGGTCTCACTCAGCACCATTTGCACATGGAATTACATATGTTCCCCAGTTGTCTTATTGCATTCTCAGTTTGGGGAATCCACGTAACCAAATGACTAGGTGCACAGAGTTTGTTACTATTTTTAGCTCCACATCAGGTAGGATGTTTTAGAATATCTCGATTTATACCTGATGGAATTTGTTCAAATAAAGAACAGATTACAAGGAAAAATCAAGCTCTTTCTGGTGGTGCACTATTCTGCAATCTGGTCTGATTCTCAAGAACATTCAGAGAATGTTTTTCGCCAAAATTCATGTACATTGTCCCGGTAGCCCAGATTGACAGCAAAAACATTCTTCGAATGTTCTCGAGAATTAGACCAGATTGCAGAATAACGCTTACACCACCAGAAGAGCTTGATTTTCCGTGTACTCTGCGTTTTATCTGAATAAATTCCATTTGGTATGAATAAAGATATTCTAAAAAATCCTACCTTATGCGGAGCTAAAAATAGTAACAAACTCTGTGTACCTAGTCATTTGGTCACGTGGATTCCCCACACTGATTCTTAAGCATCAAAGTTACTAATTTTCACACAACAGTGACCACAGTCAGCATGCATCAGTGTGTCTGCTGATCTGGGTCATAGCTGTTTGCATATGGCATTGAGTACCATTAAGCAAATTCACTAATGCATAAGGTCCATTCACTTCTTTTATTATTGTCAGCTGAGGTGTCAGCCTTACAGTGCTGGTCCATTCACTTCTTTTATTATTGTCAGCTGAGGTGTCAGCCTTACAGTGCTTGACCTGCTGGTGCCTTTTGAAGTCTGAAAACCTATATTTTCAGATCATTCCAGATGTGTGTTATGTATACCAAGGCACAGTTAAGCTTTTATAATGCCTTGCTCAGTGGTCTTTGCATTGCTATCGGGTTTTTACAAAATTTTGTCTGGCTCCAGTTTATGATTTATTTTCAGCAAAAGCCAAGTGTATGTTATAACTTCAGCAAGTGACATCTAATCTGTTACACATTTGAAAAAAATTTGGTGCATATATACAGTCAATATTAGGGTTTACATTCAGTTCTGGCTTCCTTCCTTATGAATTGTTCAAAATTTATTTTGCAATTTAATCATATCTAGAGCAAGAGATACAGTTGTATTAGAACAGAACATTTGGAAGAACTACATGTATAGGAAAGATTAATGAAGTTATAGAAAATTCTGAACTTCTGAAACACCGTCTTGTATTTCCATATGCAAACAGTGATTACCTAGACCAGTTTGTGTACATCTATACAATTCCAGTAAGAAAGAACCCTTTGTGCAAGCAAACTATTTCAGTGCTTTCAGATATAAACACTGCAATAGAACATATGGAGACCCAGACTAGGAGCCATATCTGCACAGTCTGGCCAAGGTCTCTACTTTACAGGCTGATACAGATGTATTTTAGTTTTAAATACTGTTTTCTTATATAAATTGATTTCCATATCTTTTTTAATGACAGTAAAAAAAAAAAAATAAATAAATGTCATTGGTCACATTTCTTATAATTATGATGGTAGTATAGTAAGTATTAGGGCTGGCTAATCAGAGCTGAAAAGATAATCGATTATCAGTCCTGCCATTGTGATTCATAATCGATTAGTAATTGCTGAAGAAAGATTAGATCTTAATTTTACCTATGACCCTTTCATATGTTATATTGAGCAAACAGTGTAGACCCAGATGAGACGCCGCAAATGCGGCATCTCATCTGGGTCTACACTGTTTGCCACTAACATAATTTTAAACACAACAGTGGGTAGTATATTGGACCATTTCAAATTTTTGATAAAAGTATGATAAGGAGTTAAGGTGTCTGAATACTAAGGGTAAATACGGTAAAGTAACAAACGCAGAAATCAAATGAGCGATTATTAGCAAATCTGTAATGATAGTCATTTTTGTGGAATTTATTGATCAATTAATCGATTATCCGATTAATCATGCCAGCCCTAGTAAGTATTGCTAAGATGCTTCATTGAACACTAATGTAAGCTCACTGATTGAATGTAAACACACAGGAGTAAAACTTGATTGAATGCTGAAAGATAACATTGCTTTAATGTACATGTTTTCAAATATTACTTTACATGTATTTGAATTGTGATATTCATTGTATGCATAGTTATTACTGCAAACTTTTTCTGTCAAAAATTATTAATACATATAGTAATACAAAAGATAAATAATAATAGATAAAATGTCGTTTGTTACAAAGACATTTACTTTACACATTTATTTTTGAATTTCATTTATTTGTAAAACTGTTAGCTAGTAGTCATAAACCTGGGGTTTTATTAGTCAACTCTCATTATCTCAAACTCTTCAGGACCACCAGAATTTGTGGTTTCAAAGAACAGTTATTTGAGAATAAAGGAGTTGAAGTGTAAGGAACGTACAGACTAAACCAAGCATATCATTTAATTAGTTTGACTTAACAGTACTTTGAGATATATATGTTGGAGATAATGAGAGTCAGCTATAAGTACAAGTCAGATGCATCTGACTTTTGCTTTATTCACTGATGTATTTAAACCCATATTGTGGAAAATTCTTATTATTTTCAAGTCACATCATAATTTGCTTAGAGATGGTGTTTTATCTTTTCATGTTTGATCTTTTTTCAGCTAATCGTAGACGCCGGCACAGTATTGAGGACAGATATGATTCTCCAGTTTCCCTTCCTAAAAGGCCACGAGTGTTCTTCTCTGAGGAACAAAAAGAAAGGCTAAGACAAGCTTATAATAGAGATCCCTATCCAAATCAGAGCACCATAGAAGCTTTGGCAAATACATTAGGGGTGGGTGTAAAAACTGTTATAAATTGGTTCCATAATCACAGAATGAGAGCAAAACAACAGCAACATGCTAACAGCCCAACAACACCTTACAGTGACTTTCCTGAGTCTGTTGGGAGCAAAGGAGATCCAAATGATGATAATTCAAACCAGAGTGATATTTCAAGTTTATCAGAAGAAAATCGGGAGACCACCACAATGCCAAATTTTCCTACTGGTTACCATAACAAGGACTCGAATCAGTGGCTATTTCCACAGTTTGAAACAATCCATTCACAGGAGAGGAAAGGTCAGGATGAGTCTGAAAATAATGGCATTGATGATGATTTAGATGGCAATCTGTCCAGCCCTAATTCCAACAAAGATAATCCTGATGATACCAAAGATAGTGACACTGAGGATAATTATGATAAAAATGATGACAGTGATACTGTAGCTGAATTTGGAGGGGAAGATAATTCTAACTTAGATAGTTCCACAGAGAAGCCGGAAAAGGAAGCGGATCTTTCTGAAGAGAAAAAACAGTCTGTGCAACATGGAGGTGCAAATAAACGAAAACGTTCTCACCCAAAGTATGTTTCAGCAGGTCGTCATCTTGATAAAACTGTTGATGCCTTTGAGAGTGTATCTTTTGGCACTGTTGTAGATACTGATGACAGAGAAACAGAGAAAGAAAATGAAGGCATAAACAAAGAAGACAGTAATATTGCTAATGATATTGTCGATCATTTGGCAAAAATTGCAAAGTTTAAAAAGTCGATAGAAAATGATGAGTTCTCCTTTGATGGTAATTCTGATAGAGGTTTTAACATTGATAAAATGCAGAAGAACATAAACCAGAATTCTAATGATGACTGGGAGTTCTAGAATTTTGAAGTTTTGAAATTGAGAATAGTTTTTGGAGTATATAGAGTAATGCAGTTTAAAACTGAGCATTAGGATATAGTCATAAAGATGGACTTTAACAGCAGCAGTAATATCAGTACTGTACATCCTAAAAAAATCTCATTTTGTGAATTGATTATGGTAAAGTCATTGACTTCTTCCAAAGAAGACAGGTTTAAAGCTTTAAGTTATTGTTTCTTTAAGCTCTGTTGTACTTCTTAGTGTTACCAAAGGTTTTAGTGTGTTTAATATGTACATCAAGTGTGACAAGTACATGGATAATATGATGAAAAAGTGTGAGAAAAAAAGTTTTCTGTGCATTGAAAGTGCTGTGTTTAAAGGGCTTACTGTGACACAAAGATGTCTGTGAATAAACAGAAGTGTTTGGACAGACTTATGCTTGAAACTTTAATTTTATCTCTAGATGTTTGAAATATTTTCACTTAATTCCAATGTTTAAGATCCCATTGTTGTTAACAGAGACAGTTCCTTTGGTGAGCTGACATTCATTTATAAATGTGCTGGGCCCAGTTGTTCAAAGCTAACGACATCGTTAGTTAACGATTCGTTAAAATTTACATCAAGTGATATGCAAATATGCTGAAATTTTTTGCTGAAAAAATGTGAGTAGCTTTTGCAGTGCAAAAGCTACTCACATTTTTTCAGCAAAAAATATCAGAATATTGTATATTGAATCTGCTAAAACAGTTAACGAAATGACCTTTAACGAGCTCGTTAAGCTAACGACGCTTTGAACAACTGGGCCCTGGTCATAGAAGAGACAGTATAAAGACAGTAAAGTAACTGATGTGTCTTTACATGACCAAGTACATTAGTTACTTTTGTTGTACATGATAGAATGATAAAGTGACCCGTAAGACTTGTAAATTCTAAGGGTAACGTTGGACTATTTTTATACAGACCTATTTTTACATTTTATATAATCTCGTATATTGAGTGCTTTTTACTGCCAAAGCTAAATATAGCTTTTAAAATTGTGCTTTATTTACTCATATATGAGTGATTTCATGTTACATATATATACTGCTCAGAACTACAAATTGTTCATGTGTCAAATATTCATCTCATTCTAAAATAAGACTTTTTTGTTTCTATAGAAACAGAATTAACAGTGTTCAGTGTCATTAAGAAAATTGAGTATTTCAGCATTTATATTTCATCATCATCACAGAGATGCTCATTACTTTGTACAGCTGAAAAATTCAGGTTGTTTATTTGTTATGAAGCTCACATATTCTCTTTTTTTAATGTTTTATGAGTGGATTTGAATTTTTTGGTGTTGTGGTAATTTGTTAACTTTGGTAGCATCTTTTGTCATCTTCTACAATTCACTTTCGAGTCTACAATTGTTTTGTTCTGTAGATTAATAATTTTTGTGAGGTTGATTACATTTTGTTGTAGTTCTGATAGGAAAATCATATTGCACAATCGAGTAAAAATCAAAAGAGAATTTAAATTATGCATAGATGAATGGGACTGGTCTTTATAAAACAAACAAGCTGAAGAAAACAAACAAAACTGTCATATAGCCAGCTATATGGCACATGCAAACAGTGGGGTCCAGTTTCACAGTCCGGTCAGAGCCTTCATTTTCAGATGCTTAATGTCTAATTTAATGTTTGCTTGAAAATTGAAATAATTGTCTACCACACATGGTGGTCTGGATCTTGGCTGCTTGCATACGGTCATAGCTCCAGATTTTTTATTTCTCCATGAAAATATATGTTGTGGGTACTCATTAGAAATGCCTCACTAAGGCACTATGGATGAGCACCACAACATATGTTTTCAAGGAGAAATAAGGAAAATATAAATAATTTTTGGTGAAAAAAAATGTCTTATCTGGAGTTATGTCTATGGCATAAGGCTAGGCTTCTTAAGCTGCAACTGAAATGTGAAGATGTTGGCTTGAAGTCTCTGCAGTGAGCTTCAAGCTTTTAAAATATTTTGTGAAACATTTTGAAAATTGAAGTACAATAATTATTTAACCTAACTATTGAGATTAATCAACTCTTTTTAATGTTTAGCACTCTGGATAAAAATTTCAACAGATGACACTTTGAATTTTTTTTCTATTTTTTTTTTTTTTTTTTTTTTTTTTCAGAAAACAGGCTTTGACATTTCATGCAAATTGTCTCCTTTGGTTGGAGACAATTTGCATGTAATGTCAAAGTCGTTTTCTGGAAAAAATAGGAAAAATATTGTTAATTTTTTGTCTGCTGAATTGGCCAAGAGAGCGGTAAAGACTAATGCTTGTCCAAAAATTTAAACAAGGCCATTTAATTCCTGTTGAAGTGTCTGAAAAACTACTGGAGAGTGGGAAAAAGTGTAGACTCTGATCAGATGCCACATTATGCAGCATCTGATCTTGGTCTAACAAGGTTTGCTCAGGCATGTTAGTCCTGATACTTAAGGTAATTACAGTATTTTAGTTGGCAGCATTAAAGAGAAGTTGTGGCTTAAGAAATCAGTTGAGAATTCACAGATTTTTCAAATTTTACGATAAATCCTTCTGTTATAAGCACACGCAAATAATCAGAAGCTAGTTTGTAAATACCAGTTCTTGAAAGGTGAGGTATTAACTCATTGATTTATTTAACCCTTTCAGCCCAGCAGACTGAAAAAAAAGTGTTTTTTTTTTTTTGTTTGTTTTTTTGCGAACAATGTAGGACCTGATGAGACGGCTCATAATGAGCCGTCTCATCAGGATCTACATTGTTTGCCATTCTGTTTGGATTGTTTGACTGCGACCCTTTTTGGAACAGTGGTTCTGACCAGATTCAGATATGGAAGATTACACTTCAGAAACTTGGGGATGAAAGGGTCAAACATTTTGTAACTGATGTACATTTCCCCATGTATCAGTGATGTTTGCAGTTGTTGTTATTTTCTAAGTTGACTTTGACTCTGCTGCAGTAAAAAACTGAAGGCTGTTTTCCTAAATCTTGCTTTAAAACTGGACCTCTCATTTCATTTGAATATAGATGAAACAAAAGGGAGGCTAGTGTCACAAAAAACCTGAAAATTAAATATCAGTACAATCAGAGTATGGGGCAACATTAAGCTGTATTTTCAACTGTTGTTTGCTACAGTTTTGAATGACCCTTTAATCATCTCCTTTGGAAATGAAACTTCATGTCAAATACGAAAACATTTTAAAAACTACTGTATGCTAATATTTATACCTAAATTCCAAAATGTGACTCCTAACCATTCCGGAATCTTCAGGGTGAGGCATAGCTGTAGGTAAGAGAGGGTATCAGGTAAATATTTTTTCATATTATTCCATGAAAATATAAGCTATGGGTACTCATAAGAAACACCTCATCAAGTCTTCTGTTGAGTTCAGAACATATTTCATGGAGAAATACCACCTTCGTAGCTCATTTGGATGCACATCCAACTAATGATCAGGAGGTCGTGGGTTAGACCCCTTTGGCAACATTCTTTCTTGGAGACTGGATCATGAAATATTTTCTACAGCCATTCTCTCCCTTCTGCTGATTCAAGAAGGGCAGTTGTCAGTTTCTTGCAAAAGAAAGTGCACAATACTGGTTAATTTCTTAGAGGACTAAGCCTGCCTAATAAAAGTGTGGTTAGGTAAACTGACCGCGCTCAACATGACCCTGTTGGGTTGACTGAGCAATAAAACCTCAATACAAAAAAGAAAGAATATTAATACTTTTTAGGGTTGAAAAAAGTCCCTTATCTGGAGCTTTGCTGAGGTAAGCAAAGTAATCATGAACTTTCTTTTATTTTCCACAAACAAAAACAAATTTGACACAGAAAAAGTACCATCCCGTCATTAGTTGAAATTGAATTGCAACATAGAAATGAACAGTAAAAATTGAGTCAAAATATCTTAGGTAAATATGGACGGGATACTCTTGATAGATGTTCTGCCCTTTTTCACAAGGGAGACAATTTTTGACTTCCTGTTTGTTTGTTTTTTTTTTTTTTTGTCAGTCTCCTACTTAAAGGGGGTCTAGTCTAAAAGGGGAGCAGATTCTTTCCTTTTAGAGTAGACCCCTTTTCAGAAGGGAGAGAAAACCATTTTAATAGAGTTGCCTGCCCTGATGGTGTATCAGTTCCCCTTAAACAGTACAAAAGAAATGCAGCCATTACATATATGTGAGCTTAACACTTGTCCTGCTGAATAAATTAAGATGCCACACCCATTTCTAATTTTCATCCAATCGGATTACTTGATCCGCATTATTGCTATAAATTCACATACTTACTGACAAACAGTGCAGATCCAGATCAGTTGGCTTCTTCAGAAGCCAACTGATCTGGATCTACACTGTTTGCGAAGGCAAGGGTATATCCGGGCTCAGCAGGACAAGGGATAATTATGATACATTGATCAGAGCAATGGGAAAATTATTTTTATTTTTTTTTAATTTTTTTTTTTTGTATATAATTCCTTGGACCCAATATACACTGGACTAGTAACTACGGTACAGGTATTGTATTTATTGGAAATATGTTGTTGTGGCTGAGTTTTCATAATTTTGTATGATGAAATTTAAATGCTCATATTTCAGTTATTTTTCCAAATATCTCAGATTTGTTTTCAAAAAGCAATAGGTCAATATATTACCTGTGAGACTGCAGCATTATATTTAAGGAAAAACCAACAGTTTTTGTAAACATTAATGAGAAATCTAGGTACCCATTTTAGCTACTTTCGGAACTTTTAGCAGAAAGTCATCAGAAATTCACCCAGAATAATGTTATAACTTCAATCTAGTTAATTGTGACTTAACATTTTTCAACCATACCTATTAAAATCAATTTATTACAACTTCAGTTATTATCCAAAATAATTTTTAATGACCATAGTGCTGTAAAATAGCACTAAAATCAAGCCACGACAACATATTTTGGCAGTTCCGTTAGTGACAAGTCCAGGTATTATTAGGTCCGAGATAATTCCAGTGTCAAAAAGACTTGCACACAAATTTAGTATAATATGATTGGTCAAAAGAAAAGTCAAATCTGCCTTTTTACTTTGATTAAACCACTGCATAGGAATATTGGAACTATTTTCTTTCCATAGATTTCTTGCTGAACATGACATGCCCTGTCTTGGCAAATAGTGTAGATCCAGATCATTAATTTTGGCTTCTGAAGAGGCCAACTGATCTGGATCTGCACTGTTTGTCATTATTTATGTGAATTTCTATCAAAAACCCAGATCAAGTAATCTGATTGGTTGGAAATTAGAAGGTGGCATGGCATCTTAATTTATTCTGCAAGGCAAGGGTTAATCCATGTTTTCAATGTTAGAATGCTTTAGTAGGAATTTTAAAAATTGGAGTTTATTTCATAAATTGTATAAATTTGTAAATGCCTGTCTGTGAAACACTCAGAAATTTACAGTAAGCCCCTCTGTTTTTTTTTGTTTTTTTTTTTTTCTGCTGTTTTTTTTTTCAGTCTGTGAGTGATTCACCAACATTTACATGTTAATAAAATCAATAAAACTAAAAATCATTCATAGGGTACTTCAGACTGAAACTCTAAAGGTTGTAATATTTTATTAGATTATTTCATATGGTCTAAATCTGCATATTCATATAAATGATTCTGGAAACATAAAGTTTAACTTGATTCAGATAAAATTAAAAGAATAAGATTGTTTAATATGCTAATAATTATTGAAGAACACTTGAGAATTGGTTGAGGACTTGAAGAATTTAAAATGGAGAACTAAATACTGGTCTCTCTAAAAGAACTAACTTGCTATATTTTGTAAATTCAATTTTCATCAAATTTTCACTGAGCATAATGTTTTTCATAGATATATCGACAGAAGTAAATAGCATTTCTGTGTTGTTTTTTTTTCTTTAAAAGTCTGTTAAAAAGATTTGGATAGTCAAGACAGGTATTCGCAATAAACTTTCACACTTTTTTTTTCCATATCATTGGGTTTCCTTGTTTAAATGTTCACCCTATTGTTGTGAAGATTAAGTAGTTTTCTTACGAATATTATTAAGTTCCAAGTGTACACTTAAAGCTTTACATTTGTTTCTAAGAGATACTTGGTAATATTAGGTGTTAAAGCGCTAGGCAAATTTGTAGCAGATGACATTCTAAAATTGATTTTTTTTTTTTTTTTTCAGAGAAAACAGAGCTTGGCATTTCATGTGAATTGTCTCTCACACAGACAATACACATAAAATATCAACCAAAAAAAAAAAAAAAAATGAAAGTGTCATCTGCCAGTTGTTCAAAGCTTCGTTAGCTAAATGAGCTCGTTAGCAGTCAAAATGTTAACTGTTTCTAGTGAATACAATATCTAATTCATAACTATTTTTGCTGAAAAAATGTGAGTAGCTTTTGCAATAGCTACTCACATTTTTTCAGCAAAAATATTAATATATATGCCATATTTAAAGTTTTAACCATACATTAACTAACGACGTCATTAGTTTTGAACAACTGGGCCCTGATTAGCGCTTTAAGTGCTAACTGACTTGCTTTGTTGTGTTTTTACACTGCATATTACTACAAGGGCAAAAATAGATACAAATCTGTTGTTTGCAGAATTTGTTACAGGTTAAGGGATGAAATGAGTATTTGCATTCAGGTGCAGTTAATTTCGGTTGATAGTATTAATATAAGCTGTGACATTGCCTTTAGAGGTATTTTTTTGTGATGACACAAACTGTTTTCCATACACAAATTAACAAAGTGATTGTTAAGGCAATCACATGACACAAGTATTTATAGCCAAAGCCAGATTTATTGTACATATAATTTATGTTATGTTATAGCTCCGGATTAGACAGGTATCCAAGCCAGTATTTTTCTTATTTTGCTGCTAAAATGTATGTTGTGGGTACTTATTAGTGCCTCACTGAGGCACTTCTAATGAGTACCAACAACATACCATTTCTTGGAGAAATAAGAAAAAATGGTTGAAACAAAAGGCCTTGTCTGGACCTATGTTAATATTTTCATTTTTGACACAAACTTGCTTAGGGTATAAAAATGCCTTTTATGTTACACGTATATAAATAGTATATTATATTACGTTAAACAGTCAGAGTTCATTATTTGGTAGATATGCTGTTAATATATTCGCTTCTTGTGCAATACTATAACCTTAGGTTGTACAGTATATTTTAATGCATGAAGATTTTGTTTTGTAGACATAGCTTCAGATAAGGTGCTTTTCTCATCCAAAAAGTATTGACAGTTTTCTTATATCTCAACAAAAGCATACGTTGTGGGTAATGAGTACCCACAATGTATGTTTTTGTTGATAATTAAGAAAAATGTTGAGTGGATGCCCCTCTTATCTGTAGCTATGTGTAGAGTATTTTAACCAAAGATTTATCATTTGACAATGTGTTCAGTTCTGGATCCATTGAGGAGCAGCTTTGTTTTGCTTTTATTTCAGAATCACTTTGTTACCCTCACTTGTTAAACAACCCTCATTTTATATTATGTTACTGATGTTAATGAGCAGATTAAGAAATTTAGCTGCATTAAGGTAAAATCTGCATTTTTGCCATATGCCTAAAGTGAAGACATAGAATAGCCTGACCATATGCGCAGCCTGTCCAGAGTCTCCGCTTCATTACTTTTATCCTTCAAAGTTCTTTCAGGCAAAAGAATGTGCACAAGTACTGGTTAACCATTTAGAGGACTAAGCCTGCTCGGGAAAAGTGTGCTTAGGTAAACTGACAAGCCATAATGGGTTGACTGGGTTGTAAGTTGACTCATCTAAAAATAAAAATGGTTTGACTGGGTTACGAGTTAATGGGTTGACTGGGCTGTGACTTGACCCAACTAAAAAAAAATCTTTAAAGTTCACATCGATGTCCAGACTTGTTTTGTCCATGCAGAGTGAAACTTGGAGGCCCAGATCAACTTGCATAGTCATACAGGTCTGGTCTTCCAGTTCGCGAGTTGTGGTTAACACGCATCTGTCCAGGATTCTCTATGTCTTCTCTGTTTGCATTTTGGCACACGATCTGTTTTCCCATGATGCAGTATACTTACCCACAAATTCTGGGCCAGAGTACAGAATCTATCTCATGAAGTGTTAATCACTGCTCCAGCAGACAACATTTTGATTTTTTCTTTTGTATCTTTCAAAGAAAATAAAGCATTGCATTTCATGTGAATTATCTTCCTAGCAGATGAGTCACATGACATACCAAGTCTAATGATCTCTGAAAAATAATAATAAAAAAAAAGAATGTTGTCTGTTGCATTTTTGCCTAATGCTGTAAGGGTTAAGAGTCAAGTTTTTTTTTCTGCCTATCATTTCTGAAAAAATAAATTGATATTGGAGTTTGTGCAATATATATCTTGCAACATATAGTCATGCAATGTGTTCAGAATTATCAATTGTCATTTGAAAGCTCAGTCTTTGAACTTATTAATGTAGAAAGACTTTTATTACAGAGAAAGACAAAACAAAAATGGATTTAAGACAATAAAATTGGAGAAGCAATATAATGTGGTAATTTTGTTCGAAAATCAGTAGTTTAGGAAGTATGGCTTTCAACATCAATAACTTGACTATGTAAACTCAGCTTTATTGTAGTAATATGGTATTTGCAGACCTGCTTCTCATATTTGATACAAGGATGGCATTTTTTTGTCCATTTATTTAATCAGAAATTAAGTATATGTATTAAAAATAATACCAGAATTTTTATAACAACTATTTACTCACAGATGTTTTGTTTCTTAGCCCTACTAGTTTTGAGCTTTGTTGTCAAAATAATCTCTTTGTGCCATTTCAAAAAGTCTGAGCTTTCATTTGACACATACAATAATAGACAAGAGTGCAAAGAATAGCCAATATTTTTTTTCTCTTCATTTTCCCCACTCCCCCTTTTTTTGTGCATTTTATTGCATTAATAAGTTGTTTTTTTTAGGTTGAAATGTGTTCATGGTAGTTTTTCTTGGGGTAATAATTCATAGGTCATGATAAAATATGTATTCAGAAGATATCGTTTTATTTTTGCTATAAAACATATCTTGAAGAGTATCTGCTACAAATACATTTTGTTGCAAAAATAACAAAAGTTATACCTAATTATCACATAAGTTGGACCTAGGATTAGATTTTATAGGAACTTGACAGCTAGTCTGAAGCATTTATGATAGCTGAGATTGCTTGTATTTTGTTCCTTGTTACGCAATTATTCAAAGTGTTCAGTTTTTAGTAGTTTAAGAGTTACGATTTGTTAATAGATATAGATTAGTAGTAGAATTTGTTATTATTTACTGCAAATCAAAAACATGTTATGTCTTGAAAATGAAAATAAAATTTAGCTGCATTGACTTGAAAGGTGTGTTGCTACCTGTACAATGACCCAGCACCCAGATGAACCTTTCCACTCGCTGGGTAAATTCAGCAGACAACTAACTGTTGATTTTTCCCCAGGAAAAAGGCTATGACATTTCATGCATATTGCCTCCTAAGGAGACAATTTGCATGAAATGTCAAAGCCTTTTTTCTGGGAAAAAATAGGAAAATATTTCAAAATGTCACCTGCTGAAATTTTTACCCAGTATGCTAAGTATAACTTGTGCACTAATGCAGTTTGTGTTTACAAGTTGCCTACAAAAGTGATTTAGACCATTATACTGGCAGTATACAATGTTGGTGTTTGTGCAGGCAGATCTTGGTCAGTGTTGAATGTTTTGGTAATAAGGTAAAGTCTTTTTAATGTAGCTAAATAATCCAAAGGCCCCAGAGAAAGGAAATATTTTGAAGGAAAAAAAAATTATTTTTGCGCTAAAACAGGTTGTGGGTGCTTCATTGACAAAAATACTCTGAGTATCCACAATACGTCTCGTTCAGATGTGTAAGTTACATGTGAGTGTTTGCCCTGGATCCCTGCTCCTGTTGGCATTTGTCATTTGGTACAGGGATCCAGGGCAAAACATTCCCCATAGCTTGGCACTTCTGAACGCGGCCCTAATGTTTAGTGTTGAAATAACAGCCATTATTGATAGAATGTAGTCCTTATCTGGAACTATTGAACCCCTTGTATAAAATTGTTGATTCTGCAAATGAAGCATTAGAATATTTGAGGAATGCTATGGGAGGCCAGACTTGTCACGTAGATCCAGGCCAGCAAGTGCTTTCATGCAGTCTGGTTGAGGTCTTTGCTGTTCATTGTTGTGCTGTCCACATTTGTTATATTTTGTGGATGAAAAACAGGAGACCTGACTGGACTGCATGGATAAGAAAATTAGCATGTGCATGCAGAAAGTTACAACTTGGCTTTAGCAAACAGTTAAGGAGATAGGGTGCCCCTGGTAGATTTTCCACCATGTTTTACAAGGGAGACAACTTTAGTGACTTCCTGTTTGCTGTCCTGCACTCCAAGTTCTTTATTTCCTTTGGAAGTAGACCCCTTTTCAGAAGGGGTCTGCTCTAAAAAGGAAAGAATTTGCTCCCTGGGAGCAAATTCCTTCCTTTTAAGAGTAGACCCCTTTTAAGAAGGTAGGCAAAACAGTTCTGGCAGAGTAACATCCCTTGAAACTGTATCAATTCCCTTGAAGTTCCAGACCAGCCTGTAAATCTATTATTTTGTAGCGCTCATATATTAAGCTCAGAGACATTGACCAATCTGCAGATGTTGAAGCTACAAAAGATATTAACCACTCCCTAGATTAATTAGCAGATGACAAATTAAGGAAATTTTTCTCATTTTTTTTTCCAGAAAACAGGATTTGACATTTCATGCAAATTATCTCCATTAGAGACAATTTGCATGAAATGTTAAATCTGTTTCTGGAAAAAATAAGAAAAATATTTCAAAATGTTGTCTGCTCAAAATTTTACCCAAGGTGCTAGAGGCTAATCAATTGTCTAAGTAAAGTTTTACATTTTCTCATGCTATAGTCTTTTATGGGCCTTTGCTGGCTGACTATAGAATCCTGGCTTTCCCACCCATGACATTCACCATCTTGTGAAAGACAATCAGTAATTATAGCATCAACAAGAGAAAAGGTACCTTCATGATATCAGATTCTAATCTCCAGGTAAGATGGGTACAAGTTAACATTTTTCTTTTTTCCCCATGAAAGCATAGGTTGTGGGTACTCATTAGAAGTGCCTCGCCGAGGTGCATCAAATGAGTATCACAACATACGCTTTTTGGGAGATATTAGAGATGTATCAGTACTTTTTGGTTAAAATAAGTACTTTTCCTAGAGGGATTATTGCCAGTTGATCCCTGTTCCTTCTGAGCAGGGTCTCCGCTGTTTTGTCTAAGGTACCTTTTAACATGATGTTGCTCTTATGCATTGTAGATGTTTAGTTGTAGAAATTGTTAAATATATAGTTACATTGACCTTGACCTTCTTAACTTAACCTTTGACCTCTCCAGCAACATTTATGTTGTCTAGTATCTATCAGTGATTTACCCCACAGAATTTGTGGATTAAACATTTGGGCACACATGAACTAAGAGAACAATTCAGGGTAAAATCTTACTAGTTCATCAGTGGCATTAAACCCCAATAGTGGAAAGTAAACTGTTGAAATGCATGTGATTCAACCCATATCTCCAGATAAGAGGGGGATTCATGAAAATATCTTTCTTGTATCTTCATGAAAACATGCATGTTGTGATTGGAAGTGCCTCTGTGAGGTGTTTCTAATGAGTACCCACTATATACGTTTTCATCAAGAAATAAGAAAAAAATAATTGGTTGAAAAAAAAGCATATTTTCTGAAGCTATGCTCAGCCCTCAACTGATATATTCTACAGTATCCTTAACTCTTTTGGTGCAAGATTTCAGACGACATTTGTCATCTGCTTTTTTATTTTACCAAACTATTGCTTGGAAAGGCGTTTATATGTAAAGTTGACTGAATGTCAAACAGCGTAGATTCAGATGAGACGGCTCAATGAGCCGTCTCATCTGGATCTATGCTGTTTGCAAAAAGCCTATTATTATCACCTGTGGCAGTGAAAGAGTTAAAGTCTAAAAGTGGATAGTGGATGCACAGGCTTGTCTGTCCACTTATGCCCCAAAACTCAATTTCTCTTGATGCATCTTGTATACAGATTTGGGATGAGAATGTTTTGGTGATTTTTTTTTTTTTTATGAAAGTTCTGTGTAAATTAACCCATTGTATACCTAATAGAATCTCCCACACTGTATTATTGGAAGAGTCCAATTTCAATTTTAGGAATGTCTGGCTATGAGATTTAGATATTCCTATAGAAAAAAGGCTAAACTATCTGCAAGTGGAGACCCTTATCAGATACCACATTCTGTGGCGTCTGATTTTGGTCTGCAGTTTGCCAGTTACCTTTTTAGGGGTCTCCTGACTACACTGGGGTTAAGGAAGTTAAGTAGAGAGGAAGTCGATAAAATTCTGGGTTTGGAAACAAAACTTTAAGTATATGATAAAACCTTGTATCATACAAACTGTAAAAGGTTTAACACTTAGCAAGCTGGGTAAAAGAACATTTTGGCAGATGGTATTTTGAAATATTTTCATGTCATTTTTTCTGAAAGGATGATTATTTCACATTTCATGCAAATTATCTCATTAAGAGACAATTTGTATGACATTATTTTCTAAAGAACACACACACACACGCACACTCACACAAACACACACACACACACACACACACACACACACACACACACACACACACACACACACACACACACACACACACGCAAGAGTAAATTTCATCCCATTGTTGTCTGC
The DNA here is from genome assembly GCA_964016985.1 of Anodontia alba. Taxonomy (NCBI): domain Eukaryota; kingdom Metazoa; phylum Mollusca; class Bivalvia; order Lucinida; family Lucinidae; genus Anodontia; species Anodontia alba. The sequence continues at coordinate 9,819,282 of OZ024830.1, read as the reverse complement.
TGAATTTTTAAAAGTGATGAAATAAGTTAGCATTTTCAAACTTGGTCACATGACTGATATCAAACTGAGAACTCTTTTTCTAGCAAAATGGCAGCCATTTTGAATTCTCTTATCACCTTGGGGTTTGATTTTCCTGAATTTTTCTATAGACAAAACCCTTTTTTTCTTATATACGTTTTTCTTAGTTGATGTTACCCCATGATTGTTTTTAATAAATGTTGTCTGGAGAGATTAACAATTATTATTTTAATGTTGGTTGGTGGAATTGATATTATTTCTTAAGCAGTCTAACCAGTTTTTCTTCTGGCATAACTTTAACCCATTTGTGCCTAGCGTCCTATAAATGGGACATAGGCAAACAGTGTAGATCCAGATCAGACGCCGCAGAACGCGGCGTCTGATCAGGATCTATACTGTTTGCATTCAGTTCAGAAATTTCTACAAAACATGATAATAATAAAAACTAACCAGATACCCCTTATATAGGAAATGGACTTGTCCAAAGACTTGAGGTAGAAGAATCTACTTGGCATAAATGGGTTAACTATGATAAGTTTGTGAAATTTTGTTTTCTCTTTCGCTTGTATGTCCTCACATGTAGTTCTATGTAAAGTATTAGATGCATAACCATTTTTGAAAGCTTTACTCTTTAAAGCTCTGAGCAAAATTGTAGCAGACGACATTTTTTTTTTTTTTTTTCAGAGAAAATTAGACTTGGCATTTCATGTGAATTGTCTGCTAGTTAGACATTTTTTATGAAATGACAAGTCCTATTTTCTTTGAAAAAATACAAAAAAAAAAAAAAAAAAAAAAACATAAATAAATAAAAATATCTTCTGCTGCAATTGTGATTAGGGCTTTAAGAGTTAACTTATATATAATTTTATATTAAGACTAGACATTGAGGTTTCTTTGTTATAATTAATGATAGTTTAATAAAACAAAATTAATGTTCAGTCAGAATTACAATAAAACAATAAAAATGATATGCCAACTTACAGCTAGACCTGGAAGTTAGCTCGCTACGAGTGTTGTTTCTCCCTGCCTTTAAGTTTTGTTTCAATTACTAGCAAAATGGATTTGGTACAGTACAGACTTGACCATTAGCTCTCTGGGTAAAAGTTTCAAGAGACACCATTTTGAAATTTTTTCCTTATTTTTCTCAGAAAACAGGATTTGACATATGCAGATTGTCTCCTTAAGCGACAATTTGCATGAAATGCCATACCCAAAAACAGGATTTGACATATAAAATTGTCTCTTCAGGAGACATTTTGTATCAAATTCCAAATCCTGTTTTCTAGGAAAAGTAAGAAAAATATCATCATTTTTTGTCATCTGCTGAGTTAGCCCAGAGAGTAGTAAAGATTAAAAAGCTCATTTTCTATGATCACCAGTCATTGACTTACCTAAACTAGTGGTCACTTTTTAATCTTGTGTTAAAAAAAACAAAAAACAAAAAACTTCTGACATCTCTGAAACCAAGGTTTTGCTCAAACTGATATGGTGCACAGTATAGGCTGATCTGTTTGAGTTTTTCTTTTAAGGTTTTGATAATTCAGTGTGTTCTTACACACTCAGGTGAGCAATTTTTTCCCTTCTGAGCCTCTGACTTTGTCATGTGGTTTCAATCTCATTGTTTTTCTTTTATGAAAGTGTGTATTATTTCCACATTTATTGTATACCCAAGAAACATCTAATTTAAAATTGATTTGTTGCATGTTTTTAAACCAGACTATTTGATCAGTGCATCTAGCAGCTCATTTCATTGGTGCATCCAACAGCTCATTTCATTGTGCATCATCAGAAGATTTGGTTCATCTTGCAGATCATTTGATTGGTGCAACCAGCAGCTCATTTGATTGGTTCATCTTTCAGATCATTTGAATGATGCAAGCAAGTTGTAATTTCATTGGTGCAGCCATTAGAACATCCAATTGGTTCATGTTTCAGATCATTTGATTGGTGCAGCCAGAACTCATTTGATTAGTGCATCCATTAGAAAATTTGTTGCTCCATCTGAACATCATTTAGACCATTTTGTACAGTTGTTAGGGCAAAAGGAATAAGAAAAATTGCCTGGGTGCTGACAAAGCCTGTATAGTCATACTGTTCACATTCACTTTTCTGGATATTAGGTAATAATTCAGAATAATTTGAAATTTTTGCACTGAGACATACGTTGTGGATAATCTTTAGAATTGGCTATTTGAGCTGATACTAATGAGTATCTATAACATATATTTTTGTGTATAAGTAGTTATTAGTTTGAATACTCTACCTGAATGCTTAAGATTTCAAAGAGTTAAAAACAAGAATATACATTGTATAAGCTTAAACTGAATTAGTTTTTGGCCCACTTTCATCAGATTATGCACCTAAATGTTTAAAGATGTGAAGGTAACATAGTTCTGCAGCGCAAATGCACCACTTCATTCCATGTGTGTATACCCACCCTCAACCCATCCCTCCCCAACACCAGAGTCTATCCACCCACCATTTACCATCTTCTTTCTCTGAGATGTCATATATACAACCGTGTTAATAGCTAGAAACATTTTATCCAGATTCTTTCAATATAAGATATTAACACTCAAAGCGCCAATCACAACTGCAGCAGAAAACATTTTTATTTTTTATAGAAAATATATCTTGACATTTCATGTGAATCATCTGCCAAACAGACAATCACATGACATTTCAAGACTAATTTTCTATGAAAAATAATAATAAAAAAAGATTGTCGCCTGCTACAAATTTTGCTTGGCGTTTTAAGAGTTAATTATGTGAAATGAAAGAAAAGTGCTATTATGTCATATTGAGGTAATGAAGGTCCAGATCCGTTCACTGAGGCAGCCTCGGTGGCTCAGTCAAATGTGTGTCTGACCGGTGATCAGGACTTTGCAGCCTCGATCCCTGCTGGGTTCACAACATTCTTTTGTGGAGATTGATCATGAAATATTTTCTGTGGTCATTCTCTCTCTTCTACAGATTCAAGAAGGGCAGTTGTCAGTTTCTGGTAAAAAAATATGCACTAGTACTTGTTAACTGCTTAGAGGACAAAGCCTGCCCAGAAAAAATGTGGATAGGTAAACACTCTGTCTTGACATGACCTTAATAGTGTTCACTAGGCCGTTAAACTCCAAACCAACAAAAATCGTCATCCACTTACAGGATTGGTGGATACTGTAGACTATATTAACCCATTGTAGTCAGGAGACCCGTAAAAGGGTAATTGGCAAACAGTGCAGACCCAGATCAGACGCCGTAGAACATGGCATCTGATCAGGGTCTCCACTGTTTGCAAATAGTTTAGCCATTTTTCTCTAGGAATATGTAAATGTCATAGCCGGATATACCTAAAATTGAAATTGGACTCTTCCAATATATAGTGTGGGAGAATCTATTCAGTATACAATGGGTTAACTGATGGTAAAAGCCCCAGTCAGACATATGCAGATGTGTATGGTAAATGTCCTAAGATTTCGAACACCAAAGTGTCTGATAAAATGACATATGCAAACTGTGCAGACCCAGGTCAGACTGCTCCTTAAGGAGCAGTCTGATCAGGGTCTACACTATTTGCCTTTCCACTAAGTATTTCAAGAAAAAGCTGCATAAAAAGCAAAATTTGGGCCAAAATAGTATGGAATAAAATGTTAGAAATTTTAGGACATTTACCATAGGCTGATCCGGACCTTTGGTGTTTGCATATAGCATATACCGGCACTTTTTTTGCATTTCACATCTAATTTGTCATGTACCGGTTTTTGTCTTCTGAAAGCATTCCAGCTAAATTAAATGGCTAATAATAACTAAATAAATAAAATTTAAAATTTTATTTTTATATTGTAAGAAAATAGACTAAAAACATTATCATATCTGATATTTAGAAATTTCTTTTGTAGTGTGGGCTGCATTAAGTGATTTTTTTTTTTTTTGTGCATATGCTAACCTCCATTCACAGACTGGCCTGTGCATGACTATGAGATTATAATTCAGAGATTCAAAGTTCTAGATAAGGCAGATTTTTCACACCAAAAAAAAAAGTGTTGATATTTTTCTTATTTCTCCATTAACTCTTTCCCCACTAATGGCGACTTTTGTCTGTTGATAACCTTTGCAAACAGTTTGGACCCAGATCAGGCCTGAGAAAATGTTGGGCCTGATCTGGATCCAAACTGTTTGACACTGATGGCATCCCTGAAAGATTTTTTTTGGAAAAATTTGATTTAAAAAAAATCCACAAACAACAAAAAAGCATGCAAAATTACCCAGCATGCAAAGAGTTAAAACAAAGGTTGTGGGAAATGGTGAGAAGGGCCTCACTTAAGTACTTTGACTGCATCATGAAAACATGCCTTGACCCCCATGAACCCCTCTTTTATATAGTAAAACTGGGGTTTACAGGGGTATACATTATTTTCTTATTTCTGCTCAAAAACATAGATTATGGGTACTCATTAGAACCACCTCACTGAGGCAGTTCTAATGAGTACCCAAAATCTATGTTTTGAGCAAAATTATGAAAAATATCAGAATTTTTTATCTGAAAATTTTCATTTTTTTTGGGTGGTAAAATTTTCAATATATTTGAATAGGCATGTTTTCGTAATGGAGTAGCCACAGTGTATGTTTTCATGGAGATATAAGAAAAACTATTTTTAAGAATACTTCTCTTTCCTAGAGCTAGTACATCAGTGCAGTCCGGTCAGGGTTGATTGCATTTGTTATATAGATTTTGCAAGTTCCATAGCTCTTGTAGGGAAAAGCAGAGCTTCTGATGAAACTGTGGGTGTAGAGGTTGGTCTGAGTGTACTCAGTTTGCATATGCTCAAAAACTACATTATTTATTCTAAATATTTGAACACCTTAACCCTTAAACTGCCAATCACAACAATTGTAGTTTGCTTTGTCATCTGCTTGTGCTTTTAAGTCATTTTTGCAAACAGTGTGGACCCAGATCAGACTGCTCCTCTAGGAGCAGTCTGATCTGGGTCCACACTGTTTGCCTATATGCAAAAATAGGTTTGAAAAGTTTGCAAGAATATTCAGCAGATGACATAATCAGATGACATTTTCAGATGCAGGTTTTCTTGGCGTTTTAAGGGTTAACTCATTACCATACTTGCTCTAAACTTCGAACAAGTCCTTTTCACGGTCTGTTGATATGTCTAACACTGCTTGATAAATGGTAAACAGTGTAGAGCCTGATCAGATGCTGCTCTGTTTGCTCAGGCCTGTCAATCAAAATAGGGATTTCCAGTGAAAGAATGTGCACAAGTACGGTTTAACCCCTTAGAGGACTAAGCCTGCTCAGGAAAAGTGTGGTTAGGTAAACTGACAAGCTCAACATGACCGTAATGGTGTTGACAGGGGAGTTAAACTCCAACTCAAGCCAACAAAATACTTAGGGTAAGAACTAAATTGAAAACTTGGCTCCAGTCACTAGTATATTTCTCTGTTTATCACATGCAGGAGAATGCTATAACACTATGTATTGGGATACTCCAAATATTAACCCTGAACATGCCAAGCAAAATTTGTAGCAGATGACATTCTAAAAAAAATTATTTGTCAGAGAAAACAAGTCTCGACATTTCATATGAATCATCTACTTGGCACTGTCTACACTGTTTACCACTCATCCAGTTGTATTTAGACACATGGATAGTAGTCAGTCATATGGACTTGTTCAAATTTCAGCATAAGTATGGCGAGCAGTTAAGGTGTCCAAATACTTTGGGTGAACAGGGCAGTATCTAGCTTTTCACCAACTTTTTTGTTTCCCTCGGGTAGTTTAACCATTTCAAGAAAAAATCATTCATATAAATCATTTTTAAATTGTCTTAACCCTTGTCCTGCTGAACCCGGATATACCCTGCCTTTGCAGACAGTGAAGAAGCCAACTGATCTGGATCTGCACTGTCTGTCATTCAGTATGACAATTTATATCGACAACCTGGATCAAGTAATCTGATTGACTGAAAATTGGAAGTAGGCGTGGCATCTTAATATTCAGCATGACAAGGGTTAAGTTTTGCTTTATGCAGCAATATGAAGCCTATATATTTGGAGGTAGGAAAAACAGAATCATTTAGCTCTCTTCTGCTTTTTCATTCAGTATTTAATTGTATAAAGTTGGTTATGACATGGGTAAACAAATAATGAGAGAAATTGTTAAGTTGTTAAGACTATAGCTTAGGTAGATATCTGGTACTCTTTCTGTGCTGTTTTACAGACTTACAGATGTTTCAAGTTACACACACACACACACACACACACACACACACACACACACACACACACACACACACACACACACACACACACACACACACACATTTTAACATTTCAAGTCAAGTGAAATGTCAGCCTTATTTTCTCTGAAAAATACATACTGGTATGTATATTTTAGAATGTGATCTGCTACGATTCTATATGACTCTTAAGTACACTTATCACAAAATCCAGTTTTAAGATATAGGACACATCTTTAGGTAGATCTTTACATAGTTCTAAACATAACAGAACAAACTTCAAACAGTACATGTAGTATGTACATAAAAAACATTTACAGCCTCAAACAAACATTTCATTGCAGATGCCCAACTTGAAGCATATCAACTCCTAAACTTGTGAACTCAAGCCATGTCAGTTTGTGGTATGCAGTTTCAAACATAAATATTGCAGCTACACAACTTTACTACTGAATGCCGCCTAGGCATTTGGGCAATATTTACATGTCAACAGCTTCTTCAAACACTATCTAATCTACACAACTTTAAATACACCAACTATGCATAAACTTTTTATTGCATATTTACAATCTGTACACAGTAACTTGGTAACTTAATGGCTACTCACAAACAAATTACAGGAACTTTACACGTAAAAATGAACATATTACAGGAACTTAACAAGTACATATAAATGTATTGCAGGAACTTTACAAGTACACACAAGCATAATGCAGGAACTTTACAAGTACACATAAACATATTGCAGGAACTTTACAAGTACATATAAATGTGTTGCAAGGAGCTTTACAAGTATACACAAGCATAATGCAGGAATTTTACAATACACTAGGATATTGCAGGAGCTTTACAAGTACATATAAACATATTGCAGGAACTTTACAAGTACACACAAACATATTGCAGGAACTTTACAAGGACATTTGTACACATAAACATTTTGCAGGAACTTTACAAGTACATATAAACATATTGCAGGTACTTTACAAGTACACACAAGCATAATGCAGGAACTTTACAAGTACATACAAGCATAATGCAGGAACCTTACAAGGACACACAAGTATATTGGAAGAGCTGTACAAGTAGACACAGCATATTGCAGATTTGCAACTTCAAAGACAGTACCTACCCATTAACATTACCACTGCACATAAACATTACATTAATTTGCAAAATTAGCACTATGCAAATGGTATTTTTTCTTATTTTAAACTGAAACTAGAGTTCAGCATTTTCTGAAAGTCATCTCAGAGAATGAGTTGAATTTAATGAAATACAGTGGCATGTTTCCACTAAAAAATAAGAAAATGCATTTGTTGTCTTCTAATTTTAGACTGTCACAAGCTAAATGTCAAAAAGTCTGATTTAATTATGCTTATGGTAAATGTTCTAAAATTTCATCACCAAAGTGTCTGACAAAATTGCATATGCAAACAGTGTAGACCCAGAACAGACTGCTACCAAGGAACAGTCAGATCAGGGTCTACACTGTTTGCCGTTCCATTAAATATTTTAAGAAACAACTGAATAAAAAGCAAAAATTAGGCCGAAAAATGATGGAATCAAGTGTTCGAAATTTTAGGACATTTACTGTAGTAAGAATTTTTCAGAACACTACAGCTACAAGGGTAATCAGATAAATACTTTTTTGTTTCTCCATGAGAACATTGTGTTTCTCATTAGAATTGCGTGAGACAGTTTTAACAGATATTTGCAACATGATGGAGAAATAATACAATACCAATATAATTTGTCAACAAAAGAGCACATTATCGCTCTTTAAATAACCTGTATGAGGACAGTTTCGCCCAACGCTACAACCTTGAGTGTTTTGTTTGTTAATTTTGTATTAAACTATGTCTAGTCTATACCCTGTCTATAACTAATATGTTTATCTACAAACTAGTATATTGCAGGTGCTTCTTGATTGAATAAATACACTATCATGTTTATTTTGAGTTCTTTCATTCTTTAAGTCCCTTACCCTAAGTTCTCTGTCATGTTTATTGGGAGTTCTTTCATTGTTCAATCCTGTACCATAAATACATTAATACAGTAGAACTTGAATGGCTTGAACCCTGATGGCTTGTTTACCATGATGAGTCGAACATGTTCTTGAGTCCGCAAGGATTTCCTCCAAATACAATATACGGATAATTTAGGGAGATTTTCTTCTTTTATCTTGCAAATGTATGCTGTGTGCACTCATTAGAATTGCCTCAATGAGGTGATTCTAAGGAGTACACACAACATATGTTTATAATAAGAACACAGAAAAGATATCCCACAATTATCTCCATTATGCCTCCAGGTATGGCACTAATAGTAACCCTTGGTGGCTCGAACTACCGCCGTCTCAAACAAATTTTCATGGTCCTAAAGCGGTTCATGTCATCGAAGTTCGACTATCATATTTTTTATGAGTGCTTCCATTCTTCAAGTTCCCTACCATAAGTTTTCTAAACTTTGAGACAGATGATGATGATGATGTTTGGTGCTTTAAAGAGGGGGGCGGGGTGTAAATTTGTTTTGCCGCCCAACAAAGAAAGATAATTTAACTGTGTTTGAGGACCTGTGAGTGGAATAACTGGTTCTAAAAAGGAAGGCAATTTTATTGTCTCTGCTTGTGAACCTATAAGTGAAATTACTATTTCTACAAAGGCAGGCAATTAAATTGCCTCTGTTTGTGGACCTATGTGTGGAATAACTGGTTCTACAAAGGAAGGCAATTTAATTGTCTCTGTGAACATGTGAGTGAAATGACCAGTTCCACAAAGGTTTAATTGTCTCTGTTTGTTCACCTAAGAGTGGAATAAATGGGTTCTAAAAAGGAAGGCAGTTTAATTCACTCATTTTGTGAACCTATGAGTGAAAATACAGTTCTGCAAAGGCAGACAATTTAATTGTCTCTGTGCCTGTATGAGTGGAATAATGGATTATATGAAGGAAAGCAGTTTGATTATCTCCGTTTGTGGACCTATGAGTGAAATTATCAGTTCTAAAAAGGCAGGCTGCTTAATTTCCTCTGTTTATGCCCCTACGAATGGCAGTCAGAAAATATCCAGACTTTTTGCTCTTTAGTAAAAAGTGTTCAATATTTTTCAAGAATTCTTCTTCAAAGTATTCCCCAACTACGTCTTTGCACCTTTTGCCATCTTCGTTGGAGCTTTTTTCATTACCTCTTCAAACCACAAAGTAGACATAATACTGAGGCACTACAATTTACAGCTGAAATTGAAGCTGCCCTGGTCTCATATTTGTTTTCAGCAAGTCTTTTTTACAGTTCTGGAAACAAATAAAAGTCACAGGGGCAAGGTCTGGAGGGTGGGACAACAATTGCCATGAAGGATTTGATGTTCTACTGTAGATAAGGCAGTATGAGAGGGGACATAGTCATGCAAAAGAAGGACATTTTTCTGGGCTAGCCTAGGATGCAACTTTTTCAGTTTTTCTTTGAGATTTTTTCTCAGAATTACTTCTGAATAGTATCTAGCAGTAACAGTTCAACCTTTTGGCATGAAATGAGCCAGTATTATTCCACGTAAATTCCAAAAAGCAAGCAGCATAACCTTGCCAGCAGATGGAGACACTTTAAACTTCTTGGGTGATGGAGAACCAGCTTGTCTCCACTGCTTTGACTGAGCTTTTGTTTCATATTTAGCAAAATGAAGCTACAGTTCATCCCAAGTGACAATTCAGTTCAAATACTTATTGTCATCACAGTTAAAAAGCCCTAAATGTTCTTTTGCTCTGGTCACCCTGGCTGCCTTTTGATCGTCTGTCAGCTGTTTTGGCACCCACCTAGCATTAACTTACCTTGCTCATGCCTATTTTTTCATGTAAAAGCTGATTTGCCACTGCTTTGGCGATGTTAAACTGATTAGCTACCTCTTGCAATATCACTCTGTGAAATTTGTTGACAAAAACCTCAACATTCACCACCATTGTAGGGGTCTCAGCAATCACTGTCTCAGCTGGCCTCCCTGGCCTAGGCTTGTCCCTGAGACTTGTCCTGCCCTCCCTAAACTGTGAAACCCAGCTGTACAAACTTGAACAGGATATGCAGGCTTTAGAAAAAACTTTTCTGCAACCTTTGAAAACATTTGGTAAGGTTTTTCACCCTCTAAAAGCAGGAATTTTATTACAGATCTCTGTCCCTCAAGCTTAGAATCCATTGGTAGCTCTACCTCATGTTTTTGTACTGCCCTCCTTAAATTGTGAAACCCAGCTTTAAAAGATTGGATGGGATAAGCAGGCTTTAGAAAAACTTTTCTGGAACATTTGAAAAATGTGGCAAGGTTTTCACCCACTAAAAACTTCATATATACACACTTCTCACTGAAATGAATTTGAGGTCAACATACCAAAATCATATTCTGGAAAACAATAAAATTGATATACACAAAGGCAAAATTAGGAATGGTCAGACAGACAGACATGGACCCAAATAAATGGGATGTAATCAGGTGTCTATAGAAAGTAAACATTACTTGTTAAGCACACCTCACCATGCCTATCAGCTTGAACCCAGATTTAGGAAATTATGAGAATTTAATGTCGGGGGTTTAGAAAGTTTATGGCTTGACTGTGACAAAAACATCAGATATAAGTCTGGCAACAGCAACATAAATGAAAACAAACTGACCGATTTATAGGTGATAAAATGTAGTTTTCGCTCATGCATAATATGTGTAGGTAGCTGCACTTGGAAAGACAAGAGCATGAAAAGTTTGGAAAGCAATTACCAGGGCCCAGTTGTTCAAAGCTAACAACGTCGTTAGTTAACGATTCGTTAAAATTTACATCGAGTGTTACACAAATATGCTGAAATTTTTTGCTGAAAAAATGTGAGTAGCTTTAGCAGTGCAAAAGCTACTCACATTTTTTCAGCAAAAAAATATCAAAATTTTGTGTATTGAATCCGCTAAAACAATTAACAAATGGCCCTTAACGAGCACGTTAAGCTAACGACGCTTTGAACAACTGGGCCCAGTTTTACAAAGGCAGGCAGTTTAATTGCCTCTGTTTGTGCACCTATGAGTGGAATAAATGGTTCTACAAAGGCAGACAGTTTAATTTTCTCTGTGGACCTTTGAGTGAAATTACCAGTTCTACAAAGGCAGGCAGATACACACATTGATTTTTAACATTTATAACTTTAGTACGGATGTTGAAACTTAGGTCTGTTAGGGGATATGACTTGCTTCTGAAATGGACGATATTGGATTTGTCTTCATTCACAAACAGCTGATTTTGATCACATCACTCATTCAATGTGTTCAGTAAGCATTGCAAATCATGCTTGTTTTCTCCAAGAAGAACAACATCGTCCGCATAGAGAAGAATGTACACCTTTTCACCATTTATACTTATTCCAACATCAAGACTAGCTAGTTTCGATACCAAATCATTAATATAAAAATTAAACAGCATAGGCGACAATCTACAGCCTTGCTTGTGCCCTGAATGTACAGGGAACCAATCAGTATTTAGTCCATTTATTCTCACTGAGCACTGCACGTTTTCATACAGTGACTTCAATGCATCAAACATCCTCCAGTCCAACCCTATTGGATTTAACTTGTGAAACAGTAGGTTCTTGTTAATGCAGTCATAAAATCTATGAATGCGGCAAATGTCGATTGTTTTTGTAGCTTGTGTGTCTCAATTATATTTGTTAAAGTAGATATCTGATCTATTGTACTTTGTCCTTTCCTAAAACCATTATGAACATCAGAAATTATATAATTTGTCTCATCCCACATCACTAAAGGCCTATTCAGAATGCAACAATGCATTTTATATGCTACAGAAAGTTATCCCTCGATAATTTAAAGGATCCCTGATATCTGTTGTAGACGACTTCAGAATAGGCTGAATTATACCCTTCTTCCAAATGTCAGGAATTACACTGCTTATGAAACATCTATTAAATAACTTTGTCAAAACCTCAGTTAAAATATCATTCTTAAGTACTTCAGCTGGGAGCTCATCTACAAGTTTCAGCATCGGCACTAAAGTTATAAAGATTAAAAATCAATATGTGTATCTTGGATTTCTCTTATCAGAGCATCTAGATTGTATTATGATGGCAAAATATGTTTCCAAGGCAGCGAGCAGAGCTCTGGGGCTAGTGATATCTAAATATAAAGCATTCGGAGGTTTACCCTACAATACTTATACCAAGCTTTTTGACTCAATTGTATACAGTACCGTCAGTTATGGAGAGCCGATATGGGGACATAGAAGTTTCTCTTATATAACAGCTATTCAAAACAGGGCTGCAAGATTCTTCATTGGGATTGGACCATATACGCCGAATGTTGCGACAATGGGAGACATGGGATGGTTGAGTATGGATGTCAGGCAATGAGATAGTGTTTTAAATCATTGGTACAGGCTTCGCAATATAGATTAAAATTATATAAATTTTAAAGTGATTAAGTGGGCTGCACAAAACCAGATTTATTCTATGATAGAAACAGTGCTTCAGTTAGTAAGCCATATATAAAGCAAGTTATCAATGGACAGCTCAAGGTTGAATATCATTTGAAATGGCAGAGAAATCTAGATCGCGATGTATCTAGGACTGGACAGGGCGGAAACAAATTGTGGACATACAGGACATTTAAACAAGAACATGGGACTGAACCATATATATCCAGTATTTTGTTGGCATCGAAGCTCTTATGCAAAATTAAGGTGCTGTGTGGTGCCAGTTAGGCTTGAAACCAGGAGGTATGAAAGGTTACCCATTGCACAGAGAACTTGCTTTCATTGTACGGAGAGAGTCGAGACAGAAGAACATGTCTTGATTAACTGTCCATTATATGAAGACTTGAAATATCGACTTTTTGAGGCCTTTAATAGGGAATTCCCTTTTTGACAATTTGACCAATGACCAGAAACTGTCTCTGACTCTCGGCTGTGTGAATATAGAGTTGATAAGATTAAGTGCCAAAGCCTGCTATGGGATTCTTATGAGATGTAGAACTTTTTTATATCAGTGATACATGTAAAAGTTTGTAAATTTTATATTATCATATGCATTTTAAAGTCTCTCATAATTCTTTATGAATGGTTCTTACATATTTTAATTGTTCCCTGCCTTTTCAAAGAAAAGTGGAGGGACACTGTTTTTGGCTTTCCATCGTGCGTGGTGCATGGTGCGTGGCGCGTGGCGCGTGGCGCGTGGTGCGTGGTTCCAAATTTTTAGTAGGTATCTTGTCCCCTTAACTCCTCCCACAGTTTTTGTCCAATCCTTTGAAACTTTACAGGTGCTTTAAGGATGGTCTGAAGATATGCATGTGGTTTTTTCAGAATCCTGGAATAATTTTTTATCACTTTTTTCACATTTTGAACTTAGACATTTTTTGAGTTCTAATATTACAGAAGTCTATAGGGAGTAGGTACCTTGTCCCCTTAACTCCTCCCACAGTTTTTGACCGATCCTTTTGAAACTTTACATGGGCTTTAAAGATGGCCTGAAGATATGCATGTGGATTTTTCAGAATCCTGAACTAATTTTTTACCACTTTTTCTGCATTTTTAATTTAGACATTTTTTTAGTTCAAATACTACAGAAGCATATAGGGAGTAGGTACCTTGTCCCCGTAACTTCTACCACAGTTTTAAGCCAATCCTTTTGAAACTTTACAGGTGCTTTAAGGATGGACTGAAGATATGCATGTGATTTTTTCAGAATCCTGGAATTATTTTTTATCACTTTTTACACATTTTGAACTTAGATATTTTTTGAGTTCTAATATTACAGAAGTCTATAGGGAGTAGGTACCTTGTCCCCTTAACTCCTCCCACATTTTTTGGCCAATCCTTTTGAAACTTTACATGGGCTTTTAAGATGGCCTGAAGATATGCATTTGTTTTTTTTTCAGAATCCTGAAATAATGTTTTATTACTTTTTCTGCCTTTTTAACTTAGACATTTTTTGAGTTCTAATATTACAGAAGTGTATAGGGAGTAGGTACCTTGTCCCTTTAACTCCTCCCACAGTTTTTGGCTGATCCTTTTGAAACTTTACATGGGCTTTTAGGATGGCCTGAAGATATGCATGTGTTTTTTTTCAAAATCCTGAAATAAATTTTTATCACTTTTTCTGCATTTTTAACTTAGACATTTTTTGAGTTCTAATACTACAGAATCGTATAGGGAGTAGGTACCTTGTCCCCGTAACTCCTACCAGTTTTAAGCCGATCCTTTTGAAACTTTACAGGTGCTTTAAGGATGGTCTGAAGATATGCATGTGGTTTTTTCAGAATCCTGAAATTATTTTTTATCACTGGTTTCCTGCTTCAGTACTTAGGTAAGTAATACAGGACCAATGGTCCTCTGGTCAACTTACCCATTTTTAACAGCTAAAATAAAAATAAGGCGGGGGACATAAATTCCCTATGGAAAATGCTTCTTAGTTATTGTTTTAAGGATTTGATACTACTATACATATGTAGAAGTGGGACTATAATAAAATATTTGTATTGTATTGTATTTGTATAGTTTAATTGCCTGTGTTTTAGGACCTTCGTATGAGTGTGATAACTGATTCTACAAAGGAAGGCAGTTTGATTGTCACTGTTTGTGGACCTGTGTGTGAAATGACCATTCTTTAATTGCCTCTGTTTGTAGACTCATGAGTGGAATAACTAGTTCTTTAAGGAAAGGTAACGTAATTGCCTTTGCTTGTGGAACTATAAGTGAAATAACAGTTCTACAAAGATAGGCAGTGTAATCATAGTTGTGCCCCTGTGAGTGAAATTACCAGTTCTTTAAAGAAAGGTAATTCAATTATTTAATTGCCTCTGTTTGTAGACCCATGAGTGAAAATAAATACATACTACTACTGCAAAAGAACTACTGCAAATACTACTGCAAAAGAAGACCATTTAATTGTTTTGGAGCCTATGAGTGAACTAACAATGTACAATGTATTTAATCTGGCATTGGAATCTGTAGCCAAGACAATACACTTTGTTATAACCATCACCTAACCCATTTGTGCCTAGTGGATTCTTCCAGCTTAGATGTTGGACTGATCTATTTTAGTATTTAAAGGGGTATTTGCAAGATTTAAATTGGTTTTCTGGGTAGTTTAATGGCAAACAGTGCAGATCCTGATAATATGCTGCATCTGTGTCATCTGTTCTGGGTCTACATTGTTTGCCAAAATTCACTTTGTATGTTAGGACATTGGACCAATTAATGCTTTAAGCACCAGTCATAAATACAACAGACAACATTCTGATTTTTTTTTTTTTTTTCAGATAAATTTAAGTTTTATATTTCATGTGAATCATCTACTTGGCATATATCTACTTTCACATGAAATGTCAAACTTATTTTCCCTTAAATATAATTGAAAAAAAAAAAGTTCATCTGCTCCAATTTTGGTTGGCACTTTAAGCATTTGTTGATAGCATTGAAGTAGATTTTCCTGGATTGTAAATGTCTTCCTGATGGTGCAGTGACAGGTCAGAATTGAGGCGTGTTTGGAATTTTATTTCCTATAACTACACTGTTACTTGCATATGCTGTTGGGATCCATTAGATGAATATAATGTACACAATTTCTCAATCAGTATAATGTGTGAAATTTCCCATTCACTGCAGCAATTTAAAAACTAAAACAAATGATAAGCCACAGTTTCCATTGACATCTCAGGACAGATGGGTCAGATACTGGTCAAATTATCAGGTTGGTCAGTTTCAATTTATTGCAGTTTCAAAGATATACCAGATATTAACCCTTTAAGTGCGAATCATAACTGTAGCAAACAATATTTTGATTTTTTTTTTATCTTTCAGTGAAAATATGACTTGACATTTCATTTGTATCTTCTGCTGAGCAGATGATTCGCATATGAAATGCCAAGTCTCATTTTCTCTGAAAAATATTAAAAAAAAAAAAAAAAAAATGAATGTCATCTGCTACAATTTTTTAGTGCTTTAAAGGGTAAAAATTACAAACACAACCTTTATTGAGCAAAGAATAAGTTCTTATTGTTAACTCTTAAAACGCCAAGCAAAATTTATAGCAGACGACATTCAAATTTTTTTTTTTCATTTTTCAGAGAAAACAAGCCTTGACATTTCATGTGAAATGTCTGCAATGTTTTCTCTGAAAAAAAAAAATGTCATCTGCTGCAGTTGTGATTGGCACTTTAAGGATTAAGACATAACCATACTAGTGCAGCATACTGGATACACATACAGGTTTCTGTTATTAACCCTTCTCTTGCTGAACACGACATGCCCTGTCTTAGCAAACAGTGTAGATCCAGATCAGTTAGCTTCTTCAGAAGCCAACTGATCTGGATCTGCACTGTTTGTCATTAACTATGTGAATTTCTATCAAAAACCCAGATCAAGTAATCTGATTGGCTGGAAATTAGAAGTGGGCGTGGCATCTTAATTTATTCAGCAAGACAAGGGTCAATGTTGCTTAGCATGCTGGGTAAAACTTTCAGCAGATGACATATTGAAATATTTTTCTTATTTTTTCCCAGAAAATAGGCTTTGACATTTCAATAAAATTGTGTCCTAATTAGGAGACAATTTGCATGAAATGTCAAATAATAATCTAAAAGTCTATTTTCTGGAAAAAATAAGAAAACATCATAAATTTGTCAGCTGAATCTGCCTGGAGAGTGGTAAAGATTCACTTCTTCTGTACCACTTAATATTTAAAAGTAACTAAAGAGCAGTGTGAACAAACAGCAAGCCTCCCCTCCAGGAGCACACCTCCTCCCCCATGAGCACACCTAGCCTCCCCTATGAGCACATCTTAAGCCTTGACCATGAGCACACTCTCCCCACCCCATGAGCACAACTCTAGTCTCCTCCATAAGCACATCTGAAACTGAGCACACCTGGCCTCCCCCATGAGCACACCTCAAGCTTCCCCCATGAGCACACCTAACCCCACATGAGCACACCTCAAGCCTCAATCCTGAGGTGAAACTGCCCCCATGAGCACACCTCAAGCCTCCCCAATGAGAACACCTCAAACTGCCCCATGAGCACACCTTAAGCCTCACCTATGAGCAAGCTTCCCCACACAGCACACCTTAGGCCTCCTCCATGAGCACATCACAAGCTTCCCCCATGAGCACACCTAGCCTCCCCCATGAGCACACCTCAAACCTTCCCTATGGGCACAACCTCAAACCTTCCCTATGGGCACATCTTAAGCTGCCCCTTATGAGCACACCTGAAGCCTTCCCCATGAGCATATCTCAGCCTCCCTCATGAGCACACCTGACAAGCCTCCCCCATGAGCACACCTAGCCTCCCCCATGAGCACACCTCAAACCTTCCCTATGGTCTCCCTCATGAGCACACCTGAAGCTTCCCCTATGAGCACATCTCAGGCCTCCCTCATGAGCAAATCGCAAGCCTCCCCTATGAACATGTCTCATGCATCATAACTCACAACTGTATGCTTTTAATCTAGAAATGTTCAGTAAAACTTTGAAGTTGAATTTTCAAAAAAATGTCAAAATACATGTACTTTGAAGTTTGTAGAAAATTTGAACTTGTTGCGCCACTATTAGCATGTCACCGTACATGTATTTTAAACTTGTACTCAGCAGGGCAATTCATTCTTCCACTGGCCTGATAACATAATATTATGTCTTTCCCTCATTGTACAAAAACGACATTCTGATAATTAACAGATATAAAAACAAACCCTGTAATATGTGTTCTAGTAACACTGTTGCTGTTTTATATCTGTTATAATTTAGTTTGATACAAAGTTAATACTGATTTTAATAGATTTAAGTCAGGCTGAGTCTATCCCCAAACAATGAACCCACAGTTAAGTGTACTTTTTTTTCTCACAGGATTAATGATCTGTCGCTTATATCAGTTTCTACAGCCGTGAAGTTTCTTACATTCAGAGGTCTGCGGGTTGTATATTTTAATAGAAAGCATGCATAGATTGCATAAATATTTCATTAAGTTCAGCTTGCCACCAAATGTTTGGGGTCGTTAAATTGTCACTTTTGTTTAATTGATAAATTTTTGACACTTGCCACAATTAAAACGTCAAAATGACATGATCGTTTGTCAGTTTAAGGAATCTTTATTAATTAAGATTGTCTCTTACACCATGAAGATTTATTTCTCTCTAAAAAAGAAAAGAAAAGATCTGGGGTGCATCACAGCAAAAAAAGGGCACTTAGAGCACACATTAGTGACAGTACCCTAAGTATTTAGTCAAATAGGATAGAGCAAACAGTGTAGACCCAAATCAGATGCTGCAATTGCAGCATCTGATTAGGGTCTACACAGTTTGCAATACATGCAACAAATGTTTATACACATCAAGAGGTAGTGAATTGAACCTATTCAAGTTTTAGGATAAGAATGGTAAGGAATTATGGTGTCCCGTACTTGGGGTAACTATGGTAGCCATAGAGACAGGGAAACTTTATTTTGAATGGTACAAGTGCATGTATAAAAATGAAGATTGCATAAAAACAAATCTCCAGATTAGCCTGCATGGTTATAGAGCTATTTGCCTGTGGTAAGCCAGATGTTGTATTTATGGTAAATGTCCTTTTATGCTATACTTTTTTGCCTAATTTTTGTTTTTTATGCATTTATTCCACAAAATACTTGGTGGAAAGGCAAACAGTGTTGGCCCTAATTAGATTACCTCTTCAGGAGCAGTCTGATCTGGTTCTGCAGTTTTTGCTACGAGGACCCTCGTATATGCGATTTGATTAGACAAGTTGGTTTTTGAGATTTTAGGACATATGCCATACCCGAAATATTTGGACATCTTAATCTCTTTCTGTACTTATTCTAAAATTTGAACACATCAGTTCAACTATCTAATAGTGTGAGTAAAAAAAGATGATTGCATGGCAAACAATGTAGACCCTGATCAACTGCTCCTTAGGAGCAGTTGATCAGGGTCTACAGTGTCTGCTGTGGCCTGTCTGTCCAAATATTTAAGGTAAATATGGTACTGTTGTCTACTGGCAAAAAGCAAATGCCCTGATCAGACTATGGATGTGCAGGCTGATCTGGAATGTATGTCCTTCATTCCCTTTTTAGCTTGCCTGAACAATGTTCATGGAGAGCTATTGTACATTGTACATCCCTCTGCATTGGCAATGGCTTTGGCCTTGGCATCCACAAACGTTAAAGTGTTCATTAAAGTTTTTAAGACCTCATTATTTCCTTACTTTATCACCGATTTGATTCATCTTTGGTATGGTTATACATATTGGTCCAATGGAAAATTTCGCTAATTTTTTTAGTTTCTTGCTAGCTTCTCCTACAGTTTACATTCGATCAAGCTGAAGTTTGATTTATAGGTAGACCATGATGTGATGCAGCGCATGTTGTTTTGAGGCCACAAACTTTTGTGCAGCACCATCCCTACCATCCTAGGTCATGTCAAGGTCAAGGTCACAGACTTAGAATTTTCATGTTAAAATTTTGCGTCAAAGTTTTTAGGACCTCATTATTTTTTTATTTGATTGACAAACGCAAGTTCAGGCAAGCTATCCTGTCTGGTGACAGGTCTTGTTACATGACATAATCCATTAGAAGCTTACCAGTTTGAAGACAGTAGAAATTTAGTACAGTTTATATTATAATTTCCATCCTTTAGGATCACTAAGCTCATCTGGATTTTAACTCTTTGCTTGCAAGGTAATTTTGCACACTTTTTTGTCGTCTGTAGATTTTTATTTTTTTATTTTTGATTTTTTTAAAAACATCTTTCAGGAATACCATCAGAGTGTCAAACAGTTTGGATCCAGATCAGGCCCAACATTTTTCGGGCCTGATCTGGGTCCAAACTGTTTGCAAAGGTTATCAGCAGACGACAAAAGTTGCCACTAGTGGGGAAAGAGTTAATTGAAAAGAGAAAATATTGCTGCTTAAGCTGGGGCTAGGAGGCATGTATTGTCTTGCAGATTTCATTACTGTTCATGGACAGACCCAGACTGACTGTTGTTTAATTTTATTTTAATAGCTCATCTGAGGATGAGCTATTGTCATCTGATTTTTGTCCACCTCCAAACTCTTTAAATGACTTCTTTTCTGAAGCTGTCATGTTTTATCAAATCTCTTATGCAACTTCCTTGAGTTGAGGGAATGAAAGGTCTTGAAATAGTCACTGTTGATCAAGAAGGCTGCCATGCACTTAAATATCTCCTTCTCCAGAACCAAGAAAGGTTTAAGACTAAATCATGGCATATAGCATCGGGGATGTGAGGTCTACCAAGTTTGTTCAAAAGATGATCTCTAGTTAACCTTTGATCTTTTATTGGCAAGATCAGATTTGCTTCTCTATACATTTGTATGGGGAAAAATCATTGTCTCAAAATTTATTAAAGACTTTTGGTAGAAATTTATAATGTATGATCAAAGTTGCAAAACCTTTCAGTTACTATCAAAATTTTATCCCTTTATCCTGGGCTATATTCATATATAAAGATCATGTAAATCTTTAAATGTCTTCTCTTATACCACTTGAAAAACATTTCTGCCAATTTCATATGGTGCCTTCTGTTGAAGGAATACAGAGTGTTTGCTCATTTGATCCTATTCCATCAACTAAGATTGCTGCCATACGGATATGTGGTAAGAAACACTTAAACATCTTCTTCTCCAGAACCAAGAAAGCTTTTAGGCTAAATCTTGGTATACAGCATTAGGAATGTAAGGTGTATCAAATTTTTTCAAACAATGATCACAGGTTGACCATTGACTTTTAATTTTACTTTCTGGTCCTTTGGAATCAATGAGGACATTTTGGTTAATTTGCAAATAGAATATCATTCAAGCAATAAATTCTAAAAGAAATTATTCTTTAATTGAGAGAGCAATGAACACACACATACACAGAAATAAAATTCCTGAAGTGTCCCAGATTTCTGTAAGTCTGTTTGAGTACAGACCAGGTGATTTGTGTGAAATGTGCAAGCTGAATGACAAACAGTAGAGATGCAAATCAAATGCTTCTTATGGAGCAGATTTGTCTAGGTCTATCTACATGGTTTTGCTCAGGCATGCCTGGTTTCAACATCTCTCAGAAAGTGTTTTTTTTTTTGTTTGTTTATTTTTTTTTTTTGCATGTGGCTTTACTCAGAATAGGTAAATTTGCAAATTTTTGTCATAGTTCAGTGCAAAACTTTTTGTCATAACTACCTATGCACCAAAAGTTTCATTCTTTTCAGTGGTTTTAAAAATTCCAAAAATTTCGATTTTGCTTACAGTAAAAATGGCTGCGAATTATGCAAAAATTGAAAAGGTGGGTTGGTTGGATGCAGGTCATCAACAAGTTCCATTGAATCAAAATTTCTGAAAATTTTGTTATGGAACAGCAATAATTTAAAATCATTGAAGAAAAACAAAAAAAACATTTTTGATAAAAGCTTTCCAAAAACCCAGTTTACTGTTGAAACTGCATTGGTTAGACCACTTTTTGGCTGTAAAAATAGTTTTGCAGCACATTTTTGAAAACAAAGTAAAGAACCAGTGAGACAAATGGTTTCTTAAAAGATATTGTTAATCAGATTCCAATTTTTTCCATTTATAATAAAATGCCAAGTGGAATGTGTTGCTAGTGATGATGAAAGCACTGTAGGGTAAATACTGTACAACAAAAGTTGGCGTGGCTTTCAGAGTTATACACTGGTATTAATCATTGTTGAAAAATAATAATTAAAGGGAACTGATACACTTTCAAGGGAGATAACTCTCACAAAATTGATTTCACTTCCTTTTGAAAAGTGGTCTACTCTAAAAGGAAAGAATTTGCTCGCTGTGGGAGCAAATTCTTGCCTTTTAGAGTAGACCACTTTTTAGAAGGGGCTTGAGATGCAGGAAGAGAAACAGGGAGTCACAAAAGTTGTCTCTCTTGTAAAAAAAATAGCAGAAAATCTACCAAACCTTAAACATATGGTTTTAGTATGGATAATTTCAGAATTGATTTACTTGTTTACCAGTGGCTGTAATTATGATAATCATTCTTGAGTTTTATAAACAAGTGTCAAAAAGTGATTAATTTGATACTTTAGTCCAACTTTCAGTCTCTACCTGGTGGTCATAACATATTATTTACACTCATAATTAATGAAACTGCCTGCTTCGGTGCATAATAGCTAAGGCTATGAATTGATTAATTTTGCTTTGTAGTGTGCATCATACAGGTACATGTATAGTGCAATCAGTGTAGGATCTTATACAAAATACAAACTCAAATTTGATTTATAGTCAGGGGTTGTACAACACAATAAGGTTAGCTATGAATAACTTTACCAATCAGAATTGCTGTTTACTGATAGCTATTTATTGACCATTTATTTGTAGCTATAATCCTGATTTTGTGCCATTGAACTGTCTTATTGCTGCTGCCACCATCTTAGCTAATTGCCGGGCTCTTTAACGCAGTCCCTATTGTGTTTGACTACAGATCCAGGGTTGCAAGCTGAAATCCCAGCTCAGCCACAGAACTTGTGGAGATTGATCATGAAGTAATTTCTAAGTCATTTGTCCCCTTCCACTGATTCAAGAGTGGTTGTCAGTTACTGACAAAAATATATGCCCACAGTACTGGTTATTAACCCTTGTCCTGCTGAACCCGGATAAACCCTGCCTTTGCAAACAGTGTAGATCCAGATCAGTTAGCTTCTGAAGAAGCCAACTGATCTGGATCTGCACTGTTTGCCATTAAGAGTGAATTTATAGCAACAATCAAGCTCAAGTCATCTGATTGGCTGAAAATTAGAAGAGGGCGTGGCATCTTAATTTATTCAGCAGGACAAGGGTTAACCACTTAGAGGTCCAAGCTTAACTGACTGGCTCAACATGATCTTACCAGTATTGACTTGGTCATAAAACTTCAAATCAAACAAAGCCTTCTTGTGTCCCTTGGCTACCATCTTAGTCATAATCCTGCTTGTATGTCATTGACCTAAAATGGGTCATAGGGTCAGCTTAAAAATATTTTCATGTTTGGTATCAAATTGAAATTATTGATGAGAACTTAAACAACAAATAACATGATGGTTCAAATCCTCCAAGACCCCATCTGCAAAAGGGGCCATTAGGGTCTAACATTCAAATATAACCATGTGTGGTAACAAGTGGAAGATGAGAGTTTTAGCAACAGATGTCTTAAATAGATCTCACCCATGTTTATTCTCAATTCCACCACAAACATGACCAGTACTCAGTTCTGTACTGGAACTCTAGTCACTATTTTTATGGTCTTTCATATACTTTACTGTAATAGTTATTTATTTGTTTACTTTTGTCTTCTATGTGCACTGCCATTAATGCTCAATATGCAAAAGTATAACAGATAAGTAACCACTTCATGTGTTCAGATACAATAATTACAAAGACACGTCTACATTTTTATGACCAGGGCTCAGTTGTTCAAAGCTAACGACATCCTTAGTTAACGATTTGTTAAAATTTAAAGCAACTCATACGCAAATATGCTGAAATTTTTTGCTGAAAAAATGTGAGTAAGCTACTCACATTTTTTCAGCAAAAAATATCAGAATATTGTATATTGAATCCACTAAAATAGTTAACAAAATGACTCTCAACGAGCTTGTTAAGCTAACGACGCTTTGAACAACTGGGCCCAGAATGTTTCTTATGCCCTAGGTTTTGTTGGGACTGCTTTCACAAGCAGGAACAGCTTAGGGATCACTTTCTGGCATCAGTGTTGGCATTGCTGTCATTGTTGGCATCAGCAATGTTTGATCGGTGTGTTTAACTCTGTTTCTCTAGCACTAAGGCAACCAGGCTAAGGAAACTTCATACTCCCATCTGCCATGATGCACACTGCCTACTGCCATCAGCCATTACTGGCCTTGACTTACTTTTCATGCTTTGCTGAACGGTGTTTGGTCTGTGCATTTATCTCCATTTCAAGGCAAATGACCATCATGCGTTTATGCTTGGTGAAATCTAAAATCATCATTAAATCAGTTTCTTTGGGTTGACTGGGCCGTAAAACCTCAATACAAACAAACAAAATCGGTTTCTTGAACACCACTAGCAGACATGACATAGCCATTTGGCAACTAGAAAAACCATTACAGATCAGACAGATAGGCAGTTTCACTCCTCATATTTTGTGATATGGCTATTTCTAAAAATATGGACTAGTTTACACAGACTGAGTGACAGCTGGACAGCAATTTCCCCTATTTGTTGAAATGGACAGTTCTAAATTATGGACTACCGGGTAGTTTACACAAACAGAGACAATTGGACAGCAATTTCCTAATATTTGTTGAAGTGGACAGTTCTAAAATATGGACCTCTTTACACGAATAGAGTGACAGCCGGATAGCGATTTCCCCATATTTGTTGAAGTGGACAGTTCTAAAATATGGACTAGTTTACACAGACTGAGTGGAGCTGGATAGCAATTTCCCATATTTATTGAAGTGGACAGTTCTAAAATATGGACCTCTTTACACGAATAGAGTGACAGCCTGATAGCAATTTCCCC
Source organism: Anodontia alba (assembly GCA_964016985.1). Lineage (NCBI taxonomy): Eukaryota > Metazoa > Mollusca > Bivalvia > Lucinida > Lucinidae > Anodontia > Anodontia alba. The sequence goes on along the minus strand of OZ024830.1, from coordinate 9,794,505 downwards.
ATATTTGTTGAAGTGGACAGTTCTAAAACATGGACAAGTTCACACAGACAGATTTGACAGCTTGACAAAAGAGTTTTCCCATATTGTTGAAGTGGACATTTCTAAAATATGGACTTCACACAAACAGAGTGGCAGCTGGATAGCAATTTCCCCATATATGTTGAAGTGGACAGTTCTAAAACATGGGCAAAAATCACACAGACAGATTTGCATATGACAGCTAGACAAGAGTTTTCCCATATTGTTAAATAGGACAGTTCTAAAATATGGACTTCTTCACATGAATAGAGTGGCAGTTGGATAGCAATTTCCCCATACTTGTTGAAGTGGCCAGTTGTAAAACATGGAAAAGTTCACACACAGAGATTTGTCAGCTAGACAAGAGTTTTCCCATATTGTTGAAGTGGACAGCTCTAAATCATGGACTAGTTCACACTAGCAGAGTGACAGCTGGACAGCAATTTCCCCATATTTTGTGATGTGGACAGTTCTAAAATATGGCACTGTTCACTCAGAGTGACAGCTGGACATCTGTTTCCCCATGATATGTGATGTGGACAGTTCCAAATTATGGACATTCATGCAGACAGTGAGTGATAGCTGGACAATAGTTTCCCCATGTGTTGTGATGTGGACAATTCTAAAATATGGACGTTCACACCTATAAACATCCAGACAAGAGTTTCCCCATATTTTTGTGATAGGGTCAATTCTGAAATATGGACTGGTTCACAGAGAAGTTGGATATCAGTTTCTCAAACTTTGTAGATGGTTCTGAAATATGAGCTATAATTTGATGAATGTTAACCGACTATGACATCATGGAGTTTCCATGTTTAGCATTGCAATTTCAGTATTCCCCATGTGCCATTATGGTGAGTGACAACTAGACAGCAGTTTCCCTATATTTTGTGATGTGAATAGTTCTAAATTATAGACTAGTTCACAAAGACATATATAGTGACAGTTTGACAGCAGTTTCCCTATGTTTTATAATGTGGACTGTTGTAAATTATGTACAAGTTCACACAGACAGAGTTACAGTTGGACAGCAGTTTCCCCATATTTTGTGATGTGGACAGTTCTAAAATGTGGACTAGTTCACACAGAAAGAGTTACAGTTGGACAGTAGTTCCCCATATCTTGTTATGAGGATAGTTCTAAAATATGGAACAGTTTACTGCATAGTTTTTAATGACAGATTCTATCTGTCGTTCTTCGTTGCCATGCATGGTTTTAGAGAAAGTGACTTTGACTACTATTCAATTTCGTATTCATTCGCGCACAAAAATAGACCCATGTTTCAATGTGTGTATATTAGTACGCCATTGAAGAGCTGTGCATACAAAAGTAGTGCAACTTGTGCATCGCTGAGAAAACCCACCTTAATATATGTGCGAACAACAAAGGGGCAGATCAGCCTGCGCATCTGCACAGGCTGATCAGCGCCTTTGTTGTTCGCTGTAGCTCATTTTTTTTTTCGACGAAGAAGCGTCTCACATACTTAAATGGAGAACAGAATGATACCTGGAATTTATTAGTTTCTCATAGAATCTGTCATTTCAGGGCTATTCAGCCCTTTGATTGTTTATATAGTTATACACCTTAACGGGATTTTAAAAAATCATAACTGTGATCTGTAAATGTGATAAAACAAGTGTATTCTCTCTGCTTTCCGAAAAAGAAAAAGAAAAAATAAATATAATAAAATAAATAAAATAATAATAAAAAACATAAAAACAAAATAAATATAAAATAATTTGAAATAATTCTTAGCTCTTATAATTAATTTTCCAACATTTCCACAAGTGTAATAAAAAAGAAGAATAAATAAATAAATAAACAGATTTCATTCATATTTTCATATACATGTAACTGTTAATATATACTTTATCTTCTTTATGCTGATATTCCTGATATGCAAAGTATATGAGGGGCTAGATATACGAGGGATGTTCGAAATGAATTGCTTATATCTATCTGGAGACTTCAAAATTCAAGTTAGCCCAAAAGTACTCATTTCATGCCCTCGAAGTACTCCCCGTGGCTAGAAATGCAAAGTTTCAGCCGATGTATCCACTTCTTGAAGGCGTCACGGTGCGCTGATTTGGGCACAGTAATAAGGTACTGATGAATGGCAGATCCAAGTGCCTGTCGGGACTGGTATTTCCGCCCAGCAAGGAATGCTTTCAATTTCGGAAACAAAAAGAAATCACATGGGCCAAGGTCTGGGGAATATGGGGAGTGAGGCAAAACAGTTACTTTTTCTTTCTTCAAAAACGCCGTAACTATTGCGGAGGTATGAGCTGGGGCATTGTCATATAGAAGACGGACATGTTTAAAACCAGTGGCAGGGCGTCGTTTCTGATAATACTTTTTCAGTTTCTTCAGTACTACATCTTTGTAGTACTTTCCGGTGATGCTTTTGCCCTTTTTCACTGGCACTTTTATGGCGACTCCTTCACCAGAGAAGAAGATTGCATACAAAACCTTCTTTGTACTCAAAGAACGTTTGGCAATTATTGGGCGTTTGCTGTGTTTAGTGGCCCAGATCTTATTGCTAACCTTTCTGACGGGCTCAAAATAATAGACCCAGGTTTCATCAACTGTGACAACATTGGCAAACTGCTTTTTGTCATATTTTGGAAACATTTGAAGCAGCTTTTTGGCCACTTTAACCCGTTGCCTCTTTTGCTCGTCAGTCAACAGATGTGGCACCCATCTAGCAGAAATCTTTCTGCCTTTCAAGTGCTTCTTCAAAATAAGGTGAACTGTTGATAGTGATATGCCTACCTTTCGTGCAATATCACAAATTGTAAATCTGGCATCTCCTTCAATGATTTCCTTTATTTTGGAAACGATTTCTTTACAAGATGCAGATTTTGGCCTACCTGATTTCGGTGCATTTTTGATGGACTCTACACCGGACTCAAATTTCTTTTTCCACCGCCAAACTGTGTCATAAGACACACAAGAAGGTCCAAAAGCAGTAGAAATTTCAGTCATCAGCTTCTTCAAAGAACAATCAAGTTTTGAGCGAGCTTTGATGTAAGCCTGTATTTCATCTTTTTTGTCGACGCTTCTACCAACCATTTTTACTGCAGTGGTCAATGACTGGGTGTATTCAAATGGCAAATTTTATGTCTTACACTTAGTCTAACATGTACATTTATACACCATTGTGTTGATATTGAATAGCCCTATACAGGTATGTATTGGTTTTTATCGTGCCCCTCGTGGATATCGAGCTAGAGGACAATAAGCAATTCATTTGGAACATCCCTCGTAGTTTTCATCATTCCATCCATAAAAGGTTTGCATTTATTTATTTATTTTTTTTTTGTTTTTTTGTTTTTTTGTCTGCTTTTTTTTTCAGAAAATCTTGAAAAAATTAATGATATTTGGCTGGTATTGCTACTGGATGGATACATATAAGTAGATTTTATTATCTTGTTGCTGCTAATGAATTGTCAAGATCACAGACATAGAAATGTTTGTTATCCTTTGCTTTAAACTTTTATGCCAAGTTTTTTTTTTTTATTTACTTACATTTCTGAAAGTCTTCTGTTGAAGCTGTTGATATGTGGATAGTATTAATACTGGATGGATACAAATCAGTAAACTTTATCTTGCTACTGCTGGTCAAGGTCACAGATTTAAAAATGTTTGTTAACATTTGGTTTAAAGTTTTGCAACAAATTGTTTTTATTTACACATATTTTTGAATATCTTCACTTGATGTTCATATTTGGTTTGTATTACTATTTTATTGGATGGAAACATGACATGCTGCTGCTGACCAAAGGTCAAGGTCACAGACTTTGAGATGTTTCTAAGCATTTGTATTAAGATTTGAATTTCATGGGAATCATCTCAAGGAGAAGATGGTAAAAAATGTAAAATCTTATTTTTATTTACTGAATTTGCCTAGAGAGTGCTTAAGGTTAACATCACACCTGCGGATAGTAAAATTATATAACTATGATATGTAAGAAAACTATAAATATTCTGACAATCATTGTTGCTTTTAATCTCAGTTATACTTTACCACTCTAAGGGCTAATTCAGCAGATGACTAATCCATGATACTTTTCTTACTTTTCCCAGAAAATAGGCTTTGCCATTTTATGCAAATTGTCTTCATAGGAGACAATTTGCATGAAATGTCAAAGCCTATTTTCTGGGAAAAATAAGAAAAAAAACATTTCAAAATGTTGTCTGCCGAAATGTTTCTCAGCATGCTTAACATTAAACAGTACCAGATTAAAAGGGCATTATTTTGTAGTATAATCAGTATATTTCAAGATCACTCTGCATATCAGTGTACACAGATCATGGTCTGCAAATGCTTGCTTATTGAATGTTTATGGCTCACACAGGTTATATTAAGAAAGAAAGTAAAATCTGATCAGACTGCAGGCTGGTCTGGGTTGTAATATAATGACATACAATGTATTTAACTTGAAAGCACAATTATTAAATATCAGCCCCTGGCTACAGCAGTTGTATTTGTACCTGCCAATTTACTAGCAGCATTTTTTTTTTCTCATACACATGTTTTTTTTTGTTTTTTTTTTCATATATAAAGGATTTTTTCTCTTTTAATGCAAAAGAAAATTAAACCTCATTGTTAGATTATATAACATCACCAAACCTGTACCTGAATTAAATCTTCCCATGTTGGTTAAAAATTTCAGCAGAGGACATTTTGAAATGTTTTCCTTTTTATTCCCCCAGAAAATAGGAATTGACATTTTTTTTGCAAACTACACCATAACCTCTTTATAACTCTATTGCTGGGATCCAGAACAAAAACTGTATTTAAATAGCCAATCAACCATGTTGTAGCCAAACAAAAATGTGTAGATTATATAGAAAAATGACCATCAATGACTATATAATCTATACATTTTTATTTGGATACAGCACTTTTGGAGTCCACCTTTGAAAATAAATTTTGATACTTCATGCAAAATATCAAAGCCTGTTTTCTGGCAAAAATAAAAAAAAAAAAAACATTGCAAAATGTCTTCTACCGAAAAATTTACCCAGCATGCTAAGCATTAGCAATGTTTTCTGTGATTACCTTACATTGTTGGACAGAATTCTTTAAGCTGTTTGATCAGTCTGCACTGCCTGTTAATCTGGCAGCATTTTAGTGATACATCACCTGAATGTCAAATTAATTTGAGGCCATTGTCAAGAGCAGATCCAATTGGGATTTTTGGGTTCAGGTGAACCCCACTTTGACTAAAATTTCATTTTCATGGACATTTTGGATGATATTGGATACTGTATTTATCCAGAATATTTGCACACCTAACTCTTTACCTTGTACTTCCAATAAAATTCACAAGTCCATGTTATTATCCATGAATGTGTCTAAAATTGCTGGATGAATGGCAAACAGTGTAGACCATGATCAGATGCCACATTCTGCCTGATCTTGCTCTACACTGTTTTCTTAGCCCTGTCTGTCCAAACACGTAGGATAAGTTTGGTAGTTTGATCAAATCGAAAAAAATAAGTGAAGATAACTCAGAAAATGCCACAATTATGAAGCACAGCCCTTTTGAGGCACCAAAAGAAGGGGAGATGAGGAACACCACTCAGAAATTTTGAACCCCCTAATAAAGAATCCTGGATCTGCCACCGATTGTGACCTATTTTTAGAAACTTGGGTCCCTTTTATATTTTCAACTTTTGGCAAGAGGTAATAAAGACCTTACTTACTAAGTAGGTAAAACCATTGTGCCAGTTTTGCACAATGACTTTACCTCTAATATTAAAGTAAAAACAAAATGTAGGTCACAGTGCACTGCAAGAAAATAGATCACTGTGACCTATATTTTTAGAACAACATCTCAGACTCCAGACATGCTGCATGCTTCATTTAATATAAATTGAAGTCTCAATGATTTAAAATACAACCTTTTTTTCTCATTTTTTTTTACATCTTTTTGTTTTTAACCCTTGTCATGCAGAAAAAATTAAGATGCCAAGCCCACTTCTTATTGTCAGCCAATCAGATTACTTGATCCAGGTTGTTGATACAAATTCACATACTGACTGACAAACAGTGCAGCTCCAAATCAGTTGGCTTCTGAAGAAGCCAACTGATCTGGACTTCACTGTCTGCAAAGGCAGGGCATATCTGGAATGGCAGGATGAGGATTAATGTTAAATTGGTAAATATGTTTACCAAGTGGTACTAAAATTGATTTGGGTCAGAAGTTAAGTCTGGTACAATAAATTTTGTTGTTCTTTGAATTGATTCATTAACATTTGGATAGCTTTTATTTTATACCCAATTTTAAATGTTATTGCTGCACACAATGACGTCAGTGGAATAAAAACTTGTTTTAAAAAAGAAAAATCAGCTTTGTTCAAACTGAGATTTCTTGACAAATAAAAAATTTAATGTTGCTACTCTTTATTCCATTATTCATGAAGGTTTCAAGTCAAGACTTTTGTCAAACATACACAACAACCTCTTTATAACACTATTGCTTGGATTCAAAGCAAAACTCGTGTTAGCTGAACAACAGTGTTGTATCCAAGCAGAAATGTATAGATTATACAGAAAAAAATGACCATAAATATTCTTTTTTATATATAATCTATACTTTTTTATTTGGATACAGCACTTTTTTTGATCCAGTTTTAAACTATCGGAAACCGTATAAAAATGAATTATTCTTTAAAAAGATTCATGTGTACCGGGTATATTGAGAAAATCAAACAATGAACTTGGAAATATATTGAACCCTTAAAATGCTGAGAAAAACTGTAGCAGATGTCATTCTGAAATTTGTTTATTTTTATTTTTCAGAGAAAATGAGGCTTGGCATTCATTGAAATGTCAAGCCTTACATTCTCTAAAAAAAAAAAATCAAAAAAAAAATCAAAAAAAAATCTAATTTTGTCTGCTGCAGCTGTGATTATCACTTTATACCATGGAACTTTTTGCATTTTTTACATTCAGCATTGTGTTGGCAACATAATCAGATGACAAATATTTGATTTTATTGTTTTTATTTTCTTGAAAACCTTGAAAACAGAGCTTGACTTTTCATTCATATTGTCTTCTGGAGACAGTTTGGATGAAATATAAAAAATATCAAGCCCTATTATCCAGAAAAAAACACACAAAAAACAGGATTCAGAGGGTTTGTGGGATGGGGGTAGAGGTGGGTGCGAGGGGGAAAGGTGGTGGGGTGTGTGTGTGTGTGGAGGGGGGAGGGATTGACTTTTGAAGGGTTCAGTCTAACCCCACTGAATCAAAATTTCATCTTCATGGGGAAATTTGGAATAAATATGATGAATTTAGGATACCATATTTACCCTAAATAGTCACACTCCTTATTCTTTTACCTTATACTTCTCTTCAACGTCCATTTTACTACCTGTGAGTGTGTGTAAAATTGCTTGGTGAGTGGCAAATAGTGTAAACCCTGATCAGATGCCATGTTGTGCAACATCTGATCTGGGCCTTCCAAACCCCCTCAGAAATCCTCCAGGATCTGCCCCTGAAAAAGAATATATAAAGCCCTCAAAGTGGACACAGAATTGTAGCAGACAAATTCCCTTTTTTTTTTTTTTTTTTTTTTTGAAATTTTTTGAGAAAATAAGACTTGACATTTCATGTGTATTGTCTACCTTAGCTTCAAGTTCTAACACTAGTTCAGACTCGTAACTATGAATTAAGGGGAGTAAGTTTGTGTAGAAGAGTTAAACAGTGTGTGTTTTGTGGCAGTATTCTTTAGTTATGCAAATTTGGCTTGATTCAATTGTAAGAATTTAATGTATATGATTACAAACTGTATGGAGTTTTGGCTTAACCCTTAAAATGCTAAAAATTGTAGCTAATGACATTCTAATTGTGTATTACATTTCAGAGTACATAAGACTTAGCATGTCATGTGAATCATCTGGTCTGAGTTATTCTGAGTTAATTTTTTAGCTCACCTGAGCCGAAGGCTCACTGGTGAGCTTATAGTATGACTAGCCTCTCTTGTGGTATTCAGTCATCTATCGTCTATCAACATTTTCAAACATCTTCTCCTCTGAAACCACTGGGCAGATTGAAGTCAAATTTCATTTGGAGCATCCATGGAATGGGGGAAAGAAAGTTTGTTTGTAGGGGTCCAGGTCACATGACCAAAATGGCCGCCATGCCCATATAAGGTAAAAACCCGTCAAAACTCTTCTTCTCCTGAACCAATAGGCCGATTGTCATGAAACTTGGCATGTAGCACTGGGGACTCGAGCCAATCATAGTTTGTTCAAATGATGACATTTGGATGACCTAGACCAATTTTAGGCCAAGGTCAAATTTGTTTGCATAAAAAGTCAAAACCTTGTATTTTTTCAGAAATTATTGTGGCCTGTGGTCTGAAAATTGGTAGATGCAGTATAATTAATATGAGTTTGGTTACCTGACCAAAATGGCTGCCATGCCCATATAAGGTAAAAATTCTTCAAAAATCTTCTTTTCCTGAACCAGTAGGCTGATTGTCATGAAACTTGGTATGTAGCATTGGGGATCTCAAGCCAATCATAGTTTGTTCAAAGGATGTCACCTGGATGATCTCAACCTATTTTAGGCGAAGGTCGAATTTGTTCACATAGACTTTTGTATGGGAAAAAGTCTAAACCTTGTATTTTTCAGAAACTATTGCAGCCTGTGGTGTAAAAATTGGTAGATGCAGTGAGCTAAATAAGTAAATGAAACTACATGAGTATTCAAGGTCAAGGTCATTCCTTGACCTTGGCACAAGGCCATTCAGATAAATTAAAACTTGTTTTTCTCAGAAATTACTGGGCCATTTGTAACCAAATTTCATATGAAAATTTTTAGGAACAAGAAAATGAAAATTAATTAATATGGGTTTTGTCACATGACAAATATGGCTGCCTTGCCCATATAAGGTCAAAATCCTTTAAAAATCTTCTTCTCAGGAACCAGTGGGTTGATTATCATGAAACTTGGTTTGTAGCATTAGGGATTCAAGCCAATCACAATTTATTCAAATGATGACCTCTGGATGGCCTTGACCTAAAATTAAAACTTGATTTTCTCAGAAACCACAGGGTCATTTGTAGCCAAATTTCATAAGAAAGCTTTCAGGAATAATGAAATAAAAATTAATTAATTTGAGTTTGGTCACATGACAAATGTGCCTGCCATGCCCGTATATGGTAATATCATTTAGAAAACTTTTCCAGAACCAGTGGGCCCATTGCCTTGAAACTTGGTATGTAGTACTGGGGTCTTGGGGCCCATCATAGTTTATTCAAATGATGACTGGCTTGACCTTGACCTAGTTTACATCAAGGTCAAATTTGGTCCTATATGCTTTTGTATGGGTAAAAGAGGAAATTGTTAATTTTTTGGAAACTGTTGTTGCCTGTGAACTTTAATTTTGTATTTGCATTCAACTAAATGAGTAAATGAAGCTACATGAGTAACAAAGGTCAAGGTCACTCCTTGACCTTGGACCTTAGCACAGAATTTTACAAATTCAGCAAATAAACTCATGGTACAGACCCCTGGGGTCATGATCCTGAGGAGGGACATAAAGCCCCATAACATAAGCCTGGCTTCCAATAAGCATATTAATGGTCAATGGATCAGTCTTCTGTAATGACCTTCAAATTCTTTTCAAAAAAACACTCAGCACTCAGGTGAGCGGTTAAGGACCATTGGTCCTCTGGTTTTTCATTATTATCAGCCAGTCAAAACTGTCACTTGTTTTAGAAATTGTTATAGTACCTGTCACACCTTACCAGATAGCAGTTACAGACCTCTGACAAAGAACAAACTTTTAAGTCTGTTTGTTTCCACTTGCATGTGTATCTTGTCCATTTTGCATTCAGGGAATGCACTCCTTGTTTAAAGAACATTCTTACTCGCATAGTAAGATCTGTTAATTGTCATGTACATATCTGTTAACCCTAGTCCTTCTGAACCTGGATATATCCTGCCTTTGCAAACAGTAAAGATCCAGATCAGTTGGCTTCTGAAGAAGCCAACTGATCTGGATCTACACTGTTTGCTATTCAGGATATGAATTTATATCAACAATCTGGATCAAGTAATCTGATTGGCTGGAAATTTGAATAGGGTGTGGTTTCTTAATTTATTCTGCAGGACAAGGGTTAATCATGCGGTTAGTGTGCATTTTATGCCCTCCATGCACTGATCACAAGAGCCTTGAGCCGCAGTGAGGATGACTTTCATCATGTACCAGATAATTTTCTGCCAAATTCTTGTCATGCTGAATAAATTAATTTAGCCACACCCATTTCTGACTGTCAGCTAATCCAATTACTTGATATAATGTATTCGTTCAATTCACTAACCTACATGACAAACAGTGCAAGTCCTGATCAGATGGATTCTTCAGAAGCTATCTGATCTGGATCTACACTGTTTGCAAAGTTAGGGGTTGTCGTGATCAGCAGGATAAAGGTTAATATGTGTGTGATGTACGTTTGCACTGTTTGACAAGGTGTGACAGATATATACTTGATATGGACCTCTATTGAAATATCAAGTACTCAAGTCCAGGTTGGGCAGATTAACTTGGGTGCTTAAATAATTTTGCAGTGCCATGCGAAAATGTGTCTTGGGGCATATGCAGACCTCAAAGGCCCAGATCAGCCTGCCTATCTACACAGTCTGATCAGGGCCATCACTGTCCACTAACAGAATCATTGGATACTACAGAATATATGAATGGAGAGCAAAAGCCTGGATGATACTTTGAACATGTGCAGGATGATCTGAATCTGCACATTTTCCACATCATTTTTGCTTCATGTGGCCCATTCAGTATAGGACCCTTTGTAACCTCAGTCCTGGTCAGTCTGCATACATGTAAATGCTGATCTGGGACTTTGCCATTCATGTATATTATAAGCCACTTACTGTCAGTTATGTTACTCATATGGTCTCTTCTTCTCCTTCATCAGTTCGCCACCAGAAGTTACAAGCCGACTACCTTGATGTGGCTGCCACCGCCCAAGAGAGAAAGTTACTGATCCAGCAGCTGGAAGATGACCTCAGAAATGTTAATGCCTTGTCGTCCATGTTCCGTGGTGAGGGGGAGGGGACTGAAGCTGTCTCACAAGAGGTGGAGGTCATGGCCTCAGCAGTGAAAGAAGTGACAAGTTCAGGTATGAATCAATAGATAAAACATTTGATTTTATATGCTTAGCGCTCTGGGTAAAATTTTCAGCAGAAGACATATTGAAATATTTTTCTTATTTTCCCAGAAATTAGAATTTGATATTGCAGACAATTTGTATGAAATGTCAAGTTCTGTTTTCTAGGAAAAATAAGAAAAATGTCCTCAATTTGTCGTCTGCTGAATTAGCCAAGAGAGTAGTAAAGGCTTATATGGCTGAAGTTAAAGAGCAACAGGGAACATTTAATATATTTTTCTTATTTTTCATAGCAAACAAGGCTTGATTTTTCATTCAAATTGTCTCATTTAACCCATAAAGCATAGAATGGGGCCTCTTATCAGGGTCCGCACAGTTTGGCTTAAATTGCAAGAGTTTCTCTTAAACATGGTAGTAATAAAAACTAACCAGACACCCTGCTATTGGAAATAGACAGGTCCTAAGAAGAGTACACTCAGTGTAAATGGGTTAACCCTTGTCATGCTGAATATATTAAGATGCCATGCCCACTTCTAATTTTCAGCCAGTCAGATAACTTGATCCTGATTGTTCATATAAATTCACATACTTAATGGCAAACAGTGCAGATCCAGATCAGTTGGCTTCTTCAGAAGGTGCTCACTTGGTGTTCTGATGGACTTGATTTGAATCTCTTTTCCATGGCCTGACAGTTTTCCTTTGCACAGAGCCTTTACCATGTAATTGTCAGTATCCCAAAATGAGGGTAAGATTGTTGATGGGACATTGAACACAGTGAAAATGTCCAGCATTCTGAATATTACTTGCTTGCTGTAAACCCTATTAAGCAGATAAAAATTACCTAGCTATGTCCAAATGACACATATTCCTTTTCTAATATTTTTTTTTTGTTTGTGATTTGACAAGGGAATCAGTCATTCCCAAAATCAGTCTCCATTTCTATTGAGTTGGTTGAATTGTGTACACTTTAACTGGCATTTTAGTCTGGAGATCCCTAAAAGGATAATTTGCAAACAGTGCTTACCTAGATCTTATGCAGCAGAATGCAGTGTCTGATCAGGGTCTACACTGTTTGCAAATAGTTTAGCCATAACTTACTAGGGATATCTATATCACATAGCCTGACATACCTAAATTGATATGACTCTTCCAATATATAGCAGCAGGAGGAGTTTATTCAGCCTAAAATGATTAGTGGCTATTAATTAACCCTTGTCCTGCTGAACCCGGATATACCCTGCCTTTGCAAACAGTGTAGATCCAGATCAGTTGGCTTCTGAAGAAGCCAACTGATCTGGATCTGCACTGTTTGTCATTAGGAATGTGAATTTGTATCAACAACCTGGATCAAGTAATCTGATTGGCTGTAAATTGGAAGTGTGCGTGGCATCTTAATTTATTCAGCAGGACAAGGGTTAACATGAACAAAGAACTACTGTATCATTAACGTATAGGTATGGTCAGCATCAATGGTATTTTTACAAGTATTTGTACTTGTAGCTAATTTATGTCTATGTTATGTAGGTTATTTGAATGAAAGCTAAACACTCACATGCACTTAAACACACACACACACACACACACACACACATGCATGCACCCATGCATGCCCTCACACATGCATGCATGCACACATGCATGCACGTGCACACACACACACACACAAAACAAAAATATAGCTTATATACGTTATTATTATGTAGTTCATTTGAATGAAAATTCTAACATACCCCATCTGTTTAGCCAATGCAGAATGAAGTAAAGCGCACAGTTAATAGTGGCTGTTCCTTGTATTGCATGTTGTGCTTCATGTGATTTGTTTTAGAAAAAAGTGAGCAAATTTTGCATTGGCTGTGTAGGCCAGGTGTGTTACAATAACATTTAAAATATATGAAACTGATTACAGAATTATTTTTTTTTTCACACAAACCATAGAAATTCTTGAAAAAAAAAAATATATATATGCAAACAAAATCAAAATGTCTGCTGCAGTTGTGATTAGCGCTTAACCCTTGTCCTGCTGAACCCTGATATACTCTTCCTTTGCAAACAGCATAGATCCAGATCAGTTGGCTTCTGAGAAGCCAACTGATCTGGATCTGCACTATTTGCCCTTCGGTATGTGAATTTATATCAACAATCTGGATCAAGTAATCTGATTGGCTGAAAATTTGAAAAGGGCATGGCATCTTAATTTATTGAGAAGGACAAGGGTTAAGGGTTCATTACAATCTGTTTATAGGTCAGTCATCCTCATCTGCTGCAGACTCTCTACTCCCTATTGTACAGAGCCAGCGAGAACGCTACAGAGTTCGAGCCCAGGAACTGGAAGCGGTGAGTTTTATACATGATGTACAACTTTGGGTTTACAACTTGTGGTCTGCTGTTCACATTTTAGACGTGGCATTAATCATAGTGGATGAAAAAACAGCAGTTGTATTCCACTGTGGACCTAGGTCTGCCTGTGCTGTCTTGAAAGCCCAGTCTGACCAGAAACATTGATTTCTGTAGAGTATATATTCAACTCATAATGATATTATTACCATTGGCAACATATATCAAACATTTATCAATAGCTTCAGATGCTAAATAGGGATCCATTTTTCTGTCTTTCTGACCATTTATCCATCAGTATTTAAATCAGCCCTAGCATTTAGTACTATTTGTCTCCCATCTTTTTGATGAAAAGCGAGGGAACATGGCATTCGGCTTTCTGTGGTTCATGTTGCGCAGTTCCACATTCTCTGACAGTCTGTACCTTGTGTCTGCAACACCTCCTACACTTTTATGCCAATCTCTTTGAAACTGTATAAATGTTTTTGTCATGGCCTGAAGATATGCATGTGATTTGGATGTAATCCTCAGGTTAATTTTTATTACTTTTTTTCATATTTTGAGCTTTATTGTTTTTCAGGCTCAGATACTATCAATTTTAACGTGTATAAGTAGTGAATACCTTGTGTTTGCAACTCCTCCTACAGTTTTGTGCTGATCTTTTTGAAACTGTATAGGTGTTTTATTTCATGTTCTGAAAACGTGCATGTGATTTGGATGTAATCCTCAGTTTAATTTTTATAGTTTTTTCTTTGCTTTAAACTTGAATCATTTTTCAGGCTCAGACACTTTCGAAGTGTACAGGTAGTGGGTACCTTATGTCTGCAACTCCTCCTACAGTTTTGTGCCAACCTTTTTGAAACTGTACAGGTGTTTTTGTCATGGTCTGAAAGTGTGCATAGTGATTTGGATATAATCCTCAGATTAATTTTTATCATTGTCTCCGCATTTTGAGCTTAATCATTATCTAGGCTCAAAAGGCGAGGGACAAAAATTAACTGAATTTGCTTGTTCTGATTAGTTATGTTACCTACAATCATCAGACTTAACCCTAATCCTGCTGAACCTGGATATGTCCTGCCTTTGCAAACAATGTAGATCCAGATCATTTGGCTTCTGAAGAAGCCAACTGATCTGGTTCTGCACTGTTTGCCATAAAATATGTGAATTTATAACAACAACCTGGATCAAGTTATCCGATTGGCTGAAAATTAGAAATGGGCATGGCATCTTAATTTATTCAGCAGGACAAGGGTTAAGATCATGAACTATAGGTGAAGGTCATGAAATGATACCACACTATTCAAGGTCATGTTAGGGAGGAAGTGTATGCTAAGCTTGGTGATTGTATGTGTTGTAGTTAATCAGAAATAGAGCTTCGTTAACAACAGTGCTGATGTAAAAAATTGTCAATGTTACAGACCATGAAATATTGGTGAAGTTCAAAAATAATTCTAGTTTGTTTGATTCCAAGTTATGGGTAAGGTCTTTCTTTTGGTGAAAAAAATTTTAAGAGAAAAAATACATTTTTAATTTTCTCTACTGGTTTTCACTTACTGATGTGTTGTGATCAAGGCTTTAACTGCTAGCACAGAGAAAACTATAGAAACTAATTGCTAAATGCAAAGGCTTTTTATAGTCTACTTTTATATAGGCTTATCTGGTGTTTTGTTATTTCCACATGCTCTATCAACCTTTCCCTCAAACAATATGAGGAGAGGACAAAATTAATGAGTACAGTGAAACCTGTGTAAGAAATCCACCTTTGAGATTGACTTTAGTGGATGATGTGGGAAGGTGGTTGTCTTATAAAGGTACATGTCATGTAATTTTGCTAGCAAAATTACATGACATGTACCTTCATAAGACAGACAACCTTTTCCAAATCAACCACTATTTAAAGTCAGTCTCTAAGTGGCTCTCTTACACAGGTTTCACTGTAGTATTGTTTTCTTATTTTTTTCTGAAAAAAATAGGTCTTGAAAGTCACCTTTTTGTTTCATGTGATTCATTTTAGTAAAAGCAGTTAGTATTTTTCACATTTTATTTTCAGCAAACAATTGGTCAAACACAACAGATTACGATGCTTCAGAATGAGATTGATAAACTCCGCTCGGACAATGTCAAATTGTATGAGAAAGTCCGCTATCTTCAGTCAGCAGGCTACTCCCATAAGGTGAGTCCTTCTCTCTCCCTCTGTGTGTGTGTGTGTGTGTGTGTGTGTGTGTGTGTGTGTGTGTGTGTGTGTGTGTGTGTGTGTGTGTGTGTGTGTGACCCTGATCAGGATCTACAATGTTTGTGTTTGCAAGACGATATTTTGAGGGTTTTGTAAAATGTTGCCCAGTCTTATTTACAAGCTTAAACTAAACAACATCCTAATCAAGAAGCATCAAAAGATCAAAGTCCACATTTAATAATCAAATTGCCTAATAGTCAGATCACTATAGTCAGTTCTCTTACAGAATAATTGGATACTATGGGAAGAGTCTGTGGACAGCAAATGTCTTGATGAAAATATGCAAAATGTTATATATAATATAATATAGTAAAAGTCCCAATATTTTCATTCTTTTTATGTCCAAGTATGGCTTTTTATACAGTTGTTTCTTAAAATACTTAGTGGAATGGCAAACTGTGTAAGCCTTGATAGGAGCAGTCTAATCTGGGTCTACACTGTTTGCAGATGCAACTAGGTCAAAAAATTTGGTGTACGAAATTTTAGGACATTTACTAATTGTGCATTTAACATACAATGTTTCTAAATTTTGAAAAATTTATTACATACTTTTGTTTCTATAATTTTGTTTCTATATATATAAAAACACTGAGGCCAGAACTCAGTGCAGAGTGTACCAGAAATTAATATTTGTAAAAAAGTAACATAAGTTGTTACCCTTGACAACGTCCCCATATTGTTTCCAAACCTCTTGATAAGATTTCACGACTGAAAGCGCTTGAGGATAAAAACAAAATGTGACTTGTTGAAGTGTTTCCGATTTTTCTTTATATATATAAGACTGGTCATATATATATATATATATATATATACAACAGGGTAAGCCTGGATAAGACTGCTTGGCTCCTTGGTGCCTTATTTGGGTCTGTCACTTTTGCATATGCCATTTTGTTGGAAAAGTGGGTGTAAGAAATTTTTGGACAATGACTGTATCTTCAAAGATACCAGCCTGTTTGCATTTGCCTATAGTTGTTCTTTTATATAAGAAATAGCACTAAGTGTTTGTTATATTTGTGGCACATTTTAATTTATTTCTTCAGAGCACACCTGGCCACCATGACGATGTGACACTGAATCGCTACTCAACAGAGTATGAGGAGAAACTAGACCCTTTCTCATCATTTAACAGAAAGGTATTGTGTATATATGAGAATGTTTTAATGGCTCTTTCCGGGATCTATCAGTCAATTTAAGAAGAATTTTAATGTTATGACGTGCTCAGTGTTAACTTTCATAATGCTGTTTCACAGAAATATCCTGTCCCCGACACATGGCATAATATTCCATCTGGTTGCAGTATAACGACCTTAGCACCAAGCAAAAGAGAAACATGCACTGTGTTTTACCATTTTAATGCCAATCACAACAGAAAACAGATTAATATCATAACACCAGATAAGAGTTGGTATCCACATATTATTTTTCTTATTTCTGCATGAAAACATATGTTGTGGGTACTCATTAGAAGTGCCTTTTTCTTATTTCTGCATGAAAACATATGTTGTGGGTACTCATTAGAAGTGCCTTTTTCTTATTTCTGCATGAAAACATATGTTGTGGGTACTCATTAGAAGTGCCTCGCTGAGGCACTTCTAATGAGTACCCACAACATATGTTTTCATATAAGAAAAATATTGCTACTTTTTCAATGAAAAAAGCACCTGGAGCTATGATTATGAGCCGCAACATAAGAAAATGTACCTTCGAACATATGTGTCCAACAAAGACCCAAATGAGCCTGTGCATCCACACAGTATGATCAGTCTTTGTTGTCCGCATGAAAAAACTGCATCACTGGCTATCTAAAATGTGCCTAATGAAGGTTTTGATCAGACTGCATGAATGCACAGGTAGATCTTAATCTTTGCTGGGCACAATGTCCAAAGGCGCAGTTTCTGACATTGCAACACTTATCACTTTTTAGCTCATCTCAGTCAAAGGCACGGGATGAGCTATTATGATCTCTTGCCATAAGTAGTCTGTTTATCTGTTCACACCTTTGAATGACTTCTCCTCTTAAACCCCCGTGCTAATTTTCTTCAAATTTCCTGTGGAGCCTTCTGTTAAAGGTGGGTTGAAAATTTATACAAATGGTCAGGGTCCGTTAGTTAAGATGGCCGCCATTCCCATATATGGTAAAAACCAACTCTTAAATATCTTCTTCTCCCAAACTAAGAAAGCTTTAAGGCTGAATCTTTTCAGCATCCGGGACTAAGTTTGTTCAAATGATGATCATAGGTTGATCTTTCTCCTTGTTACAGCAAGGCCAAATTTGCATCCTTATACTTTTATATGAGGATAATGTTGAAAAATCATTCTCTCAAAATGTATTAAAGATGAATGACTGAAACTTATGATGTAACATTAAAGTAGTAAAACTTTACAGTTATGATCAGAATTTCATCTCCCGGGAGGGTTATCTGCCCTTTCCCCTGGGCTGTATTCATGTATAAATTTTTGTAATCTTTAAATGTAAAGGACTGTCTGCCCAGTAAACGTGTGGTTAGGTAAACTTACTGCGCTACACATGACCCCATTGAGTTGACTGGGCTGTAAAACCTCAACACAAACAAACAAAATCTTTAAATGTCTTCTCTGTAACTGCTTGACCAGTTTTCATCAGATTTCAAAAAGGGCCTTCTGTGGAAAGTGAATTGACAATTTGTTTCTGCACCATTGAACAAGATGGCCACCATGCCAAAAAATGGTTGAAAAAAAAAAAACACTTAAAAATCTTTTCTCTAGAACCAAGAAAGTTTTGAGGCTGGATCTTGGTATAGTGCATCAGGGACTTAAGGTATATCAAGTTTGTTCAAATGATGATCCTAGGTTGACCTTTGACCTTTTTTTAAGGAACAGTCAAATTTGTGTACTAGTTGCTGTGGCAATACTGGAAGAATGTTGCATGGCATCTGCAGCTATGCAATTACTGTTTTACTCAGGGGTTTCAAGAAAATCAGGCTTCTTTTTTGTTTTGAATCTTTGAATTGTTTGCTTAGCAGATGACTCCTATGAAATATCATGCCTAAATATTTTCATCATGGTAAAATGGCCACAATTTTGATTGGTGATTTAAGGATTGACATCCTTGATGTGCCTCAGCTAGGGATCAAAATCTGTGACCTACTACACACAATTAGACCATTTACCAACTGCACTGTTCCATTGGCTAGAAAGTCAGACAATTAATAATAAATGTTTGGAGCACTGGGTACCTTAGTCACATAACCCTTAGCATATGTGGTAAACATTTTAGAACATGACGTTTTCAAATATTTTCATATTTTGCCCAGAAAATAGTCTGCCATTCCATGCAATCTGTCTCCTTAGGAAACAGTTCATGTGAAATGTTAGATCTTATTTTCATAGAGAGAGAAAAAAAAAAAGAAAGTAAATTGTCATCTGCTGAATTTTTCGCTGAGAATTCTAAGTTTAATTGCCGTTAAAACATATTTCTCAGTGTCCTGGACTTTATAATATAACCAGATTTAATTGTGTCAGATTTTATACTTTAATGAGGAAAAACATCTGGGCCACAACATGAGAAAATATATCTTTAGACATGTGCCCCCAATGAAGGCTCATATCAGCTTGTGCATCAGTGCAGTCTGATCAGTGTTCATTCTCCATATAAAGAAACTTTGCATCCTTGGCTGTCCAAAAAGCACCCAGTGAAGATTCTGATCAGATTATGTGAATGCACAGGCTGGTCTGAATATTTGTGGCATCACATGTCAAATGACCTAAAAATTCGAACACCAATGTTTCTGACAAATGACATATGCAGACCGTGCAAACCCAGATCAGACTGCTCCTGGTGGAGCAGTCTGATCAGGGTCTACACTATTTGCCATTCCACTACATATTTTAAGAAACAACTGCATAGATTTAGGCCAAAAGTAGTATGAAATGAAGTGTTTGAAATTTTAGGACATTTGCTTACATTTTCTTACGTTACAGCATACAAAGCTGAGTGTTATAGTGTCATTTAGTTAGTGTTCCTGTGATTTAATCATCTTCCTGAAAAAGGAAATCTTATGTATATACAGAGTGTAATCTAATTTATTTGTTTTTATTCCCAGGAAAGAAGCAAAAGGTACATGAATCTCAAGCCTTACGACAAGATCACTCTTAGTATGGTTAGTATGAATTATTAGTAACTGCTATGGATGATAAGGTTGTGCTCCCTTCTGCTGAAACTTTAAGAGGGTTGACCCTTACATCATTGGTTTTTGGCAGGAAAGGTGCTGCTTCACTTGAATCAAAATCAGAGTTTTGAGCCTTTACCACCTCATGTGCTTCAGTGTGAGAAATTATATTTTTGTTGTTTTTATAACTGCATAAATCATATAGAGAACAACCTAATCATGAATGTTGGATTGACTAGCTGGTGAATGTCAGATTGACTACTTGGTGAATGTCAAGTTGACTACGTGGTGAATGTCAAGTTGACTACCTGGTGAATGTTGGGTTGACTACCTGGTAATGTCAAGTTGGCAATATGGTGAATGTCAAGTTGACTACTTGGTGAATGTCAAGTTGAATATGTTGTGAATATCAAATTGACCACCTGGCGAATGTCGTTGACTACGTGGTGAATGTTGAGTTGACTATCTGGTGACTGTCAAGTTGACTAACTGTTGTATGTTAAGTTGACTACCTGGTGAATTTTGAGTTGACTACCTAGTGAATGTCTAGTAGACTACCTGGTGAATGTCTAGTTGACAACCTGGTGAATGTCTGGTTGTCTACCTGGTGACATGTCAAGTTTATAATACTACCTGGTGACATATCAAACTTGATAACTTAAATGGGACTCAGTTACACTAGTTCTCTATCACATCCTCAATTTGACCACTAGAACTGCAGTTCCATATTGGAACTCTTGTGTATATTTTTTCTGTACAGCAGGATTTATCAAACTGTATTCTGGAAAATTTCCGCATCGCCTAACATTCGCAGAATCTCGCGGTTGGTCTTAATTAAAATTTGTAAAATATTTTCCAAGTTTGTCCAATGTAGCAGAGACATTCACCAAGCATCCATTGACAACGTTTTGCAGTAGTTACTTCCCTTAACATAAGGTGAAAAATGTCAAAAGGAATACAGGTATAACCTGCAGCAAGGCTTCTATTATGTTATCGGTAATTATCATTGAAAAGACTTCCAAATGATCAAAGGTCACATGCACCTTTACTGAATGTACCATAATTTTTCGGGGATCATAAGTTTTATTTACTTTACACTGAACAATAGCATGTCTCTCAGTTGTTTGAATATTTTAGTTGGGATAAGACTGGTTTCTTTGTGGTTCATGCTGATTTGTGTCCGAAATGGCTATTTTACATTTTTTAGTGAAAAAGAAAGACGGAGATGGGATTCTCCCAAATCCTGATGAGCCGACCTTGGTAGCTCAGTTGGATGCTCGTCCGACTGGTAATCAGGAGGTTGCAGGATTGACCCCTGCCAGGTTGGCAACATTCTTTTGTGGAGATAAATCATGAAATACTTTCTGTGGTCATTCTCTCCCTTCGGCTGATTCAAGAAGGGCAGTTGTCAGTTTCTGGCAAAAGAACGTATATCTCTTATATGACAAAAATGATGTGGAAATTTACTATATCTCGTATGACAAAAATGATGTGGAAATTTCCTATATCGCATCTATATTACAAAAATGACGTGGAAATTTCCTATATCTCTTATATGACAAAAAATGATGCAGAAATTTCCTATATCTCTTATATGACAAACATGACGTGGCTTACATCTCCAGATAAGAAGGATATCAAGAAAATTCGTATATTGATTAGGAGCACATCTGTGAGACACTTCTGATGAGAAACAAACACATATGTTTTTATGGAGAAATGAAAAAATATCAGTATTTTGGGTTGAAAACATTGGTTTATCTGGAGCTATATATTTTATATATGGTAAATGTCTTAAAACATTTTTTGTACACAAAAGTTGCTAACAAAATGGTATATGCAAACAGAGCAGACCCAGATCAGACTGCTTCTGAAGAAGCAGTCTGATCAGTGTCTACACTGTCTGCCATTTCACTAAGTGTTTTAAGAAACAACTGATAAAAGCAAAATTTAAGCAAAAATAGTATGGAATAAAGTGTTTGAAATTTTAGGACATTTACCCTTGAGCATGTTAACACAATGCATATATTTTCAATTTCAGGGCAAGTTCATCATGGGTAATAAAACTGCTAGAACTTTTGCATTTTTCTACACCATTATACTTCACAGTCTAGTCTTCTTGGTAAGTACCAACAGTTTCTGCTTTTGTTGTTTTACTTTGTAATCGCTACACAACCATATTTCACAGTCTAATCTTCTTGGTGAGTTCTGACTCTTCTCTTGTTGTTTTACCTTGTAATTGCTACACAGTCATATGTCACTGTCTAGTCTTCTTGGTGAGTTCTGACTCTTCTCCTGTTGTTTTACTTTGTAATCGCTACACAATCATATCTCATTGTCTAATCTTCTTGGTGAGTTCTGACTCTTCTCCTGTTGTTTTACCTTGTAATTGCTACACAATCATATGTCATTGTCTAATCTTCTTGGTGAGTTCTGACTCTTCTCTTGTTGTTTTACCTTGTAATTGCTACACAATCATATGTCATTGTCTAATCTTCTTGGTTAGTTCTGACTCTTCTCCTGTTGTTTTACTTTGTAATTGCTACATAATCATATGTCACTGTCTAGTCTTCTCGGTGAGTTCTGACTCTTCTCTTGTTGTTTTACTTTGTAATCGCTACGCTACACAATCATATTTCACAGTCTAATCTTCGCGGTGAATTCTAACTCTTCTCTTGTTGTTTTACCTTGTAATTGCTACAAAATCATACTTCACAATCTTATCTTCTTGATTAGTTCTGACTCTTCTCTTGTTGTTTTACCTTGTAATTGCTACACAATCATACATCACAGTCTAGTCTTCTTGATGAGTCCCAACTCTTCTCTTGTTGTTTTACTTTGTAATCACTACACAATCATATTTCACAGTCTAATCTTCGCGGTGAATTCTAACTCTTCTCTTGTTGTTTTACCTTGTAATTGCTACACAATTATACATCACAGTAGTCTTCTTGGTGAGTTCTGACTCTTCTCTTGTTGTTTTACTTTGTAATTGCTACACAATCATATTTCACAGTCTAGTCTTCTTGGTGTGTTCTGACTCTTCTCTTGTTGTTTTACCTTGTAATTGCTACACAATCATACATCACAGTAGTCTTCTTGGTGAGTTCTGACTCATCTCTTGTTGTTTTACTTTGTAATTGCTACACAATCATATTTCACAGTCTAGTCTTCTTGGTGAGTTCTGACTCTTCTCTTGTAGTTTTACCTTGTAATTGGTACACAATCATATTTCACAATCTAATTTTCTTGGTGAGTTCCGATTCTTCTCTTGTTACTTTGTAATTTCTACACAATCATATTTCATTGTCTAATCTTCTTGGTGAGTTCCGACTCTTCTCTTGTTGTTTTACCTTGTAATTGTTACACAATCAGATTTCACAGTCTAGTCTTCTTGGTGAGTTCCGACTCTTCTCTTGTATGTAATTGGTACACAATCATATTTCACAGTCTAATTTTCTTGGTGAGTTCCGATTCTTCTCTTGTTACTTTGTAATTTCTACACAATCATATTTCATTGTCTAATTTTCTTGGTGAGTTCCGACTCTTCTCTTGTTGTTTTACCTTGTAATTGTTACACAATCAGATTTCACAGTCTAGTCTTCTTGGTGAGTTCTGACTCTTCTCTTGTTACCTTGTAATTTCTACACCATCATACTTAACAGTCTAATCTTCTTGGTGAGTTCCGACTTGTTTTACCATTCAAAAACCGTTGCAGACAAACATCCCTTAGTATTGTTTTTTTTTTTTTTTTTTTTTATTTTCAGAGAAAATAAGGCTTGAAATTGCTTGTGAATTGTCTGTGCATGGAATGTCAAGCCTTACTTTCTCTGAAAAAAAAATAAAAATAAAATAATTTAGAATGCCATTTGCTGCTGTTGTGATAGGCACTTCAAATGTTAACAGCTTGTTATACTGGTACAATTTTGTTTTAACCCTTATCTTGCCTTTCGCGACAATAGTCGCGCTGGGGGGGGTCTGCCAGCTCAAAAGCCTGTCATACTTACAATATACCACATGCAACCATTCAGAGCAAGTGTTCTCATACAGGAGTGAACCTACTTTCATACAAACACGCCACTTTTCATTAGATAGTCAGGTGCTGGATTTTACCCACACGAAAAAAGACCAAGAATACCAAATTTCAAGCTGCCATTAATTTCAGCACTCACTTCAACAGATTGATCAGGCTTTTCTGGAAAAAAAGCCCATAACACCTGAATCATTTCCAGTGAGGAATAAGTAGGAATAACAGTAGAACCTATGTATGTCACTCGTTTCATTCACAATAGTACACAGTAGGCGCTGGGCTCTTGTAATTATTTTTTTTTTTTTTAAGTGTCTTAAACGGTTCCCGGTTTACACATGACTGTCACGTGACTTTCTAGTCACGTGACCATCCTTTCTCCGGTAAAATGGCCACCTAGGATCGGCAAATTATACGTGAAAATTTCATGAAAATCGAGGTAAAATTCAGGGGGTAATGACTTCTCAAGTAGAGGTACCCCCTCTTACAGGCCTGATTCATTTTATTTCCGGCAAGAGAAGGGTTAACAGAAAGCCGGACAAAAAATTAAAACCCAAAAAGTTAGCCCGAATTTGACGTTTTGGGGTTGTATTCGACACAAAAAATGCAAAACCACATTTTATATTTTTTTCTAGTTAACCCTTATCTTGCCTTTCGCGACAATAGTCGCGCTGGGGGGGTCTGCCAGCTCAAAAGCCTGTCATACTTACAATATACCACATGCAACCATTCAGAGCAAGTGTTCTCGTACAGGAGTGAACCTACTTTCATACAAACACGCCACTTTTCATTAGATAGTCAGGTGCTGGATTTTACCCACACTAAAAAAGACCGAGAATACCAAATTTCAAGCTGCCATTAATTTCAGTACTCACTTCAACAGATTGATCAGGCTTTTCTGGAAAAAAGCCCATAACACCTGAATCATTTCCAGTGAGGAATAAGTAGGAATAACAGTAGAACCTATGTATGTCACTCGTTTCATTCACAATAGTACACAGTAGGCGCTGGGCTCTTGTAATTATTATTATTATTTTTTTTTTTTTTTTTTAAGTGTCTTAAACGGTTCTCGGTTTACACATGACTGTCACGTGACTTTCTAGTCACGTGACCATCCTTTCTCCGGTAAAATGGCCACCTAGGATCGACAAATTATACGTGAAAATTTCATGAAAATCGAGGTAAAATTCAGGGGGTAATGACTTCTCAAGTAGAGGTACCCCCTCTTACAGGCCTGATTCATTTTATTTCCGGCAAGAGAAGGGTTAATACTTTGCTCGCTGGGTAGAAATTCAGTGGACAACATTTTGAAATATTTTTCTTGTTTTTCCTAAAAAAAGGATTTGACATTTCATGCAAATTGGAGACAATTTGCATGAAATATCAGATCATATTTTCTAGGAAAAATAAAAAAAAGTCAGTTATATCATCTGCTTAAATTACTATTGTATGTTAAGTGTTTCCATGCCATTATTTTTTCTGTATATATGATGCTTCGCATTGAAAGAGGACCACTGTCCAAATGAGAAAATGTACCTTCAGATATGGGCACACAACAATGACTCAGATCAGCCTGTGCATCTGTGCAGTATAATCAGTCTTCACTGTCCTTGTTGTAGCAGCCTAGGATCCTTGGTTATCTGCCTAGTGAAGACTGTGGATGTGCAGGCTAATCTGACTCTTCACAGGGTGCACATGTCAAAGACAACATTTTTATGCCCCCAACTTCGAAGAAGTGCCCCCAACTTCGAAGAAGCTGGAGGGGCATATTGCATCTGAGGTGTTCGTCCTTCCATCCATTCGTTCATCGATCCTTTCGTTCGTCACACTTTTTGATGCATACCATAATAGCATAACTTTAGAACCGTGCATGCTATTGTTTTGAAATTTCTTATATGGATTCCTCATGAAAAAATAACTGACACATTTTTTTTTCTCGACAGGATTATGCTTCTTTCCTGAATTATGAGCCTTTGAAAAAATATGGATGCAATCTTGTCAGTAAAATATTTCAAAACTGTTGGAGATGGAGCTTCATAACTTGATGAATAGATTGGCAGTGATGAGAAGATGACCTGATTAACTTTTGGATAAATTTTGAAAAATATTTCATGAGTTATGGCCCTTTGTGGATTGGGCCATTTTTACCTTTTATTATCTTTAGAGGCAAGCATATGGTTGGGGGCATAGTGTTTTACAAACATAATTTCTAGTTTCACATTGTGTCTCAAATATTCTGAACATAAACAGGGAAAACCCAGACCAGTCTTGCACAATGGTGCAAACTTATTTGGCCCTCACTGTTTGTGTATAGAATTAAGTAGGTTTGCTTATATGCTACCATTTTGCTGTAAATATTTGGATACCTTACCATACTTGTCCTAAAATTTGAACATTTTACAACCTGTAAATTTTAATGTAAATATTTGGATACCTTACTATACTTGTCCTAAAATTTGAACATTTTACAACCTGTAAATTTTAATGTAAATATTTTGATACCGTACCATACTTGTCCTAAAATTTGAACATTTTACCTGTTGATATCACAGTGTAGAACTTGATCAGACACCGCATTCTGTGGCATTTGATCTGTGTCTACATCATTTTCTCAGGTCTCGCTGTCCTAAGAAAAAAACATTGTTACTCATGTTTGACTTTTCTCCTACAGGTTCTGTACAAGCTGGCCCACATGGAATCTGTTAACAGGGATATCTCTGCTGACTGTCATGAAAGGTAAGTATACTGCAACTGGTTCACTGTAAGAACATTTAGGATATAAGGTGGTTTTAAGGTGGACCCGAAAAGTGTTGTTTGCTTGTGTTTGTGGAGGTTTTACAGCCCAGTCAACCCAATGGGCTCATGTCAAGCATGGTCAGTTTACCTAACCACACTTTTACTGGGCAGGCTTAATCCTCTAAGTGGTTAACCAGTATTGTGCACATTATCTTGCCAGAAACTGACAGCTGCCCTTGTTGAATCAGCAGAAGGGAGAGAATGACCTTAGAAAATATTTCATGATCAAATCTCCAAGAAAGAATATTGCTGACCTGGTGGGGGTTGAACCCGCAACCTCCTGATCATCAGTCGGACACAGTCCAACTGAGCCACCGAGGCCGGCTCCAAAAGTGTTGTATTCAGACAAGAATGTATAGATTATATAGAAAAATGACCATTTATATATATTTTTGTTTGGATACAACACAGTTGTTTATCTAACATGTTTTTTTTTTTTGATTCCCGCAATAGTGTTATAAACAGATTGTGATGTAATCAATTCTTCAGTGACAAGGAGCATTCAGAGGAAAATTTTTGTTGGTACAAAAGTACAAGAAGAATATTGCAGTACTGCGAGCCTTGGTGGCTCAGTGGGATGCGTGTCTAACTGGTGATCAGGGGGTGCGGGTTTGACCCCCTCCGGGTCAGCAAAATTCTTTTTTTGAGAATGATCATGAAATATTTTCTAAGGTCATTCTCTCCCTTCCGCTGATTTAAGAAGGGCGGTTGTCCGTTTCTGGCAAAAGAATGTGCACAATACTGGTCAACCACTTAGAGGAGTAAGCTTGCCCAGTAAAAGTGTGGTTAGGTAAACTGACCAAGCTGGACATGACCCTGTTTGGTTTACTGTGCCTTAAAACCTCAATACAAACAAACACAATATTGCAGTACCATGGCATTGTGGTTGACAATGACATAAGCATCCACAAATGTTAGAATTTTACCTGAAAGCTTTAGAAACTGATATTGTACTAACTCTCATACTTGGTATGAAGGTAGATATGGTCCAAAGTTTTATACAGTACCAACCTAATCTCTACCCATGACCTAGATATTAAGGTCACAGACTCAACATTTTCATATAAACTTTTGAAAAGTCAGTTATCTCCTGGGTTTATTTGATACTTAGGCTGACATTAGGATGTTTAACAGAAAAAGTACTGTGGATTTGAGCTTCGCTTACACAAAAACTAATCTCATGCAGTTACACTAACAAGGACTCAAACAATGCAGCATAGTTAAATGACCACGACTTATTTTTCACAGTCAGTAACTATACTTTGCCATTTTTTATGTCAACCCTAGCCTTTAGCTCCACTTCTAATTATACCCCTGGCATACAAATATGTTGAGGGGTATATAGTTTTCGTCTTTGTGTCCGTTCATCCATCCGTCCGTCCGTACGAATGTTAACATTTTGGGTCAAAGTTTTGCGTGAAGTTTTTCCCTTTTGCATATATTTTTGAAAGCTTATACTTTAGGATGTTGATGTGTGGTTAGTGTTACTACCTACTAGATGATTACAGAATAGTTGACATCATTTTGCTGATGCTGCTGACCCAAGGTCAAGGTCACGGACTTAGAAAATGGTGTGATGTTTACATCAAAGTTTTATGTGAAGTTTTTGTCTTTTGCTTGTAACTCTGCAGCCACTGATCAAAAACTTTTCATATTTGGTATAGGGGTACTCGGGAGGGTTCTCTTCCATTCTACATCTACGGACCCCTGGGTCATGCCCCAGGGCAGGGCTAGTCAAAATCTAGGACTCCCCAATAAAGTAGTATGCTGCAATTTGTTTATACAAACAACCTCTTATTAAAGAAGGATGGGCATCAGACATGTTTATCACATCAACATTCAGTGTAATATGGTCAATGTCATTGTGACCTTATTTTCATGCTTCAGTGATTTTGACATATCTTGAAGCCAATTTTATGGATTAATGCCTCAATAAAGTAGTATGCTGCAGTTTGTTTATACAAACAAGAGGCCCATGGGCCACGGGTCGCTCACCTGAGTGACATAGCCACTGCAGATATGCAGATGTTTTGCAACATTTTTCCAATCCTGTCATCACAACTAATGAAAAGATCATCATTTAAGCAGTTCTTTATTTTGAAGAAGAAGATATATGGCATGCCAGTCAATTGAGCGTGATCATTTGAACAAACTCTAAATGGCAGCCAGCTTGGATTTATGATCGGCACGATTTTAGCTATTTTTGATCTACGAGTCACCCCAATGCTTCCTACCAAGTTTCAAGTCAACTGGCCTTTCAGTTCAGGTGAAAAGGCGAAAAATAGATTTCAAGATGGCTGCCATGGCGGCCATCTTGGATATCCGATTGGCACGATTTTAGCTATTTTTGATCTACAAGTCACCCCAATGTCTCCTACAAAGTTTGGAGTCAATTGGCCTTTCGGTGCAGGAGAAGAAGCTAAATATAGATTTCCAAGATGGCGGCCATGGTGGGATTTCTGATCAGAACGATTTTAGCTATATTTGATCTACAAGTCACCCAAATGCTTCCTACTAAGTTTCGAGTCAAGTGACTTTTGGGTTTAGGAGAAGCGAAAAATAGATTTTCAAGATAGCCACCATGGTGGCCATCTTGGATTTACAATCAGCATGATTTTAGCTATTTTTGATCTACAAGTCACCCAAATGCTTCCTACCAAGTTTCGAGTCAACTGGCCTTTCGGTTCAGGAGAAGAAGCTAAAAATAGATTTTCAAGATGGCTGCCATGGCGCCCACCCTGGTTTTATGATCGGCATGATTTTAGTTATTTTTGATCTACAAGTCACCCCGATGCTTCCTACCAAGTTTGGAGTCAACTGGCCTTTCGGTTCAGGAGAAAAAGCGAAAAATAGATTTTCAAGATGGCTGCCATGGCGGCCATCTTGGATTCTCCATAGGCATGATTTTAGCTATTTTTGATCTATAAGTCACCCCAATGCCTCCTACCAAGTTTGGAGTCAATTGGCTTTTGGGTTTAGGAGTAGAAGCGAAAAATAGATTTTCAAGATGGCGGCCATGGCGGCCATTTTCGATTTCCGATCGGCACGATTTTAGCTATTTTTGATCTACAAGTCATCCTGATGCTTCCTAGCAAGTTTGGAGTCAATTGGCCTTTCGGTTCAGGAGAAGAGGCAAAAAATAGATTTTCAAGATGGCCGCCATGGTGGCCATCTTGGATTTCCAATTGGCACGATTTTAGCTACTTTTGATTTACAAGTCACCCTGATGCTTCCTAGCAAGTTTGGTGTCAATTGGCCTCTTGGTTCAGGAGAAGAAGTGAAAAATAGATTTTCAAGATGGCGGCCATGGCGGCCATGGCGGCCATCTTGGATTTCCGATCGGCATGATTTTAGCTATTTTTTATCTACAAGTCGCCCTGATGCTTCCTAGCAAGTTTGGAGTCAATTGGCCTTTCGGTTCAGGAGAAGAAGTGAAAAATAGATTTTCAAGATGGCTGCCATGGCTGCCAATTTGGATTTCCGATCGGAACGACTTAAGTTATTTTTGATCTACAAGTCACCCCGATGCTTCCTACCAAGTATAAAGTCAGTTGGCCCAGGGGTGTAGGAGGAGTAGGCTTTTAAAGCAATTGTTGACGTAGCACGACGGATGAGGGACGACGAACAATGACTGACCACAATAGCTCAGCATGAGCACTTCATGCTCAGGAGAGCTAACAACCTCTTATTAAAGAAGGATGGGCATCAGACATGTTTATCACATCAACATTCAATATAATAAAGTCGAGGTCATTGTGATCATGTTTTCATGCTCCAGCGATTTTGCCTTCAATGAAGTCTATTTCATGGATTAATGTGATACTTTGAATATTGGTTCTGTGTGACACCACGATTGGCAGCATAACAAATGTAGTTCACCTTGACCTATATTTCATTGTCCAGTAATTTTGCCTCATATCTTGAATGTTAATTGACGTATGAACATCATTATTTGGGATTATGAATTAGTATGATCCAACAGTTGACTTAAAAGTAAATGTAGGTCACTGTGACCTATATTTCATGGTCCAGTGATTTTATGTTACAGTTTGAAGACAATTTGATGTATTACTATCATATTTTGGGAGTATGTGACCAATATTTCATAGTCCTGTGATTTTGCCTTATATCTCCCACTGTTTGATACCTAAATGTCATATTTACATATAATGACACAGTGTGACCCAAACTTTCACCTCAAGTAAATATAAATCAGTATGACCTAAATTTCATGGTCTAGTGATTTTACTTAATATCTTTGAGATTATTTAATGGATTAACATCATAGTTGGTATAATGCATCAGTGTGACCATCAGATTAATTTCTCAAGTATGTGTAGGTCAGTGACCTATATTTTATGGCCAAGCAATTTTACTTCATATCTTGAAGACTATTTACTCCAGGAAAGTTGTACTTGGGATGATAGATCAGTGTCACTCAAGAGACTGACATTGTAAACTATATCTTGCCTTATATCATTGTCATTAACTTAAAAATATTTTATAATTAAAAAATGGTGCTGGCCGGGGGTATTCGTGATCCTCTGGGCACTTGCTCTAGTTATCTGTAATACCTAGTCATCTAACCTGGCATGTGCTTTTCGAAGGAACCCTTTTAGATTTTATTCTCCCTTACATGGACTCCAGTGGTAGAGCATTTGAATGTATGATGTAATCTTCAGCAAAAATGTGAAGATAACCAGGAAATGCCACAGTCATGAAAAACAGCATTTCCGAGGCATGAAAAGATGGAGATGAGGAACATTAAAAAAAAAAAAAAAAATGAAACTACTGAACACACAAACAAAAAAGAACTGCAACAAAGGAAACACCTTGAAATGGTCAGTTATAGAAGTCAATTAATCTACATGGAGCATCGTTGATACATGACTGTAGCCTGTGACAACAATCCAACTTGTCAAAATTCTTGTGAAATTTTACTTACATCTTGTCAGGAACATTGCTATAGCAAAACACTTGATGATTTATGTTTGTTGTATTTCAGGTTTGCTAAACACATGTTTGATGTTCATGGACAGAAAGATATGGAACCCTGAGCCAAAGTTACAACACACCAATTACATTCAGATTATATTTTCTTACTCTCCTGGATGATCAACTCAAGATATTTATGAGACTTCTAGAATTTGCTAGATCTTTATTTTTCAAGGAAACAACCCTGAAAGTGCTAATTACCACTGCAGAAGATGGCATTTTTATTTTTTTATTATTATTATTTTTCAGAGAAACTAAGATTTGGCATTTCATGTAAATCATCTGCCTAGCAGATGATTCAGGTGAAATGCCAACTCTTAGTTTCTTTGAAAAATAATAATAATAAAAAAAAGAAATTAGAATGTTGTCTGATACAATTTTAACTTAGCACTTCATGGGTTAACTTTGTATTGGGAAGGGTATTTCAGAAATGTTTTGTCAATTTTACATTTAGTTGATTGCCGTATGTATTAAGCAGCTTACAGCATGATGGGATTATAAAATAGCTTCTAGCCAGTAAGGATGAAAACTTAAGTCTTACTTTTTCTTGGGCCTGTTTGTTTAATTTGCAAAAGCTTTTTCTTGAGACTGTTTGTTTAATTTGCAAAATTTGCTTTTTTCCAGAATAAGTTATTTTGATTTCTAAAGGTTTTTGTACAACATTTACAGTAAATGTCCAAAAATTTTGAACACTTTATTCCATACTTTTTTGGCTTAAATTTTGCTTTTTACGCACTTGTCTCTTTAAATGCTTAGTGAAATGGCAAAAAGTGAAGACCCTGATCAGACTGCTCCTTCAGGAGCAGTCTGATCTGGGTCTCCACTGTTTGCATATGGCATTTTGTCAGAAACTGGTGTTTGAAATTTTAGGACATTTACCATACACTAAGTTTTGGACAGACATGCCTGAGCAAACTGTGTAGATTCAGAATGTGGCATCTGAATAGGTACACACTAACAGGGAATAAAATGGACTTGTTCAAATTTAAGGACAAGCATGGTAAGGGGTTCAGGTATCCAATTATTTAAGGTAAATATGGTAACACTTTCACTTAACATTCCCAGTTGGTAGGAGCCATATATTTACCTTTAACTTTAACCCTTGACATGCTGAATAAATTAAGATGCCACACCCACTTCTAATTTTCAGCCAATCAGATTACTTGATACAGATGGCTGAAAATAAATTCGCATACTTAATGACAAACAGTGCAGATCCAGGTCAGTTGGCTTCTTCAGAACTGTATCTACACTGTTTGCAAAGGCAGGGTTTATCTAGGTTCAGCAGGACTAAGGTTAAAAACAATCTCAGACTGGATCACATTTCCAAATAAAAACGGATATGTCATTGTGGTCAAGAAAGTAGAAAGAAATCATACCGCAGACATGAAAAGACTTAGGATGCTCTGTTTTGTATTTGCTGGGACAAAAAATGTGTCTGTTTATGATTTTAGTCATATTCACAGATATAAGTTTTATTTTGATTTTTTTAATTACCATATATAAAAAATAAGTTTGTGGGTACATATATTCATGCATTCCTGGTGACAGTGAAAGTTATGAGCACATACTTACCAAAAATTTATACAGATATAGATCAACATATAGCCTTGTCTGATGACCTGAAGGCTTCTGGTTCCCAGCTGTATTAAGTCAAATAGAAAATCAGTACCAGAACACAGGTCATCAGGCATGGTTATATTTTTACCTATACAGTTTGCTATTTATAGAAACAAAAACGGGTACCAATTCTGCCAGCACTTCTTACCTAAATTCTTTAAATTAATTCATATATGCCTAGTGCATTTTTAATTCTTAGCAGTTGGACAGATCCACTCAGAATTTAAAGGTGTTTCACAATACTGTGGTTTTATGTAGTTTGTTATGGCCTATCACTCCTACCTTTGATAATCTGCCTTGGCAGATTTTGCATAGCTTGTACATATTTAGTGAATCTCTGACAACTGCATCAGGGAGTCGACTCTTTGGCTCAGTGGTAAGATCACTGGATTTTTATCTGGGCAGACCGGATTTTAATCTCACAGTATGTGGGAAATTTTTTCAGCCATGCTTCATTCCTTTGTTATGACTTTCATAGGGGCTTGTCCAGGATAAAAATCCAGTACTCTAACTCGTTAGCTCAGCGGTAAGAGCATTGGATTTTTAACTGGGCAGACTGTGTTCGAATCCAACAATAGGCAGTAAATGTTTTTCAGCTATGCTTCATTCCTTTGTTATGACTTTCATGTCGAAAGATGGGGGCTCATCCAGGATAGAACTTTACTTCACCTAAAATGGCTTTGCATCATCATAAATGATGACTTCCTTGAAAAGGGGGTGTTACAGCCTAGCACTACATGTGCTACCTTCGATAATCTGCCTTGGCAGATTTTGCATAGCTTGTAGGTGTATATTCAATCTCTGACAGCTGCGTCAGGGAGCTGACTCTTTGGCTCACTGGTTAGAGCACTGGATTTTTATCCCAGACAAGCCCCCATCTTTTGACATGAAAGTCGTAACAAAGGAATGAAGCATAGCTGAAAAAATTTCCCACCTGCCGTGGGATTCAAACCAGGTCTGCCTGGGTAAAAATCCAGTGCTCTAACCACTGAGCCAAAGTATTGACTTTCACGTTGTAAGAAGTTTAAATGCAAACAGTGCACTTACCAGATGCCAGATCTTGAGGCATCTTTGCAGAATATACCTGGTTGCCAAAGTCTGCTTTGTAGTACATAAAGGATAAAATGGGTTAATCAATTTCCTATAGTAACTGGTGGTGAAAAATCTAATTAATGTTTAGTAAAACAAATCTAACCTGGGTCCTGCTGAGCTGGGATTTGCCTCACCTTTCCAAACAGTGTAGATTCTGATCAAATTGGCTTCCGAAGAAGCCAACTGATCTTGATCTATATTGTTTGTCATTAAGTATGTGAATTTGTATCAACAACCTAGATCAAGTAATCTGATTGGCTGAAAATACAATTAGGGTAAGGAATCTTTATGTATTCAGCATGACAAGGGTTAAAGAAAAAGATAGTTGACTGGGTGGCACATAGAGTTAAGTGAACTAGGTGGTACTTAGAGATGAGTGGACTGGGTGATACTTAAAGATATGTGGACTGGGAGGCACTTTGAGATGAATGGACAAGGTGATACTTAAAGATGAGGTGATACTTAAAGATGAGTGGACTGGGTGGCACATAGAGGAGTGGACAAGGTGATACTTAAAGATTAGTAGACTCGGTATACTTAGAGATGAGTGGACTAGGTGATATTTAAAGATGAGTGGACTGGGTGGCCATAGAGATGAGTGGACAAGGTAATACTTAAAGATGAGTAGACACGGTATACTTAGAGATGAGTGGACTAGGTGATACTTAAAGATGAGTGGACTGGGTGGCACTTAGAGATGTGTGGACTAGGTGATACTTAAAGATGAGTGGACTGGGTGGCACTTAGAGATGTGTGGACTAGGTGGTACTTAAAGATGAGTGGACTGGGTGGCACTTAGAGATGAGTGGACTAGGTGATACTTAAAGATGAGTGGACTGGGTGGCACTTAGAGATGAGTGGACTAGGTGGTACTTAAAGATGAGTGGACTGGGTGGCACATAGAGATGAACAGTAACTGCATGGAAGGAGCAGAAAAAGAAAACCATATAAGAGCATGAAAGTATACAAAATTCCAGCCCAGTACAGCAAGTATTGGTGAAAGGGTGAGAAAGCTTAAAACCACTACAAACACTAACACTGTAAATCACAAAGATCCTAATCAGACAGCATTTACCAGTAGTTTTAGAATGATCTTGATCTTTGTTATTCTCATATGGCATTTTGTAGATGCTTGCTGAATTTTTTCTTTATAACGATTAAAAACTTAGCTTTAAGTAAAGTAAGTCTTATCTAAAAAATTGTTGGCGAAATTGGTATCTGATTTGTGGGACATAGTTTGATTGACAATTCAGATATGAAAGATTTAGATAATATAATAAGCTGTACATATTTTTCTTTCCAATTAACATGTCTATTTCTATGAACTCATTTTCAGTGTCTGCTTAAACTCTGTCTCAAATCAACTACAGCTCATTAACAAAGCTTAAATTTTAACCTTGTGATTAATATCAGCAGAAACTTTTCTTTATGCATGAAACAGGGCTGGACATTGCTTTCGAGATGGTTTGTATGAAATATGAAGTCTTGTTTTCAAGGAAAAATAGCTGGCATTTGTCATATGCTTAAAGCTTACACTAATTTATTCACATATGACCATCTCTATGGCAAGTAAAACCATGACTGTACATCTGGATCTGAGTTTAACCCTTAAAATGCCAAGAAAACCTGCATCTGAATTGTTGTCTGTTTATGTCGTCTGCTGAATATTCTTGCGAACTTTTCAAACCTATTTTTGCATACAGGCAAACAGTGTGGACCCTAATCAGACTGCTCCTGTAGGAGCAGTCTGATCTTGGTCCACACTGTTTGCAAAAATGACTTTCAAAGTCACAAGCAGACGACAATGGTCAAATAAGCAAATACACAGATGAACATGTAAATATTTTCTTGTGGGAATTTATCAGTGGCATTGAGTGTAGCTGAAGAGATCAAATGAATAGCGCCAGCACAAAATGAACCACACACATGCATACACACTAAAAAGCCATATTATGTGAAAAGCAAAGGCCCTGATTGGCCATGTCCATTTGTGCAGACTAGTTGGTATCGTTCAAATACACAATACAGTCGACTCCCGTTATCTCGAATTCCAAGGGACTCACTGAAATACTTCGAGATATCCGTACTTCGACATATTAGAGTTGAGAGAGTGAGGAAAACAATAAATTGAACAACCACATTTAACAAATGAATATGTAATTTGACTCCTGAAGTTAGAAATATATGTATAAAATGATGTGGAAAAAGAGGAGAAATTGCTCCTCAGGAGCAATTTCTCCTCTTTTCCACATTATTTTGTTACCTGTTATCATAGTTTTATGTTAAAACAGGGACCAGATTTACACTTCGAGATAAGCGGTAATTCGAAACAAGCGAGTTCGAGATAACGAGGTTCGACTGTATTTAAACTTTACTGACCTTGAAAATTAAGCAGGCAGCTCTAGATCTTTTCAATTTGTACATTATATCTAGTGATAGCTTGAATGTGAGTAAAAAGTTGTGTAAGAAGTTTTGTTGAAACTGAAACCTTCATCACTTCTCCCACTATATTTTTAACACTACATGCTGGGTAAAAATTTCAGCAGATGACATTTTGAAGAACACCTTTAGAATCTGTCCGCACTTCATCTTACCCAATATTGTTTGTAAAGATTCCAGTTATAGGTACATGATTATGATGTCTCAACTACCCTAACCTTAACCTAACCCTAGCGATCATTGAACTAGCTCAGACTTATCCCTAACTCTTTATGAAGTCCGTGGATGTGCAGATTCATGTTTAAGTCTGTAACTATTGTGGACAGATTCTACAGTCTGGCCTATTTTGAATATTTTTCCCAAAAAGTAGGAAAAATATCATGAATTTGGTGTCTGTTGAATTTGCCCATAGCATACTATGCGTTGATCACATGCATTTTATTTTTCAATATTGTATTTTAAAATGAATTCTTGTACAGACAACCTTCTTTATACCGACACTAGAAAGAACAACAAAATTCATTATAATGACAATTATGCAATATCATATCATATCATAATCTGATTTTTGGTTAACCTGCAGGTACAGGGGCAACATCCACATCAGTGGGCCCCCTTCCAGATAGCTGGCTTGCTGCACGCATGGCAGATCTCACACCAGATCTCCAGGTACGTCTATCATGAGGGTTGATAGCCGAGAGCTTCCACTCTCTCTGTGCAGACAGGCAGGCAAGAATATTGTATTTAATACTTTAAAGAAACATATGTTTTGGATATTTGTTAGAATAGCCTCACTGAGGCAATTCTAATAAATATCCAAAAATATATTCTATGAGGAAATAAGAACAAAACAAGACCTTTTTTTTTTTACATATTAATCAGGGCCCGGTTGTTCAAAGCGTCGTTAGCTTAACAAGCTCGTTAAGGGTCATTTCGTTAACTGTTTTAGCAGATTCAATATACAATATTCTGATATTTTTTGCAGAAAAAATGTGAGTAGCTTTTGCACTGTAAAAGCTACTCACATTTTTTCAGCAAAAAATTTCGGCATATTTGCGTGTCACTCGATGTAAATTTTAACGAATCGTTAACTAACAACGTCGTTAGCTTTGAACTGGGCCCTGCTTATTAAGTATTCTGTACAACAACAAATTCAGTTTAAAAAAAGGCAACGTCTTTGGGAACAAATGCTGTCGTTGTAACAAGGGTTCACTTTATTTCTAAAATGAGTTGCATCAAGTTTCTAAAATGGGCTGTCTCAAGTGAAAAGGTGATTTTTCCAGAATATCCAAAATATGCAGATTTTCATCATGCTGCACATCTGCAGTCTCATGATAACATTTGTTGTCTTCATATATTCTACATTATCTAATTATTCTGTTATCAGACAGTGAAGGTCCTGTTCAGGCTGTGCAGACAGGCAGGCTGATCTGGCCCTTTGCTATCCTTATATGCCCTTCTGTTTGGTATAACTAAAGTGATTGTCTGCAATTCTAACACTCCTCGCCTATATAGCCAATGGTTAAACTCAGTGATATATTATGCAATAAATCACTGGGCGGAAACGCGCGACGCTATCTGGCGCCTTTCCGACGTCATTTCGACACGCTGCTGACGTCAGTCTTAGTTTCTTCGACTCTAGACTGTGTAACGTCGTTTTTCTCACTTCAGCAACGTAAGAAATGCATGTAAACGTCAGCGTTACAGTCAAACCTTTTGGCGGGATTTCTTTATTCGATGACGGAAAGTTTGAAAAATCTAAAGGATACAATTACATTTTCGTCATTTACTATGTGTTAGAATCGAAATAGATCAGCTCTTGTGCGTGATTTGTTGAGTAATAAATCACAGTTTGTCGGTCAGTTGTAAGAAGATAAATCACTCGCGCTCCGCGCTCGTGATTTGATCTACTTTACAACTGACCTCCAAACAGTGATTTATTACTCAACAAATCACTGCTAGAGCTGATCTATTTCTTAATTAAAACTTGGGTGTTAATACATATCATATCACAAATTGTACATTGTACTTTGCTTGGGGCCATAATAAAAGGGGAAAAATATCAGTCTTTGTGATATTTTTGTATACCTTGAAGTAAACCACCTAAAGTAAAAAATGGACCAAATACATATGCTAACATTAATCCTGAAGAGTTTGAAGAGAGTTCTTGATTTTTGCCAGTTGTTAATGCAAGTAATCAGCAGTGAAAGTAATTTTGATTATTTTTGCACCAAAGCGTATCTAGCACCTTTCAGCAACTTCTGCCCTGATGATGTATCTTGTTGGAAGGTAGTGTTTTGGCCGGTCCATCTTCTAGCCGTGTTGTTTTAAAGCTCAATGTGGTGAATAAAAAATACAGTAATACCAGACAGTGAAAAACGTGAAGGTCATAGTGATAATGCAGTGCTCAAGGCCAAGGGCTCACAAGCACAAGTTAAAGCTACAAGAGGGCCAAATTGGCCCTGTATCACTCATCTGATTACCAGACAAGTTTCAAGTCAGTTGGCCTTTCGGTTCAAGAGAAGTTCCAATACAGATTTTCAGGATGCTGCTATCTTGAAATTCTAGTCAAAATGATTTTAGCTACTTTTGATCTTCAAGTCACCACAATACTTCCAATGAAGTTTTGAGTCAACTGGCCTTTTGGTTCAGGATAAAAAAGTTCAAAATAGATTTTTAACATGGCTGCTAGGGCGACCATCTTGGATTTTCAATCAGAATGATTTTAGCTATTTTTGATCTACAAGTAACCCTGATACTTCCTATCAAGTTTAGAGTCAGTTGGTCTTTCCGTTCAGAAGTAAGTAACCCTGACACTTCTTATTAATTGGCCTCTCTAATCAGAAAAAATAAAAAAAATAAAAAAAAGATTTTCAAGATGGCAACTGTGGCGGCCATATTGGATTTTGAAATTTAGCTATTTTTCATCCACTAGTCATCCAGCTACTTCCTACCAAGTTTTAAGTCAACTGGACTTTTGTTTCAGGAGAAGAAGGGAAAAATAAATTTTCAAGATGGTGGCCATCTTGGATTTCCGATCAGAACAATTTTACCTATTTTTTATCTACAAGTCACCCTGATGCTTCCTACCAAGTTTCAAGTCAAATGGCCTTTCAGTGTAGGAGAAGAAGCGAAAAATAGATTCTCAAGATGGCCGCCAGCTTGGATTTCTGATCAGAACAATTTTAGCTATTTCTTATCTACAATTCACCCCAATGCTTAATACCAAGTTTTAAGTCAATTAGCTATTTGGTTCAGAAGAAGCTAAAAATGCATCGGATTTCCAATCAGAACAATTTTAGCTATTTTTGATCTACAAGTCACTTTGATGCGTCCTAGTCACTTTGATGCTTCCTACCAAATTTCAAGTCAATTGGCCTTTTGGTTCAGGAGAAGAAGCCAACAATAGATTTTCAGGATGGCAGCCATGGTGGATTTCTGACTGGAACCATTTTAGCTATTTTTTATCTACAAGTCACCCCGCTGCTTCCTACTAATTTCAAGTCAATTGGCCTTTTGGCTCAGGAGAAGCATAAAATAGATTTCAAGAAGGCCCCCACAGCTGCCATTTTGGATTTCCGATGGGAACAATTTTATCTATTTTTGATCTACAAGTGACCCCGATGCTTTCTACCAAGTTAGTCAATTGGCCTTTTGGTTCAGAAGAAGCGCAAAACAGACTTTCAAGACGGTGGCCATCTTGAATTCCAATCAGAATGATTTTAGACATTTTTGATCTGCAAGTCATCCTGATGCTTCCTACCAAGTTTCAAGTCAATTGGCCTTTTAGTTCAGGGCCCAGTTATTCAAAGCTAAAGATGTCGTTAGTTAATGATTCGTTAAAATTTACGTCGAGTGATACGCAAATATGCTGAATTTTTTTGCTGAAAAAATGTGAGTAGCTTTTGCAGTGCAAAAGCTACTCACATTTTTTCAGCAAAAAATATCAGAATATTGTATATTGAATCGGCTAAAACAGTTAACGAAATGACCCTTAACGAGCTTGTTAAGCTAACGACACTTTGAACAACTGGTCCCAGGAGAAGCAGAAAATGGATTTTCAAGATGGCGGCCAGCTTGGATTCTGATCGGAAGGATCTTAGCTATTTCTAATCTACAAGTCACCCTGATGCTTCCTACCAAGTTTGGAGTCAACTGAACCAGGAGTGTGGGAGAATTAGGGTTTTAAAGTAAATTACTGATGCCCCCAAGATGCACGACAGACACTGACCAATCACAATATCTCACCTTGAGCACTTTGTGCTCAGGTGAGCGAAAAAGAAAGCAATCTAAGTAGGGCATTTACTGTACATGTATAAATCCATAGTAATTCAATGACCCTGTAAGTGGGTAGATTTGATCTAATTTGATTTAATTTGGAGTTGAGCACTGTTTTGGTCATGTTGAGTGGGTCAGTTAACCTACTCACATTTTTCCAAGCTAGGTTTAGTCCTCTAAGCAGTTAACCAGGGCCCAGTTGTTCAAAGCTAACGACATCGTTAGTTAACGATTCGTTAAAATTTACAAAGAGTGATACGCGAATATTCT
Organism: Anodontia alba; assembly: GCA_964016985.1. Classification (NCBI taxonomy): domain Eukaryota; kingdom Metazoa; phylum Mollusca; class Bivalvia; order Lucinida; family Lucinidae; genus Anodontia; species Anodontia alba. The sequence goes on along the minus strand of OZ024830.1, from coordinate 9,753,101 downwards.
GAAATTTTTTGCTGAAAAAATGTGAGTAGCTTTTGCACATATCAGAATATTGTATATTGAATCCGTTAAAACAGTTAACGAAATGACCTTTAAAGAGCTTGTTAAGCTAACGACGCTTTGAACAGCTGGGCCCAGTATTTTGTGCACATTCTTTTGCGCAACTGACAACTGCCTTTCTTGGATCAGCAGAAGGGGGAGAAAGCCCATAAAAATTATTTCATGATCACTCTCCATGAAAGTTATGTGGCTGAGCTGGGATTCAAACTTGCAAACCCTAAATCTGCAGTAGGATGCACTAATGACTATGAAGCCTGGCTGTAAGTGGGTTGAAAGGCTCTGATCAGACAGTACAAATGTGTACAAATTGTATGCTGATCTAGGCCTATGCTATCCAAACATATTCAATGTTCTAGCTCAAATGACTTTCTACTTTTAAAAAGAAAAATGAGCTGGGGACAATCAGAATGCTTTGTCAAACACTATTTTCTTGGAAAAACAAAACAAACTATAGCACTTGTTATCTGCTATTTTGACTGGAACAAGCTATGGTGATGTAATTATTTTGGACAAGAAAAATGAACATCATGTGCATATTTCCCAATCAATATTTTATTTCATTTTCAACAATTTATTCCATTTACCATTTTGTGAGACAGGATGATGTTATATGTACATATATTTTTACAGCAACCAGCGTGATTTAGAGAGACAGACTTTTCGCAAGTAATCACTAATAACTAATTTTGCCTTTACCATTCGCTCGCTAAATTCAGCAAACGATGAATTGATGATATTTTCCCCAGGAAACAAGTTTGACATTTCATGCATTTGTTTCTTTTGACAAAATTTGTTTATGTTATCTCTTATCTAAACTGGTTCAGAGAGATACTTAATACTGTCCCATACTGAGTGCAGCATCAATAAATCTTCTTGGAATGTTGTGGTCCACAGAAAGTTACTATTTTCATTCTCTGACAAAAAACTAAAATATAAATGAAGGTACCCGGGAAAGGCCAGAATCATAATGCCTTCCCAAGGCACTGAAAGAAGAAGAGATGAAGCTAGAACAAAAGAAAACCATGTTGGACCATGATGGGCCCCATTCTGAAGCCAGAAGAAAAGAAAACCATGTTGGACCATGATGGGCCCCATTCTGAAGCCAGAACAACAGGAAACCATGTTGGACCATGATGACCACATTCTGAAGCCAGAACAACAGGAAACCATGTTGGACCATGATGGGCCCATTCTGAAGCCAGAACAACAGGAAACCATGTTGGACCATGATGGGCCCATTCTGAAGCCAGAACAAAAGAAAACCATGTTGGACCATGATGGGCCCCATTCTGAAGCCAGAACAAAAGAAAACCATGTTGGACCATGATGGGCCCATTATGAGGCCAGAACATAAAAAAAACCATGTTGGACCATGATGGGCCCCATTCTGAAGCTAGAACAAAAGAAAACCATGTTGGACCATGATGGGCCCCATTCTGAAGCCAGAACAAAAGAAGACCATGTTGGACCATGATGGGCCCCATTCTGAAGCCAGAACAAAAGAAAACCATGTTGGACCATGATGGGCCCATTCTGAAGCCAGAACAAAAGAAAACCATGTTGGACCATGATGGGCCCATTCTGAAGCCAGAACAACAGGAAACCATGTTGGACCATGATGGGCCCCATTCTGAAGCCAGAACAAAAGAAAACCATGTTGGACCATGATGGGCCCCATTCTGAAGCTAGAACAACAGGAAACCATGTTGGACCATGATGGGCCCCATTCTGAAGCCAGAACAAAAGAAAACCATGTTGGACCATGATGGGCCTGACCATAAGCATCAATAGCCTGGTAGCCTTCGGAAACAGACTCAAGAAGGGAGCTATCATTCAGTCCGAGATCTGATCCGAGATGCAATTAAAGAGGGAAGGAAAGTAACGAACCATTTCTGGATTAACGACCATACATGCACTTTGCTTCATAACATTCATGTTGTAATAAGTGACATTTTTTTTTCATTGTCCCAAAAAATCAGTATTACCAACAATTAACGCAACTTCCCTTTAATAATTCAACCTGGACCAGCCAGGTGAGAATAAACCTGATACATGAGCCAGCAGAGATTAAAGAACACATACATGCAAATCATTTCAAGATTTGCAGATTCACATTATAAATACTACCTTTCTTGTAAATATACTCATAAAATAATAACTACCGACTTCTTCTTTTAACCCTTAAAGTGCTAATCATAACTATAGCAGAAAACATTTTGATTTCTTTTAATTTATTTTTAGGAGAAAATAAGATGACATTTCATGCAAATGGTCTGCAAATTTCTGTGAACTGCTTAGCAGATAATTCACTTGAAATGTCAAATTTTATTATTTTCTCTGAAAAATAACAAAACCAATTTTAGAATATTGTCTGCAGCAAATTGCTTAGCACTTTAAGGGCTAGTAGAAATCCTAACAGAGACGCAAACAGTGGTGAACCTGAGTCAAGTTCAATCAACAATTTTTAGTTTCTGTATTTCCTTAAATATTCAAACATAAAAGACTGAGCAAACAGTGTTGACTCCAAGTAAACTGCTCCTTAAGTAGCAGTTTTGGATCAGGGTTTACACTGTTTGCAATTCAGGCAAAACTTTTTAGAAACATTATACTTAGGGCAATAAGTGTATTTTTTCTACTACTGAACAGTTACATGACAAAAAGTCTTCATGTGTATGCCAACAGCCCAGATCAGTCTGTGCTTATGCAGAAAATGCATGTGTCATTACTGTTTGCATATTATGTCCTGAAGATTCTTTGTCTAATGACACAGCTCAGTTTATTTTTTTCTCAAAGTAATACCGGATAAAAAGATGATAAAATCTGATGATGATTTAGTGTTTTGTATGTACGTCTCCTTCAACAGTATTTAAGCAGGGATCAAGCTATTGGGCAACTGGGGCAAAATAGTCGCCCTAGAGGGCTCAAAGTCGCCCTGGGAAGCCCAGAGGGCGACAAAAACTTCGCCCTTCGTTTTTGCAACTTTTGAAAAAGCTAGTACTTGTGCAAAATGAACTTTTTGTTGGGAGAAATCCAGTAAAAATTGAGCAAACGTGCAAAGGTAAAAATCTGTTGAAAAATGTTGTTAGATGTATCAGAAATGCCACTGAATGAAAGTCTGGTGTGATTTAACAAGTTTTGGAGGAAAACTGTTCGCCTATTAAGTGACCAAAAGATCGTTTTCGTCAATGTCATTAGTTTTCGTGGGTGTCCGTTTTTTCATAAATGAACCATTTACATGCTGACAATTGGCCAGAAACATCATTAAAAGTGCAAAAAACTAAGTTTAGAAGTTGGCAGACACTTTAGTTTAAAAAAATTTATTATTATCATTATGTTTATAGCTTACTTACCAAGCCACAGACCTTGATGACTGTATCTACTCAAAAGAATTGTCAATTTCAAAAAAGATATGAATGAACTTATGTGTCCAGATATAATGTATTTGCCCTACTCATGTCTGTGTACTTTGCATCATTTAATTGGTTTAGAAGTAAGAATGAACAGGTCTACAGTAAAATTTGTTTCCTTCTTTGTTAATTCCCAAGACAATATGGTAAAAATTCCCAAGAAAATGCAGTAAAGTGATTTGAGAGTCCTAAATTGTCGAGCTTTCAGTAAGGCGATAGGTGAACCGAGTCTTGACTTCTCCCTCATCCTATAAAACTTCTCCCTGTTTTGTCTGGAGGGAGAAGTCACTTCTCCCTAAATTTCTGAGCCAGCTTGATCCCTGATTTAAGGCATACTGAGACTATGAAGGGGTAATAAAGAAAAGCTCTATGCAATGAAGTGCCCGGGACCTCATGATCCAAAACCAGAAGCGATAACTGCTCAGCCATCTAGACACTTTTGATAAAATCTGAAAATTAAGTAAATTTATTTTCTAAGAATTGAGCTGTCGCACAATGGATACCTACCTACTGCCATATATAAACAGTGAAGGCTTGCAATCTTACACATATCTCCTGATAAGAGGGAATATCCAGATAATTATTTTTCTTATTTCTCTATAAAATCATATATTGTGGCACTCATTTAAGTGCCTCAATGAGGCACTTCTAATGAGTATCCACAATATATGTTTACATGGAGAAATGAGAAAAATATCATATACTTTTCTGATTAAAAAAACACCTCGTCTGAAGCTGTGACACATAAACAAAGAATATCCTAAACATCACCATTTTTTTCCAATTTTTGATGAAATAATTACTTTTGCTATTTGTTTTCTGTTTGCACCCTGGCCTTATAAAACTGAAGCAAAAAAAGAAATCTACTGATTTTAAAACTCTGGGCTCAGTTGTTCAAAGCATCGTTAGCTTAACGGGCTCATTAGTGGTAAAAATGTTAACTGCTCTAGTAAATGCAATATCTAATTCACAGGTATTTTTGCTGAAAAAAAATATGAGTAGCTTTTGCAAATGCAAAAGCTACTCAAATTTTTTCAGCAAAAATATTAGTGATATGCCATATTTAATGATCAAAGTTTAAAAGAAACGTTAACTAATGATATCGTTAGTTTTTAACAACTGGGCCCTGGATTCATCAGAATTACAGTAAACAACTTTCCACAGTCGCACAGCCTGTTTGAATTTCCAAGTCCAGATCTTCCATGTTAGCACAAGGTATCTGCAAGTTTTTCCTCGAATAGGTCTGTTTTCACAGCTCCAGATAAGCTACTTTTTTCAATCGAAATTTATTGATATTTTTCTTATTTCTCTATGAAAACATATGTTGTGGGTACTCATTAGAAGTGTCGCAACATATGCACTTGTGGAGAAATATGAAAAATATTAACACACGGAAGTACTATGAAAATTATGAAAAAATATAAGTGGAGATACCCAGGAAATGCCACTATCATGACGCACGGCTTTCACAATGTCTGTATCAATGAATTTGAATTCATGAGATACTAAATGTCTCAATTTACAAAGTATCAGTTGAATTGATGCACAACTCCAAATAAGAAGGGTAGTCACATAAATATTTTCATAGCTCTAGATAAGATACTTTTTTCAATCCAAAAGTATTGATATTTTTCTTATTTCTCCACGAAAACATATGTTGTCGGTATTCATTCGAAGCGCCTTAGCGAAGCACTTCTAATGAGTACCACGTTTTCATGGAGTAATAAAAAAATATTTACCCAATACCCACTCTTATCTAAATAAGCTATTCTTCTTACTTATCTATAAAAAATGTGCATTGTGGGTACTTACTGTATTTACCATATATTTTCGGACACGTTAAAATAATTATTTTATTTTTTGTCCAAATATTTAGGAAAATATAATTTTTGAAAAAACGCCGTGTCCAAAAATTAAAGAAAATACTCGAAAAATTCTGATAAAAATGAAGACTTCAAGGTCTGCCATGCTGGTAGATCGGCAGTTTGTAGTAGCTGAGTTTTTAATGCTGACTACGAGGGATGTTCGAAATGAATTGCTTATTGTCCTCTAGCTCGATATCCACGTGGGGTACAATAAAAACCAATACATACCTGTATAGGGCTATTCAATATCTACACAATGGTGTATAAATGTACATGTTAGACTAAGTGGAAGACATAAAATTTGCCATTTGAATACACGCAGTCATTGACCACTGCAGTAAAAATGGTTGGTAGAAGCGTCGACAAAAAAGATGAAATATGGGCTTACATCAAAGCTTGCTCAAAACTTGGTTGTTCTTTGAAGAAGCTGATGACTGAAATTTCTATTGCTTTTGGACCTTCTTGTGTGTCTTATGACACAGTTCGGCGGTGGAAAAAGAAATTTGAGTCTGGTGTAGAGTCCATCAAAAATGCACCGAAATCAGGTAGGCCAAAATCTGCATCTCGTAAAGAAATCGTTTCCAAAATAAAGGAAATCATTGAAGGAGATGCCAGATTTACAGTTCATGATATTCCACAAAAGGTAGGCATATCACTATCAACAGTTCACCTTATTTTGAAAAAGCATTTGAAAGTCAGAAAGATTTCTGCTGGATGGGTGCCACATCTGTTGACTGACGAGCAAAAGAGGCAACGGGTTAAAGTGGCCAATAAGCTGCTTCAAATGTTTCCAAAATATGACAAAAAGCAGTTTGCCAATGTCATCACAGGTGATGAAACCTGGGTCCATTATTTTGAGCCCGTCAGAAAGGTTAGCAATAAGATCTGGGCCACTAAACACAGCAAACGCCCAATAATTGCCAAACGTTCTTTGAGTACAAAGAAGGTTTTGTATGCAATCTTCTTCTCTGGTGAAGGAGTCGCAATAAAAGTGCCTGTGAAAAAGGGCAAAAGCATCACCGGAAAGTACTACAAAGACGTAGTACTGAAGAAACTGAAAAAGTATTATCAGAAACGACGCCCTGCCACTGGTTTTAAACATGTCCGTCTTCTACATGACAATGCCCCAGCTCATACCTCCGCAATAGTTACGGCGTTTTTGAAGAAATAAAAAGTAACTGTTTTGCCTCACCCCCCCGTATTCCCCAGACCTTGCCCCCTGTGATTTCTTTTTGTTTCCGAAATTGAAAGCATTCCTTGCTGGGCGGAAATACCAGCCCCGACAGGCACTTGGATCTGCCATTCATCAGTACCTTATTACTGTGCCCAAATCAGCGTACCGTGACGCCTTCAAGAAGTGGATACATCGGCTGAAACTTTGCATTTCTAGCCACGGGGAGTACTTCGAGGGCATGAAATGAGTACTTTTGGGCTAACTTGAATTTTGAAGTCTCCAGATAGAAATAAGCAATTCATTTCGAACATCCCTCGTATTATGGACCGTTCTTTGCTGGATAAATACGAAAAATTAAAACACTGTTACTTTCTAACTGATCATCGCATCGTCAGTAGGACAGGGCGCCATTTGTAAATAAACTGAGTCACATGACCCCTCTTGGTGCTGAGAAAAATCCTGCCGGTATTGGCACACCTCATAGATGGACTAGGTGTAAAGGGCTAAGTTCGTTGCATAGAATCGTAGCAGATGGCAGATATCTGATAAGGATCTATTCTGTTTGCCAAAGTCGATGAAACGGTTACTTCAGTTATTTTTTTTTTGTTTTTTTTTCGTTCCTAAATCCATGAAAGACAGTAATGTATTTCATAGGAAAATGAAGTTACCATACCGACTCGTCATTATTTGCAGCTATACAAAGGCTGAGCAGGTTTTTCCACGAGGTTCCCCAATTGCCCTAAGCAGACGATCATAAAATTGCGTAATATTAACGCACTGACAAAAGGCCGCTGATTGGCTATTTAATAGGAGTGCTTGTTTTAACAAGTATTAATGGAAATTAATTTTATTAAAACATTTCACAAGCTTCACTGCTTTGATCGTCATTATGATCGTTTTTTATCTTGGTAATGATGAAAATTATATAATGATGTCTTTTTACTTGACACGCCAACACACCATGTAGAGGAAACTGACCTCGGGTGTCATAAAGTTTGCATGTGACTAACACGTGGTATAGAACCACGTGGTAATATGACGGTTTTTAAAAGATAACAATAAATAGAATACAAGTGTTACCGAGAAATAGACAGACACTACAATATCTCCTCGTTGAAAAACATTAAACGGTAATGAGATTTTGGTGTGTTCCATTATTATTTATTATTTTTTTTTTTTTTCTTGCCTATTTTTAGCTGTGTACTGGTAGATCAGTCCATTTGGACAAGGGGCAATTTCATCCTGTCTGAATGTATAGTAAGTGGCATGTACATTTTATAAGCTCGGCCAAACAAATAAAAGTAGTTTCTCCCCGAATGAAAACAGCCCTGACGGAAAATAACTTTAACTAAATTAATTTTTAGACTACTTCCTTCTTATCTGTTAGAAAATGGCTTCGTCTATCAAAACATCTGTGAAAATGATAGCGACGCTGCGGGTTTAGTGTTGGATTTGACTGAAAATTTGGCTTTGTCCGGAGGCATTTTTGTGTCCGAAATTAGGAAATTGTCTTTTTCAAATTCAGGGGGTGTCTGAACTGTTATGGTGAATTAAAATATCATATTATGCAGAAAATAGGTGGTGTGCAAATATTAATGGTGTCCAAAAATATATGGTATATACGGTATTAGAATTGCCTAGACTTATGCAGTACTCAAGAGTATTCAAAAGTCTATGTGGAGACATAAGTAAAAAAGCATTTGAGTTAACATATTTACCCTAAGAATTGGGATGAACAGGCTTATGCAAATCAGTACACACTGTTTGCCAGTCTGCCTTGACATTTAAGATACATGACCAGGCTGGTTCAAACGTTAGAATAAGTGATGGTAAGAAGTCAAGGTCTGAAGCCCAGCTATTCAGCATAATTATCATAGTAGTAAATAAAGGATTCTTCACTGGAGCTTTATCAGATGGATCAATGATAATATCAACAGTCAACTGCCTATTTGCATTGGAACATCAACTGTCAATATTGTCTTCATCTTTACTACTTTCAAAATAAAGCTCAGAATTTCGCCGTTTGAATTTTTTCATCATTGGACTTTCAAAGGTTTTCATTCTCAGTCTCTCTCTTTTCTGTCTTGATTGTGGAGATAAGTCATCAGAGGACATATTCTGCTCAACCCGATCATCCATACTTACAGCTGGACTACTTTGATAGACTGGTTTCATATCAAAATCTTTCTGTAGATCTGGAATGGTTTCCTGATTTTTCTTCTGCATTGAAATAATTTCCTGGAATTCGAGATCTTCATCTTCCCATGATGCTTCAACCATTTTGTTACTTGTGGATTTCTGATCCTCTGCTTTACTGGTTGAATGACTTCTCTGAGCTACAAGCATTTCTTGTAGTTCAGGATCATCATCACTGATGTCTAAAAACTTACATTCAAGACTGGAATCAGACAAGGAGCTAACTTTAGCCTTTTCCTTATCATCACTTTCAGCTGAAGCAGAGGACAAGGATAAAGTCAATTTTAATTTTTCTTTCTGCTGTGCTGCTATTAAAGCTGATAACTCCTCGGTACTGGCTGATTTTCTTGGAGTAAGTTTTGTACTTGACATAACAACCTTATTCTGTTCTTCAGCATTCATAACATTTTCATTAATTCTTACACCATCTTCCAACCTTTCAGTCAGCTCTTCTTTATTAACTGAATCAATATTGTCAGCTTCTGAAATGTCTATATTTTCTGCAGATGTAATACTGTCATTCTGAGAAATAAGACTAAAACTTCTGTCACTGAAACTTCTCTCACTACCAGACAATGATATAAAACTCTGTTCTGATTCATAGCCTTCCTCTACCTCATCATCCTCATCATCACTTGCACCCTCAGGTGAGTTCTCATCATCTGGCAAGTTGTATGTAGAATCTTTCCCAAGAAATACTGCATTCGGGTCAATCAAGTCAAGCATGCTGCATATCAAAGTTGTCTGGGGGTTTATCATGGTCTGTGCCTGACCAATATTGTTATTCTTTTTACTAAGAGATGGGTCAAACACAGGAACTGTTTGTTCGAAGTTGTCAGGTATGGTCAGGTCTCCACCAAAGTCACTTATAACTGAATTAATTTCTTCATCTGTTGGTTTGTACTCTGTCCTGGAAAAACAAATAAGATAAAATCCAAGTTTACAGAGTAATATATGAATTGTTTTTTTAATGACAGTTTTGCTAATCCTGATTTAAGAAAGAGTCTAGGACTCTTTTTAACTGAATAAAAAAAATCATTAATGATCAACTACGAAATTCTGGCCGATTCCCAACACTACTATCCACAGAGTACCCTATGAAGATTCTGATCAGATTGAGCAGGCAGATCTGAGTCTTCAATGTGTGCATTTTTTCAAGTTGTGTCTCATTTATTTAAATACCCACTCCCTCAAAGCTATGGTAAGGTACTTTTTTCTATCAGAAAATTCTACTTCAGAGATGAGGAGAGCCGCACTTTAAGAAAACGTTCTTTCGGACATGTGTGTATCCACTCACTCTGATCAGAGTTTTCATTGTCTGCATGAAGAAACTTTTGCGTCCCTGGCTATCCTAAACACACTCAGAGAAGATTCTGATCAGACTGTGCCAAGGTGCAAGCTAATCTAAATCTTCTTCAGCCACAAGTCTGAAGGTACATTGTTGCTGAGGAAACGTTAGTACAAACCTTTCTCCTACTGCTGATCCAGGGTAATGAGCACTCTTTGATAAGCTGAACAGATGATTGGTTGATTTCAAAATGGCTAGCCACTCAGGATCCAGTTCCAGCTTTAACTCCTTAGTACTGTCATGTGGGATCTCCAAAACCTGGATAATAATAAAGATGGTCTACTGTATATACTATGACCCTTATCCTGCTGAATAATTAATTAGCTATACCCATTTCTGACTATCAGCCAATCAGATTACATCATATAATGTTTTCATTCAAATTCACAAACTGAATGACAAACAGTGTAGATCCAGATCAGATGGCTTCTTCAGAAGCCATCTGATCTGGATCTACACTGTTTGCAAAGGTAGGGGTGGTCGTGAACAGCAGGATAAGGGTTAAATAGTGGGACACCTTAACTCCTTACCATATTTGTCCTAGGAACATGTCCATTTTATTGCTACTGACCACTATGAGATAAGTGGCAAACCATGTAGCCCTGATCATTGACTGACTGATTGTGTTGGGGTTTAACGACATGTCAATCCTTGTGGGTCATTTTGTGTCGTCTCCCAGAGGAAGGGAGAAAAGAGACAGAAGAGACAGTAGATGAGATGAGAGAGGGACAGGGAAGAAAGTTGAAAATGAATGAAAATGAAGAAACAGAAGAAATAAAAACATTCCCCCTCTACCCTTACCTGCTACAAGGATAGCAGGCCTTGCCCATTTGTAAGCCAATATCAGTTGGACGCCCCAGTGACATAAGACAGATGATGTAGCCCTGATCAAATGCATCTGTTCTGGGTCTACACTGTTTGCTCAAGCCTGCCTGTCCCAATACTTATGGTAAATATGGTAACTTATACTGTTGCAATTCATTCCTTTTTCCATGAAATACTGCCATTTTCTTAATTTTCCATAGGAACATGCATCCAAACAGATCTTTATCAAAAATCTCCCCCATATCCCACCCCATCATTAACACAAAGTATTTCTAAAAAAAAAAGTAAAGAAATATACAACTGTATTCCAGGATGTAAGACTAGCTATACAAAAATACAATTGGTTTTATGAACAGCAAAAACAAAACTGGTTTGCTGAATAATAAACATACCTGTATAAACTGTCTTCTTGGTAAACATTTGTCCAATGACAGGAATTTGGTGATTCTGGAATTGGAATCTACCTGTAAAAAGTCAGATGATTACGATTACGATAAGCTCATATTTCAAGAATGACATATCTTTATATCTACCAATCAGCTTTAACTTATCCTTCACTGGTGAAATGCTTTGACATACATTGTTCATAGTAAGAATTTGTTGTGTTGAGGTTTTATGGACCAGTCAACCCAACGGGGTCATGTTGAGCACGGTCAGTTTACTTAACTACACTAGACTGGGCAGGTGTACATATAGTCCTCTAAGTGGTTAACCAGTATTGTGCACATTCTTTTGCCAGAAATTGACAACAGTCCTTCTTGAATCAGTGGAAGGGAGAGAATGACCGTAGAAAATATTTCATGATCAAATCATGAAAGAATGTTTCCGACCCAGCAGGGGTCAAACCCACAACCTCCTGATCACCAGTCAGACTCGCATCCAACTGAGCCACCAAGGCTGGCTTATAGTAAGAAACTCGTTGTATTTATGCTAAATATTCAGATAACATCACTGTGCAAACAATGCAGATCCTGATCAAAGTGCTCCTTTTTATCTATAGCTATGACCATTATGGAGTTACAGTATTGGAATATTTTATGGTTTTGTTTGTTTGTGTTGAGGTTTTATGGCCCAGTCAACCCAATGGGGTCATGTTGAGCATGATCAGTTTACCTAACCACACGTTTACTGGGCAGGCTTAGTCCTCTAAGTGGTTAACCAGTATTGTGCACATTATTTTGCCAGAAACTGACAACTGCCCTTCTTGAATCAGTGGAAGGGAGAGAATGACTGTAGAAAATATTTCATGATCAATCTCCACGAAAGAATGTTGCGGACCTCGGCGGGGGTTGAACCCACGACCTCCTGGGAATATTTTATGGTAATTAGGAGTTATAGTATAGAACATTTACATATAACAGTAATGTGTCCACCTAAGACAGATAGCTGTCACACATTTATCTTCAGCATGTTGCAGGGGAAAATAAGCAGATTTCAAATATGTTTTTTGACTCCCCATTCCCCCTATCCCTGATCAGTTCAACATTTGATTCAAATCAACTAAAAAAATGGAGATGTTCAATACGATTTTCAGGGCAATATATCAATTAATTGTTTACAGACTGCCTTCAGCAGGAAAGTTATCTCTGACCATGTGCAAAATGTGATAGTTCAGATCCTGCTGTTCACATGCACAGTATTCCTAGCTTTCTTAAGACATTCTATAGTGTTCAATGATTCTGTCAGTGGACAGGGAAGGCCTGATCACATCATGAAAACATACCTATTAATGTTGACCCTTAAACCCCACTTTTATATAGTAAAACTGGGGTTTACAGGGTTACACATTATTTTTCTTATTTCTGCTCAAAAACAGAGATTGTGGGTACTCTTTAGAACTGCCTTGGTGAGGTGGTTCTAACAAGTACCCATCTATGTTTTGAGCATAAATATGAAAAATATCAGATTTTTTTATCTGAATTTTTTCCTGTTTTTGTTGTAAAAGTTTCAATATTTTTGAATAGGCATGTTTTTGTAATGAGCATGCACTGATCTAGGGATTCACTGTCTGCATATGCCTAAAGATTATTTTTATAGTGTTTCTCAAAAAGGTTGCAAGTTTTACCTTAATATGATAAAAATGCCATTAAATCATTTTTACTTTGTTGCATGAAATCAGAACAAGGACTGCTTCTGATAGGGAAATGGTTTTAAGGCAAACTATATCCACATCAGTGACAGAATAATAATGCAATTATAAAATAAAACATAACAAACACACTTTGACTGAACATTGCACAAATGGAAATAGCTCCAGATGGGCACTTTTTTTATCCATTAAAAAAGTTTTGATATTTTTCTTTTTCATCACTATAACATATATTGTCCTACTCATTAGAAGCATCTTGGCCAGGCACTTCCATAGAATACTCATAACATATGTTTCAAAGAAAAATAAGATAAATATTTTTCTCTGATAACCCCTCTTATAAATATTTTTCTTATTCTTACAATGAAAACCTATGTTTTAGGTACTTGTTAGAAAAGCTTAGCTGTGATGCTTCCTCCTTCAGGCACTTATAATGTGTACCCTCTTCATATGTTTTTAAGGAGAAATAAGAAAAATGTTTACCTGATCATAGCTTCAGATAAGAAGGGTATCCACAAAACAGTTTTCTTATTTCTCAATTAAAACACATGTTTTGTGTACTCATTAGAAGTCCCCCAGTGAGGTACTTTTAATGAATGCCACACTATTCATAATTTGTTATTGTAGAGAAATAAAAAAAAAATATTAATATTTTTCCGCTGTTAAAAAATGTCTTATCTGGGGCTATGCAGATACCCCTCTTAACCCTCATCCTGCTGAATAAATTAAGATGCCACGCCTACTTCCAATTTTCAGCCAATCGGATTACTTGATCCAGTTTGTTGATACAAATTCACATACTTAATAGCAAACAGTGCAGATCCAGATCAGTTGGCTTCTTCAGAAGCCAACTGATCTGGATCTACACTGTTTGTAAAGACAGGGTATATCCAGGCTCAGCAGGACAAGGGTTAAATTGAGCCATGTAAGAACTCTTAGATGTAAATAACAATACAAAAATCAAGTCTGAAAAATTACTCACTGAATGCTGAACTAAGGCAGGGAACTTCACATGAAGATGAGCTGCGAACCAATATGAGGGCTGTAGAAGATATAAGAGATCTTCTGCAACAGGGCTGCCCAGTGTGTTCTTCTCTACATCCTCCGCAAAGAACTTCTTCTGTCTCAACAGTTTCACAGCATTTCCATATCTGTGGATTCCTCGTGGCCAATCATGGGACAAAAATATATCAATGTGCTTCTTCACCTAAGAAAATATGTAAGAACATTAAGTACAAACTAGCAGTTCAAGATAAGACACTCTTTTTCTGTCCAAGAGGATTTTTCTCCACAGAAACATATATTGTGGGTACTCAATAGGACTGGTTTTGTGGCAAAATAGGAGAAAATATTTTTATCAGAGTAGTTCATATATGAACTATGAACAAGTAATAAAAACAGCAAAAGCCAGATCATCATTCACTTTTGTGCAGTCTGATTTAGGCCTTTAACATGGTTTATAGTATCCAATGATTTCTGAGTGAAATATATCGATAAATAAATGAAATATTCTCTATGTAAATTTACAATACTGAAGACAAAATACTTCAGCTCCTAACATACAGCTGCAAATAGACAAAAAGGAGAGAAATACAGTATTTACCCTCAGTACTTAGTACTGTGGCAGACATGCCTGACAAACAATGAAGAACATGGGCATCTGATCAGGGTCTGCTGTTCTCCACTAATCCAGTAGTTTTTAGACACATCAGGATGATTTATTCAACTTTTAGGACAAGTATGGTAAGGAATTAACCCACTGAAGATGGAAGACCCTTAAACGGGTAACTGGCAAATAATGCAGACCCAGATCAGGCTCTGCAGAATGGGGCATTTGATCAGGGTCTCCACTGTTTGCAAATAGTTCAACCATTTTTCTTTAGGAATATCTTTATCATATAGCCTGACATACCTAAAATAAAAAATGGACCCTTCCAATATATAGTGTGGAAGAGTTTATTCAGTCTTTAATGCATTATAGTGTCTCAATATTTAGGGTAATTAATTTATGAGTTTAGAAATGAAACGTTTAAAACTTTTTTTTCTTTTTTTTTCAAGGAAAAAATCTCTCATTCTGATATATGTACAATTTAGAGATGCAAGTAGGATTTCTGTTTCATGCATGTAGTCACCAACTGTCAAACAAAAAAAAAAAAAAACAACAACAACAAAAAACAACAACAACAAAAAAATAACAACACAATTTATGTGAAAATGTTCAATGAAAACATATTTTTCATGAAAATTTACTGTTTCAAGAGCAGCACCCACATAAGACTGCAGGAACTGAAGACAACTTGAGGGATGTAACCCCTCCAATTGCCCCCATCCCTCCTCCCCCCTCCCCACACAATGTTTCAAAATTGTTGGCCAGCCAGAGTTTTCTAAAGCATAGAGCCTTCTAAAGCATAAAATCAAGTAATATCTACACAACATAAAAACCACAAACCTGCTTCAGTCTGAACACTTCCATGCCTCTGACGTGATAGGCTGACCGTTTGGAATGATCATTGTAAGGAGGATGTTCGAAATGGCCTGGAAAACAAAGATAATATTTGAGCCACACCAGAAAACATAGCCCGTAGTCCTACTTTATTGTACTCCTTATGAATCATAACTCTTATCAAATCATTGTTGTCTGTAGTTCAATCCTTTGTAAAACGTATTTTAAATCAGCCTGTCAGACTTTTTAGTCACATTGTTTTTGTCCAACATGTGAGTTGTAGTGATGTCACTGAGTCACCCTTCTTTACTGCTTAAATTGAAATTGATTTTAGTAATGGACAGCCAGTCTTCATGACAATTCAAAAACAATTTTGTCACTAACATCTACTTTGGAACTTCAGTCAAAACTTTAACAACTTGGTAATTGTAAGACAAAAAGCAACAAGTTGTTATCTACGATATTCTTCACAGAAAGGCAAATTTATTGTGAATTTCCTTTGCAGTGGGAGCACCTAAATCCATCACCCTTCCTTATAAACTTAACTTTAGAACAAAACTGAAGATTTGTCCAGTGGGTACAAAAACCATATACTTCTGCAAAGAAATATTATGGCAAATTTACAAATCCATGAAGTTTAATACCAGTGAAAATGTCTAAAATCATATAATCAGGAACATTAAAAATTTTATTCCCACCAACATTTATACAGTTACAGTATAAGTCATCTTATTTACATTGTACTTTATTTCTAAGGCTCTTCTCATCATAAATTTACATGGAGAAAAATATCTGTACATTTTAGTTGAAATACCTCTGTTATGCAGAGGTATGACTCACTATAAATAAAAAAATGGCCTGGACTCTGGCCAAAAAAACAAGAGTTGTAAGAAGACAATGCAGCTCGCCGGAAAGGGCTGATCGGATAAGAAAACAATCTTTAAATATTAAATTTTAAATGCAGAACTTAAACATAGCAGAAATGACAGAGTAGGACCTGACTTTGATGTTGGAAAAATGTCAAACTGAGGGATGGGGTATATGCCATTGAAACATCTTCCCTTAGGCTGGTGTGGATGAAATATGAAAGCTATATCTTACATACTTCAGCAGCCATGTACACTTTTCAAAACTTAAACACGGCTATAAATGACAAAGTATGACCTGATCTTGACCTAGGCAGAAGGTCAAACTGAGAAAGGGGTGTGTACTATTGAAAGATCTTACCCTAAGGTAGGTATAAGCCAACTATTAAAGCAGCATCTTGAATAGTTTAGCAGTTACGAACACTTTTCAAAATTTAAACGCAAACGTTAAACATGGGTTTAAATGACTAAGTATAACCTGACCTTGACCTAAGCAGAAAGTCAAACTGAACAAAAGGTCTGAGCTATTGAAAGGTCTTACCCTACTATTGGTGTGGGCCAAATATTAAAGCAGTATCTTGAATACTTCAGCAGTTACAAACACTTTTCAAAACTTAAATGCAAAACTCAAACATGGGTTCAAATGACAAAGTGTGACCTGACCTTGACCTAGGCCGAAGGCCAAACTGAGGAAGAGGTGTGTGCTATTGAAAGATCTAACCCTAAGGCTGGTGTGGGCCAATTATTAGAGCTCTATCTTGAACATTTCAGCAGTTATGTACACTTCTCAAAACTTAAATGCAAAACTTAAACAGGGTGTAAAAGACAAAGTAAGAACTGACCTTGACCTACATAAAGAGTCTCCATTTCGGGGCTGGGGGTGTATGCTACTGAAAGGTCTTACCCTGAAGTAGGTGTAGGCCAAATATGAAGGCAGTACCTTAAACAGTTAAAAAACTATGCACACGTTTGAAAACTTAAACATTGTGCTAACGCAGTTGCCGACACGGACGTGGACACCAACAGATGTCGACGCCAACGCCTGGGTGACAACATAAGCTCTCCAGGGACATAGTCCCAGCGAGCTAAAAAAAAAAAAAACAAGAGCTGTCGTAGGACAGCGTAGCTCGCCTGCTGGGTACATTTTATATTGTAACATTTTTATCATTAAGAAATTCAAAATGTAAAATAATAATAAAACACAAACCCAAAAGGCAAAATCACTGAAGCATGAAATATAGGTCACAATGACCTAGATATAGTAAGTGGTCATTCATTGGGTCACATGGAACTAATATCCCAGGTGTGACATTTATCCAACAAATAGTATTCAAGATATAAGGCAAAATCACTGAACCATGAAATATAGGTCACACCAACAGAGATATATTTTGACGTCAATAATCGGGTCACAAGTAACTAATATCCCAGGTGTGACATTTATCCAACAAATAGTATTCAAGATATAAGGCAAAATCGCTGAACCATGAAATATAGGTCACACCAACAGAGATATATTTTGACGTCAATAATCGGGTCACAAGGAACTAATATCCCAGGTGTGACATTTATCCAACAAATAGTATTCAAGATATAAGGCAAAATCACTGAACCATGAAATATAGGTCACACCAACAGAGATATATTTTGACGTCAATAATCGGGTCACAAGGAACTAATATCCCAGGTGTGACATTTATCCAACAAATAGTATTCAAGATATAAGGCAAAATCACTGAACCATGAAATATAGGTCACAATGACCTAGATATAGTAAGTGGTCATTCATTGGGTCACATGGAAGTAATATCCCAGGTGTGACATTTATCCAACAAATAGTATTCAAGATATAAGGCAAAATCACTGAACCATGAAATATAGGTCACACCAACAGATATATTTTGACGTCAATAATCGGGTCACAAGTAACTAATATCCCAGGTGTGACATTTATCCAACAAATAGTATTCAAGATATAAGGCAAAATCACTGAACCATGAAATATAGGTCACACCAACAGAGATATATTTTGACGTCAATAATCGGGTCACAAGGAACTAATATCCCAGGTGTGACATTTATCCAACAAATAGTATTCAAGATATAAGGCAAAATCACTGAACCATGAAATATAGGTCACAATGACCTAGATATAGTAAGTGGTCATTCATTGGGTCACATGGAAGTAATATCCCAGGTGTGACATTTATCCAACAAATAGTATTCAAGATATAAGGCAAAATCACTGGACCATGAAATCTAGGTGACCTGGACCGTAAAATGTAGGTCACCATGACCTACACTCTCTTACACTTAAACCGATGTCACATAGTTAGCTGATGTATAACCAGTTGTGTCTATAACCTGTAGGCATATAAGA
Organism: Anodontia alba; assembly: GCA_964016985.1. Lineage (NCBI taxonomy): Eukaryota > Metazoa > Mollusca > Bivalvia > Lucinida > Lucinidae > Anodontia > Anodontia alba. The sequence goes on along the minus strand of OZ024830.1, from coordinate 9,734,451 downwards.
TTTTACAAATGTGTCCTAGATTTTGACCCTTAGCCCCACTCCAAGGCCCACCCTGAGGTATGAACCCAGGGGTATGTTCTTTTGGAATCTCAGAAGACTCCTCCAGGTACCCAAATTCTAAATATGAATGCTCTATGAGGAGTGAAAGTCAAGATATAAGAATTTGAAAAACTTTAACACAGTATTACAAAGGTGTCCTAGATTCTGACCCCTAGCCCCACCCAGGGGCATGAACCCAGGGGTTTATTCTCTTGGAATCTCAGAAGACCCTCCAAGGTACCTAAGTTCCAAATTTGATGCCTCTGTGAGGAGTGACTGTTGAGATACAAGCATTTGAAAAACTTTAACGCAGTGTAACGGGAACGGGAACGCAAACGCGGACGACCGGGGTGACTACAATAGCTCTCCTTGTACTTCGTACAGGCGAGCTAAAAAAGGAATTTTCCTTCACAACTAGAGGAAATCAGAAATGTAGCGTTAGGTACACAAATACCCCTGTCCAGCACCATACTAAGCAATGTAGGCCATAGAGACCTATGCTCTTTCAGATTTTTTTAGTCACATGATGGTTCCTAGGCTCAAGAGAAAATCTATTCCAACAGTATCAATATTTGTATTCAAGTTGTGAAAGACGTGATCAGACTGACAGGACATGCAGACCCATATGGTGGTCTACCTTTATTAACCAGAGGTCTGTATTGTTGTCTGGACATTCTATTTGAATTTTCATCTCTGTGAATACATTGGGAAGTAATGTGATCAGCAAAGATTCAGATAAATTGGTGTCCTTACAGAAACTGATAATGTTATAAGGAGGTCATACATCATTAGGCCCAATGCAATTTACTGTGGTTTACATAAAAACTAAACCCCTACTTCTATTAAAGTTAACTACTAACCTTTGAGATAGTCATGACCTTTGTATATACCAGATAACCCAGCAATACGAACACCACCAAACTGTACCACATTTGCATAACCTGGAAAAAGATTTACAGTGTTAACCCTTAAACTGCTAATCACAACAAATGCCATCTGCTTTTGTCATCTGCTTGTGATTTTAAAAGTCATTTTTGCAAACAGTGTGGACCCAGATCAGACTGCTCCTCTAGGAGCAGTCTGATCAGGGTCCACACTATTTGCCTGTATGCAAAAATAGGTTTGAAAAGTTTGCAAGAATATTCAGCAGACAACATAAACAGACAACATTTTCAGATGCAGGTTTTCTTGGCATTTTAAGGGTTAAATGTCTGAATATAGCTCCAAGAAAGAGGAGTAGCAGGTAACTACACACAGCTTTCTTTATGTCTGCAAAAAAACAAATGTGGCTATTCAGTCTAATGATTCCAATGAGTACATATAAGGTATGTTTTTGTGCAGAAAAAGGTAAACAGTCAAATGTGGCTACTCATTTGAATCATTGTGTAAAAATGATCCCAATAAGTATCCACAATATATATTTAATAATTTTTGTGAACAAATAAGATGATTTTCACATAACCTGAGAAGCACCATCCCTCTTCACTTAGCATGCTTAGAGAATCACTGGCCACTGAATAGTCTGAATATACTGATGAACAGCCAAGATCATGACTAATCAGTGCAGATGTGTTAATTTTACTAGGTCTTGGCTGTTCAAAAAAGCCATTTTGTCAAACTTTTTCATGTTTTTTTCCAAGGACATTATTTCTGAATTTTGTTGAATCTACAGTATCTACGAACAGTGTTTTTCAGAGAAAACAGATCTCCTCCAATTGTGAATTTTAAGTTTTTGCTACTGCTGCGATTTTGAAAATTAGGTCAAGGTCACCAAAATCTAATCAGTTCTTTGTTATGTCCCAATTATATATCCATGAAAATTTCGAAAGAATCAACCACTGGTTCACAAGATGTTATGCAGACATCAAAATGTCATACCGACGCTGACACCAACATGTTGTGCACCAAAATCAATATGTCCCCCTACCTGTAGGTTGGGGGACAAAATTAGAACATGCCTCTAGATAAGGAGTACCCAGATGTGCATATTTCTAATTTCTCCACAAAAGCATACATTGTGGGTACTCATCAGAAGCCCCTTCACTGAATATGTCTTCCTAGAGAAATAAGACAATATCAGTAACTTCAGTTAAGAGGGGACATTCACACAATTTCTTATTTCTTTATGAAAACATAATACTGTGGTACTCATTAGAAGTGCCTCAAGGAGGCACTTCTAATGAGTACCCACAACATATGTTTTCCTGGCAAAATAAGAAAAATATTGTGTGGCTACCCCTTCTTACTTCGACCTATGGCCCCAGATATGATTATATGTTTTCACAGAGAAAAACAGCCAAGACAAGAGTGATGAGAAAATAAATTGATTGAGTTGGGGTTTAACGACATGTCAACCCTTGTGGGTCATTTTGTGTCGTCTCCCAGAGAAAGGGAGAAAAAAGATAGAAGAGATAGTACAGGAGATGAAAGAGAGGGACAGGGAAGAAAGAGGAACAGGAATGAGTGAAGAAACAGAAGAAATAAAAACATCCCCTCTACCCTTACCTGCTACAAGGATAGCAGGCCTTGCCCAGCTGTAAGCCAATATCAGTTGGGCGCCCCGGTGACGTAAGATAAAGGACACCTTCGCACCACCCAACCACCCCAATGAGAAAATAAAACATTCAGGGGTGGGACAAAAGGTGGTAAGGGCAAGGCAGAAATACACAGATTACAGATATATGAGAATACAGATTATAAGATCATCAGTAGTGTCATTCTTACCAAGATAGTATATTTTTGGAGCCACCCACCCACCATAAGGCAGCTCTTGAAGATAATTGGATGCTTCATGATTTCCTCCAATAAATACTGTTAAAACTGGGGCTGTTTTCTCGCCTGAATAATACCTGAAAATTACAAATATTTTGGTTGAAAAAAAAAAACAAGAACAACAAAAAACACCTTTTCTAGCACGCTGACATTTTACTGTCTAAACTTTTATGAAATTTATTCTACTTAATATCCGCAATATTATATATGAGCCAGCGCAAAAACCTACAATAAGACTTGTGCGACCAGTGAAGATTCAGATCAGCCTGAGCATCTCTGCAGACTTAGAGTCTTTGATGATGGCATGTGCCTTCTACAGCCTCTATCCAAAGTGGGGTAATTGAGAACCCTTGCCAAACTGAGTGGATGTACAAGCTGATCTGAGTCTATGCTGAACACAGAGGTCTTAATGTAGGTTTTGTCCTGTTCTAGCTCATACTATGATACTAAAGTAAGAAAATTTCCCAACTTATCACCCATAGCACTAGTAACGGCACTTTTTTCTATCCAAAAGTATCGATATTTTTCTTATTTCTCCACGAAAACATAGTTGTGGGTACTTATTTGAAGCGCCTCACCGAGATGCTTCTAATGAGTACCCACAACACATATTTTCGTGGAGAAATAAGAAAAATATTTACCGGATACCCTCCCTTATCTAGACCTATGTCATCAAAATTTGTGTTGAGGTTTTACTGCCCAGTCAACCCAATGGGGTCATGTCGAGCACGGTCAGTTTACCTAGCCACACTTTTACTGGGCAGGCTTAGTCCTCTAAGCGGTTAACCAGTATTGTGCACATTCTTTCGCCAGAAACTGACAACTGCCCTTCTTGAATCAGCGGAAGGGAGAGAATGACCACAGAAAATATTTCATGATCAATCTCCACGAAAAAATGTTGCCGACCTCAGCGGGGGTTGAACCCGCGACCTCCTGGTCTCCAGTCGGACGGCGCATCCAACTGAGCCACCGAGGCCAGCTAAATATGTCACCAAAATATCACTACATCTAGAGCTACAATATATACCCCAGAAACCAAAACCTGAGTAAACAGAATGCAGCTTCTGATGTAAGTCTACACTATTTGTACAACTTGAGCAGTTTTTTGACATATCAACTAGCAGTAAAGTGAACTTGTTGGAATTTTAGGATGAGTATGGGAAAGAGTTCAAGTGAATATTTAGGGTACTTTAAAATGTCCTAAACATTTTGTACAACAAAGTTTCTGACAAAATGGAATACGCAAACAATGCAGGAGCAGTCTGATCAGGGTCTACACTGTTTGCCATTCCACTAAGCATTTTATGAATCAACTGCATGAAAAGCAAATTTAAAGCCAAAAAAAAGTGTGGAATAAAGTTTTCCAAATTTTAGGACATTTACCATAAATACAGTAGATAAAATCACTTACTTATAAAATGTATTCATCTTCATATGTTTTGGTGGCACAGCCATGCATTGCAGATCAGCCTTGTTTCTCACAGCCTGGAAATCCCCACATATCAGTAGAAGATCAATTTTAAAGTTGTTTTTCTTCTCAATATATTCCAGTGATTCGTAAATCATGTCCAGTTCCCCATGACAACAGCCTTCTACAGCAATCCTCATCATGAATTAACTGAAAGAAAGCAAAATGGGAGTTCTATAGCTAAAAGATATCAACATAAATGATTTTCTTAATCTTCATATAGGTCCATATCAAGGGAGTAATCACAAAATAAATTCTATTTTTTGTACGAGAACGTTTGTGGATACTTGCTATAATTGTCTCACTGAAGCATTTCTAATGAGTATCCACAAGATATATTTTGGTGTAAAATTAACAAAATTATCCAATATCATCACTGGTCAGAGCAATTTTTGGACCCTGGTCACATGATGCTTAATGAATATTTTTGAAATGGCACCCAGCTTAGCTGAGTACAACCTTAATATCCTGGAAATAAGCGGTGCCAGCTATTGACCAAATGCTAAAGATTTACAGACTTTGAAAGTTTTGTTTCTGGGATATCATCGCGGTGCTAAGCTAAGCAGTGAGACAGTGCATGTAATCTGTTCATAGGTGGGAAATTAGTGAAAGACTTTGTGTTAAAGGAAAACTGACCACTTAAGAGAGAGTTTTCAACAAAAATGGCATGAACTGAAAGAATTCTAGAAAGCTATGCATATCATCATAAAGGTGAATGTTTGCAGATTTGAAGGAGATAAATAGTTTGCCTCATACTGGAAAGTGTATTGCCTTTCAAAGAAAGCGGGAGTCAGATTTAGAAAACAACCTGTCTTGGAAATCCCATGTGACTCAAATAACAAACAATGCAAATAGATCCTTCAGTTTCCTAAGGCAGAACCTTAAGGCAAGAAACCCAGAATTTAGGAAAAAAAGTGTATACTGCAATTGTCAGACCCAAGTTGGAGTATGCTGCTCCAGTCTGGGACCCTCATACTGAGGAAGACATCTAAAATCAAGACTTGAGAGTGTATAGAGATGGGCTGCTTGGAGGTTTTTTGGGAAAACTCGGATAGCATTCCCTTGAGCAGCATGATGATTCACATCTGGTCCTATTTTATTAGATTGTACATAGCTATGTGGCAGCCACAGTACCTATCCCTACATGTATGTCACTCCCCACAGCCAAGCTTCCAGCAATCTCATTCTAAGGCTTTTAGACGTTATATGTATGGACAGACTACTATAAAAACTCTCTTTACCCACTAGCAGTCTTTCAGTGCAACAGTCTTCCAGCCTCTACTATCACTGATAAACCTCAAGCAGGCTGTCAGTCATCAGTGCCACTTCAAACCTTAATTCACCAGACAGATGTTTTTATCCTCACTTTCGATCTATCTGTCTATACTATGACAAGCTTTCTTTTTATGAGTACAATGTATTATGCGCAGGCCTTCCTGGGTAGAAACCAGTACGGTAAATATCCTAAAAATTCGAACACTAAAGCGTCTGACAAAATGACATATGCAAACAGTGTAGACCCTGATCAGACTGCTCCTAAAGGAGCAGTCTGATCAGGGTCTACGCTGTTTGCCATTTCACTAAATATTTAAAGAAACTGCTGCATAAAAAGCAAAATTTAAGCCAAAAGAGTACGGAATAAAGTGTTCAAAATTTTAGGAAATTTACCATACTAAACAATGTGGATAAAGTGTCTTGCTAAAAGACACAAAAATTGCTCGCTGGGTTTGAACATGCTCACTCTTGATCTTGAATCTGATGCTTTACCACTTTACATCACTTTCCTTCTCTGTATAATACACAGTGTTTTTGAAAAGGTTTGGCTCAAGGAGTACTGCTACTCATTCAACAATAGACTGTAGGAATATCGTGTGATTCATTAAGAGTACTGATACTTCTAAAATTCAAAGTAGTGTAGAATCCTCCTCTAACATCATTGGCTGCTAAACACACAAACATCTATATTTCTTTAGATGTTTGTTTGTGTTGAGGTTTTACAGCCCAGTCAACCCAATGGGGTCATGTTGAGCGCGGGCAGTCAACCCAATGGGGTCATGTCGAGCGCGGCCAGTTTACCTAACCACACGTTTACTGGGCAGGTGTAGTCCTCTAAGCGGTTAACCAGTATTGTGCACATTCTTTCGCCAGAAACTGACAGCTGCCTTTCTTGAATCAGGTGAAGGGAGAGAATGACCGTAGAAAATATTTCATGATCAATCTCCACGAAAGAATGTTGCTGACCTCGGCAGGGGTTGAACCCGCGACCTCCTGGTCTCCAGTCGGACGGCGCATCCAATTGAGCCACCGAGGCCAGCTTCTGTAGATGTAATATAGCTGTTTGCTGAATACACTATCAATAAAAACTGGGCCCAGTTGTTCAAAGCTAACGATGTCGTTAGTTAACGATTCGTTAAAATTTACACCGAGTGATATGCAAATATGCTGAAATTTTTTGCTGAAAAAATATGAGTAGCTTTTGCAGTGCAAAAGCCACTCACATTTTTTCAGCAAAAAAATTCAGAATATTGTATATTGAATCCTTAACGAGCTCGTTAAGCTAACGACGCTCTGAACAACTGGGCCCTGGTTGCTGCAATAATATTTCTGACAAATGAACATACAATGTATTATTATACTTACTGTACTTGACTTATAAAATGTATTGTAAATGCTTTCAGGCTTTTCTTACCTTCAAGAGAAGCCCTAATCTGGGAGCAAATTCTTTCTTTAAGAGTAGCCGAAACCAAGAGCTGGCAATCTTTTTATTTTAAGAGAAGTCCAGATATTATCATACCCAACATTTATGTGAAGTTATATTAAAATCCATTGATAAATGTAGGCACTAGGGTGATGACAAAGTTCTTTCTGAAAATAGCCACAGTTACCTTGACCTTGAACCCAGCAACCTGAAAGTTGAACTTGCTTGAGGTATTATCATACCCAATATTTATGTGAAGTTATATTAAAATCCATTGATAAATGTAGGCACTACAGCAATGACAAAGTTTTTTTTCTGAAAAAAGCCACAGTTACCTTGACCTTGAGCCCAGCAACCTGAAAGTTGAACTTGCTCGAGAATTATAATACCAAACAATTGTGATATACTAAAATCCATTGATAAATCAGGGGCTGGAGCAATGACAAAGTTTTTTTCTAAAAATAGCCACAGTTACCTTCACCTTGAACGCAGCAACCTGAAAGTTGAACTTGCTCGTGATATTTTCATACCCTACTTTTATGTGAAATTATATTAAAATCCATTGATAAATGGAGGCACTAGAGCGATGATGAAGTTTTCTAAAAATAGTCTGAGTCATAATGACCTTGACCTTGATCCCAGGACCCTGAAAGTTGAACTTGCTTGAGTAATTATCACATCTAACATTTGTGTGAAATATTCAAATCCATCAATAAATGTAGGCACTAGAGCCATCATCACCATCGTCATCATCATAACAGTTCTTTTTCTAAAAATAGCCACAATGATCTTAACCTTCAGTCAAGCACCCTAAAAAGGAACTTGCATGAGATATTATAATAGCCAACATTTGTGTGGTTACATTAGAGCTAGAGGGATGACTAAAGGTAAACGTATGTATGGGACAAACCCTATATCCCTTGCCACTTCGTTGTGCGAGGGGATAACAAACATGACACAGTCTGTGTATATGACGTATTGGCGTCATCTGCACCATTCTGGATTTTGCCCCTGACCAAATATGAATGGAAAAGAAAGCAACAGCCCTTTTCCAGTCTGTATCTAATCAACTCCTTTTAAAAACTTTTATTTTCATGGTATCTCTGCTGTCTGTTTTTTTTTTTTTTGTTTTTTTTTTTTGTTTTTTTTTCTTCTTCTTTTGCATGCCTTTTGTACGGAATTGTTAATTAAGAATTCAAACTGACATTTGCTTTTCACAGAATTTTTTCCCACCTCAGTGAGTTTGTACCCAGTGGGAGGAACTCTTCTGTTTTATAAGTGTGCACTTCTATCAAACCCAAAATGCCATGTGTATTGCATTTTATGTTGCTTCATTGTTGCTTTTTCATGAAGAACAACTGGTACTTAACATCAAGTCAGCTCAGAAAAGAAAGGTAAAACCCGGAGACAACAAGGAGTTTTATAATTTTAATTCAAATTGTCAAATTTCAATACATCAGCAATTAAATGTCATAAATAGAGAAAAAAAAATGCATCTGCAAATTAATTGCCTGTCACGATTAATTGCATGTCAGTAATTCACAGGGACTGTAGAGAAGTACACTAAATTGAATCCAATATGGCAGCTGTTGACAGTGGCATTGTCAGTTGCAAAGCGATGACTGTGAAGTCGCAAAACCAAACAGTCTAGAATGAGCCAAGTAAACCAGAGACTAGTCCCAAGTGGCCTCTGAACACATTGCCCATTTTTAGGTAGCTCTTACTTTCATAAGAATACAAAACTATGAGGTTCAAAAAAAATGCAAGAGAACAAGTCTGGATCACCTGTGTGGTTTCTGGTCAACTCATACCTTTGTCAACTAGTACATTTACCAACAGTAATTGAACAGAGCCAGGTGCTGAGAGTAAGTTAGCAGTGTTTACTCAGATCTGCCTACACATAATGCATTCTGCATAGCTCCAGATAAGAGGTATATCCAGATATATATTTTCCTTATTTCTCCACGAAAACATATGCTGTGGGTATTCATTAGAAGGGCCTCACTGAGGCACTTGTAACAAGTACCCACAACATGTATTTTCATGGAGAAATAAGAAAATAGCAAAATTCATGACTGAAAAACAAAAACATCTGGAGCTGTGTTTGTTGTTTGCTTACTGTCATTGAATACGTTGACTTTAACACTTACCACGCTATGGGCAGATTCAGCAGATGACACTGATACTTTTCTTATTTTTCCTAGAAAACAGGATACAACATTTCATGCAAATTGTCTCCTAAGCAGGTGTAGGGCTGTCACATTTACAAAAATCTGTAAACATTTACACTGAAGGTCATACACAAAATGATTCTGTGTATCCGAAACAGTTTTGAAATCATTTTACAAAAGTCAAGAAGAGTGAACCGGTGTATTTAATGCTAACTAAATTTACTTGTTTTGTTAAATTTCCATAATGGGAAGATATGCTTCTGCCGACATGCTGTGGCATTCAGTCATTTACATTTTGAGAAAATCCTGGAGAGGTAGCATTAAAATGTTACACAATCTGTGTAATTGCCAATTACCTTGAAGATGCCACTGTACTGTGTATTCAATTTACCCATTTCTGATTGGAGCACATACTGAGGAGACGTCTCAGAAACAACATTTCGTGATCTTATAATTGGCAGAATTGAAGTGCGGGTAGTTTGATATGAATAGAATGAAATAAAACACTGAATTTCACATCCAAACAATGCCTTTAAATACTTCATTTAAATTCAGTAAAATAAACGTTCATTCAACTTTGATTCATTTTTGTTTTGACAAAAAAAAATAGTTCCTGTGCTGTCTCTAGAGTATGAAACTTCCTTCTTGCCTTTATTGTCAACAACAGTAAAATCCTGCCAAACCGGGGATCGGAAATATTCAGGATAGCGAAAGAACGCAAGACTATTAGGAAGTAATGATTATTATGAAATTTCAATGATGCCATTGTTTGATCATGCGTAAGTCATGTGTTCATGTAAACTGCCAGTTAACCCTTATCCTGCTGAATAATTTAATTAGCCACACCCATTTCTGACTATCAGCCAATCAGATGACATCATATAATCTTTTCGTTCAAATTCACAAACTGAATGACAAACAGTGTACATCCTGATCAGATGGCTTCTTCAGAAGCCATCTGATCTGGATATATACTGTTTGCAAAGGTAAGGGTTGCCGTGAACAGCAGGATAAGGGTTAATTTTGTAAATGTTTATTAGACAGACACAAAATGCTCCCGGTTATATGTTTAAATGTGATAGACCTACTAAGGAGACAACTTGCATGAAGTGTCAAAACTTGTTTTCTAGGAAAAATGAGAAAAATATTTCAAAATGTGGTCAGCTGAATTTTTTTATCCAGCCTGCAAAGGGTTAAAATACAGGAAACTTCCTTTGAGACTTGCAAAACTTTAACCCATTGTAGACTGAATAAATTCCCCCACACTATACATCGTAAGATTCTAATTTCGATTTTAGGTAAGTCCGGCTATGTGATTTAGCTATTCCTTTGAGAAAAATGGTTGCACTTGCAAACAGTGTATACCATGATCAGATGCAGCCTTCTGTGGCATCTGATCTGGGTCTGCAATGTTTGCCAATTACCCTTTTAGGAGTCTTTGTCCAGTGCAAGTAATGCATTACTTATTTTTACTGTGAAATCTACCTTGAATTATTCTCTTATTCTCGTATGTTACGGCCTTAAAAACAAGAAATCCGCGGAAAGCGATGTCGCACCTGCGGGGATTAAGTCATACAAGTTCCTATTTGTATTGAAAAAAATCTATTTTGCAGTATTCAAGAAATTGATAGGTTAGAAAAATGGACAAATATTGATACTGAGTGGATATCATTTTTGCCCATTAATCAAGGCCAGTAACTCAGCTGAAAATTGATGAAATCCCAAGCTAGGTATTGTTAACAACAATATGTATGCAAAATATGATCCTAATCCATCAATTTTTTCACAAGATATTGAGCGGGAACCAATTTTGGGGATAAATCAAAGACCCCTAACTCTGCTGAAATGAATCTGAGATTTATGTGCAAAAAATATGCATATCTTCAGACCATGTCCTAATCATATGTGAAGTTTCAAAGCTATTAGCCTAAAACTGCAGGAGGAGTTGCGCTCACGAAACACCCACTGACTATAAGGGTTTTAGGCAAAAACTGACTAAGTTAACAAAGCAAAAAAAGTTGAAAAAAAAAAAATCTGAGATTTATGTGCAAATAATATGCAAATCTTCAGACTCTGACCTAATCATCTGTGAAGTTTCAAAACTATTGGCCTAAAACTGCAGGAGGAGTTGCGCTCACGAGACACCCACTGACTATAAGGGTTTTAAGTAAAAACTGACTAAGTTTTAAACAAAGTTGAAAAAGTTGAAAAAAAATCTGAGAATTATGAGCAAACAATATGCACATCTACACACCATGGCCAAAACATCTGTGAAGTTTCAAAATGATTGGCCAAAAACTGTAGGAGGAGTTGCGCTCACGAGACACCCACTGACTATTAGGGGCTTAGGTAAAAACTGACTGAGTTAACAAAGCGGAAAAAGTTTTAAAAAAAATCTGAGAATTATGAGCAAACAATATGCACATCTATACACCATGGCCAAAACATCTGTGAAGTTTTAAAATGATTGGCCAAAAACTGTAGGAGTTTTAGCTCACAAGACACCCACTGACTATAAGGGTTTTAGGTAAAAAACGACTAAGTTAACAAAGTGGAAAAAGTTGAAAAAAAAAAAAATTCTGAGAATTATGAGCAAACAATATGCACATCTACACGCTATGGCCAAAACATCTGTGAAGTTTCAAAACGATTGGCAAAAAACTGTAGGAGGAGTTGCGCTCACAAGTCAACTGTTGATGAACGGACAAACGGACGAATGGACGGGTCACGGCATGCCTGTATCGCACCTGCGTGCTAACGCAGGTGCGACAAAAAGCAAACAGACCCAGATCAGATGCTGCTGTATGTGACGTCTGATCAGGATCTACACTGTTTGGGAATTATTTCATCAAATTAGGGACCAACAAACTGCAACCACAAAAAACAAACAAACAAACAAAAATCCAGGTGCGTTCAAGCAGTGCATTCTTTAATCACTCTCAGTTGGGATTAAAGAGACCTTTGATCTTTTGGACATGCCAACTGCACCTGGTGTTTTGCAGTCGCAGTGTATTTACATGTGTCACACAAACTGATTAATTATCAGACTACCATCACTGATAATTCATGTTAATCGCTTGTTTACTGCAAAAAAGAAGTGGAGTAATGATTTTCTGACTATGTATGGATAATGAGGTATTTAATTTGTGTTGTTGTAAGTTTCCATGACCCCCCAAAAAAGTACCTATTTCAGGTAAAATTACTGTTGTAACAGGTACCTTTATTAATGTGTGAATCACTTTGATACCTCAGTGCGTCTTATCAGTGAATACAGTTAATTGCAAGCAGACTGGAGCCCGGGAGATCAGCTCCATTTCCTGCAGCCTCCCGATTACTTGACATTATGGATGATCATGGCTTGGAACAAATGATACCCTTTCTTACTTGTGATAAAAACAACTTGGACGATTCTTACTTCTTTTCCAGGTCAGTTTCAGGATATTCACTCTCCAGACAAACTTAGTGCTCACGACATCGTTTCAGGATTTTTAAGAATCTTCATTCCGCATATAAAGAAACCTCGAAGAAAGGTGTATTCATATCAGAAAGGTGACTTTGAAACTATGAGAAATGATGCGTTAAGATTTGCAAATGAGAAGTACATGTACTTCAACGGTCACTCAGATGCTAGATCAGTACAGGAGAACTTTAATTTTATAACTTCATTCATTCATGATTCAGCTGATAAGCATATCCCTGCAAAAATTAGTAAGTCTGTCTCTACGATTCCTTGGACACTCCAGAGATAAGAAGAAAGATCCGCAGAAAGAATAAAATTCATGCTAAGGCTAAGGACAGGTAGTGGTAAACTTCAGACTAAATTTGAATCTCTGAGACGGGAAATAAAGGCTGACATTAAAAAGCAGCGTGATTTGTATGTGAATAACTTGGCAGGTGATATAAAGGGAAATCCCAGAGACTTCTACAGATACATAAATAGTAAAAAAAAAAGACAGGCAAGGTATTCCACCCCTTAAAAAGCGGGGAGGAAATGGAGTTGCTGAATTAGACTCTGAAAGGGCAGAGGAACTATTTGGTCAATTCAAGGATGCATTCAATAAAACGGAGTACAATGAGGTTCCGTTAACCAGAAGATTGGCCCCTTTCACGGATAGTATTCTGGTGTCTATAGAAGGAGTGATTGTTACTGAAAGGCTTGAATCCCTCAAAAGCCTTAGGACCTGATGAGCTTCATCTTAGGGTTCTGAAGAAGCTACATGTAGCAAATGAACTAGGTCCAGTATTTGCACATTTGTTCCAACAATCTCTTGATATGGGTGAAATCCCCAAGGAATGGCTTCTTGCAAACATTTGTCACCTCTTTAAGAAAGGTGATAGCTAGTAATGCAGGGCTCTTGCTTGTAATTATCGCCCTGTGTCCTTGACATGCGTGCCATGTAAGTTGCTTGAACATATAGTGTGCTCAAATATCATGGCTCACATGGATAAATATCAGCTCTTGTCCGACAGGCAACATGCATTTACGAAAAGGCACAGTTGTGAAACTCAGTTATAAATGATTGGGTAAAAATCTTGGACAAAGGAGGACAGGTTGACACATTTATTCTGGACTTCGAGAAGGGTTTTGACACCCCGCCTCATGAACTTCTTAAAAGCAAATTATTTGGTTATGGCATTGGCAGAAAGACACTCAGGTAGCGAGCTGTTGTAAATGGTGAAACTTCGGACAGTTTTGTCAGGTGTCCCACAAGGGACCGTTCTTGGTCCATTATTGTTCTCTCTGTACATAAATGATATTTCCACAGACACAGACTCAGAAATAAGACTTTTTGCAGATGACTGTGTTTGCTATCATGAAATCAGAGACACAGATGACTCACTGAAACTTCAGAAGGATATAGATAGATTAGGATGTTGGGCCAGAAAATGGGGTATGAGATTTCAGCCAGTCAAATGCAATATAATGCAGATAACTAGGAAAAGAACAAATAAAATGAAAGAACAAATAAAAATGGAGGCTTCTTACACTAGAGGGTACGGTCCTTGAAATGTGGATTCCATTAAATACCTCGGAGTGACAATCACACACAACTGAGAAGGAATACACATATAAACAACACATGTACTAAGGCAAATAGAACTCTTGGTTTTCTGACTTAATCTTTTTCAGTGTCCTCAGGATGTTAATGAGGCAGCATATACGGGACTTGTTCGCCCCATTTTGGAATATGGCAGCTGTGTTTGGGATCCCCAAGGCATGGTTCTTCAACAAGAAATCAAAAAAGTTCAGAATAGGGCTGCTACAATGTAGGTTTGGTACTAGCAATTACTCTTTTGAAACTGGAATACTAGAAAATTGAAAATGGGAGTCTCTCAAGAAAAGGAGGAGAGACAGTAGACTTATTCTTTTGTACAAAGGTCTAAATGGTGCTGCCTGCATTCAACAGATGATCTTATCTACCCCCACACCCCAATTAGGCTCAGTAGAAATCATCACTCATTGACTTTTCAAACCCCCGCTACAAGAACTGACATTTACAAGGGCTCATTCTTCCCTCAAACAACCAGAGATTGGAATGCCCTTCCAGATTTGATCATTACCTCTGCTGAAAGAGCAGAGGATGGTGTGGCTAGGTTTACTTCTCTGGCGAGAGCTAGGGACTGACTTCCCATATCACAGGTCCTGGTGAATGGGGTAACTAGACTTACCGAAACGAAACCGAAATACTGAAACAGTGCTTGCATTAAGGGAAGTCTGGGAGTCAGAAACTCCCAAAAATTGCCCTGGGACTTCCAAAAATCAACGCCAGGAAGTCTGGGACTCCCAACTTTTAAAGATTTTTAGTCATTTATAACAAAAATTTAGAATGAACTTATGCATTATTTAGATAAACAATGGCAGTTTTACTCCATAAATGAGAGTTTAAGAATATTGAGGTTGAATTTCTGAAAGTGAGTGAAAAAATTTGATCACCAGGACTTCCAGATATTGGAGCTAGGAAGTTCTGGGACTTCCTGATTTTGACCGTTAGTGCAAGCACTGCTGAAACCAAACCGAAATACCAAAACGGACTATTAAAAATATAGGGAAAGAGTCCAATTTACATATATGGCAATGGTTTCTGGTTTCGTTTTGGTATTCTTAGTAATTGAAACGCATATGTACAAAAAAAAGACACAATGGGACTAATTTTGATAGAATGAAACAGAGAATTACTTTAACAAATGCAAGGAAAATTCAGGTTTGGAACACTCAATATGAACACCCTGAGAGGAAGAGTTTGTGAGGTAGTGGAAATACTATCCCGCAGGAAAGTGGATGTCTGTTGCATTCAGGAGACCAGATACCGTGGTGGCAACTGCCGCACAATCAAGGGCAAGGACACCAGGTACAAGCTCTACTGGTCACGACAGAATCATCTTAGTGAAACTCATAGTCTGCCAGCATGTGGTTACCTTCCTGTCTGTGTATGCCCCACAGGGTGGTCTTAGGGATGAGGTTATGGACCTGTTCTTTGATCAGCTGCGTGCTGTGACTGCCAGGATCCCAGCATCAGAATTTCTGATCCTATGTGGAATTTCGAACGGCCATGTAGTCCGTGCAGGCACTGGATACAGGGAAGTGCATGGTGGGATGGGGTATGGCAGGCCAGAACCAGATGTTGAGGGTGAGAGAATCCTAGAGTACGCCCTAGCATTTGACCAGCTTCTTGGGAACATGAAGTTTTTTAAAAGTAAAACATATTTTAACGAGTAATACTTAACCTATAGATAATGTGCTATTCTATTCTGTTATTCACCCCCTCCACAGAAAAAACGACCTTTCAGTCGTTATAAAGTCTTAATTCAGAAGGTCCCTTTAACAGTTACCTGTATGACGTAGTTCCTCCCGCTCAAATGATCACGTGTCAGTTTCTTTTATGTGTAAAACAATACACAATTAGGAGAAAGGAGCGAGGGAAGGGAGGTGGGACGATAAATACTTATCTATAGGTTAAGTATTACTCGTTAAAATATGTTTTACTTTTAAAAAACTTCATTTTAACTTCGTAATACATTAACCTATAGATAATGTGCTAGAATTTGTAGAATAGGAGGGAGGATTTCTCCTAATAAGTTAGTCCCAACTTCTGAATTAAGGCTTAATAAAAGGATTTATTTTTTTATATATATATAATGAGGACATAATTAGTGCTTAAGGCAATAATAAGATCCTTTAACCAAGGATAAAGTAATCCAGGGTTAACATATATATATAATAAAGATATAATTAGTACCTCTCTAGTATAGCATCAGGTCTAGGGGGGCTGTTGACGTTGTCTACACATCCATAGCTGATTGCTGTTGGCCCCCCACCACTTTTTGGGCCACTACAATGGGGCCCAAACTTTGGAGATTCTGTGCTTGTTGAGACATGTCTCTGAGATAGAATTTGGCAAAAGTTGATGAACTATTCCAAACCGCTGCTTGAAGTATATCATTGAGAGGAACTTTGTCGAAGAAAGCCCAAGAAGAGGAAAGAGCTCTAACTTCATGAGCTTTGATTTTAAGGAAAGAGATATCTCGTTTAGTGAGTTTCCTATAGGCAAGTTTAACAGTGTAAGATATCCATCTCGAGATAGTATCTTTAGAGATATCCTTATTGCCTTTAATAGGAAGAAAAAGTCTAGTTCTATTTTGGCGATAAGAGCTAGTCATTTTGAGATAGAATTTCAGAGCCCTAACGGGGCAAAGAAGTCTGTCAGTATGTTCCCATTTACATATTCGAGCAAGACTAGGAACAACAATAGGATCTGGTTTAACAGAAGGAAGCTGGTTTTTTGCTAAAAAACCAGATTTAAGAATCAAGGAAACTGAACCATCAGATTGATTAAATCTTAAATGTTGTGAATCCATAGCTAGAGCATGTATTTCACTACACCTTTTAGCAGTGGCAAGAGCTAAGAGAAAGGCTGTCTTAATAGTAACGTGAAATTTAGAAGCCTTATCAAGAGGTTCAAAAGGTGGTTTTTGTAGACATACTAAAACCCATGATAAGTCCCATTTAGGTGTAAGAGATCTTTGTACTGGTCGTTGAAGTTCAAAAGATCTGATAAGTTCAGATAAAACTGGATTAGATCCGATTCTATTACCAGTTTTGAATTTTAAAGTGTTAGAGATCATAGATCTATAACCTTTAATAGTACTAATCTGACATTTCTTTTCCGAAAAAAGAAAGATTAAGAAATCGGCTATAACTGTAATAGGGGCCGAGATCGGATTAACCTTTTTTGTATGACACCAATTAGAGAAGATGGTCCATTTTGCATCGTAGACTTTTTGTGTAGATGCTCTTCTTGATCTGGAGACAAAATCTGCAACGTTTTGTGAAAATTTCTTATCTCTGATTGATTGTTTGATAACTCCCAAGCGTGAAGGTCGAGAATTGGGAGGTTTTGATGTACAAATCTTCCTTTGGATTGAGTGAGTAGTCTTGGAATTAGTGGCAGACGAATCGGAGCTGACACTAATAGAAGAAGAAGTTCTGAGAACCACTGTTGCTGTGGCCAGAACGGAGCTATGAGAACTATTCTGCACTGATGTTGTCGGATTTTCTCTAGAACAGCAGGTATCAGAATAAAAGGAGGAAAAGCATATGCATGAAGATGATTCCAGTCCATGGACAGGGCATCTATCGCTAGTGCTTTGTAGTCTTGTACTGGAGAGACATATAATGGGAGTCTGTGGTTGAATCTTGTCGCAAACAGATCCACGTTTGGGAAGTTGAGCATCTGGAATACTGAATTCGCAACTGTTTGATCCAGAGCCCATTCTGTCTTGATAGGTTTGTCTAGTCTTGAGAGGCGGTCTGCAAGAATGTTGAATTTGCCTGGGATGTGACGTACTCTGATAACTATATCTTGTTCCAGGCACCAATTGAGTATTTTCCAAACTTCTACGCAAAGATTGGGGGAATGAGTGCCACCCTGTTTGTTGATATATGAGACCACCGTTGTGTTGTCTGTGGATATCATGATGCAAGAATGGTGAATAAATGTTTTGGCTTGTTTCAGTGCTAATCGTATGGCCATCATTTCTAACATATTGATATGGAGCTGGGATTGGTTTTCTGTCCAGCGACCATGAAAGGACAGTGTTGTCGGCTCTAAATGAGCTCCCCATCCGTAATGACTGGCATCCGTATAAAGGAAGAATTTGGGGTCTGGAGGATGGATTGAAGTCCCTGTCTCGAATCGAATGGGGTTTATCCACCATTGTAAGTGAGATCGAATCATGCCGTTTATCGAGATCGGGTGATCGAGAGGAAGAATATGAGGTTTCCAGACTGACAGCAGGCACATCTGAAGAGGACGTAAGTGCAGTCTGCCCAGGAGAACAAGGTCTGCTGCAGCACTGAGTTTGCCCAAAAGAGAAAGGAAAGTTCGTGCCGATACATGTTTTGAAGACATTATTTTTTTGATTGTTAGAATTAGGTTCTGTACACGATCCGCTGGAACCCTGACTAAATTTTGTTGCGTCAGAAATTCCATACCTATGAAGGTGAATTTCTGAGCAGGAAAGAGGTCTGACTTCTTGAGATTTGGCAGAAAACCTAGGCTTTGAATAGTTTGAATGCAAATCTTTGTCTGAGTAATCAGACGGTTGTGAATCAGATTTTTTATCAGCCAATCGTCTAGGTATGGAAAAACTGATATGGCACGTTGGCGTAGAAAAGCTGCAATAACGTCCATCAGTTTCGAGAAAATTAACGGACTTAGGGACATTCCGAACGGTAGGGCCGAAAAGTGATATACTTGATCTTCGTGTACGAAACGAAGATACTTCCTGGATTGACGATGTATCGGCACATGTAGATATGCATCTGTTAAATCTATGGAGACAGCCCAATCGTTGAGTCTCATCGCTTGTCTTACCGATTTGACTGTCTCCATTTTGAATGCTTGTTTCTCTATGTAACGGTTTAATAAAGACAGGTCTAATATTAAACGAAACTTTCCGTTCTTTTTTGGCACAAGGAATATCCGGGAATAAAAGCCGGGAGTTTCCGGATTCTGTACCCTTTCCACTGCCCGTTTGTTGAGAAGATTTTCGATCTCTTCTCTGAGAAACGGGGAGGAGGATTGACTCATTCTGATCGGAACAGATGACAAAGGAGGAATTTTGATGAATGGTATCCTGAATCCGTTTCGTACGATAGAGAGGACCCATTTGTTGTCTGTTATTTCCTCCCATTTTTCCGCAAAATGGGCCAATCGTCCTCCCACTGGAATGTCCGCGAGCGGAAGAGCAGGCAGTGGAAAGGGCGGGCCTTCATAATCTTGCGGAGGAAGAGGCAGGTTTAGAGGAGGGGAACTGACGGATGTTACCAGTCCTCTTGATATTATCTTTCTTAATGTGAGAAGATGAACTTTGAGGAATATTTTTGGACCTATACGACTGCGTAGGTTTAGGTCTGGATGTTGTTTGTTTAGCAGGATATTTAGGTATCTTGAAAGCTCTGCTCTGCGAAGGAGGCTTATAAGAATGAGATTGTGACTGAATGGATGTAGAAGCTAGAAACCTTTGCTGTTGAGCTTCGAAGTTTGATTTAGCTATTTCTTTTATCCTGCCGTCAAATAAGGATTTTGAGTTAATAGGAGCGTTCCTTAACTCGTATGTGGAATTGTCGAGTAGTAGTTTAGACGAAGCTAGGGCTGCGTCCCTCCTAGCTTGGAATAATTCAGTAGTTAAAAGTGTAGACATGGCAGTAGCATGTTTAATCGATTTGGCTACGGCCTCCAGAAGTCTGGAAAGGGCCGCAACCGACATCGATTCCTGTTGTAATGAAAGGAAGGCAGCTGAAGAAAATAGATCAGCATGAGAATTAATAGCGACTAGTTTTCTAGCCTTCCTTTCCCATGCTTCTAGATTCTTGAGCGGAATAGAAGCTCTTCCTTTATTAGAAATGTCTAGGAGCGACGCATCCGCTTCTAATTGAGGGATATTATCAGTTGGCAAATATTGGTTTTGGCTCTTGTAGAATTTAGTCGGAGCAAGAGCCGAAACCAAGCTTTGCGGACAAATCCAATCTCTTGAACATTTGTCCGATTCTAATCTATTTTGAATATATTTTGTTGTATTTTGTACTAATTTGGATTGTGGGAGGACAAGTAATGGAGTGGAACGAGACTCCATTAATTGTTCGATCCCAGAGAGAGGTTTTAATGGAGCTTGATCCTGCTGAGTTTTGGGGCATAACTCAGGAGGAAGAAGCCGGAAGACCTCGTTAATCGCACGATCAAATGACCAGACTTCGGATTCAGTTTCCGAATCTGACTCCTTATTCTGTTGAGTGAGATTCGGCTGAATCTGATCGTAATTAATAGGTTGATTTGTGATTTGACTAAAATTAGTCTCCTCAGGTTGTATTGGAGTTGGCGTTTGAACAACCTGGGGAGATTTATGAGCCCTTGTATATCTACCAATGTCAAGTTGAGATTGGGAGGAATTTGATGAAGAAGAAGGCGTCATCGATCGTCTTCTTCTCTTTTTATGAGAGTGCTTAGATCTCTTTGAATTTTTCTTTCGCCGAGAAGAACTCAAAGAGTCTGACCTGGAAGTAGAGATAGAAGAAGAGGACGATCGATGTCTTCTTCTCTTTTTAGATTTATGCTCTCTTTTAGACTGATCCTTCCTTGAAGGTCTGGAGATAGATAAATCATTTGAATTTGGAGGCTCAATCATTACACTCGGATCTGAGACCTGCGAAAAATCAGGTTCGAGTGGAATAATCTGTCTAGAGGAAGAAGCTGGATTAGGAAGTTCTAGTCTATTAGAACGTTCGTAACCAGGAATAAAGACATTGGATAGTCTGTGGACACTACCCTGTGAAATATGGCTACTTATGGACGGAGCGTAGCTTTGTACAGGCACATTTATAGGAATATAACCAGGCGGAATTTGTGTTTGTAGGTCATACGGGAATGACTGTAAACCCATGCCTGGTTGACTGGAGCCTAGTTGACTGGTGCCTGGTTGACTGGTGACTGGTTGACTGGTGACTGGTTGACTGGTGACTGGTTGACTGGCGACTGGATGAACGGAGATAAGTTGCCCAGTGACTGGATGACTGGTTGACTGGTGACTGGTTGACTGGTGACTGGTGACTGGTGGGCTTAGTGCCCGGTCAGACTCTAAGTCCGCCAGGCTGCCACCTTGATGGGTCCTGCCCCGAGCAGTAAAGCTATGAGGGGCGGTGCTCCCATCAACTGTCCCGTTGTCAGACATGTCTGACTGGGACTTCTTGGATTTCTTTGATTTCTTCTGTTTTCTCTTCTGCGTCATAACTGATTTTCTAGTAGCATGAAGGCGTCTTCTTTCTGCTAGGTTCCAAACTTTTTCTGTCCAGGAACTACAAATATAACACGGAGAAATACGTGTGCAAGAATTACAAGTAAGACATGATAAATGTGTATCCCATTTAGCTTTTAAATGGCCACAGTTGCCGCGGGCGAAATGCATCGACTGACGCGGAAACAAAGGAAGAAATTTAACATTGAGAAAACAAGAAATCTAAGATCGATATTTCGAAAATAAGTACATAGATAGTAGAAGGAGTGAATATAGAACCAGAGAAAGTCAAGGATATAAAAATTTTAACCGTGTAGAATAATTTTAATCCATTTTTTTCTAACACAGAATAATAATCCTTGAACATTCAAAGTCCACAGAAAAGAAACTGACACGTGATCATTTGAGCGGGAGGAACTACGTCATACAGGTAACTGTTAAAGGGACCTTCTGAATTAAGACTTTATAACGACTGAAAGGTCGTTTTTTCTGTGGAGGGGGTGAATAACAGAATAGAATAGCACATTATCTATAGGTTAATGTATTACGAAGTTAAAACATGTTTTCAGAAACGTGACAGCCATCTCATCACGTACAAGTCGGGAAACATACCCACGCAGATAGACTTCATCCTTTTCTGTAGGACCATGCGCAAACTTGTCACAGATGTAAAAGTGATCCCTGGCGAGGAAGTAGCTCTGCAACAGCAGCTTCTTGTGACATGAGGATTGATGTTCCACCAAAATCCAAGCGCAAGTTCGTCCCTCACCTCAAAGTTTGGAAGCTTAAAGACCCTCAGACAAGCAATCATTTCCAGGAGGTCTTCAACTTGCATGTGAGCACATCTGCAGGTGCAGCTGATGGGGCCACTGAGGATATCTTAAACAACATCGACTGGACTGCTCAAGACAACTAAGGAGGTGTGTGGCACAACTCGGCCACACCGTTGGCGTCGTGAAACCTGGTGGTGGAATGAACACGTGGAAAAGGCGATTGCTGCCAAGCGGAAAGCTTTCAAGGCCTGGAAGGCGTGAAAAGGCACTAGGGCATCATACGATGCAGCCAAACGAAATGCCAGACATGCAGTGCACCATGCTCGTTAAGAAGCCGACAAGAAGGTCTACAAGAATATTGACCCCAAGTCTTCAGAAGTCTACCGCCTTGCTAACCAATTTAGAAGAGAGAACACTGATGTTGTTGGTGACTTGTGAAACCTGTGAAGAATGATGCAGGAGATATGTCAATGAGCGAAGACTCAAAGCAGAAGGCCTGTCTAGAGCACTACTAAAGGCTTCTCAACATTGAGTGACTGGAACCCAGACCACCTGTCTTATCAACCACCAGTGGAAGGCCCGCCCATCCCTATCACCACTGATATGGTTAAGAAGGCTATCTCACAGATGAAGGCTGGCAAAGCACCGGGCCCATCAGGCATAGTGGTGGAGATGATACGAGCAGCCGGTGACATGGGTGCCTCCATGATCCGTGACCTGGCAGCTGCAATCATTCGTGATGGCAAGGTACCCTCTGCCTGGGAGCAGAGTTTCATTGTCTGCCTCTACAAGGGAAAGGGGGTCACATTGGAAAGGGGAAACTACCACAGTCTCAAGCTGACAGAGCAGGTTATGAAAATGCTGGAGAAGATTGGTGACAGCCTCATCAGACAGTTGGTGTCAACCGATGATTCCCAGTTTGGCTTCGTCCCAGGCAGAGGCACTACAGACGCAATCTTTGTTGTCAGGCAGCTGCAAGAGAAGCATCTACATGTAGCTGCCAACAAGAGACTCTACATGTCTTTCAAGTACCTGGGAAGGTCATCTGGCGGGCGCTGAGAAAACTTGGTGTGGAGGAGTGGATTGTGCGAGTGGTGCAGGGGATGTATGCAAATGCGCAGAGCCGTGTCTGTGTTGGTGAACGGTACAGTGAAGAGTTTGAAGTAAAGGTTGGTGTTCACCAAGGATCAGTACTCAGCCCACTGCTCTTCATCATTGTGCTTGAAGCCTTATCACAAGAGTTCCGCTCTGGGGTCCCCTGGGAAGACCTCTATGCTGATGACCTTGTTATCATTGCTGAATCGCTTGAGGAATGTGTCAGGAGGCTCTTAACATGGAAAGAAGCAATGGAGAAGAAAGAACTGAGAATAAATGCAGGAAAGACAAAGATCATGATCTGCGGTATGGGACTGGACCTTCTGCAGAGTTCAGGCAAGTTCCCATGCGCTGTCTGTCAAACTGGAGTGGGCAGCAACAGCATCTTCTGCAATGGCTGCAAGCACTGGGTGCACAAGAAATGCAGCGGGTTCAAGTGCTTGAAAAAAGACCCTGACTACAGATGTACATGGTGCCAGGGAACTGCACGCCCCTTGGATAGCAGACCACAGAAGGAAGTCCCAGTCGGACCTGACAAGCTTGAGGTGGTAGCTTCCTTTTGCTACCTAGGAGACAATGCTCTCAGCAGCAGGTGGCTGTGAACTTTCAACTACAACATGTGTGAAAACCGCCTGGAGGAAGTTCAAGGATCAGCTACCAGTTCACGCCACCTCTCTTTCAAAACACGTGGCTGTGTGCGGAGCGCAATGCTCCATGCCAGCGAGACTTGGCCATAGACAAAACCAAACCTCCAGCATCTGCAGCGAAATGACTGGGCAATGATTAGACAGATCTGCAATGTCAGACCGCAAGACATTGTCACCACCAGGTCCAATGAGCTACTTGTGCAGCTTGGCATTGAGGATCTGGACCTTATTCTGAAGGAGAGAAGACTCCGATGGTATGGACATGCTCTTCTAAAAGGTATCTAAGAATATATTCCGCCAAATCAATGACTAACAGTATTTTCCCTATATTTTTAATGGTATGTTCCAGTATTTCAGAGGCGTCACAGTAAGGCAAAATCATTTGATATTATTTTCCTCCTCAGTACAGATTTTTATACTGTATGTATGTTTATAGCGAGCACAGCTCGCAATGCGCAAAGTGTGTCACGATCGAAGTGAGCTCTACGGTAGAGAATATGATCAAGGAAAAGTAACATACAATGATATATACTTTCAGCAGTAATCGCTCTAACCAATTTTCTTCTATTTTTTCTTCCCGGAAGTTGGAAGACTTGACTTTGGGTCTCACTAATAAGCATCACGAAGTGACCAAACGAGTGTCAATAAGTGTCATGAACACATATTTTGCTGATTATTTTTATTATTTATTATTGATTTACATAATATTTTTATATACTGATATTCATTCTTTAATGATGCTGTGACGGACTTTTGAAGAGTGCAGATATAGGTCTGTGCTCTGCTCGCATTTAGGCTAAGCCTATTTTTATATTTTATTTATTTGAGAAAATATTTTGTTGTACATATTGCTGCAAAATTATTGACTAACAGCACTTTCCCTATATTTTTAATAGTCTGTTCCAGTATTTCGAAGGCATCCCATTAATTGGGCTTGATATTAATTTCCTCCTTAGTGTGGTTATTATACTGTATATATGGTTATATATTATATTTATTCGAGAGAATTTTTTTTATTCATTATCGCTGCAAAATTATTGACAAACAGCATTTTTCTTACATTTTTAATAGTCTGTTCCGGTATTTCAGAGGTGTCACATTGATGAATTTTAATCATTTATCATCTATTTCCTCCTGAGTGCATATTTTATACTTATTATACTTATTTAGGAAAATACTTTGTTATCCATTTCGCCCCAGCATTTACTTACTTACTAACAGCATTTTCCCTATATTTTTAATAGTCTGTTTCGGTATTTCGGTTTTGTTTCGGTAAATCTAGGTACTGTGGTGAATGAATGTCATTAGACATATCACCAGTAAACATTCTGATTCTGATGATCTGGGAGGTATCACATGTATGATTATAATGATAAACAAAATAACTGAATCTATCTATCTATCCACCTGTCCACTATCTCTTTTTTCTAAAAGGTACGAGTTAACCAAAACTGGGTGCAACTTGACTTGGGTGGCACAGCTAACCAGATAACGGGTATGTGAAAACAAAAAATTGGTACGAGTTGACTAAGGTACGTTGCCCAATTACCACATACACTAGATATTGGAATTACAGTCAAAACGCCCCCCCCCATTTGGTCAAAACGGCCCCATAAATTGGTCAAAAGGGCCTCACATCCCAAAAATGAAGGTCAAAATGGCCCCAAGTCAAAACAGCCCCAATTTTTTTGTAAATGCAAAGACAAACAGACGGACAACTTAGTGTTTAGGAGTAGGAAATTCTTATAGCGGCAAAATGTTGAATATACTTGTAAACATCAATGAAACAGGTGAGTATTATCAGTGCTTGCATTAAGGGAAGTCTGGGAGTCAGAGACTCCCAAAAACTGCCCTCGGACTTCCAAAAATCAGTGCCAGGAAGTCTGGGACTCCCAACTTTTAAAGATATTTAGTCATTTATAACAAAAATTTAGAATGAATTTATGTGTTATTTAGCTTAAGAATGGCGGTTTTACTCCATAAATGAGAGTTTAAGAATATTGAGGTTGAATTTCTGAAAGTGAGTGAAAAATATTTGATAACCAGAACTTCCAGATACATTGGAGCTAGGAAGTCCTGGGACTTCCTGATTTTGACAGTTAGTGCAAGCACTGGTATTATGTTATGTAAGCAATGAAATGTAATTAAATAAAATAAATGATACCGAAAACAGAGTTTGTGTTTTGTTTTCTTTTGATATAAAAACAGTTAATTGCTAATAATTACCATTTGATTATTATTATATACTATAAATATAAATTAAAATTTATTTGTCTAAAAAGACATTCCAGTTGCACCTCTTGAATTTCTTTAATGTGATGTTAATTATCTACTTATCGGTACATTAAAGAAGTGAAGTGCAAATTATATGATGATTAACGAGGTGCATGATTAGATAATTAATTGCTGTAATGCATAATCCAATTATTTAATTGTCTATATTAGAAAGCGGTGTGTCTTTGAAGAAGATTTATAATTAGCCACTTTGATCATACTGGATAAAGGAAAGTAGGATGCTCTTGCGAAAAAAAAAAAAAAAAAGTATACATGGCTATATAAACTCATTTACAGAAACGGCACTACGAAACCAATATTGTTCATGTAGCTTTGACATAGGCTTTAAATTTTTTTGATTTTTATTTGTGTGTTTTTCTTTGCTGTTTGATTTGAATGTTTGTCTGTATAAAGCGCAAGGAAGAAGTTCGGCCAAAGCGGGATGCTGTAACGTGCGACTCATGCGACAGATGGCAGCACAGAATGTGTAATACAGGTACCTTCCATGTATTCATGTACGTTTCTGCATGTTCTTCTCCATTTTTTTTCCATCAAATCAGAGGTCGCACACGTTCGTGGAGGTGCTCTGTGAGAAATAAGAAGCAGACATGCAGCGCAGCTGTAATAGAGCGAGATAACAATTTCCAGAGCAACAGCCAAGAGCATACGCATGCGCCAGATCCTACAAGATGTATCACAGCGAAAGTATTGTTGAAAGCAAAAAATGTCGCCATGAAAGATTTCTTCTGTTCTGCTAAGGCAATCGTAAGCGAAGCAAAGTCTGAAGTGACAGAGCTTACAGAAGTTAAACCCATCAACGAAGACTATTTGACCAGGGTCACTAACAGAAAAAGAGAACAGCTATGCCCAGAAGAACCAAAAGATCTTGATTTTGAGGTAAATGTTATAAAGAAAATTTTCCTTTGCACAATACAGCTTTATATAAAAATCAGCTTCATATATGACCACATAATACCATATGGAATACAGATAGCGATAGTACAATGGACTCGTATATTGTATTGTCTTCCAGATGTTTCCTCATTAAGAACCAGCACGAGACAAACTTTTACTATTTCTTGCAACATAACATGCAAATATTTACACTTGCGCTTTCTTTGTATTCAGATACCACGCTGTTGATATCTCTACCACAGCATTGTTGAAGGAGGTGTCAACATTTATGAAGCCTGCAGTTCAGAGAAATGCAGATAGCTAAGATGGGTTGTGAGACAGAGACATGTTAATTCTTTAATAGGGGTACCTAGACTTACCGAAACGAAACCGAAATACCGAAACGAAACCGAAATACTGAAACGGACTATTAAAAATATAGGGAAATAGTCCAATTTACATTTATGTCACTGGTTTCTGGTTTCATTTTGGTATTCTTAGTAACTGAAACGCATATGTGCATAAAAGAGACACAATAGGACTAATTTTGATAGAATGAAACAGAAAATTACATTAACAAGCGCAAGGACAATAAGAGTAATAATAGCATATAACTATTATGTAAAACGTTTATTCTGGGTATCAAATCAGAAAAGATAACATGTTTTAATAGCACATTTTTGTTTTATCAAATAGCCAATTTTGACACTTTATTTCATTTTTTTTTCCAACAAACAAACAATGATTTCAACTCAACTACGATTTCTCACAAAACTCAAGATGCAAATAACATAACATTAAAGCTTAATGTGAACTGTTTAAAACTCAATGTTTTGTTGATTACTAGTTGGGGATTTCCTGCTGTTATCGAAATACAAATCTATCCATCACGTAAACAAAATAAAAAAAAAAAAATATCCAAAATATCAGTAGTAAAAAATATGATATATAAAATCTATCTATCTATCTATCTGTCTGTCTGTCTGTCCGACGGTCGTCTGCGGTGATTTAATCTTCTAACCTATGTTTGGGGCATAAACAAGAAAAAATATAAAAAAATATCATTTGTAAAAAAAAAAAAAGAAAAAAGAATATTGATATATAAAATCTATCTATCAATCTGTCTGTCCGTCCGACAGTCCGTCTGCGGTCCTTTAATTTTCTAACCAAAAAAGTTTTTCTATGCATTAGCGGTACTTTAAAGTTCTGATCAAGACAGTTTATCTAAGCCGCGGAATGTGGTATTAATCAGTAATGATTACACTATGTAATCTGTGGTCCTCTCGATAATCGGATAATTAGATTGCAATTAAGTCACAATCAAGGGATTGTTGGTGCTGAATACATTGGAAAAAAAAAACAAAAAAAAAAACTGTCCTACATGCATATGTATTTTGGTTCTTCTAAATGGTATTTAAGAATATATTCCGCTAAATCAATGACTAACAGCATTTTCCCTATATTTTAATAGTATTTCAGAGGCGTCACAGTAAATGAGGCTTATTTGTTTGCTATTAATTTCCTCTTTAGTGTGGTTATTATACTGTATGTACATATATTATATTTATTTGAGAAAATATTTTTTATTCATATCGCCGCAAAATTATTGACAAACAGCATTTTCCCTATATTTTTAATGGTCCTTTCCAGTATTTGGGAGGCATCTCATTATGAGTTTTAATCATTTGTCATTAATTTCCTCCTGAGTGAAGAGTGTATGTATGTTTATATTTTATATTTATTTAGGAAAATATTTCGTTATCAATTTAGCCCCAGCATTTACTAACAAACAACATTTTCTCTATAATTTTAATAGTCCGTTTCGGTACTTCGGTTTCGTTTCGGTATTTCGGTTTCGTTTCGGTAAATCTAGGTACCGCTTTAATAGGACAATTGTTTTAAGTGTATAACAGTATGTAAACAGTTTTATTAAGATGAACAATGATCACAGAAGTGTGAACCAGGACCAAAGTGAAGATGTTTTCAAACTTCCTTGTTATTACCAAGCTTTCTTTGCTTTTTTACGCGAAATAACCAATATCTATATTTTTAATCAGTGACATTTGCTTAGCCATCACATATCATAATCAAGTCTGGATACTGGAATACTCGCATACTGCAACTCTATAGTGTTAAAAAAATGGAATCTTGTTATTTATATTACTTATGCTACTGCAATTTGACTAGTAAATAATAAATGTGAATTGTGCATCTGTTTTTATTTGCCTTAACAGCTACAGTACGGCTCAGGTAAAAGAACCATTTTTTTTTTTCATTTCGCGGACCAATTTTACAATCCGCGATTTTCCGCCGAGTGGTTTGGAGTAAACCATTCCGAGTGAAAAAGTTTTACTCGAAGTTATGCGCTCGATATTCCGAGGACTTTCAGCGGACCTCAGTGTACCCATGATATTCGGAGTGCTTGCGAGTATTTGCGAGTGGCGATAGATTATTCTGTACAGGTAAGTTTGACCACTCAGATCATTCTCTCAAACGACGATAATTAAACAAAAGTTGTTACAACTGCGAATACAATAAATACCCTCTAAACTAGTGCTGGCAGCAGCAGGATCAGACTGCAAAATGTGCCCACTTACATAAATAGTTCTGCTTCCGACGACCAACTCTGGGACTGATTTTTTTTTGTTTCAGCTGCGAGTATCAAATGGCATAGCCGAACAACAGCTGGTAGCCCCAATGCGCAAGACCGGCGACGTATTTGGCCCAAAGCATCGGATGATTTCTAATCGCCCCGTTTTAGTTTTGGATTTAGGGTGGTGGTCGCCCGAGTCTTCCTATATTCGTTTTCATGTGACTAGCTTATCCAGGTTGGCCCGTTTTTCTCGTGTCACTTTGCACGTGCTGCGGCTACCAAAAAATAGTTTGAACCCCCGAAACACTGCTGAAAATTCTAGAGATGTCGACCTAACTGTTTTAGTATTTTACACTGAAAATAATGCTGAACATTTCATGTGAATCCAGCAGACGATTCACATGTAACGTCACGCTTAATTTACAAAAAAAAAAAAAAAAAAAAAAAAAAAAAAAAAAATGAAAATGCCGTCTACTGAATATGCTAAGCGCTTCGATGGTTAAAGTAGGGATACATTTCATTTGACAAGGGAGACAGAAACGGACACGCTGGAATGTATCTACACTGCTCGGATCGAGGCCTGGACGGTTGATGATTGGACCAGGGTTAGGACTACCCATTCAAATCACCACTTAATGATGACGGTGACTTATGTCTCTTTCAACAACAACAAAAAAAATATTTGTTATATTGAGATGATAGAACGCGGCGTCTGGTCAGGGTATTCACTGTTTGCCATTTTTCTCTAGGAATATCTAAACCTCATAGCCGGATGTACCTAAAATGGACGAGCTAGAAGCTTACAAGTTTTGCAAACTCTCACTCTCTCTCTCTCTCTCTCTCTGGAAAGCTCTTTTTTTTTTACCCTCATGCAAATATGACGAGTCTCCTTTCGAGCTAGAAGTTGTTTGCACTGACTTTATTGGAAAAATGATATCGCACCGGCGGGAATCGAACATGATTCGATCCCCGCTTATCATGAAATACATGTATTTGCTACGGTCATTCACTCCTTCCACTGCTTCAAGATTGGCAGTTACAAGTTTCTGGCGGAAGGGGGTTCGGTGTATTGGTTAACTGCTTATTGTATAAGCATGCCCCCTCCCCACCAACCCCCCTTCTTTACTGGCGCGATTCATAAAAAAAATGCTGTTCCCAATCCCCGACTCGTTAAAGCAATTGCAGTTAACTCCCTTTTGATAGTCAGTTGCAGTTAGCTCCCTTAAAGGAGTAAACCAACTGCAGTGGACGTTACCCCGCATTTATCAGGGTACAAATGAATATTAGGTTATGTTATTCACTTACAGTATATACATTAATAACATTATCTTTATTGGTTAATAGAGCAATCTTCAAAACTTTCGTTTCCATTTAAAGTGTTCTGTTTTTGTGTCTTCAACATTTATGCAAAACCAAGACCGTAATTTATTAAACCAGTAAAAGAGACGCATGTATAAACATAGCATCGGCGGGAAAGAATCTTCAAAATGACATTTGTCCATAATATTATCATATGCCCTCGCGGACATTCTAAGCAGAGTCTTCCTGGTTAGAAACTAATACTAAGTTACGAGGACAAAGTGTCTTGCTCAAAGACACAACACTTGGTGCTCGAGCGTATCGAATTACCACTATCTGGGCTAATTCAGCAGACGACAAAAAAAAAAAAAAAAAAAAATCGTTATTTTTTTTTTAATTACCAAGAAAACAGGATTTGACATTCATGCAATGGAGACAATTTGCATGAAATCTTATCCTGTTTTCTTGGAAGAATGAGAAAAATATTTCAAAATGTCGTCTGTTGAAAATTTTACTCAGAGTGTTAGGCGTTATGGTTTGCACAAACAAATCGCGCATGGGTCTGTGCATGGCGAAACCTACGATGTCCTGTACGAAGAGACGGATCAGTCTGCACAATCTGTGCCTGCACAGCAGTAGTCTGATCAGAGCCTTCGCTTATCGTAGGTACCGCCTACAATCTCTGGGTTTAACAAAATGTCTTGTGCGACGAGCGAAGACTCGGGTCAGTCTGCGCAACTGCACATTCTGATAAAAACATTCGCTGAGCGTATTTACCTTCGATAGCTGGGCTGTCCAAAGCGGGATAAACAGTGCGACTGCAACAGCACATTCCGATCAGACCCTTCACTGATTGTACAGTATGCACCTTCTTCGGACTCTGGGCTATCCAAGAAGCTTGCTTTATATAGTGGGTCGATGCACAGACTGACCCGTGTCTTTGCTGGTCGCACGTACATTGTACTATTGTCCGTTTTGTTGTCCGGTTCATTGTACGAACATTGTAAATCATACTTCAGACATGAGAATTTTTTACCGACGTAATTTTGATTTGAACTGGAGTTAAACGGCCCAGTCTACACTATTTCGGTCTTGTCGAGCACGCACACTTTTCCGGGTGGGCTTATTCATAAGCTATTAATCATTTCAGCAGAAACTGATAACTGCCCTTCTTTTCTTTCATATACTTTTGACGATAGAGCTTACTTTTGGAGTTACGGCCCTTTGAACACCGAAAATATTTTAGTGATTTCTGATTTTTTGTTTTGTTTTTTTGTCCCCTCTGTAACTTGAAAACTATTTGAAATATTTTCTTGAAACTTATTAGTTTATTAACAGAGTCATGACACTTGCTTGATGTAAGTGCAGTCTGTAGCCCTTTTATTAGATATTTAACAGTATGAAATATTGGGAAATGGTGCCTCGGTGGTGCAGTGGTAAAGCTTCTCGTCTTGTCAACCGGAGGTCATGAGTTCGATCCCAGGCTTCTCAAGCCTTTCATATTGGCCTTTAAACCAAGGTCCATATCTCCGTATGTCCTAGCTGTTAGTTGGACGTAAAAAACTCACTCGTTTGAATTGTCATTAGCCTCTATTGCTCCTCATGCGCGTAAAGTGTGTTTTTGTGTGACATATACCCTTTTCACATGTGCTGTCTTGTTGATTCAATGCCTCTTTAATAGCAGAAGCGCCCCTTTAAGTAAATTCATATTGACACGTGCGGTTGCTGCACACAAGTGAAAATTTCCCGCTTTTACCACAGTACGTCATTTATACTGAGCGCATGCAGTTGTTGCATGGGAAAAGGCAGTTACAGGAATACCAAATATAAAATACGTAATTCGTCGACTGGGGGCAGATGTTTGATTCTCTTTGTGATTTTTGTGTGTTTGTAAAAACGACCATGCCAGACCCACTTTTGTGGCCGGACTAGACTGAGCCAAAGAATCCAGTACTTTTTCGTATGGAACTTTGTTGAGGCCCATGTTACGTGCTCGAACAGTGAATGGGGCTACCGGGGTTATCTTTGGACCGAGGAAGCACCCAAATATATTCAGGGAACAAGGCAGCATTGGTTGATATTTTAAGAAAACAACGGAATGGACCTAATTTTAGGGGATCGGAATGCGGAAATTTGGAAAACACTTTTGGGACAATAAGACCTTTGTGATTAGTGCAGACTCAGATCAATCTGCGCATCCGCATGAGCGTGGACGATATAACCTTCACGCAGACTGTACTATATGAACGGAAAAATAAAGATATAAATAATTAAAACTATATTTATTAAAGAAATATCTAAGTATCTTTATTTATTAAATAAATAAATATATAAAAATCGGACAGGTATTTAGTCGAATTACTCCGAGGAATTTCGCATCGTTTCGCGAGAAATATTGCCTCCGGGTACAATATTACCATTCCGAGTAACTTCGCGTAACTTCGCATAACACATACTTTCGGCGAACTTGCGAGTGGTGTCCGCCGAATATTACGTTTACTCGGTTTGATTCCGAGTGTTTTTGGGAAGTTCGCGAAACGCCGATATTCGGAGTAAAGAGTTTTTTGGTTCTTTTACCTGAGCTGTACTGTATTATGAATCAATCCGCATCAGAAAGGATTAGCACCCAAAAATGACCCCATTTTTGACTATTTTCCCTACAAAAAGATATATTCAGATGACATTGATTAGCACTGAAAAATACGTTTACATACATTATTTTTTACTTAAATCCTAAGTCAAATTTGGGGCTGTTTTTTGGGGCCATTTTGACCAATCTGCAACTGAAGTTGCGGCTGTTTTGACCAATTCGGGGCCGTTTTGACCTGATACCAGATATTGAACCCAACTGTGGCCCATATCAGGTTGAGAACCTGTGCAAGATATTGGGTTTTCAAATTTCAGAATACTTTCCAATAATTGGTACCCACTAATAATTGATACACGGAAACAATTAACATGTGTATTTAAGAGAAACCCGATAAATAAGCAAACAAACGCGCATTTCCTTCGAATTTACCTCCAGACTTCTGTTGTCCACTTCTGGTTGTCGTTATATGAATAAGATCAATAAAATGCTTGGATTTATTCTAATCGGCAATAAGCATTTCTGAAACCCAGATTTTGTTATTCTGCCGTAATTCGTCGCACAAAGAATAAATATTGATTGTCGGTGAAATGGTTTTATCTTCGATGGTAAGTCATTTATTGATTTCATTTAGAAGGAAATGATATAGACACCGAATAAATGAACATTCGTTTCATTTTTGGATCTTTGAAAGAATTACAAAAGTCACTTTTACAAGTCATATAGCAACTATTTTTGTTCTGTTTATGATTTTACGACATCCTCAGTTGGACTTGGGAGGCTGCAAAGGAAGCAGATTCTCATTTTTCGGATCGGGTATGAAACCCCACGAACCACCAAACCACTTCGTTCCGGGTTGTTTCGGCCCAGAGTCGTTTCGGCCCTGAGTCGTTTCAGTCCTGGGTTGTTTCGGCCTGGGTCGCTTCGGCCAACTTTGTTGAGTCGTTTCGGCCTGATTTATTTTGAATCCCCCTAGGTTACTGATAATAGGTAGAACAATCATTTGTTTGTTTGATGAAGAGTCTAGTGATGTCAGAGGCCTTTTTTAAGTCCCTCCAGGCTAGGGCTGATAGATGGAACAATCATTTGGTTGTTTGATGAAGAGCAGTCTTCGCGAAAACATTTGAAGTGTTACAGGACATCTGTCAGTCAGACAGAAATTTTCTCCAGGACAGAGGGAAAATCTACAGGACAGACAAATTTTGGTTTCATCTGATAACAACTTAGCATTAGAAAATATAATTCTAGTGCTCAGATGATACTGATTTAGTGCCTTTTTACCCAAAAATGTGAATGAAATTTTTCAAAAAATGAAAAAAAATGTCTATTATTTTTAATAATAGACATTTTTTTGGCAATTGAAAGTTTGTAGGACAGCTGTCAGACAGGCCGAAAATTTTTGCAGGACTAAACAAAAATTTGCCGGTTTTGTCAGACAGTCCTGCAGTTTTCGCGAAAACTGGAAGAGTCTGTGGGCGGTACGTACAAACACCAGATCGGACCGGATCGGGCTCAATTACCGGATCGGACCCTATTTTGACTATTATTTTGATTTTTTTTTTTTTTTTATTTTTTCTTTCTAGTTGTTATTTTTAATACTGTATTAGTTTTTTAATTATGTATGTGATGCTATTTCATTAGCGGATTCAATACTATCACTCCGTCGCCACTTTGCCTCACTCGCAGCATCATTTACATATATGAGTCAATCACTAAATTAAATTATCACTCGCAGCATCATTTCCATATATCAGTCAATCACTAATTTTAATCCCCAGCATTAATTAAAAGAAGTAAAAATAGCTCATCATATCATTCAATTAGAAGTGTGTTTTGGATGACACTTGACAGATTGATTGATAAGCTTTCTGCAGGCCTGCCAAGTTTCAAAAATGGATTGGAGTGTGATTATCCACGGAGCACGACCGAGCGCAGCGAGGGACCGACCGAGCGCAGCGAGGGACTGACCGAGCGCAGCAAGGGATTTTGCTAGGGGGGTCCCCCCCCCCCGGAAAATTTTGAAAATCTAGGTGCCATTTCCTGCATTCTGAGGCTCTGGAAACCTTATTTTATACCCTTTACTTAGACAATCTTAAACCTAGATTTTTACTAATTTCACATGAAATATCAAGTTTTTGAATATAAACTTGTGCATGCCTTTTACTACTACAGAAATGAATCTTATCTGGGATTCCTGCTTATAGAATAGATATTGACTTCTAGAGTTCCTGCTTGTCATGGAATAAAATCTTTTCTGTCAATCTATGCAACTGCTCAAAACAAAAAGAAGAACATAAGTTACACTTAAAATCATGTGAAGTTCATTTCAGTTATTTTGCAGTCAATGTTTCCTTAATTACAACTATAAGTTTCAACTGTATGAGCATTAATTTGCTCAATCTTATTTCAAATTTTACCTAGAGAGCTTTCTTTACAAAAATCTTCCTATCTCCTTCATGGTATAGTGTGTATGTCTCCTTATTTGTCCAAATACTGGCATATACAGCTCGTTTACTAAGAAATCTGTGATAATTTTAAAGCAATCATAGTGACATAATACATAATCAATTACACTTTTACCCTTAACAGAATGAAATGTATAGTAACCGATATCTTTATCCTGGCCGATTCTTCCATTTATTAGTTTGAGCCCTGAATTTTTACATATATCAATAAGTTTTAAACCTGAAGAGTCCACTATAGAGTCCATGGATTTTCTTTCACCTACAAATGAAACATTATTATCATCTAAACCCTCCAAATTATTAATATACTGTTCAATATTACTGCAATCTTGTGAATAATCATTTAACAAACCACATCTGGCATTTAAATCACTGCACACATGATTTATTTTCTTTTTTGCACATGAGCTTGATTGTAGGACCATGTGGCTGTCTTTGATGCTGTAAGGACCTCTGATGTGGGCTCAGACTTAGAGCAAGGCTCCTTACTGGCCATTTTCACAGTCAAGATACTACTGAGAGTAGAATTTATGTTAAGGGCATCCCTGTAGGGCGTTTTATTATGCTTAACCGGGTTCCAGCTCCCTGACTCAGGTGTAAATTACAACGAGAAGGTGACTATTCGTACGTTTGGACGTTTTTCCTGTCCGTTTCATTGGCTTTTATACTGGACAAGCGCCTGATGATCCAGTAAAAACAAAACATTAGCGTCTGTTAGATTAAGACTAATGGAAACAAGACAAATTTTAACATTTTTCGGCGTATGTTTATTAGGGCAATTGTATTCGACGGGACCGGACGGGAAAAGACGGGACCCTGTTTATTAAATTTCGGCTAATTTTCAGATTCGTGTGTGATTTTCGTTCATCTGCGTGAGAGCGTGTGAAAAGACTTATTCGCGTGTGTCACACGCGAATCGCGTGAGACTTGGCAGGGCTGTTTTTGAACTTTGTGTTTGATTACTGGTAATGTGATTCTTGCTTTTACATTAAAATTTACCAACGAAATGTAAGAAAAAAAAAAAAAAAGAAATAAGATAAAAATACTGATATTTTTCATATTTCTAGAATCGGGGAACTTGTGAGAACCGCCTCAGCAAGGCAAGCCTAACGAGTACCAACAGTCTATGTTTGTGAACAAAAATAAAAAGAACGGTCCGTTGTTGGCCGACTGCGATACGACGTCACAACGTATTGCTGTCGGTCCGACGTTGTCCCGCTGTTTGGTGCTGGCTTGTCATCCGAACCTAATGCAAATGCTACAGTCTCCTAGCATAGCCTACATTAGCCGTTTGGCTATATATATATGGGTGGAGTTATGTTTTGTCCGGTTTTTTTTATATTGGAATGAAGGTGTGAGGTAAAAATAGTTTTGTAAGCTGTAAACCTCTTCCAACTGTGCATAAAGAATAAAATATCGAAGAAAAAATGACCATAGCACAGAAAACCGGGTCCGATCCGGTCTGATCCGGTAATTGAGCCCGATCCGGTCCGATCCGGTGTTTGTACGTACCCGTCTGTGGGTATCATAGGTCGTGGTTGATAGGGTATATGCTTTTAATGTTAAGCCTGTTTTGTCTTGGATATCCTATGTTATTTATCAAGCATTAAAATTATCTTTCAAGAGAAAATAAGGATTAACATTTCAAGTGAATCGGATGTCTAATGATTCACATGAAATGTCAAGCTTTATAAGTGTTTTACACCAGTAAATGCGCAACACAGTCTGGTTGTAATTTGATTACAGTATCTAACAATTCTGAATGCTGGCTACAAAAAAGACCCGACCAGACAGCTTTCATCGCGCAGCAGCTCATTTCGGGGACATAGCGCATACTCAATCAGCAAAGTCACTGATAATCCTGCTCATCCGCAAATGCGATCAGAAAATCCGATTGTTCACATTTATCAAAAGCAGAGCGGATGCGTAGACTGATCTAGACCTTCACATTTTGTGGTAAGGCTCTATAACTCCAGATGAGACAAAAAGTGCTCTTATTTCTCAATGAAAGCATAAATTATTGGTATCTCAGACGGTCGGTCAGTCAGCCTATCTATCTATCTATCTATCTATCTATCTATCTATCTATCTATCTATCTATCTATCTATCTATCTATCTATCTATCTCTCTCTCTGTCTCTCTATCTATCTATCACGCTGTGTCCATCTATCTATCTTTCTATCCATCTCAGCTTTTACTTTATACAAAAAAAAAAAAAAAAAATCTCTATATATATATTAACCCATGCTTATATACCCTACCATATTGAAATTGGGCCGAAATGACTCAGGGCCGAAACGACCTAGGGCCAAAACGACCCACCTACCAAGGCTGAAACGACCCTAAAATTGGCCGAAACAACCCGGGGCCGAAACGACCCGGAAGGTACCATGTTCCCAAAAAATAATTGGCCATGTTTCCTTGTTTCCTGAAGGCAATTTTCAAAATTTCCATGTTCCCTGTTCCCAAAAATTACTCTTGTTCCTTTGTTACCTTAAAATATTTTCCAATGTTCCCTGAAAGAAAATTAGTATGTTCCCTTGTTCCCAAAAACCTCTGGGAAGGCCACACTAAAGACTTCATACATAGTACATAGCCCAGGAATCTTGTGGAATTCTTGGCTGCTTGCATAGCCCCAGCGCGTTGACAGGCTGAGATAGGTCCGGTTGCCCAGAGGCTAAAGATAGTGCATATTTATTTGC
Organism: Anodontia alba; assembly: GCA_964016985.1. Classification (NCBI taxonomy): domain Eukaryota; kingdom Metazoa; phylum Mollusca; class Bivalvia; order Lucinida; family Lucinidae; genus Anodontia; species Anodontia alba. The sequence goes on along the minus strand of OZ024830.1, from coordinate 9,695,682 downwards.
CTGCATGAGAAAAAGTGAGGCATGTATATGATGTGGGGGAGGGGCAGGGGTGTATGTGTGTGTGGGGGGGGGGGGGGAGGGATGAGGGGTGATCAATATCCTGTATCCCTGAAAGTCAACAGACGAATGTACTATATCCCTTTTATATATTTTATGCAATATCTATATTTTTATTTTTTAAATATCTATAAAAGTACCAAACTGAGTTTCAAATATACCACATCCCTGGCAGTAAAATGTCAAATATCCCATACCCCTTGAAGTAAAAAGGCAAATATACCACATCCCTAAAACCCTTATACTAGCCTCAAAGGTACAATGGTCAACAGTTTTGATTTTTTTTTTTTTTTGGTTTGTTTTCATAAACCAACAGAAAATCTATTCAAAATATGTTCGTGAAGTTTTACCTTTAAATAAAATGTTGCATTGCGACCAATTGGTGGAATATAAATATACATGTAGCATTGTTGGTTGTATTTCTGTTTATAGTTTTTTTGAATATGAAGAATGTGCTATTTTACTTTCAGCTGGCATAACTTTGCAGTGGGTTGGCCTTTTGGTGTGGTTTTCTGCAAAAAGCTATATCCATTATATAGCAATTTCATTGAAACAATAAAAACTATGTCATTGGTCTTTAAAATCCTCTTCAAAACATTGAGGCAAGTTTGTACTAACATCATATGCCTGCTTGGCAGAGGCATGTTAATCTAATGAATAAAAAAAAAACACCAAAAAAAAAAAAAAACAACACAGAAAACTAGGTGGGCATTAATGTTACAATACTGTTTATTCTCCACTTCTTGACTAAAAGTATGCAAGACAGAGCAAGGCATTTGCCTTCGACCAAAGAGGTCCAACAAATTTCTATGGAATGGGATACTTTGGCTAACTAATCACAGGAGTATGGTCGTCACCCCTCTCCAACTCTCTGAACTAGAACATAGATAGGTACAGTGGATAATGGAATAATGAGGTCCTCCCGGGAGAGGGTGGGGGTACCTATTCCCTTGTTCCCCTGAAATATTTCAGCATTTTCCATTGTTTCCCAAAATCAAAATCTTAATTTTCTATGTTCCCTGCTCCCAAAAATTACATTTGTTCCCCTATTCCCTTCATTTTTAGACTTATGTGCCTCTGTTCCCCTGAAATAAATGACATTTTCCCCTTGTTCCCAATAACCGCTGGGAGGGCCTCAGTAATCTACTGGGAATAATCTCAACTGGTGGAGAAAAAAAAAATCTGCAGAGAGGATTTTTCCTGTTTTTTTTTTTTTTTTTCATTTAGACAAAATAAAATGTTTTATGAAATAAACTGAGACAGAAAACCTTTATAAAAGTAATAATTAAAAAAAAAAAAAATATGCACTTGCTGGGTTTTGAACTCACGACATCCGGATCGCAGTGCCAACTATTTAATCGCCACGGCCAAGATGCTTGTAATGTCACTTCGCACAGTTATTATTATTATTCAAAACAAATTTTACACTGGGTGAAGAGACCGTTTATTACGGGTTTCTCCAAGAAAAAAAAACATCATATCTTAAACATAACATTCAGATCTTCATTCATATCTATGTGTGATTGCACTCATTTTTTTTCTAAGAAACTAGGAAACAAAATCCAAGCGCATTTTCCGCTTCAGAGCAACAGTGTAAACAAATGCGGTAATAGCGACAGGAACCCACGCCCCCACCCCGGGAACATTTAGCAGACAACAAAAGCTATGTCACGGAATTTCCGAGGTTGTGACAATGCCAACTAATATCGTGCACATTTTATCTATTTTTTTTTTCCAGTAGGATGTAAATTCGGTTAGCTTTCATATTGTTTGGCATCTGAATTTGTAATTTGAACTTTGAAAAAATATTTGGATTAATTTAAATGCGAAGTAAACTGATTTTAATCCTCTCTCGATATTTTGTGAAGAGACTTGTGGGCAAAAATGTGTTCCGGCTTAATTGAGCGTCGGTCAGAGCTCATATCTGATGCTGGGTCAACCAGTGTTTATAGGAAGTTGCCATGTTGTCCAAAAATTTTAAGTTTCTTAGGTATATAACTACATTTGAATGAAATTATTTAAATGTAACGTGTTATCTATAAGCGTGCTTTGCACGCAGGCCCTTTTGGCCCACTTTGCTTTGCACATATTAAATTTGGTAAATTTGCTCCTTTTTCCGGTTTACACGATGACGCAAAATGAAATGCAGAGAGTGAAAATCAGGGAATCCCTTCCAAAATCAGTCACTTTTTCAGCATCCATATAAACTTTGAGCAAACTTGTTGTAATAGGCTTTGTCCCTCATTTTGACCAAAAGATTTGACATAATGCCAGCCCAAGCTGAAGTAAATCAAAGTGAAAGTCGGGCCTCGTGCGAATCTCCAAGTGAGAAACAGTAAAAACTGTGGTCAATGTGACGTTTACTTCCAAAAAGGCCAAAAGTCTATAAATTGTAATTATTGGTTTTTGTCTACAGTGTAGCCATGTGCCCAACAAAGTGCATGACGTTCTGAAGAAGGAACAAATTGCAAACTTGCCATTCAACTGTGATGGCTGCATGAGAATCATTCCAAAACTCACTGAGATAGGCTCTATTATAAATGAACAAAATCAGCAGCTAGAAAGCTATAAAGCCAAATTGAAAGCTCTTGAGACCAATATTGACATGAAAATTGAGAAACAGGTTGAAAAATCCATTGAAATGTAACGTGAGAGGAAGGAAAGGAAATGTAATTACACATAATGTACCTGAACCTACAACTGACTATACGAAGAGAGAGGAAGAAGAGAAGATTCGCAAATTTTTGCCATAATGAAATGCGATGAGATAGTCCCAAAATCAGTGGTAAAACTGGGTAGGCCAGTAAATGGTAGAATTAGACTCATGAAGTCAGTATCATGAGTCAGTATCATGCAAGCATAAATTGCTAGGTAAATCTAAAAATCTTAGGGCCATAAATGGTGATAGACAGGTGAATCATGGCTGGAGTAATGTGTTAATTACTCCACATCTCACAAAGGAAGAGCAGGATAAAACTAAAAAGCTTTGTGATGAACTTAAGAAAAAAAAAAGCGCATGAGAAAAATGATGACCTAGTTATTTACAGGGGAACAATCATTGACAAAAAGGTGATAAAAGGAAGTGGGATGGGAACTGAAACTGTTTCCCAGCCGGTCCAACCAGTGTAGAAACTAATAAGTCCAGTAACTTTGTAAATAATGTTAATAAAGTTCAGGGCCCAGTTGTTCAAAACTAACGATGTCGTTAGTTAACGATTCGTTAAAATTTACATCGAGTGATACGCAAATATGCTGAAATTTTTTGCCGAAAAAATGTGAGTAGCTTTTGCAGTGCAAAAGCTACTCATATTTTTTCAGCAAAAAATTTCAGAAAATTGTATATTGAATCCGCTAAAATAGTTAACGAAATGGCCCTTAACGAGCTCGTTAAGCTAACGACGCTTTGAACAACTGGGCCCAGAGTTGCGTTAATCTGTTGAATTTCTCTGACAGTATTGAAACTTGTTTGTTGGAGAATGTTAACTCCTGTTTAAATTCTAAGACTGTTGTTTTAATTCTAAGACTGTTACTTATTGTTCATTAAATTCCAAACAACATATTAAATCTTACCAAAAGACTTGTTTTAATAGTAACTCTACTCAGCCTTCATATAGTCATCCTTCATCTAGTCAAATTTTGCCTAGTCAAACCTTATCTAGTCATACCAGAAAAGCTTTAATTACTATTGAAAATAGTCCTGAAAACTCTAAGCAACATAAGCTCAATTATACAAATGCCATAAATGGCAACAATACTACAGAGGTTACAGTTGAAAGTGTCAATTGCGTCTATACAAACGCTGATCAGTTTAGAAATAAGTTAAATGAACTTAAGATACAGATTTCCCTTGAGGACCCCGACTTTATGTTAGTCACAGAAGTTCTTCTGTTTATATCATATAGAAATTATTCAGCCTTTCCTAGTTCAGGCAAGGGTAGGGGTGTGATAATTTATGCAAAGTCAGACCTGAATGTTTCTCCTCTCTCATTTGAATTCCCTTTATAATGATGCATTGTGGTGTGATTGGCGTATAGATGATGAAACAACTACTTATTAATGGGCAACATGAATTGGGATAACTGTACTACTTGTTACAATGAAAATCATTACGACTTCGAGTTTATTGAATGTTTGCGTGACAATTTCTTATTTCAACACATATCAGAGCCTACAAGGTATAGAGAAAACCAAACTTCAAATTTATCGGAACTTATTATAACTAATGACCAAAATGACATTGAGAACATAAATATTTTGCCATCTCTAGGTGTAAGTGATCATGTGCTCATCAAATTTCACTTTTTATGTAAGTTTAAGGAATTCCATAATGGTAAACCACAGATTAAATATGGTAAATGTGATTTTGTGTCGTTTACAAATGAATGGAATGCCATAAATTGGGATGAGAAATTTGTGGGTCATATAGTATTGATGAAATGTGGAATATATTCTTTGAACTGTACAAAGGCAGTGTCAATAAACATGTTCCAAAATATATACCAAAAAAGGGTTGTAAACCGAAGCCATTGTGGATGATTGCAGACTCATTAAACAGTATTAAAAGTAAGAGACAGGCATGGGCGCAGAATCGTGCAACAAAACGTCCAGCGGATTTTGAGAGATATAATATATTGAGAAACCAAACTAATGAGGATATCAGAGCTGCTAAGAGAAATTTTGAAAGACGAATTGCTAAAAAAGCCAAAAAAGAGAGTAAGCATTTCTGGAAATATGCTAAAAGGAAAGTAAAATCTCAGAGTGGTGTTACAAATTTACCGACTCTACACTGGCAAATGGTAACCAAGAGAAAGCTGAAGTATTAAATAATTATTTTTCAAATGTGTTTACTTGTGAGAACCTTGACAATATCCCCAATATAGCTGATACAGAGTTTGATACACCCTTAGACGGTTTAGTAATTGACATTACAGTGGTCAAGAAAGTGCTAAGAGAACTACATGTAGATGCTGGAAAATCCATGGGTTCATTGTTGTTGAAAACTATGTCAAAAGTATTTTCTGTACCTTTGTCTCTAATCTTTCAGGAGTCTGTTGACTCTGGTAAATTTTCCAACAGTGTTGAAAAAGGCACGTGTTACCCCTCTTTTCAAGAAAGGAGAAAAATCTAACCCAGGTAATTATCGTCCAGTAAGATTGACATCTATTGTGTGTAAATGTATGGAAAAGATAGTCAGATCATCAGTTGTTGAACACTTAAAGTCAGAAACAATTTAATATCAAATGCTCAGTTCAGGTTTCGCAACTGGAAGATCATGCATACTACAACTTCTGGATGTTTTGGAAGATTGATTGGCTACGTTGAAATGATGTGAGCTGGGACACTGCTTACCTGGATTTTGCAAAAGCATTTGACAGTGTGCCCCACCAGAGACTGCATTGTGAAGTTTCAGCTTATGGAATCAAGGGGAAATTTCTTTCATGGATCAAAGATTTTTTTGCTGAAAGAAGACAATATGATAGTCAAAGGGGAAGTATCATCTTGGAAAGATGTCATTAGTGGGGTTCCCCAGGGCTGTGTCCTGGCACCCATCCTGTTTATAATTTACATTAATGACCTCCATGAAGTTGTGAGAAGTACAGTCAAGATTTTTGCTGATGACATGAAAATATACAACAAAGATACTAATAGTGACGTACTTCAACAGAACTGTGATGCTCTATATGATATGTATGGTCAAAGCTTTGGCAACTATGTGTCATTGTTGACAAATGTAAGACTATTCACTTTGGTCATAATAATCAAGACTATCAGTACACATTACACTTTGAAGACATTGATCTGGAGAAAGACCTAGGTGTGATCTTCCAAAAAGACTTGAAGTTTAGTAATCATATTGCCACAAAAGTGAATAAAGCAAACAGTATACTTTCCTTGATTGTCAGAAAATTAGACTTCATTGAACAGGACTTGTTTATTCTTATGTATAAGGCATTAGTAAGACCTCATATTGAATATGGTAATACAATCTGGTACCAACAGGTAAGAAGGGACATTGAAAGTGTTCAGAAAAGGGCTACCAGGCTTATTCCTGGGCTCAAGGATCTGACGTATGTTGATAGACTTAAAACACTTAAACTACCAACACTAGCACACCACAGAAGAAGGGGAGATATGATACAAACAGTCAAAATAATATAAAGAATTGAAGATATTCCTTCAGAGAGATTTTTCACAATTGTATCAAACGCAACCACACATGGGCATAATTTCATGTTAGAGAAACCTCGTTGTCAAACAACATTCAGACTTCAGCATTTTTCACAAAGAATCATCAATGAATGGAATGCTCTACCATCATATGTTGTTAATGCAAAGGATTTGAATGATTGCAAATCTAAATTGGATTTACACTGGAACCATGAAGTGATGAACCAATACTAATATCGATAATATGTGATAGCATATTTTAATGAGTCCTATGAACATTGATACCTGTATTTTACAAGGATGCTCACTTAAAAAGTTAAGAAACTCCTATGTCAAGTACCAGTGACTGAAGGATTCCTGAATAAAGCAGGGCTTAAAAAGGAGACATCTCCTTACTTCTGAGCCCAACAACCATCATAGAGGTATAATCATCATAGAGGTAGCAACCAAAGAGATACATAAGTATCTAGCTATTGTACTTTTTAAGACCTCATTATTTGCTAACCATATCACCGATTTGCTTCATCTTTGGTATGATGATACATATTGGTCCAAAATTTTGTGCAGTACCATTCCCACCACTCTAGGTCATGTCAAGGTCAAGGTCACAGACTTAGAAATTTTATGTTAAAGTTTTCAGGATCTCATTACTTCTGCACTAAATGATGGAATTCGTTCCTATTTGGTATTATGATAGAAACTGGTCAAAAGTTTTTATTAGTACCATCAGCACTCATGGCCATGACCTTGAGGTTGAGGTCACAGACTTAGAATTTAAATGTTAAAGTTTTTGTTAAAGTTTAAAGACCTCATTATTTTCTAACCTTATCACGGATTTGATTCATCTTTGGTATGGTTATACATATTGGTCCAAAATTTTGCGCAGTACCATCCCCATCACCCTAGGTCATGTCAAGGTCAAGATCACAGACTTAGAATTTTCATGTTAAAATTTTATGTCAAAGTTTTTAGCATCTCATTACTTCTAAAATACATGATGGATTTAGTTCCTATTTGGTATCATGATACATTTGTAGATACTGGTCAAAACATTTTATAGCACCATCAGCACTCATGAACGTGGCCTTGAGGTCGAGGTCACAGACAGAATTTAAATGTTAAAGTTTTTGTTTAAGTTTTTAAGACCTCATTATTTCCTAACCTTATCACCGATTTCATTCATCTTTGATATGATGATACATATTGGTTCAAAATTTTGCCCAGTTCCATCCCTACCACCCCAGTTCATGTTAAGGTCAAGGTTACAGTCATGGAAAAATTTTCTTGTTAAAATTTTATGTCAAAGTTTATAGGACCTCATTACTTCTAAACCAAATGATGGATTTAATTTATATTTGGTATCATGATATATATTGGTCCAAAGTTTTTCTCAGCACCATCAGCACTCATGTCAGTGACCTTGGGGTCGAAGTCTCACACTTAGAATTTTAAAAATGTTAAAGTTATTGTTTACGTTTTTAAGACCTTATTATTTCCTAACCCTATCACCAAATTGATTCATCTTTGGTTTGATGAGTATTTCGCACATTGCCATCCCCCCATCCCCACTCCCCCACCCCACCCCAGGTCATGTCAAAATCAAGGTCACATAGAATTTTCCAGAAACAAAATGTACAATATCAGGCGAGTTATCTTGTCTGGCAACAGGTCTTGTTATAAAGTCTCTTCATATACAGGCCAGTCTCAGTGGTTCAGTTGGATGTGCGTCTGACTGTTGGTCAGGAGATTGAGGGTTCAACCCCGCCGGGTCGGCAACATTCTTTTGTGGAGATTGATAATGAAATATTTTCTACAGTCATTCTCTCCCTTCGGCTGATTCAAGAAGGGCAGTTGTCAGTTTCTAGAGAAAGAATGTGCACAGTACTGGTTCACCACTTAGAGGACTAAGCGTGTCTGGTAAAAGTGGTAAGGTAAACTGACTGCACTCAACATGACTTCATTGGGTTGACTGGGCCATAAAACCTCAACACAAACAAACAAGCTTCATATAGAACTGTGTAGATTGTGAGACTGTATATGCTCCTAGCACTGGCTTAAACAGTATTTGATTTTCGAAGAAACCAGAATGAGCTCAATGATCCCAAAGAATTAAAAATGTAATCTGCACTATGGTGAAGTATGGGGAGACGTTTTATAACTGCCACATGGCTTTGAAACCTTGTCATGTTGAATAAATTAAGATGCCACACCCACTTCCAATTTTCAGCCAGTCACATTACTTGATCCAGGTTGTTGATATAAATTCACATACTGAATGACAAAGAGTGCAGATCCAGAAACCAAATGATCTGGATCTACACTGTTTGCAAAGACAGGGTATACCCGGGTTCAGCAGGACAATGGTTAACACTGGCTGCAGTGAACTAAAATAAAAATCTAAAAGGTTGCCTTTGCAAACAAAGCACACACAAAAGAGCAGAAAAACTCAATTGAAGATCTGGGCCCAGTTGTTCAAAGCATCATTTGCTTAATGAGCTTGTTAGTGGTCAAAATGTTAACTGCTCTAGTAAATACAGTTTCTAATTCACATTTATTTTTGCTGAAAAAAAAGTGAGTAGCTTTTGCATGCATTTGCAAAAGCTACTCACATTTTTTTTCAGCAAAAATATTAGTGTATATGCCATATTTAATGATCAAAGTTTTTTAACGATACGTTAATTAATGACATCATTAGTTTGTTTACCATTCAGCAGGCCTCTAGTTCGTAGAGCTCTATATCAAGCACTTTTTATGTCCCTACCTGCAGAAGGCAGCAGTGGGGCTTATAGCCTTTCGCCGTGATGTTACGTCCATTTTATGTGCGGGCATATTACCTTTTATGCTCGGAAGTTGAAATTTGGTATGCTAATTACCCAGACCTAAACATTCAACTCAGTGCTAGAGTTCACCCTGGGTCACTTTGTGTGGGGCTAGGGGTCGAAATGTATAACACATCAGATTGAGCATTAGGAAAATAGTTGTTGAAATTTATGCATCCAGATGTTGTTGCCACATGGGCAAAGACCAAAGGGTGGGGCATTTGTGTACTTTGGACAGATGTCTAGTTTGTTGCTTTTTTTTAGCCCAAAAGTATTGTAAAACATACATTTGTGTTGTATTACTCAGCAGAAGTATCTCACAGAGATGTTTCTAATGAATGCCAACAACACACAATGTATGATTTTATGCAGAAATAAGAAGAAAAAGAAAATCTGTTATCTGGCTTTGTATGTTTGAATGAAGCATCCTAGTGGCCAAGTGGTTAGCGCTGCTGACTACAGATCACGAGGTCCTGGGTTTGAATCCCGCTGGTGGCAGAATTCAGCTCATGACTGTATAGCACTACATTGCACAGAGCCTTTCATTATCACCCTTCTGTCATCTCGATATGTCTTAAATAGTGTTGAAAGGGACATAAAATACCAAACCTGTATGATGATGATGATGATGATGATGTTCCTGGTTATATTTTCAGGAGGTTGACCGACCAAATGGGTGGTTCGACACTCTTCACTCGGATGAACCAGAAAAATGGATGGAGGCTATTGTGTAAGTTACCATCTTAATATTTAAACAGAGGATTTTTTAAGGAGGGCTTTGGTGATAATGCTGGGATAACATCTTTGGGACCGTGGACATTTGCAGGGATAAACCTAACTTGGAATATCATGGTAGAAAATATCTCATTTAGCCACAACTGGCAAGAAATTATGAATTTTCAGAGAGAAATTTATAGGTCCAGATAAGCATTTCTTTCAACTGCTAATATTTTTCTTATTTCTCCATGTAAACATTTGTTGTGGGTACTTATTAGAAGCACCTCATCACTTATTATACCCCGACATATGAAGTATGTAGAGGTATATAGTTTTCGCTTTTCAGTTCGTTTGTTCATTCATGTGTTTGCACTTTAGTTTGCTCTTAGGGTCAAAGTTTTTGCTTTAAAGTTTATAAGACCTCATATTTTGAAGACTCTTTGATGGATTTCATTCATACATGTATTTGGCCTAATGGTAGATATAGGTCTGCAGTTCTTATCAGCACCATCCCCACCCCAGGGTGGTGACCTTGGGATCACAGACTTAGAATTTTCATAAAAAAGTCAAAGTTTTTGTGTAAGTTTACATAGCTATATCATCAAGACCCTTTGAGAAATTTCATTTATATTTGACATGATGGTAGATATAGATCTAGAGTTTTACTCAGCACAATCCCCACCCCTGGGTTGGGATTGAAAATGGACAAATTTAAGAGTTATGGCCTTTAACTGATGTCAAAATTTTGTTTTAGCTGACTATAGTGAAAATGAATAATGGATTTTGTTAAAAAATTTACACAATTATTTACTAGAATTCATTGATATACATCAGAAAAATGGTTATATACTTGTTGCCCATAGTAGCCAGGTACATGTATCATGCAGTGTCTACAATGCTTTTGTTTTGTATGGCATGCCTCATGTTTGTTTCTCTCCTTTTTCAGCTGGGTCAAGAATTCAGTAATTGGCAACAATAAACAGAAGGCAACTGCCATAGATAATGGCATTGTTCCAAGGTAGGGCAAGTATAGCTTCATTTTTATTTCTTATTCCGGACAAATAGTGTAAATAATTATTCATTAGTCAAAGACGGAGTTTTAGAAAACTAAAAACATTTTTTTTATACGTAGCTCCAGATAAGGTGCTTTTTCAACCAAAAAATGTTGATATTTTATTTGTCCACAGAAACATATGTTGTGGGTACTCATTAGCACTTCTAATGAATACTCACAGCATATGTTTACATGGGGAAATAAGAAAAAGATTATTTGGATATCTGGAGGTATGTTTATATATGAAGTGTTTTGATGTCAAGGAAATCAGTTCCCAAGTATAAATAATCATGCAGCCAGATATGATTTTTGTAATCATTTATAAAATTACATATACATTTGTTTAATTTCATGATATGCAGAGCCTGGCAACCCCAGTTTAATACCACATGAATTTTTATACAGTTACAATATCATTATGGGTAACCCTTACAGGCATTACTTGGCATTTGACAAATTCTCTTATTTCAAGGTACATTCATGTAGTTCAAGGTACATTCATGTAGTTCAAGGTACATTCATGTAGATCAAGGTACATTCATGTATCTAGCCAAATATTCTGTTTGTCTCTATGAAAACATAATTATGTTGTGGGTAAATTTGCTTCTCTGAGACAGCTCAAATGAGTACCCACAGCATTTTTTTTTGTAGAGAAGTAAAAAAAAAAACCCAAAAGACCCCCAAAAAAAAACAAACAAAAAAAACCCAAACAAACAAAAAACAGTACTATAGGACTTGTTAAGGAGAGGAGTATTTGATGATATTTTTTTTCTTATTTCTCCATAAAACATGTTGTGGAACTAATCAGAAGTGCCATGGCGAGCCAGTTCTAATGAATACCCAAAGCATATTTTTTTAGGGAAAAATGGAGGAAATTATACCAGCATTATCACCAAATACTCATCTGTAACAAGTCCTTGGTGAGGTGTTTCTAATGAATACACATGGCATATGGTTTAATGAAGAACTGGAGAAAATTATCTCAGAAATATCACCAAATACTTTTCCTTAACAAGTCTTCATAACAATACTTTTTTTCGTAAAGTAATCCTATCTAGAGATATGTTGACTTAATTAGTATTGCCTGAATTTTTTTCTTTTATTAGATTACTGCAGTGGATGATTGATGAGGATACACCTATAGAGTTGAGAACAGAGGCTGCCGTGGTGATGGGGAGTATTGCCAAGGGAACAGATGAAAATGTTCTTAGTCTTATTGATGAGGGCTGTGTTTCTGTGTTGCTGAAAGGTATTGATAAACGTGGTCCTGACAGAAGGGAGACTCAGATAAATATGTTTTCTTATTGCTCAATGAAAACATGGGCTTTGGTATTTATCTATGCCCCTTAGGCATAGACTACATTACAAAAACACGCCTATTCAAATATACTGAAAAATTTACCACCAAAAAATGAAAATTTTCAGATAAAAAATTCTGATATTTTTCATATTTCTGCTCAAAACATAGATTGTGGGTACTCGTTAGAACCGCCTTGCCGAGGCGGTTCTAATGAGTACCCACAATCTATGTTTTTGAGCAGAAATAAGAAAAATAATGTATACCCCTTTAAACCCCAGTTTTACTATATAAAAGTGGGGTTTAAGGGGGTCAAAATTATATAGGTATGTTTTCGTGATGACATAGAGATGAGGAGTGACACGTGAGTGAATCCATTGTTGATCCACCATGCATCATTGACCATATGCTTGTTATCTACAACTAAAGCCTAGGACTAGCTGGGGCACTGGATAGAATAATAGTTATATGTTCTCCATTCACATGCACTGTTTTGGCACAGATATTGTACACATCACATGCAGCACTTTATCAAAGCTTGTGGGATATACATTAATTTTGAAAATTTCACTTTTATCTCTAAAAGCGCCTATCACAATAGTTGTCGTCTGCTTTGTCATCTGCTTGTGATTTTAAAAGTCATTTTTGCAAACTGTGGACCCAGATCAGACTGCTCTTATAGGGGCAGTCTGACCTGGGTCCACACTGTTTGCCTGTATGCAAAAATAGGTTTGAAAATGTCACAAGATGCAGGTTTTCTTGGTGTTTTAAGGGCTACATTGGGTGGATGCATTGGTACTGTTAAGCACAAGTTATAGTATTCCCGGGACAGCATGACAAAAATTTGATATTCTTTACTACTAGACCTAGATCAAACCAGCTTAGGATAAGTCACCTTTAAACACGCTCACACACACACAAAAAAAAGAACACTGCTAACTCCAAAAAACATAAGTGATAGAACTCTAGCAGACATTTAATGGCCTTGATTTTTTAGCTCGCCTGTACGAAGTACATGGAGAGCTATTGTAGTCACCCCGGTCGTCCACGTTTGCGTTTGCGTTTGCATTTGCGTTCCCGTTCCCGTCACACTGCGTTAAAGTTTTTCAAATGCTTATATCTCAACAGTCACTCCTCACAGAGGCATCAAATTTGGAACTTAGGTACCTTGGAGGGTCTTCTGAGATTCCAAGAGAATAAACCCCTGGGTTCATGCCCCTGGGTGGGGCTAGGGGTCAGAATCTAGGACACCTTTGTAATACTGTGTTAAAGTTTTTCAAATTCTTATATCTTGACTTTCACTCCTCATAGAGCATTCATATTTAGAATTTGGGTACCTGGAGGAGTCTTCTGAGATTCCAAAAGAACATACCCCTGGGTTCGTACCTCAGGGTGGGCCTTGGGGTGGGGCTAGGGGTCAAAATCTAGGACACATTTGTAAAATCTTATATGCCTACAGGTAAAGACACAACTGGTTATACATCAGCTAACTATGTGACATCAGTTTAAGTGTAAGAGAGTGAAGGTCATGGTGACCTACATTTTACGGTCCAGGTCACCTAGATTTCACGGTCCAGTGATTTTGCCTTATATCTTAAATACTATTTGTTGGATAAATGTCACACCTGGGATATTACTTCCATGTGACCCAATGAATGACCACTTACTATATCTAGGTCATTGTGACCTATATTTCATGGTTCAGTGATTTTGCCTTATATCTTGAATACTATTTGTTGATTAAATGTCACACCTGGGATATTACTTCCATGTGACCCAATGAATGACCACTTACTATATCTAGGTCATTGTGACCTATATTTCATGGTTCAGTGATTTTGCCTTATATCTTGAATACTATTTGTTGGATAAATGTCACACCTGGGATATTAATTCCATGTGACCCAATGAATGACCACTTACTATATCTAGGTCATTGTGACCTATATTTCATGGTTCAGTGATTTTGCCTTATATCTAGAATACTATTTGTTGGATAAATGTCACACCTGGGATATTAGTTCTATGTGACCCAATGAATGACCACTTACTATATCTAGGTCATTGTGACCTATATTTCATGGTTCAGTGATTTTGCCTTATATCTTGAATACTATTTGTTGGATAAATGTCACACCTGGGATATTAGTTCCATGTGACCCAATGAAAGACCACTTACTATATCTAGGTCATTGTGACCTATATTTCATGGTTCAGTGATTTTGCCTTATATCTTGAATACTATTTGTTGGATAAATGTCACACCTGGGATATTAGTTCCTTGTGACCCGATTATTGACGTCAAAATATATCTCTGTTTGTGTGACCTATATTTCATGGTTCAGTGATTTTGCCTTATATCTTGAATACTATTTGTTGGATAAATGTCACACCTGGGATATTACTTCCATGTGACCCAATGAATGACCACTTACTATATCTAGGTCATTGTGACCTATATTTCATGGTTCAGTGATTTTGCCTTATATCTTGAATACTATTTGTTGGATAAATGTCACACCTGGGATATTAGTTCCTTGTGACCCGATTATTGACGTCAAAATATATCTCTGTTGGTGTGACCTATATTTCATGGTTCAGTGATTTTGCCTTATATCTTGAATACTATTTGTTGGATAAATGTCACACCTGGGATATTAGTTCCTTGTGACCCGATTATTGACGTCAAAATATATCTCTGTTGGTGTGACCTATATTTCATGGTTCAGTGATTTTGCCTTATATCTTGAATACTATTTGTTGGATAAATGTCACACCTGGGATATTACTGCCATGTGACCCAATGAATGACCACTTACTATATCTAGGTCATTGTGACCTATATTTCATGGTTCAGTGATTTTGCCTTATATCTTGAATACTATTTGTTGGATAAATGTCACACCTGGGATATTAGTTCCTTGTGACCTGATTATTGACGTCAAAATATATCTCTGTTGGTGTGACCTATATATTTTATGGTTCAGTGATTTTGCCTGATATCTTGAATATTGGTTGGATAAATGTCACACCTGGGATATTAGTTCCATGTGACCCAATGAATGACCACTTACTATATCTAGGTCATTGTGGCCTATATTTCATGCTTCAGTGATTTTGCCTTTTATTTTTATTACTATTTCATGGAGAATTGTCATACCTGGATTATTATATCTATGTGACAAAATGATTTACATACAAATACATCTAGGTCAGTGTGACCTATATTATATGGCTTAATGATAAAAATGTTACAATATAAAATGTACCCAGCAGGCGAGCTCGCTGTCCTCCGACAGCTCTTGTTTTTACTGCTGGCGCCAGTGGCTTAGATGGATGCATGTCCTACTGGTGATCAGGAGGTTGCGAGTTCGACCTCTGCCAGATTGGCAACATTCTTTTGTGGAGATAGATCATGAAATATTTGCTATGATCATTTTCTACCTTCTGCTGATTCATGAAGAGCAGTTGTCAGTTTCTGGCGAAAGAATGTGCACAGTACTGGTTAACCACTTAGAGGACTAAGCCTACCCAGTAAACATACTGGTAAACTGACCATGCTCAGCCCAAGGTTGACTGGGCCATAAAACCTCAACAGGAACAAACAAACCTTGATTTATTTTTCTAAAAAATAGGCCTTGACCTTTCAGTCAAATCTTCCTCATTGGAGATCTGGGTGAAATGTTAAAACCTGTTTTCTAGAAAAACGTAGAAAATATTTTGAACCATCTTTAGTTGTATTTAAATTCAGCAGGTTAAAGGTTAAATGTTTCCTACAGTAATGGGTAATAAAACTTAAATTTCAGGAATTATCAATCCAAACCTGAAGTACATAGAAGCCTGTCTGCGATGTCTGAGGACAATTTTTGCCCATAAAAATGCACCTGTGTACCAAGTTTATCAGGTAAGTAAAATGAGTGTAGCAGATTTTTTTTTCTTTTTTTTTTTTGTGGCATTATACGATTTTCACACTGAAAGTGGTAATATTGTCCCATGTTGGGATATCATAGGACACAATCTTGTGAGCATCCTTTGATATTATACCGGCACAGTGGCTCAGTGGTAGAGCGTCCGCTTTGTGACCGGGAGGTTGCGGGTTCGATCCCCGGCCGGGTCATACCAAAGACTTTAAAAATGGTACTAGCTGCTCTTTCGCTTGGCGCTCAGCATTAAGAAAGTAGAGCTAGAACTGGTCAGCTCAGTGTCAGTATAATGTGACTGAGTGGAATATCATGTCAAAGTGTCTGGGGCGTGATATTTCAGTGAGGCAGCACTCTAAAAGTGAGCATTGAGCTCCCTGCCACATCCATACACCGTCGCGATATGACTGAAAAAGGTTGAAAGCGACGTTAAGCCCAAATCAAACAAACAAATCCTTTGATATTCCAACATGGGGCAATATTTACCAATATCAGAGCAATAGCCTTTTACCATATAGCTATAAATATTTTGCGTCATTTTTAGTTAATTGCAATCTCTAACTAAGCATTTTGTTTTTTTATCTAAAATTCAGAGCCTGTACAAATGCGTGACATATTTTGTCTCAACATCATTACCTTAATCCATTCGGGAGAGCCATAAAAGGGCACTTGGCAAACAGTGCAGACCCAGATCAGATGCTGCAGAATGCGGCATCTAATCAGGGTCTCCACTGTTTGCAAATAGTTAAACCATTTCTCTCTAGGAATATGTAATTCTCATAGCCGGACGCACCTAAAATTGAAATTGGACTCTTCCAATATATAGTGTGGGAGAGTCTATTCAGTCAACAATGAGTTAACCCATTGTTGTCTGGAGACCCCTAAAAGGGTAATTGGCAAACAATGCAGGTGCTTCTAATGAGTACCCCAACATATGTTTCCATGGAGAAACAAGAAAAATATTATGTAGATACCCCATCTTATCAGGAGCTATGAAGGATAAGATATAACAGAACAATTTCAATAACTAAGATGCAAACAAGGAAGAAATGCCACAGAGGAATCATCTTCGAATGATCAGCAGAAAAAGTAAGCTGGGTGGGGCTTACACTAGTTTTACTTGATCAAAACCTCTCCTTAATTCTGATGCAGCTCCAAATTGAAAATAGGTGTTAGTTCATGTATGGTCACCTTATCAGTGAAACATTGCATTAAAATACAATCACAAAAGTATGATGAAACAAGTAGAGGACTCAGTGGTGATCTGGAGCAGAAAAGAGCAAAAGAAAAACACATGGTGGACAGGTTGATAACACGTTGAATAAAAAATGCTTTGCGCAAAGGAAGATTTAAGGATGGTAAGAATTTTTTTCTGGAGTAGTTTTCATGCCCTTAGTTGCAGAAAAGTAAGTAAACACTAAATATATATTGTATCATATATTTTTATAGGATCCTACAGTGATACCTCATCTGATCAACATTTTATCAAGGTCAGCATGTACCCAGGAATGTATCACAAGTCTCTTAGCAACATGTTGTCAGGTAGAGTATATCATGTTTACCCTTACGCATAGTATGCCGGGTTAAAATTTCAGCAGATGACGTTTTGAAATATTCTTCTTATTTTTCCCAGAAAATAGGATTTGACACTGCATGCAAACTGTCTCCTTAGGAGACAGTTTGCATGCAATGTCAAATCCTATTTTCTGAATTTGTTTGCGTTGATATTTTACAGCCCATTCAATCCAATGGGGTCATGTGGAGTGCGGTCAAGTTACCTAACCACACTTTTACTGGGCAGGCTTAGTCCAGTATTGTGCACATTCTTTGGTAAGAAATTGATAACTGCCCTTCTTGACCTATTTTCTGAAGGAGACGGTTTGCATGCAATGTCAAATCCGATTTTCTGGGAAAAAAAAAAAAAAAAAAAAAAAAAAGTAACAATTTGTCATCTACTGAGTGTTAAATATTAGGATTGAAATGCCCAACCAAAGAGGAGTATTGGCATTAGGGTCTGCATTGTTTGCCATTTGAGCAGAACTTTGTAGACACGTTTTAGAATAAGTATGGTAAGCAGTTAAGATGTCTGAAGATTTAGTCAAATTCAGATAGTTAGATTAGGCCAGAGGTTTTTTTTTTATCTTGAGGTTTACAGGAGATTCTTAAAAAGTTGCTGTCATGCGAAAAAGCTTAGGTCGATGAAATAAAAACGATTTTCCAACAAAAATACATGTAAAAATGTAATATTTCAGCTGTAAATTCGAAGGATAGGGACATAAAAAAAAATGAAATGCAGATTTTTTTTTTTTTTTTTTCAGAGGGGCTAAATTCATAGGGTAGGCTCACCCATAAACCTAAAAATAAAAATAAAATTGTGGCCTCATGGGCTGCTCAAACAGTCTTTAATGTCCAGCAGAATCTTGCACATATATTTTGCTCTTATGCTCGCTGTCTCATTCTGAATTTTAACCCTTAAAGCACTAATCACGACTGCAGCAGAGGACACTTTCAAAAATTTTTTTTTTTGCATTTTGCAGACAATTCACATGAAGTACCAAGTCTTATTTTCTCTGAAAAATAACCAATTCGTCTGCTACTAATTTGCTTAGTGCTTTAAGGGTTAATTGGTATACCAACTGAAAACTTCATAATCAACAGTGTATACGGGAAGTTACATGCTGTCAGTTGTTGTATAGTCAAAACTAAAAATAAAATATTGATATGCAGTATGATATAAGATAGCATATGTAGGAAACGAAGGCCAAAAACAGCCATAATCAGTATTCACATGGAGTCTATGGATCAGTGAACAATGAAGGCCTTAGTAAGGCTGCACAGATGCACTGAAGATACATTGGTCTGTGTTTCTGCTGTTTATATGCCATGTACTTACCAGTGTGTCACTTTGTATACATGTAAACTAGTAGGCAATAATTTATTAAGAAACAAAAGCAGTGCTGATATGTGATATTTAACTCTTAAAGTTCTAAGCAAAATTGTAGCAAACAAGATTCTTATTTCATACATCTGCTAGACAGACAATTCTGATGAAATATCAAGCCTTATTGGCTCTGAATAATACAAGAAAGAAAGGCAATTGTCATCTGCTGCAGCCATGATTAGCACTTTAAAGGTTAAACTAGTAGATTAATTTGACATATATCAACTTTGATACTCTCTCTGTGTGTGTGTGTGTGCGTGTGTGTGTGTGTATGTGTGTGTGTGTTTGTGTGTTTGTTTTACCATATTATTTTGACATGTCTTTGTTGTTTATTAATTAAATTTGTGTAACCTTAAAATGAATGGACACATCTGTAGTCTTTTTGCAAGGGAGACATTTTTGACAAAGAGTTAGTTGCCTTCTTGTTATTTGAAACCTGTAAAAAATGAAGGGAGCAGAATATTTCATTTCTTCATAGTGCAGTTTTTATTTTTAGTTTTCTTGGGATCATTGAGTCTGTTTTTGTAGCTTGGAAAATACTCAAGCTGGTGTTAGGGGCTTAGGTAGCCCTGCAAACTACACTGTTGTCATATGCAGAGTTTCAATGAAGAGATTCTGGTTTTTGTTGCAACTTCTTTAGCAAGCAGGAGTGATATAGGGATTACTTTCTGGCCACATCATTGGCGTTGTCGTCATTGTCAGCATCAACAATGTTAAGTCGGTATGTTTAGCTCTATTTCTAAAAAAACAAACAAACAAGATTTAGGCTAATGAAGCTTCATACACACATCCATCATGATTTACTCTGTCTACTGCCAAAGACCATTACTAACCCTGACCTACTTTTCATGCTTGGCTGAGAAATATTTAGTCTTTGTGTTTAGTTCAGTTTCTTGAACATCACCAGCAGTCGCAACATAGCCATTTTGCAAATGTCATGTCATTCTTTTACAGGCTCTTTGTTTCTAATCTAAGGGCAACCTTTAAAGATTTTATTATAATTCAGTATTTTGATTTTATTCAGACGATTGATCATCAGAACAAGATTTGTAGAAGTGGAGCTATTGTGGCCCTGGCTCCATTACTGGCAGGAAATGTCTATAAGGTGGGTAAAAAACAGGGACACATTGAATGTCCATTTTACTACCTGTTGATGTGTCTAAAAACTGCTGGCAAACAGAATACAGGATCTGGTCTAGATCTACACTGTTTTATAGCTCCAGCTAAGAGGGAGTATCCAGATAATTATTTTCTTATTTCGCCACAAAAACATATTTTGTGGGTACTCTTTAGAAGCGCCTTGGCAAGGCGCTTCTAAAAAGTACCCACAACATATGTTTTTGTGGAGACATAAGAAAAAATATCAATACTTTTTGGATGAAGAAAGCACCTGTAAACTCATTTATGCCTACTAGTAGTTGACTTTTCTACTTCTCTTTTTGGACAGATTCATTTCAAATTTAAGGGGTGATGGGTTTGTTTTTTCAGTGGTATGATTTATTATTGAAATTCCTGTATTTAATGCAAATATTGTAGACCCTGATCAGATGCTGCATTCTATGTCACATGATCAGGGTTTACACTGTTTGTCAATGTCCCCTTTATGAAACTTCAGGCATAAACCGGTTAAGAATATGCAAGAATGCTGCGCTCCAAAGCTTACTTGTTAGCACAACTGACTACAAATCCAGGTGTTGCAAGTTTGACTCCCAGCTCAGCCATAACTTTTATGGAGATTGATCATGAAATGAGTCACATCATGATAAAAAAGGCTCTTTGGACTTTTCATTGAATTAGTCTTTTAGTGTGCATGCTCAGCCCCTTAGCAAAGCCACATATCTGGTTCTTTGGCTTAAGTTTCCTCAGTGCCTACCACTTACATGAGTGAATGCTGAACAGCATATGTTCTAGCGAGACTGTATGGATGTGCAGGGTCACCTGAACCATTGTTGCTTGCATATAACATATGCTATAACAGCTCTTTTCCCATGAAAGCCTTCCAAAATTCAGGTCTTAGGTCATTCTCCCTTTCCACTGATTCATGGCCAGTCGTCAGTAACTGGTGAAAGTATGTGCACAAAGTACTAGATAAGCCATTAGAGGACTAATCCTGTCCAGAAATAGTGAATAAGTTTACTGAATGGTTCAACATGATTTCAACAATGTTGACTGGTCTGTTAAACTCTAAATCCATGGGGATTCAAACACAATTGTTGTTGATCAATGTTTTTGTTTAATATTCCCCCTTTATATGATTAAAATAAGTCAAAATTTAACAAAAAGCCTTCCAAAATTCAGGCAGTATAAGTAAGGAAAGAGCGATTTTTATATAGTTTTAGAATAAAAGTCATGAAGAATATACGAAAGAGAGTTACTGTCGTGATTGGCTTCATTTTTATGTAAAATTCACTCCTCTGGATAAGTACTTTAATGCTAATTTGTTTACCACCAAAGCCTCTACTCTAGATTCACTATTTTCTGTTCCAACTTCACACCTTGAAAACAGTTCTTATAATGCTTTTAGGTTTAGATACCCACTCTAAAATGCCCTTTTTGTCACATCTGCATTAGCATGGGTGACTTAGGCATGCAAGTTTCTGTTCGTTCATCCTTGTACTTATGTCCACCCTAGCATCCACCCCAGCTTTCACCCTACATGAAGTCTACAAACTGTAAAACTTTACAGTTAGTTTCACTTCACTGATTATTTTATCTCACTGAGGTAAACAAGGATGACTACTGACACTCTTCTGGTGCTTGTTCTCACATTTTACTACGTAGGGCGACATAAACTTCAACTAAGTTTCTTTATTTTCTATTTCAACCTCACACCTTGAAAATATTTTTTATAATACTTGTAGGTTCAGATGCCCACACTAAAATGCCTAGCTGTACTGGTATATGAGAATGATGAAGTTGCATCAGCTGTGGCCTCTGGTTAGTATTTTCTTGGCTTAACAGCACTCTGGGAAACATTTTCAGCAGAAGACATTGAAATATTTTTCTTATTTTCCCCAGAAAACAGGATTTGACATTTTGTGCAAATTGTCTCCATGCGTGAAATGCTAAAATCCTATCTTCTGGGAAAAATAAGAAAAATATCACCAATTATCGTCTGCTGAATTAGCCCAGAGAGTGGTAAAGGTTAAGGAGACTGGTTACACAGAAGATTTTTTACCATTTCTTCAAGGGAGACAACCTTTACAACTTCCTGTTTGCTTTGCTACATATTTTGTTTAAATTGTCTCCATGCGTGAAATGCTAAAATCCTATCTTCTGGGAAAAATAAGAAAAATATCGCCAATTGTAGTATGCTGAATTAGCCCAGAGAGTGGTAAAGGTTAAGGAGACTGGTTATACAGTAGATTTTTTACCATTTCTTCAAGGGAGACAACTTTTACAACTTCCTGTTTGCTTTACTACATGTCAAGGCCCTCCTAAAAAGGGTCTATTCTAAAAGGAAAGAATTTGCTCCCATAGGGAGCAAATTCTTTCCTTTTAGAGTAGACCCTTTTTAGAAGGGAGGCAAAACAATTTTTGAAAGAGTTGTCTCCCTTGAGAGTGTATCAGTTCCCTTGAGTATGGCTGTAACAATGTTTATTTATTGACTATACTAATAATTTATGCAAACTTGAAGATGTGGATGTTGGTATTTTTTGGAGGAAATAAGTTTAACAGATGATGGTGATGATGATGATGACGATGATGATGACAATGATGATGATTTTGGGATATACATCTCTTTCAACAGTATTTCTGTCAAACAACAAACAAACAAACAAAACAAAACAAAAAGAAAACATTGTCCAAACTACAATCGTTTGCGAAACTTCAAACTTCTAGTTTTGTCTTACATTCTAATGACAAAATGATTTTACTATATTTTTTCTGCTTTCGTATCTTTCATGGAAATCACTCGTGAGGACTTGCCATTGCACAGACGATTCGAAAGCAAAGCCAAATATTACAAATGAATTTTATTGATTATTCAAAGAATGGATGAAAGGCAAGAAAAAAAACAACAACAACAGCATAACAAAACAAGCAAACAACCTCCTGAAAGGCTTTTTGCAATGAAGCACTGTACAAGTATGTGCTATATTTCACCTCCAGTGGGAGTTAAACCCAGGATCTCAAAATCAAAAGTTAGAAATGCTAACCACTCAACCAGGTGAATGCTTCTAGTATGCCTGAAGAAAAAACAACAGGCTTTGGATGAGTGATGCACCCTACCCACTGTCATCAGCAGTTACTGACCTTGACCTACTTTTCACACTTGGCTGAATAATGTTTAGTCTGTGCATTTAGCTACGTAGCAGTCATGACATAATCATTTAAGCGAATTTCTTATTCTTATTTTTGCAGAAAATAGGCTTTGACATCATGCAAATTGTCTTCTTAGGAGACTATTTGCTTGAAGTATCAAATCCTATTTTCTGGGGTGAAATATATAATCAGTTTATTGTCTGTTGAAATTGCCCAGGGGTAAAGGTTAATAAAATATTTAAAGACTATTCTAAGCTTGAAGTTTTTGCCTCCCTTTTCAAAGGGAGACCACTCCAGCAGAAAGATTGCTGTATATTTGCTTCCCTTATATAAGAATTTTCTCTCAAATTGGGCCATTGAGAAGGAAGGCAACTACTTTCCTTTCTCTTTCTCTCTCGCTTGGAGGTATATAGATTATTCAGATAATGACTGACAGACGAACAACACTTAAATTTATCTAATAAATTCTCATGTCTAAGTTCAATTTGTTCAGAATGTGAGTCAACCAATTGTATGTGTTACAGTCAGTTTACTGAGACTCAAGATGTTAACTCAGTGAGATTTATTGATGATAGTCCAAGTGATCAAAGCATTTCATTTTCAGAGATGGTATATATGGTACCACCTGAACAACAAGACACATTTTATGTTGATGATACTTTAATTAATGCACCCATGAGGCCCTCCATTGCTGGTATAGATAACACAAATTTGTCTACATCAAATGCTTCAACTAACCATACATGTTTAAATAATGCTTCCTTTTCAGGTACACATATATCTATTGGTTGTCAGTCTCCTGCTGAACATGAAGACTCTTATAACGATAGCTCTCTATCTCCAAGTAGGGACAAGAGCTCCTCTGTGTCTTCTACCCAGGTATCTGACAATAGATTTGGTTCAGATCCTGATCTGTCAGGTGGCTCTGCATTCGATCAATCCAGTTGTCTTTGTCCTCTTGATTTAGGTTTATAGTGTAAAGGTTTTAGAATGGGGCATGTCAATATACAAGGCATAAGCAACAAAACTGACCAAGTGCGCCTGCTACTTGAGTTAAACAAAAATGAAATTCATGTCCTAGGCTTGAGTGAGACTAAACTGAACGCAATCCATCCTGATTCAGCTTTTAAAATAAATGGTTTTCAAAAGCCTTTTCGAAGGGACAGAGAAATAGATACTGGCGGTGGTCTCCTAGTCTATGTTAAAGAAGGCATATGTGTCAGCAGAAGATCTGATCTTGAACATGAAAATCTTGAATGTATTTGGCTGGAAATTAAACCAGTAAAAAGCAAATCATTTTTGGTTGGAAATATTTATCGACCACCACACTCTACTATTCATTGGAATGCAATTTTTGAAGACTGTATTGAAAATGTACTACGGGAAGATAAGGAAATTTACATCATGGGAGATATGAACAGGGATCTATTAAATAATCAAATTAAAAATGCCTGGTTATATGGAACCTTTTGGTCTAGCACAGATAGTTTCTGAGGCTACAAGAGTTACAGGTGATTCCAGCATTCTGATAGACCATATTTACACAAACTGCCCCGAAAATGTGAACTCTTTAAATGTTCCCATGATAGGGCTTAGTGATCACTTTCCTATATTTTTCACACGAAAAATGCATGTAAAACCTCCAAAGACATACCACTACACAATATCATATAGAAGTTTTAAAAACTTTCATGAAGGCCATTTTATTGAGGAGCTTCAGTCTGTTCCATGGGATACCATAAAACTGTTTGATGATACAGATGATGTAATGGAGGCATGGTTAGATCTCTTTTTACAAGTAGTGGACAAGCATATATCAATAAAACAACATAGAGTTAAACACAAAAATCGGCCTCAGTGGATATCACCAGAAATTCTCAATGCAATGAAATGTAGAGATAGGCATAAATCTATTGGAAATGATGATGACTATAAGTTTTGGAGAAATACAGTTATCAAAATGATTCAAAATGCTAAAAAAGTTCAATACCAAACATTCATTGAAAACAATAAGGACAATCCAAGTAGTATTTATAAGATATTTAAGGAATTTGGTGCAGGTAAATGCACAAAGAGACAGTCAGTCATTGGGTCTGTAAAAGTTGGAGACACTCTTACTGAAGATTCTGCAGGTATCGCAAATGAATTTAATGATTTTTTTGTAAATGTTGCATCAAAGTTAAAGGAACCCGTAACAAATACAAATCATATTAAACTGAAAGAGTTCTGTCAGACAAAGCTTCCTGCAGATGCAAAATTTGTAATCCCATCACTTCAAAAAGAGAAGGTTCTGAAATTCCTCTCAAACATTGACATCAACAAAGCTACAGGCATAGACATGATTGGGCCCCGTCTACTAAAAGTTGCTGCCCCTTACATAGCAGATGAAATTACTTATATCTGCAATCACAGTATTACCAATTCTGTTTTCCCAAACAAATGGAAAGAGGCAAAAGTAACTTGCCTTCACAAGAATGGTCCCCATGAAGAAGTTAATAACTATCGTCCCATATCTATTTTGCCTGTGTTGTCGAAAGTACTTGAAAAGCATGTACATGAGAGTCTCTCTGATTTTTTGCATGAATATAATTTATTGCATAAAACTCAGTCCGGCTTCAGAGCCCAACATTCTTGTGAAACTGCTCTTGTTAATATGATAGATCTATGGTTGAACGCAATAGACAATGGGAAAATAGTTGGTGTTGTATTAGTTGATTTCAAGAAAGCGTTTGATCTCATAGATCACCAAATTTTAATTGACAAACTGAAAATATATGGCATAAGAGATGATTCTTTATCATGGTTTGATACATACCTCACTAACAGAAAGCAGCAGGTGACAATTAATAGCTGCAAGTCAGATTTCAAGGCAATCTCTTATGGTGTCCCACAAGGGTCTATTTTAGGGCCACTACTATTTCTACTGTTTATAAATGATCTGCCTCTATACACAAACAATGTTTTTACTGACCTCTATGCAGATGACACAACTTTGTATGATATTCAGGATTCTATGGAACAGATCGAGAATAATCTTCAATCTGGTATAACAATCTAAACAGCTGGTGTAGAAGCAATGGTATGATTCTAAATTCCTCCAAAACAAAAGTCATGGTTGTAACAACAAACCAGAAAAGGCAAAGACTCAGTAATGATCATCTTGATCTTAACTTTAACAATGAATCTCTAAGTATAATTTCAAATGATAAAATTTTAGATATTTTTGTTGACAATAATTTGACTTGGTCTGATCACATCAAGCACTTGGCAAAAACAAAAAATTCAAGTATTTGGCTCCTATCTAAAATTAAAAAATTCTTGTCTCAAGCTCACAGAGTTCAGTTTTACAAGTCATATATTCAACCACATATTGACTTTTGTAACATTGTATGGGCAAGCTCTTCAGAGTCCAATAAACTGAAGATATTTAAATTACAAAAGCGTGCATGTAAGGTTATCCTTGACTACAATGTTGACAATTCCACTGACGCCATGAAATCTTTGAAGATTATGTCTATATATGATAGGCTTTATCTGAGGAAAGCCAAATTTATGTTCAAAGTATATAATAATATAGTTCCAGCATACATTTCTGAAAATTTTACTCTAAGAAATAATGAAAATACCAATACTCAGTTAAGATCATCTTCTGCTGGTTGTTTTATCCCACCTAAACCTAGGACAGAATGCTTCAAACATAGTATGAGATACTCTGGCAGTCTGGTATGGAACAGTTTGCCAGAGGAAGTTAAAAATGCCCAGACAATTGCCACATTTCACAACAGATGCTTAAGATGGTTAGTGAATTAATCAAGAAGCAACACTTTAGTGTAAATTTAACTATCATTTTTGTTTGTTTTCATGTTTCTATCCTGTTTTGTTCAAACTGTTTGTTATTAGTTGTGCATCCAATCTTTTACTTATGTTTCTTTCTATATTGTATAAACATACATGTATATGAATGTTATGCTTAGAAAGAGACCTGCACAGCCTCCTCTGTAGTGCATAAGCAGTATTTTGTATACACTCTCACTGGAAAATATGGAAGTTTCAGAATAGCTGCATCAGACTCCTGTATATATTTTCTATTAAAATGTATGTGATATATAACCCTATCTGGTAGTGGTAATTTGGTGTCTGCTTGAGGGTTAGGCAATTTCTGTCTCTCTTTCAGCATTAATTTCACACAATATTTTCCTGGATCTCTTGCATTTCGTTTCGGTAAGAGATCCCATACATGAAAGATATAGTAATGGAAGGTATTGTAAGGAAGTTGCCCAATGTAAATTCAGACCTCAAACCGACACATATTACAGTAACAGAAAAATTGTCAGTTTATAACCAGTTTATTTGTATATTTGTGTATATATGTAAATAGTGAGGGCCTCATGGAAGATTAGCTGTTACATATACTAATGTATGCGCTAAATGTTGTAACCCTCGATAAATAAAGTCTTTACTTACTTACTTACTTACTTACAAATTCATCCAGATTTTTCAGACCAAAAGGAATTTCAGAAATATGACACTATAATTAAACATTTGACACTTTTTGTTTTCACATTCCATGCTTGTGTACTGATTTTTGTCATGCCTTATCATTTTAAAGTCTTGACTGTTCCCACTATTCATTATCTTGAGAAAAAAAAAAAAAAAAAAAAGAAGAAGAAGAAAAACAGCAACAAAAATGATGATTATTTGAGCCAACACATGAAACAAAGGGCACTTTGAGTTCTCTGATTTATGATTCTTGAATCATGCATGAGCAGTCCCTTAATTTGGCTAGAAATATCACGTTTTGTTTGAAATTTTTCTAGGGAGATTGCTACAACAAAAGCTCTGGCGAGACTGCCCTCATGTGCAGGCTGGCCTGAGCTTTTGATGATCGCCTAAGTGATAAGTACCTTTTTGTCAAGGGCTAGCTCATTTATTTTACTGTTTGTAGCCTCATATAATGGTGATCCAATCCCATCCATGTTGGTCCGACTATTGTTGAGAGACAAAACATCAGAAATGCAGTTAGCTGCAGCGAAGTGTCTTGCCTATCTATACAGAGGTGGAGCAATGGATTCAAGAGATCCTAGGATTGTGAATAAGGTAATATACTCATAGCTCTAGACAAGAGGGGTATCCATATGATATTTTTCTTATTTCTATACAAAAACATATGTTTTGGGTACTCATTAGAAGCACCTCACCAAGGTGCTTCTAATGAGTACCCAAAACATATGTTTTTGTGGAGAAATAATAAAAATATTGGTAGTTTTGGGTTGAAAAATGTGCCTTATCTGGAGCTATGAAATACTGTAAGGTCTCTTCTTTAATTTGTTAACAGTAAAAAATAGCTTGTCTCTATACTGGCTACATACCATTTACAAACCCTTGAAAATAGGGTTTGGTATTTCATTTAGATTGTCTCCTTTGGAGATGATTTAAAAAAAAATGTCAAGCCCTGTTAACCTTTTAGAACTCTGGGCATATCCAGCAGATGACAGATTGATGACATTTTTCTTATATTTGCCAGAAGATAGGATTTGAAATTTCCATGGTCTAATTTTGAGACAATTTCATGGCAAAATAGCATGAAATGTCAAATCCTGTTTTCTTTAATAACAAAAATAAGAAATATTTCATAATGTCTTCTGTTCAAATTTTTACCCAGCAAGTTAATAATGCATTAATACAATTTACTTGCCGTTTACAAATTTCACTTTCAAGGTCATGGTTAAATATCTGCATGCTTTTCCTATGATATTGAACTAGCTCATGACAAAACCTACAAAATGGCATGTGCGCTCAGCGAAGACTCAGATCAGCCTGGGCATCCGCCCAGGCTGATCAGAGTCTTCACTGACCGCATGAAGAGAGCTTGGGTCCTTAGCAACACAATGAGCACACAGCGAAGATGCTGATCAGACTGAGCAGATGCCCAGGCTGGTCTGAGTCTTTGCTGAGCGCACATGCCATTTTATAGGTTTTGTCATGCACTGGCTTAATTTGCTTTCATTTCTCTTTAGACACTACCCACATTGATAAGAATGTGTAGTAAGGACCGAACACTGGAAGAGAATGTTGAAGGAGCTGAGGCATTGGCATACCTCATAGAGACTGACGCAGAACTCCAGAGAATAGCAGCAATCTCAGATCACATCATAAGAACTCTCGGAGATTATCTCAAATACACAGATATTCAACAAATATCAAGAACAGGGAAAAAATCTGTAAGTTTATTACAAGGGACTTGTTAAGGAGGAGTGTTTGGTGATCATTCTGAGATAATTTTTATTACTTCCTTATAAAAACTTGTGTGTACTAGTTAGAAGTGTCTCACTGAAGTACCTCTAACAAGTACTCACAACATATGTTTTTATGGAGAATGGAAAAAATTATCCCATAGTTGACATCAAATACTCCTTCTAAATAAGTCTTCTGTTTATTATTTGTGTTAGTATGGTCACCATCCCACTTGTTTATGTACACCAATACTATCCTGTATTGGACATGATAGGCATGATATTGTAATGGGAATTTATCTCTAACATGGCTAAGGTTTGGTACTTTCAGTGGTAATGACAGTCAAATAATGACAATTCACAACACTTTCACTTGTTCTGTTTTTTATACCCCCGGCATATGAAGTATGCCGAAGGGGTATATAGTTTTTGTCCATTCCGTTGGTCAGTTCGTCTGTCTTTCTGTCCGTCTGTCCAGATGTGATTCCGTCCGTTAACCCTTTCTATAACCAAGTTTTACTTCAAAGTTTTTTGATGACTTATAACTCTGCAGCCATTGATCAAAAACTTTTCATATTTGGTATGGGGGAATCTGGGAGGGTTTTCTTCCATTCTACATCAATGAACACCTGGGCCCTGTCCCAGGGTGGTGCTAGAGGTCAAAATCTAGGACACCCTAATAAAGTAGTATATTGCAGTTTGTTTATACAAACAACCTCTTATTAAAGAAGGATGGGCATCAGACATATTTATCACATCAACATTCAGTGTAATAAGGTCAAGGTCATTGTGACCTTATTTTCATGTTTCAGTGA
This sequence comes from Anodontia alba, assembly GCA_964016985.1. Lineage (NCBI taxonomy): Eukaryota > Metazoa > Mollusca > Bivalvia > Lucinida > Lucinidae > Anodontia > Anodontia alba. Next base: position 9,665,395 of record OZ024830.1, on the reverse strand, counting down.
TTCTGACGTATATTTTGAACTATTTCATGGATTAATGCCTCAATAAAGTAGTTTGTTTCAGTTTGTTTATACAAACAACTTCTTAAAGAAGGACGGGCATCAGACATGTTTATCACATCAACATTCAGTGTAATAAGGTCAAGGTCATTGTGACCTTATTTTCATGTTTCAGTGATTCTGACGTATATTTTGAACTATTTCATGGATTAATGCCTCAATAAAGTAGTTTGTTTCAGTTTGTTTATACAAACAACTTCTTAAAGAAGGATGGGCATCAGGCATGTTTATCACATCAACATTCAGTGTAATAAGATCAAGGTCATTGTGATCATATTTTCATGCTCCAGCAATTTTTCCTTATATCTTGAAGACTATTTCATGGATAAATGTGATACTTGGAATATTGGTTCTTTGTGACACCACGATTGACAGCATAACAAATGTAGGTCACCTTGACCTATATTTCATGGTTCAGTAATTTTGCCTCATGTCTTGAATGTTAATTGATGTATGAACGTCATTATTTGGGATTATGAATTAATATGATCCAACAGTTGACCTAAAAGTATATGTAGGTCACTGTGACCTATATTTCATAGTCCAGTGATTTTATGTTACATCTTGAAGACAATTTAATGTATTACTATCATATTTTGGGATTATGTGACCTATATTTCATAGCCTTGTGATTTTGTCTTATATCTCCCACTATTTGATACTTAAATGTCATATTTACATATAAAGACTCAGTGTGACCCAAACTTTCACCTCAAAGTAAATATAGATCAATATGACCTAAATTTCATGATCTAGTGATTTTACTTAGTATCTTTTAGATTGTTTAATGGATTAACATTATAGTTGGTATAATGCATCACTGTGACCATCAGATTAACTTCTCAAGTATATGTAGGTCAGTGACCTATATTTTATGGCCCAGCAAATTTGCTTCATGTCTTGAAGACTATTTACTCCAGGAAACTTGTACTTGGAATGATAGATCAGTAATTGTAAATTATAGCTTGCCTCATATCATTGTTATTAACTTTAAAATATTTTATAATTAAGAAATGGTGCCGGCCGGGGGTATTCATGACCCTCTGGGCACTTGCTCTAGTTTTTTTTCTTTTTTATTTGCTGAAAAGTTTTCTGCCAAGAAGTTGCTTGTAAAGATATTTAATACTGGCAGTCTTAATGAAAATATTGTATTTCTATATAAATGTCAAATTTGAGAAGAATTAGTTTTGAAACATCAACTTGACCTGTACGTATCCCAGATGTCTGGCATTTTTGCACATATTTTTTCATGAAATATCTTTTTTACTATTTGCCATATATTAGGCAGTGTAGCACATCGGCAGGTAATAAAATGGACTTGATGAAATTTTAGGACAAGTATGGTAAATTTTAGGACAAGTATGGTAAATTTTAGGATAAGTATGGTAAATTTTAGGGCAAGTATGGTAAATTTTAGGACAAGTATGGTAAATTTTAGGTCAAGTATGGTAAATTTTAGGATAAGTATGGTAAGGACATAAGGTGACTAATACTTAGGGTAATCATGGTTTGTTTATTTTTATAGAACATAAACTGGAGTAATGAGATGAAACAAGCAGCTTTTAAAGCTTTTGCTGCTCTGGGAGCTAATGAAGAAGATATCAGAAAACAGGTAAGCCTTTTTTTCTTCTAAACAAATCATGGCATGATGTTCCAACTTATGCCATTTGAATTCTATAAGGTAAAAAATTTCTCCAAAAACTCACCAAAATGGTATTTAAAATCCTGTGATGGAAACCAGAAAAAGCATCAGGTATGAAAGTTTTCAACCAGAAATTGGTGTGAAGTGTGAAGTAATGAAATTGGTGTGAAGTGTGAAGTGCTGAAATTGATGTGAAGTGTTAACCAATTAAAATGATGTGAAGTGTGACAGGTGACTTTGATGTAGAGTGTGAACCAGTGAAATTGGTGTGAAGTGTTAACTGGTGAAGACATTAGTATTATGATGGCTTTTTACTGGGGTAATTTTATGGCCAAATTCTCTCCGTTAAAATGACAGAGGATCAGAAATTCTGTCAACATAGAAATCAAAAGTAGGAAAATAAAAATTCATCGCAGTGTCTCGCAAAAAAAAAAAAAAAAAAAAAAAAAAAAAAAGAAAAAAAGACTGAAAAAAGTGCTTATTTATTGAAAATATGATAATAAGTTAATTAATTTGGCATCTACCTTTTTTCAAAGCAAATATGTAAGCAAAATACATTGTTTGTTATACAGTCGCAATTTTTTGTCCCCCGCCTTTTCGAAGAGAAGCGGAGGGACACTGTTTTTCGGCTTTCTGTGGTGCGTGGTTCCGAATTTTTAGTAGGTACCTTGTCCCCTTAACTTCTCCCACAGTTTTTGTCAGATCCTTATGAAACTTAATAGGGGCTTTTAAGATGGTCTGAAGCTATGCATGTGGTTTTTTCAGAATCCTGAAATAATTTTTTATCACTTTTTTATACATTTTGAACATAGACATTTTTTGAGTTCTAAAATTACAGAAGTCTATAGGGAGTAGGTACCTTGTACCCTTAACTCCTACCACAGTTTTTGCCGATCTTTTTGAAACTTTACATGGGCTTTTAGGATGGCCTGAAGATATGCATGTGGATTTTTCAGAATCCTGAAATAGTTTTTTATTACTTTTTCCGCATTTTTAACTTAGACATTTTTTGACTTCTGATATTACAAAAGTGTATAGGGAGTAGGTACGTTGTCCCCTTAACTCCTCCCTCAGTTTTTGGCCGATCCTTTTGAAACTTTACATGGGCTTTTAGGATGGCCTGAAGATATGCATGTGGCTTTTTCAGAATCCTGAAATAATTTTTTATCACTTTTTCTACATTTTTAACTTAGAGACATAATAATAAATAATTAGTTTCTTTTTATCTGCTAGAGATAATACCCCTCAAAACAAAATTCAAAGGCGGGGGACAAAAATTCACTGAATTTGCTTGTTTTTTTTTGTTTTTTTTTAATTACCTCCCGATATTGACCATCAAAGGCCATGGCATGATTAACCAGTGTCAATTACAGCCACAGTTTATCGAACAATTGAAGACTGATAAATAGATTAAAGGACTATTGATGATTGACCATTGATGTTAATGCGTGTAGTCTGTCTCAATACCTAGGGTAAATATGTAAGATTATTTTTTCAGATCATAGACTCGGATAATTTAATGGAGTATATTATCACTGGTTTGAATTGTGATGATTATAAAGTGGCTGCTGCAGCTGTGAGGTGCCTGCACAGTTTGTCAAGATCTGTACAGCAACTGAGAACCACATTTCATGACCACGCAGTTTGGAAACCTTTAATGAAGGTGAGTACAGGCCCCACTAAAACCTTTTAAAGCCTTTAATTTGCCTCAAATCCTTTAAAACCCTTAATTTGGCTGATAAACCTATAAAAACATGTACAGTTGATTCTCGTTATCTCGACCTCACTTATCTCGAATAACCGCCTATCTCGAAGTGAAAATCTGGTCCCTGCCTAAACATGAAACTCTAATAACAGGTAAAAAAATATTGTGGAAAAGAGGAGAAATTGCTCCTGAGGAGCAATTTCTCCTTTTCCACAATATTTTCAATATATCTCAAACTTTAAGAGTCCAATTTCATATATATTTGTTAAATGTGGTTGTTTGAATTATTTTTTCCTCAATTCTGCAAATCTAATATGTCGAGGTACGGATATCTCAAAGTATTTTCAGAGAGTCCCTTGGAATTCGAGATAACGAGGATCGACTGTATTTTAATAAGAAAACCTTTATTTTTGGCAAATTTTCATATGGGTGGAAGGACAAACATATGGGCAAATGGACGGATGGAATGACAGAATACTTTGTATGCAGGGGTATAAAAAGATTTCTTATGACAAAGGAGACAAGTCTTGGTCAACTAAAATATTGCGACACAGTATGTGACAGACCCAAATTGTGAATTCACAAGGAGACTGTCCATCATAGCAGGTATTTATGGCACAGAAACTTGAATCTTGGTCAAGAATTTAACCTTTTTTTCTGCTCTTTATTTTGTTTAAAATTTGCTCAAAAAACCTTTATTTGACCAAAAATAGCCTATATAAAAAAAAAGACAAAAGAGCCTGCTAGGGGACCTGTGAGTAGCCTTTTGTACTACACCAGGAAGCGACCCCATGGTTAGCAATTCTGAATTAGAATTACATTATCTAGGGTTTGAATTCCACTTAGCTCATGACTGTACCCTACTTCACTGTATATGGCCTTTCATTTTATTCCTTTCATCATCTCAATGTGACTTAAATAATATTGAAAGCAACATAAATCACAAAATTATCGTGAGGAACACTATGTATTTATACCCCCAACATACGAAGTATGTGGGGGTATATAGTTTTTGCTTTTCTGTTCGTCCGTTCGTTCGTTTGTACGTACATTTGTTCGTTCATTCCTTTGTTTGTTTGTTCCTTCGTCTTTCCGTCACAGAGTCAAAGTTTTTGCGTTAAAGTTTATAAGACTCTTATTTTGAAGACCCTTTGATGGATTTCATTCATATTTGGCTTGATGGTAGATATAGGTCTAAAGTTTTTATCAGCACCATCCCCACCCCAGGGGTGACCTTGGGATCAAGGACTTAGAATTTTCATAAAAAAGTCAAAGTTTTTTGTGTTTAAGTTTATATAGCTATATCATCAAGATCCTTGAGGAATTTCATTTATATTTAACATGTTGCTAGATATCGGCCTAGAGTCCTACTCCGCATGATCCCCACCCAGGGTGTGACAGAGGTCAAGGTCACGAACTTAGAATTTTCATATAAAAGTAAAATTTTTTGCGTTTAAGTTTATATAGCCATATCATCAAGACCTTTTGTTACATTTCATTATCCTTTAATTGAAAGGTCGAGCGGATATAGCTGTCAGCAAGGAATCTGTTCGTCTGTCCGTCCAACCGTTGAAGCATTATTCGTTCATACTTTATTTTTGCCTTAGGGTCAAAGATTTTACGTTACAGTATATAAGACCTCATAATTTGAAGACCCTTTGATAGATTTCATCCATATTTGGCATGATGGTAGATATAGGTCTGAAGTTTTTATCAGCATCATCCCCACCCCAGGAGTGACCTTGGGGTCAAGGTCAAGGTCACGGACTTAGAATTTTCATAAAAAAGTCAAAGTTTTTTGTGTTTAAGTTTATATAGCTATACCATCAAGACCCTTTGAGGAATTTCATTTATATTTTACATGTTGGTAGATATAGGTCTAGATTTTTACTCAGCATCATCCGCATCCTGGGGTATGACCTTGAGGTCAAGATCACACTTAGAAATTTCATATGAAAGTAAAAAAAATTGCATCTAAGTTTATATAGCTATACCATCAAGACCTTTTGTTGAATTTTATTATCCTCCTACCGAGAGGTTTAGGAGATATAGCTATCAGCATGGAATCCATCCATCCATCAATCCATCTGTCAGTCCATAAATGCATTATTGTGCATCCCATAACTCCTAACTACCCTTTGAGCTATTTTCAGGAAACTGTCAGATAGTAGAGGACATTTGGTAGGAGTGTCAGGTACAAGAAAGACAACTCTGACTTGGTCCATGAGTTATCTCCCTTGTCTGCAGAATTGTAAAAATTTTGTGCGAACCATAACTTTAAAACACGTTAAGATATTTTCATGATACTTCACCAGTATGTAGAGGACATTGAGTAGGCATATCACATTCAAGAATGACACTCTAACTGTCTTCATTCTGCAGTTTTCTCCCATGATTATTTAAATCTTGTGCGGGCAATAACTCTAAAAATTCATTAAGATATTTTTGTGATACTTTACTGATATGTAGAGGACATTGAGTAGGCATGTCACCTTAAAATTACATTAAAATTTTTATAGCTATATTCATTTCATCAGCCCTAGTGTTTAGCTACATTTCTGATTAATTATATGACCTACAATTGGGAAGCATTGAGTGGTTAGCGCTCCCGACATTGGATCACAATTTCGGGAGCTTGAATCCCGCTGGAGGCAGAATTTAGCTCATGACTGTACAGAGCTTCATTGCAGAGATTATCATTGTTCCATCATCTCAATATGACTTAAATAATGTTGAAAGAGATGTTAAACACTGAATCATCATCATGACATACAATTATTAAACCTAGCATAGACTTTCTCCTCAACAGGGACTCACACTGGCACTCAGACTTTGTGGTATCATTTTGCTACCACAAACTACAGTCAACCCTCGTTACACCAACACTCGTTTGAATGACAAAATTCGTTATAATGACAATTTGAATGCCACGAAACCTTCGCTTAAGAGGTGACAATTAATGAGAAATTATGCAAGAATATTGCAATAAAACGTCAAGCAGCAGGTGTTTTGGATATTTGTTAGAATCACCTCACAGAGGCAATTCTAACAAATATCCAAACATATGTTCTGTGAGGAAATAAGAATAAAACAAGATATTTCTTACATATCATTCTGTCCATTAAGGACCCTTTACAACAGCAAATTCATGTTAATGGCAACATCTTTGGTAACAAATGCTGTTGTTATAATGAGGGTTCACTGTACATTTCACAGTCTCTTGATTTTGTCTTTCAGTGGATTTCGTGTCTGAAAAATAATAAAATAATCACTCATTTGTCTTGGCCAAAAGAGTAGTAAAGGTTATGCTATAAGCTGGATCAGGTGCTTGTAAGAGACTTGCTAGCTTTTAGCTGTATACAGTGGTGTTAAAATCTTCAGTTTTGCTTGTAATAATTGTTGACTGTTTAGTGAAAATAGATTCATATTTGGTATGATGATACATATTGGTCCAAAATTTTGTGCAGTACCATTCCCACAACCCTAGGTCATGTCAATGTCAAGGTCACAGTCATTTCAAAATTTTCATGTTAAAATTTTATGTCAAAATTTTCAGGACCTCATTACTTCTATACCAGATGATGGGTTTAATTTATATTTGGTAGCATGATATATACTTGTCCAAAGTTTTTATCAGCACCATCAGCACTCATGAACGTGACCTTGGGATCAAGGTCACAGACTTAGATTTTTAAAAATGTTTAAGTTTTCGTTTAACTTTTTAAGACCTCATTATTTCCTAACCTTATCACAGAATTGATTCATCTTTGGTTTGATGAAAATTTTACACAGTGCAATCCTCCTACCACCACCTCTCCAGGTCATGTCAAAATCAAGGTCATAAATGTAGAATTTTCCAGAAACAAAATGTGCAGTATCAGGCGAGCTATCCTGTCTGGTGACAGTCTTGTTTTATAAATTTTGTCTAATGTTAGCAAATAATAATGACAATTATAATAATTATAAAAAACAACAAAGAAACAAAATGACCATGCTCAGCTATAGAATCTTATTAGCTCGCCTGTACGAAGTACAAGGAGAGCTATTGTAGTCACCCCGGTCGTTTGCGTTCCCGTTCCCGTCACACTGCGTTAAAGTTTTTCAAATGCTTATATCTCAACAGTCACTCCTCACAGAGGCATCAAATTTGGAACTTAGGTACCTTGGAGGGTCTTCTGAGATTCCAAGAGAATAAACCCCTGGGTTCATGCCCCTGGGTGGGGCTAGGGGTTAGAATCTAGGACACCTTTGTAATACTGTGTTAAAGTTTTTCAGATTCTTATATCTTGACTTTCACTCCTCATAGAGCATTCATATTTAGAATTTGGGTACCTGGAGGAGTCTTCTGAGAATACAAAAGAACATACCCCTGGGTTCTTACCTCAGGGTGGGCCTTGGAGTGGGGCTAGGGGTCAAAATCTAGGACACATTTGTAAAATCTTATATGCCTACAGGTTATAGACACAACTGGTTATACATCAGCTAACTATGTGACATCGGTTTAAGTGTAAGAGAGTGAAGGTCATGGTGACCTACATTTTACGGTCCAGGTCACCTAGATTTCACGGTCCAGTGATTTTGCCTTATATCTTGAATACTATTTGTTGGATAAATGTCACACCTGGGATATTACTTCCATGTGACCCAATGAATGACCACTTACTATATCTAGGTCATTGTGACCTATATTTCATGGTTCAGTGATTTTGCCTTATATCTTGAATACTATTTGTTGGATAAATGTCACACCTGGGATATTAGTTCCTTGTGACCCGATTATTGACGTCAAAATATATCTCTGTTGGTGTGACCTATATTTCATGGTTCAGTGATTTTGCCTTATATCTTGAATACTATTTGTTGGATAAATGTCACACCTGGGATATTAGTTCCTTGTGACCCAATTATTGACGTCAAAATATATCTCTGTTGGTGTGACCTATATTTCATGGTTCAGTGATTTTGTCTTAAATCTTGAATACTATTTGTTGGATAAATGTCACACCTGGGATATTACTTCCATGTGACCCAATGAATGACCACTTACTATATCTAGGTCATTGTGACCTATATTTCATGGTTCAGTGATTTTGCCTTATATCTTGAATACTATTTGTTGGATAAATGTCACACCAGGGATATTAGTTCCATGTGACCCGATTATTGATGTCAAAATATATCTCTGTTGGTGTGACCTATATTTCATGGTTCAGTGATTTTGCCTTATATCTTGAATACTATTTGTTGGATAAATGTCACACCTGGGATATTAGTTCCATGTGACCCAATGAATGACCACTTACTATATCTAGGTCATTGTGACCTATATTTCATGCTTCAGTGATTTTGCCTTTTATTTTTATTACTATTTCATGGAGAATTGTCATACCTGGATTATTATATCTATGTGACAAAATGATTTACATACAAATACATCTAGGTCAGTGTGACCTATATTATATGGCTTAATGATAAAAATGTTACAATATAAAATGTACCCAGCAGGCGAACTCGCTGTCCTACGACAGCTCTTGTTTTGAAAGTGTTGTTTCTCTGTTTTACAGTTGATACAAGAAGGTCCAGATGAAGTGTTGTCGGTGGCATCATCAACTCTCTGTAACCTCTTGTTGGAGTTTTCACCAAGCAAGGAGGTAAGAAACTTCCGGTCTACAATATAGACCATCAGTACTTCATTTTTTTTCTCTTTCTAGTTAACCCTTGTCCTGCTGAACCCGGATATACCCTGCCTTTGCAAACAGTGGAGATTCAGATCAGTTGGCTTCTTCAGAAGCCAACTGATCTGGATCTGCACTGTTTGCCATTAAATATGTAAATTTATAGAAACATTCATGATCAAGTAAACTGATTGGCTGAAAATTATAAGTGAGAGTGGCATGTTAATTTATTCAGCAGAACCAGGGTTAAGGCCAGTTCAGGATAAGCTTCATTTTTTTCAGTGAAAAATTGTCAGTATTTTTTTCTTATTTCTCCGTAAAAGAATATGCTATGGGTAAGCATTAGAATTATTTCAACATACATTTTCCTAGTGAAATAGGAGAAAAATTAATATGGATACTCCTTTTACAACCATTTATGATTTGTACAAGACAGCAGTGTGTCCAAAACCAAAAGCTATAACCAAGCCCGAACACGAATAATGGTACCTCACATTACATATCAGTATGCTGCTAATGTGCTTTTGACATCCTTTGGAAAGATGTTTTTCACCTAGCATTTTATTCTAAATAAAAAAAAATGATTTTTGGTTGACAATAACTTATTTGGAACTACTTGTCTATTCCAGTTCTATGCTTTGTTTTCAAGTATTTACCATAAAAATAATTTTATGACCAAAAAACGGGTCCAACCTATAATTTCTATAGTAAACCAGGGCCCAGTTGTTCAAAGCTAACGACATCGTTAGTTAACGATTCGTTAAAATTTACATCGAGTGATACGCAAATATTCTGAAATTTTTTGCTGAAAAAATGTGAGTAGCTTTTGCAGTGCAAAAGCTACTCACATTTTTTCAGCAAAAAATATCAGAATATTGTATATTGAATCCGCGAAAACAGTTAACGAAATGACCCTTAATGAGCTCGTTAAGCTAACGACGCTTTGAACAACCGGGCCCAGATTTTTATTATTTTTATGAGAATATATTTTATTCTCACATTTTTTCAGCAAAAATATTTGTATATATGTCATTTAATGATCAAAGGGTTTTTCAATTCATTAACTAACAACATCGTTAGTTTTGAACAACTGGGCCCTGATTAATAAAACTTTGTTATTTTCCTTCAGTGTATTTTGGAGTCAGGAGCCATCAGTATCTTGGTAGGATTAACAGGGAGAACAGACCCAGATCTTAAACTCAATGGAATATGGGGACTTATGGTAAGTGAATGTCTTCTACTAAACCAAGTATCCAGTGTTTTACATGAAGTTGAAAGTACATGTACTGATGAGTGGCAAACAGTGTAGAACCTTATCAGATTGTGCAACCCTGCAGCCTCTGGGTCTACACTGTTTGCTCAGGCCCATCTGTTCAAGTACTTAGGGTGAGTACAGTGTAATGGTTCTACACTACAATCTCTTTATAACACAGTTTGTTATAACACAGTCTTGGATATAACATGGTTCAAAGATTGATCCTAAAAATGTATAGATCCTATTGAAAAAATAACCATAAATGGTCACTTTTCAATATAATCTATATATTTTTGTTTAGCTATAACATGGTTGTTTAACCAACAGGGTTTATGCTATGGACCCCAACAATAGTGTTATAAAGAGGTTGTGGTGTATCTAAAAATAAGTTGATGCATAACATTCATTCCTACTGCATGTATTTATTTTGTTACTTATTCCTTAGTATGTTGGAAGAAATTACAGCTGACATCATTTTGAAACATTTTTCTTAGTACAATGTATTTCTCAGCAATTTGCATGCAATGTCAATGCCTATTTTCTGGGATATATATGAAAATTATAATCAAATGAATTTTTGAATTTGCGTAGTGAAGGTATTGCTACTATATAGATTTGCTTGGTAACTTTTATAGTACCAATTTTATTAATATGTCTTTAGGGCATGGCACTCTTTTCTTTCAGAATATGACATTCCAAGCAGAACAGAAAATCAAATCTCAGATCATTGATGCCCTTGGTACAGAACAGCTTTTCAGGCTTCTGTCAGATCCTGATCCAAACATTCTCATCAAGACGCTTGGTTTACTTAGAAACTTACTCTCAAACAAGTTGGTAGGTTGCTTTCTGAAATTTATATATGACAGCTAGTTCATTGTAGTTGTTGTGTTGATTTTTAGCTGTGCCAGACTCTCAAGGCACACAGAGACATTGTTAAACGTGTGTATTTGTATAGCCTTGCTTTCATGAATCACTCATGCACACTAGCTGCCAATATGTTTCACCAAGCACCTCCCTGTCCACCTTATACTCAATCCAAGCCCACCAGGTATGAGCTAGGTGTTGTAATGGCTGGAAAATTTAAACCTTTATCACTCTTAGGGCTAATTCAGCAGATGACAATGATATTTTTCTCACATATTGTTATGCCTCCTTTATGAAAAGGAGTGGAAGTGGTAACTCTAAGAGGAAAGAATTTGCGCCCCTTCTCAGAAAGAACTTAGTATGCATGAATACAAACAATAATTTCTCTAGTTTTCTTTCTGTAAAAATGATGGAGAATGTACCAGTTGTATCAGTATCAGGTGTATTAGTGTTGTCCTGATGATTGATTGTAATCAGTCATTGGTCACTTTTGCCTAACATATTTTTTCTCACCTTTTTTCTTTCCAGCAGACGTGTTGTAAAAATGAAATAGCAGGCTGTCTGACTGGGTCATTTTAGATTCGCGGTGAACAAAGGTGAAGAAATTTACTAAAATAATAGCCTGAAATAAATATGTGGAAGAAGTCTAAAATAAGAATGGATATATTTTCTGCAAGTTGACAATCAATTGGTCTTACATAATATATGATCAACTATGAAATTCTGGCGGATTTTCTAACATTAAGATGTATCCAGTCTTCTTAAAGTCTGCCCCCATCAGTTAATGTTTATATCTTCATTTCAGCATATAGATAACATCATGAGCATATATGGTAATCAGATCATGCAAGCTGTTGTATTTATATTAGAGGGAGATCACTCTGCACAGGTTAAAGAACAGGTAGGCAACCACATATTGTCACATTATTATTTGAAAAGGTTGAGGGGCATACTGCTTTTGGTTTGTTTGTCAATTTGTTCATTCATCACATTTTAACTTCATAATACATTAACCTATAGATAATGTGCTATTCTCTTCTGTTTTCACACCTTCCACAGAAAAAACAACCTTTCAGTCGTTAATTAAAGTCTTAAACCAGAAGGTCCCTTAGGCAGTTACCTGTGTGATGTAACTCTTCCCGCTCAGTTGATCACGTGTCAGTTTCTTTTCTGTGGACAAAGAAATTCAACAAGGATTATTTACCTGTGATAGAAATTTGGATTATTTCTTTCCTCACTGATAAATTTCTGTATCCTTGTGTTTCTTTTGTTTATTTGTCACTCCTTTCACTTTCTCTGTTATTATTTAAATTTTTCAATTTTCGATTTCACGTATTTTTTGACTGGCCTTTTCACGACATGCGTTTTTCGCGACTCTCGATATTCGGCACAACGCTCGTGCGCGATCGGTTCGATAGTCGTGTTTATATATGCAGTAACCGATAAAGTCTAAGTCCACCAGTCACCATTCAACCAGTCACCAGTCAACCAGGCACCAGTCAATCAGCTTCACCAGTCACCAGTCAACCAGGTGCCAGTCAACCAGGCACCAGTCACCAGTCAACCAGTCACCAGTCAACTAGTCACCAGTCACCGGTCAACCAGGAACCAGTCAACTAGTCTCCAGTCAATAATTTAATTATTTTCTGGAAAGACTTAGTTTTTTGACATATTTCACCGGATAAAATAGTCACGTATACTAACTTCCGGTCATTATGTCTAATTATTAAAATTTTTCACCGGGCAAAGTATCAGTAATATTTCTGATACTTATACCCGGTCATATTATTATATTATTTCTGATTTTTTATCAGGCAAACTTTTACAGAAAGTGTCTGGTCAATTTTGCCTAATAATCAATTATCACCGGGAAAAAAGTTTCGAATACTTGTGCCCGGTCAGTTTTCATATATAATCTCCTTTTTTCATCTGACTAGAGTTACGAATACTACTATCCGATCAATTTGTCTAATTACTTGTAACTTTACCGGGCAACAGTTACGAATACTAGTGTCCGGTCATTATGTCGGGTATCTAGTGTCAGAATAGTGATCACTAATTCCTGCACAATCTATTATCGTTCATCCAGCTCCATTCACATTTAAGTCAATGAATATAGGTTATTAAGTGAAATACATAGTAACTTTTTATACATAAAATTCTGTACAGTCTTTCCCGAATCAGACTAGAATCTTTAATATTCCATTGACTTATTATAGGAGTGTAATTCCATTAATATTTTAAATTGACTTATGTTTTATCTCTTTCATCCGCTAGAAAGAGTTAAACTTCCGACTATAACAAAATTTTTACCGGGCAGCAGTTTGTAGACTTGTGCCAGGTCATTCAAATTATGTTTTATCTCTTTCATTGGCTAGAAAGCGGTTAACTTCCAACTCTAACGAAAATTTCACTGGGAGGTAGTTCGTAGAGTAGTGCGAGGTCATTCTAACGAAATTCCATCGGGCAGTAGTTTCGTAGACTAGCGTCACATCATTGTGTCGGATTACTAGTGACCGATTAGTAGTCACTTGTACTCGCTCAACATATTTTTATTTATTAAGCACTATAGACATGTATAGTCTTGGGTTATAGGTTATTGAATGACAGCGATGGGTTCTAATACCTAGTAGCCCCTTATATTGTTGAATTCTGTCCAGTCACTTTTGAACTAGACTTAAATTATATATATATATATTTATTCTTGAAAATGAATTAAGAATTATCGGTTATGATCAAATTCGCAATTCATTCACTAGGTGTAGAAGATACTTCCACCTATAATTATATCTCTTTTATTCGCTACAAAGAGATTAACTTCTTACATATTCACCTTATTCGGCTCTAAGGCAAAGGTGAACTATAAAACTATCGTTATTTATAAGAAGAAAAATATACAAGAAATCTAAAAATCTTTCTTCTTTCCTCCCCTGTTTTCTTCTACATGCTCCGATATGTAATCAGCATGTAATCTAAGGAGTAAATTGACAAGAAAGTAGTAATCGATCTTTTGTACTTTCTATTAATTTTTCATTCATAAGGTATTGGAAATTTACACGAATCAGATAAATAAATTAACAGTTTATTTATTTATTCGCTACCTCTCTAGATTACTACGATTTAAAATTCTAGTTGAGGTACATATTTTCCTTTTGCCTTTCTACATGGAAAATAGTTGATCCGTTAAGCTATTATTCTATTTTATACTATCTTTTGATTGATTATATAAGAGTCTAGGTCAGTCCTGCTCTGTCTAAACTCTGATATAAAATAATAAATAAGAAGAAAATCTTATATTTAGGCATAGATATAATTCGATACGTTCTTTACTTTGCCTGTTTTATTTTTTCTTCTGGATCATTTAAGACTACGATAGCAATATACCAGATAATTTTGTCTCAGTAAGAATCTATTACGCCGAAGATTCTTCATCTTGGAATAATAATTTTATTATGATTATAATTAGAAATTATTTTGGAAGGTTTAAAACTTATAATTACTAGACCCAATTAATCCTCGTATATTATAGGTCTACTTTATCTTTATTGAGGAATAGTTTTGCTTCGACTAGCTCTATACCTCTAATATTTTATTTATAACTAGAGTCCATGTCAATCAAAATTTTCTCGCACCTTTGATATTGACAATGGATACATATTTAGTAAAGGCATTAATTATTCAGTACGTGACAGATTATTATTGCCTAAATTAGATATTATATACAATACTTTCCTTTTGATTTTTTTTATTGACTTTGTAACTATTCAGAAACTGCCAAAGTCAATCATTTCCTTCCTCTAAACTTACTGAAGCTCTAGATTATGTTGATATATATTTTTAATATATGCTTAGAGGTTAATTAACGAGATTTTACCTCATAATAGCAGATATTATCATATTCATATTAATCAGTGTACGGTCTAGGCTTAGACAAAAGGGAAAACATCCTTAATTATGAGCCGGTAAAGAATTAAGATACACTTAATTATCTCTTTACCCCTTCTTTATGTTTACATTCGTTAAAGGGATCATAGTAATTCTCGCTAAGAGTTCAAGCTCAGTTTGCGAATAATGCAATTAATCTTGATTTCCAGTCTGCATCAAAAATGGTCTATATATATATATATATATATATATATATATATATATATATATATATATATATATATATATATATATATATATATATATATAGTCGGCCAGCATGTGGTTACCTTTCTGTCTGTGTATGCCCCACAGAGTGGTCTAAGTGATGAGGTTAAGGACCTGTTCTTTGATCAGCTGCGTGCTGTGACTGCCAGGATCCCAGCATCAGAATTTCTGATCCCATGTGGAGATTGGAACGGCCATGTTGGCCGTGCAGGCACTGGATACAGGGAAGTGCATGGTGGGATGGGGTATGGCAGCCTGAAACCAGATGTTGAGGGTGAGAGAATCCTAGAGTACGCCCTAGCATTTGACCTGCTTCTTGGGAACACATGTTTCAAGAAACATGACAGCCATCTCATCACATACAAGTCTGGAAACATAGCCACGCAGATAGACTTTATCCTTTTCCGTAGGACCATGTGCAAACTTGTCACAGATGTAAAAGTGATCCCTGGTGAGGAAGTAGCTCTGCAACATCAGCTTCTTGTATGTGACATGAGGATTGATGTGCCTCCAAAATCCAAGGGCAAGTTCACCCCTCGCCTCAAGTTTGGAAGCTTAAAGACCCTTAGACAAGCAATCATGTCCAGGAGGTCTTCAACTTGCATGTGAGCACATCTGCAGGTGTAGCTGATGGGGCCACTGAGGATATCTGGAACGACATCAAGACTGGACTGCTCAAGACAACTGAGGAGGTATGTGGCACAACTTGGCCACACCGTTGGCGTCATGTAACTTGGTGGTGGAATGAAAACGTGGAAAAGGCCATTGCTGCCAAGCGGACAGCTTTCAAAACCTGGAAGGCTGGTAAAGGCACTAGGGCATCATACGATGCAGCCAAACGAAATGCCAGACATGCAGTGCACCATGCTCGTCAAGAAGCCAACAAGAAGGTCTACGAGAATATTGATCTCAAGTCTTCAGAAGTCTACCGCCTTGCTAACCAGTTTAGAAGAGAGAACACTGATGTTGTTGGTGACAAACCTGTGAAGAATGATGCAGGAGAGATGTCAATGAGCGAAGTCTCAAAGCAGAAGGCCTGGCTAGAGCACTACCAAAGGCTTCTCAACGTTGAGTTTGACTGGGACCCAGACCACCTGTCATATCAACCACCAGTGGAAGGCCCGCCCATCCCAGTCACCATTGATATGGTTAAGAAGGCTATCTCACAGATGAAGGCTGGCAAAGCACCGGGCCCATCAGGCATAGTGGTGGAGATGATACGAGCCGCTGGTGACATGGGCACCTCCATGATCCGCGACCTCGCAGTTGCAATCATTCGTGATGGCAAGGTACCCACTGACTGGAAGCAGAGTTTCATTGTCTGCCTCTACAAGGGAAAAGGGGACGCATAGGAAAGGGGCAACTACCGCGGTCTCAAGCTGACAGAGCAGGTTATGAAAATCCTGGAGAGGATTGTGGACGGCCTCATCAGACAGTTGGTGTCAATCGACGATTCCCAGTTTGGCTTCGTCCCAGGCAGAGGCACTACAGATGCAATCTTTGTTGTCAGGCAGCTGCAAGAGAAGTATCTAGCTGCCAATAAGATACTCTACATGGCTTTCGTAGACCTGGAGAAGGCGTTTGATTGAGTACCTCGGAAGGTCATCTGGTGGGCGCTGAGAAAACTTGGTGTGGAGGAGTGGATTGTGCGACTGGTGCACGGGATGTATGCAAATGCACGGAGCAGTGTCCGTGTTGGTGAGGGGTACAGTGAAGAGTTGGAAGTGAAGGTTGGTGTTCACCAAGGATCAGTACTCAGCCCGCTGCTCTTCATCATTGTGCTTGAAGCCTTATCACAAGAGTTCTGCTCTGGGGTCCCCTGGGAGGACCTCTATGCCGATGACCTTGTTATCATCGCTGAATCGCTTGAGGAATGTGTCAGGAGGCTCTTGACTTGGAAAGAAGCAATGGAGAAGAAAGGACTGAGAGTAAATGCAGGAAAGACAAAGATCATGATCTGCGGTACAGGACTGGACCTCTTGCAGAGTTCAGGTGAGTTTCCATGCACAGTCTTTCGCACTGGAGTGGGCAGTAACAGCATCTTCTGCAATGGGTGCACAAGAAATGCAGTGGGCTCAAGCGCTTGAAAATGGACCCTGACTACAGATGTACACGGTGCCAGGGAACTGCACGCCCCTTGGATGGCAGACCACAGAAGGAAGTCCAGGTCGGACCTGACAAGCTTGAGGAGGTAGCTTCCTTTTGCTACCTAGGAGACATGCTCTGAGCAGCAGGTGGCTGTGAACTTTCAACCATAACACGTGTGAAAACCGCCTGGAAGAAGTTCAAGGATCTGCTACCAGTCCTCTCTTCACGCCACCTCTCTTTCAAAACACGTGGCCGTGTGTACAGCTCTTGTGTGCAGAGCGCAATGCTCCATGCCAGCGAGACTTGGCCATTGACAAAGCCGAACCTCCAGCGTCTGCAGCGAAATGACAGGGCAATGATCAGACAGATCTGCAATGTCAGGCCGCAAGACATTGTCACCACCAGGTCCAATGAGCTACTTGTGCGGCTTGGTATTGAGGATCTGGACCTCATTCTGAAGGAGAGAAGACTCCGATGGTATGGACATGTGGAACGCTCCAATGGGGAGTCAAGACAGCCTTTGACATACAGGTTGATGGAAAGTGTGGGCCTGGGAGGCCCAAAATGACATGGAAGCAGCTGACAGAGAGGGATTGCAGAGAGTGGAAGCTCTCGGCTATCAACCCTCATGATAGACGTACCTGGAGATCTGGTGTGAGATCTGCCATGCGTGCAGCAAGCCAGCTATCTGGAAGGGGGCCCACTGATGTGGATGTTGCCCCTGTACCTGCACATTAATCAAAAATCTGATTATGATGATATGATATGAAATATCTTTTCCGAAACTGGATATTTATTTTTCCACACAATAAGTCATTTCAAGACGTTTCGATGATTTTGAAGTGCACTGCTTCAATTTATAATATAGAATATGTTTATATAAACTTCACAACGTAGTAAGTGCTGCACCTACGTTCCTGGTCAGATCTTACTTTTGTGATACGTTTTCGAACATACTGAAAGTTTCTCCGATTATACATTCGGTAAATAAACTTTCGAGTAGCATTTATGCTTTTAAACATTCAGATTATTTGATAATAGTTGGAGATAATATATTATACCGATATTTATATATCTGTCTTCATTATTTATCTTTCTCAACTTACTTTTAAGTTAGATTGACCTTCTCGCTATGTTCCAGGTTTAAATCTAGCTAACATTATGGACCAGTCACTTTTTTATTTCCTAAACAATATTTTAACAGTTTTCTCAGTATTCAGAGCATAACGACTTCATGAATACTTGGAAATAATTCAATTCTAAGCTTGTTAAACTAAGCCTAAAACAAGCCCTAGTTTTTAGAATGGATATTATCCTTCGATTCAGTTCATGGAGATACATCCATTTAGATCCCATTATCTCTATTTCAGTCATACAAAATTCTAATGACAAAGTACTCTTTTTCTACGTACCAATACAGAATATCGAGTCACTGTTCCTGCATATTGGTTAAAGATTAAACAAATTTTATCTTAAACCTATATGACGTTAAATCAATTTTTATCTCTTTCATATTTATACATGTTTTTACCCTTCTGTCAGGGATCGTGGTAATAATATTATTTTATTACTCTCTATGGTTTACGCATAGATCTCAAGAGTATATATATATATATATATATATATATATATATATATATATATATATATATATATATGTATATATATGTATATATGTATATATATTTTCTTCCTGAATTCATTTGCGAGTACATAATTTGATATTTCAGGAATTACCAATTATTCAGACATAGATTTTATTCTATTAATATTCAATTCTAAAAATTTGATTGAATATTTATCTATAAAATTCTGGGCAGTAATTTTATAGCGTGTTATATGTTTAATAATTCCTGCTTAATAAATAGTTACGCTTAACCTTTTATTTATAGCAGGAATTTGTTCCGTAGTATAATTTTAATTTAGTATTCATATATTTCTTACTATTCTTAAATATGCGTATAGAATAGTAATACTATCTCTTAACTTAAAAATTAAGTGTTTTAGAGATTATTAATCAGTACTATTGTATAATCTTTCTTCAGAGATTTTCACACTATTACTTTTTCTCTGAGTCCTTCTCTTTTTATGAACATTTTGATTCGTCATTACAAAGTGGACTTTTTAACATTTCTTGATTTCCTTGATTATTTACTCAGGAGTACTTTTCATGGCAATCTTCTGGTATAGAAAGATTCTATCCAGCTTATTTATTATTGCTTAATCTCATCAATACGGTAAGATTTAGCCAAACTATGACCGTCTTACAGTTAGCTGCGATCAACCTTATTCTTATCTCTCTTATTGTCTGTCAAACTCTAAGTTATGATGTTGACAGTTTCTTCTTTATTATTTTGTCAGGACATCAAACGCTTTTATATGTCTATGACAAAACTAATTATCAATGGTTTAGGTTGTTTTTTTTTCTTCCCAGCAGTTTTATGCAAACTCTGTATTATTTTATTGCTTGACTAAAAATTCGTAATACAATTAGTCTAGCAATAGTTTTAACCATTATGTTTGTCTATACCTTTTTTCTTTTGATGGATAACTGAGTTATAGTTAAGTTAACTCCATCTACTTTTATTATCTCCCCTTCTTTAATTTGATCAAAGGGGAATAATTATACAACATTATGGTTATTTTAAGTCTATGTCTGTTCATCGGAAACTGTTTTATTGCTCCAATTAACAGAACTAATTAGTTTATAATTCTAATAGCTTAAGACTATTACAATTAGATAGCTTCACATATCTAGAATTTTATCCAAAATATCTACATATGTCAGATATCTATAGGAAACTCCACCGAGTAGACTTTTCCTTATTTATTCAAGACCCTAGATAGACTACTTACAGTGTATGGTCTTGGCTTTTTGTTTTACAAATTTTGTTTTGAAAATATTATTTCTATATTCCTAGCTTACGTTGCGATGGAATATTTATGTTATGTCTCAATGACTCCTTTTTCTTTTCGAAGCAAATTGTTGTTTCCCCAAAAAAAACAAAAAAAAAAACAAAAAAAAAACAACAAAAAAACGGAGGGGGGGTGGGGAGGGGGGGGGGGGGGGGGTGTGGGGGCCAATGTTAGGTCTCTGAGACTTAAGAACTGGCTTCCTCTAGTCTGCTATTATATATAAGGTTGTTAGATCATAACACCTTAAAGATATGCTATTTTGTGAATCTAGATCATTCTTTCTATTAAATATAGAATTAGAATGTATCGGATTCCTTTGAGTTTCCTGAGTCTTAACCAGAAGTGGTGAGATATTATTGGTGTTAGAATTAGGAGAGCACCTCCCTCCTATTCTGCAAATTCTAGCACATTATCTATAGGTTAATGTATTATGAAGTTAAAATGAAGTTTTTTAAAAGTAAAACATATTTTAACGAGTAATACTTAACCTATAGATAATCAATTATCTCCCTCCAGCCACCCTCGCTTATCTCTCCTAATTGTGTCTATTGTTTTACACATAAAAGAAACTGACACGTGATCAAATGAGCGGGAAGAGTTAGGTAACTGCCTAAGGGACCTTCTGGTTTAAGACTTTAATTAATGACTGAAAGGTGGTTTTTTCTGTGGAAGGTGTGAAAACAGAAGAGAATGGCACATTATCTATAGGTTAAGTATTACTCGTTAAAATATGTTTTACTTTTAAAAACTTTATTTTTAAGAATTGAGCATCACATTTTCAAGAATTGAAATTCAGATTTTGAGCTTGCACTGACTGATGAAAAACATTAGGCTATTTAAATGTCTCTGAGAAGCCTGAAAAGAGTTAAAATAGTCTAATGTTTTTCATCAAGGTCATGGACTAATAGATAAATGAATAAAAAAATGTTAAGTTTTATGTAAAGTTTCAAGTTTTAACTTGAATTTTAAAGATCTATGATTAAATTTACACTTTGACTGATGTCAGATGCTGAGCCATAGTTATGTTCAGTGGAAGCATTCACTCAGTCAGTGTTCAACTTTTGTGACTTCCTGTTTGCATTACTGCATGCCAAGCCCTTCTGAAAAGGGTTCTGCTCTAAAAGGAAAAAAGAATGGCGAGCTCCCATTCTTTCCTTTTGGAGTAGACCTCTTTTCAGACGGGAAGTAAAAACTATTTTAACAGAGTTGTCTCCCATGAAAGTGTATCCATTCACCTTCAAGATGATTATCACTTGAATGCTCAGATGGATTTACAGTAAAACCTGTGTAAGAGAGCCACCTTCAAGACTGACTTTTAATAGTAGCTGATGTGGAAAAAGTTGTCTGTCTTATAAAGGTATATGTCATGTAATTTTGCTAGCAAAATTACATGACATGTACCTTTATAAGATAACCACCTTTCCACATCAACCACTAAGGTCAATTTCAAAAGTGGCTGTCTTACATAGGTTTTACTTTAGCTGATTCTTACACTCATGTGGTCCAAAAATGTGTTGATGTAGGTTAAGGTAACCACTTTATTTCATTTGATAGATGAGCTTCCCTGTTTGTTTACAGGTCTTGTTGATCTTCTGGTCAGTTCTGTTAATACACATTGACTGGAGACAAATCTTTTTGTATCTCGGAGTCATCTTAAATTACTATGTGAGATGTTACAGCCTATACTTTCAAGGAGTACTAAGAACTGTCATCCTTTCTGATGAGGGCTGATAAAAAACACATGCCAGATTTGTGTGTGTGTATGTTTTAATTTTTCTTCTTTATTGCAGACTCTGTGTATACTAGCCAATGTAGCAGATGGTGATCAAGCCAAGGAATACATTATGAGTAATGAAGATGTTCTCAAGAAACTCATGAATTATATGGTAAAATAATAATTAATCCTTGAAATGCCATTCAAAATTCTAGCAGACTTCATTATCATATATGTTTCTTTATTTCTATATAAAGCTTGGCATTTAATATGAATCCTCTGCGAAGCAAAGAATTCACACGTAATGTTAAAACTTATTTTTGCTGAAAAATATATAAAAAAGAAAGAAAGAAATAAATAGACAAAATAAAATTTTAGAATATCTGCAGCATTTTTGAATTACCCATTAAATGCTACTATTTCAGATTTATCTCTAATTAGCAAGAAATAACACTGAGATATGCCCTACATTCAAACAATACAGCTACAAACCTGCAAAATAGCCCTAGATAAGACATACTTTTTGACCAAAATGTATTGATATTTTTGTTTCTCTACAAAAACATATGTTGTACTCATTAGAAACACCTTAGGAAGGCACTTCTAATGAATACCCACAACATATGTTTTTGTGGAGAAATAAGAAAATTATTGACCTGATACCCACCCTTATCTAGAGCTGTGCCGCAAGACTCTTTGATGTTCATTGCAAGAAAAGGGCCTCATGTCATGTGGGTAATGGAGGCCAAGATCAGATTATGCATTTTGACCATCTGATTAGTGTTTTGGTAGTCCTCTTACACAGTTGATGGATACGGTAAATATACAGACAGTGAATACTCTGATCAAACTGTCAGGATGTACAGGTTAATCAGGGCCTTCCTGCTCCCATACCAGAAAAGAGCCCTTTTCTTGTAGCATGTGGTCTTGCTATTACACAAAAACAACAGTAAAAGCAGTTTGACTGTCACACACCTTTGAAACATACAGTAAAACCTGTGTAAGAGCGCCTCCTTCGAGACTGACTTTAAATAGTGGTTGATGTGGAAAAAGTTGTCTGTCTTATAAAGGTACATGTCATGTAATTTTGCTAGCAAATTACATGACATGTACCTTATAAGACAACCACCTTTTCACATCAACTACTAAGGTCAATTTCAAAGCTGGCTGTCTTACACAGGTTTTACTGTAGCACCAGATAAGGTGCTTTTTTTCAAGGGAAAGGTATTGATAGTTTTCTTACTTCTCGACAAAGCATATCTTGTGGGTACAGATTAGAAGTAACTCTGTGAGATGCTTCTAATGAGTACCTACAACATATGTTTCATCGATAAATAAGAAAAATATTATGTTGATGTTCCCTCTTATCTGTAGTTAGGCTCATATCTGGCTCATAACTGATGTATATGAATGGATTCTGATATAATGTTTTACAAAAATTGAGACATAACCATAGCTCCAGATAAGAGGGAATATTCAGGTAATATTTTTCTTATTTCTCCACAAATATAAATGTTGTTGGTTACTAATTAAAAGCAGATCTGAGGTGCTTCTAATGAGTACCACAACATATGTTTTCATGGAGGAATTTGGGGGTGGTTGGTTGAGACAAACGGTGTCGTAAATCTTGTGTCACCGGTGCATCCAACTGTGACAGGCTTACTGTTGGGCAAGGCCTGCTATCCTTGCAGCAGATAAGGGTAGAGGGAAATGTTTTTATTTCTTCTATTTCTTCATTTTCCTCTTTCTCCCCTGTCCTTCTCTTTCATCTCCTCTACTGTCTCTTTTCTCCCTTTCTCTGGGAGACAACACAAAATGTGTATGACCAATGTATTTTATTAATTTTCTTTTTGTTTCAGTTAAATATAAATGTCAACCTCCAGATAGCCGCCACATTCTGTATATCAAATCTAGTTTGGAATGAAGAAGAAGGTAAGAAAAATTAGAACATATTGAAATAAAATATAACAGATAACAGTACCTTATTTATCTCTGGAGGTAGGATGCATACACGTGACTGAGACGTCATCACTTCCAGATCTCCAATTTGTTATCACCCCATATAATAGGGCTTGGAGATTCATATTGTCTTCATTTGCTATGCTGTGCAAGCATCACAGTTATTTAGCTAGTGATGTGTCTAGATGACCTCATAATGATGTTTAATGACCATTTAGAGTGATAAATTCTAGATAATTATACCCTCTACATTGCAAAAGTTGAGTTTACTTTATTATGTCTCCCCCCTTTAAGGTTGGGAGATACATTGTTTTTTCCCTGGGCGTCTGTCTTTCTGTCACACTCGTGTCTTCTCTATAATTTGAAAACCATTTAAGCTTTAACTTGAAAACCATTCAAGCTTTCTTCACGAAACTTCATAAAAAATATCAATCAACATTAGACGACTTGCAGAGCGCAAGAACCATAACTGTTGCATTTATACTTTTTGAGTTATTTCCCTTGGCTCTGTCACAAAATCGTGTACGCTCTATAACTTGAAAACCGTTCAAGCTATCTTCACGAAACTTCATATAAATATCAATTAACATGAGACGATGTGCAGAGCACAAGAACCATAACTCTTGCATTTATACTTTTGAGTTATTTCCCTTGGACTCTTGTCACAAAATTGTGTCCCCTCTATTACTTGATAACCATTCAAGCTGTCTTTATGAAACTTCATATAAATATCAATCAACATTAGATGAAATGCAGAGCATAAGAACCATAACTCTTGCTTTTATACTTTTTGAGTTATTTTGGACTCTCACAAAGTAATGTCCACTCTATAACTTGAAAACCATTCAAACTATCTTCATGAAACTTCATATAAATATCAATCAACATAAGATGACATGCAGAGCGCAAGAACCATAATTTGCATTTATACTTTTTTAATTATTTCCCTTGGAACTTTGTCCCTCACAAAATTGTGTCCGCTCTGTAACTTGAAACCTGTTCAAGATATCTTCATGTAAATATCAATCAACATTAGACGACATGCAGAGTGCAAGAACCATAACTCTTGCATTTATACTTTTTGAATTATTTCCCTTGGAACTTTGTTCATCATAAAAAATTTGTCCACTCTATTATTTGAAAACTGTTCAAGATATCTTCACGAAACTTTATATGAATATCAATCAACATAAGACGACATGCAAAGTGCAAGAACAATAACTCTTTCATTTATACTTTTTGAGTTATTTTCCTTAGAATCTCATTAGTTAATATAAATGCTCGTTGAATGTACAATATAATATGACACCAAAAAGGGGGAAGACATCTATATTTTTGTAGAAAAAGAAATTCTAGTTTTTTTGCTTTTTTTTTATGCCCTCACCATTTGAAGAATGGAGGAAAGGGCATGTAATGTTACCCTTGTCTGTTCGCCCATCTCCGTCTGTGTCCAGCATTAGCAATTTGCATTTAAGTTTTTCAGGCGGGGAGATCCATGTCCTTTGTACACATTTCTAGTTTCTTTGTTTTCTTTTATTATTTTTGTCATAGGTACTCATGACAATCACCCAAAACATAACAGAGAAATATAACAGAAAAATTCCAGATTTTGTCTTTATCTTGACCAATAGAAATGATAAGTAAACTAACATTTCATCTGCATATCATCTAATTTAACAGCTCACAGAAACTCTATATATTGTCACTGAAAATTTAGTGCTTAATACTTTGAAGATTTGGAATACTTTTGATACATGTTTGTATTTGTCATGGCATTAAATATATTTTACTAGATCTGACTTTTGACGATATGTATTATCGTTTATGCAGGTGCTTACAATAGACAAGCTAAATTGCGAGAAATGGGAGTACAGAAGTTGTTACAACAGTTACTTGGTTCAAGCGACTCAGTCCTTTTTGAAAAGTAAGTATTAAAATGGAATTTGCCTCACTTCTGAAAAGTGGTCTGCTCTAAAAGGAAAGAATTTGCTCCCATTGGGCAAATTCATACCTTTTTGAGCAGACATATTCCTTCTGAAAAGTGGCATTCTAAAAGAAAAGAACTTGCTCTCTCTCTAGGAGCAAATTCTTACCTTTTAGAGTAGACTCCTTTTCAGAAGTGATTAGTGTAAAAAAAAAACAAAAAAAAAAACACCGGCTAACCGATTAGAGGACTAAGCCTGTCTAATAAAAGTGTGGTTAGGTAATTGACTCCATTGGGTTAGCTGTGCTGTAAAACCTCAGCACAAACCAAATTGTGTAAAAATGCAAACAGTAAGTCACAAAAGTTGATATAGCATGTAAAATATGGGGAACAATCTACTGAGTGTATCCACTCAACTTTACTTCAGAGCCCAGTTGTTCAAAGCATTGTTAGCTTAATCAACTCGTTAGTGGTCAAAATATTAACTGTTCTTGTAAGTACAATATCTAATTCACAGGTATTGTTTCAGCAAAAATATTAGTGTTTATGCAATATTTAATGACTAAAATTTTAATGATATGTTAACTAACGACATCGTTAGTTTTGAACAACCAGATGGTCCCATAATGACTGAAATACATTTGACCAAACTCAAGAACATCATCTTCATTGTTTATCATACCAGTTTCAGTTTATTGTAAGGTAAATAAATTCCATATAATTTTCAGAAGAGTTGAAATTTGAACTCGGTGAATACACATTTGATTGTTTACTCAGGACTGTTCCATTTAACCCTTAAAGTGCCATTCAGATGTAGCAGATGTTATTCTAAAACACAGGTACTTTTAATTTTTCCAAGAAATAGAAAATGGGGCTTGACATTTCATATGCCTGGCTTCATTTTGAAATTTGAAAAAACAAAACAAAAAAAAAAACAACCTAGAAGCTTTCCAGCGGGCACATGACGTAAATATAACGTCGCCTCAACGTCGATGCAACGTCATGACGTTGCATCGATGTTGAGGCGACGTTGTATTTACGTCATGTGCCTGCCGGCTTGTGTGTTGTTGTATTTTGTGCTTTAAGGATTAAAAGATACACACTGCATAGAAAGTTTTTATCAAATTCCACTGGGTCTTGACTGAAACAAACAAAATAGACCTGGATCATGTGTGTGTGTGTGTGTGTGTGTGTGTGTGTGTGTGTGTCTGCGTGTGTGTGAAGTGCCTTTTATAATAAATAATTTTCTTTTTCTGTTTTCAGGGTCAATACAGCATTACAACAGTTCAAATGACATAAGGGGATAAAGAGGAGGAAGTACCTGACATATTTATAGTGACATTTTCCAGCGTCACACAGTGCTTGTAACATGGCTGAGCCCCTCGGAATAGAAATCTACCTTATGACATATGTGACCATCCAAGCAATCTGATTAGTGTTGTCTGGGCAGGAAAACTTAGCTAAAACAACTAATACTGTCTATCAGCATCTATTCTTACTAGAGCAGTTAACATTTTTGATCTGATGAGCTTGTTAAGCTAACAATGCTTTGAACAACTGGGCCCTGATGTACGTATTAATGCTAAGCATTCTGGGTAAAAATTATAGCAGGTAACATTTTTAAATATAATTATTTTACCCAGAAAACAGGTTTTGACATATCGACCACTATTTTCAGGGAAAATAAGGAAAATAACATCAGTTTGTAAACTGCTCAATTTTCCCAGACACTGTTGAAGATTAAACTGGGTATAAGCTGGTCATGTATGTAATAAAGTGGTTTGAAAGGGCCCAATATTATCTGTGGATTAGCTTGGATAAGAAGTCCAAATAAAGTGGAACTTTGACTGCATGTCCTCCTCTTATGTGAAAATTTCTCTTATATGTCTGCTGTTAGAAAACCATCTTTTTTCCTTAAACAGAAATTGATGACCCAGAACTAAGCTGGACAAGTTTGTGTACTTATCAGCTTTGAAATAATGGCTTAAAAAGCAAATATTCCCTGTTGATTTGATGCCAATTTCTGGGTAAGAAATAAATTGTCATGGCCAGTAATTGATACTGAATTTGTCTAGTTCTATACAAAGTGAGACCATCTTGTGTATTCGAAGTGTGGTAGTGGCCTTCCCTATTTGAAATATTTAGCATTTTCTGAATAAATTAACTTGGTGTGTAAAAATTTCAGCAAACAACAAATGGATGATTTGTTTTATTTCTTATTTGCCTTTCTTCTAAAAATGGGTCTACTCTAAAAGGAAAGAATTTGCTCTTATAAATGCCTTCATTTGCTTCCATTTTAGAGTAGACCTCTTTTTAGACAGGAAGCCACAAAAGATTTCTCTTGTTGTACAAAATGGAAGAAAATTTACCAAGAGTAGCCATTCACATTGACCTTTACCACTCTCTTGGCTAATTCAGCAGACAACAAATTGGTGATAATTTTTTCTAATTTTTCACAGAAAACAGGCTCTGACATTTCATGCAAATTGTCTCCATTGGGGACGATTTGCATGAAATGTCAAATCCCTTTTTCTGCCAAAAATAAGAAAAAATATTGCATTATGTCATCTGCTGAAAACGTTTACTCAGAGCGTAAGCCCCCAATTCAGTCTGTGCATCCTGGTAGTCTGATAGGGACTCGTCTGTCTAGATAAATGTGATATATCTTAGCTTCAGATAACTGGGCAGGAAGATAAACATTATTTCTCCATATCATGTGTTGTATTCATTAGAAACACCTCATAGTGGCATTTCTAATAAGTATCCACAACAAATGTTTTCATGGAGAAATATGACAAATATCGACACATTTTGGACAAAAGTTGCCCAGGATGGAACTAGGATAATGTTGTATAATCTGGAGTCAAACACAAAAGCCTCATTCCACTACTGAGATGTGCAGGCCTGTCTGGGCTATTATTTTAAGGCTTCTTTTAGCAAAATGGGCTTCAAATAATAATTATCATTTGTATTATATGTCATTGTACTATTTATTGTATCACAGATCTGGATAAGAAGGGTAGCCAGATAAATATTAGATTCTCCTGGAAAGCATAGAGGCCACATCAAGCAAAAAAGTGCCCTAGAACAATCACAAAATGCACAGGTTCAGATCATCCTGAGTATTTGAAAGTATTATGAAAATACGCCTATTCAAATATATTGAAAATTTTACAAACATGAAAATTTGCAGATAAAAAAATTCTAATATTTTTCATATGTCTGCTCAAAACATAGATTGTGAGTACTCATTAGAACTGCCTCCATGAGGCAGTTCTAATGAGTACCCAAAAAATCTATGTGTTTTTTGCAAAATAAAAAATATTTATACCCCTGTAAACTCCAGTTTTACTACATAAAAGTGGGGTTTAATGGGGTCAAAATTATATAGGCATGTTTTTGTGATGGTGTTATCCGGGCCTATGCTCTCCATTCATACATTCTGTAGTATCCAGTCAGCAGACAGGGAAAGCCCTGATCAAACCACAGATGTGCAGGCTGATGTGAGCCGTTGCTGTCAACATATGCTCAGCGACATGTTTTCGCATGTCTGGCCCATATGATGTAGGTCCTCATTGGATATTGCCTCCCTGAGGCAATATCCAATGAGGACCTACATCATATGCTTTCATGGAGAAATAAGAAAAATATCAGTAACTTTTTGGTTGAAATAAGCATCTTATCTATAGCTATTATTAAATTGTATACAGAAAAAGTGGAATAAAATCTGTTTAGTCAGTTTTTATAGTTATCATGATAAAAAATGGAAGTATTTGCTGCTGTTTTATATCCTATTGATAAGCTTACAGGCAGTTAGAACATGTTGATGATACTGAAATAGCATCTAGAATCCACTGGCTAAGGATTGTTTATTCTGTAGGGTCCTTCTTACATAATGTGACTCCTGTGTACAAAAACTTTACATCTCCAGATGAGCAGTGCCATGCAAAAATGTGGCTTCGGAACCTGTACAACACTGAAGGCCCAGGCTAGCCTGCTGATCAGTGCAGTCTGATCTGGGCCTTCACTGTCCACTTACAGAATATATTTCAAAAACACGCCTATTCAAATATCTTGTAAATTCACCACCAAAAAACTGGAAGTTTTCAGATAAAAATTCTGATAATTTTTGTATTTCTGCACAAACATAGATTAAGGGTACTCATTAGAATTGCCTCACTGAAGTGGTTCTAATGGGTATCCACAATCTATGTTTAGAGCAGAAATAAGAAAAATAATGTATACCCCTGTTTTACAATATAAAAGTGAGGTTCAAGAGGGTCAAAATTATATAGGTTTGTTTTTGAGATCACCAACCAGATAAGGGATATTCAGATATTTTGCTGGACAAGTAATGAAAATTATCAAAAATTATCGCCACATTTAATGCCTTATCTGAAGGAATTGAATCGCCGAGTCCTGCTACAGGAAGAAATACATGTATGACATCCAGGTGCTGAAGGCCCAGAGACACCACTGTCTGTCTGTTGGAGTCATTGCTAATGGTCAAAAAAACTAGACTAGCCTTTACATCTTAGTATTTCATGACACAAGATCGGGACTTTCTAGAATTAGTAATTCCACATGGTTTGGTTCAAATGTGGGCTGCACTATTACAATGCAAAATGGAATAATTATTATATTTTGTGTTGATGTTGACTGCAGTCGCAACATAAAATGTAACAAATTTTTTGTTTCACTATGTTTGGAAACACTTTTGATTCCAACTCCAGGTCACAAGTAGATCAACATAGGTCATCTGGAAAAAGTTAGTACATTTTGCATTGATGTTGACTCCATTTGCAATGCAACATATATTAAACTTTCTAACACCCCTGCTCGTGTTGTTCCTTATTTGTCTTTACATTTCTAGCCGTGCTTTATCTAAGGCATTTGAGCACAGGAATTTTGTTGCGCGCTATCAACGGGAAAGTTGCGTCCCTGGTAACTATGGATGCTAGCTTACAATATTGGTCGAAACATTCATATACGTAATAAATTATATTAGTAAGAGAGAAAATGATCTACGAACATTGCAGTTCTTTGACTGTTTTTTACCTGAAGAGTTCCTCTACAGGTTATATACCATTCAAACACATTCGTTTTACTCCTTGTTGCCATCGTGTATTTGTTGGCCTTTTAATTATCGAAAACAAAAGTGCCGGTTAACATTCTTATTTTGTTGTTTTATATCTGTCCTCCATAGGCCCATCGCGGCACTCCAATTTCATTCGATTTGCAATTCTTTCATGAACACAGGATACAAGTTTATATGTTTTACATCGTTTTAATATTTTACATCGTCAGCTGATTCGCATAAGTATCCGCCATTTTGAATGTTCGTCATCGAACCTTGTAACTACGTAATCGTGTGACGTAATGATTAACGGTTGACGTCAACTACCAAATGGGGAAGTCAGGTAATAAAAATAATCATAAAAATCAATAAAAGTCTCATTTATGCAAAACATTCGCTCAGTGAGGGGTGTTAGAAAAGAAATAAATTATTCTGAACCGTGCTCAAATGCCGCAGATAAAGCACAGTTGAGTTTGGGTTGTACCCATTTGAACACTCGCTCGCTGCGCTCGCTCGTGCTCAAATGGGTACAACCAAAACTCAACTGTGCTTTATCTTGGGCATTTGAGCACGGTTCGGAATAATTTATTTCTTAAGTATCACTATCATTGCTGCACTCATTTCATTTTTAAAATAATTTTCAGCTAACAAAGCTATGGGAAAGACAGGTTGTCAGTGCAACCAGTGAAATCAGTAGATCAACTCAGATAAAATAAACTTGATGGGTAATCACCCCATAATGGTGATGCCAGATTTGGATTATTACTACCAAGTTCAGTTCAGTTCAAATTGCTTCTTTGATTATTGAGCTATTTTCCCATTAACACCTATGGGACAATAAGGCTGTCATGGCTATCAGCTGATATAATTTCCTCTTTACAAAAGCATCATCACAAATTTAGGTTCAAACTGCTTCAGTGGTTGATGGAAAGTTTAACCTGTGGATGGATGATGCTCGTAAAGTAATCACTTCTGCTCATTGTGAGCAAAACTTCAGTGAGCTAAAATATACAAATAAAAGAAACAGTATATAAATTTTATTGCTTTCCTGAAAATATAACAAAAACAACAATTTTGCCAATAAGCAGTGCATATTAGATACCCCTAACAAGGACCAAAAGGTAACAGAGGGAATGACATACTGATGGAAATATTGGTTGTGTTGATGGACAACGTGAAAACAGTAAACTGCCATAGACAGTTTGCATGGCAGTGAGGGAGCATATAATAAAAAGATATATCACTATACAAACAGATGTCATGAGCATTACATGAAATGGGAGAATTTACATGTATAAATGCAAAAAAAAGTAGCTTCCCCCCCACCCCACCCCCCTACCCAACACACACATACACAGAGCTGGAGTGTATAATAAATAGACAGATATGTCCCTACGCAAACAGATGTCATGAACATTACATGAAATGGGAGATCATACATGTATGTAGGAAACCATCAAGAGTTCTTTTGGAAGCTGCTAATCTGATGCTACAAATACATGTATGGTAAATCTGAGCAGTATGATCTGGTCTCCACTATTTGCCATTCCACTTAGTATTTTAAGAAACAACGGCATAAAAAGCAAAATTTATTTAAAAAATGTATGGAATAAAGTGTTTGCAACTTTAGGGCATTTACTGTACTGGTATCTTTTTTCTCAATGAGACAGTTCTAACCCTAAACCCTTCTCATGCTGATTAAATTAAGATGCCACGCCCACTTCTTATTTCCAGCCAATCAGATTACTTGATCCGGGTTTTTGATAGAAATTCACATATTTGATGGCAAACAGTGTAGATCCAGATCAGTTGGCTTCTTCAGAAGCCACTTGATCTGGATCTACACTGTTTGCTAAGACAGGGCATGTCGTTTTCAGCAAGAGAAGGGTTAAAGCCCTAGTCATTACAGCAGCAGAAAGGTTCTATTTTTTTTTTATTACTATTTTTTTTCCTTCTGAGAAAAAAACGCTTGCTTGTTCATGTGAATCTTCTGCTAGGTAGACCGTACACATGAAATAGCAAGCCTTATTTTCTTGGATAAAAAAAGAAACAAAACAGAATATGGTCTAATGCAATTTTGAATAGGGCTTTAAGGGCTAGTCCACAACATACATGTTTGTGGAGAAATAAGAAATTCATGCATCTTTTTCACCCAACAAACCCAATATATAAACCATTATAAACAGTGTAGATACTTAACACTGCTAGGTACATCATAAAAATATATCACAGGAGTATGTATCATGAGTGCTTGTGAAGGACTAATTCTAAATATTAATATCCGAGTCATTTTTCCACATGGAAACAGCAAAGATTTGATAAATTTTAACAACAAAAAATATTCCCATCAGGAAAACATGCCTATTTAATTATGACCCCCTCAAACCCCACTTTAATATAGTAAAACTGGGGTTTACAGGGTTATACATTAGTTTTCTTATTTCTGCTCGAAAACATAGATTGTGGGTTCTCGTTAGAACTGCCTTGCAAGTACCCACAGACTGTGTTTTGAGCAGAAATATGAAAAATATCTGAGTTTTTTATCTGAAAATTTTCAGTTTTTGGTGGTAAAGTTTCGTATATATTTGAATAGGAGTGTTTTTGTAATGCAATACACCTATCATATGGAGCTTTGACTACAGTATAGTATTTACCCATAGGATATAGACATCTTAACTCCATACCATATTTGTCCTCAAACTTGAGAAAAAGCACACTGGACTACCCAGTTAGCTTCCTAAAATGCTGTGATGGTGTGGCAAACAGTGCAGACCCTTATCAAACTGCTCTTTCAAGAGCAGTTTGATCTGGGTCTGCACTGTTTGCTCAGGCCTGTCTTTTTTAATATTTAGGGTAAACACAACATTCTTTTTATGCCTTACAATTTGTAATTTTTACTGATTTCATTCTAACACACAGCTTGATATGACTAAAATACTGTTGATAGGGCCAAGAAACCTCACCTCAATTCTTCATTCAAACATAAAACTGTTATTATTACCATCTTTCTGTTTTACAGCTCTGAGATTACTAAAATGGTTACCACTTAATAATTCATTAACAGTATCTTTTCTGTCTTTTCATTGGTGATCATTACCATCATTGTTATCAAACACAATTTCATCATTATCACTTTCATTATTGTCATCTTTCTGTTTTACATCTCCGAGATCACTGAAATGGTCACTACTAAATATATCATTTATAGTATCTTTTCTGCTGTCTCCCAAATCATCATTACAATCATTTGTATCAAACACAATTTCATCATCATCACTGTCACCACTCATATCAAGAATATCATTGTTTCTGACTTTCCAGGGTTCATTTTTTATAAGCCATGTCAAGTTGCCTTCCTTAGTAAATCCTGGTGGGACAGGTATGTCAAAGACAATAGGAGGATTTACAGCCATATACCTTTCATCACAGGTAGCAGCATTTATAAAAGTAGTGGCTCCATCACTGGTGATACCATATCCTATAAAGAAAATTGAACCTCTTAATAATACCATAACCTACAAAGAAAATTATAACTTGAAATACCATATTTATCCTAAGTATTCAGACATATTCACTCATTATTGTTTTAGAACTTTAACAATTCTAACCCTAAAACTGCTGGATAATTGGCAAACAGCGCAGTCCCTGATCAGATGCTGCATTCTGCAGCATCTGATCTGGGGCTACACTGTATGCTCCGACCTATTTATCTGAACTATTTAGTGTAAATACAGCAATGCCACAAGCTACAAAGAAAACTGAACTTTCATCTTGAGGCTGTTATAAAAATAAATGTTATATTAAAAACTAATACTCAACGTGCAAGTAAGTTTAGGCCGGGATATTTCATAAATGTAAAGAAAACTACTGATTTTGAAAGGTGACACTGAATTCGATAAGCCTAGATTTTATAGTACAGATGATAAGTAAAGCAGATCAGAGGTCAATATACAGGTCACAGTGACCTACTTACTCTATATAACACATTGTCTTCACTAGATGTCCCAACATACCACAGCTCCAGAGAAGAGGGGGTATTCATATAATTGCTTAGTTCTCCACAAAGACATATGTTGTGGGTACTCATTAGAAGCGCCTGAGTACCAACACCACGTTTTGTGGAGAAATAAGAAAAACATCAGTAATGTTTGGTTGAAAAAAAGCACCTTTTCTGGAGCTGTGCATGATACAGAAGACTATCATACAGGCATATACCTAGAATAATAATTTATGGTAATATAGGTCAAAAGGGCAACTTATAGGTTGAAGATCTTCTGTGGAGTACAAGTTCCCACATATGTTTTCATGAACTTGGAAAAATATCAATACTTTTTTTTACCTTACCTGGACCTTTGCAATGGACTTATCAGCCTGCACATCCACACAGCCTGAGTATTTGCTAACATGTGGATACATGAAAAGATCACAGACCCTGCGTAACTCCACACACGGCTATGATGATGATTTGGTGTTTCATGTCACACACTGCTATAGGTCTAGGTAGTTAATCTATGAGACATATAAGAGAAAATATACTTTCAGACATGTTCCCAATGAAGACACAAGTTAGCCTGCAAATCTACATATTTTGATCAGTCTTCACAGTGCACTTATTGGAAAACCAAACATCCAAGGCTTTTAAAGTCAAACATCAAAGACTATGCTCTGGCTGTGGATGTAAAGATGATGTGAGTCTACAGGGAGCACATGAATAAAAGGTACATTTTCTCATGTGGCACATATATATGACATGCATTTTCTACAAAAACTCAAATTATGTATCCTTAGTAGGGGTGTAATGATACCGATACATCAATGCATCTCCAGATCGCTGGATCAGCCTCTGGGGTTGGTACTCAGGCACTTCAGGAAGTGACAATAGTTGTCTCCTTTGTAAAAATTGGCAGAAAATTTACCATGTGTATCCAGTCGCCTTAAAGACACAGATCAAGTGGCTCAGGTTCTACACCATTTGTCATACCCATCAACAGTCAACCAGATGTACTAAATTTTAGGATAAATATAGTCAGGAGTTAGATGTCCAGATATTTAGAGTAACTATGGTATATCAAATTTACCTTCATGGATATGTCCAAACACATGGTACTTCGGTTTGACAAGCTTCTGAATGACATTGAGCAGATCAACACAACCAATATGGTTCTCGGCAGTCTCATTAAACAGTTGAGCCAGCCTACCAACACAGCAACTATCACCATGACCTACAAATGCAACCTTTGACCTTTAGACTGCTTTATTTAAATATAAACAGATGACATAAAAAAGTTTGAACCTTAAACCTGGTCCTGCTGAACCTGCATATGCCCCACCTTTGCAATCTGTAGATCCAGATCAGTTGGCTTCTGACTGATCTGGATCTGCACTGTTTGCCATTCAGCATGTGAATTTATATAAAAAATCTGGATTAAGCAATCTGATTGGCTGAAAATTAGGTGGGCATGGAATCTTTCTTTTATTCAGCATGACAAAGGTTAAAGTGCCACTCAGATTTGTAGCACACCACATTCTATTTATACCCCAGCTTGGCCACATGACTTTTGTGGAGATTGATCATGAAATCATTTCTACTGTCATTCTCCCTCTTCTGCTAAATTAAGATGCCTCACCCATTTCTAATTTTCAGCCAATCAGATTACTTGATTCAGGTTGTAGATACAAATTCAGATACTTAATGACGAAGAATGCAGTACCAGATCATTTGGCTTCTTCAGAAGCCAGCCGATCTGGATCTACATTTTTTGCAAATGTGGGCATATCTGGGTTCCGCAGGACCAGTTTTAATAAACACGTAAAATTCTGTGCACAATGCATGTTTTGGTGGAGAAATAAGGAAAATATCAATGCTTTTCAGTTGAAAGAAAAAGCCATTTGTAGAGTTATGAGTCTATATTTCTTTGCAGTCTGATCAAGATGCTCACTTCACTGAACAAGTTCATCAGGATAGAATTTCACATTATTCCAAATATTCATCAAACATATCCAAACGAAAATTTTCACTTACTGTGATAGTTTCGATTCTCATCAAGAACCATCATCAGACTCTGACCTTGGGATATATTTGATGAACCTAGGCAATGGGGATATTTTGAATGCCGCCGTCCTTCCATCATGCTATCACCTCCTAAACAACTGGGCGGAATTCAAACAAACCTGCTACATGACTTCCCTGCATGGTAAGGGTGTGTGAGAGCAACATTCCCACTGAATGAGGCCATCAACTGCGCAAGTTTATTTTTATTTTTCTCATAAATAATCAAACAACATGAATGAATCCCAGTTATCTGGTGAAAAAGTAGAAAAAACATTTCAAGATGTTTTCAAATATTTCAAGATGACTTCTGCTGATATTTTCACCCAGTATGCTAAGAGTTAACCTTTGTCCTGCTGAATAAATTAAGATGCCACACCCACTTTTAATTTTCAGCCAACCAGATTACTTTTCTAGATTTTGATACAAATTCACATCCTTAATGACACAAACAGTGCAGATCCAGATCAGTTGGCTTCTTCAGAAGCCAACTGATATGGATCTACACTGTGCAAAGGCAGGGTATATCCGGATTCAGCAGGACAAGGGTTACGAACCATTTCTAACAAAAATATAAAAGCATTGCAGACATTGTATGCTATCCCATCACTACAGAAAGAGTCAGAGACTAACCTAGAGGTGGTCCATGTGTCAGTAATATATCTGTATCCAGTGGTATCTTTTTCCATTTCTCTAAACATTGCCATCCTCTTCTCCGACTGAAGCCCCAGTTACCAGACCCAGGCTGCCTGTAAATGAAGACACAAACAGTATTAAAAACGAAAATACGTAGCTCTAGATAATATGTTACATTTTGCTATATATGAGGGTTATCAGGTAGACAGGTTTCTTATTTCTCCTTATAAACATATGTTCTGACACTGAGGTACCCACAACATGTTTTCATGGAGAAATAAGAAATTATTAATAGAAAATTGTAATCATTTGAAAATACTGCTACTCTAGTGTTTGCCGGATCTTCCATGAAGTCAAGCATCATAGTCACCCATCCTAGTACTTAAACCGGGATGAATGTTGCTTAACTTTGTGAAAAAGTTAATATCTCTACCTATGTTGTAATAAAAGGTGGCATCCTCAGCAAGGCTTAAAAAGTGATCTATATACCTAGTCTATTGCAATACTTTTTGATTGAAAAAACAGTGCTACGTTTTTACAACAAAAAAGTACTGTTGTTTTTCTTATTTCTTCAATGAGTTCCTTCAACATACTACTAGCTGCTGATGTGTCTAAAATATTGCAGTATGTATGGCAAACACTGTAGACCCAGAACTTTTAATTTTCAGCCAATCAGATTATTTGATTCTGGATTTTGATAGAAATTCACAAAGCATTCTGTGGCATCTGATCTGGGTCTACATTGTTTGCAAACGCCTATCTGTCCCAGTACTTAGGCTTATTATGGTACTTAGGTTTATTATGGTACTTAGGGTTATTATGGTACTTAGGGTTATTATGGTACTTAGGTTTATTATGGTACTTAGGGTTATTATGGTACTCAGGGTTATTATGGTACTTAGTGTTATTATGGTACTCAGGGTTATTATGGTACTTAGGGTTATTACGGTACTCAGGGTTATTATGGTACTTAGGGTTATTATGGTACTTAGGGTAATTATGGTACTT
This sequence comes from Anodontia alba, assembly GCA_964016985.1. NCBI lineage: Eukaryota > Metazoa > Mollusca > Bivalvia > Lucinida > Lucinidae > Anodontia > Anodontia alba. The sequence goes on along the minus strand of OZ024830.1, from coordinate 9,626,674 downwards.
AGGGTTATTATGGTACTCAGGGTTATTATGGTACTTAGTGTTATTATGGTACTCAGGGTTATTATGGTACTTAGTGTTATTATGGTACTCAGGGTTATTATGGTACTTAGTGTTATTATGGTACTCAGGGTTATTATGGTACTTAGGGTTATTACGGTACTCAGGGTTATTATGGTACTTAGGGTTATTATGGTACTTAGGGTAATTATGGTACTTAGGTTTATTATGGTACTCAGGGTTATTATGGTACTCAGGGTTATTATGGTACTTAGTGTTATTATGGTACTCAGGGTTATTATGGTACTTAGTGTTATTATGGTACTCAGGGTTATTATGGTACTTAGGGTTATTACGGTACTCAGGGTTATTATGGTACTTAGGGTTATTATGGTACTTAGGGTAATTATGGTACTTAGGGTTATTAGGGTTATTATGGTACTTAGGGTAATTATGGTACACCCAGATGAAACTGAGCAATGAAGGTTTGGTCGCAATGTACACTGTTTCTCATTCAGCCAACACATTTTTAGACACCTCGAAACTGAACAGATAGTCAACAGAGTGCAGTTGGTAACAAGTCTGACTGCAGATCCTGGAAATATTATCTGCCCCTGTATTTTCAGGTTGCAGGTAATGTAACCCTTATCCTGCTGTTCACGACAATCCCTACCTTTGCAAACAGTGTAGATCTAGATCAGACCGCTTCTGAAGAAGCCATCTGATCAGGATCTACACTGTTTGTCATTCAGTTTGTGAATTTGAATGAAAACATTATATGATGTAATCTGCTTGGCTGATAGTCAGAAATGGGTGTGGCTAATCAAATTAACCAGCAGGATAAGTGTTAAAAGATATAAATGGCCATGAAACCATTCTTGTATCAATGCAACTGTGCCAACCTGATCAAAAGTGTTCATTTTTTGTTTGTTGTTTTGGGAAAATTAGCCTTACAATTTACATTAACCCATTTATGTTGAATGGATTCTTCTACCATAACTCTTTGGACCAGTCTATTTCAAATAGCAGGGTTTCTGATTAGTTTTTTTATTATTACTGTTTTATAGGAATAAGGTAATATAAATAAGTAAAATAAGTCCTTATCTTGGCATTTAATTCAGGTCTGACTACAGGATACAAAGGTTTGAGGGAGCGGGTTAGGGTACAGTATGTGTAATCTGTGCCTTTACCACAAAGTTACAAGACAGTCTGGGCTAGTACAAATTAGAAATTTTTCATTACAATTTACTTTCTCACATTCATGCCTTATATATAATCCATTAAGGCGGTATAGGTGAACACGTTTTTGACACATTGCATGAATGTGCATTGATTTGTGTTTGTGTGTATGAAGAGGTGGTGACTCACAGGATGTGGGCTGGAGGGTATTGGGTGGGAGCTGCTGTTTTTTTTCCTAGCTGGCACCAGCTGGCAGGGATCTTTTGCTTTTAGACCAGTCTCTTAATTATAGCAGGGAGAATGCTAAAGGTATGACAAAGAGTGAAGACCATAACATTTGTATTCAATAAGATTCTGGACTGGATCAAAATATCTGGATTTACACTTGTTCTGCAATTCAGAGGTACCATAAAAAAGTTGGACTTTTTCAGAAAATGACATGTCATTATACCATGGAGATCCAAAAATCTTGATGCCATCAATCTCAATTAGTGAGTCTTGAAGATTGGTACAGTTTGTCATGAGATCATGAACAGAGTCGACTCCATAGGCTTCCAGTCGTGACTCATAATTCTCTCTTGTGAGTTCCCACATCCATGTCTTTCTCTTCTGTTTTATAAATTCAAGGTCAAATGTCATATCATGATTGCCAGCAATCACCACTTTGTGCTTGTGAGGTAATGTCCCTGTAAAACAGCAAGGTAGATAAAAAAACTAAGCACACATATGACAGATGCAGATCTAGGGTTGGTACCAGATCAGGGGACAATTCTCAGACAGGGGCCTGATTGTATTCCAAAACTGGGGACTGCTCTGTTTTTCTCCTAAATATGGGCAAATTTCCATAATTATCACGACTGCTATTCTTCCGTAATTGCAACCATTTCTATTCTAAGACAGCGGCTGCTCAATTTCTTTCCAGATTGGGGGCCCTCGTTGTGAATAAAATTGCCCAGCCCTTGTTGTGGAATGGACATGGCCGTTAATCTGGGACCAGCCCTCATTTGAGTCCATCACATATGGCTGCTCAAATTGAGGTTAGGGGAGGAATCTAAATATTGAGAGGGAATATGTATATGTAGTTGTGACAGGTATATGATAAACACAAAACTTATATTGCCTCGTGGTACAAGCTGGTTTTTATAGCAACGCGGTATGGTGTTGGACTGTCATGCAGGGAGCTAGCGTTTGAGTCCAAACAGCAGCACTGGTGATAAGAACATTTTCATGCGTTTTACTTTTTTGTATCAAAATATACACACAGTCCTCCCATGTTCCAATGCAGAGGCTTTGTCATTTCTACATTCAGTTACATAATTTGTGTATTATATTTTGTTTAAAGTACAAAATGTACATCTTAAGACTAACGATTCACCAGTGTTTCAGAAGTAGTGTATTTTTGGTATATTTTGGTGTGGAATCGCTATTTTGCGGGCGTGCGGGCTGAGGGCATGCGGGCCGCCAGCAATAGTATATGTTAAGCCAAAAGTTTGTGGTCAATGTTATTTTTCTTATTATTCCCCCTGCCGCCTACTCCAATGAAAAAAAAAAAAAGGAAAGAAAGAGCAATGTACAATTATTAACACCATGTGCATTGTAGTAAAGAACCTATATGCACTATATTTGCAAAGAAAATGGATGATCAAAAGACAGAACAATCTCTAATTGAATCCTTTGAGGATGATGGGCCTGGTTTGTGGTTACCAAAAGGACAGGTAATTACACAGCAGCCCCTGACTAGTCCACCTCGAAATAATCTGGTTCAGAATCACTCTGAGCAGCCTGTTCCTCTACTGGCTACTCCAACAAAAGAAACTGTCACACAGAAAACTCCAGAAAAAACTGTTCATGTTTCAAAAAAGTTTTCAAATACTTTGGAAAGTTCCAATGTTTTGGAAAGTACTACTGAATTTTCAGAAAAATCTAGAAGTGATTCTGAAAAATGTGAAGATGTTTCTGATCTGTCTTATTCACGAGCTTCTCATATAAGTGCTATTGAAAGGGAACGACACATAAGTGACAAATTCAATGGTATTCTTTACCATGTTATACCAACATACAATCAGATTGCCATTTTGTTCTCAACAAAGGGACTTTATAGTCAATTCATTGCCTCTATGGAAAAGGAACTGCACTCAAAGTCTCAAAACAAAGAAAAACCTCGCTTTGAAACACATCTAAATGGACAAAAATGTATAATATCTTGTGACCAGTCAGAGTCCTGTATTGTAGTAACAGGACCTGGACGTAGTATCTGGAGAGAATCTTCCTTTTTGCGTATGTCACTAAGACTATTCAACTATTTTGCAGCAGATAATATTGTAGAAAGCAGTATTACACATGGAACACAAAGTTTAACCTCAACACCAGCTGACCAGCTGAGACATCAAACCCATACAAACATTTTAATGTCTCCAATACCCTTGTCTGAGCCAATCCAAAATATTAACTGTGAGGAGTTAAACAAACAATTAAATATGTTAACTGAAGTTGTGAAAACTTTACAAGGACAGATAAATAGGATACAAGATTTCATGGGTGAGTTAAGTCAAAAAGTTAACAATATACAACAGTGTAAAGATTCTATAAAATCTTCAGAGCCGGAGGAGTCAGTTATTGTGTTACCAGAAACTGCTGAAATTAGTGCAGAAACTATGCGTAATCTGTTTAATGAAAAGGAGCCTCCTATCTTTCCTGGAACTTTTTCTTACAGCACAGCTGCTGCAACTAATATAAAAAATCAGCAAAACAAGGAACAGCAAACCAAAACAAACAGGAGTGGATCAAAGAACTCTCAAAATAACCAGTCTAAGCATGTAAATAAGTCTACTGACAAACCTATCAAAACTGTCATCAGTCGTAAAACAACAGCTTCAAAAACTCTCTTAATTGGGGACTCTATTCTCTCTGGGATAAACAAGAAGGGTTTAAACAAAAATGTTGAATGTCATCCCATCTCTGGTGCAACTGTAGAGATTCTTATGGATAAAATTCAAATATTTGATTTGAAGTGTTTTGAAAACATTATCATTTATGTGGCTGGAAATGATTCTGCCAACATAATATCAGACACAGATTTTGAATTTGTTGAAGAAAAGTATGAACAGTTGTTGAACCATATTAGGGAAAAAAGTGCCGAGAGTAACATTTATCTCTGTAGTTTGTGTCCTCGTGGGGATACATCAGTAAAAGAAGTCAACGACATGATAAAAAGACAATGTGAATATCATCAGGGAACTTTCATTGATGTCCACAAGGCATTTTATAATAAGCATAACCAGTTAAAAAATTACTTTTACAAGCCAAGGGACAACATACATCTTTCTGCATCAGGTACAAGGGGATTACTTGGTGCCATAAATACACATATTGACATAGTTGACAATTTTAAAAGTTGTGCCCTTAGTGGATTTTCTTCACAGTTTAACAAAAAATCACAAGGGAAGAAACAACACAGATACAATCAACATCCCGGTGACAATAACAGATATAATCAACATCCCAGTGACAATAACAGATACAATCAACATCCCAGTGACAATAACAATGAGCAGTGCTTCAAATGTGGCCTTACTAATCACAAGACACACCAGTGCTTCCATAAAAATCAAGTTCAATGCTTTTTGTGCAAATTCTTTGGACATAAAGACAAATTTTGTTGGAATCAATAGGATGTTGGCAAATATGCCAGTTTAGACCAAAATTACACTGTTCCATTTGTATCAGTAAATAGGTTCAACTTTCTAGTGAGCATTTGCGAAAACTGTAATAATGTTAATTGTCAATGTAACAATAGCAGTGATGTTGCCCCCAATACACTATATTCAAACAATATCAGTATTAGCTCTCATCAGTCAGTAGAGCAAAGTTGTCACATTAACAGTTTAACAGCATCTTCAGAGACAGTCTATGAATTTTCAACTTCAAAAGACAACACTCTGATATATGACATTTTTTCTAAAGAAAATAATACACCCCATGATTATGATACAATGGTTTATGAAAATGTGCATGCAGATAATATGCATGAAAATGTGCATGATGATCATACTTCCATGAGTGCCCAAAGCATGTTAAATTTAGGGCTTAACAGAAAAGGATTTAAGATGGGTCATTTGAATATTCAAGGAATTCAAAACAAAATTGATCAAATTGATTTGCTTTTAAACAGTTCTCAGAATAACATACATATGTTAGGACTGAGTGAAAGCAAATTGAATAATTGTCATATGAACTCAATATTTGAAGTTAAAAATTATCAAATGTTTCGTAAAGACAGATGTATTTCAGAAGACAGACCCGAACGTGGAGGTGGACTTATTGTTTATGTTAAAAATGGAATAAACTGTAAAAGAAGACATGATTTAGAATGTGAGCGTATTGAATGTGTGTGGTTAGAAATTTTTCCAGTAAATAGTAAAAGTTTTCTGGTAGGAAATATATATAGACACCCAAATGAAACAATAAGCTGGAATGAGGATTTTGATAATTATTTGGATAAAGTTTTAGAATGTGAAAAAGAAATTTATTTAATGGGTGATTTTAATCGTGATCTTATGCAAGAAAATATTAAGCATTTTTGGCTTGAGTATATGGAATCTTTCGGCCTTTATCAATTTATCAGTATTCCTACCAGGGTTACGGACCAGTCAGCAACCTTGATAGATCATATTTATTCAAATACACCTGCAAATATTTTGATGACTGCCGTGCCTCACATAGGTTTAAGTGATCATTTTCCAGTTTTCATTAGTAGAAAAACAAATGGTTCATATAGTCTTAAAAATACCCATTATACAATATCATATAGATCCTTCAAAAATTTTGATGAAAACAAGTTTATTGATGATCTGAAATCAACCCCATGGGACATTGTAAAAATATTTGATGACGTAAATGATATTGTTGAAACATGGTCAAGCCTTTTTAGTGACATAGTTGATAAGCATCTGCCTTTGCGAAAACACCGTGTCAAGCGCAAACATCAACCAAAATGGCTAAGTGCAGATATAATTGAGGCTTTTAAAACAAGAGATAGATTTAAATTTTTAAACAATCAAGAACAATACAAAATCTGGAGAAATAAAGTGAGTAAAATGATTAAGGTATCAAAGAAAAGGCAATATTCAGAAATTATAAATGAAAATGTGAACAATCCAGCTAGTGTGTGGAAACTCTTTAAGGAACTGGGTGCAAGTAAGCGCAATATTGGCACTAGTATACTCTCATTAAAAATTAATGACAAAACTATTGACAGTCCCTCTGAAATTTCATCTGAATTTAACAAATTTTTTGTGTCTGTGGCTTCTAAAATAAAAGAACCAATTCTGCCTTCCAACTTTGCTAGACTAAGTTTATACTGTAATAAAAAATTAGCTGAGAACACGAGTTTTTCCATTCCTCTCTTAGGCTGTGAAAAGGTCGAAAAATATCTAAAAAATATTGATATTACCAAGGCTACAGGAGCTGACAATATTGGGCCAAGACTATTGAAATTGGCAGCATCATATATATCTGAAAGTCTCACTTTTATTTGTAATCAAAGCATTATTAGTTATACTTTCCCCGAAAAATGGAAAGAAGGCAAAGTGACTCCTCTTCACAAAAATGGCCCTAAAGATGACACAAATAATTACAGACCAATTTCAGTCCTACCAGTTGTGTCAAAATTACTAGAAAAACATGTCCATGATTCTTTAATGTCTTATTTATCTTCAAACAGTTTGCTGCATTCAACTCAATCAGGTTTTCGGCCTAATCATTCCTGTGAGACATCTCTGTTACAAATGGTAAATAAATGGTTAGGTGCAATAAATAACAGTCAAATGATTGGGATGGTAATGATTGATTTTAGGAAAGCATTTGATCTTGTTGACCATACACTATTGCTTAAAAAACTCAAATATTACAAGTTATCTGAAGAGACTATCAGCTGGTTTTCTTCCTACTTGATGGGGAGGAAACAGAAAGTCTTTGTTAACAACACATTTTCAGAAGCTGAAAACATTATATGTGGTGTTCCACAAGGATCTATTCTGGGCCCTTTATTATTTTTATTATTTATTAATGACTTGCCTTTGAGCATTGATAATGTCCTTACAGACTTATATGCTGATGACACTACGCTTTATTTTATTGACAAATCTCAAGCCTGTATTGAACAACAGCTGCAGACTGCATTGCATAAACTTTCAGAATGGTGTAAGGAAAATGGAATGCTAATAAACACTACTAAAACTAAAGCTATGCTTATTACCACTCCTCAGAAACGGATTCATTTAAATAATAATAACCTTCAGTTGAACTATAACAATGAAGAATTATCTGTAGTAGCAAATGATAAAATTTTAGGGGTATTAATTGACAATAACTTAACATGGACAAATCATATTAATGTCCTTACAAAGAAAATAGTTTCTAATCTTTGGCTGCTCTCCAGAATGAAGGAATACTTGTCTACTGATCAAAGAGTCCAATTTTATAAGTCCTATGTTCAACCCCATATTGATTATTGCAGTGCCATCTGGGGAGGAACTTCTCAAAGTAATCTTGATAGGATCTACCGTTTACAAAAAAGAGCTTGTAAAATTATTTTAGACTATCAATATGAAAATATTGCTACTAGTATGGAAGAGCTAAAAATTCTAAACATTTATGAACGAATATTTCTCAAGAAAGCTAAATTCATGTTCAAAATTTCTCAGTCCCTAACACCTGAATACATTAATGAGATGTTTCACACAAGACCCTTGAACAATACTCTTCAGTCCCTTAGATCATCAACAACCATAAATTATGTGCTGCCAAGACCTCGTAAAGAACTGTTTAAGCAGAGTTTGATTTACTCTGGACCATTGATTTGGAATAATCTACCTGACAAATTAAAACACTTAGGAACTGTTGATAGCTTCCATAAAAATTGCATCAAATGGATGAAAGGAATTCAAACTTAGTATATATACATTATATGTATATACATGTGTATATATATATATATGTATATATATATATATATATATATATATATATATATTTAATTTAGACCCTGTATATGTGTTGTATGTATTTTGTACATATCCATGTAACCTGGTTTCAGGACTTGTGTTTCGCTTTTGGCAAGACTGTTTTCTGGGGATATTACTGCATTTATCTTTTTCTTTTTTTTTTTTTTTTTTTTGTAGCGATTGGTGTCAGATATGTCTTGTTTCAGTGAAATAAGGCAACTCTACATCAGCTCACAGTGTATATTCAAACTTGATCATCTCTCTTATTAGTGTGTGTGTGTATGTGTGTTTCTAGCCTATGCATTTTCTTTTTGTTGTATATAATGTAAATAATAGAGGGCCTCATGGAAGATTAGCCTGTATTGTTGCTAAATGTGTAACCCTCTGAAAATAAAGACCATTATTATTATTATTATTATTATTAACTATCTGAGCCTCTGAACAGCCTGTACACCCTCACAACCTGATCAAAGCGTGTGCCTGACAAAACTGACAAGATCTCTAATCAGACTTGGTAAATGTGCAGGTGCTGGGCTGGGTCTTTGCTGGACATAAGAATATCATAATTTCTCATGACACAGCTTATCTGGCATTCAGGACCAAAACAAAGTTCAAGATGCTGACAGGTGAAAAAAGGCAGAGCTGCAATAATTTAACTTAATTTGAAAGGTTTGTCCTGATGAACCAGTCAACAGGCCAGGCTTAGTGTATAATTTGTTTTGCAATTGCCAGCCTACAAATGTTGGCAAAAATATTTTCCATTCCTAAAATACAATTCCATGAGAAAAAAAAAGCTCATATATATACCAGTAAGTAGTCTAAAAACTGGGGAAAAAAAAAAAAAAAACATCTGGAGGTGCAATGAAATATGCATGCAGTAAACAGTGAAGACACTGATCAGACTCTCCATAGCTGTTTTCCCATTGGTCCTGATATACAAATGAAATATAGTAAGGTACAAAGAAAGAAGAACAAAGGACTGCCCAGTGATACAATTTTTCGTTTTGTCTTATTATGGGAAGAATCGGGGTAGGTGTTAGTAGGCAATTACAAACAAACAAAAATTACTTTCGACCTTAACAACATTTCCACTATTTGAAGCATAATACTACATAAAAAAAATGTTGAAGAATATAAAAATAAGGTTTAAAAGGATTTTTCCCCCTTAAACCTCCACTTCCTTACATGTGCTGTTAAAAGCTGAAGGAAAGATTGCTGTAAACATACTGTAGTTTTTCTTTTGCTATCTCATTTTTTGGCTGGTGCCAGCACACACCAGTCTCTTAATATAGCTTTGGAATTTTATGTATGGAGAAGTATTTGATTAGCGCAGAGCACAGTTTGGTAAGTTTGAATATGACCTGCAGTCCATCTTTGGTAAGTTTGACTATGACCTGTGGTCCATACTTAAAAAGTTCAAACATATTCATATCTGACACATGCTAAAATAAGCTTCTAGATAAGATCTTATTTAAGTTCTGGCATTTTTATTTTTTTTTTTAAATAATAATATACAAACTAAATCTCGTGGAGATCCGAATATGACTAGGATTTGCATATTGCTTGATCAAGAAAATTCATAAAGCTTAATAAAAGCATACATTAAAGAAACATGTTGTTCTTTTTTACCTATTACATTGAACATTTATTAAACTTTAGTATACCCGTGTCCCATATTTCTAAGTAAACATGAACAAAATTTGCGCCGGTACTTAGACGTTTACCTTTAAATATATTGTCTTATCTGGTCTTGTTAGTCAATGTGATGCAGCCTTTTCTTTTGCAATTTTTAAAGTAAAACATAATACAATTATAATGGACACTTTAACAATCTAACATTGTAAACAGTACCTTGTGCTTTAATAATAAAAGCATCGCGAACACTGCATCATAACTCAGAGTAAAGATGGCTAAGTTTTGATAAAAATTAATTTGGTTTAAACAATAGTCTATCCAAGAATAGACAATATAAGCATGAATGTCAGAAACTCACTAATTATTCATCAGAAGCATGCGAAGTGAATTTCACAGAAGAGTCAAGGGCAAATAACTCTTGTACAAAAGCAGCCAGAGTTGTGGCTTTTGTGCATCTTATGTAACCTTTGATCCTCTATATATCCATGTAGTTTCATTCAGATAGTTCCAGAAGTAAAGGAACTAAGGGCCAAAACCCAATTTTCAGAAACTGAAAAAGACCTTAACTGTCATTAATTAACAATTTTCACTCATTAAAAATCCCATATCACTCATTCCCAGTACTAATATATAAGGAATAAAAATGAAATTCATGAAGAAATACTTTAGTAATTGGTCAGAAATGGGATGGACAGACAGACAGACAGACATCAGAGAATATAATATCTTGCCACTCCCTGTGGCAAGGTATAACAGAAACCCACAAGTCATTGGTCAGAAGCTTGCAAAGTGCATTTAGATGTGTCAAGGGCAAATAAATCTAGTATAAAAGGAACCAGAGTTGTGGCTCTTGTGCACAATATGTAACTTTTTTTACCCTTTATATATATATATATATACAGTCAAACCTGTGTTAGTGGTCACCTCTATTAAGCAGCCAACCTGTATTAAGCAGCCAGAGGAAAGTTGCCCCAAAATTCATATACCTATATATTTGAACTGTATTAAGCAGCCACCTGCCTTCAGCAGCCACATTTTAAGCTTCCCATGGGTGGCTGCTTAAGACAGGTTTGACTGTATATATATATATGAAGTTTCATCCAGATAGTTCCAGAAGCAAAGGAACTGGGGGCAAAAAAAAAAACAACAAAAAAAACAACACTTTTCAGACACTGAAAAGGGCCATAACTCTGTCATTAATAAACCAGTTTTGCTCATTGACAATCAGAAATCAGCTATCACTGGTGGTAATACATATGCAAAATTGAAATTGGTGAAATACTCAAGTTATTGGTCAGAAACCACTTTTCACGGGCGTGGCTAATGTTTAGCTCGCCTGTACGAAGAACAAGGAGAGCTATTGTAGTCAGCCCGGTCGTCCGCGTTTGCGTTCCCGTTCCCGTCACACTGTGTTAAAGTTTTTCAAATGCTTATATCTCAACAGTCACTCCTCACAGAGGCATCAAATTTGGAACTTAGGTACCTTGGAGGGTCTTCTGAGATTCCAAGAGAATAAACCCCTGGGTGGGGCTAGGGGTCAGAATCTAGGACACCTTTGTAATACTGTGTTAAAGTTTTTCAAATTCTTATATCTTGACTTTCACACCTCATAGAGCATTCATATTTAGAATTTGGGTACCTGGAGGAGTCTTCTGAGATTCCAAAAGAACATACCCCTGGGTTCATACCTCAGGGTGGGCCTTGGAGTGGGGCTAGCGGTCAAAATCTAGGACACATTTGTAAAATCTTATATGTCTACAGGTTATAGACACAACTGGTTATACATCAGCTAACTATGTGACATCAGTTTAAGTGTAAGAGAGTGAAGGTCATGGTGACCTACATTTTACGGTCCAGGTCACCTAGATTTCACGGTCCAGTGATTTTGCCTTATATCTTGAATACTATTTGTTGGATAAATGTCACACCTGGGATATTACTTCCATGTGACCCAATGAATGACCACTTACTATATCTAGGTCATTGTGACCTATATTTCATGGTTTAGTGATTTTGCCTTATATCTTGAATACTATTTGTTGGATAAATGTCACACCTGGGATATTAGTTCTTTGTGACCCGATTATTGAAGTCAAAATATATCTCTGTTGGTGTGACCTATATTTCATGGTTCAGTGATTTTGCCTTATATCGAATACTATTTGTTGGATAAATGTCACACCTGGGATATTAGTTCCATGTGACCCAATGAATGACCACTTATTTTTATTACTATTTCATGGAGAATTGTCATACCTGGATTATTATATCTATGTGACAAAATGATTTACATACAAATACATCTAGGTCAGTGTGACCTATATTATATGGCTTAATGATAAAAATGTTACAATATAAAATGTACCCAGCAGGCGAGCTACACTGTCCTACGACAGCTCTTGTTCATATATTAAGTCTATATTAGAGAACTTCAAAAAGTATGTTCTCTTGCAATACTAGTCAGAGCCATAAATGATATTATTTTAATGGTCCTTAGATGAATATTAAAATAGGAATTAAATTGAACTTAATCAGCAAAAAACAAAAACAAAAAAAAAACAAGAGGGCCATGATGGCCCTGTAACGCTCACCTGAGCAACATAGCACTTTGAGAGCCTGATCTAGAACTGATCAAAGCAAACATTCTGATCAAAGTTCAAAATGATTATAACAAAGTTTTCCGCTGATTTGGCCCGGTGACCTAGTTTTTGATATCAAGTGACGCAGTTTCAAACCTGACCTAGAACTCATCAAGACAAACATTTTGTGCAAGATTCATGATGATTGCTTGAAAAATGTGACCACTAGAGGGATAACAAGATTTTACGCTGATTTGGCCCGGTGACCTAGTTTTTGACCCCAGGTGTTCCAGTTTCGAACTTGACCTAGAAATCATCAAGACAAACATTTTGAGCCAGATTCATGATGATTGTTTCAAAAATGTGACCGCTAGTGTTAACAAGGTTTTCTGCTGATTTGGCCCGGTGACCTAGTTTTTGACCCCAAGTGACCCAGTTTCAAACATACCCTAGAACTCATCAAGACAAACATTTTGAGCAAGATTCATGATAATTGCTTCAAAAAATGTGACCGCTAGAGTGTAAACAAGGTTTTCTGCTGGTTTGGCCAGGTGACCTAGTTTTTGACACCACGTGACCAAGTTTCGAACCTGACCTAGAAATCATCAAGACAAACATTTTGAGCAAGATTCATGATTATTGCTTCAAAAATGTGACCGCTAGAGTGTTAACAAGGTTTTCTGCTGATTTGGCCCGGTGACCTAGTTTTTGACTCCAAGTGACCCAGTTTCGAACTCGACCTATAAATCATCAAGACAAACATTTTGAGCAAGATTCATGATGATTGCTTCAAAAATGTGACCGCTAGAATGTTAACAAGGTTTTCTGCTGATCTGGCCAGGTGACCTAGTTTTTGACCCCAGGTGACCCAGTTTCGAACTTGACCTAGAATTCATCATGACAAACATAATGAGCAAGATTCATGATGATTGCTTAAAAAATGTAACCGCTAGAGTGTTAACAAGGTTTTCTGCTGATTTGGCCCGGTGACCTAGTTTTTGATCCCAAGTGACCCAGTTTCGAACTTGACCTAGAAATCATCAAGACAAACATAATGAGCAAGATTCATGATGATTGCTTCAAAAATGTGACTGCTAGAGTGTTAACAAGGTTTTCTGCTGATGTGGCCAGGTGACCTAGTTTTTGACCCCAGGTGACCCAGTTTCGAACTTGACCTAGAAATCATCAAGAAAAATATATTGAGCAAGATTCATGATGATTGCTTCAAAAATGTGACAGCTAGAGTGTTAACAAGGTTTTCTGCTGATCTGGCTCGGTGACCTAGTTTTTGACCCCAGGTGACCCAGTTTCGAACTTGACCTAGATTTAATAGAGGCAAACATTTTGAGCAAGTTTCATCAAGATTGGGTCAAAACTATGACCTGCAGAGTGTTAACAAGTTTTTCCTTTGGTTTGACCTGGTGTTGACCTAGAAATCATCAAGACAAACATAATGAGCAAGATTCATGATGATTGCTTCAAAAATGTGACTGCTAGAGTGTTAACAAGGTTTTCTGCTGATGTGGCCAGGTGACCTAGTTTTTGACCCCAGGTGACCCAGTTTCGAACTTGACCTAGAAATCATCAAGAAAAATATATTGAGCAAGATTCATGATGATTGCTTCAAAAATGTGACAGTTAGAGTGTTAACAAGGTTTTCTGCTGATCTGGCTCGGTGACCTGGTTTTTGACCCCAAGTAACCCAGTATCGAACTTGACCTAGATTTCATAAAGGCAAACATTCTGACCAAGTTTCATCAAGATTGGGTCAAAACTGTGACCTCTAGAGTGTTAACAAACTAATTGTTGACGACGGACGACGATGGACATAGGGTGATGACAATAGCTCACCCTGAGCTTTTGCTCAGGTGAGCTAAAAACATGTCTATCATGGGCAGGGCAGCTGGCTAGTTTTTTGCCCCAGAGGTATTTATATATGAAACTTAAGAAGTCATTCTTTGTTGAATCAGTTGTCAGCATTTGATAGGTTATCACAAGAATTTAACTGAAATTGCTAAAAATCATTTTCGTCAGCTAAGAAGCGACTCTAGGAATCAATGTAAACTACAACTACTAGCTTTTCAGAAAGTTTCATGATACTTATACTACCACTTCTCTTCTAGGCAGCCATGAATAAGCCAGCATGGCATTAATATCATAATATATAATTGACCACTAAGGCTTGCTACATCACTATGCCCCCTCACCCACTCCCCAGCTCATCCCCAATATTCTATTAATAATTGTTAGACTATGAAATTACCAAAAAGCTGAAACTGTTCTAGTTTGGTATGTGATAGCCCAAAGAATGCACAAGTGGGAACTTAAAAAATCCCTGTATTGGTTACAATACAAGCATTAGCTGTTAAGATTTTTTGTCGCCTTTAAAACTTTACAACGTAACATAAACATGTTCATAATATGAGGACCCTGTAAACCCCACTTGATATGGTTGTAGTTGTTGAAAAGTGGGTTTACAGGGGTATACGTTAATTTTCTTCTTTATGTTCCACACACAGATTTGAAAGGCTCATTGGATCTCCCTTACTGAGGCAGTTCTAACGAGCCAAAAAATCTATGTTTGGACCAAAAATGAGAAAAATATCCCAATTTTTCAACCCAAAAATGACTTTTTTCAAGCCATACAAGGAGGCCAATTTTGCAGAGCCTCATTTAGGCTGTTTTGCACCAGAACCCCAGCTCTCCTCTCCCTCAACCAGCCTTCACATCTATACCACAACATCCCCACCCTAACTGCAATAGAAAATTGATAAATCCAGATCTGTTTATATTATTTGACACTGAAAACTTAAAATTTCCAATCTTCTTTATGTCTTCAATACAGACCTTTCCATTTCCAGTTTCCACAACAATCAGAAATGTCCAAGAATGTACCCAAGTTGAAAATTCGAAAATAAAAATCAAAATAAAAAGCTACCTCCATGCTCTATTTTTAAAAGAAAAAAAAAAGCCTGATAATCAAAAGATTTTTTTTATTTGGCCTACCAAGTTGTTTAGCTCACCTGGACGAAGTCCAGGAAGAGCTATTGCACTACCCTCGGTGTCAATGCCGGTATTGGCGTCGGCATCGGCGTTGGCATCCACATTTACGTTAAAGTTTTTTAAGACCTCATATTTTCCAAACTGTATGATGAATTTGCTTCATATTTGATGGGATGATAGATATAGGTCCAAAGTTTCTTTTAGCAATACCCCAGCCCATGCACATGATCTTAAGATCAAGGTCACAGACTTTGAAATTTTACAAATTTATAAAGTATTACGTTTAAGTTTTTTAAAGAGCTCATATTTTCCAAACCAAATGATGGATGTGATTCAGATATTGCATGATGACAGATAGAGGTCCAAAGTTTTATTGAGCAATACCCTGCCTATGCCCATGCATTTAACATAAAGGTCACAGACTGAAATTTCATATTTAAGATTTTTTAAGTCACAATTTCAAAACTTTATGACTGATTTGGTTTATATTTGGTATGATGATGGATATAGGTCCAGAGTTTTATTCAGCTGTACCCCCATCTATGACTATGGCTGAAAGGTCAAGGTCACAGACAAATTTTCACTTAAGTTTTATGTTGAAACTTTTTAAAAAGCTCAAATTTCAAAATCATACGATGGATTTGGTTCATGTTCAGTTTCATGATAGATATGGGTCCAGTGGGTCCAATTATGACCTTAATGTCCCCTTCCTCCCCCGATAGCCAAAGAGGCATTTAGTCCTTACATCCAGGCGAGCTATGCTGTCTGCTGACAGCTCTTGTTAGTAGACTTTCATAGGTTTAATTTGTCTGGAAGTTTTTTCATAGACTGATAAACGTTGTAAAATCAGTGTTTGCATTATTCATTCAGCTTTATCTGGGCGGTATTTTGACAAAATATACTTTTAAGATGATTTGCAATAAGTTAAGTCATACCAGTCTGTTCATCTGCGCAGGCTGATCAGAGCAGAGTTTTTGATGATAGCATACAGTAGCTACTTGGTCTGGAATATCCACAGAGCATACAAGTAAGACTGGTCAGTATTTTCTTAAGTGCATGTGGATGTCACATGTTTCCATGGGGACACTTTCTCATGAAGTGGCCAATAAAAGCCACATGTCCTGATAATAACCTATTCCAAAGAATTATGGTATTGCTATCTTGCTATCTATCAGTTTCAGATAGACATACATGTACATGTGCATGTATTCAATGATCATATTCTGTTGATGTATACACAAAGCAAAAAAATACAAATTTAATCATTTCAGTTTTCTTGTGCAATGACCTCATTACAAGGGCCCGCAGCCCGCAGAATAGTCTATTTGATTTTGGTGAATTTCAGATTATTTCAGTAAAATAGCTGGATTTCATAAATTCTAGAAATCCACTTCATAATTGAGCTAGAAAGAATTATATATTAACCCTAGTACTGCTGAACCCGGATATACCATGTCTTTGCAAACAGTGTAGATCCAGATCAGTTGCTTCTGAAGAAGCCAACTGATCTGGATCTGCACTGTTTGTCGTTAAGTATGTGAATATGTATCAAGAACCTGGACAAGTAATCTGACTGGCTGAAAATTAGAAGTGAGTATGGGATCTTAATATATACAGCAGGACAACGGTTAAATTCTTACCAAGATACTCATTTACGAGATGAACTTCATCAGTTGTACCGCGAATAGTAAAATCTCCAGCATGCAGTAACACATCACCATCTGGTATATTCATTCTTCGCTGCTTTTCAACAACAGTATGGGTGTCAGATATACACACAAAGCGCACCTTGTCTGCCGAGACTGGAGTGTCCGGGTCCACAGGCTGAAGTTTTTTGTAAATCTGTGTAGTCTTTTTTTTCTGCCATGCCTTGTGAGGATCAAGGCTGAATCTGTCTGGTTTTACTGACCTTGTTTCTAAGGATTCTTGTGAATCCATTTTGTTTCCAGAAAACATATCGGAAAAGAAATCCCCAAGAGAAGCCATAACCTCCTGATAGTAAAGCAAGTTCTGGTAAGCAACATAAGCAAAGTTGAAAGCCCAATATGAAAATTTCATGACTCCAGTTCCAAGTTCAGTTCAAAATATAACCATAACTAACCAATTGAAAAAATCAGGCTCTATTTCTGATGAAATATTCCCTTAAATTTATACTGAGCGCATATGTATATATATATATATATATATCTATTATAACTAAATATCTATTTTTAGAAGTGACACACTTCTATTTGCGGGATAAATATCAAAGGACAACTCCTTCCAGAAGCATCTTCTATACTAGTATCCTTTATTTCACAGAAATTGAGTGATTGCCATGCGATTATTCGGTTCATTGTTTTATCATGATAGGTTAATTTTGTGCTTGTTGCCACTGTAAGTTGTCAGTTCTGTTTGTTTACATTGGGCAATATAAAAGTGGTACTATTTATTACTTCACCGGGTCCAAATTCACTGATTAACAAAATGTACCATCAATGAACTGAATCAATAACTTTTTTGCAATGCTTTTTTTCTGTGGGGTTTGAAAATCTTAAAAAGAAAAGATAATAACAATACTGCAAGGTTAGTCAGTGAGGAGGTTCAATTTGATCAAATTACCATATCAGAAACAGAATTGTTACTGGGTCGGGTATGAAAGCCATGGCCGAGCTGCCGAGCCGAGCCTGGGTCGAGTATGAAACCCACAGACCGGAACCCCGTGACCGAGACCCGGCACCGTGACTAAAATTTCTATCCTGGATTGCAAGACTAATATGTTTTTAGCTTTGTTCATTTTAGGTTTATATTATGAGGTATTAAATATACATTATCCAACAAAAAGGAAATTTAGATCGGACTCCCATTTACCGTTTCAAAGGGTATGAAACCCACAGACCATCCATTCTCCGTTTTTTTTTGGTTTTATTTTTTAAGTTTTTTTTTTCTATAATGCTCATTAAACAATCATCAGGCTTTCAAATACAAAAATAAATAATATATGGCTAGCTGAAGCTATAACAGAAAAATTAAAGTGTCGAATTTTACGATTTTCTTATATTTATTATGTTTCTAAAAATATAACAGGTAGAAAATTTGATAATAACCACAATGTCTCTAATCTACAGAAATGTACCGAATGGTAAACACCCATACAGTCAGTGCATACAAATGTTAAGAATTTATTAACTAGGTTGAATTAAATAATAATGATAATAATAATATTAATAATAATAATAATAATAGTAGTATTATTATTATCAGCACCATCTATAATGTTACTTTGTATGAAATAAGAACAAAGAAATAGAAGAGCCTGCGTATGTATGGGGTTAGGCTGATAACAGAGATACGGATCAATATGTGCATTCGCGCACTTTGATATGGACCTTTGTTGTTTGCTACAATAAATAGATTTAGCTAAGAAATAGACAATCCTGCGCATCTGTAGTTTGGGCTGATAACAAAGATATGGATCAGCATGCGCATTCGCGAACTGTGATATGGACCTTTGTTGTTTGCTGCAGTAAATAGGTTTAGCTTAGAAATAGACAAGACTGCGCATCTGTGGAGTATCAGCCTAACCCCCAAAATGCGCAGGCTTTTTTTGTATGCACTGACTGTATGGGTGTTTACTATTCGGTACATATCTGTAAATTAGGGACATTGTGATTATTATCAAACTTTCCACCCGTTCTTTTTTTAGAAACATAATAAATATATGAAAATTGTAAAAGTCAACACTAACGTTTCTGTTATAGCTTCTGTTAGCCATATATAATTTATTTTTGTATTTGAAAGACCTGTGCAACAAAGAAATTGATTGTTTATTGAACATCATAGAAACAACTTAAAAAAAAAAAAAAAAAAAAAAAACTTAAAAAAAAAACAACAACAAAAAAACAAACAAAAAAACAACAACAACAAAACAACAAAAACAAAAAAAAAAAACAACAACAAAAAACAAACAAACAAACAAACCGAGAATGGATGGTCTTTGGGTTTCATACCTCTTGAAACGGTAAATCGGAGTTTTAAAAAATAACTACAGGTCCGATCTAAATTTCCTTTTTGTAATATCATTTAATTCAACCTAGTTCGTATTTTCTAACATTATATTTCTGTATATAACACAATTAGCCTATTATGCATTTGTATGCACTGACTGTATGGGTGTTTACCATTCGGTACCTATCTGTAAATTAGGGACAGTGTGATTATTATCAAACTTTCCACCCGTTCTATTTTTAGAAACATAATAAATATATGAAAATCATAAAAGTCAACACTTTAACGTTTCTGTTATAGCTTCTGCTAGCCATATATAATTTATTTTTGTATTAGAAAGACCTGTGCAACAAAGAAATTGATTGTTTATTGAACATCATAAAAACAAAAACAAAAAAAACAAAAACAAACAAACCGAGAATGGATGGTCTATGGGTTTCATACCTCTTGAAACGGATCCGGGTCGTTTCGGTCTGGGTCGTATCGGCCAATTTGTGGGGTGGGTCGTTTCGGCCTTGATAGGTGGGTCGTTTCGGCCCTGGGTTGTTTCGGCCCTGAGTCATTTCGGCCCAATTTCAATATGGTAGGGTATATAAGCATTGGTTAATATATATATATATATATATATATATATATATATATATATATATATATATATATATATATATATATGGTTTAAAGTAAAAGCAGAGATAGAAAGATCGATGGATGGATATATAGATGGACACAGCATGATAGACAGATAGATAGATAAATAGGCCGCCCGATCAACCGACAGTCAGACAGACAGACAGGCAGCCAGACAGGCAGACAGATAGATAGATACATAGGCAGCTAGCGGGGCATTAGCCTGTGCATCCGCGCAGTCTGATCAGGACATTCTTTCCCAAGACCTATGTTTCCTTGGTGGTATGAGAAAAAAGTATTTCTGTACGATTATTTTGTGTTCACATATGCCACGAAGATCCCTTTTCTCATGAGTCAGTATCTTTATAAGTATAGGAGTCGATTCACATGAAATGTCGTCTTATTGAACATAATCAAACAGAAGTATTGCGAAATTTTGCGCCAGGCAAAGCTCCAGTTAAGAAAAATATTTTCTTATTTCTCCATGAACATATATAATGTATTTAATCATTAGAAGCGTCTCTACGAGATACCAATAATTTATGTTTTCATTGAGAATTAAGAGCACTTTTTATCTTATCTGGAGTTATAGAGCCTTACAACAAAATGTGAAGGTCTAGATCAGTCTGCGCATCTGCTCTGTCTGTTATTGATAAATATGAACAATCGGTTTTTCTGATCACATTTGCGGATGAGCAGGATTATCAGTGACTTTGCTGATTGAGTATGCGCTATGTCCCCGAAATGAACTGCTGCGCAATGCAAGCAGTCTGGTCGTTTTTGTTTTTTTTGTAGCCAGCATACAGAATTGTTGGATACTGTAATCAAACTACAATCAGACTGTGTTGCGCATTTACTGGTGTAAAACACTTATAAAGCTTGACATTTCATGTGAATCGTTAGACATCCGATTCACCTGAAATGTTAAGCCTTATTTTCATGAAAGATAATTTTAATGCTTGATAAATAACATAGGATATCCGATACAAAACAGGCTTAACATTAAAAGCATATACCCTATCAACCACGACGTATGATACCCACAGACTCTTCATCAAACAACCAAATGATTGTTCTATCTATCAACCCTAGCCTGGAGGGACTTAAAAAAAGGTCTTTGACATCACTAGACTCTTCGTCAAACAACCAAATGATTGTTCTACCTATTCTCCGTAACCTAGAGAGACTTAAAAAAATCAGGCCGAAACGACCCACCAAAATTGGCCGAAACGACCCAGGGCCGAAACGACCCAGGCCGAAACAACCCAGGGCCGAAACGACCCAGGGCCGAAACGACTCAGAGCCGAAACGACCCGGACCGCTTGAAACGGTAAGTCGGAGTTTTAAAAAATAACTACAGGTCCGATCTAAATTTCCTTTTTGTTGGATAATGTATATTTAATACTTCATAATATAAACCCAAAATGAACAAAGTTAAAAACATATTAGTCTTGCAATGCAGGATAGAAATTTTGATCACGGTGCCGGTCTCGGTCACGGGATTCATACCTGACCCCGAGCCTTCCGGTCTGTGGGTTTCATACCTGACCCCGAGCCTGATATAGTGTTTTCTTGTATTTGTTCAAACAAGTTCAAGATACTTATTTCTTGTAATCTTATATTACCATATATGTATATATGTAAAATGCTGTATTCACAATTAAAATTTGTATAATTATTTGCCCGTTTATGACTTTATATCCAATTTTCCATTCAACAGGGGTATGAAAGCCACTGCCGCGAAAGGGATATATTTTGGCCATTTTGTGAATAAATGGTGATATTTTATGATAAAAGCATTCGACAGAGGTTGCTAAAAGGTTTTTAAAATTACTTTGTATCATTATAATATGCAGAATCTCTTTATAGTTCCCACTATTCATCTTTTTCATCCAAATAACGAGGATCGGCAGGATCTAAATATAGAACAGAGAAAACTAAATGAGAATAACCGAAATGGAAAGCATTGAAAGAGCCTAAACTTAACAATTACATCTAATACCAGTATGATGACCAGCATTATTGGGAAAAGCTATCAAATTAGTTATAGATGTGGAGTTATAAATGACTGTATTAATAGCTCACCTGAGCCTTTAAGTCCTTTCAGCCGTTTCGGTTATTTTCGTTTAGTTTATATCAATTCTATTTTTAGATTCTGCCGATCCTCGTTATTTGGGTGAAAAGAAGAATAGTGGGAAATATAAACAGTCTCTGCATGTTATAATGATTCAAACTAATTATAAAAATTTCTTATCTTGTCAAACGCTCAGATGATAAAACATCACCATTTGTTCACAAACTGGCAAAACATATCCCATTCGCGGCCGTGGCTTTCATACCCCTTTTGAAAGAAAACTTGGATATAAAGTGATTCATAAGCAAGTAATTATACAAATTTTAATTGTGAATACAGCATTTTACATATATGGTAATATAAGATTAAAAGAAATAAGTATCTTGAATTCGTTTGAACAAATACAAGAAATATAAATACAAGAAAACATATCAGGCTCGGCTTTTTCGGCTCGGCTCGGCTCGGCAGCTCGGCCATGGCTTTCATACCGACCTTGTTACCGGTGACACATCAAATGACATTCATTGAAGCCCTCCCAGGGGGCGAGATATTTCGGCATTTTCCCTTGTTCCCCAAAATTAAAATCTTAATTTTCTATGTTCCCTGCTCCCAAAATTACAGTTGTTCCACTGTTCCATTCATTTTCAGTCTTGTGTACCCCTTTTCCCATGAAATGAATGACACTATTCCCCCTGTTGCTCATAACCTCTTGGAGAACCTCGTCATTCCCCAATAATGACATTCATTCACCAGGAGTTTTTGGACAAAAAGGCCTGAGCGGTAACTGGTCAACTCGTACCTTAATCAACTCGTACCTTAGTCAACTCGTACCCATTTTTGGTCAACTCGTATCCGTTTTCTGGTCAACTCGTACCTCCCAAGTCAACTCGTACCTAGTTTGGTCAGCTCGTACCTAGTTTGGTCAACTCGTACCTTTTAAAAAAAGAGATAGAGGACGGACAGGGGAGTGGATAGATAGATAGATATAGATAGATAGATAGATAGATAGATAGATAGATGGGTAAATGACAAACAGTGAAGACCCACATTAGATGCCGCAGAAGGCTGCTTCTGATCAGGGTCTCCACTGTTTGCAAACAGTTCAACCAATTCAACCATTTTTATCTAAAGAATATCTGAATCACTAGACTTTCTTAAAATCGGAATTAGAATCTTCTAATACGAGGGATGTTCGAAATGAATTGCTTATTGTCCTCTAGCTCGATATCCACGCGGGGCACTATAAAAACCAATACATACCTGTATAGGGTTATTCAATATCTACACAATGGTGTATAAATGTACATGTTAGACTAAGTGTAAGACATAAAATTTGCCATTTGAATACACGCAGTCATTGACCACTACAGTAAAAATGGTTTATAGAAGCGTCGACAAAAAAAGATGAAATACGGGCTTACATCAAAGCTCGCTCAAAACTTGGTTGTTCTTTGAAGAAGCTGATGACTGAAATTTCTACTGCTTTTGGACCTTCTTGTGTGTCTTATGACACAGTTAGGCGGTGGAAAAAGAAATTTGAGTCTGGTGTAGAGTCCATCAAAAATGCACCTTAATCAGGTAGGCCAAAATCTGCATCTCGTAAAGAAATCGTTTCCAAAATAAAGGAAATCATTGAAGGAGATGCCAGATTTACAGTTCGTGATATTGCACGAAAGGTAGGCATATCACTTTCAACGGTTCACCTTATTTTGAAGAAGCATTTGAAAGTCAGAAAGATTTCTGCTAGATGGGTGCCACATCTGTTGACTGACGAGCAAATGAGGCAACGTGTTAAAGTGGCAAAAAAGCTGCTTCAAATGTTTCCAAAATATGACAAAAAGCAGTTTGCCAATGTCGTCACAGGTGATGAAACCTGGGTCCATTATTTTGAGCCCGTCAGAAAGGTTAGCAATAAGATTTGGGCCACTAAACACAGCAAACGCCCAATAATTGCCAAACGTTCTTTGAGTACAAAGAAGGTTTTGTATGCAATCTTCTTCTCTGGTGAAGGAGTCGCAATAAAAGTGCCAGTGAAAAAGGGCAAAAGCATCACCGGAAAGTACTACAAAGACGTAGTACTGAAGAAACTGAAAAAGTATTATCAGAAACGACGCCCTGCCACTGGTTTTAAACATGTCCGTCTTCTGCATGACAATGCCCAGCTCATACCTCCGCAATAGTTACGGCGTTTTTGAAGAAAGAAAAAGTAACTGTTTTGCCTCCCCCCTCCCCCCACCCCAGACCTTGCCCCATGTGATTTCTTTTAGTTTCCGAAATTGAAAGCATTCCTTGCTGGGCGGAAATACCAGTCCCGACAGGCACTTGGATCTGCCATTCATCAGTACCTTATTACTGTGCCCAAATCAGCGTACCGTGACGCCTTCAAGAAGTGGATACATCGGCTGAAACTTTGCATTTCTGGCCACGGGGAGTACTTCGAGGGCATGAAATGAGTACTTATGGGCTAACTTGAAATTTGAAATCTCCAGATAGAAATAAGCAATTCATTTCGAACATCCCTCGTATATAATGTGGGGTAAACTATTCAGTCTATAAATGGCTCACAGTTTTGCAAGTCTCAACAGCTCAAAGGAAGTCTTTTTTAACACTTTTGCATGCTGGGTAACAAATTTAGCAGATGAAATTTTGAAATATTTTTTCTTACTCTTTCCAAAAAAAATAGGATCTGACACTTAATGCAGAAAATCTCCTAAGGAGACAATTAGCATTAAGTGTTAGATCTTATTTTCTAAGAAAATGAAGAAGAATCACTTCCTTTTTTTTTCGTCTGCTGAATCTGCCCATAGCGTGGTAAGTGTTTAAAGTCAAGGTATTCAATGGTATTCAACGGCTGTAGGCAAACAATGAATACATCTCTAGATTTATTTATTTTTCAATCATGAGTTTTAATATTTTGTTATTTCTCCATGAAATATATGTTGTGGCAAACCATTAGAAGTGCATCAGTGAGACTCAAATGAGTATCCTCAGCATATGTTTTCGTGGAGAAATAAGGAAAATATTTATCTGGATATTCTTTTTTTTTTCTGGAGCTATGTGGAATGCGTTATGTGCAGGTAGATCTAAGCAAACACTGCTAACTAACTCCCAGCTCATGACATCGTTCAATTACAGTTGACGCTGGTTATTTTGAAGTTCAAGGGACTCTCTGAAGTACGAGATATTAGTACCTCGACATATCAGATTTGCAGAGCCCTTAAACCGCCAATAACAATAGCAGCATAAAATATTTTTTATTTTCTTTTTCATAGAATAAAGTCTTGACATTTCATGTGAATCATCTGCCTAGCAGATGCTTCACATGATAATGTCAAGACTCATTTTCTCTGAAAAAAAAAAAAAAAAAAAAAAAAAAAAATATAAAGATTGAAAATGTTGTCTCTACAAATTTTGCTTGGCGCTTTAAAGGTTTATGAATAAATTAATCAAACAATCACATTCCACAAACTAATATGTAATTTGACAACTGAAATTAGATACTAAGGTACGACAACCCAAAATAGGCATAGTTTGGGGTGCATTCCACAGTTTCGCACAAAAATGTCAATAACTAGGGGTAGGGCTAGAAGCCAGTCTGAAAATACTTTTTGCTGCATATTTTGACCAAAACTGAAGTTTTTTGCTTGTCAGTTATTGTTAACACTGAAAAGACTTTTCTTGAGGTCACATGACCTTTTTTATAAAACAGTGAAGGTAAAATACGAAACTGTTGAATTCTGTCTGGTACCCGGTTTTACCTTGTCAAAAATTGCAGTATGCTTTTCTGTGGATTTTATCTTGAAACCGCGATGGCTTACAGGTATTGCTTTCTGGATAAAAGTAATATTCTGTAGGCGCTCTGTGAAATTTTCAACTGTTCCAGACCAGTGCATAATTGTCCTGGAGTTGATGATAATCATTCAAAAACTGCATTTTTTTGCATAAAATTGGCCGCAGTCGGAGGGGGGTGGAGTATTGTTTATACTAGTGCAACTGCAGGTTTTGGTGCATTGCAGTTATTTTTATGATGATTAAATTATTATTTAGTATGTTTGCAATTTATTGATACAGTACCTAATGAACAGGTATTGTTATATTTGCTGTGATTGCATTTTATTTGTTTGATGACTGTGGACAGATAGAAAAGGAAGTCAAAACTGTGGAGTGCACCCTTGAAAAAAGGGTGCGAGTTGACTAAGGTACGAGTTGACCAAAAGTAGGTACGAGTTGACTAAGGTACGACTAAGGTACTGCCTGAGCAGTATAGACCCAGAATAGGTGCCACAAGATGAGCACTGTTTGCTAATCATCCAATTACGAAAACGCGTATTCAAATATACTGAAAATTTTACCCCCAAAATCAGATAAAAATTCTGATCATTTTAATATTTCTGCTCAAAACATTGCGTGTGGGTACTCAGTAGAACCACCTCAGCAAGGCGGTTCTAACGAGTGCCCACAATCTATTTTTTAAGCAAAATAAACAAAATAATGTATACCCCTGTAAACCCCAGTTTTATTATATTAACGGCCTCCAAACTGTCCTCCGTTTGATATCCCCGAGTATAACTACCTCGTCACTGAATGTTTCGATGCTGTATACTAAAGCATGCCTAAGGTTAGCAATGCATTTATACGTGATGTGGATTCCGGTGTGTGTGTACGGTGGGGTGGGTGGATGTTGTAGCTCCCTTAATAAGGTATACGGGGACGTTCTAGGGGTATTTTTTCAGCTCTTTTGGTATTCCTTCGAACTTTTATAGGTATTCTTTTGGGTCCTATTTTCACCAGCTCTTATAAGGAATTAGCACTTTTTTTCATGTATGGTTCGTTGTTTTTTTGCGAACACGCAAAATCTAATATAACATTAATTCGCATCAAATAACTCTATTCTTGAAATAAGATGCAAACACTATCAGTGTCATTTTTTTATGAAAACTGGTACTTGTTGTGTGTGCTTTTTCATTTCGGGTATGCATTTTATTGTTATTTGTTTTAGTATGATTCGAGGTGCCTTTTGAGAGTACCAGTGCAGCATTTCCCGTCAAATTGTTCGGAGTTAACGACCCCTCCTCCCCACTCCACCCCCCTCCCTCCCTCCCCCCCCCCCCCCCCCCACACACACACAACGGGATGGATGCGCGGTGCATTTCAACATGCATGCATTGAATGTATCTTTTGGTGACATATCTTAAATTTAATTTATATTTACTTATTATATAAGGATTAAACTAAAATGAAACTTAAAGTGTTTTATCTTCACATATTTATAAAAAGACTCAAAAATCTGTGAATCCGGTTTGCATTTTTGTTCTCGTTTTCTTCTCTAGTAACCTTAATACATTTAACTAAGTATTAGGCATACTTTCACTAACACATTTATTTATTTACTCATTTATTTCCTACACCCATGCAGTTTGTGCGAAACATTATTCAGGATTTAAGCAATTACTTCTTTTTCCAATTTCTTTTTTCTATTAATTCTTTCTTTGTTGAAAAGGTCTAGGGTCTAGGGACTAGGAGACCAGGGGTCCAGCACCATTGGATAAAGTTTGAGAAACTGGATGTCCAAGACCGGAGGGGCGGTCAGGTGGCGGAACCCGTTGGACCCACGAGTGGCCCAGCCCAGGTCTAGGATACGATCCGGTGGGGGTTGTAGGCATTGTTGCTCGCTTTCGACCCCATGGTGTCATAACCCCGGGAAAAGCCTTGTTTTCGGGGCACATTGGGTACCGATATCACAAGACTCAGGTAGTGGCCCAAAGCAGCGAGACGTCACGGGATGGGCATGCCTAGGACTCGTGTTTTGTTTAGTGGTCCCAGGGCTAGGGTGGAGGGTGTCCAGCACCCCGGGAAAAAAACTTGTTAAACGAGAATTGGGGGTCAAAGACCGGGAGTACCAGGGATAGAGCAGTGGCCTGGCAGTAACCTACAGGATTGTTCAGGTGTACAACCGTGGCCTTAAATTGAGCTACAGGACTGTACATTGTTACCAGGGGTACAGCAGTGGCCTGGCAGGTGCTACAGAACTGTACATATGTTACAGTAGTATTGGCATGGAAATGAGCTACAGCACTGAAAATAATAGTATGTATCACTTTCTTTAGGAGAAATCTGCCTGCAAAATTTGCAGATCTACATCTGATACACATGTCCAGTCCTATACTTCACTGCCAGGCCTCTGCTCTATACCTGGTGCACATGTACAGTCCTGCACTAACCAAATACACATGTAAAGCACTGTAGCTCACTTCACGACCACTGCTCTACTCCTGGTTCACCTGTACAACCCTATAACTTACTGCAAGGCCATTGCTTCACACCTGTACAGCCCAAAGTCTCACTGCTAGGCCATTGACCTACTTCTGATACAGCTGTACAGTCCTTTAGCTCACTTCTAGGCCTCTGCTTCAACCTGCTCTAACCCGTGCACCTGTACAGTACTGTGGCCCACTCCCAAGTCACAGCTGTACTGATAGTCAACCTGTACAACCCTGTAGCTTACTGCATAGCGATTGTTCTACATCTAGTACACTTGTACAGCCCTGTATATGTAGTTCACTACCTACCCCTGGTCAACTGTGTACTCCTTAAGCACACTACCAGGGCACTGCTCTACACCCTGTATCCCTGTAGCTCATTTCCATGCCAATACTCCTGTAACACCTGTTCAGTCCTGTAGCTCTTGTCAGACCACTGCTCTACCCGTGGTACAAATGTACAGTCTCGAGCTCACTGCCAGGCCACTGCTCTACCTCTGGTAACCTGTACTGTCCTGTAGCTCAATTCAAGGCCACTACTGTACACCTGAACAGTCCTGTAAGTCACTGCCAGGTCACTGCTCTAACCCTGGTATTCCGGTCTTTGACCCTCAGTTTCTCGTTTAACAAGGGTTTTCCCGGGGTGCTGGACACCACCCTCCACCCTAGCCCTGGGACCACTATACAAAACCGACATTTTCGCTTACGAGTCCTACGTCTGCCCATCCCGTAGCGTCACGCCGCTTGGGGCCAACTGCCTGAGCCTTATGGCATCGGTACCCCAATGTGCCCCAAAAACAAGTGTTTTCCCCGGGGTTATGACCCCATGGGGTCGAAAGCGAGCAACAATGCCTAAAAACCCCACCCGCTCGTATCCGAGTCCTAGCCTTCTGGGTTTGGCCATTCGTGGGTTCAACTTGGGCTCCGCCACCTGACCGCCCCTCCGGTCTTGGACACCCAGTTTTCACAAAACAAGCTTTATCCAGTGATGCTGGACCCCCTCCCCCACCCTTCTTGTTCCGGGACCTTTTCAACAAAGAAAGAATTAATGAAAGAAAGAAATTTGAAAAAGAAGTAATCGCTTCGATCCTGATTAATGCATTTTCGCACAAACTGCATGGATGTAAGAAATAAATGAATAAATGAATAAATATGTTAGTGAAAGTATGCCTATAATTAATCAAATGTATTACTAGAGAAGCAAACGAGAAAAAATGCAAACGAGATTCACGGATTTTTTAGTCTTTTATAAACATGTGATGATATTTTTTTATCCCGGTGACAAATGCATGCAAATTTGATATCTCAATTGACACTTTAAGTTTCATTATAGTTTAATCCTTACATAATAAGTAAATATATATTAAATTTAAGGTATGTCACCAAAAGATACATTCAGTGCATGCAGAAGTTGAAATGCACCGCACAGTCCCGTTGTGTGTTTCTTTGTGTGTGTGTGTGTGTGTGTGTGCGTGTGTGTGTGTTGTGGGGTGCGGGGGGGGGGGACGAGGGGGTGGGGGGCTGGTTTACTCCGAAAAATTGTGGCGGCGAAATGCCGCTGGTACTCTCAAAGGGCACCTCGAATCATACTGAAACTAATAATAATAAAATGGATACCCGAAATGAAAAAGCACACCTAAAAAGTACCAGTTTTGATAAAAATTCTGGCATTTATAATGTGTGCATCTTATTCCAAAAAACAGTTATTTGATGCGAATAAATGGCGATTAGATTTCACGTGTTCGCACAAAGCAACGAACCATACACGAAAGAAAAAATATGCTAATTCCTTACTCCGGAATTAATATAAGAGCTAGTGAAAATAGGACCCAACAGAATACCTATAAGAGCCCGAAGGAATACAAGAAGAGCTGAAAAAATACCCCTAGCCAGTGGAGCATCCCCGTATACCTTATATAGGGCGCTACAACATCCATCCACCCCACCGTACACACACCCAGGAATCCGTATCACGTATAAATGCATTTACAACCTTAGGTATGCTTTAGTATACAGCGTCGTGACATTCAGTGACGAGGTAGTTTTACTCGGGGATATCAAACGGGGGACAGTTTGGAGGCCATTGAAACCAACAGATTAGATGCTGCTGAGGACCATTTTAGATGCCATGAAGGACCAATTTAGATGATGTACAAACGTCTCATCATACTTCACTACAATAGAGATTATAGATTGTTCTTTGTGTTCATTGGGACTATTCACCAGGTTTTGAAATTTACACCGGTCATTCAAGGAAAGCAACTTTTTTTAAATCATTTCGACTCTTTCTGTAAAGGGGTCTCTTTTAGAAGGCTAGAATTTGCTCCCGCAGAGGGCAAACGTTTTTCCCGTTGGTTTCAAAGAAAAAGAAATAACAAAAACTATCACCTTTGAACAAAATGGATGAACACTTAAGAAGCATAACCAGTCCCTTAAATTAAAAACAACAACAACAACAACAAAAACAAAACTATACCGCGTAGCGAAAAACTGATAGCACTGGTTTCATGTATTCAAAATTAAAACTGCTCTTATGTATTTCGAAACATAAACAACACATATTCTAGACATGCTAATTACATTTGTTTTTCTTTCTGTAGTGATGAAACATAGATATTAACGGTAAAGGATACGAACCAAAATTTACATGCTGTTTTTCCTAGTTTTACAATACAAGATATTACACGTAATGTTTTCTACGCTGACCATTCAGTACACGAGCCTAAATATATCAAGCAGTGTGTTTTCTGCATATGGACTCCATATACACAAAATATGAGGAGGCACTCTAAGCACGTCCCAGTAAGCATTCTACATAAATCTATAGCGGGCCGTTAGCGGCCCGTCAGGGTAGCTGACGGGCCGCTAACGGCCCGCTGTAGATTTATGTAGAATGCTAGCAGGGTTACGGCGAGACCACTCTGGTGGCAAAAACAATTTATTTAACTCTTTCATCCCTGAATCTCTGAAGTGGACTCTCCCATCCTTGAACTTGGAAGTGCTTACTACCAAATAGGGTTTCAGTCTAAAATCAAGACCAGAATGGCAAATAGTGTAGATCCTGATGAAACTGCCTATCCTGAGCCGTCTCATCAGGACCACCACTGTTTGTATTGATATCTGACTTGGTCCGCCGGACTGAAAGGGTTTAATTCCTGCCAAAATGAGAAACTTGATCCTATGTAAAAGGCTCGTTTGAACATTCAAGTGAATATGAATATAATGAACATGAATATGAATATAATGAACATGAATATGAATATAATGAACATGAATATAATGATATCACCAAGTTAAGGTCTGTATAATAAGAAAAAAAATGAATAACAATGTTACTATCGTATTAAAAGCTCTGGATAGTCCGACAAAAATAGCTTTCAAAACACAAGATTAAAAGATAGTAAGTCAAACATTCTTTGTGCTTCATGACAGTAGTGACTATAGCAGCAACATAAAACAAAGCAGACGCTACATTTAAACTTAGTAAAGATGATGACTAGGAAGAGCCGCAATCATAAAGCAAGCGAACCGATGACAGCAAGAGGACGGATACTCTAATTATGACGGATAGCACACACGTGACAAACCAACAAAAAAGCAACTGGTTCCCTCTTCCCCATCGAGGTGATCACAATGCTAGACAAGACCCATCGAATACAACAGTAGGCCAGCATATGAGCATGTAAATTCTTTGTAGGGCCTTGTGGATGCTCCCGAGCAGCCACAAGGCCCTTCAAAGAATTTACAACACTAGAAAAACCGCCTTCGAACGATTAGTAGTAAATACTAACGGAGATTGAAATCAATTTACTGATATAAAACCTTCACGATATCTACGTTCAAAATGTAATAAAAATTCAAAGTTAATGTTTGGCTTTATAACATACAGGTTCCCTTACTAAAACGAACATTACAAAAACATGTAATTCAAATTAAAACACATCAGGCACTAGTAGTCAGAGATAAACAAAACCACAAGACTTTAAGACATAACATCAAGCATCAACCGCTTAGCCCAGTTTTGGTCGAATCAGTTATATAAATATAAAATTAAGCATACTGGACAGAACAATCATACACTCATACTGAAGCATTTTGATGTTAAATATTGTCTGCGGAATAACCTTAACGCAATTGTGTTAACTATATATTTCTTAGAAATATCTATAGAGAAGCCATCTGCTAATAAAAATGTTAACCGTATTTACCCCAAGTATTGTGACACCTTATTTACTTACCAAACTTGTCCTAAAATTTGAAATAGTCGATTCTACTACCTGTTGATGTATCTTTATATTGCTGTATATATGGCAAACAGTGTAGACCCTGATCAGACTCCGCGTTTTGCGGCGTCTGATCTGGGCCCACAATGTTTACAAAAAAAGGCCTGTCTATCCGAATAATTAGGGTTATTATAGTATTTTTCTTATTTTTCGACAAAACATAAGTTGCGTTTACTCCTTAGAAGCGCATTCAATATGTAATTACGAGGTATGTAAGCCATAGTACTTTTACCATATAATTTCTGAAAATGAGGAATACAGTAAATTGCTATTAAGACCACTTTTGGGACTATCTTAAAGTGGTCATTAGTGGAAGCTGAGGGTGAGGATTTGAATCCAGTAAAAATAGCTTAAGCCCCCCTCCCCCCCCCCCCCCCCCCCCACACACACACACACACTTGCCGTTCCAAGGCGATACATTCATTATGGTACTTTTTTGTTCATTGTTTTGTAGTGTTTCACTTTCTGCTGCTTTTTCTTTAAACAATTACGTAAATTTAAGATATATTTAATTAAGTTTGGTAGATATATTCAATTAAGTTTGGGTAACAAAGTTGCGACTATTTGGAAAAGTGTTCCAACTCTGCTTGCCATCTATTCATTATGTGGCTGTTTAATTGTATTTGTCTGTCTTTACCTTTGGTGTTAGGGCCTTGTATGAGTTCCGGAGTTCGCTTGTTTACTTATTAGTGAGGTGGTCCTTATATTGAATATACCCAGTCAGCATTCTACGTAAATCTATATCGGGCCGTCATCGGCCCGTCAGGGTAGCTGACGGGCCGATGATGGCCCGATGTAGATTTACGTAGAATGCTAGCTGGGTAGTATACTCTAAATACCCTAACATTTCGAGCAAAATTTTGGCCAAACATTTGCTTTTATACAGTTGTGTCTTTAAATACTTAGTGGAATAGCAAACAGCGTAGACACTGATCAGACTGCTCTTGAAGGGGCATTCTGTTCTGGATGTGCATTGTTTGCATATACCATTTGCCAGAAACCTTGGAAAACATATAGGACTATAAAAAAACTGGTCTTAATAGATGAGTGGTCATAATTTTCGATAGGTTGTAATAGTGGAATCGTACTCTATAAATGCACTATATTATATTAATAGAAATTACAAACGATTTGAATAAAAAAAAAAAAAAAAAAAAAAAAAAAAAAAAAGGTTAAAACTTAATTCTACATTCGGAAAATCTCACCCCCTAATAATGTAGACTCTAACATACCCTTGTTGTCATTATGAATGATCGGGGAACATGAGGGTTTTTATGGCAACTGCAGCTGGTGTTAGTGCCGTGTGGTGGCGGTAGAATGTCTCCCCGTACATCACCATAGTGCAGATTATATTTCATTTCCTTTGGGATCATTGGGCCTCTTGTGGTATAATTGAAAATGGAGCTGCTCATCTATACGATAGAGGGTGTAAGCAGTGTTGCTAGCTCCATTACGGCTTATGAAGAGCTCAATAAAACCGAGACTACCATTTTCTAATCCATAGTGCGTTCTTGTTTCCAAAGGCAATCTTTTTGACGCTTGTTTTACTAAACTGCAGCTGGTGTTAGTGCCGTGTGACGGCGGAAGTGCGTCTCCCTGTTCATCACCATAGTGCAGATTATATTTCATTTCCTTTGGGATCATTGGGCCTATTGTGTATATCTAAAAATGGAGTTCTGCTCTTGTACACGCTAGAGGGCGTGAGCAGTGTTGCAAACTACATCACTGCTTATGAAGAGTCTCAATAAAACCGAGACTCCCATTTTCTAATTCGTAGTGTGTTATTTGTTTCCAAAGGCAATCTTTTTGACTGTCGTCTTTGTTAATGTAATGATTGAATTATGAAATGTTAACACATACATCAAATACATGATTGTGTTATGAAAAAACAGGAACTATCACACTTATGAAATTCACACTCTAGCATTTACAATATCTAGTCCCAGAACACGAAGCAATACTTCTTGAAAAGTAAATAAGTAAACTCAGGAACTGATACAATCAGATCTACATCAAGCCCTCAACTCCAAAGGGAAAGACATTAAGCAGCCACAAAATGAACAGATGGAAAACAGAGTTGGCAATACTTTCCCTAAAAGGAAAACTACCTTATTTACCGCAAATATTAGAACTCCTGAACTCCTCATCATACTTGGCCTAAATCTGAAAAAAGTGTATTTCACTATCTGCTAACACTACTAAAAGTGCTAAATGAGTGACAAATGCACACCCTGACCAAGCTCCATGTTCTACAGAACTTGATCTAGGTCCACATTTTTTTTCAGGTTTGTGTGTCCCAATACTTAGGTTAAATACTGCATATCGATAATGACAGGCACCACGGCCGTGCTGTGCGAATGTGAATAATGTTTAGACATAAGGTCAACCGATGTAAACGTTGACTTTTTAAATTGTACCAAAGAATTCTATTTCTCATATCCAAGAACATATTTTCACTAATTGTGACTGTTTCAGTTCTCATCGAGAACCAACATCAGGCTGTGACGTTGAACTCATGATATCACGAGACTTGGAATGCTTGCCACCAGACTGGTTACTAGTGGTGAACAAAGGCCAGAGATGTTCTTCAGGTTGAACCATCATAAAAACTTGCCTATATAATTTTGACCCCCTTAAAC
Organism: Anodontia alba; assembly: GCA_964016985.1. Lineage (NCBI taxonomy): Eukaryota > Metazoa > Mollusca > Bivalvia > Lucinida > Lucinidae > Anodontia > Anodontia alba. The sequence goes on along the minus strand of OZ024830.1, from coordinate 9,591,407 downwards.
CCCACTTTAATATAGTAAAACTGGGGTTTACAGGGGTATACATTATTTTTCTTATTTTTGCTCAAAAACATAATTGTGGGTACTCGTTAGAACCGCCTCGTCGAGGCGGTGCTAACGAGTACCTACAATCTATGTTTTGAGCAGAAACATGAAAATTATCAGAATTTTTCATATGAAAATTTTCTTTTTTCGGTGATAAAATTAGCAGTATGTTTGAATAGGCATGTTTTCGCAATGCCTGGTCCCGGTTCATGGCGTGAGGAGACTGACATGATAAGAAAATATCTTTGGATTACAGTGATATTACGTCCTAATGAACCTATTCAGTGAATTCATCTGTTTGGTCGACTAAATTCAGTCCAAGCGATCAGAAAAAGGAAACAATTAAGAACGAACCAGTTTGTTTGAAATTTCCAGTGACATACATTAAACCTTTCATCCCAGAGTTACTTCAATGAAGTCTGTCGTTGAATTTGGACCCATTCATTGCTGAAAATAGGGATATCGCTCAATAATCCAGAACCAAATAGCAACTGTGTGGATCCAAATAAGATGGTTCATTGCAAGCCATCTCATTAGGAATCACACTGTTTGCTTAAGTATTTTTTCTTGTCTACTGGGCTGAAAGGGTTAAGATGAACCATACAATATCAATGAGAAATATCATGTTATGTATCACGGTTCGCTCCTTCAGGCATATTAGTTCTTGTTGCAGTCGGTGTCTGTTGTTGTATATGATACATTTGAAACAGTCTTCGAAGTACAAACCAGTTTATTTGAAAATTCTAATGCTATACATTAAGAGGACCGATGTAACAGAGGAGACAGATACCATGTGTATTGTACCACAGCTCTTTCATTCTGGCACATTCATTCTTGTAGTTGCAGTCATTGTGTCTGTAGTTGTCTTTGACGCATTTACCACTATGCCTGAAGTCCATATTGATGTTGTTGCGTCAAAGTTTGCATTCGTCAGCGTTATTATTGTGTCATCTGTTGCATTATTGATGGTGGCGTCTACAGTTTTCATAGTTCTAGCTGTAGCATTCTTTATTGTATAATCTATTTGAAATTTCAAATGCAACACATGAAAATGACCCATGCAACAAAGAAGACAGATACCCCATGTATTGTACCACGGCTCTTTCCCTCTGGTACATTCATTCTTGTTGTTACAGCCGGTGTATCGGTTGTTGTACCTGATTTATTTTCCATTCCATCTGAAGTCGACATTAATGCAGTTGCTTTAGAGGTTTCATTCGGCGGCTTTGTTATCGTGTCATATGTTGCTTTGTTGATGGTGTCTTCTGTCGTTATTACAGTTTCTGCTGAAGTAGCTTTAAAACTGTTACTGATGTTTTCGGAAACAAACGCTGTAGAGAAAGAGTCCACATGGCTTGTACTCACTTCTTTTGATTCACTTATACCTACTGTAGCTGCAGATTGGGTGACAAACTTTAGCTCTGTGTGTTCTGCCCTTGTGGCTATTGTGCTGGACATGTCATCGTCTGTTTGAGACGCCGTTTCCTCCGCAAACATCTTTTCAATAGAAGTTGTTGTTTTTATGTCATGTTGCGTTGTTGAATCGCCAATTTCGTGAGACGTGGACTTAGGCGACGATGCCTCTACCGTTTTCAGCTTGGTTGTCTGCTCTGACGTAAGTAAAGATGTACTTCCTGTCATACTAAGCGTGCTACTTTGCGTAAGGTATGCCATTTCTAAAACACAGAAATACAAGATAAATGTGAGAAAAAAAAGGATAAATATTCCCATCTAAGTACAGTACGATCGCTCTATCACCCAATGTTATGTGCAGAGCAAGAAAACTCCTAAGGCAATATACAACTATTTATGTTCCCAACTTCGAAGAAGTTGGAGGGGCATATTGCTTCTGGGACGTTTGTGCGTCTGTCCGTACGTGAGCGTCCGTTACGCTTTTTGATACACTGAACCGTGCATGTTAGGGTTTTGAAATTTCATATATGGATTTTTCACGAAAACATAGCTGACACGTACTTTTTTTCTCATAAGGATTATCCCCCTTTCCTGAGTTAGACCCTTTTAAAAGTATGGATGAAATCTTATCAGCAAAATATCTAAAAAACTATTATTAAAGCTAGAGCCTTGAAACCTGGTGAATAGATTGGTATTGACGAGAAGATGACCTATGTAACTTTTGAATGAATTCTGAAAAATACTTCATGAGTTATGGCCCTTTGTAAAAAAGGTAAGAGAAAAGTCCAGAGAGTACCACAATCACAAACCGCAGCCCATCCCAGACCCCAAGAGGAAGAGGAAACCGACAAATCTAAACAAGCACAAACCGAACAAACGTACGAAAAGCACTAAGATTAGCTCTCTCTTCCCCAAGCGAGGTAATCGCAATACTAAAAGGACTAAAAACACAAGAACAAAATGACACACGGAAAGACATACAACAAATCGCCTCGTAGAATAAACCACAAAGCAACAAAGAGTAAGACTAACACCGGGACCACCGCCTTAGAACCGTCGGTAGAGCAAACAACCGGGGGGTTAAAGCACTTTTACAGCTAGCTAACTTCACCCTGGGTCCCGATGCTACTCTTCATACAGAAATACATAAAAATTCGGTTTGCATAAAGGCTCCCAAACTCAGTCAATGCATCAAAGCGAAAACATAAAAATCAAACTAATCACTATATTAAACAAAGACGAGTACCCACGGCTAACTCTACTGTATGCCAGAGTAAATGAAAACCAAGAGTTGAACCTCGGTGGGCCAAGCCAAAGACATATCGTCAAGCCCCAACCCACTGGTTAAAGTTTTACGAAGAGGCTGTCATTGAGTCTGAGGCCCGAACCGCCGTCGTGCAATTAAAGAGTGAAGCATAGCCATCAACAATGATTGGGTTGACAACTAGGCATGCGGTCTGCCGCATAATATCCAGGCTATAGCCAATTCTTTTATAACGGTTAAAAAGTTTACTTTAACGTTGGGCATTTTTTACATTTCATGCATTTTGATACACAGCATAACTTCTGAACCGTGCATGCTAGCGTTTTGAAATTTTATATATAGATTTCTCACGAAAAAATAGCTGATACATAGTTTTTTTTTCCTCTCAGGGTTATGCCTCTTTCCTGAGTTATGGCACTTTGAAAAAATATGGATGAAATATTGTCAGCACACTATCTCACAAACTGTTAAAGCTAGCGCCTTGAAACCTGATGATTGGATTGATATTGTGAAGTAGATGGCCTGATTAACAATTGAATACATTCTTGAAAATACTTCATGAGTTATGTCTCTTTGTAACTTTAGGCAGTTTTACATTGCATGCTTACTGATGCATAGCATTACTTTTGAACAGTGCAGGCTAGGGCTTTGAAATTTCATATATTCATATATGGATCTCTCATGAAAAAATAGCTGACACATATTTTTTTCTCACCCAGATAAGCCCCTTTCCTGAGTTATGACACTTTGAAAAAAAATTGATGAAATCTTGTCAGTAAAATATCTCCAACAGCCTTGAAACCTGGTGAACAGATTCTGAGATCGGTAGTAATGAGTAAATGACTTGATTAACTTTTGAATAAATTTACAAAAACACTTCATGAATTATGGCCCTTTATAACCTTGGGCATTTTACATTGCATGCTTTTTTGATGCATAGCAGAGCTTTTGAACCGTTCATGCGTTGGTTTTGAAATATATGGCTGACACGTGCTTTTTTCTTGTCAAGGTTATGTGCATTTCCTGAGTTATGGCCCTTAGAAAATATATGGATGAAATCTTGTCAGCACAATATCTAAAAAACTATTGAAGCTAGATCCTTGAAACCTAGTGAATAGATTGTTAGTGAGAAGTAAATGACCTGATTAACATTCAAATAAATACTGCCAGATATTTCTTGAGCTAGCTATGGTCCGTTGTCAGTTTTTTTTTCTTTTCTGTCGGAGTCTTCATGGTGAAGTTGTGTCCCTTTTCAAACTTAGATCAACAAAAATCTTGTAAGCAAGATATCTAAGGACCCACTTGAGTTAGGCTCATGGAATTTTGCAAGCAGTTTGGAACCAAGGTGTAGATAATCTGATCAAATTTTGGTCGGGGTTATGTTCCTTTTCAATGAAGGCATTTTGTATCAATAAGGATATAGTTGGGGGCATAGTGTTTTACAAACACATTTCTAGTTTAATGTTATATTAAGGAGACTGATGCACTTTTAGGGAACTTAACTATGTGTACATTTTTGTATCCATTCTGGAAAGGGATCTTTTGTAAAAACAAAACAGTTTGCTTTCCTTATGAGCAAATTGTTTTCTTGAAAGTAGACCCCTTTTCAGATGGGCCGTGATGTGCTGACGTATGATTCTAGGCATCCAATTTGCAATTTCTGCTGTGAAATTCGATTACGACATAACAGCACCGCAAGAAACAATACACTTTGACAAGAACGTCCAACGAAGACAACCAGTGAAGAATCTAATCAGACTGTGCTTAGACTGTGCTTATACGCAGGCTTATATGAATCTTTAGTTCATACCTTCTGCCGTCTTATAGAAAGTTGCACGGAATCCTCTTCCAGCATTAACGATATCAGACCTGAACATTACGATAAAAATATGCTGTGACGTCATGAAAGGGGGAGGCGTCGTTCCACAGTAAGTACCAAGAAGTCGGATGTTTGCTGCTGCCTTTTCATAAACCTGAAACAAATATGAGGTGTGTCATGTAAAAATGAATCTTTGAGATTATAGAAAAGCAATAATGCAGGCCAGTCAGTCAAGTATTGACGTAGCAATTTATTACATAACCGTACGTACGTGCAAGCGTGCGTCCAGCACACTAAATTTGGTAGGGTTATTATATTATATGCCTTAATCAAGAAATACTGGAGTAGGTTACTTTATACGCCTTAGTAATGAAATACCCGAGTAGCATATTCTACACGCCTTAGTCAAGAAACATCTGAGTAGGTTATTCTATTTGCCTTAGTCAAGAAACATCTGAATAGGTTATTCTATACATCTTAGTCAAGAAACATCTGAGTAGGTTATTCTATACGCTTCAGTCAAGAAACACCTGGGTAGATTAAAGCCTCTTCGCGTGTACAAATAACAATCGCACATCCAACGAATCGCTACAAATATATGGCCGGTTACAGCGCCTAACGGGGAAAAATACTTACTAAACCACGAGACTGCGCAGGCTCATCTAAACCCCCGATCTTCACATAAAATATTTGATCTTTTTTTCAAGTTCATTTTATACGTTAAGGGAAACTGACACACTGTAGAGTGTGGTAAGAATTAGGTGCTTTTAAAAAATGTGCCTAACTCTGACCTCTCTCTACAGAAAGCGCCTGGTGTGCAGGAAAGCAAACAGTAAATACAAAATTTGTCTGCTTTGTAGGAAAATGGCAGACAAATATCACATTAAGTAGACTAGATTCATTTCTTACATTTTCCGCTCTTTTTTTTTGTTTACTTTTGAGACTATTTGTTTTTTTTTTTTTTTTATTTTTGTGCATACCAAGCCCCTTCTACTAAAAGGGGGTGGGGCGAGGGTGGGGGTGGAGGGGGGGGGGTGGGGGGCGGCGGCGGCAATGCTTTCCTTTTAGAGTAGACCTCTTTTCAGAAGGTAGCAAAAATAATTCTTGAAAGAGTGTTAATTTCCCTCAAAATTTATACTGAAACAAAGACATAATAATTAGAATAACACAATTACCTTCAAGTACTAAATTAAGCAGCGTACATTATGTGCGATATCCAACCGACTTAATTTAAGGTATAAAAGTAAAAAAGGATTGCCTTTGGAAACAAAGAACACACAAAAACACGAAAATCGGAGACTCGAATTGACTCTCTTCATATGCAACACATGTATGTCGTGTGAGTTTGGATTGATGGAATAATCATTAGCATTTGAGAAGATTATCTAATTGACCATTGTTATCTAAATCATTCGGGCAGACCAGTCTCTTTTGGTCTATGCAAATTCTGGTGTTGCTTTAAATAAACTTAAATCTAAATGTTATCGTGTGTCTAGTTAGGCCACATATAGTTTTTCACGCTTTATACAAAGCTGCGGCATAAGCTGATTTCTTAATTTAATTGAAATATTCTTCTTAAAATTCTTGAACTAAGAAACATACAATTTTGACTTATGAGGATCATCAACACTATAATTTGTGGTCTTGTCAGAAAGTTTGCGAGGCACTTTTGTTTCTTTTTGATAATATCTTTATTTGGTTCCGTACTGAATTATACCAACAAAACGTTGGTAAACCTATGGGTACAAATTGTACCCCCCTTTTCGCAGATCTGTTTCTTTTTTGTTTCGAAAGATTTTTTATGCTGTCCTTTCTCAAGAAAAACAGGCCATTATTACTGAAGTATGCAATTCAACATCTCGACATTTGGACAACTTACTAAATATTGATGATAAATATTTTGAACAAATGTTTGATATAATTGATCGAAAAGACCTACAGTTAAATATACCTAATACCTCTGATACCGAAGCACTGCTTCTGGATTTCAACTTATCAATATGACCAAAACTGATGACAAACAGAACGACTTTAAAATTAGTATTGTATTTTTGGTGGTGATGTCTCTCGGGTGTGTATATATTTATCATTTAATCATTTAATTCGTTTTCCTCCAAGCAGGCAAGAAACACCTCGCACAACAATTCAATTTCACCTACAGATATATAGATGATGTATTGTCTCTGAAAAACACAAAATTTGCAGAGTATTTAGAATTCATCTACCCACGTGAACTTGAAATAAAGGAAACAACGGAGACTTCAGCCTCCTCCTCATACTTGGATTGTTATCTCTACATCGACAATGGAAAGCTTACTACTAGGCTTTACGACAAACGGGATGACTTCAATTTTCCCATCGTTAACTTTCCTTTCCTGAGCAGTAATATCCCTTCTGCACCAGCATACGGCGTTTACGTTTCACAGTTAATCCGTTATGCCAGAACTTGTTCAAATTATCAGGACTTCATGGAGCGTGGGAAAGTGCTCACTCAAAAGTTGTTGAGCCAGGGGTATCAAAAAACCAAACTGGTAGCAACACTTAAGAAGTTCTATGGGAGACATCATGATCTAGTCAATCCCTACAATGTGGCAGTTTCCAGAATTGTTTCTGATGTTTTTGCCAGTGACGCGCCATAAGTAGACTTCCCAAATCCCGGACATACGCTTCTACCGATATTTCCTTCGTTCAGGCCCATGGGCATGGTGGGCGAAGTTTGCTTACCAAGTAATGCTTACTATCCGCGGACGCCTGATTACACCCTTTGTTCTGGGGTCCATGTCTGTTGGTCTGAACATTCTGATTCGTCATTCGTTTATGGATTTATGATTTTGAATTACGGCTTTGGTACCATGACCGCAACTACTTTATAGAGCATCTAGCTAGTGACTTTAATAATCGAAACAAAATTTCATCTGCTAAACTTCTTAAGCAAGGGTACCGTTTTCATAAACCACGTAAACTTTTTCCTAAGATCTATTACAATCGTACTGAATTAATGACTTGAAAATACTTTTGCAAGAAGGTCGGGCCGAACCTGAATCTTTGGCGACTTAGTCTATGAATTCAGAAAGATTGTTGGCAAAACTGATTTATTTTGGACATTTTAAAACACATTATCACTCGCTATAAAAAGATAGGTTACAGCACGAATGTTCTGCGGCAAAATGCATGCATGGTTGTTAGCCAAATTATGCTTGATAACTTTGCTTCCCTCTTTAATTGTACGTCTGTTCGTAAATGGAGGCTCTCTTCTCAATATGTTTCAGATAGTCGGCTCCTGAATATCAATTTTGTGGGCGGGCTAATCATGGTCTTGTTTGTGGTTTCTTGTATTCTAGCTTCAGATTGCCAGTGAGCCCTTTGCTTTGATTCATCATAATGTCCTTACTCATATGTTTTTTCACTGTTCTGCTTCACAGATTAGGTAGAGGACCCCTATGCGGACCGAACATATATTTGTAATTTGAGGCTGCATCAGAATTAAGGGTGAAATTTCAACCTTCCACCCCGTCCCCTCCGCCGTGTACCCAGCATCCCCGCAGTGGCTAAAACTGTTGTCCGTTCCAATTTAATATATATGCTGTCGTGTGCAGTTACGCATATAGAAAGTAGAAAAAAAAGTGTCTGCCTTGTTACAAATGGGGGATAATCTACAAAATACATCAAAAATAGTATGAAAGCTGTTCAGGAAGAGCCATAATCACAGAATACCCTACCAATGCCACCACGAGATAGAGCAAATAGACCATGACAAACTTGACAGACAGTAGATAAAATATAAGTGACGATACCCAGGAAATGTTACAACCACTAAATACAGCCCTCCCGATGAACCAAAAGAAGGAAAGATTAGGAATAAATAGTGACAAAACAAACGGCACATATGAAGCAACAAACAAATACAAACTAAGTCGCGGGAATCGCCTTGAAATGGTCAGTAGGAAAACTACAGGACTGTAGGGGAAAGGACTTTAATAAGTTTTAATCGCTTGAAACCCCACCCTAATTCTGTTGCAGCTCCATATTACAAATATATATTTAATCCGCATAGGGGTCCTGTACCTTATCTGTGAAACATCACAATGCAGTACATATAATCAAAAATACTGTGACGAAACAAAGCAAAGGGTTAATGACGATCTGAGCCCCAAAACACAAGTAAACCACAAAAAGGAACGCGCTAAATTTCGCCACAAGCATTGATAGTCAGGCGCCGAAACAAAAACCATAAAATAAAAAGAAAAGAAAAGCAACCAGCTCCCTCTTCCCCAACAAGGTGATCACAATACTAGACAGGATACTCTTAACATATCAATAAGATAACCAAAAGGTCAAAACTTGAAAACGCCGCGCAGCGAGCAGCCTCATTAAAGGGGCTGTCCACACCAGGTATTTTTTTTACTACTTTTAATAAAGGATAAAACTTTCGACTTTCTGTTTACAGTTCTTCGCACAAAGTTACTACTGAATAGAGGACTACTATAATATGAAAAGAATCTTTTTTCAAGGAGACCAAAGTATTTCCTTTTGGAATATACACCTTTTTTTAAAAAAGGCGCAAAACCAGTTCTGACACATTTGTCTCCCTTGAAAGTGTATCAATTCCCTTTGTTGATGCTGAAACACGATATTATTAAAATATTTTATTACCTTCAAATAATCAATTAAGCAGTGTATACTCTGTTCTATGTCCATACGACTTATTCTAAGGTATGTTGTTCGATTCTGGATCGGTGGAATAATCCAGTAGCAGTTTAGAAAATGATCGTACAGACCATCATTATCTAAATCATTTGGGCGGAACGAGCCTCTTTCTCCTGATAGAACTGCCCTACACGGCAAGTCATATTCTGCAATGAATAGAAAAGAATTCTTACAATCAAATAATCAATTAATTAATCCAGTAGCAGTTTAGAAGATGATCGTACAGACCATTGTTATCCAAATCATTCGGTCGGAACGAGCCTCTTTCTCCTGATAGAACTGCCCTACACGGCAAGTCATATACCAGTAAGCATTTTACATAAATCTATAGCGGGCCGTTATCGGCTCGTCAAGGTAGCAGACAGGCCTATAACGACCCGCTGTAGATTTATAAGGAATGCTAGATGGGATTCTGCAGTCAATAGAATAGAATTCTTACAATCGTGGTTTGATTTTGATACAGTCCATTTCCCTTTTCTGGATGGCGATGTCCCCCGGCGTACCTCATATGGGGTATACATATCTTAACTTATAAGATTCGCCAGAGATTCTTCAAATCTTAATGACTTTAACTACCGTAATAAAGCCCTTACTGCCAAACTTCTTAGGCAGGGCTATCGTTATTTTAAACTTCGTAAGGCGTTTTCGAAATTTTATCGCAGACACAGTGCCTTGTTAGACAAATATAGCGTCAGTCTGAAATCACTTCAACCAAGTTGAAGTTATCAACCCAGTCATTGTTGATGGCTATGCTTCACTCTTTAATTGCACGACGGCGGTTCGGGCCTCAGACTCAATGACGGCCTCTTCGTAAAACTTTAACCAGTGGGTTGGGGCTTGACGATATGTCTTTGGCTTGGCCCGCCGTGGTTCAGCTATTGGTTTTCATTTACTCTGGCATACAGTAGAATTAGCCATGAGTACTCGTCTTTGTTTATTAGAGTGATTAATTTGATTTTTATGTTTTCGCTTTGATGCATTGACTGAGTTGGGAGCCTTTATGCGAACCGAAGTTTTATGTATTTCTGTATGAAGAGTAGCATCGGGACCCAGGGTGAAGTTAGCTAGCTGTAAAAGTGCTTTAAACCCCCCCGGTGGTTTGCTCTACCGACCGTTCTAAGTCGGTGGTCCCGGTGTTAGTTTTACTCTTTGTTGCTTTGTGGTTTATTCTACGAGGCGATTTGTTGTATGTCTTTCCGTGTGTCATTTTGTTCTTGTGTTTTTCAGTCCTTTTAGTATTGCGATTATCTCGCTTGGGGAAGAGAGAGCTAATCTTAGTGCTTTTCGTACGTTTGTTCGATTTGTGCTTGTTTAGATTTGTCGGTTTCCTCTTCCTCTTGGGGTCTAGGAAGGGCTGCGGTTTGTGATTGTGGCACTCCCTGGACTTTTCTCTTAGCTTTTTTACATTTGGTTACAAATGGTAGATAAGTAAAGTTCAGTAAAATGCGTCTTTGATGTTGCAATGGACCTCTGATGTTCGGTCTTACTGACAGAAATTTAATGGTTCGAAATGCAATGTAGTCTGCCCCAACATCTGGATAAAACTTCCATTAATTATCGATTCATTATTATTTCTGTTATTCGGTCATGTATGGTAACGTTTCGTACTGCATTTACCAGTCTACATATCTCAATTACTGATTCATTATTACTTCTGTTATACCAAATATATATGTTAACGTTTCGTACTGCATTAATCTGTCTTAATGTGCTTTATAAATAAAAGTATCCTATTTCTACTAGGAAAGAATTCACTTCGTTTGGAAGCAAACTTCCTTAAAAGAAGACCTATTCTGAGCGCGAGGCAAAGTAATTTGACAGAATTACCGCACTAGAAGTGTATCCAATCTCTTGAAAAACATTGTAACAAACTGAATATAATGACTGATTTTCTATAATTAAATCTCTAATAATAGCACAATACTCTTCATGGTTCCAAACCAATGCTCCATATAAGAGGATGTAGCCACACATAATATTTTTTTCTTGTTTCATCCACGAAAACATATATTTTAGTTACTCATTAAAAGCGCCGCGCCGAGGCACTTCTAATAAATACTCACAGCATATCTTTTCATGGAGAAATAAGAAAAGCATCCGTACTATTTGGTCGAAAACAAAGAAAAAAACAACAAAAAAAAAAAAAAAAAACGATATCTGGAGCTACGCCCAAACTGATACTACAGTGTACAAAGGCAAATCTGTCATATATTTTTACTGTACCTAATGCGTAAGTTATGTTGAATCCTCTGCCCGATATCATATAGTCAGAAACGAAATATACAATTAAACGATTTCTGGAAGATGTAAAGGTTATTCCCGGAGAGCGTGTCCCGCAGTATCTTCCAAGAACTGAAGATTCTTCAAATAACCCATCGTAGACCTGAAAAATAAAATCAATATGTCTTACACTGCAATTAGTATTTGAACTTTTGATACTAATTAAATCGATTTAATTGCCATGTGTTTTGTACCACTAACCGTTCTAAGGTGGTGGTTTTTGTGTTGTCTAATTGTTTTTTTTTCTAGTTCTGATGCTACCCTTCCGGTCAGCCCACTTCAACATCAACGTCTTTTAAGTTTGCTTCTGTATTTGCTTTGTTTATCTCTCTTATCATCTTTACTACTGACCGTTCTAAGACGGTGTATCTGGTGTTGGTTGTTCTCTGTGCGGCGTGGATGCTCGTTGCCTGTCTGTTTTTATGGTTTGCTATGTTCGTTCCAATAACATGCCTATTCAAACATCTGAAAATTATACCACCAAAATGAAAATTTGCAGATAAAAATTTATGATATTTTTCATATTTCTGCTCAAAACATAAATTGTGGGTACTCGGTAGAACTCGACGAGGCGGTTCTACTGAATATCCAAAATCTATGTTTGCATACCCCTGTAAACACCCCAGGTTTACTTACTTGGGGTCTGGGAAGGGCTGCGTTTTGTGATTGTGGTACTCCCTGGACTTTTCTCTTACCTTTTGCTTTTACTAACAGTCTGAAAGCACTTCTACAACAAGGTATATCGGAACTAAAATTTTACGGTGACTTAGTGTACAGATTTAGAAAAATTGTGGGAAAATCTAACTTTTCGGAGCAATTCAGAAAACTAATTAACCGTTATAAAAGGGCTATAGTCTGGATATAATTCAGCAGACTGCACAAAAAGGGTAAGAGAAAATGCATGCCTAGTTGTCAACCCAATCTTTGTTGATGGTTATGTTTCACTCTTTAATGGCACGACGGCGGCTCGAACCTCAGACTCAATGTATTTCTGTATTAAGAGTAGCATAATAGCGTTAGAGTCCATGTTCAGAACCAGACTATAGTAGCATGTTGTCTGTCTGAAGACGTGTATTGTGGTTTCAAGATAATGTCTTGGATACTCAAGATATCCTTCTGCTTCTAGATTTTATCTTGAGGAACACAGTTTAAACAGAAAAAAACTATGCTCGTCCCTCTTTTTAGGACTTAGCTTCAAATTTCCACTACAGCTGGTGTAAAGTGCTGTGCGGAGGCTGTAAAACGTCTATTTGTACTTCAATGTGGTTTATATTTTTTCAATTTTCTGGAATCTCTGAGCTTATTTGAAATTATTTGATTTTGTTTACTAATAAAACTGGATGTATTTATAACCCTCGCCACAATTCACCAATCCTGTATCAATTCAAAATGCAGTATCAGTTCAATTGAACGAATTATTAATTCGTGGTCCCGAATAATTTTTTACCAGTCAAAGAGCCTATAATTTGTTAAGGGTAAATATTGGACCAAGATGAATGACTAATTTTAGTAGATACCTATTTGTAGCAGTGAAATATATATTTCTCAATTATCTTTTTGTAATTCAATAAAGGTAAGAGATAAGTACAGGGAGTGCCACAATCACAAAAAGGGTAAGATCAATTACAAGCCACAGCCTTTCCCAGATGCCAAGAGGAAGAGAAACAGACAAAAAGCAAGAGCACAAATCGAACAAACGGAGGAAAAGCACCAAGATTAGCTCTCTCTTCCCTAAGCGTGGTAATCGCAAAGATAAAAGGTCTGGAAACACAAGAACAAAGTAACACAGGGCAAAACTTAAAACGAATCGTCTCGTAGAATAAACCACAAAGTAACAAACAGTAAGTCTAACACAGGGACTACTGCCTTAGAACGGCCAGTGGGCTATTCACCGGGGGTTTAAAGCATTTTTACAGCCGGCTGACTTCACTCTGGGTCCTGATGCAACTCTTAATACAGAAATACATAAAATTCGGTTCCCATAAAAGCTCCAAACTCAGTCAATGCAACAAAGCGAAAACATATAAATCAGTTGTGATTATATGATATCAATTACTTGCAAATTAATTCAGTGTAGGAACGTTTTACTCTCTCATACTGTTGCATTAAATTTGACGACTTGTGAACATAAAACATTACTTCAGCATTTTTATGCAAAATGTGTTAATCTATGTTATAGACTTGCTACTAAAATATAAAGAAAATGCTTAAGGCCAGCCTTTTTAGGTTTATGCAGGTCAAATGACTCGTAGAAGCAATGTCTAAATCGTTGAATTATGTATACTCATGATCTCACTAAAATTTATAGAGAAATTTTCTGGTAGAAACTCAGATTATATAGACTTCTTAAAGTAATTAAAATTCCCATCTACTGCTGTTACGTCATCAATATCAAATTCTAAAAAAGACGTAACGCTGTCATTTTCTTACTTGTTTGATTTCCTTAAGTTCGTGCTGAAATTGTTTTGTGACGATTTCCAGAAAACGGCACTATAACAATACGTATATATATACTTCGAACGATGAACGAGGTTTTCTTGATATTAAAAATTTGTCATCTAGGCGCGTAGCTGGTTCGGTAAAATACTCGTTCTTTCAGTTCTTTTTATACCAAATAATCATAATCCTTAGAGACAGATTTTTCATATCAATCAAACACTTTTTATTATTATCAATACAAAACTCAGACCGACCAGTTGCAAACTGACCTATCAGTATATGTCAGCGCTTAATATTTTAAAGTGAATCAGAGTATGAGCTTCAAAGGAAAGTAAAACGTACCCCTGACATACGATCCGCTTGACAAATATTTAAATCAGCCTGCGCATCTGCACAGTCTGATCAGTATTCGTTGTCTGCATCTTTTGTTTTCTAAATACACTCACTGAAGATGTTGTTCAGACTGCACGAATGCGCAGACTGGTCTAAATCTTCGCCGATCGTACACTTTTACGTACGAAGGTAGGTCTTTTCTTGTTTAGGCTGATATGCTCACTGTTCAAACAGGTGAGGCTGTCCTACAGTTCTGCATTTCATCTGAAGCTACTCCTTGCTCAATTTTACTGGTATTACATGTATACGCATTAAACGTGTTCTTATCCGTATTAGCTCAAAAAAGGCCAAAACGACAGATCTCCTTGGTCAGTGTAAAACAAGGCATCAAATACCGGTGCATCATTTACCTCTAGGTAGTCCAAGGTACAATTTGGTGACACTTGTATGTCCAACTGATGAATATGAAGTTTTACTATCAGGTAAAAATCCCCAGCAACTGTCCAAGTACATCGAAGATTATAGTCATAGAGTCCATTTAAGTCACAATCCATTGGACTTATATGGCCACTCATCCAAGGGACTTCCTCATCACAAGTGCGATTGCAAACTTAAAAAAGGAAATGAAACTCGAACAGAAAACAAAAATATAATGTATATAGATAGAGGATATGTACTCTTTTCATGGATTAGTTTACCCTTGTAACTATGGTAATTATTAAATAGGGGTATTTTATGATAACTCTGGTATATTTGTTTTCCATCTCCATAAACAAAGGGTACTCATTAGGAGCTCTTCGATGAGACGTTTCTAATGTATAACCACATTTTACGTATCATCTGTGGAGAACTGAAAAACATATTCCAGAATTTTAACAAAATACTGAACCCTAACAAGTTGTCTGAATGAAAACAAAAATCAAGAGAAACTATGTCTTCAAATATATGTGAAATAAACGTCTCACCGAAGCGCTCCAAATG
Organism: Anodontia alba; assembly: GCA_964016985.1. Classification (NCBI taxonomy): domain Eukaryota; kingdom Metazoa; phylum Mollusca; class Bivalvia; order Lucinida; family Lucinidae; genus Anodontia; species Anodontia alba. Next base: position 9,576,129 of record OZ024830.1, on the reverse strand, counting down.
AATACCTTTTTGTTTTTAGAGATGGAAAACAAATATACCAGAGTTATCATAAAATACCCCTCTTTAACAAGTACCATAGTTACAAGGGTAACTAATCCATAAACCATTAATTACTCTATAGGTGATATTAAATCCAGTACCGGCTGTACTGGTGTTTATTAACTGCACTACTGCAGTAGCCACAGTATAGGTTTCACAGAAAAATAAGTATAATTTTGAGGTCAACATACAAAAATTGTATTTCGGAAAATCATAAAGTCGATATACAAAAAGACAAAATTACATAGGAATATTCAGACAGAAATGGATATTAACCAAAACATAAATGGAGTATTATCAGGCGTCCATGGAAAATAAGCATTACTTGGTGAACACGCTTCGCCTCCTATCCCTATCAGCCGGAACAAGAGAAAAATGCGGAAATGAATTTCCGGGGATTTGGAAGACTGTTTATGGCTTCGCTGTAGCAAAATATCAGGGCTCAGTTTTTCAAAGCGTCGTTAGCTTAACGAGCTCGTTAAGGGTCATTTCGTTAACTGTTTTAGCAGATTCAATACACAATATTCAGATATTTTTTGCTGAAAAAATGTGAGTAGCTTTTGCACTGCAAAAGCTACTCACATTTTTTCAGCAAAAAAAATCAGCATATTTGCGTATCACTCGATGTAAATTTTAACGAATCGTTAACTAACGACGTCGTTAGCTTTGAACAACTGGGCCCAGATATAAGTTTGGAAGCAGCCCAATTGTAGGAGATAACAAGGCCATAATACCTTCCATAGAACTTCTTAAATATTGACACCAGTTTATGTCTTTAGTGTCTTTGGTACGAATCAACAATCTCGTAGTGAGCAGTTTTCATTACGAAAACACGCCTTTTCAAATATATAGAATTTTTTTTTTCCAAAAACAGAAACTTTTCAGATAAAAAACTCTAATATTTTTCACATTTCTGCTCAAAACATAAATTGTGGGTACTCGTTAGAACCGTCTCGGCAAGGCGGCTCAAACGGGTACCCATCTTCTATGTTTTAAGCAGAAATAAGAAAATGTATACACCTGTAAACCCCAGTTTTACTATATAAAAGTGGGGTTCTAAGGGGGGGGGGGGGGGGGGCAAAATTCAGAAACCTTATTAACCGTTATAAAAGAATTGGCTATAGCCTGGATATTATGCGGCAGACTGCATGCCTAGTTGTCAACCCAATCATTGAATCTATGCTTCACTCTTCAATTGCACGACGGCGGTTCGGGCCTCAGACTCAATGACGGCATCGTAAAACTTTAACCAGTGGGTTGAGGCTTGACGATATGTCTTTGGCTTGGCCCGCCGTGGTTCTACTATTGGTTTTTATTTACTCTGGCATACAGTAGGATTAGCCATGAGTACTCGTCTTTGTTTATTATAGTAATTGATTTTATTTTTGTGTTTTCGCTTTGATGCATTGACTGAGTTGGGAGCTTTTATGCGACCCGAATTTTATGTGTTTCTGTATTAAGAGTAGCATCGGGACCCAGGGTGAAGTTAGCTAGCTGTAAAAGTGCTTTAACCACCCCCACCCCGGTGGTTTACTGACCGTTCTAAGGCGGTGGTGGTCCCGGTGTTAGTCTTACTCTTTGTTGCTTTGTGGTTTATTCTACGAGGCGATTTGTTAAATGTCTTTCCGTGTGTCATTTTGTTCTTGTGTTTTTAGTCCTTTTAGTATTGCGATTATCTCGCTTGGGGAAGACAGAGCTAATCTTAGTGCTTTTCGTATGTTTGTTCGATTTGTGCTTGTTTGGATTTGTCGGTTTCCTCTTGGGGTCTGGGAAGGGCTGCGGTTTGCGGTTGTGGCACTCCTTGAACTTTTCTCTTACCTTTTTTTGTATAGGCATGTTTTCGTGATGTCCTCGTTCGATGAAATTCTGATACTCAGCAGGCTCTAGCATAACGGATTAAGTGCGAAACGTAAACACCATATGCTGGTGCAGAAGGATTATTGCTGCTCAAAAAACGAAAAGTTAACTATGGGAAAGTTAGAGTCATTTCTTTTTTCGTAAGGCCTATTGTGAGCGTTTCTATTGTCAATACAGAGTTATAAATCCACGTACATTGTATGAAGAAGAAGTTATCGTCTTACATTTTTTCTTAATGTCAAATTCACGTGGCTAGATGAATTTGAGGTACCGTGAAAGCTTTGGATTATTGAGAGATAATGCATCATCTAAATATCTGTAAGTGGAAGTAGTTGCGGTCATGGTACCCAAGCCATAATCTAAACTCATAAATCCGTAAACGAATCAGAATGTTCAGACCAACAGACATGGACCCCAGAATAAAGGGTGTAATCAGGCGTCCGCAGATAGTAAGCATTACTTGGTAAGCAAGCTTCGCCCACCATGCCCATAGGCCTGAACGAAGGAAATATCGGTAGAAGCGTATGTCAGGGATTTTGGAAGTCTACTTTTGGCGCGTCAGTGGCAAAAACATCAGAAACGATTCTGGAAACTGCCACATTGTAGGGACTGACCAGATCATGATGTCTTCCATAGAACTTCCTAAGTGTTGCTACCAGTTTGTTTTTTTTTTGATACCCCTGACTCAACAACTTTGTAGTGAGCACTTTCCCGCGCTCCATGAAGTCCTGATAATTTGAACAGGCTCTGGAATAACGGATTAACTGTGAAACGTAAATGCCGTATATTGGTGCATAAGGGATATTACTGCTCAGGAATGGAAAGTTAACAATGGGAAAATTGACGTCATCCCGTTTAACGTAAAGCCTAGTAGCAAACTTCCATTGTCAATGTAGAGATAACAATCCAAGTATGAGGAGGAGGCTGCAGTCTCCGTTGTTTCTTTTCTATCAAGTTCACGTGGATAGATGAATTCCAATACTCTGCAAATTTTGTGTTTTTCAGAGAAAATACATCATCTATTTATCTGTAGGCGAAATTGAATTGTTGTATGGTGGCACATTTCTGCCACGAGGTAGCTAGATAGCTATAGCGATAATATTCTTAATTTTCCAGAAAATAAAAAGTTTTCTTGAAAACATTATCGCAATAACTTGAATTATCTAGATATGTTTTTTATTTTCCAGAAAATATTTTAACGCAAAATTTCGTCATACTGCTCGGAACTGACATTAGTATCTAGATAAAATTATCGCGATAATTTTTTCATGGTAGCGAGGTAGCTATAAATAGAACACAAGCTGATATGGCATTCTGGGATTTCTACGCACCGATTGGCGATTACCTAGTACAAACTCTTACCTTAAAAGTCGCTGGTAAATACCCTCGGTGAATTTCAACAGTATAAACAAAGGTATTCCGATTTCGGTTCTATCTATAGATAACAGAAAATAAATGGCAGTTCTGGGCACTAACTCAAAAAATATCGCGATAAAACCGTAAACTTTCGCGATTATATTTCCAGGAAACTTTAAACTATTAAGATAATCTTTTCAGGAAACTTCAAAATATCAAGATAATTATTGAAAGTATCGTGATAGCTACCTAGCTATCTCGTGGAAGAAATATGCCACCATATTGTTGTGCGAGGTGTTTCTTGCCTGCTTGGAAGAGACTTTGTACAAACGTCGCCTCATACGAGTATAAAACAAGTCGGCAAGTAACGGTGCACAGTAAGTACCCATCAGTATGCCGATTGTTTGCTGAAATATCCGTCCGCCGAACTCCACAAAAATATTGTCGATTAGATATTCCAGCATCTTTATACATCTGCATCTGAGTATTTTTGTGGCGCATCAGAGTGATCCTGAACGAAGTATGTGTCTTTGTAGCCAATGACAACATACTAAAAATCGACGTTACCATTCTTATGGAAGAAACACTGGATGATAATTTCCTTTAATTTAGATTTCAGTTTATCATGAGGAATAGTAGTGTAATGAGTAGAGAAATCAAAAGAGTTTATACTGTTGACGGAATGAAGAGATTGTGCTTTTAGGTTTTCTAAAAGCTCTTTGGAGTTTTTCAGGATCCACATCTGATTAACACCACTTCTAGCATATGCAGTGTCACAATACCTCTGAAGGCCTTCTTTAACTGCGGTTAGGATTCGTGTTAGAATCAGAGAAATAGGTTTGGTTGAGCACTTAGCTGAACCCGCAATATATCTCTGCTTGTACGGATTCTTGTGAAGTTTAGGAATCCAGTACAGTTTGGGAAGGTCAATGTCTTCCTCTGGGAGGGAAATTCAGCATCACCGAACGGTGGTTTTGTAGAATTTCTTCCTTGGACATAGCAGTAAGATTATATGTAGGGTTTCCGGTCATGGTATTCATACAAAGCTCTTCCTTTAAGCAGTATATGTAGTGTATTTTGCAAACAAACACAATGTTGTTAGATGCCTTGTCTGCTGTAACAACGACAAACTTCACATGGATTTCAGCTAACTCAACAGCAACATCTGGATCATCAAATACCGATTCATGTCGGAGAGACATGGTTCTGCTGAGTACTGAGACACGTCTGTTTACTAAGTACACTGCCGATTTAACCCATTCAAACAGGGTGTCAATCTCCACGTCCTTTTTCTTAGCCCAAGGTCTTGCATACTCTTCAACAGAATCCAAAATTAATTTGGAATTCTGTTTCCAAGTAAACGACCTGGGTTCCCTGTATTTAGGGCCTTTAGAAAGAATGTCCCTGAGTTTGCTAATCCTGACTATATTGAAGTCTCCTGTTACGATGTGACTGGCTGGATTATAGCAGAACTCCGATCCTTCACAGGAACACGCTGAGTGGTTTCGAGTAATGTTGTCAGTATTTAGCCCTTGCAGCACGTTTCTCTAATGGAAAATTTTAGGTGCAATGGGAGACGAATAACTGTAGGAGATGATAGGTGGGCTCTGGTTTTTGAAGTAAAAAAGGTGGGAGAAAAGTCCAGGGAGTACAACAATCACAAACCGCAGCCCTTTCCAGACCCTAAGAGGAAGAGTAAACCGACAAATCTAAACAAGCACAAACCGAACAAACGTACGAAAAGCACTAAGATTAGCTCTCTCTTCCCCAAGCGAGGTAATCGCAATACTAAAAGGACTGAAAAACACAAGAACAAAATGACACACGGAAAGACATACAACAAATCGCCTCGTAGAATAAACCACAAAGCAACAAAGAGTAAGACTAACACCGGGACCACCGCCTTAGAACGTTCGGTAGCGTAAACCACCGAGGGGTGGGGGGGGGGGGGGGGCGGGGCGGTTTAAAGCCATTTTACAGCTAGCTAACTTCACCCTGGGTCCCGATGCTACTCTTAATGCAGAAATACATAAAAAAATCGGTTCGCATAAAGGCTCCCAACTCAGTCCATGCATCAAAGCGAAAACATAAAAATCAAATTAATCACTATAATGAACAAAGACGAGTACTCATGGCTAATTCTGCTGTATGCCAGAGTAAATAAAAACCAATAGTTGAACCACGGCGGGCCAAGCCAAAGACATATCGTCAAGCCCCAACCCACTGGTTAAAGTTTTACGGAGAGGCCGTCATTGAGTCTGAGGTCCGAACCGCCGTCGTGCAATTAAAGATTGAAGCATAGCCATCAACAATGATTGGGTTGACAACTAGGCATGCAGTCTGCCGCATAATTTCCAGGCTATAGCCAATTCTTTATAACGGTTAATAAGTTTTCTGAATTGCTCCGAAAAGTTAGATTTACCTACAATTTTTCTAAATTTGTACACAAAGTCACCGTAAAATAAGGGTTCCGATATACCTTGTTGCAGAAGTGTTTTCAGACTGACGCTATATTTTTCGAACAAGGCACTGTGTCTGCAGTATGGTATGGTAAGCTGGTATGGTTGAAGTCACTTTCTTATGGTTAAGGATATTGCTAATATTAACGGCGTCAATACCCTTGTTTGTGAAGTCAAGTTTCAGAAAATCACGAGTGGAAGTCTCTTCTGGAGAAACTGTTTGAACAGGCTATTACATACTAAACTTAGCAACATCTAAAATGATAGCAACCAGCTTATATTCAGGAGAATTTTGGAATTATGTTTTTGTATCCATCACTTCCTTCTGCAAAGAGCGAAGTTTAGTTACCGGCAGCTGGTACAGCGCGGTACGAATATGATGAAGTCCTAATGACTGCTGTACGTATGGAAGTAGAGTGTCAAATGCGACATCAGCATGAAAATTAGAACGATTGTAGTGCCGATGCCCATGACTTCTCTTACGTCTTTGAGAGCTGCCAAAGAGCCTCATTACATTGACCGAGCTGCATCTTGGGCTGGTAAGGTTTTCTACAGAATCTATTTTGTCATTGCAACATATGGTGCTGCAGTGCGTAATTCTCTTATCCAGAATTCCTCATGCTGTCTACGTAGTGGCGTGCTCAGACTGGGATTGTTAGTAGGGTGGTATATTTTTTCTTGTAATCTTACTTTGAAGGACAAACTAGAATGATCTGGTAGATTGAAATTTGGAAATGGAAATGAACTTTTTTAGCAATGCGTCTTTCATCGGGTCTCTGCCTCATACGAGTATGAAAACGTTGGCAAGCAATAGAGCACAATTAGTGCCTATTTAAAAAAAAAAATCTGTCCACAAAGATGTTGTCAGTTAGATATTTCAGCCTCGTTGCAAATCTGCATCAGAGTATTTTTTGTGGTTCATCAGGGTGGCCCTGAACAAAGTATGTTTCTGTATAGCTGATGACGACCTACAGGAAGCGACGATTTTCATTCTAGTGTAAGAAACACAAGTTAATGATATCTCGTAATGCGGTTTTCAGCTGGTCATGAGGAATTGTGATATAACAGTTGAAAAATTGAAAGAAATTATACTGCTTACTGTGCAGTTTTAAACCTTCTGCAAAATAAATATGATTGTAAATTTTGTAGGAATTCTTTGGAGTTTTTCATTGTCTGATCGTCACCACTTCTTGCGTGTGCGGTTTTGCAATGCTTCTTAAGCCCTTCTTTAACTGCTGTTAGGATGCTCGTTAGACTAAGTAAAAGGGACTTAATTGATCACATAGCTGAGCTCGCACTGTAACGTTGTTTGTATGACAAAATGTCCAAGATTTGTAATTCACTCCTTCTCTTTAACACGCCCAAAGGTCCCAGATGTGAACAGGTGCAAATTAATATATTTACCGTTAATTTCTCTGAAAGTAATATCAAATCCAGTACCGGTTACACTGGTGTCCGAATAGAAGTGGATGTCTATTACATTGCCAGGGGACTCAATCAGATAAACTTTATTGGTGCCACATAAATAGGACGAGAGTATCTGAAAGAAAGAGAGAGGGAGAAAAAGATTAGACTGTTTTAAAAATATACCATATGACATAGCCCATGCAACGGGACGTCACCGTCTATAAGCCTGAAATTTCAATGGCATAATCAAAACCATCTCTTTTTCCATAAATTTTAGATGAAATGAATTATATGTTGATATGAAAAGTAACTAAAATTCTTATGCCACCTGCGAAAAACACATGCTATGAATCTAGTAGTCTGTTAAACTACTGGACGAATTAATCATTAAGTTATAAATTGTTTGTAATGGTTCTCCCAATCTATGACTTTTCTTCGATTTGTCTGTACGTATACATAAAAAAAAGTTTAAAGTGGGAGGTAATAATGTCGAAATTGTCTCAGCCACATTTTTGATAAGGGATCTTCACTTAAACATTTAAACCCCCTTTAGGGTTTTATTTCTTTTAAGAGTAGATCTTTTTTCGGGTGGACTTTGTCTGCAAGGCAGCAAACAGGAAATCATAAAATTGTTAAAACGGCTAAGAGTCTACCAATTTTAACCAGTCCCCACTAGGTCATTGTTTCCAATTTATATTTTAGTGTTCATCTTACTGTAACAAGATTTATGTCTACCGACTTATGAGGCAGACAGACTGACAGACACAGAGAAAGACAAGATGGAAAATCTATAGAAAAAAGCAGACAGACGGAACAAATCAATAGTCCACGAAATTATAAATAGATTCTAAACGGATTCACCCCTAAGAGAAAAGAATACATTCACAAAACTTAAAACAGCTAAAGTGTCAAGCTTTGATAGCCATACTAGCACATATCGGCATTTTAAGCCTCATCACTGATCCATACATAAATTTTCAAGACCACAGAACAAGCAAAATGATCACAAAGAACTAGAAAATGTAACGTACACTATACCAAATAAAAAAAAACAAAAAAAAAAAAAAAACAAAAAAAAAACACAAAAAACAAACAAACAAACAAACAAACAAACAAAAACAAAAACAAAAAAAAAAAAAAAAAAAAAAAAAAAAAAAAAAAACAAACAGGAAGATGATTTACGATCGCCAAAGCGACGCTAACACCAGCTAAAGTGAAGATAAATATAACAGGAATATTACATGAGAGCAAGGGAGTCAAACAGATCTGAAAACAGCTAAAGTGTCAGACCAGCAAGTTAGGCATTTTAGTGACTTAGCTATTCATTACCTCAATGTAATCGTAGTCGCATTCAATATCTTCAACATGCACAATAAGTTCGATTTTCAGGCTATCATTATAATTTATTAAGGTCCAGGAACAGTTGAGATTATCATCGTACAAAGCATTATTGTCGTAATCAGGTGCTGTAATCCGATCTTTCGTGTCATTAACAACACCACCACAATACAGCACTGCAGATAAACGTACCAAAAAGGATTTAATGTTTTTACGAGGTCCTAATGTTGTTTCTTTGACATTGTATTAGTACCTCGTTATAACACAAAACTGGGTTATATACTTGAGAACGAATTATCAAATATGCATAGAAGCAGAAAATGTGTTACGATGAAATTGTGGACATAGTTGTTTCTTTCTTTCATTTCCATCTCTCGTGTTTTATTTTCCAAGCATTTCATTTCAAATTGTTTTGTTTTTAATACAATGTACATTTTCTTTTCCAACGTACCTTTGCAACATTCCATACTCCCTTCTGATTTGCTCTACGTTTCAAGGTCAGCCTCTTCAATACCTGGACGACAAACACTAGCCGCTACCATCAGGCATTAACGGCTTAACTTTACTTAAAATTATTACTTTTTTTAAAAAAAATCACTAGTAAAACAAGATTTTACTGTTGACCATTCTAAGATATATTACAGGGTTATTGCACTGATATTTGTGACAATTATTCCGCTTTGGGATATGGAAGTACGCAAGCTTACCCGTGTCTTTTGATAAACCAACACGGGGCATTTTACAAATATTAGTGCAATTACCCTTTTATCATACAAATATAAATATTTTGCGTCATTGTCAGTTGTTTGTAGTCTCAAAATAGGCATTTTTATAATTGAAACATTAGAGCCTGCACGAATGCGTGACATATTTTGTCTTGACGCCATTATCTAAGATACAAGTGAGATATCAAATAAGCATATCGATATCGAGTGATATCTGAACTCTTGCTTCTCGAGTTTTATCGCACAATTATTAATATTCATAGCTATATAATACATGTCATTATTTAATTTTAATACAAAACCTTACAAATGACTGTAAACAAACTAAATGATCACTCTTTTAGGCGTAGCAACTCTTGTCAAAAGCAAATTTGACCTCGTCTGATCTACTCTTTAATGGGAGCTAGTTCTTTCCTTTTAGGGTATCATTTCAACCTCTCCAGGTTGGGATTCTGGTGTTCAGCACTACCTTTTACCTAAACATAGGGTACTATCAAAACAGAAAATAAAAATGATTCGCATGCAAAACGTAATATCATAATAAAGAAAGTATTTTTGTAATTAGACGTATTAGGTCAGTATGAATATTATCGGTCGGCTCGATTATAGCGTACATTTATTTGAATCATTTTACTAGGACAATAGAATGGCTACAGTGGACAACAGAGCGTCTACCGAATAAAAAAAAAAAAAAAAAAAAAAAAAAAAAAAAAGGTTGCTACCTATGAAACGAGCTTAAGCATGTTGTGATTTATTTCATTTTTTAATTTTTATTTTTTTCACCATGTATGCAAAGTCGCGGATCAGGCAAAACTTGTTTAATGTTTAAATAGGTCTGAGACAAAGTGCACAACATCAAATATTATGCTTACATCAATTTAATCAGAGTTTCCTAGGAAACATCGCTATATATATATTTAATAAGTGAGGCAAATGAAAAGAGGTTGATTTGATACTAAATACTACTAATTTCAGAATCCATTAGACTTTTCTTATTACACTCTATCTGAAAAAAAAAATCTCCTTGTACTAACAGGTGATGATTTGTTTGTGTTAAATGACGCATAGCTTGTCTTTTTCAGCATTATTTTTATCAAGAAAGAACTGATCTTTAAGTGTGAATGACAAGTTATTAAATAACTGACCGAATTTCATGTTCATTTCTTTCTTTCTTTTTTTTTCTTTTCTTTTGTTTTTTTTGATGTCATTTTTTGATTTGTGAAACTGCTTCTGATGAGGTTATTTCACACCTGGAATAATTATTTACATCTTATCAAAGATAAGACGGGTTGGTTTTGACACACAACATCGAATATTATGCTTACATCAATTTAATCAGAGTTTCCTAGGAAACATCTCTCTCTCTCTCTCTCTCTCTCTCTCTCTCTCTCTCTCTCTCTCTCTCTATATATATATATATATATATATATATATATATATATATATATATATATATATATATATATATATATATATAAGTGAGGCAAATGAAAAGAGGTTGGTTTGATACTAAATACTACTAATTTCAGAATCCATTAGACTTTTCATATTACACACTATCTGAAAAAAAATCTCCTTGTACTAACAGTAGTTGCGGTCATGGTACCAAAGCCGTAATTCAAAATCATAAATCCATAAACGAATGACGAATCAGAATGTTCAGACCAACAGACATGGACCCCAGAACAAAGGGTGTAATCAGGCGTCCGCGGATAGTAAGCATTATTTGGTAAGCAAGCTTCGCCCACCATGCCCATGGGCCTGAACGAAGGAAATATCGGTAGAAGCGTATGTCCGGGATTTGGGAAGTCTACTTATGGCGCGTCACTGGCAAAAACATCAGAAACAATTCTGGAAACTGCCATATTGTAGGGATTGACTAGATCATGATGTCTCCCATAGAACTTCTTAAGTGTTGCTACCAGTTTGGTTTTTTGATACCCCTGGCTCAACAACTTTTGAGTGAGCACTTTCCCACGCTCCATGAAGTCCTGATAATTTGAACAAGTTCTGGCATAACGGATTAACTGTGAAACGTAAACGCCGTATGCTGGTGCAGAAGGGATATTACTGCTCAGGAAAGGAAAGTTAACGATGGGAAAATTGAAGTCATCCCGTTTGTCGTAAAGCCTAGTAGTAAGCTTTCCATTGTCGATGTAGAGATAACAATCCAAGTATGAGGAGGAGGCTGAAGTCTCCGTTGTTTCCTTTATTTCAAGTTCACGTGGGTAGATGAATTCTAAATACTCTGCAAATTTTGTGTTTTTCAGAGACAATACATCATCTATATATCTGTAGGTGAAATTGAATTGTTGTGCGAGGTGTTTCTTGCCTGCTTGGAGGAGACTTTGTACAAACTCCGCCTCATACGAGTATAAAAACAAGTCGGCAAGTAACGGTGCACAATTAGTACCCATCGGTATGCCGATTGATTGTTGAAATATCCGACCGCCGAACTCCACAAAAATATTGTCGATTAGATATTCCAGCATCTTAATGACATCTGCATCTGAGTATTTTTGTAGTGCATCAGAGTGATCCCGAATGAAGTATGTGTCTTTGTAGCCAATGACAACATACTGAAATCGACGGTTACCATTCTTGTGGAAGAAACACTGGTTGATAATTGCCTTTAATTTAGATTTCAATTTATCATGAGGAATAGTAGTGTAAAGAGTAGAGAAATCGAAAGATTTTATACTGTTGACGGAATATAGAGATTGTGCCTTTAGGTTTTCTAAGAGCTCTTTGGAGTTTTTCAGGATCCACATCTGATTAACACCACTTCTGGCATATGCAGTGTCACAATACTTCTGAAGGCCTTCTTTAACTGCGGTTAGTATTCGTGTTAGAATCTGAGAAAGAGGCTTGGTTGAGCACTTAGCTGAACCAGCAATATATCTCTGCATGTACGGATTCTTGTGAAGTTTAGGAATCCAGTACAGTTTGGGAAGGTCAATATCTTCCTCTGGGAGTGAAATTCCAAATGTCAGCATCACCGAATGGTGGTTTTGCAGAATTTCTTCCTTGGACATAGCAGTAAGATTATATGTAGGGTTTCCGGTCATGGTACTCATACCAAGCTCTTCCATTAAGCAGTTTATATAGTGTGTTTTGCAAACAAACACAATGTTGTTAGATGCCTTGTCGGCTGGAACAACGACAAACTTCTCATGGATTTCAGCTAACTCAGCAGCAACATCTTGATCGTCAAACACCGATTCATGTCGGCGAGACATGGTTCTGCTGAGTACCATGACACGTCTGTTTACCAAGGACATTACCGATTTAACCCATTCAGACAGGTGATGATTTGTTTGTGTTAAGCGACGCATAGCTTGTCTTTTTCAGCATTATTTTTGTCAAGAAAGAACTGATCTTTAAGTGTGAATGACAAGTTATTAAATAACTGACCGAATTTCATGTTCATTTCTTTTTTTTTCTTTGATGTCATTTTTTGATTTGTGAAACTGCTTCTGATGAGGTTATTTCACACCTGGAATAATTATTTACATCTTATCAAAGATAAGAAGGGTTGGTTTTGACACCAGGCTGTCAAACGTTTAAATGTTGCAAGATGTTGAAAGTCTAACCAATTCTGAAATGAGTAGTATAGCTATATTACCCAGTCTGAATCATCCAAAATCTGCCATCCGTGATATCCAAATTTGATGCCTTCAGGGTACATGGAAGCATGTCCTAAAAACACCACTAATTTGACAGGCGTTTACAAAATGGCATGCAACTGGTGCGTCCGTGTCGATCGCTCTGCCTTGTCTTTTGGACTTGGGGTGGGGCGTAGTACTCTCCACGGCGTCGTTACTGTTATCAATTATGCCATACAATGTATCTCGGTTTCTAGGTATTAACTTTACGGATGCTTATGATTTTTATCAATAACACGAGCTACGACAAAATTTTACAAGCAAATCATATTGCAGCATGTGTGTATAGACGAAAGTCGTTAATATACGAAGGATCAGCTGATCGCCTGTCAGCTGAAACTCGGGCCCATCGCATTGATGGGTCAGAGGCTGAAATCACCGCAGTCCTACCTTTATCGTGTTGTCAGCGATAAATTCTTCCCTGTACATAATTCCTGTTGTGTGCTGTAGGAATGTAATCCATTTTTTTACAGCAATTCTTCAGTATTTAGCCTTAAGTACACGAATATGTTGTTTAATGTGAGAGAAACTTCAGATTAAAAATGGCGGCTAAAACGCAGATCAGTCTAGCATGCATCCCTATCAATGACGTAAAAATGTATCCTTCTATATCATTGGCTATACGATTCTTTACAGCCTGGCTTTCCATGTTTACAGCGGAGCGTATCTGATCATCATATTATTCGAAAACCAGGCCAATGGCTCCGGCTTTATTAGCGTTGTATTTTTGGGTTCAACATTAAGCCGATACACTCCGTTGTAGATATGGGAAATCAGTCACCCGCCGCATGCGAACTCTTCTGCATAGTATGTGAGAGACTCACGATACATATAGTACGAGCTTAAGCTTCGTCACCTGCTTCGCAGATGACGACATGCTTCGCTGGTCGCTTAAGCTCGTTAACATAAAAATTCTGTTGAAGTTCCGCAGATGCTAGGGAGGGCGTGATTAACCCTCTATGTCTATTTTACTCAGCGTGCTGTAAATAATTTGGCAGATGACCAGTTGATGGCTTATGATTATCAGGCATTAAGTGTTTGCATATCAGCATAGTTAGGAGTATCAGTAATATTAGAAGCAGATGTGAATAACAAAGCAAGACAGCTTAGCCGGTAAAACAAAAACTAGGGATGTCGCGATTATGATGTTTAAGAAAAGTGAATGAACAATGAAATATTTATCTGCCAGTTTAAAAAGGGTAACAGTTATAGCCTGTGCATTAAAACCTTTAATACACGAGGGACATATTGAAGAAAATACCTGCTATCAGAGGAAGCAATTTCTTTCCTTTTATAATACTCCGGCTCCGTCCCGACCACAATTAGAAGGAAGGCAAGGATTTCTTTTCGAGAGTTATTTACCTTGGAGATGCATTGACTCCCCATTATGCAGTTGACAAAACTTTAATATAAACTTACCATCAAAGGTAGCATAATTGGCAACAAATCCGACATCATTCAGCAGTCGGTCGGAATGAAACTGAATCTCCAGTTGTGAGGATGATACTATTTTTCTGGTTGGAAGCTCACAGAATCTTCCCAGCAGCGATTCTCCGTTTCTGAACACCTAAACATAAGTAAGTAAGTATGTAAGTAAATTCTTTATTTTACGAGGGTAGCCCAATTGGTTTTACCAATCTTCCTTGGGGCCCTCAACAAAACTACATACATACAAATACATACAACAAATTATTTAAAACAATGATTAAAATGGAGCGGTGCACGAGATAATGGTACTTATGGTATATGCGACCAGCAAAGGCCCAAGGAGCAACTGCCTGCTCGCAGACATGAAACAAATTGACCAGACAACGAAGGTAATCAGACAGCTAGCTCCACTAGATGATTTTTTTTGATTGGGGTTTTACGACCCTTTCAAGAATATTTCACTTATATCGAGCCGATCGTTCATCAAAAGTGAGCGTAAACCGGAGTTCATCAAAAGTGAGCGTAAACCGGAGAACACGGGAAAAAACCATCTGACCTTCCGTAAGCAGAACTTGGGTTTCCCACATGTCACCCGAGCGAGGCTCGGACCACAACGGTGAGAGACATAATGGATTACATAGGTTTGTTTAGGCATGTTCCGCACGTACGTGATGTGTTTGAGCGCTATGTTCATTGTACATTACGCACGTGCGCAACATGCTTAAACTAAAATAAACACTATTACTTGCAATAAAGAAATATCAACCCATATATAAATACTTCATTCATGAAAGGTAAATTGTAAGATTGATTCGCCATGAGGATATAATTATCAGCCGAAGCGGAGCCATGCTTATGATAGTTGAAGGGTAAACATTCTTACTATCACCCTATCAAGAATGTGGTATTGGCATCCCCCCCCCCCTCTCCCGCCATCTTTCAGAGAGACCTTACAACATTCTACAGTGTTTTGGAAAAATATAATACTTTTACAACTTTAAAAAATCTTCAAATACTCTATGTTTCTGAGCAATACATAGTAACACATCTTGTCTTTCTTAATTTGGAGACACTTTTTTCAAATGTGGATATTGCCATGAAAGCTATAATCAAATGAATAAAAGTTCTTGTGTTGCCGTAGTAACAAAGCTCCATAGCAGCAACTTTCATTCAAAATGCAGGAATAATGACTTATACTTATAAAGGAAACATATAGCAGTCTGTATGTTAACGTTACAACCATGTACAGTCACATCGTTACTACCGTCTCAAAACGTTGGAAATATATTTACGCGTCAGGTATCGTTTACTGACGTGTTAAAATGAGATTTTCATACTTGGCACCCTATATCAACTTAAGCCAATTAATGATCAATCATTTAACGTTTCAGAAATGATTCTATATGGAATATATAAGAGTGATAAATTGCCGAAAGTAGCCGTAGGGGCCCTTTTATCAGATTTTATTTTGTAATACATACTTATTATATTAATCAACTAAATTATAAGGTGTGTTTTAAGGCGTTCTAAGGCGGTGGTCCCGGTGTTAGTCTAACTCTTTGTTGCTCTGAGTTGGGAGCCTTTATGCGAACCGAATTTTTATGTGTTTCTGTATTAAGAGTAGCATCGGGACCCAGGATGAAGTTAGCTAGCTGTATAAGTGCTTTAACCCCCCCCACCCCCCTCCCCCCACCTCGGTGGTTTGCTCTACTGACCGTTCTAAGGCGGTGGTCCCGGTGTTAGTTTTACTCTTTGTTGCTTTGTGGTTTATTGTACGAGGCGATTTGTTGTATGTCTTTCCGTGTGTCATTTTGTTCTTGTGTTTTTCAGTCCTTTTAGTATTGTGTTTACCTCGCTTGGGGAAGAGAGAGCTAATATTAGTGCTTTTCGTACGTTTGTTCAGTTTTGTGCTTGTTTGGATTTGTCGGTTTCCTCTTCCTCTTGGGGTCTGGGAAGGGCTGCGGTTTGTGATTGTGGCAATCCCTGGACTTTTCTCTTACTTTTTTTTGTCCTATAGCGGTTAACCGGTCTAATTCTTTAAATAATTTGAAATTAAAAATTTTTAAGATCACTGATGAACGTGTGTTATTTTACTGTAATAACCTTGATCTTCTCCCTCCTAAGCCTAAATTATCTTTTCGATATTTGAAACACGGTATTCAAGAATTTCATAGGAAGTTTGAATTGATGTTGTTGTTGTGTGACGACTTCATTATACCAATACTCTTATATAAGAACTTGGTTGTACCAAAACATGTTAACAGATTTCTACTGACGAGGGATCATTCATTAATGCTCATTCTATCGAAATAACTGCTAAAAAAGGCAAGAGAAAAGTCCAGGGAGTGCCACAATCACAAATCGAAGCCCTTCCGAAACACCAAGAGGAAAAGACAAAACCAAACAAGCGCAAATCGAACAGACGTACCAAAAGCACTTAGATAAGCTCTATCTTCCCCAAGCGAGGTAATCGCAATGCTAAAGGGACTAAAAACACAATAATGAAATAACACCAGGTAAGACATAAAACAAATCGCCTCGTAGAATAAACCGCAAAGCAACAAAAAGTAAGACTTAGTTTGCAGTGAGTGTGAAAGAAAAACAAGACAGACTTCCTTCGTTATATTGGTGACCGAAACTTCATAAACGACCTTATAAAGCACGTTTCATTGCTAATTCTAGTTCATGTACAACTATTTTTTGTCCAAACTGCTAACTTCATGCCTTATTGCTAAAATATTGTTAAAAAACACTGGATTAGATACTATGATACTGTTTACGAAAGGGACGGAATTAACTATTTTTGGCCAGTTAAAAATTCCAGTGAAGATCTCACTAAATTTAAATAAAAAAACCTTAAAGGCTCCTAAATTGTCTACATATGATTTTTCTACACTGTATACTATGTTACCTCATCATCTTATAAAAGATAAACTTATTGATGGAATTAACCGAACGTTTAATCGGAAGAATACCCAATATTTGGCTTGCTTTTTCACTTCTGATGTATACAATAATTACAATTTATGGTCATGTCAAAAAAAAGTCTGTGATGCCCTAGTTTATCTTTTGGATAATATTTCTATTAGATTTGGAACTAAACTTTATAGGCAAACTATTGGTATTCCGATGGGAACTAATTGTGCACCTCTTGTTTCAAATTTGTTTCATTTTTGTTATGAGAGATATTTCACGAAGTATCTCTCACGGGAAAATTAGGCTGACATTATTGAGGCTTTTAATTCAACTTCAAGATACTTTGATGATTTATTAAATATTGACAATATTTACCTTGATCAAATAGTGGACCGTATATACCCTACAGAACTCCAGTTAAATAGAGCCAATTCTTCCGATACCGAGGCGCAGTTTTTGGATTTGAATCTGTGTATATCTAATGGTACAGGTTCCACAAAAATTATGATAAACGGGACGATTTTGATTTTGATAGTCAATTTCCTTTTTCTGGACGTCGATGTAGAGGTATACATATCTCAACTTATTAGATTCGCCAGGGCTTCTTCGAATCTTAGTGACTTTAGCTGATGTAATAAAGCCCTTACTGCCAAACGTCTTAGGCAGGGCTATCGTTATTTTTTTAAAAAAAGGTAAGAGAAAAGTCCAGGGAGTGCCACAATCACAAACCACAACCCTTCCCAGACCCCAAGAGGAAGAGGAAACCGACATATCTAAACAAACTTCGTAAAGCGTTTTAGATATTTTATCGCAGACACACAGTGCCTTGTAGAAAATACAGCGACAGTCTGAAACACTTCTGTAACATGGTATATCGCAACCAGAATTTTACGATGGCTTAGTGTACAGATTTAGAAAAATTGTGGGAAAATCTAACTTTTCGGAGCAATTCAGAAAACTAAATAACCGTTATAAAAGAATTGATATAGCCTGAATATTATGCGGCAGACAGCATGTCTATTTGTCAGCCCAATCATTGTTGACGGCTATACTTCACTCTTTATTTGCACGATGGCGGTTTGGGGCCTCAGACTCAATGACGACCTCCTCGTAAAACTTTAACCAGTGGGTTTGGGCTTGACGATATGTCTTTGGCTTGGCCCGCCGTGGTTCAACTTTTTGTTTTCATTTACTCCGGATTACAGGAGAATTAGCCATGATTATTCGTCTTTGTTTATCATTGTGATTAATTTGATTTTTATGTTTTCGTTTTGATGCATTGATTGAGTTGAAAGTCTTTATGCGAACCGAATGTTTATGTATTTCTGTATTAAGAGTATCATCGGGACCCAGGGTGAAGTTGGCTGGCTGTAAAAGTGCTTTAACTACACCCCCGGCGATTTATTCTACTGACCGTTCTAAGTCGGTAGTCCTGGTGTTAGTCTTACTCTTTGTTGCTTTGCCGTTTTTTTCTACGAGGTGATTTGTTTTATGTCTTACCTTGTACATATATACATATGAGCAGTTGAAATGTCTACATTGATATGTAATGTTTATTCTACGAGGAGATTTGTTTTATGTCTTACCTTGTATTATTTCGTTCTTGTGTTTTCTGTCCTTTTAGCACTGCGATTACCTCGCTTCGGGAAAAGAGAGTTAATCTTCGTGCTTTTCGTATATTTGTTCGATTTGCGCTTGTTTAGTTTTGTCTGTTTCCTCTTCCTCTTGGTGTCTGGGAATAGCTGCGATTTGTAATTGTGGCACTCCCTGGACTTTCTCTGACCTAGAAAACCTGTAGAATTGTTAATAAAGGTATGCCAGGTCTGGTAGTAAATGTCTAGGATCCACTACTTAATTGTTTGGAAATGGAAGGTTGATTTTGCCAAAGAAGTTAAACTACATTCTTCTAATATATTCTTTAAGTGAAATGCCCAGTTTGTTTCATTACAGTGCAACCCATTTCCTATACCTGATTTAAGCATACGATATGTTTTAGATAATATAGTGTTAGTATTTATAGTGAGAATTAAGCCAATAATTGACCATGATTGTATTGTGTTGTACTAGTATGGGGATACGTCCAAGTTCGCCGTATAGCTGGACCAGATTGGTGAATCGTTTTACAGTAAAACTTGGGCTGAATTACTTCGATATCTGGGCCGTTGTGTTCTCGCCATATTTCAGCAGGATAGTTTAACACTGGGAATACAAGTGTATCAGACAGGTCAGCTTTTATTTCTGTAGCGGGTAAATCAATTTAGATAAGACTAGTAAATAAATTGTGCAAAGAATATAATGCATGCTGTGCTATCCTCTTTTGAGTGCGATACCGTTTCCATTTTTACTCAAGTAAACACCATGGTACTTAAAAGATTAAACAATTTCAATGGGATGGTAATTAATTAAGAAACTATGTGTTGTATGGCGTCCATTTAAAAAAAAATCATTATCTTAGTTTTGTTTATGTTAAGTCTTCAGCCCAATGTTTTGCAATATAATTGTATATCATTTAAGATTGACTGTCGTGTTTGTGGGTTTTGTGAGAATAGCATCGCGTCATCTGCGAACATCAAGTGCTCTTGCAAGGACACAACGGACTGTCCACTCATGGCTCCGTTTCGTTGTCTGATTGTCCTTCATTTGCACAGTGTCGATTGGTGTATATATAGTAACGCATCACTTCCACGCTTTATACGCTTCGCTTTTCACGCTTTATGCGTTTTCCAACCAATTTAGCCTTATTAAAATTACTTAATTTTTATCTCACGCTACTATTTATAAACAACTGGTACTACGACAGTACTATTACCGTCTATATAATTTGAAATAAAAGTAAAAAAACGGATTGCCTATGGAAACAAAGAACACACAAAATCACGAAAATTGGAGACTCTGATTGAGTATCTCTATATGCAACATTTAGTTTGCGTTGCTGCAAACGCCCCCACCACCAAGCGCCGGCTTAAGCGGTATTCGATTTTCAAAATAGCCAGGGTGGGCTCAATGATCCCAAAGGAAATAAAATATAATAACCTGCACTATGATAATGTACGGGGAAACTTTTTATGGCCGCCGCACGGCTTAATACCAGCTACAACAGAGTAAAAGAAAAGTAAAAAAAAACACACAAAAAAACAACAACAAAAAAACAAAAAAAAAAAAAAAAAAAAAAAAAAAAAACAAAAAAAAAAAAAAAAAAAAAAAAAAACATGAATTGCCTTTGGAAACAAAAAAAAAAAACAAAAAACCACAAAACCACGGAGACACGACTTGATTGAGTCTCTTCATATGCAGCATTGTAGTTTGCGAGGCTGCATACTAGAATGAAGTCAGCTTGCACCGAGGTCTGCTGTCTGCTCTGAGTCCTAACAATTATCATTTGATAGATCTTTAGTCCCGAATGTTGTATGCATAGAGACAGCTCTAAAGCTTCCTTGGATCTACAGAAGAAGATTTTTAAGTGTTTTACCATATACGGTCATTGGTCAATGATGCGGGAACACTTGAACAAAGTCAACACCTTTGACAAAGAAACATTAATCTAGTAGTGTAACAGGACAAGACGTTGAAATAAAACACAATTTTAAGCATGTTCATAGCCCAGTGGAAGGGGCAGATAACCGCTGGAGAACAATTTTTATGGTATCTAAAAGGATTTTACTACGCTAATCATACATTGTAAGTTCCAACCATGAGTCTTAAACAAATTTTGAGGAATGATTTGAAACATTTTCCCAAACAAACGTTAAGGGACACAAATATGATCGTGCCTTAAAAATATCTTAGAAAAAAAGGTAAGCGGAAACCGACAAATCCAAATAAGCACAAATCGAACAAACGTACGAAAAGCACTAAGATTAGCTCTCTCTTCCCCAAGCGAGGTAATCGCAATACTAAAAGGACTAAAAACACAAGAACAAAATGACACATGGAAAGACATACAATAAATCACATTGTAGAATAAACCACAAAGCAACAAAGAGTAAGACTAACACCGGGACCACCGCCTTAGAACGGTCAGTAGAGTAAACCACCGGGGGGTTTACAGCACTTTTACAGGCATCCTAGGATCATCATTTGAACAAATACCAAAATTTATGATAAACGGGACGATTTTCCCTTTTCTGGATGGTGATGTCCCCCGGCGTACCTCATGTGGGGTATACATATCTCAACTTATAAGGTTCGCAAGAGCTTCTTCAAATCTTACTGACTTTAACTACCGTAATAAAGCCCTTATTACCAAACTTCTTAGGCAGGGCTATCGTTATTTTAAACTTCGTAAGGCGTTTTCGAAATTTTATCGCAGACACAGTGCCTTGTTAGAAAAATATAGCGTCAATAAATATAATAAATAAATTGTAGGTAAATCTAACGTTTCGGAGCAATTCAGAAAACTTATTAACCGTTATAAAAGAATTGGCTATAGCCTGGATATTATGCGGCAGACTGCATGCCTAGTTGTCAACCCAATCATTGTTGATGGCTATGCTTCACTTTTTAATTGCACGACGGCGGTTCGGGCCTCAGACTCAATGACGCTCGTAAAACTTTAACCAGTGTGTTGGGGCTTGACGATATGTCTTTGGCTTGGCCCGCCGTGATTCAACTATTGGTTTTCATTTACTCTGGCATATAGTAGAATTAGCCATGAGTACTCGTCTTTGTTTATTAGAATGATTAATTTGATTTTTATGTTTTCGCTTTGATGCATTGATTGAGTTGGGAGCCTTTATACGAACCGAATTTTTTATGTGTTTCTGTATAAAGAGTAGCATCGGGACCCAGGGTGAAGTTAGCTAGCTGTTAAAGTGGTTTGTCCCGGTGTTAGTCTTACTCCTTGTTGCTTTGTGGTTTATTCTACGAGGCGATTTGTTGTGTGTCTTTCGTGTGTCATTTTGTTATTGTGTTTTTCAGTCCTTTTAGTATTGCGATTACCTCGCTTGGGGAAGAGAGAGCTAATCTTAGTGCTTTTCGTACGTTTGTTCGGTTTGTGCTTGTTTAGATTTGTCGGTTTTTTTTCTTCCTCTTGGGGTCTGGGAAGGGCTGCGGTTTATGATTGTGGCACTCCCTGGACTTTTCTTTTATTTTTTTGCTCTACTGACCGTTCTAAGGCGGTGGTCCTGGTGTTAGTCTTACTCTTTGTTGCTTTGTGATATATTCTACGAGGCGATTTGTTGTATGTCTTTCCGTGTGTCATTTTGTTCTTGTGTTTTTCAGTCCTTCTAGTACTGCGATTACCTCGCTTGGGGAAGAGAGAGCTAATCTTAGTGCTTTTCGTACGTTTGTCCGGTTTATGTTGTTTGGATTTGTGGGTTTCCTTTTCCTCTTGGGGTCTGGGAAGGGCTGCGGTTTGTGATTGTGGCACTCCCTGGACTTTTCTCTTACCTTTTTTGGTAGACTTGAGTCCCCGAAGCTTTATACCATGCTTCAGTCTCAAAGCTTTATTTCTTTTGGAAAAGAAGCTTTTTAAGTGTTTTATGTTTAAACACCACATGCACATTTTAATTTTCTATAAAACGTCTATAAAGTTTCATGTGCCGCACATGTGTAAATGGAGTTGATTATACAAGGTATCTCCTATAAAGCGTCACTGAAAGATGAAATTATGCAATGACTGACAGGAAAAATCAAATATAGCCCCACTTTTATCAGATTAGGGCTATCAATACGATACCCAACAAACTATTTGTAATGAAGCAAGCAATGTATCCTACCTCAAGGTAATCAAAGTGGCATGTTACTGACTCCTCAAGTTCCACATACAGAAAAGTTACTTCGACTAACTGATTTGGAGCCATATGAATAGTCCAAGTACAGTCCAAGTCACTGTCATACTTTCCATCGTGATCCCGGTCTAACGACCTTATTTCTCCGGCTGGTTCTGTCAATTCCGATGTGCATGTAACTGAAAAAAATAATCCATTAAGTTATCAAAAAAAAAAAAAAAAAAAAAAAAAAAAACTTTAGGGGAAAAGTCCAGGGATTGCCACAAACACAAACCGCAGCCCTTCCCAGACACCAAGAGGAAGGAAGAGGAAACAGACAAAACCAAACAAGCGCAAATCTAACAAACGTACAAAAACACTAAGATTAGCTCTCTCTTCCCTATGCGAGGTAATCGCAATGCTAAAATGACTAAAAAAAAAAAAAAAAAAAAAAAACAACAACAAACAAACAAAAGACACAAGAACAAAATAACACAAGGTAAGACCTAAAACAAGTCGTATCGTAGAATAATCCACGAAGCAACAAAGAGTAAGACCAACACCGGGACCACCTCCTTAGAACGGCCAGTAGAGTAAACCACCGGGGCGAGAGGCCGTGGGAGGGGCGGTTTAAAGCACTATTACAGCTAGCCAACTTCACCTTTGGTCCCGATGCTACTCTTAATAAAAAAATTATGTATTTGAAACTTCATTTTTCCTTCAGTATAAAGTGAAAACAACGCATTTGGAAGCGTGTACATTATAAAGAGGACATTTACTTCTAGAAAACTTTATTATTGCATACATCTGAAAATTAAAACAAACGACAATTGTTTATTTTTCCGGGAAAACAAGGCCAGGAATGCCATTTGAATCGACTGCTCTGCAGCTCTTTAACACGAAAGACCAAGCCCTATTTTCTAAAAGAAACAA
This sequence comes from Anodontia alba, assembly GCA_964016985.1. Taxonomy (NCBI): domain Eukaryota; kingdom Metazoa; phylum Mollusca; class Bivalvia; order Lucinida; family Lucinidae; genus Anodontia; species Anodontia alba. The sequence continues at coordinate 9,552,298 of OZ024830.1, read as the reverse complement.
ACATATAATGTAATGGCGTCTGCTGCTTTAGTGAAAGGTTCTTAAAGACATAAATATCCAAGTACATGTAAACAATACAATGTATTTCTACCATAATGTGATCTTGCGATCTGCAAACAGCCACTCGACGTGGTACGCGTTAGATTGCGTTCCGATTAACTGGAGTATCAATGCGTAAATTTTAATTACCGCTCATACTGTAGGGCTTAAATACGAGCGTATATTGACATCAAACGAAGCAATGCTATTGTACCAGACCATATGTCTGTTTGGCCTATGTTTTAATTGTGTCATATTCATATTTGTTTTATTTAATCTATTACTGTTATATAAAAAGGTAAGAGAAAAGTCCAGGGAGTACCACAATATCAAACCGCAGACCAGACATCAAAAGGAAGAGGAAACCGACAAATCCAAACAAGGACAAATCGATCAAACGTACGAAAAACACTAAGATTAGCTCTCTCTTCCCCAAGCGAGGTTATCGCAATGCTAAAAGGAGTAAGACTAACACCGGGACCGCCGTATTAGAACGGTCAGTAGAGTAAACCACGGGGGTTTAAAAAAGGTAAGAGAAAAGTCCAGTGAGTGCCGAGGACTGAAAAACACAAGAACAAAATGACACACGGAAAGACATACAACAAATCGCCTCGTAGAATAAAGCATAAAGCAACAAAGAGAAAGACTAACACCGGGACCACCGCCTTAGAACGGTCAGTAGAGCAAAAAAGTAAGAGAAAAGTCCAGGGAGTGCCACAATCACAAACCGCAGCCCTTCCCAGACCCCAAGAGGAAGAAAAAAAACGACAAATCTAAACAAGCACAAACCGAACAAACGTACGAAAAGCACTAAGATTAGCTCTCTCTTCCCCAAGCGAGGTAATCGCAATACCAAAAGGACTGGAAAACACAAGAACAAAATGACACATGGAAAGACATACAACAAATCGCCTCGTAGAATAAACCACAAACCAACAAGGAGTAAGACTAACACCTGGACCACCGCTTTAGAACGGTCGGTAGTGCAAGCCACCGGGGGTTTAAAGCACTTTTACAGCTAGCTAACTCCACCCTGGGTCCCGATGCTACTCTTAATACAGAAATACATAAAAATTCGGTTCGCATAAAGGCTCCCAACTCAGTCAATGCATCAAAGCAAAAACATAAAAATCAAATTAATCACTATAATAAACAAAGACGAGTACTCATGGCTAATTCTACTGTATACCAGAGTAAATGGAAACCAATAGTTAAATCACGGCGGGCCAAGCCAAAGACATATCGTCAAGCCCCAACCCACTGGTTAAAGTTTTACGAAGAGGCCGTCATTGAGTCTGAGGCCCGAACCGCCGTCGTGCAATTAAAGAGTGCCAGTTCTTTTATAACGGTTAATAAGTTTTCTGAATTGCTCCGAAAAGTTAGATTTACCTACAATTTTTCTAAATCTGTACACTAAGTTACCGTAAAATTCGGGTTCCGATATACCTTGTTGCAGAAGTGTTTTCAGACTGACGCTATATTTTTCTAACAAGGCACTGTGTCTGCGATAAAATTTCGAAAACGCCTTCGAAGTTTAAAATAACGATAGCCCTGCCTAAGAAGTATGGCAGTAAGGGCTTTATTACGGTAGTTAAAGTCATTAAGATTTGAAGAAGCTCTGGCGAATCTTATAAGTTGAGATATGTATACCCCATATGAGGTACACCGGGGGACATCGCCATCCAGAAAAGGGAAATTGAAATCAAAATCGTCCCGTTTATTATAAATTTTGGTGGAAACTGTACCATTAGATATACATAGATTCAAATCCAAAAAAGGTGTCTCGGTATCGGAAGAATTTGCTCTATTTAATTGGAGTTCTGTAGTGTATATCCGGTCCACCATTTGGTCATTGTCAATATTTAATAAATCGTCAAGGTATCTTGAAAGTTGAATTAAAAGCCTCAATAATGTCAGCCTGGTTTTCACGTGAGAGAGACTTGATGAAATCTCTCTAATAACAAAAAGGAAACAAATCTGCAACAAGAGGAGCACAATTAGTTCCCATCGGAATACCAATAGTTTGTCTATAAAGTTTAGTTCCAAATCTAATAAAAATATTATCCAAAAGATAAACAAGGGCATCACAGACTTTTTGACCTAAATATAGATTCCCAGCCCACATTGATTTCAATAAATGTCGGGAAACAATTGCCAGTGCTTTAAATGATTATTGTACGCGTTGGTTTAAACGAGAGCATGTTGAGTCTAATGCTTTAAGTAATTGGAAATTAAAGGTTTTTTAGATCATTGATGAACGTGTGTTATTTACTCTAATAACCTTGATCTTCTCCCTCCTAAGCCTAAATTGTCTTTTTGATATTTGAAACAAGGTATCCAAGAATTTCATAGGAATTATGTTTTGGCTCCAGCTGATAAAGCTGCGAATAATGTTGTTGTTGTGTGACGACTTTATTATATCAATACTCTAAAATAAGAACTTGGTAGTACCAAAACATATGAACGGATTTCTACTGACGAGAGATCTATTGTCAATACCCATTCTATCGATATTACTGCTAAGTTTGCAGTGAGTATTAAAGAAAAGCAAGACAGACTTCCTACGTTATATTGGTTACCGAAACTTCATAAACGACCTTATAAAGCACGTTTCATTGCTAATTCTAGTTCTTGTACGACTACTGTTTTGTCCAAACTGCTAACTTCATGCCTTACTGCTGTTAAAAACATTGGATTAGATACTATGATACTGTTTACGAAAGGGACGGAATTAACTAATTTTGGTCAATTAAAAATTTAGAATCTTTACAATCTCAAGAATCAGGGGAACTAGTTTCAATATCGAGATCAGAAACTAATTTTTTGAAATTAAGTATAGTATTACGGATAGGATTGTTATATTTATAACAAATAATAGGAGATTCCGTGTTTTCGAAATATGAAGGTATAGCTGATATAACATTATTATCTCGAAATATGCTAGGTAAATCTATGAATTCAATACCTTTATTAATGAATGAAATTTTGATGAAGTGTCTTATGTGGTTAATTTGAGAATCAATGTAAGGACGAAGAGCATGTTGAGTATAACATCTAGTAAGGAGAGCTGCTTCATACAAATTATGTTTTCTATCATAAAATTTATTCGCATCATCATCTAACTTACGTAATGAAGAAACAAACAGTGAAGCTAGTTTAGAAAGCATTTGATGACGTCCAGAATTTAAGAGAATATTTAAATCAAAAAGAGATAAAACAGTTTTATGTTTTCGTTTAAAACTGCCATTTTTGCGCTTACCATAGGATCGTTTATTACGTTTTTTAATATCTAAAAGGGAAAAAGCATCGAAATCTGGCATTTTAGAAATATTTCCTTCATGGTAAATATTATCATTAAATCCAAGTGGAAAAGGGATTTGTAAACGTTTAATCCATTTAAGTTCAAGTTCATGTCTTAAAATATTTTTGAATTTTTCGGTAGAATTGGACTTGTGTATAATTTCTTCAACAGGTTGAACCAAAACTTTACTAGATGATCATGAATGACCAGTACTCCGGAAATGTTGATAAAGAAACGTATCAATTTTCTTTGCTTTTTTGATTTTAAGCAAATGTTCCTTAAACCTTGTTTTAAGGGCCCGTTTGGTCTTTTACAGCTAGTCAACTTCACCCTGGGTCCCGATGCTACTCTTAATACAGAAATACATAAAAATTCGGTACGCATAAAGGCTCCAAACTCAGTCCATGCATGAAAGCGAAAACATAAAAATCAAATTAATCACTATAATAAACGAAGACGAGTACTCAAGGCTAATTTTATTGTATGCCAGAGTAAATGAAAACCAATAGTTGAACCACGGCGGGCCAAGCCAAAGACATATCGTCAAGCCCCAACCCACTGGTTAAAGTTTTACGAAGAGGCTGTCATTGAGTCTGAGGCCCGAACCGCCGTCACGCAATTAAAAAGTGAAGCATAGCCATCAACAATGATTGGGTTGACAACTAGGCATACAAAGCAATTTGCAAATACATTAATAATTTCTCCAGATATACAGTATAGTATCCTATAGAATTAAAAGTAGATTATATCATGCATGAATACATACTTTTACAAATAATATCTTTACTTTGTATTCAAAATAATTTTGACAACATGTGACAATAAGGTAAAAAGCTTTACGAGAAACAAAGAGAGAGAGAGAGAGAGAGAGAGAGAGAGAGAGAGAGAGAGAGAGAAACGCTGCCGTCTACAATTACCTTTTGCTTTCTCTCTGGCTTCTCAAAAAATGTTTTAAAATTTTCCCATGCTCGTGCGAAATCTAAAAGTTTATCCTTTATAAGAGCTATTTCTTGTTCAATGTGTATTTTTTCTTATATATAGCTTAAAACCCTCCCACATTGGAATTGCTTTCTGATAATTATTACTAAATATAAAATATTTCGCAATATCAATTATAAAATTCTTTATTTTAATATCTGGATCCTGCCTTTTTTTGTAGGCCAAAAGTTATGCTTTTAAAAGTTACGTCCAAGTATATGTTATATTCTTTTAGCAATTCCTTTAATTGCATCCAGAAGCTTTGTACATGCCTGCATTCCCAAAACAAATGGTTTAATGTTTCGATTTCCATATTACAAAAATCACATAAAGATGAACTCACTAATTTACATTTGTTTAAGAACTGATTTGTTGGTATTATTCTTTTAAATACTTATATTGAAAATCTCTAATCTAGATTTCATTTATTTTCGTATGTCTGGTGCAGTATATGTTTTTCCAGTTTAATTTCCAGTCCAAAAACATTCATTCCATTTCTGTTCTGACTTTTTCTCTTCAACCTCTTCAGAGTTCAGCAGTATATTGTAAACAAGTTTATTTGTTTGTTTTGCTTTTTGAAGCTGCTCAAAAACGGTTGGGGCCCGAAAAACATCTCTGTTTTCTTGCTTCACTTGAGCTTTCCAGTGATTTGGTATACTCTGAACCAGGCTTATATATTTTAGAAAGTCAGTTCTAGGTAAATTATATAATCCTGTTAATTCTTCAAAAGAATATATTTTCTTTAAATTATAATCATATATATCTTTTTTATAGTTAATACCTGTTTGGAGCCAATTTTTGTATAATAATGTGCGGTTTCCAGCTTTTATACTTGAATTATTCCATAAAATTTTATTGCTACAATAAACTGTTGCATGTTTTTTGTTCAGTTTACTCCAGGCTATTAAAATATCTGTTAAAAAAGCATTATCTGTAAAATTAGCAAAAAAGTAGCAAAATATTTACTATTCTTTTCTCCTTCTTGTACCATTTGCGCTTTTGACCTTAAAATGTATCCATCTATTTTATTTTCTATTAACATGTTTAGCTCTTTTTTCTTAGCATCCAGTTCTTGTTTCAGGACTTCTATTCTTTCGTTACTATTTGTATTGCCTATTAATTTATCTAAATTGTCTATTAGACATGTAAGTTTTACTTCGTTTTTTGTTTTTTTTCTTTTTTTTCTTAGTGTTCCATATTTAATTGTTTCATTCCTGATTTTGCCTTTAATAAGTTCCCATAAAAAGTATTTGAGTTGGCATTAACATTATAAGTAGATATTTCTGTTAAACTTTTCAGAATGTTTTCCTGATATTTAGTTTCAAGAAGAAAACTATTATTAAGTTTGAAATATCCTGGACCTCTTCTTATATTTGATAAGTCTAAATATTAAGTTAAATATTACAACACTGTGGTCTGATTTATAACTCGTTTTATGTTCGCATGATAAAACCGAGTTTATGAGGTTATCCGACACCTAAAAATAGTCTAATCTGCTGAAAATTGGTGGTTTATTTAAAGAATGCCTTGTATATTGTTTCTATGTTGGGTGTTTACTTCTCCAAATACCTACAAGATTAAATTCATCAATCATTTCGATGTTATTCAATGTTGGGTGTTTACTTCTCCAAATATCTACAAGATTAAATTCATCAATCATTTCGATTTTTTTTACAAAGTCTATGGGTATCTGATCGTCCATTTTTCTTATCTAATTGAAATCGCCACCTACGATTATTGCTTTCTCTTCATTTTCTTTTAAATAATTTTCTAACATTTCGAAACAAAAAATATCGTCTGTGTTAGGACCATAAATATTTAAAATAACTAATTCTTTATCATTTACTGTTAGTTCGAGGGCTTGTATTCTTCCAACCAATATTTCTTTATTCTGTTGTATAGTGTACGCGAAGTTTGAATTTATTACAATAGCTGTGCTCTCACTATTAGTTTTCGTTCCACTAAAATACGAGTCATTTCCCCATTTCGTTTCCCATACATTGTGTGTCCCGTCACCAGAATGAGTTATTTGCAATAAGCAGCTTGAATATTGTGTTTCTTTAAGCCATGCAAAAATGTGGCCCCGTTTACCTTTAATACCTAATCCTCTGACATTATTAGAGCATACTTTTACATCCATTTAAACAATATAGAGAGAAAGGTATGTAGACGGCAGCAGCAAAGAATGAAAGAAAATGAAAAGCGATATAAGATTTCTCTGACCAAAGAACAGTGATATTTTGGTACATCGAAAGGAGGAGCGAGCGCTAATATAGAATCACATTCCAGCGATTCTTATTTGCACTTACACAGTTTCACTATAAATTTATGTATCCAGCAGCCACAACAAAGTAGTAAAAACATGTGTATAGGAGACAGTATATGTGTCGATAACCTAACGATTTAGGTGCATGCGACCCTGATTATAAAACATTTTCCATTATCATAGTGGGTAACCTCGTAAGTTTGTTTGATTGTACGCATACAATAACGTTATAGAGTCTCGTTGAGCCGAATTTATTACATTGAGTATAAAGCCGTACAGACTGGAACATAGCGGGGCACAGAAAACCTAGCGCAATTGAGGGCTGTCATGTTAACCTATTCTTTCTATGCCATACCTAGTAGATAACTAATCTGTATGAGCCCCCACACGGCACCCCTATATGTGCAAGCTCCACAAAAGCAATATCAAACAGTTCATAAGCTAACCATCAACTTCGTCAAAGGACTGGATAGCAATACATTCCTCACTCCCTCAACCCCATACCGGGCATCCGCGCCCAGCTGCGTCCAAATCTGTCCAGTCTCAATACCATAATAATAATTTATGCCTACTCGCTTCGACTGGCCCTAGACTGTTTACCGACAGGACGTCGCCCAATAGGTCTAAATCACCTTGTCATCCATCTTGATTACAGGATCCACAGAAATTTATATACATACGTATTACTTACATTTACCAACAAGTACCGCAAATGACATTCGGACTAAAAGGGGCCTTGGCATGTAGTATTGATCCAGATCAAAGAGCAGAGAGAGGTCATAGTTAATGCCTATTGTCACACAACCAGCAGATATTTGACACATCATCAGGTGGGAAACGTATATAAGACCCGCTCAAAAAATTTTGGCTAAAACTTATGAGGATCAATGTGTCCGAATATATTCAAAACAGATACGGAATTTATTAGTAAACCCGGACAGATTGACCAATGAAGACAGCCTGCATGAAATAATATGTATAGTGTTTCTGAATACAAAACAAACAAAACAGGAAGCATGAAAAGAAGATCGCCTTCTGCTGGAATAACCCCGCGAAAGGTAGATATTTACGTCGGCTGCTTCCAGACGCATGTACATTATTATTATTTTTATTATTAACCTCCAAACCCACTAGCAAAAACTCCAGCAGACCCTATATCCATTCCCTCGAAGAAAAGACATGATCCGGCGCATCATGTAAATAATCTGCGGATAACTGACATGAACTGCCAAGTCATATCCTACATAAGAAAACACACACACATACATACACAAAGAGTGTCGTCTGCTGAAGCCATGTTAAGCATCCCCAAGGGTAACAAGCAAAATAGACGCCATCAGAACGACACCGTCCTGACGACGAAATGTCGGAGTGCATTTGCTGGGTCATACCAGTTAATGCACCGGTCAATGCCCCCCTTGAGGGGTGGCAGGGGCACAGATCAGAAAATATCCCTACCCATGGGAATTCGACAGAACACTGACAGAGGGGTGAGATTTTAGATACACAAACATGGAATTTTAGAAGTAATTATCTGACGGTTTTAATGCTTGTCTGGGGAATTTTTAACACAAAACCGCGACCCACGGGTAGGAGACCAGACTCCCAACCTTCAAAAATATGTCCAACTCCTCAGGGCAATCCCGCCCACACTCCATCCTGGCGAAAATATTGATTGGTGCACTAAGAACCCACAATTTTAACATATAGCGTATGCACATATTGTGACCTAAGATTAGTACCTGAAAAAATTGCACAGTTTGATTCATTTTTGAATTCATATCCCCGTTACCATTACAAACAATATTTATTATCATTTACCAAACAATTACTAGTATTAAGACGCCCTTTGAGCAAAACTGGTTCTTTTTTCTTTCGTTCGCGACTCCATTGTTCGCTCGCACAAGGGAATGATCAATTCCAAATACCTTGATAAGTAGCGAGGGTTTCTGATCAGACTGCGCTGGGTGCTCAAGCTGATCTGAGGTCTCACTATGCTTATGCCATAAGATACATTTTCTCACGTTGGGCTTCAAATACAAAAGTTAATTAATTTCTGCAAATGACCCAATAGTATGATCAAAATTTAGTCTATATTTAGCAATCACTACTATGTCGGTCAGTCTCGCATTTATAGTGCGTATTAAACCTGCAAATCGTTATTTTACCTTGTAGGACGAACAGCAATTCACCAGCAGACACAGGGCTGAAAGTGTACAGTTAAAAAAAACAGGTAAGAGAAAAGTCCAGAGAGTGACACAATCACAAACCGCAGCCCTTCCCAGACCCCAAGAAAAAGAAGAAACCGACAAATCTAAACAAGCACAAACCGAACAAACGTACGAAAAGACTAAGATTAGCTCTCTCTTCCCCAAGCGAGGTAATCGCAATACTAAAAGGACTAAAAACACAAGAACAAAATGACACATGGAAAGACATACAACAAATCGCCTAGTAGAATAAACCACAAAGCATCAAAAAGTAAGACTAACATCGGGACCACCGCCTTAGAACGATCGTTAGAGCAAACCACCGGTGGGTTTAAAACACTTTTACAGCTAGCCAACTTCACCCTGGGTCCCTTTGTATTACATGTCAAGCGTAAGCCGTAGACCCATTAACACTAAGGAGACTGTGGACAAAAAGGATAAATATAAATAAACAGAATAAAATAATAATAAAAAACAACAACAACAAACAATGGAAGTACCATGACTATGCAATATAAATTGGTGCAGAGCCACCAGTACAGCTGAGAGAAAGTTTTGTCTAGACTCACACATAAATACCTGACCTTAAAAACACAACAGGCACACAACGTCCCCATGCGCGCCATCTAGACGTCATATCAACCCTTCTATGCCTAACGTCCCATAAAAGGGAGTTTTGCAAACAATGCATATAAAGATCAAACGACACAGAACGATTCCGATCAGGGTCTACATAGTTTGCATTAAACATAGAGACTTCTTTAAAGCATAAAAATAGTAAACTACACAAAGATATTTTCCAACAGAGATAGACCTGTCCTAATATTCATATTTCTGCGAGGCATGTCGAATGAGTACCAATTACACAGTTGACTTTCGTTATCTCGAAGTCCAAAGGATTCTCTAAAATACTTCGATATATCCGTCCTTCGACATATCAGATTTGCGGAATTGGGTAAAAGGCAAACGGAACAATCATATTTCACAAATGAATATGTAATTTGATTTTTGAATGTAAAAAATATTTTGAAAAGGAGAAATTGCTCCTTAGATGCAATTTCTCCTCTTTTCCACAGTATTTTGTTACCTGTTGTAAGATTTCTATATTGAAAACAGGGACCAGATTTTCAATTCGAGATAAGCGGTTATTCAAGGTAAGCAAAGTCGAGATAATGAGAGTCTACTCTATATTTTTGTTTATAAATTGCCTCATCCAGAGTTACGGCTAAGAACTGTACAGTTTATATAGGTGTGCTAAAGTAATGCAAACTAAATGGCACACAGGAAATGAGTTTAAAGCAGATACTTACAATATTCATACCAATACGTTGCGTTGAATCCTGCGCCTGACACGTCCTCATTAGAAAAGAATACCACAGTCAATTGGTTAGATATACTTGTAATTACAGGTGGTGGGACCGTGCCACAGAATTTTCCATGATAGTGACGACCTTCAGGCTCAGAAACCTGAAACAGTGTTTGAACTTAAAAAAAAAAGGTTGGAGAAAAGTCCAGGGAGTGACACAATCACAAACCGCAGCCCTTCCCAGACCCCAAGAGGAAGAGGAAACCGACAAATTCAAAAAAGCACAAATCGAACAAACGTACGAAAAGCACTAAGATTAGCTCTCTCTTCCCCAAGCGAGGTAATCATAATACTAAAAGGACTAAAAAATAAAGAACAAAATGACACATCGAAAGACATACAACAAATCGCCTCGTAGAATAAACCACAAAGCAATAAAGAATAAGACTAACACCGGGACCACCGCCTTAGAACGGTCAGCAGAGTAAACCACCGGTGGGTTTAAAGGACTTTTACAGCTAGCTAACTTCACCCTGGGTCCCGATGCTACTCTTAATACAGAAACAAAGGTAAGAGAAAAGACCATTGAGTGCCACAATCACAAACCGCAGCCCTTCCAAGAACCCAAGAGGAAGAGGAAACCGACAAATCTAAACAAGCACAAACCGAACAAACGTACGAAAAGCACTAAGATTAGCTCTCTCTTCCCCAAGCAAGGTAATCGCAATACTAAAAGGACTGAAAACACAAGAACAAAATGACACACGGAAAGACATACAATAAATCGCCTCGTAGAATAAAACACAAAACAACAAAGAGTAAGACTAACACCGGGACCACCACCTTAGAACGGTCGGTAGAGCAAACCACCGGTGGGTTTAAAGCACTTTTACAGCTAGCCTACTTCACCCTGGGTCCCGATACTACTTGTAATCACAACAATTGAAACAGAAAGCAAAATGGTCAGCTGTTGATGATGATCAAAATGCTAGCATTAAAAAACAACGTAAAACAGAAAGCAAAGTGGGCAGCTATTGAAGACGGTGACCACAATGCTAGCATCACAACACATACAGAAAAACAAACAAACAAAAAGAGCTACAACGAATAAGAACAACACCAGGACCACCGCCTTAGAACGGTCAGTAGGAAAAAACTACCGGGGGTTTAAAGCACTTTTACAGCTAGCTAACTTCACCCTGGGTCCCGATGCTACTCTTAATACAGAAATACATAAAAATTCGGTTCGCAAAAAGGCTCCCAACTCAGTCAATGCATCAAAGCGAAAACATAAAAATCAAATTAATCACTATAATAAACAAAGACGAGTACTCATGGCTAATTCTACTGTATGCCAGAATAAATGAAAACTAATAGTTGAACCACGCGGGCCAAGCCAAAGACATATCGGCGCGCCCCAACCCACTGGTTAAAGTTTTACGAAGAGGCCGTCATTGAGTCTGAGGCCCGAACCGCGGTTGTGCAATTAAAGAGTGAAGCATAGCCATCAACAATGATTGGGTTGACAACTAGGCATGCAGTCTGCCGCATAATATCCAAGCTATAGCCAATTCTTTTATAACGGTTAATAAGTTTTCTGAATTGCTCCGAAAAGTTAGATTTACCTACAATTTTTCTAAATCTGTACACTTAGTCACCGTTAAACTCGGGTTCCGATATACCTTGTTGCAGAAGTGTTTTCAGACTGACGCTATATTTTTCTAACAAGGCACTGTGGCTGCGATAAAATTTCGAAAACGCCTTACGAAGTTTAAAATAACGATAGCCCTGCTTAAGAGGTTTGGCAGTAAGGGCTTTATTACGGTAGTTAAAGTCATTAAGATTTGAAGAAGCTCTGGCGAATCTTATAAGTTGAGATATGTATACCCCATATGAGGTACGCCGGGGGACATCGCCATCCAGAAAAGGGAAATTGACTGTATCAAAATCAAAATCGTCCCGTTTATCATAAATTTTTGTGGAAACCTCACCATTAGATATACATAGATTCAAATCCAAAAAAGATGCCTCGGTATTGGAAGACTTTGCTCTATTTAATTGGAGAAACCCTTAACAAGAAGCACATGGGCCACCATTTGCTCACCTGAGTAAAAGGGCCATTACATATCTGCAGATGCCATGTACATCATAGTAACTAGGATATAAATTTGACGATGCTGTAAAAAGGTTAGAGGTCATCCTAGAATCATCATTTCATTAAACTTATTAGAACTTGAGTCCGTGATGCTATGTAACAAGACTTCGCCTCGAAGCTTTCTTGGTTCTGGAGAAGAAGATTTTAAGTTTTTTTTAGATATGAACATGGCGGCGCGGCCATCTTATACATAGTGCAAAATCATTTAAACAATTTTCAATACCCTTCGGCAGAAGGCCCTATGCGAAATCTGGTCAAAATTGGTCTAGAGGTTTCAGAGAAAATGTTTTATGATTACACGATTTCATGTATGTATATACAGGGGCAAGAGCAGGTGACCACCCGGGGACAATTATTTAATTGTTACTAAAATGTTTTACTACATAAATCATACATAGTAAGCTTCAGCCTTTAGTCTTAAATACATTTTGAAAATATGTTTTTTTATTCAACATTTTCCCCACACAATTCTATGGGAACGCAAATTTGACCTTGCGGTAAAAACGTCAAAGGTCATCCTAGGGTCATCATTTGCATAAATTTGGTAGACCCTGAGGAGTAATTGATGATATATTCCAAGATTTAGTTTCAAAGCTTTTTTTTTTGGTTCCGGAGAAAAAGCTACTCATATAATTTTACTATGAAGGGGCATGGTGGCCATATTGTTTAATGGTGATGAACCATTTAAACAAATTAAATATATAAAACTGACTTTGAGATGAAAAGCGAAACGAAGTTTTCAAGATAAGTCATTGTAATTTGGATATTTATAGCGTCATACTTTGGCGCATCTTCACAAGTTACTGCCGTTAATTCAGTCTTGGTACTAGTTGTGTTGTGAAGATAGCATTTTGGTCACCTTCAACAGCTGCCAATTTTGCTTTCTGTTTAACCAGTCCTGATTAAGAGTGGCATCGGGACCCAGGGTGAAGTTGGCTAGCTGTGAAAGTGCTTTAAACCCATGGTGGTTTACTCTACTGACCGTTCTAAGGCCGTGGTTCCTGTGTTAGTCTTACTCTTTGTTGCTTTGTGGTTTATTTTACGAGGCGATTTGTTTTATGTCTTAGCTTGTGTCATTTTGTTCTTCTGTTTTTCAGTCCTTTTAGTATTGCGATTACCTCGCTTGGAGAAGAGAGAGCCATCTTAGTGCTTTTCGTACGTTTGTTCGATTTGTGCTTGTTTGGATTTGTCGGTTTCCTCTATCTCTTGGTGTCTTTGAAGGGCTGCGGTTTGTGATTGTGGCACTCCCTGGACTTTTCTCTTACCTTGTTTTGGAAACATATCCATTTATAAACTACAACTTACTATCTTATCATATTTACCGAAGAACTGCTGTGCGGAATGGTGCTTTCTCGTTTCCTAAGTGAGATATACAGATTGCACCCCACACGATACATATTCCCATATACTGAGAGTTTACTTACTGTAAGATAATCACGAAGGTATAACATGTACCTACGATGACGAAGTTAACCTGCCGAAGGATAACCACGGAGGTATAACATGTTCTCGTAAACTGAGAGTTTACTTTCTGTAGATAATCATGGAGGTATAACACATATTCCCTTAAACTAAGAGTGTACTTACTGTAAGATAATCACGGAGGTCTAACATATATTCCCGTAAACTAAGAGTTTACTTACTGAAAGATAGTCATGGAGACATAATAAAGATTCCTCTATGTCCATGCTCAAAATCAGCAACTTAGCAATTTGTCCCTCCTCCGCTTTAATAATCCATGAACAGTAAAGATTGCTGTCATACAAGCCGTTGTTGTCACTATCTATTGACGTAAACACGCCCGACGTGCCGGGAAGATACCAGTCATTACTACAAACGTCTATCCTCACTGGTAAACAGATAAAAATCAATAGCTTAACGCACGTATGTCACATTATAAAAACATGCCTATTCAAATATATAGAAAATTTCAGCTCCAAAAACTAAAAATTTTTCAGATAAAATTCGATGTTTGTCAAATTTCTGCTCAAAACATACATTGTGAGATTTTTAGCAGAAATAAGAAAAATAATGTATATCCCTGTAAACCTCAATTTTACTATATAAAAATTGGGGTTTAAGGGGGTAAACATTATGTAGGTATGTTTTCGTGATGTACTTCTGAGCTTTAGCTGTAGATACGCCATTTTAAAGCAGAACATTGATATTTATCTAGATAATGCACAAACAAAATGTTGGTACTCAAAGGAAGTGTCTCTGAAGTACCTGTTTAAAAGATGCGTTTTCATTTTTTAAATTGTTTGGCTTCCTTCTGAATAGGTTTTTACTCAATAGGTAAGGTAATAGCTCTTGAAGGAGCAAATTCTTTCCTTAAAGAGAAGACCCCTTTTAAAAGAATATTGCTCCTCCGGAAAACAAACAAAAAGGAAGCTGCAAAACGTTGTCACTCATTTGACTAAACAGCTTCTAAATATATCTAGTGCCCTTACGAAAATAACATAGCAAAAAAAGGTAAGAGAAAAGTCCAAGGAGTGCCACAATCACAAACCGCAACCCTTCCTAGACACCAAAAGGAACAAGAAACCGACAAATCCAAACAAGCACAAATTGAACAAACGTACGAAAAGCACTAAGATTAGCTTCCCCAAGCGAGGTTTAGTGGGATATAAAGAGATGATTTTCTTATATACATGTATTGAATTTAAAAATGCGACACCGTCAAAGCCGCCTTTAAAGACTTCAACATACCAACAGAGTCATGGGAACAAATTGCACAGGATCGTACAAAGTGGCGAGGCCTCATAAAATGGGGAGCTGATGAATACGAAGCAAAAGAATCAGCGAAGCCGAGCAGAAATGTGCACAGCGGAAAGCCAGAGTTAAGGCATCACCAACAGAGACTTTCTTGTTCTATCTGCAGCAGGCAGTTTAGAGCTAAGATTGGTCTCATCAGCCATCTTAGAACACACAAATAATAACACATCACACAATTGATTAGGATTGGTCAGTGTCAGTAATGACAGACGAATATCTCCATAAAAATGCGTAAGTGAAGATTATGATCACATTGTGCGAAATCGCAATCTGAATCTTTTCTGGGCTCACATTCCAAAAGTAAGTTTTCAGATTTTAGCCCGTGATCTGAAGTCGGGAGCCCTTACATATCGGCCATCCGAATGCTATTAAGTTTTGCTTTCGACCTAAGAAATTACATAAAAAACAGTGAACAACTTTGACAGGGAATTATAAATCAATACATGTCATCAATCAGGGTAGCTTTCATAAAAGCCATCAAAACCAAAAACCGTGATTAAATCTCGAGATGAGAAACTGACATGCCATTAGAAAAAATAAGGTTAGAAAAAAGTCCAGGGAGTGCCACAATCACAAACTGCAGCCCTTCCCAGAAAACATTTAACAGCGAGTGTTAGTCATACTTGAAGGGAGAACCTGATTAAGGTGTTTTTATACACTTGTAAGATTTTCTAGCATTTGGAAAAGGGAACTTATTTGATTTTCTGTTTGCATTTCTGCACACCGAAGTCCTTTCTGAGAAGAGATCTTATCTAAAAGGAAATAATGTGCTTCCAAAGGGAATATATTTTTCCTTTTTATAGTAGATCCTTTTTCAGAAGGTACAAAATCAGTTAATGAAAGTATACCAATGCCACTTACTATAGTTCTAGGTGTAAGTGCGCCTATCGGTCTTGCATTCCATTTCCGACAGATAAACTAAAGTTGCCTTAGCTACAACCTTTGAAAACATTTTGCCAGCAATAATCTACCTATACATTTGAAAATGCCGTTTTTGAAAGGCAATCGTCAAACAGAATAAATCGCTAACTAATGAGGACAGACATTTACACAATAAACGTAAATAAATTAAGCAAAGTTCATGCTTACAATAGGAGAAATGTATGACCAGTGAATGAAGATATAAACCTACGCCAAGTGTTTAAAGTGCTAGATATATAAACAATAAAATCAGATATAAATATATTCGTTACGTCTCGTGTATTTACAGCGCCAGAAATATATAACCAATGGAATCAGATATACAGAAAATGAAATATAAATTCATAGAAATATAATTGAAGCAGAGATTTACATGCACGTACGAAGAATGAGCAGCCCATTATTCGACTGAGAAGTTTTAAAACAGATATAATTTCATCTCCTGTTTTTCAATCATCGTGAGAAGATTTTAATTGTTTGTTTGACAAGCAATTGTAATATGTCGACATTTTATATAGCACATAGCGGCACAACAACGGAAGAAGAGTTGATTGGTCCATTTGAATCACATGATAGAAACATAACTATTACGTCCACTGCATTGCCTACTGACTCCATTGCAAAATTGTAATTAGACTTTTTCTTGCTACGACCAAAGGCTACCGGTGCTTTGAACTAGCTGAGCTAACATAGTCGTATCCACAATTATAAAATCACAGCGATCATCACTAACAGTCACGTTACTTCACATCAACAATTAT
Source organism: Anodontia alba (assembly GCA_964016985.1). Taxonomy (NCBI): domain Eukaryota; kingdom Metazoa; phylum Mollusca; class Bivalvia; order Lucinida; family Lucinidae; genus Anodontia; species Anodontia alba. The sequence goes on along the minus strand of OZ024830.1, from coordinate 9,535,586 downwards.
TTAATCTTACCAACCTGCAGTTGCAGCTACGTGTCAATGACACTTCCTAGCTTTTAATTTCTTAACTTTTTATTATACAATATTTTTATCCTCTTAGTACAATCACCTTACTATAACAGCTAACTTGGCTGACGTTACTTGTTGAGGACAGGTTGTAGTGTATTTTTTTTTGTAAAGGTATTACCGTATCTTATTGTATATGTGGCATTGAAACCCTCGCCATTTATATTTCCATCCGAGTAAAAACGTACAAAGACATGTCTGGAAGTATACGTAAACGTCACAGGGGGATTTGCATCGCAGAAAATTTGAACACGCATGATATTGTTGAAAATCTGTAAAAAAAAAAAAACATTAAAAAAAAAAAACAAAACAAAAAAAAAAAAAAAAAAAAAACAAACAAAAAAAAAAAAAAAAAAAAAAAAAAAAAAAATACAAGAGGCCCATGGGCCACAATTAGCTCACCTGAGTGAAACAGCCACTGCATATCTGCAGAAGCCAAGCAACATTGCCACTGCAAATTACCAAATTTGACAGTGACATAAAAAGGTCAAAGGCCATCCTAGGATCTACATTTGAACAAATCTGGTGGTAGACCATGCACCTCCAACGCCATATACACATTCTTTGTTCTGGTGAAGAAGATTTTAAATAGTTTAACATATATGGGCATGTCGGCCATCTTGTTCAATAGGAAAAAACCCTTTGAAAAAATTTTTACTACCACTTCAACAGATGGCCCTATGTGAAATCTGGTGAAAACTGGCAATTGGTTCCAGAGAAGAACACATTTAAAGATTTATAAATTTTTATACACGCATAAAGCGCTGGGGCAAGCGCAGATACTGTATCCTCCAGAGAATAAAATTTTGATTGTAAATATCAAGTTTTACTACTTTGCCTACTTATATCATACATTGTAAGTTCCAACCATTAGTCTGTAATACATTTTAGAAAACGATTTTTCAACATTTTGTATGGGGCGCAAATTTGACTTTATCATAATAAGGTCAAAGGTCATCGTATGATTATCTGAACAAACATGGTAGACCTTGAGTCCCCAATGCGATATACATCAAGATTCAGTCTCAGTGTTCTTGGTTCTGGAGAAGAAGATTTTTAATTATTTTTTTAATCATATATGGGCATGGTGCCCATCTTGTTGAATGGTGTGGAACCATCTGAAAAAATTGTCAATATCCCTTCGCTGGAAGGCTCCATATTAAATCTGTGAAAATTGGTCGAGTAGTTTCAGAGAAGAAGCTGTTTAAAAATTACATTATTTAAACAGGTTTATACATTTTGATTGTAACTAATACGTTTTTATCATATATTGCAAATTTCAGCCATTAATTTTAGTACATTTTCAGAAAATGAGTTTTCAACATTTTTCCCCCATACAAGAACATGGTATACAAATTTAACCTTGCCATGTAAAGTCAAAGGTAATCCTATGATCATCACTGGAACAAATTTAGTAGACCTTGAGTCCCCAATGCTTTATAGCAAGATTCATCCTTGAAGTTTTCTCGGTTCTGGCGAAAAAACAACGATTGTTTTTTTTACCATATATGGGCATGGCAGCCTTCTTGTTTGATGATGCAGAATCGTTTAACTCTTTCGGTGCCAAATTCCAGATGACATTTGTCGTCTGTTTTTTTTTTATTTTAACAAACTATTGTTTGGAAAGGTGTTTATATGTAAAATGAAAAAAAAAATGAATGTTAAAAACAGCGTAGATCCCGATAAGACGACTCATTGAGCCATCTAATCTGGATCTATGATGTTTGCATAAGCCTATTATTATCGCCTTTGGCAGTAATAGAGTTAAACAAACTGATAATACCCCTTCGACAAAAGGCATACTGTAAAATCTGGTGAAAAAAATTGTCAAGCTTTTCCGAGAAGAAGACATTTAAAGGTTATGAGATTTTTAAACATGTAACCCATAGGCAAGGACAAATAACCCCGTGGGAAATTTTGATTGTTATTAAAAGGGTTTGCTACTTTAATCATACATTGTATGTTTCAGCCATTAGTCTTATTACATTTGAGAAACTGACTTTTCAACATTTTTCCCCATACAAATGAATACAGACGCTAATTTGACCTTGCCGTAAGAAAGTCAAATGTCAAGCTGGGGTCTTTATTTGAACAAACTTGGTAGACCTTGAGTCCGCCATGCTATATATTAAGATGCAGCCTTGAAGCATTTTTGTGATGAAAATTTAAAGTGTTTTAACCAGATATGGGCAAGATGGCCATTATGCGTAATGATTCAGTGCCGGTTGAACAAATTGATAATACCCTTTGACAGAAGGCCTAATGTGAAATCTGGTGAAAAGTGGTCCAGCTGTTTCAGAGAAGAAGACATTTAAAGATTACAAGATTTTACACATTTACATAGCCCAGAGGCAAGGGCAGGTAAACCTGGGGGACAAAATTTTATTGTAGCTACAAGGGTATGTTACTTTGAACAGACGTTGTAAATTTCAGCCATTAGTCTTTAATACATTTCCAGAAACTGAATTTCCAATATTTTCCCATACAGTTGCATAGAGTTATAAATTTGAGCTTGCCATTAGGAGGTCAAATGTCGACCTAGGGTCATCATTTGAACAAACTTGGTAGCCCTTGAGTCCCCAATGCTTTATACCAAGATTCAGCCTTGACGCTCGTTAGGTTCTGCATAAGAAGATTTAGTGTTTTAACCATATATGGGCTTAGCGGCCATTTTGTTTGAACAACTTAATAATACCTTTTTGACTGAAGGCTCAATTCGAAATCTAGTTAAAATTGGTCAAGCTGTTTCAGAATAGAAGACGTTTGAAAATTACATGAATTTATACATGTGGGTATCCCAGGAGAGCAAGTGCAGATAACCCCGGGGACAAAACTTTGATTGTAACTAAAGGGTTTGCTACTTTGATCTTACATTGTAAGTTTCAGTTATTAAACTTTAATACATTTTGAGAAACTGACTTTTCAATTATTTCCCCATACAAATGCATAGGGACGAAAAGGCCATGCCGTAAAAAGGTCCAAGGTCAACCTAGGATCACCATTTGAACCAACTCGGTAGACCTTGAGTCTATCGAGTTGGTTCAAATGGTGATCCTAGGTTGACCTTAGACCTTTAGCCTCAAATCTTTCATGGTTCTGGCGTAGAAGATTTTTAGTATTTTTACGCCATACGGGCAGGGCGGCCATCTTGATTAACGACCGTGACCATTTGTACAAATTTTCAATCCCCATTTAACAAAAGGCTCCACATGAAGTTTTAACAAAATTGGCACTGGGGTTTCAAAGAAGTCTTTCAAGGGTGTAGACTCACAGACTGACAACGGCAAGTAATCACTATAGCTCATCCTGAGCCTTTGGTTCAGGTGAGCCAACAGAAAAAAAAAAAAACAAACAAAAAAAACAACAACAACAACAACAACAACAACAACCCCCCCCCCCCCCCCCCAAAAAAAAAAAAAAAAAAAAAAAAAAAAAAAAAAAAAAAAAACAACAACAGAAAACAGGCATTTCATGACCATTATCATCTCAGTATCGTAGGAAGAGTGGTCCAATATATAATCATTAATGTCCGTTTATGTAGTAAGCAAGAACAAAGTATCTGAAAATGAAGTAGCATAAAATAGGTGTCCATTCATGAACTAACCACAGAAAACTGACCTTATTGTCTCTGAATATCTAAATATACCACAGCCATCATTGTATGGTGGATAATGCACTTATCCTAAATGTTCCTATACCTTGTCTGCCCGTAAAACGTCTCCTCGCGTCCTTCCTTTAATATTTTATAGGGTCCTCGGGAGTTGCTGGACTCATTTGAAAATAGAACCTCGCTTCACTTCACTTAGGCTTGGAGATCATCACGAAAACATACCTATGTAATTTTGACCAAAATTATATAGTTTTTCTATATAAAAGTGGGGTTTAAGAGGGTCAAAATTATATAGGTATATTTTCGTGATGCTATATAACACTGGTGTTTAAAGGGATCAAAATTATATAGGTATGTTTTCGTGATGTAGCTCTGTATCTTCTACAAGGTCCCTATATTGTGTAGGTGAACAGCAAAGATCTTGACCAGACTGCGCGGAAGCGTTGGGTCTGGACATTCGGTTTTCGCATATGTTCTCAGGTCCTTATTCTCAGCCGCCGGTCAAAAGATAGGATAATATCCGACCAGTTGGTGTAAAATATAGTACCGTTTTGTATGCTACCGTTATATATGACGGTCTGTCTCTTTTATTGAAGACGTTACTGAGGTATGGAAAAAGCAATAGCTTGTGACAAATATTTCCAGTATACGAGTAAATATAATCAGCAGATACAGTGTATACTAAAGCATTTCAGTTTACCGTATTAACCATAAATATTCAGAGACCTTCAGGGGTATAATTACACTGTTAAGTCATTTACGTCGAGTGGACTCTTCTAACACGAATCTTTGGACCGATCTACTCCCTATAGCAGGGTGTCTGGTTACTTTTTATTACCACGACGTTTTATAAGAAAGGTATTTAATGCAAACAGTGTAGACCATCATCTAAAGCCGCATTCTGTAGCGTCAGGTCTGGGTCTGCAATGATTGTTGGTTATCCTTTAGGGGTTCGGCTAAAATCAATTTGCATTACTTCTGAAAAGGACCTATTCTTCAAGGAAATCAGTTTCTCTCCCGTGAGAGCATGATGGAAGAGAAACAAACAGGAAGTGGCGAATTTGTCTCCGTTATCAACAATTACGAAATGCCTTCCAAGCAGAAGTCTTCTTTACTCCTTGCTATGCTTGTTCTAAAATTAAAACAGGCCAATTTGACTACTTACTTCGTCTCCAAATAATTCTAGAAGTGCGGAAAACAATGCAGATTCTGATCTGACGCCGCGTTATGATCGATGAATACTCTTTGTAATCAAGTCTTTTTTTCCGAATACTTCAAGTCAATACATTATATTTCTGAAGAAGTCAACTGATCTGGATCTGCACTGTTTGTCATTTCGAATGTGAATTTGTATAAACAACCTGGATCAAGTAATCTGACTGGCTGAAAATTAGAAGTGGGCATGTCGTAATATATTCAGTAGGACAAGGGTTAACTATACTCTAGAAAAGTACTGGGAGACATTTTACGGCCGCTACACAGCACTATCATCAATTGCAGTGAAAAACAGCAACTAGAAGCCAAGCATTAAACATTATAGAAAAATAAAGACAAAGAACAGGGTCATTCGAAAATATGTCGTAGGCTATTAAATGGTATAAAAGTATATTTATGTAGTTCTTAAGCTGTTCTTAGGACCAATTCACAATGGTTTCTGTTACCTGAAGACTGTCGTTTTGACACTGCTCGCCGCCCTGTATATCTATGTAAAGAAATTTAAGAAGCAGCATTCGGTTGGCAGGAACATCGAACGCCCAAAGAACATCTTGCTTATTGTCATACTTTCCATCGATGTCCATGTCTACAGGACCAAACCATGTGGACAGATCGAAATAATAGCTTGATTTTACATGTTGGTATAAAACTAGAAAACAGCAAAAGAAACAATGGTTATTGACCTACTGTTTGAAGGTACCTTGCAGAACAAACCCAACTGTGTAAGTTACTGGTGCGCTGTCTCGAACAAAGCTTTGGTATTTCCCAATTAATGTATACCGTCTAAACATAATGTCTGACATAATATGTTGCTATGAGGCGGCCGGAAAATGTCTCCCCGTACTTTACGTTATTGTGGTTTCTGTATCTGTTGTTATATACAGGGTGTTCAAATATTTTAAGCATCATGTTTACTATGTTTCCATTAAAAGCTTTATTTACTATGTTCCAAAAATAACTTTGTGGAACAATATGTTTACAATAACATGTTGTTTATGTTCTTGACTGAGTTAGTTTTGGCATATCATAGAATATTTGGTAGTTTCTTGAATGAACCTGGAAAATAAGAGATGCCTGTAGTAAACTCTTTTTCTAGAATGTTCTTTTTGATATTATATAAGGAGGAAAGATTTTCATGTGGGCATCTTTGTGTACTTTCACTGGAAGTTATTCTATATTGGATTACTTTAATATTTCATTCATTTTTGACTTAGATTGTGAATTCAGGAACTTTAAATTGTGGGATCAGAAACTGTTATTCAAAGGATTTGTTTTATAAATTCTTGTAGATTATTTCTGAGGGACTGTGACATAAACTTGACAAGTACTGTTTACTCACATTATTGGTTTTGAATCTTGTCTTATTTTTGTGGAATAAATATAAATAATTTAAAGCTTTTTGCTGGTTTCACTTTCATTTCTTTCTCGTTACGCCTGGCTCGTAACACTGTATAATTTGGTGCCTCAGAGATAGTTGTTAGGAATAATTTTCAAATTATAACAAGGCCAAGAGCAGGATAATATTTAGCATTTAAAATCTAAAGGCTAGGAGATATGTCCTTAATGCGTTGATCACAACTGCTATAGATGACCGTTAGATTATTTGTATTTTAAGAAAAAACTACGAATTGGCAGTTTATTTAACATTAAATGTCGTCTTATTTTCTCTAAAACTAATAAAAAATGAAAACAGACTAGAATGTCTGCTACAATTTGCTTGGTGCTTTAAAAGTTTATCTATCTATCTATCTCTCCTGAGTCAATTTTTCGTCATTACCTGTGATGGAATTTAGAACTTTGCAAACAAAAAAACTATTATTTATAGTCAGCTTATTATATTAATGTATATCTCTGATTTTATGGCTCAAAGAGGGTCTTAAACTCCTCTAGTCTCATCTGCTACTACACAAGTTTACTGGTTTTAGTCCTGGGAGAGAATCATTTCTCTAGGGCATCATTGTAGCAGAGGTACCGTGTGTATTGTAAATTACGAATCCTCTCGTTTGTTTCAGTTGGCCCAATTCCGGATGCTTGTTGTTGTGACACCAAGGTATTGTACTGAATTTGTTCCTAAATTTGTGTAGTGTATAATTATATGCATTTGCTTGTATGGAGATGCTTTGTCACTCTCATGGAATCGCTTTGTCAACACAGTATTTCATCTTCTAATCGGCTGCTATGCTAAATTGTCCAACCTCATCCTGCTGAACCTGAATATGCCCTGTCTTTATAAACAGTAAAAATCCAGATCAGTCTTAAGAAACTTACTGATCTGGACCTGCAGTTTTTTTGTCATTAATTATGTGATTTTGCATCAGCGAACTTTTAGTATTGCGGTTGCCTCGCTTGGAGAGGAGAGAGCTAGTCTTGGTGCTTTTAGTACTTTTGTTCGGTTTGTGCTTGTTTAGATTTGTCGGTTTCCTCTTCCTCTTGGGGTCTGGGAAGGGCTGTGGTTTGTGATTGTGGCACTCCTTGGACTTTTCTCTTACCTTTTCTGTATCAAGTAATCTAATTAGCTGAAAATCAAAAGTGGGTGAGGCTTCTTAATTTATTCAGAATGGCAAGATTTAAGATATTCTGATAACGTGTAGCAATCCTGTATTGAATGTGTGATCTATGAATAGTCACATTGAAGACATAATTTTCTGGAAGAGCAGTTATAATAATTTGAAACAGGACCGGTCCAACGACTGAGTCTTTGTGCACACCTGATATAATTTGGCTGGATCTGAGGCGTCCTATTGTTCTTTTTTGTTCGTCGGTGGCTCATATGTGTCGTTTGGTTTTTCATTGTTTGTGTCTCATTTCTCCTTCTTTTGGTGGCTCGGGAAATCTCTGCTTCGTGCACTAATATGCACTTGAGGTGGGTTTATTCACAATTTATGGTCGTGTCAAAAAGTCTGTGACGCACTTGTTTATCTTTTGGATAATATTTTTATTAGATTTGGAACTAAACTTTTTAGGCAAACTATTGTTATTCCGATGGGAACACTACGAAAACACGCCTATTCAAATAAAGGGAAAATTTCACCTCCAAAACTGAAAATTTTCAGATAAAAAGCTCTGATTTTTTTTTCACATTTTTGAGCAGAAATAAGAAAAATAATGTATACCCCTGTAAACCCCAATTTTGTTGCTTTGTTGTTTATTCTATGAGGAGATTTGTTGTATGTCTTTCCGTGTGTCATTTTGTTCTTGTGTTTTTCAGTCCTTTTAGTATTGCGATTACCTCGCTTGGGGAAGAGAGAGCTAATCTTAGTGCTTTTCCTACGTTTGTTCGGTTTGTGCTTGTTTAGATTTGTCGGTTTCCTCTTCCTCTTGGGGTCTAGGAAGGTGCTCCTCTTGCTGCAGATTTGTTTCTTTTTTGATATGAGATAGATTTCACGAAGTTTCTCTCACGTGAAAATCAGGCTGACATTATTGAGGCTTTCAATTCAACTTCAAAATGCCTTGATGATTTATTGAATATTGACAATATTTACTTTGACCAAATGGTAGACCGCATATATCATACAGAACGCCAATTAAATAGATCAAATTCTTCCGATACCGAGGCACCTTTTTTGATTTAAATCTATGTATATCTGATGTACAGTTTCCATCAAATACATTTGCCATTTTGTGCTTATAGTGATAAGTTTATACTTTTCACATTATTCGTACATGCTAGTTTATTATATGAAATTATTTATATAATTTCAGATGTGATGATCTATGACCATATTTTATTATGACGTCAGCAAATAAAGATCATGACTTTTGACCATCTTCGTGTATCTGTTTTTATCCAGTGAAAGTCGAACCGGGGAACGGTGACATTTATGATAACCGGGACGATTTTGATTTTGATATCGTCATTTTCCCTTTTCTGGATGGCGATGTCTCCGGCGTATCTCATATGGGGTATACATATCTCTATTTATTAGATTTGCCAGAGCTTCTTCAAATCTTAGTGACTAACTGCCGTAATAAAACCTTTACTGCCAAACTTCTTAGGCAGGGCTATCTGTATTTTAAACTTCGGAAGGCGTTTTCGAAATTTTATCGCAGACAGTGCCTTGGTGGAAAAATATAACGTCAGTCTGAAAACACTTCTGCAACAAGATATATCGGAATCAGAATTTTAGGCGACTTAGTGTACAGATTTAGAAAAATTGTAGGAAATCCACCTTTTCGTAGCAATTTAGAAAACTAATTAACCGTTATCAAATAATTGGCTATAGCCTGGATATTATATGGCAGGCTGCATGCCTAGTTGTCAACACAATCATTGTTGATGACTATGCTTCACTCTTTAATTGCACGACGGCGATTCGGGCCTCAGACTCAATGATGGCCTCTTCGTTAAACTTTAACCAGTGGGCTGGCGCTTGACGATATGTCTTTGGCTTGGCCCGCCGTGGTTCAAATATTAGTTTTCATTTACTCTGGCACACAGTAGAACTGCCAAAAGTACTCGTCTTTGTTGATTATGCATTGACTGAGTTAGGAGCCTTTATTTGAACCAAATATTTATGTATTTCTATATTAAGAGTAGCATCGGGACCCAGGGTGAAATTAGCTGGCCGTAAAAAGTGCTTCAAACCCCGCGAAGATTTATTCTACTAACTACTCCCAGACAATGGGACATTTCCACTATTTTCATTTTCGCGTGTGTTCATTGCTCTCAAGGGTCACATCGTTTAGAATCTATTTATATTCATGAGTGATCTAGATCTAATGGTTAAAATACGAATGTACTAAGGCATGTAGCGCTGAAAGCTCCTCTGCACTTATTCTCATGTTCAATGAATCACCAAACAAACATATGTAGCCCCGGTCTTCCGAAAAAAGAAAAATGGCAATCCAGCACATTATACACCAATGTCGCTCATTTGCATCGGTTGCAAAACCGTAAAGCATGTTATTACAATCAAACTTTAATGGCTCGAACATCTTTGGGACCATGCAAACTTGTTTAAGCCATGGGCAGTTCGAGCCATTGAGGAATAACGGTTAACCCTTAAAATGCATGTGAAAATGTCGTCTGCTGAATTTTCTTGCAAATTTTTCAAACCTATTATTTGCATACTGGCAAACAGGGTGGACCCTAATCAGACTAGTTCTAGAAGAACAGTCTGATCTAGATCCATACTGTTTGCAAAAATGACTTTTAAAATCACAAGCAGATGACAAAGCAGACGACAATTTTTGGGATTGGCAGTTTAAGGTGTTTATCACAGCGTCAGATCAAGAAACAAATTGAGATAATAGATGGACTGTTCGATCTTCGATAAAATAATGGTGTGTTAATGTACTCATTAAAAAGAAAGGTAAGAGAAAAGTACAGGGAGTGCGACAATCACAAACCGCAGCCCATCCCAGACATCAAGAGGAAGAGGAAACCGTGGAGCGCTGTGGTGCAGTGGTAAAGCGTCGGACTCGAGATCGATAGGTACCGGGTTCGATCCCCACTAACAGCAAGTGTTGTTTCCTTGAGCAAGAGACTTTATCCACATTGCTTAGTACTGGTTTCTACCCAGGAAAACAGAGGGCCACATGGAAGATTAGTACTATATTACTAAATGTGTTACCCTCTATAAATAAGGTCGATTATTATTATTATTATTATTATTATTATTATTCAAACAAGCACAAATCGATCAAACGTATGAAAAGCACTAAAATTAGCTCTCTCTTCCCAAAGCGAGGCAATCGCATGGCTAAAAGGACTGAAAAACACAAGAACAAAATGACACAAGGTCAGACATACAACAAATTGCCTCGCAGAATAAACCACAAAGCAACAAAGAGTAAGACTAACATCGGGACCACCGCCTTAAAACGGTCAGTAGAGTAACCCACCGCGGGGTTTAAAGCACTTTTACAGCTAGCCAACTTCACTCCGGGTCCCGATGCTACTCTTAATACAGACAGACATAAAAATTCGGTTTGCATAAAGGCTCCCAACTCAATCCATGCATCAAAGCGAAAACATAAAAATCAAATTAATCACCATAATAAACAAAGACGAGTACTCATGCCTAATTCTATTGTATACCAGAGTTAATGTAAACAAATAGTTGAACCACGGCGGGCCAAACCAAAGACATATTGTCAAGCCCCAACCCACTGGTTAAAGTTTTACGAAGAGGCCGTCATTGAGTCTGATGCCCGAACCGCCGTCGTGCAATTAAAGAGTGAAGCATAGCCATCAACAATGATCGGGTTGACAACTAGGCATGCAGTCTGCCGCATAATATCCAGGCTTTAGCCAATTCTTTTATAACGGTTAATAAATTCTCTGAATTACACCGAAAAGTTAGATTTACCTACAATTTATTTTAAATCTGTACACTAAGTCACCGTAAAATTCTGGTTCCAATATACCTTGTTGCAGAAGTGTTTTCAGACTGACGCAATATTTTTCTAACAAGGCACGAAAACGCCTTACGAAGTTTAAAATAACGATAGCCCTGCCTAAGAAGTTTCGCAGTAAGAGCTTTATTACGATAGTTAAAGTTATTAAGATTTGAAGAAGCTCTGGCGAATCTAATAAGTTGAGATATGTTTACTCCATATGAGGTACACCGGGGGACAACTGAAACAAACGAGGGGATTCCGTAATTTACACTACACACGGTACCTCTCCTACAGTGATGCCCTGGAGTATTGATTCTCTCCTAGGACTTAAACCAATAAACTTGTATAGTAGCAGATGAGACTAGAAGAGTTTAAGACCCTCTTAGAGCCATAAAATCAGAGATATACATTAGTATATCTATAATACGCTGACTATAAATAGTTTGTTTATGTTTGCAAAGTTCTAAATTCCATCACAGGTAATGACGTAAAATTGACTCAGGAGAGATTGATAGATTAACTCTTAAAGCGCCAAGCAAATTGTAGCAGACATTCTAGTCTGATTTCATTTTTTCATAGTTTTACAGAAAATAAGACAACATTTAATGTTAAATAAACTGCCAAATCGTAGTTTTTTTTCTTAAAAATACAAATAATCTAACGGTCATCTGAAGCAGTTGTGATCAACGCATTAAGGACATATCTACTAGTCTTTAGATTTTAAATGCTTAATATTATCCTGCTCTTGGCCTTGTTATAATTTGAAAATTATTCCTAACAACTATCTCTGAGGCACCAAATTATACAGTGTTACGAGCCAGGCGTAACGAGAAAGAAATCAAAGTGAAACCAGCAAAAAGCTTTAAATTATTAATATTTATTCCACAAAAAATTAGACAAGATTCAAAACAAAATAATGTAAGTGAACAGTACCACTAAAATTTATGTCACAAAGTCCCTCGGAAATAATCCACAAGAATTTATAAAACAAATCCTTTGAATAACAGTTTCTGATCCCACAATTTAAAGTTCTTGAATTCAGAATCTAAGTCCAAAATGAATGAAATATAAAAGTAATCCAATATGGAATAATTTCCAGTGAAAGTACACAAAGATGCTCATATGAAAATCTTTCCTCCTTATATAATATAAAAATAACATTCTGTTGTGTAAATCCATTGAAATTTCTGGGGTAAATGAACAGAACATAATATAGTAAATTGCCATGGAACGGCCAGACGAAAACAATGACTGGGGCCTAAGTAGTATGGGATGTGGGGCAACCCCTATACTACTGGCCTAGACAAGTTCAACACATCCGAAACCTCGCCTATACTTTTGATAGAGCTCCGACATATGTATCGTCCGGTTTCCAGTTCAATCTTCAGAAAAGAGATCTACTCTAGAAGGTAAGAATATACCCATGTGTATGCCTAGTGGACTCTTCTCTTCTACTTAACCCTTGTCCTGCTGAATAAACTAAGATGCCCCGCCTACTTCTACTTTTCAGCCAGTCAGATTACTTGTTCGGGATTTGCTATATATTCACATACTGCATGGTCAACAGTGCAAATCCAGATCAGTTGGCTACTTGAGAAGCCAACTGATCTGGATCTACACTGTTTTGCAAAGACAGGGTATATCCTGGTTCAGCAGGACAAGGGTTAACGTTTTAGACAGTTCCTTTTCCAGAAGAGGCTGTGTCTGTCTGACATTTTAATATATACTATGTTCTATAGAAATTCATGTATTTTATGTAAACAGTGCATACCTAGATGAGATGCCACGTCTTGTGGTGCCTGATCTAGATCTACACTGTTTGTCACTGTCATTTTTACTGGACGCTTGGCATATATGGGTTAAAATATAATGGCTTACCATGACAAGATGTGTATTAGCCTCTAAGTGTGAACATGTACATGTACCTTCAGACATCTGAAAACCCAGCGAAAATTCAGATCAGCCCGCGCGTTCGCATTTTAGATAGCCATGGATGCAACGTCTCTTCATGCGCAGGCTGATTTGAGTCTTCGTTGGGCGCACATTTCTGAAGGTACGTATTCCATGTTGCGACTCATGTCGTGTCTTTGGGCATATGCAGATGCGCAGGCTGATCATGGCCTTCATAGCCCGCTAAAAGAATAATTGGACACAATAAAATGTTTCAATGGAGAGCAAGCAAAGGCAAGTATGAGACTTTAAGCATGCGTAAGATGATTCTATATCTGTGCATTCTGTGCATGCTCGAAGACATATTTTGCACGTCGCGGCTCATATGCGGTATTAACCTTGTGAGTAAACCATGAGAAATCCTGTTCCCGATCCAATAGTCCCTGTTTTGAACTGAACGTGCACTGTACCAAACCTGGACTGTATACTCTCACGTCGGGTTCCACAGAAACTTCCAACCAGTCGGTCCTGTCTAATTTCTTGTTCATAAATCTGTGTTAAATACAAGGGAGCTGTTAAGGAATGGTTAGTTTGGATTTTAACGGCCCAGTCAACACTATTAAAGTCATGTCTGTTTACCTGAGTACACTTTCCTTGGCAGGCTCAGTCCTCTAGGCGGTTAAAATTATTTGTGGATATTATTTTGCCAGAAACTGACAACTACCCTGCTTGAATTAGCGGAAGCGAGAATTGCTGTAGAAATATTTCATGATCAAGCTTAAAGAACAAATGTTGCAAGACACGGTGCGACCTCCTGCTCATCAGTCCGATGCGCGTCCAAATGAGCCACTGAGCCCGGCAAAGGTTGTCAATAAGGCAGTATTTGGTGATGATTCTGGGTTATTTTTCCTTATTTCTCCAAATTTCTGTTATTTTAATTATTATTATTATTATTATTATTATTATTATTTCTCAATTTCACCTTTACAACGTTTGCTGTGAGTACCCACAACTTGTGTTTTCGTGAGGAACTGGAAAAGATGTTCCTGGAAATATCGAATAATACTCCTTTACAATTCTTCTGAGACTGTCAGGAAATATTAGCCCTTGCCATGCTGAATGAATCAATATACCGCGCCTAATTGTAAATTTTAGCCAATTAAATTACTTCATTAAGGTTTTTTTTAATACATATTCACATACTTATTACAGTGCAGACCTAGATCAGCCGGCTTCTTCAAAAGCCAACTAATCGGGATCTACACTGTTCGCAAAGGCAGGATAAATCCGAGTTCACATTTCGAAAACACGCCTTTATAGTTTTGACCCCCAATAAACCCCACTTTTATGTAATAAAACTGGGGTTTACCGGTGTTTACATTATTTTTCTTATGTTTGCTTAAAAACATAGATTGTTGGTACTTATTAGAATCGTCTCGTCGATGCGGTTCTACTGAGTACTCACAATATATGTTTTGAGCAGAAATGTGAAAACTACCAGCATTTTTCATCTGAAAATTTTATATTTTTTTGTGATAAAATTCTCAATATATTTGAATAACCGTGGTTTCGTAATGAGCAGGACCAGGTTTAAAATTAGTCGCAGAAATTATTTGTGTGTGTGAATTTGCCTATGATAACGTGTTCTGGAAATAATCATTTAACTATTACAAATGAGCAAAATTCTACATAAGGAGGACATCAAAATAAATGAGCCAGCTCACGACAAAACCAACAAAATGGCATGTGCGCCCAACGAGGACACCGATCAGCCTTGGCATCCGCACAGTCTGATCAGAGTCTCGCTGCCCGCATGAAAAAAAGCTTGGTTCCTTAGCTATCCATTGAGCGCACGGCGAAGACTTTTATTTGGGCGGATTTGATATTTTTCATATTTTTCTGCTAAAAACATAAGTTGTGTGTACTCATTAGAACCGCCTCGCCGAGGCGGTTCTAAGGATTACCCATAAGCTATGTTTTTAAACAGAAATAAGAAAAATAACTTATTCGATACAACAGAATGTATGACTATAAAACAAAATTTCCAGCTGATGCTTTACGCATGCGCTAGATTATGTAAATCGGCAGATTTTGAGCAAGCTCGAGGGCATTTGATTTTTGCTTGACACTCGTATCGTAAGACAAACTTTGACTGCACAGTTGCTGTGCCACTTCAAGGAAAATGGATACACTTTCATGGGAGGTAACTGTTAAAATGTGATTTTGTTATCCTTCTGAAAGGGAAGCTACTCTAAAATGACAGAATTTCCCCGAAGGAGATCGCCGCCTGGGCTGTCCTTTTTAAAGTAGGTTCTTTTTCAGACGGGACTTGGTGCGCTGGGAACCAAACAGGAAAGCCACAAAAATTGTCTCCCTTGTTAGAATGGCGGAACAGCTACTGCGTGTATCCTATTTCCTAAGCACCAACCATTAGAACATCATTTTCACAGTCTATATCCGTGAACAGGGTGCGTAGGTATATCGTGTGGCCCTCTTTCGCAGCGATAGTCCACACACAGTTTAGGGAACGGTCATATTTTCCATCGTTATCTTGATCAACAGAACTAAACCAACCCGTCATGTTAGTCAGGTAACCACCACAACTGTACTGTTCATCAGCTTTAAAGACAAAATTAAGTCAACCCTTATTATACCGGCACTCGATACAACGACAAATTGACAATGACACTTTGAATGTCCCGAACCCTTCGCTCAAGAGATGACAATTGATTAAGAATTATGCAAGAATATTGCATTGAACGTCAGGCAACATATATTTTAGTTATTTGTTAGAATCGTCTCATTGAGGCGATTCTAACAAATATCCCCAAACATATGTTCAATGAGGAAACAATGCTAAAACAAGGTCTTTCTTACTTATCATTGTGTGCGTAAAGGGTTCAGTTTAATGGCAACATCCTTGGGAACAAATGCTGTCGTTGTAACGAGGCATCACTGTAATATTTAGCAGTGAATATAAATATTTGTAGAAGCAGTATGGGAGCACGGATCCACATGAAAAAGTTATCCGTATATGAAGTGCAAATGGAGGGCAGCAGGGGGTTAATAATTATTTTTATATACAGTCGAACCTCGTTATCTCGAACTTGCTTATTTCGAATTACCGCTTATCTCGAAGTGAAAATCTGGTCCCTGTTTTAACACTCACTCACTCTCATCCGCATTCTTATATATATATATATATTTCTAACTTCAGGTGTCAAATCACATATTCATTTGTTAAATGTGGTTGTTCAATTTATTGTTTTACTCATTCTCTCAACTCTGATATGTCGAGGTGCGGATATCTCGAAGTGTTTCCGTGAGGCCCTGAGAATTCGAAATAACGAGAGTCGACTGTATAAACTAACTGCCAACGCAAGAAACGTACGCGATCGATAGTCGAAATGATATATTAAATTACAGAATTAAATACACTGAGCGTATCAAAATAGAAGATTGACGGTACACTCCTCTTAGTTGCAGTCAGTGTTTAAGATCATATCAACATTCAATCCGTTAGTAAACAGGAACTCCTTGGTGTTTATATCGATGAACACCTTTCTTGGTCTGCCCATATAGACCACTTATGCTCCCTTATCTCATCTAAAATATCTCTATTACGCCAGTTAGCAACGTATGTACCGACACATATTCAAAAAGTTTACTATCAGGGGTATATTCTTCCTTATATTGATTACGGATCTGTTACCTGGGGGTCAGCCTCTGCAACTAATATTGAACGCATATCCAAACTGCAAAAACGCGCTGCTCGAATCATCCTGCGAGCAGATTACGATACCCCATCAGTAGATATGTTCAGTCAGCTGGGATGGCTGTCAATTCCGGACAGACTTAAATATAATAAGGCTGTCTTGACATACCGAACAATAAATAATTTATCCCCTGAATATATAACACAACTTCTAAAACCAGTATCCGAGGTACACACTCTTAACCTGAGGTCATCAGAAAATGGCTCACTTTATGTGCCGAAAGCACGGACAGCACTTTTTGATGGCTTTTTTTCGTGTTCCGCACCAAGACTATGGAACGCTCTACCTCAAACAGTAAAAACATCGGGGTCACTCTCTACCTTTTAGCAGTCTCTTAAAGCAACATTTTAACCCTTATAAAATGTCTTTAACTATGCTTTTAAATGATATACCATGTGTAAAATTATCGCTGAAACCGTTATTGTAACTGAATTGAGAGCTTTTATGACCTAGCATAATTGTTTTTGATATTGGTTTTATGCGCTCGTCAAATCTTAAAGCACTTACAAAAACTGTGATAACATACAGATTTGTCTTAAGTGCCATGTTTGGTTTTAAATCACTTGCACATACCTATGACATACGTTGCAATATTGTAGCTGGTAATATATTTGTTCCATATTCAAATACATGTATGTATTCTATATTAAGATATTTATGCCCAATAAAAATATATTTATATGCAAAATAGATATTTATTGGCAATAAAATATATTTATTGGCAATAAATCTTATTTATTTGCAATAAAAACATTTTATTTGCAAAATAATATTCATTGGCAATAAAATATATATTTATTGGCAATTAAATTTATTTATTGGCAATAAAATTATATTTTTTTTCAAAATAAAAATATTTGTTCTATAATAAGTAATATTCATTGGCAATAAAAGATATGTATTGACAATAAA
Source organism: Anodontia alba (assembly GCA_964016985.1). Taxonomy (NCBI): domain Eukaryota; kingdom Metazoa; phylum Mollusca; class Bivalvia; order Lucinida; family Lucinidae; genus Anodontia; species Anodontia alba. Next base: position 9,517,778 of record OZ024830.1, on the reverse strand, counting down.
AATATATTTATTCAAAATATAAAATATATTATTAAAATTGATACATAATTATTGAATCAATATTCTGTTGTGTCACAGTAAAAAATATTTATCTGCAATGTGCTAAAAAATATGTTGGGTAAAACTAGCATTGTGGGATATGACACGGTTTTGTACCAGCGAATTTCATTGGCTCTGTGAAACCGAATAATGGCAGCCTCTATTGATTATACAGAGCGCTGCCATATTGTTTTGGTTTTCGCGGTTTATGGTCAACTCGATTCTTAGCCGTTTCGACCCTAGTCAATTCGCACCTTTTGATTCTTGGTCACCTCGCACCCCCGGACACAAGTCAACTCAGTATTTCTCTCGTGTGTTGCAGTTTCTTTGTTTTGTATGTGACTAGTAATTCGCGCGGAATAACGGCCCATATGATTATTTAAACCTAAAAGCATTATATACTTGAATATATAGTCCAGATCTTAGAAGCTGATCTTTGACCACTAGTCCACACGTTTCTATTGGTCCTAATGTTTCCGTGCAGAGGGGGGAACTAGAGCTAAAGTTCTCATAGAAGAGTTAACAAAACTGCAACAAAGTCTCTAACATTCTATAAAAACTGGCAATCATGGGGGTATCTAAGGATGAAAGTCTAAGGTGCGAAAATCTAAGCAGCGAGTTGACCACGGATCAAACCACCGGAAATTTTGTCGAGCCAATGAAATTATCTGTTACAAGGCTACATCATACCCCACAATGCTAATTTTACCCAATATATATATATATATTTGAACTTACAATGAATATTATTATTATTATTATTATTATTATTTTTTTTTTGTAAAAATTGTCAATAATTCTTTTTTTTTTTTTTTTTTTTTTTTTGCAAATAAATATACATTTTATATATTGTGATTTTTTATTGTCCACATAAAATATTGTATCAATGCATAGTTAATCTGCAAAAAATATATATACATCGCACATAAATATTTTTATTGTGAATAAATATATTTTTATTGCCAATGAATATTTTATCGTAAATAAATATATTTCTAATGGCAATAAATATTCATGTAGCAAAGAAATATAATTTTATATCGCAAAATAAATGTTTTATTGTGAATAAATATATTATTGGCAATAAATATATTAATATAAAATACATATTTTTAATATGGAACAAATATATTATCAGATACAATATTGCAACGTATATCACGCCATACATACCTGTTAGCACTTTTTATTTGATAAAAATTTTATATAAGCATTCACTTCGCTACAAGCTACTTTTATCCCATGAATTTCTTAGCTGTTAGTTAAATCTTGTTGTATATATGTATATAAATTTTAGTAAGAGGACCGCAAGGTAGAATAGTTATTTATAGCTTATTGTGTCATCCATTTTAAACATTGTTTAAATAAAATAAATAAAATAAATAAAGTGGACATTTTCTACACGTCGACACGGCAGAGTTCACCGCACCAAGTTGGGAAGTGTACTGGTTGTCAACAACTTGATTAGTTAAGCCAGATTAATCAAATTATGAATCACTATAGTTTCCACTGGTGTTGCGATCATTGTCGAGGCCGATGCGAAGAGAATAACGTTGTATGTTTTGTGTATTATATGTTGTAAACATATATATGTAAAAAAGCTTATGGTATTAGAGTCTTTGTGTAATAATAATAATAATACTACTAATAATAATAATAATAATAACCGACTTGATTTATCGAGGGTAACACATTTAGTTCTAATCTTCCATGAGGCCCTCTTTTTCCTGAGTAAAAACCAGTACTAAGCAATGTGGATAAAGTCTCTTGCTCAAGGAAACAACACTTGCTGTGATACAGTTAAGCGTTACTAAACCTGGAGCCTAATCAAATGAAAAATACTCGCGTTCTATCTTATTCGCTCTCGAGCGCAGCACAACTTTTTTTTTTTATATTTTTTATCTACAAATTACTCGAATATTTTCTACCAAATTTTATATATATTTATATATAAATTATATATATATATATATATATATATATATATATATATATATATATATATATATATATATATATATATATATATATATAAGACATCGCTATCTTTCAGCTGCTAACGTCATTGCGTATAAGTTGTTTAACCGCACATTGTATAACACTTGGTAGCTGGTGCGTAATGTTTTGGAAATAGTTGAAATAATGAAAACTTTTATTGAAAGCGCCATGTGACAAATAGAATATTGCACTCGTGGTCTTATTATACGAAATGACACGAAGCTTGCTGTATATACAGCCGTAGTCTTAATTTGTTCTAATATGTATTGTTGTGTAACATTGCTGCCATAAAATGCTCACTTGTACTCCAAAGATTTTTTTCAGCCATAAATAATCGGTGGTTACTTAAGCAGTGGTCGCTGTTCGGAGGTCAGTTGTAGGCTAGAGCATGTTTTGAGTGCGAGTAAATTATTTGCTTGCAGCTGTCCGGCAAATTGTGATTTCACTGCTCCAGTCAAATTAATGTTTTGTTTTTTATTATTATTATTTTTTCGTTTAGTTTAATTTCTTCCGGACCTAATGTAAAGCTGTTGACTGAAGTTTTTATCTCCACTACTGAACAAAATTTATACTATATGAGATATGAATATTAAAAGAAAAAATGAATAACTCTCCGTAACAATTAATAGGTAATAGGAAAACTCCTCCATTTTTCGATTTGAATTATGATTTTTCAAATATTTTTCTGCTTGTTTGTTTGCCATTTAAACAGCTGGGATTACATAAGAAGGATATGGGTACTGCAGATTGTTGGGTTGGGCGTTGACGTCTGTATGTTTGTTGGTATGGCTGTCCTTGATTTGTTTTTGCTGCTTTTGATTACTATTACATGATATATCAATCTAATAAGAACAAGTTTACAGTCATGCCAACCTATCGTTGCAGGTTTTAGTTTACTTTCTTTCTACATATTCTCATCATCATAGCTTTATCTCGAAATCCAGTATCGATTTATTCGGTTCTTAAACAAATAGAAGTAAATAGCTGTTTTGCTCTGAATTAAATGTCAGTATAAAACTATCACAACAGGCAAGACTATGACAGCAAATGCCAACTTTTTACATTGACTCTTTTATGCCTTTTCAGCTTTGAATTTCTCTTCTGGTTAACTATTTTGTTGTTTTGTTGCGGAGATATATATCCAAATCCGAGACCTTTAACTACGTCTTCCATGTCATCACTTTCTGAAAGTTCTTCAACAATGTCCGACAATATATTTAACTCTCTTAATGTAAGCCACAAACCTGTATTGGGCGGGCACCTGAGAGAAAGCCAAAAGGTGGTTGCTTTAGACAGGTGCTTGCTTAATGCAGGAATATTATATGATTTTCCTTTCTGGGACTCTCCCAAACTCGTAATACGGGTGATTCACCCGAAAAATTCGCTAGTGCAAAGTTGTGTATATTCCCGAGTGCAGTTACTGTATGGTGCAAGGGAGGCAATTACGATGTAACTATACTAAGCTTTTGTTGGTTGTCTCCCATCGGGTACTCGGTAGTCTAAGTCTGCTGGTTAAACAACTTTTAACAGTTCATTTTACTGCATTGTGAATGACTGTTCTTTATCATTTTTTCTGTTATGTTATTTAGCTTGTCAATGTCTCATCTGGTTCATGTTATATGCAACGGCACCTACATGCGTACTTTGTGGGTGAGTGTATGGGTCCGAACGTGTGTGCGTGCGTTGGAGGGTGAGAGTACATATGTGTGCGAGAGTGCGTGTGTGTGTGCGGATGTGCGCACATGTGCGTGCGTGCGCGCGCACACATACACACATACACATGAATACATAATATTTACATCACTGCCTGAATTTACTGTAGATTTTATCAGTCAGTATATTATTAGTCTGTCTTTAACTGGTAGGCTCTCACACGGGTGAACATCCCACCAACAAGTAAGCCATTGCCTATGTTTGTCTAATGTTCATGATGATCGCTTGTTATTGTTGTCTCTAAATACCGTATAGTCATTCAACTATTATAATACCACTCAGCATATTTGCTTAACTGTTAATCAGCAAGTCAGTCAGTCAGTCAGTCAGTCGGTCAGTCAGTTAGACAGTAAGCATGTACTTAGTTAAACATATTCACTTTATAAATAGCTGTCTCCCGACTGACCTTTTTCTCCTATATCAAATTATTTGTTTAGTCAATATATTACTTAATTATATTTTAGCCAGTTGGTCAGTCAATCAGGCCGTCATATATATCTATATTAAATTATACAACCTGACTTTATTAATGGCTGTCTCATAACAGTTTTTTTTTCTTACTTTCTTATTATTACTACTTCAAGTCCTTTAAGCTGACTTTGATCTTACAGCTTATCATGCAGTTGTATCCATTATTTCACGTTAAAGCTTTCAGGCAGACAGTCAATTTAAGCCGAGCTGCCAGTCAGTCGGTCGGTTGGTCAGCCAGTCTTATACAATTCAGATATGTTTAAGATGATTGACTGAACTGCTGAGGGGCTGTCTTCAAGAGAGTGTACCAGTCAGGTGCTAGTCTCCATTTCGTTAATAAAATGAGCAGTCTAACCAAGGTTAACTGCATAAACCTAGATCCAGTGGGTATAACTGCTTATTAATTAGTGTCAGCAAATATTAGAACAACCTATTACAGACAACATCTAGAAAACTATGTCAGTAGTATATTTATTGTTATGTAACTAGTTTATGTTTCCTCCTGATATTTCTTTCTCTTTTTGCATGTGTTTTACCTTATCATATGCTTGTCCATCCTGGGGCTATGGATGGGGGGTGGGGGGTGGGGGGGGGGGGTTCACCCTTGGCATTCTACTTGGTTAGATTTAGCAAAAATAGAGTTGGTCTGACGGCACTTACTCTGTTTCTTCTTTTCCGAACGACAATCACATGATAAATGTAGTATGCAGAGATAAGCTAGCCATCATGCGACTTACAATCGCATGTTTAGGTTTAATCTTTTCATACACCTTTTGGTATTTATGCCCTTATATCATAATGATAGTTATAGTTTCTCAGTGCTCATATCCGTCCAGCAAACCGAGCACTTATATTCTAATATTACTACACGCAATAACTGTAAGAGGCTACTCCAAGGCAAATCAGATAAAGCTAATAAAATTTTCACTTTTTGGATGATTTTCTGCACACTTTATCTTGTATCATGTACATGGCTCATCTTTCTCTTGTTACTTGCTGGCGACATACACCGCAATCCCGGTCCATCAACATCGTCTTCCGTAAGTAGCGTCTCAAGTTCATCAACAAGCATGTCAAACAGTCTCTTTAGCACTCTGAATGTAGCTCACAACTTATCGTTTGTTCATTACAACGTACAGTGCATTCTTTCTAAACTCGACACTTTGTATGCTGAACTATACGAGTTTGATATTCTAGCCTTCACTGAAACTTGGCTTAATCCGGCCGTAGACCCAACTGACCTTTTACTTGACTCTTACTGTGAACCTGAACGAAAGGATCGACCGGGGGATAGTCATGGTGGTTGCATGATATACATTAAAGAAGGAATTCACTACAAACGCCGTGAAGATCTCGAACCACGAAATGTCGAGTGCATTTGGCTTGAATTGGCTAACTGCAATAGGAGGTTATTATTTGGTCTTTTTTATCGGCCTCCCAGTTCTGACGCAGAATATTTAACTAGCATAGAAAATTCAATTGCGCTTGCAGTTGACACAGGTATATCAGACATAATAATTACTGGTGATTTTAATTTAGGTTTATTAAATGAACGTACTGCAAGAAAGATCGAAATAATATGCACCCAGTATACCTTTTTCCAGGCCATATGCCAACCTACCAATTTTACCGAACACTCAGCAACATTAATAGATATATTATTAGTTAACAACAAAAATCACCTAATACTCAGTGGAGTAGGTGATCCTTTTCTTAATCAACAACTTAGATATCATTGCCAAATATATGGAATTTTTAAATTTTCTAAAACCAAAACCCATTCTTTTACTAGAAGAATTTGGAGGTACGACCAAGGTAACTATGATCATCTTCGAGAAAAAGCTGCTGCCATCGATTGGGACGCTTTGAGAGATAATGATATTGACTCATATGCAGCGAATTTACATTCTACAATTACAAACTTGGCATCAGAATGTATTCCAAATAAAATTATTAGAATTAAACCTACTGAGCCTTCTTGGATAAATGCAAAACTATAACAGTATATACGTAAATGTAAAAGAGCTTATCGAAAAGCTAGGCGAACAAATACGGAGTTACACTGGACGCAATTTAAAACTTTAAGGAACAAAACTGTCTCACTTATTCGAGATGCTAAAACAGTTTTCCATGACAAAATTGCTTCAAAGTTAACAAGTGGAGAACTTTCTGCTAAAGACTGGTGGGCGGTTTTTAAAACTTTCATTTCTCCACAGTCTAAAACATCTATACCACCCCTCGAAAATGACGGATCTATAAGTTCTGACGAAAATGAAAAGGCTAATATCTTAAATCATTTTTTTCAAAGCCAGAGCAGTCTGAACAATCAACATCCAATCCTCCCCCAAATACTTCCTACTGCTGTCACCAACGAACTAAATAATATTGAATTTTCCCGAACCGAAGTCGAGACTATATTCAAATCCCTCCCTATTGGTAAAGCTTCTGGTACTAACAACCTGAGTAATCGTATTCTTCGTGAACTTGCTCACGAAATTTCTTCTCCTTTTCGTAAATTGTTTAATCAGTCTATCAACTTGGGTTTTGTACCATCTTCTTATAAAGAAGCTAATGTCTGTCCAATACATAAAAAAGGTGATAGATCTATTCCTTCTAATTACCGACCTATATCACTACTTAACTCAGAAAGTAAACTTTTCGAAAGACTTGTGTTCAAATATTTATACAATCATTTGCGCGACAACAATTTGCTATCTTCTCTTCAGTCTGGTTTTATACCAGGAGACTCAACAGTGAATCAATTAACATATCTTTACAATACTTTCTGTCAGGCACTTGACTCACGTAAAGAAGTTAGAGCTGTCAGCAAAGCCTTTGACCGAGTTTGGCATGAGGGATTGTTACTTAAACTTAAGGCAGCTGGCGTCACTGGGAAAGTTCTTGCATGGTTTAAAAGTTACCTTTCCGATAGGAAACAAAGAGTTATTCTTCCAGGGATTACATCTGAATGGGCTTATATTTGCACTGGTGTTCCTCAGGGGTCAATTTTAGGACCACTGCTGTTTTTACTATTTATAAATGACATAGTTCTTGATATCGGATCAAATATAAGGCTCTTTGCGGACGACACTAGTCTTTACATTATCGTCGATAACCCTATTACTGCTGCTAATTGTCTTAATATTGATCTTGAAAGAATTTCAAAATGGGCTGCAACTTGGCTTGTAGCTTTCAATCCGACCAAAACCGAAAGTCTCCTTATTTCGCGCAAATTAAACAAACTTAATCATTATAATGCAAAATCTTCAAATATCTGAAGTAGAATTTCACAAGCATCTCGGGATCTATTTATCTAACGATTGTACATGGCACCACCATATAAAATATAATTCAGAGAAAGCTTGGGGTAGGATTAATGTAATGAAAAAAAAACTCAAATTTAAATTAGACCGCAAATCTTTGGAAACAATCTATACAGCATTTATCAGACCTTTACTTGAATACGGGGATGTAATATGGGACAATTGTTCTCAATACGAAAAACAAGTTAGAAAAAAGCCAATTTGAAGCAGCGCGCATAGCTACTGAGACGACCAAGCTTAAGCTTATTTCTATTACCGCATTGTACAAAGAAGTTGGATGGGAGTCACTTGAACAGAGAAGACAAACCCACAAATTGACTTTATTTTTCAAAATGTTTTTCCATCTAACTCCTCTGTACTTATCCTCCCTTATACCACCATCAGTCAGTGACATGTCACGATATAATCTTCGCAACTCCGACCAATTACAGACTATTGATTCACGAACAAATCTTTACTATAATTCTTTTCTACCCTCTACTGTGAGGGCTTGGAATAGTCTACCGGCCGAAGTGAAACAATCTTAAACAACACACTCTTTTAAATACTACTTTAACAAAAACAAAACACCTGTCACCAAATATTATTATTCTAAAAATAGAAAAGCCCAAATTCTCCATACTAGATTACGAACGAATTGTAGCTCATTGAACTTGGACCTATTTTTAAAAGGTATAACTGACTCGCCTATGTGTAGATGTGGTAGTATTGAGAACTCACAACACTTCTTCTTCCAAAGTCCTTACTATCAGCAGCAGAGAAACGCGCTTCTAAATGTGGTTTCTACCTATCATAGACCTACTCTTGATCTTCTTCTGTATGGGGAATCCTCTTAATCATAAGATGTAAATATGTTAATTTTTGAAAACATTCACCGGTTTATATTGAATTGTAAACGTTTTACAAGAGATCTTTCAAATACTGATATGGTCATGCGATTGCTTTACTACATTTATCCGTTGCAAACGGTATTATATTCCATATTGGATGCCGGGTGCCCCGACCCCTCAATCCCAATTTCCCACCTACCCCCTTCCTATCTCCCCCCTTATACCCCTCCACCCCACCGCCCCTTGTTTTGTCCATTTACATTTTCTTAACCTTTGCTAACCTCAAAATGCTTTATAGGAAATGATTACTATTTGGTGTAAAACTTTACATCAGATTTTCATCATTTTTATCACCCAAACATGTAAAAACAACACTTATTGTTAATTATCACTACATAATGTTACTTTCTCTAACGTATCTTGCTCGAAATTCGCCATTATGTATATATGTCGATTGTTTGTGGGAGAAGAACTATATAAGTACTTGTGCTTTTGTTCTAATCCCAATTTGTATAATGACTTGCACCATGTTGTAATGATAGTTATGCTACAATAAAATATGTTTAAACCAAAATACAAATATCAGACGGCACATTGCGGCCATCTTGGAATTAAAATTGAGACGATAATAGCTATTTTTATTTACAAGTCGCCACGATACTTTGTATCATGTTCCGAGCAAAGTGGCTTCTTGGTCCAGAAGTTCGAAATAAATTTTCAAGATGACGGCCATGGCGGTCATCTTGATTTGTCAATCTGAACTATTTTAATAAATTTCTTACCTACAAATAACCTCGATACTTCCAATGAAGTTTCGAGCAAACTGGCGTTTCATTTCAGGAGAAGGTTTTCGAAATAGATTTTTAAGGTGGAAGCCGCGGCGCCATCTTGGATTTTCGATCGAAACGATTTGGGCTATGATCTACAAGTAATCCTATCAAGTTTCAAGTCAAGTGGCCATTCGGTCCAGGAGAAAAAAAAAATAAAAATCGATTTTCAAAATGGCGGCCAAGGCAACCATGTTCGTTTTCCGGTAGAAACAACTTTAGCTAATTTTGATCTACAAGTCACCCCGATACTTCCTATCATATTTCCAGTCAACATGGCAGGTTCAGGAATAGAAGTTGAAAACAGATTTTCAAGATGGCGGCTATCTTGGATTTCCGATCGGAACAATTTAAGCTAGTTTTGATCTACAAGTCGCCCAGATACTTCCTACCAAGTTTTGAATCATTTGGCCTTTGGGTTAAGGAGAAGAAAATCAAAAGATGTTTTATTTTTCTTTTTTTGTAGCTCTTGCGGCCATCTTCATCAGATGGCACCAATTCAGCTTTTCTCGTAGATGGCCTCCTTGCTTCGAGGCGATTCTAATGAGTACACTCCCAACATACAATTATTGTGTAGAAAATCGACAGATTTCTCAGAATTAGCGATATTTGCTTCCCGACCTGGCGCCATGATTAACCTTCATTGGCTCGAATTACCCATTTGTCAAACAATTTTCCATGGTCCCAAAGTGTTCGAGCCATTGATGTTCGACTATAATATGGAAACTGAATACATTTTGTAAAATTCCGCCATTTTCTGCCGCGGGAGAACTTTTTAGACTTCCTTTTAGCTTCACCGAAGGTCAAAACCCTTGATAAATGGGGTTTACTCGAAAAGGAAAGAATTTTCTTCAAAGGGGAGCAATTCATCACAAAAACCCGCCTACATAATTTTGCACCCGCCCTTAAACTCCACTTTTATACAGTAAAACAAGGCTTTACATGGGTATACATGATTATACCACCCGGCATACGAAGTATGCCGGAGATTATGGTTTTCGCCAGTTTCGTCCGTCCGTTCGTCTGTCCGTTCTTCCTTCCTGTCTTCCATCCATCCTTTCGTCTGTCCGTCTGTAATTCCATCCGTTACCCCTTTCTATAACCAAATTTTACTTCGAAGTTGTTTTGATTACTCTGCAGCAAATGATCAAAGACTTTTCATATTTGGTATGGAGCTACCTCGGAGGGTTTTCTTCCACTCTACATCTATGAACCCCTGGGTCATGCCCAAGGGCGGGGCTATGGGTCAAAATCTAGAACACCCCAATAAAGCAGTATATTCCAGTTTGTTTATACAAACAATTCTTAATAAAGAAGGATGGGCATCAGACATATTCATCATCAACATTTATGGTAATTAGTTCAAGGTCATTGTGACCTTATTTTCATGCTTCAGTGATTTTGCCTTTTATTTTGAAGCCTATTTCATGGATTAATGCCCTAATAAAGTAGTATGTTGCAGTTTATTTATACAAACAACTTCTTAATAAAGAAGGATGGGCATCAGACATGTTTATCACATCAACATTCAGTGTAATATTGTCAAGGTCATTGTAACCTCATTTTCATGCTCCAGCGATTTTGGCTTATATCTTAAAGACTATTTCATGAATAAATGTGATACTTTGAACACTGGTTCTGAATTACACCACGATTGACATCATAAAAAATGTAGGTCACCTTGACCTATCTTTCAGGGTATAATGAATCTGCCTTATATCTTGAATGTTATTTGATGTATGAACATCATTATTTGGCATTATGAGTCAGTATGATCCAATAATTGACCTAAAAGTAAATGTAGGTCACTGTGACCTATATTTCATGGTCCAGTTTATGTTACGTCTTGAAAAAAATTTGTTGTATTACTGTCATATTTTGGGGGTAAGTGATCTATATTTCAGAGCCCAGTGATTTTGTCTTACATCTCCAATTATTTGATATCCAAGTGTCATTTTTTACATATAATGACACCGTGTGACCCAAACTTTGACCTCAAATTAAATATAAGTCAGCCTGACCTATATTTCATGGTCTAGTGATTTTGCTTAATATCTGTTAGATATCTGGTATAATGGATAAATGTGACCATCAGATTAACTTCTCAAGTATATGTAGATCGGTGACCTTTTTTATGGTCCAGCAAATTAGCTTCATGTCTTGAAGACTATTTACTCCAGAAAAATTGTACTTGGGATGATAGATCAGTATCACTCAGAGACTGATATGGTAAACTATATTCTGCCTTATATCATTGTCATTAACTTTAAAATATTTTACAATCAAGAAATGGTGCCGGCCAGGAGTATACGTGACCTTCTAGGCAGTTGTTCTAGTTTTTTTTATTTCTGCTCAAAAAATATATTGTGGGTACTCATTTGAGCAGAGGCACCTCGTCAAAGCGGTTCAAACGAGTACCCACAATCTATGTTTCTGAGCCGAAATATGACAAAAAATTCAATGTTTCATTTTTTGGTGGTAAAATATTCAGTATATCTAAATAGGCATGTTTGATAACGGTTTCCTCTTGTTATTTCTTCTCAAGCATATTGACGGTCGAATATACAAAATTTTCATCCACAAATATGCAAAGACCTTGAGAAGACTGCACTGACGATCAGACTGAAATATGCCTTCGCTATCGTCTTCGTCTATGTATTGAAGGTACTTTTACTCATGTTGAATTAAATATGAATAAAAATTTCTGCAATACAATAAAAATACAATAAAATAAAAAATAAAAAAATAATGTGGACTGCACCATGCAAAAACGTGTACACATGCGTATGCGAACAGTGAAGGCCCAGATAACCATGCACATTCTCGCGTTCTGAGCAGGGCGTTCACTGTTCGCTAACAGCCATTGGATACCACAGAATGTATGAATGAAGAGCAAAGGCCTGGATGATACATTGAGTTTTTTTGCTTATATTCAAAGTACTTTATTTGCTTGACCTAGCCAATATAACTATAAGATTTCTGTCATTTTTTTTCAGATGGTTTATGATATACCCCAGGGTATTTTAAATCATTACAGACGATTATAATTGCATTGGTGGATATCATGTATCATTGTTTTGCAGTATAACTGGCGCATGTGTAATTCATGACCATCCGTTACCGTATTTACCCACTATGTTTTCGGACAGAAAGGCCTGAGAAAAACAGGGAAAACCCAGATCAGACGCCGCATTACGCGACGTCTGATCAAGATCTACACTGTCACGCATTTTGCAGTTTAAGACCCGTTAACTGGTAGAAAAATAGACACATCAATAGGTGGCTAGATATCTTTTCTTCCCATCGCTGGAACTTAGAACTGTAATGTTAGAACTGGACTGTAATGTTAGTAAATGTAATGCATCCGCGCAGTTTAATTAACTGGGCCGTCGCTGTCCGCTAAAAGAATCATTAGACAAATAGAATGTATAAACGGAGAAAAATGCCCGGATGAGACTTCAAGCATGCCCGGTTGTGCATTTTGTTCACTTTCGAAGACACCTTTTCGCTTGACACGGCCTATATAATTTTATATCTAAGGGCAAGTACAGCGAAAAGCGGCAAGATTCCTTTACAAAAATAATTATAAAGAGTGCATCACAGAATGTGGGCAAACATGGCTCAGAGCCTTGGAAGGGAGTCCCTTCAAAATAGGCATTTTGTGGACAGGCTATGTATGTTTTTCAAGATCCAGCATGGACTTGTTGATGTAAACCCTGATTTTTTCAGGTCAGATGACAGTCGCACAAGAGGCTCACAGCGTCTACGTCAGCTAGAGGCCGGTAATGGTGTTTATAAAGATTCATGTAATCCTTGAATAATCAGCAACTCATAACGAAAACATACGAATATAATTTTGATTCCTCATCACTCCTTAAACCTCACTTTTTTAAAATAAAACTGAGATTTATAGGTATACACTATTTGTCTTATTTCTGCCCAAAACAAACAAACATAAATTGTGGGTATTCGTTAGAACCGCCTCGGCAATGCGGTTCTAACGAGTATCCACAATCTATGTTTTGAGCAGAAATATCAGAATTTTTATTTGAAAACTTTCAGTGTTAGGTGGTGACATTTTCAATATATTTGAATAGGCGTGATTTCGTAGTGTGGAATCGGCTGCCTACATCAGTCATGAACAGCCGGACTCATCATGATTTCAGGAAGCCCTTGCCTATCTGCCTCCCACATTCCAACTCTTCTAGATCAACTACAGCTGTACAGTTCTAACCAGGGGAGTGGGGAATTTTATCTGCTTTTGTCGCACATCAATGTTTTTACACAGTTTCCAAAGATTTCTACTCTTACTATGGAAGAAGAAGAAGAAGTACTTGTCCAACAGTTTAAATAAAGTCTATTTTACTACTTGTTGATGTGTCAAAAATGCTAGATGAGTAACAAACAGTGTAGACCCTGATCAGAAGCCGCGTTCCGTAGCGTCTGATCTAAGTCTACGCGGTTTGCTCAGGCAGACATCTCGCAGAAAACTCGTTACGGTGTTAAATCGATAACTCCTGTACTATCTGTGGATTAAGTTCGTGGTCAAAAATGTACTTGTTTCCCTTGGTACTGTTATTGGCTTCCCGTACGATTTAGTGATAATGATTGTTTATGTAACGATTTACACTGATTCCAATCAAAACGTATTTTGACCATCTTTGTTTGTTTGAATAGCTGTACAGTAATTAAAAGTTGAACAGCGTTTGAACTAACTGAAGTCAACTTTATATCCGCCTAGAAATTCATTCATAGTCAGAAATAGTCAGACGACACCCTCCCTCCCTCCCTCCGTCACTCACTCGTTCGTTCGCTCACGCTCGCACTCTCTCTCACTCACTCACTCACTCACTCACTCACTCACTCACTCACTCACTCACTCACTCACTCACTCATTCATTCATTCATTCATTCATTCATTCATTCATTCCCTGCCACCCTCCCTCCCTCCCTCGCCCGCACGTCCGTCCGTCCGTCTGTCCGTCCATGCGCACGTTCGTTCGTTCTTTCATTCATTCATTCCCTCCCTCTCTCCTTTCCTCCCTCGCTCGTCCGTCCGTTCGTTCATTCATTCATTCGTTCCCTCCCTCCCTAGCTCGCTCGCTTGCTCGCTCGTCCGTCCGTCCGTCCGTTCGTTTGTTCGTTCATTCATTCATTCATTCATTCATTCATTCATTCATTCATTCACTCACTCTTATTTGTGTTGAAAATCATGCGATGGGGAAATAAATATATAAATAAATAAGTAAATAAATAAATAAATAAATAAATAAACTTTCGCTTGATATTGACACAAGTTGCTGGTGTCAAGTATATGATCGCATGCTTAGAATGTCTTAACGAATTATATACAGAACTTAGAAAATTTTCGGCCATACGTTCGGATTAAAAGTACATGTAAGCAAAATTAGGCGTAAATGGAAGAAACTTCCAGTTTAGCTATATATATATGAATAAATTATATCATTATAATCAATGGAAAACTAACTTTCTGCTCATACGTTATAATAGATTCGCAAATGCTAGTTTATGTATTTGTTTTAGGTCCAAAAACGAAGATTCGCGTAATCTGAATAAAATTCTATAAGAACATAAGGTTTAGAAGGGTGAATACTTTGGGCTCAGATGGAAGAAACTTCTCATTGACGTATTTGTATGATTTTTATACCAGATTAAAACGCTTGGAATGCTCTTTCATCCTAGACGTTAAAATTTAATGTCGGAGAATATAATAAATTAGGAAAGGAATTTATTTGTGTATTTCTATACATTTTCCTATTAAACTGAGGACGAATACAGGTAACTGCTTATATCCGGAGCGCTCGGAGATTATCGGAACCCCCCGTGACTATAACGACTTTTCTGCCCAATGTCTGTCCAAATATTTCGAGTTATTGCACATATGAACCTGTCTCTGACACAAAGCACCATCCTACTACAAATCAGATGTGGAATCGCCTCTGCGTATCGAAAACGGGAAGGTCTGAAAAAAGGCAGAAGCCAAAAGACATTGTAAATTTTGTGATACAAACTCTGCTGAATCAAAAACTGATTTCATCGTCCAATGTCTACTTAACACATGTCACAAAGATATTCTCTATGATGACAATAAGACAATTTATCCTGATTTAGAAACATAGATTAAAATCGTCAGCTGTGTATATAAATGAACTAGAAAAGGTTTGTTTATAACACCCCACCCCCCCACACACACACACACACACAATGCCCCACCTAAACACCGCGTTGTCATTCTTGTAGGCGACAAGCCATCTCGTTCTGTTCTACATTTCTACTAAGTATCGTCAAAATATTGTGAAGGGTATTATTCGAGTTACAGGGCGGACATGAAAACAAATTAAAACACAAGGGGAGATAACTAAAAAAATGAAAGCCAGTGTTGTGATTCTTGTACGCAACACGTCGACTCGTCCTGTTCTATATTTCTACCAAGAAGAATAAAGATAATCGCAATGGTATTGGAGTTGCAGAGCGGACTTGAAATCAAAATCAAACAGAAAAAGGGGAGATAAATCAAAAGTAAGAAAGCCAGAGTTGTCATTCTTGTACGCAACACGACATCTCGTCCTGTTCTACATTCTACAAAGCATCACCGAAATATTCCTAAATATTCGTTACAGAGTAGACACGAAATCATATTCAGACAAAAGAATGGGAGACAACTCCAAACTATGAAAAACCACAGATGCCATTCTTGTAAGTGATGCCACAGATGCCATTCTTGTAAGTCGTCTTGTCTTGTTCTACATTTCTACCAAGTATCATAAAATATTCCAAACGGTATTCGACTTACAGAGCAGACACAGAATCACTGCATTATCACTGTCAGCTATAGCAAAGAGAACTGAAGCCATATGTAATAAAAGCAGCGGTATCATTCTTATATGCGACATGTCATCTTGTCCTGTTCTACATATCTATCAAACACCATCAAAATATTCCGAAGCCGAAGGGTTTTCGATTAACAGAGCGGACATCAAATCAATTAAAAAAAAACAAAAAACAACAACAAAAACAAAAAAAAAAAAAAAAAAAAAAAAAAAAAAAAAAACAAAAAAAACAAATGGAGATAACTCCAAAAGTAACAAAACCAGAGTTGTTATTATTGTACGCGACAATAGCTCACGTCCTGTTCTACATCTCAACCAAGTATCATAAAAATATTCTAAAGGGTATTTTCCTTAAAAAGCGGACACAAAATCAATGCAAATCACTGTAAAATATAACAAAGGGATATAACACAAACAGTAAGAAAGACAGGGTTGCCTTTCTTGTACGCGACACATTATCTAATCTTATTCTATATTTCTATCAAGTATCATAAAAATATTTCAAAGGATATTTGACTTACAGAGCGGGCGCAAAATCAATGCATGATCACTGTCAAATATACGAGTATATATAAAACTAAGAAAGGCAGAATTGTCATTTTTGTACAGGACACATAAGCTAGTCCCGTTTTACATTTCTACCAAGTACCATAAAATCATTCTAAAATGTATTACATAGCAGACACCAAATCTATTTCAGCAAAACAAACGGCGATAACTCGAAAAGTAAGACAGCCAGATTTGCCATACTTGTATTCGACACGACCTCGCGTCATGTTCTACATTTCTACCGAGTATCATAAAAATAATCAAATATTCAAAAGGATATTTGACATACAAGGCGGATACGAAATCAATGCATAATCAATGTCAAATATAACAAAAGGAGATAACGCCAAGATTAAGAAAGGCAGATTTGTCACTCTTGTAGGCAACACGTTGTGACGTCCGTTTCTCCATTTCTACTCAGTGCCATAAAAATATTCCGAAGGGTAGTTGAATTACACGGCGGACACGGTGTATTTCAAATAAAACAAAGTGAAAATTACCAAAGGAAAGCCAGAGTCATCAGTACTATGGTGCTGTCGTCATACTTATAAGTAGCACTGTATCTCGTCTTATGTTTACATTTCTGCCGATTCTAAAGGGTATTCAAGTTACAGAGCGGACAAGAACTTTTTCGCCAACGCCGACGCCAACGGGGTCGTTCCAAAAACTATCACGAAAACATACCTATATAATTTTGACCCCCTTAAACCCCACTTTTATATAGTAAAACTAGGGTTTACAGGGGTATACATTATTTTTCTTATTTCTGTTCAAAACACAGATTGTGGGTACTCGTTAGAACCGCCTCGGCGAGGCGGTTCTAACGGGTACCCACAATCTATGTTTTGTGCAGTAATATGAAAAATATCTCAGTTTTTTATCTGAAAAGTTTCAGTTTTTGGAGATAAAATTTTCTATATATTTGAATAGGCGTGTTTTCGTAATGAATGTGTCCCTGGGGAACTTAATGATTAGCATTTTATACGAAAGACTTTCCGTTATCTACAAAATTCATACTAAGAAATTCAAATCTATACTTTTTCAATTCTATACTTTTCTTCACAAATCTGCTTTCTTAAGGTTTCACTTAACACCCATCTACAGTTTAATAAATTACTGATATAATTCAGTAAATCTACCTTAAAGCACTAAGCTAATTTGCAGCAGGTATTAAAGTGCAATTGAGTTGTTATTTTTCAGAATAAGACTTGGCAGCTCATTTGATTTGTCTACGAAGCAGCCGATTGACATGAACTGCCAAATCTCCTTTTCTCTAAAAATGCCAAAAAGAACAAGATGTCGCCTGCTGCAGTTGTGATTAACTCTTTAAGGCTTAAACTGTATATGAGACCAAATCATGTGTAATAACTGACACATACTTACATGCGTTGGAATAAAAATACGTCACGTTAAAGCCTCTTCCGTACATGGCTGAATCCGACTGGAAATAAAGGACCACGCTACGATATTTCTTACTGATAACTATCGGCGGGGGTGGGACTGAACCACAAAATCTACCAATGTTTTCCTTGTCTTCTGAGTCCATCGTTTCATCCGTGATCCATCTTTGATGTACGTTCACCTGCACATTACGAAAACACGCCAATTCAAATATATTGAAAATTTTACAACCAAAAAAGGAAAATTTTCAAATAAAAAAATCTGATATCTTTCATATTTCTGCTCAAAACATACATTGTGGGTACTCGTTAGAACCGCCTCGTCGAGGCGGTTCTAACGAATGCCCACAATCTATGTTTTTGAGCAGAATAAGAAAAATAATGTATACCTCTGTAAACCCCAGTTTCACTGCATAAAAGTGGGGTTTAAAGGAGTCAAAACTATATAAGCATGTTTTCGTAATGAAATGCTTTCCGACATATGTATGGTTGCTTGAGTTTTTGTTTAACGCATCAACATTTGTGAGTCATTTTGTGCTCAAGAAAAGCGTTAGGTTAGTAACGTATGAATAAAAAGACGTGCAGGACCTGAAGAAATACCTTCCCCAGACCCGCTGCAATTACAGTTGGTCTTTACCACCATCCACCACCCGAACCAACATTACAAAGAAATGCCATAATACTATTCTAAACCTTTTGAAAACAGTAAGTCTGGTGTGGACATACATAAATACGACAAATCAGTTTTGGGCTGTAAATATCAAAATTTGTGTACAAAACAGATCCAGCTCACGGCAAAACCTACAATAAGACTTGGGCGGCCAGCGAAGACTCAGATCAGCCTGCGCATCCACACAGACTGATCAGAGCATTCCCTGATCGCATGTGCCTTCTAAAGCATGCAGGCTATCGAAAGAGGGATAAACGAGAACCTTGGCTAAACGTAAATGCTAATCTGAGTCTTTCCTGGTTACACAGGTCTTATTTTAAGTTTTCATTACGAAAACACGCTTATTCAAATATATTGAAAATCTGAAAGTTTTCAGATAAGAATTCTGATATTTTTCATATTTCTGCTCAAAAAATAGATTGTGAGTACTGGTTACAACCGCCTCGCCGAAGCGGTTCTAACGAGTACCCACAAGTTATGTTTTTAAATAGAAATAAGAAAAATAATGTATACCCCTGTAAATCCAAGTTTTAATAGAAAAAAGTTGGGTTTGATGGGGTCAAAATTATATAGGTATGTTTTCGTGATGGTCGTGCGCTGGCTCATATATATATATATATATATATATATATATATATATATATATATATATATATAACAGACTATCGTTTTTACTCTAAATGTTAGGACAGACAGGCCTGAGTAAACAGTATACAGGGGGTTCAGGATCTACACTGTACTGTTTTACATCCCTATGCGGATCGAACATCAATTTGCAATCGGAGCTGCTTCAGAATTAAAGGTGAGGCGTCACGCGAGTCAAAATGATTTAAATCCCTCCCTCGTAAGTACAGTCAAACCTCAATGGCTCGAACCTCTTTGGGACCATGAAAATTTGTTCGAGATATAGGTAGTTCGAACCACTGAGGATTAATCTTGGCGCAAATGATGAATAATTAAGGGAAATCTTTTTGATCTTCTATATAATAATTGTATGTTGAGTGTACTCATTAGAATCGCCTCGATGTGGCGATTCTAATGAGTACACTCAACATAAAATTTCATGATATAATGACGAAAATTTCCCAAATTTCCCCAAATATTTGTTCTCTTGAAAAAAGAAATCGTAGGGACTCAAAAATGAGTCCGAATTAGCCATCGTGTTCGAGCTATCGAGAATCTACTGTAGTTTTGTTACAGATCATTCCAAAGTGAATCCTCTTTTGTAGTTCAGCTTTATTAGTCATCTGTGGTTTCATATGTGGCGTTTGTTTTGTCTTTAGTTGTTCCTCATATCTCCTTCTTGTTTGAAAAAAAGGTAAGAGAAAAGTCCAGGGAGTGCCACAATCACAAACCGCAGCCCTTGGGAGGGCACTTTTGTAGATTGTGGCATTTCCTTTCCATCTTTTCTTATATATTTTTATCAAAGTAAAATGGTGGAGCCTGTCCTCACTGCAGCCAGTGTTAAGTGCCATATGGAGGTTGTAGAATGCTTTTTTTTATCTACTTTTTTTTAATTTGTCATGGAATCATCGAGCCCAGTTTAGTATCTTCGAATATCAACGTCCGCTTAAGACGGTTTTATTTGTGTTGAGGTCTTACAGCCCAGTCAACCCAAGGGGGTCATATCGAGCACGGTCAGTTTGTCTAACCACACATTTACTGGGCAGGTTTGGTCCTCTAAGCGGTTAACTAGTATTATGCACATTCTTTCGCCAAAACCTGACAACTGCCTTCTTGAATCAGCGGAAGAGAATGACCGTAGAAAATATTTCATCATCTAATCTCCACGAAAAAATGTTCCGACTCGGCGGGGGTCGAACCCGCAACCTCCTGATCACCAGTCGGACGTGCATCCAACTGAGCCATCGAGGCACTTAAGCTGTTATTAGGGGACATATGCAGCCCTGCGAATTTCAACGCTTTAATATGAGAAGTCCAAATAAAACCGAGATACCGACTTGTGTTCTTTGTTTCGTAGCCTTTGCAGATATTTTTTTCTATTTTTTTCCCACTGTAGACTGAATTAAATACCCAAACCATGTATTGGAAGATTCTGCTTTCGATTACAGGCATGTCAGACTACGATTTAGACATTCCTAGAGAAACATGGTTGAACTATTTGCAAACAGTGGAGACCCTGATCAGACGCCGCGCTCTGTGCCGTCTGATCTGGGTCTGCATTGTTTGTCAATTACCCTTTTAGGGGTTTGCAGACAGCAATGGGTTTAGGTTAGTACGGTTGGGAAATAAAGACTTTTATTAAGCCTGTTCTTAGATGGAGCTATATAAACTATATTTTACAGGAAATAAGGAAGACCACACTTTTATTTAGCCTGTTGTTTAGATGCAGCTATATAAACCATATTTTACAGGATATAAAGGAAGACCACACTTTTATTTAGCCTTTTGTTTAGATGCAGCTATATAAACCATATTTTACAGGATATAAAGGAAGACCACACTTTTATTTAGCCTGTTGTTTAGATGCAGCTATATAAACCATATTTTACAGGATATAAAGGAAGACCACACTTTTATTTAGCCTGTTGTTTAGATGCAGCTATATAAATGATATTTTACAGGATATAAAGGAAGACCACACTTTAATTTAGGCTGTTGTTTATATGGAGCTATATAAAAAAATAGTCAGAGAAAAGTCCAGGGAGTGCCACAATCACAACCCGCAGCCCTGTCTAGACACCAAGAGGAAGAGGAAGACAAAACCAAACAAGCGCAAATCGAACAAACGTACGAAAAGCACTAAGATTAGCTCTCTCTTCCCCAAGCGAGGTAATCGCAATGCTAAAAGGACTGAAAAACACAAGAGCGGAATAACACAAAGTAAGACATAAAAAATCGCCTCGTAGAATAAACCGCAAAGCAACAAAGAGTAAGACTAACACCGGGACCACCGCCTTAGAACGGTCAGCAGAATAAACCACCAGAAGGTTTAAACACTTTTACAGCTAGCCAACTTCACCCTGGGTCCCGATGCTTCTCTTAATACAGAAATACATAAAAATTCGGTTCGCATAAAAGCTTCCAACATAGTCAATGCATCAAAGTGAAAACATACACGTAAAAATCAAATTACCGTTTTCTACCTAATTACCCCACTGTGCGCTTGAGTATTTCAAAATTACTGCGAAGACTTGTAGTAAAATATCCACCCCAAAAGGGCACACTTTAAAGAAAGATCAGCAGAGGACTTTACGAAGGACGTATTTAATGATACTTATGGAATATCATTTTCTGATTTTCTTCATAAAAGCATATGTTGTGGTACTCGTTTGAATTGCCTCGACTTGTCGAGGCAATTCAAATGAGTACCAACAACATATGTTTTATAAAGTGGTAGATAAAAGTACACTGACTGTAATGTAAAGACTACTAAAGTGCTTAATTGTACGCTTATAGGAGCACGTGCGGTAATTAGGGCGAATACGGTAATCACAATAATAAACAAAGACGAGTACTCATGGCTAATACTACTGTATGCCGGAGTAAATGAAAACCAGTAGTTGAACCACGGCGGGCCAAGACAAAGACATATCGTCAAGCCCAAACCCACTGGTTAATTTTTTACGAAGAGGTCGTCATTTAGTCTGAGGCCCGAACCACCGTCGTGAAATTAAAAAGTGAAGCATGGTCATCAACAATGACTGGGTTGACAACTAGGCATGCAGTCTGCCGCATATTATCCAGGCTATATCCAATTCTTTTATAACGGTTTATTAGTTTTCTGAATTGCTCCGAAAAGTTAGATTTTCCCACATTTTTTTTTCTAAATCTTTACATTAAGTCACCGTAAAATTTAGGTTCCGATATACCTTGTAGCAGAAGTGTCCACATTTTATGGGATAATAAAGAAGACCACGGCTAGTATGCACTAGTTTGCACTTTACGACTATGACCAAATTGAATAGATGAAAAACTGATGATATGTTTCTAATTTTCTCCAGAAAACAGGCTTAGACATTCCATGCAAATTATCCCCTTAAATCATTCTCAGTGTATTTGTAGATAATTTACCCAAGGCTACACAAACTTTCACTATCCCGCTTACTGTAATGCCCCGATTGACGTTATGTTTTTTGGACAAGCGAACATGTTGCAGATAGCCCGCTATTATTTCCTTCTAAAAGGAGTTACAAATTCAGTATTTAAAAAAAAAATGTAAGAGAAAAGTCAAGGGAGTACCTCAGTTACAAGCCACAGCCCTTTCCAGAAACCAAGTGGAAGAGAAAACCGACAAAACCAAACAAGCGCAAATCGAACAAATATACGAAAAGCACTATAATTATCTCTCTCTTCCTCAAGTGAAGTAATCGCAATGCTAAAAGGACTGAAAAACACAAGAGCAAAGTTAATAACATCATGACATGACTTTGCCACTTGACGTTTCCGCACCAATTGAATCTTGGCAAATTCATCACAAAGTTGTTATTCTTACAAGATAGTATAATGATTCTTACAATATATTATAATGATCAATAAAAAGTTTTGGTTTTCGCCGGGAACCCGTTTCTGTGTTGTTTAAGATTACCGTTCTAAGGCGGTGGTCCCGGTGTTAGTCCTACTCTTTGTTGCTTTGTGGTTTATTCTACGAGGCGATTTGTTGTATGTCTTTCCGTGTGCCATTTTGTTCTTGTGTTTTTCAGTCCTTTTAGTATTGCGATTACCTCGCTTGGGGAAGAGAGAGCTAATCTTAGTGCTTTTCGTACGTTTGTTCGATTTGTGCTTGTTTAGATTTGTCGGTTTCCTCTTCCTCTTGGGGTCTGGGAAGGCTGCGGTTTGTGATTGTGGCACTCACTGGACTTTTCTCTTACCTTTTTTACCTATATATTGCGCTTTATTTACTGTTTCATTTTCCTTCTGTGCACACACTCTAATTTTTAAACAAACTCAGTGAAAAACGGCTTAGATATGGCAAAGTACACCAGCTTTCCGAACAACCCTCAAAATATGGATGAAAATACCTGATCTAGAGGGATGACTAAAAACCTTACATTTCACATTACGAAAACACACCTATTCAAATATACTAAAAAGTTTACAACCAAAAAAGGAAGATTTTCAGATTAAAAAATTCTGATATTTTTCATATTTCTGCTCAAAGCATAAATAGTGGGTACTCGTTAGAACCGTCTCGATGAGGCGTTTCTAACGAGTACCGACAATCTATGTTTTTGAGCAGAAATAAGAGAAATAATGTACACCCCTGTAAACCCCAGTTTTACTATATAAAAGTGGGGTTTAAGGGGGTCAAAATTATACAGGCACGTTTTCGTGATGATATCGTATTTCATTGCATATCAAACTTCAGTGGCTCGGAAATTTCGGGGCTACGCAAATTTGTTCTAGATATGGACAGTTTGGGACTTAGGGTTAAACTTAGTGCCAGGTCAGGATGCAGTTGGGGAATCTGGGATGCTATCTCGATCTTCTATAAAAATGGTATGTTGAGTGTACTCATTAGAATTGCCCCATCGACATACATTTTCATGATAAATAAGAAAAAGAAAATATTAAATGTATTTAAATATTTGTTGCTTGAGCTAGCGGAAGAATTTACTAGAGACTCATAAGCGAGTTCGGATCAGCCTCGGTAAACGAGGAGTCGGAAACATCCTTTTCTAGACATTTGATCAAAGAAATATATTCTACTGTCATTCTCTCCCTTCCGTTGATTCAAGAAGGGTAGTTGTCAGTTTCTGGCGATAGAATAGACACAATACTGGTTAACTCCTGAGAAGAATAGGCCTGCCCTGTAAAAGTGTGGCTAGGTAAACTTACCACGTTCCACATGACGCCAGTGGGTTGACTGGGCGGTAAAATCTAAACACAAACAAACAAGGAATCATTAAAGTTTTACTTTGGGTGTGTTGATATAATATGTTACCTGAAGAAAATCGAACTTGCAGTGAACATGATACTCAATATCCATTTCGGTAATTATGATATGCAGAAAAGGAAGGTATTCTATCGGAATAGGGATAACCCAAGTGCATCTAAGATAATTATCGTACATGCCATTTCCGTCGTTGTCAGGTGGGCTAAACCAGCCAACGTGTGCATACAAAACAGTTCTGCATGTAATGTCATTGCCTGAAAAAGAAATCAAAGTAGAAAACAAATCAAAAAGGCAAATGATACCATTTCAGAGAAGACAACTCTGTCGAATTGTTTTGCACCCCGTCTGAAAAGAGGCTAACTTTGACAGGATGTATTCATATTCAGTAAGACATAGGTGAATAGTGCACTAGTCCAAAACGATATAAAAAAGTACAAATGATAAAATCGTTATCGATGCGGCAGACTACGCGATCGGGAGGGGTAGCAGCCTATGTGAAAATTCCATAGACTGCAAAAGGTGACGTGACTTTGAAATCAAGGATTTAGAATATGTATGGATTCAGAAGGAGAGTGTTAGTTTCTGTTATACATCACGAAAACATACCTGTATAAATTTGTAAATTTGACCGCTTAAACCCCACTTTTGTATAATCAACTTGAGTTTACAAGAGGGTATACATTAGTTTTCTTATTTCTGCTTAAAAAAACGAAGATTGTGGGTACTCGTTAGTTTTGAGCAGAAATATGAAAAAAAAAATATCAGAAATTTCATCTGAAAACTTTCAGTTTTTGGCGGTTAAATTTTCAGTATATTTGAATAGGCGTATTTTCGTAATGTATAAACCACCGAATCAACATCTGTCTTACGGAAATTCTTATCCATGAGTCTCGGGTCTGCGCGCATTAAAAAAACATAAAAAACAAACAAAAACCAACAACAAAAAAACAACACGGCTCTGATCAGACTGTGCGAATTCGCAAGTTGATGTGAATCTTTTTGGCGCACATAACCGACGGTACGTTTTCTACCGTTGTGGCTTTTATTTCATTGACAGGCTGCCTCTCTAGTCGATGTTATCCTTAATAACAACGAAAGAAATATTTTAGTATCTGAGTTGAATTTCAATTAATGATGTATCATATGATTAATGATACTTTATGGGAAATCATCTTGTTACATATCCGCGCCAGCTGGAATTCCCCGAGGATCGTTATTGGGCCATTTCTTCTTCTTAATACAGTCGAAGATAATGGCTGCAACATTTTTGGAATCATGGAAATGTGTGTCTATACATAGGTAGTTCGAGCTACTGAGGTTTATTCACAGAGCAAGATCAGGAGGCTAATGGGGACAATTTATGGATGTCTTTTCCATCTTCTATAAAATAATGTCATTTTGAATGTACTCATTTGCCTTGATAAGATTATTGCAACAAGTGTACACAAGATACATTTTCACGAGAAAGAAGCAAATATCTCTAAAATATCCCAAAATATTTGTTTTCCTGAGTTAGTGGGAGAATTTACTAGAATTTTGCAAATGCGTTCGAAGCAGCCATAATAACTGTAATCAGTTACTGAAGTTTATTACATATATGTTATTAAAGTAGTCATTATGATATATCATTGTTATATATCATTGTTTATAACGATACAATTTGTAAACTCATACATAATAGATGATACTATTTTAACAGCAATTAGCTAATGATTTATCAATTGTTTAGTCAATGAGCCGTTGATTTCCACCCATTTAAACAGAATCAACGGTAATTTCATGCCAAAACAATAAGCGCCATTAGCCTCAGTTGCACATTAAAATCATTCAAATTGCTGAAATAAGTACATATAAAAACTAACGTTTTATACTTTCTTACTTATTTGATATTTGCTTACTATCCGCGGACGCCTGATTACACCCTTTATTTTGGGATCCATGTCTGTTGGTCTGAACATTCTGATTCGTCATTCGTTTACGGATTTATGAGTTTGGATTATGACTTGGGTACTATGACCACAACTACTTTTAGTGTATTGGCTGACATGTGCATATTGTCATACATCAGGATAATCATGACAACGTATGAATACATCAAGATCATTCAGAGATTCAAAACACCGGGAGAAAATCTGTAGAATGCATGTATATGTCACTTAACGACATGTTCTTAAAACTAGCAGTGCAGTTTTGGACAATTGTGCCAATACTAACTTTGTCGGTTATGCGGTTAAGACTGCGTAGCAAGAGGTGATCGGAGCCGTCCATTTGGAACGAACATTTTGACAACGAAATACAGCGCAATCAGAAACGTTTTTTTACTCTGTAATGGAGGCAGAAAGACAAGATGACAATGATAAGGCTTCTCCTAATTTGAATTCGAAATTGGTTGTCTGAAGATAGAATAGATGTTTTGTATTCTCAAAGCAAATCCCGACTCATATAATATAACACATACATTTCAGAAGTAAATAAATTCAAATACGTTTACACAAAATCAGTTTTCATAATTTTCCAATCTTCCTTATACAATAATTTAAACAGATATTAATTCCAAAAGTTATAAATCTGCATAGCATTATAATTTATATTTGATTATTTAATATCTGTGAAAGTCATATTTTGAAACTTTCTCTTTATACATTACGACAATAAATCTGCATGATCTTGCCAATATAATATTTATCATTACGAAGTTTATCTAGAAATTACTTTTAGTTTTTGCGAATTATGTATTTTTGCAAACCAAATTTATGTAAAAATTGTAAAACTTTATGACGAAACAGGTTGGGAAACCTAGATCGATATCATAAAACGATACATCAGTATTCAAACCCTTTTAAGGCGGAAGTGTAGGGTAAGTTTGACGTTTGTACACATACAGTAAGTAGTTGTGGTCATGGTACCCAAGCCATAATCAAATCTCATAAATCCGTAAATGAATGACGAGTCAGAATGTTCAGACCAACAGACATGGGCCCTAGAATAAAGGGTGTAATCAAGCGTCCGCGGATATTAAGCATTACTTGGTAAGCAAGCTTCGCCCACCATGCCCATAGGCCTGAACGAAGGAAATGTAGGTAGTAGCGTATGTCCGAGGTTTCGGAAGTCTACATATGGCTCGTCAATGGCTTAAACATCTGAAACAATTCTGGAAACTGCCACATTGTAGAGATTGACTATAAATCACAAATGGTGCTAAATACTAGAACTGGGGCAAAAACTTATAGTCATATGAATGCGAAATATAGATCAGTGCCATAAAATGGTTTGCATTGTTCGAGTCTTTGTTTAGGGAGAGTGTACAACAGTTAAATTAATTATAGGTGACCTTGTTATTCAGAATGGACGTGAACGCTAGAGCGGTTGGAAAATTGACCGACGGAGGAATAGACGAAAGGAAAACCGGACGCTTACATCGCACCTTCATGTGCGACAACAAACATGGATTGAGACGTATACTTGCCATTAAATATTTCATAGTTTGCATTAAATACTGCTAAACAACGTCTGTCTGGCCGGTGTAGAACATATAAGGAATGGTAAAACGACACAAAAGCATGCTCTGTATCGGAAACACAGAAGTCTGCAATCATGAAATAGTCTCCAATCATCCCATCAAATACCTATAAAAGAGAATAATAATATATCTATGTTAACTAATTATTTCCTTCAAATAAATATAAATCAAAAGTAGATAAGTAACTGTTTTATATCAGCCAATTAAAACAATATCCCTAAATCATCACAAAACACGCCTATATAATTGTGACCCCTTTAACCCTACTTTTGTATAGTTAAACAGGTAAGAGAAAAGTCCAGGGAGTGCCGCAATTACAAACCGCAGCCCTTTCCAGACACCAAGAGGAAGTGAAAACCAAACAAGCGCAAATCAAACAAACGTACGAAAAGCACTTAGATTAGCTCTCTCTTCCCCAAGCGAGGTAATCGCAATGCTAAAAGGACTGAAAAACACAAGAACGAAATAACACAAGAAAAGACAGAAAACAAATCACCTCGTAGAATAAACCGCAAAGCAACAAAGAGTAAGACTAACACCGGGAACCTAAGGTTTACAGGGGTATACAATATTGTTCTTTTTTTCTGCTCAAAACTGTAGATTGTGCGTATTCGTTAGAGTAAGACTGACACCGGGAACCTAAGGTAGTGCAGATTATATTTCTTTTCCTTTGGGACATTGGACCCATTGTGGTAGATTTGAAAATGGAGGTCTGCTCATGTATACGCTAGAGGGCGCAAGCTGTGTTGCAAACTTCATTATTGCTTATGAAGAGTCTCAATAAATCCGAGACTCCCATTTTCTAATCCGTAGTGTGTTCTTTCTTTCCTAAGGCAATCTTTTTGACGTTTATTTTACAGGGGTATACAATATTGTTCTTTTTCAGCTCAAAACTACAGATTGTTGGTACTCGTTAGAATCGCCTTGCTGAGGAGGTTCAATGAATACGCACTTATGACCCCTTCAGCGGGTCCTCGACTGTTTCATATCGCATCCCGATGCCGAGGTCGCTCGTAATTGAATGGAGCCATCTGATCAGAAACCCTTGCGGCTCGCCGGCTTCTGCTCGCTCACGGAGTTCGGCCACAAAAGTGGTGAGAGTAAATTGAGTTGTCATTGATAGTGACAAACCTGGAAGCCTGCAAATGTCAAATGGAGCCTCAAATGGTGCGTCTGACCCGGCTCAAAAATGCGGGCAGCTCCGCCGTTAATAAGTACGAAGTGCGTCCAGTTCTTGAATCCGCCGCCGGAGGCATTCGACGATGTTTAGCTCGAGCCGCCAGCTCTGAGTAGAGGCGCGAGCCTTCCACGGCCATCTGGAGAGCCTCCTCTAGTTCTGGTTCGAGATAAGAGCACCGCTTTCGGCTTTCGGCAAGCTTGTGTTGTTGCCGGTCCCGTTCCTCCGGAACAACAGCAACATCTTCTTCGGCGCTTTCTTGGCCGACGGCCCGAAGGGTTTGTGGCTCATTCGAGCAGAAATATGTAAAAATATCCAAAGTTTTATCTGAAAATTTTCATTTTTGGTAGTGAAATTCTCAGCATATTTGAATAGGCATGTTAAGTATGTTAGTACTCGTTAGAGTAAGACTAACACCGGGAACCTAAGGTAGTGCAGATTATATTTCGTTTCCTTTGAGATCATTGGATCCATTGTGGTATATTTGAAAATGGAGGCCTGCTCATGTATACGCTAGAGGGCGTAAGCAGTGTTGCAAACTTCATTACTGCTTATGAAGAGTCTCAATAAAACCGAGACTCCCATTTTCTAATCCGTAGTGTGTTCTTTGTTTCCAAAGGCAATCTTTTTGACGTTTATTTTACAGGGATATACAATATTGCTCTTTTTTCTGCTCAAAACTACAGATTGTGGGTACTTGTTAGAATCGCCTGGCTAAGGAGGTTCTAACGAGTACCCACAATCTATGTTTTAGAGCAGAAATATTAAAAATATCCAAAGTTTTATCTGAAAATTGTCAGTTTTTGGTGGTGAAATTTTCAGCATATTTGAATAGGTGTGTTAAGTATGTTTTGTCTCCAGCTGATAAAAACTGCTAATAAAATATTGTTGTGTGACGACTTTATTTTATCAATATTCTAATACAAAACCTTGGTAGTTCAAAACATCTGAATGAATTTCTACTGACGGGAAATCTATAAATACCATTCAATCGATATTACTGCTAAATTTGCATCAGGTATTAAAGAAAGCCAAGACGAACTTCCTACATTATATTGGTTACCGAAACTTCATAAACGATCCTTATAAAGCACATTTCTTTGCAAATTCTAGTTCATGTACGACAATTTTTTTGCCCAAACTTAAATATTTTTGTCTATGAAGCCGTCTACTGAAACGAGTCATTACGAAAAGAAAGGTAAGAGAAAAAGTCAAGGGAGTGCCATAATCATAACTGCCCTTCCCTGACACCAAGAGAAAAAGGAAACAGACAAAACCAAAAGCGCAAATCAAATAAATGTACAAAAAATATTAAAATTAGCTCTCTCTTCCCCAAGTAAGTGAAGTAATGGCAATGCTCAAATGACTGACAAACACAAGAACAAAATAATACAAGGCAAGTAGTATAAATCAGGGGGTTCTGGCGCACTTTTTATATGGCAAGCCATAGCGTAAGCAAAATGGTCTCCGTGTACACAACTTTTTTGGCAACTGTAAATGTACGTCGAACGGCTCTCGCCTGGGACTACCTGTCGCGTAATTACCCTACAGTGCCAGTAGCACGGCGTCTTTGCGAGATAAATCCATCGACACCCACTGCGAGCCTGCGGGGCCCGCCCCATCGCCCTGGCGGGCCCCCAACCCAAGTCGCTCTCTTGTTGTTTCGCAACGGCACCCTTCGGGGTTCTGGACCACTTTTATATGGCAAGCCATAGCGCAAGCACATAAAGGCCCGGCCGATTATTTATGTAGCCGAAGGATCGCCAGCTACACAACTTTTTGCTGGCCAAACGGTCGCAATGTTTGGTGTCGCTCTCCATCGGCACCCACAGCGCGCAACTTCAGGTTGCAGACTGGGCCAGTCCCACCCTACTCCCGCTGGCGGGCCCCCAACATGCTTGCTGAGCCGGTAACATGCAGCAGGGAGGGCGAGTGCACCAATTTTCTGTCCAGTTTGGGTAAAGCCAACGGCGTATTCCTTGGGACCGCGTAAAGAGCCCCAAGGACGGCCCATTCCTTCGCCGGCCCGGGCTATCAACATGGCAGAAGGGCGAACAGACCAACCGAAGTCTTGTTGTCCGACATCAGCGCAAGGGAACGGCCCGGTTTCGCAATGTTTTGTGTCGCTCTCCATCGGCACCCACAGCGCGCAACTTGAGGTTGCAGACTGGGCCTGTCCCACCCTACTCCCGTTGGCGAGCTCCCAACAGGCTTGCTGAGCCTGTAACATGCAGCAGGGAGGACGAGTGCACCAATTTTCTGTCCAGTTTGGGTGTAGCCAACGGCGTATCACCTTGGGACCGCGTAAAGAGCCCCAAGGACGGCCCATTCCCTCGCCGGCCCGGGCTTTCAACATGGCAGAAGGGCGAACAGACCAACCGAAGTCTTGTTGTCCGACATCAGCGCAAGGGAACAGCCCGGTGTCGCAATGTTTGGTGTCGCTCTCCATCGGCACCCACAGCGCGCAACTTGAGGTTGCAGACTGGGCCTGTCCCATCCTACTCGCGCTGGCGGGCCCCCAACAGGTTTGCTGAGCCGGTTACATGCAGCAGGGAGGACGAGTGCACCAATTTTCTGTCCAGTTTGGGTATAGCCAACGGCGTATCACCTTGGGATCGCGTAAAGAGCCCAAAGGACGGCCCATTCCCTCGCCGGCCTGGGCTTTTAACGTGGCAGAAGGGCGAACAGACCAACCGAAGTCTTGTTGTCCGACATCAGCGCAAGGGGACGGCCCGGTGTCCGCCGGGCCTATAACAGACCGACCTGGCAAGCAGGGGGTCCAGTACAGCAAATATCGCAAGCCAAACTGACATTGATTAAAACCAGACAAAAATAAATAAATAAATAAATAACGTGGACAAATAATCCGTTCACCTGCCTCAATCCGTTCCTCTAGAGATCTCCTCGATCCGCTGACCTCCTGCCCCCACCCCTTTGATCCCATACCCGTGGCCTCGGATTCATCAAGCAGCTCCAAGGGGCGGCCCCCGCCTCGCCGGCCGCACCAAAGAATACGCACTTACGACCCCACGTAGCCACAGGATTTCCTGCAGGACACATCGTCTTCACGAAGATAACCAATCTCGGACCCGGGCAGCTCTTGGTAGCTACTTCGTCGCGGTATCTGCCTGGCAATCTCCCCACCAAGAAATATGGGAACGACCATGCCTCCCCCCACGAGACCTGACCTTGGAGCAGATCGAGGAAATCCGGGCCCTCCGAGGCCAGCTGTCGGCGACCGAAGCAAAAAAGCGCTTCGGAATCGGGTCAACAAGGCTCAACAAGATATGCGAGAGACGAGTCTGTGCGCATCGCAAGCCTCCGATCAACTGCCGCTCGGGAGGAACCGTCAGATGAATCCCCATGTCCACAACCCCTTCGGGCTGTCGGCCAAGCAGTCTGCGTCAGTGGCTTGCAAACTCTGGCGTTCCTGTATAAGCCCCATTGCTAAGGTTTTGTTTACCTTGGGTATGGATTTGATTAACCTTCGTTACGGTTTTCCTATATGAGCGCCGTTGCTAAGGTGTTGTTTACCTTGGGTATGGTATTGATTGACCTTGGATACGGTGTTCCTATATGAGCGCCGTTGCTAAGGTGTTATTTACCTTAGGTATGGTATTGATTTTCCTTGGATGCGGTGTTCCAAAATGATCGCCGTTGCTAAGGTGTTGTTTACCTAGGGTATGGTATTGATTTATTTCTTGTATGAGCGCCGTTGCTATTGTGTTGTTTACCTTGGGTATGGTATTGATTTACCTTGGATACGGGGTTCCATCACTTGTGCGCGAACGCTTGCTCTAAGAGCCTGGGCCGCCGAGGGTGGTGGGCTGTCCCCAGGGGCTCGGACCTTTATATGCAGGCGAGTGGGCTGTCCCCAGGAGCTCACAGTCATCAAGAAGCTGGCATCTGCAGCAAAGGTGACTCAGCAGCAGGCCAAAACTGGCTCAAGAAGCAGGCAATCTGGCAGATCTACCTCCCTGCCCAACGGCACATCCCTCGACCAAAATTCGACATCGCCACGCCGAACGAGGTCCACCAAGCTGACCTGCTCTTTATGCCTCATGACCGCGTGGGGCGGAAGACCTTTCGCCACGTTCTCACAGTCGTTGACGTCGCCAGCCGCTACAAGGAGGCTGAGCCTCTGAGTAGCACAACTGCAGCAGAGGTCGCCGATGCCCTGTCTCGGATCTACAGACGGAGGCTATTGAAGTGGCCCAAGCTTCTCCAGGTTGACCCTGGGCACGAATTCATGGGCGAGGTGAGCCAGCTACTGGCAAAGCACTAGGTCGAGGTCCGCCGCGGTCGCGTGAACATCCACCGGGACCAGAGCATTATGGAGCGCTGGAACAGGACGCTGTCTGAGTGGTTGTTTGGGCACCAGTATGCTCAGAAGAAGCGCCTCTCTTCAGGTCAAAAGTCAACAGTGGGTGGCTCGGCTGCCTTGTGTCGTATCAGCTCTGAACGGGAAAGTTACGCGGCTGACTGGTAAGAAGCCCCGGCATGCGATAAAGGCTGGGAGGGTTGCGCAAAAATCCTCCTCCACTGTTTCTGGTCGTCCTGTTTGTCTCGAGGAGCAGAAGCTCATTTCTGGATTGGGCGTTCGCTATCTGTACCAACCAGCTGAAAGGTGGCCGTCGACGCGCTACAGACCCTGTGTGGTCTATTGAGGTGTACCGGCTGGGACGCTCGGTGACCAAGCCCGACGAGCCCGTGTTGTATTAACTGCAGGATGGGCCACCGCGTGGGTTTGTCAGGGAAGAACTTCTGGTGGTGCCACCAGACCCAACAAACGCCGGATGGGGTTCTTACGGTGTAACTAACAGCTCATCCATTTTCTGTGTCGGCACGACAACCTGCGGAGATCGCATCTTTGTGTCCTAGGGCAGTGTATCAACCCCATTTTCTGCGATCCAGTGTTTGGAGTCGAAGGGGGAGAGCGAAACCTTATTTAGATGCTGTCTATATATGCGATGGCGCTCAGATCGCAGGACATCCATGCCGTGACGGAAGATATGCTTACCGAAGAGAGCCTCTCTGTATCTAATGTGCTTTTTACGACATTCCTCTTTACACCCTTTGGCTTTCTTGATGTTTTCCCCACCAGAGGCCTTGAGGATTGAGTACATCATCGGCTGCAGGCCAACATACTCAGCAATGGGGCTCCCAGCGCACTCGTCTTTCATCTTGCCCAGCACCTTCTTGTTCGCCGTGCTGTGCAGCGGGTGGTCTTCCAGATAGTCAGACGTGTCATAGTGGTCTGGATGCTTGACCATGTCCTGGTAAACATCCTCCGTCTGGATCTCGAGGTGCAGCGAATCCGTGTCTGTGTACAGTAGCTGAGCGCGGTTACCTTACTGCCCCCGGAGCTGGTTATAATAGAAGTCGTACATCAGGTGCTTGGAGAGGTCTAGGAGGTTCATCCCCACATACACAGACCAGTTAAGAACCAGACAGCTGTTGTGGACCTGGATCGCTGCCAGATCATCGTCGAAGATGTTCGCTCTGGCAGGGCTGGCGATGAGGCGACTGAGTTGGTCCTCATACGAGCGGACCAATTTGACATCAACCCGCTTCCGCAAGTTTTCCGTGGTCTTTCCGAAGACCGAGTTGTTCATGAGCTTATAGAGGTCCTTCTCGAAGTCGCTGGTTGCCCTTTTTCGGACAAGTAGGTCCAGGCCCTACTGCTTTTGGCAGGTCCGCCGAAAGCGAGCAGCAAGACGTAGGTGCGGCAGTACAGGTCGCTGTAGTCCCTCAGGGTCTTGCACCCAAAGGTCCGCGTAAATATTCTCGTCGGATAGCTAGCTGTAGAAGGCCTCCTTGGGTGGGAGCTGGGTCTCCTCAAAGCGCGCCCAGGAGTCCATGTACTCATAGGGGTAACACACTTGCGCATGATTAGTTTGCGTCTTGCCTCATTCGGCTCGTATTGCGCTGTGATCTGGAAAGCCTCAGGCCAGTTCTCTGTCACCAACTTGTCAAGAGATGCTAGAAGAAACTGAGCGCTGTCAATAAAGCGCAGCTGCCCCAGGGAGAATGAGATGTACTCTCCTGTGTTGTTGGGGATGCAGGAGTCCTTGCCTTCCACCTTTGAAATGGCCTGCATTATCAGACGGGAGTCGTAGCCGCGCAGGTGGTTCAACCGCAGCTTGAGGTTGCAAGCGTTGTGGGCGGCCCCTCCGTATTGCCCCGTGATGTGGCAGTGATCGCGGACGGAGTCCCCGGCCAAAGGCTTCTCACAGACGTAGCAGGTGGTGGCACTGTCATAGGCCTGCCTGTCCTCCCGTGTCATGTGCATTGCCTGGCGGTTAGCCAGCACAGCTTTGATTTTGCGCTCCTCCTTCTGGAGTGCTTCTGAATTTGGTCCGCGGTATACAACTGGTGCCTCTGTTTGCCCATCGCATCGCACCACGATATAGCAGTAGCTGCAGGCCTCGTCCTCCTGTGTTTTCCGTGTGCTGCTTTTCAGGGGATCCAGCTCGGGGCCCTCAATCTTGGTGGTGAGAGTCTCAAAAACGGCATAGATGATGTAGGGGGCTGAGAGCTGCCTGTGGTGATTTTGGAAGGTCAGCTTCCCCTCCTCCGGCATCTCCACCCGGACTGCAGTCTGCCCAATCCGTCGGCACTCGGGTCTGTGGGCCTCCAGCAGGTCTTCTCTTCTGTAGCCATGAAGACAACGCTCGCAGAAGTGCTTGCGCTCCCGGTGCTCGCTCTGGTCGTAGAGTAAGCAATAGGGGTCCTTGACCCGGGTGTAGTGAAACTTGCCAGCTTCCTCGATCAGCAGCAGATTGATGCGGGGCATGTCCTCCGGCTGGGTGCTGCGTCTGTGAACAGTCGCAACCTTATCCCAGCAACATACATTGATGGCCAGGTCATTCTACGTCTCCACTTTGGAGATCTGAGAAATTGGTGTGGGTGCATCGATCCCTGTGAAATCTAGGCCGTCACTGGTGGGATTCTTTGACGGTCTTTGTGGATCTTTAGCCACCGGAAACAGAGCCGACCTGAGTGCCCACCGCAGGCAGTGGCCATCCTTATTCTTCATGTTGATAACTTCCTTCTTGTATTTCACCGCAGCTGGTAGAGCCGCCTCTCAATGGCTGATATCTTGCGATTTCCAGCCAGAGAGTCTGCACTCCATCGACCAACCACTCCGACCCTCTCTGTGTCCACTTTTTTAGCAGTTCCAGGAGACTGGGGATGGCTTTGTCAAGAGCCTCTTTGATTTCGCTGGCCTGGAGAAGGGCCTCCTGCTTGTGGCGGAACACAGGTCTCACTTTCTGCTCTCACTTTCTGTGAGTTTCTTGTGTATCTGTGGGCGCACTTCTTACATAAAGGCTCTTACATCAACGCCTGAGGGATGGTCTTCAGAGATATCCGGCATCCTCGCAGGAACTTGCTGATTGTCCAGGGCGTCCGGTAGAATGCGAGGTTTTTCTCTTCTTTGGGACTAAACAGATCCAATATCTCCTTTTGATAGTCCAGGATTGTTCGAAGCGTCATCTGAGGAAACAGTGGGCCAAACTGCTCCAAGATGGCCTTCCTCTTCCATTCCTTGAGCATGCGAGGTGGGCGAGAAGGCCGTGGTTTTCCAGAAAGCAGTGGCTTGAGAAGGCGTTGTTTTACTGCTCCGGGGATGGGCTCATCCAGAATATTTTTCTGGGCAGGTTCGGGCATTTCTGCGAGGAGCTCGTCGATATATTTGTCCATCGTACTCATGATGTTATTGGATGCATATTTCGGATGTCATCATACCTCTAAATGGAAGTTTGGATGGCTGCAAGACGTGCGAACTCTCTCTGTTGTCCCCTCCGGTCTCGTTTCCACGCAATGCGCTATCCGCACTCGACACAAAGCATATGTTTGTTGTAGACCCCCACTCCGCAAATTTAGCAAGCTCGTGTGAATGAGCCCTTGCGGTGTTTTGCCCTATGAATGAAACAGCTCTCCCATACAGCTCTTGTTGCACCGTTCTGTAGAGCCGAGGGTCAGCCACTGACATGTGTTGCGTCCCTTGACCATGGTGTTTGCGATGTAATAACCTATACTCGTTAATAGCAGTATCTTATAGGTATCCATTGTATTCAATTGGGAATTATACCGGCGGGAGCGGTTCGCAGGGCAAGTCCGGGAGATATCTTGCTGCGCAACGGCGGATCGCGGGCAACTGTAGCCCAAGCCGATGCCAAGACGATGCTTAGCCGATGCCAAGCCGATGCCAAGCTGATGCCAAGTTAGTGCCAAGTTGTTGCCAAAAACGTTTGGGGTGGAGAGCTCTTCGGGCGCACATGTCTTAACCAGCGATAGCTCTGAGGTATAGGACAGCGTACTCGGGGCCACCACGAAGTCGTGGACGACATCTCTGTTAACTTCGTTATCTTTACTGTTGCGTTGGACGAGGGTCAGCATCGCCCGCTCAATAGTCTTTGTTTGGCTGTCCTCGTGGGGTGGTGGGGATGGTGGGGCGGGTGGTCGAAGTCTGGCGCTACATCTGGATGAAAAGGCGGATAACCTTATGCACGAACCGTTCGCAAGACACGAAGAGGGACCTGAATTCCGGGAAGAGGCCCAAGAAGTCATCTCGATCTGTCACGCTAGGGAACGCCCTCAAGGCGTTGTACTGAAGTCGCGATGACTCATTGAGCTCCCCCAGGAATTGCCAGGGAGGGACGCTAGTAGACGAGTTCGCGCACCCGGTGGGGGAGGGGCGACTCGCACAGAATGTCAGAGAAAGCCCCCGTCGCCTCTGGATTGCGGATGATGAACTTCAGGTTGCAGATTGGGCCAGTCCAACCCTACTCCCGCTGGCGGGCCCCCAACATGCTTGCTGAGCCGGTAACATGCAGCAGGGAGGGCGAGTGCACCAATTTTCTGTCCAGTTTGGGTATAGCCAACGGCGTATCCCTTGGGACCGCGTAAAGAGCCCCAAGGACGCCTCGCCAGCCCGGGCTATCAACATGGCAGAAGGGCGAACAGACCAACCGAAGTCTTGTTGTCCGACATCAGCGCAAGGGGACGGCCTGGTGTCGCAATATTTAGTGTCGCTCTCCATCGGAACCTACAGCGCGCAACTTGAGGTTGCAGACTGGGCCTATCCCACCCTACTCCCGTTGGCGAGCCCCCAACAGGCTTGCTGAGCCGGTAACATGCAGCAGGGAGGACGAGTGCACGAATTTTCTGTCCAGTTTGGGTATAGCCAACGGCGTTTCACCTTGGGACCGCGTAAAGAGCCCCAAGGACGGCCCATTCCCTCGCCGGCCCGGGCTATCAACGTGGCAGAAGGGCGAACAGACCAACCGAAGTCTTGTTGTCCGACATCAGCGCAAGGGGACGGCCCGGTGTCCGCCGTGCCCATAACAGACTGACCTGGCCAGCAGGGGGTCGAGTGCAGCAAATATCGCAAGCCAAACCGACATTAGAACAAAACAAAAAAAACAAAAAACAAAAAAAAAAAAAAAAACAAAAAAAAAAAAATAAAATAAATAAATAAATAACGTGGACAAATAATCCGTTCACCTGCCTCAATCCGTTCCTCTGGAGACCTCCTCGATCCGCTGACCTCCTGCCCCCACCCCTTTGATCCCATACCCGTGGCCTCAGATTCATCAAGCAACTCCCAGGGGCGGCCCCCGCCTCGCCGGCCTTACCAAAGAATACGCACTTACGACCCCACGTAGCCACAGGATTTCCTGCAGGACACATCGTCTTCACGAAGATAACCAATCTCGGACCCGGGCAGCTCTTGGTAGCTACTTCGTCGCGGTATCTGCCTGGCAATCTCCCCACCAAGAAATATGGGAACGACCATGCCTCCCCCACGAGACCTGACCTTGGAGCAGATCGAGGAAATCCGGGCCCTCCGAGGCCAGCTGTCGGCGACCGAAGCAAAAAAGCGCTTTGGAATCAAGTCAACAAGGCTCAACAAGATATGCGAGAGACGAGTCTGTGCGCATCGCAAGCCTCCGATCAACTGCCGTTCAGGAGGAACCGTCAGATGAATCCCCTCGTCCACAACCCCTTCGGGCTGTCGGCCAAGCAGTCTGCGTCAGTGGCTTGCAAACTCTGGCGTTCCTGTATAAGCCCCATTGCTAAGGTTTTGTTTACCTTGGGTATGGATTTGATTTACCTTCGTTACGGTTTTCCTATATGAGCGCCGTTGCTAAGGTGTTGTTTATCTTGGGTATGGTATTGATTGACCTTTGATACGGTGTTCCTATTTGAGCGCCGTTGCTAAGGTGTTGTTTACCTTGGGTATGGTATTGATTTTCCTTGGATGCGGTGTTCCAAAATGATCGCCGTTGCTAAGGTGTTGTTTACCTAGGGTATGGTATTGATTTACCTTGGAAACGGCGTTCTTGTATGAGCGCCGTTGCTATTGTGTTGTTTACCTTGGGTATGGTATTGATTTACCTTGGATACGGTGTTCCATCGCTTGTGCGCGAACGCTTGCTCTAAGAGCCTGGGCCGGCGAGGGTGGCGGGCTGTTTCCAGGGGCTCGGACCTTTATATGCTGGCGAGTGGGCTGTCCCCAGGATCTCACAGTCATCAAGAAGCTGGCATCTGCAGCAAAGGTGACTCAGCAGCAGGCCAAAGACTGGCTCAAGAAGCAGGCAATCTGGCAGATCTACCTCCCTGCCCAACGGCACATCCCTCGACCAAAATTCGACATAGCCACGCCGAACGAGGTCCACCAAGCTGACCTGCTCTTTATGCCTCATGACCGCGTGGGGCGGAAGACCTTTCGCCACGCTCTCACAGTCGTTGACGTCGCCAGCCGCTACAAGGAGGCTGAGCCTCTGACTAGCACAACCGCAGCAGAGGTCGCCGATGCCCTGTCTCGGATCTACAGACGGAGGCCATTGAAGTGGCCCAAGCTTCTCCAGGTTGACCCTGGGAACGAATTCATGGGCGAGGTGAGCCAGCTACTGGCAAAGCACTAGGTCGAGGTCCGCCGCGGTCGCGTGAACATCCACCGGGACCAGGGCATTTTGGAGCGCTGGAACAGGACGCTGTCTGAGTGGTTGTTTGGGCACCAGTATGCTCAGAAGAAGCGTCTCTCTTCAGGTCAAAAGTCAACAGAGTGGGTGGCTCGGCTGCCTTGCGTCGTATCAGCTCTGAACGGGAAAGTTACGCGGCTGACTGGTAAGAAGCCCCGGCATGCGATAAAGGCTTGGAGGGTTGCGCAAAAATCCGACTCCACTGTTTCTGGACGTCCTGTTGGTCTCAAGGAGCAGAAGCTCCCTTCTGGAATGGGCGTTCGCTATCTGTACCAACCAGGAGAGCTGAAAGCTGGCCGTCGACGAGCTAAAGACCCTGTGTGGTCTATTGAGGTGTACCGGCTGGGACGCTCGGTGACCAAGCCCGACCAGCCCGTGTTGTATTAACTGCAGGATGGGCCGCCGCGTGGGTTTGTCAGGGAAGAACTTCTGGTGGTGCCACCAGACCCAACAAACGCCGGATGGGGTTCTTACGGTGTAACTAACAGCTCATCCATTTTCTGTGTCGGCACGACAGCCTGCCGGGATCGCATCTTTGTGTCCTAGGGCAGTGTATCAACCCCATTTTCTGCGATCCAGTGCTTGGAGTCGAAGGGGGAGAGCGAAACCTTATTTAGATGCTGTCTTTATATGCGGTGGCACTCAGATCGCAGGACATCCATGCCGTGACGGAAGGTATGCTTACCGAAGAGAGCCTCTCTGTATCTGATGTGCTTTTAACGACATTCCTCTTTACACCCTTTGGCTTTCTTGATGCTTTCCCTACCAGAGGCCTCGAGGATTGAGTACATCATAGGCTGCAGGCCAACATACTCAGCAATGGGGCTCCCAGCGCACTCGTCTTTCATCTTGCCCAACACCTTCTTGTTCGCCGTGCTGTGCAGCGGGTGGTCTTCCAGATAGTCAGACGTGTCATAGAGGTCTGGATGCTTGGCCATGTCCTGGTACACATCCTCCGTCTGGATCTCGAGGGGCAGCAAATCCGTGTCTGTGTACAGTAGCTGAGCGCGGTTACCTTACTGCCCCCGGAGCTGGTTATAATAGAAGTCGTACATCAGGTGCTTGGAGAGGTCTAGGAGGTTCATCCCCACATACACAGACCAGTTAAGAACCAGACAGCTGTTGTGGACCTGGATCGCTGCCAGATCATCGTCGAAGATGTTCGCTCTGGCAAAGGCTGGGCTGGCGATGAGGCGCCTGAGTTTGTCCCCAT
The DNA here is from genome assembly GCA_964016985.1 of Anodontia alba. Lineage (NCBI taxonomy): Eukaryota > Metazoa > Mollusca > Bivalvia > Lucinida > Lucinidae > Anodontia > Anodontia alba. The sequence goes on along the minus strand of OZ024830.1, from coordinate 9,476,349 downwards.
ACGAGCGGACCAATTTGACATCAACCCGCTTCCGCAAGTTCTCCGTGGTCTTCCCGAAGACCGAGTTGTTCATGAGCTTGTAGAGGTCCTTCTCGAAGTCGCTGGTTGTCCTTTTTCGGAGCTCTGTGTTTATCCGGATGTAGGGCTCCATCCAGGGACTTTGCCGAAAGCGAAGGGCAAGAGAGACGTTAGTCAGACGCGCGCCCAGAGACATGTATAGCTGCAGATTCCGGTAGTGAAGCACATAGCGGTCCTTGTTACGGAGGTTTGGGACCAGCTTCAAAATCTCTATTGGCGCCACCCCTACGCCGAAGAGGTTGTGCTGATACTCCGACATCCACTTCTTCTGAACCATCATGTGCTCCGGTACCAACGGATATGCATTGTGCGCGTCGTGTAGGTCTTCTGGGTACTCCAGGTCAACCTCAAGTATGTAGCCATCAGGGTCATCAGCTGGTTGCTCTACAATGGGTTTTGCAAGCTGTTGGCCGTCATCCACCACCAAAAGCCACCTGTGGGAAGATATTGACTCATAGCCCAACCGTAGAGGTTATACGCGGCCAGGTAGAGGATATGGCTACTAGGCTTTTCTGGGTCGTAGCTCTCGACCAGAGGATTGTTGGCGTTGGCATGGCGCTTGTAGATCATTGAGATGCCTCCTTCCACGCATCCCCTTCTCGATGAGCAGGTGCTGGTTGTTGAGCATATCGAGCCCCACTCGTGTCTTTTTGAGCAGGGCGTCCCAGAAGAGACCCGGGCTGGTGTAGTAGTGAGTCGGGTCCAGGCCCTACTGCTTTTGGCAGGTCCGCCGAAAGGTCTCGAACACGTCAGCGAGCAGCAAGACGTAAGTGCGGCAGTACAGGTCGCTGTAGTCCCCCAGGGTCTTGCACCCAAAGGTCGTCCAGACCTGCCGAGCGTGGGCGTTGTCCGCGTGAATATTCTCGTCGGATAGCTAGCTGTAGAAGGCCTCCTTGGGTGGGAGCTGGGCCTCCTCAAAGCGCGCCCAGGAGTCCATGTACTCATAGGGGTCATACCCTTGCGCATGATCAGTTTGCGTCTTGCCTCATTCGGCTCGTATTGCGCTGTGATCTGGAAAGCCTCAGGCCGGTTCTCTGTCACCAACGTGTCAAGAGATGCTAGAAGAAACTGAGCGCTGTCAATAAAGCACAGCTGCCTCAGGGAGAATGAGATGTACTTTTCTGTGTTGTTGGGGATGCAGGAGTCCTTGCCTTCCACCTTTGAAATGGCCTGCATTATCAGGCGGGAGTCGTAGCCGCGCAGGTGGTTCAACCACAGCTTGAGGTTGCAAGCGTTGTGGGCGGCCCCTCCGTATTGCCCCGTGATGTGGCAGTGATCGCGGACGGAGTTCCCGGCCAAAGGCTTCTCACAGACGTGGCAGGTGGTGGCACTGTCATAGGCCCGCCTGTCCTCCCGTGTCATGTGCATTGCCTGGCGGTTAGCCAGCACAGCTTTGATTTTGCGCTCCTCCTTCTGGAGTGCTTCTGCATTTGGTCCGCGGTATACAACTGGTGCCTCTGTTTGCCCATCGCATCGCACCACGATATAGCAGTAGCTGCAGGCCTCGTCCTCCTGTGTTTTCCGTGTGCTGCTTTTCAGGGGATCCAGCTCGGGGCCCTTAATCTTGGTGGTGAGAGCCTCAAAAACGGCATAGATGATGTAGGGAGCTGAGAGCTGCCTGTGGTGATTTTGGAAGGTCAGCTTCCCCTCCTCCGGCATCTCCACCCGGACTGCAGTCTGCCCAATCCGTCGGCACTGTGGGCCTCCAGCAGGTGTTCTCTTCTGTAGCCATGAAGACAGTGCTCGCAGAAGTGCTTGCGCTCCCGGTGCTCGCTCTGGTCGTAGAGTAAGCAATGGAGGTCCTTGACTAGGGTGTAGTGAAACTTGCCAGCGTCCTCGATCAGCAGCAGCAGAATGTCTGTGAACAGTCGCAACCTTATCCCAGCAAAATACATTGATGGCCAGGTCATTCTACTTCTCCACTTTGAAAATCTGAGAAATTGGTGTGGGTGCATCGATCCCTGTGAAATCTAGGCCGTCACTAGTGGGATTCTTTGACGGTCTTTGTGGATCTTTAGCCACCGGAAACAGAGCCGACCTGAGTGCCCACCGCAGGCAGTGGCCATCATTCTTCCATGTTGATAACTGCCTTCTTATGTTTCACCGCTGCTGGTAGAGCCGTCACTCAATAGCTGATATCTTGCGATTTCCAGCCAGAGAGTCTGCACTCCATCGACCACCCACCCCGACCCTCTCTGTGTCCACTTTTTGAGCAGTTCCAGGAGATTGGGGATGGCTTTGTTAAGAGCCTCTTTGATTTCGCTGGCCTGGAGAAGGGCCTCCTGCTTGTGGCGGAACACAGGGTCAGAGAACTCTTCTGTTCCATCAGCTCTCACTTTCTGTGAGTTTCTTGTGTATCTGTGGGTGCACTTCTTGCATAAGGCTCTTACATCAACGCCTGAGGGATGGTCTTCAGAGATATCCGCCATCCTCGCAGGAACTTGCCGATTGTCCAGGGCGTCCGGTAGAATGCGAGGTTTTTCTCTTCTTTGGGACTAAACAGATCCAATATCTCCTTTTGATAATCCAGGATTGTTCGAAGCGTCTTCTGAGGAGACAGTGGACCAAACTGCTCCAAGATGGCCTTCCTCTTTCATTCCTTGAGCATGCGAGGTGGGCGAGAAGGCCGTGGTTTTCCAGAAAGCAGTGGCTTGAGTAGGCGTTGTTTCACTGCTCCGGGGATGGGCTCATCCAGAATATTTTTCTGGGCAGGCTCGGGCATTTCTGCGAGGAGCTCGTCGATATATTTGTCCATCGTACTCATGATGTTGTTGGATGCATATTTCGGATGTCATCATACCTCTAAAATGGAAGTTTGGATGGCAGCCAGACGTGCGAACTCTCTCTGTTGTCCCCTCCGGTCTCGTTTCCACGCAATGCGATATCCGCACTCGACACAAAGCATATGTTTGTTGTAGACCCCCACTCCGCAAATTTAGCAAGCTCGTGTGAATGAGCCCTTGCGGTGTTTTGCCCTATGAACGAAACAGCTCTATCATACAGCTCTTGTTGCACCGTTCTGTAGAGCCGAGGGTCAGCCACTGACATGTGTTGCGTCCCTTGACCATGGTGTTTGCGATGTAATAACCTATACTCGTTGGTAGCAGTATCTTATAGGTATCCATTGTATTCAAATAGGAATTATACCGGCGGGAGCGGTTCGCAGGGCAAGTCCGGGAGATATCTTGCTGCGCAACGGCGGATCGCGGGCAACTGTAGCCCAAGCTGATGCCAAGATGATGCCGCCGATGCCAAGACGATGCTTAGCCGATGCCAAGCCGATGCCAAGCTGATGCCAAGTTAGTGCCGAGTTGTTGCCAAAAACGTTTGGGGTGGAGAGCTCTTCGGGCGCACATGTCTTAACCAGCGATAGCTCTGAGGTATAGGACAGCGTACTCGGGGCCACCACGAAGTCGTGGACGACATCTCTGTTATCTTTACTGTTGCGTTGGACGAGGGTCAGCATCGCCCGCGCAATAGTCTTTGTTTGGCTGTCCTCGGGGTGTGGGGGGGGGGATGTGGTGGGGCGGGTGGTCGAAGTCTGGCGCTACATCCGGATGAAAAGGCGGATAACCTTATGCACGAACCGTTCGCAAGACACGAAGAGGGACCTGAATTCCGGGAAGAGGCCCAAGAAGTCATCCCGATCTGTCACGCTAGGGAATGCCCTCAAGGCGCTGTACTGAAGTCGCGATTACTCATTGAGCTCCCCCAGGAATTGCCAGGGAGGGACGCTGGTAGACGAGTTTGCGCACCCGGTGGAGGAGGGGCGACTCGCACAGAATGTCAGAGAAAGCCCCCGTCGCCTCTGGATTGCGGATGATGAAGCCGTAATTGAAGGGGCTAACACGCACTCCCTCGTGGTGGGCAAGAAGTCGGATTAGTGGGGCCTCGCCGCCGATGACAGATTTTGCGTCCTCCAGGGCTGTCCGAGAAATGTGGTCAAGGTCTGCCATACCGCCTCCGTCGGATCCAACGCCCAGGCAGTTAATGTCCTCGTGGCTGAAGAGTGCTTGGCGCCCGAGATGATCGGAAAGCCGCCCGCCGTGTGGGGGGTTCAAGTTGCGAGATCAGCTGCCTGGATGTTCTAGACTCCAAGAGGGTCGGCAGTCACTGGTTGGAAGTTGGGGTGGCGGAAACCGATGGTACAGCAGTACCCGCGGTCAAGGTGTTTAAAGTCCAGGCGGACGTCGTTCTTACCGCGCTTCAGCTCGAGGCCGGTCATCGCCGGGAAGTCGGGAACCCCCGCCAGAAGGTCACAGACAACCTCAGCAAAGGTCTTGTCACCAATCCATTTTAGCCGCGATGTCGTAGCCGTTTCTCGAGGCGAGACACCAGATCGGACCCTTTACCGGGTGAGTCCAGCAGTAAAGAGTGGCGACAGTCCCGTCGTTCGCCTGGACAATGTCGAAGTGTCCGGTCCGGACTACACCGTCAGCATCTGGGACAGTGAGGAATCGATCGACTTCCTTCGCCGAGGGACAGGTAGTAAAGGCGCGCGGGGGTACCACAAGGATTGTCCAAGTGCGGGCGTCAAGCACGGCTCCATTGCACTCGGCACAGAGGGGGCATCGACACTGTGGTTCCGGCGGTCGCAGGAGAGGATGATGCGGCCACAGATGTGGCCGAGGAGTTGTCGTCAATACGTTTGATGTCGACCTGGCGTGACCGCTTTGTCTTCAGCGGGTCCTCGACTGTTTCATATCGCATCCGGATGCCGAGGTCGCTCGTAATTGAATGGAACCATCTGATCAGAAAGCCTTGCGGCTCGCCGGCTTCGGCTCGCACACGGAGTTCGGCCACAAAGGTGGTGAGAGTAAATTGGGTTGTCATTGATATTGACATACCTGTAAGCCTGCAAATGTCAAATGGAGCCTCAAATGGTGCGTCTGACCCGGCCCAAAAAAGCAGGCAGGTCCGCCGTTAATTGGTACGAAGTGCTTCCAGTTCTTGAATCCGCCGCCGGAGGCATTCAACGATGTTTAGCTCGAGCCGCCAGTTCTGAGTAGGGGCGCGTGCCTTCGACGGCCATCTGGAGAGCTAGCTCTGCTTGGAGATATGAGCACCGCTTTTGGCTTTCGGCAAGCTTGTGTTGTTGCCGGTCCCGTTCCTCCGGAACAACAGCAACATCTTCTTTGCCGCTTGCATGGCCGACGGCCCGAAGGGTTTGTGGTTCGTTCGATTCCTCGTCATCCGCGTTATGGTAGCTCGCCGTGCGAGTATCAGCATCAATATGTTGTTCCCGCTGTTGCGAAGCAACAGGACTAATTTAATTTTCTTCACTGCGAGCATACTCGGTGAGGAACACGAATATTGGCTCGCCGCGCCATATCTTATAGAGTTTCCCTAATCTGATGCTAGAGCGTTTTGTAACTTCGTGCACCGGCAGTTGCCCTCGAAGGGCCCGGATCTCCTGTACATTCTTCAGGGACAACTCTCGTTGGGGACAACAAACAAACTGGTAGTACCACGGGTGCGTAGTAGGATACTGGATGGGAATACCAATCTAAATGGGAACCAAGGAGTTTCCGTTACGCAGCAATAAGCAGCTATAACAAAGTAACAAGCAAGCATAGCAGAGCTATGTATGATAATGAACACATCGCTTGTTTTTTTTTTTACGAAGTACCAAGGAACCATAGCAGCGCTAAAAAAATTGCTGTGTGTCGAGTGCGCCCGTTTCGGGAGTGCTTTTTGTGTGTCGTGCCCGGCGTTGGATCCCCAAAATGGTAGCCTAAACAACGGTAGCCCCGGCAAAAATGCGCCTTCATAACGGATCCTCCCGAGCGGCAGTTGGTCGGAGGCTTACAATGCGCATGGGCTCGTCTCGCCATATCTTGTTGAGCCTTGTTGACCCGATCCCAAAGCGTTTTTTTTTTCCTTCGGTCGCCGATAGCTGGCCTCGGAGTTCCCGGATTTCCTCGATCTGCTCCAAGGTTAGGTCTCGTGAGGGAGGCATGGTCGTTTCCATCTTTCTTGGTGGAAAGGTTGCCAGGCAGATAACGCGACGAAATATCTACCAAGAGCTGCCTGGGCCCGACGTTGGTTATCTTCGTGAAGACGATGTATCCTGCAGGACAATCCTGTGGCTACGCGGGTTCATAAGTGCGTATTCTTTGGTGCGGCCGGCGAGGCGGGCGCCGCCCCTGGGAGCTGCTTGACGAGTCCGAGGCTACGGGTATGGAATCAAAGGGGTCGGGGGGGGGGCGGGGGGGTGGTCAGCGGATCGAGGAGATCTCCGGAGGAACGGATTTGGGCAGGTGAACGGATTATTTGTCCACGTTGGATATTTTTGTCTGGATCAAATCGATTTCAGTTTGGCTTGCGATATTTGCTGCACTCGATCCCCTGCTGGCCAGGTCGGTCTGTTGTGGGCCCGGCGGATATCGGGCCGTCCCCTTGCGCGGATGTCGGACAACCAGACTTCGGTTGGTCTGTTCGCCCTCCTGCCACGTTGATAGCCCTTTGCTGGCGATGGAAAAGGCCGTCCCTGGGGCTCTTTACGCGGTCCCAAGGTGATCCGCCGTTGGCTATACCCAAACTGGACAGAAAATTGGTGCACTCGCCCTCCCTGCTGCATGTTACCGGCTCTGCGAGCCTGTTGGGGCCCGTTATAGGGTGGGGTGGGGCGGGCCTAGTCTGCAACCTCGTTGCGCGCTGTGGGTGCCGATGGAGAGCGACCCCAAAAATTGCGACCGTTTGGCCAACACAAAGTTGTGTAGCTGGCGGCCCTTCGGCTACATAAATAATCGGCCGGGGCCTTATGTGCTTGCACTATGGCTTGCCATATAAAAGTGGTCCAGAACCCCGAGGAGTGCCGTTGCGCAGCAACAAGAGAGCGACTTGGGTTGGGGGCCGCAGTGGGTGGGGCGGGCCCCGCAGGCTCGCATTGGGGGCCGATGGATTTATCACGCGAAGACGCCGTGCAACTGGCACTGTAGTAATTATGCGATACGTAGTGCCAGGCGAAAGCCGTCCGATGTACATTCACAATTGCCAAAAAGTTGTGTACGTGGAGACCATTTTGCTTACGCTATGGCTTGCCATATAAAGAGTGCGCCAGAACCCCCTCATATATACTACTAGGCAAAACATGTAAGAGAAAAGTCCAGGGAGTTCCACAGTCACAAACCGCAGCCATTCCCTGACATCAAGAGGAAGAGGAAACCGACAAATCCAAACAAGCACAAATCGATCAAACATACGAAAAGCACTAAGATTAGCTCTCTCTTCCCCAAGCGAGGTAATCGCAATGCTAAAAGGACTGGAAAACACTAGAACAAAATGGCACAAGGTTAGACATACAACAAATCGCAAGACTTAAAACAAATTGACTCGTAGAATAAACCAAAAAAAAAAAAAATAAAAAAAAAAAAAAAAAAAAAAAATAAAAAAAAAAAAAAAATAACCCCTAGCACTTAAAATTATAACACCATTAAATGAAGTTGCAATTGATAGTAATTTGAGATTTATTAGAAAGACAAATTTATGTTAAGTAGAGTTGAGTATGGTTAAGCTTTATAACATCGAGGCCAAATTTTTCGGATCAGGCTGGACTGGAAATGACTGAACTGTTTGAGAGTATACAGGCGAATTTCAAAGACTCGAGCATCTTTGGGACCATAGATATTTGTTCTAGACATGGGTAGTTGCAGCCACTAAGTGTTAATCATAGCGCCAGGCCAGGAGACAGATGGAAATTATTTAGATATATCTTTTCGATCTTCTTTAAATAATGGTATCTCAAGTGTACGAATTAGAATACTGTTAGGCCGCTAACAACATAAGGTAGGTTTTGTCGAACCTCGTCCTAACAATAAACAATTAGAACAAAACAATCATCATAATTAATACAGGTCAAGGGCGACGTAAACGTTTACGCAAGCGCAATTGAGACAACCTGAACGTGACAACCTTTACACATATAAAACGCAAAAAAGGCAAAGAACAAATAGATAAATTTTCCATACGATGGCCAGATAAGAAATACGTATCAATATTAGTCAGCTGATGCCAATCATTTACCTAACAGTCGCTTTTTACACAGTAGGAATGCCGAATCAGCGGAAAAGCAACCGTCCTCTCTTACCTCTGTTTACAATATCACCGTAAAACCTCAACACAAACAAACTTACAATATTAGTTAAGTATCCCCATAGAGTTATACACCTTTAACTTTCAATGCTAGTTCCCTTGTCATTAACTAAGGCAAAAAGTGTGAATAAAATATTCAAATATACGTCACAAATATTAACGAAATATTTGGTCAACCAAAAACTATTGCTATTACCCTTATTCTACCGAAATCTCCGCGACACTAGATCCAACAGAAATATACTTGTAGGTTTGACGGTAAGTATACACGTTTCTGTTGACCATCATAATCATTGACGTAAATTCGGTAAGATGAACGCCTGACCATACACAGAGTGATCTGAGAATATAGGGTGAGATACACAGCGGATCCGGCAGATCGGAACCGGAAACTGACTGTGTCGCTCGTGTTATATTTTCAGGTAAGTCGAATGATTTAGATATATTTCTTTTATCTTATACTCTTTACTATTCCAAATGTATGTTACGATTTTTCAGTATTTGGTATACTACTCAATATAGTCAACTCTCGTTATCTCGACCTAGCTTATCTCGAATAACCGCTTATCTCGAAGTGAAAATCTAGCCCCTGTTTTACCACAGAGATCTACCAACAAGCAACAAAATATTTTTGGAAAAGAGGAGAAATTGCTCCTTCGGAGCAATGTCTCCCCTTTCCTACAATATTTTCAATTTATTTCCAATTTTGGGAGTCAAGTTACATATTCATACTGTTAAAGATGGTTGTTCGATTGTTTTTCTCAGTTCCACAAATCTGATATTTCGAAGTACTAATATTTCAAAGTGTTTCATAGAGTCCCTTGGAATTCGAGATAACGACTTTATATATAGTCTTGAATAGTCACAAAATAAGCCTTTTAACATATTATTCTTATACATGATCTAAATATAAAATATAATTTCAGGTACATTAGCTTGCAATCAATAGATATTGCCAGGGATTTAAACAAAATCTATACACGTAAAAATAGTAGGATCCTCCTTTAAGAATATTTACCGCCCGTATTTAAACAAATAGTTTAAAACTTTCATAACAAAAACCACATATGTCCAAAATAGCTAAGTTCATTCAGAAGAATTAAGACCGATACATTTACAAAAATACTCGGAATTCATATCGATGTTTTCAGTCTTGTTTGAGAGCAACAATAACCGTGTTTTCATATATCGGTTATAAATCGTATTCTATGTCCTAGTAACCGCCATTTCAAAACCTAAGTTCTCCCTTTAGAATAAAACGTGTAACTTGCATTGTTTTGATACTGGCACAGTCGAATATAATTTATCCTTGTTTTAGTAAAGATTTACTTAGCGAACTAATTAACGTTAAACCAACGTTGACTCAACGTCGGCCCTCACCGTTGAAACGACATCACAACAATGTTTCAACGTTTAACCGACGTCGTGTATCCTCTAAAAATGGGTATATCAATGCTACAATAGTTGTCACATGAGTAGATCGCTAGAGACTCCGATGAGCCTGCGCATATGCACAGCCTCGTCATAGCATTCTTCGATACACTATATTTGATAACTACATAACAATTTGCATGTTCAGATGTTTTACAGTTTATAATACTATATTCAAATAAAGAGAGATCGGAACTGGAAACTGATTGTGTCGGCTCGCGTTATATTTTTAGCCTTTAAATCCCCTTACACTCTACATCGGCGATACAAGATCCCTGATAACAATAGCACAAGACTGCGTTGTTTATGTGTAACCGAACATCAGTCTTGATAAATGGTGGAGAATCCGGGTATAGTTGATAACTACATGGCAGTTTGCATGTGCAGATACGTTACAGTTTATAAATAAAGAGAGATCTGAACTGGAAACTGACTGTGTAAAACATCAGTGTTGACAATAGACTTGAATGACTAGAACACCGATGGCTCGTTTACCGTGGCTGATTCGATCTAGTTTTGTGGTCAAAGCAAAGTCTTACAATTGCTCAAGAAATCAAGTTATATTTTAGGGATTTTTAACATGAAAATATATGTTGTGCGTATTCATTACAATCGTCTGAATGTGGCAATTCTAATGAGTACATCAACAAACGATTATTTTTAGAAGATCAAATTGAAATCCCTAAATCATCATCACTTGCATCCTGACCTGGTGCTTTGATAAATTCTCAGTGTTTCAAACCTACCCATGTCTAAAACTATATCCAGGTCCCACAGATGATCTGTATGGTTAAAGTTCAACTGTATAATAAAAATCTAGACGGTTGCCTTTGGATATACAAAACGCATCATGAAAACATACCTATAAAATTTTGACTTCCTCAACCCAACTTTTATATAGTAGAACTGGGTTTTACAGAAATAAACATTTTGTTCTTATTTCTAATCAAAAAACATAGAATGTGGGTACTCATTAGAGCCGCCTCGTTTCTATGTTTTGGTCTGTGTTTTGAGCAGAAATATAAAAAAATCAGAATTTTTGTCTGAAAACTTTCAATTTTTTGGCGAAGAAATTTTAATATATTTGGATAGGCGTGTTTTTGTAATGACAAAAAAGAACAAATATCAGAGACTCGGTTTTATTAAGTCTCTTCATATGCAGCTATGTAGTTTGCGAGGCTGCATAACCAAATTACAGTGCAATGCGTACAATCACAAAATTATAAAGCATCACGAAAACATGCCTATATAATTCTGACCCTCTTAAATCCCGTTTTTATAAAGTAAAACTGAGTTTAACAGGGGGGTACACAATTTTTCTTATGTTTGCTCAAAAACATAGATTGTTGCCAAGGCGGTTCAAACTAGTATCCACAATCTATGTTTTGAGCAGCAATATGAAAAATATAAGAGTTTTTTTTTTATCTGAAAATGTTCAGTTTTTGGAGGCGAAAATTTTTATATATTTAGATATGCGCATTTCTGAAATGGAAAGCACACAGAAATTGCCACAATCATAAGCCCAACCCTCCGAGGCACCAACAGGTGGAGACATGATGAATAAATAAGAACAAAACATACGTCTCATATGCAAAACGCAAACGCACAAGCATGAACTGTGACAGTGAAATCGCCTTGAAACTGTCGGTAGGACAAAACACTGCTACTTTCATTACAAACACTATAGTAAAGCAAAGCATACGGGTAAATGGCGATCTGAAACCAGAACACAAGAAAACCACAAACAGGACAACGAGGGGCCCAACCACAGAAATGATACTCAGGCTCTAAACACCGGAGTCAGATTTATAAAATTACGAAAAAATATCTATTCAAATATATTGAAAGCTTTACCCCCATAAAATGAATATTTTCAGATAATAATTCTGATTTTTTTTTATATTTCTGCTCAAAACATAGATTGTGGGTACTCGTTGGAACCGCCTCAAGGCGGTTCTAACGAGTATCCACAATCAATGTTTTTGAACAGAAATAAGAAAAATAATGTATATCCCTGTAGACCCCAGTTTTGCTGTATTAAAATGGGGTTTAAAGGGGTTAAACATTTATAGGCATGTTTTCGTGATGCTGGGAACCAACCCACCATCGTACAAACCTTCAACTCCCCAAATGGACAGTCACAGGATCCTGACTGACTGATGTCGACAGTACTAATGTTTAGTTTTATCTGGTGTCCTTCTTCTGCCTCAATATTCCATAAACAGTCGACTAACGTTATATCAGAACTTGGGTCTATTGAAGAAAATGTTCCTGAAGAATCTCTCAATGTTAATCTGCATAAGCGCTCGTAACTAGCGATAAATCCCTTGCCGTTGAAATAGTCATCCGAATAAAATTGTACAAACGTGACAGACGAGGTCGTTAATATAGGTGCAGGGGCAGTCGGTCCACAGAACTTCCCTATAAGATCAACTTCACGCATTGTTCCCTCATATACCTAGAACAATAAGATACATGGCACCATTAAGACATTAAGGTGCCGATGCACGCTCTAACCAACGGACAACATACATTCTCTTACGCACGTACATTCATACATGTCAATTTATTTCTGGTTATAAAGTGGATGTTACTAATAATGAACTACATTCACAGATAACAGACATGAAAATAATACATCCTCCCTGTGGATTTGTAAGCTAAATGATATTAATGCATAAAAAACAGTGTCGCGCTTTATTTACAGCCGTGCATTAACCGGCGAAAATCCGACTAATAACAAGGCAATTCACGCGCTGTTAATGCACGGCTACGCAACTTTCAATATGATCGTAACGGGGCCACAGATTTGCTGCCGTTACGAGATGTGCTAGAACGAGCATAGTCCGTGGAAATTGCGTTCGCGAGACATCGGTAAAAATGCGAAACAAAATAGTGCAAGAAATAACCCGAAAATGTAGGAAATATTTTCAGTTTTAATGCGATAATAGCGATTGAATATGGTTTTTCAATGCATTAACATTCACCAAGTTTCTTGGGAAGTATTAAAAACCTCTGGCATCGGTTTTCAACACCTCCCTCGGGACCTTGCGAAATGCATGAATAACCATGTTTGAACCCTATATTCTAAACGTACATGAAAAATGCTGAAATGTAAGCTCTCCTGTCGTAAGAGTCTGTTATGATCAATTTCTGACGTTACTTATGGAATTTTTCCTCAAGAACTAGGTGAGCCACTAAGTCAGAAACGTACCTTTAGGCATGTGCACCCAGCAAAGGTTCAGATCAGCCTGCACTTTCATGAAGACACCAGAATCTTCATACGGTCATTTTGGATAGCCAAGAATACAAAGTGTCTTAATGCAAACAACGACTTTACTGATTAGACTGTACGGATTCACAAGCTGTTTTGAGTCTTCGCTGGGTGCACCTGTGTGCACGGTATGTTTTCTCGCTTTGCGGCTCAGGTATGCTAAGGGTCTTTTATAGTGCTTTGGCGTGATTAATGTCTTGTTGTAGTTTTTGGAAAAAAATCGCCTACTTTGCTTGTCGTTGTTTTGTTTTGTTATATATAAATTCAGTTATATTATTCTACATTTTGTTATATATAAAGTCAGTTATGTTATTCTACATTTTGCTTACTAATATGATCGCATAGAAAGACAAGTATTGGGAAAAAAGTCGCCTACTTTGCTTGTCGTCGCTTTGTTACGTAGGGTTGTATATATATACTTGGGGGAAAAAAGAAACGCAAGTTCAAATTTTTAAATACTGAAAGTTTGTTTGTGAACAAACTGATCTAGTTTTCTGTATTTGGTGACATTAGTGTACTTCCCCGAGTATGGATCACACAAAATCACCGAAGCTTGAATACAGGCTACACAATATCGTTGGTTAATAAAATCAATAAGTTTATCTTTTATGATGATAGACCGCATATACCCTAAAGAACTCCAGTTAAATAAAGCAAATTCTTCCAATCCCGAGGCACCTTTTTTGGAGTTGAATCTATGTATATCTAATGGTACAGTTTTCATCAAAATTTATGATAAACGGAACGATTTTGATTTTGATATAGTCAATTTCCCTTTTCTTGATGGCGATGTACCCCGGCGTACCTCATATGAGGTATACATATCTCAAGTTATTAGATTCGCCAGAGCTTCTTCGAATCTTGGTGACTTTACCGTAATAAAGCGCTTACTGCCAAACTTCTTAGGCAGGACTATCGTTATTTTAAACTTCGTAAGGCGTTTTCGAATTTTATCGCAGACACAGTGTTACACGCAGGCTCAATATGTTACATGCAGGTAGAAAAATATAGCGTCAGTCTGAAAACACTTCTGCAGCAAGGTATATCGGATCCAGAATTTTACGTTGACTTTGTGTACAGATTTAGGAAAATCTAACTTTTCAGAGCAATTCAGAAAACATATTTAACCGTTATAAAAGAATTGGCTATAACCTGGACATTATGCGGCAGACTGCATGCCTAGTTGTCAACCCAATCATTGTTGATGGCTATGCGGTTCGGGCCTCAGACTCAATGACGGCCTCTTCACAAAACTCTAACCAGTAGGTTGGGGCTTGACGATATGTCTTTGGCTTGGCCTGTCGTGGTTCAACGATTGGTTTTCATTTACTCTGGCATACAGTAGAATTAGCCATGAGTACTCGTCTTTGTTTTAATTATAGTGATTAATTTGAATTTTATGTTTTCGATTTGATGCATTAACTAATTTGGGAGCCTTTATGCGAACCAATTTTTATGTATTTCTGTATTAAGAGTAGCATCGGGACCCAGGGTGGCTAGGTGTAAAAGTGCTTTACCCCTCCCCCCACTCCCTCCTCCCCGGTGGCTTACTCTACTGACCGTTCTAAGGCGGTGGTCCCGGTGTTAGTGTTACTCTCTGTTGCTTTGTGGTTTATTCTACGAGGCGATTTGTTTTATGTCTTACCTTGTGTCATTTTGTTCTTGTGTTCTTCAGTCTTTTTAGCATTGCGATTACCTCGCTTGGGGAAGAGAGAGCTAATCTAAGTGCTTTTCGTACGTTTGTTCGATTAGTGATTGTTTGGATTTGTCGGTTTCCTCTTCCTCTTGGTGTCTAGGAAAGGCTGCGGTTTCTGATTGTGGCACTCCCTGGACTTTTCTCTTGCGGTCAGAATCTGCCAAGTAAAACCGATCTAAACTGACAATGTTTAAACACGCTTTGAATTCTGTGAAAGCAGGAAGCTACTAAATGCAGGCTGAAAGTAACACAGAAAACTCCCAGAGGAACTTTCTGCATTATTATTATCCTGCATTAAGCAGCCATCTGTCTTTAAGACCAGCCATCTGTCTTTAAGACCACGTCAAATTATGTCTGAGTGGACGCTTAAGAGAATGTTATGTTGTATGTTTCAGACTTCAACAGGTCTCTATACAAGCTTAATTTATTAAAGATTTTTCCTACTCGAAGTTGAATTTGCTCTTCCACCTCTTTTATGCTATTTTAGATTCGATTATATGGCTATTCTAATGAGCCGTTTCAAAACCAAACCAGGTTTGACGTATATACCCCCATGGGTTGACGCGTCGTCGAATCTGTTATCACCATCATCATCATCATAGTCAGATTTAGAGTCTATGATGTGATAGAAATGACTGAGAAAGTCTTTTCGGAGATCGGGGAGGACAGATGAAGACGGGCCTGCGACCATGTGGAGAGGATGATTGATCAGATGAAAGCACCGATCTCTATACTTGAGAGCAAAGTCAACAATTTGTGGTCTACGTGACAGGCTCTGATGACAGAGGCACTGACACAGCTAAGAGGGCAGTAGCAACGATACAGTGAGTGAATCAGAGATGTTCCACTGAATCGATTCTATAATTTGAAATGGTCAAATGGTTTTAAATGTATGTGTTACAGATAAGATGATGATGATAATAAGGAGGATTAATATACTAAACTAAACAGAAATTTAACATTAAACACTTTGCTTCGGTCGCGGTTTGATTTTGATTGAGTTGGAGTTTAACGACACTTCAACCCTTATGGTTCATTTTGTGTCGTCTCACAGAGAATGGGAAAAGAGGGATAGAAGAGATATTAGAGGAGATGAAAGAGAGGGACAGGGAGAAAGAGGAAAATGAATGAAAGTGAAGAAACAGAAGAGACAAAAACATAATCCCTCTACCCTTACCTACTACAAGGACAGCAGGTCCTGCCCAACTGTAAGCTAATATCATTTGGACACACCGGTGAAGCAAGACGCACGACATCTTTGTCTTACCCAACCACCCCCAGGTCGCGTTGTAACTACGGACACCGAGTTTACAAAACGACGGTCTTACCATTACACCATAGGCTAGCTTGATTAACTGCAATTAACAATGATATATATCTTCTGCTAAATAAAATCCGATCGCCGTTTATAATGGGAACCTTCGAAGACGTTCGCGGAAACTAATCGTCTCAGTTACATTTTATCGTACTGTATGTCGCGTTTGTATTTGAATCATAAAATTGTAATGGTAATTATTATTACTTACTATAATCATATCTTTTTACGATGTATATGGTACATGATTGTTGAAAAAATATCTTTTCTTACCTTACTGTAGCACATAAAACATTCATGTTGATATATATCGTCGTAATGGAGACCATAAAATGTATGTGTTGACATATAACGTCGTAGTGTGCGCCCAGCGAAGACTCGGACGGGTTTATTTTCGCGGTCTAGTCAGAGTCTTTGATGCCCGCATAGAAGGTTTTGTATTTTTGCATCTTTGGCTACGTCCAGGGAAGCTTCTGATTAGACTTGCGCGAATGTGCATGCTGATCCTCGTTGGGCACACATGTCGAAGGTCCGTTTTCTGATGTTTCTGTTCAAATGTATGTTGTTTTTGTATCAGAATGATAAAAACATAAGGATGCTTATATATATATATATATATATATATATATATATATATATATATATATATATATATATATATATATATATATATATATATATATATGATGTGATGATGTGATTGTATACCATGTAAAATGTAAAATAGTCTGTGATTTGTGGATCTTAACTTCTTAACTGTTTTGAAACATATGAAACAAAATCATGAAACAGCACTCTTACGAAACTAGAACGCATAAACAAAGAAAAACTGCAACACGAATTACCTTTTGAGTCGTTCTAAAAATTAGCTTTGATAAACGGCACATTTTATGGCCAACAAACAAATAGTCCTTGAATCGTCAGAGTTTAAAACTCATCAATACCTTATACCATTTTAGTCTGGAAACCCCAAAACTTGAAAACAGTGTAGATCCGGAACTGACGCCACAGACTGTGGTGTCTGATCTGGTTCTCCACCGTTTGCAAATAGTTTAGCCATTTTTACGAACATCTAAATCAGCCTGGCACACCTAAAATTAAAATTGGACTCTTCCAATATGAGCAATGCGTAAATTTGTCTTCGGTATATTAGCCTATTCGGACAGCGAAGGCACAGATCAATCTGCACATCCGCTCAGTCTGATTACAGAATCACGGATAGTATAATTTGTATAAATGGAGAGCAAAGGCCCAGATGAGACCTTGCGCATGTGCAAGTTGATATCAATCCGCACATTTTGCGCATGCTCGAAAGCGTGGCCCATATAGTAAAGATGAGGCAGTGGTTTTAGTCCCAAAAGGGTTAGAATGCATTTCAGCCGAGCGATGAGCTATTCACCGGCGAGGCATATGCAAAAACCAATGATGGAAAACAGTTCGCGAAGACTTACAACCTCGTCAGAGACATTGCTAAATGTGGCCCATGTCTAGCGAAAAGTGTTTCCATATGCGCGAAATGCAAATATTTGGATTCATTCTGGACATGCGCATAGTCTCATCCGGCCTTTAGCTCTCAATTGATGCATTATACAGTGTAAAGATGATTCTGTTAGCGCATATCGAAGGCTCTGTTCAGACTACGTGAATTCGAGGCTGATTTGGGCCTTTGTTGTCCGCATATGCCCGAAGACAAGTTTTCGCCAGGTGCGGCTCTTATGTCACTATAGTGACCAATACTTCTATAAGTGGACAGTAAAGGTTTTGATCAGACTCTGCTTTCACTGTCTGACTTGGGCCTTCGATGTCACATATGCTTAAAGACACTTTTTTACTTGGTGAGTTTTATTTGTTATATTGCACTTTTATCACACCCGGTAATCTCGTAAGGGGTATCCGCTGGTTATGCGCTCAAAATCTTCACGCGAACTTCCGGCCATGACTTAAGAGACAAATGTCAACAAACGGATAAAAGCTCTTGATTTACTGATTTTTATTAAATTTCATAGATATATTTTGAAAAATCGGACAATGCTATCTAACAACTTTCATTTCTGAGTCGGAAAAGAAAGGTGTAGCCTATAAAAACACGTTGCACATTTTTATTTCAATTTCACCCGGGAAAGATTAGTTCAATATTCCTGTTTTGATTTTTTACCAGTGCAAAATGAAGGTATTTTCAGCTATCTGGACTATGAAATACCTATTTAACATATCAGATAAGACGTACTGCAACCCACGTATGCTTTGAAATACATAAGATGCTTAATTCCCCAAGCATTTGTTCTGGGGACTGATATATTTGTGCCAAATATGACTTACGAGGCCGCCTACCCCTTACGGGGGCATTAACCCTTACGGGGACAGTAAAGCCTATACATCAACGAATCGAATTTAACGGCAGTATAATGAAAGTTTTATATGATTTTGCTCAGTTGAGAGCTTCAAATATATGCAAACGTGGCAAATCAAAACCCAACTAATACATGCTGTCTCATTCGCAAAAAAAGGCAAGAGAAAACAAACTCCTCAAACCCTTTCATGGTGTTTCATGGAGCCTTTATGCGAACTAAATTTTTATGTATTTCTGTATTAAGAGTAGCATCGGGCCCTAGTTTGAAGTTGGCTAGCTGTAAAAGTGCTTAACCCCCCACCCCCGGGTGGTTTACACTACTGACCGTTCTAAGGAGGTGGTCCCGGTGTTAGTCTTACTCTTTGTTGCTTTGTGGTTTATTCTACGAGGCGATTTGTTTTATGTCTTAACTTGTGTAATTTTGTTCTTGTGTTTTTCAGCCCTTTTAGCATGGCGATTACCTCGCTCGGGGAAGAGAGAGCTAATGTTAGTGCTTTTCGTACGTTTGTTCGATTTGTGTTTGTTTGGATTTGTCGGTTTTCTCTTCCTCTTGGTGTCTGGGAAGGGTGTCAGCATGTGATTGTGGCACTCCCTGAACGTTTACTTACCTTTTTTTTATTGTTTATATGTAAATGGAATATTTTGAGACTGGTTTGGTCTACAATTTGCATGTTTTTGAATTTGAGGCATTCTGATAATGACTAATGTTCTCACAAGGGTCCTCTTTCACTGCACACCGGCGGGTTAGGCCTCAGATTCTATAATGGTTCCAGTGTAAAGGCTTTATGATAAATGGGACGATTTTGATTTTGATATAGTCAATTTCCCTTTTCTGGATGGCGATGTCCCCCGGCGTGTCTCATATTGGGTTTGCGTATCTCGGCTTATAAGATTCGCCTGAGCTTCTTCAAATCTTGATGATCAAATATTGTTGATGGCTATGCTTCACTCTTTAATTGCACGACGGCGGTTCGGGCCTCAGACTCAATGACGGCCTATTCGTAAAATTTCAACCAGAGGGTTGGGGCTTGACGATATGTCTTTGGCTTGGCCCGCCGTGGTTCAACTATTGGTTTTCATTTACTCTGGCATACAGTAGAATTAGCCATGAGTACTCGTCTTTGTTTATTATAGCGATTAATTTGATTTTTATGTTTTCGCTTTGATGCATTGACTGGTTGGGAGCCTTTATGCGAACCGAAGTTTTATGTATTTCTGTATTAAGAGTAGCATCGGGACCCAGGGTGAAGTTAGCTAGCTATAAAAGTGCTTTAAACCCCCTGGTGGTTTACTCTACTGACCGTTCTAAGGCGGTGGTCCCGGTGTTAGTCTTACTCTTTGTTGCTTTGTGGTTTATTCTACGAGGCGATTTGTTGTATGTCTTACTATGTGTCATTTTGTTATTGTGTTTTTCAGTCCTTTTAGTATTGCGATTACCTCGCTTGGGGAAGAGAGAGCTAATCTTAGTGCTCTTCGTACGTTTGTTCGGTTTGTGCTTGTTTAGATTTGTCGGTTTCCTCTTCCTCTTGGGGTCTGGGAAGGGCTGCGTTTTATGATTGTGGCACTGCCTGGACTTTTCTCTTACCTTTTCTGATGACTTTAACTACCGTAATGGGGCCCTTGCTGCCAAACTTCTTAGGCGGGGCTATCGTCGTTTTAGGCTTCGTGGGGCGTTTTCGAAATTTTATCGAAGACACAGTGCCTTGTTAGAAAAATATAGCGTCAGTCTGAAAACACTTCTGCAACAAGGTATATCGGAACCCGAATTTTACGGTGACTTAGTGTACAGATTTAGAAAAATTGTAGGTAAATCTACCTTTTCCGAGCAATTCAGAAAACGTATTAAACGTTATAAAAGAATTGGCTATAGCCTGGATATTATGCGGCAGACTGCATGCCTAGTTGTCAATCCAATCATTGTTGATGGCTATGGTTCATTCTTTAATTGCACGACGGCGGTTCGGGCCTCAGACTCAATGACGGCCTCTTCATAAAACTTTAACCAGTGGGTTGGGGCTGGACGATGTCTTTGGCTTGACCCGCCGTGGTTCAACTATTGGTTTTCATTTACTCTGGCATACAGTAGAATAAGCCATGAGTACTCGTCTTTGTTTATTATAGTGATAAATTTGATTTTTATGTTTTCGCTTTGATGCATTGACTAATTTGGGAGCCTTTATGCGAACCGAATGTTTATGTGTTTCTGTATTAAGAGTAGCATCGGGACCCAGGGTGAAGTTTGCTAGCTGTAAAAGTGCTTTAAACCCCCCGATGGTTTGCTCTACCGACCGTTCTAAGGCGGTGGTCCCGGTGTTAGTCTTACTCTTTGTTGCTTTGTGGTTTTTTCTACGAGGCGATTTGTTGTATGTCTTTCCGTGAGTCATTTTGTTCTTGTGTTTTTCAGTGTTGTTAGTATTGCGATTACCTCGCTTGGGAAGAGAGAGCTAATCTTAGTGCTTTTCGTACGTTTGTTCGGTTTGTGCTTGTTTAGATTTGTCGGTTTCCTTTTCCTCTTGGGGTCTGGGAAGGACTGCGGTTTGTGATTGTGGCAATTCCTGGACTTTTCTTATACCTTTTTACTTGAAATTTAATTTTAGCTAATGTTGGTTGGTACTTGATGCTTCATCTTTGGTCGGTCCCTGTAGTCTAACTGTTACTTTTCTTTTTCTCCAGCATTTCAGTGGTTTCGTGCTGTCGAGTCGTCATCGTTGTTTCATCTCTGTAAGTAGTTGATTTTTGTGTTCTCAGAGATGTAGCACTGATGAGTTAGGAAGCCTTCATGCGGACTAAACAAATTATGTGTCTAAACCGTGGCAGAAGTAAGGGCGAGGATTGTAGCCACGTAGACTCGATTTAAGCCCGCCCCCTCCATCCCCCCCCCCCAGTGAAATACTTTTCACTGACCCTTTTAAGGTGGTTCTTCTGTCTTGGTTTCTTTTGTTATAGTTCGTCTCTGAATGTGTGTGTCGCTTACATCTTTTTGTTTTGGATAGCCATTTGGCCACTTTGTTGGAAAGTAACTGTCCATTTGGCTTTCTGCTAGTGATGTTTCCATTAGGGTCTAGTTATTTCGTGTTTGTATTTCTTTCCCTTTGATGTCTCTGATGGGCGGTGCGGGATAATTGTATCGATAACTGAGCATTGCCTTCCCTTCTATTTATTAATCAGGCCTTGTAACCAGACACTTGGCAGGTAGCTTTCTTGTCTAGAGGGCGTAAGCAGTGTTGCAAACTTCATTACTGCTTATGAAGAGTCTCATTAAAACCGAAACTCCTATTTTCTGATCTGTAGTGTGTTCTTTGTTTCCAAAGGCAATCTTTTTGACGTTTATTCGTAAGGGTTAATACCTCCGGAAGAGGTAGTTGGCCTCTTAAGTCATATTCGGCACAAATATGTCTGTTCCCGGAACAAATACTTGGGAAATTTAGCATCTTATGTATTTCAACGTAGACGTACGTTGCAGTGAGTCTTATCTGATATATTAAATAAGTATTTAATAGTCCAGATAGATGAAAATACCTTCATATTGCACTGGAAAAGAAGTCAAAACAGGAATACCGGACTACCAATCTACGGGTGAAATTGAAAAAAAAAAAAAACAAAAAAAAAAAAACGCTTGTTTTTCCAAGCCCACACCTATCTTTTCCGACGTAGAAATAACACTTGCTGGGAATAGCAGTGTCCAATTTTTAAAACATGTCTATGAAATTGAAGAAAACCCAATATATCAGTTGAAAAAAAAAAGTAAGAAAAAAGTCCAGAAGTGCCATAATCACAAACCGCAGCCCTTCCGAGACCACCAAGAGGAAGAGGAAACCGAAAATTCCAAACAAGCACAAATCGAACAAACGTACGAAAAGCACTAAGATTAGCTCTCTTTTCCCCAAGCGAGGTAATCGCAATACTAAAAGGACTGAAAAACACAATAACAAAATGACACATAGTAAGACATACAACAAATCGCCTCGTAGAATAAACCACAAAGCAACAAAGAGTAAGACTAACACCGGGACCACCGCCTTAGAACGGTCAGTAGAGTAAACCACCAGGGGGTTTAAAGCACTTTTATAGCTAGCTAACTTCACCCTGGGTCCCGATGCTACTCTTAATACAGAAATACATAAAACTTCGGTTCGCATAAAGGCTCCCAACCAGTCAATGCATCAAAGCGAAAACATAAAAATCAAATTAATCACTATAATAAACAAAGACGAGTACTCATGGCTAATTCTACTGTATGCCAGAGTAAATGAAAACCAATAGTTGAACCACGGCGGGCCAAGCCAAAGACATATCGTCAAGCCCCAACCCACTGGTTAAAGTTTTATGAAGAGGCCGTCATTGAGTCTGAGGCCCGAACCGCCGTCGTGCAATTAAAGAAAATTGAAATTGCCAGTTTGTTGACATTTGGATGTTTCGTAAGTCATGGCCGGAAGTTCGCGTTAGAATTTTGAGTGCATAACTAGCGGCTACCCCTTACGAGATTACAAGGTGTGTTTATAGATCGACTAAACTGACATTTACTTTTATCATTCATTTCGATATATCCGTTGTAAAATTTGGGCACGGAGGTAAGACTATTCTGCATTTCTCGTGAACTAGATATTCGCTCATCTGTATAGGAAAGAACTGTTTATGCATATAAACACGTACTTATAGCAATTGTAATCTAAATGTAAAAGCGACAGGTCAATTTGGACGGTCTGTATCACTCATTACGAAAACACGCCTATTCAAATATATAGAAAATTTTAAAAAAATTGTAAATTTTCAAATGAAAATCTCAGATATCTTTTCATATTTCTGCTCTAAACATAGATTGTGGATGCTTGTTAGAACCGCCTAGGCGAGGCGGTTCTAATGTGTACCCACAATCTATGTTATTGAGTGGAAATAAGAAAATAATGTATACCCCTGTAAATCTCAGTTTTACTATAAAAAATGGACTTTAAGGGGGTCAAAATTATATAGGCATGTTTTCGTGGTAGATTTGTTTTCGTAATTCAGTAAAACTTCAATGGCTCTTTTAACGTGACTGATTCGAACGCGGTTTTTAGCCCTGGCAAGTACTTTCGATAGCTCAAGAAAACAAATTTAGGGATATATTTAGAAAATGAAACTCTCCTATTTCAGTATTAAATCGTATGCTTTGTGCACTCATTATAATCGCCTCATTGATGCGATTCTACTGAGTAACTTTATTTTATAGAGAATCGAAAAGACATTTCTAAATTACCCCATTTTCTCCTTGCCTGGCGCTATGAATAACCTTTGTAGCTCGAATTATCCATGTCTAGAACCAAAGATGGCCCCAAAGATGTTTAAGCTGTTGAAGTTCTACTGTATCAGGGGACCACGTCCTACCTTGAGAAAATCGTGTTTACAGTTTTCTCCATGCTGTATGTCCATGCTGCTTATATTCAACAGTATTACATCATAGTCTCTCCCAACGATCGTCCAGGTACAGTTAAGGTTATCATCGTACATGCCGTCATCGTCACGGTCCACAGATTTGAATTGATAAGCACGTGACCACTTGTACACAGCCCCACACTGTTTGGTATAGGTAGCATTAAAATCAGCAGCCCCAAGACTGTCTGCAGTTGCGAAGCGTACGTACATGATACTTGCAGTCGACATAAGGATAGCCGGTGGACTAGAACCACAGAAGAAACCCAGAAGACCACTGTCGTCAATGTTACTATCATACACCTAAAAAGTAAAGTCTTTAAAAGGGCCGCTTCAAGCGAAATAGTTCCTTCGAGCATTAGCAAAATGTGCGGACTCACGTTATCCTGCACACGAACAAATATTACCCCTTTACAAAAACTTGTCTATTCAAATAAACTGAATTTTTTACAACCAAAAAAATGAAAGTGTTCAGATAAAAAAAAAAATCTGATATTTTTCATATTTCTACTGAAAACATAGATTGTTGGTACTCGTTAGAACCGCCTCGATGTGGTTCTAACGAGTACCACTATGTTTTTAGCAGAAATTTGAAAACTAATGTGTACCTCTGTAAACCCTAGTTTTACTATGTAAAAGTGGGGATTAAGGGGATAAAAATTATATAGGCATGTTTTTGTGAGGCAGGCTTTTGCTCTCCACTGAAACCATCTATAGTATCAAATGAAATTTAGAGGACAGTGGAGACTGACCTAGGCCTTCGCTGTCCGCATATGACCGAAGACAGATTTTCGCACGGCTCGGCCTAAATTCCCGACTCTAAAACTGGTTAGGAGATTAAGTCTGAAAGAAGGTTTTTCGGAATTTTATGGGAGTTAGTGTATAAATTCAGAAGGACTGTTGGGAATATGAAATAGTATATGTAAATATAAAATATTGTATGACTCACCTGTACAGAACCAGAGTCGCATTCATTAGTCTGTGGTATGTTGATATGAGTAATTTCAAGGTATATCACTTGGTAAGAGGTTTCGTCTGCCACTAAAACATACGTACAGTTGACTGTATTTTCATTATCAGCGCCGAGTCTCTCGTGCCCAAACATGCCAGTTTGATTCGTGAGAACAGCCCCGCAGCCAAACACTTAAATTAAAATAAAAAGAAAACATCCTAATCACAAGAATCTGAACCTTTCAGATATGTATTGACACAATAGAAACATTCTTTTAAAGACGAATAGGTTAGTCTTCAAGGCATCTCTTGAGATACATAACGATCAGCAACATACATATTTGCGTCTTCACAAAAACACGCACACACCGCGCATTATGCACGCATGCACAGAGAGGGAGAGAGAGAGAGAATTGTTTTCCTTTTGAAGATAACAGAAAATTGTCAATATATCATTTCCCTTCAATCAAGTATTGCGTAGTGTTTCATTGTTTTTCTTCATTAACGATGTGTTTGTTAATGTTGAGAGTATAGGTCCAGTCAACCCATAGAGTGTATTTGGTTGCTTTGATCGATTACTGAAAAATAATTCATTAAGGTTCTTAGGCTTGCGCGTAAAAAACGATTGAGAGAAGCGAACGAGTTTTTTTACAAGCAAACCTTAGAACACGAGTGAATTATTCTTTCGTAATCAATGAAAACAACCAAATAAACTGTTTATTACATTTTCATCCATGTTTTACCTTTGAATGTTTACATTCACCCGTTATGATCTCCTACCAAAATAGTTCCAGTCTGTGCATGAATTTCAAGAGGCGCAGCTTAGTTTGAAAATTAGTAGCCGTCTTGTTTTCACTTTAATGCAAAAATCATCCTTTGCTTGAAATACAGATATAAACATGTCACGAAAGTTGAACTTGATTATCAAGAAAATCATACTTTATATGTGTGTTCCAAAACGCCAACTGGACGTTAAAACTTGCAGTCTGATTTCCACGAGTTAATCAAATTTTCCGCAAAATGTCAACTATTATTATTGTTGTTACCAACTAAGTCAGCAACTCGCCTAGCGATGATAGTGTCGAAACGTTCGAAATGAAATAATTCACTCGGTGAATTATAGATTATATTTCACTGATAAATCTCAGTAAATCACATCTGAAAATGTAATAAAAAGAGTTTATTTGTTTGTTTTGATCGATTACGGAGAAATAATTCACTAGTGTTCTAAGGCTTCCGCGTAAAAAACGAGTGAGAGATAGCAAACGAGTTTGTTTTTTTTTTTTTACACGAAAGCCTTAGAACACGAGTGAATTATTTCTCCGTAATCGATCAAAACAAATGAATTAACTGTTTATTACATTTTCATTCATGTTTTACCTTTGAATCCAATACACTAATGTTTTCAAAAGATATGAAATGGAAACTATTTTTAAAAGTTGAAAAAGGGCCGTAACTCCAAAAATTATTGGTGGATTTTACCCTAAATCGAACTTGACTCATGTTTTATAATCATATGCTTGTATGAATCCAATTCACTAATCTTTTTGAAAGTTATTAAACGGAAACCATTTCTCAAAGTTGAAAAAGGGTCATAATCGAACTTGACCTACATTTTATGATTATATATCTGTGTATAAAATTTGAATCCAATACACTAATCTTTCCAAAAGATATCGAACGGAAACCATTTTTCAACTATTTTTAAACGTTTAAAAAGGGCCGTTACTCAAAAAAATAATCCATGGATTTTACTCTAAATCAAACTTGACCTACATTTTAGAATTAAATACCTGTGTATAAAGTTTGAATCCAATACACTAATCTTTTCCAAAGATATCGAACTAAAAAAACCATTTTTCAAAGTTAAATAGAGACCATAACTGCCAAAACATTTGGTGGATTTTACCCCAAATCGAAATTGACCTATATTTTATGATTATATACCTGTGTATAAAAATTCAATACAATACACCAATCTTTTCAAAAGATATTGCATGGAAACCATTTGTGTTACGTACGGGACGCACGGACGGGACGGAAGTACGTACGGACAGCGGTGATACTATGTGCTCCCCCCCCCCACCCCAACTGAAAATTGCGGGGGCATAAAAAAGGAAAATTTACAATATCGAAATCAAACTCGACCCGTTTGTCATAGATTTTATAGAGACTATGTCATTAGAATTTAAATCCAGTAACGTGCTTCGGTACGATGCTGAGGTGTCAGCGGAATAAGTTGTGGATAATGGAAGTAACTTCGCATAAATTGTATTAACGAGTTGTTCAAATATTCATATTTATCAATATCAATATTAAGTAAGTCATCCAAACATTATGAAAACACGCCTATTCAAATATTTTGAAAATTTCACCACCAAAAACTGAAAGTTTTCAGAAAAAATTCTAATATGTATTTAAATGTCTGTTCAAAACATAGCTTGTAAGTACTTGTTAGAACCGCCTCGTCGAGGCGGTTCTAGCGAGTACCAACAACCTATATTTTTGAGCAGAAATAAGAAAGTTAAAGGATTAAGTTATTCGATTTAATACTGTAGAATAATATTGGCCTGAGTTTTGTCTTTTACATAACAAAACAGCTATAAGGCCGGAGGGAGTACAATTTGTTACCACAAGTATATCAACAATTTGTTAACGTAATTTAGTACCAAACCAAACAAAGATATAAACAAGAAGAAACGAAAGCGCCTCGCAATCGTTCTGACAATATCATAAAGTACAAGTCAGAAAAGTCGCCTCCTTATCATCCAAGGCGAAAACCCCATCATATTTATTTAAGCCACCCCTTAAACCGCACATAAAACCGTAATATACTCATCACGAAAACACGCCTATATTATTTTAACCCCCTTAAACCCCACTTTTATATAGTAAAACTGGGGTTTACAGGGGTATACATTATTTTTCTTATTTCTGCTCAAAAACATAGACTGTGGGTACTCGTTATAACCGCCTTGACGAGGCGGTTCTAACGAGTACCCACAATCTATATTTTGAGCATAAATATGAAAACTATCAGAATTTTTTATCTGAAAAGTTTCATTTTTTGGTGGTAAAATTTTCAGTATATTTGAATAGGCATGTTTTCGTAATGTAAAGTACTAAATCATCCGTTGAATTACCAAATGGATTTTACCGTTTCTAAGAAGTAAGAATCCAGTATAGATTAAAACGAATGTCATACAAACAAATGTGTAACAAAAAAAGAAGAAAACAAGCGATGTAGTGCTTACCATAAAACGTTGAGTACGTTACATTGAAACCAGAAAATGTCCAAATATCGTCAGTCTTGAACTGTACATAGACCACATTGTGTTTGGTCGTTATTACCGGCGGAACACTAGAACCGCAAAATCTCCCAATCACTGCATCTTCTTCAATAAATCCGTCGTATATCTGTTCAGAAGAAAATGTAAATAATAATCGTGATAATGCTCTTCACAAAGCAATGAAATAAGCTCTCACTGATCTCGAACGGACCAAGTGCCTCAAATCTTATGATAGTAATACGTGTTAAATTCGCATGTGCGCGCCGCACGTGACAATTTAAAACGTAGGAAAATATCTTGTTACAAGTTACTTGAAAGCACGCCAATGAAATAGCACAATGTAATAATGGTTAAATAAAACTAAAGTTTAACTACACCCTTAGTGGCCATAGAAAAGATCTCTGTATAATTTCACCATCGATTTCCATGTGTTTGCAGAAAAGCTATTTGTAAAAATTTTGTAAATAAGCATTATTTGCTTACTCATTTAGCGTCCATTCCTATCAGTGTATTATTATGATCTAATGGGTACCCAGTTGGCAGTCTACTTAAATCAACAGTCGGCCGTTATTGACACGACATGATTCTTGTTTTTATAATGCCGATAATGGTCCGGTATGGACTTGTCCAAAAGAAGCGGGGTGAGGAATAAATCGAAGGTTGAGTGCAAGACTGAAGTAAGTCAGACGGTTGTTTTGTCCCCAAATTTAATCTCCTCATCGTAATGAAGATGATGACATTTTTTTGTGTACACAATGAAAATTGAGGTGCCATTGCTCGTATGAGCAGTGGCACCTAAATTTGCATTGTTTACAAAGAGGACAAAGTTGCCTTTAAACAAGGGTTTCAAAAATATGTTTGAGTTACTACAGTCTTGCGCTCAACCTCAAAATGCTCTCCAGTGTAACAGTTCAACTGCTGACCGTTCCAATGGTGGCATATCTGTTGCACCTTCTCTTTGTTCTCTTCGTTTTATTTACGTTGGTACTAAGCCAGCATTCTACTTAAACTAACATCGGACTATCGGCACGACAGGACTACCCTCGGGCTGATACTGATCCAATATAGATTTAACTAGAATACTACCAGGGCATGTCGTTTTTTTTTTTGCCATTCAAACCTCAATCGGTATCTTGGGGGTCAGTGTTTCGTGAGTGTGGCATTTGCTGGCCATTTTATACCATTTACACAACTGCTATTTTATAACGTATATTGCGCGAAAACTTAACTGAGATAACCTATCGTTTGTAAAACCTGAAAGTTACGCAAACAAAACCTTTTTATAGCTTGAGAAAATGTATCTTCATTAATGTGCGCCCAACAAACACTCAGATCGGCCCCTCCTCAATGTGTTCTCTCATCAGTCTTCGCCCAGCTAGCATTCAACTTACATCTATGCTAGACACTTACCAGCCCGAAATGACTCGTATAATGCTAGCCAGGCGTTGTACGCCTGAAGAAACGGTCCTGGACATGTCTTGGAGCATAAGCTCTCTATAGAGAGTTCAGTGAATACTGATCACACTGTCCTGATGCGCAAACTGATCTGAGTCATCGCAGGGTGCACATATACGAAGGTATATTTTCTTATGTTGAACTCAATCAAAGACACAATTACTAATAATTTCATTTGAGAAATTAACCCATTTATGCCTAGCGTCCCATAAAAGCGACAATGCCAAACAGTGAAGACCCAATTCAGACGCCACAGAACGCGGCGTCTGATCAATGCCTGCACTATTTTCAATAAATATAGTGATTTCTATAAAACATGGCAATAATAAAAACTATCCAGTGCTTCTTCTGATGGAAATGGACCTGCCACTCTTCAAGAAAACATGCCTATTCAAATATACTGAAAAATTTACAACCAAAAAGGAAAATTTCTGATAAAAAAAATCAGATATTTTTTCATATTTATGCTCAAAATATAGAATGTGGGAACTTGTTAGAACCGCCTTGGCAAAACGGTTCTAACGAGTACTCACAATCTATGTTTTAGAGCAGGAATAAGAAAAATAATGTATATCCCTGTAAACCCCAATTTTACTATATAAAAGTGGGGTTAAAGGGGGTCATAATTATATAGGTATATTTTCGTGAAGGCGTAAATGGGTTAAGATAACTGGATACACCTGGCAGATTTTCCGCCACTCTTTACAAGGAAGACAATTTTCGTGTCTCCTTGGTTGTTTCCTTGCACACCAACCCCCTTCTCTAAAGGAGTCTGCTCTAAAAAGGAAACAATTTGAACCCGTTAAGAATTGAAGTTCAAATTTTTCGCTTGCACTGGATGATGGGAAACATTAGGCTATTTCAATGTCTGTGATGTCCAAGATTTTTATCTTGCTAGGGATAATGAAAAACATTAGGTTATCTTAATTTTTGTGTAACCGAAAATCTTCTCGGAGACATAAAATAGCCTAATGTTTTTCATCATTCAATTCAAGAAAAAATCCTGATGTTCGATTCTTATGGCTACATTTTATTTTATTCATCCAGTTTCTGGTACTTTTCTATATTCTTTGTTTTCTAATACCCGGGGCTAACGTTTGCTGTAAGTCAGATTTGGAACAACCAGTAAGTGGAACTTACACGTTACGTCGTCCATATGCGTAAGCCATTAAAACGTTAGTAAACAAATAACGTTATTAGCTGACATTTACAAGGAATATTCTTTGTGTTTGTCTGATTAGAAAGGAATGCAATGATCAGAAATCGATACAATTTTACCTAACACCTTCCGTTACAAGACACCAAAGGGAAAGGAGGACGTAAATTAAAGTAACCTCACTACAATCAAAACATTACAAGCAGAACGCCTATAGGAAAGTTTCTTCCCAAAACAATGGCCAAACGGATATCCAAAATAAATATTGCACCAAGACGAACATGCAAAGACGTACAATGACAGATATAGTAAAAAGGTAAAAGAAAAATCCAGGGAGTGCGACAATCACCAGCCGCAGCCTTGCCCAGACACTAAGAGGAGAAGGAAACAGACGACACTTACCTAGCGCAAATCGAACAAACGTACAAAAAGCACTAAGATCAACTCTCTCTTCCCGAAGAGAGGTAATCGCAATGCTAAAAGGACTGAAAAACAGTTAGACTAACACCGGAACCATCGCCTTTGAACGATCAGTATAATAAACCATCGGCCGGGCGGGGTGGGGGGGGGGAGGGGGGGGTGGCGGGGCGGAGTGGGGGGTTAAAGCACTTTTATAGCCGGCCAACTTCACCCTGGGTCAACCTCGGTAAACCATAGCAGAAACACCGCCTTTGAACGGTCAGTAAAATATTACTGGGGTGGGGTAGAAGGGCTTAAATCGATTTTAGGTGGCCACAACCATCGCCCTTAGTTCTGCCGTGCTATACACAAGACATTTGTACAGTTCGCGTGAAGGGTTCCTAACTCATCAGTGCAACATCTCCGAGAAAATAAAATCAAACGAATACAGAGATGAAACGTCGATGAGGACTGAGCAGCAAGACATTACTGAACTGCTGATGCAAAAGAAATCCAACTGTAGGACTCCAGTGGGCCCGACCAGAGCCAGAACATCAGATACCAATCGACTTACTTAAAAAGTCTTTAGGCCGGAGCCGTCATAAAGGCTGAGGCCCGATCCGCCTGTGTGCAACCAAAGACGGAAGTAAAGTTATTAACCGTGATTGGGTTAACTATTTTGCATGCAGTCTGTGGTACTACATTTATGTTGTACCCAATCTTTATATATCGAAGAATGAGTTTATGAAATAAAGTGCTAAGATCATTGCAAGCATATATTTGTATGAATTTATATACTCCTGCACCACAAAATTCAGGTTCCAATAGACCTTGGCGCAGAAGCGATTTCAGCCCAACACTGAATTTTAAAACAAAATCGAAATGACGTCTATTAGATTTCAAAAAGGCTTTGCGTTTATGATACCGTTAACCAGGATTTTGAAGTTTAGCAGTTAACAATTATTTCGAGTGTTGACGCCAGAAACATTACTAAACACTCTAGCGAACCGAGTTAGTTACGAGATCTAAACACGGTAAGATGCTCGACGAGGAACATTCCAATCCAAATGAGGAAAATTTACGATTTCAAAATCAAAATCATCGCGTTTATCATAAATTTTGCATGACAAAAAAGACAAATCGGGCCCGCTTTGACGAGAACGCTTTATATTGTTTTCATTACGAAATGAAACTCATAAGAATGTAATATTTAATTTAAGGACAGAACACTAAACATATTTAGAAGCCAACTCTTTCTTCACGGAGGAGACGTTAGCATTTCTTTTCTTAATTTAAAAATGCAGGGTACAGATCACTATGTTGGAAAAAAGCTTACGAAAAATAGTAACAGTCCCAAAGATTATTTTATATAAATAAGATAAAATAAAATACAGTCGACTCTTGTTATCTCGAATTCCAGGGGATTCTCTGAAATACTTCGAGATATCCGTACCTCGACATATCAGATTTACAGAATCGAGGAAAAAATATTTCGAACATTTAACACATTTATATGTAATTGGACTCTTGAAGTTAGAGATATAGCGAAAATATTCTGGAAAAGAAGAGAAATTGCTCCCTAGGAGCAATTTCTCTTCTTTTCCACAATATTTTTCATCTGTTGTTAGATTTTCATGTTTAGGCAGGGACAAGAAAGACGCCTAGCAGCATCATTAAATATTTTTTTTTCAAAAAGGTTAACCGAAAGGTAAAGATCGAACGTCAGGGGAGATAAGTACTTAACGACGAAAATTAGAGTTGTCTCTCTTGCACGTGGCACACCTACTGGTCCGTATCTTCATCCCTATCAAATCTGAAAGCAATCCACTGAAGAATAAAGGTAACATATAACTTTGACAAAAGGTTAACCAAAAGGTAAACCTTGGAATACGCCCGAAGCTTCGACGCTCGACGCAGCCCGCCCGGCCATCGCTATTACTAAAGGACGGAATTTTAAAAACCGCCCTAAAAAATGGAACTAAAATTAATTTTAAAATTTTACTTAACTCAGTTTTAAAAGTTAAATGTCAATTACAAATCACTAATTATATATAATTACGGCATCCCTTCATATAAATATGGAAGGGCTGTGTCTATCTACATACATATTCAGAATATTTTAAAAGTAGTTTTTAAAACATTTCTATATTTATAAGAACCAATGACGTCATTTGTTCCTCATGAAATAAATTGCAGTAAACAACTTAACATCACGAAAACATGCCTATATACTTTTGACCCCCTTAAATACCACTTTTATATAGTAAAACTGGGGTTTACAGGGGTATACATTATTTTTTTCTTATTTCTGCTCAAAAACATAAATTGTTGGTACTCGTTAGAACCACCTCGCCGAGGCAGCTCTAACGAGTACCCACAATCTAGGTTTTGAGCAGATATGTGAAAAATATTAGAGGTTTTTTTTATCTGAAAAGTTTCGGTTTTTGGACGTAAAATTTTCTATATATTTGAATAGGCGTGTTTTCGTAATGAATTCTTTAGGCCGGAGCCGTCATAGAGTTCGAAGCCAGACTCATGTTTTAAATATCTTCATGATCCTCAGGTAATTTTAAAACAAAAATAAAGCAGCTTCATGAAATAAATGAAATGCAAATGAGTAGTAAAGAATTTAAATCTCAATAACTGTCAGCATTTGAAATATTTTAATGGGTTTTTTACCGCTGGATTCGCCAGCCATGTCTTTCTTTAAAAATATACACAACAAAAGTGGAAAGGGATGTGTCTGCTTTGAAGAAAATGTGTAATCCCCGATCAGATGCCACTTTCAGTGTATAAACTGTTAGCAGTTTTAGATACATCAGATAGTAGTAATTTGGACTTATTCTAAATTCAGGACAAGTATAGGCGTTGTAATGTCCAAATAGTAAGGCACTGATAGAGTCAAGGCTTTGTCAAAATTGTTTTTTATTCCATCTATAAAGAGGTATACAGTCGACTCTCGTTATCTCAAATTCCAAGGGACTCTCTGAAATACTTCGAGATATCCGTACCTCGACATATCAGATTTACAGAATCGAGGAAAAAATAATTCGAACAACCACATTTAACAAATTTATTTGTAATTGGACTCTTGAAATTAGAGATATAGCGAAAATGTTGTGGAAAAGAGGTGAAATTGCTCCTTAACAATTTCTCTTCTTTTCCATAATATTTTCGCCTGTTGTTAGATTTTCGTGTTTAGGCAGGGACAAGATTTTCACTTCGAGATAAGCGGTTATTCGAGACCAGCGAGGTCGAGATAACGAGAGTCAACTGTATATGTTATTGGACTCTTAAAGTTAGAGATATATTGAAACTATTGTGGAAAAGAGGAGAAATTGCTCCTTAGGAGCAATTTCTCTTTTCCACAATATTTTTACCTGTTGTTTGATTTTCATGTTTAGGCAGGGAACATATTTTCACTTCGAGATAAGCGATTATTCGAGATAAGCGAGGTCGAGATAACGAGAGTCAACTGTGCTTAAAGCGGAACTTACTTCTTGGAAGCAATTATTTCCCTTTAGAGTAGAACCTTTTCAACAGGAAATTGGTGTTTGATGTACAGGAAAGCAAAGAGATATTAAAAGTCGTCTTCCTTGACAAAATGCCAACATCTACCAAGAGTCTCTATTCATCTTAAAGTTAAGCACGGTTTATACATTAAGAAAACATGTAATATATACTGAACTTTTTTCGCCCCCCCCCACCCCCACCCCCCAAAAAAAAGAAAATTTCTAGACAACATTCTGATATTCCTCACATTTCTGCTTAAAACAGATTATGGGTACGCGCAAGAACCCGGTTCTAACGCGCACCTGCCAATCTAAGTTTTTGAGCGGAAATAAGAAAACTAATATATACCCCTGTAAACCCCCGTTTTCCTTTTACTATAATTTACGGGGGTCAATATTGTATAGGTATGTTTTCGCCATGTACATATGTTACCTTCAAATAGTCATAACCACACGAGATATCATACTCCGTATCAATTTTAGTAATGTTTATGCTAATAGCTCGGTATATATCTGCTACAATGATCCACCAGCAGTCAAGGTTATTGTCATATAAGCCATCGCCGTCGACGTCCACGTCACTAAACCATCCTGAAGCGCTTGTAAGTCTACTGCCACACGATTTATTGAAATCCGACCCTATAAAATAGATACCATGAATTCGACAAGTTGGCTCAAGGCATTGAATCGACATTGGGTCAACGTTGGGACAACGTAATCAGCATTGATGCAACGTTCAATAGACTAAATATGCCCTCTAGAAATTCTATCAAATGCCTTATGCACAAAGATACACCGGTTGCACAGTTCATTCGAATCCGTGTCTGTCAAATAAGCGCACTGAACTGCATGTATTCAGATAGAATTGCATAGATGCACAGGTCGGTCTTCACTGGAGCTATTTGTAATGCGGTAAGATAGTGACTTTAAGCGGACGGAATACATATGACCATTTTCACGCAAGACAAAATCTTTGTAGCTTACTGTTTGCTTACTTCTACACCCCATTGAGAGCTCATTCTTAACTTTAAGAATGGATACATTTGCAGAAGGTAGGTAAACATTTTGACAAAGGTGCCACCCATGAAAATGTATCCATTCCTCTTAAGGTGAAGCTGCCGAAGAATCAGTTGCAGTGATTTCTACATCTCATAATTACAGTAGTTTAAAACTTCAATGACTCGTCCACCGATCGCTCGTTTATTGGGACAATTTCGAACTTATTTTGAGTCCCTAGAAACTTTTAAGAAACGATTATTAAGAAATATTAGGGAAGTTTTGTTATTTTATCATAAAATGATTGTTATGTGTATAGAAACGCCTCATCGAGGCAATTCGAATGTGCACAATCAGCACACCATTATTTTAAAAGAACATCGAAAAGACATCTCTAACTTAGTCCCATTTGTGGTTTGACCTGGCGTTATGAGTAACCCTCAGTGGCTCAAACTCAGTCCTAAAGATGTTCGAATCAT
This sequence comes from Anodontia alba, assembly GCA_964016985.1. Lineage (NCBI taxonomy): Eukaryota > Metazoa > Mollusca > Bivalvia > Lucinida > Lucinidae > Anodontia > Anodontia alba. Next base: position 9,440,464 of record OZ024830.1, on the reverse strand, counting down.
CGCCATTTGACTGTACTCTGTTTTTTATCTGTCAATAGTGCAGATTATATTTTCATTTCCTTTTGGGGTAATTGGGCCCTTTGTGGATTTTTAAAGCTCGTGTATACGCTAAATGGCATAAGCAATGTTGCAAACCTCGTTACTGCTTATGAGAAGTCTCAATAAAACCGAGACTCCGTTTTTTTTCTGTTTTTTCTAAATCTGTAATGTGTTCTTTGTTTCCAAAGGCAGCCTTTTATATTTCTTGACATCCTTAGGAAGGACGTTTTTAACTTTGCATTTTTTTATTCTAAACGCAGCTGTGCGTGATTGTTAAATATTTACTATAGGGATCAAACATGGTTTTTCATGCATTACCATTCGCCAGGTGCCGTGGGAGGTGTTGAAAACCAAGGCCTTCGGCCTTCGGCCTTGGTTTTCAACACCTCCCACGGGACCGAAGGCCTTGGTTTTCAACACCTCCCACGGCACCTGGCGAATGTTAATGCATTGAAAAAAACATGTTCGATCGCTAATATTGCATAAAAAATTGAAAACATTTGCTATATTTCGCGTGATTTCTTGCATTATTTTGTTTCGCCTTTTCACCGATGTCTCGCGAATGAAATTTCCACGGACTATGCTCGTTCTAGGTCCGGACAGAACATATCTCGTGACGGCAGCAATTCTGTGGACCCGATACAAACATATTGAAAGTTGCGTAGCCGTGCATTAACTGCGCGTGAATTGCCTTGTTAATACACGGCTGTTAATAACGTGCGGCACTGCTTTTTAGACAATAATGTACGTTTAATATTATGCTCAAAAATAAATTTGACTATGCAATTGTTATAGAAACCAAATTTTTGGATTTTTGAAATTATAAAATATTTTTGTTTTTCTCCACAGTTTTTAAAAATAAACATTTCTCAATAATAACGAGAAACTGCGGGACGTTTGAACAAGTAAAATTATCCTTTATTATCGAATTTTGTAAACTTGGCAGCATTTTACTATGCGAAAGGATGGAACTATTCAAGTTTTCAAACCAAATAGAAGAATTTAACCGTCGGTGCATAGGTAGTTACAACAAATATTTTTTCATTGATTCATGCTAACTGTTTAAAAATTTACCGCAACAAATGGTTTTACATTGAATCATGACGATAGTTTGCAAATTTACTGCTTATTAGTGAAACATCATGCTAACAAATACTTTCTGATATATGTCGAAAGCCACTTGACATCGCTAAATTCAAATTATAAAATGTGCTTAGTTATCGAAGAATTAAATTAACTATCTAACTGCAGTTCAATGGGAGAGATATGATCATCCATTTGTTTAAATGAATATTATTAATACTGAGCAAGTCATATAAGTATCTAAACGAAGAATTGAAAACTTCAATAATATGCTCTTGACTTTGGTCAGATATAAAGCATAAAGTTTGTTTCATCGCACAATAATAACTAATCCGTAAAAAAGAGAACGTAATTAGATCCCATCGAAATGCCTATAATGTTTTACAACGTTCAGTGGGCATATGTAATAAATCTATTGTACAAAGAGGTAATCATGCGCTTCACAAAGTTTTGACCTGACATTAGCCATAATTTCTGACCTACCCACTTTTAGACATGTTGTAACCTTTTTAATTACATAAACTACTAAAATTTAAGCCCATACATATAAAAAAATAGTTCATGTAGCCAAATTTATGCATTTTAGTTATAGAAAAAAGTAAAACAAAAGAGATAGGTCCCTCTCAAGTTGTTCTTTTTTAACCCTGGTCCTGCTGAACACGGCTATGACTTTTCTTTGCAACGAATAGATCCACTGGATCAGCACTGTTTGTCATTAAGTATATGACTGTATCAAAAACCTGGACCAAAGAATCAAACTGTATGAAAATTAGACGTGAGCGTGGCATCTTATTGAGGATGCCAAGGGTTAAGAACCTTGGAAAATAATATTTAGAACCGTCTAATTTATTTTATTTTATTTTGTTTTGGCTGCATATCTAATTACTGCATTATGACATCATAAATCACATTAAATATAGATTAAAGCACAATATCCCGCCAGTTTAGTTAAAAATCCATTAACATTAACTCAAGTTATTGTCCGGAAACGAAAATACTGACATGTCTCGGGCAGATAACTTCGTCAAAACATAAGTAAATTGGTTCATTAGCAATCCTAAACCAGATCTCCAAGACATCAATGCACATACAAAGTTTGACGAAAATCCATTGAAATTTTCTTAAGTTATCGTCCGGAAACGGAAATACGGAGAGACGGACGGGCGACAGACGGACTGCTAGACGGACAGACACACGCGCAATCAACGTGAAACCAAAATACCCCACAACTATCGTGTGGCGGGGTATAAAGATGTCGATATCCATACAACCTTGTTACGTTTTTGTTTTTCGTCCGATTATGATCGAATTTGCATCAAAATGCACAGTTTTTCGGGAGCTTTCTTTTCAGATACGTTCCTTGCCATCATTTCTTTCCTTTTTTTTATACATTTATTTCTTCATAGTACTTTTCATGTCTGTGCATTTCGTCTTCCTCTCCACTAAGTCATTTATACCATTTTTGATAGACTCACTCCAAACATACAGGTGAAGATACTCAGGAAATGACACCATCACAAATCACAGCCTTCGCGATGTACAGAGAGAAGAGAGGAGTGTGTCACAAACCTCTGACGGAAAAACAGAAAATATTTGCAAGAGAGGAACTGGCTTGGCACGGTCGACAGAAAACTCACTTGAAAGGGGTGGGTGTAACTAATCGTACTTGCGTGAAACCTCGCTTGAATTCTGATGCAGTTTCGCATTACAAACGTATGATCGGTCCGCACAAGATTCCTGTAACTCATCAGTAAAATATATCACAGTGAAACACTCATAATTCCAAATACTATGACATTTCGAAAACATGCCTATTCAAATATATTGAAAATGTCACCACCAAAAACAGAAAGTTTTCAGATAAAAGTTCTGATATTTTTCATATTTCTGCTCAAATCATAGATTGTGGGTACTCGTTAGAACCGCTTCGCCAAGGCGGTTCTAACGAGTACCCACAATCAATGTTTTTGAGCAGAATTAAGAAAAAAATGTGTACCCCTATAAACCCCAGTTTTACTATATAAAAGTGGGGTTTTATGGGGTCAAAATTATATAGATATGTTTTCGTGATGATATAACAGAGCACACGGTCCGATCACAGACATAGATAGTCAGGTGCAATTCTTAGGTTCTTGACCACAAAAATGAAGCCAAGTTCCAAATTTCATCGCATGTGACGAATCATAAGTGAAGGTTCTCAAGATAAGAATAACACATAGCATTTAGCCCATTTTTGACCAAAAGACTCCCTCACATTATAATTTGAAAGAGTCTAAATTCTAATTTCAATTTAATTTCATGTATGTAAGGCTATCTGATTTAGATATTCCAAAAGAAAAAATGGACAAACTATTTGCAAACAGTGGAGACCTAGTTTAACGCTGCATTTTGTCACGTCTGAATCTGCACTGTTTGCCATTTATCCATCATGGGGTTTCGAGACTAAAATGGGCTCCTTAACACACATCTGTCGTCCAGAGGAGGGGATGCATCTTGAGGGCTCTCCATCACGAAAACATGCCTATATAATTTTGACCCCCTTAAGCCCCATTTATATAGCAAAACTAGGGTTTTCAGGGATACACATTATTTTTCTTATTTCTGCTCTGTGGACCGACTGCCCCTGCACCTATATTAACGACCTCGTCTGTCACGTTTGTACAATTTTATTCGGATGACTATTTCAACGGCAAGGGATTTATCGCTAGTTACGAGCGCTTATGCAGATTAACACTGAGAGCTTCTTCAGGAAAATTTTCTTCAATAGACCAAAGTTCTGATATAACGTTAGTCGACTGTTTATGGAATATTGAGGCAGAAGAAGGACACCAGATAAAACTAAACATTAGTACTGTCGACATCAGTCAGTCAGGATCCTGTGACTGTCCATTTGGGGATTTGAAGGTTTGAACGATGGTGGGTTGGTTCCCAGCATCACGAAAACATGCCTACAAACTTTTTACCCCTTTAAACCCTATTTTAATACAGTAAAACTGGGGTCTACAGGGGTATACATTATTTTTCTTATTTCTGCTCAAAAACATAGATTGTGGGTACTCGTTAGAACCACCTTGCCGAGGCGGTTCTAACGAGTACCCACAATTTATGTTTAGAGCAGAAATGTGAAAAATATCAGAGTTTTTTTTTTTATCTGAAAATCTTCAGTTTTTAGGTGAAATTTTCTATATACAGTCGACTCTCGTTATCTCGAATTCCAAGGGACTCTCTGAAATACTTCAAGATATCCGTACCTCGACATATCAGATTTACAGAATTGAGGAAAAAATAATTCGAACAACCACATTTAACAAATTTATATGTAATTGGACTCTTGAAGTTAGATATATAGCGAAAATATTGTGGAAAAGAGGTTCCCTTCTTTTCCAAAATATTTTCAGCTGTTGTTAGATTTTCATGTTTAGGCAGGGACAAGATTTTTCACTTCGAGATAAGCGGTTATTCGAGATAAGCGTGGTCGAGATAACGAGACTCAACTGTACCCCGTATTTGAATAGGCGTGTTTTCGTAATGCTTAACCTCAATGCAAACGTGCAATATTTTCACAGTAACATAAGATTCATCACTAACTGCAACCAACGTCCATGGATATTTTAGGGAGATTGACACTCTAGTGTAAAAAAAACTTAATCGCTCCCCTGTACTCATTTTGTCCGTTTACTGTTAGAGAGGAGGTTGATATAACAATCGCTTGAAAGATAAACGATTGCACATAGATCCCTAGGCAATATCAGGCTCATAACTTATGATATACCCTCGTATAATAACATACCGTCAATCATTTTTGCATACACTTCTACCTCACAAAGTTCGAGCGTATAGACAGAGGTCCAGATTTTGTCGACGGGAACTCCACTTATGTTGACATATCGTCCAAAATATGGCCTGATGCATGTCACTGTAAACGTATCATAATCTGAATGTCCTACATAGGAACCACAGAGGAAATTTGCGTCCGTCGTAACTCCCAAAAAGACAGACGTGTTTGCAGGCATATACGACCCTGTAAAGTATATAATAAATTGAAAAAGCTAGCATATATACATACGATATGCCGTCTTACAAAACCATAGCTTGTCAGAAACCATTTGTCTTTTCCGTTTCTGTGCTTCGTTGTCAAATATGTTTCCAAGTGACAGAAGTATTTTTGATAACCAAACACACGATGTGAGAATCTTTGATTATCACATATTCATTATCATATTTTACATGATATATTTTACATGATAACATACCTTTTATATTAGCAATAATACGGGTCCATACTTTAGTTACAATATCAGTGGGTACAAATAAGCAGTCAGATTAGACTGGTGAAAGTCGCGAAAAAATAAAACGGCCTGGTATGCAGTGAAACTATTTTCCGTTCAAATAAAACATTGCTTGCGGTTATACGCCGAATTATCTCATCACGAAAACATACCTGTATAATTTTGACCCCCTTAAACCCCATTTTTATATAGTCAAACTGGGGTTTACAGGGGTATACATTATTTTTCTTATTTCTGCATAAAAACATAGATTGTGGGTACTCGTTAGAACCGCCTCGGCGAGGCGGTTCTAACGAGTACCCACAATCTATGTTTTGAGCAGAAATATGAAAAATGTCAAAGTTTTTTGTCTGAAAATTTTCAGTTTTTTGGAGGTTAAATTTTCTATATATTTGAATGGGCATTTTTTCGTAATGGTAATCACCGACGCTATAACCAAGGTATGAGGAACACATTTTCATATGCGTTCGTGTATAAAAAGTAAATTATCATGCTAAATAGAGTAATAAATTTGTGATAACGCTTCATATTGGTTTATCGCCATATGGGATATCATACTATGCAATATTTACTGCACTATATATAAAGAATCTGTACGATTCCAGAATCGCCCCTGCGCGTTTTTGGAATTCCAATACTGTTGCGCAAAGTTGGAATTCCAAAATTGCGCAGAGCGATTCCAGAATTGTCAGTGCGCGTTTTAGGAATCGGGACTATATTGGAATTCTTAAAAAGCACCGTATAACAGTATAAAACTACCTTTGTTTTGTACTTTTAAATTACCCTGACTTGTGTAGGTAGGCGTTTAGTATCTAAATAGCTATTTGTGGGCGTTTGTGCTAATACATGTATTGGAAATATAAGCATATTATTATTATTATTATTATTATTATTATTATTATCACTTTGATGTCAAACACTGCTTAATTCTGCAAAAAGATAAAAAGAAAAGTCCAGGGAGTGCAAGCTTTAATGCTTTTTGACGTTGTATTTTAAAGCTTACCGCATCCGCTCAACTCAGAAGCGTCAAAACAAAACGAAAGTATCAAACAACATATTTCAGAAAGGCAAATATACATAGCGTCAAAGTGTTTGTTTTAGACAGATTGATACAACAATGTACATAGATAGATAAATAGATAGATAGATAGATAGATAGATAGATAGATAAATAGATAGATAGATAGATGGAAGAAGCCATCTTAATACGTTTATTATAAGGATGAAGTCGGCCGCCACAACCCAGTAGTCTTTCTACGGATCTTTCATACAAAAACAAACTCTTTGTTCAGTCTCTGTTGACAAACATACTGGTCGGATGCTGCATTTGATATCGCTACATGTATATATTGTCCATTTAGTGGGCATGATGTATCAGTGGGATAATCAGGATATTTGTATTTATTTCCAATTATTTTAATAAAACTCTTTTCACCTTAATGCTTAATTCATACTTACCATATTACCCTTAAAAGACGGACATCCTATCCCATTTCCATCATATTTGCCTTCATATTTGATAAAGCCATTGTACTAGCTGTTGATGTGTCTAAACTGCTGCATGTGTGGCGAACAGTGTAGACCCTAATTAGACGCACGTACTGTGGCGTTCGATCTGGGTCTTCACTGTTTGCCCAGGCCAATCCAGTGTAGACCCTGATTAGACGCACCTTCTGTGGCGTTCGATCTGAGTCTACACAGTTTGCCTAGGCCAATCCAGTGTATACCCTGATTAGACGCGCCTTCTGTGGCGTTCGATCTGGGTCTACACTGTTAGCCTAGGCCAATCCAGTGTAGACCCTAATTAGACGCACATTCTGTGGCGTTCGATCTGGGTCTACACTGTTTGCCTAGGCCAATCCAGTGTTGCTCCTGATTAGACGCATATGCGGTTGCGTTCGATCAAACGCTTTGGAGAAAATACGGTATAGCGTTTCCGTTGACGACAAATACGTGATATATTTCTTACTTGAACAGAAAATAGGAACTGATACTTCTTGTTCAGTTTGAATGAAAACAAAACTAGTTTTCTGTGAAAGATTTTGAAGTATGTGCTGATATTTAAAATCAGCAGGTTAAAGGCTCAGCACTCTTATCAATTTCAAGAATACGTGCTTATGAAAGCATTACACAGCAGGCAGGCAAAATTGAAACTACGTCGTTTGAACTAAATTTGTTCAGTTTTAATGAAATTTAATTTGAAAGCGTGTGGATAATAATATGAATTGAAATTCAGGGCCCAGTTGTTCAAAGCGTCGTTAGCTTAACGAGCTCGTTAAGGGTCATTTCGTTAACTGTTTAAGCGGATTCAATACACAATATTCTGATATTTTTGCTGAAAAAATGTGAGTAGCTTTTGCACTGCAAAAGCTACTCACATTTTTCAGCAAAAAAATTTCAGTATATTTGAGTATCACTCAATGTAAATTTTAACGAATCGTTAACTAACGACGTCGTTAGCTTTGAACAACTGGGCCCAGATTTTTAGCATGCACTGGATGATGAAAAACATTGGACTATTTTAATGTACATAAAACCCTTTTCTCAGAGGCATTAATGTACGAGCTTTTACATCATTCAGTGGAAGCTTAAAATGCTGAATTTCAATTCATATACATTGTATTATTATGTTCTTGAAATTATATGTAGTATTCTTCCTACATTTGTAACATGGATTTTCTTTATTATATACGGAGTTAAAGTTTTCTTAACGTCAGATCTGGAACAGCCAGAAGACGGGAGCGTGTACGTTACGTCTAAGCAATATGCGTGTGACGACATGAACGTGATTTACTGACGTTCATTTAAGAAACAGATCAGCTCTTGCAGTGATTTGTTGAGTAATAAATCACTGTTTTGAGGTCAGTTGTAAAGAAGGTCAAATCACGAGCGCGGAATTATGTACTAAATCATAGTTCGTCTGTCATTACTGACAATGACCAATCTTTATCAATCACATGCGAGAAATGCTACTGTTTGTGTTGTCTAAGATGGCTAATTAGACCAATTCTAGCTCTGAACTGTCTGTTACAGATGGAACAATTTATCTACTGCCAACTGACTGACAAACTATGACTTATTGCTTAAAGGTCTGAATGCAGTTTGTAGTTAAACTTTTCAGCAGGCAATGGTATTTGCCTGGTCTTAGCAGGACTCCATTTCAAGGTGTTCAGTTCATTAACTACTATACTTCTTGTGTATATGGAGTCTAACATGTGGATCTGTTGCGTAATGAATATTGTTATCATTCAGAAAAACATCATATAATTTTTAGCCTAAATACAGTGCAGATCCAGATCAAACAGATTATAAAAATTTGGAAAATATTTTTGTTCTCCCATTTTCCTTCCTTTTGATGAATATTAATATAAACAGGCGTTTCTTTGTAGACTGTTTCCAGCTGTGTATAGGAATAGCTTACTTTGTCGAAATAATCAGTTTCAGATATCACACTTTCAGTTTTATCTATCACAGTTATATCACATCAACATGATCAATATTTGATAATTATGATATGAAAAAAAAAATCAAATTTATAGTAAATGGTCAATTATATATTCACAGCTTATTAAATGTCACCCTATTCTACTTTAAATACTTTATTTGAAATAAACGGATCAATGTACGTATAATAGTTATCATTTTGAGGAAAAATAAATGTCGTATTTCAAAATGAATAATTATTTTGTGTGTTTCTCGGCAGTTGTCTCTTGACAAATCTAACACGTCTTTCTCTGTCGGGAAACAAACTCCGTGGTAGCTACCATTTGTGCTTACGTCACACAATCGGAAGTGTTGTCGGATGAGATTTATGTTCGGAAACCACGTATTTCCATTTCGCGCTTCATTGTATTCCAACCGAAAAGTTTGACACATAGCGCAGTTGATGGCGCATAAATTTCTCTTTATTTAGCTACGTTCATTATCTGTGTGGCTACCGAGAACACTTAGGACAAAAAGTCAGAAATTTAAGCTGACCAAAGCTCCCGTAGTGCAAATTATACAGTTAATAACGATGGCTTTCACAGACATGAGTCCTAAACGTTAGCTTCCATGGACAGGAGTTTTAAGTGTTAGCTTCCACGGATACGAGTTGAAAGTGTGTGCTTCCACGGACATGGGTTCCACTTACAAAGTACATGTATTATTCACTATTGCTGCTAGTTATATATAATCAGCATATATCTATCTGCCATTTTACGTATTAAATTGTTTATTGCAGCCATGGAATATCAGTCGGCGGTGTGTCGCTTTTGCGGTAAGGTGTTTCGGAGCCGTTCCGGTCTAAGTGACCATGAAAGGAGTCGCGGCGAGAAATCTCCAAGTTATTCTTTAGCAGATCCAATCTCCAAACAGCAGCTGTGGGAAGTTATTCTTTAGCAGATCAAACCTGCAAAGGCATAGGTACATGACTTTTGATAGAATTTGGATGTATCGTCTCGAAACATGTAACATTCATTGAAACTCATCGGATCATCCGTGGAAGCTAGGACTCATGCCCATGAAGGCTATCGTTATTAACTGTATAATTTGCTCACCTGGAGCTTCGGTCAGCTTGTGCCGTGATTAGCTGTCCGTTGTCTGTCTGTCGTCTCTACGCTTGTCCGTCTGTTGTATGTATGTTCGTCCGTCTGTCGTAAAATTTTCACAGTTTCGACATCTTCAGAACCATGTCAGTTTGAGCTGAAACTTGGTGAGAGGCCTTCCGTCGACATATAGATTAAAAATCGCTAAAATCTTTGCGTTCCGATACCTAAGATGGCCGCCATGGCAGCAATCTTTACATCCTTCAAACGGCATTGTTTTCCTCACACTTAACAACAGATTAAAACTGAAAGTTGATGGCTGCTTCAGAGTGACATTGAGATTCAGAACTGGTAAATTCGTTCAGTTCCATTATCGAAACTGGCCGTCACGGTGGCCATTTTCAAAATCTTCAAACGACATCTCCCGTAAGGTTGGTCAGATTATGCTGAAACCTGGCAGGAAGCATTGGGGCGACGTCGAGGTATAGTTTTGTCGTGGTTTGGACAAATATGTTGTTCAGGCCGCATGGGGGATTTCTAATTCATCAGTGTAACATCTCCGCGAACATAACTCGACACCATGAAATAATTGAAATACTGGAGCAAAAGAAAACCAATAGTTGGAATCCGTTGACACAGCTAGAGACACAGCATCAGGCACCACCTGACATTACCTAAAAAGAAAGCCGGAGCCGTCATAGAATCTGATGTCCGACCCGTCGGTGTGCAATTAAAATAGAAGTAAATTATCAAGATAACTGGGTTAAGTACCATCATGCAGTCAGTTGTTTAACATTTATGTTGTACAAAATCTTTTTATATCGAATAATTACGACTTTGGGTACACAACTCTTATATTTTTATCGGATTCTTTCCAAATAAGATACAAGTCTTTAAAATAGATACAAGTCTACAGGAATATCGATTCCTGTTCATGGCATTCACTCCTATTTTATGCCACTATTGTTTCAGATGAGTTTGAAGAATTTTTTTTCTTTGACTTTATGTTTCCAAGATGGCTGACGTTATGGTCGCTAATATGCCCAATGTGACTTGTGAGCACCAAATTTCTGGAATTTTACATTGATTTCCTTAAACATTCACACAAACCTTTCTGCAATCAACATCTGAATTTAACTATGTATTTTCTCAACATCCTGTTTCCCTGATGGCCGATAAAATGGCCACCAGAATGCCTAGTTTCACCTTGCAGCCCCATCACTTGGCCCTTTCTCATGGTATTGCCCGTATGAATGGTCCTTTGTCGGATACCGACAAGTCTAGTATATATATATATATATATATATATATATATATATATATATATATATATATATATATATATATATATATATATATATATATATATATATATATATATATATATATATATATATTTGTGGTGGTGGTGGTGGGAGGGAGGGGGCGGGGGGTAGGGTACGACTTGTTAAGATTATTTCCCTTATTTCGAGCATCCGTTAATCAGTGGTTGGTGGAAACCGGGGTACGTGGAGAATCCGTTGCAGAACTAGGCGTCTCACATGTGACCCGAGCAAGGCTCGTACCAATAGCAGTGAAAATCTTATGATTAAGAGACAGCAGCCTTACCAGCTAAGCCATGGGGACCCAGTTTTATGTTAAAATGTATATCAATGTCCCTTTATCTGATATATGATCTTCGTTTATATCAGGCATTTCATTTTTTCATTCATCTACTACACAATGAGTTGAGCTGTAGTATATGCAACATATTATGATCAGTTTCTTCAAGGTAAGCTATTTCTGGTCTGATTGAGTGTCTAGTTTATTCGTGTATCCAAGATTATATGTTCGACTATCTGTCTGCTAGTAGTATGTACATCACAAATCCTGTCTTCTGTTCTTAGGTAGTTACATAGTGCGAATCATCAGTAGACTGTGCTCAGGATGCATGAATAACTTTTACAATAATATTTGCTAGAATTTGAAATCTTACGCTTTTCGCCAATTGTGGTTCTGATAATATAGCGTTTCAATTTTTTCCAGCTTCTATACTATCCGGAGATGTGTGCGTCCAAAACTATTCCAGCAAAAAATTGCTAATAGCCTCTGGTGCGTTTGTAACGTGAGCACATATTGTTGTCAGCTGGAATTCTTGTATGTGAAAGACCCCAAGAGCAACAAAAAAAAAAACAAAACAAAAAAAAAACCGATCCCAATGGATCGAAAGTAATAGATAAGAAAAAAAAAAAAAAAAAAAAAAAAAAAAAAAAAATAAATAAAAACGTATATTGACGATAAAATGACGAGAAATAAAAACACATAGTAACGGTAAAACGACCAGTTCCCTCTTTTTTTAAGCGGTGATTGCAATGAGACAACAAACTGCCAATAAGACGAAGAAAAAAGACACCCAAAAAAGGGTAAATACCCAAAAGACACCACATAAAGCGCGAACAACGTTAGACCCAAAGCCTTAGAATTGTTAGTTAATACATTTTGTTACTTTCATTACCTGCTCATTTCGTCGTTAAGACTCAAAACGCCGTATTTCACAAGGTTAGATTCTATTATCCCGAGGTTCACTTGGCGTTTTCCGTATCCCCAGTCGTTTTCCATACATTGCACGGGGTGGCCCCAATGCTTCCTGCCAATTTTCAGCATAATCTGACCAACCTTACGGGAGGAGATGTCGTTTGAAGATTTTAAAAATGCCCACCGTGTTGGCCATTTTCGATATCGGAACGGAACGAATTTATCAGTTCTGAATCTCAATGTCATGTATAATCTTCTGGAGGGCAAAAGCCGAATTGTATTAGTTTAAGTTAAAAAAGCAAAATCGACTCTTCATATCGAACGTGGAAGCTACCATGTTTTTCGCGTCCGTGGTAGATAACATTTCTTTTGTTTTTCTCTTTCATACAACCAAAGGCGAGTTTTCGTCCGTGCTAAAGGAACAGATATTGGTAACTTATAATCATGCATCCGGGCGAAGCTTGTTTCGATTTTAATTTCAAGTTGGGTTGCAATAAAAAAGGTTTTTGTTACAAGATCGTAGTTGTCCGTGGTATATAACAGTTACATTTCTGACATTTTATTCCAAGTGTTCTCGGTAACCATTGTAAGCACACAGATAATGAAAGTAGCTAAAGAAAGAGAATTTTATGCACCACCAACTGCGCTATGTGTCAACATTTTCGGTTGGAATACAATGAAGCGCGAAATGGAAATTATTTGATTTCCGAACAAAAATCTCATCCGACAACACTTCCGTTTGTGTGACATAAGCACAAATGGTAGCTACCACGGAGTTTGTTTCCCGACAGTGGTCTTTAAATGAGAGAAAAAGCCTTTGCAAAAATATTTTATGCACAGAAATATAAATAAGTAGATAAAAAAAAGATGAAAAAATAACAATAAAATCAAAACAAATGAGAGAAAAAAAAAAATGGTTACAAAAAAAAAAAAAAAAAAAAAAAAAAAAAACAGCTTTGAACTTCTCTGCTTTTAATTCATATTAAAAATTGTCCATGAAAACATATTTTACTTTGATTCAATATTCTTAAATATGTGTTTTACAATCATCCCCACATTTCATCCTTTGTTCAGTACTGTCTTGGTCACATAGTAACTGCCCGAAGTTTTATATCTGGAGCTAATTATATAGCTCCATATGTTTATTTGTGACTTAGTCTGAATGGCTGATAATTCATGCATTGTCCAGTAACTAGATTTGTTTATTAAGATGACCCCACTTGAGCCAAATTAATGGACTTTCTCTGATTATGCTGCTACTTTATTAATACCTATTAGCTATCTTGCTTTGAATTCAGGCCTTTAACAAATCACGCACAAAAGCTGATCGCGTAGAAAACGACGAAAAAGTAATTCTATCCTTCAGTTTCTTCCAACTTTCATCCATCGCGCAAAGAAATCCCACCAACAGTTTTAACTGAAACGCTGAGATTTACATGCATTTCTTAATGTGATGTTGCGAGAAAAACGACGTCTTACGTCGTGAAAAAGAAGATTGACATCAGCAAAGTATCAAAATGAAGAAAAAGATGAACTGCGCATGAAAGCGTTGCGCGCTTCCGCCCTGACATATTGCAGAATATTTTTTTCTGCATTGCCTATATAGGCGCACTGTGTTAGAATAAAGGGGATCGCACTAAATATGTAAAAATAAGAAAATAAATACTTTTTGCTTAAAAAAATGTTTTAAACAACTTAAAATTAGCTTTAGATATTGTCGCTCAAAAATGATAGTAGTTATTCTTTGAGTTATTATTATTATTATTATCATTATTATTATTATTATTATTATTATTATTATTATTATTATTATTATTATTATACGAAAGCTCAAATTAATGAAGTCTGCTTAATATGAAGACACATTTCACTCTTACATATAAGGTACTTTCTGGGTCAAGATCTGGACTCTGAGATATAATTAGTTAATTAGTCATGAACTATAATCACCAGCATCATATGTATTCGCCCTACAGGGTGCTATTGATAATAATTATCTCTGCAGTTAAGTAGGAGAGTCGAGAGAAGAATCTTGAGTCTTTGTCCTTCTGTGATGTACAAATGAAGCATTGTAAAACAGCAAATTTAAGGTATACATGTAGGGGAGATCATGCAGCGTTTGGTTCAATTTCACCCAGTGGTTTAGGAGGGGAGAGCTTGACGGAGAGTTAGTAAGGATCCAAGGTTTCCTCGTATGGACAGCAAGAGTCTGATATGCATGTCTTCAGGTGGTGCACAGTTGATTGGTTGGTTCTGTGATGCGGTGTCTTATATGATTTATGTATTTATTAGCCATTTTGCAAGTTTTCAAGATTTAACTCAAAACTTTACAAACTATTCGTAAAATAATGTTGAACAAAGTATAAATATAAGAGATGAATTGCTTCCTTCTGAGGGTCATTGAAGTATATGAATACAGCGGCCCATGCAAAGATTTCATTAGGCCTTTTGCGCGTCGCTTACTCTGTGACCGATTGCGTTTATATTTCGATGAAGCTCAGAGAAATGAAATTTATTTCTAAAATAACTTTAAAACCTAACCCAATACACTATAGTACTTATCTGAAAACAATACCAGGATGTTAATACAGGTAGTTCAATTCTGATTTCGTCTAATATTAGCAGGTTCATACAGGAAGTTCAGTATTGCCTCCGTCATCTTATCGTTTGACTTCCTCTAATTACTTAACACAATAAGTAATGAAAACGACATGATAATATTACTTCTTAATTGTACATATATAATTTAAATTTCAAAAACTAATCATAAAATAAAATTACTTATTGTTTGACTTCAACTGTTCTTCACTTCAAATTCACCTCATTCGATAACATACGGAAAAAAAAAAAAAAAAAAAAAAAAAAAAAATGATGAAATTTCTTGCTGACAGATAGCCTGCAACCTTATCTTATCAAATATCCTACTTTGAGATTTGGCTTCAAATGATTACGTTTTACAGCTAGGTGTTAGTGGTGGTCCCATGCTAGGGAAAAGGTTGGCTGGTAATAGTAAAAATAGAAACCATCACATGGCTAATAATTAAATTGACCGGCTAAGCCCGCCGGTCTCTGAATATAGCTTGGATTTTTACATATGTAGACTATTCGATTAACTCACTAAGGACGTTTTATATTTGTCGGGACATCGGTTTGTGACGATCCCGGCAAATATAAAAACATCTTAAAACAAACTGTGCTATAAGCAGATTAATGTCTATTTTATTTTAATTTCAATCAAGAAATTTCATAAAACGTAATAAAAGCGAACATCAAAGAATCACGTTGTTCTTTTTTTACCTATTTTAAACTTTAGAATATACTTGTCTAATATCTCTTTTTTAAACATGAACAGAATTTGCGCCGTTAAATAGACGTTTACATCTAAATATTTTGTCTTGTATAATATAAAAAAATCGTACTTATGCGTTAAGGAGTAATTAACCTAGATTAATTACTCCTAAATGCTTAGCATGCTGGGTAATAGATTCAGCAGGCGAGTCTTTGAAATATTTATCTTATTTTCCCTAGAAAACAGATTTGGCGTTTTATGCAACTTGCCTCCGAAGGTGGAAACAATTTGCATGGAATGTTAAAGCCTACCTTCTGCGGAAAAAAGAGAAAAATGTCATTAAATTGCCATACACTGAATTAGCCCAGAGAGAAGCAATGATTAAATGCAGCAGACGACATTTGTTAAATATTTGTTTCTATAATTTTGCAGAGAAACTGGTACTTGAGATTTTTATGTGAATCGTCTGCCAGCAAGAAATTGCAAAACTTACTTTGTCATAATATAGTTTAAAAAAGAATAGATACCGTTTATTTCATTTCCTCTGAAAATAATTAAAAAAAATACTGTCGTCTGTTACACATTTGACTGGCACTTTAAAGGTTAATTATGTACTTTTATGCCTATAAAAAAGACAGAAACAGGAGGTTCTTTGATCATTCAATTAGGTGGTCGTAAAAGATATCGTATGGCAAATATAAATTATATTATATTCATTTTGAATTTAGCACAGTCATGTAATATGACGAGACCGCGCGACAATCTGGTGCGCACTATTCATAGATACAAAGTTTAACCTTGACAGCGCGAATACAATTTTTTTTAGCAGACGTCATTCTAAAATTGTTATTTATTATTTTCATTTTAATGTATTTTACATTTCACGTGAACCAAGCAGACGATTCACATGAAATATCACTACTTGTTTTCCCTGGAAAAAAATATCGTCTGCTGCAGTTGTAACTTGCGCTTTATGAGTTGATATAAGTTTCAAGTGCTCCCGGATTTCAGACTATGCTGAGTCACCTACATGTTTTAGCACAAAAATGCAACAGATGAGTCCATATTATGAGATATCGTTCCTGTTTTTCCCCAAAACAGGCACTGACATTTCATGCAAAATGCATCATATTTCATGCAAATTGCCTCATTAGGAGACAATTAGCATGAAATTCCAAAGCAAAATATCGCATAAAACGTCAGTCAGTTTTCTGAGAATAAAAAAAGAAACTATCATCAATTTGTCATCCGCTGAATTAGTCCAGAGAATGGAAAAAACGTTACAGTGAAACCTGTGTAAGAGAGCCACCTTTGAGACTGACTTTAAATAGTGGTTGATGTGAAAGGTGTCTGTCTTAAAAAGGTACATGTCATGTAATTTTGCTACATGACATGTACCTTTATAAGGCAGCCAACTTTCCACATCAGTTGCTTAAGTCAGTATCAAAGGATTATCAAAATAAAAACTGATCGATTTTCTTCTCAAAGTCATTTGAGCCGGGGCACAGCATTTCCTTCATCGCAGGATAATCTGTCTTCTATAATTTATGTTTTGTCTTTTTTGCGGGCCCTACGTGGCTCATCTAATGGTTTTCATTTGTTTACATTGTCGGAATCTGAGCTATTTTATCACAGTGATTTAATTCGATTCACATGGATTTTCTGCAATGTTTCGGAGAAAAATTAAGGGGGGGGGGGGGGGTAGTTTGCGAGCTGAAAATCATTTTACTGTTATTATCGTTAATAATAATAATAATAATAATAATAATAATAATATTATTATTATTTTTTGGGATGTTGGGTGAGGCAAAGGTGTCGTGTAGCTTACGTCACTGGGGCGTCCAGCTGAGATTGGTTTACAGTTTGACAATGCCTGCTATCCTTGTAGCAGGTAAAGGTAGAGGGGGAATGTTTTTACTTCTTCTGTTTCTTCACTCCTACTCATTTTCCTCTTTCTCTCCTGTCCCTCTCTTTTATCTACTCTACTATCTCTTCTATCTCTCTTCTCCCTTTCTCTGGGAGACGACACAAAATGACCCACAGGGTTTGACGTGTCGTTAAACCCCAACACAATCAATCAATCAGTCAATCAATTACATAAGATGAAGATCATCGCTGCCACCATTATTGAATTCTCTTCTTTAAAAATAAACATAGGCAACATTTTAGATTTTTATTAAACAATTATCAGTTTCCTATGAAAAAGCCAGAACACTACCCCAACAAAAGAACAAAACAACCCGAGCACAAGGAGAGAAAAAAAACGGAACTTATTTTGTACTGACTGAAGTCTCCAGGCACCATAAGGTTTCAAGATCCCAAGAAAAGGAATCAGCAAATAATAGTCAAGAGCTAGTTAAACTAAATATAACCTCCCGAATTCCAGGTTTCTAAGTTTAACAGAACAACAACATGCTGTCCTATATTTCAAGGTACTGGGAGCTATTTTTGATAGCACCAATTTGGCTCTTTTGGTAAATGGGCTACTGAGTCATCTGTAACTAGAATACAAAAACTGCAATATACTGCCTTAAAACGGCAGCAATACCATCACGAAAACACGCCTATATAACTTTGACCCCTTAAACCCCACTTTTATATGGTAAAACTGGGGTTTACAGGGGTATACATTAGTTTTCGTATTTCTACTAAAAAACATAGATTGTGGGTACTCGTTAGAACCGCCTCGGCGAGGCGGTTCTAACGAGTACCCACACTCTGTTTTGAGCAGAAATATGAAAAATATCAGAGTTTTTTTATCTGAAAATTTTCAGTTTTTGGAGGTGACATTTTCTATATATTTGAATAGACGTGTTTTTCGTAATGCTCTTAAAATACAGAAACTGACAACTGCCCTTCTTGAATTAGCGGAGGGAGAGAATGACCGTAGAAAATATTTCATGATCAATCTCCATGAAAGAATATTGCCGTTCTCGGCGGGGGTCAATGTATCGAAGAGACTGGTAGTCTCTTCTCCCCAAGTCACCATAAACGAAATTGTTTTGCGTCGGTTGTTTAACTCACAGCGTCTTTTTTACAGAATTGTAAATGTACTCTTTCAATATTTGTTGATTTATGAAAATTCCAGACCTCACTTCCATAATTTATATGGGCGTTACTGATCGCCGCGCAAATCGCGCCGTCTCTTAATATAGCTTTGGATTTTGACAACCGGTAGACTATTTGATTAACTCACTAAGAACGTTTTATATTTGCCGGGACGTCTGTTTGTGACGATCCAGGCAAATATAAAAAATCTTAAAACAAACTGTGTTATAAGTAGCTTAATGTCCATTTTGTTTTCATTTCAGTCAAGAAAAATTCATAAAGCTTAACTAGAGGCCCAAGTGGGCAAGTAAACGCTCACCTGGATTAGGCTGATCATGATATGTTACAAGTTTCGGCTCAACCCGACTTTTAAAGAATTTCAAAATGGCCATGGCGGCCATCTTGGATATCGAAATGGAAAGATTTCAGCAATTTTGAATTTCTGTGTCACTGTGATACCCCCGTCAGCTCAATCGTATTTAGGGTTTAGGAGAAGATGTTGTTTGAAGAATTTCAAGATGGCCGCCCTTGTGGCCATCTTGGATATCGGAACAGAACGATTTTACCAATTTTGAATCTCTGTGTCACTGTGATGCTTCCCATCAAGTTTCAGCTCAATCGAACGTAGGGTTTAAGAGATGTTGTTAAAAGCATTTCAAGATGGTCGCCCAGGCGGCCATCTTGGATATCGGAACGGAACGATTTAGCAAGTTTGAATCTCTGTGTCACTGTGATACCTTCTATCAGGTTTCAGCTCAATCGGACAGGGTTTGGGAGTAAATGTCGTTTGAAGAATTTCAAGATGGCCACCCTGGTGGGCATCTTGAGTATCATAATGGAACGATTATTAGCTATTTGAATCTCTGTGTCACTATGATGCCTCCCATCAAGTTTCAGCTCAATCGGACTTAGGGTTTAGGAGGAGATGTCGTTTAAAAAATTTCAAGATGATCGACCTGGCGGTCATCTTGGATATCGGAACGGAACGATTTTAGCAATTTGAATCTCTGTGTCACTGTGATGCCTCCCGTCAAGTTTCAGCTCAATCGTACTTAGGGTTTGGTAGGAGATGTCGTTTGAAGAATTTCAAGATGGCCGCTATGCCTCCTACTAAGTTTCAGCTCAATCAAACTTATGGTTCTGGAGGAGATGTCGAAAATGAGAAAAGTTAACGACGGACGGACGGACGTACGACGGACAATAGGCCATTGCATAAACCGACCTGGAGCAAAGCTCCAGGTGAGCTAATAAAAGCAAACATTGAAGATTCTTATTATTATTCTTTTTTACCTATTACATTGAAAATTAATTACATTTAAGTATCTCTGTGTAAACATGAACAAAATTAGCGCCCATACTTAGACGTTTACGTCTAAATATTTTGTTTTGTTAGGCTTCAGTGTGCATATCTGGTCCAAGATTATACCTTAAATGTAAGACTGATTTAGCAATTTTTAAGCAGATCTAACAAAGTAAAAATTTTGTGTCATTATAGAGATAACAAGAAGCAGTAAGCAATCAGCAGGATATCGGAGTCCGGTTGCAAGCAGGTAATTAGCACGGCGGCTGCGACAGACATATATTTTCTTTCAGCTCGTCACGTTGCTGTTCGTTTTTGGATAATGTACGACATTGTACAGTGTATAGTTAATTTTGCCTCGATTTTACCTAGAAAAGTAACAGTGTCAAAATTATTTTTTGAACAGAACAGAATTATGTTCTGTCTAAATTATTCTAGTCTATTTGATTTTCAACTAAACAATAGTAATACTTATTTTATTTTATTATTTGACTGAAGGTTTGATACATTTCCATTTAAATCTGAAAATAACTGGCTGAGACTGCTAAGAGAAGAGGCGTACCACGTACGTCTGTAAATCCTGGAAAACAAGAAGTAGTGTCAGTGACGATCTACAGTTTTGTCTATTGTATAATCTTATTTTCTTAACATCCACCCACCTTTTGTGTGCGCGTGTGCGTGCGCATGTGTGTCTACGATCATGAATACTCGTATGTGTTTCGGACAGTTTTGCGGCTGGCGAGCTTACTTGTGCATTACATTGAATATGAAATAACAGAGTGACACTATGGTAATCGAAATAAGATGAGATGGCACTATGTTTCTGTAAATATTCTACCTCGTAATAAGAAAATAAATAGATTTACTGTTTTAAACTTGTATTTTGCAAATACGAAAATGTTAATAACATATAGGAAGGGTGGCGATTCTTAGAATAACAGGTTCTTATCGGGTTCTAATACATTTTTAGACTTTATCTCCATCACTCTGATATATGATGCAACGTGCGAAAAGCACCATTATGCCATATGCAATGGGTAAAGGGCAAAGACCGATATCCCCCTGCATATCTTTGTCGTCTGAGAAGGGTATTTTCTATTTACAAACATATTAAACACTATATTCTGTAATCTGGAAACGAAAATCCTGAACAGACTGCACAAATGTATATGCTGATCTGGTTCTTCATCATCCGCAGCTATAAGCACAAGAACCATTTTCCATATTGTCATTTTATAATATATTAAAATGTCTGTGAGAGACCAACGAATAGCTTGATAAAACTATGTGGCTGGATACATCATTACGAAAACAAGCCTATTCAAATATACAGAAAGTTTTCCCACCAAAAAATGAAAATTTTCAGATAAAAAAATCTGATATTTTTCATATTTTTGCTCAAAACATAGATTATGGGTACTTAGAACCGCCTCGACGAGGCGATTCTAACGAGTACCCACAATCTGTGTTTGAGCAGAAATAAGAAAAATAATGTATACCCCTGTAAATCCCAATTTTACTATACAAAAGTGGGGTTCAAGGGGGTCAAAACTATATAGGCATGTTTTCATGATAATGTACATGTACCACAATTCTTACGTGCCGGCGCCTCGTACCACCGTACACAAAAATTGCACGTTATACAGATATGGTTAACACGGATCAGCCTGCACATGCATGCAGTCTGACAGTGTCCCAGTTAAGGACATGAAGAAATAAGTATTTTACTTTCTATTACAAAACGTAATGCTGAGACACCAGTTAGCAATGCATAAACCTAGTCTGTCTGAAGAGCTGAATAGCTTTCCACACCCCTCTCTTTCTCTCTCCACACACACACACACACACACACACACACACACACACAAATAATCAGGAAAAATCTCAATGTAAAACAGAAGTTCTCAGGTTTACACAAACACACAAAAATTCCCAAAACAAGATAATGAAAAAAAGTACATATGGCCCTTCTTTAGTCATTGCATTTTTGAAGTTTAGTTTTATGTCTCAGCCACGAAATGGTGGAGGGCATATAGTTTTACCCTCCATCGTAAATCAATATGTCTGTGTATCCGTCAATATAGGATGGGCATGTGCCAACAGAACTCTGATCTAATTTTATTGCTAGAGTTATATAATTTGGATTTACTTACTTACTAACTTGGATTTACTTGCCGCATATACATGGCATAGTAGGACTGTGTCTCCATAACTTCCACAGTTTTCAAGGTAATGGTTGAAACGTGCAGCAAAGAAAGAAAACAGGCAGTATATGTGCATGAAGGACACAGAATTCTGATAAAAGTTTCATTGCTAGAATTACATACCCTTGATTGACTTAGAATTGTTAATGATAAAAATTAATCTTGTTTTGCTTTTTGTTTGGAGTAATCGAGCAACAAAGCAAAGCTGGCAGTAGCGGCAGCTGCGGGGGCCTGCAACCCCTTTAGAGATCTTCTAATTTAAATGCATATTCGCTCACATTCTGCACCAAAATGTTTTTATAACTTCTCAAATGAAATTATAGTTATTTAATCTCTTTCATTTCATGTAAAATATATAGCAAAATATTTCTTTCTTTCTTTCTTTCTTTTTAAATTATAAGTGTTTATGATCACAGGTGCAAGCAATAAAACTGTATAATTACTATTGTATTAAGTGGTTTCTGATAATGACCAAGGTCGTACACTTATCATGCACACAACAGGCTTCGCATAACGCTTACAGCCATGCTTTTAATACAATCATTGTGATATTATAAGAAGTAGCACAACACGGACTTGCTGAAGAGAAAGTAAAGAGTTAGGGATGTAAATACATACTTAGGGTAAATACAGTATCCCATCTTTATCAAATTTCTCCAAAATGCCCCATGAAAATGTAATTTTGAGTCAAAGAAGGTTCAGTCGAACCCGCTCTAAATCCGCCAATGGTTCGTCCATACTACCGTCTGTCCTTTCGTGGTCAGTTAGCAAAAACAGGCATTACATTGAATCGTTGAAATACTTTGACAGATGCTCGCACACAGATTTACACCGACAAGATCTAGGCAATGCGCTTGCCAAATGGGTTTTCACCATTACGAAAACAAGCCTATTCAAATATATTGAAAATTTTACCTCCAAAAAACTGAAAATTTTCAGAAAAAAATCTCCGATATTTTTCATATTTCTGCTCAAAACATAGATTGTGGGTACTCGTTAGAACCGCCTCAGCGAGGCGGTTCTAACGAGTACTCACAATCTATGTTTTTAGTAGAAATGAGAAAAATAAAGAATAGCCCTGTAAATCACAGTTTTACAATATAAAAATGTGGTTTAAGGGGGTTAAAATTATATAGACATGTTTACGTGATGACTGACCGGCAACGTTTGGGCCTAAAATGTGAAAGTATGGAATCGCCGTAGGTCTTCGATCACAAAGGATATTTTGATAAAAACTATATTGTATTAATATTCACAGTATCTTGCCAAGGGATTATTCCAAATACCTTGCTTTCATTGTCCAATGCAACGCCGAGGCAATTTTGCATATTTGTAAATTGCCCTTTAGTTTTCAACCGTATGGGATGTGTTAATAAAATTTTGTATACACAACAATACTGACAAGAGGCGGGTCGTGATATAGCGATAGTTGATTTTGTTAAAAGAGTCACTAAAAGAAGTATTCTTTTCAATTTTTTCAGCAGATGTTCATTTTGAGAGACTTTGTTTTCTTTTCTAAATTATGTGTTCTTCGGATCGTAAGAAAATTAATCTCTAAAAACATTCTCTAAATAGGTTTCTCAATATTGTAAGAAAATAATTTATTATAATACTACTACTAATAATAATCATTCGTGGGACAAATTTGTTTTAATAAAAAGACTAAACAAGATATTATATCACTTTGTAAACGCTACTGACTCTTTCAAATGACCATATTTTTAATTATTGTTTTTTATGCTCCCGCAACGAAGTAGAATAGTGCATATAGTTTTATCCTCATACGTCCGCCCGGATGGGCGTCCGTCAATCACACTTTTTACTAAGTACTTTTCGTGTCTCTACAACTCCTCATACAGTTTTCAAGATAAAGTGTGAAACTTGCACCATAGTAAGCATATAGACTAAGCATGCGCATAAAGGTCTGTGCTCTGAGCTATTTATTAATGGTAGAGTTATGTACCCTTGATTTACTTAGAAAGTTTGCCATTCAAACTTGGCATAATAGAGTTCGTGTCTCCACAATTTTTTACAATTTTCAAGGTAATGATTTGAAACTTGCAGTGAATTAAGAATATCGGCTTGACAGGTCACAGAACTTTTTATTGCTAGAGTTACATACCTAGGATTTTCTTTGAAATTCTGCCTTATAGACATGGCATAGTAGGGTTCGTGTCTCAGGTACTTCGTATGCAGTTTTCAAGATAATGATTTCAAACTTACAGCAAAGTAAGAATATAGGCTGAGCATATGCATTAAAGTTACAGAACTCTTATCAAAGTTTTTATTGATAGAGTTTCGTGCCCTGGATTTACTTAGAAATTTTGCCTTTTCAAGATAATTATTGGAAAAACTTGCAGCAAAGTAAGAATATATCAGGGCATGTGTATAAAGGTCCTTGAACTCTGATTGAATTATTATTGATAGAGTGACATACCTCGGATTTACTAATATTTTTGCCTTATTAACCAGACATAGGAGGTCTCCAGTCTCTGCAACTTCTACAGTTTTCAAGATGATGGTTTGAAACTTGCAGCAAAGTAAGAATATAGACAACGCAGGTGCATAAAGGTCACTGAACTTTGATATTTTTAGCTCATCTGAGCCGAAGGCTAAGGATGAGCTATTGTGATCACTCACCGTCCGTCGTCCGTCTGTCCGTCCGTCCGTCCGTCACACCTTTGAACGTCTTCACCTCTGAAACCCCTGGGCCAAATTTCTTCAAACTTTATGTGGAGTCTTGTGTTAAGGGGGGATGAAAATTTGTAAAAATAGTCACGGTCCGTAAATCAAGATGACCGCCATGCCGCGATATAATCTCCCATAGACATATAATGAAAATAAACTTAAAAAATCTTCTTCTCTGAAACCATGAGGTGTAGAGCTTATATATTTCATATTTAGCAATGTTTAGTGGCCCCCTATATAAATCCTGCCAATTAAGCCCCTGGGACACAAACTGGCTACGCCCCAGGGGTCGTGAATTCCCATAGACTTATAATGGGAAATTCATAAACAAATCTTCTTCTCTGAAACCCTGAGGTCGAGAGCTTATATATTTAGTGTGTAGCACTGCTTAGTGGTCCCCTACATAAATCCTGCCAACCAAGAACCTGGCGTCCCAACTGGCCACGCTCTGGGGTCATTAATTCCAATAGACTTATAATGGAAAAAAACAACTTCAAAACTCTTATCCTCTGAAATCATGAGCCCACAGCTTACACATTTAGTATGTAGCAATGTTTAGTGGTCCCCTACATAAATCCTGCAAATCAAGCCCATAGGGTCCAAACTGACCACCACCGGCGGTCATTAGCTCCCATAGACTTATAATGGGTAGAGTATATAAAAATCTTCTTCTGTGAAACCATGAAGACTACTGCTTACATATTTCGTAAGTTGCAATGTTTAGTGGT
Organism: Anodontia alba; assembly: GCA_964016985.1. Lineage (NCBI taxonomy): Eukaryota > Metazoa > Mollusca > Bivalvia > Lucinida > Lucinidae > Anodontia > Anodontia alba. The sequence continues at coordinate 9,414,756 of OZ024830.1, read as the reverse complement.
CCCCTACATTAATCTTGCAAATCAAGCCCCCCCCACCCCCCGGGGCCCAAACTGCCCACGCCCCGGGGGTCATTAGCTCCAAATAGACTTAAAATGGGAAGAACTTAAAAAAATCTTCTTCTCTGAAACCATGAGGCGGAGAGCTTATATATTCAGTAGATAGCAATGTTAAGTTATCCCCTACATAAATCCTGTCAATTAAGCCCCTGAGGTCCAGACTGGCCAGGCCCCTCTGGTCATTAGCTCCTATAGACTTATAATGGGAAAAACTTAAAAATCTTCTCCTCTGAAACCATGAGGCCTACAGCTTATACATTTAGTATGTAGCAATGTTTAGTAGTCCCCTACATAAATCCTGCCAATCAAGGCCCTGGGGTCCAAACTGGTCAGGCCTCAGGGGGTCATTAGCTCTCATAGACTTATATTGAAAAGCTTAAAAAATCTTCTTCTCTGAAACCATCAGACTCACAGCTTACATACTGAATATGTAGCAATGTTTAATGGTCCCCTACATAAATCCCTTGAATCAAGCCTATGGGGCCCAAACTGGCCACGCCCCGGGGGTCATTAGCTCCCATGGGAAAATATATAAAAAAATTTCTTCTCTGGAACCATGAGGCCCAGAGCTTATATATTTTGTATGTAGCAATGTTTTGTGGTCCCCTACATAAATCCTGCCAAACAGGCCCCTGGGGTCCAAACTGGGCATGCCTAGGGGTCATAAGCTCCCACAGACTTATAATGGCCTCTTAAAGCATGAGGCCCACAGATTACATATTTAGTATATTGCAATATTTAGTCGTCCACTACATAAATCCTAACAAGCAAGCCCCTGGGGCCCAAACTGGCCAGGCCGTGGGGGTGGGGGGGGGGGGTGGGGGTGGGGGGACGTCTCGGGGTCATTAGCTCCCATAGACATATAATGGGAAAAACTTAAAAAATCTTTTTCTCTGAAACCATTAGGCCTAGAGGTTATATATTCAGTATGTAGCAAATTTTAGTGGTCCCCTACATAACTCCTGCCAATCAAGCTCCCTGGGGTCCAAAGCAGTCACACTCCAGGGGTCATATGCTTATACAGAGCTATATAGCTGAAGAACCTTCAAAACTCTTCTCTGAAACCATGAGGTAGAGAGCTAATAGATTAAGTATGAAACGATGTTAAGTGGTCTCCTACATAAATCCTGCCAACTATGCCCCTGGGATCCTAATTGGCCACACCCCGGGGCTCATTAGCTCCCATAGACTTATAATGGGAAAAATTAAAAAATCTTCTGCTCTGAAACCATGAGACCCAGAGCTTATACATGCTTAAAACCAAAATTAACTTGTCACTTTTTATTGATGAATAATTTTGTTTCTACTTCGGTTTGATTACAATAAATAAGTTCAATTGTTTTTCACAGCTAGTCTCAACAGAATTCAAGAGAGATCATTCCTGTAAGTGATTCCAATCTCGAGTTACCTGCCTTTTCACCAAAAACAGTATTTTTACATTTTCTCACAAATTCAAAAGCAGAACATCATTCTCAATACAAAATCTGAAAGGCCATTGTTTGTCAATAAAATTCCCTGCAAAACACTTTTACAGTTCTACCTGGCTAATTAATGGCAATTATTCAAATTTGTTTCACGTTGAAATTATCTCCCTTGCAATAAAAACAATTGTAAACTTTCGTTGCTCATAAAAGCCATATCTCCGATATTGTTTGAAAGTTTTAAACGGCGATTTATATGGACCTCTACAGAGAGTGTATGACCAGAAAAAGATGCACAAGTTCTCATTATGTCAAATGAAAAATGGATGACAATAACCTATAAGATTTCCATTACAAACATTGTTAAATTTGTTCAAACGGCCTTCTCGATAAAAATCGACGTGTTTTGAAGTTGCGCAATAGATGATGCAGATTTTTTTTATTAATTTAAGAAGAATTTTCAATACATGTTCAAGCGAATAAAGCTGGGTCTAAAGTGATTGCTGAAATAAATCCGTATTTAAGGTACAGCGGTCTTCCAAAAGTGAATTAATATCGTAACTTTTGATTCTGACTAGTTCTGTTTTGAGAGAGCATTTTGATAATCTGTTTGACAGAAAGGGCTCAAGTACTGTGTACCATGTGCACAAATGCTTGTTCATTAACATCATTAAAACAGTTTTTAAAATTCACTCAGCAAAAGTTAGTAAAACGTATAAATATAAGCTATAAAGTTACTTTTGGCTTTAATCATATTTAGTATGTAGCAAAATGTAGTGGTCCACTACATAAATCCTGCCAATCAAGCCCCATGGGTCCAAACTGGCCATGGCCCGGGGAACATCAGCTCCCATTGACTTATAATGCGAAAAACTTTAAAATCTTCTTCTCCGAAACCACGAAACCCATGATTTTATTTATTGAGTATCTAGCAATGTGTAGTGGTCCCCTACATAAATCCTGCCAATCAAGCCCCTGGGCTCCAAACTGGCCACACCAAAGGTGGTTATGTATATATAGAACTATAAAGCTAATACCCTTTAAAATTTCTTCTCTGAAACCATGAGGCAGAGAGCTAACAGATTAAGTATGTAGAAGTGTTTAGTGGTCTCCTGCATAAATCCTGCCAATCAAGCCCCTTGAGTCTAAACAGGCCACACCTCGGGGGTAATTAGCTCTCATAGACTTATAATGGGAAAAACTTTAAAAATCTTCTTCTCTGAAACCATGAGACCCAGAGCTTATATATTTAGTTTGCAGCAATGTTTAGTGGTCCCCTACATAAATCCTGCCAATCAAGACCCTGGGGTTTAAACTGGCCACGGCTCGGGGGTCATTAGGTCCCATAGACCTGTAAAGGAAAAGACTTAAACAAATCTTCTACTCTGAAGCCTTGAGGCCCACAGCTTATATATTTAGTGTATAGCAATGTTTAGTGGTCCCCTAAATAAGTCATGCTAATGAAGCTCTTGGGCTCCAGACTGGCCACACCCCAGGAGATCATGTTTATATAGAATTTTATAGCTAAGAACATTAAAAAATATTCTGTTTTGAAACCATGAGGCCCAGAGCTAACAGATTAACTTTGGTGGTGTCCTACTTAAATCCTGCCAACCATGCCCCAGGGGTCCAAATTGGTCATACCCCGAGGGTCAATAGCTCCCATAGAGTTTAAATGGGAAAACCCTAAACAGTCCTCTTCTCTGAAGCTATGCGGCTCACAGCTTATATATTTAGTATGTAGCAATGTGTAGTGGTCCCCTACTTAAATCCTACCAATCAAGCGTTGGGGTCCAAACTGGCGACACCCAGGGGTCATATGTTTATATAGAACCCTGTAGCTAAAGAACCTTCAAAAATCTTCTTCTCTGAAACAATGAGGCCTAGCGCTAACAGATTTAGTATGTAGCGATGTTTGGTGGTCTTCTACATTTATTCTTCCAACCATGCCCCTTGGGTCCAAGTTGGCCATTTCTCAGGGGGTCACTAGCTCCCACGGACTTAAAGTTGAAAAAATAAATCAATAAAAAGATCTTTTTCACTGAAACTATGAGGCCCACAGCTTAAATATTTAGTATGTAGCAGTGTTTAGTAGTCCCCTACATAAATCCTGCTAATAAAGCCCCTGGGGTCTAAATTGGCCATGTCCCGGAGGTCATAAGCTCCCATAGATTTATAATGGAAAAACCTTAAAAATCTTCTCTGAAACCATGAGGCCCACAGCTCGTATATTTAGTATGTTGCAATGTGTAGAGGTCCCCCACATAAATCCTGCCAACCATACACCAGGGGTCGAATTGGCCATACCCTGGGGGTATTTACTTCCACAGACTTATAATGGGAAAAACTTAAAAGATCATCTTCTCTGAAACCGTCAGGCCCACAGCTTATGTATTTAGTATGTAGCACTGTTTAGTGGTCCCCTATTTAAATCCTGCCAATGAGGCCCCTGAGATTTAAACTGGTTTTTACTTACGGCCCTTTGAAAATTTCAGCATTTTAACCTTGTAAGCAAAATACTAAAAAACTGTTTAAGCCATTGTCTTGAAACTTGAGGGGCTAATAGAAATTAATGAGTTAATGACCTGATTAAGTTACAGCAATTAACTCAGGTGAGCGTTATGGCCCATTGGCCTCTTGTGAATTGTTAGAGTTACATATCTTTCGTTTACTTAAAAAATGCCATATTCATATTGCATAGTAGAGCTCATGATTGTGGTTTGGAGCTTGCACAAAAAGGTATTGGTTTAACATATGCATGAAGGTCAGAGAACTCTGATCAAACTATTATTGCAAGAATTGCTTGTCCTTGATTATTTAATAATGTTGCCATAACGATGCCATAGCAGAGTTCATGTGTCTTCAACCTCTAACAGATTTCAAGGTGTCATTTTCAGAAACTTGCACCGTGGCAAGAATACATGTTGAGCATGTGCCTATATGACTCTGAAAATGATTAAATGATAAATCTGGCAGTAGCGGGGGTAGGGGGAGGGGAGGGGAGCATTTATTAGGGATTCTAGTTTTATTGTGTTTTATGATTGTGCGTTTGTTTTTCTTTTTTTTTTTTTTTTTTCTTTTTTTTTTTTTTTTTAAATAATTTCGCAGTAGTTTTAGCAATAACGGATATGTCCTATCTAGAAAGAGTCTCTCTCTCTCTCTCTCTCTCTCGCTCTCTCTCTCCATAAATATATATACAATGTGTGTGTGTGTGTGTGTGTGTGTGTGTGTGTGTGTGTGTGTGGTGTGTGTTATTTCATTCTGCTAGTTGTTAGCTAAAATATCTAAAGAAATTGAGCGTTTTCAAAAAAAAAATAATAATGTTAAAGATTTTTGTTTTGCAAAAACGGATATGTTCAGTCATAGAAAAAAACTCTCTCTCTTTCATATTTCTCTCTGCTAATTGCTAACTTAAATATCTGAAGAAAGTCTGCGTTTGCAAATAGTCTAATAATTTCGCAGAAATTTTAGCTATCATGGATATGTTTAATCATAGAAATACGCCCATCTTGAAGAAATTTTAGCATTAACGTGTATATGTTTAATCATAGAAAATCATAGAAAGAATCTCTCTCTCTCTCTCTCTCTCTCTCTCTCTCTCTCTCTCTCTCCAATCCAATATTTCCTACGAAACTTCAAACCTGAGAATTTCAAATATTTTCTTTTTGACCATAACGTGTTTCAGAGCTTAATCTTAATATGTAGCCTCTACTCAATACTACTACCTTTTTTCTTCGTTTCTTTTTTTTTCTTTTTTTTTTGTAAGCGGGAATCCTGTCAGCCTGTTGATTTCAATTCAATCTCTTAACGTGTCTTCTTGTGTAATTTGATAAATAAAAATCAAAATAATTCATATTCAAATCAAAACATAAACTATAAACTGATACTTATAAAGGCCTAAATTCTCTTATTTTGCTACTCTAATAAAACTTTTGTTGTTCATCGAGCGAATTCAAATATCGTCCGTATCATTTCCATATTGCGCAAGCGGAACACCTAGAGATAAGCTATCTCGATACAAGTCTTTCGCGATTCTAGACATTACGGAAATATGCCTATACAAATAAACTGAAAATTTTACCACAAAAAAAATGAAAATTTTCAGATAAAAAATTCCTATATTTTACATATTTCTGATCAAAACATAGGTTGTGGGTACTGGTTAGAACCGCCTCGACAAGGCGGTTCTAACGAGTACCCACAATCTATGTTTTTGAGCAGAAGTAAGAAAATAATGTCTACCCCTGTAAACCCCAGTATTACTATATAAAAGTGGGGTTTAAGGAGGTCAAAATTATATAGGCATGTTTTCGTGATGATAGCACAGGACGATTCCAGAATTGCGCAACATATATATATATATATATATATATATATATATATATATATATATATATATATATATATATATATATATATATATATATATGCACAGCCAAACCATTGTCCTTCCTCATTACGAAAACACACCTATTCAAATTTAAATATATTGAACATTTCACCACCAAAAACTGAAAGTTTTGAGATAATAATTGTGATATTTTTCATATTTCTACTCAAAACATAGATTGTGGATACCCGTTAGAACCACCTAACAATCAATGTTTTGAGCAAAAATAAGAAAAATAATGTACATCCCTGTTGACTCCAGTTTCACTATATAAAAGTGGGGTTTTAGGGGGTAAAAATATATAGGTATGTTTTCGTGATGGTAGCAATCTTTAGAAAGCTAAGGATTGGATGGCGAAGACTCAGATCAAATTCAGTCATGTCTGAATGTACATATTCTCTCACGTAGCTTACCCAGCTAATATTGTATTAAAATCTATATTGAACCGTTATTTCCCAGTAAGCATTCTACATAAATCTATAGCGAGCCGTTAATAGCCAATCAGGGTAGCTGACGGGCGAACAACGGCCGCTGTAAGATAATGCAAGCTGGATTGCCTGCTATAGATTTAAGAGGAATGCTAGGCTATTTACGTACGGATTTGAAAAAGAACAGATTTAATCTTATAATGCCCGTCTAATTCAATCATCCACCAGTGAAAATTCCCGGTTTCTTTATTCGAGGATCTGAAACAATATTGAATAGGTGTTCCTTTGGACACGAGCCCATCAACCGCATAGACAGGTTCTCTATTATCATATACAGAACTAGCAAATGTATGTCCTTCCCTTTGGTCACTCCAGTCTCCTGGAATAAAAGCAAGAAATTATACTTATTTAAATTTATATATGATACCTTGTAGTCAGTGTTTTAATCAAGTGTAACACTCCTATGTAATCCCGGCCACGTAAAAATAGCGGGAATTAACTTTTCTGTTTGTTTGTGTTGAGGTTTTACTGCCCAGTCAACCTAGTGGGGTCATGTCGAGCGCGGTCAGTTTACCTAACCACACGTTTACTGGGCAGGCCTAGTCTTCTAAGCGGTTAACCAGTATTGTGCACATTCTTTCGCCAGAAACTGACAAGTGACTTTCTTGAATCAGCGAAGGGAGAATTTTTTCTGTTTTCAAAGCCTTGGTAGAGGCCCTGCAATGCAGATGTATGGTAAAACGCCTGTTTAAAGTCCTCGCCCCTGGGATTGACAAAAATTGAGAACATCCAACGATCTGAGTCATTGAAATCAACTTTCTTCCCATATCGCTGTTGCTTTACATAAAATCGGGCCTGTTTTCAGAAAAAAAAAAAAAAAAAAAAAAAAAAAAAAAA